>CM054112.1:244024890-247002259 GCA_028673005.1 Tanypteryx hageni
AAATCTTGGTTACCGAACAAATGTAAGTAAATATGTCAATAATGTTGCGATAAATCTTTTATTGTTAATGGTGAAAGATAACAAGGTTCTTATATTCCTTAAAAATCATTTAACACACTTTAAATGTATTCATTGATTATACTTAGGCATAAATCCATTTGTATTCTTTCTCATGGCGTTGGCTACTCTTCCTCTACGACGCGCCATGGCGTGGTTTTTTCTTGCATTAATCTTTACGTAGCTATCTCCCTTTGAAGAGGACAACAACTAAGAAATTTAGCTTTGTTGCCGTCTGGAAATTGTTAACGGTGTGCAAACGTATAAAGAACATACACACATACACACACTAAAATATTTATAAGATATAATGTCTTCATTTTTTGTACATATGTTCCAATAAGTAATTCCCAAAAAATAAGAATGTGACTAAAAAAGATAGGTTCCTTTCAATTTTACATATAAAACTTAAGTTTCATAAGACACTACCCTAACTGTACGTGTAATTTTGCAGGGATTAATATATTTCAGGATAATTTATTTTATTATTAATTCTATTTATTGCTGGAAGAACATTCCATTATTATTCACTGTGTACGTCATTAAATTTATTCCTTCTATGATGCCACTTCCTCTGCATTGGAAGATTATTATCTGCTATTTTTTGGAGATGAACATTGGAGATGATTTTGAAATTGTTGATCATCCTACCTATGCTTGCATCTGATGTAAATATTTCATAAACAGAGATCGCCAGGATGCGCACGTTCTTAGACCGAAAGTGTGAAATCATTTCAGAATATATTCAAATGGTGCGAATATACTTCATCTTAAACGCTCCTTCCAGTCTTATAACCATATTAAAGAGTTTTATTTTCTTATATTTCTCACAGCCGATTTTAACCTTATTCTCGATTCCAATTTATTTCTTTCGTAATCTTTTTCCAAACTTTGTTAGTTTTTTAGCACAGAACTTTAATTTAACATTTGCAAGATGCTGCTGTGCAGCAACTTTCATAGCCTAATACATCTATTAGGAGACATTTAAATATCCTTGTTGGAGTAGAATGCATCAATCTCAAATCTTTCTGAGGTAAAAATTTACCACTTTGGTATATAACGTTGAAATTATTTTCTTATGATCAAAGATATAATCCGCAATGTAGGAATGACTCAGAATTTTAACCAAATTGCTTTCCACTTGGCCGTTATTTAAATTAAAGTAACTCTTTTAAGTCGAATTAATTCTTTTCTACATTATCATATCCACCAGTCTCACTAGTTGAAAGAAGCTTTCGAAAAATTATACTTTTGAAGGGAAAAAAACCTCCAACCTTCCTAAAAAATATACTTCCATGTCAATTACGCCTTCAATCTTAATTCAAAGATACGTACGCCATTAGGTATTCCGTGTTGTTGAATTTCATATGAAAACAACAACTTTTCTTCCTCCTTACCACTTCAAAAATATAAAATTTATTTCAATGCCACTTTCGAGCAAAACCTTTCTCTTTTACATCAAAACCTCAAAGTATCTCATTTTTCTGAAACCTTGTCTATCCATTCCGTACTCTAAATCTTCTTTTCCTTTCCTCTTTCTCCTTCCACCACTCTCTCTGCCTCTCTCTCATTCTTTCTTTGCTATCGCTTTCTTTTGCCATTCTCTCAAACCGCACACAAAACCAGTTCCCATACACACATTTTCCAATAGGGTCTCATTTTTCTCCACTTTAAATTTCTGTTCTAACCCTCCTTCGCCGTTCATGTTTTTAATTCACTCGCTATCATCTTCTTTTCCTGATACAGCCTCCTTTCCCTTGTGCCTAAACAAAACACATTTCCATAAATGACTCCCAGAAGAGTGCTGGACATCGAGAAAATTACGTAGAGAAGAGATGGATGGAGACTTAAAGATGGGTTCGAAATGACGGAGAAAATATAAGGGGAAAAGAAAAATGTGCTGTGTGCATACACATAGGTACATATGTATATATTTATCTATAAATGTGGTATTGTGTGTGTATATATAAAGTAGCACCCCGATTATCCGTGGATTTACCGGGCGCTCTGAATAGTTTGATTTTTCCCGCTCTTATTCATAGAGAAAAACCGACCTATCCACTCCTTCCTACAGTCGATATCCCAAATTTAATCGTCGTGTTTGTGCTTTCAGTATTACGTTAAAATTCTAATTATTTAAGATACCTTCAATCAGAGTTTGTGATGCAATTAATGTTTGGATACAGTAAAATCTTACATATTATCGGAAGAAAATATAGGTGATGATGTTTTCATTAAATGCGTAATAGTGAAAATTAGAGTAAGTTAACTTATATGTCAGAGCCATTAGAACTGTTCTTCATCAGGAGGCTCTGTATTATTTTGGAATACATTTCTAAAAAGTAAACCCACACATTTTTTATTTCCATTGCATTAATTTACCATGCCGGGAGGCAGTAAGCATATATTTTATAGATGCTGCAATCAACGCTGCAATAAGCAGCTAGTGGTATGAAAATTAGGATAAGTTAACTTATATGCTTATGGGAATAAACTTTATGTTAACTCAAAGAAAAATGAGAAAATATATTTCCGTAATTCGATTTTTCTATAACTCGAATAATTTCTGCTTTCCCTTGAGATGCTAGTTATAGAAGTTCAACTGTACATATATATATATATATATATATATATATATATATATATATATATAATAAATGCAACGAGAGGTTGAGAGGGATAGGAAGGAGCCAGTGGACACTTACCATACGGTGGTGGACGTCCAAAGATATATATATATATATATATATATATATATATATATAACAGCTTACGATAAAGGAAAGGTAAAATGGATATATGGATGGTCAGTTCTATCTCTGTAGCTGATGAAGGAATAACTCCGAAAGCTTCTACGTTTCTGATGTTTCTGTGTTTTAGTGTTCTTTTACGTGAGTCGCTTCGACATCCCCGGGGTCTCGCCAACCTGAAGTCGTCCGATTGGTGAGTGTCCACTGGGTTTCCTCATCCCAACACCTTGTTGCCATCCATATATATATATATATATATATATATATATATATATATAATTTATCCGTATTTTTAATTTTCTATAATACAAATAATTTTTACTTTCCCTTGAGATTCAAGTTATGGAAGTTCCACTACATTCGTAATTCGTTATGACGGCATTAATTTCTATTAAAAGCATTAAAGGTCTCTTTAAAAGCATTGAGGTCGTTGCCATGGTTTTTGTACATTTTCATTGTTGAAAAGAGATAAAATACACACTTTTTCGATTTAAAGAAGATATTTATGCTAATTCGGTACGTATTTAAATTCTGCCTAAAAAAGTTAAGAACTCCGTTCTTGCAGCTAGATTACTGTTCTTTTTCCGAATTCGTATCCCAATTTTAAGTAAGTTAAAAATGCATGTTTATAAAGCCTTGCACTGATTCCTACGATTTTCTTATGGGGTATTTAAGTGGAACATTTGGAGTGAAAAGACCCCATAAATGTTAAATTTTTTGTGATTTTCGATTTTTTACGTCGGTTGTGCCACTTGACCTACCTACATGCCGATTTTCAGATTTCTAGCCTTTCTAGAAGTACCTAAGAGTTTTGTCAGTCAGTGAGTGAGGCACTAGTAGCTTTATTATTATAGATACGATATGGATGTTCACGCATAAGAAATCAGTGAACGGAGGGGTAAAATAATAGACCAGACGCTAGAGGCCCCGCCTGTTGTTGGCAGACTTTATTTAGCTTCACTTTTCCAGACACCGGTCTGGAAAGGGAGAAATGGTACAGGGAAGTGGATAATGGCCGTTTTCGCAATGAGGACGAGGGGAGCGGCGTCTGGACGGGAGTGCTGAGAAAAGGGCGCCCGGATGTAAATTTTTGCGTGGTTGTCTGAGGAAGACGGTGGGGGAAAGTTTTCGGGAAGGTTTTTTTATACGTTTCTTCTTTCAGACTGCAAATGATGAAGAAATTGACTGGGAACGGATAAGGGGTAAATTTCCTTAAAAAATGGCGTTTTCTCCAATGCATCTCTCTCTCTCAAAAAAGGAACGAAATATGTTTCTCCGTTCAGACAATAAGTGCCATGAAGAAACATCCAGGGTCAAAGAGTGGCCAGTTAAACTTAACCATTAACCCGACATCTGAAAATCTTCGACACTATTAGATATATAGGTCTGTGAGACCGTCATATGGATTTAGAAGGCATATTTTTTAAAAATACAAGTACGTTGTACATTTTTATAAATTTTATTTGAATTGTCTTTATATTTTTCACATAAAGACACTCAAGAAAATGAAAAACATGTCTAAATATATAACAAATACTAAACGAAATCATGTAATATTTTATATAATCACGTAAGCTTCTAACTGAGAAGTGCTATATGAATTTATGATAGCGTAAATAGTATGATAAACTTATTAGTGCATTATCAGCAGAAAATATTTTACCATGAATATAAAAATGTAGTTCATAGAGTGTCCTCTGTTTCGTAAAATTAGTTGTCAATAAATCTAGTTCATGTTCTCTCTGACACACTGGTCACAGATTTTTTTAAAACACAATAAACAGATTGGCTTAGCACAAGCAACGTATTTGTAGGCCGTTTTCCTCTTTTTCTGATAAGGACAAGTGTTGCAAGTTTTCCTTTTTTATAATTTGTCAGACAACAGTAAAAGTGGCTCCTGCGTTTCCTCTTCTCCCAAAGCTTCTGTTATGCATCTTTTGAGACTTTTTCTCAAGTTTGGCATTTCTAAACGAGACTTTTGATGAGGGTTGATGTTGTGTTGTGGTGTGGTGTTCTACGTGCTCTGACATGCTCTGCTGACTCCCATTTCAGTCCGCTTCTGCCGGCGTAATATTCTGGTACATTATCACTGTCACTTTGGGTTTGATCTTGTCCACGTACACTTGCACTTTGATCCTCATCAACCATATACTCATCAGATAATCCACTAATACGTCCGCACTCATTCTCTGGCATTTCAATGTCACTCTACTCCAATTCAGAATCATTATTTTGGTCTTCATTATTTGGTGTATAGTCCGGATCTATATCAGAATCATCAACCGAAATATCTTATAGTTCTTCGTCTTCATTCTCAGAACGCAAAAGTTCCTGTATTTTGGTGTGAAAATTATGATCATTTATTCTAAAAGTTTCTTTGGGGGTTGATGATTGCAAATCCATTTTATAAACAGCTATATTACTTAATACATAGGTCACCAAAAAATCAACACTGAAACATATATACACTATTAGACATAACGGTCTGACGTACCACTAATCGTATGTATGTTATTCCACATTGCGGTCTTAGTGTATGCGAGAAAATCACAAGTAGCGTCAGAGACCTTCGCAGCAAACATCAACACACTACGGTATCCCACTGGCAACTGAACGTACTCAAGCTACTGAGACGGCGGTGGCGCCACCGAAGACACTAGTACCAATACAACACAATGAAATTATTAACCCGGTCTGACAGACCGATATGTCAGGTTAAGGGTTAATTGATGAAAATTATGAAAGTGTTTGGCTATCCTCGCACATAAAATTATCACGTGGTACAAGTATATTTCTGAAAAAACAAAGGAACTGCGATCTAATTATCAACCTTAATATGCAATACGGAAAACTTGAGTATCGCTTTTGTTGAATAATATTGAAGACAACACAAGAAATCTATGTCGTTCGACGATTTTCGATAAATCGAAAAATAATGTTATTTATTTATAGTAATACGTGGAAAGTCCACAAATTAATTGATAATATTCCTTCTATGGAATTTTTGTGAGAGGTTTTTAAAAATTAATCTTAATTAATTTTCATAAAGGATTTTACCAATGAAAATTTGGATACACATCTCATGTTAAGGTTTTGAACTGGGAAAAGTATCTTATTTTGTGTTAAAAACATCTCATCGGAAATTTTCAGCCACCTCCATGCTATTTAACTTGAAATGGAGTATTTCAATCCGGCGCACGCTGAAACTGCCTTCAGAAATATTTTTAAAAAAGGTGCTACGGCAATTCGTCAAGTGTCAAATTCGTCGCATGGCAAATTCGTCGCAAGGCAAATTCGTCGCAAGACATACGTCGCGTGGCAATTTCGTCGCAAGACAAATTCGTCGCAAGACATATTCGTCGAAAGACATATTCGTCGCGAATTCAGGAATCGTTGAGGAAATAGGAAATAGTGTATCCTTTTCTTCATTAATCCTGCGATACACGATATTTATTTTATGGGAAGGGTTGACAATGCCTCATAATTTCCGAGTAAATTATAAAACTCCTGCGCAGATTATTCAGAACAATTATCCTAAAAAATTTAGAAAAATTGAATTGACGAAATATTCGTTTCTTATCTGATGAGGATAATAATTAAAGGATTATTCCTCTGGTTACTTTGTGTATAACGCTTTCTATACGTGTTTTAACAAACTTCCCGTCTATGTAGAAGATTGAGATTAGGCAGAAATCCAGCGCGTGCCCGCGCTTTCATAAAATAATCAATATCGTGAAAACTATTAAAGTTATTGGCAGGAAACCTTCTTAAAATATGAATATAAACTATTCTAAACTTTTATTTGCTGCAACTTCCCCTCTAAACCAATTCGAAAAAACTTTCTCGCAGTGCAACTTTTTTATGTCTCGACTGAAATTTTTTTATAAATGTTACGATTACTATTTTTTAAAGGCAATTAATAATATTTATTTATTCTTGCGTTACTTTGTCGTTATTCAAAATCATAATAGAAGGCATTTAAAAAAATTGTCCCTTTATATTCAATAAAAACCGGAATATGACGATTTTTGTATAAGGAAGAAAGATATACGCAGAATACAGAAAATAGACATTACATTTTTTTTAATCTTTAAGATATTTGCCAATTTTTCAGAATGTTTATAAATGCATAATCAGATTTAACATAAAATTTCCTTTAATATAACGTTAGATTTTGAAACCGTCGTGCATAAAGATTTTTCTTATTCGCATTCACAGGAGGCGAATTGCGAGTGTTATAACAGAATGCGAGTTGAGATTTGACAGTAACACTTTAGTCACGCATTAAAAGTCAATGAGGAAAAAATCCCGAAAAAGTCCCGGGTTCTAATCCAGAAGCGTTCTATCTCTTATTAACTAGGTAAGAGCTGAAACGTAGCGTATCCTGATCAGATAAGATACGAATAATTGATCAATTAAATTTGCCTTGCGACGAATGTCTTGCGACGAATTTGCCGTGCGACGAATTTCCCGTGACGAATTTCCGTGCGACGAATTGCCCGCTACGAATTGGCGGTACACCATTAAAAGATAATACAAAACAGAAGCACAGAAAAACTGCCTCATTCATCCCGCATGCCATTTTGGACCGGGAGAAAAATAACACAGTAGGAACATCAACAATTTAGGGAATGAGTTCCTTCCTAGCATAGAAATGGGAAAAAATACGCTGAGGGCGAGCTTAAGACGAGCCGTGTAATAAAATGGAGATAGGGTCGGCTATACACAGAAAGTCTTTCACCGCCCCTTTTTTCTCTCCAACAATTCTTCTCTCTCTACTTTCTTCATTCTATCTCTACATTTTCCTCTCGCTCATCTATTTTCAACTCCCGTTCATAATTTATTTCGGTATATTTCCCATTTCACGGATGTTCATACTTCCCCTTTTGCAGTTTCCATTTCCAAAAAATACTTTTTGTGACACAAAGGCCCTAAATAAAAGAATCCTCGCCCCCTTTTCTCCATCTCCCGCTAACCCGTTCTAGACTCCTCCGAAAATAAAAACAACGGTCCTTAAAGGGGAGGAGAGGGATAGAGGGAGAAGATATAGAGAAACTTCACAGCCCTGGAAACGACAATGGATTTTCTTATTCAGCTCATTCTTTGACATCGTAACCAGGCGTCATGCCTCTCTGCTTTTTTTTAGCGCGAACACGTTGACACAGATTTGGTTTTCTAATCTTTTTTTCCGCACGTTTCTCTGCCTGTAACCCCTCCCTAGCCATTTTCTCTCTCTCTCTCTCTCCACTTTCTCCCTCCATCTTTCTCTTCTTCTACCCTGTTATGCATAATTTTTTCGCCTCCGCCATTGTTTCTCATCTCGTTCCCGCCACGAATTATGCGGAATCAGATCTTTTTTAAAAAAGGTTTTCTTTCGCTCTCCCTCGTTCTCTCTTCTAGATCACCCTTTCATCACTCACGAGTTTTTTATTACGGAGATATTTTTGGATGTGAGCGCTGCCGTCATTGTCTGGAACGAAGTCATTTCGTTTTTTCGGCCGCCTCAATCTTTTCCGTGGTTTATCTCTTTTCCACCATTTTGTTGCGACTGTTCTTCTATTCAGCGTTTTGTTTTTACCCTACTACTTTCGGCCATTTTCTAACGCCTCACTCTCTTTTCTCTTCATTTTTCACGTTTCGTTCTCACGCTCTCACCATACGTCTCTATTCCATTCGTTCTCTCTTCCATTTCAGTTTATAGAATCATTTCTCTTGTCTGGCGCACTTCCCTCCACCATCTCCTCATCTGGCAGATAGTGTATCCTTCTGTCCATTAAGATGTCTATCTCTCTCCTACATATGCACTATATATATATATATATATATATATATATATATATATATATATATATATATAACAACTTACGGAAAAGGAAAGGTAAAATGAATATATGGATGTCAACAAGGTGTTGGGATGAGGAAACCCAGTGAGCACTCACCAATCAGACGACTTCAGGTTGGCGAGGCCCCGGGGATGTCGAAGCGACACACGTAAAATAACACAAAAACACAGAAACATCACAAACGTAAAGCTTTCGGAACTACTCCTTCTTCAGCTACAGAGAGAGAACTGTTATTTTACGTGTGTCGCTTCGACATCCCCGGGGCCTCGCCAACCTGAAGTCGTCTGATTGGTGAGTGCTCACTGGGTTTCCTCATCCCAACACCTTGTTGACATCCATATATATATATATATATATATATATATATATATATATATATATATATATATATATATATATAATGTGTGTGTGCGTCGGTTCCAAGCTCCCATTCGTTATCATACTTTTCCTTCAAGCCATTCCTCTTATCTATCTTCCAAATTGTCGCCTTCGATCCCCATGCCAAAAAACTGGAGTGGTCTTTTATAAAACTGTTCATCAACACAGACAACAAATTTTTGCCTCCCTTTCCATTTTGTTGAATCGATTTACTTGACTTGGTCATTTTCATCGCGTATTTTAATGTTGGAATTACTGACCGATAGAGACGACCCAGACGTGCTGTATATACGCATCACTAGAAGCCTATATTTTTCTATGCTTCATCCGATAATATTTTTTTCGTATTGGAATGTTATACGGGCTGTGCCAAACATTTCGTTTTTTGTTTACCTTTTAAGTGGCAACTATGATTGAGAGATACGTATGGAACAGGTCGCTTTCGTATTCTACTATTATATATATCCTAGAGGTCAAATTTTATATGGATGACTCCAGATTATAACGTCTGACATATGTGACCAGAAACGCTGGTGAATCATAAAATGTGCGCTTTTTATATGAATAATGGCGCGTATATTGTACGAGCTTTTTTCCTTAAAAGTAAATGCGTTGTGCACAGTCACCTTAGTTGAATCAAGATTGAGTTTACTTTTTGCAAAGAAAAATTTATTTTTTTTATTTTTTTGAAGCAACACACTCCTTAAAAATTTAGCATAAATCTATATTTATTCATTCAAAATGCCGAACCAAAACCCTAAGGTTTGTTTGGGACATTAAACTTGCTCACACACATTTACCATCATTTGCAGCTAGGTCATTCTATAGAATGTAAATAAAACTTTAATTTCAACAGTGAAAGAAAATTAGCAAAAACCTGCTGAATTCGGAGGTAGAAAGAACCTATCATGGTATTACGGTTACAATGAAATAGAATCCAAAAGTTATTCCTTATTCATATGCGTAATGATTCTCATTAAAACTATTTTCTACTGGAATATACTCGAGTTTATAGATAAACTACAACAAATCAGGAACTCTCCCCGTTATGATGTACGCAATGATGTGCATTTAGTAATGATTTTATATTCTATTCCTCAAGATAAAGCTATTTTAAAAACAATTGGGAACGATTTAGAGATAAAATTTTTATTCATAAATGCTTGTTATTATATTTTATATATTTACGCATTCATGAATTCCAACGTCCTTCGTTATGAGCAAAGGGAAAGCTGAAAGGGAAAAAATGAGACTCGATTATTGCGATGCGTGGTCGCGGAGGAGCGTATTTTGTGGCTAAAGACCCGAAATTTTATTATTCAAAAACTAAATTGGAAATAATTTCGCCTGTTAAAGAAATTTGTCTGCCGTGACAAACGGTTATGCGAAGTTCTCGAGCACATTTGTGGCTTCGTGCTCGCCGCAGCTCTAGAGAGAGGGTAAAGCGGCTAGTGGATCGGTCCCATGGAATCAGATATGCCCTTTTCATGTGAGGTCTTGTGTACTGAGTCATATCCCACGCAGTTATATATTGGACAGCAAATACTCTGACGGAAAATTTGAACCTGTATGTTTACGCTGCTTGGCTTGTGGTTGTATTAGCACTGCGGAAATGTTTTCGTTTGCAACCGATACATGAAATTTGCGCCATAGAAAATTATTCGAGACATAAAAGCTAATAACAAACCACTAATTGAAAATTTAGGTAGCAATTTTGAATTCTTTTTCGAATAATATAACATACTGTCCGAATATTGATATGCTACTCTACAATTAAAGTCCATCATAAAATGTAATTTTTTCGTGTGAATGTCTACAAGTGGTACATTTATCAAATGGAAGGTTAAAACGCTGTATTTCTCCGACTAATTTAAAATAAATTAATAGCATTGGTATTTGTCACTATGAGTCCACAGAAAAACGTAAACATTTTCCCAAAGTCTATTTGCGAATTTGTAAACATCAGAAATTTAAATAATTTCCTCTGATAAAAATTTTAGAGACGGTAAAACAGTTTCTCCGCGCAGTCGGGGATATCAGAAAGAAGAATTAATGTTCAAGATAACTCCAAAAGCTAATATTAACCACATTAACATACCGGCTACAAAGCAACCTTACCATTTGGTAAACCGCCGATACGTGGTTAATACATGCAGCGCATCCGTTTATCCCTACAAAGCGGCGTTATCTTGTTTTCAGTTGCAATCTTGTCAGAAGGTTAGCTCGGAGCAACACTTTTGGAAAGAATAAGGTGGTTAAAAATGTTCTTTCTTGTGGAAACATTTATAATTAAAGTCGGGAGTCAGTAATTATAGCAATCCTTCTAAAAGTGCCGGTCTCAAGTTATCTCTAATCGTGAGTTATTTTTGAAGCAACAAGATAATGACTGTGCATATTTATATATCAATATCCTGGGTATTAGAGGTGACACTATATTAATAGAATAAAATAATTTCTTCAACTTAAGTTATACAAATCAAACTGAATTAATATACGTCTTCTATACAACACAATATGGTGATAAAATTAATACACTACGGGCCCGCTATAACGCGGATCTCGTTATAACGGGGATTGTCCTTGGAACCCAATTTTTTTATCCTTTCCCAACATATTTCCAATATTTTTCTCGATGTGTTGGACAAATGCACCACGAATGGCAATACCCTGCCTTATAATACACATGATTTGGAATCAGCATATTGCCAATAATTTAAAAATGTCCCTAACTCACTTTCTTTCCAACTTTTCGCCATCATAGAGATTCAGTGATTCGTACTGGATAGGAATTTAAACGCGCATCAAATTTATTATATAGACACTGAAACTATGTACTTGGAATATAATACCTACTAAATAATTGCTTTACAACTCAATCGAAACGGATGAGATATGTAATGGCATGAAGCTTCAGTGACTTGATGAACAACTGATAACATTTTACGTAAAAACACGGCTAACTAGATATGAAGCTCCCAAATTATACAAAGAAGGCAAAGTAAGGTTATAGCTTTTGTACTTTATGCATTAACTCCGCGAATCGACTTCTCCAAGATCGTACTGCAACTAGTATAAACGGAAAGCTGTAAAAAATACATTGAATCAGTGGCATTGCGACGGCCACATTTGTCGGAAATCTAATATTTCACGCAGAAAAAATAAAATTACTATTAACTTGGATTTTCTTCGTGTTTGGCGGAATGGTCTTTGTTTATATCGAATTAGGCTTATTATCTCTTTAAAAGACCGTTTTTATCAATTTTCTTATTTTCTTTGCCCTTATACATTAAATACCAAAGTTCATGAATATCCGCCCAGTAGTTTTGCAGATGAAACATGCGGACGGAAGGACAGAGAGACGGACACGAGCTGACCATAAGGTGTTCTTTTTTTTACTTTTTGTATAGAACGCCTAAAAATCAATCTCTAATTGCCAAACTAATAAATACAATTATATATATATGTGGCTAAAATTTTCTCTGTGAGCAGGTTCTGACTGAAAAGTATTGATTTTTTAAGGTTTAAATATATTAATTAAGAGATTACATAAAGGTTATTCATAGATTAAACACACCGGTAGATCTGTTGATTATTAATACTTGTTAATTATTCGTATGGGGTCGTACGGATCTTGGAAAGTTCATTCATGGCATACAAAGCGACGAATTGATTTAAGCATGTTCCGAGTTAATGCTGGACATAAGTCTTTATAACAAAGGCTCCCTTAACCTCTTATTATAGAAAATCAATGTTGCTTGGTTCTTTTAAACCTACTGGCACCTTATCGATTCTATCGTAATCATATATGTATATAATATGTTTTAAAATAATGTGAAAGCGTTGTTAGATATTTTTAAATGAAATCAATGCAATTTAAATCCATTTAAGCTTTTCATATTCATATGTTTAACTAGAACATTTTGAACGATGAAAATAATTGCCTTTTGAAGATATAAACTGGATTATACAATTTTATGAGATGCAACATTCACTTGGTTGCAATCCCATCGAGTCGTTAAGAATGTATATCTATTGCAGGTAGAAAAACATAATCTCCAAGTAGCCGAGTTTGTGATATTTGGTTCTTACTATAGTGAATATAAAGTGTCTATACATAATAGCATTTAGAGAGATTTTTTATTTCTAACTCTTGAGCACGCTTTAAGTAGTAAGAATTACTCTGAAGTGCTACATTTTCCTGGAAAGACATTTTATGCTTTATTGGCACCAGTTAGAGTTTATATAAAAATATTTTAATGGCAGTTGTAATTCAACAATTCAAACTCGCCAGCAAAATAAAATTGAACTTTCAGTCTTTGAACGGGAAAAAAGTTTTAGGTAATCAAATGCCATAGTTTCGAAACCACTTCGACTGAAACATCAGCTTATGTGACTTTTCGCAAATATTTTGAGCCTTAATCTCTTTCGTCACAGCGAATTGGTAAACGTCCTATGTTAGGCGACTCATATTTTACATTCCCACGGATTATAAAACAATTAGTATCAATTGATTAATGGGAATGATTTGAAATGAGGACAAGAATTCTACCATAACTCAAGAGTTAATCTTGGGCCTTTCTCTTGTCGGGCGGATATTCTACCACTGAACAATCACGAGAGACTCATTTCAGAATGTGGATGTCTTCTTTGATACACCACTAATATCATGAATGTTTGACTCTAAAAGGAATTATGACGTAAAACAGGGGCCACCAAACTTTTTTCCAATGGGATTTATATGACAATGTGCGGGCCTTTCAAATGACTGATCTGGTAAAATTTCCAAGAGCAGGTTCTGAGAATTGGTTTTATTGCATACTTTGTCATACGCCTATATTAAAAGTATACCGCATCTATGTACTCAATATATAACGTCTATATTTCATAAATGACATTAAATGACACTCCTGCTGCCAAATATACGAATCAGGAGGTCTTAAGCAGATTGATGGGGTAAGGTGGGCCGCACGAAACCAATATTCGGGTCATAGTTTGGGGACCCCTGACGTTAAGTATCTCAGTTTGCATTCGTGTTTTAAAATAAGAAAGTGAGAAAATCTAATACTAAAGTTAAAATTACCTTTTTGTTTTCCAAAGGCTCCCCACGTACCGGACAGCAGGTCATTTGATCATGCAAGCACGTTCGTCACTGTAAGGGACAAGGCATACGCCGAATCCACTTTTCTGGGCCGAAATTGAATACAGCCAATCAGAATTCATAACATAAAATTCAAGGAAAATTTATCACTGCCTGTAATTGGCTACAATTACAAACTACAGTAAATGGGTGTGCTTGATGTTTAGGTTGTGAATATGACGCTGTTTTTGTGACTTAAGCTTCAGTATACAAAATATTTATACAAAAACATGGTGGTGAATAAAACAAATCGTTTACAGAATGAGTATGACTTAAAGGTTCTGCTGTAATATTGCAATAATTATATTTCGTGATATGCAAGCAAATGGTTCATTACTTCATACTGTTTAATAAAACGTTTCGAGAAGAAGAAATTTCATGGTCATTTTAAGGCATGATTAGCACAAATGAAAGTGTTGGTGAAGTGTGCATGCAGACAGAAATACGCTGGACATGAATATTTCTGAAAAAACCGGAGAAAAATTTGTCCTTGATCGGGAACTGAACTAGGGTTTCCCATGTTCAATTTGCAAGGCAGATATTCCAACCCCTGGACTACCTAGGAAAATCAACTCTCCCACTTCAGAATTGGGTATTTCTCGCGCAGAGTTATGACCCAGCATGCTGGTAACAACTTCCTCCAAACGAATCTTCTCGATGAGGAACACTCAAAGAAAACCCACTAACATCCCAAAGGTGAGATGGCCTGATTAAACAAAAATGAAAGTGTTGTTGAAAGTCGGTCGCCTCACCTCAGCGCTTAATCCATTTCGATTCTTGTTGATCGCTCAAAGATGAGGCTAACCAAATAAAATTTTACGTATCGAAGTTTGAGATGCAAGATTATTATATCAATCATTTATTAAGTTTATATGTGTTGACATACAACCAATTCAGGTCTTTAAAAGATAAAAGTTCATAACTTTCAAATATGAATAGCGCTTTTTGATTTCACGATATCCTCTTACTTGACACTTAAACATCTCGGTTTTAAAATTCAAATTCAGGTTAAAATTTCAATATAAATTCTTTTTCAAAATGTTATGAGTATTACAATGACCAGTTAAGTACATATTGACCGAAATTTATATAAAATATGTTTTTATTTCCTTTGACAAAAGAAATCGATATTAAATTTATTAAGTTCATTTGCCCATGATGTGCAACGCGAAAATGCTAATTAAATGAAATGAGCTTAACTACTTACGCCAGAACCAACTTGCCTAATCACGGTAAATACTTTTTTTTTCCCGACACCGTAATCAGGAATATTCAAATGAAAGTTCCAACCTTAGTAAATGATGAAGGAGACAAAACGAAAACGGGGCGACGAGTCTTTTCTCGCTTCAAAAGTCTCTCATTTTGAACGATCTCTCTTATACGGATACGGACCGCAGGAAAGCAATTCTCGAAACCACAACTGCTTCCAACAAACTAATCCAGGCGCTAGAGTGGCCATAAATGCTTCTCTTTCTTCTATCGCTAGGCTTCTGAAGAAGGGAAGGGTAAAAGGGGAGAAAACTATGAGGGAGAGAGAGAGGGATAGAGAAAGGCGCTATTCCGTTTCGCTCCGAATTCGCCCGGAGAGGAACTTTATTGTCCATCCAACTAGCGAAAATTTTAAAAATCAAAATGAATATATCATATAGGGTTGATTGTTATCTTAAAGCTACAAAACGCGCGTCAGACTTTCAAATTTCGCCACTGAGCTAATCAAGAGAGATACGTCTGGAATAAGGATTTTGAATTTTCAGACAATAAATAAGGGTAATTTTATACTGCCCGTTTGATATTTTTTTATGTTCCAAGTTGAACTTTGAACTTTTGCGTAGACTACACAGCTGAAAATTACTTCCCTTTAACCTTCAGAAGCATAATGGTCCGTTTCAGGAGAATCTCGTAAGCTTTGTGCGCGCATTTTTTATGTTCGCAAGAGATCGAGATATAATTTGCGAATTCAAATTTTCATCGTAATTTTACTGTTAATAAACGTCCCACCCAAATGAGCATTTTAAAAATTATTTATAAAGAAAAAATACTAATTTTTGTAAATAAATAGTGATTATATTCACAAAATATATACATTATCCCACTCTCAGGTTTTTACATCATTATTTTTCCCTATAACAATCTCAGAAATATAAATTCAGATATAATGTACTTTAACTTCCACCCAATACAATCGTATTGATCTATAATAAAATAACTTAAATAACGTATTAGCACAACTGGAATATATTTATTTCTTTTCACATCAGGCTTAATAGTCATCATATTACACTTATGACTATACTAAGTATGTTCAAATTTTTATAGATTTTCCCACTCAATCTTTCTCATAGTTATAGTGACTGAAAGTACACACTCCAACACTTTTTAATTATCACAACCAGCAGCGTTTAAATTAATGGTTTTTAATAGTAGAAAATGCAGGAATTTAAAAATTTATTTCCATAACTCTATATGATAGGTAAATTTTAAGAATCGATACGAAACTATTTATAATGAGATATAAATATAACTTATGCATAACATGTATTTTTATCTTTACTCATGCTCAAAATAATTATATACAGATATAAATTCAAGATATGTAAAGAGTGAGTATAATGTCACAAAAATTCTCCCATGCAAATTTTAGAGAATAGGCAAAGGGCCAAATTTAAGATAAGGAACAAGATTAAAAATCCAGACAACTTGGCGGGAAAATGTTACATGCTAAATTATTTTACTTGATAAATATTTTGACTAAAGTTTGTTTTCACAAATGGGAATCTAGTTTAAAGTCAACGTAAATTAATTCCATAAAAGTAGTTATTTTGAAATGAATAATATCTTCACTGAGATGAAACCGCAAAACACTTCAATATTTCTGTAAATAATGACTTAATAAATCTCCGCAACTTATGATATTTAATTTGACAATTAAAGTAAACGGTTAGATTTTTATATTGTGCGAAAATCAATTTCACACCATACTTCTTCTTGAGGGATTTTTCTATATATTTTCAATATTTCGCTAGCAGCGTATTCCATTATTTTCATATTTTGGAGACAGACCTCTATAAAATTACCTACGTTTTTCATCCAAACTAATATAATTATATTATTACTAATCATGAAATTGGAACATTTTTTAAAATTTATACGTCTTCTGACTTTTACCATTTCATTTCTCGTTTGGTCGCTTTTCGCATCGAAGCCCTTAAATTGTATTTTTGCATTCCCGATTGAATCACCGAAGCATATGAGAAAATAGTCTACGATATTCATTTAAGGTTATATCTCATTGTTTCTATTGAATACAATTTATCCTAATTGAAATTAATGAAACGATAAATCTTTTGTAATAGTACAATAGTTACTATAATTTTAAGAGTTAAAATATTTCAGTTTTAGTCATAGGAACAACAATAGTTTCAAATGTTTATTTTTTATTGTAGTACAAATATTTTGAATGTCAGCTTTTAAGCGTTAAAAATTATTGACCCTCATCAACCGATTAAAAAATATGAAATTAATTGAACTAACTGAGGGTAAAATTCAGTTCACATGTTTGTAGATTAGTGCTCGTTTATTAAAATCAATTGATATAAATAGGCTTTCATTTAATATAAACATGTTTCATAAATACCAGCCTTCAAACGACAAAATAACTATCGCTCTTAATATTCCTTGACAATAATTTTGTGTAACATATAGATGACAAGAATGAATAACCCATATCTGACTGCCAAATTAATTAGGGAGATTTTGGAATTTTGTATAGGTTTCAATTCGAAACATTACTTTGTTCAACTTTTTTTCCGACTGTTAAGAAAGCTGCAAAATTAACACCGCTATAATTCTTACGGATTTTTGGAAAATCGCACCGGAAGCAAACTATGCTATCGCAGCCGTGTTTTTACGTAGCCATATAAAAATTTTTTAATGGTCCACAGATATCCAATACATCGCCCTCGACTGACGCGTGAGCGCGTCTCACCTAACGTCCCGACGAGCGATGCTTAAGCCTCAGACGCGCGAGGAGCGCGCGGTCGTTCGTCTTTCTTTTTATTACGGTTTCATCTCCCTGTGCACCCTGTGGAGGATCATTTCCCCTCTCCCATTGGTCACCTTGTAGTCTCCGCCCCAGTCTTCCTCTTCGTCGTAGTCTTCTTCCGAGCTTTTCTCCACGTTCTCATCCCTTTCGTGATCCGCCGCAGGAGCTTCGTGGCACGGTTTGAAACACCTGCACTTCTCTATCCACTGGACGCTCAGCGTCACGAGTTCCTCCTCGCTGGCCGACTCGTGGCTCCAGTCGAAGGAGCGGCGTCCCGCCACGCTGCGCCTCCCCCTTCCTCCCCCCTGCCTCCCTCCCCTCCTCACGTCTATCCTCCTCCTCTTCGGCTGCCTCGACTCCTTGGGTAAGTTGGGCTTGATCCCCCAGACGTCCTCGCCTCCCGTTTCGCTCCTCTCCATGCCCCTCGCATGCCTTCTCTTCCTCGAGTTGCGCCCCTCTTGGATCGTGCTGGGAGCCTCCCAAGACTCTTGTATCTCTGAGTATGACATCTGCCTGCCCGAGCTTTTCTTGTAGAAGTCTAACTCCCAGAGGTCCGATCCGGGTTTGGCGAGAGATAGGAGGGAGGCGGGAGGAGCGGGCAACCAACGCCCACCCCACCCTCCAACAAGTTGCTCCTCCTCTCCCGATGATCCCTCGCCCTCCGATATGGCGTGCCCACGGCGGGTTGCGCAGGCGAAAAGGACCCGGATGGTGTGGGTGGCGACGGGTCTGCAACAGGCGCCGGGGCAGCTGCCGCATGAGCGCGGGCGGAAGCGCTTGCGGCTGATGCAGGGACCAACGCGCAGGCGCACTGAGCCGGATGGACGTTGGGTTGCCTTGCACTCGTGTCCCTTCTAAAAAGATAACGGTTGACATGTAAAAGTTTTAAAATATCGATTGTCTTTTTTTTTAGTTCGAAATATTTTTGAATCCGTCTGTTTCCGGTTAAGATCCGTTCCGGTGAACGGCTTTCAAGTTAACTTCGATCTGTTGCCCGATGACATGTTTACATTCGGTCAGTTCGTGAAATGTAGTGATTTTTTACGGCAAATGATTAAGTCCTAACAAGTGTTTAATGGCTAATATCAACAAATAATCAAATATGAATCATTCAATTTTATGTAAGTTTGTTATTTAAAGCAAAACTTTAAGTCTTCCACAATCACCTACTTCCAAAAACCAGCAATTGTGGTATGTGTAATATAGAAGCGTCGTATCCCGTTAACGTTGTGCGGTCCATAAAACACCTTTGAACTGAAAATAATGTTGGCAAGCAATAATTAGTGGAATTTATCCATAATACTATCAAAAAATTAATACGTCCTTTCATTGTTGTAATTTTTCTTAAATGATTTTTGCATCCTTATGTTCACCGTTTAAAATTGCACGGCATATTCAGATAAATTTTAAATTAAATTACACGGACACACTTTTAAACGACTATATGACTCATTTAATAGGCATAATAACTCAATTAATGGCTAACTGGATCGAATCTTGAACGAAACGCAGATCTATCGATCTTACATTGCTTTACATGTTGATTTCGCAAATATTTATTTAGTTAATAATAATATTTTAACTATATCTTTTTTATCGAGACAGCTCACCTCGGAAATCACGGGGCTAAATTATCTTACTTCGACGGAACATTTCAGAAACATAATTCCAACGGCGGTTTACGGCGTACGGAAAATGGAGTTTCTCACGGAGTTAGTTACTTCGCCCCCTTATTTATCACCGTATAAATTTTAAGCTCTAACTTTTTTAGAGTAAGCGGTAATAAAAGGCACGGATTTATCCATAGGTTCTCTAAGTGTATCGCTTCCAGGGAATGCTCCACCAAAAAAAATTATCCCGCGGTATTTCCTGGGGGCTGATTTAAGCACAGAGGAGGCGGCAATTTAATGATCATTGGAAACGTATTTTAGCCCGTAATTCCTTTTTCGTCAAAGCCAAACTATTCTAGCTTAAGGCGAAGCCGTAAAAGTTCTGCCAGATAACCTTTTATTGCGTATTACTCGGCGTCTATAATTAACTCGCGAGAGTCGCGCGTCTTGGAATAGGTAATGAATCCAATTAAGTCACGCTCCTGCATATAGTGAACTGTGATTGGAAGCGTGAGCGGTGCCGAATTCTGGAAGAAAGGAATACTTCCACCCAAGGAATCTAATTGGAGCGAGTACGGATGGAAGCCGGAGAAAGGATTCGAGAGGATTAAAGCAGTCGTCAAAATTTTACTCGCTAACGTGTTGTCACGTAAGATATTCTCATCGGTACTCAATTACGACCCAGATTAAACGGAAAAGTCGTTCCGTAGCGACCGAAAACATCGACGGGCTATAAAACGACACGTTGATGGCTACTCAAACAAACTAGTTTTACCGAATAAACGACGCTTTATTTTTTTATTTCGTATTTAGCCTCCGAATTAAATAAAAGAAGCGAATCGTAAAAAACAATTCCTTGTTTCGATGTAGTTTTACATTGTTTTCTCCAAAAGATTTCCCCTTCGTAGAAACCACCCTGAAAATATATCTCCGTACGAAGTGAATGAATCTATGGTGATGTTATTTATTCATTTATTTCTTTTACTTCCGCGACAATGTTAAAGCTCTCTTTTTTTGGCGTTATTCGTTTGCACCAAGTGCCTGTGGTTTTATAAAGCTTTCTTTGAAGCGCTTGAGTCCTCTGTTATTCCATAATATCCTTTTAGATGAGGACATTTTAGAATAATTTGGCATTAATCGGGCTCGCGGCTACCTTCAGAACATTCCGTTCGCGTACTCTTACACAATTCCTCAGCCATTGATCGCCTCATCGCTTGCAAAAAAACGCGTCACGCAGCTTCCTCACAAAGCACGTCAACACACTACTGCAGCGTCATTTCTACGTCACTTGAACCCAGTCTCCGGAGACACGCTCACTTTGATTCTCATCTCCCATTCTATTCTGCTTCTCCCCAGGCCTTATTGAGAAAGCATATATCTCCTTTGCGCTGCCCCTGTTTCTCCACTGCGTTCGACGCTTTCATCCACTCTCGCAATTCCTGTGGCCTCATCTCCTCCTTCCGTTGCTCCCTCTTCTTATCCCACTCCACCGTCTTGACATTTGTTCCCTTCCGAGAAAGCGCACTGGCAAAAGAAAAATCCCTTGAGTAAGCTTATGTGGGCGTGAATAATATTTTGGACGAGGTTTTATAGAATTCCCAAGAATTTAAGTCAAGCTTGTGCTTTTTTTAATGAGGTTAATTGATTGTGAGTTTTCTTTAAGGGATCTATGTAAACCCCTGTTTCCTTGGACAACGAACGCCTGACTAATTATTGCTGTAGGAAATAGCTATGAATAATATAATTTTCACGTTATTGTGCATCACTCGCCGTGTAGGATGTGGAAATTCGCCCTATTCAATGTCTGAGTCGATAGCTCATTCATAAACGTCAAATGACATACGGAAACGAGAATACGTAATAAATCCCATTACATCTCATCTTGATGTTATATTCAGTTAATTTACTTCCCGCATTGAGAAATAAGATCCATTATCAGCCGACTCTTTAACCCTTAAAGACCGTTATATTGAGGTTTAGACTCGCTGCGGCTCTTTAATTGCAGATAATACTAACTTGATAGCCCAAAAACTTTTCGTTTCCACACGTTTGATAGTCTAATTTAAACTTTCTATCATAATTTTCCGGTATTATCTAGATTAAGATAACTTTTTCTCTATAAGACAAATCCATGAGATGGATTAAATGAACAAACAGTTCATTTTAGAATATTCAGGGTTGAGACCCAAATACATAATGCCGGTTTCCGTTATAAAAGTTATTAAATTTGAGTTATAATAACTATTCACCGTAAAAAGAACAGCTGAGAATAAGTTTCCGAATTTTGAGTATTAAACATTGCGCATCTTATCAAAAAGTATAACAATGAAACTTAAACCAAGTTGCTTGCATATAACTGTCAAACAAAAATTTCTGCTCATGATTCACTCTCGCTGAAATCGTGAGAAGTTATGCCGAACGATTCAAGATGGTCTAGTTATAAAATTCCTAAAAAATCAAAATGTATTGCAATATAGAAGGACAATCCATTATTGGTCAATCCGTCGAATAGAGATGCCTTCACAATGACGATTACAATGTCCTTATTTTATTTCTATCGGGATTCCAACGAAGTTTTGCAAAGCAACCCTGGAAATCTGATTGGATTCTTCTCCTTTTAGAGACTTTGCATTATACCCATCATCCTCCAACTCTTGTATTCTCTTCAAATAACAAAAGATTTGAGTCGTGAGACATCCCTTTCGTGGAAGTATCTCCCGACGGATAACGAGGAAATTCTTTCGTTGGAATGAGAGACAGAAGAGCGAGAGAGAGAGAGAGAGGATTGAGAAAAGAGGAGAAGGGAATCGGGGAGTTAGAAATGGGAGGCAGGATAGAGGCGGGAGGTTGTGAGGGAGAATGAGAGGTAGTGAGGTAGGGAAAGACAGAAAAACCGGAGGAGCGATAGAGAGTGAGGAGAAAAGGTGGAAGGAAGAATAGGAGAAATGGAGGATAAATAGTTAACGTTCCTTATTAGGTGAGAGAGAGAGAGAAAATAGAATAGAAAAAGTGAGAGGTAGAGAAAGAGAGACACATTGACGGGGAGACCATCTCCCTTCAAAACGTCTTTTCTCCGTGCGCATTTCGCCTCTCATTCTTCCCTCCGTTTGAATCAATTCATTCTCAACTAATTAACACGAGCGCCCGAGGGAAGCCGGCGGGGAACAGTGACGGTGAGAGAGAGAGAGGGGGGAGAGTTATAGAGGGAGAAAGGTGGAGTGAGGGAGGTTGGTGTGGGAGTGACGATAGTCCCCATAACCCATTATATGCCTACGCTCAAAACTCCTCCCTTTTTCCGCCCATTTCACTCAAGACTCCGACTCACCCCGCCAACCCCCTCCCCTCTTATCACTCACTCTCTTTTTTCTCTCTCTCTCTCTCTCTCCCCCCTTCTCGTTTTTTCCTCCCTTGCTCGATCTTCTCAATCCAAACACTTTTTCAATCGTTGCCTACCCCAACCTGTCTTAGGCCATCCTCAGTTCTTCCCTCTCTTTCTCACTCACACCCCGCATGTTTTTCCTAACCTTCGTCAGCTTGCACTTACCCATTTCACGCTATTTTTTCTTCTCTTCCTATTCCTTATCATACATTTTCATACAGGAGTGATTCTACGGTACAGAAGTTTGTCTTTTCTTACGAATAGCAATTGTTCCGCTTTAAATTTTGAATGTTTTTTTGTTCAGCTGCAGCTAGAAATTACGGGAACTTAAAAAAGGATTTTTTCATTTTGAGAGGTGATACCCAATAACTACTCGAACGCATTTGTTCCTTCTCTTTGATATTTACGCGATTTCATTGTATCTACCTATCTTCTACCTTTTCCCTCATTTTTACTCCATTCAAGGCATGAGATACTGAATTTATTTATTACCGATCCTTGCCATTACATTCTATTTTTATCCCGACTTTTGTCAATTATGACGTATTATTATTAAAGTGACCTAGCTTTGCTTTGTTTAGGTTTTGCGTATTATTTGGCAGGATAACTCGAACATTGTAAAGGAAAAATTTAGCTCAACCTCTCTCACCTTTTCTGAATAAGCGATGATTATCTTTTGTGCGCCTCTAAACTACACACGAATCGAAGTCTTTTTATTCTTTTTTCACGCCTCTTTATCCTTTAAAAATAGCTTCGTAATTATCGCTATTTTAATTTCTTCATCCTTCTTCAGACGCTTTTTTGGTCTTTTCTACCTCCGCACGACATTTCCTTCTATCCCGAATCTTCTCGACTACGCATTCCTCATTCTTTCGGCCATTGCCGTCGATTCTCCTCCGCAAGATCTTCCGCTCTCAAACCGCCTACTCAGAGATTCCATTCATTAATCTCTACCTAACGAAGACGGCCGAATTTCCTAGACTTTCATTCCTTTTCAGTTTTCCTCTCTTATATTTCCTCCCACGTGCGCCACCCACTCTTTAGAGGCTCCTTCAATTCATTCTCAAGGCAGTGGAAAAGCTTATCAGAATATTTGTCGTGTGAATCTAACTAATCTGGCAGGCGGTTCAATACTACGTCCATAAACAACTGCCCATTAAGAACATCTCAGAATCTTTCGAAATAAATGTTGGTAAATATCCACTGATGTTGTTTGAAGGAAATAATTGCAAATTATTTTAATTCGTTGTAAATAAAAATTCACCAGCGCTGTGAAAACTAATTTATATTTGTGAATTTCACGGTAATATACGTATGTACGTATATGAAAAATTAAATTAAATAATAAATTACTGAAGCGACCTAATTGCAAAGTTATCTTGATTTTCTTGTATACGCTGAATTTGATAGTTTTTGGAGCAAAACTGTAAAGCGGCTTATTAAATTGGTATTCTTTCATATTAAAAAAACCTTGAGTAATCATTCTAAACAGAACCTTAAACTTTCAATCGAAATAAATTACATAATTTAAATATTATTTTATTTGAAAGGTAAAATATTCTGTTCTCGGGAATATTTATTGCCTAGTTTATTTTATAATTGTTTGCACAGACCACAATAGCTGTCTTAAATTTAATTCTTTCGAATAAGGTAATTTAGATGCAATCCTTCATTATATATATAATATGTCCTTCCTCGAAGTGAAGGTTTCACTTCGAGGAAGGACATTATACAAAATTAACCAAACCAACTATATAAAATACCCCTTTAACTTATAATAGAGACCGATTCCATAGCAACCCAATCGCAGTTGTTACTGTAATAACAGTAACAAAGGTGAAATACTCCTTTAGCCAAAACAACTAGAGGGCTACAAAACCCAATGCATTTCGCCCACAAGGTGGGCATCGTCAGGGGCAAAACCTGTTCCAACAGTGACTGAAAGCCAACTGCCAGGTTTGAAACGGAAAGTATTAAGAAAACGACCGAGAAACAAGTGAAACGCGGAAAGATCTTTCCGCGTTTCATAGACATCAAAAAGTCAGTATTTGTTTAGGTTAAAGTTGATATAAGAATTCGTACATATGTACCTAAACAAGGAAAGTTATCCTCCAAAAATTGTACTAAAATACGTTTCTATTTAGCCAACAGCCTTTCACATGCCAAAAAAACTAATTTTACAACCATTTTAACTCCGAATTTAAACCCCTTCCATATACTATGCTTTGTGAATATACTATATCATGAATATAGTAGGCTTAATTCTTCTTGAATTATGCTAATACACCAAATTCATGTTCCAAGATCTCCTGACTCTCTTTAGACCGACCACGTCATTTTATCTTTTTACCGCGCATAATTCTCAATTTGCTATAGAAAATTCATCCCCCTCGCTACCTCACAAGGCAAGGAAATGAGTAGGCGGAACTGATGTAGCTCATATTACTATATCCAACAAGGCATTTAAATTCAATTTGATCCTCTTGCGCGAGATTTCCTTTTAATTCTCCAACCCATCACTCATTCTCTCTTCGTTTTCTCTCTGTCTTCCGTAAGTCAGATCCACTTCAAGACATCTAAGAAACTTTGCAAAACTCGCCCTCTCTCTAGCTCTCTTTCGCTTTATTAGTTTATCCTTTCTGATTTATCAAGCTCGTTGGTGAGTGTTGAGAGGAGACGTTAGGCCGCTCTCCAAATCGAACTCATATCAATACCAGAATAAAGGAATTACACTTTGTAATTACGCCTATTTTTATTTTTCTTGACTTTTCCCCTTCCTCGCCGTAAAAATGAAATTAAGAAAAAATTCGTTATCCTCAGCAATTCTTATCGTGACTCTCCCTTATATCTCCCATAAAAAAAACCCTTATAAAGAATTAAAGAAATAACTTTAAGGTATCAATTAATTTTATTTTTCGCGATCGATGTCGCAGTTACATTCACATCATCATAAATCGAGATGGCTGCAACTGTAACATGCCAAAGCCGATTTATATTACTGCTGAGCTAAATCTTCCAAAGATGTTAGTCTAGCGACAAACCGAGAAAGGAACAGAATATGTCTCAATTGAAGCCATTAAGATCTTATCTTAAAATTCTCCACCTTTCAGCCATTGGTCACTTTCATCGATATGCCCTGGCACCTAACACCTGTAATACACACTACTGTTTAGATGCAAATATCATAAGTTGGTTTGATACTTGGCGTGATCGTGCAAGGCAAGAGGAGAGGATTAAATATTGTTAGAGGAGAAGAAACTCCTTAAATGAAGGAGAATTGTATCGGGAAAATCTTCCGAAGCTTATATTTCTCATTTTACCTCAAAAGAGAAAGAAAAAAATGGAAGAAAACTGAAGGAGGAGAAAGGATAGCATAAATGTATAGGAGGGAGAGATGTAGGGAAGGAAAGAGGGAAATATGTGCGAATGAGGGAGAAATATGGAATAGAGAAAGAGAAAGAAATTGATAGAGAATATAGAGGCAAACCCTTTATTCTCTTACACACAAGCGTCGTGTGTAAGGATATCATGAGAAAAGGTCGTGAAGCATGTAGAGGCGGATACGAAGCCCGAAATATCTAATTAGGCAGGAGCGGGCGAGGAAATCGAAAGTGGGGATGAGCGCACGAATAGCGAAGGGGGCGGAGACCCTTAGTAGACACATGAACATCGTAAGATATATTCCGAGAAGCCATACCGAGAAAAATCATTTTGCACCACCCATTATAACAGAATCATTCTACGGAGATCATGTTCCAAGTCATTGTTTTTGTCCGTTTTTTCACTAGCGTAACATATCATATGGAAAATTTTCATCCCTTCCTCCTTCTGGTTTACAGAAAAAAGATTTTTTCTTCCTCCCTCCCCCTTTCCAAACCACCAACATATTCCTTTTAATAAAACAAAGACTAATTCGTATAGACGGACGCTTCTTTCTACGAAGGAATCGGAATATCCTTTTTTAACTTTTCCCATACTTATAAGAACGGAAAATGATTGAGAGCAAGGGAGAAAACTCGAATGGGAGAGAAAGAGAACTCGTTCCTCTTCTCTCCCTATCCTATCTCTCCCTCTCTTTCTTTCTCTCCCTCTCTTTCTCCCTCTCCCTCTATTTCTCCCTCTCTTTCTCTCTCTCTCCCATTCTTTCTCTCTTTCCTCTTTCTCTCTCTCCCACTCTTTCTCTCTCTCCCTCTCTTTCTCTCTCTCTCCCTCGCCTTTTTCTCTCTCCCTCTCTTTCTCTCTCTCTCCCTCTCTTTCTCTCTCTCCCTCTCTTTCTCTCTCTCCCTCTCTTTCTCTCACCCCCTCTCTCTACTGCTCGCACACGCGTCGCCTGAGATACCAAGGGAGGAAAAATATAATCCCTTTTTTAACAAACACGCTCTCTTCTCCCTCCCGTCGCTCTCTTTCCTCTCCTTACCACCTCCCTTTCTCTCCTCTCCCTCTTTCTCTCCCTCCCTCTTCATCAGCGAGAAGGGCAATATCCCTTTTCTCCTTCCTCACTCACTCCCACATCAACAGCGCCACTCCCAATTCTTCCTTTCTCTTCCTTCTATTTTCATTTCCTGCTCGAGTTACTTTCGCCGCTCTTCTCCCATCCCCTTATAGACCCTCCGGTTCTCTGTATCCCTTTACCTTCTTAATCTCTCTCTGAATTCCTCTCTCCCTCTCTCGTAAGCCCTTTCTACATCCTCCTTTCCAACACCTTAACCTGCCTTCTCTTCCTCCTTTTGTTTTTCCTCTTTACTACTTCAACCCGCGAAAGACATGACACCCCTTACTTCTTGTAAAGCGGCTCTTGGATCATCCTCTTTTCCCTCCTTTTCTCCAGCGCTTTTGAACGTTCCAGAAGACATTGGAGGTTGTCTAATAAAAATTGAAACAAATGTCCTTTTTATCTAGCGGAGTTAGTATCCCGAACGTTAGGCACGGATATAAAAAGCGGAGGAAGAGAGAGAGGGAAAGGATTAATAAATATGGAGGAGTGAATTAAATTATTCTTTCATTGGTCAAATGTTTAAAAACTGTCTAAAACAGGAGAATTACCATTTTCGGTAAAAAATATGGAAATAAAATGCTCCCGTTTTTACTATGGCCCTTACACGGCGGCGAGTACACAATTGATTTCCATTTCTCTCCTTACATTCTACATTGAGCTTGAAAAAATTCACATTATATCTGTGTTAATTTTTAGGCGTTCTTTACCATCGAAGCGGTAATAGCGGATCGCCTTATGGGCACGTCTGGTCCGTGCGTCCGTCCGTCCGTCGTAACTTTCATCTCCTAAACCGCTGGACGGATTTAAATTTAATTAGTTATGAGTGACTTTCATTAAAATTTATGATCCAATTGTGATTTTCAATTGAATCCGTCAATTAGAACTTCCGCTTTACATAATTAATTTAATAAACTTATACTCGTATCTCGTTAAATTGCATCCGTCAAGCAACAATGAAATATCAAACTTTTATCTCCCTAGCTCTTCATTGATCTGTAAGGTATAGGTTAAAAAAATTATTCGGATAGACAACAACATTTACTACAAGTATGTCCCAGAGACTAGTTTCGGTGACAAAAATTCGAGAATCACCTAATCTTTCGATACCGTTCCATACGTATTTCCTATTAATAACGCCTTTGAAATCTCTGTGTATTCCATTTATGGAGTATACTTTTCCATCTCGTTTACTTTTTGTTTATTTAAATGACAAAGAATAAATACTGAACAAAGGATATTTTTTAAATAATATATAAAGCGGTGTGTGCATACAATAGTGGAACAAAGGAATTGTGTCATAAATCATCCCGCTGGAGGTCAAGTTACACGGGTTGCTGCCCTTACCCGAAATCTAAGATGTAACCAGTGTGCAATTTCTTCTTCTTTCTTTTTCGTAGTGCTCCGACTTTATTTTTCTTCATTACAGATGCCAAAACAAATATTGATACTACCGAATCGCGTAATTTGAATAAAGACTAAATATTTAAGAAGGAATTTCTTCAATTAATTATATATAGTATCAGCGTAAAAATCTAAGAAAAATGTTCACCAAACAGGCAGTTAGTTTATCAGTACTAAGCAACAAATATATATTCCGGTTTTCCTAATACAGACCACTGCTTCGGTCTCCGATCCCGAAATAAGTTTCAATTGATCGAACTTCATTGTTCATAATACTTCGCAGAGAAACCTTAGAAATAGAATTCGGAGCTCAGGTCAAAGGTCATTCGCATATTTGAAAGCGTATCAGACACTGCGGCCGCTTGGCACGTGAGGCGGCGATTGTCAGGTACGTGGAAAACTAGGTTACGAATTGGTTAGCTGGTTGGCCCCTCTCGCGAGGACATGGAGCTCAACAGCCGATACGAGGGAATGTTTGCGTTTAACTGTCTGGTGGTAGAAGGTTTCGTTGTGGAATGCGGTTTAAAGGCATCCGTTCGGCTTTGCGGGGTGTCCGTCGTATCCTGGGAGTCAAAAGCGAGTTTCCTGAGGTTTAGACTGTTTGCCCCAGTAAAGGCCAAATATATATAAGGAGAAAGGATTTTTCGAAAGCCACCATCGTTCAATAAGTTCGTTAAGACACATGACTGCGAATGAACTCACGAGTTGGTGTAGAATTTTCACTTTTCGTCGATTCTAACATCTGAGCCTGGCTATTAAATGTTTACAAAATATCAAAGGATTTTCTTAATTGTCACGTGTATCATGAATTTTTCTATTTGGTATGTTACACAAAACCACTGTTTAGCAGGAGAAGTATTGTGATGGACTTTCATTACGATTAGAATGATCTTTAAAAAACTGATTCATAATTACACTCGATACAAAGATACAATCGAAACGTATTTATTTCATGAAGATTAATTTAACTTCAGCTATTATTTATACCATGGAAATGATCTTCAATTATTTTAAGAAAGACGTCTTATGCGACCCAATTAATGGGATTTATTTCTTTGCATTCAAATAAAATTTACAATCAATGAACGCATAATAAAACGCATGTTTTTATTGTTTCTCTGTAGATTTAATTCCTGAATTTACATACATAATTAGTAAAATTAATTAAATATCTCTTGAAGGTAGATCTATATATAGTCTAAATTCATAAAATCATTATCGATTTACCTATGAACATAAACCTTATTTAAAAGTTTAAATTAGTTTCCAGCCGTTGCTCGACCTGTTTGCTAAAGTTTCACAAACATTTTCAATGAAGTATTAACTTAAGCAACGCTCACCTTTCAATCCGTTCTCTTAGTCTGTCTTTCACTCTATCTCCTTTCGACGTGTTCTTCTCTATTGTCAATGAATGAATGCAATTCCAGAACCCTTCAACTTGCAAAGGAAGAATAGATGGAACGAGGGCGACGAATGAAATTTCCTGAATTTTCATTGCGTTTCGGAAGAAGCTATCGTAAAACGTCCGCCTTTCGAGACTCTCTCTCTCTCATTTCCCCTTTCGCTTACTTCTATCATTCGTCTCCGACGATAAAAACGGCAAATTTCGGAAGCTGAAAATTTGTCCCGAGGGTTCCAAAAGATTTGCACATCGTGGAACTCTTCTTTATCAGCTCAAACATAATCGACTTTAAAGTCTCCTTTAGCAAATCAACTCTCAAATAACTAGGTAAATAATTTACCTAATTTAATTATTAAAAACCTTTTCGACACTGTCCGTTCGAAAAATACGGAAGAATTGTGCATTTAGGTAAGATCAAGAATATTTTTTTTATATTTTGAAAGGCGTAACTAGCAGCATGACTCTAGCTTAACGGCAATTTGGTCAAGGATTGACATTTAACAACAGTACTTACTTTCTTAAAAGTTGAGTACATATAACAGTTACATTTCTAGTAAATAAACAGTGAGAAGGTAGTGCAATAGATCAAAACCAAATTTATCTTAGACAAAGACTTTCCCACTCAAAGATCATAAGTAATCCTTTTAATAAGGTTCAAAAGTACACAAAGTCCTTATTAGATATTGGTTTCATGATGGTACATTTTCTGAAAAATCGGTTCTAGATACATTGCACATAATTTCTCATATAGCGTACGCTTCTAATCCATACAGTAATTATTTATAATAATTAATATTATTGCATGGATTGCTTGGCGGTAGCTGACTGTAAAATTTGATATATTATCATGTCACTCTAAACATTTAAGTTTGATTTTGAGGTATATGAGTTATACAACATTGTTTACGATGATATGTTATACAGCATGATTAATTTTAATCCAATTACATGCTGCTATTTCGATTACATCGACATTTTGTTAAAATTGGATCAGAATAAAGTACCCTCCATGTTTGCGCGATATGGTTCATTTCGATAAATTTACCAATTCCAGTTATATTTTTTACACATAATACGAGATATCTTTTAATTCTCTTGAACCGTAAAGCTCGTAGGGCCGCGTATACAGGTGACTGACTAAAGATAGAATTGAAGTTACAATAAAAAAACACTTTTGAATTTTTTCACGATCACAATACTTCCCAATATAATTAGTATAAAGAAAAGTACAAAGTTTACAAATTCGTTCACATTTTCAGCGCTAATTAAAGAACGAGGCTAGGGATACCGAAACCACAAACCGTGATACGGGAATCGCACCAGGTATTTGTGTCCGTAATGTTCGACTCACCCTTACGTGGTGGTGGCGCGCTCTGAAAGGCGTTGATTGCGGCTTAAGTGGGAGGAGGGCGCTCTCCTCGGGAACGCACGGCTTCTCTTGGCAAAGCCTCACTTCCACGCCACCTGGGGTGCCACATTCGCTCTCAGATGATGAGTAGGACTGCGGAAGCAAAAACGTGGATTACAATGTCTCGGCCACTATCAAACTATGTTCAGTCAACAAAGAACCGCAGTTCCGTAGCCTGCAGGAATGTAAACCTTTCAGGCGAAACTTAGTAAAGGAGGTCGGTAATATCTTATGTAAACGATTATGCTAAATACAGGAAATTGTCCATAAAAACAAGGTGATTACTACTAAATTCACATATTTCATAAAAAATAATATTTTTATGCATATATGCCATAAATTAGCTAATGAATGTTTACGAAGTTATCTTTTGACCCAGTGCTTACCTCGCTCTGCGTATTGTTGTTCGCGTCCTTGGAGATAACTCGTGTGGAAAGGCCGAGTCCACAGCGAGACGAACATTCTGACCAAGCAGAATACTGTGCGTTACATGAAGGTGGTGGCCTCTGGGCTGAAAAATCCAAATAAACGGATCAATAGGCGTATCTATGTTACGGTCAAATTCCATAATTCTCAAAATGTTTGGACCTTATTATTACTGATCAAATTGATCGATCAATGCCCGAAATATCTATTAGAGATAAATGATTTAGGACATTTTATCAGGCACTTTTTGCGACTTAGAATTTATGGTTTGAACACGTAGTTTTCTGGCGGCGGGACACTTTCCAAACGCTACTTCCGAATTCCCGCCAAGTAACCATGTTCTGTTAATGATCCTCGCTTGAAAACGATGGACCCAACCCAGAAATTCCGAGTCGCTTAGCGCTGATGACTCGATTGGTTTTTAAACTTTAGCTATTATTAATATTGCCCAACCAAAGCCAAATATTCTTGATTTTTCTATTTATTTCGGTCACTGACCAAAGCAAATGGCCTGCCATTATAAATACGGACCATATTCCGAACTTGGGTCGAAACATAGTCTGATAATAATAACAGAAAAAATTACTGGTGGAAGTTACAAAGTTATTTTTTTGTGATTGTGACTAGTATATTGCACATATACACACACACCATTGAATACATTGAGCAAAGCAAGCTTTAAATATCAGCTGAAAGCTTCATCGAAACAAGGTCTCACGATAATGCTGTCCTTACCTGTGGCCGAATCGCACATCCATTCGCGGCAGCATTGGCCTGGAACCTCGACTAGCCTTGGGTGGAGGCATGAGGTGCCCCTGGGAGATATACCCTCCTGAGGACACAGCGATGCGCATGCATAAGTTCCGTTCTGTATTTAAAATATAAAGGAAACGTAGATTTTAAAACGCCTTCGACATCAAAACCTAAAAATGCTTTCATTTCTTTCGATAAGGGAAAAAATTAAACGTGCCTTGATGGAATATAGGAAATGAAAATTTTCCAGATTCACTTCTAATCAATTTATTTCTCAGCGAAGAATGCGAATCGCTTGCTACGTCCTAATTTGTAAGTGTATTTTCTTATACTGATTTCAAATGGCACTATTTAGTGTATTATTGAATATGTAAATCTAAAGAATTTTATTTCAGCTTATATTTTAGTCTTATTTTAGCAATTACGTATTAACTATTATTCCGTAATTATTTATTATACACATTTATCAAGCTAAAATCATTGTTTCAGTCATAAATTAATAGAAAATTTCAAAAAACAAAAGGCAGTGCAACTCAGTTAAAGCTCCGTCGCTTATACCGCGGATTCGGATATAACGTGTCTTCCTTGATATCCCTACATTCCAAAATGAACTTGAAAAAATACAGTGTACAATCTGTGTGTACATACAATTATTTCTGTTTTCAATTACTTAAAATAGAATAAAATTTAAAAAAGGTTTATGTGCCTAAAATAATGAGTAAATGAGATAATGCTCCAGGTTATACCGCGGGAATCCATTGAAGTGCCTTCAATGGGAAACCCCCCATCTCCTTTTATAGCCAACATTTTCATGTCCTTTTTTGAAAAGGATTGTAAAGAAAAATTTCATTACTTTCCAGAAATATGGTTGAGATACATGGACGACATATTCACAATCTTTGATTTAAAGAAACAAAATTTAGAAGAATTTGTTAATCAGTTAAACAACATATATCCTTCAATTAAGTTCACTTATGAACTTCAAGAAAACAACACCTTGCCATTTTTGGATTTGCTTATCATAAATAATAGACAACACATTGAGTTTGACATTTTTAGAAAACCTACACATACTGATAACTTCATTCCTAATATCTCCTTTCACCCTATGAACCAAAAAATAGCTGTGTTTCAATTTTTAACACATAGATTGTGTAACATCCCCCTTAATAAAATTAAATATGCAAAGGAACTCAAACACATAAAACAAATTGCCAATAAACTTGGATACGATAACAATTTACTTAATAAATTAGTGAGAAAACATAACTTTAATAAAACCTTGTCCAATGCCACTTCTCTCAAATTAGACAACAAAAAGGAGGACAAATATGTAAAATTGCCTTTTTTCCCCACCATTAAACAGGGGCTTGAACAAAATTTTTAAGCATAAGAATTATACAATAACATATAAAAATCCATATAATTTGAAAAATTTAGTGGGCAGTACAAAAGACACAACAGAAACTTTGAACAAGTCCGGAATTTATAAAATACAATGCTCACACTGTGACAAAAAGTATATAGGACAAACAAGAAGGAAACTAATAACACGCTTCAAGGAACACATGGCTCACTATAAATATAATCGTTTTGAAAAATCAAGCGTTGCCAACCACATTTTAGAAACAGGTCACAGTATACACGTAAACGATTTAAAATTGATAACTTCAGCCAACAACTCACTAAACTCGTTAGAAAACCTTCACATTTACAAAAACCGGAATACACTTATGAACACGGACACAGATTTTAACAAGACCTTATACAAACTGACTGATGTAAACAACACACACGCCGAAAAATCTTTCCGCGCTTTACTTGTTTCTCGGTCGTTTTCATAATCCTTTTCGTTCATATATTTGCAGTCGACTCCCAGTCACTGTTGAGACAGGTTTTGCCCCTAATGATGCCCACCTTGTGGGCGAAATGCATTGGGTGTTGTAACCCTCTAATTGTTTGGCTAAAGGAGTACTTTACTTTTAATAATCTGAGCCAAAGTCATTGAGCTATCAACGATTATATTTATAATTACCACATAACATATAAAGAAACATTCTGAACCAATAAAATAATTTTTATATCACTATTTCAGGAACATTCATTTAGGAATAAAATGATTTCCTGCTAGCTATAAACCGCTACTCCAAGTGTTAAGGTTAACATTCGACCTTGAAAACCGTCCTATGAATAGAGAATTGCGCTGGTGGAAATGCGAGCGTTTACAAGGCACGAATGAGCGGGTTAAAGCAGAGACATGAGAGAAAGAGTGAGTGAGCGTTTGTGTAACACGATCTCCGCATTATATCGCGGCATGGAAGGCATTTTCAATGAAAAAAAAAACAGAAAAAATAGGAAGACTTGACTGATCAACTTTCGACTCCTCCCCTTTATCCTCACCTTTTTCCTCCCGCAACTTCGATGAAACTTGCCATCTAAGCGGACAAGAGAGGCACCCACTTTTTTCTACAATTTTATTTTCCAATTCATTCGCCCCATTCATTCGCTTCATTTCGGATTCACTTGTTTCTTTCTCTCATCGCCTCTTCACTCTTGAGTTACTTCCTTTCAGATCCTTCTCCCTTTCTTGTTTCCTCTCTCTTTTCTTTCTCTTCGTTTCGTCCCTTCATTAAACTCCCTTTAGCCCCGAATAAGGTGAGTAAAGAAGGAATTATCAATTCGGAAAGAAGAATGACCGAATGAGTCCGCGAATAATGTATCCCGACCACAACTCTCTCTCTCTCCCCCTCCCTCTCTCCCTCTCCCCCCCTCCCCACCCCTCCCTCCCTCTCTCCCTCTCCCCCCTCCCCACCCCTCCCTCCCTCTCTCACTCTCTCTCTCATACTTTCCCGCGCATATTCGGAGAAAATTTATTCGTGGAATTCTTGTCCATCTCCATTCCCTTTCCTATAAAACTGATTTTTTTCCGGGTTCGAATTAATCGGCGAACTGAGAAAAAAGAGGAGGAATTCATGAGCACTTTCACCGAACTTTTCCAAATCGATTCCGATCATATTAATTTTTTCGCTGGATCCGAGACTGAAATCCTGAGACGTAAATGTTAAATACGATTATAAAGTATTTTTATTTTTGTATCAGTAAGTATTGTCATTTGCGTTTTCGGGAGGATTCTTAAAATATGCATAAGTATCCGGCAGAGGTATATTCCATAATTGTTAGGGGCCTGATGCTTCATTCTTGAATCATCGTGAGTTTTACATGAGACTTATGTTGTTTTTACAAGAGTTGCACTATTCATACATTTATAGATATCATTTAAATTTTAAAATGTAGGACTTTACATTTTATCTGGCACAATAAAAATAATTATTGTATCGATTTCGACTCTTATATTCTTAAATCGTTCCAAAAAAGAATTAATACGTAAATTCTGTGTGTTCTCCCTAATGAAATAAATTATGCCACGTTTTAAGGTTAGAGAAAGTGAAGAGAGAAATGAATCAGCTCGACAGTTTGGCCAACTAAACCCTAACGCTTGGAAGCTAAATATTTAGCCACCGGTATTTTCTCATGACCGCTTTCTTTATCGGCCAGATTGTCTTTCCTTACAAATATGGGTCTCATATTTTGTTTCTTTACTAGGATTTTGATCAAGTTTTGAAGAATAAATGAGGAATACTTGAACATAATATATCAGTAAAAGTTAAAAATGAATTATCATATTCCCTAACTTAGAAGTGGTAGGAATTGTGTCCATGTTAATAATAAATTAAATAAAAACGGAAAACAAAATAACGAGTACAAAAACGCAATATTAAAAAACAAATTAAGCAATAACGAAAACTAAATACACGGGACTAAAACAGCAATCAAACATACGATAACAAATAATTATATCAACGATAAGTATTAACAAAAAAAACAATAGTTAAAAAACGAAATAACAAACATTCGATAACTAAACAGCAATAAAAAACTACGATAACAAAAGAATGGCAGTAAGAGCACAGCGGAAGGTTGGCAACGAATGCACGTGGAGTCTCAGTAGAGAATGACAGATTTTTGCCCTCTCCTCAGCGCAGCCCGCGAGAATGAACTTTTCCAGACCAAAATGCGTTTCTGCACATGAGCCATAAGCTTTCTACAGAGCTATAAACCTGCTGACTAGAATCCTAGGCGGTCTTGATTCACGAGAATTTGGCAGTAAGATTTTTAGAAATGTTTGATAATATTTGTTTTAAATCCAGTACCGTACGCTGTACCGGTGCCATTCTTACTGAAATGCACGTCGATAATAAGATACGGATAGCTATTTCTGAGCGACAGCCTGACCTGCAGATGATTATTCAGAATATGTTTCAGTTCCACCGGTCACATTGATTTTTATCATCCCTGTTTCATGTTGTAATGAATTAATGCTTAAATAAATACGTGTATATTAACAGTATTATGGCAAATCACTTTTCATTCTGGCCATTAACACTTTTAAAAGTTCCACGTGTGGCCCCCGGAGAAAAAAGTTTGAGTACCGCTGGACTATAAGAATAAGTCTAACTTCATAACATGAAAAAGTCTCATGTCCAATTAAGTTTATTTAACCAATAAACTTCTACACTAAACTGTAGTTTATTTCTTAACGTTTTACATTGGCTACGACCAAACTCAAGAAAAATACCTTCAGTGGAGCGTTACGTTTCGTGAGCGTTTTAACCTTTACAGCAACACTTCTTTTCCTAGATCCACTTTGAAGAATGCATAAGAAGAAAAATAATTCCAGAATTACTTAGAAGACTATACCTTACCTCTCGTAATATTTGAAGAGTGAGAGGCAATCAGTAAATCGCATTGGCAGGGCGTAAATATGAAACGCTTTCTGAAAAACAACACGAGCAAGAAAATCTTGAAAGTTACCTTTTACGACGCCATGAAGCATTAAACTTTCGTCATTGCGTTCAACCTCCATAAATTTCATACCTTAGAGCAACAATTTTTTTCATATTCTCCAAAGAGTTTTATTAAGCGGTAATTTTTAATCGTTTTCAAACATTTATAAAGATGCATTAAAATGAATTCGCGTTATTCAAAAAATTAAAGAAACTATTCATCTCTTTAAAACTCTGCTACCATTTTCGTAACTTCCACTATACATTTGAGTTATAGTTAAAATAGCGAGCAGGTAAATTGAAATGATTCATCAAATTAAAATAAAAAATGCGGCTACTATAGGATTTTGCGTATTTTCTACTTAATTAATTTTAAAGCTGGCTTTTTAATGTAACATTATCTTTTCTCTTAATGATAATTTCCTCGAGTTTTGGAATAAGGCCCAAAATTGTAAAACCCATTCATTTAATTAACTTTTTCAGTAGTAAATTACTGCCACTTTTTCTAAAAGCACTTAAAATGCTAAAATTACTCCAGAGCTCAAATTTCATATTTATCTTCTTAGGAAACGTGATACCTTCACTGATATATTCGGAGGTTGAATGGCAGAAAAATAAAAATTGTTAAGGTCGAGAAAATAATTTTGAATTACACGGTTATTTAATGAACCACTTTTGATGAGCAACTTTCGAATGTACAATAGGTTCATCTTAAGATATTTTTAAAATTTCCCTCTGCTTTCAACCTAAGTACCAAAGAAATATGATATGATACGAACCTGACAAGAACACTGAGTCCTGCAGTCGAGAAGAAACGTCTCTCCATTGTCGTAAGTCCTGTTGTGGACGGTGCAAGGAAGCCCTTTGATGACTGTTCGGCGTGTTCCAAGGTAAGCGAGCGATGGCAGCCAATAAAAATAATAGAAAACATAATGATTTGCTTGGAGGTTCATTTTTAACCTTAGGCTACAAAATTTACATTAATTCTCTCAAAATTGTTATCATATTTTTAACTGCCTGGAAATATATTTGTTACTTATCAATATGAAAAAAATTGAGAAATTCAAGAGTAAAAATATAAAAATATGCGAGACACAAAACCACAATAATTTATCCAGAGGCGTATTTTCATGGCTCTACTTGTGCATAAGTGCTTCCTTTTTTCATGAGAATCACGAGCTACCTAACCTCCCGCATAATTCAAGTCTCTATTATTTTAAATTCAAACAAAGTAAACGGTAAGTTAAAATTTAAACATCACATTTAAAGAAAATTGCTGTTATAAGCTACTATCGTAATATCTTTTTATAGATTTTTATTTTGGGGGTTTGAAGCAACATCTTTTTTTTAACAAAAATTCGCCGTTACTGTTCACAAACTACTGACTTCTTTAAAGAGGAATTAAAAAATAAATGCAATAATTTATTATTATTTATACTCTGGATGCTACGGGTTAACTCCCCAACACTATAGTGAACTCGACCTGATGACTTGTCTTAACAATCTCGTAGGAGTGGCGCCTTAAAATTTATAGGGAGCATACTCCCGTAAAAATTAATTGGGAATGACGAGTTAAATACGTATACTATAAGGTTATTTTTAGATTTCTGACTACTGATCACCATAATTTCTTGACAGGCTTCACTCTTTCAACTTTGAATTCCATCTACCGGGTATCGAATATTAGGTTATGTATCACATAAACAGCGGCGAACTCTATCTGATTGAATTATTCACCAATCGCTTTTAATAGCATTAAAAAATAAATATACTTGAAACATAAGCAAGAAACGAGATCGGAAGTAAATATAATCGCTTACTTTTGTTTCCAACGACCATTTATCCAATCTCTAATGAATAATTAACTCTGCGTATGCTTCGCCTTAATATACGAAAAAAATTCAAGTCAGACAACGATAAGGAGTTTTAAGGCTCGCGAAATTTGTCGGCTGTATCAGTCGCAGAACTTTCCGTCTGGAATTTAAGTTTACATCTAGAGGGCTTTTTTTCGATAAAAGAAAAAAGTATCGTTCCCGTTTCCTTCCTTCCTTGTAACTTTTCCGTCTCTCCTTCAATGGCACTTAACTCTCGCCCACTTGGTGCAGGAAATTCTATCTCTCCGCATATACGAATATAGCCCCTTCCCTCCATTCCCACACCCCTCCTACAACCACTCTTCTACCTCCTAACACCCACTCAAGAGCCCCATCACGTAACACCTACCAGCCTCTTCAATTTCCCTCTCTCTCCCTGCTCTCCCCCACATTCTCTTTTTTCCTCCGTCTTTCCATCCTCCTAGCTTGTTCCCTTTATCAAAACTCTTAGCTATTGAATTTTTCTCCCGAGTCCCATCGCTTAATTCCTTAATTTAAAACGTGCCTGTACGTAATGCGAACTGGAAATGGCGCGGGTGGAATATTGCGTCAAATTGCTGGACCGTGTTACAGGCATTAAGATTCGAGACGACGCTTAAAGTCAATATGGCTGGCACACCGCGTGAATAAACTTCTTCTATCATCCAAATGTCGTTAAGGATAGAATTGGTTCGCTCGAGTGCGGGTTATAATATGAACAATTACTGCTGCAAATTTGCAAAATAATATACATTTATTTAATGAAATAGAGAGGGGAGGAAGTATATACGTATGGAATGCTTTTCATTTTATTTTTCAACTTGGGTGCAAAAGTACCGTAACTTCAGAAAATATGATCAATCAATTTGCAAGAATGTTACTAAAAATAACTGATTCATTGAGATATATAAGGGGAAAATTTCTGTTGGTCAAAATTCGATAACATGAAAATTTTGAAAATGAAACAGTATTGTTCAACCGTAAGCATTCGCAGAAATCACGTGCATACTTCTCTTCATATCTGGCATACACTGTATAAATAAAGACAATCTATCTATCTATTGTATCACTCGGCGCATAACATACAGTAACCATCCATTCTCAATATAGAGAAAAAATATCCTCGTATGATACGCTTATTCGAGATGAGAGAGCAGATAGAAAGTACTGCTGCATGAGGGACCCTAAATGATATAAAGAGCTGTGAAATCATGCATGACTGCAAATTACAGCCTAAAAGAAAAATACAGATTTCCAACGCAGCGTACCGCAATACACATAAGTCCTTTCGTCGCAATATCTCTCTGTTTTAAAACCTTTAGTCTCGTGAAAAAATATTCTCTCAGATCTTAAAATGTTGTGAATGTAAGTTATACGTCAGAGAAAACGGAAAACTTTGACCTTTATATTTTCAATTACTCTCAGTCGAAAATCTGCTAAAAAGAAGCATTCAATGAGTACGTACAGGTTTCAATCTATGTCAGCGGGAGCAAACACCTCATCTATTGTGAAAGCGCTCTAAGTAGAATTTAATATCGAGAGGTATTGCTTGCAAACTCAACGGGTGACTGAAACTGAATATCTGGCAGAAGAAAACACCGGAGAACTAATAATAAAAACATTTTCAAAAAACTTTTCTCACTTTTCTACACCGACGTCGAAGAGCTGAGTTTATTTCTCGATTATGAGTACAAACGTATTTCAAAAATTCAAATTAAAAACACCCTGCATTTGGTCTCGCGTCAATTTAATTTAGAAAAGAAACTTTCCCTTCATGGAACCTAAATCACCTACCCGAACTTTTTATGTTCTTTACGGCCTCCAATCCATCTAAAGATACCCGTATTTATATCTCATCTGTATGCGCTAGAAAAACAACCTAGGGACTACTTGGGATTTACAATATAGACGTTACCAGGGATCCATAAATTGCATTACATAGTGAAATATAAGAATTTCTTTTTTACATTACCTCCCGTAAATGAAAAATATGTACTTTTTTATTGCAATAATTGACGGAAAGGAGAAACAACGATGTCGAGAAGTGAGTACCCCGGAATTGGCGGTAGTATTAGTTGAGCGCCAAGTAAAGACTTCAGTTGAATACCGTCGATCGAAGCGCGATGTAGCGCATCCCCTAGCGTGATTTCCATTCGCCATCGATGAAATTTTTAAAATTCTTCATCCCTCGTGAGTTTCTTTAAGTCTTGTGTGTTATCATGAATCCTTTGAGTCTATTTTCGACTGGTTGCTGTAGGGTTAGTATCTCGAGGGATTTGGTGCATAGTTTTTAATTTATCCCAAGAGTATCGCGGAAAACTATTGATTACGATTACGGATTGATCAGAATTTTCCGCTGTTTTTGTTCCCTTTATTTATTTTCTTACAGTCATCATTATTACTGCACCGTATCTGTTCTATTCCACCATGTGAACTACTCGACACCTCTTCCGGTCTCATCCTCGCTATCTTTCTGCTCGAGCTATTGTAGAAATTAATAGCAACGGGCGATCGATTGATATATAGGGGGTGTTAGTTCGTTCGGAGGAGGAAAGGGTGGAGGCAAAGGGAAGAGAAGGAATGAACTGATGGCAGAAAAGGTCCCACGAGAGCGATGACGTAACAACGCGTGGGTGGATGATGGATACACAAAAGGCCAATAACATATCTCGAGGGACGTCGTGACTAATGTTCGAGTGCCGAAAGGGGAGATTGGTTGAGAGAGAATGGAGAGAAAGAGAGAGAGAGAACGAAAAGAAGGAGGCGAGGAAGGGAGTGGATGAATGGGCGCTATGAAAGAGATATCGAATGCTCGAAAGAATTGGCAGGAGGCGAGTTGCGGCCTCGAGGAGCAGCCTGCAAGGAGTGAGCGATAGATGGGCGTGTTACTATATTAGCATTATCGAAGATATATTTTAAGTAATTCGACGACCTGACCGCGTGGTAAATCGCATTTTATGAATTTTAATGTAATTAATATGAGTCGGAGGATGCTCGTACAAATGAAGTATAGACGTATTTGGACTCGAAGTGCAAATTCCGTATCTCTACAAATCTCGAGCTCAGGAAATCCTGATGCAAAAAAAAACAATAAAACCTTTCTACGGAAAATACCGGTGGCTCTTTTTCAAAGTGCGTCGGTCTAATCGATAATATCGTTGCGCCGCCGGAAAAAGACAAATATCGGAGAAAATCTACAGTTTTGATCGAAACTAATGAGACGCAAGAATGACAGCGTACGCGGAACTAATAAGGTCTCCAGGGACGTGTTCGTACGGTGTTACGACTTCTCGTTACAGAAAATTCGTCACTGCGACATCTCGTCACAGATGACAATTGGTGCCTGAGACATTTCGTCACCCTTTCTAAAGGGTAACTGCAACAACTCTTCACACATTTAAATTCGTACCAGCGACATTTCATCGCATAAAATAATTGGTACCAGCGACATTTGGTCGCACATTTATATTGGTATCATACAAAATAATTGGCAACTGCGACTTTACGTAACAAAGTTATTTTCGTCACATATTACTTTTCGTCACACGTTACGTATGTGGATTCTTTCTGGGAACATAGGCTTTATGGTTATCAATGTACTCAGAACGATATGTATGTTGGAAATTTATGCATATCTAACAAATATAATCGGAATCATCGGGGGAGGGGTGGAGGATAGGAGTTTCTTTCCGGAAACATAGGTTTCATGGGTATCAAAATACTCGGGGCAATACGCATGTTGAAAATTGATGTATATCTAACAAGTTCATTCGGAATTGGCGGGGAAAATGGGTGGAGGGGGAAATGAACAGAGAGAAGTTATTTTATTACCCATCACGAACTGTGCCTTATTCTGGAGACTATTTCTTCTCTTTTATTGAAAACGTATTGCAAATGATGGACGAAAAAGTTATTGAAAACTGTGACGGATAGTGTTCCATTCCATAAAAGTTGAAGAATAAAAATCCTAGTATCAGAGAAGGAACATACACTTTTATATTTGTCCCCATATTTCCCTGTCGTAGGTACCAAATGTAACTTGTGATGAAATGTCGTAGGTACCAAAAGTCGTATGTGACGAAATGTCGCAGGTACCAATTGTCCCTATGACCAAATGTCTGTGACCAATTGCCGTAGTGACGAATTTTTCCGGGACGAAAAGTCGCTAAACCGTTCCTACTCTTGCAGGCAAAAGAGGATCGACGGCCATTAATCAACAGAAGCACGGGAGAGACTCGTTTTTCCATGTTCTTATGTGGGAAGAGAAAAAAGACGTCAGGATGCATGGTTATAGAAAAGGGAGTAACGAATGCTATATACGGAAGAGTAATTGGGTTCAAATAGCTCCCGGAAGGATTTTTGATTAGTTATTTTGTTTTGTGGCGTGTAATTGTTCTTCGAGACTGGGTTGGCTGAAATTTGCGTACGTTCCACCTTTCTCCCCCTCTCTTCCTTCCCCATCTCTCCCTCTTGACGTCTATTTCTCTCCTGACATCTCCGTACATGTAATGAGATTCCTCGTCTCTCTCGCTCTTTCTCCGCTCTTGCTGCTTTAAAATTTTTTCTGTTATTTCCATGGTGTTTTCGTCGATCAGATGTTTTGTTTCAGTTACCTGTCCTTGAAGTCTGCTGAAAACACATCTCGAGATTAAACTCTACCAAGGGGCGTTTTTTTCATGGGTTGGGTTCATTAGGTATCGGTGACTTATATTAAAACCTGTCGGTTTTCACGGTACGCTTTTTAATAGTTTTTAAGTTGATATAAATTGATTATACACATTTCCTCATGCCGGTTTTAAGGCATTCAATAGGAAAATCGACAGATTTAGGACAATATTTTTTATTTCGTCTTTATGAAATGATATGCGCTGCAAACAAAGATTGAGCGGTCCGTTTTCAAAAAATTTTCATAAAATGCGAAATATTTATAAAAGTTAATTCGAATGTTATTAAATGAATGATAACGTATGCTTAGGAAGATTACAGCATAACATTAAAGATATAGCACTTATTTATGTTGCACTGTTTTCAACCGTAAAATGAGCTCGATAATTCTCTAGTGAATTCTTTCTACGAGATAATCGCTCCCGATTAATGAACTACTTTTTAGAAACGCATAGTGCTCCTGAATCGGGAGATTAATGTACTCCCATATAACCATGCTGCGTTACAAACAGAATGACAAACAATGAAAATTATTTGAATTGGATACGTAATAAAATTCTCTAACGAGGAAATTTTAGCTATCCCTTTTCAATATTATGCTAAGTTAGATAAAAATAATTCTTCACAATATCTAACATTTAAAGATATATTAGAAAAGCATTATTTCTGGACGTCTAGCAGAGAAGGGCTCACTTGGTCGAGTCTAGTTTGGAAGATATAAGCATTTTTGTGAAAAAGGACAGAAAATATCGATGTCTAGAAAATTGCATGGAACGATTCTCTGGCTTATTAAGAATAACCGTAGCAAGGAATTATAACCATAATTGAAGTACGTGTAGAACTTATTTTTAATTTCATGATTTTGGCTTCAGTTTTCTCAAAACATTTTTTAAATATCTGTAATATTCAATATAAAAAATATTTTTCAACATAGGAGTGTGATTTTTCTTTTATTTTACTCGTAATTTATCGCAAAGTAGCGTGCATTCATAAATACATTCCGACAAAGCGGGTCCTTTCTTGGCAGACGTCCACATTTACTTTTTTCGAGTTTTAAAACTAAAATTAAATTTGAGATCCCAACTTTTTGCTACCATCCTTCATAAAGAGTTTTAATACGTCAAATCCATTTGCGTAAGATCGATATTGACTAAATAGTTGAAAAAGAACTAGGACACTAAAGGGAAAGTTATAGGTGGAAAGGAAAATGAAAAGATGGAAAGTAAAAAAAGCAAGCAAGTTATGAGGTGCAGAGGAAGTAAAATAAATTAAGGTGATATGAAGAGAAGTTGGAAAAGAAATATGCAAAGAAACGAAACTTGAAAGGTAGTAGAAAAGTACGGGTAGGAAGGTAAAGTTGATGAATGAACGAGGACAACAGAAAGCGAAAAAATAAACATAAGAAAAGTGTAGAGAAGGTGGCAGAGCTTAAGGATGAACTAATGGAGCCGGATTTCAATTGGGAGGAAAAAGAGAATGAGAGGCAGATTCCGTAAAAGTGCAGAAAGAGAGTGAGTTGAGAAGGCTCGGAAAGTGTGTCAGAGAATGGGATGAGCAAGGCTTAAAGGCAATATAAGGGTAGAGATGCAGGTGGGTAAGATGCGGGAGTGAGTAGAAGGAAGAGGGATGAGATTAGAGGAGAAGGGGGGAGTGGAGAAGTAAGGAGAAAAGGAATCAAAAGTTGATATCGGCGCAGGGGAAAAGGACGGGAACACGGAGCGCGTGGAGGAATGATGGAATTAAGATAATAAGAGTATTGGAAATATAGAACCGAGTAGAGGAAAGAAATGTGGATTCCATAGAAAGCGTGAATTTGCTCCGGGCGAATGGAGAAAGGCATTTAGAGTATGCGGAGGAATGCGGGCTGAGAGGTGTCAAGGTCAAGAACGGGACAAGAAGAAGGAGGAGGGAAAAAATGTAAATTCTCGACCTTCTACAGTCATTATCGATTATCGAATTCCGATTCGTTGTCTTTAAACTTCTTCGTCCTCTTCTTTTCGAAAAGAAACTCCCACGCGGAATCTCACGGCATATTCTTAACCCAGCATCCTCTCCCTAAGTCTTCAAAAAATAAAGAGTTGAGACTGTTTTAAGACGACGGAAAATTATTCCGCGGGATCGAAAAAAAAACGAGTGTCCACGATTGTAATCTCGTTTCCTCCGCCAGAAACAACTAAAGGAGAAGTTGATTCTATTATTTTCCGCCAAAATCAACAGCGATGACGCATTCAGATGAAGCCATTCTTGTGCAGAATAGCTTTCGGTAGGCCTGATGAGTTCTATTCTTTTGGAAATTATAATTCTTTCGCTCGGCCAAAGAACTTTTTTCCTTTGTTTTTTATTCACTTAAAATTCCTCCATAGGAAACTACGGGTCCTGCATAATGTCCATGGGAGTAGTAATCAGGCTAGACAAAAGGGGTTGTGTGCAAAGCTTTTAACTTTTCCAGAGCATTCCCATCCCTATTATTCGGAACAAAGGATTCGGCGGGCGGACGCGGGGGATTGAGCCGTAGATGAAAAACAAGAGAATGTGCGACGCGCGTCCCTTTTTTCTCTCAACGTATAGGCTTTTCCCAGATGAACTCGGAAAATTTTGCTTGAAACCTTTGCCAAAGAATACACAAAGGCTCCGATCGTAGTAGTCGCTGCTGGTATCATAGCATTGGTTTGCAAGGGCCCTTTTAACGGCCATCAACGACAAAAGAAAATAGGATTAGAGATTATTAGGATCCCGTGAAGAAATATTGCTGATGCAGGTTTAGAGAACCGTGATGTAATTATAGAAAGAGCATAGAGTGTGTAAATACAGAGATACATTGATGGTTAAAATAAATTTCCAATAAGTTTTGCTAATGAGGGAACAATAAATTTAGGTAAAAAATCGAAAGAAAAATGTGTTACGGCAAAATGAATCATTCGTGCTGATTTTTGAAGAAGAGCATATATGATCTAAGCGTAAATTTAGTTATCGCCATATATATATACACTATCTGAAAGTATCCGGCGTTGATTTGGTTTTTAATTCAAGATAAAAAATATTGCGGAAGATTTGAAAATAAAACCAAGTAATGACACCAAGTAAATTTTTATTGTAATGCTTGATGGTGTGCAGTATTTGCACAAAATTTTCTCAAATAAATAAAATTTTCCCGCATCCTTTATCGGAAAATTCGGCGACTTAGTATTTTTTATTAAATAATCATAATAAACAATCAATGGAATAACTTTTAAAATATTGTTATTTCCCTCGAAATGATTTCCAGTGGTAAAAACTCCATCATATTATGTAGTCATGAATCTCAAACATTAAAACCTTAGACACGAATTACAGGCTCTAGGGATGCAACCAGTGGAAACACGTTTGAAGATATAGTCAAATATAGCATAACCATACGTTAACCCATGCAAAGTCTGATTTTGTAGGTTTAATTTGTCATGTGAATATTTTAAAGTCAAACCTACGAAACTAAATTAGTTCTCGGACTTTGAAATCGATTTTGGCGATAAAAGATGTGTTAGTATGACATGGAAAGTGTTGTTATAATCTAATTAGTATAATTAATAATAATAATGTTATTATCCTGTGATCATACATTGATATAGGATATTGGCTTAATTGATGCATACAAATGTTCAGTTGAAGAGAAAGCAAAATGTATATATAGGCATTTAAGGGAGGAAGAATTTAACGATTATATTTTGGTCGATACTAAAGAAATGTTCTGTGATATCTTTCACTTTATTAATTTTTAATGTTAATGAAAAAACAAATTTTGCTGTTGATTATAGAGAACGAATACATACATTCCTATCAAATAAAAATATTGCAGGCAATGTAAATAGTCGATTTCATAGAAATCCTCCTTCAGCTACAGAGAGAGAACTCTCTGTAGCTGAAGAAGGAGTAGTTCCGAAAGCTTCTACGTTTGTGATGTTTCTGTGTTTTAGTGTTATTTTACGTGTGTCGCTTCGACATCCCCGGGGCCTCGCCAACCTGAAGTCGTCTGATTGGTGAGTGTTCACTGGGTTTCCTCATCCCAACACCTTGTTGACATCCATATGTATACATATAGAGAGAGAGCGAGAGAGTGAGAGAAAGGGAGTTCAGTTGTTTTATTTCTCGCTAAGTATTATTTACGAAAAACTTACAACTCATTCCTATAGTGACTCTCCTGATTGAGACTAAGTATCCAATAAATCAAATCTCCATTCTATCCTACACTTTCCTTATTTTGCCCATACTCTTAATTAATTGTGTACATAGTATCTAAAACTGAAACGCACATAATTACACGACCCGGCACCATAGGTTTTGCTCACCTTCGCACAAGCCTGGGCCTGAGGGATAGTCTGCCGGGAACTCGCAAACCAATCCTTTTCTCGGATCGCATAGGGCGTTGCCATCACATGACTCTCCCCTCTGCCTCGCGCACACCTCGCAGCATCCACAGCCGTCCCTCACCACGGAGACATTCGGTGGACACTTGATGCTTCCAGGGTTAGGACAATCGCAAGGATACGTGCAATGGGAACGGATCTGTGCGTCGATGAAAGGAAGGAAAAACAAAACATTAGTAAGAATTTGTCGACCGTTGGGCATTTTATTACGGATATAAAAATTGATGGAGAAGACTGGAAATGATTAGACATCAATTTATATAATGCGGTGGCTAGCAATCGTCTAGTCTCAAAATTCACTAATATAATTTCCTGACAATCGTGGTTGACAGTGGTCGAAATGGAAAACAATACGAAACGGAACGCTTTTTCTGGTAGTGTAACCGAAGGTAGTGGACACGAAATTCGAAAAAACTGAAAATCATAAAAGAGAATCTGTTCGTGCGTGTACTATGCTCGAACAGGTTCCATTGGGTGTTTACAGATGGGATACACCACGTACTCTTTGCGCTGAAGCAGCTAGTATTGAATAATATATAATTCATTCACGATATAGCTAACTTTCCGTACTAAAAGTCTTTCCAGTTGCACAAAATATATCGGTATGCCTAACTGCTGGTATAAATGTAGAAGAATCGGTCTAGTGAAAGTCAGGAGAGGTTAAAAATACAAACTCAGGGCCGGTCTGTGTGCCAACGGTGCGACTGCACTGGGCCCCGCGCTTACAGAGGCTCAGCACTCACTAAAAATATTAAGAACATATATTTAAAAAGTCAGAAAAAATATCGAACACATTCATAGTGAGAGAGATCGCTTTATTTATTTGAATATACTATTAAAACTTTTGAAGCAAAAGAGGCCCCAAACTTTACGCCGGGTCCCGCGATTTGCCTAGACGGCTCGGTACAAACTTCACACCACAATCCAAGATAGCGTTCCTCACACTGCCAATACATGCTAGAGATTAGATAAAATGGTTCCAGAGGGAATGAATCAGACTATTACTCCTTAAAGAGGTTGCCTGAGACCTTAGGACTTAATCTGACTGCCATCGGTTATCCTAATATTTATCGTTGCACGTTGACGTCAGGAGCACATGTGTTTCTAAATAACAACGATGTTGAATTTGCCATTACTTTTGATGGCTTCCTACTGAAAAATTATTATGATATCGGTGCTCTATGTGAAACGTATCACGTGTTTTCACGTGAGTCGTAAGCAAAAGTAGCAATTCACAATTCCAGTCATTTTTTTAACGCGGCTACCCGAACTGGTCCATTAGTTGTGAGGCCGAGAATAACCTTTAAAATAAGCGAGGTCACACGTAACGTGGAAATGAAAGATAGCACGAGAGAATTAATCAATTCGCTTCCTTAGCTTTCATCGCCCGAACCGATCCCATGCGATCCGAATAAAACCCGCCTCATCTTCGGCTCGCCGAAGCGAAAATCCTCTCCTCCGGCCCCGCCTAATTCCGTGTACAGCAACGCGCAATCTTTTGTGTTCTGCGCTCCAGCGCAGAGCCTCTCCAGCGACGATCAAATATGAGATGATCTAGCCTGAAAACTCTCAATTGTTTTAAGCCGATTAAAACCGCGAATTTTACCGCGCCTTATTCCGAAGATATTCGGATTGTTGGGGTAGGTAACCACAGTCTGTTTGTTTCACGCAAATGCAATGGATATCGAGATATTTAAATTCTAAGACTGTCGCTTTTTCACATAAAGGAAAAGTCTTCGATCTCGTATGATAATCAAGGCCTGATTCTGAAGCTTTATTCACATCTGAGCTCCTATCGATTTAATTAAAATCGTCTGATAGAGTCTCTCACATTAGACACCTCTTCTCTCTTTACCCCTATTCACAAAAACGTTATGACATGGGACGGTACTCTTCAGCGTTTACGTGAAAGATTTACCTGGACAATCTGCCTCTTTCAATAAGTCGGCGTTATGGTAATCGCTTTGACACGCCATCGGCCCCAAAAGACGCCAATAAAAATTTTGTTTAAAACGATTTAGGGAGTTAGAAATCCAGTTAAAATTTGTTACCAACAAATATAGAAATCCAGTTTTTACCTAATTTTACCTATTTTTTACGCATTAATTCCTGGTAATACCTGCTTAAGTTGCACTATTTCTAAGTGCAGTTTTTTCAGTTGAATATTAGGTGTAAATGTGTAATAAAAACAAGGTTTCGGTATAACCAAACAATATACGTAGAAATCGATAATATCTTCCGCAGTCACCTAAGGTTTTTCATTCTCATTAATTACCGCAACATTAAAGTGATGTAACGATGATCTGCAATTATTCTTCCTCGCAGAAAAAAATATCATCTCTCGCTACCAATTAAATCTCCGACGATACATCATTGACCGCAGCTGCGTTTTTTAAAGCACGGCCATAAACAAGCTCGACTCTCATTCAATTCAATTTCAATCAAGTCGGAAAAAGGCTCTCGCACTCGCTGGCTTTGAGTGTTTTTGTGCATCATAAATACGGGATTTGAAGCGCTTTCATTCATTCAACCATTTGTGTTTGCGCGTAGGCGAGCAAAATACCTCTGTGGGATGTCCAAAACCGCCGCTCTTAGTCTATGGACAACCGTCAAAGCATTTCTAGGGGAAGAAACGGAGAAGAGTGCTCTCGTTATCCGAACTAAACCACAGCGCCGCTGCTACTCGCCTGACTTCTATGAAAGTTCGCAATTTCCCAACCTTTTCTCTCTCTCTCTCTCTCTCTCTCTCTTTCTCTCTTACAATTTATATTCCTCTCTCACTCCAGACGCAAAAGGGAATGGGTTTAAACACAAGAGGTGCAGTTAGGCGAAGAAACAGAAATGGTGAATCGATAACGTTGAACTAATCACACTCACGAGGGAGTTTGTATCGCAATATTTTTTCCAGCATGGAACCGTCGCATGGCATAAATAAGAGTGAGCTTAATCCTATCAAAGCAGTAAATTTCATCAAGAGTCTTTCTCTTCTAAAATACACTGCGGTCGTCATTGAGCCCTGTTGATGTTGCGTTTAAAAATCATGAAACCGTGTCTGCATCTGCAGAACAAAATTGCGCTAACTGTATCTTAGTTGCACCACACCATCATATCCAGGAGGCAAATGTGCTTTTATGCATTAAACTGTTTCACGCTTAGCAAAGCACGGATATGTCAACTTTTGCGTCATTCGGTTCACTGAGAAATTATAATATTATAAATATTTAGCGCTTTGTGTGTGCTTGGAAGGAGTTCACGGACAACGGTAACGTAGACCATTCAATCTATTAAATATTTTACATACTAAAATTGCAACAAAAAATTGTAAATCAATATTTATCTTGCGTAGTTTAAAATCGCACACTGAATACAATGGAAAATTGTTTACCTCGTCTTATCGCTAAAACCTAATTGACTCGATAGGCATCCATGAGATCCTTACAGAGATTATGAAAACCATATAAACATTTTGACTACAAATCAACCGTCATCAATCGCATTCATAGAGAATATATTATAAAGAAAATGCATACACAGTTTTATTGCCGTTGGAAATAATATTATTTTAATTCATACGTCGAAATACTACGACGCCGCTACGCCGCAAGTCGTTAGAGTAAACCAGTCCGATCTAATTCTAAGAATAAAACTTCGCTCGATATAAAAGTCGCACAATTCTGACGGGAACCAAAATTACGAAAATGAATGCGGCGAAGCAGTAAGTAATGGAAATATATTTAATGTAAAACATACGGAGTTTCTTGCGAGAGAAATAAGAAAGCATTCTTGAAGGATGCTTCCCAAGAGAGTTTTGGACTGTCATGGTACACGTTTCCTTCAGTACTCCAGTGCAAAAAGGCAGCTGAACAAGGGAGACATTGTGAAAAGGTGTTTATTTAAAGGGCGGAGACGAGTGGAAAGGAGGCAAATGAGAATAGAGAGAGATAAAGTATGTAAGTAGAATAAATCGGATAAGCTCAAAGGAGAAGGAGAGAAAACGCAAAAAATTAATGCAGAAAGTCAACAACAGATATATCAATGAAGCAAAAAGTTTAAAAACTTAAAAAAATTAATTATGTTAGTTGAAACTATTGCTATAAGCAGATATCAGGAACCGTGAAAAGTAATCAAAGTGAAAGTAGCTGAGAAGATAAGGAGAGGGTTAGTGCAAGAAAACACTATTGCAGCGAGGTAATAATGTTATGGTACGGTTACAATAAAATAATATTATAAAGATAAAACTATAATTACTAGTAAAATAAAATGATTTTTAATAAAACTGAATACGATACAAAACTAACATTCAAACTCATCGTAAAAAACACACGGAGGAATAAATGGAAAAAGATAATGTCTGGACGTGCAGTGAAGAATAATACGAAAAGAGTGACTAAATTATACAGGTCTTTATTGTACTCAAAGGAAATACAGGGGATAGCAGAACAGAACGTAAGGGAAAGGTAATGTCGAGCTTAAAGATATGGGATAGAGTAGGTAGCGGAAGAGATGGTGGTAATTGGGCATAGGTAATGACGTGCCATCGTCTGTGCAGTGGTTAACGGCGGCAATAGGGAGAGGAGTATAGGTAAGAAAGTGGACGAGGAGAGAAGCGTGCGCCAATAGAGTAGATGTTCTTGGGCCGATAAACCCAACCTCCCATCTTAGCGCTATCCTTTTTTCTCCAATTACCCAGCAGGACCAAGGGCGACCGCCTTCATCGTGAGCGTCCGTATAGCCAATCTGCTTGACACTAACGCACTTACCTCCATTCCTAACCTAAACATCGGCTTCCTCTTGTCCTCTTCCTTTCCATTATCCTCCGTGTACTCTCATCGGGACAAAAACCCTCCTACACGACCTCCACCTTCCTTTATCTCTTTCTCATCCCATTCTCACTCCTCCTACTTCTAAAACATTCACTTTCATCCTCGATTTTCCCTTCTCCTCGCATTTCGTTCCCATCGGCGTTCTTCTCTTTGATTACCATTCTCCACACACACCTATTTCTCTGTGGGTCCGACCGACCAACTCAACATCTTTTTTCTGTCTCTCTCTCTCTATGAGTTTATTCCTTAGACCTGTGAGTGAGTTTATGTGTGAGGAAAAGTGATGGAAGGATGAGGAGAGGTTGGCTCACGCAGACCTTAATCCGCCTCGCGCGGAATTAATGATGAGGATCCGTTTTGAGTTTCCACAGATTTCAATGGGAATTGCGGGTCCCTGGGACGATTTCAGTCGCCGTTGAAACGAAAGAGAAGGTAAGTCGGTGGGTTTGTGTGTCTGTATGCGTGTGTGTATTTGTGTTATGTAGAACGACTTAATGGGTCACCAGGAAGTTCATAAGGAAAGTGTGAAGTAGTTCAACGGAATTCTACTGTTCGTAGTTAGTTTAATTAGAGGATTTAACGCAGTGTTTCCCAACCTATGGTCCGCGGACCACTTGTGGTCCGCGAAGGTTTTGTTCGTGGTCCATGGAGGTTTCCAAAATTGATTTATATTTAGGTCGCGCCTCATATTTAACTGGAATTTTTTTTGGGAAAAATTAAGAAAGTTGTACACTATCACAGATATTGAATATCTTTAGTAATAGCGTTTTTACTTAAACATTTTCCCACTCCTTCATATCACTGTAAGTAATGAAGCGGTCCACAGGGGCTGAATGGGTAGCTGAAGTGGTCCGCGTTGTTCAAAAGGTTGGGAAACACTGATTTAACGCATCATTATTCTTTAATTGCATGTGAAAATTGGATTCGTTTAAAGTGTCTCCATTATGCGCGAGTAAAAGTGTCTCCAATTTCAGCACGTGAAAATCGAGACCGAACATAGCTTAATTTTCCTTAATTTTCTACTAATAGGTTTGTGATGTAACGTTAAGAAAAGAAATATAAAAGAAAACTAAACAATTAACCAGATTCATGTTAAGCTTAAATTTTGCTGCGTTAATGCCATGAGTTTAACAGATGAATTTCCAGATATCTTTGTTGACATAGGATTTCTAGCTCTAAATTAATTTTTTTAACTCATTTTCAAATACGAAATTTTTGTTATAATTTGGAATGTTGATTCAATACCTTAAAAATTTTCTGATAACTAGAAATTAATTTTTGCAAACCTTGAACCTTGAAAATAGTGCAATGAGAAGATCTAACCTTTTGTATCGCCATTGTTCTTACGCACATAAGAGAGATCGTTTGCGTGCATGAATGTACACCTTCCTGGCTCAATATTTCTCTCCAATGGCCATAATAGGGTCAGGAAAAACTGCTTTGCAACCGAAATGTGCATTTGGTTTACCAGATATTTTTATGGATTTGGAGAGACGTAATGATTCAATTTCATATTAGCCATAGATCTTCAATTCATCATTAATCTGCTGTACTGTTAGTGTACTTGTATTTTAATGGTTTCTTCCTAATATTTACACATTCATATCATGTGAATCTGTTTTTATTCGCGAATTAATTTTCTGTGTCGCTATTCCCAACGACTTTACATTAGCCAATATGGAATCCTTCTAAAATATAGTATTTTACAAAAGTACACGGTGATCGGATTGAAACCTCTTTCTTAACTTTTTTCTTGTGATAAGCATCAATTTTACAGCGTTAAAGCAATGCATTGATTACGAGGCGGTATTTCTGCGAGAGAGCGATTCCGGCAACCACGCATTTGAATTGAACGGCAACCTGTTGTAACATACATTTATTTGAATTTGGTGATCCACATCCACTCAATCGCCATATTCGGAGACATCGCCGAAATTTTCGCCGTCAACCACTAAACTTACTGCGCTAATTATCTTCCGGGATATTAACGCAAACACCAGCGCCTGCCGAGGCACATTGTGTCACGCGGTGCGCTTTACTCGACGTATCCTTGGTACCGCGTAAATACGGCAGGCGGAATAATACCAACCGAAGCAGGGACAATGCGTGCTCACGGACGAATAAAAAAGTAGGTTATTACTTTGCTGTTAATTTCCCGCTTTCGGAGTAAAGGGAACTCCCGGCATACACTCGTGACGAGAGAGGGTTTTAGGATAGTATGGGATGAAAGAGAACGCGAGGGAGTGGCATTAGGGCGGCGTTGTGAGGGTTTCTTTGACACGGAGTGGCAAACAAAAGAATCCACTGTACGTGACAAGGACAATGGCAATGAGAGAGAGACCGAGGGCGAAGAAAGAAAAAAGAAAGAGGAAGCGACGGAAATGAAAGAGGAAGCGGATGGCAAGAGAGATGGGTAGGAAATAAAGGAGAATGGGATCACGAAAAATAAAGCATCTCCTCCAGTTTTTTTTACCTAATGACAGGTTGGTTGCTCACGTGTTCTGCATCGCTTATAATTTTTAAAAATATTATTTTTAAATACAAAAACAAGCTATATATATATATATATATATATATATATATATATATATATATATATATATTCTTTCATAGTATAATTCTCTTACGTGCCCGATAATAATGTGGTAGCCTTCCATGAGATGAAAATAAACGCGAAAGCGCAATTTTAGCAATGCAAGGATTGTAAACAACTTTAATTAATGAACCTCCTCATTATTTAAGGGAATTTTTCATTAAAATGCATATAAGGCATCCTGAAGCGTTTCCTTTTGCAACAGGTAAATTTATTGCATCTTTATGTTTTAATCATAATTATTAATTAAACCGGTCAAGCTAATAGGCCAGAAATCAAAGATTTTTATAGGAAAAGTTCAACAGGAAATATTACTCTTTTACTAAATTTTTATTGATTAGCTGAAAGAAAAACATAGTAAAACAAAGCCGGATTATCAAAATCAACATCACCAAGTTATTGCTAACACATGGAAAATTAATATAACCTTATTGTATATCCTGCAGAGCAGAGGAAAAAAGACAAATGAACAAATACTGCTACCCTTCGACATTTTCTTATTTATTATTTTACCAATGTTACAAGTTTAGCTTAGACAAAGAGAGGCCCGTTGATCGACACACATTTTATACTGCTTGAGTTAAAATTATATATTCCTTTGTTTTAGACGGGTCTGAAAATGGAGCTGATGCAATACAGTGAAGGTATTTAACATAGAGAGAAGAAGAAATATAGATGAGGTTAATGTTAGTGAAATAGTGTTTTATATATATACGCTTGTATATGTACATATACACACAAACATAGGTACAAAGGAAACAGATTCCTAGTTTGTAACGGGAAGAAAGGATAGAAGAAGTTACTGCTGGCATTTGACAGGAAGGGACAATTTTTTCTTTCCCTTTTTAGAGGCCTTCTCATACCCAGAAAATCCCACAGATAAAGGAATGCTTGAAGAGGTGACTGAGGAGAACGAATACGCGACGGAATCAAGCTGCAAAAGTGGATGAATGCTCAGGGGAAGAAAGAGGTGAACTGGGAGAAGGAAGTAGGAAAGAGGATGGAATAAAATAAAATGTGACAAGATTCTCCGAGGAGAAGAGTGAGGGGAAGAAGGAACGTCTCTTCGAGAGAATGGAATAATTATCTGGCCTTAAAAGTTGAAGAGTTGAATGAAGATCTTAGATAGAGAGATGTTTCGTTTAACATCCGCGTGTCGTCGGCCTAATGACGGAATCCGTGCCACCACGCTACACGCCGACGTGCGCTGTAACTCCATTTTTATGACGTCGATTCTCTGTTTGTGCTGCGACGCCCACACTTGGAATTTTTACGTGTGCGGTCATGTAAGGTCAAAATTTTTCTCCTCTTGTCAAGATTTCTCCGAGAGGCATGTTTCTCCGCCTATCCATCTCCTCTTCCCACATCAAAAATTGATGTAAAAACTTCCATTCAACATTCGCCATTTATCCTGCGACGTTTGTCATTCTTCAGATAAAGGAGGAGTTTGAGGGATAAACTGATTTAGCAGGATGTCTTTCAAAAGTAAAAGAGGTTACGCTTTTCTCTTCGTAAATGACAAAATAGCTATTAATTCAACTATTGCATGGCTATTGGAGAAACATAGTTTGTCACCTACGTGACACATGAGTACATCTGGCTCCCAATTCCATAATATCAAATTCTAACAATAATCAAGAAACATTATTAATATAATACTGTGGGTTAGAACATATTTGAATGAGGTTAAATGATCAATAAAATGATTTTTTTCTCCAATCTATGTAGTTCAAAACTTAGATAAACAAACGAGAAAATAAATCAAAGAAAAAGCGGAAAGGAAAGAGAAATTTATAAGATGAATGTTGATAAAATTTATCCTTACAAAATTTATAATCGATATATTAGTTATAATTGCATTGAATATCATATTAATACAATTTAACTACGTTATTTACAAGTCAAAACTAATAGTTATAAAACTTAATCTATTTATATTAAATATATTGTACATATTTGTGCCCGCGTGTGACCTTACGACCAAAAAACCTCCAGTGAAATTCCGGCTAAACACTTTTTGACCCGTGTTAATAAAATAAAATAATGAATATAAAAAGCTGAAATGTTTTTTTGCAATTCAATTCCATTAAATCCACGATGCTGGAAGAGAGCAGTTACCGTATTTACCCGAATCCAAGACGAGGTTTTTTTTCCAAATTTCACTTTGCAAAAATCGGGGGTCGTCATAAATTCAAGTACGAAGTCATATACCATCAATACATCGCGATCAATTGATCGCGCGTCAATTCACCGCGCTTAAATTCGTGGCGCATTAATTCGTCACACGATATACTCGTCGCGCGTCAATACATCGCTCGACAAATTCATCGAGCGTTAATTCATTGCTAAACAAATTCGTCGTGTGACAATTTCGTTGCGAGACAAATTCGTCACGAGACATTCGTAACAAGACATTCGTTGCGAGAAATATTGAAAGACGAGACACCATGACGAATTTGTCGAGAGATTAATTGACGCGCGACGAACTAACCACGACGAATTGATGCGCGACGAAATGAGTTGCCAAAGAACCGTAGGAAGTATGGTTGCGGTTAATCGAAGTTTTTTAAGATAAAATAATTGTATTTTTCATTGCAAACTTGCGATTCGGAATTCAATTAATAAAGTCTTAATTTTAAAAATACATTTTTAAAATTATTTTTCATTTCAGAAAAATTTGTAATAAACCATTTCAATTAATGAACGAACTAATATACCTTTACTGAATACATGTGTTCGAAATATACACCAAATACAGTCAGTGAGAAATTAGGTCATAAAATCTTTTTTCTGTTTTGACAGTCTGCTGAAATGGGGGTTGTCTTAGATTCTGGGTCGTCTTGGATTCGGGTAAATACGGTAGATCTATTAAACCAATTATAACATAATTTATCGAAATAATTAATAACTGATAATGTACATCAAATTTATTTTCATTAAAGATTTTATATATAACGGTTCCAATGAGAAAGGTTTCATGCAGGTTAATTTAAAAATGCTAATTAATAGATAGGGCTAAAATGTTTGGGCGACTTGTTTGATACGTAGGAAAATCATTGACGTAACAACTATTCTTACAAATGTTCAAATATCAAACATAATGGACCATGAGAGTGTGCGCGCTCGCGTGTGAAAGTTTGTCTGATAACACCGCCTAATATTTCGACCGACTTATTTCACTTAACAAATAATTTTATTGTGATATTTTCCGGGAAATGCTATAAATTGTAAGGTTTGAATATTACGCGGAAATAAACATCTCAAAAATATGCAACTAAATAGAAAATAAAAAGGGAGAATTCCTAAAGCTCAAGAAACTTATATGACGTCAGTTTCATTACTTAGAATATATCGACTACACTCGCCTGTAATCTAAGTTGGACATTTTCTACTCGGTATGCAAGCCTAAATTTTTGGAAAATACATTAAAGCTTAAACTGTCGAATTATACTCATTGATGATCGGAGACAGGATTCTCACGATTCCAAAACCTTGTCAGTAGGAGAGCAAGATTATAGCTACATTTGAAGACTGATTGCACTCAAAATTTAACGCCGATCCAATAACCCAATAATCCGAGTTTAAATATTTTTTTCATACTCTAAAAAAATAAGCTGCATCACATTCAATGCCCACATATACACATAGGCCGACCCTTGAGCCGGCCTTTGTCGTCCGCAAGGGCAACTAATGAGTATTTGCTCTTCACGAATGGCGCGCGCGAATCACAAACCGCCGTGTCATGTCGCAATCAGGCGCACAAAGCAAGCGTGCGGAGCGTAGAACAGAGGATGGTGAGTGAAAGAGACGGAGAAATACGGAGAGAGAGAGAAAGAGATGGGGGAGATGAGACCGGTTTGAGATGGAGCTGAAACAGAAATATGTCGTGTTGGGGGAGAGGCTCGCGAGTTTAGCTGTGCACATCAAACGACAGGTGAAACCACTTCGTATCCGCATTCCAGAATCCCTCGACACTTTATATCTCTCCGTCGCTATCATCCGTCTACCCTCCTCCCATTCCTTTCAATCCCGCACCCCTCCCGCTTCCTACCCTCCTCCATTCAATCCCTCTGTCTCCCCGTACCCACACTCCGAATGCACACACACACGCCCCTTTCGCAGTGCAACCCATACTACATCCACTTCGCTTAAGAGCCACTCTCCCATCCGTCCACCACCGATTTCTACCGCCGCGTATTTGGTCAACGCTTGGAAACGCCCAATATCGGGTGCTGCAAGGATCACTCAAGCCTCCACCTGTGTGCCTCTCCCCCACGAAGCCGAACATCTGTACACAACGCTCCTGCTTAACCATCTCATCCCTCCCTAAACCAGTCTGTCTGCGACTGATGCATGCACTTTTCCAAGAACCCTCTCCCCCTCCCTCCTTCGCCAACCTCTCTATACATGCATTATAGGCGAGGTTGAATTATGGTATTTCTGAATTTTTGCGTCTTACCATTTTTATTCATCACGTTCATTATGGTAAACACTTTTTAAATATATTGTAATTGAGGCGAGAGCTTTTGTCATTTTTTAAAGAATGTTTCTTTTCTCGGTAATATTTTAAATTAGTTTTTTCGAAGCTCCTTTAATTTCCCGTTCCACTTCGAAAAAGTTGGGAAATTGCTTTCGCTTCCTTCCTCTCCCTCTCTCTCCCTCCCTCCCCGTCTTTCTGAATCTCTCAGTGCTTTAGTCTTTCGTGTGACGTGACTGTGGATGGGTGAATAGCTTAAGAAGATTTTTTTATCGATTGCGCCAATCTTATTTCCTTTTCTTACTTACGTATTTCGATGGTCCAAACATATAGTTTTGCGCCAAAGAAAAAATACTAATCCTAATAGCTTATAAAAGAAGGGTAAAATTTTATTGCGAATATTTTTACTCGAATCGGATGCTATTTTTTTCTTTAGATATTTTTGTTTTTATGCTTTACAGCGTGGAAAGCTAAGTACATATATGCTATTCATTTCATTCAACTAGATATAAAGATATGATCTCTTAGATAGAAGTTTTCGTAATTTCAAATTATTCATTATGTATTTCATTATATTTACCTGTAAGTTAATTAAATTAATTGACAGACTGAATAGGAGTAATGGGTGAGACAATCATTTTTGGAATTTCTAATAGAGCTAGTTAACGAACAAAGGGTTATGTATATCATAAAGTATAACTATGGAATACATATATCATTTAGTATTTTGGTTATGCTTTAACTCAGAATGGTATCAAAATTATATTGATCTGATACAGAATATATGAAATTCAATGAGTGAAGCTTGTGTTACATGTATTACTGATATAAAATCATAAATATTAGAAGCGTAATATTGCTTTTTGAAAATACATGGAGGAGGGTAGTGTGAATTTCATAATGATAATTTTACAAAGCACACAAAAAATTAAGTGGAACGAAAGCGAAACGAATGACTACATATTGGGCAGGCCTAAAATATAAGTCCAAAAAAAATAATTAATATAAAAAATATACATGACCTGGAAATAGTGCGAGAAGAAAGAAAATACTGAACGCTATAGAAATTGACATTAAATGTATGCAAAATATAGTGAAAAATAAATTAGGAACACTTCACAGTTTCAAGGAATTAAGTGGGAACAGATAGTAAAGACACGTACTGGATTTATTGAGATTAATATACGCGATTATTTTAATTTTAACAGCATTAAAACTTTGTTTTTTTATTCTTTCCGTATTAATAAATTAAGTTCTATGTATCTTGAAAAAAAAAATATGCTACGTCTACTCTAAGCAATGATTCATCATTAGGATATAGATAAAGAAGGCAGTTTCGGATTCTCAGCCTTCTTACTCCTTACTTTGAATATTTAATAAGTGTTTATTTTAACGTGTGATAATATTTTATCCTCATTTCAAAAACATATACCAACGAATGCATATTTTTGTTGACTTGGATGAATCGGTAAAAATTTCAATATATGTATCTAAAAAAGTCGATGAGATACTTAATAAGAATGTTAAAATACATGTATACTCTCATTAAAATTTGCAACCTGTTCGGTAAGTGGGTGCAATTAGTTTTTTATAGATCAGAATCAAATATGTCGCGATTTTCTCGTAATTGATCTCTTTGCCTTTCCGTTCAACGGCCTAATCTCCGTTTTGTCGCAGCAGAGTAACCTCTGTTCACCCCTCCTGAATAACACGCGTCGTAATGTACTGTCACTTGTTCCTTCCTGATTGGCGAGGACGAGATGGCGCGAGAAGGGGCGGACGTGGAGCGAGACGAGAGGAAGGGCGAAAATGCGCGCTTGAACTAGATGGGCTAGCCCATTACGCCTACCTTCGCTTTCTAGTGCTCAGAAAGCTTTGAATGGCCCTTAAGCAGAGTGATAACAACAGACCACGGGTACAGTGCCGCTCGACGAGGTTCACGGAAATGGAGGATCATCACGGCGGATGAAAAAATAACGATTCGTGATGTGTTTACGAGTTGCAATTTAATTTTCTCTAATCATTTTCTACCTACTATGGATCGTATGATTCAGCTGCCTCTTTAGAGATAAATTTCATGCGAATAACCTGCATTAACTTTGTTACTAAAGAAAAGTATAAATAGATCGATGAAACCGATCCTTTTTCACCGGTTGTCATTTAAGAACTAATTGCACGCCTCCAAAAATAGAACTATTTTAAGACGTTATAATCTCCATTTTTCAGAAAATTTCACATAAAATCAAATTGACTGTTGATTAGAATGCACGACAAAAGCGTAATCATCAGATACATTCACACACTTCCATCTTCAGAACGGATTAACAATATGTCCCACTCCCATGTATAACGCACTGACAGGATCAAGTGGAAACCTTTCATCGCTACACCAATAGATAGGAGAAGAGAGAGAGAATGCAATGAATAGAGAGGTGGAGAGAGAGGGAGAAAGTGATGAGGGTCAAGCTCTCCTTTCGATAGCCTCGGCGAAATATATTGCCAGGGTTTCCATGAAGTCCGGCTCCCAGACCGCGTGCTTAGAATTCTATTGGTCAAGCTTTCCAGAGATGGTGAGAAAAGGGGTTAAACATTGCAAAGGGATGCTGAGGAATGAGTCGTACCTTGGAAGGATAGGTTAAAGAGAAGAAGAATGCAATAAAGGTAATGAACGGAAGACTTCATCTGCACGCACCAAAGAATAACCGCCTAGTTGACATATGATATAACAAAGTTTTAGTACTACGCAATTATTAGTTATTTCCTTCTTATAAATCACCTGTCAATTGAGTTTTACCTCACACGGAAACCCAGATTTTGGATCAAGGTAAAACTTTGTTACGCTGAGACTTTTAAAAGTTTTAATTGGAATTTCCAATATCCAACCAAGACTTTTTAAAAATGACAAAATCGCGCAGAGTTTTAACGGTCGGATATAGAAAATATATATTTAAAATGGAAGAAAATGCTTTATGAAATGTTTTTATCAGTAATATTTGCTTATTTTGATAAAAATATAAATAATATTTATTCTGATAATACCCTAAATGAAGCACAACTGGGTACCATGCATTGTATTAGAACAAGCTCAAAACACCAAGCTGACGCGCTTCCAATTCTAAGGAGCAATCCAACCGCATGAATCTCTCTTGGCTTTAACGAGGAAGTTGAACTGATGAGGCACCGGCTTCGGGAGAGGAAGAAGAGAAGTAGTTGCAATAATAGCCATCGGAGAGCGAGTGAAGGGGAGTTGGAGAGAACTTTCTACAAGTGGCAAAGGAAGGGATGGACGCTAACGGTTGAGTGACGGATGGAGTAATGGAAGTAATTCGCGAAGCAATAAGGGGAGAGAGGGAGTGGTGAGGAAAATACGGACGGGAGTAAAGGTACTTAGTGAATTGAAATTCTGAAGGTATTTGTGCCAAGAGGGAGAAAACACAAGGGGTATAAGTATTTGCTGTCCTATTGTAATTATATCCGAGCTCTTAGTACTCATGAAGTAAACAAAAGTATCAAAATTAACCCATCACTTTTTTGTGAGTAATATAACGTACGTAATATAACTAGTCGGTCAATTTAAACGTCCACTTTAATTTTAAATTTAAATTAATGACCAAGATTAAAATTACAATACCGTCATTATTTTTAGTTTTACGCTGATACACCTTTACTTTACTTCGACATTTCACAAAGGATGAGACAATTAAAGTGTGATTAGCATTTACCACTAAATTGTTAGGAATTAATTTTTTCTCAGAATTTGTTTTTATATCTTTATACAAAACCTAAAATTTTCACTAAAGCTTTTCTGTTTATATCCTTTGCACTAGAAGTCCTGGAAAGCACCTTTCGCCATTTTGTTCATGGCACACAAACACCATATATACGGATATTTCCCTTAACTAATTATCGTTTTTCTGTATTCACAAGGGTAAGGCATCACCAGAATGGTTGGTAGCAAGAAGTACAACAAAAAAATTACGAAATAAAAAATTCTTCGTAGGCACATACAAACAGTTTTGTCTTCCTTTATACCCCATTAAGAAAAAGAAATCTTTACAAAGCTAGAATCTGCGGAGAGTCTCTATCGGAGAATCTATCCTTTGAAAATGTTTCTTCGCCGTATTAACGCCGTCAGATCCGCATGCAGTCCACGACATAAATATTTGTGAATATCAAAAATATTAATGAAGACCGCATCTCATATTTATTTATTAAATGCCATTTAATAGCATAAAAGGAACAAGATATTTTTCCAGAGTGTGCACTTTCTTCGCTGCTTCTTAAAAGCATATGAAACTCCGTCTCGATTTGGAAACACTAAACCAAATGTGAAAGTTACTCCTCCAAAAGCCACTCCTCAAATCTAGACTTTTTGCAATATTCCGCGACATAATATATTTTTGAAACACGAACCCTCTGGAGTGAAAGAGAGCGGAGTGGTAGAGCGAGTTATCTAGTCCCTGTCCCTAATTCGAGAGAATGGAGTAGAGAGCGCACGGAAGATCTTCAGTGAGAAAGAACGTGAATACGGAAAAGGCGTATAAAGGAAAAATGTGAAAAGATAAAAGAGAGGGGAATACCAGAAGCGTCTAGACTCTAGGGGAGGGATGGGCAAACATACCTGGCGGACAGCATTAAAAATTGTAGCTTCTTAGGCGAGTCGCATTAACAAATGAAAATGCTTCGGCGAGCCACGTTGCGGTTCACATCGGAAGTTATTTGAGATAATGCGAAGGATTCTGTTACTGAAAATCAATAATAAATAATATCTTACCCTCATAGAATCTTTGGAAAAGGTTTTCCGACCACAATTTTATGCTACAAATGTGAAATTATCTGTATTTTATATTACGGTTCGCTTTCACAATGGTATCGCGGGCCACATTTGGCCCGCGGGCCGTGCTTTGACCATCCCTGCCCTAGGGGATAGGTCAGGATGGCACATTGAGGAAGACGGAATTTTCAAGAGGAAGGATTGGAGCAGAGCAACGCGGAATATGTAAGATGGATAAAGCGATTGGGTAAAGTTAATGTTAAACGCAAGTAAGTAAAGCGCTGCAGAAGCAGACAGTAAATGGGTTCTTCTTCGAAAGGAATTTTAGAAATAAGGACGGACATACAGAGAAAACGTGCGCAATGAGACAATATTGAATCGATTGGCGTAAAAACGAAGTCTCTTGTTGCCTTCGTTTAGGAGTTAGCGCGTCAGACAGGCAAACGAATAAACCGAACGCATAAGCAGAATGTTTTGAAAAAACTGCTAATAAATAATCGCATCTCAAAATTATATGCATATTATGCCATTAATGAGCTGCAAGCAAACTAAGGTTTCATGATTCTAGTCAGTGCCCATAACGTAATGCTCCTTAACTGCGATCCTGAACATTTCTTACGACCCGAAAACGTATTTTTCAAAATATTTCACAATTCGAGGAAATATATTTCTGATAAAATTATTGACTTAAAATCACAACAACTGAATAGCTAATTGAGATAAGAGAGAAAATTAGAAAATGTGCAGAGGAAGTATCATCAAAACATTTCTTTAAATGCGGAAAAAGCACACAACACGGCAGTGAAACCAAATGCTGTATGATATTCACTGACCGCGACAGTAAAAGAGTGTAACAGTGATAAGATAGAGCTAAACTAAAAGGAGTACTGAACACATCTCTGTCAGACAGCATAGGAACTACCATAAACCCCATATTTCTATCCAGAAAATTGCAAAATAATTAATACAGCGAAACACAAAAATAAACGGCACAATATGCATTGCACAAACTTTCCCCATATAGTACGTATATATGTTTGGTATCACTACACTTTTTTCCCCAAAATTACCTCTGTGTGCTTGGCAATTCACTGCCAATGATGTTAATGATGTGTAGCAAGAGAACCAAAGCGACTGACACCATCAACCTCTCACATCTATCACCTATCATTAATATGCGCGCGGCGTTAACAGAAAAGTACGGAATGGGAGACTGTCGAAATATTTAATTATTTTTTATTTTTTTGTAATTGACTTAATTACTCCCTGTGAACATTTTTTTGTCAAATCGTCTTCATTATGCAAACAAATATTTAAAATATCCCGCGAAAACGGCATCCTGGTTGAAGAGAGAGTAGCAAGGGGTACGTGACGTCATCGTATGCCTTACGACCGTACTGAAAGCACGCGGTTTTGATACTTCGTCCAGTTGGTTTTCCTGATATTCGCTAAAATAGAGAATATTGAACTGGTGCCTCAGTGCTTAATAAATACAATGATTAAAACCCCGAGAAAATTGTTCTTCACGCTACCGAGCTCCTTGGGGAGAAATAAGAGACGGAGAATATTGTGGTTGAAAACCATGAGGAGATACGATCTGATACATTGGAACGTAGAACAGCATTTGTCTGCGAAGATCATTTTAATCTGAGTACTAGTCATATGTATGTACGTAATTTTATTGTTTCGTATTTTAGTTTATGACTTATGTGGGCATTACATTGACATGATGCATATATTTCTGGAGAACGTCGAAAGAGTAAATTATATTTTTATGTTTCAAAGATTAGCATATATATTTTAACAAAACCTCCATAATGTAATATACCTATTCTAAATACGTAAGTTCAAACTTATGGAAATCGTTTTGCTATGGGTTTACTAAGCAAATAATTACTGTTGCATCGCATATATTTAAGTACCAAGTTTTTACGCAAATACATTTATAAATGTTACATATTAAGTTAGTTTTGTAGTTTAAATATTTTAATAAATTTGTTCACATAATATCCACGACAGCATGGTATTTTAAAGGACCATGTTTTTCTAAATAAGGGCAGTCATGACACTCCACAGATGTGATTAAATCTTCTTCTTCATCTACAACTACACTCACTTCATAACCTCATTATCTTATTCTGTGTTCAGGACAAATCTTGCCTTTAACAATATATATTTTTTCTTCTCGCTTCATTTTAACAAATCCAACAGCATTACTAACATAGTCTTTCCTCATTGACCTCAAAGGGAGAAAAAAAGCCATAAAAGCAACGATGAAATTCGCGACATATACAAAAGAGACATGCAGTTATGACAAACACTTCTACAGTTTTTCTTTTCACAAGTATAGGTAATAACTAAGGCAGATAGGCACTTAAAACAACAAACTTCAGCACATTTCCTATAGACGAGACACATGGAAACTAAGTTTATTCACATTAATTTTGTAAATTTGTCGATATTTGACCTGATGATTCTGTAAAGGCAGATGATGGTGATTATTCACCGAAACCGGTCGTGTTTTACTTCATATATTTTGTGGAAATTAGCAAAAAATACTATCTAGCATTGTTCATGTTATTTTATTGTGGAATTCCACGAAGTCTCGGCCTCGTCCATTACCTTTTGTATACTTATCTAACTATATTTTACTTACTAGATACTAGGACAGCATGGGAAACAATACATAAATAAATATTCTATAAGATTAGTTAAAACTAGAATTGTTTTATTCATTTAATATGGGGAAGCTGTTAAGACGTCAATCTATCTTTTACATATCTGCGTTTTAGTCGAAATAATAGTACTATTACAATAACTGAAAATAAAAGCGCTACATCGAACTTGTTTTATCAATTAAATGTAATAGAAACCTATCCACCTTCACTCCATGCATTTCAACATCTGAATATTGCTCCCTACGACTTTCAATGTACCGCAAAAACATGTAAGAATCAACGTTGGGCAAATTATCAGACCTGGCCACACAAAACCCTTCATATGCCATTTTGCAAAATACAAAGCGAAATAAATGCAGGAAGGTGCCGTACTTTTACCAATATTTCTATTAAGACGGATTATAGAGGAAAACAACAGAATTATGTCTTTCAAGCTTCTACTTCTATATCAGCACAATGGCTTCTAGCACGGCTAGCATCGGCTAACATGCTTGTGGCATTCACTGACGTCACTAAACACTCGGCAAACTTCGCCTACCAATCGGATGTGATCGCGTTCGGCATTAACTCGTCCGTTTTAAATTGCTTTTTTTATAAATATCTGTTAAAAGTTTAACGAAAAAACTTTATATTTTCCTATAACAATAGCCATGCAATACAACTTCATAAAATTTTCGGTAATTCCCGATATTTGACAGTCCCCCATTTTAGACGGGGGATCCCCGGATTCCCCATCCCCTCCTCTGACGCATGCGCTGAGCGTCTTGTACAGAAATAATACCACTGGACTATATATAGTAATTTTTGGGGCATATGGCTTAGTTAGTATTATTTGTGATATCAGGATGTACGAGTGGATGGATTTTAATCAAAATACTTATAACCATTTTTGAGTAAATCGAATTTTGTTTCAAAATATCCTAGAATAAAGTACCCTTAATTGTTGCGCAATATCTTTCATCTCTTCAGAGTGTCTATTATGAATGATACTATCCAAAAATATGAGATAGAATTCGATTTGGTTTAACCGTCTAGGCTGTAGAAAGATTTTGAGTGGAACGCGGCAGAGGCGTGACGTCATAGGGTTTAGGTAATGTAGCTTAGCGTACATTTTAATGTCACTGGACGCAATGTAGTGATTTTTTGAGACATATGGCTTACGCAGTATTATTTGTGACATCAGGATCTACAATTGGATTGATTTTAATCAATGTTTTTAGATGCATTTTTGAGTAAATCAAATTTTTCTAAAACAAGAATAAACTACCATTTATCTTTGTGCAATATAATTTTTAAGAAACAAGGATCTGCAAGAGATGATATTTTGCATAAATACGAGATATCATTGGATTTTATGCACGTGTTTTGGCACTAGAACCGCGTTCAGACCGATAGACAGACAGGCGGCATGACGAAAACCACTTATATGGACTCAGGGACACCTAAAACGTGTACCTCCATCAAAATATAAAAGTCGATTTTTTACAGGATTACAATATGTACTCTCAATATACACGTCTATGAGAAAGTAAAAAGAAGACGGTGCATGCATTACGTATATCATATATATATATATATATATATATATATATATATATATATATATATATATATATATATATATGTGTGTATATATATGTACTCGTATATATGAACGGAAGATAATAGAGGTGGAAGCAGAGGCCCTAAGTTGGATAGAATTGGGAAAGAATTAGCCCAAGGCCCATTACGCCGCAAGACAAATCCAATGAAACGATGCGGAGGAAGATGAGAAAAGAATCTAGAGAGAAGGAGGCGAATTAAAAGAGAAAGAACTGGCGAATTAATTGCAAGAGACGGTGGCAAAGGAGAGAAGAAAGAGAGTCCCTTTAAGAAGCAGACGATATCCTCTTGAAGAAGGGACTATCACGGAAACTACGGTCCCCCTAAGTTATGATGTTTTGGCTGAATATAGAGCCAGCCGAAATTAATCCGCTTGAGTTTTGAACGGCAATAAACATTAAACGCCTTTTCATATTCAGGCAGCCTCGAACAATTTAAGCTTATTGCGCATAACGAACATAAATAATTCTTCTCCTAATGCTACGAAGCACAATTTCTGCATTTGCGGTTAATTACGACAGCGGGATGAAAACATTTACCGTCAAAATTACTTATTTGCAGTTAACCGCAAATTATGCATCAGTAATTCCTATATTTATAGCAATTATTTTAATGTTAAAATTTCTTCATTTAAGTGTACTAGGATTTCTTTCGTTCCGCCAGAAAGGGAGGGACTATCTAGATGAAAAATATACTGGAACGGAACGATAAGAAGCGTTTTTATTCCGGCCAACCAAAATACCAGAGCGTTCGAATAAATTTCATCCCGAACTTTTCTCATGCGAAAACAACCGTTTTTTTCAAAGAAATAGTAAACTCAAATCTTTACGATTTGGCTCATAATATATGCATTTTCAAATGTCTTTTCTGTACAGGGTTAATTTTTCAATACCAAATTTTGTTTAGTCAATTTATATCTGTTTCATGATTAATTCAATAAAGAATGTTTGTAGATTGTTATTAATAAGCTGGAGTTTATCGCTGCCTCTGACTTATTGAGGGTCATATTTTTCACGATTTCATATATTCTATCAAGAAGGATACCTCAACTGAGTAGCAATTGAAACAGGTACTTGATCGTATTCACTTGATAATTGGAGTATATATAGTTTGAGTAATCACTGGTTTATGGCGCAATTAAATAAAATGTTACGATTATATTATATCAGCTATAGATTTAGACCTGATAGCTACAGATAGATATATTTCATATCTCCAGTCAATGTAGAAAATGACCGTATAAAGTGCAAAAAGTATACAGGACGGTATCAGCGTTGCTGCAAGTTTTAATTGGTTTCTTGATTAAACTTTTGGCAATTAAGAGCTTTTTTGCGGACAAACTAGTGAAAGTTTGGTTTTCTTACGTCCTACCTAGTTATCTATACTAGTTACTCGATCTGCACCATTGCTAAAATCTTACATTGCTGGTGTAAAAGTATCTCATGCTTTAATTTTTTTTCCATCCTTCTTTATACAGGTCCATAAAGAAACATGTCTGACATGTATGACGAGACGGGACATACATAGGTGCGGACATTCTCACGTGAGTTTTCCATTGAAAAATGGTTAAAAACCGAGAAATAGGTGTTGACCTTGAGAAGAAAAGCGAAAAAGAAGTTCAAAGAGCGCCTTTCCAGAAGGAACGAGTGTTGCGTACGCTCACATGGGGTGAGAAATACTCGGAATATTCAGCAAATAGGCAACATGCCAAATTTCTTTTATTTTTTCTTGTGCTCATTGTATAGTGATGTTGAAATTGTTATTTCCTGTAAGAGTCAAGTATTTCAGACGATTTAGAAAAATGTTTTTTAAAGAAAAATAAAGTGTTCATTTCGTCTCTATCACCTCATCTGATACTAAGAGTAACTTCCTGCTTTTTTTCAATTGTAAAATAGAGATTTCAATGCAAATTAAGTTTTATTCCAAGGGAAGAGAAGCTTAAATTTTTATTTAAAAGCCAAATAGCACATACTCAATACCCATGAACGGTATTATCGTGCTTGAAAGATTGTAAAAACTCCTTAAGCACAGCATGCTGAAAATATATTATCGTTCGTTGCCGTACCTTAATAAATATGTCTTAATATAACAGAATAACGCGGAGGAATAGGTTTAATACACCTAAGAGCATTTCTGGCAAGACGAAAAAAATAAAAAGTTACTTAAAATAATTACCATGCAAAAAAATCGAAGAATCATCATCATCATCAATTATTTTTCATTAAAAGTTACGGTCAGTATTCTCAATATTAATTATTTCGTAAAGAGGCCATATTTATGGAATGTAATACATTTCTTAGGATTTTTTAAGAAGTTAGGGACTTTTGAAGTAAGACACCGAAGGGCAGGTTGTAAATAAGAAATGATTTTAATACGTTTTGTTTGAAGAAATTGGATAGTTACGCGAAAATAACAAGATGATTTGGAGATTTGAAAAAAAATAGCAGGGTGGGTTGATTACTACAATTCGCCTAAGCCAAATCTTACAAGGAAATCGATTAAAACACTTTCTCTGGAAAATTTGACTTGTTGAATTATTTATATATATATATATATATATATATATATATATATATATATATAACAACTTACGGAAAAGGAAAGGTAAAATGAATATATGGATGTCAACAAGGTGTTGGGATGAGGAAACCCAGTGAACACTCACCAATCAGACGACTTCAGGTTGGCGAGGCCCCGGGGATGTCGAAGCGACACACGTAAAATAACACAAAAACACAGAAACATCGCAAACGTAAAGCTTTCGGAACTACTCCTTCTTCAGCTACAGAGAGAGAACTTCCTCATCCCAACACCTTGTTGACATCCATATATATAAATATATATATATAAATTTCAACATTCATTACACTATGCAGATATCAGATAAGCATGTTCCCTTACCTGTCTGTAAGGATTAGAATCTGGATGAGCGTCCTTGTATGCTTCACACTCGTAGCATGGGGCTCTCTGAGCATCAGCGCAGCATGCCAACCCAGAAAGCGCCAGGAGTAAAATACCAAGCATCATCGCACCAAAGGAGTATAACTAAACCTAAGAAAAAATAAAAATTTGTTTATAATTCACATTGAATTCATTTAAATTATTGTCTAAAATATGGAACAAAGAAATAGATTAACCAAAAACAAATTCAAATAAACGCCATTAACTTTTTCCATGGAAATAAATTTTAAATCATATGTAAACATTGTGTTCACGATGTAGGAAAAATATAACTAGCTTTATTACAATTTTTAATGAAATTGCAGTCAAATTGAAGGAAGACAGAATTATCAGAAATCGAGATGTTCTTTACTCATATTCAGACCTATATTTTCTTTTTAAGTTTAGCCGTATTAAACGTTTTTCTAATGCTATTGGTAATATTGTGAACATTCTTCCTATTGTATTCTCTGAAGCTGTGTACTATAAAAATAAAACGCTTGAAATGAAATTCTATCGGAATTGTCAATACCGAAATTCTTATTGAAGGCTACGAAATACAATACATGACTTTTTTTCCATATACCGTTTAAGGGATACATCTCCAGGGGAGCAACTGTCAAACTCGTGAATGAAGTCGAACTTTAAGGTTAGATGAGATTAGCGGAGGAATATTCGGAGCTCAACGTAATCGGATATGGTGACGGGAGTTCAAACAATAAGCTTTATTTATTTATTTTATATTTGTACATAAAGAGCCGTTAACGGCCTTTAACAATGAGCGTAATAGCGTTAATAAAGACGAACACATACAACCATGCCATCGGCAGGATTCAAACCCGCGACTCTAGCATTGGGAGCCAGACACGCTAACCACCCCTCTACCAAGGCCGTAAGGGGAATGTTGATGGGAACATATTACCTTAGTCTTCCTTTAGTTTATAAAAGAAATACATTTCCTTTTATATAGAGTGAGACTGGGTCAACAGAAAGATCAAAACGAGGAAACGATTCATCTCCTAACTGTACAGGATCACTGATGGATAAAAAGAAAGCCAGATTTTTTTAAGTTCAAATTTTTATCGCATCAGCGGCTTCCCACTTTGATAAATCTCGGAGGCGGCTTTAATGTAAGGTGTATCATAAAGAGAATATTTTGAAACCATCATTATGTGGGTCCTGCATCCAGATTTGAAGTTAAACTCTTGAACCTTGTTCATACTATCGTTGGAAGGGCGCCAATTGTGTCCTTACTGCATGTTTGCGTCGTTTTATTGTAGTTAAGTAAAAGGTTACAAATCACTTTAGATAAAAAAGTTCAAAATTTATTAACTGGTTTAAATTCATAATTTTGGGTTAATTGTTAATTTCATGTAATTTTAACACCAAACCATATATATACACATTAGTATTTATGAATGTTATTTCTTATCTCGATACCGGAGACCGCTGTGTGCTGGTTAATAAAAAAAAATATTCGATAATTAACCGAATTTAAGTTTTTTCGCAAACTAGCAGTGAATTCTTTGAGGTTTTAATTATATATAATAACTGGTTCAAATTTCTATAAGCTCTCCACGCATTTTATTTTATTTATTATAAGGTAATGCGTTTGCCACACTGGGCTAATTACGGGGGACATGCATCTAAAGAATTAAATACTGGAAACCAAAGAGATAAGATAGTGAAATAAAAACTAACAATGATGATATATTGATGAATATTCTATGGAAGAAAACAAGTTAACTACGGCAGTAAAAACATGTTAGAATCATGCATGAATAATTGGAAGAAAATTTTTGTGGAGAGTAGAGAGAGAAATGAGTAGAAATAAATAGAAATCAAAGAATGTATCAAAATATAAAGACGTGGAATGTACGCAACGGAAGTGATAGGAATGCAATTTTTCTCAAAGATAATCAAGTTCGAGCAGAAAAATCAAAAGAAAGAAATTAATTTTGTCATTGAGAAATATGTAAGAGAAAGAAATGATAAGGGGAAAATATCGAGAATGGCTAAAATTTAAGGTTTCTTGTCTTTCTGAGAGGAAGGTGTATGATAACTGATATTTAAAAAATAAAAATAAATTATTTAATTATTAATTATTCGGTAACTATGACAGCGGTTATATGGAGTTGCCAGAGACTTTAATTGGGAGCACGAATGAAGGCGGGTGAGTCGAGATCACTGAACAGAGAGAGAGAAATAAACGTTACGTTGCGGCCAAACCGCCAGCCTGCATAAGCTTATGCTCGCTAAACAACGCATGGAAGTCCTATTCCGGTATGCCACAAGCGCTCGACGTTCGCTCTTGACAGTTGGCATCACTTAGGTGTTACTTCGTCTGTACGCGCCGACTCGTTTATGAAGTACTCGTACATTTTATAAATTATTTCTCTTGTATTTTTGTGCAAACCCTTGCGTTTACTTCCTTCGCCATCCATTTTCGAACACCACAATATGGTACTTTTTAAATATCAATCGTAAAACACGCATATAAACACAGAAATCACTCCAAGAACCGCTGTAACTGACTGATGCTGATTGGCCAAGTAAAGGAGCGAGAGAAACCACGTGACATACCTTGTCTTTGCGCATACAGTTGCCACCCGCCTTCGCTCGTGCTCCCAACTATAGAAGAGTGATAAATAATAGATGCGGGACGAAACAAGAGAGATATGCAATCCTGGAACCCGTTAGTATTTTCCGTTTCAGAACCAGCACAGTGACACTTAATGGTGAATGGATTAATACAATAATTCCTAAACTTTCAATTGTCGCTGTCCCCTTGAATATCATGCGGCCCCCTTTCAATTGAAAATAGTAAAAATAGGAAACTTGATTGGAAAATGCTTAATTTTACGTAACTATTAATAAATTTTATCACATCGTTTTTCCAATATTTCCCTCTTCAAATTTTGTTATTCGTGAAAACTTTATTTTTTGGCATTACTGTATTAATATAGATCAGTGTTTCCCAAACTTTTTCGAGCCACCGCCCCCTTGGATCCATAAACCTATACTCAACGCCCCCCAATCGGTAGCTTTAAAATAATAATCAAAATCATAAAACAAAATAACCAAATGAGGAACATTGAAATAATTAAATTAAAAACAATGACTAATCAAATGTTTATTTAGAATCCAATAGATGTATAGTTTTCATATCATATTTATGCAAAAGACTTAATACACAATAAAAGGAACTTAGGTGAGAATATACTTTTTACATAAAAATAAATTATCAAAACAAATAATTTTAAGAAAGCTTTTTTTAGAAGTTTACGTGTCATTTTTTTACTTAAATTAAGCAATTACATAACATGAACATTTTCAATTTATGAAAATAGAATAACCAATCATGTTTTTTTAAAATTAGTTAAACAATTAAGTGACTATTGATTATAGTTTTTCATGGTCTAGAAGTCATTTAAGGAGATTCTATTGCCTAATTTAATAACATATTTCCATCAAATAAAATTTTAATGGGATGGATGGGCTTAATGACCTGATACCAGTTTTCCAACGTCCGGTTTAATGTCACTTAGCAGGAGTCTTAAATCACCGCGTTCACAAACCTGAAGTCTGTTTCTCTGCTTGAAAATAAGCCGAATGACTGCACTAAAACCACGTTCCACCAAATATGAAGTCGGAAATGCAAGAAGGAGTTTTTTAACCACCATCCATAATGCAGGATAACGATCGGAAACCTCCTTCTGTAACCAAAACTCTTGATAATTTATCTTAAGCTTTGGTTTCAATTCGACGTCATTTTGTAGTCCAATTAATTCTTCCTCTAATACTCCAACTTCCTCAATATCTACAAACGGATTTATCACCCAGTCTGGAATTTCCAACAAAAGAAGATCCTCAAATCGCTGCGTCATATTTTTATGCAAGGTGGCTAAATGGTCACAAAAGACTCTCAAATCATCATCACCTATACCAGCTTGCTCTTCTAGCTTAAGCAGGGAAGGAAATTGATAAAGCTCGCGGCGACCTATGTTGCGCTTAAATAAAAGCAACTTGGAAATAAACACAGTCACCACAGATTTTGCTTTTATAAGGTTTGTATCATTTCCCTGCAATTGTAAATTTATTTCATTGAACTTTGCAAATAGTTCAGACAAAAATGCAACGTCACTCCTAATCTCTTTAAGGTTGTCGCTGAGAAAAGCATCTTTCTCCTCAAAAAACTGCACGACAGAGTCAAAAAGATTATAGAAGCGCCTTATACAATTGCCTTTTGATAGCCAACGAACTTCCGTGTGTAGTAACAAACGTTTAAAATCTTCGTCGTTCTCATCACACAACTCTTGAAAGAGTCGATCATTAAGAGCATGGGCTTTGATTTTGTTAACTGCTGTAATTACAATGTTTAAGGACTTGTGAAGGCGATCACTCAGTATTTTGGCCACTAGATGTTGTCGGTGAATGACACAATGAATAGCAAAAACATTTGGTACATATTTTCTCAAGTATGCAATACAACCATGGTGACGACCAGTCATTGACGGAGCTCCGTCTGTCGCAACAGCAAGTATGTTAGAAAGTGGAATTATTTGTCCCTGAAGAACTGCTCTACAATACGAAATATTGACTCCCCTTTAGTGTCAGTTTCTAATTGCCTTGCAAACAACAACTCTTGAGATAGATTTTCATCTTTAATAAAGCGTACGTAAGCTAGAAGCACAGATTCATTACCTGGCAAAGTTGACTCGTCCAACTGTAATGCAAATTCTGTTGTTCTCAGGATGCTGCACAATATATCTTCCACATTTTCAGCCATTTCATCTATTCGTCGTTGAACTGAAGTGTTGCTTAGGGGAATAATTTTTATTGTATCATATGGTGGCTAATGCAGAACAGTACTCAGGACTTCACTTACTGCTGGTAAGATGAGTTCTTCACCAATTGTATGTGGCTTTCCAGATTTGGCAATTAATAGTGAAATATTGTATGATGCACGCAAACCATCAGTGATATGTTTTGAAGCATTACACAACATACTTGAAAGTGTTGGACGATTTTGCACTCTGTCACGAAGTGACTGAAAAAATGTTAAAGTCTTTTCTGTCTTGTCAGGATGTGCCTTCCTAAAATGGTCAATTAGTCTGGAAGGTTTCATCGCCTCATTTGAAAACACCTTTTCGCATAGTAAGCACATAGGCATGTGCTTGTTTATAGGTGACTCTATAAATCCGTACTTAAGATAATCCACATTATACTGTCTACATTTCTTCTTTGATGAGTCATTTCCTGCCATTCTGTTTCTACAATAAAGGTTTAAATATTAAATTTTGTTAAAATAAAATTTAATATATATTAACTAAATAGAATACACGTATGAGTTAATGATAAGACGTGGATTCAATCTTTAAGTGGTTGCTTTTTAAAATAAAATTACTAATAACCATATGAAAAACATCAAAACAAAATATTTATGTGCTTGCGGCATAATTTCAAACATATATAAGCAAGGCTGAATATATGTATTTGTTCTGCATACCTGGTATAAAACAGGATTTATATACACGTTATTTCGCTCTTGAACGGTAGTAGTTTTACTTCGGGTAAACTGAAAATATTAATACAGTTTATTTATTTTATATAAATATTGTACATTTCATATACAAATGCAATACATTTATCACGCGAGCGCGAATTCGAAAATGGTGCGTAGGGAGTTTGTGCTAGAGGTCTGCACATGCACCTTTGCCGTCTTTCATAGAGAAACCAAACACTCGGCTGCAAAGTAAGCTCCTCTCGAATTCGATTTATAATACTGGTCTAGTCAGTTGAGGGTGAAATAATATTTCTTTGGCTCCTATTCTGTCGTTATGAATCATATTAGTCCATGCAATTCCCTAAATTGTATTCATAAGAAAGGCAGTTCAAGGGACTGTTGCGGTGAAATTGGCTTTGATTCAATTTTTGGATACTTGTGTGTGCGTTGGTTCAACTAAAGTTTATTCCATAGCAAGGCCACCTTTTCATTTGATGATATATTATTAAGAGGAATTTTGTGGAGAAGTATGTTTACTACTCAATTTACTCGTGAAGGCGAAATATTTCCAAAGTTTTCTTTTTATTCGAAGAATTATTGTGAATATTACTCATTGTTTGAAAAAAGCTATGCTTCAAGGAAATGCACAATGTCAGCAAAACCGTGACTTAGATCAGTGAACCGGGAATTTATTTAATTGATATCTAGCCGGCAAAGGGAAAGTTCAATCGTATATATACGAAGTATGAGAGAAAAGGTCCTCTTTTTGAACTATCTATTACCATTTCATGAAAACATAAACAATATACTGGCCGTTTATTTTCGTAATATACTTCGCCATCATAAAATAATACAAAAAATTATATAATAGTACTATATCAAGAATGATATCATGCGATGAATGAAAAATAACTTACCAATACAGCCTTGATAATATCGTTGGAACCGAATTGTTTGGAAAATGATTATCCAGGTAAATATTTGATGTAAAACCACCGAATCTAATTATCAGATGAGCTGATTCCTCTCCGGATTCACACCCGTTTTATTCACACTTAACCTTACTGCCGAAGTACTCAGTGTCGTGAAGTTGTGCCAACGATAGACCAAATGAGATTAAACCCCTTCAAAAGTTTCCCTTGTGCGAGAAAGGCTTGGAAATATTTTTCAACCGTTCCTACTTTAAAATGTAAGGAAACAAATGGTTTAAATTACTTCCAGATGCGGGAAACAATGTAAACTTTAAAAACGAAGCTTTAAAACGGAGACAAAAGGAAGGTTACCGAGCCTTCGCAAATGTCACATTGTCAGGACCCTCCGGCGCCCCCCTGCCGCCCCCTTGCCTCTTTTCGCCCCCATAGACTAGAGCACCGCCCCACAGGGGGCGGTAGCGCCCACTTTGGGAACCACTGATATAGATAGATAGATAATCGTCTTTATTCGGGAGAAAACTGTACCATAAGGTCCATTCTTACATTTAACCCTTCGTCAATATCATGAATATTAAAAATAAAAGTATTACAATGAAGAGTATATAAAATATGCAAACCATAAAAAGATATTAGATATAAGTGAAGGCAGATTTAAGCTTGTAGTAATAGTAGTAGTAAACCCCACGCAAGAAAACACCCACAGAGAAGGGGGTGTGAGAACACCTGCGAAAATACTACATAATGTATATATCACAATGGAAAACTACAACAAAATATGCAAAACAGTAAGTATAGTAGGAAACATCGTAAATACAGCATCGCTGTATATCTTCAGCAATATACATATAAAGACATTCAAGTAATATACACATGAAATATAGATAAATATACATTAATTATACATTATATATATATCTATACATATATATATACACATATATATATACATACACACACACACACATATATATATGTATATATATAGTATCAAGATATCCGCAAGAAGTTGATAAAATGCTACGTATGGAGTATAGCATTGTATGGGGCAGAAACATGGACGCTAAGGAAAAATGACATCAAATACTTGGAAAGCTTTGAAATGTGGACTTGGAGGAGAATGCTGAAGATAAAATGGACAGATAGGATGAAAAACGATGAAGTGCTACGAAGAATAGGAGAGAAGCGAATGATTATACAGACTATCAGAAAGAGGAAGGCTAACTGGATTGGACATTACCTGAGAAGAGAGAGTATGATTAAAGATGTGTTAGAAGGAAAACTGGAAAGAGGTAGGAAAAGGTTTCAGCTGATAGACGATTTGAAAGGGAAAGAGAGTTATCAAGATATAAAGAGGACAGCGGAAAATAGGAGTATATGGAGAACCAGGTTTAACCAAGAATAATCACGGACCTGTCTACGGACAGACTACCTATGATGATGATAGTATCATTAACGTAGCGTACAAAGTTGAATTTAAATCAATTAGAATATCGAGGTCCTTTTGGACTTTTATCACCTGAGTGCCTAGATCAGTTACTTTTAAACTGCAATTTATTGTTTTTCTTTAGTAAAATATTTAGCAACCATATACTACCTTTTCCTGATGAAAATAAATATCCAGTACATTCATACATAAATTAAATGGCATTCAACGTGAAACGACAAAAAGTCTTATAGCTGGTGTCAAAAATTTTTTCAAATAATATTCAACTAAACTTTGTACTAGACTTTGTACTAGTCGAAGTGGTGTAAATTAAATTAAATTTTAAAACAAAACTGAGGACTAAATTTCAACTGAGTATCCTCGGTGTAACAAACCAATAGAGATTGCTGAAGAAGCAAGAGTATATAGGAGGAAGCAAAAGAGAGAGGCAGAGAGGGTGAGAAAGAGAGAGTGAAGCAGAGAGGGAGTGGGAGGAGTGAAAGAGAGGGAGAAATATTGGGAGGGAGGAATGGAGGGAGGGATGGAGGGAGGGATGGAGGGAGGGATGGAGGGAGGGATGGAGGGTGGGATGGAGGGAGGGATGGAATGAGGGATGGAGGGAGGGATGGAGGGAGGGATGGAGGGAGGGATGGAGGGAGGGATGGAGGGAGGGATGGAGGGAGGGATGGAGGGAGGGAGGGATGGAGGGAGGGATGGAGGGAGGGATGGAGGGAGGGATGGAATGAGGGATGGAGGGAGGGATGGAGGGAGGGATGGAGGGAGGGATGGAGGGAGGGATGGAGGGAGGGATGGAATGAGGGATGGAGGGAGGGATGGAGGGAGGGATGGAGGGAGGGATGGAGGGAGGGATGGAGGGAGGGATGGAGGGAGGGATGGAGGGAGGGATGGAGGGAGGGATGGAGGGAGGGATGGATGGAGGGATGGATGGAGGGAGGGATGGAAGGAGGGATGGAGGTAGGGATGGATGGAGGGAGGGATGGAGGGAGGGATGGAGGGAGGGATGGAGGGAGGGATGGAGGGAGGGATGGAGGGAGGGATGGAGGGAGGGATGGAGGGAGGGATGGAGGGAGGGATGGAGGGAGGGATGGAGGGAGGGATGGAGGGAGGGAGGGATGGAGGGAGGGAGGGATGGAGGGAGGGAGGAATGGAGGGAGGGAGGGATGGAGGGAGGGATGGAGGGAGGGATGGAGGGAGGGATGGAGGGAGGGATGGAGGGAGGGATGGAGGGAGGGATGGAGGGAGGGATGGAGGGAGGGATGGAGGGAGGGATGGAGGGAGGGATGGAGGGAGGGATGGAGGGAGGGATGGATGGAGGGAGGGATGGAGGTAGGGATGGATGGAGGGATGGAGGGAGGGAGGGATGGAGGGAGGGATGGAGGGAGGGATGGAGGGAGGGATGGAGGGAGGGATGGAGGGAGGGATGGAGGGAGGGATGGAGGGAGGGATGGAGGGAGGGATGGAGGGAGGGATGGAGGGAGGGAGGGAGGGATGGAGGGAGGGATGGAGGGATGGAGGGAGGGATGGAGGGAGGGATGGAGGGAGGGATGGAGGGAGGGATGGAGGGAGGGATGGAGGGAGGGATGGAGGGAGGGATGGAGGGAGGGATGGAGGGAGGGATGGAGGGAGGGATGGAGGGAGGGATGGAGGGAGGGATGGAGGGAGGGATGGAGGGAGGGATGGAATGAGGGATGGAGGGAGGGATGGAGGGAGGGATGGAGGGAGGGATGGAGGGAGGGATGGAGGGAGGGATGGAGGGAGGGATGGAGGGAGGGAGGGATGGAGGGAGGGATGGAGGGAGGGATGGAGGGAGGGATGGAGGGAGGGATGGAGGGAGGGATGGAATGAGGGATGGAGGGAGGGATGGAGGGAGGGATGGAGGGAGGGATGGAGGGAGGGATGGAGGGAGGGATGGAGGGAGGGATGGAGGGAGGGAGGGATGGAGGGAGGGATGGAGGGAGGGATGGAGGGAGGGATGGAATGAGGGATGGAGGGAGGGATGGAGGGAGGGATGGAGGGAGGGATGGAGGGAGGGATGGAGGGAGGGATGGAATGAGGGATGGAGGGAGGGATGGAGGGAGGGATGGAGGGAGGGATGGAGGGAGGGATGGAGGGAGGGATGGAGGGAGGGATGGAGGGAGGGATGGAGGGAGGGATGGAGGGAGGGATGGAGGGAGGGATGGAGGGAGGGATGGAGGGAGGGATGGAGGGAGGGATGGAGGGAGGGATGGAGGGAGGGATGGAGGGAGGGATGGAGGGAGGGATGGAGGGAGGGATGGAGGGAGGGATGGAGGGAGGGATGGAGGGAGGGATGGAGGGAGGGATGGAGGGAGGGATGGAGGGAGGGATGGAGGGAGGGATGGAGGGAGGGATGGAATGAGGGATGGAGGGAGGGATGGAGGGAGGGATGGAGGGAGGGATGGAGGGAGGGATGGAGGGAGGGATGGAATGAGGGATGGAGGGAGGGATGGAGGGAGGGATGGAGGGAGGGATGGAGGGAGGGATGGAGGGAGGGATGGAGGGAGGGATGGAGGGAGGGATGGAGGGAGGGATGGAGGGAGGGATGGATGGAGGGATGGATGGAGGGAGGGATGGATGGAGGGAGGGAGGGATGGAGGGAGGGAGGGATGGAGGGAGGGATGGAGGGAGGGAGGGATGGAGGGAGGGAGGGATGGAGGGAGGGAGGGATGGAGGGAGGGATGGAGGGAGGGATGGAGGGAGGGATGGAGGGAGGGATGGAGGGTGGGAGAGAATGAGAAACATAGATAGGATGGAAAAGTGGAGGGAAAAGGGGGTGGGACCGTGTGAGTTAACAGCATTTTTTAAATATTGTTATTTGATTAATTTTTCTTCATTTTATTTCACCAAGAATTTTTTCTAGTTAAAAACCAAGACAAAATACAAAATTAACTTAAATTCGATGTTCCGCCATTTTTACGTACCTTTACGCAAGATTTCAAAATATTTTCACCGTTGTACATATTTCAAAGGTTAGGAAAATGGAGTCCTTTTTAAAGTTTAATTTCTTTTTGGGTCGCGATGAGATATCCTTGTATACTTTAGTTTTCTGCCAATATTTCCGTAAAATTTAAATAAATGCGTAATCTTAACGATAGCATGAAACCGATCTTACAAGTTACAATTATAATACCAAAAAGTTTGTAAGTATTAAACATGCGATTTAAATTGTAAAAACCGTGAAGATATCTATAAAAAAATCTTAAATTCAATATTTTAAAACGTTTTCGAATTTTTTGACGATATTAATCAATTGCATGAAACACTCCACATTGTCTCGTACGCTCCTCTCCAAGGGTCAACAAATACGTCACAGTGCGTCGCTCGACAGCGCTGTTATCACACCTCGACAGATAAAGCCTTTAATAGGTTCAGCAACCTTGTTCATGCGATGGCTTATTTGTTCCCTCTACAGTTCAGTAATTGAGCTGTCAGTAGTTCCATTACTTTTTTCAGGCGTCAAACCGTGTGAAAGCGTCGAAGATGAAAGAGTCCCTTCTCAATTCACTTTGGATCAACCACAATAGTCTGTTCCCACTTCTAGCTGTTTAACCCTTATCTACCCCTCGCTCCCCTCTCTTCTTCCTCTCATCCATCCTTCCCCTACCCTCCTTTATCTTATTCCTCCCCATCCTTCGTTACTTCTCATTCAGGACCCCTTATTCCGGCGTTGATGGCCCGCAGCCGGACAAACCCCCCGGGCCCTCATTAGCGATTCCCCATTATCCGTCATCAAGGGGACTGTCTAGCCCCCTGGCGGATGGGTTTCGTATCTGGTAATCATTCATCAGCAGTTTCCGCGGGAAATCCGAGAAAATGGCGAGGCGAATGTTCGTATTAATCCTCGAAATGGCATTAGAGGCAGCATAATTCAATTGTTTTTGCCGCTTTCGAAAGTTGCAAAATTTCCGGTGGGTCAGAGCTCAAAATAAAAAACTACTGACTAAGGGTGTATTTTGTCGCCACTCTGTGAGGAATGAGTATATTTTGAGCACGCCTGACAATAATTCCTGTTAAAAATAAATTTGAATTTAAAACTTATCGTTATTGATGAGTCTTGTCGTTTAAAAGCTCCATTTCCTAGTATCAAAGTGATCTAAATGCTTAACAGAATTTTCAGAGGTATAAACATCGATTGCCTTTCATAAATCTTAGCTAAAATTAAAACGTGTATGAGGCATCTTGGAAATTAACTCTATCAAAATGGCCATACTTGCAAAGGTAGAATTGGACTGGATGATATATTTTTCCAATATTTAAAGAATATTTTTATTTTCTTGACGGAAAATTTATAAATGTTCATTTTGATTTTATATAACACCTACGAATATGTGGTCCGTTTCTATAATTTGTTAGAAGAGGACTACCTGCGTTTTTAAATGACAAAACTACCTCCCACTTGAGATCTCTCATCTAAATAATAAATGCTTAAATTGTAACGGACACAAAAAAACAATTTTATTCAGGATAAAAATGTAAGTTGAACGGTTTCTGCTACACGGATTGCCCGATCGAGTTTTGACTTTGGCTACACAAGCGGTTTTGGTCACCATTTAGTGCCCTAAATTGCATCTGCGACATTTTGACAGTCCACCTTTTATACTCTCACAATAAGGGTTTTGTATTCACAAGGGGCAGCCCTAGGCATTCATCAATCAGGAATTACGCAGGAGTTTATTTTGGTCTGGAAAAGTCCTTTCACCCACCCTTTTCATCTCAGCTTTCACACCACAACATTTTCATTCTCATCCCATCCCTAGCAACTGTGTTTTTCATTCTTCTCACCTTTTGTTTCCGTTTTCACTGGATCGCCTCTTTTTTACGCTATTTTAAACCAAATATCTCGCGACCGTAAATATGGTCAAGCAGCCTACGCAGTAACGTTATTTTTTATTTGTAATTTTTAACTCAGAGGGACATTTTAATTGTTTTGAAAGATTTAATGAGTATTGGGTTCGGCAATTAATAATTATATAAATATGGGCTCTGTAAATGATTATTTTGTAGCTGTTGATTGTTAAGGAATATTATGACAAGGGTTCATTATTTTCAACTAGCATTTTTGAAAAATATAACGTTATAAAAATTTAAGGTTAATATTTTTAGGCTCGTGATATTTAAAGATCTAGAGCAACAGAGTGGGCCTCTAAAGAAAAACGACATTTATTTACATCATGTTACGTTCATAAATAAATGAAGGTGGTTCCAAAATTTAGTTATTCCTGGTAAATTTGGTGAATGACCACATGAAAGATATATTTTGATAGTTTTTTCAAAGCCACTTGATGCATTTTTTGGTAATGAAATCTACAATTTGAATGATTGTAATGTTAAATGATCTAAATTCACTTAAAAAAGTATTTCTAAATGTATAAGTTACGGAGAAACTTTGATCAATAGTATGTCTTCTTCTCGCACTGAATACTGCATATGACTTATGAATTAACACACAAATAATATTTTTAAAGTCTGTTCCCATATTCTCATATAAATATTCATAAATATGATAAAAAAAACTTATGAATAATATTAAATATAAATTAACTCCTAAACCATAAAAACTTTACGGTTAAGGAGTTAATTTATATTTAACATCAATTTCGCCGTAGTCTCCATCTTTACTTATTTATTTACTGATAAATAATGTGGAAATTTTCCAAATAAGGAACAAACTATACAACTAATTTCGTAGCAACGACATATTTTTGCTTTTATGTCTGGAACTGAAATTTTTTCATGCCTATCGAATACCTAATGAATGTAGTACCTAAACTTAGATTACATATTTTAGCGGAGTCAAAACTTTAAGGAACGCATATTTTCAGCGCCCGAAGAAGGAAAATAAACTTAATCGGTCGATAAAGTGCGGAGGTCTCAATTTACTTGTTCCAAAATAAACGGAGAAGTTCCGTTTCATCGAACATTCGATGTTCAATTAAGATAATCAAGAGAGGAAGTTTCAAAAATTAACGTGTCTTCCGTCTCACTTCCATGCTCTAAGAAGATGATAAGCAAATAAGGCGTGCAAGGTATCCATCAAAGTGAACTTCGGTCAGATTGCTATTTTTGGCACGTTATGTAAGCATTAGAAGGCTCAAAACTCTTGAACTTAGCGCGAATATAACACAGTTTGCAAAACCTCTCTCGAGATCTTACGGGTTAACCGGATGTATAGTCAACAAATATCTGATACTCTAGGAGCCACGAGAAACTTGATCCGATTAACAGAAAATGGAATAATCAACTCCAACAATCCCTGAAGTTACACACGATCACCAAGTTTTGGTTTTGTAATTCTTGACTAAATTTACATTTCCCGTTAATAAAACTTCGTAGTTTTATATATATATATATAAATATAAAATTTTGAGTTGTTATTTGATACGCATGATTGTGAATAGAGAACATATAAGTTGGAAAAAGAGAGAAATATATAGATTTTTAATTGTTATTTGCTGAGAGAACCGTCTTTGCGATCGATGTAAACAAAATATGCGATGTTTTGCTCGGGATTTTCTCGGATTTTTATCTCCAAAACTATAAGTCGTAATTATGTGGTCTCTGAACCATCTTGTAGTAAATGTTGCTCTCTATCGCAGAACATATAAGAGAATGGGAGAGAAATATATGGATTTTTAATTGTGGTTTGCTGAGAGAACCGTCGTAGCGATCGATGTAAACAAAATATGCGATGTTTTGCCCGGAATTTTCTCGAATTTTTATCTCAGAAACTATAACTCATAATTACGCGGCCTCGAGGACTTTCTTGTAGTAAATTTTGTTCTCTATCCGAATATTTTTTTAAATCTATATCTTAAAGATCATATAAGAGCCTGGGAGATAAAAGTTTGATATTTCATTGTTGCTTGACGGATGCCATTTAACGAGATACGAGTATAAGTTTCTTGAAGTAATTATGTAAAGCGGAAGTTCTAATTGACGGATTCAGTTGAAAATCACAATTGGATAATAAATGTTAATGAAGGTCACTCATAACTAATTAAATTTAAATCCGTCCAGCGGTTTAGGAGATGAAAGTTACGACGGACGCACGGACCAGACGTGCCCATAAGGCGATCCGCTATTACCGCTTCAATGGTAAATAACGCCTAACAAGCTAATAAGAACATCAGGAAATACGTTCCAACAAAATTTGATAACGAAAAGATTTTTTATATTCAGAACTACAGTGGATTCCCAAGCTAAGGTTCCCGCACTTAAGTTCCATTTTTTGTGGCTCCCAGCAAACGCTCCACATAAATAATGCAATATTTTTATCCAATTTGGTGTTTCCCTTACCTTAAAGGAACACAGTTCTGGTCCCTATAAAAAACTCGGACCTCGATTGAGCGTTAGCGAAAAATATTTCCTTGTCATGTGTCGTGACTGTTTTAAGAAAGGGCATGATTTTTTTCATTAAACTAACCTTAGACTCTGTTTTCTCCTATATGTGGCCCATGATGAGTGCAAAAATTGGCCATGTGACCCTCGAGCCGAAACTGTCGGGGCACCGCTGGCATAGAGTGCGTGGGTGACCAGGAAAATAAGACGAATAGATTTGAAGGTCGCCCCAAAGACAGTCTGACGCGGCGTGGGCGTGCCGAACAGCGCAGTGGCGTGTTTAAGTAGTTAAATTTGCACAATAATCTTTTAAAGTAAACTTTTATAATTCTAAGCATACGAAAGAAGAGTATATATTGATAAAAACATTTGAAGCATAAAAATGGATAAAATTTGAGTCTGGACCATTTTAGTTTGGAAAAGAATGCTTCCTCTGCAAAGAAGCAGTGTCACTCATTCAACCATATTGACAGTTGTCTGCCCGTTTACATGCATTTTGCACTCTCGACTATTTATTTAAGTGGCAAGAAAGTTGATATGCTTATCATAACAGCAATGATGGCAAAATCTGCATCTGCACTCATCTGATAATTTATTACAGTGCAACCTTTATAATCCAAACCCACGTTAATCCAAACTCCCAGTAATCTGAACTGTTCCTCAACATCAGGTATAAAGGGTCGGTTAAGTGAATCAAGCGCTGGAAAGTGGAATTTGATTTTTTTAAACCCATTCGGGCATATGTCCACTACTAACGCCTCTTGCTGCTGAATAGATGATCCTTTGAAACATTGATTTGAAAGGAATGGGCGATATCGGCACGGCCGATCACCCATTCCTACTACCGCGGCACAGTTTAGAGTACAATTTTCCCGTCCATGAACGCGAATATCTCATAGTCATTTTAGTGATCTGTAAATACGTTAATTGGTGTTTTATTTAAAGAAATTTAATACATAATAGATTTTTTCCTCGTTATTTTACATGAATCCGGTAATCCGAACACCTCGATAACCCGAACACGCCCTTGAAATTTAAGGATTGACCAAACTAAGCGATTATCCGCGCTAATAAATTGCATTTTATGACTCGATTAGACCAATCGCTTATTCAAAAGAGTGAATTAAACGCCGATGACTAAAGACGCGTGCGTTAAGTGGATGTGCGTTAAGTGGACGGCGATTTACTAAATGTTATAAATGCTGCGTTCCCGTAAAAATCCGTGATTTTTTTCAACCAAAGTTTAGCTGTTATATTGTACCATTGCATGTATATAGTAACAAAGACTAATAATAAGCATGTAAGCAATAAATTAAAGCATGTAAACACCATAAATATTAATAAATACTGATTTAAATATAATTTCTAGAATGAAATCATATTTTCCACTTGCTTGCTATATTTTATGAGTTGTAATAGCGGAGAAGAAAAATTATTAGTAGGTGGAAAGGAGGCTATAAACAGAGGATTTTGAAAGGGATTTACCCGAAGATTCTAGAGGAGACTTAAGGATTTATTTTGGTAGCGATTTTGAAGTAGTTCGAGAAGTTGCCGTTTTTGAATATTTTATCATCCATTATTATTAAAATTTTTACTCAAAATATTTCTAATTTAAAAGCATAAACAAAATCCAAGAAGTCAATATGACTGATCATATATCGAATAGCAATAATGTACATGTGGTGGAACGCTAAACAATATAGCCCTCCTGACCACGAAGTACGTAGCTGTGTACAGTATGTACGTACGTACACATATTGTATCATTATACGACGTACGTATTGGCGGATATAAGTTAACCTGATGTACGTTAAGCTGATGTCGCCTTTATCACAAAAATAAATCTGAATTAGATCTGTACGTGAATTTTTAAAAATGACAGCATATTAAAAATATTTTGTGGCGATAAAGGAACAGCATTAAAAAAAATACAATTCAAATTATATTATTGTGGAATTTTAAAAGGTTTTTCATATAACAATCATGTATTTATATACTATAACATTTTTGTAATAGAGTTTCATCAAGCATTGTCGTACAACACCGATTATATGCAACATTTATAAGTGAATTGCAATAATTACAATTAAATCGCCGTGGTAGAACAAAACTTAACTGCTGAAAAAAATATTCTTACTCGAACAACCCTTAGGAGAAAGAGTGTTTCCATCGTCTTACCGATTCGGTCCTAAGAAAAGAGGGACCCGAGAGATAGAAATGATATATGCGCAGAGGTTTAAGGTGGATTTATGCTAAGAGACCAAGAATGAATATGAAATGCGTAAAAGCAAAGCATGCATGTTAAACTATTCATATATTCATATTTATGCCGCCTCTCTAAACGGAACCATTTAAATCCGAGATAATAAGACACAGGAATAGGTGAGACGGGAAATCGTGACTTCCATACTCTTCCTCCACCATCGAAATAGAACCCTAGACCTTCGGCGACGAATTACGTTTCTCCACAGGAAGAACCCGAAGGGCAGCGAGTACTGGAGGCGAAAGAGAAGTGTGTGCGTGTGTTCGTGTGTTTGTGTGTGCGCGTGTGCGTGTGTGGCGGCACGTGCGTGTGCGCGTGCGTGCGTGTGTGTGTGTGAGGGCGATAGAGGGAGAGAGAGAGAGAAAGAGATCGAGGAGGCACTGCCGGAGCGGAATCCTCCCCTCTACCCTAAACATTGAATAATGCATGGTACAAGGCGTTGACTCGAAAATGTTGACTACTTTCTCGAAGAGTCTTTCCCATGGCAACGGCGCAGCGGCACTATGCCTTCACACGCGCTCTTCTTTCTCTTCCCCTTTATTCCAATCTTCTTCTTCCCCTTTCCGTTACGAAATCCACCATCTCTCTCTCTCTCACTTCTCCAAGCTCCTTATCCCCTTCTCCCATCTCACGCCCTCCTTCCATATTCTCCCCCGAGGACAACAGAATGCGAGGGCTCTCCTTTCTCACTCATTCCACTGCCTAAAAAAACGCCTTCGGTTTCCGCGCTTCTCAACCTCCTACCCTTTTTCATCCTAACCAACGCATCTTCTCGTTTCTCCTTCTCTTCCGTAATCCTCCGTTCCTCCATTCCATCCCTGCACGGTTGGTCTGCTTCATGCGAAATAGTTGGCGCCCTGATATGTTCTACGGATATCCTAATTCCTTACAACAAAACCTTTTTTTCCATAAGAGCACCATACTATAGAACTGAAAATACGTTCTCACAGGACGAAATGCTCAAACCGTTCTTATCAAACTTATCTTTATTTTATATACAGAAAATTACACTTGGCTATGACAACGACAGCATATCAATCTAAGCTCTACTAAATAACTTAGAGACAAATTTACTTGATGAAAACTATATATTACACATGTTTTGATGCCATTATCAAATTAAATACGTAGTATTGTAATTATATTTTCTGAATTGAAATTCGAATGTTAATAAAAAACTGTATTGTAAAATTAAAGAATTTATATTTCAATAGGAACGCCTGCATTTCTCTAATCGTCTTCCTCCTTTCCTCCTCTATCCATCTTTCTTTTTCCGATGTTTTCTTTTCTTTCTCTTCTCCGTCCCCTTTTTTCCTTCACCTTTCTCACCATGGCATCACTCTTTAACGTCACCCGGTTGCCCCTCCCTTTATCCGTCTACGTTTTTCTCCCGCCTTCCTCACTCGCGCATCCGCACTTTCCAAGACATCCGACGCCGCACGACAAAGGATCCCTAACACCTACTTCCCCACGCCTTTAACTCCTGAGCCTTCCTCTTCCTCTCTCGCCCTCTTCTCTGTCCTTCATCAAATTTCAAACAAATTTGCTCTTCCCCCCTCTTCCTCATTCTCCCTGTCTATCTCCTCCCGGAATGCCTCAAAATCTTCTGAAATTCATGCTTCAAGGATACGCAAGCGCTGTTTGTTGTCGAGGAAAAAACCACCCGCTATAAACCCGAGCTTATCGGTTGCGAGTAAAATAAACTGTGTCAGATTTTTTTATTTTGTACTCTCTCTCGCTCTCTCAACACATAGAGTACATAATAAGTGTGTTAAATAGCTAGTGACAAGAGGAGAAACCACCAGAGGCTTAAGGCCTCCGTCCTTTTTCTTAACCAATAGGCATAACAGAGATGAATTTCCTTAACGGAGGATGCGCGAGATCACTTCTCCCTTCATTATGCCCTCGTGTTAATGCAAAAGGTGTTTGGGAGCCATTAGGTTTACAATAGACGGGTGATTAATATTTTTCTTACACTCTCCATTTAAAAATCTGAGGAAGTAGCAATTTAGCGGTTGAATTTACATTGCAATAAATGGAGTTGACATTAATTTTAGCTGTTAAATAGTAACTACTTCAAAACGAATGGAAATGAAATATTTTGTTGAGAACAAATTTCAATTCGGTAGTTACAGGAACTTTCAAGTTCCAGTTTTGACAAAATTATAACGAACTACGATAAAATAATGATGAAATAATACGTAATAATAAAAATAATACTGAAAACCTTTATGATAACAATATTGTTATTCATATCCGCTAATACTGGTTCTTTCGGAATGAATTGCTGATGAGATTTGATCAACATTATCGTCACGTAAAAACAAACTAACCAATAAATGTGCTCGTACCTTCATTTATTAGAAAATTTCTTCTAATTTAGCTAAGTGCAGAGCAACTGGAAATATCCGTTTATGTATGTAGGATTACAGAAATTCCACTGTGCGTGGGTATTTTTAATATACTCGAAGGAGGCGTGAATATTATCGTATGATAACATATTTTACAGTAATTTCTCAAAGCAATTAATTTCTCACCAACATGTAATATCAATATTTTAAGAATTTATTTATTTTATAATAAACGTTTAAAAATATGACTATGTAAGTCTAAGTATTAATCGTCCTTAAGCAATCGAGCGTATTTACGAACAGATTTTACATACAACTTCCAATTCCGCCACATCTCGAATAAATATCTCATAAAAAATGCGCCTGTTAATGTTTCAACCGGATTAATATTAGGGGAGGATATCTTTAGGAAAATTTCCACCTCTCACAAAGACGCAAAATTGCACCACCAGATGGCAAGTTCCAAGCACCATTTATTCTTTCACTATTTGAAGCAAACTTTTTTACCGCCGCGATCGCAGAATAAAAAGCACTCTCTTCATTTCATGTTTAGAGCGAACACGGTCGGCGATTGTGCCGCGCAAAACGAATTTTGCTATGAATGTTTTAAACGCGTAAATGACGCGCGAAACGGCCCTCTCTTTTTTTCCTAATCGATCGTTCCGACTGGCCTTATTTAGCTTCCTGTTCCATTGGCAATTAATGGAGAATCGTTCCGTGATCAGCACCAAATCTCTCTCTCACTCCGACGTCAATTGGACGCAATTTCCCAGGCTGAGAGAGCTCAATCCACCCCGAGGCCCTTGGAAGCATTTATAGGATATATATTGGCGTTCCATTTGCACTGAATGATCGTTTCACACTACGAGAGAAAATTCCCAAATGAGGGGAGGGGAGGGTATTTTCAGACATTTTTCCGCATTTCTACGATGCACGCGATGGAAATTCATGGCATATAAATATATTTCTGGAACAAACTTATGGATCTTCCGATTGATAAAGGCGCGAAAACATTTTTGTTCTCCGACGTTAAAGCTTAAAGAATTCCGCTCGGATGACTTTAATTTAGCTCGTCACGTAATAATTTCATCGGCGCGATTGTGATCTTGTTGGATCAATATCGAAGGTTCTTTTCAAATAAATGTGCCAAATGTATGCGTTTTTCCAAACTAAGAAATATTTACAGCGACTATAAATTCTTATTTTTACGATTGATGTATTGATATATATTTTCTATGTTTATCGAGTATGGTGCAAAAACATGTATTTGTTATTACCATTAGGCCAAAAATTCATGCATCGTGGCCTTCAACTTGGGTCAAGTGCAAAACCACGTTTTTCTCAATATAAAGATATTTGTATCCTGAAACATAGATCACCCATTTAACACGTCACCGTCGCAATAAACTTGTGTATCCTGATACATAAACGACCCATTTTACACGACTCATCTACATTTAAAATAATTAAATTAAAATGTAATTTTTTTCTTGTTAATAGTGATTTCCCAATAAAAACAATAACTATTATGAAAATCTTAGTTTAAATTACAACCAGCGAAATGCCGAACGGAGCAGAATATGCCACACCTATTCATAGTGCCAAATTATCAATGGAGCGAAAACTTAAAAAGAGATGTAAAAAGCCTCAAATTACGCCATCTTTCTGCAATTAAGTCACTCTAAGCCTGTGATTACACCAACCACGGGACACGATCAAAATTAGGGCAGCGGGGGTCCATAGTATTGTCGCTAATGGTCAACAGAAAAGGAAATGTTTTAGAATGAAGAAGGTACTGTTTGTTGTGGTGATGATTGCGTTTTTTATGCATTTCCACTAATAAAATTATATTTACATTTATATACATATTTAAATCTTATCATAAGCCTGAGGGTCTGGGGGATCTGTTGATGGCCAGCATAGAGTCGCAGTATAATAATTGGGATCACTAACTTAACCATTTTGTGTGATACAAGCGAGGAATGCTTTATAAAAATAACGAAACTATTAGCCGCGATATTAAACTAAAAACATTCCTTAGCAATTTTTTTCGTCGAGTAATTCCTTAAAATCTTCATCAAAAGAGTAACTTTCTATTATTTGCATCTGAAGACTGAAAATTAAAGAATATAGTCATTTTTTCTAACACCTTTTCATTCATTTTCAAATTGTTCTTTTGTCTCTCTCTTCCTGTATACATTGTCCGACTTCGAGATAACCACCCAGAGAATCTGCCGTTGGCACCATTGACTTCCGATGCCCTATATCTCTAGGTCTCACTTCACGAAGTCCATACCAGAGTGCATTTTTTTCGCTCCATCCCCTCTCCAAATCTCTCGCTCTGTCTGGGCCCATGAATCACGTGACTTGGCTCGGCGTCCTTCCGACAAGGCGCTCTGCTGCTATCGTCATATGCAGGAAGTGAAGCGGAGTGTGTGTACGGAGTAGGGGTGAAGGGAGTGGTGGGGGTTGGGGTGAGGAGAGGGGTGAGGGGAAGGGCGTTGTACATACATCAAGGGAGGATGTGGGTGGTCCGACCGACCGTTATCTTCTTCGCGTACGTGCTACGTACGACGCGCCATCGTACATCTCGAAATTCTATGACCTACATATATCATTTCGGAGCCAGGGAGTCCGATTTCACAAATGGACATTTTTCCCCCTACATGGAAAAATATTGCACCTCCTGTCAATTAAGGTCGAATGGCTATACTGATTTTTTTCTCGCCATAAAAAGTAATATTTCTTAGACCTGGAATGCGTTTCAAAATTTTTGCTGGTAGTGATTTTAACGAGTTACGAAACTATTTCAGACCTACCATTCTTTTTAATTTTTTCCTGTTTCGTATTTATATTTCAGAATTACGTTTCTTTTATTTTTGCATGAAAAGAAAGACTTGTTATTTTTTTCGTGTTTGCTAACTATCTGGATCATTTAGAAGTAAATTACTAATTACTAAATTACTACAAAAATTTAGCTGCTTTGTAAATATTATATCCGGTAATTTCAGTTGCATAATATTCAGAAATTAAATGTCTTCACATATTTGGCTGTGATAAAAATACATAGTACTTTATATTCTCCACATAAAATTATGAGGTGCAATAATGTATGTATAGAGGCCGATAAATAAATGTGATGACGTAATATACAAAAGGAATTATTTCATAAAATAAATAAATATCATATTCATTGTGTTAAAGTTAATATAAAAGTTATTTAACTGTTAGTAAAAACTATACAGCACATCAACGCACGCACTTTTCTCTTTGACACTAGAAACGTCACTTAGAAGAATTTTTCAAAAATTATTATCAAGAAAGTGCTTTTATCAAATCCTAAACAGCTTCCAATAGGGCGATTCAGCTCGTTATCTAATGATCAAAAAGTAAAACTAAATATAGTAAGAAATAGTTTTATTTCTTCCGCAAGTAAGAAAAAATATTAAAATTTGTTTAAAATTTTTAATTTTACAATTAGTTCATAGATGGTATTATTTAAAAATTCTAGAAACTATATTTACAATAGGTAATCAAGAAGATGTACTACTTTATGGGTCCTCTAATCAATGATATTTGGTTAATAAAAATAAATACATACAAATGAACAATGCAATTGTATATTAGACTCTTAAAACTCCTTTATTTAGAAATACGAGTATATTGAGAATAATTGGTTTTTGTTGAGATAATTTGGTGTTTCAACCTAACTAAAACCCAATAGGAAACAACAGTGTATCTCTCTCCTGATATTTATCTGATGAAGATTTCCCACAATATCTACTACTTTTGCAACAAAACATACAGCGTACATGACAGACAACTGCACAAAAACATAGTTTTTCTTCACGAAATATAAAATGTTATTGGAATGAGCTAGATTTGAAAAAATGACAAAAGGAGCACAAGAATTGACACTACTAGGGGGACACAAAGCGCCGCCTGCAACCGTAAAGTCCGTGCCGGGATATCGCTCGCAAAGTCTTTTCCAAAGACAAGTGAAGAATTACATTTCGAGCAAGCCCAAACGTTTTCGAGTGCCTCTCTCTCTCTTTCTCTCTCTCTCTCTCCTCTCTCCCTCTCCCTCTCTCTCTCTCTTTTGTCTTCCGACATTTTTTCACTCACCTCGTTTCGAAAGACTAGGCAGCGGCATGAACGTTCGATCACAGCGACGACGACCAACACTCGTACTAAACTCCACTAGTAGCCAACGTGAAACCAGAACCCACCTACTTCATCTGACTCTCCTTAAACGTTTCGAGTACACACACACATACACAGACGAGTGAGAACGTGAATTTCACGCCTTATAGCGTCCACCCACGCCACCCTCTAACAGGCCCTACTCACAACCCTTTTCCAGTCAATAGACACTCTCGACTTAACCGTTTTTCCACCCTACGTAAATAACAGTTGGGCAGAAACGTTGAGTTTTTTTATTCTCCATTCCTATTTCTTTTTTATGTAGACGATTCCTACAAAAAATATATTTATCCGCGGCCTTATACTTTCGAGTTGCACGCACGACGTATCTAATTTTTCTCATATTATCATTTGAGGCCATTTTCTTAAACAATATGATTCTGTCCCTGCCTTCATCGATGTACCGCTTTCCGTGCTGTAATTCTGCTCTGGCGAAAAGGAGCTAAGCCTCTTGTCAAAATTAAAATTTGTGGTCGAACTTATTTACATATATTTGGAGTGGTTCTATGGATAGCATTAATAATGTATTGAGGCTAAAAACGGCATTATGATAAATATCGTGCGCTAAGTAAACAGTAAATATCCCGAATAAGGTAACTCTATAAAAAATATTCTCTTTTCATAAACAGTATCTCCGACAAAAAAGTGGATCCGTTGTGGTGTAGCAGTATTTTTGATGCACGCCGATCAGTTGTTTGCAGGCAATTTATTCATTTTCATTGTCAATATGGAGGGATGATGAATTTATGAGGTTGATTGAATGTATAAATCAGTCCAAGTAACATTATGCGATAGGACACGCCTGATTAATCAGAGCGTTTATCGTTGTATGAATAATGAGGTGAGTGAGCTAATGTGTTTGGAAATATGTTACTGGCGTCAATTAAATATAAGTTGGCGTTTTTATAGGGAACAAAATGAAAGTTGAGCACCATTTAAAGATATTATTGCGTTGAAACATTGATATAATATTAAAACTTCATGATACAGACTTGTATCCTTAGCTAATGATGGCTAACTTTGTTTATTAATTTAACATATTTGTCAGTTTTGCTGTTTTTCGAAGAATACGCCTATATATATATATATATATATATATATATATATATATATATATATATATATATATATATATATAACTGTGTAAAGCGAAACCGTACAAATGTGAAAAGATTTCCCCATGAGGATACATGTGAGAGCCATCTTGAGTTCACCGAGCAACAATTTAATAATATTTTATTCAACATATTATTATAACCTTTTGGTCGAAATGAAGCATTTAATGAATCTTTAAAGCTTTAAAATGGCTCCGAAACCGTACTTAAGTAAAAACTATATCTGTGCAATTTGATGTAGTTCCCATGAGTGAATACCGTGCTGAACCGAAAACGTGTAAAGCAAAGCTGAGCAGAGCAAGGGGTGGGAGTAAAACTAAAAAACAATTCTAAAGGTAATTCCATGAAGCATAACGGTTTCTTGTGAGAGAGCTCAAGCTTTATCTAATATAAGCGCCATCAAATTAAAAACAAAATTTGAAATAAAAATCTACAAGCGAAATTGTTTTTAAAGTAACTTAAAGCAAATATAATAATCCATTGCATTAGGGTACTTAAAGCCATTAGTAAGTTGAAGGGCAAGGCAACATTGCAATGACGAGATATGGTTCATATTATATAGAGGAAGCAAAATCTTTAGTATTTAAAAGAGACATGTGAAAAATGAGGGCAATGATAGGAATGATATTTAAATAATTTGAGAATAGATTGGATGGGGAGTTAACTTTTTACGAAGTAACTTATGGAAGACGAAAAAATTTTAACATAAAAAGTGTATGCGTCTTTTTTCGCTATTAATTAATATAAATGGGCATTTGATGGAACGCTTTCAATTCATAAAATTGTCTCAAGAACATACTTCTAAATTCTAAATTCTAAACCATTTAGATCAGGGGTCAACAATCTACGGCCCGCGGGCCACACGAGGCCCCCGAGAGCGCTTTATGCGGCCCGCGAAGCTATGGTTAAAATGTGGCCGGTGAAATTTAGTGTAGACGATTTCATATTTTTTCGGTAAAAACATTTTCTGACAAAGTTATAAATCTATTAAATTATTTAGATTGGATTTTCACTTATATGAGACCACAAAATCTCTAGTTAACTTCTGATGTAAACAGTCATCCGGCCCGCCGAAGATCTCGTGACTTCCAATGCGGCCCTCCGAAGCGTTCACAATTACAAATGTAGCCCGCCATTCAGAAAAGGTTGCCGATCCCTGATTTAGATAATCTAAATAAATAACTAAACAGGCATAGTAGAGCGATAATAAAATTCATAGTTTAAGTACATTTATGTGGCTCTTCTTGATTTTTTCTAGGACTAATGCCTTTTGTCCTTCCGAAAAAATTTCTGATTCCTTTATTTCCTTCGGCATGTTATCAATTCAAAGTTAACTTTTTCATTAGCGCCTTTTTCGCCCTCTGTCGCAGAATCACGAGCTTTTTCTGAAACGTTGAATAATTTACCCCGAACCTTCTGTGAATCATTTTATACCGACCATCCTCGTGACGAAGGATTCGAAGGATCTGGAATGCAGAAGACCCATTGGTTGTCGCATTTGAGCGAGCAAAACGAAAAAAATCGTTGTTAAGTCGAGTTCAAACTGCACGGGGAAGGTAGTTTGAAATTGGAACACACGGAGAATGCCATTCTGGTCCTTCACGAAGTGATGAATCTTATTTTTTAAAAAGGGTCTCTTCAGTTATTCACATTAACACCACCGTAAGAGAAGCTTCCATTTTAATTTGCCTTTTAAAAATATTCATCTTCCGTTTCGCCTGTTTAAACGGAGCAGAAAGACCAGCAGAACAATATTACGCTCCAGCAAACACAAAATGATGAGCATCTCACTTCGCCGAAAATGACAAAACAAAGTTTATGATGGTTTATTGAATTATAGTGCATCAAGTATTTTGCTCCTGTGTCTTCGATCCTTTAAATGAAACGAAAACGAGTACTGTATTTTGGCTTAATTATGTGTCGTGTGCGTTATATGTTGGAACCGGAAAAATGATCATTCACAGTCAATCCCTTTTTAATGATCAACGTTACCCTAAATTCCCAAGTATAACGCGCACTCATGCATAACGCGCAGGCCAACCTTCGGCTGTTTTCCGCATATCTCCAAAATTTCTAGTATAACGCGCACTTGTGTATTACGCGCAGGACACCCGCAGAACATGGGATCGTTGAGCTTAGCGTTTTTTTTAAAGAATGCTACACTTTTAGCGCCCTTCCCCAACTCTCCTGTGCGAAGGAGAACATTTGGGGAAAACCCCTGGATACCGATTTTTCCCATTCTTATTTCCGATACAATGATCACTCGAGGGTCAAAGAAAACTGGTTGGGGAGTGAGGTGTAAGGAAGTGGTGAGGGTGTCATGAGATGTGTTGGAATGGTGGGGGTGGGTAGAGGTGCACAAAACAAAAGAAGGACCAGACCTCAAGGGTGGTACGACAGGGGGCAAGAGAAAGCTAACATATACAGCCAGAGAATCTGAGTGTGGGAACGAATGTGGAGGGCACACATTGTTGACTCACAGACAGAGAGACGACCTGTAATCTTCATCGCCCATTCATTTGTGGTTTGCAGTCTGGCTGTAACGTTTTGATCAACGAGGTAGGGCACTGAAAGTACGGAGTTTCGTTCCTCTTTGACAGAAACCAGGTGAGGTATTTTCAAGGATATTTTGTTTTCCTTATAAACATTGACATTATTTTTACTGAAACTTGTTGACTTTGTCATTTATGGATTGTTTCCTATTTAATTTTTCTTTACCTGACTATGAAACGGTACGGTTTCTGTACGGTATTTCTTGATTTGGTAATGCACAGTTATTGAACCAAATGAAAAAATATTAATATTTTTTTATTTTTTAAATTGTAGACCCACCGTTGGACCATAACCCTATTTAAAAATGCCAAAAATAAGGAAATCTTACATGGCGCAGAAAAAGTTAGAAATGTGAATTATGCCGAGATTCACGGTAATCGGTCAGTGGCCCGTTTCTTCGAAGTGGGCGAATCCAGCATTCGCGAGTGGCGGTCCCAAAAGAATTTGTTGAGTGTTCTACCTGTGGGAAAAAGGGCACGAAGGAAACGAAAGGAGTTTTGGCCAGATCCGGAGCAAGAATTGAAGGACTGGGTCTGTGCGCAAAGGAGTGAAGGAAGAGTAGTTTCAACTGTGTCACTTAAATGCAAAGCGATACAAATAGCTCGCGAGAAAGATATTGATAATTTTAAAGGCAGTAATTGCTGGTGTTATCATTTTATGAAGCGAAATAGTTTAACAGTACGAGCAATTACATCTACCGGACAAAAGTTACCAGAAGATTGGAAGGTGAAAGTGGAAGAGTTTAATTTGTTTGTTGGGCAGGAAAAGAAGGGCGTTGAACCAAGTCAGATAGGGAACATGGATGAGGTACCTATGAGTTTTGTCATGCCATCGAAATTTGCAGTTGACGTTAAAAGCACCCAAGACATAAAAATATGCACTGCTGGATCTAAAAAATGCTGCTTTACTGTTGTGCTAACAGTGACGGCTGATGGAGAAAAGCTTCCCCAATGGTAATTTTCAAGCGGAAAACCATTCCTAAATAGGAATTTCCTAAAGGTATTGTTGTGTGCGTAAACCCAAAAGGCTGGATGAATTGCGATATGTTGCGAATCTGGTTAACTGAGGTATGGGGAAAAAGGAAGGGCTCATTTTTTAAACCAAAATCGCTGCTTGCATTGGATTCAGCTAGGTAAATGATTCGAAAATATTATTGAAAAAATATTCCAAGATTGCAGTTATTCCTGCAGGTCTAACAAAAAAGCTGCAACCACTGGACATCTCCGTAAATAGATCATTCAAATCGAAAAGACGGAGGCACTGGGAAAAATGCATGGTAGATGGTTTCCACTCCTATACAAAGTCTGGAAGGATGCAGCGAGCGAGCTTCTTAAGCTGAAATTTGCAAATGGATTGTGAAAAGTTGGGCCGATGTAACCCGTGAATGTATAATTAATGGTTTCAGGGTATCGGGAATTTATTCCCCTGATGTAGATGGGGGGATGGAGGGTATTGTGATTCATCATCTGATGAAAGCGATAATTTTTCGCTTGAAATTTTTCCGGACTCATTGGTTAAGAATTTGAATGATTACGATATAAATTGTGACTGAATCAGAAGATTTTTATGGTTATGTTAATTAATAATCGAGTGTGAATAAAAGTTTATGAAGAATTTGTGATTTTTTTATTTTTATATGTGAATGTGTTTTGTTTTGGAATTCGTTATCTTATTTAAAAAGGCATTGCGTACATTTTTTTCAACTAATAACTTCGAATCTGCCTTAATTTGTCTTAGGTTGAATAATAATTAGGTAACTGAAATTCGATTTTGTATCTGTAATGATTGAAATGCATAGTAATTTATGCCAGAAAATTTGTTTTTATCAACGGAACAAAAAGAAAGAAGTTTCGAAAGAATTCAGCCATTTAGTGATTTCACGAAGTTAGTATTTGAACGCTTTAAGGCATTTTATTTTATAAAGCTGTACTTCTTATGCATAACGCGCACTAGTACGTCTTATGTATAACGCGCACTAAATAATTCCGAAAATTTGACAAAAAAACCTTGTATAACGCGCGCGTTATACTTGGGAATTTAGGGTACTTGAAATTGCTATCGCAGTTTTTTTAACAATGATAATAATAGGTGGATCATTTCCATTCTATTAGAAACATCCGCAATGTTTAGGTATCTCTAGATTTCATAACTACATATTGCTATATGGCGGCCTTGGAGTAAACTTCACTTTTATACGCGTGAAAAATCAATGGAAACAGCATGTTTTAGTTAAGTGCAAGGCCCTCACAAAAAGCTGATTGATTAAGCACGAAAGCTGCATATCAATCCTGCCATCGCGATGCATCGCATCTATAAATGTTTTCTTATGCCTGTACTGATGCATGTGTGTGTATATCCCTCTAATTAGACACACGGATATTTAAAAAACCTCAATTTATTATAAATTCCCAAAATACGTGGATTTTCTCAACATTAATTATTTTACATTTATTCCACTCGCATTTCCTGTTTCAAAACCCTCCCTTTCCCCTCTGCCCTGTCAATTCATCCTTTTCTCTCATGCTATCCATCGAGGACTCTTACAAATTCCTCTAAAATTTTACACTTGTGAATTGCTTTCAGTTATATATTCATTCAATGAAAAGACGTCGAGAATACACTCTACGATTATGCATCATCGTATGTTTCTCGAAAATCGGTTTCCATAAGAAACGCGTTTGAGGACAAAGTTTTAAACCCATAATTTGCTAAGTAGTAAAGAGATCTTTTCACTTTTATTATGTAAAACAAGAATTACATTTGGCCTAATTTAGAGAGAAAATTCCTCCAAAAACTTTAAAGACAGACTCGACATGCAAATTGCAGTAGGACAAGGTAGTGGCCCGATTTCATAACTTATGTGAATGGAATTTAAAATAATTCAATGCAGGCATTTTTTGACGGTATAATGATTGATTCTCTCACGAAAGGAATGTTGTTTAATGAATTTTGTGGTTTGGGAGAAAATACCTATGAGCAAAATTCAGCCACTTAAATGTGAAAATCGTCAACGACGTGTATAAAGACGACGCATCTCGAGGCTAACCACCATATGTAAAAACATCTCCATTACTAACACCACATTTGTCACCTCGCATTAAATCTAATTCTATAGCTTGCAAGAATTTATTTGTCCTCTCAATTCTTTAGTTTGTATTTAATTACGTGGCTTGCTCTAAAAAGGAATTTTCTCTTCGAAACAGAATTCATCATTATTATGAGTGCTAAATGAGAAATAAAACGTGAAATAATGTAGTTTATACCATTCTTTGTTACTGCATGTAGGTATTTTATGGTACAAACGATGGCGTCTTACACATTTAAAATAAAAAATATCCATCTTTTAGAAGGAATACGACACAAGAGCTGAAATAGAGCTTTTAGAAACGACTCAAAGACTGACAGTGTAAAACACCCAAGGTATGCTATTAATATTTTTTTGAAAGAATCATAAAAAATACTTAATAATAATATTCACTGCATTTTTTTACATATTTAATGCATAAAATAAAATTCATTTAAATCAAATTGGCTTAAACGACACTTTACTCCGTCAATATTGATAAACGTACGGCATGAATAATCTGCAGGTTGAAAGCGGATCCCATTGAATTAAAGAGTGATAATTAACAAAGAGGCACAGCCGCGCATTAAAGATCGTATTTCTCAAACACGAAAAACATTCGCCATGAGATAAGAAGAGCATCCAAAGGGGAGAAAAAGAGCTCCATTCTCGAATACGGAGAAAGAAAGGGTATCGGATTATCTCAGACAAAAGTAGCTTATGCAGATTTCAAGGGATCCGTAATCCAAATTTTAGAGAGGAGCACGCGACCGGAGGATATCCATTTTCTTTTTTCCCTCGCTACATTGATTCCCAGCAAAAGGGCTCGATCCGAGGCCAATGAGAAAAAATATTTGAAAAATATTCCAAAATGTATGATGAAGAAAAGACTGGAAAGGAAATCACGAGGCCTTTTCATCGTCAAAAATGGAAGTGCGACGCCTTTCTCTCTCTCTCTCTCTCTCTCTCTCTCTCCTTCCTTCTCACTCCTCTCCCTCACCCCGCCTCCCCCCCTCTCGCAATTTTTCTCCCCTATTGTAATAACATCTGTCGGATTGGGGGAAAAGCGGAAGCCTCCTCGCGCAGTCTTTTCCCTCACCTTTCTCCTCTTCTTTCCCCCCGAACATTTTATCTCTTTCGGAGCATCTCTCCCCCTACCCTCTTCTTCCCTTTATCACCTCCCTATACAAACAAACTCTCCGCTCTCAACACTTCCTCCCCGCCACTCCGCGCGCTTCATTCTTTCTTCCCCAATGGTCTCCGCTCCTTCATTTTGTATATTGGAGAGAAGAGAAAACAAAAATAAAGGCTTGAAATTTTTACTTTTATTCCCTTTTCCGTGCGTTATCAGTTCGATCTTGTATTTGTTTCGAAGCAAAAGCAGTGTTTTTATTTTAACTCCGCGCGTGAGATTTCGCGGAAATAATTAAGACTTTGGTGTTGCTTATTATTTTTTTATTTTTTTTTCGCGTCTTAGGATACAGTATAAGGTTTTTCTGAATACTTGCTTCTTATATATTGCATTCTGTCAATATCGTCGCGATTTGAATGTTAAAATGCTTGAAAATAAATTGCCTCACTTTATTATTTAACCCGTACTATAAGAGAACAGTATACCATATAAGTACTTTAATTATTTCCATCACTTTGAGAATGATTCAGCACGATTTTATAATGACCTTCCTTGTTTAATCTCATTTTGCATACAATTTTCCGCTAATTATTATTGCGATTCCGATGAAAATTGTTCTATTAAAAGTATTTTAGCACGTGAGGCATTAATTCCAACCAGCTCTGTTAATAAAAACAAAATTCACTACCATTTTGCACATTTAATCTCGGTGTAGTTTTAATCTTAATGCATCTAACATTTGAAAAGTGTCTTTTTTCAATTTACCCTATTAGTTTGAGGTTAATTTCCATTCAAATTTCCTGAAAATATTTTGTCTCAATTCTTCATTTTTATTTGTTTAAACAATTTCGTAAAAATACTAAGCGATCTTTTATAGAGTGTGGTATGATTCGAGCGCTTCGCGAAGGCCTTAGCCAGCAGCACCAGCAAACAGCCGTGAGGACCCCTGTGCCCAACGCCGTTCGAATTACATTCGCCTCTCCCTCCTCCAAACACCCTCCATCATCCACGAAATAGAACCTATGGCGTATTTTCAGTGCCAACTAATCCAATTTCACAAAGATGAGATGCGTCCTCCTATCTAATTGGTGATGCATAGTAGATACGTCGCGTATAACCCGGTGGTCAGTATCCATACACAAGTTTATTAGGAAGCTCGTTAACATACCACTCTATTTGCCCCATTGGACAGGCAATGACTATAAGGATATCTCCCGTGTTCCATTATGACGTTTACTACCCTCGAAAGCGTGTTAAGCATGATTCTCGTTCTTCGATGTCCGTCCTCCGGGCGCTTTGCCAGTCTTAATTTTACTTTACGCCCAAATTTTGCCACACGAGTGCTTCACAAGCGTTACTTATTTACAAGTTGCCTAGATCCTCGCTGGCGTATCACTTTTACCGCGGGGCACCTTGAATTAGGGATGACATGCTTTTACAAAAATGAGGGAGTTACAAATTCCACGATTATCAATAACCGACGAAGGAATTAAAAATTATATTTCGTCCTCTTTTCTGGCCCATAATATGTGGATACTACATATTTTTAATTCACTATATTATTATTTAATGGAAGCTTGCTTCCCTGGGACTTACCAAAAAAATACTCCATGGCTCAAGTCAAAACGTTTTGCGATATTAGGTAAGCTTAATTTATAAAAAATATATCAGATTAATAATAGCATACTCAAAATTATAATAATAGGTAAGGGTCGCTGTTTACTATTCGGGAATATGTCCTACGAATATTTGTCAGTATATTTTGCTTCATCTGAGCGTAAATCATTTTTTTTTCACTAAATAATTACATGTTTCATTTACTCGCATACCCGCCAGGAAATATTTATAAAGTAACATATTTTAATTTATATGCATGGCAGCATATTTTCAGGTTTGAATTTTATAAGTGATTAATAAATGCAGGATAATGTCGTTCCAAAGCTAAAGCTAACGCAGCGTTTATCTTAAGACAATTCTTTCATCCCTGAGCCAATCCTCGACTCTTCTAAGAAAATGAGGCCAACTCAAACAACTCGAATATTACTACAAATTTAAGTAATCGAAAACGTGCTCATAGAAGTGTAGACCATAATCCTTTACGATGCGGCAGTCAGTTCTCTCTTTCGAAGGAACAACGATGCTCTAAGTATAATAGGCAGCGAGTAGCTTCCTAATTCCGTCCCCGAGTCTTCCTAGATGGAATAGGATCATCTCAACATCTCCATCGTAATAGGTTTCCTGGAGGCCTACTGTAGCTCGTCCGAGGTTTCGACAAGGAGGGTAGAAGGATTATTGAGCGCACCCTATCCATTATTTCTCATCCTTTCCCTCGGAATTCCATGTTTTATTAACGGGGAAAGCAATCTTTCATTACCTCCGAAGACGCCTTTTCTATGTTTGGCTATTTTATAGCACACACGAGACATCAGGACCGTCCTCGATTTTCTTGAACCTTTTGCCCATGCATTCTTTTGATTGAGTCCCAGTCGTCTTGACTGGGAGTGGAAAATCACGAGACGTCACGCGAGTTGATGAATTGGCAATGGAAAAGTACTACAGCTGTGGTACATATTAACTATTGAAGGAAATATTAAATAACACTCGTGGTTTTTTACATACGTTGACATGGCGAACATACTATATAACATAGAAAATGCTTATTAAATGTAGCTATGGTAATTATTATTACTTTTTCTCAAGAAGGCGAGATAAAAGCACTAACCTTAAGCTTCACATTCATAATGTTTCAAAACCATTTCACAGCTGGTGGCTAAATATTGTTTTTTTATTATTCGATTAAGAAAAAAGGATTATTTTCTTCGATTCCATTCAACTTTTTATTACAGGTTGAGGTTTGTAATTTCACAGAAGAAAATTTATACAGAGTCATTGACAGCGAGGTAGAGTTATTATATTCTCCTCAAAGAATATCGATTAGCTTAATATAATTTAAATATGACTTTGAAATTTTATTTTCATATGTTCATGCTGACTGCCATAGTAAAAACTTCATTGACATACATGCAACTCACGGTTGAATGTATTAGAGCTGCAGATATTATATAAATACACTCATATTTATCAATTTACAAGTATAAATTACTCTCACATGAAAACAATCTAATATGAAAAATTAACCATAAATTAATTCTAAGAAATTCCTTAATCTCTATTATATTGTACAAGGTGAGGTGACTTTTGCCAAGCGCAGTTAGTTTTCAAAACATCCAGTGGAAGGTGTGGAGTAACAGTGAAGTGCTGCAACCTAGCGCAACACTTTATAACTAATAGAAGTCGTGTTCAGTTTATAAATGTATATTATATTACACAAAGTGAAATGTCGTTTTGTTTACAGAGTTTGCATGGTTACTAACAACAGTATATAGTTAGTAATGTTAGTAAATAAACTTTCATATTCGCTTCGTTTAACAGTTTACACAATAAAGCTTCACTTGGGTATCGGTAAGAATTAAAATCAGGATTCCTTTAATAAATCGAAAAGTACAGAAAGCTTCAATGTATACAACACGTTATATTAATTTTAGTTGTATTTAAATGAAATTCTTACGTTATAATGTTAAATTAAAATAATATAGGTGCTGTATACATATAAGTTTCATTTGATTATCGGTATTTATATTTAATTTCAATTTTATTCCAATTAAAGTTACAATACTATCAAGTTCATTGAATCTGAAAGAGAACATTATGATTTAATTCGAGAACTCAATGTACCATTATTTAACGTAAATAAGAGGCACGTAGCCTGAGTTATGACTGATAAATGTGAGAGAGAGAATGATGAGTGATTGATTAATTAAATGTGATTCATAATTAAATTAATTATTGGAAGTCATTACTTGTTTTATGGCTCGAATCATTCACTTTATCCCACGTGTAAAAATTGACACGCCAAATGATCCAGCAATTCCTTTTAACATGAATTGCAGACAATTCGCGATCAAACTGTCTTATGCCATGACAATAAATAAATCGCAAGGCCAAAACCTTAGGCAAAGTTGAAATTTTTACCCCTGAACCTTGGTTTTCAAGAATTCGAACACTAAATTGTATATAAAGAAATATTGCAAATTAAATAATAACACAGTTTAAATAGGCCCCTAGTTGTTTTATTAATGATCGTGAATTCTTATTTTCCCATTCGTAAGCAATGTATGTGTATACTCATTGATTATCCTTATTCCGAAATTAAAATTCTATGTGCTGAACGACCCCTTCCTTAAATTTACCTTTTCCAAAGCCTGAATTTGGATCACGTCCCTTTAACGCCTCCTCTCAAACTCCACTCCTTCTCTTATAACGTCTCTCTTTTGCCCTCTTTTTTCCATTGAACTTGCCTCCCCTCCTCTTTCCCATCAATAAGAGTGCTGCTGATGGTGCTGAAGGAGCAGTTCCGAGCTCCCGTTTAGCCACGGACTTCGTCGGAGATAAACGCCCTCTATATAGTTAAAAAGGGCCTCACCCTCCTTTCTTCCCACGAAGAGTTCACGGTCGCCCCTTGAGCCTCGAATCGATCCGCTTCAAAAAAGGCTCTTGGACTCCCGAGGTCGTATCGCTCTGAAGAGAGCGTAGACCTCCTGCGGCCCGTTTCTTTACTGCCTATGTCGTTCTTACGAACAATAGCCAAATTGGTAAGATATTCGTGGGAGGGAATGTCGCCTGGCCTGAAAGTTTTAGACATTTATTTTTTTAAAGTGACCCCTAATATCGGCATTTATGTTTCCTAAAAATCAACGACAAATTTCAAGGTGTATTTTAATACATTTTATCAATTTCTATCTAGAAAGCTTTCATAAACTGAATTCCCTATAATTGAATTTTACTAAAAGTGTATGAATGTATATAAAAGGGGTGACCAAACGTACTTACCCTCGGATCTTCAAACGATTATCTTCAGAAGACACTACACGAAACACATTATGTGCTCATAAATTTACGAACAGTAAACTTAGGCTTGGAAGTTTTCGATGTTAATATTTCTTAAATAGCAACTACTAATTTCGATTATTTTTTCTACCCATCGACGACGAATTTCGGCTTTCATTTTAATACATTTTATATATTTTTATCTAGAAATGTTTCAAAAATTGAATTTCTTTTAATTATATTTAACAGAAAGCGTATAATACATTTATGTCATTTTGTCATTGCCTTTGCTCAAAAATTTTAAATACTAAATTTCATGAAAATCTGATTGATAGAAGCTAAAAACGAACATGCCTATGGACGGACGAACAGAACGAAGCTTATAGGTGCTCACGGTGAAAACAAAACGCCCCTAAAAATTATCATTAATATTTATTTTACATAAAAATTGGCGTTTACTTTAATACATTTTATTGATTTTTATCAAGAAACTGTGTATAAATTTAATTAAACTTAAGTAAAAATGTATAAATAAAAATAAAACTTCTTGTATGCTGGTTTGCTTGGTGTAATCTAAATTTTAGTGAACGTGTTGTTGTTGACTTCGACCACCAACATGGAACAATTAATTTTTCGGAATAAATCAGAAAGCATATTTTACTCGTTAATTCGCACCCTTTATTCATGAGATAGTAAGCATTCGTGGAAAAATTAATGCGACGTGGATATAATGTACAACAAAATGTATGAGTGAATATTTTTATTAAAGAAATCTTACCTTGATGAGTAACAAACGACTATGAATGCCGAAAAAAGCCCCGAGTGCGTAAAACGAACGATGATCCATCGACAGCAATACAAAAGAAACAAAGCACGGGGGACATTCTCGGATTATACATTTTATGACAGGGTGCTTTTGAAAATGAAATTAGGACATCTGACGATCGGTACTCATTTTTCATCTGGGAAAAATATTTCTTATCTCCTCTTGGAGGAAGTCAGCAGATATTGTCATGCAGAAGACACAACAGACGTTCCACGACTTTTCAGTAAATGGAGTCCAATGTGCATAGAGATTATCGAATCTGGTCGAGAGTAATGACAGAGAGCAATAAACCAATTTGAACCCCCAGCAGTTCATTATGTGTTCTTCAGACTGTGACATTAGAAAGCAAAGTGTAGTGAATCCCGAATGCTGTGTGGCCGTCTAGTATGACAAATACCGACTCTCTCTTCCGTTTTATGTTTGGTTTTAAAATATATTAGGTTTGAGTGTGGTGAACCATATTTAAAAATCATGACGTATAACTTCGTAGAAGATTTAGTGGTAAAAAATGGACACTTAACTACGGGAATTCATTTTCGTCGAATTTGAAAGTTTTTAAAATTAGATGTTTATCGACATTTATCGACTTAAATCGAATCCTACCAAGCTTAACTATAACCTACATCCGAAGCAATTTAGATATAATAAATGTGCCTTAGGCATTTCCAGCATGTCTCAAGTTACACTATAGTGAAAGACGACCCACTTCTGAATGGAAATTTAAAGGAGCCGCATACTTAGTTAAAAAGAGCCGCCTACGGCTCGCGAGTCGAGGTTTAACTACCCTTGGTATATAAAAATACAATTTCTTATATGCCGCATTCTTTGTTTTACTCTAAATTTTGGTAAATCTGCTGTTGTTGTTTTTGACTACCAATTCGAAGGTGAACAAATCAGAAATTATATTTTACATGCTTAATCATGCCCCTTATATACGAATTGGTGACCATTCAATAACAAAATTAATGTGACCTGAATATAATGTACAATCAAATGTATATTCGTATATTTTGAGAAAAACATCTTTTGAGTAACAAACTACGCTTAATATAGACAAAACCCCGGAGTGCAAACATGGAACGATGCTACTTCGACTGCAGTGCAAAAGAAACTAAACACGGGACACTCTCGCTCGTAGGATATATTTTGGTTATGACTCCCAAAAATATAAGTATGATGACAGAGTGCCTGTAAAAATACAACAGAGACATCTGCTGATCGCTTCTCATTTTTTTAGTTTGGAATAACCTTTTTTTCGCATCTTGGAGTAGTTCGGCAGATCTTTTTGCACAGAAGATACGATTTTCGGTGAATGAAGTATGCCAGCTGATGTCATCGTGAAAACGGCCCAATAGCGTAGGGATTATCGTATCTGGTCCAGGGTAAAGACAGAGAGAAATAAACCGATCACATTGTTCTGTCTCTTACCTTTGCCTTTGGATCTCGCGGCCGTTCAATATGCGTCATTAAGATAATGACCTAAGGAGCCTTAGAAAGCAAAGTGTATGGAATTCCAAATGAAGCGTGGCCGTCTGATAAATCAATTACTAATTTTATCTTCCGTTTTGGATGTTTAGTACTAAAATATATTGTTTGAGTGTGGCAAAACATATTTAAAAATAATGACGCATAATTTTGCAGAAAATATAGCGGTAAAAAGTCGACAATCATCGACAATAATTCATTTTCGTCGAATTTGAAATTTTTACAAATTCGATGTTTATCGACATTTATCGCTTTAAATCAGTGGTTCTCCCTTGGGAAATGCGAGACAATTTTGCGGGGGTCGCGAGCAGTATTCGCTATGTAAACTGATTTTTCCTCAGTCTCTTAATCCTTCAATTTTAATTTATGGTTTATGTCTGTGTTTTATGTTTGATTGAGAGTTGGAATCTTCAGAATAAAAAAAAATGTTAATTTTACTATATTCAAATTTAATATAAGAAATATAATTTTAAAATAAAAAATAATACGGCGACATACATTAGCTTCGCTCATTTTATCAGTTCTCACTTTTCTCATCTTTGTTGTAATTCATGACGATATCTGAATTTTTGATGAACTAATTTCTTTTTAACAATTTATTTTTCTAATCTAATATATCATAACCGCTATGTCTCTGCGTCCATGCCTGCGTCTGAAGCCTTCCTGCATGAACAAAATTAAACCGGGATTGGTCGGCTTGATTTAGGCAAATCTTTCGCCGTAATATTCGGTCCGAACTCCTACAGGTTTTAAGTGGGTAGTCGTCCCCCGAAAAGGCATGGGTTCGATACCAGGATAGTTTTCGTTTTATTCATTTAATTAACACGTAATCGGCTGGAATACGAAGTATAGACCTTTATTCTTTAACATTTTAAAATATCTTACAATCGAGACTCTGACTCGATATTTATCTCATTTCACGTGGAAAAAAAATAAAAATTCTTATTCTTACCACTGATTCTGTTGTCAATTTTGTGTTTGATCATATTTCAAGTTTATATTCGATTTTCTCCAGTATTTCGACATTTCAAAAAGGAGGTTTCTAGGGTAGCCGGCATTGTTCATATCGGATTTTTCCATTGTTAGACTCGGGCTACGAGTACATTAGCACTAAGCTTGCAATCAGACGCATGAAGGGCAAAAGCAGATTAATCCTCGAGTGAAGTCATCACCCAGTATAAACGCAAATAAATCAATTTCAACAAATCTTTCGCGTGAATACTCGGCGCAAACCCTTGAGGATTTAAGCTGGTAGTTGTCTCACGAAAATGCATGTGTACGATATCAGGAAAGTTTTTTTTTGCATTTGATTATCACATAATCGGCTGGAATACGATGTGTAGTACTTCAGCCTTGAATATTTTAAAATATCCTATGATCGAGACTTTGACTCAAGATTTACACTATTTCACGTGAAAAAAGAAAAAAATCTTATTCTTACTTTCAATTCTGTTGTTTAATTCGTGATTGCTCAAATTTTAAGTTTATATTCGATTTGTTCCGATTTTTCAACATTTCAATTGTTGACCTCGGATTTTTGCATTGTCAGACTCGGGCCTTCAACTGCATTTGCACGAAGCCTACAATGAAACAAACGCATCAAGGACAGTAACCGATTGAAAATTTGTGAAAATTTTCGTGTAAACATAAAACAAATGAAATACGTATCGAAGAAAAGAAACGATTCCAATGCATTGTAATAATGAACAACTTAAAATTTCAAATAGAAAGATATTTCACGCATGCAATGAAAATATCGTTTCGTTTGCAAGTTTTATTGTGCAGTTTAAGAAAATTACTATATTGATAATGTTTGTGATTAATTTCTTTCAACTGACGCGTGGTCGGTGCATTGATTACTTCATATTAAACAAACCACAGAACATACGATATGCTGTAGCATCATAAATATTGAACAAAATAAAAAATATTGTGTACCAGTAATATAAATCATGTAGGTATGTGTTTTTGGTTATGAAAATGGTGTGAGTTATATAATTATTTTAAGAGGGGCAATAAAAGTGGTTCAACTAATAACACTCTTTGTAACAATTTTTTGTCATAGGAACTATCGTATTGGCTCACTACACGCAAGGGTCTCTAGATTTCTGCAGAAAGTACTGCAACGGGCCCCTAGTTCCTTTTAAATAACACTTACCGTAGCAAAACACAGAGTTTTGGTTAAAGATGAAAGGAAAATATAAAAATATTTTCAACTTAGCAGCCGATGTACTAGTGGTTTTCCCCACAACTTATATTTGGAAACTTGGATTTTCTAGTTTAGTGTCAATTAAATGTAAAGCGAGAAACAAGTTGATAGATGCAGATAGCGAATTGCGTTGTGTGTTAAGTAAGCTGTGTCTCAGAATCGACAAGTTGTGTTCAAAAGATAAATAAAATTCTGTAACATGTAAATATACAATTTTTTTAATATACGTACTTACCTATGTATTATTTCAATGTAATAAATAAGAAGTAGATATGCCTCAGTAATGATAAACGTCTAAAAATGTATCTAAACGCATAAATATTTATAAATAAAATAATTTCAGTGGTAAAATTTCAGCTTATTAACATAAATTCCCATTTTCGGAGAAATCTTTTTTTTTATATATCTCAAAAAATCATGGAGGGGTCGCGGCGACCGAACATCCGCACGGAGGGAGTCGCAAGATAGATCTGCCTGAGAACCACTGCTTTAAATTGAATTCTATCTAGTCTAGCTATACGTGAGGCGGTTATTTTCTGCTGAGCATCACAAGAAATTGAAAGAAAAGTTGAGGCCACCACCGATGCAGTTTCGATCGAATTTATTGCCATTCTTCAATATGTAAACATCAAATTAAGACGCTACACATTTTCGTAGACTATCGCATATATCATGGGAAATATGGTTTTATTTCAACTTCAAATTTTCGAATTTTAGCTTTTCCTTATTATATAGGAGAATATGGTTACTTTTGATCAAACAACATGATTGCTGTTGATTCGTATTCATTTTTCTTTAAAATCAGAAAATACATTTTTTTCGATTTCATTTCTCTCTTTCTCTAGCAAAAACGAGTGAATAAGGATTTAATAATTCCTTGTGCCATAAAAACTCATGGTAGTTTATTAATAAAATTATTCTTTCCCTCGAAAAATCGCTATTAAGTTCCGTCTCAATGCTTTTTAAAGTACTTTGTTGCAATTTAATCACCAACTGTATAATTATCGTTTGAATATGAATCGAATCTTTGAAATTGTTTTTGCACCAACTGTTTTCGATTATCACAAAAATGTAACAAGTAGTACCAACTATTCACCTGATGTAGCAAATCATCTCAGTTCGATTCTCCAAATTCATTCAGGATATAAACACCAGAGTAGTTTACCATATTTTCATCCCTTTTATCTCTTTTACATTGAATAATAACTTTGGGGTAAATTGATATTCGAACCAAATCACCGATACTTTTTCCAGATTAATTGCTTTCACCGAACCTACGCACATTGTTTGAACAAATAATGAATGACTTCGAAACAGACGAATGCCGGCAATTAATAACTTTGTCAGTTCAGTACATCGGCGGCCAGAACGTCATTCCATTTCGCCTGTGGAAGAATTCCCCCGACAATTAAAAAGATACAAGATTTCACCTACAACGGAGATAAAAAATACAATTTTAATTCATGTAAACGATGTTTCCAACAAATCATTGCTTACGCTCATTCTTATTTTACCTCAAAATTACGTAATGAATGCAGAAATATGGCTTGGTCCTGCTTCAACTTTACCGGCTAAACTGAAAGTAAAACAGTGGCAAATGATTTGGTGAAGCACGAGAGATGATATTCTCTTCAATCAATCATCAATAAAAACATTCCTTCTATTTACTTCAACCTTGAAAAAGCATATTAAACATTTGATCAAACCGCAAGTAACATTTTATTCTTCAAATCCATTGGTTTTTAGGTATTTTTGACAATTCAAAAGTAACGCGTTGGGAAAGTCTTCAGTATTTCTTTCTACTCTTTTTTTAATGTTACATAATATTATTGAGTTTTAGTATATTTTTCTTATCTTAAACAAAAGGGAGATTGACTGCTATAAATGTGGCCAAAATCTATATCTATAAATTGTGAATGCGCTTCTTTACACAGTACAAAATAAACAACTGTTAGATTAAAATGAAAATATTTGAGCACAAAAACAAAATGAATTCTTAAATACAATTCAGTTTCTTTTTCAGCATCATTAAAACGCAGTACCAAACTTCTAAAACAAAAATTGCGTAACATAAATTCACCATATGCACTCGCTTCAACGCAAAATAACCTCTTGAAGATATTCTTAATTGCCTTTTAGATATTACTACAAACGCAAGATAAAATAAATTCCGAAATCACATCACTAAAGTTCCGAATCCTATTAAAAACACAAAAAACGCATTACATAGTCAGCACACTTATTTTTAAGGCCAGACCTTAATGTTAAATCCTAAAAACCCCACTATAACTCATATAAAACGTTTAAATGCCTTTTATAGCACTTAAATCCATTATAATGACAAATAAATAATAGTTTCAACGATCTCTAAATTATTAAGCACACGAAAGATCAGGTAAGTGGAGAAGTAGTTAAAGTGGTGCAATTCTCTTTAAAAATATTGATACCCTGCTAAAAATTTTAATTACGTAGCATAGAAATCGTAACTGCTAAGATATTAAAACATTATTTAAACGTTTAGTTCGCCCTTAAAACCGACATAACTCACAAACAATAAGTACTTTAAAATATTTAACGATCCTCTAAGCCAGCGGTGCCCAAACTACGGCCCGCGGGCCAAATGCGGCCCGCGAAGGGTTTTTGTTCAGCCCGCAAAGCTAAGGCGAAAAATCAATTCGAAAAATTTAACACACAAATTCATACATTTTTTGAAAATTTTCATAATAAAACTTTAAATATTGAAATGTTAGCCATGAAAACCTTATTTAGACATGATTTTCACTTAATGACACCTCAGAATATATAGAAAATTCCCGATTTAAACTCTAATTCGGCCCGCCGAAGAATTGACAACTTCCAATGCGGCCCGCCAAGGGATTCGCAACCATTGATGTGGCCCACCATTAGAAAGGTTTGGGCACCGCTGCTCTAAGTAAAACTGACCTAAACTATTTTTAAAAGCATAACGAAATTTCTCTTGCGTAATCGATGGCACATAGGTATTTCCGAAAAATATTTAAAATCAAAAATCATCAGTATCTTTCTTCGTCTTTTACTTTACACTGATTTTCAAACTATAAAAAAACATCTATTTCACTAATGAAACCTAATAATTACTCCAAACAATAATTAAATATTTTCTGCACACTTTTTTCATTTGGAAAAAGATTCATCGGATTTTAACTCCAGTTCATAAAACTGAGTATTTATTTATTTTACCTTCAATTTCGCAAGTAGGCAAAAACCAAGTGGCGACAACTATTGTAATACTGAACCCAAAAATATCTTTGACTAATACATTAGTTAAAATAACAAATATTTTACAACATGGGCATACAATATCTAATATATTGTACAAGGTGAGTTGACATTTGCCATGCGCAGTTAGTTCTCAAAACCTCCTGTAGAGGGTGTGGAGTAAAAGTTTCAGTGGTGCAACCCGGCGGAACACTTTATAACAAATAGAAGCCACGTTCAGCTATAGAGTTTATATGATTACTAACAATAGAATATATGTAGTTAGAAATGTTAGTAAATGAACTTTCATATTCGCATCGTTTAACAGCATGCACATTAAAGCTTCACTTACGTATCGGTAAGAATTAAAATCAGAATTCCTTTAATACATCGAAAAGTTATTTAGCAATTAAATGAAAGTCTTATGTTATAATGTTAAATGAATGCGTATAAGATTCATATGATTATCGGTATTTATATTTAATGTCGATTTTATTCCAATTAAAGTTAAAATACTATCAAGTTCATTGAATCTGAAAGAGAACATTATGATTTAACTCGAGAACTCAATGTACCATTATTTAACGTAAATAAGAGGCACGTAGCCTGAGTTATGACTGATAAATGTGAGAGAGAGAATGATGAGTGATTGATTAATTAAATGTGATTCATAATTAAATTAATTATTGGAAGTCATTACTGGTTTTGTGGCTGGAATCATTCACTTTATCCCATGTGTAAAAATTGACACGACAAATGATCCAGCAATTCCTTTTAACATGCATTGCAGACAATTTGCGATCAAACTGTTTTAAGCCATGACAATAAATAAATCGCAAGGCCAAACCTTAGCAAAAATTGGAATTTTTACGCCTGAACCTTGGTTTACACATGGAAATATGTGTGGTATTCAAGAATTCGAACACTAAATTGTATATAAAGTAACATTGCAAATTAAATAATAACACAGAGTTGAGACAGGCCCCTAGTATTAATTACCTTATCAATAAAGAAATAAAATAATATATAAATTAGAAATTACTCAATTCAATTATTACTTATTTATATAGAGTTAATTGTTTTCTAGGTTCAAGGTTGGCCTTCAAGGCTACTGTAGCGGTTAAGGAGCTCATGAGGTCCCCACCGTACTTTACTCCATCAAGCATTTCTTTACTTCTTCCAACTCCATCGTTATTTAGGTATCTGTTTCGCATTTTATAAAGAAAAATCTAAAATAATTCCACTACCCCTAATTATCCCAATTCTATATCCTTTCTCCGCCAGATTCCAGCAGTTATAAGTTCTCTAAACTCCTAAGGCTCATTTCTTTTTCAAGAATAACGTTAGGTTTTCCCTCTTCTTTGTTTATCCTCATTTTATTCCCCTTCAACAACCCACTCGAATAGTTTCCAAGCAACCTCGTTCTTCAGCGCCGACCATCACCAAATCGCAGCTCGACGCTTACTCTTCCTCGCCAGGTCCAATTCTCAACCGAAAAACATCACGGAAAATGAAAACTACTCAAGTGGAATTTGACCCAACGCAAACTATAATTTAACACGCCTTTAAATGGCAAATATTGGATGATATAACAATACATCTGGTGCCCTCAAAACAAAGGGAAATGATTTTCACGCTACCCAAATGAGTAAATTTACCGTTGAAGCTATGACGCTACATATAGTTCCTACCTCAGGGTCCTGAGTAGTTTCGAGTACTGTGGATTTAACCTGGAACACAGTGTACCACAGAGAATAATGTGACTCCTAAGACCTTGAGGATTTGTTAGGATAAGAGAGAATCATAGAGGTGATACGAGCCATATTTTAAATGTGACATATTTATCATCATTATAGGTAATATGTCCGTAGAAGGGATCGTGATTATTACAGGTTATATCTCTCCGCATATTCCTCTTTCACGTAGCATTATTCATTTCTTGATATCTCTATTAGCTTTTCGAGTAATAAGAGATCGGACACCTTTCGCTTATAACACTTTCTCAATCGTATTGCTTCTTCTCGGGTAATTTCCGATCCAGTTCGCCTTCTTCTTTCTCGTGATCTGTGCAATAATTCGTTTTTCTCCTCTTCTTTTTACCCCTCATTTTTATCCTATCTGTTTCTATTATCACAGGTTTTCTTCTCCTTCCCACATTACATGTGTGTGCGTGTGCATATATTAACCTGCCCGTTGAATTGCACAAAGAAAAACACTCTGCAGAGACGTTCGTGGGAAAATGATTCTAGATAACTGTTTTGATGAACAAAAATTTTTTAAAAACTATACCTATATTTATTTCACTATTACTTATATGAACAGTAAGATATCAATTAAAAATTTATTCGGATAGAAAACAACATTTGTCGTAAAAGTCAGCAAAAGCAGATGATTACGACTAATAGTTTAGGAGATAAATATTATAAAAAGTCTCGAGATTGTTTTGCAAGCAAATCCGGTAAGCGAAGGAAAAATTTCTTTTAGACTCTAACCCAGGTGCATTTGAGAAAAAGGAATCCCTCGTTGCCATTCAGCTGAAAGAGGGTAAAACGGTGAACGTGTACCTGATTTCCTTGAGATGGCATTTACGTGTGACACACGAACGTATGAAAGCAGACACACGCCAAAATTATACTATACATCGAAGAATATCAAATAATAGGTCGATAATAAGAATATTGGAAAGAGGATGCCGAACTGAATTATAAATTCCCCGAGAAAAGACTCCACGACTAATGTTCCTTTGTTTCAACTCGAGAACCGCTGGAAGTATTTTGATGATATTTGGTATTGGGGAATATTAGTAAAATTGGTTAAATAATTCCAATTTTGGTTAAAATCGGACAACAATTGCGACCATTTTACATGAAGACCTACATGTAGTTTACAATAGTTTTTTCAACTCGGGAACCGCTTGACGTATTTTGATTAAATTTGGTATTGGGAAGTTTTGCTAAAATGGGTAGACCGATTCCAATTTTGGTTAAAATCGGACAATAATTACGTATATCTTTCACGGATACCTAATATATTTTACAAAGTACCTCGCTAGCTCATCGTTAAATACTTATCTGTGCTAAAAATATTGAAAAGATTGTGAAATCTTAAAGAACGCATTTGGAAACTCTGTGCACTCCGACATGGAGTACACCTTTCCAATCTTGTTTATGAAGCAGTGGTATAAAATAACATAGCGGATGAATTAAAAAGGCAAGTTGCATGTACATTTTAAGAAGAAAATGTTTATTCATAATAGTGGTCACTATTCTGTATTATTTTATATTTATTTCCGTTTCTAATTAGTTTAAACGTTTATAAATGAAATCAAAACATTCTCAAGTAGGCCGAAAACGAAAATGTCCATCATATATGCAATTAATTTGAATGAGTACTCGAACTGATAAATTTCCCAATTCGAAGTTAGTCATTTTCAAAGGTTACTCGAATCAATATTTTTTACTTTCCAACGCTGATGTATCACATTTCAACAACCAATTGTCTTTCTTTAATATTTTCTCTTAAGTAAAGATGAGGAAAAGAATAAAAAAAACTTTTTTATAGAAAGTGCTTTATGAAAATTGTAACGTCTATCAAATAAATCACAATTTTCTCGTGAAATGGAAACCACTCATCATAATAACTTGGAATGTTATCCAAATAAAGCAATATAATTAATTGAGTGAGCCATAGCTTTTGGAAATTATCGAAAAATCTTACGGTTGAAGCGCGATTTAAAATAAACCCATCTGAATAAACAAACAGCATTAGCTATTCAGTTTAATTATATTTATTGCATCAAAACATTGGCATAAGTTATGAAAAGAAGATAAAGGATTGTGTTTTATTTTATAATATATGTCTTTGTCAAATAACCACGCGCGAGAGAGATTTTAACCTGTTAGCATTTATTTCGTAAATAAAACAAAACTTTACCATTTTTAAGAGAGCTAAATTAATTATTACGGCGAGTTATTTCGTTTGTTTCGCTAAACTTACCTGTAGCGCAATACGTTTTCCGTCCTTACAACGGCGTCGGCGCCACCGCCCCCGTGTTTCAGCGATTGTCACTGTCAAAACCCTCTCTCCCAGATAGCGTGGTTTACCCAACAACACGGGGGTCTTCCTATCTCGCAAGTCCTTCCGAGTTCTTTTCCCCTTTTCCGCCCTTTCCTCCCTCTCAACCCTCTTCCAATTTATCTTTATCCAGCTGCTGAACCCTACTCTTCCCATCTGTTGCTCCGAATCCTCTACTCCGTCTCTCTCCTCTTCCGTTTCCCTATCTTCTCCCTCCCATCAACCTCCCATCCTCTCTCTCTTTCTCTCTCTCTCACCCTCCTTTCTCCCTCACCAACCATGCATTCACCTCTGCCCCATCTACATTTCTCATCCGCCAGTTAACCTCTCTGGCCTACTTTCTTTCTGTATCTTCTCCCTCTATTCTTATTCTCTTTCTTTTTTTATTCTGCCGACGCCTCCGCTGCCCCTTCAAAGGCACCGAAAGCCTTTGAATGCGCACGTCCATTATACTGAAGCCGTACCCTTTAATCTCTTCCTAGTGGTGACGGGCACCGAGGTAAAAACATGACTTTGAAGAATCATCCCAGATTTTTAAGCGGAATATTTGCTCGCCCTGGCTAGAAATAAAAAACGACGGATCGATTTTGCAAGAATTTCCAAAAAAATGTGCGCCTCCACCGTTCCCTGTAGTGCCGCTGGCGCGTGATTAATGACAAGAGGATATGAAATCATGCCACATTTGTCCATTGGGTTTATTTTTATTTTCTTTTATCTTAATGACTCCAAGCGTTTTCCAGGCATTTCTTTTTCTTTGGTTAATTTATGTAAAAAAACATAGTTTACGGAATAAGCATTAGTTGATTATATCTCATTTTTAGTAGAAAAAAAGATAAAATCGGAGGTCTTAGAGTTAAGCCGGTTTTTATATAAATATGATAAATAAACGTTATGGAGTGGCCTGGTTATTAGCCTTGTGCCTACACATAAAAAATAAATTAAATATTTTTCATAAAATGTGATACATTAAAACCATTAAGTATCACTACTGTTAAGTGACTTATCAATTTTGAATCTCAACCAATAGAAACAATTTTTTGCTTCCCTCTTAATCAACGAGAATCTTTTTTAGCTTCAATCAAATTAATAGGTTTCTCAGTTTATTTTTTGTGTTTCTTTCAAATCTACCTCTGTAATTAATATGATATCTGTTCCGTTACCTTATAATCAACCATTAGATAAACACTGTGTTCCTTAGCTCTTCAGTTCATAAACGGAAACGCATATACCACGCTTTTTCCCTTTTTTAAAAATCATCTGCCCTAAACAAGAGGCATATTAAAGAATACTCATCATTCTTATTAATCCGGACATGAAATTTTCATCGGTTTTAAGTAGAAGTAATAAAAGTATATTTTTTGAGGGAAGGAAGGAATAAATCTCTTTCCCTCGGATTCGTACTAAACTACGCGATATTAATTCCTCAAACGATATCATCTCGGTGCTTCAATCGCTGCATATACTGTATTCCATTCATAACTCTCTTTTTTCGCTTCAATTTCGACCGGAGGTAATTTATTCGAATCTCATTTTTTCCAATTTCATCTTTCTGGAAGCATCCGAAGACATTTCCAATAAGATTTTATGTAGTAGTTCTCACGTTTTGGGGAAAATATGGATGAGTTCTATCTACATTTTGAAATGGAGCTTATTTGTGGAACAGATCAACGATATCTCATTGCAAAACCAATAAATTAGACGTTATTTTTACTTTATTAATAATGATTTAATTCCAGTTTTTTCCAAGAATTTGAATTTTTTGCGCCTTTGTTACTACTGCTGCAGTAAAAAACTTTATCCATCCTCGAATTTATTCCAAACGTTTGTTAGTTAATAAGGAGAAAGATTCGCCAGAATAATAAACATTGAAGTGTTGCAATCATTTACCTATCAGAAAAGAAACGAGGAAAGAATTATTTTTTAACATGAAGCAATCAGTCCATTAAGAAGGATCTGATATATTGAATAATAATGATCCGATATTTACTGATGAAAGGACATGGCAATGGGAGAAAAAATAATACAATATAAACCCAGAGAATTTACAAAAATTAAATCAGCTTGATCTGGTGGTGATTGCGGTGCGAAAGGTCCAACGTGATATACTGTATAGACAGAAGCAAACTCTGTGGAAAGACATGTAAACAGAATAAATGTTATAATTTAAATTTTGAAAGTGAAAATTATTAAGTAATTCATTTATTCTGTCAAATGCGATGTTTACTTAATTCGATCCATAAAATTTCTGGTTCATAGCGCAATTATTTGCAAGGAAAAATTAATTGATTGGTATATCAGCTAAGGTTATTTATTCATTAAGGAGGATAAAAAGAATGAATTGCAATTTTCAATTTCATAAGAAAAATTCATGTTTCATAAATGAATCGAATAGCGTTGATATACAAATTTAAGAATACTTTCTCGGATTAAAATGTCGACTTCTAAAAATTTTAATCTTCAAATGGCGTCACCAGCAGAGACATGTTTGAAACACCTCCAAATAACAGTTTGTGATCTCCCTTCCCTTTTGCTATCGGAAGTCCTTCCAAAAGAGACAAAAATACACCCTTCTCTCCCAGCGCCTTCGTTGCTAATGGGTTTTTGCAAATACTGAAACGCTCCCATTAACTTCGCGGCGAAACACTAAAACTTTACACGAGAAACTTAGTCGAAAAAACACGAAATCCACTCTCGACTTCCCTCCTCCTGTCTTACACATATCGCGACTCTTAATCCACTCTCCTCCTCCGTCAAAAGTCAGGTTTCAACGCGACGAGGTGCATTCAGGCAAGAGTACATGGAAGCCGACAAAAGCACCCCGGAGAGAGTTTTACTTCATTTTTTTCCCTACCAATTGGGAGTTTTGAAAAAAACACAAACAAATCACACAGACTCACCAGACCATTTATTTTTTCCCCCTCGTTCGAATTTTCCGGACGAGAATTTCCATCCCCTTCTAAAAATCCCTCCCAAGTTTCTTCCCCACGTCATCCTTCTCTCATACCCCCGTTCCCCATCCCCTCCAAACCGCCCCCCACCCCCAATCCGTTCCGTCCTTTTTCAGACATCCTGCGATTTCATGCTCGCTTTCCTCTTTATCCCCCATCCTCTCTCCCATACTCCATTTCGAATTTCTCCTAAATTCATCTCTCCTCTCCTCCCCTGTTCTTCCACTCTTCTTTTTCCCTTCTATCGATATTATCCTTCGCTCCTCCCTTTCCTCTCTTCATCTCACCATCCTTGTTATATTCCTCTCTCCTCTTCGCCTTTCTCTCTCTCTCCCTTTTAAATTCTCCCCGTTACTCTCTCCTCTTTTAACATCCATCCCTATTTTCGTCCTCTCCTCCGACCCCAAATACGTACGAATTTTCTCCATCTCCTTTCCTTCCGGAACCGACTCCTTTCCAGTCACTCCCTGTCATGATATTCCGACCGAAAACGCAACCCGCCTCTCTTCGCCTATCCGTCCTCTGCCGTTCTTCTCCCTTCCTCCCTTTTCTCCTTTCCCTCCCGCGGCGAATTAGATTGCTCCGCCGCGGTGCTTCCCGGCTACATTGTGATCAGGTCCCATCGCGGAGAACGGGAAAGAGAAAAATGGAGGTTGTGTGCCTGTCGAACAAACGAGCAGGTTGCCGGTTTCTTTCATCCGTTTCTCCGCCACTCGTGCGTGGGATCGATAAACCTGTCTTGCATATAGCGACGTCGAAATTAGTTATCGGTTTTTATTCGGGTTACCCTATAACCGTGTAAAGTAAAAAAACGTGATCATGCTGCGACGCTCTAAAATTCCAGCAATTTGATGTGCTTCCGCTTGCTAAGACATATTTTTACAAGCGGTAACTAAGCATGTTATTGGATTTTATTTATTTTTCTTATCAAGTTATTTTCCAATTCGGTTTGAAAAACGCGTGTGATAAATTTTAGTCGCGTCCTCATTATATATTACTAAATCATCGAACTGAAACTGTAAATCTCGGCTAATGAATGGAATCCAATTGATAATCTAGATTGATCGATTTCAAATTAACGAGTGAGCGAATACTTTTTATTTGAATGAGCTCATCTGGTTTCCCGAAGTGTTTTATACAGAATAGCGAATCTCCTGTACTATATGTTATAAAAATTTATATTTTTAATTTTAATATAATTAATGTTTTAATTTTTGTTTTACTAAACTACAATTCGTTGACATTTGAACTTTTATGAAAATTAGCTTAAATCCTGACATGGCGAGAATCATCTACATTTTTATGTTATGGCGTAACCTTCTTACACATATTCATATTATTACATAACAGGTACTCCTTTTTGCTATCTATAGCACAAATATTCTAGACTGTTAACAAAAATGAGGAAACTAGGACTGAACACATATTTATCTCTAAAATAATCATTTTTCTATAAGTCGTTTCAATAAATATATTAAGTAAACATAATAACGTTTGATTCGTATTTGTCCACGGTATCCTGTGGTCATCATTTTAATTGTTCTACAGCAAATGCATATGAAGTAAAATATCCTCAGTTGCCTTTTATATTAAATAAATTCAAAAAACAATTTTTATGAAAATAATAAGTTGGTAAACTTCCATATTCAATAGGCATGGGTTACAGATAGAATTGAGAGAGTAATTTAATTCTGACGATATTGGATACAAACCCAGTGAGATTTTAAATTAAAACCGAGTGATAGTCCTTCAAAACAATATTCTTAAACTGAAAATATCTTCGTTATCCTTTGCAAAAAAATTAAAATACCAAGAATATGATCCGTGACATGGACTCATTCTGCTGCAGTTTTCAATTTATCTTGTTATTCATGCAATAAACACAATAAAATAACAATTCTATACTAAATTGCTAATCGCTAATTGGCTTCCTTTTATAAACAGTCTAAACTTGCCTATTTCTGAACATTTAAAAAACTTATCTTTATTTCCCTATCCAACCACGACCAAGCTCGTTTTATTATAGGGCATATATGCAACAAGGCATTTAATTAAGCGCAATAACAAATAAGTAACTTCAGCAGCAAAAAATTAATTCCTAAACCCTACCCTGGATCATCAAATTACCAAGCAAATCTCACTAAAGTGGAAGAAAGTTTAAGAATTCTTCTTTTCTTCGATCATCTTTTCCTTAATCTACTTTTCCCGTATGCAGTTCTAAAGAAAAAAGCATTCCCTATATTCGACTCAACCAGTTTATAATTTCTGAGACGGCGAAACATTCAATTCTCTAATAAAATTTATATTGAACAAATATTAAGTAGAAAAATGTCGAAATGACTTTGAAACGAGACTTCTTGCTATAGGTTATTTTATAATTAACCAAATAAGGTGTCACTTCATAGAACGACATCATTCAAACGAAACCAGACCCACTATGATGATTCTGCAGTAATTGCTGTGAAACCGATCCTAAAAATAAATTATAGTGCAAATTTGCACAGAGGGCTATGATTCATCTGTCAACTATATATAGGTAAATTGCAGTACGAAAGTAACATAGTAGCAATAATCATCATCTTATTTTTAAGGTATTTTACCCAAAACCCTCCCTAAGGACTGCATAACCTTATATAGGTGGGGGGATTTGTGTACTCTTATGAACCAAAGAGATATGCCGGCGGGAGATAATTCTCCTGCTAGGACCACCCAACCCGGAAAGGTCTAAGGGGAAGAGTCAGACTAAGTAGCAGTCTTGCAGTTTTACAGCCTTGGGATATTACATCCCCCTGTGTAAGGGCTGCAGCTTGCACAGTGCCTCTGTAGGTGATGATCATGTGGATCTGAGCAGCTACAAATGGGTAATTACTCTTGTGAAACTGCGATGAGGAAAGCAAGGGAAATTATCTCATTATATTTCCCATGATAAGGCTGAAAAGACGCAAATACCTCTATGGATCTGTCTGGGGTAAAATTTTCCGGAGGTAAAATAGTCCCCCAATCGGGTCTTCGGGTGGAGACTACCCTAGGGGATGCACAGAGGAAATGTGACATGAATAAGTAGAAAGCAAGTAGTGAGAAATTAGGAATAGGCGGATGGAAAGTCAGGACTATGAATTCAGGGGGTAAACTATAGAACTTAGAAAGGGAAATGAGAATGAATAATGTAGATATAGTAGGTCTTAGTGAAGTTTGGTTGGAAGGAGAATGCGAGATAAATTCAAACGAATTTAAGATTATTTACTCGGAAGGAGAGAAAAAGGAAAGGGGAGTGGGGATTATGATGAGAAGAGAGATAGCTGAAAGAATTAGCAAGGTAGTGAAAGTTAATTATAGATTAATAACCGTAAATCTTCAGATGGAAACAGTGAAAATGCTTTAGGACGCATTGGACGCAAAGGAATCGTGAACAAAAGTGGTAAAATGGTCTCGAATCCAGACGATGTAAAGAGTGTCTGGAATGAATATATTGAGGTGTTGTATGGCAAAAAACGAAAACCAGAAAATATTGAATTAGATGAAAAAGAGGATGTGGAAAAAGTCCAGTTAGGACCAAGTATTCACGAGTCGGAAGTTAAAAGAGCAATTGATGACATGAAAAGAAGGAAGACTGCTGGTAGTGATGATATTTCAGGGGACGTTCTTAAGGTTTTGGGGTCGAAAGCAGTTAAGCAACTCACAAAATTCTTTAACCATGCATATGATACTGGCATATGGCCTGAAGATTTTTTAGATGTTGTTATAGTACCATTGGAGAAAATGAACAATGCAAAAAGTTGTAAGGATTACAGAACTATTAGTTTAATTTCTCATACAGCTAAAGTTTTAGCTAGAATAACAACTAAAAGAATTGAAGGTAAAACAGAAAAGAGCTGCAAGATAATCAGTTTGGTTTCAGAAGAGGAAGAGGGACAAGGGATGCTATAGGATGTATGAGGATTATGATAGAAAGAGCGCTAGAAGTCAATAAAGATGTGTACTTTTGTTTTGTAGATTGAGAGAAAGCTTTTGACTGAGTGAAATATGATAAAATGTTGGGTATTTTAAATAAAATAAAGATAGATTGGAAAGATAAAAGATTGCTTAAAAACCTTTACTTAGATCAAAATATTAGAGTAAGAGTTGAAGGAGAAGAAACAGAAAGTACTTCAATAGGGAAGGGAGTAAGGCAGGGATGTCCTATTTCACCAGCGATATTTAATATTTATACAGAAACAATAACAGAAGAAGCGTTGATGAAAGAGAAAGGATTTAAAATAGGAGGGGAAAATTTACGCAGACGATCAGGTATTAACAGCAGAAGACGAGAAAGAACTTCAGAGGATGACAGACAGATTAGTGGAGATTGGCCAACAATATGAAATGAAGATCAATGCCGGAAAAACTAGTCATGATGGTTTCAAAGGAACAAAGAATTAAATGTAATGGTAAATAGCCAAAAATCGACACAAGTAAATATGTAGTTTCAAATATCTTGGCAGTATTTTAACGCAGGATGGAAGTAGTACACAGGACATCAGAAGTAGAATTCCAATGGCAATAGCAGCATTTAATGAGAAGAAACGAGCTGCTACAAAGCAAGAAAATACATTCAGAAACAAGGGAGAAATTAGCGAAATGCTACATATGAAACATAGCCATTTATGGCGTAGAGATGTGGACGGTAAGGAGAAAGGAGGAAAAATATTTATAAAGTTTTGAGATGTGGGTATGGAGGAGGATGATGAAAGTGAAATGGACAGAGAGGAAGAGAAACGAAGAAGTATTAGAAATGGTGGGAGAAGAAAGGAGGCTAATAAAAACAATCAGGAAAAGAAAAGCATATTGGATAGGGCACATATTGAGAAGACAGTGTTTACAAAGGACGATCTTAGAAGGCAAAATTAGTGGAAGAAGAGGAAGAGGGAGAAAAAGTATAGGAATATTAGAGAATTTAAAGCAGTAATGTAGTACTTATAGAGGTACAAAAGAGTCTTCCGGGAAGAGAGAGATGGAGGCAGCGATTCAGCTGAAACCTGTCTTCTGACAGCAGCATGATGATGATGATTACCCAAAAGGCGAATCTATTTCATTCAGGTATCATGGTTCTTTATAAATTTCTAAGTATAAACTACTATCAATAACAAATTTTAAATCCGGGAAATTAAGACATTTAAACATATATCATTCTTCATTCGGATTTTTTAAATTTTACTACTATTTTTTTATTTCATGATACTGAAGAGAAATCAGGAGAATCGCTAGTTTTTATTACTAAATATATTTATGTAATTCGACAGAACTCTCGTTAACTTCCATGGATACCTTCGTCAGTTCCAATTTTTCATTTGTCACAATTGTGCTCGTGTTTCCGTTATTTTATGTGAGGCGTCGTCACGCAAACGCGACGCAGATCGTGCGTTTATTTTTTCATCTCTCCAGGATGCAGGCGATCAAAAATATAATTCTGGCGATCAATCACTCCAAACGAAAAAACAGATGAATGTCGAGGGATCATCTGCGCACGGCGATCAATGCCTCCAAACATAAAATAACTGAATCCACACTTTTCGATGTCGAGTTTATTTTCGACGCGTTTTATTTTTAAAAAGCGCTTATGTTTTCACTTGGGTATGTGACGCTCCGCCAATCGTGCACTAGCAATAATCAAAACTGTAGATGAGACAAGTCCTATGGAGATAGATTTTCAGAAGGCATAGATACAGTGATGCCATTCATTGATTCGTAAACTTGCTCCGCTTCGTTGATTCAGTCTGTGCGTATGCTGTGCGTATTTTAAAATAAAAATTTTGGTAAAATAAATAAGTCCAAACCTGCAATATTTGGGTAACAAGATTGTAGCCATAATAATGATTAAATCAAGCGTAAATTCAATAGATAAATGAACTGTAATTGCTCTGATAATTGAATAAATTAATCGCGCTATATGTAAACGTATTTACGATTAAGACAATTTCTTCTTGTACTACAAAGTCCCCCTCCTATTCATAAACATTTACAACTCGCAAACATAAACACATGACTAGTTATTACCTTTCTCTATGAACACGATGGGTTTTCCTAAAATCCTGATTTAAATTTCGGAATATTATAAAAATATTCTCAGCAAAGATATTATTGAAATAAGTGAATACAAGTTTAAATGAAATCATCTAAATTATACCTATGCTGTCTATTATTATTTTTAGAAGTTAGGCATATCATTATACTAATGAGATATAAAACAAAACTTAAAAAATTATGTTGCCAAGTTGTGGTTAGAACAACATATTTACGAAACACAACATAAGCAGCCGGATATCGCCAAAGATTGAATTTAATATTACACAAGAACAAAATGTTAACATCAAATATATTATAACCGCTGTGTCCCTGCCTGCCTGCGTCCGAAGCCTCGAGTGACGCCACCTCCCGGCATGAACGCAAATAAATCGAGAACGGTCCCGGTCGGTTTGATTTCGACGAATCTTTCGCCTGAATACTTGGCGCGAACTCTTGCAGGTTTTAAGTGGGTAGTCGTCCCCCGAGAAAGTATGGGTTCGATACCAGGTTAGTTTTCGTTTTTATATTTTATTAACATGTAATCGGCTAGTATACGATGTGTTAACATTTTAAAATATCTTACGATTGAGAATTTGATCGATATTTATACCATTTCACGCAGAAAGAAATTAAGATTCTTATTCTTACAGCCTATTGTGTTGTTTAATTCGCGTTTGCTCATATTTTAAGCTTATATTCAACTTTCCCCGATTTTTCAACATTTCAGAAAGGAGGTTGTTAGGCTTCCTGGAATTGTTTATCTCGAATTTTTGCATCGTTAGACTCATACTTTCATGTGCATTTGCAATAACATAAGCTCACAATGAAAAAACTCATAAAGGTCAAAAACCAAATAATCATCGAATGATGTCTCCTCCCAGTATAAACGCAAATAAATCAAGAACGATCGGCTCGATTTTGACAAATCTTTCACCAGAATACTCGGCGTAAACTCTTAGAGATTTCAAGATGGTCGTTGTCTCCAGAAAAGGCATGTATTCCATACCAGGATAGTTTTCGTTTTTGCATTTGATTAACACGCAATCGACTAGAATACTATTGTAGACCTTTAAGTCTTTAACATTTTAAAATATCTTATGATCTAGATTTTAACTCAGGATTTACACTATTTAACGTAGAAAAAATGAAGTCTTATTCTTACCGTTGATTCTGATGTTTAATTCTTGTTTGCTCATATTTTAAGTTTATATTCGATTTTCTCTGATTTTTCAACATTTCAAGGAGTTTCTTAGGGTTGCTAGCATTGTTGATCTCAGATGTTTTACATTGTTAGACGCGGGCTTTCGAGTACATTCGCACCAAGGTTAAAATGAAACAAACGCATGACAGACAAAAACCGATTGAAAATTTATGTGAAGAGTTTCGTGAAAATATAAAACTAATTAAACACGTAGCGAAGAAACTTGAAATCAGAAACGACTCCATTACATTGTAATGATGGACAACTTAACATTTCAAATAGCAAGTTATTTCACGCGCACATTGAAAATATTGTTTCGTTTGCAGATTTTATTTGGCAGTTAATGCAAATTTCTGTATTGAGAATGTTTCTGATTAATTTCCTTTGATAATTAAGCAAGATTTTTGAAGCGTGGCCGGTGCATCTATAGTGATTACTTATGATTAAACAAATCACAAAACATACGATTTATTGTACCATCAGAAACATTGGACAAAGCTAAAAATGTTATGTACCGGGAAGTATTAGTATAAATCACGTATGTGTTTTTGGTTGTGAAAATGGTGTGGGTTATATGACCATTTTGAGAGGTGTAATAAAAGTGGTTCAACGAAAAACATCCTGTGTCACGATTCTTTGTCATTGGCCCTATCACTTCAAGCAAGGTTCCCGAATTGTTTGCAGGAAGTACTGCAACGGGCCCCTAGCAATATTGAAACTTACTATAAGGATTATGGTCATAGACTAGTGAAACGTTTTTACCGGAACATCATATATGGTGAAATACAACTGATAGGTTTATTATATCAGTTTGCGGGTATTCCAAACATTCCACCCCTTTTTAGCAATAATCGATTTGGTGCTAACGTCACCCTTATAACCAAACAAGCATCGTATATGTACATATATTCATTCGAGATATTGGATAATCCAACTAATGCGATTGCTGCTGCAATATAACTGTTCAAAACAATTACATGTCCCTTTAAAAATCTAAACGCCAGCCTCTCAAACGCATATGATATTATTTTTTACCCTTTAATCACGAAGCAGCTGTAGAAGCAGTCCTAATACCGCACAGGCCTCGTATCGACCGTATAACATCTATCGTCCCTGGCCATCTATCGGAAACCTATGAAATCCAATAATGCTCTTATCCGTGCCCTTAGCGCATTCCCACCATGGTTCCATTTCGCCGTAGGGCGCAATAAAACTAAATTTCTCTCCAGAACACAATGCGTTCCTTTCAGTACTGCTTCTCCGTCTCTCCACCCCTGTACCTTCCTCCCTCCCTCTCTCTCCCTCTCTCCTTTCTCACTCCCTTGTTAAGTAGTTCATAAGTCGTTTTCCTAACGGCAGCAGGACCTTGGTTCTCGCGTAAATTCATTCTACCCATTTTGTCCCCGGATTACCGAGAATCAATTTTTCCCACGTCGGCTTCCCCATGTACTTCTGCGACCTCTCTCTTTCTCTCTCTCTCACACACACACACCTTATTCTCTCCTCTCGGGATATTCCACGTTGTTCTCTATGGAAACCGAAAGAGGGACTCACGGTAAGATGTATGTCCCTCTGTCAAGTCACGCTTTTCACCAATCGATCTACGGGAGGATTCCCTCCTCCTCCTCCCTTTCCTCGGGCCACTTCACCCGTTCTTCCCCTCCAACCGCCTCCCTCCCTCCCCTCCATCCGTCCCTCGCGCACAAACTGTCTGCCCGCCTACCTATCCTTCTTCCCATCGCGAAACCTCGAGGGAATAAGGTAGCGAGATCTCCTATTTCTCCACTGCGAAAAAATATGCCGATTCCCAGATACCCCAGACGCCCCAGGACTACCACAACCCTCCAGCTCACCATTCTTTCCCATTTTCTTTACACCTCAAAACATATCGGTCGGCCGCCGCAAAGCGAGGCAGACAATAGAATCGTTTTTATCGTAGAAGAGATGGAATTTTCTCGTACGGAGAACTTTTATGTCTTTTGAAGCACCTACGTTATTTCATTTTTAATAAAGTTTCCGGTGCGATTTTTGTCCAAAAGAGGACTTTAATACACGCAGTCCGCTCAACGCTGGTATTTAATATTATTTATTGAGTCAGTGTAAACTTCGAAATATTGCGATGATAACGAAGTACGCAAATCTCTAAAGACGACAATACATTTTTATTTATTCGTTTTATTCGTTTATTGGAAAAGCCACCGTAGAAGAAAAATGCATCAGAATAATTTTTATTCTTTCGTATCTGTAATCAACACGATAATTTACCAAATCTATCACTTCATTCATAACTGTAGGAAAATATGATTTCATCAGGACACAATATAATTGTTAATATGCAAAGATAGTTCTAGAATACATTTACTCATATAAATTTCATAGTAGATAATAATTTTTAACATTGCTTGCACAGCATTTTTAGCTGTAGAGATAGAAAAATTTTACTGGCTTATTAGATGTAGGAGATTATATGTCTTCCAAACATACATGTACATTGTAACAAAATTCTAACATCCCCATATTTTTTTTTTTTAACTCGATAGCGCAATAATGCTTAGAATAAATTTGATACTTGATAAAGTTTAAATGTTTAAATATCGATGCTACATTAGTTAATTATGAATACTTTGCTCTTTATTTATATAACATCTTGATACCGTAAAGTTATGGCTAATTTGGTAAAGTATATGCTTTAATATTATTATTTTCTTTTAGTTAAAATCAAATTTATGCGTAAGGGTCAATTAATAGTTAAATTAATAACTGATAAGATATGAGGATATGGGCTGTAACGAAATCATAAAATAATTTTAGTAAGTAAATTTTTGGAAAAGGAAACTTATAGTACGGAAATAAAATATGAAAAATCTTTTAGAAAAAATATTTTAACAAAATTCTGTAACTTTGTTATCGAGTTTTGTTCACGTAAAGAGTTGAGGTAAGTATTACTTCAAAATCAGAACATCTAGTTCATTCGGTATCAAAACCCATGCATAAGACCTTTCACAGTGTATTTATCTTTATATCACTGGAACCAAATTAACTCATTTTCCAAGTATTACTCTTGGGAATAGTGTTTCTTGATCGCATTAGCATAAAAACCCCTCAACGGTTCCTTAAATCAAACAAAGACCACCGTAAATAATACATTCTGAAGAGAGACTCCCAGAAAAATTAATAACTATTGCAAGATCTTTACAGTTTAAAAAATAAAACTCTCGTCTGATTTCCTTCGAATTAAACTTTTCGTATGCTCTTCTACGCCCGGAATCACTGTGCGTTTTCCGCACCCCGGTTCGATTCTTCGCCCGCGGGATAAACATCCGTTCCATTCCAAAGGATAGTAGCGCTCAAAAATTCCATATGAAAAAATAATCCGCTCGCAAAATTCTATTTCGGCGATAAAATTTTAACCGCGCCCTTTTTTCCCCGCCGCGTTCGATTCTCCTCATTTCTTTAGGAGAACCCATCTCTCCATTTCCCTCGGATTTTTTTATTTTCCATAGAACCGTTCGTCGAAATCTTCCTTTGATCCTTAAATTAACCAACCCTAAGGACGAGGGGGACATAATCTAAAAAACACAGATAGTAGCCAGGGCAGGAAACTTTTGTCCACCCCTTATCCCCCTCTCCGTCCTCTCCAACTCTCTTACACTTTCTCCCTCTCTCTCTCTTTCTCTACCCCTCCTCTCTCTCTTTCTCTCTCTCTCTCTCTCTCAATTACCTCATTTCAATAGTCCTCATTTGGTACACTGGCTCTGGAGTGCACGGAGGATGGGGAAAAAAGAGGAAACGCCGCTTGAAACTCAGCGATGAAATAATGTCGATCTCAGGGGACGGGAAAAACTTTCGAAAAAGCAGACAAATAAAATATTTGGGAGGAGAATATTTTTTCCCTCTTCCGAGGTTTCTGCATCTGTGCGCCTTTTGCTGCCTTTCGTTTTGCGCAAAAACAATCGCGAAAGTTGAGATACGAGGGGGATAAGGCCTTCAGAAAAGAAACTCCGACAACAACGGGGGACGAGATTTATGTAAAAGAAAGAGAGAGAGAGAGTCAAGAAACTACGAGTTAGTGCGTTTACTCATTAACATATAAACACGTATGTATACAGAATAGACGAGAACTTTTACTACTGAAAGAAAAGCTCGATAAACTCGCTACAACTATGAAACGTATTGAAAGTTAAGGCTTAAACTGCCAGGGATATCAGATCTTACTAAATTTGTTTGGGGGTAAGGTTTAACTCTATATAAATTCTGTGAAAATTCTGAAAAAATATCAAGCAGAAGTGGAAATTAATGGTTGAAATAATTTTCCAATCAGCACTCACAATAGTATAGGTATTGATATTAATCCATTTTTTGCCGCTGCCCGTAAATCAGGAATGGTGGCTCAACGTCCTATAGATTTATCAATAAAAATAGTTATAAATAATATAATCTATCCGCTATGTTTAAATTTTAAATATAAACACAGTGATTTATAAAATCAGGACCGTATGATGGTTATAATAAAATATGTAGCAGCTTCTTTATTTTATGAAACAAGGTGTAAATTCACATTAAGAGCGCCGTAATTTCTTCTTTTCGTGGCGGTCTTTCAACAAATTTTCATGCACGGCATGTTGAAACTTACAAGATGCGCCATCTTCCCTTATTCCAATTAAACAGCCGTTATTTCACGCTGGTTATAATTCCTCCAAAACCAGTGCATTTCTATATTTTGAAAATGGTTCTGTGGAGCTTAAGTCGACGTACCTATCGAAACACCTTACAGTCGGCATATATATAACGGTTGTTACGATTCCTCACTGCGCTTTTGGAAAAGTAATATCAATTTTTATTTGCATATTGCATGGACAACAATCATAGCTAAAGTTAAATAATTATTTTAATAGCATAATATTCAATTTATTTATCATAACATAACTACATCAAACAGTTCCGAAAAGGGCCAAGTAAAATGAGGAAGTAGGATCAACATCTATAGCTATGCGTACTGAAATTATTCGAGGAAGACGGCATAAAAATAAATGGGTCATACGAGGATTAAATATTTAAATCATCGCTAAGCTTAAGCGAGGAGCCTTACAGTAACAGAAGCTTCCCGTATTCACATCTCCCTTCCTATCTCCTCTTCCTCCCTCATCATTCCCTTCCCTCCTCTCTCGACACTGGACAATCCCATAAATGCAAATCTCACTTCCTGCATCAGTAAATTTCTTCATTTGTGGAAAGTACTACTTTGAGGAATTTATACCATATGTCTATCCTAGAATTAGCGTTTGTAACTTACGTTATTCCTGAGTTATTTTATACACGGTCAGACGGGTGGATGAACCGAACACATAAACTATCTTTTCTTTTAGAAAAAAGCGCCAAAAATTGCTTTTTCTGTTTGCAGAGAAATTTTATTCTAACAACGCTAACCATCGAATAATTTAGAAGATGTTTCTTTTCAATATAAAAATGATAAGTGTTTTGGAAGCGTGGGTTGTGTGTCATCCAAGCATTGCTGTAATTCTACGGTTGAAAGATTTATGATCAAGCGACGTTTGTGAAATAATGTACGACGACCCACGGAACAGAACACATTCCGGGATATCAGGATATAATCTCTTTGCTCTAAATTCATTTATGAGCCCTTCGCTCCCTTCAGATTCCCGTTGGAAGGTATTTGAGCCGACCAATAAAAATTTACGGAAAAGAAAGAATGCAATATAGCAACATCAGTCGCAAAATGAAGGAACACGGACTGAGGCGGTTGACAGTCACCATGAAAACAACGAGTCACTCGAAGGAAATAAAACATAAAAAGAGGGAAGGATTTGTCACGCTTTATAATGGAACAAAAATAAAAGGAAACAAAACGAGAGTACAAGGAAGTATGAGAAAAATCATCATGAGATTCGTTAGAACAATATTTGGGCATAAAATATGTCTGTGTTAAAATCGTCAAAAATAACAATAAAAAATAAGAAATATATTTTTATTGGAGAATGAAATTAGACGAGAAGAAAATAGGCCATGAAATAAGGTTTTGAACAGAACAGTATGCGATGATAAGGCCAATAACGTAAATGAAACGCGAAACTACATGAAAAATAAAATAAAAAGAAAAATGAAAGGAAGGAAATGAAAAGACGGTCAACAACTTAAGATAACGAGAAAACAAAAAAAAGAAATGATATGATAAGTTATATATATCGACAAGATAAAGTATGCCAAGGTATTAAAATGTTCATTGTTAACGCAAATTTGGTCATTTAATATGAAGAAAAGTAATTCGGAGAGGTTCTGAGGATAAAATATCAAAAAGAATTGTAACGAATTCAAATCATTGGTCATTCTATCCTTCTCTTATTTTGAGGAGTAATTAACATTATATATAGACGTTCCTTACAGAGGAGGAGGAGGATATAGGAGGATACTAATGTTTAGGCACTTCAAGATGAGCTGGAGATTCGAAATTTTATTCTTAGGTAAGATTTTGTGCAAAACCGACTATAAAAAACGAAAATCTTGAAAAAGTGCAACAACGCGGCCGCTAAAAATTCGTAATTGTTTAAACAAATTTTCAAGGTTTATGTATTTTCGAATGTGATACAAAGCTGAAATTATTACTAGAGGTAGGATTTTTAAAATAACGCAGTAGGGATTATAGAAATTGTGATGTTTTAATTAGTTTGGCAGTTAAAAATTCTTAAAGTTTAAACAAATAGGTAAATTTTTAGACACTACGCGGCAAGTTAGGGAGCTGAAATTTTTAAATTATTTATAATTTTGTCTATATAAACGAATAAATATTTTAATGTGTCCATGAATTTCTTATTGCGGCCGTTAAAAATTATTTAAATTTAAACATTTAGAAAAATGTAAATTCACTTCTAATTGTGCTATAAATTTAAAATTTGGCAGAAATGTGTGGCATTATTAACCCAATGTTGGAAAAGTGTAATATTCCTAAAATTGTAAAAATTAGTGATTGTTTAACTCCATTATTGTTCCATAATGAAAAAACGAAAACCGATCCCGAGGAGAAATCTTGAGAATTAAAGAAATATTCCTCATGGTGAAATATCTCTCTGAAAAATTAATGTTTTTTCAAGGTGAGATGAAATGCTTGCAATATGCAAGCACCTTCTACTAGTATATTATGTTACAGCAATATTACCAGACGAATAATCTAAAAAAATTATTTAAAGCATAATTTCCATTTGATTTTATCATGAACACTACTATTCTATTCGTTTTCCATATAGACAAAGACTGAATTTTTGGAAATAACTTCATAAAATCCAAATTAGTCCGATCAATTTATACAATTTTTTAAGTTTAATCTAAACGAAACTGTGAGTTTGGATATCGATTCTGTTTAATTTGTTCAGTTCTTATGCTCGAGGCCACGAAAAATAACTCGTCTCTCTGTTAGTTTTTGGTCTCGAATAGTATATATCTTCATTATAAACACCTTGACAAATCAGCCTTTTCAATTTTATTAAATTAAAAAACAAAAAAGTTGGAGGAGAAGAAACTTTTTAATGTCAGTTCTTCTCAAACTCTTTTATTCCTAGTTAGTAACCAACAGTTTTAGCTTGAGCTTTTTCATTTCATCATTCAGCCCATATCCGACTTTCGAAATCCGTCCAGCATAACTTTTGAGACGAATCCATAATGACCTGGAAAATAAAATACGACGGACAATGTATGGAGACTGGAGGAAGGCAAAGGGATGCGCGACGGACCTCGCGATCCCAAGAAGCGGTTTATGGGAGAAAAAATGAAACGACTCCATTTCATTCATTGGGAAAACTCGATGCCCGGGAGGCAAAGATTTACGTGGTTGTTATGGTAGAGTAGGGAGGCGGGTAAATGGGGGAGTAGGTCGATTCCACGAAAAGGAAATTTGTACGGGAGGGTGTCTGGAGATCCGTGTCTCGAGGCGATCAAAGTTTTAGGCGAGTCGGGGAAAGTTTTGATTGCGCCTCCCAACCCTCTCTTGCGGTAGTGGAGTGGAGATGGAGATTGGGGATGTGAGGGAGAGAGGAAAGAAAGGAGGCCTCTCTCCACATGAATGAGCAAAGAATGGAGATTGAGAGAGAGAATGAGCGAGAGAAAGAGGAGAGGGAGAGAGAGACAGAGAGAGGTAGATGTTTCTTAAGAGAAGTGAAAAGGGTGCGATGAAGCTAGTCCACTTTTGTGTTTTTGAGCAAAAAGAAGCGAGTTCCCAGGCGGTCGAGTATTTTTTTATATTCATCGGTTATGAGGAAATGCTTAAAAAGAGTTTTCGTGGTGGTATATCATTTCCGCAGAAGCGATATATTTTCCACGATAAAAATCCTTTCATTTTATTAAATTGAGATTCATAAATCTCACAGATGTTGTTTTGGTGCCTTGACCCTGCATGGTCACACTTATTTTCGAGTAACACAAAAGTCACACTGGAGTCTTTCAGGACCTCAACTTTTAACCCCCTTTAAACCAGATCCAGATTCAAGAAATGTAAAATCTGACTATTGCATCTCATTCTACATCTAATTTTGGGCATATATAGAGTAATTTGAAGAGACAAAAAAATACTTGAACAGAGATAGTTCATTTTTTTAAAGTCATAAGAAAAAGGCGAAAATTTATAATTTTTTAAAATAAGTCACAATTATCCAAAGATTTTTATTTTCACAAAAGTAGCTATTGTCATGTCTTCTTAAGGATCACCATAAATGAAAAAAGAACACAGTTCTTATGACCTAATGGCAAGTTTTTCCAAAGCCATAATTTTACCCTCAAAAATAAAAGGCTAAATAATGAAATGATTCAACATATAAGTAAAATCACAAAAAATCACAGAAAAATTTGTTTTTTGGACCTATTACTCACACCTGTTTTATTAAATATCTTTTATAAATATTATATGTGTGCATATATATATAATAGCTGAAAAATGTCTAATTAACTTTTTATAGCTTTAAAAAGATGAATAATGAACAGGTTCTTAGTATTTTGTTGAATTTTAATGGCTCCAGTCAAGACACATGAGGTTGCGATGTTGTTCACAAATTGGCTTGCGACAAGACAAAAAACATTTTCGTTTTTCGGTCTACTGAACTAGAGCAAAATTCACATCATTTGCTTTAAAGAGATTCTGGCCGTGCTTCGGAGCCATCAACTTCAATATCCCAGAAAGAATAAACAAAGTCACCATTGAAGATGGGATAAGTGATCATCAGGCCGTATATGCAGAGTGTAAGTTGAAAATCGAGAGGCACCCCAAGCCTCAAAGAAAGTTTTATATATTTGCTAGGGCAAACTTTTCAAGCTTCAGGTCGCGCCTACGAGAAATACTACCTGGCTTCCGTGATATGACCGAACGATCAGGTGCTGAGTCGTCATGGAAACTATTCAAGGATATAATGCTAGAGAGTATCGATAAGTACATTCCAATTAAATCGAAGGTCGACAATAAAGAGCCACGTTGGTACAATAAGCAAGTTAGGAGTGCGCTTAGGCGTCAGAGAATATGCCACGCGAAAATAAAAAATATGCCGTCTACATCATCCGATGAATATAGAGCAACTAAAGTTAAGACGTATAAGGAATCCCGCGCTAAAGCGAGAACTACTATGCGCGAGGCTTTTACTAACTTCCGGAATAAGGTATTAAATAATTATTTGAAGGAGGACCCTAAAGCGTTTTGGTCCTATGTGAGAGAGGTCCAAGGTAGAGGCCCTACAATACCTTCCCTGCGTAATGACTCGGGTGACGTTATTCATGATAGCGTAGAGAAAGCCAACCTGCTAAACGGTCATTTTGTAAAAGCATTCACAGCCGTCAGCGACCATTGCGTACATTATGCACCCGCAATAAGGGGGGACCTGATGGACGATATAGTATTTTCTGAGGTGGGAATAGCAAAGCAATTAAGTTCCATCAGACATAACAAAGCCACTGGCCCCGAAGAAATTCCTGCTCGCGTTTTAAAAGAATTAGCAGATGAAATAGCACCTTTTCTTCGGATAATCTTCGAGAAATCCATTTCTCGCGCAGAGGTCCCTAGCGACTGGAGGTTAGCGCACGTTACCCCAATTCATAAGGGCGGAGACAAGGAGAACCCAGAAAATTACAGGCCGATTTCTTTAACTTCGATATCGTGTAAGATTCTCGAACATATACTCGTTAGCAACATAATGCGATTTCTTGATAGTAATTTATTGTTAGATGATTGTCAACACGGCTTCAGGAAAGGTAGGTCATGTGATACTCAGCTCGGTCTTTTTGTTAATTGTTTACTGAGAAGCGGAGAAAAGAATACGCAGGTCGATGCCATCTTCTTAGATTTTAGGAAAGCCTTTGATAAGGTACCTCACAGGAAGTTAATAACGAAATTAGAAACCTTAGGCGTAAATTCTAAAATCGTTAGTTGGATCCGTGAATTTTTAAATCATAGGAAGCAGATGGTTGTTATAGATGGGAAATCTTCGAACTTAGTGGAGGTTGTCTCTGGCGTTCCACAGGGTAGTGTAATTGGTCCGTTATTATTTCTAATTTATATAAACGATATCAGCTCAGTAGTCAGAAGTAAAATTAGGCTTTTCGCGGACGACACCGTCATCTATAGAGAAATAAGCAATCCGGAAGACCACCAGTATCTCCAAAATGACCTAGAAGCTATTTCTGCATGGTGTAAGGAATGGCAGTTAGAGATAAACCAAAAGAAAAGCTGCGTCATCAACTTCTGGAGAACCAAGAGTATCTCGTTGAATAATAATTATTCGTTGGACGGAGTAGAGATTCCAGTTTCAGACTCGATTAAATACCTCGGAGTCACGATCAATCGTGATCTCTCGTGGGACACCCACATTCGCCGATTGATAGGTGCCGCTAACAAAAAGCTGGCCTTTATAGGGAGAATAGTTCGAAATAGCTCCGAAAAAGTGAAAGAATTATGCTATTTATCCTTGGTTCGACCGCAGGTCGAATATGCTTCAGCTGTGTGGGATCCTTACGAAAAGGGACTCACTAACGAGATAGAAAAGGTTCAGCGCAGGGCAGCTAGATTTGTAAAGAGGAATTACGATAGTAAACAAAGCGTAACATCATTAATAGAAAATCTGAAATGGACATCGTTAGAGGAACGTAGGCTGCAGGCTAGAATTAAACTACTGGAAAAATTTATGTCGGAGGGACTAGCGAATGAGGTAGTAGGACTTATCAGAAGCCCGACGTATTTCGGAAGGCAGGACAGTGAGGATAAGATTCGCGAGATTGACTGCAGAACGGAGCGATATAGAGGATCGTTTTTCCCTAGGACGATAAGAGACCATAATAGGAAAAGATAACGTAGGAAAACTATGGACCCTTGGTGCACTGCACCCCCTGCCATCCACCGAAAAGGTGACTTGCAGGGTATAATGTAGATGTAGATGTATATCCAAGATCATTGTACATAGATATTTGCGAAGAGTACGTACCAGCAAGTGTTGCCGCAGGAATGGCTCTGTGAGTGCGAGAGACAAGTCTTTCAAAAAATCACGACGACTTAGCCGTTTATTTACATGGATCAAGGAATATGACACCATCGCATTTACCCCGAATTGGTCGAGCAATGACCAACAATTCGTTTTTCTTGCTGTCGAATAGGCATAACATAATCGAAAGTGTCTGTACCTCCTTTTGTTGATTTGTATGCCAGAACGATTTCTGGTTTGCCAGTCTCTTCGTCAATTGCGGCATTTCTGTGCATAGTTGAATAATAAGTACAACCTTTTTTTAGTTTTGGGGGGTAGGAAACAAGAGTCTTATTGTTATCAAAGTCGATCAAGGAGGTTCCAACATGTTTATTCATGAAAGAAGAAGTTATAATTTCTTGTTTGTTCTTTCTCAATGTTCCAATTATGGTAAGTTTATGATCAACAAGCATTTTTTTAATAAGATCCACTGATGTAAACCAATTGTCCACAGTCACGTTCAGATTGGTTCCATGAATAGGTTCAGTCAAGGTTCGATCATAGAATTAAGGCACTGGTTCGTTGTTCTCAGCGTTCACACTACCCATATACGGGTTTGCGTTGATCATGTAGAATGTTTTAGCGTCATTAAAAAAGAGAATTTTTAAACCATATTTGCCAGGTTTTGAAGCCATGTACATCCTAAAGCTACACCTGCCACGAAACCCTAATAATTGCTCGTCTACAGTGCAGTTCTCATAAGGCGCGTAATATTTCGAACAATTCGAGATGAAGGTGGTCCAAATGTCTCGATAGGGGCCAATTTATCTATCTCGTGGCATTAATTTCGAGTTGCTTTATCATCAAAGCGAATGCAAGCTGTGGTAAACTTTAATCGGTGCAAAGACATTGTAGCTCTAAATAAAGCATTCCCAAATTTCAAAGACTTATCTCTTAACTCAGAACAAATCTATACGTAAAGGTCACACTGGGGTACGGCAGGGCCACACGAAATTTTGACTCCTTATTTAACGAATACTTGCCAACAACTGATCGTGAAAACCTAACAAAATGCTCTCTAGAGGCAAGATGTGAATTTTCATAGAGTCATAGTCGCCATTTTTTTAAGCTAGCAAATCGGCACGAATTTTTTTATTTAAGATCCCTCACAGACCTCAGTGTGACTGCGCAGGGTTAAGATTCTGAGCTATTAAGACCGATATTACAAAGTTTTGAATTAATGTCGTTTGAATGCTCGCTCGCGCTGAAATATAAGGAGGAAATAACGTTGCTAGATGTGCCTGCTGAAAATATGACGGAGTGAATACAGTTAAAACAACGCGAATTCCGATTTTTCAAATTAATCATCAAATTTTATAAGGTGGCAAATTTTGAGTGTAAATGAGTGTGAATGTTACGTGCGCGTAAATGCGCAAATACATGAACTACGACAGCAAAAATACATAATAAAAATGAAATATTAATATAAATTGCATCATTGGACTACATAGAACTCATTTTTGGCAATTATTGTCAGTGCTACAGACCGTAGCGGCGGCTTATGCGCCTTCACTCTCATGATAAATTTCAAATGGTTAAAACGACCGTCATTCCCTAGAGACCCGGTTGTCCCTGACCGCGGTCGAAAACAATCTATGAAGTTAGAGGGTGCTAAGAATCCCCGGAGTTTGAACTCCTAACCACACGCTTCCTCTTTCTTTCTTACCCGAACCGGTTTAACCTTACACCACAACATATATTTGCCCTGACCAAGCAAAGTAAGACGTAAAGGGAAGGCAAAAAATTTGTAAATTTGTCGTGTTTATTTCCATAATCCAGGGTCATAAAGAAAAGGAAAATCAGAATTCACGTTAAACAAAATACAGAACGTAAGGTCTTAGAGGCATAAAGCTTATCCAAAAAAATAAGTCACGTCAATTAAAAATACTTAAGATCCACGTCGGGATACATACAGTTTCGAATTCGTTTTTTTTTTTCATATAAACAATTCCGTTATACTATTTGTTCAAACTTACGATTAAAACTTATGATATTTCACATTTAGTAAAGTCTAGCGATTAAAAATGTCTCCTAAGCAACTGCTTATAATCTGTGCGAGTGAAAATGGTAAAATAGGAGATAAAGTTCGCTCAAGCTTTTATGTAGAAGGGATGTTCCAATTTCTCGAATTAAGGAGCAAAGTGAATTTCATGAATTTTTTTAATGCCAACAATTATTACCAATTCTCGTAAAATGGAGTGAAATTATTTTTTGGAAAAAAGATGTTGAAAGATGCCAAAATCATTCAATACCAAAATCTGAATAAAACCGCGCATCATCCAGACTTACAAGAACCCAACTTTTGCAGCTTAGGTGGAGTACTCACCTCTATAACCTGCCTTATTAAATCCGACCAATTTTTATTACAGAGTTCTTCGTAGAGAATTAAACGAAAGTGTGTATCAAAGGATGTATATCCATAATAATCAATGTATTTTGCTTGTATGCTGTACTCGAACCGTTGCGTAATGAACCGCTGTTGACTTTTTTTCGTCGTTATGATGACTAAAAGACAGGCGCTCAAAGACAAAAATACAAAGTTTTTTAAATTATACATGCACTGATCCATTTTATTTGACTCTTATTGCCTGTAAAATTCGTCAAGTAATGACATTGATTTTTTTCCAACTATAAAGTGAAAAATAGGTCAGAAAATTAATTTTATATTCACTTTATCTGCTTCATAAGAGATGTTTATTTACAACCTTCTGAAACTGGATATTCATAGTCAAAAATAAAATAAAAATTTTAAAACTTCACAAGTTTAAACTTCACTGTAGCCTCCAAAATTCATTATTAATTACTTCTACGTAAACTTTGTTATTTTGATTGGAAGGTTATCGGGTTTTTTTATTCGTAAGCACAAGAATAATTATCCAGTTAAAAACATGTTGCCACGAATTGTTTACCATATTGCAGTATACGAAATTTTAACTTTAACGTTATTTAAAACCGAAACATATCAAATTATAAAACAAAACAACAAATTTTCTAGCTACTCCATACTTCAACGGATGTATTATTTGTTCGTTTACTTTTTTTCTACAAGCTGTTACAGGTGCTTTCCTATAAAGGCAACCAATGATTATCCTACTCCCTCCATAAGTATCTTTCCCTATTTTTAATTACTTTTATATGAATTTGCCTACTATATTTCTACTAGCGTAATTGCCCGTCATATATGACGGGTATGCGTGAATTAAGTGTTAAGTTAAATTTGAAATAAAAATTAATGAAACCAACTTTTATATGCACTAAAAAGTAAGCAATAAATATAAAATTCACATAATTGTGTGTTCCAGAGAGTTAAATAGTTTTCGGAGAATAAAAATTGCTTGACAAAGAAATACATTACGCTATACAATTCTTATACGCCAAAAATTATTTTTAACCTTTGTAACATTTAATTTGTCTCTCTCTCTCTCTCTCTCTCTCTCTCTCTCTCTCTCTCTCTCTCTCTCTCTCTCTCTCTCTCTCTCTCTCTCTCTCTCTCTCTCTCTCTCGCCCTCTGTCTCTCTCCTTATCTCTCTCTCGTATTAAAGCATTCAATGCACGCATTCCTTACGCAGTCTCCTATATAAACCAAATAACACCACACTATTATTATTAAAAGGAACTAAATGTATTTTGTAATTATAACAGACATTATTTACTTCAGTAAACAATAGGACTATTTACGTTGACAACAAATATGACGGGTATGCGTGAATTGTGTTAAGTTAAAATTGAAATAATAATTAATGAAACCAACTTTAAAAAGTAAGCAATATATATAAAATTCACATAATTGTGTGTTCCTATTAGTTACCATGTGATAAACTGTAATAACGAAGAACTTTAAACGGCAATCCATTTACATCCATATCCTATATGCTTCTTTATTTATTTTTTGTTGTACATAGTTACCATGTGATAAATGTGTGCTAAATGCTGATTGTGGTGCGGCATATAAATTGATATATTTTATCATTTGTTAAAATTAAATAGCGATTAAAATTTAACAGATTTAATTTCTTATTTATTTATCGCATTTTTTCAAGGGAAATAAGGTTGACTTCTTCAAGATATAATTGGCTTTACGGCAGCCAATCAGATTCTTCAGATTTCGCTACCAACAAAATTAGCTTACTATATATAGGAGGATATTTGTAATAATATAGCTACTTGTGCCTCACTGACACAAAACACTTAGGTACTTCTAGAAAGGCTATAAATCTGAAATTTGGCATGTAGGTAGGTCAAGTAGTACAACCTTCAATAAAAATCGAAAATTATAAAAAAGTTTATATTTAAGGGGTCTTTCTAACCCCAATGTTCCATTTCAATACCCCATAAGAAAAGCATGGGATTCAGTGCAAGGATTTCTTAAAATGCATTTTTAAATTACTATAAATTGGGAAACAAATTCGTGAAATGAATAATTGTCTATCTAAAAAAACGTATTTCTTAGCTTTTGAAGAAAAAATTCAGATACATACAGAATTAGCGGAAATATCTGCTGTTAATCGAAAAAAGTGTGAATTTTTTCCTCTTTTCAACAATAATAATCTTTAAATACTATGGCAACGACCTCAATTCCTTTAAAGGGATCTGATATTATAGGCAACAATTGCAGTGATTTAATGCTTTTAATGAATATTAATGCCGCCATTACAGTTGAACTTTCATAACTCGAATCTCAAGGAAAAGTAATAATTATTCAAGTAATAGAAAACTGATGTTATGAAAATATATTTTTAAATATTTGTATACATACAGTGGAACTTCTATAAGGAAAGCAAAAATTATTCGAGTTATAGAAAATTCGAGTTACGGAAATATATTTTTTCATTTTTCTTTAATCGAATTAACATCAAGGTTAAGTTAACTTATTCTGATTTTCAATATCATGCATATTATGAAAACATAATCGTCAATATTTTCTTCCGATAATATCCAAAATTTTACTGTATCAAAAACACTAATTGCATCTCGCACTGTGATTGAGGGTATCATAGATAATTGTAATTCTCACGTACTACTGAGAGCACAAACGACGATTAAATTTTGGATATCAAATAGAGAAAGGAGTGAATAGGTATGTTTTTCTCTAGGACTATAAGAGATCACAATCGGAGAAGCAACCCTGATAGCAGTGACGGTAAAACGTGAGAAGTACATATTTTAATGATGTTTTTCGAGAAATTTTAACTAATTTCAATTGTTAAATATAATGACGTCATACCTGTTTCTCGGTATTTTTTATCCAAATATATGCTAAAGGCATGGATGATGATGTCATAATCTTAATAGAAATATCCTAATTTTTCCATAAATATAATGAGGATTATTCTTATTGCTCATGCAGGTCGATCTGAGTGACAAAACTTGAAATACGAAAACTTGGACCCGAGCCGATTGTCAGATAATTTGGAAATTACGGATAGTTGCCTTAATTTCACGAAAAATTATAAATATACTGCTGTTACTCATGAATTTATTATCTAATGCATATAGACTTCACGCGGCTGAAGTACTGTTGCCCTGGAGATCACGTTGGTTTATTTACGAGTTTAGACCTTGGTATATGGTGATTTTTTAGCACTAGCAGTATGTAAGTACAGAAAACTCGTATATATATATATATGTTTACTTTCATCTAGGGATACGAAAAAAGTTCGATACTTTACTCATATCGGTAATTTCCTTTCGATACCAAGTACTTTTGTACTCGATTCTTTTCTTTCGATTTTCTAGTGACATCGGTACTTTCGGTCCGATACTTTTGTGGTATTGATACTTTTCATTCGATACATCATATGATTACGGTATCGATATTTTCGTTTCGATATCGTATCCCTACCTTCATCCCTTTTCAAAAATTAGCAAAGAAAAATATTTTGAACATTTGGGATTCGACCCTCATAACTTCAGCTCCGCAGCCAAACGCGCTAACTATTACGCGAAATAATTTGTTACTACTATGAAAGTCATCTATTTATAGTTATAGCTTAGTGGAATATTTTCTTGCAAGCCTTCTTTTAATATGAAATTAAAATATAAACGAATTCAGCATCCGATACGATAAGCGTAAAAGAATGAATTGAAAAAATCTTTATCTAACAATAAGACATACGAATTTCAATGAAAAAACACACATAAATTAACAATAAGATTTAATTTCCTTTTTCATTTTAATGTAAAGGCAACATGCTATCTGCCATCTCTTGGTGAGTTTGAGAACTGATTTTGTTTTGGCAACTTATTATTGTCATATCTCATAGATTTGAATATTTCTTCGGGATACCTACTCCTTTGTAAGTCCTACGAAATATTATTCAGTGAACTATTGAGAACTGATTTTGTTTTAGCAACATATTATTGGCAGTTCTAATTGATTTGAATATTTCTTCGGTATATTCCTTTTTAAGTCCTACGAAATATTTTTCAGTGGACTTTGAAGGTACTTATTAAAAGACTATATTATTAAATATTTTCTTACCAATGATACTTGATGCAATAATTGTATTTAGAAAATTTATTTTTATGTGTGTCAGTCTTCATTAGCTATTTATTTGTATTTCTATACAGAGATTTGAATATTTCTTCAGGATACTTCTTCGTAAGTCCTACGAAATATATCAGTGATCTAGGAATATCCAGTGAACTGTGGAGGCAATTATTGAAAGATTATTATAAAGGTTGAACTGCCCCATTGGAGTGTTAATGGTGTGCTATCTACTTTAGCCTCAAAATATAAACAGCGTTTTATTTACTTGTGATGCATGCAAAACATGACTTCATAAGAAATTGATAGAATAATGCGATCCGAAGATCCTATGCAGACAGACAAAAGTTGGGAATAATTTTGAAACGAGAAAAAAGTCTGCTATGACCGGGAATCGAACCCGGGTCTTGCCGGGCGGATGCTCTACAACTAAACTATCGTAGCAGATCAATTTCTCGTTTCTGAACGTGGATGGTTTCTTTGTTGGGACGGAACTAGCAATTTGATACTATCATGGCTAGTTCCGTCCCAACCAAAATTATTCCCATAATTTCATAAAATAAATTTAAATAATTTTTTCCTCTTTTTAGCTAAATATTAAAGACACGCACCTTTTCCAGATAATGTCCCCAAAGTCCTTCAAATATTCATCAATTCAAATCTCTGTATCTGACTTCGTTAGCATATTTATTCATTTAACGTGCAAAATAAATTATTATCTTTATTTCTATTTATTGGCAACAATGCTGATCTTTTCTTTCACTGTTATTCGTTGGTTGGCACTTCCAAGGCAACATAAATGTTTATATTTACTTGAGATAATCCAAAAAATAAAATAATTTAAGTTGCGATTGATTCTGAATATACCTGTGATTACACGACAATGTTTGCCGTAAGTTTTTATCCTTTTTTATATTGTGTATCGTTTAGTGCTAGTTTGTTGTGAGATGGCCTTTGGAAATCCTCTGTAGCGGTAATATTCATTCGTCTCCTCTAATCGTACGTTTTATCTTCGATTTTGCAAAGACGATGGATCGTAAGGACATGTTCTAAGAGAGTTATCTGACTTAGAAATTCATGCAAATTTGGTTCAATTCAGAAACATACATTAAATTTTTATTTTAAAATTACGATTCCTTGTCGCCAGATGCAGGGCTGTCGCTTCTCGACAGTCAATCAGAATCCGGACAGACAAACTCACGCTTGCTCCTTTATAGTATGATTTCATTAGGTTATATGGAAAACGAGAAATAGTTTGTGAATATACCCGTGAGAGCCAATAGTAAGTTTTTACTGAATTAAATATACAAGTGCTGAATGTGCTTCAAACAATTTCAATGTAAATCTTTTTAATAATATAACCTAGGTTATTGAAAATAACATGACGTTAATGCATATAAAGTCATTATCTTTTTAAAAGTTATTTATAAAAATAAATTTTTATATTATTGCTTGTTTACTATATCACTCGTTAAAATCGATGTCAACTAATATTAGCATGAATGGTCGTTGCTGCCTCCACTTGAAGCGCCATAAATTAGTATTCCGAATATTATAAAGAGTCTTTAAGATGCTACGTCAATTTGGCCACTAACATGAAGCGTCTCTTCAACCCACGTTGCCTTTTCATTCTGCCATTTCTAATCACTTTGGCTTTTACTTCCAATGAAAGTTTACAGAGAAAGAATATTTAAACGCGTTTCTGACACGTTTTTTTTTAATTGCGTTTCGTTATTTTAATTGAGATTTTATTGCTATTTTCCACTGTTTTTAACTAGAGAATCTATTTTATTCAAAACCTGCATCCTGCAGTTATGGCACAGTGTCTATTACCAGGGAACGGTTATAAATTAAATTTTATTTTGATGTTTATTTTCGGAACTAACGGACTGAAATATTTTTATTCTGTTGGTAATTTTTATTGGCTTATTTAAATTTTGTTTAAATGCCATAATATTAATTTAAATATTAAAAGATCCAAAAAATACTTGTAGCTCTTTCGTAGGAGCCTTTATGGTATAAACGATGAATAGCTTAAATATATTTTTCAATGAGAAAATTTGTAAATGATTGTAAGCGATTCTATTGAATATTTGTAATCTACCCATAAATTCCCTAAAGTACTATCAAAAATTACTCAAAGTAAACGATTGTTAGAGCATGGATAGATTTATTACTACAAAATAAAATATGTAAAGTTACAAAATATCGCGGTTAAATGATTCTTCATTTCTCCTTCATGAATTCATTACTGCTGCCATGATGAATAGGATATCCTCTTATTAAAATAAAAATATTTAACGAAATAAAATTGTGCTCTGTTAACTAAACATTTAAACAACACAAGTAAAACGATAAAAGCTAAACTAGGTACAGAAAATTGCTAACATTTTTCTTTTATTTGAAAAACTCATTGACCTCTGATAAAGAAAGCATCACACTACAGCGAAACAAACAAAAGAAGACTATACAACCTCAAGTCGTACCCAAAGAAAGCTGACAGATCTAGAATAGCGAAATATTTTAAATATTCAGAAAATATTTGGCAGCTTTAACATAACTACACATTAATCATCCTGTGGATAAATCTTATTTGCAACTCAAATAAGCCAGAAAAATCTGAACAACTACGGTTTAATCTGCATCATTAAACTTTAAATCTAATAACTACCTCAAAACATAAAAGCGTAAACATAATTGGACCCTACCTTCACCACCTCCACAATCCTTCAAGGGATGAACCAGCAACAAGAGACCCGTTTCTTCCCGTCAAGCTCCAACAAGTGAGTCTGCTCGAAAGATCAGGGTGAGACAACGCGAAGATCCTTATAGCCGAAGAGGGCGGGGAAGACGAGGGACTATCATTAAACCCTTAAAAAAGCCTAAACCCATCGAACAGCGAGGCCTATTACGTGCGGACGGGCCCTCATCCATGTCAGCGAACAGAGAGAGAGAAGTAGAGTGAGATGGAGGGAGAGAGGTAAGGAGAGGGTGAATATAGAGTAGAAGATGAAGCGAAAAAGAGATGGGGTGGAGTGGAACTTAAAGAGGGAGTGTGGGAAAGAGAGGAAGAGAGAGGGGGAGGAGAGAGAGATGGGAGAGTGGGAGAAAGAGAGAGATGGAGATCAAAATAAATATGACCTCTACGCGCCTTCCGCGCCAAGAGAAGGCGAGGACAGAGAAGACTCGAATAAGCAGCGTCCCCTCCTCGGACAACGTCTGAAGCACTGGCGGGGTAGGACGCCGACCGAGATTCGGAAGGAAATGCGGCCGCGGCCAACGACGCAGGCGCGCCTCTCTGACCCACACACACACATAGGCGCGCACACACACACTCTTCACACACATACACATGCCCTTTTAGACGTTTTCGGTAGCCATACGCGGTGAGCAAAAAAAATTTCGCTATAGCTCCCCTATCCCACGCGCTCTCTCTCTCTCTCTCCCTGACTTTTTCCTCACTCTCCTACGACGCTAAAGTTATTTCGCCGAAGCAGCTCTCTAAAAATAAAGCTCCAGAACCGTCCGTTTGGGCGCAAATTTGCTAGCATTGATGCGGGGGAGAGACGAAAAACTCCTATCGCCGGCCTTGGCAGTGGGGTGGTTAGCGTGTCTATATCCTCAATGCCAGGGTCGCGGGTTCGAATCCCGCCGAGGGCATGGTCGTATGTGCTTGTTGTATGTCTATTATAACGCATGTAATTTGGAGAAATCTGTTTGTGTTAAATAAATGATTGATTGATTTATTGATAGAATTGATTTTCTCCTTGTATCTTCCTCAATCCTTGCAATATATCTCACAAAGAATAGCAGAATTGCACTCTGTAGTCATTAACTTGAGATAGATAAATTTATTCAGATATATCTTGAATTATTACATTTATATTAATTAACATACGTAAGTATGTCATCTATTCACAAATGTCAATACCGCGTACATAAATTCCTATTCTTATCATTAATTTCTAGACCACTCACTATATATTCCGCATTCGTACCCGCAATATCCATAATAAAAACTCCTTGCACATTTATTTTCCCGTAAAATTATAATATTCAAGAATTGTGTTGCTTTTAGTTCGGATTAACTCCATAGAAACATAAATAAATAGATAAATGACATCGTCGGATATTTTTATAACTAGTAAAGTAAACATTCACGGATAAATACCCTGACGGCAGAAGGTATACTGGAAAGCTAGTTTAAGTTTTTGTGTTCCGTCTGAGTATGATAAAAATTATCCCTTTGAAGTTCATTTTCAAATTAATAATAATAATAAATAAATATGCCCAGCTTGAATTAAGAAATCGGAATAAACATAGTTTTACTGAAATGGTCAAAATTGCCATTAATGTTCAGAAATACTAAAAATTTTAAAGATAAAACACTATTTGTATTAAAATATTCTTATTTCCAGCTAAATTTGTGACATTCTTTTGCTCGAGCAAACCATACCGCCAAACTAAAAGTCGTCACCATTAATCAGTGCAATAATTTTATGATTTATATAAGGATTAAAGCTTATCCATCCCTACCTTACCCTCAGTTCTCAACCCTTTTCAAGTATTTATATTTAATGCATCACATTTGAAAAAGGTGATACCAACCTAAAAAATGCAATTTTTCGAATCAAAAGTTGCTCTCCTACTGGCATCATTCTTTTTAAAATGTTTTAATTCATTTAACCTGATTGTCTATTTATTTTTTATTCATATATTGCTACTAAAATCTCAGAATAATTTTCTCAAAAATTTTTTGATAAATTTTCTTAACTTAAAGTTGCTAAAACTAAAACGCATATGTATGAATTTTACAGTTACATGAATGACTACAAACTATTTCACTTGCATAAAGATGTTTTAATATTATAAATTTCTGAGTATCATTCATATTAAATACACACTTAGTACTTTTCCACAATTTTTTATTTTTGCGACCGGTTTCGCACGTGATATGGCACCATCTGGCCAGAGGGTCCCAAAAATAAAGGATTTTGGAAAAATACTTTATTTAATAGTAATAATAATATTACGTACTTCCGCAAAGTCACGCCTGATTCGATTAATTGAGTTCTGAGTGTCCCATTTAATATCCACCTCGCCCACACGCCTTATCTTGCCGCGGCAATCACGTGTAACCAGTCACTTTCGCGCCCCATCCTCTCTTCAATCACACCCATCCGCTGCCGCTCCCTTTCTCCGCATCACTCCCTTCCCCTCTCTTCCAGTCCCTTTTCAAGTCTCTGCCACTCCTTCCGCGGGGAGCGCTCAATATACTGCCTCGCTCACTCTTCTCTCACTTAACATACCAACCTACAGTTCGCATATCCAAGAATAAACATTTAAGTATCATCTTTTAAATTTAATTTTCGATGCTTACTTAGTGCTTATTCTTGAATTTGTTTTTCAGCCATAAGACGAGCTTGTTAATTCTATAAGGCAGGGACCGGCTACCTTCTCTTCATGGCGGGCCACATTCGCAGTTGTGAATGCTTCGTAGGGTCGTATAAGAAATCACGAGAGCTCCGGCTGACCGGATGAGCATTTACATCAGAAGTCATCTAGAGATTCTGTGGATTTGACGGTAGTAAAAATCAAACCTAAATAATTTACTGGCGTCAAAACTTCTACTCAAAAGGTTATTAGATTATGTTTTTACTGAAAAATATGAAATTGCCGGTGTCAATTTTACTGATCACTTTTTAATCATGCCTCGTGGGCCACGTAAGGCGTTCGCGAGGGCCGCAGGTTCCCGACTCCTGCTCTAGTGAATCTATAACTTTCAGCTTTAGAATATGAATGATCCAAAAGTAAATTGATGTTAAAAATACTGACATAAAGTTTTAAGTAAGCCGGATGCAAATTTTAGAAATAAAGTTGTCAGTGATAACTCGCAGATCGTTCAAAGATTTTTAGAATCTATGACCGGTGAATGAATCTGTAACAGTTACTTTAAAGCGTATACGCGTCTCTGATTCGCCCAAAAATTTTGTGATCGCATATCTCCTCTCCGTATTTTTATCTTTACGCCTCGGCTAAATTATTCTCCCTTCTCCGCCGTTGCCTCACGTACCGCCTAACAAACCTTACGACAGACATCTACTGCTATATTTTTATAGATCACTTACACTCTCCCATTCTCACCCTTTCTGGAAGTCGTAATTGTGATATCATTTACTAATATACACGCTTCTACCGCCAAACCCTCTCATCTAGTATCTTCGAAAAACACGCTCATTTCAAATATTTAAGTTTTCTTCCGCGTATCGAACGATAAACTATTCCACGACATGTTCATAAATGATATGGAAAATGTTGATTACGTTGTTTGTGGTTAGGGGATGTACAGTTGCACGAGATTGTTGAAAATTTTTAAACTTTTAATTTAAATTTGCCATAAATTTGAAAGTAAATTAAATATTTGCTAACATCTGCATAGAAAATCACGCGCAGATTATTTGAATATATTTTTAGATCATAAATTTAGAATTTTTTAGAAATAAAAGTCTAGAAACACCAATAAATTCAAAAAGAGAAATAAATAAAGAATACGAATCAAAATGTGAAAATGAGAGGATAATTTGACAACCCATACAAAATACCCGTTGCATTTCGCTTTAGCATGATTTACTTTTTAACTTTCAGAGAATAACCTAAATGTTCCGATAAGTGAGCCAATGCATTCATAAATTAAATTTCTAAAATTAAGGCGTAATAATAGAATGGTATCGCACCGCCCATTTTTAGTTTACGCTTGTCAAATATAAATAGAATAGGCGCTAAACGCTCCTCAAAGGGAAAATTAATCAACAGCCGCCTAAAAACGTCGTATAATATAATTTAATTTAGATTCTAGCAGAGAGAGAATCGCAGATGACTCATATTTCCCGGAATTAATAATTCAAGCAGAACACTTATTGGTTCTCATAAATTAATACCATCATCAAACCGATATCTAACCGAAATATGACTGTTTAATTCTGGAATTCATCATAACAGAATGAGTCACCTCGGTTTCATTTAGAGCTCTTCAATAAAAGCTTTCATTTCCATGAAAATCCTTTTAAGTGCAAAGGAAAATAACCGATAATGGCAGCCGCTTTTAATCAACCGTGAACATTTAACGCTTTAACAGCTCTTTTAACAAAATCACTTAACGTATTTCACATTTCAGTATCCAAGCCACTATACATACGAGAACGTAAATCAAACAACTTGCACAATTTGGACCCTATTTTACGTGGATAGATTTCCAAATTTATCATGAAATCATATACGTTTCACTAACGAAATAATTATGCTTGACTTTTTAAATAAACACCGTTTAATTGGTGTAATCAAGTGGCAAATTCCATCAACTGAGCAACGTAAAGGCGAAATTAAGATGTTCAAAACGAAGGCAAATTTGGCTTTCATCAACGGCTAACTTCAAAGACTTGGCTAGAACGCGAATTTACAGCACTAAAAGTGATGCTTTGATGGCAAAAATTGCCGCACGCTTATCAACATTACAGACCGCAAACACTTCTGAAGCCTTTGCTGAAGTGACGAGCTGATGCGAGATACGCTTGGCAACCGTAACGTGCAATCGCAAACAAGGCGAGAGATAATACACGAATAATCCTTGCATGCACGCAATTTTCGAAATGGCTGCATTTACGCTCAAATATTTGAATGCCTGAGACGGAAGTACTTCCATTCTGGCTGGCTTCACGAACAAAGTCAAGGAGTGGACGCTTTAAAATTGAGGCAACGGATGAATTCGGGCTATCGCATCACGCCGCGTCCCACAGTGGGACAAATTGCCATTCTAGCTGGACAAAGGTAAAAAAATGAAGTCACGTGAACTTGATATAACTGATTATAAATGAAACTAGAATGGTCCCAGATTACAAAATGTTACATTGTATGCAATTTCGCTAAAGCTTTTAGATGTGGCAACAACTTAAACATTACCTGTAAATATCCAGTCGTTTTTCGATCGTTGAGTTAAGAAGTTTTATGTTAAGTGCGTATAATAACTGCCATGGATATTGCAGAAAAGGTAATTTCTTATTTTTTTTAATAAAAACCTATTATATTCTCATTAATTTTCCTGCCATTTTCCTTTGAATATGTGTGATCTATTTTATACCAATGATTTGACATTCTCCCTTTTTTGTTAGATTTATATAAAAAGTACCCCAGGGTTCCGTCATAGTTATAATTCTCTATTAAATATGACTCTTTGCGATCAAATAATAATGAACATTAGCTGATTTTAAGTGCTTTTGAAGGTTATGTTTTTTTCAGAGAGATACTCCATTTCTCGGAAAGAGCTCTTTGATGTTTGGCATCAGGAAAGTGATACAAGAAAGCGAAATAATGCAGTGTATTCATTTGTTCTATACAAATTGAGTTTAGAAGACTGTTCTAATAAAGAGCTGTGACATTCCGTTAAGAACAAAATTAAATTAATTTGTTGTAAAATTGCAAGAAAGTGGAGAGAGAGTACACAGAGTTTACAGAAATTCTTATCCAGAAATTCCGCTTGGTTAGAGCAAGAAATTACTCTTTTATGTGAAAGAACCAGCAGATTTGGTGCATCTATTAACTTAGAGGTATCTTCTTCCAATATCTGTCGTCCTAGGAAATTGTTTTCAGATTCAAGCAATAAAACGAAGAAAAGAAGAATACAATCTTTGTTGGAGAATAATACCAGCGAAGAATTGTCCTATGCTGCGGAAGTTAGCACACGATCATCTGGTAGAAGAGATGCTGGCTGCTCAATTAATGAAAGAGGCTGCTTTTGGGACACCAAAAAGGGCATCTAAAATCAAAAAGGCCTACACATCAGCTCCCCATAGACCTATTAATTATACGCCTGAAGAAGCTTTGTCTTTATTTGTTTAAGGTAAATTCACCAAGAGTTCGTATATGTTAATGCAATCAGGTGCTAAAATGCGAAATTCAAACATTTATCCGTCATACCAGGTGATCAAACAAAGTGATGACAGCTTATTTGTCATTTCGGTTGTTCCCCTGCAACTTTATGCAAACATTAATAAAAACGGAGATAAAAAACTTATTTGTGGCAAAATCCTAGGCCCTCCTCCACACGTTTTTGTAGACCTATTAAAATTCTTTTTGAAAAATAGTCAACTGATTTAATCAACCGAGAAGTTCAACACATAGAGAATCAAATAAAGGAACTTTCTCCGACAAAAGTGGTGATAGACAGAATAGAAGTATTTGTTGAACAGAAATTTAAAATGACCATGATTGACGGAAAGGTTTGTGGTGCTGTAACTAATAGGTCATATCAAAATTGTTATGTTTGCGGGGCAAGCCCTAATGAGATGAACAGACTTGAAATTCTGTCACTGAAAACTCCCGATGAAAGTTGTTATGACTATGGTCTTTCCACCATGCATGCTTGGATTAAGTGTTTTGAATGCTTGCTGCACATTGCCTACAGATTAAAAATAATGAATTGGCAAATCCGTGGTAAAGGTGAAAAATCAAAAGTGGAAGCAATAAAGAAAGAGATTAGAAAAGATTTCCTTCAGAAATGGGATTGTTAGTTGATGTTACGAAGCCTGGTAGCGGGACAACGAACGATGGTAATACAGCCCGCCGATTTTTTCAGCAACCTTTTCTCGCCTCGTCCATAACCGGTGTCGAGGAAGAATTAATTATGCGATTTGGTGTTATTCTACATACAATTTCCAGTGGTTATAATATTAACACTGAAGCATTTGAAAATTATGCTAGAGACACTGCAAAATTATATATTAAACATTATCCATGGTATTACATGCCATCAACAATACATAAATTTCTTATTCGTGGTTTCGAAATAATAAAATCGGCAATATTACCGATAGGGATGTTATCCGGAGAAGCACAGGAGGCTCGCAACAAGGACTGTAAAAAATACAGAGAGGGACACACTAGGAAGTGTTCGAGGAGACAGACAATAGAGGACTTAATGCATATGTTACTTGTGTCTTCTGATCCTGTGATATCTAGTTCTGGAACAATACCGTCAAAAAATATAAGAAAATTCAGCAAAGAGGTCTTTACACTGTTATTAGAACCAGAAGGAATAACTTCGAGAGAAAGTAATTACTTAGACTCGGAATCTGATACAGATAGTGATACTTTCGATTATGATTAAATGTCAATATAATATTGACTGAGTATTTTCCTAATATTTACAAAGTTCTGATTAAAAAGATGTTATTTATTTTTCCTTGCGTAAAAAAAACAATCCTTAAATTACTGTTCCTCTCAAGATACAGGTTTTTTAAACTTAAAGTATTATTAAATATTAAAAATATGGTGCAATTATTAGCTATTTTTTATTTTTATTAATTAAACGTCCCCAGTTTTAAAACTAAGGGTCACTATACAACTTCCGATTCACTTAGACTTTTGTCCCGCTAGAATGGCCGTTTGTCCCACTGTGCGTCCCAACGAATGATGAAAATTAATCTTCCATGTAACTCCATCAAACGCTAAATATCGGTTCCTGGTCCTTATATGTCCACTTATTTTTTCCAAGAAAAAAATTACCGTTATAACCCCGCTCAAATTCCTTGCATCAAAAATATACATATAGGCCAATATTAATTTTTATTTGCTGTGAAGTTTCCACCAAGTGCGTTTATTAATATTCTTTCATTGTATCATTTGGCCGAATGATAATAAATTCATTTCATTTTTTAATTCGAATAAATATAATTCTCTGGGAGCATTAATTAAAATAAGTTAATGGTAAAACATGATATAATTTCAGGTATTATTTTGAGTTTTAAAAAGTTAATGGATTCATATACATAGACATCATCATCATAATATCATTATATATTATAAATTATAATTATATATATAAATTATATATTATAAAGAAATTATGCTACAAATGGTCAATCGTCATTTTCTAGGTATTCAGAAGAAAGAGTTGTAAATGAAGAATGCGAATTATGCAAAAAACCTTAAACACGAAATCTATTCAGATGCATTTTGAGATAAATGACGCATAAGTGAACTGGGCCGAATATAAATAATATTTTTAATAACTACCATTCGGATCAAAAAGTGCTTTAAAAACGCCATTACGCTTTAATATTTCAGTGCAACGCAATCCAATTTTCTGTAACAAACGAACCGATTAGATTTTTTTTGATTGAATATCCTTACTTTAAATGGATTTTTGATTGCTGAGGAAATTGGTGGCCCAGATTTTTTTTACAGAGCGATAAAAATCTTTTCCAGAATATCCAATGGCCATAAATATAATGTCCCGATTTCGGTCTGATGGCTATAAAATATCAACACGTCAAAGTTGAAAGAATTTTTACTTGAAACAATGTATGAAAAAGTTTTAGTTTTTAATGCATTAAATTATTGTGAGCTTTTATAAGAATTCGACGTTTTAAAGAGTATAGACTGATATGTGATTCATTCCCTAAAAAATGTTTTTCTCCCAATTAAGCTAACTATAACTGGTTAGTAGAGTAAGATATTTTGTGAATCGATAACGATAAATTTTGAAGTAATTTCGTATCAGTATCTAACAGTAAAATCAAAAGTATCATCGTAAAAAAATTTGAGTAGTCCATCCATAACAAATGATTTACATCCGAATTAATTAAAAACTGAAAAGTAAAAATTAATATTGAAATATTATTCATTGGAAGACGATTAAATAATTAAGAATATCAAAAACTGAAAAGTAGAAATTGATATTGAAGTATTTTTCACTGGAAAACGATTAAATAATTAAGAATATCAAAAACTTGAAGATTTCATTTCCGAATGGGCTTTGGGTTCTTAATGTTAATTGATAATATCTTAATCAATGGCCATAATATCAATGAGGAAACATCTTGTTAAATAAATATGCAAGTAATTCAGAGTTTCATTTTTATTTTAAACGTTTTGTGATTACACTCGAAAGCTGCGTTAAGAGTCAGCCTCTTTCCATCAAATTGAATAAAAATCAATTATTTAGATGATTTGATTATTGATAACGGGTTCAGCGGACTTATCCATGAATTCCAACAGAATATTTCACATGGCGAATATGAATTAAAGCACTTCATGGTGATAACTGTTCCTCTGACGATAGAACTGTAACTTCAATGAGTGATTTTGCAATTTTAATAATCCCTTCCGTATTATTCGTTCAAAAACAAAAAAAAACGCATGGAAACTATAATAACTAAATTATCTGCAGTATCACCGAGCCCTAATCGCACGCCACTCAACATAAATTATAACTCTATTTGGGAGAACTCCCAGTTTCCGTCATCCCGTATTCTAGGTTTTGAAAGCCGCGTCGAGTTCGTTACGCAATTACCTCCCCCCCCTCCCCCCCTCCCTCTCTCTCTCCGTCCCAGCTACTGCTGCTTATATGCTCCAACAGTCCGAAGAACGTCATATTTTCACTCTCGCGCCCGTTACCGGAAAAACGGGGGGAGGGGAGAGAGATAAGTCTGTTTACATTTTAACCCCAAAGCAATCTTGTTCCTAATCCTCGCATTCCGAATTCTCTTCCAATCTACGTCTCGCTTTCATATTCGCTCCTTAAATTTATCCCTCCCAGAATTCCTTCCTCTGCTTCTCCTTCGCCGCGTAATTCAATTTCTCGTTTTGACGGATGGGAGAGACAAGCTGAAGAGAGGAGAGACAGAGAAAGAGTGAGAGAGGGCTTCTTACAAGGAGAGAGAGAAAACGAGGAAAAGGGAGATAGTTTAGATCGAGAAAGAGGAGGAAGGAAAGAACACAGAAAAGAATTGAAGAAAAAGAGAGGGAGAGTGTGCGAGAGATGGAGAGAGAAGAAAGAAAGACAGGAATAACGCCTTTATTGGTGAGGTGGAGGATAACTACCTCCCATCCCCAATTACCCTACTGACCACGAGATAGATAAAAAAGGAAAAAGAGAGACATCAAGATGTGACATGCAACGAGACGCAACCAAAGAGACGCACGGTAAATTTGGAACAGAATAAGGCACGCAGTTTCGAAATCATCGTTGAAAAGAGCTTTCCCTCTCTCTCTCTCTCTCTCTCTTTCCTTCTACAGCATTTTTTCAGACGGGTCCTATTCAAAAGAAATGGTTTGTTCGTGCGATGGAAACCGTGCGGGTTCAAAAATAATAAAAAAGAAGGGGCGTGCCGCGAATCTTTCGTACGTGTGCCTTTTATGAGAGACGGGGAAATTACGACAAAAGAGGGGAGAAAATGTGGGTTCGTTCCGCCCGTCGTCTCGCCCGAACGGATGTGTCAGAGCGATTTAAATGTCTCCGCTTTGATAATTTGTATTTTGTAAATTTCCTCCCACTACCGCCCTTGAAACTGTTTTCGATCCGGGGGCAAGGCATTATTTTATGCATTCCCGTTCAAGATTACATAAATAATATTACAACTTGGATTTTTAATCTCATTTGAAAGGCTTCAATGCTGTAATCAGTTTTAAATTTTATTCTGCATAATTTAATACTGTTTCGAAAAACCTGATAATAGAATTTTGTCTCAATTTATTCAAGCTTATTATTATAGTTGCGCTATTATGCAGCTAGTATCTGGATTCTCAATATACACGATATTCCAAAATAACGCAACAATTTCATTTGTAAACTTTATTTTTAATGTACATTATCGATGATCGTTTGTTCTGCTATTGATTAATTGATTGATTATTAACAGTATAAGTTGTCTTTGGATAGAACAGTAGTTTTCAAATCAATTTTATTACTTATTACTATAATTTTTTTGCTTCAAATGCTCTTGAGACTCTCAGAGAAAGAAATCAGTATCGCTATAAAACCTTATTGTAATACATAAATTCTCATGGAGCAGGATAACGAATCAAAAGCGAGCTCTCTCAACCTCTTCAATTTAAGATCAGGAGATAATTTTGAAAAAATCTGATGTGGCCACCACATGACTTGCTCCATATCTGTAATATTTCTAAATATTCCAAATAGGTTACATAATAATATTTTAAGAAACTGCGAGAAAATTTTAGATTTTACAAAGAACACAAATAAACTCAAACCAAAGCCTTCTGATATTGGATATAGCCACAAATCTCCAACAATTAAGAAAAGAAAAAGGAGCGTTACTAACAATAAGGCGTAAATTAGCATCAATTGTTAACAATAGTCGTCGGTAGGTGGCGTGGTGTAGGCAGCAAAAAATATAAGATATCTCTTAAACAATGCATTATATGGAAAAATATATCAAACAAAGGTTGTAGAAAATAAAATTTCCTACAACTTTTATTCTGATACATTTTTACATTTATCATATATTAAAGCAAATATTTCAAAATAACGGGTAAGTGACAAGAGTAAACACTTACTTCCGGTAGACCGATTTTTACCAAAAACAAATCAGTTCTTGTGACTTTTATAAAAATGTAAAATATAAAATCAATAGTATTTGAGTTAGAGCACCCACAAAAAAGCTATCACTTACACACACACAGACATCATCGAGAAATGGTCAAAACGTGTTCAGGGGACCTCAACACGTATATTTATGTTGAAATCTCTATTTTTTTCATGAAAACAATGCTTTCCCCTCTACTACGTATGGCGAAAGTAAAAATTATTCTATATGCTTTTATTTATTTGTGAAATATTTGCAAAATTTAAGAAAATTCAAGAATGTGAGATAATGTTCGGAAAAGTAAAAAGAGAATCATTCCCCTTCCTTTTTTAAATTTATTATTTCTCCCATGAAAAGTAATTTCACAGCAACAGTCAGTTTTTAGTTTTTCATCATTAAATAAAATCTAATGCATTATCATTTGTTTGAATTAAGCAATTTTTGACCTCAACTTATAGTCGTTAGTTTCACTTTGACCTTCGTTTGGTATTTTAAGACGGGAGGATTATTAATTTTGATCCTCCTGACCGTAACGTAAAATAAAAGAAATTCTGGAACTTGTACAATTCATTATGGTATATTCCTTAATAGAAATTATCATAAATTGTTAGATATAAATGGGATTTGTCACTTTCATTACAACACTGATTTTGCGAAATTTGATGGAATTTTCATGAAACATTTTTCTTCATTTGTTTCATTCAAATACATCCTTCATTTCACCGATAAATGTTATTTTTTCGGATATTAATAAAAATTTATTTTAATTTTTAAACAAGTATGCGAAAAATAAGATACTTCAATAGTAATATGTATTAACTAATGATTTAAGAAAGAATGAGAAGCAAAACAAAATCTTTGTATAAAAACTGCTAGTATGAACGGTAACCAAATAAATAAAACTTATACGTGCCAATCTCGATAAATAAACAATCTCTGACTGAAACACCATAATAAGTAGATACGAGGAGAGAAAACGCATGAATTGCTTACGTCTGCCTCAATCCCGTGGAAGCATATTTTTTAATTCTTCACCGGACAAATAAAGACGCAGGGACCATCGCATTCCACATACTTCCACCCTGTCTCCGTTCCCATTCCTTCACTTCCTCCCTCTCCCCCTATCCCTATCCGCTCTCCTTCTGGACCCCTATCCTCCATCCCTTTTACCCCCGAATCACTTCCCTTTCTGTTGACAAACCGCTCCTGGAATGCAATTAAAAGTAGCCTCCAGCAAAAGAGAGATACGGATGGGGAGAGAGGGAGAGAGAGAGAGAGGAAAGAGAGAATGTTGAAGTTTACTCCACTTATGCAAGCGGGAAAGGAAAAGGATTGGATAGTGCGTGTCAAGCGGAAGAGCCGTGTGGATTGATGGAGAGAGATGGTGAAAGCGGAAGGGAGATAGAGGTCAGTTGCGAGACGCAGATTATCCAATGCTAATGTTGCCACACGAGCAAGAGTGAGAGGAGAAAGGTGATATTTGAATTATTTAAGCCACGTTAGAGATAGGCGAACACTGAAGAATAAATTGGAATTAATCTCTAACAATTAAGTTATCACCTGGAAAAACTGCGCTCGTTTATTATTCGGTATTAATTAATATAACTTAGATAAGAGTTCATCTGGTAAATTTGTTCGCGGGAATGATTTACGATTCGGGGAATATATTACTGCAACCCGAAGAAATATACAGGCGACCCTCGGTTAACGACGTCATCAGTTAACGACAATTCGATGTAACGACCAAACCAAGAACAATTATTTTTCAAAATCGTCTTACGACGTGGCAGTCGTTGCTTACGACCAATTAAAATGTAATACAATACGTAGCAAATATCGATCATTAAATTAAGATTAAGAATATAAAAAGAATTATCTATCGAAATATAAAAATAATGTACAAACGTTAAATAAGGCAGATAGAAATGACAAAAAATCGAGCATATTAATAATTGTAAATTGAAGTTGACGCTTCTCTAATGAGGCTTTTATTTCGAACGGAATATTACAATCCAAACATGAATCACTTCATCGAAATTAATTACATTTCTAGAGAATAAACAATGACGAACGACGAATATTTAAGAAAAAATTATTATTCAACTAAAACTGAAAAAAAGAAGTACAATATACTAGATATAAATGATAAAACACTTACTAAAATAAATTACGTAAAATAACCCGAGAAAATCTCAGAATTTAACTTACAATTTTTGCTGATCGAAGGTTCTAAGCTCTATTGAAATAAGTTTATTTTGCGTTAACATAAGAAAATAGTAAACATCTACTAATAGATAAGTGGAATTATAACAACGTGATTTTGCATGTCAATGTTTATTTCACGTTTCTCTGAAAATGTGATAAAATTTTGGTTCGAAACGTAACTTACGACCATCCTCGAGACGAAAAGTTAAACCGTACACAACTATTTGGTAATGTTTAATTATATTGTTTTAGGCTATGTATGTAAATTCTTTAATTCATTAAAACCTTTGGGTGAAAGGCATCACTCTATATTTTATTTTACTATACTATTTTTGGTATTTAGTAGGTACTGTAAGGACCAAATGTGTATTAAACCCTACGTAACGACCGCTAGGGATGTAAGATTCAGTTAACGAACCAGATTCGGTTAACCATTCGCAGGAACGGATCGCCGTCGTTAACCGAGGGTCGCCTGTATACTGAAATGATCGAATACGACACAGCTGGTAAAGTGAATTGGGATGCAAACATGTGACGAGAATGGAGAGGGGACAAAGAATATAGCCAACCATTTCAATGACCGGTGAAGCTTTGAACTTTGTTCGTTATTTTAACAAAACGCTCTGTATCTCAGTAGATAATATTATAGTTAAATAATTATGAGGTTATGATTTGGGAATGTTTTTTTTCATTTTCTTTATTTCTCGATAACTTGATTGCAACGATATAAGGGTCGATAAGTGCTGAGGGGAGAAATAGTTTATTAAAAAAGGATGGGTCGTTAAAACGAATGGGAGAGAAAAAAAGAGGGATAAAGGAGAAAGGAAAAAAATGTCTGTGACTCACGCATATGAGCTCTTTGCAAAAATAAGGGATCTTCGGTTTTGGGGCGAAGCGGTTGAGATTATGGCAGAATGGCAACCATAATCTGTCAAGCAGACTTATTAAAAGGATATTCCAATAAATACACGCTTCGCCCCTTTCTCAAACCTGAGACCAGTTCCATAGATAAGGGCATACTTGATGAAGTCACCTAAATCGATCGGATATGTGTTCCGTAAAATGTGCTAAATTTCTGACATATCAGAACTATACTTTATTTTAATTTACTCTTTTTAAACATATGAAGTGTTTTATTTCCTGAAAGCCTCCATCACCTTTTCACTCACATCATCTGCTAAAACTTTAAATTTATTCTAATTTTGTATAGTCACGCAGGTTAGATAAATAAGTCCATCTCATTTTAACTGATAATTATGAATTTTTATCAATTAATTTCCTCTACCTCGAGAAGATGATCGACTCCTTATGTTGAACTTAAAATTCTGTTATTAATTACCATTTACTCTATTTTGTTATTCCATCCAAATTTGATCTTCCATGCAGGATATTTTTATGCGACCCTGTCCTTTTGAAAACTCCAATTTTTTATATATGTATGTACTTCCAATTCAACTCCGAGTCATCTTCTCTGCACTTTCCTATTCTTCCAATGCCTTTTCTCAATCTTTTCCCATTCTTTCACTCCTATTTCAATGTTCTCTCCCCTCTTTCTCTCTCCCTTTTTTCATATACCTACTCTAATATTTCTTCCCGTCCCTTGACCTTCGGCTGCCCACTCTCTCACTCTCTGAGGACATGAGCGGCTATTTATTTCCTCCCTTTTTCCCTCTTCGCATTCATTTCCCTTTCACGCCAAGCTCTCCTCTGCTATCTCCCTCTCCCATTTTCTCTCCCATTCTCCCCCTCGTCCTTATCCTACAAACTTGGAGCAACCCCGTTTCACTTCTCTTTTCCCCTCCCTCCGCTTCCCATCCCGTCCATTCTCCACTTCCTGGACTCCTCCTTCCTCCCTCCCACTCCCTTTTTACTATCCTCCCATTTCCTTCCTCCTCTCTCTCTCTCTCTCTCTCTCTCTCTCTTTACATCTTTCGCTTCCCTTAACTTTCCAAAGCCTCCCGTACACGGTCTTCTCTTTCCTCTCTCTATCCCATTCTCCCTCCCTCTCAATCTCACCCTCTCTCTTTCTCTCCTCCCACGCAACGCATGCTTCCCCTTCCACTTTCCTCCCATGAAATTTGCTCCAAGACCCTTCTTGCGTGTTTCTCGCGTTCTCCTGCCTCCGCGTTTTCACACTAGTGCCCTCATTTTATAAAAATTAAATAAAAACAATTTCCTTATCGGCGTAGCAAAATGTGATGAAAGTAATGGACCGATTTTTTAGGAAATGAAATACTTTTTGAGTGGGCGCGAATACCAACGGCATTGTGTTCATGTTATACGTATACATGTATACATATGGATTTCGCATTCTTGCAATACCTCATAAATATCACTGGGGCGAGACTTTCGGCTGTAATTATCGTTTCGCGACGGGACGGCTCGAATTTACGCATGGATGCTGAAACGCAAGACGAAATTTCGCTTGACAAAGAACAAATATTTCTCTTCGAGTTTTCGAACCTTTCTAAATTCCCTTCGGGTGGCGCATGCGCTTGGCTGAATTTCCCCCATTGCAAAATTTTACTAACGTGTATTATAGATAGATGGTTAGGCAGTGGTATTATCTTTATCCGGAAGATATTGAAACTAGTATCTTCTTCCACCTAACCCCCTCTCATATAAGAAATTATTAATAGATAAACATGCATTTTCAGTCCATATAAGAATTATGGAGCTTGTGTACAAACTAGAGTAAAATTACATTTTTTTAGAATCTAATATCGGTGTATTTTCATAGATGTCTGATCCGTTAACGGAATTGGCATCTGGTTTTTCAAACTTTTTATGGCCGATGAGTCAAATTATTTATCAATACATTGTAGTATAAATAAATTATACATAAGTTAAATGGAGTGAGATATTTGAATCCTTTCGCTTTTCCTGTTAGAATAAGAAATTAATTCAAAGCAAAATGTTGGATGTTTCAAACGTGGCGCACCTTATATATTTCACTGTAATATCTACACATGGATGTGCACGTAATTTTCAGCTGATGTAATAACTGTACAACTGATTTTTAGATATAAAATTGAAATATACAGTGTTCCACGACTCTTGAAACACCCTGTATAATTACAGCTCAAAATCTATATTGTTATAAAATTAAGAGTACCCATAAAATAAAACGTGATCCAAAAAGCTTCCTCAATATTTCTCCTTCTCATTCCCTGCGCTCCCAAAACATTACTTGCCCGATTCCTTCTCTAAAAAATTAGGCATTTTGTCCAACTGTACTATTAGCTTTAGGAATTTCTTCCTTTTCTACGATACCACCACAGACGACGCCGCGAAAATCCACTCTCGCGCGCCAGTCAACAAGAAGGAAAGAAAAACTCCATAAATGTAATACACATATTTCCAGGGCGTTCTTTATTATTGTTATTGTTGTTATAAGAGCTTGGGAGAGAAAAATGTTTTTTCCGGTAGAATTTTCGATGTAAATAAAATACAGTCATACCCCGTTTAACGCTGGGGATGCGTTCCTGAAAACTAGAGCGCTAACTGAATCAGCGTTATGCGGGGTCATTTTAATATGGTACTTATCGGGATGCGCTCCTAAAATCGTAATTTATTACCTATTTTCAAGATAAGATATTAGAATAGCAGATCTGCTACATGCCAGAAATCCTGCAATATAATGACTGGCGCAGCTTTTCTGTCATTTTCTCATACTGTAACAGATTCCACACACCCTCCCCTTATAATCAGCGCCCAATACTACCAATAGGAGCCCAATTTTGTGAGATATGTAAAAATAATTGTTTAAAACGAAAGCAGTAAAGAATAATATTCTCTAGATCTTTTGCAATAACGTACATTTATTTTTAAAGAGACCTTACAAGAGACTTTTGAGAAAAATGAAAAAATTTCACAAGTAAATCTCCACTTACGGCAGATTGATTTTAATCAATAACTACTCAGCTCTTGTCACTGTAATAAAAATGTTAAATTTGATATTCGGTGATGATCCGGTAATTAGTTTTGAGTTAGAGCGCCCAAAAAACGTATGGAGAAAGTAAAAAATTGGTCCGAGAACAAACAGCGTTATAAGGAATCAGCGTTGTATGGGGCAGCCTTAAACGGGGTATTACTGTATGTGATGTTATGCTTGGGATTTTCTTTAATTTTTATCTCCGAAATTGTAACTCGTAATTATTTGGTCTCGCGGACTTTTTGTGGTAAATGTCCTTTATCAGAATAAATGTTTTAATCGTTACCTTACAGATCATATAAGAGCTATGAAGAAAAAATATGGCATTTAATTATTGCTTGATGGTTGCCATTTAACGAGAAACGAATATAAGTTTATTTAAGTGCTTATGTAAAGAGCAAGTTCTAATCGACAGATACAGTTCATAATTATAATTCGAAGATAAATTTTAATAAGCATCACCCATACTTAATTTAATCAAAATTCGCCAAAGCGGCTCAAAAGATGAAAGTCGCGACGGAGGGACGGACAGACGACACGTGTCCATAAGGCTATCGCTTCGCTGAAAAATCACGCCTGTAAAACCTTAATCATTAAGTAAAAATATGCATTCCTACATAAGAAGAAAGAGAAGAGAAGAGAGAGCGAGCCCGGGGAAGAGAATAATTGTGAGAAGGCCATCCTCCGAGAGATAACCAAGGCATTTTCCCTCTCTCTGCACCCTCTTCCCCCTTTTAACCTCTCCCTCTCCTTCCTCTTAACCTCCCCACAACCCTCCCCCGAGGGAAATGACTCCTTCGCACGGAAAGCGTAGAAATCTCATTCCATCTCCTCTCTTCCTCCACCAAAAACCTCTTCTTCCGTTCTTCTCATCTTCTTCCTCTTTCCCACTCGCATAGCCTCTCCCTCTCTTTCTCATAGCCCTGTGCGTGAGACTTTCTCTCTCTCTCTCCAGCCTCATTTCAACTCTCTATTCATGTTTAATGTTTTCATCACGTCCTGGATATTGGCTATTATTTTTTCTGCATCAACTCCAATTACTATATACTCTTCCACGGTCTCTGAGTAATTTATATGTCAAATCCGGCGTTATATTCATATTAATGCGAAATGAATTTCAATGGAAAGTTTCGTGTTGTTTTTGCTCTTGTTTATCAAAAAAATCGATTCGCGGTTGCATGGCTTCTATTTGTTTCGAAATTTGATATAAGTTTGAAAAACTATGTTTTGTATACATCTGGTTTAACTCGACCTTTTTATACAGCTAATGAAGTCACATTTTTCTAATCTGATTTCATCTCGATAATTCTTTCTTGAATGTGGAAAAAAGTATTTATTCGTAACTTTATAAGGTAGTTAAATTTTAAGATTTCGGGTAAAGACGGGAAGTGAAAATTATTTCTTTGTCCTTAAATGTATCCCAGTTGCCGCAAATATAATACATAACAAGCAAAAATAAGAATATTTTCTTTGAATCTTTACTTTTTTCGTGTGAACGTGAACACAGCACAGAAATCAACTGCGAAAAAAAATTTCGTCTTCAGCATTCGCTCCCGAAAACCCCCAAAGCGTGTTTTATACACAGAGCTGCGTGGGAAGACAATGGCCAAATATCCGAACGAGCGAAATCCGCGCATATTTTTTTATTTATCCCTTTCTTGCCCTCAGTTTCGGGCGACCAAACTCAATTCCATCCGCCATTTTTCTATTCCCAGGCGTATCTTGCCCCGCGCCGTCCCCCCTCCCCTTCACACACACAAGAAACAATTTCACCCCCACGCTCCACAATTCTCCCTTCTCCACATCCCTTCTTTCTCACCGCCCAGCCGCCGGGAATCTCTTCCTCTCCGTTCCCTCGCGCAACACAAGGGATGGGAGATTTATTTATCCTTCGAAAAGCCCCGCTCCGGCATGCCCCCCCTCAGCCCCTCCCCCCCCCCCCCCCATCCTCATATAGGTATCCCATAACCCTTTGAATAGCCTCGGGTCACACTCGATGGACCTCTACCCTTATACGCGAACCAATGACATCGCATCTATTTTTCCCGAAACGATTCTGCTTCAAAAACCCTCCCTCTCCACCATCTCTCTCCCCACACTTCCCTTTTCTTCCTCCCGGGCCACATACTTGCGAAATAAGGGATATATAAAAAATATAAAAAAATGCAATAAATCATTTAGTGTTTATTGTGACCAAAAGACTCCACGCTCCGTCAACCGCTTTGTTGTGTATTTTACCGTTTCCGTGGTAGTCATCTATTTGGATTATTCCGTTGAATTTTATATGTCACTCATTTTTTTATTCCTCTACAGAAAATCAACTATAATCATTTATTAGTTAACTTTTGACTATTTCATAAACAGCACTTATCTGCATTTTACAATTAGTGCAACAATGAAAGCAAAGACGAAGACATACGGACTAGGCAGGTTTCGAACCCACGGCCCGGGGGATAGAAATTTAAACCACACCTCTACTATGGCTGGTAATTATTAAAATACCTGAAAATAACGATCTTTATGTTTTTCATTTTAATTTATCGCGCATATTTATATTGACGATTAATGCAAACGGTATTAAATAAAAATGAATATGAAAATTCAAAAATTGTTAAGCTGAAATACTTATTTTAATTATTGTACATGTATGTGAGTTAATGTTGAGTAAAAATTTGACTTAAGAGCATTAGAAACAGCATAATCTATATATTCATAATTATAACTTTTAGTATCCCGGAAATTCATATTTATAATATCTGTTAATTGATTTAATATCAGATATAAAATGATGAAATTGCCACAAAACCCACATTTTCGCCAGTTAGAGGGGATTTTCGCAACTATCAAAAGAACAAAATTCTCATGGAAATTTAATTACTTAAAAAATTGCAATTCCCAGAAACAGCCAGTTTTATGATTTCATGAGTACCGGAAGCGGCCATAACCCACGGCGCAGCTAAAGACAAACATTCTGGAAAGTAGTCGTGAAAAAAATACTAAGATCCATGTCCACCATTTTAACGACTTCCACGGCCCTCTGAAAATTCTCATTTTATGCGGAAAATGGAGTACCTGGTATTTCCAGCAAATTTTTCGCGTGCGGTAAGTTCATGCAGGACTTCACGTGATAATGTTATTCTGACTTTTCGCCTAGAATCCGCTTATCTTGAGTATTTTTTTAAGCAAATCATATCCCAGAAAAACATTAATGAATAACCTATGAGTGTATTTTTCTATCCCAAACGTTTAAGAATAAGAGTATTTTTATGTTATTTTGATTCAAATCATTTCAGCCTAGATATGAAATAATCATTCTAATAACACATTAATTTGGTCAGATTTTCTTATACGTTGAATATTGCTAAGGTATTTTTTCTTTTGTTTTCTAATAATAAAAGAACTAACTTTGAGTATATTACATAAATAAGCCTGTCAACTTTTCCACGCCTCTTCATTTACGTTGAAAATTGCCTATTTCCAAAAATATATTTAGACCAGAATTTAATATAGTATTTCATGATTTTATCGTAGCGTAGGTTATGTTAGGGATGTACATATATTACGAACCCATGGCTCATATTAACTTTAAAGATTTTCGTTTTTCAGGGATACGACTTTATTAGTCTTTCCCATTGAGCCATTGAGGAGTAATTTTTAGACGTAAAATTTTAACACGTTACCTCGGGATGTACGAATCATCAATTCCATCGCCTTGAAAATTATGGCACGATTTCATTTAAGATTTAGATTTATATGTATGGAATGGAAAATTATGCACTAATTCGTAAACTCCTTTCCACTAGTAAATATGAAATCCTTTACACTTCTGACAATAAAAGCTAATTTTTAACTAAATGTCTATAGAAGGAAGGCAGTTTTATGAATCATTATAAAAGATATAAATTCACTATGAACGTTAATTTAAATTCTCTTCCAAATGACGATTGATTATTCTTAAAACAATGAGACAGCAAATAAAAAATATTAAGGTTTTTTATGTAACTTATTAGACTACTATTGCAAGTACAGCGACATTATTTATTACATTATTATTAATTTAATATTAATTTAATATAATATTAATTTATTACATTATTATTGCCTTATTTCCAAAGATATTGGATTGACATTTATATACTTAACTGCAACGAAAAGACGGGTAAGACGCGTGACGTCATATTAGCAGCCAAATAATAATCTGCACCATGGCCACATTTCCTACACCCCAGCGTCCCACCATAGTATGAGCGTGCACGACCTCACTTTATGGTTTCTAGACGAATGAATAGTTTGGCGTCGCTATGTATCTCGCAGCTTCCCTTTCCTCGGCAGCTCGTTCTGCGGCGGCGGTGGCGACCCAAAGCGAGTGGATGGATAAACGCGAAGTCGGAGTTTATCCCACGATTGATTACCGTCCATTAAAAATGAAAAGAGGCCATGAATTCCATTCAGGACGTTTCCGGGAAACGCGTTAAGTCATCGCGATCGAATATAACGTTCGATATTCCTAATGCGAAGTATTCGAGGCGTGTAAATAAACATTCTATTTGCAAATGGAGATGGGCTGCGCGAGGGAAAAAACGCATCATCTCCATATTTCGCAAGCAGCGGGAGATATAATCACGATTTCTTCCTCCCCTTCCCATCGCGTTCATCTCTTCCTACGTCTCGCTCTATCCTCTTCTTCCCCCTCTATCTCTCTCTCTCACCCTCTCTCCCTCCCTCCTTCCCTCCCCCCCTCTCCCCCTCCCTTCCTCCCCTTCCGCCTTCCCCCACCCCCTCCCCCCTCATCCCCTACACCCACTCCCTCACCCCCCTTCCACCCCCCTCCCTCCCTCTCTCTCTCATTCGTTTCTCCCATTCATTTCTCTCCCGCCTATCGCTATCTTCCCCTACCCTCCCCTCTCTGCGTTTACCTCCCCTCACTTCCTCCGTTTTTCCTCCCTCCTCTTTCCCCTTTCTCGCTTTAGTATCCAGGCATTTACAACCTACCCCACCGCATCATCTCAAGAGTTTTAAAAGATTTACGACCCGTGCCCGTATCTCCCGGTCAGGCAGACCAATGAACGAGATGTCAACGGCTTTCTCAGTGCGCACCAGAGTACACGCTGCACCGCGATGTTTTTGACCTTTCCGCCAAAGGAGATTATATGTTTTATAAGCGAAGCCGGGAAACATTCTTCGATATCCGTAGAATATTTTTTCTCGATATAAATGAAAGAATTGGTTGCGTCTCTTTGGTAGAGAACTTGACTCTCAAACGTTTTCATAAACGAATGGCGCATACATCGCATAAAAATGTAATTCTTTAAGCAAATCAAAGTTAGCTTAAAATTTTAAATAAAAAATAAAATAAATAAATACGTTCTCGCATTAGATCGATCCAAAATACCAAAACAGATAAATAGATATTCGATTAAAAAGTATAAGATTGTTTATGAAAATTTAAAGGTACTTAAATTTTTATGATTTTAAATAATGAGGTATGTAATAACGGAGTCGTAATAACCAATTTAGACCTATGTTTTCGCATAGGACTGAGGTATAAGTAGCATGAAAGTGCATTTTTAACCAGATCTGTATCAATCAGGTGTTATTGCGTGCTGTGGTGTGTGCGCGTGAGTGTTTGTGTTTGTACATACATGAATATTGTGAAACTTCACTTAGCGACCACCCCTCTTAAAGGCTATATTTTCTCAGAATCTTCTCAATAAGAACAATATAATTTTCCTCCCTTTCCAACAATCACTTCACTAAACGACCGTTTTCTCTAGAAGCGTTTGTTGTCGGTCGATTTGTTTAGTAGTGCAATTATTAATTTGTAAATACATTTAGTGATTGGATCGTTATTAATGATTTTCAGACCATATCTTAACCACACTAAACAATTTGTACTCAACTTTCAATATTTTTGTTTGTCATTAGGACTAATACTAAAGCAAATAGTAAAAAGGTAACTTCCATTCACAAATCCGATTCTCTACATACATTTTTAATCACTATAATGTTTCATAAATCATACAATTATTTCATATTTTAAAATCATTTTTATTTTTCATAAACCTTATTGGTTTTAATCTCTTCCAGTTTCTTCTAGACCAGTGTTTCTCAAACTGTGTTCCGCGGGTTAGATCGAAGTGTTCCGTCGCTTTTTTCTAAGTAAATCTTTTTTAATTTTTAATTTCAATATAGATTATGTTTATTATTTTGCATTGTTTCTCTGGAGTTCCGCAGATAAAATCATGATATCAAGCTCTCCGCGACTTGGAAAAGTTTGAGAAACGCTGTTATAGACAAATACAGAGCCGGAATTACTTTGGATATGCCAATTAAATCTAATCCCGCGTATTGTTTTATCTCAGTAGAGCAAGCTCTTTAAAGATAATGGCACAATCAAATAGCCGCAATAGGAGCGATCTTCACACTATCGAGAAATATTTCAATGCCTAAAAAAAGTTGCCTACCCGTTTGCCAATCGCTCGATAGCATAGCATTCTTTCTAGGGACACAAATACGCTTCGTTCACTCTACCAAGGGAAGGGCACATTACTACGCCGCGTCCATTCCGCCAATGACGCAAGCCTATTTTGAAGATTATGCAAATTCCGTTTGCCCACGACTCATCCTTGGCAGAGAGTGTTTTCTGTATACCGTTTGCGACGCCACGGTGTCTCAAATTTGTTTGGACGGTTTGGCCCGTAGAAGCAGGATGGCGACCTCTCTAGAGGGCAACACGACCAAAAGGTAAGGTATAGACGACGTAAGAGGAAAAGCCTTCTTCACATAGGAATACCAGAGGCAGCCTTGCGTAGTTCTGCGAAACGCTTAAAAGAATATAGTTGTTCTTTCCGATGGAAGGATAAGAGGGTAGGAGGTCTGAGAGAGAGAGAGAGGATATTGAGTGGAGATGAGAAGAGATCCCGCTGGAGCGCTTCGACGCCTCCGGGGTAAAGGAGTGAGAGAGAGAAGGGAAGGAAGACGTAGTATGTCTTGCATTTGCGCTCTGCTTTTGGACTGAGTTGTCAAAGTTTACCGATTGACCTAATTAAATCCAAGCATGCATCTTGAGGGTCTCGTGGCGCAGGAATGCGAGTGAAGATCCCTATGGCCTCCGCTTTGTGAGATGGAGCGAATAGATGAGGAGGAGGGGGAGTGGTAATGGAAGAGGGTGGTAAAGGGAGGGCGTTTCCTGGTTGGAATGGAAACCGCAAACTGAAGTGATTCCGGAGCGCTCGGAATTTCGCGAAGCGCCAAGCGGTGCGGAACAACTCATCGCAACGCTGAAGTTTTAGACGAGACATTTTTTGCCTTCCACAGTCCGACTTCCTCTTTTGATCCTGATATTGGAAGCGAGAGAAGAATGCTACTGACTTCGTAACGGTCATCACGACGTATATTTTAAAAAATATTAACCCGACATACACTTTACTTTTAACCGAATAATATCCACTTTCAAATTAAAAATGCCTTTATTTCAAAACATTGTGCATAAAATGTTCGTTCTTTCAGTTTTCACTATTTCAAAAAGTGCTTGAATATTGAAAAATTACACGATTACAAAATTTGCGCGTGCCACCATTAAATTCATTTTACCCCTACCGCTTGCGAATTGTTACTTCTTAAATATTTATAAGACGACCTGAATATGATGCACGAAAGTTACACAAGGGAGTAAAATTAAAATGTTTCTTTTCCGTTAATTAGCTTTATACGGGAAATCTCTTCGCGTGCCATAGATTGTCTGCCTCTCGTCTATCTTCCCTAGTCTATCGTCTACACGCGCATCTATTGGCTAATCGTTTCTAACAGGATCAGAAGAAATCTCTTAATTATGACCCGGTATGGAAAACTGTTTGAAGTTAACTACATTGCGTAACAATAGCGGGCGGTTTATTCCTTTCGATATTCACAAAATTTCGCTTTTCTCAAATATTTCTTCAAAGATATTGATTAAAACTCATCCAGCTATAGAGCTTGATGACATAAAGAACAATACTTCATAAGCCAAACACCTCATTAAATAACTACATGGCGCCCACTGTAACAAATCGAGTTTTGCGCGCAGCTACCGCCAGGTTTTCCCATTCCTCTGACGTCATGCAACAACCTTCGTGCTAAGAATCCGTCTCCATCCCCCACTATATACACACTTTCCTCCTACATCAACCCATTGAGTGGAAGGTTAGAAACAGCACTGTTGCCATGACGCCAACTACCAAAAATATTTTCCGCGTGTAAATACGCATTAACGTAAACAGTGACATTATAGCATTGACTGAGGCGGCAGGATATGAGAACGTTTGCGTGATTTAGATGGCAACGATTTTTTTATTAAAATTTCAAGGATTTTCTGATTCAATTTATCTGCATTTTCTCTTTTTGCTTATTCATTCGAACCAATGTCATTTCCTTCGCCCTATCGATTCGGTCTATCGCGGATTATGTTTCGTTTGTCCTTCCGCTGCTCCTATTTCTCATTTTGTTCGAGTTTTCCATCAATCTCCATGCCTTTTATATGTTCTCTTTTCCTGTTACACGCTCACAACGCACGCTTCAAGTTTCTCCATTTCCTGATTTTTTCTTTTTTTCCAGCTACAACAAGCATCGCTCGAACGCTTGCGTAATCAATCAAACGACTCCACCCATTTGTTCCTCATTTTTCCTCAATTCATATCACAATCGGTGTATCCTTCGTATTCCATTTATACCACATTAAATTTGTATGCCTAAAATTGGTTGCGATTGCAATCCGCAACACTAGATCGCGTAATTGGAAAGTATATCCACGTGTTACGCATGGATGTTGTCTAATGCTTTAAATGTTCCTTAATGCCTACGTTGATCTGCATGCGTCATCTGTTTTGGGCGAAAACAGGGGGTTTATTGACCATTCCTAAAATATCATTACATAAACTTAAAATAGATAACTTTCTCTTACATTTTATTTTTTAAGCTAACATTATTAAATCTAAAGCTGACTATTGGAATGTTTCTTCGAGAACATATAGCATTTAATCTTTGCCTTCAATCGCTAATGATCAATGTATTAAAATAAATTGACAAAATCGCGTTGTGTTTTAGTAATTTGAATTACTGCGGTATCAAGAAAATAATTGAGTTATAATCATGTTATCGATTAATTAAGAACATTAGAATTCATAAATAAATGTCTCAGATAACATAAGAATTATAAATAGCGTATTTTTAAGCCGTATGTAACACCAACATGTGCAGCAATTATATTCGCAGCAAACAATGTATTACCTTAATCATTTTAATCTATGACGCGAAATTATTACCCACAATTAAACTGCATTTTTACGAGTTTAATTTTGTAAACGCGCTTATGCTTTCGCTCTGTCTGTCCGTCTGCGCAACCAATTAAATTATAATGACAAGTAAACGGTAGGAGATATAAGATTGAAATTTGCAGGGTGTACGTGATTTATGATGCCATTTATTACGTTGCCAAGGAAATGTTTTGGATAAATCGATGAGCGGCAGGGGATAATTTCAAATTTTTCAAATTAAGATCCTGAGCAATTAGTTATAGCTAGAAAGTAGGATCCTGCGAAGCTCCGAGATTCGATTTGATTTCGAATGGGGAATGAGAATTCGATTTGATTTGGTAGCTTGTACTCAAAGTCGATATTTTCAAATCTACATTATTTCCGATAAACAATTTTACAACGTATAATCACAAAACGTCACATGAGACGAGCATGAAGTTATGTTCACAATAAAACAAATATAGTTGCTTGTTGAATAAGTTATTTTGTCATTTAATTATGTAAATAAGTTTATAAAGAATTTTAAGTTTACTAATCTAAATAAACCTCAAAAAATAAAACACCCGTTTTATAATGCGTCACCAAATGAAGCTCCCATTTTAAAATATTTTTTATTAAGTAATTCGTGTTTCTCTATGACAGTGGTTCTCAACCGGTGTGCCGCGAACATTCCCCAGGTGTGCCGCGAGACTTTGAGGAGAAAATTGCAAATCTGAGCGTCTTCCACCGATTATATATACAGTTTTAACATAGAAACTAACACAAACTATTAAGACTAGTTGAATCCAGTCCAAAAGTATCACTGATTTGGAAGGCGCGTAAACAGTAAGCCTGGCAACAACGTTGTCAGCATTTTCATAGTAACAGAATCCATTGTGCATGAGTCATAGACAACTGATTGGTTCTCATTGCTCTCTAAGTCTCCACGATGACGTATGTAGCATGCTCCGCCTGCTGTGACCTTCCTGGCTGTCAGCGACTCGGGCGCATTTCTTTATCAAATCACTTCTAGCCTAGATTCGTGGCTGGCTTATACTACAATTTAGTGTATGTGAATGTGTTTCGTAAGTTTATTCTGTATAAAGTTATTTTTTATTTTTTATCACAGTTTCCTACCGTTGGTAGGATACTGTGTGATATTTGTGGTTTCGTCCAATTATCATTGCAAAAAATTATAAAAGTTGCTCCCCTAAAAATGGACATATATTACAAGAAAACATAACGGTGAAAAATATGAAGAACATATTAAGGAAAAACCCAGTACGAGCAGGACTAAGCCAAGTGAGGTTTCTAAGGTTTCTCGCATGTATATGGACAGTTATTTGAGTTTGGGCTTTTCTTGGTGTGGAAATGAAGATTGCCCTGTTCCAATGTGCGTTGTGTGCGGTGAGAAACTATCGAACGAATTTAAGCGACATTTCACTACAAAACATGCACACCTTGAAAAAAAAGATTTGACTATTTCAAAAGGTTGATGAACCTGCATTCTAAACAAGCGAGTTACTTCGAAAAAAACGTTCAAGTGTCTGATAGTGCTCAAGTTGCTTCTTATCAGGTAGCAGAAATCATAGCCCGAAAAATGATACCCCACACTATGCATGAGCCACTTATTTTACCTGCGTGTAGTGCGATAGTTAGGACAATGCTCGGTGATGAATCGGAACAAGAAATTGACAAAATTCCGCTTTCTAATGACACAATTCGAAGAAGGTTAGAAGATAGGTGATCTAACATAGAGAAAAATGTTTCTAATAAGCTTAAAATGTCAGACTTTGCTTTGCAAGTTGACGAGTCAACCTATATTAGCGACAAAACGCAACTATTAGCATTTGTTCGCTTCATTCATGAAAATGGAATAATTATTCAATTTTTGTGCTGCAGAGAATTCCCAGAAAACACAAGAGATCAAGATATATTCGATACTTTGACTTCCTACTTAAAATATTTGGAAATTTCATGGAAGTCATTTCCAGGAATTTGTATCGACGGTGGTCCATCCATGTTGGGATCTGCCCAAGGCTTCGTCCCACTTGTAAAACAACAGAATCCAACTACAATAACTAGGTACCCATTGCTTTTTGCACAGGGATGCCCTTTTTGGAAAGACATTAAGGAGTTGACTTAAAGTCCGTATTAGACCAAGTTGTCGGAATGGTTAATTTTGTGAAATAAAGACCTCTAAAGACCCGCCTCTTCAAACAAATTTGTAATGCTATGGATTCGCAGTAAAAATATTTAGTTTTACACACAGAAATAAGATGGCTGTCAAGAGAAAGTGTTGGCTCCTGTATATGAACTTAAAGAAGAGATGTTAAAATTTTATGAAACGGAGAACAGTGATTTTTGTAAATATCTTAGCTGTGAACTTTGGTGCGTCAAATTAGCATATTTGGCAGAAATACTTAGGTATCTGAATAGTGTGAACATCAGCATGCAAGGGCGGAATGAAAACATCCTGACTTCTACGGATAAGCTACTGTCTACGACCCATTCACACGAGTGACAACTGATTTATGTGTTTTACTCTCTCCAAAGAAGATGAGTTAGCTTCTCTTTCAACTGATCGCACTCTGAAAATCAAGTACGACGAATTTTCTCTGGATACGTTCTGGATTTCTGTTAGAAAAGAATATTCAGAAAACGCGAAAAAAGCTTGGGGCAGTTTTGATGCAGTTTTCTACATCCCATCTGTGTGAGTTGTGGTTCTCGACACTTACAAACATTAAATGTAGAAAAGGGGAACGGCTAAACTGTACTGAAGATGAAATGTGTATCTGCTTATCACGGATACGTCTTAATATCAGTGTAATCATTAGAAAACGCCAAGTTCAAGTGTCAAATAAGGTAAGATTTTGAAATTGATTTTTTAAAAAAACTTCATTTGTTCTGTTTTACGATATCATAACTTAATTTGGTCGATTACATATACGACATAATATAAAGAATATATGTATTTTTATGATAAATTTTAGTTCTTTATTCAGATGTAATTCTAATGTGCCGCGAAAAAAGTGAATATCCAAAGTGTGCCGCGAGCACCAAAAGGTGGAGAACCACTGCTCTATGATGCCACATAGAAACTTTATATATAATATTCTTGTCCTAAACACTGACAGTGTTACAACGACTTAGATCAATGCTCTTCAACCTTTTTCATCTGGCGTACCTCTTTGAGCGTTTTTTTAATGATCGCGTGCCCCAAGTATATTTTAAAGTGATGACAGAATGAGCGTGTCTAGCTCCCAATGCCAGGGTCGCGGGTTCGAATCCCGCTGAGGGCACGGTCGTATGTGCTTGTTGTATATCTATTATAACACATGTAATTTGGAGAAATCTGTTTGTGTTAAATAAATGATGTTTTTAACGTTATAATTCAAAGTATTTTCTGTTATGTAAAAATATTCTTAGTCGTAACATTACAACCTTTGATTCCGAAGTCAGGCATAAAAGATAAAGTAACAGGAAAAAGTTATATTGAAAACCCTCCTTGTCTTACATGAATTTACGCGTACGTTTTAATCCTCGGGTGACCACCATATCCCTCCACTGCGGTCATTCTTCTCTCGCTCACACGCACCCTGCTTTCATTGCTTGGGCAATTGGTCGCATGTAAGTCCGCTGGAACCTCCGTTTATTCATGTGCCGATTTTCGGATGCCATTCGTGTCTTCGGTCGGGATATGACGTCAGCATATCCATTACGCAGGGGACGGGACTCTCTTATCTCAATTGGAAAGAACTCACTCTCCCTTTCTCTCAGTCTCCTTCTCGCTGACTCCCAATCTCTATCTCCCAATCGTTGACCTCTCTCGCGCAATGTTCTCGGACGCTCCGTGTCGGTCGAAGATTCGGACGATCGTATGTTAGTTTAGTTTTCTTCGCACGACTTCAAATATGAATAAAGGCGATCCGTTTCACTCATCCCTTGAATTACACAGTTTGATTCTGTTTTCTATTTATAGAAGTACCTCGAACTGCACGGCCATGAATTTCGCTTCAGCATGACTTTGAAAGCCTTCGAGCATTTAAAGACGAACAATATGTCTCAGTTCGAAATAGTGAAGTAAAGAAATGGAAAAAGTAAGCATTGCTAAATACAATGTGACTGAATTGTCGTGATGATCTTAAGACGGCCCTAAAATGTAACTTCACAATACCAATGGTAAAATATACCTCAGTTTATATGACTTCAATTGACACGATCTTATAGAAGAACGTATTTATAGTGCATAGCGAGAGTGTAGGTTGATCACAGCAAAATATCAACTTTCTGCTTGAGCCAGTGATCACAAGAGAATATCGTAGTATATCTTTTAATTTCACTGTTAAAAACACTGACGTTGCAACAGTAAAAAATGCGTAGGTAAAGGGCTTATTAAATTTTTATTTCTATATATGAGGCAGACGTGTGCAAGCTCTCATATGTAGTTTAAATGTTAAAATTTCAAATGCGAAGCATTAACGTAACTTCTATCAATTCATATTATGGTTTTACTAAATGTTTCTTCAGTATATACATATTGTTATCATATACATGAGAAACGAAATAAAACATGAGCTATACTCTTAACAAAAAACTTTACACAGCTATAGGAGTTTCTATTTATATTATATATAAAGTATAGTATCCGCTTTAAGAAATCAAATGATCGGTTTGAATAAGAAATAAGATACGAGATAATATTTTCTCCTAATGAAAGCAACATTATCGACATTGAGCAAAAGCTAAATTCATATCCATTTCTCTGGTTTTAATGAATAATTTTCTAATATATTACTCGCGCCTCACTTTTTCACACGATTTTTTCCACTAAAACAAGAGGTGGGGCAATTACACGATCGGAGGCAATTAGGCGAGTAAATACGGGGATTATAAACCGACTTTTAAAGCCTAAATAAAATTGATTAAGAGGAAGTAATTGAGGAAGGATGAAAGCGAGGGCTTTGTAACTATTACTGCTTTATAAGTTACACATGACTTTTGTCTGGAAACATGCAAATTGAACCAGATTCTCGCTAAAACACTCATTCCAGATTTGATAATTATAAATTAAATAGTGTAACCGACAAACATAAATAAACCATGAGGTTTCATTAAAACCCCAGAAAAACAAATCTCGTACATAAAAAAGTTGATTTAAATTTCCTGATAACATCAACTTTATCAAATTATGCAATTTGCTATTATGCTATTTGGCTAAACAATGAATTTAAACATATGTCATTCCTTGACAAACACTCAGTCATTAATTCTTATGATTTGATCAACAAATTAAAAAATACAACCATCAAAGAATCAGAGATTTTGGTCTCTTTCGACGTGAAAAGTCTTTTCCCCAGTGTACCCCTAGATGAAACATCCCAAATCTTAAAATCTCTTTTATTAAAACAAAATTTTACTGATGAAGCTGTCCACGAATACTTACGGCTCACTAACTTATGCATGCAACAAAACATTTTTCAATTTCACAACGAAATTTATCAGCAAACACAAGGTACCACCATGGGAAATCCTTTATCCCCCTTTTTAGCCAACATATTTATGTCACATTTTGAAAAGACTTGCAAAGACAAATTCCATTATTTTCCTGAATGTTGGTTTAGATATGTTGATGATATTTTTACAATTTTTGATTTAAAAAAACAAAAAGTAGAAGACTTCGTGGATCAATTAAACAACTTATATCCATCCATAAAATTTACTTTTGAACTTCAAGAGAACAATACTTGACCATTTCTGGATTTACTAATCATCAATAACCAACAACAAATAGAGTTTGATATTTACAGGAAACCAACACATACTGACAATTATATTCCAAATAACTCCTTTCATCCCATGAATCAAAAAACAGCTATTTTCCAATTCTTAACATACCGATTGTGCAACATCCCCCTTAACAAAGATAGATATGTTCAAGAACTCAAACATATAAAACAAACTGCAAAGAAACTTGGTTTTGATCCCAATTTAATCAATAAATTAATAAGGAAACACAATCTTAAAAAAACGTTGTCCAACTCCACCACTTTCAAACTTGACAACAATAAAGCCAACAAATATATAGAACTACCGTATTGTCCCATATTAAACAGAGGCTTGAATAAAATTTTCAAACATAAGAATTGCACAATAACATACACGAACCCACATAGTTTGAAAAATTTACTAGATAGCACTAAGGACAGAACGGAGAATTTTAACAAGTCCGGAATTTATAAAATACAATGTTCACATTGCAATTTAATGTACATAGGACAAACTAGACGTAAACTAATAACACGATTTAAAGAACACTTAGCCCATTACAAACACAATCGGTTTGAGAAATCAAGTGTAGCCACTCATATCCTCGAAACTGGACATAGTATACACATAGAGGACTTAACATTGTTAACTTCAGCCAATCATTCACTTAACTCGTTAGAAAATCTTCATATCTATAAAAACAGAAACAATGTTATGAACACAGATACTGATTTTAACAAAACTTTATACAAATTGACCGAACTTGACGCATAAAATTCTTTTCGTCCCTCATTTGTTTTTCGTTCTTCGTTTTAAACCTCTCCTCTAACTTTGTCGCAGTTGAACCTTGTTCACTGCCAAGGCAGGTTCTCCCCTGAAGATGCCCACTTAGTGGGCGAAATGCATAGGGCTTACCCTACAATTTTTTTGGCTTAAGGAGTTTTATACACCTGTTCAAATTATGCAATATTAATATATTTCAAATTTTCCGGAAATAAATATCATTTCAGTTTCAACACATCATTGCATGGTTCGAAGACTATAAAAAATAAACTAGTCCTGCGCCTATCGCAATAATCACCCGAGGAATATAAAATAAATGAGCACATTTTTCGAACGTCTTGCATAAGTAATATTTCAAGATTAAATACAGCCACCATTTGCTCGGAAAATGCTCGAGTATAATTGCGAAAAATCGATGCATCGTTCTGGGCGAGAGGGTAACTGCCATTCGGGCGAGGGCAGGGTTTCAATGACCTAGCCCATTATCCCCGCGAGAAGGAGCATAGAAACGAGAGAGTACGAAACGGAAGAAAATAATTTACTTGATGGAAAGCAGTGAAATGGAGAGTTTGGAAATGGGAATGAAAAATCTATAATGAAAATGGATGCGTAAGACCTAAATCCTCGTGCTCTAAACCTTTCCAACAGCATTATGTTTTCTCTTCGTGTTGGTAGAGATTAACTGCTTTCCTAGTGATATTTAGACTTTATGCTATTATTTTTATTTGTCATCACGGTAATGGAAGTCACCAATCTTTTCGTATCTGGTGGTAGATTTGTAAGATATCCCTTATTAAAAACGATGTACCTATCTGGAACATCAATACCATTTGCGTGGCTGGTTTTTAAAGCATTAGCCGAGGCAACATTCTAGAAATTCACGTAAGCTTTAAAATATTGATCCTAGTCTATATCTGTGATCAAAGTACACAGCTTAACGATTTGAATGCTTCTAAAAAAATTTGAATCTCCTTTACGTTTATTTTTAGAAATACTTCCAATTTAAAATTTTGTAGAGAAAATAAAAGCCTTCTCATTCCTAATGACACGCTGATTTAGCTTTTAGCTGCATAAACATTCATTAACAGTCGTGCATTTTTTGAAGCTGAGTTACCTAAAGTTAAGTATACAAGTTTTTGCATTTCACTATGAGAAATGTTTGAAAATAGTTTTAACTATTATGGAGCAGGATGCGAACCCTGTAAAAAATATGGAATTAGTTGGTAACCTAATTTTTCTCTAATTTTGAGCGATTATTTTATTTTTCTAGTCACTTTTCGGTGTGTTTAGTGCATCCTTAAAATCATAAACAGAGTAATTACCGCGTCTCCATCACTTAAAAATTTTGTGTGAAGTATGCACAAAATCTGAAGCAACATTTTTGATAAAAACGTAAACTCTCATGCTCGTCAGCAGCGTCGAACATGAAACCCCTCTTTCCTCGAAAGGTAAAATTTCAATTCAAAGGATTGAAAAATGTTTCAGAGCATCGCAGTGATTTTTCTAATCTCAGCAGAGGGAAAGAAAGAACCCTCGTCTTTGTTTTTCTCTCCGTCCCATTAAATATTTGTCGTTACTCTTCGTATCTCGCTCCACCGCGCGCGCACATAAAAAAAGAAGACGTTAGCTCGAATCTCAATTAGTATATATAAATTCGCTGGAAATATCACGAAAATATATCTTTATGACTTTTTTAACGCCACTCTATGAATGGAAGTTTTCTATCTCTTTCTCTCTCTCATTATCTCTCTCCCTCCCTCACTCACTCTCTTTCTCTCCATCCTTCTTTCTCTTCCACCTCTCTCCCTCATCTTTCTCCTTTTCTCCCTCCATCTCTCAGTCCCTCCTCTCTCTCCCTCCTCTCTCCCTTCTCTCTCTCGCTATCCGTCCTCTCTTTCACTCCCTCTCTCTCCTTCCCTCTCTCTCTCCCTCTCTTCCTCCCTCTTTCCCTCCCTCTCTCCCTCCCTTTCCCTCATTCTCTCTCTCTCCGCCTCATTCCTTTTACGACACGTCGAGAACGACTAGAGGAAAATGGCATCCTAAGCTAAAACAGATCTCAATTCCATCCACCAATGAGATGCGACCTCTCCGTTAACGTTCCTCCCCATTTCTCCCCCTCCTCCTCTCAGCTGTCACTCAATGCTCATTAATTTCTCTCTGCCTTTCGGGACTACCATGCAGAGTTTGCACTGCTGGTGAGGCTCAAAGTTGCGACGACGCTATCTTAGTAGCTTCCAACTAACCTCGCCACTCTTTCTCTTGTCGTTCCACAGCTCTTCATCTCTTCATTTCTCTTTCCCTCGTATGATCACATATCATTCTGTACACCCTCCATGACGAAGATATATACTTCTGCAAATGAAATCTACAAGCTACTCTAAATTGAGTTCATATTCGCTCGTCATTAAATTTTTATAAATCTTTCCGCGGCTATATGCATATGTATGTGGGTATGTATAACATAATAGACACACACACACACACACACACACACATATATATATATATATATATATATATATATATAACTGCCGTTGTGGCTACCGTTAGGAGAGCAGCTGGGGTGTCGGTGAAACACATGGAAATATGTATATTATATATGTAACAGAGGATAACATTATTTTTAACGATTAGAAGGGTAAATAAGTCATAAACTATTTATTGATTTTTCGATGAATTTAAATTATTATCAGTATTATTGTGGCATATTATTTTTAAATTTTAGGAGTCCAAGAATTCCAGATATCACTTTTCTCTCTCTCTCTCAAAATGAATTCGGGTTTGCAGCATCAACATGACAAACGACCTGAAACAAAACTGTCGATGGCAATGAGACTAAAAAAACTTTAAGTGGAAAATATCATGGCCGTTAAAAAATATATACTCTTAAAAATGATTAAAAGATAAATAATTATGCCAGAATCAATGTGATCAACGAACGTCTAAGTGGAAATTTTTGATTGATGACTGAGCAGGTGCTGGTGATGAAGACCTGGAATGTGTCGCGGAAAAGAACAATGAAGGGTTACTTGGCAACTCGTAATCTCCCCTTCTGACGCAATATTAGGACCCATCTCCTGTCCCTCGCCCATTCATCTTATTTTACCGAGGACAATTGACGTCAAAAAATTCCTTTTTTTATTCCGGCGACTGCCTGAGAAAATAATTGTATTATTAATCATCCTCATCAGATCATTTCCAGTTTTGATATTTTTATTATTGACTCGCCATTTCGTTGTACAATTATAGAAACGAAAATTAAAACAGAAGTCCGATTCGAATATTTACTCGAGATTTTTCTATAATAAAATATCTATTTCAACACTATGGAGTCATTTCATTTCACTAAGCCGCGCATATTTACAGTGTTTATAAATTTGTGCGTGGGCTATTTTAATTAGTTAACGTACTGAGAACAGTCGCTTAATGAAATATACTATTGGTAATAATTCTCGCTAATATCTAAACCTGCTATTCTCACTCCATATTGGTAACGTTGTTATATCTGAATCGATTAGAAACACGCTCATCATATCAGGAAAAGTTTGTCTCTTTAGCGTAACGCTTATATAATAGTACTATATAAATAATCCAGAAATTCATATTTTTCAGAAATTCCCAAAATGGCCTATTGTCACAAGTATCCTGCCATCAATAAACCGCGTCTATATGAACGGCGAATTTCCTTATTCATTCTCTGCCCCTTCTCTCTGAAACCCACTTTTCCAAATTGGGTATTGATGCCTTTAGTCTCGTTTTTCATAGCAGAGTAGACTAACGTAAACAGAAGATCGAGAGAAGAATGTGGTTAATGGTTTCAGACGTCACTTGGTGGAATTTCTTCATAATGTAAAAATTAAAAAAACTCATGATGTTGCATTGCAACGAACCTAGGTCGTTTTGAATAAAATTTGTGGAATTACAATAAGTCTCTTTATTTTTACATTTACAGAAGAACGTGGGTTGATATTTTTGTGAAGAAATGCAAAAACAACAAATGAAGTACTTATTAAAATCATGCTGAGAAATGAGAATTCTAATATAAGAAGCCGAACTGTACTGGTGCTAAATAATGAATAATTTCCTAAGGGAAAAATGTTCTAGAGCCAAGGAAGGGCAGTACAGTAGATTCTCGATTATCCGGGATCGCATTAACCGGGATGCGGATTAACCGGGATGCCAAAAAAAATACGAAAATATTTTGGAATAGAAGAAGGTGGCCGCTGAAAAAGTATACGACAGCGTAATACGATGCTAAAATCAGGAGGAGGAATGAAGAGAAGGGGGAAGAGAAAATGACGCAGTAACGTGATATGCACATATGTAAATTGTATGTCGTTCCTGCTACTCTGTTCGTGTCAAATAGACATACATATTATATGTGTTACATACAATGTATGAATTTCACAGATAAAAATCACGTAGACGGCGCGATTAAACACGACTCCTCTCTCGCCAAGTGGGTCAGGATATTTTGCGCAAGTGTTCACGTGTGCAGTTTGTCGTAGCGGGTGCATGCATCTCTTTGTTCTTGTTAATTTTAAAGTTGAATAACCCCTGGTGACCATGTCGAAACGTAAAAGAGTTGTTCTTTTTATAGAAGAAAAACTTGACAGTAAAAAAATCTGAAAAGGGTTAACGGTGAAGTTGTGAATGAACGAGTACAATGTTGGTGACCAAACAGTACGTGATATTGTGAAAAACAAAAATAAAGTTAATTGAGTTTGCCGGAGTTTCTGATAGTCTAGCCGGAAAACTATGAAGACGTCAACCTACGATGATTCGGACAAAGCAATGATTTTTTGGTTTAACCAACAGAGGGCTGAGGGAATCCCGGTTTCTGGAGCTGATTGTGCAGTGAAAGCAAAGTATTTTTTCGATGAACTAAAATTAACAGGGGACTTTGACGCATCATCTGGGTGGTTGACGAGGTTTAAGCAAAGGCATAGAATTTGTCAAATTGCTATTCAAGGTGAAAAACTTAGCTGTGATGGGCCGACAGCTGAGGAATTTAAGTTTCAATTTCAACATTTCGTCGATAAAGAAGGATTCTCGCCAGAACAAATTTATAATGCGGATGAAACTGGTTTATACTGGAAGTGTTTACCACAAAAAAACTTTAGCTTATGAAAATGAAAGTGCCGCAGGGCATAAACTTCAAAAACAACGCCTTACAGTATTATGCTGTGGTAATGCCGCCGGTTCTCATTATTTGAAGTCATGTGTTGTTGGGACTGCAAAATAACCTCGAGCTTTCGCAAAAGTTTTTATCCAATTTTCCCGTCGATTACTACAGCAATAAATCAGCATGGATGAACAGAGAAATTTTTGTGGATTGGTTTACAAATAAATTCGTACCAGCAGTGCGCCAACACTTAGAATCTCTAGATCTTCCACAAAAAACTGTTTTACTCTTAGACAATGCCCCTAGTCACCCAAATGAAGACATTAAAGTCTGATGATGGAAATATATTTGTCAAGTATTAACCTCCAAATGTGGCAGCTTTGATCCAGCCTATAGATCAAGGAGTAATACAAAATATGAAAACAATTTATCGAAGAAATTTACTGCTGAAGTTTGTAAAAGAAGATGGTGATGTTATTTTGGAAAAAATAAACGTGTTGGACGCTATTTATGAAATTGCTGCTGCTTGGAAACCGGTAAAAAGTTTGACTTTAAAAAAATCATGGCAAAAACTTTTACCGAGAAACGACCAGGAATTTCTTGGTTTTGAGGACAGTTTTAACGAGACGGTGCTTGAAGTATTGCACAATTTACACGGCATAAGTGGATTTGCAAATGTTGACAAGGGAACTGCGCGATTGGATAAATTCAGACCAAAATTTGCCCGGTCATGAAGTATTAAATGACGAAGAAATTGTGCGACGTATTACTGCCATAGGTGAACCAACAGCCGCCGATTGGACCAGGAAGAAAACAGCCTCATACAAGAACAAAGAATCAATTAGCGCTGCTTCAACTCATGCGGAAACCCTGCTAGATTATTGGGAACAGCAAGACAGCACCCTTGCTGAGAAATCTGCGCAGCACCATTTGCCGAAAGGTGAATGAAGGGAAAAAGCAAACTTCTTTGTTGTCGTATTTCAAATAAAAGTGTAAGGAAGTTTATTCTTTTGTTTTTGGTTTGATTTTTTTCGATGCGTTTTTTTAATTCCATTTTTAAAATAATTTTTTAAAATTTCTTATGGATGGTGATTAACCGGAATTTTATTAACCGGGATTAATTTTTTCCCTATCATCCCGGATAATCAAGAGTCTACTGTACAATTATGTTAAGAATCTATCCGGAAAATTATATGTAAAATCGGTGGAGAACTTAACAGACTCGGACGTGGAAAAATATAGCGTGGGACCCACTGATTTATTAAAACCGATTCATGAAATGAAATAAAAGTTTCAGGAAAATATGAGAACACCAGCAGACACTGTTAACGTAATGGGATCGAAGGAATAAAAATAATGAACCGTATTTACGACACCGGAAAACCGTCTTTAAAAGACCGAAGAGAAATATAGAAGAAATGCTTCTGGAGGATCAATTTTGTTTCAGAAAGCGCACAGGTAAAAGTGATGTTATTGGAGTGACGAGAATTATACCAGAAAGTACATTTTAATAGAACCATCGTTGATGTGGTATTGATTACGCCAACTGGATAAAATTTATATGTATAATGAAAAATACAGATGTGGTCTATAATAATCGAATGCTGATGAGAAATCCATGCAGGAATCAAAATGTAGGTTTTGAATTAGAGAAAGGTGATGCAAACGGGGTAAATTCAGAAAGATAATTCTAAATATAAAATGTAGATCTGAAAAATAAAAATTTTTTAGGGTATTCTTTTTTCAACGATCGAGTAATGATTACTGCAATTTGGGTAATGGCTGTCTTGAAAGACGCATCTGTTTTTGGAGCGTTTTTAACCAACTTAAGCGCCTATTGGCTTCGTTCTATACTTCCGACCATACGCATGTTCGTTCTCAGCTTCTATCGAATGGATTATCATGAAATTTGATAAGGACAAAAATAGTAAGAAAATGGAATAAATGGTTTACATAACCCAATCAGGGACACCACTAACAAGCAAATATAGACATTGATGTGCATGATTATCTCCCACATTTTCGCAAAGACGGTAAAATTACGCGAGTAAATGCGACAATGTCACACACATGTGAAAAATGGAGGAAACCGTGTCCCTCGTTCAGACAAAGCGCGCCAAGGACGGGAGGACGCAATCCACAATGACAGAAATCGCATTCTTATAGATCAGTTGCGGAAATTGGCAACTGGCCTCTCGTAGCTCCTCAATGCCCTCCTAATAAATGTCCGCCGCTCTCTCGGATCTTTACGTTGGAGACAAAATCGAAACGGCGCTATTCTGGATGGTAATGGAGCGTAAGAGGCGTTCGTAGGGGTGGGTAAACGACTGTCGGTAGGAAAAAACAAGGCGAGAACGTCGGAAGAAAAGAGGTTTTTGGAAGAATTCGGAATCGAGAGTGCGAAAGAGAGAGACGAGGAGAAACGGTTCGGAATGAGATAGAGATAAAGATGAGGAGGGGAGGGGATAAGAGGGGAAGGTGGAAGAGGGGAGGGTATAAGACGGAAAGACGGAGGAGGGGCGGGATTCCGGAAAGCGTAGATTCGGAAAAAAGAGAGGATTGGGATAAGGAAAAGGAGAAAAAATAATAGACGAGCATCCCGGGAGAGGTGGAGGAAGGGAATTTTCCATCGGATTTCGTGAAGGAAAAAATAAAACATACACATTCGAAAGAGCGAGTTCACGTGTTTGGACGCCGATATGAGAAGGGATGTAAAGAAAAAAGAATGAAAAACACTATTTTTACCCATCCCTTCATTTTTTCCCACCACGCGACACCCTTATGCGGGATCGAGAAGGCAGGTCGTTGAGGATGAGGGCGGATGAGTGGGGGGAAAGGAGGAGGAAAAGAGAGGGAGAATGGGTGTGGGGGTATGAGGGAGGATGAGTGGGGAATAGAAGGAAAGAGGGTGGGGAGATGAGGGAGGATGAGTGGGGAAGAAGGGGGAAAGATGGGGTGGAGAGTAAAACGTGCCGGAGGATAGTCTCCAAAAACCTTAAGGTGTTATCGCGCTTACGATAGATGATTGGAAGAGGGAGAGAGAAAGGCGAAACAAAGGCGAAGAGGAAAAGAACGAGAAAGGGATTTTTATCAGCAGGAAGAACGGCCTGGCGGGCGCCGTCGAGAGAAAATGAATATCGGGCCGGAGGCGATATCGGCGCGGTGGAAGAGGAAAATAGAGTTGATGGAAAAATGTATAACAGAAGGAAAGCGGTATGAGGATATTTTAAGGGAAATGGGGGATAGGAAGGATTAGGTATCAAGGTGCCGCAAGGCGGTTTCCCAAGAAGAAAAGTGTATTAACTGGATAACAACGTAAGTAAATTTTGCGAATTTCTTAGGGTTTCGCCGACCCCCGCCCCCTCCCTCCCTTCCGTCGTTTTTCTCGCATTTACCTCACTGGCCCGATTATATTTAAACGATGTTTCTTCAACGTTAACTAGGAAAATATATTGTCTCCTTTACAATCACGGTGGAAGTTATTCACTCAACCACTGACAGTTAACACAAAAACAACAAGTAAGGGAAGAGTTTCAGTGCTAGTTATACAAGGCGCTTTTATCGCCGATTATTCCCTAGCGGTTAATTTTGTATCCACCAAATTTTTACCATGGCCTTCTCTAATATAGACCAACCCATCCTGAAATTTTGGCTTCTCCGGTTGCAGGATACCAGAGATATCGCCCGCACAAACGGATATACAAACCGAATACACAAGATACTTTTTTTAGGAAAAAATCGCTGAAAAAGTACACCGTGAAATTGAAAAGGGAGAAGATCGATAGCGCACGGAACGATCGTGCGACGTGTCCTTCAAAGAGGTTCTTTCTGTCTTTTCATTAACGAAAACCTCTCCCAAGCAACAAGTTCGATTGCAATGCGACACAACACGCCGGAGTAAAATCCCAGCACGAGAAATACCGTCTCCGAGTCGAGAAAGGTATCCGTGACGTGAAGCAAGTAGACTTTCATCGTAAACTGTTTACACTTTGGGCGACACGTCCTTTTGTCTCGCGGATCATCAACAATTTGTTAGACCGCACGTCATTGGATGCGTTGCAAGACGGTTATCACGCGTCTTTAGTTTTTTTTTAATCGAATTTCCTACTCCGTGGCCTGTTTCCCCTTCCGCTATTTCTTTCGTCGACTTTCTTTTACTTCTCCTTGCTTCCGTTTCCTCCGGCATCCCCTTTAAGTTTGTCCTTCCATTGTCGCTCCATTTCGTTCTCTCCTGCTGCTTTCCCGGCATCCCTCTGTCCCTCGTTCCGCCCAAAATGATGTGTACTTTCTTTCTGGCTCATTTCCTTCAACCGGAACGAACTCTATATTTGATGGCCTCACTCCAATACAACTTTCCTTGTTTCCCAGCCTCGAGTGGTATCTGAGGTTAAGCGATACCATCAATTTGTCCGCTGTCATAAAGGGTCGGCAAAAAAAAGATTGCCCGTGTTTTTTTGTTTCTCGTCGTATCCAGTCCTATGCTTCATCGAAAAAGAGTGATCTTCCGGCGTTATTTTTATGTGGTATTTAATGAAGTTATTCGTCCGTTTTAGATCAGGTGTAAGCACTGCGGTTGAAATTGTTTCTATTGATGTTGAACAGAAATATTTTTACTACTAATAAACTTGACTAATTGTAATACTAAAGCTCTGATTGCTCACTACATAATTAACGTTTGCTTATAAATTAAGAATATAATTAGGGTTCTAAATTCGGCAATCAAATTTCAAATTAAGTAAATTCCTTTTAAATCCTACTATTGTCACCACCCAGCATGAAACAACTACATTGCAAATAACTTCAACCACTGTTCGTTTTCAAATAATAATAACCTTTCCAAGAGATGCTTTTGAACAAAATTTCCATTAATTCCATAAGATCTGCCAAACAGTAAAAGCGACTTTACAGGCATGACCTGGTGACCTTCAATCAAGATAAAAATCATATAAATGAAAGTAAATTTTTAATACAATTACTCATTGGCCAAAATTTTATCTCATCAAAGGAAAAAAAACTTTTCTGCCGGCAAAATATTTCTGAGATAACTCGAAAAGTGTTCAAAAGACACGTGTGACTGTGCGTGTGCACATATGTGTGTGTATTCATCAACATCTCGCGATAAGCCCAACCATTTTCCCGTAACTGTCACAAAACTCCAAACCAAAAAACTCCTCCCTTTCTAGTATCCCATCGTGCAATTTGCTTCCCGTATTATGATTACTTTACATCCGTAAAATAACCTATTCGAACTTTTCCTTGTGCCGTGATAACCTGACCCGATTCATTTTTTTCCTTTGCGGGAACTGAACTTTGTCACAGTCAACTAAACTACTTGAGAACTTCTGACTCTCTCCCTCCCTCTCCCTCTTTCCCTCTCCCTCTCTCTCTTCCTCCCTCTCTCTCCCTCTCTCTCTCTCTCTCTCTGTTTTATATTTTTTGGGTCGAGTTCTCTGCCCTCGCCAGACTCCTGTTAAATAGATAGGTGTTCCTTCAGCAAAAGTTTTGGCTTGCGGGTCGTGTTTTAATATGTTACTTTGCGCGTAATATTTCCGCGGAGAGTTTGCTTTCAGTCTGCCGTTACTCTTTGATGGAAATTGAATGGACTAGCTAGCGCGCTACAACCTCATATTTCGATGAGCTATAGTTTTTTATATCGATGTTTCACGTCTAGTATGCTAAATCAAAATGAGATTCTAGTCGACAGCATATACTGTAACTTTTAGTTCCATATTCTTAGGCGAATTTATCATTGATTTGGCCACAGCAAAGCGAACGTAGTCACCAACAACTTTTGATTTGATGCTACACAAATTTATCAACGATAAAAATCTCCAAAAAAGAATTATCGAATAAATCATCTCTTATTCCCGAAATCAAATTGGCTATCTCCAATAGCCATAAAATGTTTGGGAAACTCAAACGATCTACATAGAAACCGTTACCAGTGCTGTTTTGAGGCCAAATCTCCTTTCAAATGCATCTGAGTTTCAACTACGATGAAGCAAACATATTATAAAAACTTTAATTTGATGCCACTCATATTTGTTACTGATAAATAAAATTATTGTCTCACAATCAGTAAACCTTTATACGCCACTCAAGGATCTTGGTGTAGCGTAAGCTAAATTTTAGTAACAATTTATTAAAGGTTTTTTATATTTATCTTGTTTTCCGAATCAAAGTATTCGTTCTGCCATTATTCCCGGCTTTACCAGAACCGATTATTCTCAAATGAGCCAAATAACACTTGCGTCGAGAGGAGAATTCCCATTGCTACCTAAGAAAGAGAGACCCTCCTATTCCGACTTTTCCCTCAGCATATTCTTATTTGTTCTGAAAATCGAAGAACGCCTATACATTTTACCACAATCCACCCGCAGTAGATATCTTGGATTCGGATAGTCAGCGGAGAATGGACGTTACTTGAATGGACCTCCATGAGCAACAGATTCAAAAGATTTCTTCACTCTTTACCCTTTCAACTACGCTATCCATTCCGCGTGGCCATTATCCATGATCCCTATTCCTATTTAGTATTTACTTAAAAAAACTAACGCTCCTCCTCGTAACGCTGAGAAATATTTCATTTTCGAATGATTTCTAATTTAATAGTTACGGTAGGAAATACTCCAATGGTGATCTAAAATTATGAGAGAAGACAACATACAATTTGTCTGACAAGCATAAATGCGTATAAAGTTATTTTGAAGTTTTGAATTAAAAGTATTGTTCGCCAAAAGTAACAAATATTTCATTTTTAATTAAGTGTAGAAGGATTTTTGTATACTTGTATCATTCCTGTTATCATAAATTTAAAATATTTTGACTTTAAAATGTCCACTATTTTAGATTTTAGGCATGATGCTTCTTTTATGAATTCATTAAAAATAATTAAACAGAAAAACTGTAACGAAATAAATTATGCATCTAATGCAGCTAATCGACCATAACTACATATCCAAAGCGATCAAACAAACGCTAATACATTTCAGTAAGCATGAGAAAATACCTGAAAGAAACTTCTATGCATTCATCTAGAGACTGGTGAAAAAACCAAATTAAACGAAATTTGTGGGATTTATTCGCATTTCAGGGAATTGGTATAATCTCACGTGTTGGGTTTATGCTATATTCGAACAAACCTACACCTAATATATCCCATTGAATAATCTCCATGAAAATACCGTTTCAGCGAGTTGTTAGAACAACGACTAGTCCAAGCTTGGGAGTGCATTCAAGAAAACTTTTTCGTAGAACGAGAGTTGAGTGTCTGATAACAAGTCAGAAAAGAGCTGCTGAGCCAGACAGTCAATGGCGGCTTTTTCAAAAAAAAATTAGACGGCCAAACCAAGAAAACGTGCATAACGAGACCAAACACTGAATCGATTGGCAAAAACAGCGTCTGCTGCTTTCGTTTTTGGTGTTAACGCGTCAGAAAAACTGAAAGCGGACCAACACAAGAAAGCGTGCACAACGAGAGAGAATACTAAATCGATTGGCGAAAAAAGTCTCCATCTGCTTTCGTTTAGGAGGAGTTGGCGCGTCAGAGAGACGGACAAACGGGACGCATAAGTGAATTTCATTGAAAAAATCGCTAAAAATGAGGGAAAGATAAACTATAGTTTGTGGATGTTATTTCGCTGAGCATTTTCTTCGATCATTCTAAATTTCGGCTTCGGAAAACAAGTTCTTCGTATTTCAATGGAAAAGAAGAAGAAGGAATAAGTCGTAAATCCACTATTCCTTTTGTATTTTCTTATTTCCTCTGAGGACTTACAATTATATTTTAATGTTCTGATCTCATTTCATCCATTTGCACTTAGTGATTCAAAATTTCCGGTCGGAATATACAACTTTTTACTGTCGTTTCTCTCAATATCTAGTTAGATGAGACAGGGAATAGATGTATTATTCCTTGGCATAGCCTTCTCAAACAAAATCAAATGTTCGTTTCAGCTATATGTGTTCGACTTTAGAACATCTTTCTCTATGAGATAGGTGGTATTTTTATAAATAATGAAATTAATAATACTTGCGTACAGTTAAACCTTGTTATAACCTATGTTTTTGGACCATCGACTTACATTTTATATCTCTGGTTGAAATAAAAAAATTCCACAGAGTATAATTACTTTATATTTATGAAAGAACTGGGGCTTTTTTAGCTTTGATTTGTAATAAAATGGCTTGCTAATTTCTTTCTAATATTGTAGTTATTTTCTCTTGTGTCAAACCTTGTCGCTTAATGTAACTCAGCAAGAGTCAGCCATTAATTATTCAATGCAAAATATAATTTTTGGCTAATAATCACTTTAAAATGAAATTACTTGTCAAGTCCACATAAATTTATACCTCATCATGAAAATGACTTAACATTCAAGTTCGCTGTGCCGGAATATTTTTACATTATTCATACAATATTCGACGTAGAATAATATAAAGTACCTAAAACTTATAAGTAGGCCATCGTTAATTACATTATGACGAGATTTTTCCGAGATCAAGATTAATCGTCTGTCGAAAATATCCTAAAAATAAGAAAAAATTGACAGGTACACCGTGACCAAGTTATTTCACGAGTTAAAAATCATGAATCAACATATACGTGATTGGATTTACCGTTCGATTTTCTCAATCGACCCATCGCGATTTTTTGTGCATTTCACGTGCGCATTACCGAAGGATATACTTAAGTTAGACGTGCGATCTTTAACTTATGAGGAAAGGGACGGAAAAGTTCTTGCATGCGCAAGACCTTTTCTTTATTACACAAAGAAAACACATTAAACCTTCTCCGATCCGGATCGATTTAGTTCTCCTCGCCCTGTATCCGGCCAACCTTTATCACCCCCCCCCCCTCCCCCCTCTCTCTCTCTCTTCTGTGGAAGTGTGCAATGAGGAAGGGATATTCTCCCTTAGGCCCCTTTAAAAAATGCCTCCCTTTAAGTGGAAAAATACAAAAATTTCTCCGCGGGAGCGAAATTCGTGCGGTGGCGCGGGACAAGGAGGAAGAGAGGAATAGGAAAGGAGTAAAAGGAAGAGGGGGAAATGGGAGGAGTGGGAGAGAGACACGAGGCGGGGGATTTGGCTGAAATTTCAATAGAGGATAGTGTTAGAGGGCAAAGAGAGAAGAGATCTGTATAGGGTGGATAAGGGACGGCCCGTAGCGAGGTTTTGAAGGCGCTTTAAGCAGCAGAAAGAGAGGAAAAGGAGAAATTGAGAAGTGGAGAGATGGAGAAGGAGGGGACGAGTACAGGAGGATGGAATCTTGAGGCGAAGAAAGGAGGAGGGCGAGGAGAGGCCGACGTCCCCTTGAGACAAAGGACGAAAAAGTCGGATGGCTGAAGGGAAGAGGATCGAAGGAACTCTTGACACTCGTCGCACGTACCGGTAATAACGACGTCCCACGTGAGAGTTGAACTGCCGGTCGATTACCTCAAAGGCGAAGAGGGAGAGGAAGGCAAGGACCGCGAGACTTCGGGAGATGGGAAACCGAAAGGAGAATAAGTATCTATAGATACGGGAAAAGGGGAGTGGATCCGCGGGTATATGTTGGGTATGATACATTTTAAGGCGGAGGTGGTGACATTCCGTCTTTATCCCTAGCCCATCGAGTCTGTGCGTATGTCTCATTGCAGTTTAAAAGTTTGCAATTATAATCGAAGAAGTTTGTTGGAATAGTTCTATCAGCGTGAAGTTTCCAGATCAGTATTCTTGTAAGAAATCGAGAGATTATATTAATTTTCCTATGCATGTAATGACATCTTGAAAATGCATTTATTTTCCTTGCAAATAAAATTACTTCGTACTTTTAAATGGCAATCAAGGTATCTATTTCTTCATATTCCTTCTCACCATCGTAAAGTATAGGATTGCCACCTCTCCCGCAATTAACCCATCTTAGATAAAATAATTTTCAGCTTTACTATTCGTTTTATCTTATATTAAGTTGAGATTTTGGTAGAATCATTTCCTTTGATTCCAATAAAATGATACTTAATGTATAAATATACTCTTTATAAAGGATAATGTTAGCTACTATCTCTGATGCGCCACAAAAGCATTTTTATTTCAATCTAAACCAATCAAGTAACATTCAAAATTGTTTTGGATTTCTTTTCAAAAGAAAATGGAGTTGGCGGAGAATTAAAGAAAATTGTAATATTTGTGCTTTCAGTTCCAATATCCAACGCGGTCTGCGAAACTGTGTTCAATGTTATTAATGAATTGTTGTACAAAGTTCAAAACAAATTAAGTGTGGAGCATTTAAAGGCAGAAATTCAAGTATGAACCAATTTTAATTATTCTTGTAAAGATTGTCATGCTTTTTTACTATCAAAACCAGATCTTTTGGAGACTGCTCAAAGAAGTTCAAAATACAAATTCAAATGAAATAAATGAATTATGTCTTTTGAAGTAATTCTATTTTTAAGAGTTTGTTATTATAATTTATAGAATTATGTTCAAACAAAATTAAGGTTTAATATTCATGTCTTCTAAATAATAAATAAAACAAGTATTATTGTTCTCATAAGTTGTTTTTCAACCTACAAGCAATCTCGCAATTAACCACTCATATGGCTCAACAGGGAATAATTGAGCTCGTCTTATGATTGAAAAAAATTGAAGAACAAGCAATTAAAAACGTACTTGCCGTGGGTATCTCTGATAGCCGCAACAAAGTTCATATGGTCGATATCTTCCGGAATAAGCAATTTACAAGGTGGAAATTCTAACTTTAACAATAAAATAAATATTAAATAATCATTATATGTTTCCTAACAAGTAAATAAAACAAGTTTTGTTACTCACTTTAGTTACATTTCGATCTAGAGAAAATTCTCCCGAATTCTCCCATAATTTGCTACTCATGAGGTGGAAATCTCCAGGAACCAACTACCCATAAGGTGGCAACTCTAGTAAAGCAGTTAGGTATAATAATACATACTTCAATTTGCTCATTCTATCATTTGCGATTCTAAATCTTAAAAATTCGTAAAAAATTTATCTAGATTCCTCGAGCAATTTAGGGTACACGCATTTTGATACCGTTGTCATTTCTCTAAAAACGCTTATTTCTAATTAAAAATAGAAACGTATTTGATTCATAGTCAGTATTGTTGCATTTATTGTTCTTGCCGATTTCAACTCAACTAATTTTCAAATTTATAAATAAAATTGGGGGAGTAATTTTTAGTATTTGGTAAGGAATATGAATTATCGTATATTTAAATAATTTGAACAACTAATACAATTCTGGAATAATTTTATATCAGTACAATTCTCCTTTTCACACGAAATCAAGGACATAACAAAGTAATTATTTCGGTTAAATGCTGTATTATTATCAAGGATACTTCTCTGACTCAAGGAATAGCAATCACATTAAAAATTGTATAGGCCACCTATGGTGAAAACTCTCTCCCATTCCTTTAACTGTAAATAGTTCTCAATGATTACCGGAGTGAAAGGAAAATTCCAGGACTTCATAATGTATATAAATAAAAAACATAAAATTAATTAAACGAGCGGCTTTCATTTCTTTTCCAATTATTTCTCGGTTTTTCCATTTCAGCAGTTTTATGCGCTGAAAGTGTAAAAATGAAATTTGGACGGAAAGTAAACACGAAAGACAAAAGAGAGGAAAGAGGTGACAAAGAGTGACCGGAAAAAAGGACGGATGTACAGAGGCGAAATGGAAAGTCGCCCGAGGTTCCGTTGCGAGGACGAGCCAATGCTCGGGGGCGCGGCAGAGAGTTGAATAGCGGTAAGTGCGTAGGATGAGACCCAAGACGGCGCAGGAGGAAAAGGAAGACGGTAGAGGAGGAGGAGGAGAGAGGAAGGAGTGGAATGAAGGGTGGGTGAAGGAGAAGGAGCGAGGTGAGTGAGGGGGCCACACTCCACCTCTCTCGTACGCCTTTTTATTTATTCAGACTTTTTGAGTGCAGTCCACGCGGGACAGTTAAGTGTCGCGGGACCTCAAAGGAATCCTCGAGATAGGCTTTTGTTTTCTCACGCTTAATTAAATGGAATATAATGAGCTTTTTCCGGTTAATGAGTTTTGAATGGGATGTTTCGAGCAGTCACGCGATTTTATTTTTCGCACAAAGGGACCCGTTTTATGAGGTCCACGAAATGGCTGCTGCTGGACCATTTGAGAATATTGGAAACGGGGAGGATGGCTCAATAGGATACGTACTTTTTGGAATTGATTGCATATTGTTCTGAGAGAATATATAATAATATAATTTATCTAAATTTCTCGCCACGATGACTTGAAAAGCTCGAAATGCCGCAAAGAATGAAGCATCCGTTTTTAAAAGGAATGTAATAAGGCAGGTTGGGGCAGGTTGATAATAGCTAGGCTAGTTCGGCCCCAACCAAGAAAACATCCGCGCTCAGAAACGAGAAAATTGATCTGCTACGATAGTTCAGTGGTAAAATATCCAGCCGGCAAGTGGAAGACCCGGGTTTGATTCTCGGTCATAGTAGACTTTTTCTCGTTTCAAAAATATTCTTAACATTAGCATATGCCTGTCAGCATAGGATCTTCAGATCACTTTATTCTATCAATTTTTAGAAATTGGTGAAAAATATTTTTTTATTGTTTTTGGACGTTTGATATTGTCGTCCTTCCAAAATTTTAACCAAAAAATCAAAGCACAATAACCTTCTTCCAGCGGCGATAAAAGCGTTTTATCCAAGCAAAAATATGTGTTATACATTAATTACAATAGTTAACTGGTGCACTTGGGGCGCAATATTACGATCTATAAAATGTATTCATAAGCGCGATCAAGGCTCCGCATTAATATTTCTTCATCATGTTTGTAGATATGTCTCATTCCTTGATTATGAAAGGAAAATTCCTTTAAGTAATTATTAAATGATTACTTAACGCAAACAAACATTGTCTTAATGATATATTTCTGCCCTAACTGTTCATTTGCCCAACGCCATTTTCTCTAATCTCACGCCTTACGTTTCTATTCTATTTCTCCATGAAAGCCATATTTCTTAAATTTCGCAGTTCTGTTGGAAAACAGCAATATAAATGCATGCATGCATTCATCCCTGAGATGAATCGGATCTTCACCTCAGAACTCCCCTCCACATTTTCTCCCTCAGCACAAAGTGTTGAGGCGGTCGTATAACGCCATGTCGGAGTATACCAATTCACGCTCCGGCTACTTTCATAAGAGCATGGAGTGGTCTCAACACGGTACCTCGTTTCCTGCTAGGAGTATCTTTAAGCGCCGGGACGCGCAAGAGGGGTGTCTCCATAACACTTCGTGTCACGCGCAAAGTGAAAGAGAGAAAGGGGGGGGAGATGTTATAGCCGTGCGCCTGCAAGCAACCATGCCACGTTCATCGAATATTTGGACCGCAACGCCCTCTACAAAGTGGGTCTCTTTCACGAGTTGCAAGCAAGCAATAAAGATTCCCTCGGCACCTTAGTCCAGGCGTTGTTTTCCTTAAGAACTCCGTGCGAAAGACAGTCTACTTTACTACAGCCTCAAACAAGTTGTGAATTCTTAAACAAGATTGGGAAACTGGAATACATGGAGTTTTCAAACGCGCTCTTTGTGGTTTGGTAAACAATCCATAAAAAGTAGTGTTATCTATGAACATGGATAAAATTACGCGCTTTTATTTTTTTAAGTTGCTATACCGCCGCATATTAGGACACTATAGCTTTATAACGGTGGGTGTGTGTTCAGTTTTAGTGTTTATTATTTTATGTTTGATATTTCACGAAAAAATTTATTACCAAAATTATACAGATTTTGAAAGCAACCAATTTAGTATTAAATTTATAAACAGTTTCCTATCCACCACTGTAAAACTTTCAAAAAATTAAACTTTTGAAGAATAAGTGACATAAATGTGGAAATGTACGCTGAACTTTCATATTTCTATCTTTAACACCTTCGCAGATATTCAAAAAACAAAATTTTAAATGGGTCCCAATCCGAATTTGTATATTTTTTTAAACTCAAGTCTAAAGAAACACTAATGGCAGCAGTACAATCTACACTCCAAGTTCCAACTCTCTATCGTTTACGGTTTCGTCACAGTTTCAATTATAACGTTCTAAAAAATTATGGATTAATGAAACAAATTATCTAAAAATGTTTTAATTTATGGCCTGAATGGTTATAGCTTTAGAATTCTTGCATTTATTAAAGGTATCAAATAGAAAGGTCTCGTAAGTTTCCTTATGTATTATTAAAGATGCGCGTAAAAGGTCAATTAGGTCATAATCTAAAGAGGATTTTCCATTGAACAATATGTACCAAAATAATACTCGCCCGACATACATAATTAAATCAGATCGGACATACCAAATCTCATAATAATCAGTCTATTGGGATGAAACATCCGAAATGACGAACGAACAGACACGACTTGCCCTATTATGGGTTTGATGCTTGCAAAGAATCTTTAAAGAATGGTATGACGGAATTGAAATTTTCGAGTTTTTTTATAATACTATCCACTTATTTTAAACAGTGGTATTATCCATTATCATTACAAATATTCAACTAAATAGGGAATTGATTTTACTGTGAAATGTGTTTAGCGTCAAAGCCCTCATCAAGGAACAGTATTTTATTCGCGATTAACCGGTTTTTAGGCAGTACTTCTGGGTTTAGCAGACCGCTAGAAAAAATAGTAAAAATCAAATTAATTTTAAATCTGTAAAGTCAGCTATTGGACAAAAACATTTAATTTTGTGCCATATATATCTCTACCATAATAGTCAATGCATCTTAAAACTGAAGCAATAGAACTAACGAAAAATTAATACATTTCCGAAACTAAAGCATGACAATAAATTTTATGGAATTAAAACATTCGAATTTATTTGTTGTGGAGAACCGAAGGGTAAAAAAATAAACAAATTTTCCCTGAGTAGTGCTTTTTTTCTTTCAGACTTTGAAATGGAATATTTCATTTTAATTTTTCATCGAAGGAAAACCCTCTTCTTTTTTAGTTCCACCCTTTTGCTCGGTTACCCTCTGCCGGAAATCCCTCACCTCACTCGAGGGCAACCAAAATTCGCATTCAACTCCGTTGTGCCCTTATGGCTTTTAATCCCGTCCTCAACGAAATTCTCCACGTCTAATCTACGCCCGCGCCGTTAGCCACTAGGGCGGAACTATCGCGTTTTCAGCTAACAAATTCGGGCGTTAAAAAGGGGAGAAAGAGGATAGATGCTGGAGATAAGCCGAAGTGGATGGCGGTGACGAGGATATGGGAAAGAACCAGGTGAGGCTGAGAACGAAAGAGTGTGGAGAGCAAAGGACGCGAGAGAAAGAAAGAGCATTAGTTGGATGGAATATGGAGAATAATGAGAGAAAAGATGATAGCTATGCAAATACGCGGGTCGTGCTTGGAAAGTTGGCGGCTAGTAATCCCCTTGTCACGCACGAAACCCAATGGAAGAAAGGGCTTGAAAGATACAGAAATAGGCAGAAAAAAGAGAGTTCTTTATTTGGAAAACAATGAGAGCATTGGAATACCTACTACCAAATAACCACGCACGCACGCACACCTGTAATAACAGGCTAAATTTTAACAGAACTTAAATTGCAGCAAGTCCACGCTGTACGTCGTGGATGAATTCCTGTTGAATACGTCGCATAACGAAACGACTTATTTCGAAACTTAATTTTCTCATGGTAAAAGACGGCGTTACGCTTCTAGCGGGCTTATTGTGACACTCATATGTAATTTTTAAACCAAGTGAAACATCATATTACAATGCATGAACTGTACTCCAAAAATAGGTAGGCAAAATAAAATTAATAAAATTAATCGGCCATCAAACACCCACCTGAGATGATTCTGAAATTTGTTTCAGAAGGTTTGTGTGACGAGTGGTTATGTAATATGAAAAGTGAATTATTTATAGCTAATTAAGAGAAAATTTTAATATTTTAATTGAATCGAAATAATAATCTTATAAGCATATATATATAGGATGGAATGTGTTTAAAATATATGAATACTACCAAAAATATACTAAAATCGCCAATTAATACTGAACAAAGAATAACTGAAAGATATAAATAAAATGTCATTTTAAAATAGAGCATAAATTCATTTGCATATGTGTACACAGACAGACATATATGTGAGCCATGCAATGGAGAATAGAAAAGAGATAATGCGGAGATAAGGAAAAGAAGAGGAGGAGAGAGAAATTAAACGTGAAAGATTAACCAAGAAGAATGAGATGAAATAGAAGGGAAGAGAGGAAAGTGAACGGAAGAAAAAAAGATGACGGGAAGGAAATTATTACATAGGAGAGGGAGGAGGAATGGCTTGTATTGAAATGAATCATAGCATTTATGGGAGAGTGAAAGAGAGAGGATTTATTTAGGGGAGAAAATAAGAAAGAATAATATGAGATGAAGGGGAAAAGCGAGAGAAAAAGGAACGATTTTAGCTTGATACGTGTCTTTGGCCCTTAAACACTCACCCAAACGCTGTACCGTCCCATCGCCCAAGTGATCCGTCTCTTCTGCTTCCTTATATATTCTCACTCCGCCACCGCCACTCGCCTTTCAAAAACCTCTTTCTTTCTCCGTGCCGCCGCAGTTCAAAATGGCAAGATCGTGAAGCGACAAAAGGGATCGACGGAGGGGTGGAAGGAAAGAAAAAGGCGATGTTGATTGCGGGAAGGCGAGGTTAAGATAATGAGGCGCGTAAAACAGGAGACGGGAAAAAGACGACGCGGCGTCCCACGTGCGGCGAATGTGTCCCTTTCGCGATAGGCAACCCCTAGCACCATTCTCATTTTTTTATCCCTCTCATTAGAGACCGGGGCCATTGGCCCTTTCGGTCGATGAGAGGCGAAAAATAAAACGCGACCGAAAGGGAGAGATATTTTGTTTCATATTAGGTTGATAAGTAATCGACAGAAAATGACCCTTATCTCGTAAACGTTTTTTCATATTTGTATCTAAATTTACTTTGATAAATTTGGAAAGATAAAAGTGACTCCCAGGAATATTTTCTTCTGATGCCTTTTTGCGACCCTGATTTGGATGGCGACCCGAGATTGAGAACTACTGCCTCACCTCATCCATCTTCGCTCCTCCCATTTCCCATTCACCGTCACTCATTTTGGTCGTGGAGAGCTTGATGAAGGAATTGGAGGATGTAAGGAGGGAACAGAGATGGTTTGAAATTTACTTTACTCAGAGTGAAAATTGAAACCCTTGCATCGTCCGCCTTGATGGTCCGGAACAACGCTACATAGGAATCTCTCGGACCGGGGATTCCGATAACGGCGTGTCGCACAAAAATTCGACCTTAAAGCTTAAGGGAAGAGACATTCTCTCTCTCCTAGACAGTTTTTCTTACTTACTTCCTCTCTTTCTCTCCTTTTGTTCTCGTTTTTCCATCAAACCTCCCACTCCGCTTCGCCATAACGGGTATAATGGCATATTTTCCTCCTATAAAAAAATTTCCATCGAATCCTCAAATGTATTGGTATTGCTCATTTTTATCCTTTTATTTATGTGGTGATACGCCTACAATCGCCGTTACAGAAAGAGGCGTCGTGAATAATTCTTTTCATTCGATAAAGAAGAAAACCTGTCGCGTAAAAAGGCAAAAATCTTCTTTTAAAAATAGTTCGTGATAATTTCGCTACTTTCCAAAAACGCTGTGATTTATTTTGCAGCTTCATCTTCATTTTATTGCATCCGCTTAACGAATGGGAGATAACGGTTCTATATGCAGTGGCGTGCTACTGTTTTTTATAGAAAGCAGTAATAAAATTGTTTTACGGCCTGTTAGGTATTACCTAAAGATAATATATAATTCAACGTCTCAAAATTGATCAACGAAGTAACTCGCTAAAGTTTTTAATGTATATTCATAAATACAAATTTTATTTACTCAGCAAATTTTATAGAAGGACAATTTGCTTGTAAAAACTTCGGAAAATAAATGAAAGCGCAAGTTTCTAAAGCTTACATTAAAGAAATTTTGCTCTACTCATAGGGGGCTGGCCCTTTGCTCGTAGTTTGAGCACCACTGAATTGTAAATATTTAAAATATATACCATAAAATTGGTCGCGGGCCGCAGTTGTCCCGCAAGCCACACTTTTGGAACCCCTGATCTAGAACGTGGGCCTTAGAAGCCCTACACTACTATTATTTATGAAATAATTAACTTGTTTATACCTTTGCATCTATATAATTATTAGAAAAATAGTACAAATCATTCAGTATATTTCTCAAACACGAAAATATAAACAAAAACGTCGCATCCAAATTTATATCCCTCAAAACGTTTCAATAACATTCATCAGCGTTTAAGTCTCTGGCCTAAATTTTTTCTCCAATTTACTTCTCTCCATGTTGCTCCATTATCTTTACTTTCCCTTCGATGCACAAACAAGGGACATCCCACATCCCAAGAGTGTTTCCACTGGAGGACACACGAAAATAAAAATACGTTGACTACCGATCATTCCATTGGACGAAAATTTGATAGTGTGGTAGGAAGTTATCCCTTTGGAGGAAAAGAAAGAGAAATAGAGAATAGTGGAAAAAGACTTTATTCAGCCGCTTTTCCACGACCATGTTGTAAGTGTGGGAGGAAAGTTAATGGGAAAGGGTGGAAAGGGAAATAAGAAGGGAGATGAGATCGGGGCAGCGTTGTCCGGCAAAGTCACCTCCGTGGAAATAAGAGACGGAGAGAAAGAGAGAGAGAGAGTTGGGAAGCTATTTGTCGATGGCGGAGAAGAGGGTTGTTAAGACGACCTCTCCAAGGTCGGGAAATATGGGAAAGACTCGCCGAGAAAGGAAAGATTCCAGAAGAGTGATGCGAAGATCCCTTTTCGTTTTTTCCCATTCTATTTTCATCTCCGGAAGACCTTTCTCTTCTTCGCCCTCTCTCCCTCGCCTCTCCACGTGACGAATCAAAAGATAGGAGATTCTCCGTAAATATTTTAATGAAACGCTAAAATATTTTCCTGTTTCCTATTAATATTAGGTTCAAACACCGATATGGGTTTTTATGCAACCCTTTGTATTCGTGCGTTCAATCATTTTAGAACCTAATTGACGTCGCTGGGGCAGTTGACAAAAGAGCATATGTGTAATGTGAAGTAAAACCATGCAATTTCACCGTGATAACTTAAATTGGTTTACTTCATCCGTATGTACCCCGTACTTCAATCTGTAAAATGTTCCTAACCGATGTGATAAATGACCATTTGAGAATGTTCGATAGTCATTATTAACGGTAACCATACATTTTTAATGATCACATCTGCCTGGAGTGACTTTTACAGTAATTGATTTGACCAAGAGCGGACTAAAATTGGAACCTATTTTGACATAAAATAGTCAAAAAACAGGTCAGATTATTAATATAATGCCTAAACAATGCTATTATCTCTCTTAAATTAGAGAAAACAGAAAGTTACAGAGCGGACCTCATATTGGTTAGATTTGTACTAAGTTCTAAAGTTTTCAAAGTCACGAATGATATAAATAACAGACCCCACTCTTCTTCCAGAGCTACTGAGCTTGGCTATCGAAATACGTATTTAGCGCTTGGTTCCTTCACGCTAAATCCTTTGTTTGTTTACGGTCGGAGTCGACTCTTCAGGTCATAGTCACGAATGATGGTAATATTTTTTTATATATTATTACGATCTATAGGTATCAGAACAGATACATTTCTTGATTAATTGCCTTGTTAAAAATACGGTAGGCCATCAAAATGCGCAGAGTTAACGCTCCCGGAAACAGCGAATATCAAATCCATGAATCTGAAAATTAAAAACTTACGAGGAAAATGGTTAGGAGACCTAGATGAAGGTCCACAGCTAATAAGAATTGATTTATAAAAAGCGTCACTTATCTGCTAATTATGAAAAATTAAAACTAGGGCAGTTAATTACAACAACTGTAAAGAATGATAGCAATAAGAAACATACTATATATATAAATACTATATTGAACCAACTGCGTAAAAGTGCTTTGATGTGCTGGTGAAATATGATCGATTCTTCTTATGCTACACTCGGATAAATATCCAATACGTTAGAAGGTATGAACAAAATAGCCCCTGAGCTATAAGCAGCCACGGGAAAAGGAAAGCCGTTTTCATGGCAATCCTATTAAGCACACGTGCAAACGATATATGAAATAACATTTTCCTGAGAGCAGGAACCGAAAGAACTTAAGCCGAAAGAAAAATAAAAAGATAAAGCTCGCCTAAAAATACGATCATGTTCACATAAAAACACATACAAAGTCACATGAATAGATTCAAACACACATACAGGGATTCCGTAAAAATAAAGCAACCCAACTGCTCCCGTAGCAATAACTTATACACGACGCCGCTGGTTAAATCCTAGAATAATCAAGTTTATATGTCGTGAATGTTAAATCGGTGTACACAGGAACCACTCATGAATAATCAAAACCGCAAATGTTGAGAGTTTAATGTTCAAAGACATTATTCATAAATGATAAATGTACTGTCAAATCCTTCATAGCATACATTTTAACGGATTCAGAAAGCTTCAGTTTACATTTTATATTGTTCCCTATCATTTTTTTGAAAGCCAATGCTCTATTCCAACAGCTGCACTATAACTCAATCTGTCCCTTAAACCTTTGTGGACCTCCCGTTAAAAAAAATTTCTCAGACGAGTGAGCCATCATATATTAAGTGATCTTGGACGTTATTACTTTTTAAATTGAAAGGAATGATTTCATCATTGCGGAGAAACGTTGATGCGTCATCGTGCAGGTCAAATAAATAAATGAATCAAAGACATCTTTGTGTAAGAACTTCTGCCTCGAATGACATAACTGCGGATAAGGAAAGAAATAATTTAGTCAATTAGGTACGCTGATAACCAGATAGACATAAATCTACCCATTATTCCTTGACCGAGGGATTTTTCACTTAACGCACGATTACCACACTTGCAGCTCAGTTGGGAACACAACACTTGCAAGTCTGCCAGCAAGGAGAGACGAAGCTATGTTTGCGAAGATATCCATAGCGTTTTTCTTCATCTTACCACTGTGGAACGCGATATCTACGTCTCAGGCGGAATGCCAGGACGTTTGGGGCGGTTCCTACATAAACCGAACCGTAGAATTTTCTCTGCTGAGCAAAAAGAACCAGACGGGTCACTGGATAACAAAATTTTCCCTCGACAACGCGGCGCAACGGTTGCCGAAGAACTGGAAAGCAGACATTAAACATAGCGTCGAAAGGGACGGAGAGATGGAGATCTTCCACATTCGGGGAAGACTCATCGGTGAGAATAATTAAACAAACTCCCTCATTCAATCCGTTTTGAATGACTTTCGGAGGCATTTGCTTCCCAAATCAGTCTATCAATCCGTGGCACCTTGGGTCATAAATTGTCTAGAAAGTTAATTCTTTATTATTGTTAGCCTGAAGTGTCCTGTATTGTTTTAGTTCCTCCCGCTCTTCCGGCGGATTACCAGCTCTTTCCTGGAGTCGGTTACTACAAATTTCACGAGAAGGATCCTCTCGACTTCGACAGCGCTTATGCGGAGTGCGCGAAAGAAGGCGGTCATCTTGCGATAATCAACTCGGAAGCGGAACATAACGTCATCCGGTCTTTCGTAAAGAAAGACCAAGCTTACCTCGGATTCGACGATCGCGCAAAAGAGGGAGAATTTGTCACGATATTTGGTGAGTTGAAACAAGTTCTTCATGGCCGTAATTTGTAATACAGAGAATTAAAATTTTTAAAACAACTTCCTACTCGTATTTTCAAAAGATCAGGATTCTGTTTTGAAAGACTCATCAGTGTGGCTAGGCATACGCGTCATTCAGTCACCGCAGTAACTGTGGGACACACGCGTACTTACGTATTTTTTGTCGCAGTTCTAAATCTCCATAAGCTCTTCTTACATAAAGTTGTCTTTATTTTTTGAGGATGCAAAATTTTGTTAGCGTTTGGTGGATGAAGTCAAGTGCTACAAGAGTTGCGGGTGTAACTTATATCGTGGGGACCGTTGGTAAAAATTTGGCAGTACTATGAGAGTTATGATGTTGTGAATCGTATTGATTCAAATGAAGAATTGTGAATATTCTCTTCTTCGAAATGATTCCTTAGTTTTCTTGTCTATTTTTTCATATTTTAATGATACTGGTAATGTAAGACAGTAGATATTTTAAACTATTATCTAGGCAATAGAAGTTTTGTTTACTCCACCTTGATAGCACGCAGTGTGTTCTTTAACCCGTGCTTATAATTTCCTTTTGGCCAGTCTGTATATATTATTTTATGTGTCACATGTTGGTGACAAAGTCCTGTTTCGAAAATATCAGAATTTTCCATCGGGATTTTGAAGTATATTCGCAAGTAAATTATTATTTAAATAAGCCCTTGTTAAATCAAGTTCATAAATATAATTTAAAATGTATTTAAAGTTTCTTAGGGAAAATGTAGTCTTGATATATTTTTTTATATCTGATCATGCAATTTTAGTGAGGGTAATATTTAGGTAAATTCTATTTTTGTGTTAATTATGTCTCCAATAATATGTGTTATAATATTTGTAGGTTAAATCCCTCTTGCTCGATTGAAAAGCGGCTCTGGACGCTTGATGATTGAATGATTTAGAATGATGCCCATGAATGTGTGAATCTCTGAGTAATCTAAAGTGTGTCCCTATTTTATTAATATCGAATTAATTTTGTAAAAATATTCATTGGGCAACATCTTCCCTTCTTGATTGGTTAATTTTCAAGAAACGCTATATGTAACACAAAAACTCATTACCTATATTTACGTTTTATTGCGGCAATTTTTACCTGCTTCGAAAAAAATGCATTGCTCTATGAGTGAGAAACGAATCGATTACGCTCTCGTTAAAATGATTTAAATATACATTTCGTACCAAACGCATATGCAGTTCAAGTTGTGAAACTAGCTAATATCAAAACACCAATATCTGCTATTCTTTAGATCAAGAGTAACGAAGACGCGGCGCGCGGGTCGAGTATGTAGGCTAATGCCGGCACCGGATTTCCCTCCTCCTAGAGGCGTAGCTGGGAGATATGGCAAAATTTTAAGGAAATACTACATTTAAGTAGAATGTGATTTTTTTCTACGTTTCAATACAGAATAATAGTTTTTATCAACAACAACTTTAACATTTGAGTATTAAATTAATACTCATTCATGGGAAAATAATCTGTCGGCATTTTTTGGGAGACCGATTTGCGCCTTTTGCAGGCGGCGTCTATGGCAAATGCCACCTTCGCCATACCCTAGTTACGGCAATGCCTCCTCCCTTGTGTGTGTGTTTGGTGTGGAAGGACTAATGGCTATAATAATAGAAAAGGTTGATTAGTATGAAATTCCATAGAAACAAACAAACCAGCGGCGCGCGGGTAGCACACTGACCTCCAGTTCAAGAATCGCGCTCCTCTCATTACTTTGATTCTTCTGTAAGTATATTGAAAAGAGATGCATCCACGAAGTAAGAAAGAGATAGGAAACAATATTAAAATGTTTAATACTTAGAAATTGCATGATATTTTCTAGTTGAATAAAAATGTATACCGATTGAGCGTTGCGCTTATGATTCAACAGAACTAGTAAGGTCCTTATTAAACAATGTGGGTCGCCACATGTTTCGAAACTATCTATTTTATTGTAACGCAATTTGAGTTTAAAACCTCTGGGTTCTATCCCATCTATTTTATACATTTTCTCACCTTTCTTTGAAGGTATTTTGTATATTAATTCCATGTATATGTCACCACTAATGATCTGTGGCCAATTTCGGCACTGACAATTTTATTAAGTGAACAATGTCGATCATGAGAGAAAACATCATCCTTTTAGTCCCTAGCAGGCTCTTATGGTTGAGGTAAACAAATATTCTTAGCCTTTGAGATGGAAATGGTTTTTAGCACATGAATTGACACAATTTCAATAAAATTACCGACGCCAAATAATATTCTTTAATAACACACCATCTATTTTATTTCCCTCAACTAGCATAATAAAATTTCGCCTTACGTTTACTTACGCTTGCTTACTCCAGTGCTTCTTTTTTCAGGAGAACCCTTGAGTTCCACAGGATTCACAGGATGGGGCGCAAACCAGCCGGACAATGCCGGCGGGAGGGAGCATTGCGGAACCTATTACCCCACCATTGGACTGAATGATTTACCTTGCAATTTGAAACAGCCATTTGTATGCGAGTATGATCTTTCATGGGCAGAATAAAGGGGAGTTGATGGCCCTTAGAAGTGTATTCCAATAAGATATTATCTTTAGGCAAAAAACTATTCCATGAAATTTTTAATCATCATTAACTTTCAGTTTCATTTATATTTTATGTACGAATTATATAAAAAGTAACGCATGTACATGTTAATTTCTATAAATATTTTATCCCATTGCCAATTTATTGAATATACAAAAACAACACTGTCAAATTAAAAAAATAATTCTGCTCGCCTTAAGGAAGTAACTCAAGTTATAATTTAAATATTCTCAATATCAATAAAACATTTTAGATGATCTTATGCGCATTTCGACTACAAAGATGCCCGAGTGATTTTCCAATATTTTTAATGCAATGATAAGTAGAAGCTATTAAAGCTATCGAAATTACGAATCGCGCCCAAATGATGTTAAAATATTTCAGGCAAGATGGCAGTTATAATAAATTAACGCGCACAAGTGAAATAACCTACTTATGGAAATTGTGTAATCACACACGGAAACTAATTTGACAGCGGAATAGCTTAAGAATGCAGTGGTTTTTAATAAATATCTATTATTTAAAAATAGCTATTGGAGGACCAGCGGCTAACCACACAGCTCTCATATTCTTCTTCTGTGCGAAGGCAAACATATTTTCTTTTCATTTGCTGCAGAAATGAGAAAAAACGTGGCTTATATATGTAAAGATTCGTTGGATGATTTTAGCAAGTTTCGGCTGCAACGTATGCAGTTTTCCTAAGTATACCAAGAAAAGACGGGGAATCGGAGATTTATTGGTATTTTAGTAGGTTAACTTTCATTTGAAATATCATCTCAAAGATTCACAATAAAGATATACTAGTCATCGATTAGCTAATCAAAATATCTTGCAAGTTATTCATTATCCAGTCCTTATGTCATCCAATGAGGTTTTTATGCGGAGGAAAGCCAGAAATGATTGTAGCCTTCATTTGAGGAGTTTTGCGGAATTTAACACGAATACGGGGATTTTAATTGGTTGAGGGGTATTACGGAATAATACATTTAACGTGGGAAAAAGGTATTCTTCGGGGCATTTTGATTAGGTATCGCCAGAATAACGGCAACCAAATGCAGATAAGAGCTACCAGAGAAGTAAAGCTCGGAGAGATTAGTTCAAACATTTTTAGAACAAAACGCTCCTGCCTGCATGAAGACAAAGTAGGTGAAATCTATAAATAATATTTTAGCTGTAACTTCGTGCAAGCACGCTTCACATGACACGTTGCATACTTCAAACTTTGTAGATTTGAAAAACCTAGAGTTGATAAATACGGGCGAGAAACGGGACAATCACGCTATTAAATTTTTTTAATAAATAATTCCGCAAATGGGCAATTAAACGCAACAGAAATACTGAAAATTATAAAAAACTGATTCAAGTCCATGAAGAAACTATCTCGGCTCGATTCCACGCTCTCCTCTATGATTCTTGGCAGAACACATGCTACCGATTTCTTAGAAAACCCTCGGGGATAACATAAACCACTCTCCCTCTGCAGTAAACTTCCGTTTGCGAAGGTTTAAATGCTTATTTTTCAATAATCACATACTATCAGCAGGGTTGCCAACTCGTGAGGAGTTGATTCCGGGAGATTTCTGCTCCATGAGTAGGGAATTTTGGGAGTATCCGGGAGGTTTCTCAAAGGTCAAAAACGCTAAAGCGAACCATGATACTTGTATACTTATATTGATGAAAAAATATATAACGAACAGTTAATCTTAATTTTATTTTCTTAGTACAGAGAAAGTATTGTTTTCGTGAAAAAAAATCGAGTTCGAGATATGAGCACGTTTTGACTATTTTCTCAATTATGTCGGTGTGTATGTGTGTGATAGTTTTTTGTGGACGCACTAAATCATAAACTAATGGTCAGAGTAACACAAAATTTTATATTTGTAATTTTTATTGTAATTTTTGGCTGAAATCAGTTAACGGGATATGGATGTTTACTCTTGTCATTGTTTCGTTTTTGGCAAATAACTATTTCAAATCTTCATAAATATAGATGTGCTTATTATATACCTAATATACAATATTATTTTCTATATTTTTTGTATTTAACAAATTTTCGTAGAACGTATTGTTTAGAAGATATTTAATTTTTTTCGTAATTTCCAAATAAACACGGTAACACGCCGGGGAAATAAGATATAACAAAATTTAACGGAAAAAGAAAGGGTGCAGCATTTTTTTATTAGCATTTTAAAATTATTTGCAATAATCGTACGAATTTGGCACTTGAAACTTAAGACGCAAGAATCGATGATATTTAACTTTCCTATCATCGATTTTTGAAACCGTTTCGGTTCTTGCAACAAATTTGTTTTGAACGCGGAAATTCGACTATTTTCTGGTGAAAATGTTTGTTCGTTATGATGAATTGCATTGTTGCGGTTTCTTTTCTTTTTTAATTCTAGTATATCTGATTCCCCTACGAGAATATCCTTTATATACTAATTAATATTAATTATAATATTATTAAACGTAATTAAGTTATATAATAATACAATTTAATACTGTATATGTACTTATGGAGAAAGTCAGATTTTTATAGTCCTATATAGATGCTATATAAAGGTGCATGAGTCCCACCAGGTCCCTTGGTAATGTTGCCAACTCTTCAACAGTGAAAACGGGAGAAAAGGGCCTCAATCCGGGAGTCGGGAGAATTTCTGGAATCATGTCCTATTCCGGGAGACTCCCGGCGAATCTGGGATCCCTAACTACCAGGGATACCTAATTAAAGTGACCAAAATTGGCACGTGTACCATAATTTTGCCAGCTCTGCCCCAGATCCTCATGGGCGCCGTTAACGGACACCAACCAAGCCCCCTATATAACGCATAAAAACAACAACAACCAAGTGTTCTTTTTAGGCTGTTTTACAAAGGAAACATAGCCATATGAAATGGTCGTGTCTGTGTGTGTGTGTGTGTCTGTGTCTGTGTGTGTCAGTGTCTGTCTGTGTCTCTCTGTGTGTGCGTGTGCGTGCGTGCGCGTGTGTGTGTGTGTGTCCCTCACTAACAACTTTTGCATCAATGGACCGATTTTCATGAAACTTCGTATGAGGCTCGTGCTGCCAGGGACCAACTCCGGGCTTCATTTTATTTGGCGAAGATTGAAGTCCCGGGATCGATTCCAGGATCGTTTTTTCCCTATTTGTTTTACATAGGAAGTCTCAAATCCATCGTGCAGAGATGTCTTTAATACTTTAAAATATCATAAAATTTTGATATCGGAGCAAAGTTTGTACTGTTCTAAGAGGAAAAGAATGTAGATTCTAATTCTTATCACGAATTTTGATAATTGATTCCATTTTCTTGAATTTCTACTAAAAATAGCGCTTTTGCGTTTTAAATAGCATTTTATCGGATTGTTGCCACGGAGACGATAATTACCGAACTCGGCTTGAGCGTAGACGAGTGACCAAATGGGTTATAATTCTTTTCCACTCGACTAACCTTCAACAATGGGCAGTTTATCAAAACATATTTTATCGTAAAAACAGTAACATTTATTAAATTCGTTTATTTAAAAAAATACATCCAAAATAAAATGTCAGAAAGAGATTTTGACATTGCTTTTAGTACTTTAAATCTTTAAACCTAATAATGCTCTACTAATTTGTTTTTCCAATTTTTCTCTATCATTGAAAATATATGAATTACAAATGGTATTTATGGTATGAGAATTCCTTGGAATGACTAACACAAACAGAAACATTTTCTGCCAATATAAGTAATCAATTCGGGACATCAATTATAAGTAACCATCCTGCATTAGTCCTGGTTTGGACTTCTTGTTTAGAATCATTTTTTCGTGAATCAGATGGCTACATTGTTGCCAAAATGCGCAACTGGTTTCTATAACCTTGTAATGCCTCTTTGAAATACCCAAGATATTTTTTTCTTTTTTGATACTTAAGTGCTTATTCTGGAGTTTGTTTTCAGCCCTAAGACGAATTCAATAACTCTCTTGTAAAGTAAGATACTTTTATCGATACTATACTTCAAAGAACGTGTAGGTCGCTTCATGTAATTCCTTACCTTTGAACCGGTACTATATATTTTGAAAAAAATAAAATATGTCATGAAGGAGATAACATGAGAAATACAGCATAAAAAGGTTTATGTTATTCAATTTACCATTTATCCTAAATATATTTAATAATAAAAACCGACAATAGAAATTGCCTTTCTAATAAATCAAAGATATCTTTAAACTGCAAACAATTTCAATTTGGCAACACTGCTTCTTATCCTCGGGGGCAGGGAAAGGTTCCCCTTACGATGGCTGCAATATGACATGTATTTGGCCGCTCAATCTTTTTAAACTCATGAGGATGAGCTCATCACCGTGAAGAGAAACAGTAGAGCGGGACAACCGAGTCGCATGCATCACTTAATTACAGAAAACGCCGCGCTAGAGCGTCTGTAGTGGCTTACACGCACAGTTAACAATGAAAGAGGAGAATAATTAAGCAAATAGAAAACACGCGAAAAGAGACTAAATTATAAATTTGCTCCTTTATTGAGCGAGGCAAAAAATTCTCCCTTTTACACCGAAAAATGTCAAGCCATCAAGTAGCTCAGTTGGGAACAGACTCCTACCAAGTCCGCCAGCACAGGCAGACGAAGCGATGGTAGCGACGAAATCCATTGCATTATTCTTCGTCGTTTCCTCGTGGAACGCGATATCTACGTCTCAGGCGGAATGCCAGGATGTTTGGAGCGGTCCCTACATGAATCGAACCGTGGAATTTTCTATGCTGAGCAAAAAAAACCAGACAGGTCACTGGATAACGAAATTTTCGCTCGTCAACGCGGCTCAGCGGTTGCCGAAGAACTGGAAAGCCGACATTAAACACAGCGTCGAAAGGGATGGAGGGATGGAGATCTTCCACCTTCGGGGAAGGCTCATCGGTGAGAATAGTTAAACGCATTTGACCGTTAATTATTCGAATTCCTGCATTTTATACGAAGGGATTTTCAGTTGTTTTTGCATGATTTAAATCGTTCCAAACGTTCTAAATTCCCTCTCTCTTCCATCAAGTCCCTCCCGCACTTCCGGTGGACTACCAACTCTTTCCCGGTGTCGGTTACTACAAATATCACGACAAGAATCCTTTAGCCTTCGACGACGCTTATGCTGAGTGCGCGAACGAAGGCGGTCATCTTGCGGTAATCAACTCGGAAGCAGAGCATAACGTCATCCAGTCCCTCGTCAAGGGATCTGCTTATCTGGGATTCCACGATCGCGCGAAGGAGGGAATATTCGTCACCATATTTGGTAAATTGGGATTATTTACTATACTTCCGTAGGTTGCCATGTGATGAAGGAGAAAAATCTCTTTTCTCCGACAACGGGTGTTCTATCTTTCGAAGTGTTTTTTTTAAACTGTGATTAACTGCGACTTCAGCCTTATGTTTTCTGCAGGCGCGTTATGGAGATCAAATATATTATATTCGAAACAGATTAGTTGATATTGAATGCGCATGCGTAACAATGCTTCTTAATGCTAAATTCCTATCCTGTATCCTTTCTTCACACATTATGACTTAAGTCCTGCTTCCTTCGAAATCCGGTGATAATTCATCGTATATACAAAAAAAGGTTGAACTTTGGTCTATCATAGCGATTCCTATAAGCACATTAGTAAATATCTCCTCTGTATTACCTGTTGACACATTTTCTGCGATGTTAATTTTCTTCATATAAGATTCCATTTTCGGCTTGACCATGTGACTGTTTGATAAAAGTGTAAAGTGAAGCTAACTTACCCAAAAAACAAAAATACGAATAAGGCGCAAGGATTTTTATTACAGAAATTTCCTTCTATACCCGATAGTCAAATTTTTCTATCACTTTTATACAAAAGTGGCCTAATTGACCCAAATTCTCTACATCAGTCTGCGTAGGGATCAATTCATTAGTTTCAACACATCAAAATGAAAACTACAGAATCAACACAAGTAATTTTTTCTATCTAAAGGATTAAACGAGTATAATAGTTCCAAGCTACTTGAAATTTCTTCATACTTAAAATATAAATTATAAAAATAAACCACTTTAGCAGAGAAACTCTATGACATATAGCTCAAATACTAAATCATGAGGAAAAATATTAAGAATTCCTCAAACTCCCTACCTTTCATTGCTTTTGCATTTGTGTTTTCACATCTTTTAAGAGTAATAAATGTTTCTTTATAAAAGAAATCTGTCAATCCTCATGTTTATGTAAAACTGAAAGAATCGATAGCCATTATTTCCGGGATGAATTGGTAAAAAAATGTTCTTTCGATGTGAACATAGGTACCTATAGACTTTCTATTAGAAGATATGTTGTTACAAAAACGTGTAAAAAAACTTTTTTCGTGTTAGAAAAATTTCGTTACATTATTGCCACGTCTCATAATACGAAATGCATCCTTTATCGTTGAACCAAAAAGTGAGCTTTTTTACAAATTACATGATGCAATTTTCATACGAATAAGAAATCCTGTGTTCTTTGATTATTTGGCGTATATTTTGTCTAAAAGTTCATTAAGGGCTATGACAGTGCATTACGTTACATTGCCTATTACCCAAACGTTTTTTTATTCAGGAGATCCATTGAGTTCTACGGGATTCACAGGATGGGCTCCAAATCAGCCGGACAATGCTGGCGGAAAGGAACATTGCGGAACATATAGCAGCGGCCACGGATTAAATGATGTTCCCTGTGACATAAAAAAGAACTACATATGCGAGTATGATCTTTCATGGGCAGAATGATGAGGAATTATTTCTTCTTAAATGTATATTATGTTGCCATGAAAAAACGAGAAATAATTTTAAATGTTCTTAGTATTCCAAATTATCTAAAATGAAATTGACTGTTTAATCTTTTAAATTTAAACATTATATCAATGATAGTGTAAGGAAATATTGATGTGTCAAACCATAACAATTATTTCGTTCATTTGGTAATTTATTTAATACACACTAACACTTCACTGGTATTGAATGTTTTTGCAAAGTTATATTTTATTATATATTTCACCACTTACCATCATTATTTTTAAAATAAACCTTTATTACAAAATGGATAAAGTACAAAGAACATAATAATTAACGATTCTATAGCAAAGAAAATTCTCTATGCACAAGCTTTAAACTATTCCAAAAATTCATAATTCTCAGTAACATTTCTTACTCCGTAAAAATATTTTTTCCCCGAAGCCACGCAATGATTTTTATTATGAGTTAACGGACAGTCTTCATTTGTATGTTACATGTCTCCTCATATTAATATTGTACTACACGCCTTTAATGGAATAAAGTTACTCATTTTCTCAGTTATATGTAGTTCCATGTGGATAGTATACATTTGGAATTTGTCTTCGTACTTTATTTCGTAGTGTTGTTGGTGGTATGTGCTATATAAATAACAAATGCATACAATTTTTGCCTAAACTCAGACTTTAAAAATGATAAACCGTATGTATTTTACTGCGGTCATCGATTATTTAATTAACAAAAGACACTCTTAATTAGAGGAGTTTTTATTATATTATATTTATTTATTTATTTATATACATATATATGATAACTACGCTAACATGGCAAATCGCGCCCTAAATTTTACTAAGAACTTTTTCTTTCAATTTGCGCTCCACTGGGTTTTGTTTCATTTGAAGTCTTCCTTCTTCACGCGAGTTGACTTATTACTTACGACGCAGGTTTATAACTGGAGTTACTAGTGTTTTAGCGAGCACACGTTTTCTCCTTTGTTTTTGATTCCTACCGCAACCTCCCCAACAAAACGTCCAAATTACAGTTAGCATTAAGTCCTCTCTTTATCTCATTACGAGTTCATCTCTGGCGTAAGAAACCCAGATTATCTCCTAAACACCGAAGAAGATCTTATTCTCAGGATTTAGAGTGAAGACTCATCCCGAGGCAACAGTCCTTCCTCTCTCCCTCTTGCCTCCCTCTCTCTGAGCCTCCTTTTAATGCATCCGTGTCGTCATCACTGCGAGGAATGGATGGAGAGAGAGAGAGAAATAGAGGTCGTTTCCTTATTTCCTAAACATGGAGATAGCTACGACGTCATGCAGCAATCGGTAGCTGCCAAATTCGCGAAAATTGGAATTTGCCGAGAGAAAATGAGTATAAATTTAATTTAATCGGAAACAAAGGTGAGATTAGAAAATTAAAGGCAGAGGAGGTGAGGCAAGTATGGTTTTTTTTACTAACGCCATAAAATTGAGTGAAATTTAATTATTTTGTCTTGAAAAAATCGGTAATTTGTCTTGAAAAAAACTGGTATTTTTCGTCTGCGGAACTGCTCAAGCTTATTTTTTAATTGTTGAAATCAGCTTACCGAATATTCAAATACTTAATTTGCTTATCAGGTTTTACTTTTTTAATAAATTATCCTATCGAAAAACGTGGTTAATGCCATCCATTGATGATTCACGTATAGGATAAATGCATTTCAAATTCCCAAGCAGAAAGAGACGAACATTTTTATACATTTTCTGCAGAAAAAAATAGAATAACCATGGACAAAAATGGCCTCTAATGAAATTATTCGCATGGTCGGAAATTGGACAAATACGTGGCACGGAAAATTATTTGAAAAATACATTAAACAGGGATAATAAGGATAGGACGTAGAAATTTCCAGGAAAGAGGATGTTTTAATATAACGCCCGACAAAAAAACAGGCAAAGTTACATGCAAATCTTAAACTTAGTTGACAAATAGGGATATCAACCAATCAACATGTTGCTTCTAGAACAGTGGCATTCTATGTAAGGTACCTAAGAAGTTCAAGGAGATAAAATAACAATAGCAAATATTAATTATAAAAAATGCTACATAACAGTATTCATCGAAGTCTGAATATTAATTATTTCTGTTTAAAATATAAATAATATAAAGTTTCTGATGGGCCCACTTGAGTAGCACTGTTCTAGAAACAAGGACGGCCCAAAATTATATCCAGTTCAAAGAATGTTATCTATCATTATAAAGCGTTTAACCCTCTAGTAAAGCTTCATTTGAATAAAAGAAATAGCTAGGATCCTTCGCAAAAAAACAACGCAGTTTTGCGGGAGAGGCGTGAATTTTTATTCGGAATCGAAGTTTTTCATCCAAACCTCTAAGCGCGGGATTGACTGCTCCGAGAGGGGTAAGAAAGTACACGGTCTAGCCGCGAGTAAATCTTGCTCCACTTCCTTGCGCCGGCGGCAGCGGCAAGGAGGGTTGGTAATCGCTCTCAGGAAATGGGAAGGGAGGCGACGCTAAGAGGCTTTGGGAGGAAGTGGTCCAGGAGAAGGGAGAGAGAGAAAATGGAGAGGTGACGAGAACATGAGGAATGAGGAAAAGGGGAAGGAAAAGAGGAAGCGAAAAAGAGAAAGAGAGAGAGGAGCGTTCTCCGAGTCACCCACTCGCTGACTTCATTATAGCTAGGCTAGTTCCTGAGGTTCTCGCCAGAGCGGGAAGCGGGATTTCTTCTGGGCATTGCGGTTGCCGTCTCATTCGCAAGAACTTAAAACCGTCGTCCGCAGCCAACGCGGCCGCTTCCCTTCGCTCTAACTCCCTACCCTTTCCCTTCCACCTCCATCATCCTTCCTCTACCTCTCTCCCTCTTTCTCCCCCGTATTCGCAAAAAAAACCTCTCTCACGTCGCCCTGGGATACCCGCAACCAAATCAACCCTCACCCTCTCCCTTCTTCCTCCTTGCATCGTGGCACCCTCCATGGCTCCCAATACCCAAATCTTCCTATCAAAATCCGACTCTCCAGACACCTCCAAACCACCTCTCTCCCACTCCCATTCTCCAAATTTCCCTCCCTCTAACACCACCATCCTACTATTCTCAGCTCTATTCCCCGGCACCCCCGAAATCCCTGCCTCGTAATCGGATCATAGTCTTTACCCAACGTAAGTGCCTCAGTGGAGCGTATTGATTATTCTATTTGCTTACTTATTTTTCTTCGCGCTTCCGTTTCTTTCGCCGGGGGGATGGGGTGGCCGGGAAATGTTTTTTTGGGAGGGAGGCGAATCTGTACAAACCGACGGAATTCAATTTTGAATAAAAAAAATCGGGCTTCCCCCATCTCTTCTCCGTTCTTCTCACTTGGAGTGATGTTTCAATGGGCGTTCCTCGAGTGATTATTTCGATAAAACAGGGAGAGAAAGAGAGAGAAGGAAGGAGAATGGGAGTATCAGGGATGGAGAGTAGTGCAGAGGAACAAAAGACTAATAGAAAGGTGACATGGAGAGAAATAGGCGACGAATTATAAAAAAACATGGAAAGGGAGAGATAGGGAAGATATAGTGGATAAATAGAAGTTTGTTTGATAGTGTTAAAAGGTGTCTTTTACGCCTAAAATAATTATTCATATTGTTCTATATGATTCAAGACAACATTATACGCTCATCCCTCTAATTGCACGGTACCTACCTAATGCTTAATACTTTTTCGGATTACCAAGATTTTATTTTAGGTATGTATGTCGATTGCACGACTATCAATTAAAAAGATATAAAATGTTTCATTTTGTCTTAGAAACAACAAGAAAGCATAAAAGAAACAATAGTGGGTATCTTGAAAGTCAATTTTTCGATGTTGAGCTCGACGCATTGCTCATAAATAATTTCATGTATTCCTATAGAAAAACTTTCCTCACTTAACAAGGTTTCGCTCAACTTTTTCAGGAACAAATGCACAGTGCAAAGCAAGGGATTGGTGTGCATTGCACGAAGGCATATAAGGTGAATTGAACATATCGCACAATTGGACACAAACTTAATATGTGAGAACATTTTTATATTAATTCAATATTGGTGGGAAAACTGCTAATGATGAATGTTAATCATATACAGTAAAATCCATAGGGTGTGAGATAAATCCACTAAAGTTTATTTAGAAGGTTTTAAATAAGTAAAGATGGAGACTACGGCGAAATTGATGTTAAATAGAATTAACTCCTTGACCGTAAAGGTTTTAGAATGGCTAGAAAAAGTCTAAGTAAAGGTAACGTAAACTAAAGTTGTTGCACGTCAAAAATGACGGGCGGGCATGAATTAAGTACAGTTCTAAGACCTAGCAACTTAAATAAAAAGAGTCATGTCAACATTAACCGAATAAGACCAAATAATTGATAAATATATCTATAATTAATGTTATACTTTGTTGATTTTAAACGTTGATTATAGCTACATGATTTATCAGGCCGTTTCCTTTGGGCAGCTAAACGAAACAACCAAATACGGTTGAAATAAAATTAAAATTTTTTCGCTTTGGAAGTGAAATAAAAACAAAATTGCGCATAGTGATTGAAAAAAGGAATTGCGATTAATAGTTTCAATATAAACAAAATACTAAATTTGTTATAAAGTACAATTTGAAATATTTTTTAACTTCGACGCAAATACGTAGGTATATTATTTCTTTCCATTCAACTTGCGCGAATAACTATTCTGTTGACGCGCGTCTAAGCAATACATAAATACACACATTACGACAACTTTAATCTGTACAGCTCAAGAAATGCTATTTTACGCCACATATTAGTTATTTAGGTAAAAGCGTAATGCTGTTCCATGTTTAAATCCGATTTGATGCACATAATCCAAAGAAGATAGCAACAATAAGGTTACCCTTAAAGGCGAAAGCATGGTAGAATGGAATGCAAAGGCTTTTTCTTATAATAGTGCTTCACACTTAAGACAAGAAGAGAGAGAGAGAACGATAAAGATAGAATAGGGGAAAGGAAAGAGGAAAAGTCTAGGATGAAAGGGAGAGAGAGAGAGGAAGAAATGAAAAGAGAAAGAGGGAGAAAAGGAATGAGATGGGGAAGTAGAGAGATGGAAGGGAAAGAAGAAAATGCGGAGAGAGGATTCAACGGAAGTTTTAATCCGGGTGCTCTGTGAAAAAGGTTGAAATATTCCGCGCGGTTTGCGGAAATCGCGTTTTAATAAAAAAAAGCTTACTTTACTGAGAGATTAATCTGTTCGTTGGGTTAAAAAATCGCAGAAAATACAGTACCTCCATGGATCGGGGACTCCGATGAAGACATAAAGCGCTCGCAGCGGGATTTTTTTGTTTTTAATCTAATATTGGCTTTTGGTCCAGCGCTACCTGTGTAATCCTCGGAACTCCGAGAAAGTCACGTTACGCGTTTAACTTATTTACTTTCTTGATTATTTTTTGTTATCCGAAGAAATTACCGAGGATGGACGGAAACAACCAATGTTGACGCGTAAGACGGGACTTTTTTTCCAAAGCAAAGAAATCGCCGTCACAGAATCATAACTCTTAATCTCAGATTTGATCGAAAGTTTTAAGAAATAAAATGAAACTGCGTAACAGACGTGAAATGAAATATATCCCCTGGATTGAAAATGTTTGTGCAAGGGAACAGAATGTAATTTTAGATTATAATTCGAATTCAACAAGCAGTAAAATTTACCAAGGAATAAAATCGAAAAAAAAATAAAACAAATTTTTAAAAAGTCAACACGATTCATTTTTAATATTATATCATAGTCAGAAAAAAATACTACACAAATCTCCCGTGAAGTGGCCTGAACTCAGGAAATACATCCGTTCACTTCCTGCCGTGCAGATAACCAATATCAGAGAACGAACACGCCATTAAACCCCGAGGAGTCGTAAACTTCGCCCGCGCCAATAAAACACCGTGGGGGAGTCGTGGAGGAAATTGAAAGAAGGGAGTTGCGCCAGTAATTCCATTATTCATATGCGGGAATTTAATTTTTCCCCACGTCTCCTCTTCATTATGTCCCCCGCCGCGTGGCGACGATTTCGACCGTAGGCCAACCTCGATTCAGCGCCCTCTCCTCTCCCGCCTCTCTTCTTCCTCCTCCCCTTTTAACCACCCTCGCCGCCTTTCCTCCCCTTCCCTCCCTCTTTTAATTTTTTTCTTTCCGCCCCTTACTCTTCACCCTCCTCTCCCTCTCTTTCTCTATTTCTCTGAGCACCCAACCTTCAAAAATCAACCGATGGTCGTATTTTCATTCCATAATTTCTCTCTCCGTCCTAGGCTAAGCCATTTCGGAAGAATCTAATTCCTCCCACGAACTCTAGCCCTCGAGTTGCATCCGCGATTAGAAAATGTTTCTTTCTCGCTATCTTTCTGTTTCTCTTTTCAGTCCGCGCAAGTCGCTCTCCTATACATCATCTTTCCCTTCGTTTAATTTCTATACCGCTCCATTTTTCATTACATGTATATTTTTTCATGTTCATAACAATTGCGCCGTTCTTTTACCAGCTCCCTGCATCGTATTGACCAGAGATGACGAAGTATTGAGAAGTAGTAATTGTTTACCATCATTTTAGAGATTTCTGGCCAAAAATATCGGGTGCAATAGTTATAACAGGAAAGACCAGGCGCGGGATATTTTTCTACATCCTTACCGAACCTATTCACAATGGAGTTACGTTATTTATCGGATAAATTTTATGGGATACGACAATTTTGTATTAGCAACACGAAATACACTGTTCAAAAACGTTTGCATAAACTTTGTAAATTTCAGCTTTCAAATTGTTTTATTGTGCAAGCTGGAATCAGAATTTGTGAATTCCCGACTTTTAATCCTCTTGTCACGTTTCTCTACCTCAGATTTCCTTCATCCTCAAAGTTTTTCCTCAGAAATGTTCGCTGAAACTGTATTTTAATTAGAATGTGAATAACGTGCTAGGGAGAGGATTCGGCATATTAAAACTCTTCCATGATGGTGTATGTATATATATACACTAGAAGATTTACTCGGCTTCGCACGGGTTGCTGTTTAAATGAAATATAGAATATATTTTATTACTAAAATTTATAAATTTTATTTAAAACTTTTCACATTGATTTTTGAAATACAAATTATTTTATTCCCATGCTTTTTATAGAAGATATTTCTTGTTTTTCTTTTTTGTACTAAAACATGAAGATTTTGAGCACTCCCCACCCTTGAGGTCGCGACATGAAACTGACCGTGAGTGAAGGCGTCTGATATTAAACGTTAAATTATAATTTAAATTAAATAATATACTACATTATTACACCACGTTTAAGCACGGTTCACTAAATAAGAATATTTATTAAGTAACTAAATAAATAAACCGAAACAACATTAAGTCCTTGGACTTTAACAATGTCATTGTTGTCAAGGTATTTATGGTTAAAAATGCAAATTTAGTCATAATTAATGAATAAACATGAAATGCAAGCGATTTCGAGTCAAAGACGAAAAAAGACGATATGAATAAGAAACTATGATCATTCTTCTTAAATACTGTGCAGGTACGAAGTTCTTACGTCAATTTGTCGAATTTCTTTCATTCGTTTAAAATAAATTTCCTACTATGCGAACCGTATTCTAGCGTCAAGGTCACCAGCTTTCTCATACTGATCGAGAAAATTCGTTTCGTTTTTTACGGCCTCCATTGTTTTCTGTCGTTTTATCAATTAGTTTATGATATAATTGAAATCCTCTTTCAAAGGTTTTCGTTATAGTTATATTTTATACATGTATTGTGGCGCCGTCCCCGTCCAGTTTTTCCTCCTCATGTTAACCAGATAAAGTTTTAAAACTTCGCTAGGATGATGTGGCGATTTTTTTCCTCCCCCCCTTTTACTCCCGCACTTATACGATAGCACTTATACGATAGCGGCGATATTCGAACTAGCGATATTCGTACTTGCATGTTCGTACATGCGATTCGTTATCGCCGATATTCGTGATATCGCCGGACTAAACACCACGCCCACGAACGCCACGCCACGGTCGACACGCCCTCCCGTGGTGCCTCTCTGCTTTATATACCCTAATTACCCCTCGCCTCTTTAACCTTCCCTCTTTCCCATGGTTATGCAAGAACAGTGGAAAAGCGACCAATCACCGGGAATAATTCAACCATTTCGAATTACCCGCCTGACGTCATTACCTCCCTCCTTCACCACCGGCGTCACGTGACAGTCTATTCCGATAGTGGCCTTCCGAGCGACGAGACGCACAGGAGAGCAACGAGTGAAGTCGACGCAGGTGTCCCACTCTAGAGTCCATACTATCCGGCAGGAAAACATTGTGTGGAGTGGACATTGACCTACCGGGAGCCGGAAGAGGATAGTAACTATTGGATGTGATTTAACTGACATTAACTAAGTTTCGTTTCGAATCGCCTTCACCTATGAGGTGTATTGTGTTTTGTGGTATTACTTAAATCTATTCAAATTCAACTGTTGGATTGTTATATGTCTATATTTCTATGTTCTATTTATAGTTTGTCATTAGCACTTAGCACATCAGTGGATGTTTTTGCACCGAAAATTATAGTTCGCTGCAATACAAACCTCGGGTAACTTTTAGAAATGGTCAGTTATCTTATCTCGCCCCACTATTGACTACGAAATATTTGATTTTTTTATTTCACGCACTACCTACAAATAATGCCTTAGGAATGAATTAAAAATTCTTTCTTTCTTCCTAAGCTATAAGGAATTTTTTCGGCAGCATTTAAGTTAAATATTAGCGTTGTGCACATAAATTAATTAACTGAATAAATAAATAAGCTAGTCAACGGATAAAAAAGAAAGCTACAGACACAACGACTCTAATGGTGTAATTTCATAAAAAGAAATAAAATCTTTAAATCGAGATCATTTTCTTTTTCTTTGCTCGAGTACACATGGCTTTCACTCTGTTTTATCTTTTCAACTGGCGGCGCCCAGAAGGCATTCAACTCATTCCGTTTGCTTTTAATTTGGATTCCGTCGGAGAGACAATTTCCGACGTCCCTTCCTCACTCCTTACGCGTCGGCTCCGTTTTAAGCCCAAATATTTACCAATTCCTCCCAAATTCTACAGTATAAGATGCCATTATAAATAGGTATGATGACACAGACCAAAGTTAAATCAATAACAAACTCTCCACCGCGAAACTAGTTGATGGAAGAGAAGCTGACTAGAACATATGCTATGAGCAGGATGGATGAACAAATATATGTACAACGAAATGAAATGCAAGAAGAGTTAATTTCTTGCAAAGCAAGTTGGTAGGTAGTTATTTGTGTAACTTGTTAGACTACCTTATAGATAACTTACTATGTAACTTCGCATGTAGCTAAATGCGTAACTGTACCAAAATTGATATGTAGGTAGCGTTGAACGTAACTTTATTGATAACTCTGCAGCTAACTTTGAGGGTAAATATACGGATAACTTTGTTACTAACTTTGAATTTAAATTCATAAGTAACCTTCCAGACAGTCTTGTAATTATCTCATGGTTAAATCAATAGGTAATTTGAAAATGACAAAGTGAGCCATCTTTACGAAGCTTTGTAATATTGTACTTATGTTACTCCTAACAAATAGATAGTTGAAAGTGTTGCAATATACATTAAAATACGATTTTAACGGCCAGCGGTGCATTTGTTTGCATTTTATTGAAAGTGCCATTTAAAACTTGTTTTCACTGAAATTGCATTCGTGGTAATATTACTTGAGCGACTCTTCCCTCGTTAGTCCACGAGAATTGAAGTATGAGGCCTCAGCAACGTGCAATAGAGTCAGTGCCCTCGCTTCCTCGATTCAATCCATCATTCCTGAATTGTCCCTCTTATATTCCAGATTCCTACCACAGAATCAGGTGGCTCCCGTGGAGGATCGTGAGAAGGGTTGAGGCGAAAAGAAAAGAAGAACAGGGAGCGGAGCGCAGACAGGTGAAACGAGGAGATCCCATTGCTCTCTTAAGTCGCTCAATTTGTAAAGGCGGGAAACACAGGCTGAAGGAAGAGAAGTTTATTGGAGAAAAGAAGAATAAAAGGGTGGCGTAAGGAAGTGTAGTTAAGAGAGACAAACGTGAGAAAATTCGGGAAAAAGAAAAGGAAAGAGAATAGGACAGCCAATAGCGCTGATTAGAAAGATAAAAGACTGAGAACCAGGATTCGGCCAAAATATGTCAGACGACTTTCAAGAGTACCTTTCGCTCACAAATAAATGTGTTTGCAAATGAGTAAGGGATGAAACACGAGGATTTAAATAGCTTTTAAGCTTTTTTGTATAAAGTGATTAGTCGTAAAGGTTCTTCTTCTAATGAAATGTACCATTTGAAACGTTCAAATCACTGACTTTTTTCGGGGAAGCAAGAAGTCAAATAAAAGTGATCAAATCAACTTATGCATCTTACAGAGCAATCAAAATGCGTTTACAATTTTTTTTTTAATCCCTTTCTAAACGCTTAAGCTCCGCAAACTTGTGCGAGAATTTGGGCGAAACTCTGAGCAGTATTTCGCCATACTTACCTAGATGCACTTTTTATCCACAGTGGGACGTTGAGTACACATCCGCTGCAGTATAAAGGTATTTCGGAGGAGCTAGAGATATTGTGCGAGAATGAGCGTTTATATGCTCTCACGCACTTGCATTAGAATGGTAGCATTCCTGTTCAAAATTCCTAAAACGTATCATAAATGCTGATATTCTTGAAACAATTCGAAGAGTATTGGCATTACTACGTAAATCCAAAAGTAAAAGGTGTTACAAAGTTTAGTAGATTTAATGTTTAATTTTAAATTTAATTTTTTTAAATAAATTATGAATAACCATCTGGAATAAAGAATGGCAAAAAAGTTGTATGTGGATGTGTAAGAATTCCGGATCGTCTGTATTAACTATGAAATTAATATAAATATTTATTAAGACCCATGGGTCCAGTGCTATGGCCACATGTATAGCGGATGATCATTATTCAAGGTTTACCCCCGCTTTTATATTTTCGTTTCTGTCAGGAGAGTTAAGTGAAGATTAGAAAACCTAATTACACACACGGGAGAATTTGTAAAACTATTATACCCCAAATATTTATATAGAAAAATACAAACATGAAAACTAGGTCATACGTCCCACTTTATGCGGCGTACGCTCAGTCGCAGATATGTTTGATAGGTGAGGTTCCAACAAACAAAGACCCTTCGCGAATAGTCAATATCGCGGGTAACGAGGTCCACATGCTTTATAATGCATTATTAGGCGTTCTTTTCTAGCGGAAGTGGTAGCAGCGGAACGCTTTATGGGCACGTCTCCTTCGTCCGACCGCATGTTTAATCTCCGAAAATACTGCGCAGATTTTAATTAAGCATTAGTGATCCTAATCAACATTTATCAGCAAATTTTGATTTTGAACTGCTTCCGTTAATTAGAACTTCCATTTTATATAAGCACTGAAATAATCTTATACTCGTACTATCTCGTTAAATGGCATCCGTCAAGCAACAATTAAATTCAATATTTTTCTCTCCCTAACTCTTATATGATCTGAAAGGTATAGATTAAAAAATTATTCAGATAGAGGACAACATTTAACGCAAAAAAGTCTGTGAAACTATATAATTACGACTTAAAGTTTCGGAGATAAAAATTTAAAAACATTCCAAGCATAACATCACATATTTTGTTTACATCGATCGCTACGACGATTCCATCGGCAAACGACAACATAAAATCCACATTTTTCCTCTCCCATGCTCTTACGTGATCCGTAAGGAATAGATTTGATTTGGATAGAGTGTAACATTTGTCACAAAAAAGTTCGTAAAACCACATAATTAAGACTTAATAGTTTTGGTGATAAAAATTCAAAACACCGCAAATTTTGTTTAGATCGGTCCATACGCCGATTCTATCGGCAAATAACAATTAAAAATCCATATTTTTCTCTCCCATGCATTTATTTATTCTGTAAGGTATAGATTAAAAAGTTCATTCGGTTAGCGGACAACATTTGTCACTAAAAAGTCCGAGAGACCATATAATTACGACTTATAGCTTCTGTTTTATAAATTCAAGAACCGCCCAATCATTCGATACCGTTTTATATACGTATTTCTCACAAAGTACGCCTTTGAAATCTGTGTATTCCTTTTTGTTTTAACTTAGAAACTGATATCACTAATGGCAATAGTAACTTAAACCTGTAAGGATGATGAACGCCAGAAGCATATTTACAAATCCGCTTCTCTCGGGAGACTGAGTAGATCAAGTTTCTATTTTGACTTCCATCGAGATAGGATCCCTGATATAGCGTCACGGTAAAAAGCATGCTATTATCTAAATATTTCTTTACTAGTTTAACGACATTCTGTCAAGAATCTAGCGCTTTAATTTTTAAATTTAATTTCCAGTAATACTGCTTCCCTTTATATAGTAGCTAGCTAATTACCCGGACTTTGCTCCGGGTTTACAGTTTCGAATTTTCATGCTCACATCACTCGCTAATATTTTCATCCAAACTCAAGGTACTCTCGAGATAAGTAGCCGCAAGCTTTCAAATAAGTGTTTACACAACCCCGTAGGTTTTTTTGTTCGCTCTCGCTTTTAGGTATTGAAAAGTTATTTGCTGGCCACACGAAAATACAAAACTTATTTTTCTCGGCGCCGGAGCGACCTAGGCTTTCAAATGAGCCGTCACATACCTCAGTAAGCTCTTTCGTTCACTCTCAATTTCAGCTATCGGAGAGTCATGTTCGACCACGGGAAATATCAATGTCGTTTTAATTTTCCAGTTTATCCATTTAGTGTATCATTGCAAGTTTAAATCCAAAATCTGGTTGTATATAAAGCTCAAGTGGCGGAGTTATAGCTGTCCGTACGTACAGACAGGTAAACTTGGAGGGTTCAAATTTCGTCCCCAAAACCCGACTACGCTCTTTCTTTTGATTGATTGATTGTGGATTTGTATAGCTGAACAGACAAACACTTTTAATTATAGTATAGATATGACAACAGGATGTCATTGTCACCCCGAATTTTAGAGAAAAACTCAAAAATTAACCGTTTACACAATGTATAACCCATCTTCGTCCGGTATGCCCCTAAAATTTTCCCATTAAAAATTCTAAAGTGGATGCGTAATAACTACCATTGAACATTCAGTCATGTATCATCTTTCCTAAGTGCTTATGTGACATAAGCGGACGTGTTCATTGTGTCTGCGTGAGTGTTTGGATTCCTTGCGGTCAAATTTTCAGCCGAACAGATCAACGAGGAAGAAAGGAAGGAAATTATTTTGTTCGATAATATCATACACCAAAGACAGCTGTGTGCCTTGCTGTGATAACAATTCTGAGGATGCACGAATGCTAACTGTTCAAATTGGCAAGGTTATGATAGCTTACAACGCTTCTGCGCCGTTTACAGCGCCCGCGAGAACATTGCGGTGACACGAATGATTTCCTTTCACTCCTAGGAGGGGAAATAAAAAAATTCGGGTGGATTCTTGAGTGTCATCAAAGATTGCGGTGGGGGAGTGGCTAGAGTGTTGGCAAATGTTGTTTTCTTTCCGCGTAAATTTTTAATCGATATACTACTGACTATAGAATTACTAGTGAAATAAAAATATGCTTTTTTAATTGTTGTTCAAGATATGCTACTCTTTGTTTGGTTCCCATCAACAAACGATCGCCGTAAATAAAACGTGGGATTGAATAATGAAATTGATATTACTGTTTCTATTGTTTACTTATTTACTTAAGTTTCGTAATTTTTTACTTAACGTTTACTTAATGTTTGTTTACTGTTTTTAAACTCATAATTATTACTTTTAAAAGAGATTAGTTGTTTTAGTCATTTGGGTTCTGCAATTTGGAAAAGGTAAGTTAAACTTGCCTTTGTTAATTTGTATAATTTTTAAATTTAATGGTTTTAATACTCATTTGTCTTATAAGATATATGAAAAATATGTAGGTTAGTAAAAAATTCTTAAAAATCGAATATTACAGATTCATGTACAATTTGTCTAGAATAGCTTTAAATTTATGTGAAATTGAGTGCTACATTCTACCAGTGTAATATGTCAGATATACATTTAATTTAAGGTTGCGTAATATATTTCCAGGGACATCATTGGTATATGTTTAAATATACATTATTCATTAAAACTCACTAAACTTTGAGTGGTTTTAAAAAATGTATATATTGAGGCTTTATTATGCGCCTCTGCTACCTTGGTTTACAAACGATAAAATCTATTGGGTATACTTAGTGATCTTCCTTGTCCCCGTATGGGTTGATACATAAGTTTAACGAATACCTCACTGATTATAGTATATTTTTGGCAGTAAATGTATGTTCGAAATCTTTGCAAACCAACATGAAACTTTTCAAGCAGCGCGACAACGGGCACATCTGTTTTATAAAATTTCAATAAAACGGGTCTTGGTTCTCGGGGTTGGAAATTTTGAATCTCGAAATCCTGGGATTGAAAAATTCCGCCAGCATTGCAATCCCTAATACATAGATATTCACATCATTTAACTTTAATTTGTGCATGTTAAACTTTCAGATAATTGAGATACATCATTTATTTAAAGTTTCATGTTACGTTTATTAGAATATTAGTCCAAATAGTGGTGTTTTTAATAATAATAATTTATTTAACACAAACAGGTTACATGCTTTATATGTGTGTACATATTTTTAAGCAGAAAATTTTAATATTATAGCAGGTTTTCTTACATAATTCAGCTATCACATACTTGGTCAACAAGAACACTTGATTTTATTTTCCCTTGGAGTTCTTGTTGTTGAGGGTTTACTCTAATGCGATTTCTGTTTTTAAGGTTTAATTTCAACGATCCTGGGTTTTAGTTAGCCACTCAAGAGAGAGAGAGAGAGAGTTACGGACGTTTCTGAGTTTGACATCATGCGGATACCGAGAGTTTCAAAACTTGGAATGAGCAGCGCTTATCTCTCATTTCAGGAAAACAAAACACCGTCGCAGTTCCCGTCAAACTCTTTGTCGTAAGTTGCAAGCGGGGTCGCCGACCTCTTCAAATGGGACGGGTTAGCAGATCCCTCGAATGCCCTTTGCCACGAAAGAGAGAGAGAGGAGAAAAGGGAGCGGGAAAAAATGGCTCTCTCGGCGTCACGCAGATAATAACCACGACTCTCGAGGTTGCGAGCGACACAAGAAGCGGGGGAAACAGGAAATATGAGAGCAACGCCCAGGAAATGATGAAAAGAAAGAGGGGAGACTAACTACGCCATAGGGATGCGAGACGGAGAAAGAGGGAGAGAGAGATGTTATAGAAGGACTCTTTTAAATGAAAGCTGTCCGGAGGGGAGGATGGATTCTCCATTGTTCAAAGCATCCAAAGTTCCCGGAAAATATTCGCGAGTTAGTTGGTTGGGAAAAAGAAATAACCCTATTGTGCGTTTCACGTGTGTTCTTATGTGTGTTCTTATGGGAGAACCGCTATCCCATGTTATTTCCCTATACTGCTCATTCTCGGCGTTTCCAATTCGTGCAAAATCCAGATTTTCGTCGTTTTTGGCATAAGCGATTCTCCCATAAGAACGCGTAGTGCACGGACAACGTGAAACGCACGATAGCGGTGTCAATGGCGTGTTCTAAAGAGAGAAAAAAACCTTGCGGAATATATGTACATTTTTTGCCTCCTGCAAAGAACATACACGTGAGTGAGTGTGCGAGTCACTAGGACATAGGATATACATGTTGAGGGCTAACTGCCCTCCGTAGTTGCTTATAGTCTCTCGATGGCGCAATTTTGGTCAACAAGAATTATAGGAAAGGTTTTTTTTATTTATCTTATTTTTTATTTAAGGATCACTCTGTTTCGTCACGTAGCTGGGCGAATGTTCAGTGACCTAGTTTTTTCTACCCATTATAATAGCGAGGTTAAGGAACTAATATATTACTTGGCATCTGCCCGTTGCAGATCCGCTTGCAAGGAGGCAAAAAAGGTAGCAAGAAAGAAAGTTAGGAAAGGAAAGAAAAATGCATGGCAGAGACTTGCAGGCGTCTTTATTAAAATGGTTCTTTTGTTTATAATATCGGTTCCAAAGAGTGGCATTTTGGTGAACAACATTTCAAAACTTTTTTCTCCCTTGGTCTTATGTGATCTGTAAAGTATCGATTAAAACATTTAGCCTTATCCGCACAGTGAGCAACATTCGCCACAAAAATGTCAGCTAGAGTACGAAAATACGACTCATAGTATCGCAGTGAAAAAATCGAGTGTCCCGAGGAAGTTTCACGCGTCAATTCCGTAAACAAAGGAAAAATTGGGAAAAAATTGCCCCTGAACTCAAAATACATTTGTGTAAAGCTCGAAAATAAGAACTTAACAGTATAAAACTTCCGCCAATTCGATAGGCCCGTGAGCGTGTAAACGCCTCTTTCCCCCCTCCCATTTCCCATTTAAGAGCATTACACAATTGAAAAACATTGGAAACATTTCCATGACATCAGTATTTCTCATTGTTAATATCTCGAAATAAATCCTTTTTAGCGCTTTATAGGCGTTCTTTACCAACGAAGCGGTAATAGCGGAACGCCTTATGGGCACGTCTGGTCCGTCCATCCGCGTAACTTTCATCTCCTAAACCACTAGACGAATTTTAATTAAATTAAGTAAGAGTGACTGTTATTGAAATTTATCGCCCAATTGTGATTTTGAAAGGAATCCGTCAATTAGAACTTCCACTTTACATAATTACATTAATAAACTTATACTCGTATCTAGTTAAATGGCATCCGCCAAGCAACAATGAAATACCAAACTTTTCTCTCTCTAGCTCTTATATGATATATAAGGTATAATTAAAAAATTTATTCGGATAGAGAACAATATTTACTAAAGGCAAGTCCAGCAGACCACATACATACGAATTATAGTTTCGGAGATAGAAATTCTAAAAAATCCCGCAAAAAACATCACATATTTTGTTTACATCAATCGCGAAGACCATTCTCTCAGCAAATAACAATTAAAAATCCATATATTTCTCCTCCATGCTCTTATATGATCTGTGAGGTATAGATTAAAATATTTATTTGGATAGAAAACAGCATTTACTACAAGATAGTCCCCGAGACCATATAATTCCGACATAGTTTCGGAGATAAAAATATCTCAATCATTCGATACCGTTTCATACGTATTTTCCATTAAGAACGCCTTTGATATCTCTGTGTATTCCATTTATGGAGTATACTTTTCCATCTTGTTTTAATCGCTTACGTATTCGGTTCATTCGTCCGTTTACAAAACTACTCAAAAATGACTGTTACAAACGCCAAAATTCCACGATAGATATGGCTACACTAGGACTGCTGCATATGGTATAAATTTAGTGGATCGATGATTAGCTGATGGGGAGAATCGAAGAAATCGAAAAAGAATAGGCTTCTGCAATTGCAGGCAACCAGTATTACATCGCATCTGCTACTCCGATGGAAAGTTAACAGTCATTGAAAAAAGCGCCTTATATAATTTGCTCTGCGACCTTTTTAACATTAAAAGAATTTTTAAGTTAATTCGGCACAGATTCGTATTCTCCTTTCCTGAAAAATATACTTATTTCAGTCCAAGTCTCAAGTTTGTATCTAAATCCTAATTTATCAAAGAAATATGGGTATAAATGGCGAGGGAATACATATATCTCTTATGAGAAAACGTTATTTTTAAAATTAACTAATTGCCGGCCTTGGTGGAGGGGTGGTTAGCGTTTATAACTCCCAATATTAAGGGTCGCGGGTTCGAATCCTGCCGAGGGCATGGCCGTATGTGTTTGCCTTTTTAAGACATTAAAAGGCAGTTAAGTGCTGTTGTGAGCTAATTAAATTAATAAATATATATATAAATAATTCATAACTAATCCACATTTCAAGGTTTTCTGATTTGTTCCTAACGTTTTCACGGGTTCTTTTATACAATAGCCCCGCCACTCTCAAAACCCAGCAGCAAAAGTAAACAGCAAATCAACTGATTGTTGTGTTCACAACAATGATAAACAAATTAAGAGTTTATTGATTGATCCCTTTTATCGAATGATATGAATCTTGTAAGATTGTGTCGTGTGATTAATAATGAACTAGCTGCACTGGAATTCTTCTTACAAGATATAGGAATTTGGTACTTACGTATTCTCCGCAGGTTGAGGTTTTTTTATTTTACAAACGGGTCGAGTGAAGGTAGTTTGGTTGGCTTCCATTAAAAAGTTTTGATAGAGGAGAAACGATAAGCGACAGGTTGGGTGAAGGTGGTTAGGTTTGTTTCCACAAAAAAGTTTTGATATAAGGGTACTTACGTAATGGAAATTTAACGAAGAAACCTAACCACCTTCACCCAACCCGGTTGGAAAATAACAGTTTTCGAGATATATTTTGAAAAAATGGAGACTTAACTAATATATATCTCGAAAACATTTATTTTCCAACCGGGTTGGGTGAAGGTGGTTAGGTTTCTTCGTTAGATTTCCATGAAAAAGTTTTGATATAAGCAGCAACACTTTGTTATAGGCTAAGCGACGGGTTGGGTGAAGGTCGGTTATGGTTTGTTTCCATAAAAAAGTTTTGATTTAAGGGTACTAACGTATTCTCCTATAATAATTAAGTGTCACTCATATCAAAATATTTTTATAAGAACAAACTTAACCACCTTCACCCAACCCGTCGCTTTTCCTATAACAAAGTGTTGCTGCTTATACCAAAAAACAATTGTTTTTGGTTAAGCCTCCATTTTGTTTCAAAACAAAGACTCATTATTGAATTGTTTGTTCCTTGGAGAAACTTTTGCTGGGGTTTTGAGAGTGTATAAAAGAACCTTTTCACGTTTATTATGCGTTCTTTGCACGAAGTGAACGTATATAGGGAAGGTCGTTTCCTTCTGTCCGCATGTTAAAATTCGGGAACCGCTAAACATATTTTGATGAAATTTGGTATTGGGGAGTTTTTGCTAAAATTAGTCGATCGATTCCAATTTTGGTTAAAATCGGACAACAATTACGACCACTTTACAAGACCTACATGTAGTTTACAATGTTCCTTTGTTTCAACTCGGTAACAGCTAGACGTATTTTGATGAAATTTGGTATTGGAAAGTTTGGCTAAAATTGGTTTACCGACTGCAATTTTGATTAAAATCGGACAACAACGACCACTTTACAAGAACACCTACATGTAGTTTACAAGGTTCCTTTGTTTCAACTCGGGAACCGCTTGACGTGTATTAAGGAGTTTTGCTAAAATTGGTCCATAGATTCCAATTTTGGATAATATCGGACAAAAATTAGGACTACTTTACATGAAGACCTACATGTATTTTACAACGTAGATCGCTTGCTTCTCGTTAAATTATTATCTGAGTGAAACATATTGAGAACATTGTGAAATCTCAAAGAACGCATTTGGAAACTTTGTGTACTCCGACAAGGACACCTTTCTAATCTTGTTACTATAATAAAAGCATAGATGGTGGGGTTTGTGTATAACGCTGACGTCATCAATGGCACTTTTTAACGAGATTTTAACAAACTTCCCGATTAGGTGGAAGGTTGAAATTTCGCAGTAATGTTTGATTCAAATATAAAAATTAACTGACGAAAATAAATGCCAAAAAAGACCCGGGTTCGACTCCAGGGGAGCGATTTCCGATTCCCATAAGATAACAGGAAAAATCTTTTGGAAATTAAAATTTTTTAAAAATGTACGAATTTCGACTTTAAACTGTTTTAGGAAAATTGATGAAGTTTCTTATTATAGTCATATTTTTCCCCCTACCGATCGAAATCTCTCATATTAAACATTTAAATAAAATATTTTGGGAAAATATCGTCTTTTAAATGGGATGTTGCCTTGCCGACCACGTCATTGTTAAACTTCGAGAATCAATTGTTGTCTCAACCCGCATACGAGTAATATATACGAGTAGTCCATATATTGCCTTAAATTATCGAAGGATTTTTCGCGAAAATACGTTATCCTAATGGGATTGGGATTTAGTTTGTATTCTTTTGCTCATCTAAAGGAATATATAGATGTAGAGTAAGAGAGAGGGGGATGCGGGGACAGACAGACAAACGACTTTATTTAGGTCGATAGGGGGAGGGAGATAGGAAGGAAGGGATATAGAATGGAAGGTACATAGAGAGTAATGGAAGTATAGAATTAGAAAAGGACGGGAGGAAAGAGATAAAGAGGGAGAGCTATGAATTGGGACAGGAGGGAATGAGAGAGGGAGGATGTGGGAGAAAAGAGAGGCAGAGAGAGGATGGGAGAGAAAGGGAGAGATAGAGGGAAGGAAAGAGGGAGGGATGGCAAGGGGGAGGGAGAGAATATTATTATTTATCCGTCATATGACGGGCAATACATTAGTTTCTATATACCTGACAATTTTAACATTCTTATCCATTCCCGATTTATCATTCCCACTCCGGTGTGATTCACGCACGCTCGCAGCTACTTTACAAAATTAATGCATAGGATTGGGAAGAGACGTATCGCGTTTTTCCTCCTTCTATCAGAGAAAAATTCAGCATACGTAAGGTAGTTTTTATAAGTGATGTGAATTATTTTTTTCTCCTTTTGTTACACGATATATATTTTATTAAGCTTGTATGAAATATTTCTGCAGATTATCATCAAACGAAAAATAAACAGACATTTTAATGTTTACCTTCGGAAGTTTTTTTTCCCAAAATGATTCAGCTATGTTTAAACAAAACATATAGGTAAGCAACAAAGCACAATACCCTGGACTTATATCAATGACAGTTAATGATTTTATATCATTAATTCCCACAATAACATACATTAAAAAGTAATTTGATTGAAAAGATGAAAATGAATAAATAAATACCAAAGCAATGCACATTAATAGTCATACGTGTTATTGAGTAGTAAAACAAAGGTAAAGCAAATAACAGACAACCATGGAGAAGTAAAATTCGCCAAAGGAAATATTTCTTTTAAAAATCTGTTTACTTTACCTTATTTAATATTAAATAAAAAAGCGAAGGAACATTGCAAACGATTCTGAATTCTCTAAATCACAACCTTCAAAATATACAAATTTTATTTTGGATACCAGAATCGCATATTTAAAATTATACAACAAAATAAAAGCTCTTAATTATATTTATGCCACTTGCTCTAATGAGTCCGATCAAGTTACCATAATTTGTAAACAGAGAAACAAGTAATTCGCTCATTTTCTTTCATTCTATAATTGTTTCGGGATTGTAATGATATTTGATTAGCAAATCACATTATTTGATTAGTACATATTTAGGATGAAGGTGGTAAGTGTGAGCAAAAACGGCTCAAGTTATGGGTTTCACACAAGTTGATTTGAATATAAAGAATGCTGATTGTTTCGAGTAATTCATCAAGCTTCTTTACAGTTGAAGAAAATTTTGATGCGGGTTGTTCCTTTATTTTTATATACGAAAACAAAATCCAACCTCCTTGTCCTCCTTCAACCTGCACTTGTTCCACAAAGTGGGGCAAGTGCAGACCAAGTGCCTTTTTGTCCTATGTTATGGCTTGAATGTACTGTGGGGGTAAGATCTTAATCTATAGAATCTGAGCTTCAAAATGTTTTTTCATGAAAATATATTTAGTAGTTAAGGATTTATACAATTTTCCCCTCAAAGAAATCAACCCAACCCAACCTTGAAAAAACAACCGAACACCTACTTAGAACAAACACGAGGTTCAATTCATGCACAGAGAGTTTACGATTAGGCTCAAGATCTTTGCTCAAATGACACGAAAAAATGCGTACACTTGCCCCACCAATAAATTGTAGGTAGGGAAGTGCAGACCATGGTGAATTACATTTTCGCGATAGTATGGGTAAAAACTAATATCACAGCTAAAAAGCGTGCAAATAAATCTTGACATCAGAGATTGTGAAGGTGCTGCTGAAATTAAAGCCGCTGTTAACGGATCAAAAACAATGTCACAACTCGGCAGACGAATTTGAACAGTTACTATCAACTGATCTTATACAGAAATGCCACTGATGCTGTTCGCTTGGGATCGAATGACGAAAGAGACTTCACTTAACCCTTGAGCACTCGCGTATGGGTAAAAAATACCGAAAGCATTTACAATGTATGACTGCTAACTTCATTCGCCTTGTAGTTGAGTTTCGAACCATACTTTGTATGCCCTTCTAGATTTCAGTCATGCTTAGTCACTCCGTGTGGTAAGGCGCTACTTGTTTTGGGAGATCTGGGTAATTTTTACCACCATCTTTTATAATTCCAAAAAATCGACCAATCAATGCAACATTATTTGGCTTTCAAAAGAAAATTACTATTTTGTCTTACGTGCCAGAGAAAAATAAATGTCTTGCTACTATCATCATTGCTTCTTGATGACAAAATCACTGAAACTGAATATTAATTACCTGAAGTTATTACATTTTACAACTCCACTAAATGTGGAGTGGAGTGGATCAGTTATGCGCTTACCTCAGCGTGGCTCAGAAATGTAATAAGTAGCTTCTCATTTTTTACGCATTCATGAATGTAGCTGGCATCAACACTCGAATAATTTTGCTGTCTACGCAGGAGCTACCATTAAAATAAAAAAAGTTGAAAATTGTTTCTAAAGGATCTTTCCCTAAGTCTAATTCAACCCCACATCAATCGCCATGCTCAAATTTCAATTCTATCACCTTCGTTGAAAGTTTCATGTTCTCAGTTTTCATGTATTCAAATTGAAGAAGACGAAGGTATGCCTAAAATATTAACACTGGATAAAAAAGTACGAAGCAAAATTTGCTAATCCGATCGGAAGACTAAAAGTGTGTGTGTGTATTGTAGTCGTTACATTTGTCGCGAGCATACAGCATTGAATTGTGGGAAATGTCCTGAAATAATTCGATATCAAGAAACTGAAGGTTCAGACACTGATGCACAATAATCTTCTTGAAGTAATCAATAAAAATCTTTAGACCCAGTTCTATATTATTTATTTTATATTGTATTACTTATTATTCAATATCTGACCTATTTATGTTGTCCTTCTAGTATACGATATATACCTTTAGTGCTCTATGTAAGGGCTAAAGTTACGTCGGGTATTTTTTACCCAACGCGAGCGAATACGTTACTAATATAGACGCGAGTATTCAAGGGTTAAGAACTCCAATAGGTGACATCTCTTGTATCTCAAGAATGAAAAATCTACAGAGGAGCTACGCACTTGCCCCATCTCACCATATTTCAAGAAGAAAGGCAAAATATGTATTTTACATATACGCATTTATTATTTCGCTAAAGTGTTTTAAACGTTAGGATTTTTTTAGAGACTGTTCTTTCAAATAATTTAAGATATGCAAAAATATTGTATGTAACTATAGTTTTGCCTGAAATAAACTTCAAATTAAAATTATGATCCTACTTCATAACTTATATGCATTTACACTTGCTAACGAATCGTAGACGTTGATTCTATAACATGTATTTCAGATTGGTGAATGCGATACTTTTAGCGTATTTTAATTACATGTATGTTATATCACACTTCGTTTATGAAGGAAAACATTTTATCGTAAAACTTAAAATGCAGGAAATTCAAGAAAGTTGAGCATAATCGAACGCTATTGAAACTATCTCATTTCGTCCACCATTGCCTTCTAAAGTCTGATCGTTCTAGGCACGCGACTCATCTCTCCTTCGTCTGCTCGTTTATTATTTCGGAACTTTGATTCTCTTTAAGCTGATTGCATTAAACTCTTTACTACTCTCTTTATTACTCTTACTCTTTATTACGAGTCTTGAGAAAAAATACTCTTTTCAGATGCACCAATTCCCGTTACATCGAAGAGAGAACGGCCAACGCCAAAAAACCCCACGTTGGGAAAGGATCCATTTCTTTCATTTTCCCGGTACCTCGAATCCAATCAACCGCGAAAGAATAGCCGCCGTACCTTGGGGCACGCGAGACGCGCGAGCTCCCGTCGTCGAGTGGCGCCGTTCAAACGAGGCGCGCAAAGCGTGACCTCATTGCTCCAAAAAAATAATAATAACAACGCCTCATTCTCCTCGCTTACGTTTTTAATATCCCTCTCTTCGAGGAAGCGGGCGACCTCCTTACGTCTAACACGGACGCCTCGCGAACTCCGGAATATTATCTGAGGAAGAGATCGCCGCGAGAATACGCCTCGGAATTTTTTTTTCTCACGAGTCGCTGGAGCGAGTAAGTTTAAAACCAAAGGTATACTTTATTCCCGTCCTCGTCTATAAACATCTTCTGAGCCCTTTTCTTCAAACTCATTCCCGCTGCCTTTCAAATCCCCGCGCTCCATCTCGCTTCCTCTTCATCCCTCCCACACACTTTCATTTTTTCTCTATTTAAGGTAACCATTAAATGCTCTTCCTCCATTTTCCTCTTCCTCTACTATTGCTACCTCATGTATCCGTGATTTATGTAACGAAAACACTGTGTAGGCTGACGTCATCAGGTGTGTCCTCTGTAATTCGCCACAGCGTATTTATTAACACGTTGAAACTAATACTTTTAACAAAATGTTTGTTTATGAGGCTAAGCAACGCCGTTTCAAACCTAATTAGAGATGCTGTGCACACCCCCCAAGCGCAATTAAATTTAACAAAATATATTTTTCAGTCACAAGTTCAATATTATTTGGGAAGAAATATTATCTTCTCAAGTAGTATAAGCATTTTATCAACTTTTAGTTCAACTTCGCATTCAGCCTCCCCTGCATATATTTCAGTTAAAATTCTCTCTAGTCTTTTCCTATAATTTCTTACATTGGCTGTACATTTTAACTCTTCAGAAGCGTTGCTCCTGACTAAGATTCTTTTCTATTTGATGCCCATTTCTGTGCACCCTATACTACCAAATATTAACATAATATAGCTTATGCTATACCAGTACGTTTACTTTAAAACAACTATGCCTATTGAATATTTATTCTTCAGCTTAGCATAATCTAGATGCTCATTCGTTTATTTTATAAGTGATAATTTTTTTAAATCTACCAACGATAATTTTTTTAAAATCACAAAATGAATTTTGGTTTATTTTCGAAAACAAATAATTTCGAAAGTAGAGATTTAGTATTATTTTTTTACACCTACACTCGATTCCACATCGGTTTACCGTGAAGAAGGGAGATTTATCTATTCAAAAATAGATTCAATAAGAAGATAAATAAATTAAAAGCAAATTGCATTCATCTCGTCGCGATGTCCCCACTCCATGAGATTAAATATATTCCGTGTGCCAAGAGTGGTGTCGACGTCGAAAACCCCGTTTTCGCCGTTATTCTCGAATAACCCTGGCACACCCCTTCTGCAAAAATCCCAGCGCTCCTCACCTCTCTATCTCCCCCCTCTCTCTCCCTCTCTCTCTCTCTCTCACACACACACACACACTCCATTTGGCTCCGCACAATCCCAGTTGGAAATGCGCTCGAGTCGCACGTCTACCTAAAGGGGGCGGAGAGCCTATTCGAGCGCGATCGCCTGAGAGGAATCGGTTGGAGGCCCAGATCGTTTTTCCGCCATCCTTCCCTCGTGCCCGTAGTCCCTCTATCTCCCCCACTACTCACCCCTCTCTCTCTCTCTCTATTCCTCTTTCTGAAGCGCGGTTGTTTGAGCGTATGGAATCTTCGAGTGGCATGCCCGGTGTGTTTGCCTGGAGAGAGTAGTGAAGAAAGCGTGGGGAAGGGTGAGAATAAAAAATATCGGGAGTTACCCCGCGGAGCATGCCGTTACGTCATTGTTATTATAGGATTTAAGTTGAGCATCACAAAGCGAACGCCGACGGAGTACTAGGTTAAAGCTATTGGTCGGAGGTTTTAGGCCTGTTCAAAATTAACACCAGGTCTGAAAATCGCGACCAAAAAGATAAAATGTTGAGATGCGGAACAGAACCCATTTTTTCCCATTCCATGGTTAAACGGTCTGAAGGACCTAACGTTTGCCGTCTCCGTGAGCTTGTCCCACTTTTTCGGCAGCAAAAGCAGTGCGATGTAGGGAATTTATGAATTATCATAATACTAGTAACAATTAGGCCAAATGGCTGAAGAAAACAGTTGTTTTAATGATACATACGGTTCCTTATAAAAACTAGGATAAATATAATTAACGACACCCATGTTTGTTTTGAAGTAGAGCTAGCGCGACCGCATTCGGAGATCCAAGGCATCAAATGAGGACTGTCGGGGATATTTTTATGCTTTGCATCCTCAGCCACGCACCAATTTGGTGAATTGCGGAAAGAGAGTAAAGACAGGGAGCGCAAAGATTCCTCGGAGTGTGATGTAAATAGATTGCGGAGAGCAGCGGAAGCTGAAGGTAATGGAAGCTCGGTGACGTTCGCAGAGGAATAATTATTCGGAAATAATGGGTCGGAGTCAATGAGGAAGTCATAGGATTGTCTTGTTAGAAACGAGAGGAAACGGAGCTCTGAGTGAAGAGTGTGTTAAAGGGATAAGGGGAAAGTATCGAATGGATAATGTGGAGGGAGATTGAAGGGGAACGGGGTTGGAATAAGCGATTAAGGAAGAGCGGCAGAAGAGAAAAAAATTCAGAGAAAATCTTATTGTGTAGAGTGGACTTTGAAAAAGGGACAAGATTGGTGCGAAGCGAGATCATGCCTAGATTGAATAAGTGCTCAATCATCTCATTCAACTCCTCCATAGGCTCACCCCTATTAAAACCTCGGATCTAGACCAACTCTATTCACGCCTCCAACGTACGTGATATGGCAGAATAGATATGATACCCGGAAGCTTCGAGAACAGACTGATCCTACGGCAATGAAGACGGAGAGTTTTACCTGTTTTCAAATTTCAATTTCAATTAGTTTTCGAAATTATATTTTTATAGCTTCTTATTCTTTATATTATATAAGTAGGCTCGGTAGTTTTCGACGTTTATTTTTCTTAAAAATCGACCACTAAAATCGACGCTTATTTTTTCGAAAACTCGATGACGAAAATCGACGTTAATTTTAATGCATTATATAAGGTTTGGTAGTTTTCGACGTTTAAAAATTTCTTAAAAAGCAACATATCGAGTTTATATTTTCTAGAAATCAAAGGCAAATATCGAAGTTTTTAAATACATTTTTATCAAAAATATCATATAAATTGAATTCCTTTTACTGAAAAATTGCTAAAAGTGTATATATAACAATTAAACCTCGTATGCCTGATTTTTTGTTGCTTTCTAGATTTTGGTGAATGTGCTGTTTTTGGCATTCGATAGCAAAATTATTGCAACTTTAAAATAATGTAAAACCAAATGAATATATTGAATAAAAAATCCTTGCTAAGTAACCAACGACGATTAATGTAGAAAAATATTGCGAAATACGAGTGCACTCACAGGATAGATTACTAGTATGGCTCCCAAAAATATAAAGTTTATGACAGTATGTTGGTGAAAATACTATAGAGACATCTGGCGATCGGTACTCATTTCTCAGTTTAGGAAAACCCTTTTCACCTTGAAGAAGATCGGAAGAAGACAACAGAGGCGTTTGGCCGACTTCTGCGTAAATGGATTATGGCGGCTGATCATATCGTGGAAATGATCCAAGACGCGTAGGAATTATCGAATTTGATCGAGTTTAATAGCAGAGTGCAATAAACGGATTATTTTGTTTCGTACCGTACCCGTGCCTTTGGACCTTGCGGCAACCAAGTATGAATCCTTAAAACAATTACATAAAGGACCTTAGAAAGTCAAGTGTAAGGAATAACGAATGAAGTGTTGCCGTCTGGTATTAAATAGCCGAGTTTCTTATCCGCTATGGATTTTTGGAGTTAAAATACACTGTTTGAATGCGGTAAATCAAATTTAAAAATCATGTCGTATAATTTTGTGAAAAAATTAGTGTTGAAAAATCAACATCTATCGACGAAAATTTGTTTTAGTCGAATTTGACATTTTTACAAATTCGATGTTTATCGACATTTATCGATTTAAATCGAATCCTACCAAGCCTGTATATAAAAATTACCATTAATTTTCTGAAATGCGTTTACGACCGCATCTGACTGTAGAAAAGTACTGGAAAATATCATTTCAATTAAAAACCAAACATTTTGCTTTTAAGATTTTTTTACTTTGGATATAATGTCTTCATACGAATTCCTCGTTCTCCTTACTTTCATCAATTCTTAAAATGTATTTTCTTTGCTACCAGAATTCTCTCAATTTTTTAACGCTAACTGCTGCCAGAATAACACTGACTAATTCTCGAAATAAGAATATAATGAAAACTCACGCTTTCATGGTACAGTACGCAGTATAAAACTCGGCAATCTCGGGACTTTTAGGTTACCGGATTCTGGATTTTTTCCGGATCTATGGTCATATATATCCCTAATTATACACGCACACCAGGGATTACAAAAAAACTCTACATGGAGTAAGAAAAACAAAATAGCAAATGAAAATATACATTAAATGTTTTATTGATTTACCAAAACTTTCTCCACTTACGAAATAAAATACGCAGGAAATGGCAGTCTGATGATAATGTACTTCTCAGTGTTGTTGGCTGAGATGGTTGCGATTCCGCTTTCAAGAGAGGATGATTTTTTTGTCCAATTTTCTGATTTGTTTTTGAAAATGTCATGTAATGTTAGTTGCTTTATACATTTTTGCTTTTCTGAAATAAGTTTTTCTTGAATTTTATAAACAGACATAATTTCCTGTTCAGTGATAAAGTTTTTTTGCTCAATATCCGTAACGATATCAACAGAAATGCTTATTAATTCATCTATGGAAAGCGTTTTAGCAAATTTTCGCCGTAGGTTGCTCACCCATGGTGTAAAGCGTTTACAAGTCTTTGTAAACTTCTTTATTCTTTTGAGCAGGGGTCGACAACCTTTCGTGCATGCCGTGCCTCATTCGTGATGTGAATGCTTCGGAGGGCCGCATTGAAAGTCAATAGTATTTCGGCGGACCGCATGAGTGCTTACATCCGAAGTCTCCCGGAAATTCTGTGGTCTCACATTAGTAAAAATCATATACATAAATAATTCACCAGTGATAAATATTCATCAGAAAAGATTTTGAGACCGAAATTTTACTGAAAAAATACGAAATTTTCTGCAAAATTGTACCGATCACTTTTTCATTATGGCTTCGCGGGCCGTATAAATCGCTCTCGAGGGCCGCATCCGACCCGCGAGCCGCATGTTTCCGGTCCCTGCTTTAGAGTAAGGTGAACTTTTCAATATAGGCATCACTTCGAAATCATTTTAGAGTAATTTGATCCACTTGTTTGTGTTTGTACTGTTTATCCCTTGTGTACATTTTTCTACCCTTGCACACAAAGCTGTCGAGTCCGTCAGACCTTAGAGCAGTGTTTCTCAACCGGTGTGCCGCGGCACAGTGGTGTGCCGTCAGGCATGAATTGGTGTGCCGCGGAATTTTGGGAGAAGCGAGAGAGCTACACTGGAAATGCGGCTGGTGTGCCGCCAATGTTCTTTTATTTGTGTAAGTATGCCCTGGAATGAAATTGGTTGAGAAACACTGCCTTAGAGGTTAGTCACAAAACAGATCCGGTGCCAAATTCAAGTGAATTTGTTTGGAAATTTGAATCGGAATTTTTTAATGGAAAGTTTGTTTTCGGATTTCGGATCATTCCGGATTTTGGACAGCCGGATTCGGGACTTCGTACTGTACTTCAAGTCCTAATTAATGTTTCTAATATTAAAACAATTCATCACTTCTGTTAACTGTACATTTTTTAGTCCCACCCTGTTAAGTGAGATTTGTTATAATAACTCTTGTGGTCAACAACAATGAGTTTAAATTGTATTATGAAATGCGAAATGTTCCGTACAATGGCATTTTATATGACTTGTGCTGTTTGCGAGGCAGTGTTTGTGCTCTAATCCAACCCAGCCCAACCCAACCCAGCCCAACACAATCACGAGAAAGATGAAAGTGACCAGAAGGGCCGCCGTGTGATGCGATTTTGAGAGTCGACCGCCTCGGGAGACACTTTATTTGGGCTGCATTGTAGCAGTGTCGCCGCCAATCTGCACTCTTGTGTCGTGAACTTGGGCGGCATTTTGTCATTTTGCCTCAGGCGGTATATTTAAACGCAGAAGTCTTGGTGACCAGCGAGCAGCATCTACCAAGTTATTTGGAAAAAGACATGGTGGCTATCTCTTCACGGAGGATTTGCAGTATTTTAAAACTTTCTCAGCAATATTAGAAATATTTATATGCAACGGATGAGTTCTTTTATTGGATTTTAGGGGCGAAAAGAATGTGACAAAGTTGGTAGAGCACTAATTGTGACAATACCGTTTCCGTTACGTTGCAGCAAATTCAAAGTGTTATTATTCGATCACTGTAAAATATTTACAAATTCTGTAATTATAAGTAACGCCTCAAAATCCTGATGCAAAATTTGGCCATACAGACGTTTTTACCCGAGGAATTTTATGTTTAGGCATATAATCATTTTATATTACTTGGAAATGCAATAAAATTGGAACATTTCTCAACCCGCCCAAAATCATCCATCTAAAGGTTATTACCAACATAATACATAATTTTAAGTCCACATTCACCCCTTCATTTCGTTCCAAATCTCGCATGCTGTCTCATAATCCCATCGTCATTGAAAGACGTGAATCAATATTCCTGCAATCTACGATAAGTGCTGCATGTCCTCAGACATCCTCAATCACGTCAACCCGTATCGCATGTCCTATTCGAGAAACTCCTCGGAGAAAGAAACTTCCCCCATAGCAAAGAAAACTACTCTTCCTATCCTACTCATCTCTTCTTCCTCTATCTCTTCCTTCCCCACGGCCATAGAATCCCTTTTCCTCGTCAAATTCCGCCATAACGCGCGAGCGCGCCGCCCACGCACGCAACAACACCTACACATCATCTCAGGATTCCGTACGGTTCAAGACCCATCCCTAATTTCCTCCCCTGCACTAAAGCTCCTCCCGTTCCATTCTAAACCACTGCTCCTCCCCCATTCTACCACCCTCTCGCCTCAAATCTCTAAACCTTGCCCTTCACATCCATTTCCCTCGTAATCGCCCCGGTAACCTCTAAATCCATCACTTCCAGGGATCCACTTAAGAGGGCTCTCTCTCACCCCATCCTCCTTTCGCACATAAGTAACCTTCGCCCTTTCTTTGACCCTCTTCCTCGCACTCTCCTTCTCGCGGCATCACCACTCTATATCTCTCCCCCTCTCTCTCTCTATATATATATATTCCCCTCCCTTTTACCTCTGCTCATTCCGTTTTCCCTCCGCGGCTATTTCCCTCCCCCTCTGTTTATCCCGCCCCGCCCCACCCCTATCATCCTCCACTCGGTCTATTAATCCCCACTATCTCCTCCCTCACTCGCTCTTACTAATCGCCTTGTCACACATCGGACGTGTGTGCTCAGACTACAAGTGCAAATGAGTCGGCAAAGGGGAAACGGGGTCGCGAGGGTGGATTCTCTCCCAACTCTCTCTCTCTCCCTCTCTGCCTGTCTCTCCCTCTCTGTCTGTCTCCCTCCTCTTTCTCTCTCGACGACGACGGATCTACTATTGGTCGGTAATGTTGTCTGAATGGGATCCAGCGTCCTATGCGCGGCGATTATCGAATGCGCGTCAAGCATATGGGATCCGCCCGAGATGGCCCTAGGATTAATCCTTTTAACTGATTTATTTTCTCTCGAGAGGACGATGCGAGAGAGATTGTCAGCTGCTATGAACAACAGCTCGATGACTTCAGAGTAACTAATGGATCTATAGCGATTTTTTAGCATCAGCTAAAAAAATTAACGGTGATATCGGAAAGCGCGGGCTCGCCTTTGATTCGTCAATCTTTCTGCGCTCGCATATTTACCACATATTTCTTGGGGAAGGTTTATTGCTATAAAAGATTTAAAAATCAAATTATTCACCGTCAGTGTCATTCTGAATATTTCAGTAGATTCGTGGAAATAGGGATTCCAGACCGGTTATTACCGTACCCGGTCAACCGGTTAATCGTTGACTGTCCTAACTATTCATTAACTGGACAATTTCGTCCAATTAACCATCTTCTAGATACGAGAAAAATTCATCCCAAAATCGCTATGAATAATTAAAGGTAAACAAATTGTTTAAAATGAATAACTATAAAAATCAATTCTGTTAACTAGCGCAGGGTACAGTGAAATCGTTCACATTTTCATTGGTGGTGGTTGTGGCTGGGGGAGGTAGAAGAGGGAATGGAAAATAAAAGGAGCCAAGGAAGCGAGATCTATTTAGCTGGAAATTACAGCCGACAAGTTTACGGAGCTATTCTCTTAAAATATTTTTTTCCAATTTGACAAAACTAATACCATGGAGTCCAGTTCCGAAATATTTTAATATTTTATTACCACATCTAAGTCAATACGGTAAGTACATAGTACATAAGGAGAAAAATATGTTATGAATACCACGTACGTGATACGTCTGGCAACACTGCTGGAGAGGCATTCTACTCGCCATGATGTCTTGGCAGTTAGGTACCCTCCACTCTCGCCCTTCCTTATCTTTAGCCCTTCGTGGCTTGCACTATCAACGCAACATATGTTGCAATTTTAAAATCGCAGTATTTGGAAAGAACCTCATGGAATAATGTAAGGTACATTGTCGCTTTTTCTGAATTTTTACATATGCAGAAAGTAACGGAATCGTCGTCAATTCACTACCGAGATTCGCAATCGACAGTACGAAAGAAGACTGGCCGTATATTACCGTATACATAGTTTATTTTTTACCGGTTAACCGGTTAGCTGATGGAGCTTTAAACGCAACCCCGGTTAGTGAAAATGCCGGTTAATTGGAAGCTCTACGTGAAAAGGACAGACATAAACTATTCTATTCGGGTGAAATTGAGATATAGCCCCTCCACTTACATTTAACCTTTCGTCATACTATACAATTTACATGACAGAATTAAAATATTTTGAGCAGTTGTTTAACTGAATGGCACCTTTTCAGGTACGACAAATGATTTACATAAACTTTAGTCTTAACGAAATAAAAGATTTAAAAAAGAGCATTATATTTGTGGAGTCAAATTATTAATTATCGGCATTGGTCATTACAGAAAAAATTTCACTGCAAGTAAACAGCCACGAATACAAGGGAGTGAATCAAAAATAACGACTGTGATTAAAACAAAAATTATTAATAAGCTCCCTTACTTTCTTTTGAACTGAATAACGGCCCCCTCAAACTAAGGCAGCATTTTCTCGACTAAAATACAAGAGAAAGAGAACCGCTGTTTTTAACAAATCTCAACTTAGACCAATCCTTTGTCTCAGAAATCTAATTGCTTTTTAAAAATGAGCTTTCTCATTAATTATTTCGGCAGTTACGTCATACTCACGCGCTTAGTCGATCCTGAGCGTACGTTGGTGATGGATTGAGCGGTGGAGGTCTCGGAGTGCCGTTTCAAGGGATGGCCTAGCATACGGAGAGTGCGGAGGGAAACCGAGGAATCGCCCACCTGTGGCTGCCTTGTTCACGAGAGATCCTGCGAGAACAATTCCCGAAACGGTGGAATTTTCCTCGCCCCGCCTGGATATGTGAGCCGGGCGTCATAAGTAAGTGAATGCTTTTAGTTATGGAAAGAGGGGAGGCTTACTCGATCATAGCTCCCTCACTTGCAGAGTAGGCGAACTTTGCAGAAAAATACGAAGAATAATAGTCATTTCACTAGGATTGATAAATCTACAAACAAATCGAATCGTTTCAGCGGCAAATATTATTCTCATTTCCTGCGCTAGAGCACATAACCTAGTCATCTTTTTCCGGTGCCTCGTTAAACGTAGATACGATATCCGATCAATTTTACTGATTTTAAGCTGTGCACTTCAAATTATGTGGCGTTTTAATGTCTCACGCAGGGTCGGATTAAAACTTTGGCTCAGGGCACTTAAGATAAGGGGGCTCTTGCAGTTTTATCTACATAGCCAGCGCATTAAATTAAGAGTATGGTTATGCATATCTTTTGTGATAAAAATATGCTGCAACAGCGATGAGGGTTAAAGATATAAAATTCCATTATATCACCATGAAAAACTACTTACTCAAAAATGTTTATGACTTGCACAACCAACCCTGTGTTTTATATGCAAAATCGTTTTTCAATTTGTCCAAAAGAAGTTCTAACATATGAGCGATTCGAATGCCCCTCGGACTCTAAATGCACTGCTGTTGAGTTACTCCCTTCTCTATCTATTCTTTAACCAGTCCTCTAAGGTCCTGTTTTCGGTCCATCATTTACATTATTTCTATCCATGTATTGCTTCTTAACACATTTTAAAGATATAATTTTGTGAAAGAATCGAATCCCACTGTTCAGGCAAAATTCTACCCGATTAAACACCTTCTAATGATCCAACATGCTATTCTCCATTTTTTCTATCTTCAATAGATTTGTATTTGTAATTTGAGACTGAAAGCAGGCGCAGCTATGACGCATTCAATTGGTAGTTCGTGTTTAACGATCCTATTCTGATGAAATTATTGTGATCAATCACGGGTCAAATGAAATTTTACCACGCGCGGATGTTATTTGTTCTCATTGATTCAAGGGGCCTCAGACTTCAAGGGTGGGGGAAGGGATCGTCCCTTCCCCTCCCCGTGGATCAGCCATTGCTTTCACATGGTTTTTCATCTTGTCCTGTTTTTTGTTCCTAAACTCTTACGAATTCCTGTTGAAATTATTTTCTGAATTAACAGGATTATCTACTACCAATTCCATTTTTGTTCTGGGTATATTTATTCTATCTCGCTCGATTTTCTCTTTGCCCTTAATAGGTCTCATTTTTAAAAGACATTTTTACACACAGTTAACAATTTATCAGTTTGGCCGGAACAGGACTGGATTCAGTAGGCTGCTTCGGTTGGCCAACAAAAATTGCAATAAAAGGCATCAAATCGGCCATCCAACATTAAACTGACAACAGATTAATTCGTTCCGAAAGAGAGATTATGAGGATAGATATATCAGTGATATTTAGGCGACAAAAAAAATGTTAAAAATGTCGGCACCAGAGTTACTCCATGATGTGACGACTTTCTTACCATGCGTTCCAATTCAGCCGGGACAGTCTCTGTTTGGAATTTGCTGAGCCTGGCGTTGAGTGGCCGGGGGCCCACCCCTAAATCCGGCACTTGGCTTACGCCAGAGAAAGGAATTTTGTCGGGTAATTTATCGGTTCCGTAGAATCTCAGGCGTTTTCTTTTTCCCGAAAATTTTCGCACTCTACTCAATAATAGGATGCCTCCTGAATCTGTGCACAGGTGGCGTCCAACTTTATAACATTTATGCAGTTTTATCGGTGTATAGATTCGTAGGATAAATGCTGTTATACGTGAGATTCGCCAATTTCAAAAAACAATCCCTTTTAAATCATACCTAATTTCACAATGAGGATTTATACTCCAAGAACCTGAGAACATATCCAATCTGTCGCCGTAAAGATACTCGGACATACGAGAACAGGTAAATATACACATAGAAGAGAACTTTTTGTCATTTAACCATCACGAGTGACTTTACTCCTTTCAAAGCATAAAAAAATTAAACCAACTGGAATCATTTTCTCTTTTTTTAATTTCCACAAGCAAAACCTATTTCACTTTAGGGCTTATGACTACGGTGGCCTTCAACGGTTTACTTCGCGAACATGGCAGAGAAAGAATGCAAAGTGGGGCAAATAGAAAACTTCTAAATAATAAAAAAGGAACAATACGGAGAGCGAGCCAATGCGAAAAATAACGGGACTACAAAAAATATTTTTAAAATCTATATTAGTCATACCTTCCTTCTCGCGTCTTCTCCGTTAAGCTAAGCGGGGACGACCCACTGAACGAAGAAAGATATGTGTGTGTGTGTGTGTGTGTGTGTTTGTGTCTGTGTGTAATAGACACACATCACTCCCGTCAGCCTTTCGCTCCTTTTCATTTCTCATAACCCAAACGTTGCCTTGCTCCGATTTTTGTACGAGGCCTACTCCCTTTCCTGTGGTTTTCCGGGATATTCCTTGATCCAAATCCATCCATTCCTCATTCTCTCTTTCTCTCTAGGTTTCCAACGCGCCCTTCTTATCGCCTTCCTCCATCACCCTACTTAACTGCCATCCCTTCCCCGCCTCCTCGTCCCTCCGGCATTATAACTCTATAGCATGCGAAACTTTCTTGCCAGGGATTATTTTTTCGCGCAATTTTCCTCTTGTATTTTCCTTCCCGTCTCCCACCCTTGTCGCGAGAACCTACTGCCTCTTCCTCCTTCCCCTCGACCCTTTCTCCAAGCCTTCTCACTCCCTTCTCCCTCCTTATTCCTCTTCCTCCCTCTTCTATCCCCCTCCCCCTTCTTTCCCTCCCTCCCCCTTCTTCCCCCTCTCCCCCACTTTCCCTCATGGGACGCCTTGTGAAAACAAAAATAAAACGTCTCCTTTGAAAAGTTTTCGAGCTGTGATGCAGCACCCCGTGGAATTGACAAAGCAGCGATGATGATGGATGGGACTCCTTCTTCATTTCTCTCTCTCTCTCTCTCTCTCTCTCTCTCTCTCTCTCTCTCTCTCTCTCTCTCTCTCTCTCTCTCTCTCTCTCTCTCTCTCGCATGGATGGAAAAGTTAGTTCGGTGCTCTTGAGATTTTTGCTTCCAGCGGACCGATTAAGACTGCCGGCGAAGGGGAAAAATAGAGAAAGGGAGAAATGGACTTTTTCTCGTGTTGAGTGATTGTTCGAGCTTTGTGACTTCTTCTCTCGAGTACTTCCGAGCCGTGGCCGCCATTGAGACTTTCACCAAAGAAATCTTCCGTCGATCTTTCTCGAAAGAGATGTTGTCTCTGGAATAAAAAGGCGTTTCGTTTGATATGTTCGTCCCTTTTTTTACTGTTACTCTGTGTTTGATTCGCTGGACAGTTAATCGATCGTCACAATTATTCATACGATCTATTTTTCGCATTAATCTGATGTTAATATACAAACGCGATGAACGAATGCCAGGAGGTTATATCTTAATGCATTCCAATGGTAAAATTACACGTGATATAAAGTATTCCCTCGCTAAACACGATGTCTAGTCTTGATTATCTGCTGTTCTCCACATGACTAATTGACTAGTTTTAGTAATATTAAAATTAATGTCAGTAAAGATGCTATGTACTAACTATTATTTACAAGGAGAGACATAGGAAAGAATAAATTTACAATTCCTGATAAGACCACGTATTATACAGGAGGTGGAGGTTAGAGGAGTTTGATGAAAGCTCTCTTTGAAGCGTGAGGCAAGGCGGGTGGCGTCAGCAAGGGCTGATCTGGCATTATATTATTACTGTCCAGTATCTCTTTGTACGTACGTAAGTTTCTTTCGTGTTTTATATAAGAAACATATTTTTGAAGTATACTTCTTTTTAACCTTGAAGTGTGCATTATAGGTTTTAGGTAGTTATGTCCGAGGGATCACTTCCCGAAATTCCAATTTCCCTAAGGACCTCGTCAACCACATTTCTGTCAACCGCGGGTTAAGTCAGGAAAGTAACCCCCGCGGTTGGCGAGGGACTAGAGTATATTAAGCTTAATTAATTCCCAATTTTTGTCATCACGTGCAATGTGAACACGTTGAAGATGGGAGACACTAATTTTATTTTAAGGTATAGTACAGTGGTTACCAACCTTTTTATCCTGCCACCCTAAACTGACCAACAATAGGACCTCGCGACCCGTACTTCTAATTGAGCGAAAATACGATATAGATGAACCGGAGAAAAAGCAGTAAACTGCTATAGTAACGCTACTGCACCGCAATTTTGATCGGTCTCGGTCATGACCATTTTCGGGAAAAGGGTATCAATATAGAATGAAAACCATGTTATCGGGTGTGCGGAGGGAAATTATTCGGTCGCTCTGGTATTCCCGCTTTTCCCAATCCATTTTTGTACATAATTGGTAAAAGCTTCAAACGGCCAAGGAGGCTTGCATTGACTTATATCCCCTCACTGGTATAGGCAGTGTTCTAATAATGTATAGCTACAAACTGACTGTCGGGAAAGTTTTCTTCTGATGACCCTCCGCGACCCTACTGAAGACCTCCTGCGACCCGAGGTTGGGAACCACTACTATAGTACATCTACATTTCTCATTTTAAGAAGACTTTATAAGCGAATAGAAATTCTACACTTTCTCTTACTACTATTTTCACTATTCGGCATGCTGTTAACATTTTTTTCTGCTAATTCTTTTGATGAAAGTTTTGACTGTTTTTACTTAAAATTTTGTTATTTATTTGAAAGTGCAATTCCAACAATACGCAAATTGAAAAATAATGGTAAATCAGGGAAAAAGCCATGGCTTACAAATGAGATTATTGCATTGTCAAGGGTAGTAAGGGAAATGGCCCATTTTGATAAATTATATAGAACTACTGTTTCTCACTCAAATTTTTTACGCATTAAAAAATATATATTGCACAAATTAAAGCAGCCAAGAAAACATGCAATGATCATAGATTAATAAATGCTACAAATAAAACGAAGGAAACTTGGTGCACAATTAACGGTGAATTAGGTAAAACATCTCCAAGTAAAGTCCCACAGTTCCATAATGACAATGGCAAATTAATTACATATAGCATAACAATTTGTAATAAAATTGCTGAAGCCTTCCAAAAACTCCCAAATGCTGTTAATTCTCCAATCTCAAACCATTCTCAAACACCATTATCAAATTATGGTCCTGCAAATTCACTATATCTTTACCAAAGTGATGAAAAGGAGTTAATATTCTCCTTTAAAAAACTAAGTAATAGTCCTGCCCAAGGAATTGGCAATATACCTGGGAATCTATTATATGAATGTAAAGATTTAATAATCAAACCCCCTCCTATACTTAATAAATGAATATCTCCATTTGGGCATATTCCCTAATTCCCTAAAATCTAGTAAAGTTATACCAATTTTTAAAAATAACAGTGGCATAAATAATGAGAACAATTATAGACTGATCTCCCTTTTACCTCAGTTCTCAAAATTGTTTGAATTAATTTTTTATAATTAGTTGATGCCATGAATAAATAAATATAATACCCTCTCTACTGCTCAATGGGGTTTTATTAAAGGGAGAGTCTGTCTTATTTACTGCAATTAGATTTATTTACAACTCTTTAAATAGTAATAACTTAACTTGAGCATTATTCTTAGATTTAAGCTGTGCTTTTGATATGGTTGATCACCCCATTCTTCTACACAAATGCAAACAAATAGGAATTCAGGGTATAGCCCTTGACTGGCTAACCTCTTATCTTTTAAAGCATTCACAACAGGTAACACTAAAGTTGAATAATACAAGGTGTTTGTCCATTTTTAGTAATACAACAATAGACATTCCACAGGAGTCATTATTAGGACCTATTCTTTTTTTAATCTACATAAACAACTTGCCATTAATTATTAAAAGCCTTAATGTAGAAACTGTCATATTTGCAGATGATACTAGTTTTCATGTTTCAGCAAAAAATGTGCAATTACTTAAAGGAAAAAGCCAAAATATTTTAAATAATACCTGGGATTGGTGTTAGAAATAAACTATTTTTAAATTGTAATAAAATCCATATGATCTTTTTTAACCATATACCTGAACCAGATACTTTTAAACTATCAATTAATAACTGTCGTTACTATATTTACAAATATTAAGTTCATAGGTCTTTATATTGACCAGACAGGAAAATGGTCAACATACATTTCTAATTTAAGTCCAAAATTACATTGGACCCTCTACAGCAGGGGTCAGCAACCTATGGCCCGCGGGCCTCGAGAATGCTTTATGCGGCCCGCAAAGCTGCAATGAAAAAGTGATCAGGAAAATTTCTCATGGGCAATTTTATATTTTTTTAGTATAATTATGGTCTCAAAACCTTTTCTGGTGAAGTTTTAATATTAGTAAATTACGTAGACTTGATTTCGTTCATATGAAATCACAGAATCTCTAGAAAACTTCTGATTTATTCGCTCAATCGGCCCGCTGAGGCTTTCTTGACTCCCAATGCGGCCCTCCGAAACATTCACAACTGCAAATGTGTCCCGCCATGCAGATAAGTTTGCCGACCCCTGCTCTACAGTATAAGGTTCATCAAAGATAGTCTCTGTACATGTATTAAAATCCATTTATTATGGAAATTTCCTTTCTAGAGCTACATATGGTATTATTTTCTGGGGCTCATCCCCAGTAATGTTGCATAAAATATTTCTCATCCAAAAGAAGGTAATAAGATGTATGCTTGGTGCCTCACCTAAAACTCCTTGCAAACTTGTATTTAAAAAATTAAATTTACTCTCTATTCTGTGCATATATATATATATATATATATATATATATATATATATATATATATATATATATATATATATATATATATTATATATATAATATATATATATATAATATAGCTACATTTATAAAGAAAAACTTAAATTTATTTAGTGCAAATAGTGATTTGCACAATCACTTCACTAGAGGCCAATTAAACATCCATGTTTGTTATAACAAGAGGCATATTTGCCCATAGAAGCCCCACTGCTATGGGGAATAAAATCTACAATGCCTTACCCAAGTCATTAAAGGGCATTCCCTCACTTGGTAAATTTAATAAAGAATTTAAAAAATTATTATTACTAAGATGTTACTATGATGTGATCAAATTTTTGTCAGACAAGAGATAAACATTGCAGTCTATCATTATTTAATTTATATGTATTTGATGTGTATATTGTCTTTATCATGTATTAAACTTTGTGGCGTGTCCTATACCTACATTTTTGTGAATCATATGGTCTTGGGAAATAAATAACTATTATTATGCTTGACCCAGAAAATGTCTGCAGTTTTAGAAGCAATTCATAATCCATCATAGCAATGTCGATATTCACAACATTGCTTGCAATTTGTATATAACAGTAAACAGAAAAAGGGCTAAAAACATTAGTTTTTCTAGGTTATTTTTTAAAGTAAAAAAACTAACAGCTTATTGTATTTTTTATTAAAATAATCAAATCATATTATAAAATCGCATTAAATATCTTTCAATCTTTCTTCTAGTTTCATCTGACGGCAGAAAATAACTTTTTTTATTCCCTTCTATCCATCTCTCCCCTTCTCCCATTTAGAAGCATTGAACTCAATTACAAGGTATCAGAATTTTTCTTTTTTATAATCTTCAAAAATTCCTGAAGTTTTCCAGATTCAAACGAATTTTTCAGCTAATTCGGCATGGATTTGGATTCACTCTTCGAGAAAAATACTTTTTTTTTGGGCTGTACAACTGTCCAAGTCTCAAGTTTGTCTTTCAATTTTGATATAATAAAGCAATGTTATGAAGGTAAATAGCGACGCAATATATATCTTATGGGAAATTTTTTATTTAAAAAATTATTTAATTCAAAATCTATTCCGGATCTACCATTCCTACACTGGCGTGACATACGCACTCAGGCACACTACAAAATTAATATATAGGATTCATATATATTATCCCTCATTTTTGACATGCAATTACACTAGTTATGATACACGTGTTTTACACCCAAATATCAACACTCTATACACCATTATCACGAGAAAATATATGCGCATTAATGTATGCAGTGATGTTATAGTATGGACCAGAAGCAAACTGATTTAAGAAACATTATGCAATTATTTTTTCATTTTTATTAAGGAATATCAGTTTTTTAAATATTTATTTGTATAAATAACAGTGATAGATTTTCGTATTTTCGCTAATCAGGTTAAATAATCTATCAAAAGAAGTAAGCATTTAGAAAATCAATCTACAATTATGAGGGAACATAATGGCCTTTCTGTGGTCAGATTATTTGTCTTATTTTACTCGCTGAATTGAATTATTATCTGTATACATTCCTTCATCCACTTAGATAATATACTATCCGGTTGCTTTTCCCTCTGATGATCTACAATACTAAATTCTATATCAGCATTAATCTCATTTGATAATGTGGCGCATGAATGACAATAATAGATAGTAAATAGGGTTGCAATCTGAATTACATTTTTAATAAAAAAGTAGCAGACAACTCGTTTCTGAATTACATTTTTAATAGATCATATCAGTTAACTCATTTCACCAAATAAGACGAATCAGCACCGTAACTAGCTATTTTTAGCTCATGGCAAACTACTAAAAAAATGCTCCTCCCCCATCAAAAAATCATTTTCCTTAGTCAAGAATTTTTGCACCTATTACTTGGTTGCGCACGAGGCAGATGCTCCTAGTTACGATACTGAGACGAATACAGTTTTATTTTATATTACAATTAAATAAAATTTGATAACCGCCAAGGCAACCATAATACAATCAAAATAATTTGCTGAATGTATACGACACAATATAATGCACACAGATCGAGATGTAAAATTGAAAGCAAGGGTGGCTGCATTTTTTTTACTTTCTAAAATGGACAACAGAGGTCACCAACATCTCCAGTATCGAAGCATTGGCCATCGGCACAGCAAATTTGGCCATAGCGGCAAATGTCCTGTACTTGACGACGCGATAATTGGAATCTATGCATTACCCATCTAAGTAATTTGCTGTGAAATGACCTTGGAATGTCCATTTCCTATAAAAATAAAAAAGTTGGAAAATAGGATTAATAATAAGTCAGTAAATCCGGAGCATTTAAATATCAATTGTATTATGCATATTATATTCCATAAATCAAAAATTATTTACTACCCAATGCGTGAAGATAAGAAGGAATCTGCAGGTCATAAAATAAAAACTTTTGGTAAATTGCACAATGAAGGAAAGGTAATAATTTTTTAAGCTGACCAGCCATTCATTGTACTGCCTCTACCCATTGCGAGTAGACAAGAAGGAATCAGCAGGTATATATTTGATAAAGATTGATGAGAATAAATAATTATAATTAATGCCGTGTAATATACACTATACACGCTTTGCTGTTAAAAATATAGACTGTGTACCTGGAATTTTTTGTATAGGTCCTCATCAATGTTCAAGTCTTCGGGAATATTCAAAGATGGATATTGCACTTCATCCAACAACGCCGGCGAATCATAGATCAATCCCTTGGCCAACTCCACCAAGAGGAAAGGGACTCTTTCTAAAAGAAAAACATATTTTATGAAGATGAATGTATTTTTTGCCAGCGCGAAAGTTTTAGGATACGGCCGGACTAAACTTTTAATTCGAAGTAAAGTCTCCCTGTGACGGTCGATAGATGAACAAATGCAATGGCAGAAGGATTTTTATAATTTGAAGCCTACTTTTAAAAAATAAGCTAAAATAGTTGTACATTACATCCGCGATAATTTAGAGATTAATTAGTTCATCACGATAGTTCAGTGGTAGAATATCCGCCTGGCAAGTAGAAGTACCGGGCTCGACTCCCGTCATGGTCGAAATTTTTTCGTTTAAAAATTATTCTCGTACTTTACTGAGAGAACAAATATTTGCGTATAAACGATTGAAAATCTCTTTATGGTTATAGAAGCATGCCATATGATTCAAGTCAAAAGGTGAGCTCGGCATGTGATTTTTTAATATACCTACTCATGGTTTTTAAAATGACGAGAAAAACTCATTAAATAAAATCTTGTTATTATCTACTTAAGCATAATATGACGTGTATGCATTTAATGTCAAACTATTTCATAATAACGATATTCAAAGTTAGGTAGTGTTTAATAACAGATATGAAAAATGTTGTCAAACAAGTTTCTATTTATTAAAGGACCCGAAAAAACAAAAGAAGCATTTAGATAATAACAGGGATGACCGCAGCTAATATTCGCTGAATAAGAAGCTAAGGCTGGTTGGTTGGTGTGTAGATTATAAAAATAAATATACACTATAAATATATTATGGAGATAATTATATACTGTATAATATTTCTATAACTACGCATTCACATAGGGAAGGGAGGAAGGATATCCGGTGCCTGCAATAGCTCACTCTTTCGGAAAGGCACACAGCTTAACGGACCTTCTGAAGGGAGAAGCGCTGTTCTTGTGTATCCTCCTCAGTAGGGGTGGGGCATGCCCAGGTTAAAAAAAGATGGAAAAGTATACTCCATGAATGGAATACACAGAGATTTCAAAGGCGTTCTTTATAGAAAACACGTACAAAACGATATCGAAATATTTGGCGGTTCTTGCATTTTTATACCCGAAACTAAAAGTCGTAATTTTGTGGTCTCGTGCACTGTTTTGTGAAAAATGTTGTCTATTCGAATAGCTTTTTTAATATATAGCTTACGGATCATATAAGAGCTTGGGAAAGAAAAATACGGCATTTAATTGTTGTTTGTCGAGAAAACCGTCTTAGCGATTGATGTAAGCAAAATATGTGATGTTTTACTCGAGATTTTCTCGAATGTTTATCTCCGAAGCTATAACTCGTAATTATGTGGTCTCGCAGACTAGTTTGTGGTAAATGGAGTCATCTATCCAAATACATTTTTTAATCTATACATTACAGATCATATAAAAGAACGGGAGAGAAATGTATGGCATTTAATTGTTGATTGATGGATGCCATTTAACGAGATACGAGTATGTTTATTAAAGTAATTTTCTAAAGTGGAAGTTCTAATTGACAGATGTAGTTCAAAATCACAATTGTGCGATAAATTTTAACAAGGATCACCCCTACTTAATTAAAATCCGTCCAGCGGTTTAGGAGATGAAAGTTAAGACGGACGGTCCAGAGGTGCACATAAGGCGTTCTGTATCTATCGCTTCGCTGGTAAAGAACGCCTAAAAACCGGATTTGAACCCAAGCTCGCTGCGTGGAATGCCAGAACTCAAGCCTTTTCGCCTCCATTCTCCATTGTTAAATGTTATATTTTCCAAAATAGACGCATACAGAAAATTTCTTTCCAAAGAAAAAGAAGCATACGTGCAAAGCACGAAATATTTCCCGTGTCACTGTTATTTTGTAGAGGAACGGCCGCGAAGTAAAAATAATCTTCGAGTGACTTATCGCATAGCAATGCGCAGAAATCTCTCTTAAGGTGACAAGATATTCTCGATGTGCCATAAATCACTAAAGGGGAAGGATTGACACATATACGATACAAAGCTTTAGCAAGCCTTCTGTGGGATTACCCTTCAAGTGCTTGTGACACGCGTTATAGGGGATTAATACAGGGCGTCGATAAGATAGCAAGTTAGGATATAAAAATACCGATAAAACTATTCATGGCTGACAGGCTATTCCCATATTGACATTTGAATGAGTTAGAGGATTTTGGGCGATATAAAGTTTAGATGTTGGTGAGAAAAGCAACTGCATAGGGATTACTGTACATATTCTTCAAAGAATAATTTAGTTCCTAAATGCAGGCAGAAAGGTAAAAGAGCTTACTTATGTAATATAAATTGAGTGAAGCTATTCTTTTGTATGCTTCTCAATATTTTAGGTTTAGACTGTTTAATATACTGAAGGAATCAGGAAAAAACATCGTAGTGAATGGAAAAAACGTTTCATTAATTAGGGTGTTAATTGTCATTCAAAAAAGAATTCTCTGGGTTAGCCCAAAAACTATAAACCCTCTTAATAGTTGTATATATAAATATTCAATAGATGTATATCCTGCGATTTTGAATTATCGTAAGATTTTAAGTTAAACAGCAAAAGAGATGCTGTTCTGCCTGCCAGCCATCCTGGAAAGAAATCTCTTAACAAGAATGTAGACCATCAGGTTAGTAGTATGCACATCGTTATCTCTTCGCAGCGACATTGGCGAAAGATCGTAAGGAAATAAATGCTAATGCTTAATGATTTTGTTTTATTTCTAATCATGTAAGTGTAAAAAATAAGCAAATTTCGTTATTAGTAACACTTTAGGCGCATTCCGATTAACCGGTTTCTTGGTCTAGGGTATAGAACAGTGAAATATCAAAGAAGTGATTTAGCGCGAAAAACTCAAGTCGTAGAGCAGGGGTGCACAACATACGGCCCGCGGGCCAAATTTGGCCCGCCGACACATTTTTTTGTGTCCCGGCAGGATTTAACTCAGCTGGTGCTTTCACTTTCCGTAAAAATGCTAGTAAAATTTGTAACGGATATTTATCGCATGTGTGAACAAACATTCTCTCTTATGCAATTATACGAATTAAAGTGTTGGAGGGTTGTCTTGGTCCAACCCAAGTTCCGCGGGCAAGGAGACAACCTCTCAAGTGTATTCAAACAGAATGACACGAAATCTCCGTCTCATCTCCACTCTCTTCTCTTTTACATTAGTACTAATACGCGCAGCATAAGAGACAATGAGAGACTGAATGGTCGCCTTGTGGTGTAGTGGAGCACTTTCTTTCATTTGTATTCACTGGCCGCGTAACCGCATAAGAGCGAATCAAAGATGCATAAAAAGAAATTCCGGTAGCAATAAGTTTGTCGAATAATAGCAAATTCGCATAAAGCGAACCCGCATAAATAGAGGGAAACCTGTATAGAGAATATGCAGAATACATGAAAAGTTTTTAGAGAACGAAAGCACCTAAAATTGCACATTAATAATTATCCAGATTTATAGTTTTTTTCGTGATTGCCCTTTGAATAACCTTAGTGTTTCTTTCTTCCCTATTTTAGCTTATAATAGGTATACATTATTTCTTTTAGTTAATATTAGGTATTGTTTATAACGGTTGTCAAGTAGATTGTTAATCCAACAATACGCTCATTCCCTTGTTATTTAAATAGGAAACATTGTAAGAGAAAAACATTTTTAAAATGAAAAACGTAGTTCATATCGCTTTAAAACCCCTCCCATTTTTCTTAACTTTTTATTGTGGTTAAAATGGCACCTTCATCTTGCTTCTACGTTCTGTAGTTGTTGCGTTATAATTGCACAAACAAACGAACAAATTCTTCAAAATATTTATGGTAGAGATTGCAGATTTTGCAAGAAAAAAATAACCATGGGACTCTCTCACTCGAAGAATGTATTGTGGGTATGTCTACCAAAGATAGAAATTTTATGAGTTTTTGAAAATACTATAGGGAAGGGCTCCAGAAATATACTCGTGGTAGTAGATTTTTAACCTAACCAACCACGGAATGAGCTATGGCCGAGAGGATTTTGTTATACTTTCAAGACCTGCTATAGGGGATATTTGGCGATCAGTATTAATTCAGTTTGAGGAAAATGATTTTCGCATCTTAGAGGTTGTCTACAGAAGTCATAAGACTTGAGTGAATTGAGTATGGAGGCTGATCATAACGTGTAAGCGACTAAAGGCACGTAGGGATTATCAGATATGGTCGAATTTTAGGACAGAGTGCAATAAATCGATCATATTGTTTTGTGCAGTGCCCGTGTCAGCTCAATATGGATCCTTAAGGCATAAGGGATCTTAGAAAGGGGATGATGAAATACCGAATGAAGTGCGGCTGACTAGTATGACAAAGTCCGATTTTCTCTTTTGTTTGACGCTGAAATATATTAAGTTTGAAGATGATAAAGCAAATTTTAAAAAAAATCCTGACGAATAATTTCATAGAAAAATTAATATTAAAAAATCGACACTTATCGACGACAATTCATTTTCATCCATTTTTATTTTTTTACGAATTCGATATTTATCGACATTCATCGATTTAAATCGAATCCTATCAAACCGATATCATTCTATATAGACGTTTCTTATAGAGGAGGAGGAGGAGGAGGAGATAACATATAACATACATATAGGAGGATACTAATGTTTAGGCAATTTCAGATAAGCTGGAGATTCGAAATTTTTTTCTTAGGTAGGATTTTGTGCAAAACCGACTACAAAAAAAGAAAATCTTGAAAAAGTGCAACAATGCGGCCGCTAAAAATTCTCAATTGTTTAAACAAATTTTCAAGGTTTATGTATTTCCGCATATGCTACGGAGTTGAAATTTTTTTTGTAAGTAGAATTCCTAAAAAAACGAAATAGGGATTATACAAATTTTGATATTTTAATTTGTTTGGCAGTTAAAAATTCTTAAAGTTTAAACAAATAGATAACTGTGTAGGTACTACGGTATGAGCTAGGAAGATGAAATTTTCATATTATCTACAGAGTAGTGAATTTCACAAATAAAAATTTCAATTTTACCATATATAAATTGCGGCGGCCGTTAAAAATTATTTAAATTTAAACAATTGGAAAAATATTATTTCACTTCTAGAAGTAGTACAACTTTAAAATTTGGCTAAAATGTGTATCATTAGTATCCCATAATGAAGATAGTGTAAAATGTTTAAAATTGCAACAATTGGGGATTGTTTTAAACTATTATTTTTACATGTGGGAAAAACGAAAATCGCTGCGGAGGTGAAATCTTTAGAATTAAAGGACTATTTGTAATAATGAAATGTCTGTCTGAAAAATGAATGTTTTTTCAAGGTGAGATGAAATGCTTGCAGTATGCAAGCACTAACTACTAGTATATATATATGCCATCATGCTCGGCTGATATTTATAATTATCCCACAAAAGTTGAATATTCATTTTAAAATTGCTGGTTTAGAAAACAAGCATACAGGAAATTGTTTAATATTTGCTTCATGTCACATGCAAAAACATTTTGAGGCTGAATAACATTTAGATATGTTATTAAACACATTAATTTTACCCCCTTTGTAAAGTTTTTTTAAAGGAAAGCTTTCAGAAATTCTTTCGATAATAAAAACAAAACTTTAGATAAATTTTCGAAAAAATATTCAGAATTAAATAATACATACGGCAGTTATATCTTTATTTATTTTCGCGCGTAAGAGGACATAACTTTGAAATCGATACAACTTTATTTCGAATCAGCGGGACATGCGAATGTGGAGAGAGGGGATTAGCAATGAGGCGCGGATTGAAATGAGATAGCGGAGTGCAGACTAAGGTATATTTCTTCCTATAGACACCTGTCAAAAAGATTTTCCCATGGTTGGCTACAATTCGTCCAGCTTAGGGTTTTACAATGCTAAAATCGCGACTGAAATCATTGAAAAACTATCACGCACACCAAACAGGCTTTAAAACTCACAAAATATTTATTTATTAGAGAATATTCACAAAACTCTCTTGAACCCTTGTATTGTACGTGTATTTCCGTCAAATCTTGAAGTCGATGTTTTTCGCGATTAAAATACTTTCTCTATATACTACGTAGATATATAAGAGAGTAAAAGTCGCGGAAAATATAAATATAGAGCCGCGATTTAATTCAGAAGACTACTCATAATGTATATCTATAACAGATAGAATAAGAAAATGATGTTTTTCTCTAAATTGGTAAAAATTCAGCTACACTTTTTAGAAAGGACTAACAAACACAAATTCATGTAGCATGTAACATAAATATAAGATTTAAAGAATGGAGTAATACATTTAACAAACACCAAAGTTGAATTGAATACTTTTGGTGCATATAAAAATGTTTTTGTGAGTAATCGCGGAGGTATTAATAAAAACATTTCATTTTTTAAGAAAATAACTTTTAACAACTTTCACACATTTCGCAGCTGATCGTTTGAAATTTGGGTTACTGTTGTAAACGCAGCAGACCTCATTGGAGCTTCACATTTACTCTTAGAGAAGTCCAATCAATTCTAGGATGAACTCCATGTCATCCTTCAAACTGTGGTATCAAGTCCAAAAGGAGATATGACGTTAATCCTTAGTTGATTGACATAAAAGCCGCACCTTAGGACTTATCTACCGTGGAAGTTCCTTGGCACTGACGTTAGAGATTCGAAATCTTGAAAGAGTAGAATATTTTCCGGTAAACCCGATGAGATATCAGTAAATCACGTTAATATGTTCCGACTTTGCACCGCGTACCGCAATTTCAGAAGAGTTCAACGAATTGGGATTCATCGCGTCAGGATTTGGTTTGGCATCAAATTAAAATTAAATTAAATTAATTAAAAGAGTTAAATATGTATGCATAATCTGAGCGATAATTCAAAGTAGCCACTTAAATAAGCAACCCTATGGCTCATTTACAACATTTAATGAATATTTTGCAAAATTTAATTATTTCATTATTACTACATTTTATGCGTTCTTTGCGCGAAGTAAACGCATACCTATAGGGGAGGCCGTTTTCGTCCGTCCGTCCGCATGTTAAAACTCGAGAACCGATGGACGTATTTTGATGAAATTTGGTGGGAGTTTTAGTAAAATTTGTCGACCGATTCCAATTTTGGTTAAAATCAGACAAAAATTACGACCACTTTACATAAAGACCTATATGTAGTTTACAATGTACCTCTGTTTCAACTCGGGAAGCGCAGGACGCATTTTGATGAAATTTGGTATTTGGGAGTTTTACTAAAATTGGTCGATCGATTCCAATTTTGGTTAAAATCGGACGAAACTAACGATAACTTTACATGAAGACCTACACTTAGTTTGCACCGTACTTGTATTAACCCGGGAACCGCAGGATGTATGTTGATCAAATTTGGTGTTGGGCTGTTTTACTAGAATTAGTTTATCTCAAAGAACGCATTGGAAACTATGTGTACTCCGACATGGAGTACACCTTTCCATACTTGTATTATCGAATCCGAACTAGAGAAGATTCGAATAATTTACATAACATAAATATATTTCGCTATTTCAAAGAAATTAAGTTTCATTTATTGACGCTGTTGCTGAATATAAATTGTTGTTTCCATGCCAATCTCGCGTGTAAGTGCTCAGTTTGTCCATTTATCTGTCTGACGCGCTGACCCCTTCTGAACTAAAGCCGCTATACTTCGCTTTCTCGCCAATCGATGTAGTATTTTGCCTCGCTGTGCACATTTTCTAGTAGAGGTCCGTCTGTCTGTCGGATGTGCTAACTCTTAAACGAAAGCACCAGAGTCTTCGTTTTTTCGGCAACCAATTAAGTATTCTGTCTCGTGCATGTTTTCTTGATTTGTCCGTTTATCTATCAAAAACGTTATCAATTAATACCCCATTTACTGTCTGCTTCGGCAGCTCTTTCCTTAATTATCTGAATTGCAATTAATCACATTAGTTAAAAATTGACGGCAGGAATGAAAAGAGAATAGATATCCGTTGACTACCTATAACTGTGAACCAAAAGATTGTTAAATAATTTTAGCTGTATCAAAATTTTCTGTCAGGTCTCATTTAAGAGTCTCGAAATTGGATAAAAGAATGTGATTTACGAATCGCTTAGCAAAACTGGATTATTGGAAGAAAAATTCAGTTAATTAGTAAGATAAAGTAAATTCTTTGCGTAATTTATGGCAGAAAAATTTCCTTCTGATCACGAATGGCAAGAAAAGTGACTGAGGCTTTAATTTCCAAAATATATAGCACCACGCAAAAACTACCAAATTGTCAGATCATAGATAATATAGTCAGGCAAACAATATGAAATAGTGAAATGCGTTTTCTTTAAGCTATTGAAGACGTACTTCTATATGGAAGCCATTTTTCATTTATTTCTTACCGTGTTTACTAAGTGAATGAAAAAATCTATTTGCCTCCGTCTCCGTGTTGTTCCACCTCATCGTTGCTATGAGATTAGAAGCCGGTACTGCTGAGGCCGCAGCCATGGTCACCAGCAGAATGACAGCGCACAGTTTCCTTCTAGAAGAATAAGAACAACATATTTTATAAAAGGAAGTGTTAAGCCACTGAAAACAAGAGTTAATGGGAATCATTTCTTATCATCCAACTATAAAAATTTATTTCTCTCCGGTGTGTACTTTGAAAAATCATCCTCTAGAGTTCATTCGACTCTTTTATCATTTTATTGTAAGGTGGCTTCGAAATACGCTGACGTTATTTCAGTAAAGATGGCATTTTCACACTGTTAAAAAACAGTCGCCCGAGTAATAATGTGATTCAAATATTTCTTATGTGGAAAATTAATAATTCATTCTATCATTGGGCTATCTTGTGGCTGCTTCTACGCAGGTAAAAAATTACGCAACATGTAAAGAATATAATGTTGCTATAAAAAAGAACCCTTAATGCATTGACTCTCAAACACTGACGATCCATTCTACGATGAAAAGTTTCGCAAAAACATATCGATTCTCATCGATTCCTGCGCAAAAATTCCAAATTCCGTTGATATAATCGCAATAAAAGACTCCGACTTAGCGCGAATTTGATTCCGATTTCGGCGGTGACGTCAGGATGGAATGAAAATAATATTTTTAAAAAGAAACGCTGGCTTAACGGAGAAAATCCCTTAATCTCGCAAGCGAAAGGAATCACGGCAAATCCTCCCAGGAAGAAGAGCAGGATTCGCGCACCGAATGACTCTCCGACAAAAAACTAAATAACTTGCTCAAAGGATCTGAACGATATTTGTTAAAAACAAATAAAAGCGGCTATTGCGCAAAATTGCGATCGCAACACGGCGTTAATCCTAGTGTAAACGGAATAGCGCGGCGACGCGGACGCATTCCCGGGGGAGAAGAGAGAGGGGAAGGAAGGAGGACTGAGGGGAAGGGGAAAGGAGATCTGATTAGATGCAAGGAGACGTCGGAAAATTTATTGCTTTAATCCTTCGAAAAAAGTGAGAAAAATAGATTTTCGATCGGATTTCTTTTCGGATGGCGTCGCAGAAGCGGAGTTTATCGCTTTCCGCCGAACCAAGGTTTGACGCGTTTTTTTAATCGATTATGGTCGACTTTTGATAAAAATAAAGGAAGAGTCTTCGTGGAATTCGGCGTTGATAAATCAGTAATTCAGGCGCAATTTTTGTTAATTATATATATACAGGTCTGGAAAAATCTGGTCCAAATCTATGGGCCACTTCACTCCAGGGTGTATTTCGATGCGATTTATAATTCAGGGTTATATAGATCTGTATGCATCCATAAACGTCATATATACGACGTAAAAATATTTCCTACTTAATAATTCAACTGCGTTTGTAAAAATTACCGGAAATATCGTTACTATGCAATTTGTTGTCGCCTATGACGACTGGGCGCCTAGGTTTCTCCAGTGCCGTATAATACATAACTGCAAAAATTCATAACAGTTATATAAAATATCGATCGACCGATTTGAATTTTGTGATGCATATTTTGCTAGGGATCAATATTCCACCGACGAAAGAAACCATTCACAAGAATACTGTGGCCAATTGGTCAAGTCTTAATTAATTCATTAACAGTGTCTTTGGATATTTTGCGAAAGAATGATGCGGCTATAGAGAGAACAGAGAAAGTAATGAGTGACACTTAAGGGAGAAATAATAACTCTAGCTACTAGATTAATGGTATCGAAGGAAGACCTAGGATATTTTTGGCATAGCCGTTAAATCTGTTGAATACTATTTCAATAAAATTAATAAAAATATGAGAGACGAGTGAAAAGCTGCAAATATGGCAGGCAAGTTCATGTTTAGCAGCAATGCGAGAAGTATTCATGTCAGTCAAAGTTTTCATATTCTAGGAAAGCGACCAGAAGAATAGTCTGTAGGACGTCAACTTTGTAGCCATAATACACCCTTTACTCGAGAGTTTTATGGTTAGAAAAATTAATTCGACTATTAATTGGATTTCAACAATATGGCGAGATTGACAATTCATTTTTGTAAGTAAACTGTTCGTTGTTATATACGTGAAAACAAACCAAACCAAGGAATTGACTTATCTAATGAAAAAACTAATCTTCATAAGTCCGATCTCATGGACGGCCAAGTTCCAAGTTTTGTGTTTTATTCTAAGCATTTTAAAATTATACTGAGCCCATTACCGCGCAATGCGACCTTCATCTGTTCTGAACTTGCCTTATTTTAATCGCTTACTTTAGACTTTGATTTACGTTTGAGCTTTTGAAAGCCGGAAAAAAGTCCAAAAAAACGGGTCGATGCATTCCGGAATATCGCCATTTTAGTAAATTAATCCTATGGTCACTGCAGAACAATGTCGATTAAAATAAATTTCAGCCATTTAATCTTTATAATTTTCCTCAAGTTTTGGAGAATAACTTCCTTCCGATTTTTGCATCTTTCATTCCATTCCCTGCTTTATCTATCAGCAGTCCCTAAAGTTGAAATAAGCTGTATAAATATATTGAAAACGATATTGCAATACTAAATCTTTGGTGGGCGGTCAAAAGAGCACAAGTCATATTTTTCAATATTGGTTTGTGTTGTCTCTAGTTGAGAAAATTCACCTATTTCGACTAGTATAAAGGCCATAAATCCGTCTCATTCTCTTTTTAAGGTATGGACATGGCACACAGGCAATAAGCACCTCATTATTCCGATTTTCAGGATTTTTTTATGAGCTTATAGAAGCTCTTTAGAAAAACGTGGGTTTTTAACTTGTGCCCTTTCTGCTGCTATCAAAGGAATTATAAACACTTTTAATAGCATCGATTCCAAATACCATTCCAACTATTTAAAAATCAATTACTGTATTACAGATAACCGATCTATTCATTTGATAATCATTGCTCTATCGGTTCCTTTGTTTCATCATGCTAACGTAAGAAGTATATTAAATTGCAGGCAATTAATCTAAAGTAACCTCTAATAAAAAGTTATTATGGGAGAGGGCTTGTTGGGAGGAACTCAGAACGAAACCACAGCAAGAGATAGGTATGGAAAATAATGAAAGAGGCGTCGGCTGGATATAAAGCACCCGATGGGTTAAACGAAACGAAACACCTGGGTGAAATAAAAGGATAAAAAAGCAAGTGGAAGGATAAATTGGTGTAAAATCGGTTTAATGCTGAAAAGGGGAAAAAAATTCTACGAGTTGTTAAAAGAAGAGAAAATGGAAGGTGAGGAGGTATTTGAAATGTTCATGGTGGTGAGTAAAAGGATATGATAATCTTCGTGATTTCGAGAGTCGCAAGACACGCATTCCGCGCACAAAAATTTAAACATATTCGAAGCAATATAGAGAGACTGTAAGTCCATTAAGTATCCCCAAAAGGTCTTACTCGCACCGCGTTATTGCTTTCTGACGTGATAAGCCTTGATACGCCCTTGAGTGTAAATGAATACGAGCCGCATGCTGCTCGCGAGCCGCGGTTTGGCCACCCCTGTAATAGACCATACTTCAAAGAAAGTACTGGGGAGAATCGGTAATTGGAGTCACAGACGATCTTTGCTAAAGATCCTTTTATTTTGTTATCGGATTTCCAATTAGAGAATTTGGACGCATATTGTAGACAGGGTTTTCTAATGAATAAAACTCAATGATTGAATTGAAATTTTCCCACACAAACCGTGGGTTGTAAATTTACTTAATATTTTTGACAGCCTCAAATAACCTATGGAGAAAAAATATTAAAGTAGCTTCTAAGACGGAAGATAATAATTTTCAAAAGGTAATTCTCAACTCTCTGATTAAGTTAGTTTATAACATACAATATATCTTTAATGAAGGAAAATATTTTCCGTGGATGATATTATCAATTAAAATTTTGAGATATATGTAGTACATACGTAAGTAAAAAAACGGAACACAAGATAAAAATTGCTTTCCTTATATTCTATCGTAATATGAGGAATAACTTTTAAATGATCATTTGATGAATAACCAAACATGAACAAAACTTTATGAGTTATTACTCGCATTATAAGTATACATAGTACTCCTATCAATTACCTTCTATAAAATTTCATTTATTTTGTCACAAATTTAAATATGATTAACAAACTTACCCGGTTGTCATTGCCAAGTCGGTTAAATTCTTCTTTGATGAAATTTTCTCTGGAGTGCACTCGAGTGTAAAGGAACGGTGTAATTACAGACGATTAAAAAGGAGAACGAAGCAGTAGCTTTATCTCTATCAATACGAATTTAAAACCTCCACTCCGATTGGAAAGACATAATCCCGCTCATTCTCATTAGATTCTATTGGTCTGTCTTATCTTATGAGAAATGTATTTCGTGAGAGTTCCTTTTAAGAAATATCCTTCTTGGATGATTCAGTTATATTTCGCAACTGAGGACTTTGATTTTATTTTCATTATTGTATTATACCTTGAAATGCACGTTTCGCTCGCCCACTGCATTAAGTAGCTTTAGTACATTTAGTAACCTGTACATACATTTTACAAAAATTGATCAAGGAAGACATTTTATTGGAGAGATTGGTAATAAATCACGCCCATAAATATGCATTTTTCTCGCCGTCAAATCAATAATATCGAATCTATGCGCATAGGAACTCTCTTAATCTGAGAAAAATAGATATCAGGATTTAATCCGCATCAAAACCCATTTCTTCTACCTGCAGGTAGGTGGAGAAAACTAAAGGAACCCAAAATACAATGCATTAAACCCATAAAAAATCAAACTCAAAATTTTAATCATCAAATACCGCAGTGTCTCTCGAACCTTTTTGACTCATGCCCCAGTCAGACATTACTACTAATGGTCACGCCCCGCTCAGACATAACCATTAATGGTTAGGCCTCACTCATACACAAAAATATAAGGTGTAAGTTACTAATATATAATCATCAAGCTACTACATTTAAAATTAAACTTTAAAAACCAAAATAAAATCTGTTTCAGAATAGCTTAAACAATGGAATAACATGATTATCTTGTTAATGGGAAGAGTGCCCTTGCTTTTCTTCATGAAATTGCCACAAATTAGGGCCCAACTTCATCAGACATATACGCAGGTCATTCTCGACTTTTATTCGATTTCTGTATTTTTTTAATAGCTGCCTAGCCATACTGCGTCTCACTTGAAATGTCATCACTTGGAGAAACAATGAAATACTGAGAATTTTCATCTCTATATGCATATATACAACACCTTTTAAAAGTTAATCCACTCGTTGTATACGAGATCTTTTCAAAATTATCGCGACTGAGCGCGTATTTGTGTATTAGCTTAGGGGTGTGGCCTTGCTGTAAACGTCTGAGTAAGTTGGGACTCATCTAGACAGGTTTGCAGTTCATGGTGTTTCCTCAGTTTTCTATGGCAAGCGGTTGAAGTAATATTGTTTGTCTCTCCTCCCCTTCCGTTAAGTCCGAACGCCCAGAGCAATGCGTGTGTATTAAAACCTTTGGATTAAATTCGGTAAGACGGCAAGTGAAACATTTGAACTGCTTAAAATAGCATTTAGTGGTGACATATACATGCACCCCTCACTTAGCGCTCATAATTGGTTCTTGAAAAACACATTAAGCGAGGGAATTATTTCCATAAGAATCAAATGTACATAGATTCTATTCGTACCTCCAATCTTCCCTCAATGATAAGGAATTTTCAGATATTATTTGGCACTCAAATCAAAGAAGCTATTAAAAACACATCAAGACATGCATTATATAAACATAAAAATGTACATTTTCTCTTACCAAGATATTAGGATTTATTTCATCAGGATGGGAGATCTTGTTTGAGGGATGCCAGACTTATCCTTCTTACTCCTAAAGTAATAATCCAAAGACATCTGTATTTTAACTCTCTTCTTCTCATAATAAAGGAGACTGTAGCAGTTGGTAATACTTTGCACACATCTTGTATTAGGATACAAGATGACATTCCCATGTCTGGGTCATTGTCACGGAAATAAGAGAGAAAATTTTCAAGATGTTGGAAATCCTCGGCCATGCCTTTAGTAGTTAATAACCTGACAGATTCTGCATCCTCATCACCATCATCGTCTTCCGCCTCCTCAGCCCTGCTCCATTGCCATAAGTTCCTCATTGGTCATTTGTTTCATTTGGTTGTCCATAAGCTAATAAATGTTTTGAGGCTCAATTTCATCAAAGCCAATCTGTTTTCAAAGCTCAGCAACGTTTTCCAAAATTGCCTGAAATGGTTCATCAAAGATTATTTAAAAATCTTGAATGCCGTATTTCCAAAACGTTTTACATGTCCCATTCATGGTCTTATGCTTCACATATCCTTATCTCTTGAAATATTATCAATTGCGTCTCTTATAAGATTTTTAGAGGGTCGATGCTCCTTTGCCAGCACTTGTGATCTTGACAGCTTGGGAAAATGTTTTCCTCATGCAATTGACCTTAAAAGCAGTTATCACACCTTGACTTATTGCTTGGAAGATATAGATGGTATTTGGGGCAGGAAAACAACTTTAGCATTGCTACTGAGATCATATAGGCGCATTATCTAAAATGAGAAGTGCCTTGTTGGGCAGATACTTGGCAGCACAATACCACTGAACAGCTGGATAAAAATATTCAGTAAACCAATTCTGAAACTGAGTCATTGTAATCCGGGCCTTTCTGTTTGTCTTTCAAATTACAGGCAGCTTCGATTTCAAGATCCCCTTCAAAGTCCTAGGGTAGCTTTAATTTGAAGTCTCCTGCAGTATTATTATTAAATAATAGAGTAAGCTGATCCTTTGCCACTTTGTACCTAGGCATCGTCTTCTCTTCCTTGGAAATGATAGTCTTGTTAGGCATCTTCTTCTAATATAAGATATTCTCATCGACGTTAAACATCTGTTGGGGTGTGAAACCTCCCTCCTCTATAATCCGCACAATCGCACTTTTAAAATTTAAAGTCCTTTCTTCATCGGCACTAGAATATTCGCCCTGAAGACCAGTGTTGGCACGCTTCTTAAATCTCTCGAACCACCCCCTACTACCTGTGAAAGTCTCTGCACTTGATACCTTAGGCATAATTTTCTTTAATGTTTCACACAGGCTAACAACTCTTTCTTGTCAATGGCTGAGCTCAAAGGTACGCGACATTCAATATTTTTATCAATAAATAGCGTAAGGAGCTTTTCATCTCAATCATTATAGATCTATTCCTACTCAATTTCGTAGCGTTCAAAGGCGTTCCACACTTTTTAATTTTTGCTATATTTTTCAAAATTGATCTTACTGTCAATTCGTTTAATCACATCAGGTTTCAGTGAAAATTTCAAACTTTTTATTCGTTTCTTTGCATAAACATACTTAGCACATGTATTTTAACGCTTTTGGCTCATCTCAAATAACAGTGGGGGGGGGGGGGGTCTAAACAGTAAAATAACTGCACTGACCCACTAATCACGCGGTGTAAACTATAAGAGGCAAAAAACTAAACGAGGGTGGATGGCGGTTTGACGCGATATGCCGTCTTTGGCGGGGAAATTTTTTACTCGCCTCTTCCTATAGAAGTGTGGCCAATCTCCCCACTCGAGAATCTGTACGTTCGGCGTTGCCACTCCAGCGCGCTCGCTTACATGCACGTCTACCTAAGATATTTTTCGACGTCAATGCGCCTCAGCATGATTCTAACGCAGAAAATCTCTTTTCAGTCAGGTCGTAACGAAAGGCAAGCGAAAGTTAATTGGGCCCTGATAAGCTCTACGAGTAGCATATATGGGAAAGAAAACAAACGAAGGTGACTAGCCGCAGAAACACCGGATAACTAACATAAGACCTAATATATTGATATCGACAAAATCCCGCGCTTTCGGATTAGCTGCAATTGAAATAGCATCTAAAAAGCTAAAGGAGCGACAACATTTTTCGCGTAAAGGGTTGTTTAGAGATATTTAATTTACTTGTAATTTATCTACGAATGCTAATTACGACTACTACATAAAAAATATCTTAAGCTGCTTGTGATACTAGTATAGCGGAAGTATCTATACGACAAAAACAATGTCTATGATACGGGAGTTAAGTGAAGCTATAACAAGGGATGCCTATATTATCCGAGTAAGAATGTCTTAAAGGTTGGTTTAAAGAAGGACGATGACCTACCAAAAGTAATGTGGATTCCGGGCGACCTTCGACATCACGAAATGATGGAGATGTGGCAGCGGTTGGAAATGATCAGCGATTGACTGTCCGAGAGATAGCGAATGAAGTTAAAATTTCTGTTGGTCACGTCAGTCAATTATAGTAGGCAATTTGGGAATGAGACGCGTCTCAGCAAGTTCAGTTTGTTGACTGATGAACAAAAGAAACGCGCATAACGGCATCAGATGTGCTTCAAATATCATTGTCGGTGAGAACTTTATAAGAAGGGTAATAACAGGTAATGAAGAGTGTATGTGCAGATATTATCTAGAATCTAAAAGCAAAGCACAACGCAAATCTCCATCCTCGCCGCGGCCAAATGCGTATCAAAGCAAAATTGATGCTGATTGGTGCACCACAAAGACAAAAAATCAGTCGACACTTATATTTAGAAGTTTTGAAACGTCTTCGTGAAGTAGTTCGGAGGAAACAGCCAAAAAAGTGGACGTCAGACTCTTGGAAGCCTCACCACGACAACGCGCCTGCCCACTCAGCACAGCTTGAGAAACAATTTTTAACCAAACACTATCACACAAGTTTCGCGCCCTCCATATTCACCTGATATAGCCCCATGTGACTTTTTCTCTTTTCTCAACTAAAAATATGTAAAAGTAAGGTTTTGTTATGTGGAAACCATAAAACAAAATCCGACTGAGCAGATATTAGCGATTCCACAAACTGCTCATAAGAGGTGCCTCCAACAATGGCAGAAACGTTGAGAGAAGTTTGTGGCGGCAGAAGGAGCATACTTCTTAGGAAATAAAACTGAAACTCCCGTAAATAAAATATTTTGTTTCCTACTCCGTCAGTCTCGATACTTTTCAACTGATATCGTATAATAAAAAGTAACGTTTACAGTATGAAAAATAAGGAAACATACGAACTTCAAAATATTTTCTTAACAGGTTATATTTTGACATTTACAATAGTCTCTTATAAATTACTTTTGATTGCTTTTCTCGTTCATTATTTATTAATGCATGAACACGATTTAAGATAGGAAAAGAGGCAACGCAAAAAGATGGAGCAGATGTACACTGCAGACAGCCCAGCGAATTATCAAGTTCTCCTAATGACTAAGGTCAAACTGGCAAATCAAATTATCCATAATACAAAAAAGGAAATTTTATGGCTTTCTTTGAGTTCTGATTTATCAATTTGTAAACTGATAGTTAAAACAATTAACTGGGACATTGCAAAAAGAGCTTTATATTATTACAATTGTCACAGGAATATGATGAATATAAAACATAACACGAGTAATCCTAAAGATTCCCTATAAAACTCGAAAATGAGAAGGATTGAAATGTTTATCACAATAATAAAGTACACCATAAAATAAAAAATGCTTTAATGCGATTCAGTAAAATAAACGAAAATGAAATTAATCAACTAATCTCATAACTGCATTGGGGAGTGGTGGTTGACGTGTCAGGCTTCCATCATTTCATCATTTTCCTTGAAGTTATGCTTCTATTGTTCACCTCAATTTTGCTTACCAAGTCCTCAATTTTCCCACCATCCCGCTTCAGATTGTTAATGGTGATTCTTGCAACACCGTAAATTTTCGCTAAATTGGAAACATTTCACCTTTCTCTAAACGTTGAATATTTCGAACTTTTTAATTAAGTCCAAAGATACACGTTTACATTATTCCACCATTTTTATGTAGGGCTTATAAACATGCCAAAAAGGCTGATCTTTCAAAAGTGACTGAAAATTTTAAGTGACAAACGTAAACATTCCGAGAATCGCTAGCAAGAAGTGAACATGATTTTTTTCTAGAAATTGCTTCTAATACTCCAATAATTTTGCAGGTTCGAATCCTGTTACGCAAGGCCGTTTTAAGACTTTCGTAGGTCCCGAATTATTATTTTATAAAATATTACTTATAGGCATAATAAATGTAGACAAGAGAGTTTGTTTAGTTTATAGAAAAGGGCATTAGACGACTATTATGATTATCAATAAGAGTTCGTTTGTGAGAAGAAAATTTGCCTGCTATTGTATTTGTATATTAAATTTAGAATAGTCTTTTTATGAAACTATTAATTTTGATATAAGTTTTTTCGTTAACAGAGCCTACCCAGCTTGTAATTACGTCTCACTTAATTCGTGGTAGAATAAATAAGAGAAATCTGGGAACTAAAATATTTGCTGGTAATTTGACCTTCCTGCCAACTCTAGTGATGGTGTTTCTCTTTTCATCAATAGTAATCCCACCCTTTGATTTTCTTTGTATATTTTATGCTGTTCTTTATTATTTCTTTATTTATATCTATCTCAAGAGGATAAACTCTTTGCATAGGTCTCACCAGTTGACCTGAGGATGTGTTCAATCTGACCAACCTTGTCTCTTTATCCCGCCAAGGAATTAACTCTTCCACTCGTGCTAATGGCCAAAACAGCCGTTTTATCTTGACTGACAAGAACAACATCTCCCAATTTCTTCGTAGTTTCTGTCTCGTGCGTAAAAAATAACACTTTTCTTTCTTTTGATGTGGGTACGTATTAGTGAAATTTATTATTTCGTCTATCATATTACTATCAATGAAATGGTAAAATGACTAATGATGTGACTAATAATAGTAAAGTAAAAATAATTAAATAACAAAAATAATTCCGTAATGGAGTATATGCAACACTAATAAATAGTTTATTTATTTCATCTAATTATTCTAAAATCAAAATGAACTCAATTATATTGTATGATATTTTTTATCCTTAGCTAAAAATGTCTGATGGATATAAAAGAAAACACGAGTCTGGATTTGAGAAATTGAAGAAAAAAGGAAGAAGCGTTAAAAAAGATGAAGGGCTTATTACTCAAATTCGTCGCCGTAAATAGAGAAAGCAATAGTGGTTCCAGTTCTTCTGCCAATCTATCCATTCCATAAATAACGCAGAACGACGCCGATGTCAAAGAAAATGTCGTTAATGAACAAGAACTAAAGGAAAAACAAGTGGAAGTGTGTCAGACGACTCCAGAAGTAGTAATAGTTTTAGGAGAAGATGGTAGTTCCAGTAGCAGCAGAACCAGAGAAATCTAAAAAAATCACATTTATCTTCCAAAATAAACTAAAGCACTGATCCAGCTGAATGGGGCATCACAGCAGATCTCATAAATTACTATGCAGAAAATACACAAAATTTGGATTCCGATTTTGTATTAAAGGGTAGACAATTTGGTACAAAAATGAGATATGCACGAAAAGAATATTTTATCAGGCGATTAACAAACGATGAAATAGTACAGAGATACTGGCTGATTTGTTCTTCTTCAACTGGTAAAATGTACTGTTATGTGTGCAAAATTTTCAGTACCAGTACCAATGAATTTTGCAATCAATTTAGAACATGGTTTGATTACTGGAAAAATGCAACTACAAGAATAAATTCCCATGAAAAATCAAAGGATCATCTTAGCGCTCTATCAACGATGCTAAAATATCGGAAATCCACTAGAATTGATACAGAATTACAAAAGGAAAATGAAAAATCGTACATATACTGGATTGAAGTCCTGAAGAGAATAGTTGCTGTAATAAAATTCCTTGCTGAAAGAGGATTAGCTTTCCGAGGCGATTCTCACTTACATAACTGTCCTAACAATGGAAACTTTCTTAGATGCATTGACCTTCTAGCTGAATTTGATCCATTTCTTAAAGAACACATTCGAAGACACGGAAATCCAGGAAAAGGAAATGTTTTCTACCTTTCTTCAACTACGTGTGAAGAGTTTCATTGATGAATTAGGATCCAAAGTAATGGCGCAGATAATATCTGAAATTAAGGATGCTAAGTATTATGGAATTAGTATAGATTCAGCTCCTGATATTAGTCACGCGGATGAGCTTACAGTGGCCTTACGCTATGCGTTCAAAAACGGAAACGTGGTTGAGCGATTTCTTAAGTTTATTCCTATTGAAGAAGATGATGAAAAATATTTATTCGATCTTTTATTGAGTACTCTCAAACTTCATGATATAGATATTGCAAACTGCAGGTCACAATCATATGACAACGCTAGCAATATGATTGGCATATATTCTGGCGTTCAAGCAACATTTCGTGAAATTAACAGTTTAGCCGAATGGGTTCCATGCGCTGCCCATAATCTAAGTTTGATTGGAGCAGCAGCTGCGGAGTGTTGCAGCAGTGAATTGTTTTGGAATTCTACAGTCAGTTTATATATGTCCTTTGCAGCTTCACCACAGAGATGTTCAAAATTAAAACAAAATATGAAGAAAAATACCAATATTATACACAGTCTGTTAGAAACCAGATGGTCTGCTCGAAGCGATGCCACCAAAGCTTTTTATGAGAACTATTTTGGAATTCGACAAGCATTGTTGGATATAATTGAAAGCGAACGACAACCACCACCAGCTATTCATGAAGCAAAAGCCCTCCTTAAAAACTTGAACGTTTTGAGACAGCCTTGATGTGTGTAATTTGGGAAGACATTCTCCGAAATATCAATATTATCAATACAGCCCTGCAGGAGCCTGGAATCGAGTTGTGCACCATGATGAAACTTTATGACAGTCTTTTATCATATTTTCATGGTATATGAAATATATCCGTAAGATCTCGAAGAGGCAATTATTGACGAATTTTTATTATTCTCACGAATGTATGCTGACAAGAAATCTGTGACCGAATTGATCGCTGCAGAAATAGAGAGCAAGCTGGTCACAAGTTTTCCAAATGTTAATATTGCATTTAGAATATATCTTTCAATTTTGGGTACAAGTTCTGAAGGAGAACGTTCGTTTTCAAAACTGAACCGTATCAAAAATTATCTTCGGTCCACTATTACACAAAACAAATTATGATTTCTATCTCTCTCCTTTCCACTGAAAGTTATTTATTGCGAGAAATGTCGTTCGATGATATAATTAGCGAATTTGCTATTGAGAAAAGCCGCAAAGTTAACATAGTTTAAAATTTCTTAATTTTCATTTGTATGTAAAACATTTAAGTTTATACTATTCGTATTGAGTGGTGGAAGATGCAACTCAAAAAGTATTTTTGGATTGTTTAATATTGGTTGAATATTAACTATGATGCCAAATATATTAATGTAATTTTTATTTTCTTTTTTCTATCATTGTTTGTGATTACATTTATAAGCAATGTTGACTAAACTCAAAAGCTTTCTTTTTATAACAATTACTTGTTTGAATTTATTGTGACTATATATTAAGAAATGATTATTTAATTATTTAAATTTCTTTTCAATATCTGTGATTTCTTTTAGAAATATTTTTTATTGTTAAAAATTATTGTACCTATTATGTAAAATTTGTGGTTCTGTGGCCCCTAATTATGACACTCCGAGCAAAATGTCAAATAAAAATTGTTCAAAATTGAAAACTGCATTTAATGTATTCCCTTTTGCTAATATTTTAACCATATTCCTTAAAAGCTTAGAAATTTTTAAATCTTGTGACAGAATTAAATTTACAATGGATATATCTAATAATACAATAGTAACGTGTACCTAAGATAAATATATTTAATTTAAGAAGATATGAATTTTGATTTTATCTCTTGCTTTTCAATTTTATTTTAGTTCACAAAATGTTTCGTATGCCCTAAAAGTTTCGTAGACCCTAGGCACTGCGCCTTTTGTGATTAATGGATAATATGACCCTGCTCCTACGGGCAGGGATGTGGTTGTATTTGTTACTATTTAAAAGCGCTTTGTGAAAGGTCGAGAAAGTGAAGTTTAAGTTCTAATGAAAAATAAATAAACATTTCTAATCGTATGATTTAAATTAAAAAACTGGCCCATTATTACTATTTTTAGTCTCTATGATTTCACCATATGAAAAGAAGCGCTAGCAGTTCATTAAAAATAAATTTCTCATCCATGCTCGTGAAACGCTTCTAAAGATACTCGCCACAGCAGCACTGTCTAAAGAATAAAAGGCTCCTCATTGTAGCTAGCGCTACGTTCGGTCACATGCTAACACTACGTGGTCAAACATTCGATGTGGAGGGATTTTCGAAATACAGGCCGCGGCCCACACTTGGGACGCAAAACAGTCGAAATTGACCTTATTACAGATTCCAAGACATTCTGCCATTGCGTTTATGTTAGCTGTCAACTTAAAAGAAACAGGCTGTTTGGCCATTTAAAAGAAAGTTAGTATACCGTGCTATTTCGTACCTTCAATTCAACCAATTCTAAATCCAAATCAAAAAGTTGCTGCACTCATTCCCATTAGCTTTACTCCCATTTAGCGTTTTGGATATTATAATCGCTCTGGATTTAAAGAGAGACCTCGCCTTTTATTATATTTAACTAGCACAGTGCCGCAGTGACCACGCTGGGATACGACAAAAAAGTTGTTTTACATAGAGTTATATGTCCTACAAACCTTTCAAATATGATATAAGTTTACATATTAACAAAATTTTCAAAAATTGCAATAAATAACAACTTCTCTAATTAAAACAAATTCATTGGCATACGGAATATATTGAGTGTAGTAAATTTAATTATTTTAAAAATCTTAAACAAATGCTTCCAATTTAAATGTATGAGTAATATCGACTCGATGAGTTAAATATGACGCTACCTGTAATTCTTGGACAAAAATGTTAACGAATGATATGTAGTCCGCTTAAAATTGATGACTATACAGAAAGTTGGCAATTATAATTTCGCAATGTTAAAGGCTAGAAAAATGAGTGTTTGTTCGATACTAAGCACATTTTAGCGCAAATTAAAGGCGGAATCTAATTTTTTAAATGAATAAATCATTTTTCAGGGGTACGAACGTCCAAATCCCGTGTAAGTAGCTTGTTTCTAACCCTTTTTAAAATGGTAATAAAAAAGATGGTACATTCGGACAATGGCAGACTATCAATGCATATCTCGATTTTGTGACGTAGCTATGCCGTATGACAAATAAACATATAAATATCTCTTGCCTAAAAATTGCCTTTTTGGATTTTAAGTGGCATACACGTATGTATATAAATAGGTAGGCAATGTCTCATATCAAAATTGTAAAAAGTGATACAAATGACTTGATAACCGTAAAAATATGATAAACGTCTTTTAAACGCTCATTGTTTCCCGAGCATACCATTTGTGTTTTGCGTCATTATTTATCAGTAATTCAAAAACAATCAATAACTAAAAAGAATAAGCCATTTACTAAATGGAGCGCTTTTCTAATGCAAATATATAACTTATCATTGATAAATTTATAAATGAGTTAACTGATAATCGATGATTGTTTTCGCCCACCAAAATAACGTGATATCTCTTCGTTCTAGTCATAACTGGAGACCAAACAACTTGAGTGCCTTATAACGAACGTTTACATTCCATCTGGGTATTAACTGAAGTGCGTGAATTGATAAATATTTGAGTGAACATTTAAAAGCTCCCTCATAATTAAACTGAACCAATAAAAATTGTGTAGGCATATTTGCATTAAGCAAATAAAGTGACCCTGTTTTCAGCCTGTAAGAGTGCTCGTGCAATTATAAATTATAGATAGAACTATTATTTTTCTCCATAAACCACAAATTAAATTCTGTTTAAACGATTTTCAAAGTATCTAAGTAAGATGTTCTTATACCCGAGCTATAATATAATTACAAAACATCAAATTTCATTTGGAAACTACGTTAAGCTACTTTCAGACCAATCGAAAGCATGTTCCCAGATTGTTGTATTGTATTTTACATTGATACGGGGAACATAAATTCTCTTATAACCGTGAAGGAGTAGGATTCATAGTTGCAAAATCTTGGACGGGTTGCAATGTAAGCTGAGATTGCTTTGGTTGGTCAGACATGAGTTTACGTTGGAAATTACTCAAGAGATTCTGTGATATCTTATTGGTAAAAATCAGATATTTTGAATTTCGGAGTTAAAGCTTCACCATACTAAGTATTACGAACATAATTTTGATAGAAAATATGAAATTTTCATCTTTTAAATTCATGACTTTGCGAGCTATACGTTACCCACTCCCGCTTGCGAGACAATTTTTTATAATTCAAAAACATAGGGCCATCCCTAGGATAGGGCAAATCCGGAATACCGCTTTGATCCCGCACTTCGGCATCACTGCAAGAAAATTATAAGTTGCTGCCCTCCGGATTTGCTCCCGGTCCCACACCCTGTGAGAGACAGCCCTACACTTGCACTAGTATCAATTATATAAAAACGTAAACGATATATTGAAAAATCGCAAAAATACTTATCATTTCGTCTCGCCAGACGAATCACTTTGCCATGGAAGTTTTATCATTAACGGTTAAAAAAAAACAAAGCATAGTTTACTACAGTGGTTCCCAACCTGGGCGCCGCGGCACACTGGGGCGCCGCAGCTGATTTTTAGGGGTGTCGCTATTAAATTAGTTTTGTAAATAAATCCACGATTTGGATGTGTTTACAGGTAACTAGGGCATTAATGTTTTCCCTAATAAATTGATTGTAGTGTGGTACCAACAAATAGATGCCCAAACGTTATAATACTCGTTTGTGAAAATATAAAAACCTTGTTTGAAGGGTGGGGTGCCGCGAAATTCTGTTTATCTTTGAAAGGGTGCCGCGCCTACAAAAACATTGGGAACCACTGGGCTTTAGAAAGTAAATCTTTTCTTTTAAACTGGCTATAGAGTGAAATCTTCAAAACTACGTTAAACACGATTAACTCGGAAGACCACAGCTCGTTGCGCGTTAACACCTCTCCGGGGGATATTATCATCGGCTTACGATCCTTTTTAGCACTTAAGAGCGAGCGTGAGATAGGGGCGAACGCTCCTGCCGTCAGTCTAAATCCATTTGTTTCCGCCGAGCATTTCGCACAACGCCGGAGTTTAAAAAAGGTTTATTCGAATGAGTCACCTTGAGAACGGTTTCGGAGGCGACGCAGGTACAACTGAAGGTGTTAAGTGCACCAGTGTTCTGAGGTTCCGCGGCAAATTTGCACCTTTAACGTCTCATTACTTAACCGGGCGGCACCGCAACACGCTCCCGAGATAATTTTTCTTTGTTTTTACTCCCCCTCTTTCCCTCCTCTCCGCTCTTATCTGCAAACTCTCGCTAACCAACTTTCATCTCTTTCACGCTAGATGTCTCTGCCATCCACATCCTACCCAAACTTTTCCATCCCTTACGCCTTCCTCGCTCTCCCTCTCCCCATTTTCTTCATTTCCCCTTTCCCCTCTCCATTTCTCTCCATTATCTCACTTTCCTGATTTGTTTACCCTTTAAGTTCCCTCGAAAATAAGTTCGCTCGCTCTCACTTCGACGAAGAGAGAATTTCAGATCCGTCTGGTGGCGTTAATTGAGTGGGTCACATTTTCGCGTCCAATTAGCGCTGCCCTACATATGCTGAGGGAAATAAAAAGAAATTGCCAAGAAATGATGAAATATTGTGTGTATCTGTGTTTATTACATTTGTTTTTAAATCGAAAAATAACACGCCTTTATTTTTTATTTAGGGAGCACAAGCTCTTGCGTCATTAAAAGGATTTGCGGTCGGCGTAAGCTCTTTATGGAGAGAAATTTGACAAAGCCTTTTTTTCTTCCTATTCGCGGGACTTTTTAAAATCATATAAATGAGGTTGTTTATTGCCCTATTAACATTTTTATGGATACTGTCCACGCGTTGAGTAAACCAATTACTCTTCAAGGGCACGCCCTAAGTCAAAATATTTCTTTATTAAAATAGGTTGCGGCACATCACCTTTGGTAACTTCTCAGAAACAAAAGAAATCATTGTAAACAATTGGAGCGCGATTTCGACGGAGTCCACTTGCGAAGAGAGTAAATTTTAAAAATATTTTGGAGACGCCTTAATTTTAACCTAATACATTTAGTCAGTGGTTTTCAAACTGGAGATCACGTGGTCGGAATGTTTTTGTTTTATTTTTTCAATTTTGTGTGGATGTACATATAATTAAAATTAATTTTTGTGCAACTAAAATATATATTTATATATTTTTTTAAATATTACAACATTTCATATATATCATATTGGTAGACATGGGGTTGTGGAGCTCGCGATGAGTTCGGCTGCCTTGAGATGTGGTCGCAGATGCATATGGTTAGGGAGCCGCTGCGTTAAGTTAACCACTTTAAAAAATTAAAGAAATATTACAAATTGTTTCGAACAAAGTTTAGATAGGGTAACGAAGACATCGGATTTTCTTGCAAATTTAATCGCATTCAACATTATTTCTAGCATGGTTATTCAATTTTTCAAAAGCCATTCCTGAATCGATTGGGAATTGACAATTTGCAAACGGTAAGTAGCAGGCACTTTTTCTGATCTCATTGGGTAAATGTTCATGCACACAGATCTATAAAAAGGTATTATTAATGTAGACAATACCAAGCTAACAATGATAAGATTCTAAATGAGTCTATTTAGTTTAAATTTATAATTACGAACAGTGGCGTACCGGAAAATCTGAGAGGGCCGCAGCAAATAATACGGAGACCCCCTATGTGAATCATAAATATTTTCCAAGCTGAAATACTTATCATTGCCTGTATAATAATGAAGAATTCCTCCCCCCCCCCCCCCCCTGCCTCACCCAAACGCTACTGATATTTTGAAAAGCCTGAAATTATAAAAAACAAAGTAATAAATTTGTTTCTTTTATAAACATTTGGAGTAGTAGAGTATAGTAGTAAGTTTCTTTCTTTTATATACTTTAATACATTTCGAGAAATGGGTCCAAAATATTATATTATGCCGAACAATCCTTATAACGCCATAGAGACTCAAGAAAAATAAGACGCATTCATTACTCTATGACATTGAGTACGCTTATTAACTTACAGTTATCGGTCGACGCCGGTGGAGTAGGGGTTGAAATACTCGGCAATGGTTTCAAGTATTGCGGGTTCGATTCTTGGTCGAGGTCGATGATTTTACGGCTAAAAAAATATGATTCCGTGTATTGATCGATGTCGGAGCACTTCAAAGAACACCTTTTCACATGGGGCATTAGGTAGTGGGAAATTTTCCAGGTGTAGGAGCTAAGACCCTGGCGTCTGTGAATAACCCCCCTTAAGGGGGAGGGGGGTATGACCAATGCTTACGTGATTTTTTATCTAAGAAATTTTTTATTTTTTACGTGAGATTTACGTTTCGCGACAGCTCGTCCACAGCAAAGCTTCCACCTGCTCGTTACGCGTGTTTCGCCCGACATTAGAATTCTTTTCGCCGCATTTAACTGATTTTTCGGTAAACATAACTTTGCCTTGTTTAATCTGGTAGGTTTTTCCTCATTGTGCTTTAAAGAGCATTAAAATGCATTTCAACGCTATAAGAAGGCATTAGAAAGTATTTCCATGCATAACTATGCTGTTCTAATTTTTATTAAAAAGGGGAGGTACAACGAAAAGGGAGAGGGTCACCCAAATGCTAACGGTTGCTGACATGGAGGGACGAGGGGTCAAAAATAGTTAAACATTTGCTATCGGAATACATGAAGGGTCCCCTAGTGAATAAATACGATCTGTAAAATCCTATGTGCCATCAGGGGCGGCTCATGGTGTCGAAAATAAGGGGGGCTTCACGTCAACCAAAGTCTACCTATGTAGTACCTATGAAAACAAAAACTTACTTCATGATGATATTGGAGGCCTAAAGTAGTGACTACTGAACCAACCGGTAATTGAAGTCAAGTCGTCATCCTTTAGAGCCCGAACAGTGGACGCAGACCTCATGCTTCACTTAATAAGTAAATACACGCACTGTACACAAATATGCACAATAATCTTCCCTAACTATATGTAACACTCGAGAAGTGTTGACACATGAAAAAATACATTGGCCTAAGAGCAAGAGATGTCAGAAGGCATATAATCGTAGCCTATATCTTGCACTGTTTTTCATGCCGAGAATTGCCTCTTCTCAGCGTTATAAAGCCGTATTGTAGAAGTCGCAATTACATTTTTCGGGTTCTTTAAGCGGGCGGCAGACGCCTTAGTCAGTACGGAAAGAATGTTTATACAACCAGTTCTCGTTTTACGCGTTCTCGGAAATACGCGGTTGAAGAAAATATCCCACCTCTCAAAGATGCGCGAAAATGTTCATAGATACGCGATTTGGGGAAAAAATTCGTAAATTATTCATCTGCCAGGCAAATAGTAAAACCTACCCAACATGCCGGGAAAGAGGCCGTTATCTCTAACACAGTTGGACTCTATACCAGAGTCCTGCACAGGCCGGGCCTAGTCAGCGGTTCGGGTACGGGCCAATCCTATGGAATTCATTACGGACTCGGGCCGAGATTTAGAAATTACTGGATGTATCAGGAATGTTTTAAAAAATTTCGGGCTTTGGCGGGCCAAAAATATTTAATGGGTCATATATTATTCAAGATAAAACAAAATTGGCCTCCATATTTGGCTCAAAATCATTACCGGAAGGAAGTGTCGATATTCTGTCCTCTGACGACGAGGATAAACTGTGCCATTAAATGACCCACGATTGTTGTTATTGTAATACTCTAATCTTTTGCTTGATTGTACTGCACATATGTGCTTTTCTTTTCACCGCAGAAAAAATGTTCTTTCCAGTCAAGATGTCCTTAATTTATAATATTATTCGAGTCCTAAATCAGGCTCTATAATTTTATTTCGGATGTTTAAACGTCAAATGTACTGCACTCAGTAATTTTTAATAAACGTTATTTTCATTTAAAATATTTTAATAATTTCGATTACTGCAGTCCTATTCAGTTAGTTTGCCCGAGTAAAATAATAAATACAAGTTATTATTAATTAATTATCCATAATCAACTTGAATAAAAATGAATGTTTAGTCAATAAAGAGAAAGAAAATGAGTGATGATAAACAATCGATATAAAAACACGGGAATTAAAAACATGAGAAATAAAAATATTAGAGTCAAATATTTGAGTCCCCGTTTTTTCTGTCTCCGCTCGTAAATAGAGAACGCGGTTTTCGCTCAGTTTTTACCGGAAACTTGACTAAGTAAGCCCAAATAACATTCTTTATCTTACTGTATAACATTGATATCTTTCTAGACAATTTTTTCATGCAATGTGAAATGATTTTATATTGAAATACGGTACAGTACGTGCTATAATCAGTGGCAGATCCAAGGGAGGGGCGTTGGGGGCGATCGCCCTCCCCTTGGAGGACCCCATTGCCCTCCACTAGGTGCATTCTTAAATTCATTCTGCGCAACATCCATTGTTTCTACACCGAAGATTAAGTCTGTATGACAAGGGAAAGAAAGATTCTGATGGGGTAGGGATTTTTAAAATGTATGGTTGTCGGCAGAGGAGAAATCAAGACGGGGGAGGGGTAATTGGGGCGATCGCCCCCTCCTTGGGAAGGTTCTGGATCCGCCCCTAGCTATAATGCACTATATATAACGAAAATAATAATTTATTATTATAAATTTGTTATTTAGTGCATGCTGTTACATGTTTTATCTTATTTTTTGTTAAGATTTTTCATGGCCTAGATGAGTACGGAACTTTTCTGGAACGCCCTACATTGAAATACATGTTACATAGCTCTCTTTTTGAGCGTTATCCATTTACGCAGTCATTTCCAGGAACCACCTATCGCGTAAAACGAGAAGTGGGTGTGTATGTATATATATATATATATATATATATATATATATATATATATATATATATATATATACACACATATAGAGAGAGAGATGCCCGTTGAAATTCAACGGGAAAGGTTTTTGTGAAATAAAAAATTAACATAAATATACCTTGACTTTCTTTGGATGGCCAGAAAATAAACTTTCGTTCTTTTAAGCGTTCGTTGTTTCAAGTTTCGAACTCCTACGATGATTCTAAGTAACTAATTTTAATATGCGAATGATTAATATTCTACATTAAAATGTACTCCTCGTAAATAACGCAACGAATGTTGTTTACATTGGTTGCTATGAAAAGAATTTCTCTCTCCTTCTCTCTCTCGTACAAATTTTAAGAGCATTCAAAGCACGCTTTCGACCATAAGGATTGAAATAACAATAGGATTTAGAGGTTAACAATGAAATGGGTTGGCATGTCAACATGCCGTTAAAATGGCAAGATTTCCCAAAAATATGTGATTTAAACGTTTAACATGGGGAATTTCGAACTGTAAGCGAGAAAAGATGAACAGAATAAAAAATTTCATAGTTTTTTCTTTAAATTGGGCTAGATCCGAAGATCATAGGCGAATTATTTCTAATTTAGATCTCAAAAAGAATAAAACCTGCAAGTCAAAAGTCGATTTTTACATGTTATCATATGGGAAATGGAAATGCCTACCTTGGAGTCGAACCTAGGACTTTTTTCGAGATTTCTTTTCATCATCATCTTACAATATGGAACAATTTTTGAAACGAGAAAAAAGTCTGCTATGACCGGGAATTGAACCCGGGTCTTCCACTTGCCGGGCGGATATTCTACCTCTGAACTATCGTAGCAGAACATTTTCTCTCGTTTCTGAACACGGATGTTTCCCTTGGTGGGACGGGAACTAACCAAGTTAGTATCAAACTGCCCCAACAGATGTCCTCGAAGAGAATATTGATATTCTCTTCGAGGACATCTGTTGGGGCAGTTTGATACTAACTTGGTTAGTTCCCGTCCCACCAAGGGAAACATCCGTGTTCAGAAACGAGAGAAAATGTTCTGCTACGATAGTTCAGAGGTAGAATATCCGCCCGGCAAGTGGAAGACCCGGGTTCAATTCCCGGTCATAGCAGACTTTTTTCTCGTTTCAAAAATTGTTCCATCTTTCACAGCTTATGCCTGTCTGCATAGGATCTTCGGATCATATCATCCCATCAATTTCATCTTACAATATGTGAATCGATCATTCCTGCCAAATATCAAAAATTAATCTCGTTCCATTATCGGGTTATTCGCATTCTTATAGCGTGACAGAGGGAGATACAAAGGGACCAAGGGACAGAAGTAGTCTTTTATTAATGTTAGATATATACATACATATATATCAGGGGCGTATATTCAGGGTGTGCTAGGTGTGCGGTGCACACCCACGGATTCGCAGTGTCACAGATATTATATTTTTGCATTTATTCCCGTTAAAGACTCCCCTAATCGTTTTCTGGCTTCGCGTGATTCCTAAAATCAAATCCAATATACAATGTTTCATGAAGAGGAGAAGTTTCGGCGCGTAAACATTGTATCACATTCACGTTAATAGCCCGGGTGTGCGGTAAGTAATACGAGCAGCTTTGAGCCCTTTAAACATACGTACAGATGGCGCAGCGGGTCAAATTCTTAGCCTCCTTGTGGTTTTAAACCGTCCAGAAGGCGTGGCAGGGTGTGCGCTGAGACAACAGCACCCAGAAGTAGTTAGCGGTTGTGATTGGCTATTGTGTGAAGCAATCCAATTCAACGTTGTTACTTGTCATGAGATGCTGTTTTTGTTTTCTGAGTTTCGTCTGTTTTGCGTGCGTGGGGTAAGGTGTGAACCGACGTGTTTATGACACCGATTTAGACAAGTTTTTAACATATATTTATAATTTTTTAGGTATAATTTATAACTTTTTGCCCATATTTACAATGGTAAACAGTGTTGACGATGTACTGAATGCCCCGTTTTCTGCCAGAGCTTTTGCGGATTGTATGAACATAGTCGAAGAAGGTAAGCCTCGTCCTCCTCTTCCAAATTTACTGTGCAAGCACAAAGATGCAAAAACTGAGTACATGAGACATTTCTCTGTGTCACAATACGGTCCAGTAGAATGGTTAACTGGATGTGAAGTGCGGTCAAGACTTTTTTGTTGGCCTTGTTTATTATTCTCCAAAGAGAAAAGTGTTTGGAATAAGCACGGGTATTCCGATCTTAATCATTTAGCTGCAGCAGTGAAAAAACATGAGCGCTCCCAACCACATGTTCAGTCATTTTTAAATCTTAAGATGTTTGGAAAACAAAGAATTGACACTCTCATTGACAGCCAAAGAAAAGTTGAAATTAGTCGTCATAATGAACAAGTAAAGAATAATAGAGACATTTTAAAAAGATTAATTGATGCTGTATGTTATTTGGCTAAGCAAGAGCTTCCTTTGAGAGGTCATGATGAGTCTGAAGATTCAGCCAACCGAGGGAATTATATAGAATTTTTAAATGTGCTCCGTGAGTATGATCCTCTTTTAGACAGTCATTTAAAGGCATCGACTATATTTCGAGGAACTTCTCCCACAGTACAAAATGATATCATTAATGCTATATCTGATGTGGTTAAAGATGCTATAAAGAAAGAAATTTCTTCCGCTACATTTGTGGCCATTCTTCTGGATGAAACTTCTGATGTCTTGTCGAAATCGCAGCTATCAACTGTTTTTCGTTTTGTCCATAATGGGAAAACACACGAAAGGTTTATCGGATTTACAGACGTAAGTGATGGTAGAACGACTAGTGGTCTTTTTAAACATGTTGTAAACAGAGTTGAGGAATTTAATATTAAGGACAAGTTGGTCGGCCAAACTTATGATGGTGCCTGTGTAATGAGTGGACATATTAATGGGTTGCAGAGTAAAGTTATCGAGGCCTATCCTTTAGCAATATTTACGCATTGCTACGCTCACGTTTTGAACTTAGTTCTGAAGCAAAGCCTCTCGAATATCAAGGAATGTAGATTGTTTTTCCAAACTATCAGTGGATTGGCAGCATATTTTTCTAAATCATCGAAAAGAGTAAATGCTTTGCAAGATTTTGTTGCTAAAAAATTACCCTCCATCGCACCAACCAGATGGAACTTTACTTCCCGTTTATCAAACACAGTAAAACGCCACAGAAGTCAACTTATTGAATTTTTTTAACACATTGTGGAGAATTCTGGGGAATGGGACGTGGATGCTGTAATCAAAGCTCGTGGTTTTTTGTATTTCTTGCAAGATTTTCAAACAATTTTTCTGTTAGAAATTTTTTCTGTTCTGTTTGGCTATACTGATGTTTTGAATAATATATTGCAAACATCATCCTATGACATATTGTACTGTTGTAAAAAGGTGCATGATACTATGAAACAGCTTAGGAATGACAAGGAACATGGATTTGATGATATTTGGGTTTCTGCAAAGGAAAAGCATACGGTTGAGGAGTCGAAGCCTAAAAGACGAAAAGGATCTATAGAAGAGGAGAAGAGCGCGTGCCTTCGATTATACCAGAGAATAGTCGACTGCATGTGCCTGGAGATGGAAGAAAGATACTCTTCACTTTCGAAACTTGAGTTTTTTCAACTCCTTTGTAGAGAAAGATATGATCAGTATGCGAAAACTTTTCCTGATGGTATTCTAGAAAAATTAAAGGATTTCTACGGACCAGTTTTTGACTACGTTCGCCTAAAAAATGAACTAAAAGTGCTCTTTTCTTCTGATGAATTTGCGAGAAAACCAGTGCATCACCTATTAAAATTCATGCAAGAAAATCAGCTTCAGGTTGCATTCAAGGAAATTTATAAATTAGCGGAACTTATCATGACGATTCCGAGTTCTACTGCTACAGTCGAGCGTTCTTTTTCGGCTATGAAGAGAATACATACGTGTTATAGAGGAACACAAACTCAGGAAAGGTTATGCGGCCTAAGTTCACTCGCCATTGAAAAGACATTGCTGGTGGAACGGAAGAAAAGACCTTCATTTTATGATGATGTGCTAACACAATTCCTAAGGCAAAACAGGAGATTGGAACTGGTGTATAAATAAGTAAGTGAAATGAGTTTTTTAAGCCTTTCTTTGATTCAATCGGGAAAATTATATTTTCCCAAGTGATTACTTTTTCAGATTTCTGTGCGTATTATATAGTTGTACATATTTAAAAATCGTAGAAAAATACAGATAATTCGTGCTTCACTCTAGTATTTGCCAATGATATCCTAATCTTCTCACAACGAAGCGTTAACCCTTTTCACATAAACGGCGCGCGTGATGCATAATTATATCAGTTACTGAATTAAAGTATTCAAAATTATTCTACGATTAATTGCATTAGACCAATTAAGAAGAGCGCTGCTGCGCTATGCTCTCTTAAAACTTTCGCACGTCGATAAAAATGCAATCGTACGCTCAAATTAACACGTGAATTTTGTAGCGCGGGTTGCATAACCCCCTCCCCAATAAAAGCACACCCAACCTAAATGGGCACGCGACGCCACTGATATATATATATATATGTGCCTGATTTGATGAACTATGATGATGCTTTATCTTGTTTTTAAGATTATCAATTAGATAGCGGAAGGATGAAAAACGACCCTTTTATATCATTCATTGTATTTCAATCTATTTAGCTTCGCACATTCACCAAAAGTCATATTAGTCCCATAGATAGGCCTATAACACCAGTATCCCATATTCGTTGTTTTAACTTATTAAGAAAACAGAAGTGGATAATAATAACGCACTGTAGGGATTTATTGCGCATGTGATTAATGCGACTATTAGGAAAGGAGAACAACCTGGTTCGTCCATGATAGGAAACACAACGAGTTCCTTTAGAGGCTTTAAGAATCAATTACCCTAGTGTTCTTATTCGGTAAAATCAGCTCTGCAGTTAGCATAATCGCTCCAACAACTTCTGTAAAAATTTGTTTTCATAGTAATTTCTACGTTACGTTACTAATCGAAGCACTGATTCCTCGTATAATGAATCGACCTCGTCATTCTGCTTCCACATAACTTCATAGCTACGTACAGTACGGCTCCAGTTTTCATTCAGTCGATGTTAATCGTAAAAGTAGGCCAAACTGGCCTGAAGGCGATAGCACATTTAATTACACTAAAAACACATTAAGGGTTGCTAACAAATAATTTATCCGCAAAGAAACTTAATAAAAGCCGTATTTATGCTAATAAGATATATTTACAGAAAATCGGTAACTTTTATACTTTTTGTATGAGAACATATTTGGTTCTCTTATTTGTTTTAAAACTCGAAAATATCAATATTGACGAATAGAGGAATATGCAGAATAGCTGAATGAGGTTCCGGGAACAAACCTAGCCGATGTTATGGATGGATGAATTCGTAATATTGTTTAATTTGTACAATTTAATAGGTCTGAAGTCTCATGAAAAAATAAAATCAACAACACAAAGTAATATCTTATGTATTTGTACCACGGAGAGCATTTTCGTTTGATTACACAAATATATGTACTAGCAATTCAGGCAGATGAAACAGTTCTGACAGCGACAGACGAAATGGAAAATAAATAAAAGTCTTTCATTCGCATCACAAAAGAAAGGGCGAAGCTCAAGGACGATAACCAGGGAAATTTAGAACGGAACAAGTCAAAGACGATATGTAAGGCTTAATCAGGATTTACGCTAAAAATAGGTCGACGCAATAATAACGACTGGACAGAAGAAACGAACTGCACAGCTGACTACATGTGAAAGGGCTATTTTTTTTCTTTGAACAACGACGTCACAATTAAAATGTCCAGCAAATTTCTAAAATCATCATTTTAGAGGAAAAATAAATTCACTTTCAAATGAATTCTAATAGATTATCATCACCAACAAACAACCACCCACAAATCCATTGTGAGCGAAAGTCAAACTGTTGCTGTCGCATTTTGATAAACTACGGCCATACGTGATTTTTAGCCTACTGTCCAGTATGGAAATAGGCTCATAGTTTTGTCGTTGTGTCTGTCTGTATGCTTCTGTCTGTCTGTCCGTCCCCACTACTAACTTTTGAACCAATACACCGATTTTCATGAAACTTGGTGGAAATCTCTTGCTATTGAAGCCGAGCTCCCGAGGATAGTTTTTGTTGCGAAGATTGAAGTCCCGGGTTCGATTTCAGGAACTATCCTTCCCATTTGATCAAAATGTGAAATCTGAAATCCATCGTGCAGGGTAATTTTCTCTTGCACATTAAAATATCTTAGAATTGTAATATCAGAGCGAGTTTTGTACGATTCTTTGAGGAAATGAATGAAGATTTTAATTTTTATCGTAGAATTTTGCTTATCGGTTGTATTTCTTAGAATTTCGCGTAAATACTGGCGATTTTGCAGTTTAATAATTTTTTAGGTACTACGGGATGAGCTAGGAAGCTGCAATTTTCAAATTATTTACAGAACAGTGCATTTGCACAAATAAACATTTCAATCTCTCCATATATATATATTGCGTCAACCGTTAAAAATGTTTAAATTTTAAACAATTAAAAAAATAATATTTTTCTTCTAGAAGTGCTACAACTTTAAAATTTGCCTGAAATGTGTAGCATAATGGAGAAAGTGTCAAATGTTTAAAATTACAACATTTTAGGGATTGTTTTAAACTATTATTTTTACATGTGGGAAAAACGAAAATCGCTGCGGAGGTGAAATCTTTAGAATTAATTGAATATTTGTAATGATGAAATATCTGTCTGAAAAATTAATGTTTTTTCAAGGTGAGATGAAATGCATGCAGTGTGCAAAGACCTTCTACTAGTATTCTAATACGTACACGCGTTATATTGCCGCACATATACGCGTGATCAATTTAATATTCTGTTCAAATGTATTTGTAGTATTTTATAACGCTAAATTATGAAATTTGGGAACACAAAGAGTTACATATCCGCGATGACTTTAAAGCTACTAAAGCCAATATAAGTTTAAATAAATGATTAAATGGAAAGTAGGCATCATAAGTTCTGTTAGGATCATCTTGTTTTATCTCGAAGAAAATAAAAAGAGCGATCCACATGACCCACTTCCTTTCTCTCCTCCGCTTTCCGAAGGACATATCGATCACCGAATCCGCGGAGCGAGAGAGAGAGAGAGAAAGGAGAGATAAAAAACCAACACCCTCTCGGTCAAGGCCTTCCGGACCATCTTAGGAAGCTCTCTTGCATGCGCTGTTTCGCGACATTGCGAAACTTAGTGTCTCCTTCCCTCCTCCCTTCCCATAATTCCTTTCGCCACAGTCATCGCCGCGACACAACCTTCACCCGGTCGTTCACATCCTTCCTCTCAATCTGTGGTCCGCTCCAATTACGCGAGAGATGTGTTGTGTGTTGTTTCACGACCTTAGCCTTTTTCCCCCTCCGAATCGCTTTTCGCACGGGAACCCGGTTGGGGACGAGAGAGCGTTTATTCGTCCGGTCGAAAGGACCAAGGACTGCGGTTATATATATATATATATATATATATATATATATATATATATATATATATACACACACATACACCCTTGCAGATACTCTTTCGCTGAAGAAGGGCATAGGCCCGATAAGCTTGCGTTTTTTTTGTGTTCGTGTGTTTTACGTCTCATCGATGCCCTCAGCAGCCTGCCAGCTTGGTCCTCAACTTGGTAAGTGTCCGCAGGGCTTCCCTCAACACCTTGTTGCCACCCTCATCACTACCTTTTCTTTTCCTTAAGTTAATATATATATATATAATATATATATATATATATATATATATATATATATATATATATATATATATAATATATATATATAATATATATATGGATGTCAACAAGGTGTTGGGATGAGGAAACCCAGTGAACACTCACCAATCACGAAAGCTTCTACGTTTGTGATGTTTCTGTGTTTTAGTGATCTTTTACGTGTGTCGCTTCGACATCCCCGGGGCCTCGCCAACTTGAAGTCGTCTGATTGGTGAGTGTTCACTGGGTTTCCTCATCCCAACACCTTGTTGACATCCATATATCCATTTTACCTTTCCTTTTCCGTAAGCTGTTATATATATATATATATATATATATATATATATATATATATATATATATATATATATGTACGCATGTATGTATGTATCTCGGCCTAAAAGGAAGTAAAAGATGTGCACGGGAGAGAGTGGAGCTAGGAGAAGAAAGAATCCTACTAAGGAAGCAAGGTTTTAGCTCTTGGAGAGACGGAGGACGGGTTTAGGTGCGCGTTGAGTGGAGCTGACATTGAAAACTCAAGCAATGGGGAGCAACCTTGGGAGGATGTAGCGAACTCGCACGCGTGATGCCGAGGATAGGAGAACCGCATTTTAGTTTCAGAGGAAACATTGAGATGCGGGGTTTTTTTACAGATTTTGGTCTCTTGATGGAACCGATGCTCCCAAGATTTGGAATCGGGGAAAAATCGCGATGAAAAGTTTTTGTCGAGTAGGAGTTATCGCAGTGGGGACGTTTTTACGAGATAAAGTTTGGGTGAAAAGACGTGTGCGAGGGAAACCTGTTGCAAGCGGGTATATTTCCGTACTTCCTGCAAGCGTTGGAATCATAGATTGGAAAACTTTTAAAAGATTTTAAAAGATTGCGGAATGTTTTTTGCGTGTTTTTTCAATATTTCGACAGAAATGAACATGGTTTTATTTAGTTCGTCTTGTAAGTACGTGTTGTGCGAACCAGCATTTTAGTGTAATTAACTGGCGGTAATATCTTCTTAGTTTAATAACTAATAAATAATTGCGGTTACTTATTTCAGCTCTTAAAGAAATGGCATTCTCAACAAGAGCCAACACTGCAATTGAGACAAATATGGAAAGATGTACTTCATGTCGGAGTACATAGAGCTTCCAACTGCGTTCTTTGAGATAGATAAATTTTAGTTAGATTCCACAATAACAAATTTCAGCAAAATAAGTCAAGCGTTTCTCGAGTTTAAACAGGTACGTTGTAAACTGCATGTAGATCTTCGTGTAAAGTGGTCGTTGTTATCGTCCGATTTTAACCAAATTGGAATCGGACGACAAATTTTAGTAAAACTCCCCAATACCAAATTTCATCAAAATATATCATGCAGCTCCCGAGTTTAAACATGCGGACGGACGGACGGGAACGGCCTCCCCTATACGCGTTCACTTCGTGCAAATAACGCATAAAAATGCTATGAATGCGTTGTAATATCATTAACTAAAGGTACAGACTCAAAATAGATGAGCCTCTAATTTTGGGAAAAAAGTTTATAATTTTAAGCTGTTATTAACGAAATGAATTTAATAAATTTACGCATGAATCCTTTACCTCAACAGTAGACAAACTACGGCCCGTGGGCCTCATGCGGCTCCCGGGAGAATTTCATGCGGCCCTCGATGTTTTAATGAAAAAGGAATCCGTAAAATTTAACCCACAAATTCATATTATGTTGGTAAAATTATTATAGTCAAAGCTTTAATTTTTACATGTTAATCCTAAAATCCTTGTTTAGAATTGATTTTCACTTATACTATATCGAAGAATCTCTAGATAACTTCCAAATTAAACTCTAATCCGACCCGTCGAAGCGACTTTTAATGTGGCCCGCCAGGGAGAAAAGGTTGCCCATTCCTGCTTTATCTTGTGGAACTCAATTTCAAACGCGAAAATAACTTCATTTTTACCAGTTTATTTCCATTTCTTGTGTTAGAAAGTAATTCAATTATTGTTTGTGTTGCTTAATAGGGAGAATCAAGTTAATTTTAATCATAAATTTCTTTGTGTATCTTGAAAAAGGTCACAAAAAGCTCCCTACAATGAACATAGCTACGATAAACAAAGAGGATTCAGACCCATGACCGAAGCGATCGTGGGTAAAATAATCTAAAAAACTAAGAATAACAGCAATTTTATAATAATTGTTTAATATATTAGAAGATCATGTTTATTATTGTTCGTATCGGACAAGAGTAAACAGTTTAAATATGTGTTTTGGTTTATCACTTACTAAAATAATTGATCAACATAAGTAAGAACCATTTAAAAATATTAACGGGCATACTACATTCACTTTCCTATATCGCGTATTTTCCCTTAACCCAATTTTAAGAAGGGGCTAAATGAATCCCTTCTCACTATAATTTTCCCATCTACACTCTATCACGACATATTTGTACTAGTATGGCAGTAAATAAAAAAACAATGCCTATTATATCAACTTATGCATAGAGAAAATAATGTTTTCTTCTATTTCGCGTATTCACAAACAATCTGCAGAAGTTTCCCTTCATGGTTTTATAGTGAATATTTCAACCATAGCGAAAATACGCTAGTAATGGATGGATAAAATCAACATCGGAACGGTTCACTTCATAAAATACTGCAGAGTGTGGTTTTAATAAACAACGATTGCATATTATTTCAGTGGTGTTTGCGTTAAAAGGCACTCAAATGTTAAGTGGCGGGGAAATATTCAGAATCTGATATCGTAACAGTTCTTTCACAATTCCGTTTTCTTCACCTTTCCTTCACTTCTCTTAATTTTATTCATGTACGAGTATGACGCAAACGATTCTGTATAAATTGCTATCTATTCGTCTTTGTTTTTGACACCTTAAGGACAACCTTACTCGGGCTCAGTTGAATGACCTCCTTCCTTACTTGCATTTAATAAGCAAAGATATATACCGGGTCGCAGCAGCTGTTTTGAGTGTGGGCCGTATTGAGGAATGTCAAATTTATCGCGGGTCAAGGCGAGATATGGAAAGTATAACTATCATATTGCCGATCAAGGCTTACTCAAATCCAGAGGTTGGCAGCCTTGTCTGTATGGCGGGCCACATTCCTAGTTGTGAATGCTTCGGAGGACAGCATAAGAAGTCACGAGAGCTTCGACGGACCGAATGAGCGTTCATATCATGGCCTACCTAGAGATTCTGTGGTTTCATATTGGCTAAAATCAAGTCTAAATAACTTACTAGCGTTAAAACTTCACCTGAAAAGGTTTTTAAGACCATAATTAGACTGAGAAAATATGTAACTGCCCTTGTTAAATTTTGTCAATCACTTTTTAATCATAGCTTCACCGGCCGCATAAATCGCTATCGGGCGCCGCATGCCGTCCGCGGGTCGTAGGTTGCCGACTCCTGCTCTCGACCGAAAGGCAAAATTCAAAGAATTATAACGCCATAGAATATCGAATAAATTGGGGCTGATAACTATCAGAATTGTACGCGCCAACTGTGGTAGGCTGTTTTGGCTGGTAAGTGATGGTTAAATTAAAACCATTAATATTCATAACTCTGTGAAATTGATCAATGCTAAAACACAGCAAAAATGGCAATGTTAAATTCCACTGTAGCTCTGCAGAATCTATTGATTATAACACAGAAAAAAGAAAACTCAAATTAAATTGCTTACTTATTCGTGTATTTATTATTAAAAGGTGAGCAGCAGCTGCGAATGAGCAGTTAGTTTTTCGAGTATTTATTACTAGAAGTTATCTTGCTTGTAAACTCGATTCTAGTTATAAAATGATAATTTATTTTTATATTTGGATGTCTAAATTAAAAATAAAGCCTAAATTTCATATTTATATAAAAGATAAACTTAAGGAGCATCAACAATAGAGTTTGTAAAATAATATTTGAAATTCTAAGTATGCTTTCAATGCTTTCAAATATTCGTTCATTTTAAAATGGCACTTTCACAAAAGAAGCATAATGAAAATATTGTAACATCGAAGGAGTTCGTAAACGTATAAAAGTAGAAATGACAGATGTTTGTACTTGGGATTTACGATCATTACCAAAATAGAAGAGGAAAGTGCCACATATGACTCCAATCATTTAATAAGGCCCGTCACTACGTATAATTTTATGGTTCAGAATAAAAAAAAACAGTTTCTGTTATTTTAATTTTTATGATAAGAGACGCGGTTTCTCTTTGAGAAAATGGCTATCAAAATTTTTCTAATGGACGCATTACCTTTTAGCGTGTTGTACTCGAGACTTTTATTAAAACAAAAAGTGAATTAGACATATCTTGGCCATATAACTCAATAAGGGCTAACGAGTTTTACTTTCATTAACATACCTGTTGAAATTGGGGTGGCTGTGGCGGAGTGGTTAGAGCGTTGGTCTTCCTAGCAGCGGTCTCGAATTCAAATCCGGCGGAGGTCGGAATTTTTAATTTGGGATCGTCCCGTCTCCTAGTCGTGTGCTAACAGGAGACCGCGCAAGTGGACGGGACGTTAAAACTATAACGGCCAATGGGACATTTTTGTCTCATTTTTAAGTTCGGATCGCTGCCAATTCACAATTTTTTCGGAGCGCGGCGAGTCTTCGTGACTTTTCGTGATATTAATCTAGTTATGCACGGAGAAAGTTTCGCCCTCCTCACTACTTTGGTTGAGATGTGACATACATTTTACCCTAGAACGGCCGATGGGACATTTTTGCCTTGACTATTTACGAGCCATTTGATCTACAATGTCAACCCTGTACTTAGTTTCCTTGTAAAAGGATAGTTTCTTGGCATCTGTCCGAAGTTGCACTTCAGGGTGTACAGTGCTGAAAATAATGGCATTTTTATTCATTTTACCTTGGTAAACCCTGAGTGTAGTATCTCCATTTTTCAATATCTGGGTGTCGTACAAAGCTCAATGTAAATTTTTCACAGCCAAGGGGATTTCTCTTCTCCTCCGGTTAATTGTACCAACCAAGCTAGTGGATTTCGCCTTTAGATTATCATGCAAAGCCAGAGAAGTGAAGAAATTGTCACACGTAACATTTATTCCCTTGTTCAGGAATGATTCCATAAGTTTCATTACTACTTAGTGAAAAAGGCGTTGATCATTTGGTCGAAGTTCATCTTTGTCAAGATAAGGGAATGCATTCGGTATATACTTTGTTACTTTGTCTACAGCAACCCAGAACTTCTGCCCGTACTTATCGGGCTTGGAAGCCATGAACTGAATGAATCGGCACCTAGCTTTGGTAGAAAAGAGATATCCGTCTGCTGATATGTAAGCTCCATGTCTGTAACAAGTCTGAGAGTTTCGAATGAACCTATTCGAAACTTCTGAAATGGCAAACCTGTTAGTTTTTAAGCGCTCAGACCTGGTGGACTTGACATCAAATCTGAGTATTTTCCGGAAACGATTCCTTGAGATGACCTTATTACATAACGGCAGTCCACATTTTCCGACCAGAGAGAGCTTGGGAAGGGGACTTCAGTGGTATAGCTCCACTCAACAGTGAACTCAGATAGGCCTATGCACCGTACTATATTGAAGCAAAGTAGTAGATTATATTACCAAAATCAAGATCTCACACTCATGCCGAAGGGGAACCTGCGGATCCCGGAACAGAGAGCAATCGACGACGTTGCCAGATTTAAAAAACTGCAAATAAGGGAAGTGTGAATAAATACTTAGTACGCAGAAAGGTACTATGCAAGAAGTGCATCGGAAAGGAAAGAAAGACCTTCGTTTTTGTAGACTGCGTGAACGAGTGATTGTGATTGAAAAACCATGATTGTCTCTTTTACATTTTTTTATTCTTATAAGTATATTATACCTAATAACCTGTTGATGAATCAACAGAGGAAATATTTTTCGCTTTGTTTTGTTGACTTATCTGTATAAATAATGAAAAAGGAAGTAAACTTTAGTACTTAGCAAAATATGAGTGATTATGGGAAAGGAGATTAAATTTCTATAATTGACTATACTTGTTCTTTCTGTCTTTTTTCATATAGTGACTGTACCTACCTGTTTGGTGGTCTCATGATTACCAAAGTTTGTTGTATGTCGCTCTCAAATGAAAAGAACTTAATTTTCTAAAACAGATGTTAAATTTTAAAAAATACTGAATTATCAGTATATTACGTCATTAAATCTAATTTTGTATGAGACTGTACTTGCAAGAAAATAATATTTATTTGTATCAACATATGATTCGTTCGTTTGTTTCAAAAGAAAAAGCTTCCCACACACAAAACACTCCTAATTCAATATGAGACATTTTTGTCCCATCGGCCGTTCTAGGGTGGTCGTGAGGTCCGGCCGTTCTAGTGTTAAGCAGTTGACCCCCTTGATGTTATTCGTAAAGAGTAGGCTAATACCGGCACTGGATTTCCCTCCTCCCTTCTATGTGTGCCTGGTGAGGAAGGAATGATGGCTATAATAATCCAAGAGGTTGATTAGCCAGAATTACAAACAAACAGACAACAACCAGTTGAAATTGACATACTTCGGTTATGTCACTTTGTCAGGTTTCCTAAATTACTGTAAATGACATTTGGAAGTTTAACTCCTAAATCTTATGACAGAAATACGCCTAATTTATGCTGTGGTTGTCTGTATTTCTCCTACATGTTATAAACTATTAATCGTCAGTACACAAATGATAATGATAATGAAAGTACACAATGATGTAGGTTTTGTCATTAAGTTCAAAAAGGAACATAAACAATATTGAAAAAAATTCCTCTAACATTTTATATTTTTTCGATGCCCGAAAAACGTCACATATTAGGGGGAAAATGGTATTAACCCTATTACCTAGCAACCACATCCCTTTCGACCTTCTAGAACCATATTCCACACACCCTCCTGAGCAAAAGAGGGGATCTTCTACCATCTGTCGTTTTTCCTCCCAGAATGCTTCACTTCCTTCCTCTCAAAGCTTAGTTAAAAATTGTTCCTTAAGTGCACCATCGCAAAAAACATGTTAAATGCACGTTACTGGCAGCTGTGCGATTCTTCCTCGATCTAACATAAATTGGAAAAAACATAATATATCGATCGATAACTAACTTCGATATAAAATTCCATCGGCTTATGACAGCACAATTAAATTACATTGCTTTCAGCAATACTCTAAACTGTCTTTTTTATTAAACTATTTTTTATGCTAATTCCACAATGATATACCTCTGTATTCAAGGACAGAAACTTATAGAGAAATATCTTGAATTTTTTGTTAAGAAAATTTTAGAAAATTCCAGTAGTTGCATAAATATTCAAAATTTAGGATTTCAGATTTCTTGTCGCATGAATCGCCATGTGAAGGAAAATTTCTATAATTTTAAATTGTTGTAAACTTTATTTTCACTCTCAAAATCGGACGACGAATGCTTCTTTGAGAAATTTATCGGAAGTTTTGGGGGAAAAATTGTTTATGGAAATTTAATGGACATACTAATTGTCTCCCTCCCGTCCTAATTTTAATATCTGATGTCACCAGATTTGTACCTTCTTTCACAAATAATTTATCGTTGGGGCCAAGCGTATGTATTTGACAATAACTCCGGAAATATTTTTCATAATTTGGTGAAATTTGAAGAAGGTTGATGTATTTCATATTACTTATTAAAGGATATCCTTTCTTTTACATTCTTTATTTTAAAATTTCCAATGTTATCCTCAGGCACATAATAAAACGAGTTAATTATTATGCCTTCTTCAATAAAAAAACAACTCTAAAATTATTTAAAATAGTCTATTCAGCCAAACCAAATAATCTTTCAGGAATAACTTTTCTTTATGCACATCACTTTCGAGAACTTTTTAACACTGACAAGCTATGTTCATTAATTGCTGGTAATGCGAATAGCGCAGCATTTCAACAAGCAGATTTGTAAATGAAAGGAAATAAATGTATAGACATAATATAAGAAGGCTTGGCAAAGTAAACAACTCAAAGAACCTAAGTAATGAGGAAAAATTATCTAATAGGTATGCAGGCGCTTTCGGGGTACATGAACGAGAATCCCAATTTCATCCCGGGCTCTTTGAACGGTAGAGATTTAAATGGAGAATGCGCACAGAATGCTTTCAATTTCTCCTCGAAATTTCTTGAATATGTAAAAACATAGTGAATATTTCTGCTATTTATCTAGAACATAGAATCTCATAGATCTAATTCGTACTTCATTTGAAGTTAGGCTTTTATCAACTTTTAATAGAAGAATGAACTAGGAATAAGGGGGAATAAGATTTAAGGTTCATGAATTTCAGAAAAATATTAAATAAAATTTATAATTGAAACGATTTTTATGAAAAAGAATACTTTGTAAGGAAGTGAAATTATGTTAATTGAATCTTGGTTGAAATAAGAATTGTGTATTTTTAAAGAATTTCCTATTTTTTAAGAAAAAGTTTACAAAGAGAGGCAGATAAAGTGGTGTTGGTTCCGAAGATGGATTTTTAGGAAAACCAAACGAGCTGTGTAAAACGGAATATTAAGCCGGTCACAACCTTGATACACTTATTCTTCAGTAATTTTTCAAAATATGCAACTACATTCTTCCTGGAGTGTATTTTAGTTGTTATATCATCACTGGACTGTATTCCTATGCAGTAAACGAAATTTAAAAGTAAACGGGTCGAGCTGCAGGGAATAATTATCACCTCGTAAACATACCGCACGTGAGCCATCGGTCCTCCTACCCATGCTATACAAACGGGTTGAGCAGAGAATGCCTTAACGGCTGACTTCATTAATAGGATTGCATAACTACTTAACTTGTTTTAGACACATCCTCTCCTGTAATAAATAAACAATTATTCTTTTCATAACATGCTTAGTATTAGGCATATAGGGCCTACGAAAAATATGAAACACATAATATTTCATAAATTTATATGCCCTAAAAATGGTAATCTAAATTAGTGACTTTTTCTGATTAATTAAAATTACGATATCCGCGTAGACTTCATCGCTCAATTAAAATTGGTCATCACTATCAATTCAAGAATTAGCAATTTAAAAAATGTACTTGCTATTTTGATTAAACACAACAAGGTTTAAAAAATTCAAATGCGCATTTCGGCTACAAAGCAGCAGTCTTCAGTGGTAATTCGTCGAATATAGATTCTAAAAGAACCAGCCGAAATGCACATATGGTATTTTAACCTTGTTGTGGGTATTGGAGATACCTGAGGCAAGTACATTTTTTAAATTGCCTGTTCTTGAATTTTTTCAGCCATAAGACGAGCTTGAATGGTTCCTGTTGAATCGTTATAAATGCCCTAAAAACATTATCAGCCTCCTTATTCCAAAATTGTATCAAAGTAGATAAAAATCATTTTCATTACCCCTGTTACCGCACAATTTCTTGCGTTGCACGACATAAAACTTTCCACTTTATTTCTTTGCTGAAACTGGCTTCTCAGTAAGCAATCAGTTACGTCAACTCAGATGAAGTCACTTATAGTCAAGTCACGTTTTTTCAGGTTGAGAAACTACATTCTTTGAGAGCACTTACTCCTCGACAAAAATTTTCCAATCCTTTGCCATAGCCTAATAGCTTCCATATTAAGGAATAATCTTATTTTAAATAAAATTAAATGCATAGTAATGCACAATATGGTTTGCTACTGTTTCCACAATACACGGGATTTTTTCAATTACGGAGCTCCACTAAGTGGATCAGTGGATTTTGCTTCCATATCAAGTTATAATAGAGTATTTCTCCTCATAAATAATTTAGTTGCCTTTGCTTTATTTTTAATCCATAAGTAGGCCTCGTAACTATATCCTTGGTAAACTTTAACCGAAGGCAATCTTATTACTGTCATAGGCATTTATCTTGCCGAAAACTCTTAATGCGAAAAAAATTATTCCCAAAAATCGTTTAATATACGTCTATGACTCGTTTTTCCTAGATGTAAAAAACATCAAACTGCTTTTCTTGAATAAAAAAATTCCTGATATCTTATACAAGCATTTATTCAATTCGTCTGAAACGATACAAAATTTTCAGACTGTTTATGAAACAGCAATTTCCTTTGACATCAAACGAAAGGACATGAGACTTGCGCGTCACTCGACGTAATGCGGACTTTGATCTCAATGCATCAGCTGTATATGGAATATTTATAGGTCGCATTTCCAATTCGTACGGCGTCTACGAGGCGTTTCCAAGAAAATTCCATTGTTAAATTCACGTTCGCCAATGACCTAAGCCACACCCACGGAATACAATATCTCCCTTTCGCCACTCATCTCCTCCTCCAGCCGCACGTAATTCTCCCTATTTCCTCCCACTTACTCTTCCCATTCTCTTTCCCATTCCCGCCCAACCCTTCTACCGAACCAACCTCCTCGCTCATTCAAAAAGCACACACGACGAAGCGAAAAGCGCTGACGTTTGTGTTTGCAGCGGCATCGGGGAAAATGTCTCTTTACAAAAAAAATGAAAAGCGTCGTAGACTCGACGCTCTTAGGATGATTCAGCCAAATGGATTCGCAACCGTTTCATTTCTCTAAGGCTCAAGTGCCGGTCTTCCGGAGGCGATGAGTTCGATTCCTGCTAATGCGGTTGCTTTCGATTCTTCATTCATCAGTCATCGTACACTTGAAAAGAAAAATCGATTTAACTCAAAGGGAACTTTCATTTTCTGGGTGTATTTTTTAAGTATAGCTTCTTCCATAATGAGATTTGAGGGATATTAAATATAAAAAAGACTAATTTGAGCGAAGAAGCTCAATTTCGCATAAATCGGTTCAGATGGAAAAATATTTTTTTGATAAATACGTAAGTTTCTTATATGTATTTCATTTCGTCTCTCGATGTCTATAGGATTTGAATAAAATTTTAATGTAGGAATTAACAAGTTAGTTACAACAAAGATTGAATAACTCACGGATGTTTCTGGGTCACATTTCTATGTTTTCTTATTGCGAAAAATTTATCGGCAAATATTTTATATATATAAAGCGAATTTGATATAATTTTCTATAAATGACCAGTTGCAATTTCATATTTGTACGTCCATTAAATAATGCTAATTTAATTGGAAAATCTACATCGCAACAACCTATTTTTCAATAAAGAAAGTAATTCAAGCACACCACACGCAGGCGAATTCTTTTAAAAACGAAATTTTAAATTTGCGTTATAAGATTAAAACAACAAAAGTTTGCATGGACAAACGTTCCACCAAATGAATAAATAAATAAAGCAAACCAGCAAGCAAATATAAATTGCTTTTAAAACTCATTACGGCAAGTCGCGTTGCATTGGATTATTGCGCCGTAAAAACAATGACCCATTGATTTTTCCAGCAGTTATAGGACGAGGTCGACAAAAATTTTTAATTAGAGAAGTCCGAACGGCATCACTTTCTTCTCTCTCTCTCTCTTTCTTCCCTTCATCCTCCCACTTCTTCTCCCCATTCGTCTACCATTACCTCCCTCTCCCTCCAAACCTCCTCCACCCAGTTCTCCATCGCTGACCGCCCACACATTCAAAAATCGCCACGAAAGCATAGCAGCCTCCACCATCCGTGCAGCACGCGCGCCCACTACGCAAGGCGCGTGCCCCCTCTCGCCCCTCCTGCCCGTGAGGTGACGTGTTTGAGGCACAAAAGCGCTCGCCGACTCCACCCCAGTGAATTGCGTAACGTCCTCACACCACGCCAGTCTCCACAGGCACCGCAGAAGCCCTCAACCCAATCGCTATGGGACGCGGCCGCCGTTGTGTGCGCAACGAGCACTAACAGCGCCTGTAACATTCTCATCGCCTCATATTCGGTCACGTTAGGAGTTGCGATACTTCCGATTCGGTTTTGCTAACGCGAAAGTTTATTATTTCTTTACGACCCTCGGATCTTTCTGAAAATCACCTTTATCCATGTTGGAAGTCTGGCGAAGCATTACGCACGAGAGAATGGGCCGCTTTTTGAAATGACATCGTTTCTCTGCGCTGAAAGGCATGGGTGACCTTCGTTGCCATGCGAAGAATTCAGTTTTATCTCTTAAATGGTACCAAGTGAATTGGAATAGCAAACTGTAATGAATAAAACTTTTTGTAAGAACGTCAATGCTGTCTCTAACAGGAACAAATTATAAATTTTTTAATATTGCACTAAATTTATCGATTTGTAGAAAGCACAAAAAAGAAATAAAATGCCTCCACGTTTCGTCTTTGAAGAGTGATTTCAGGTGATTAAATTCTTCACTCGCACAACAAGACGAGATAATTTACTTCACCTTATATTTACTTTCATTAATTATTCGTTACGTTTTCAAAAAAGTTTACTTAAATTTATATAATTGTAAGATTTACCCTTGCTTGTTCTACTTGAAAAGTGATGTTTTAGCGGCATATTTTGAAATTGATGCAAATTAAATAGTTTTTATGCAGCATCTTTATAATTGGAACTTGTTCTGGTTAAAGGTACACACATCCTTCCCCTTGCACTGTACCAGCGTTCCTAAAGGGAATACATGATGTTACATTTGAGAGCCGTATTGAGTTCACCATCAAACAATTTAGATGTACTGCGTTCGAAAATGCTTCCTTTAGTATTCATTATAATCTCTGAATCTGACTGAAACATTTTATGCTTTTCTAATACTCGAAAACTGTATCAAAACCGTGCTAAAGCGAAACTGATGGTCGTGTAATTCGAGGTAATTCTCTAAAACGAAAACTGTGCTAAAACGAAAACGTGTAAAGCAGAACCGTGTATTTCTAGGGATGTGTATTATTATGGAAAAAGAAGTCAAGCTTTTCCTTTAAAAGCATATATCCAAAAACTTTCGTTGGCGCGAAACGTCTTTTGGGATTGCGTAAACCTCCTTGGGGGTATAAAAGAAACAAGCACGGAGAAGATCAAGATACGTGTGCTGGAATTTTATGGATATTCGAGATAATGATAAGTAATATGGTAGCGAGATCACGTTTGAAGGAATATTGTGCGGAGAGGAGGTTGGGTGGATAATAGATGTTGCTTGGATCATTCATTTTCTCTCATATTCTTAACCTGAAAACCTGTCCTCAACGAAAATTTTCCTCTGACTTTTCACAACGCTATACTGTCAGAATTGATCAGCATAACACTGCAGTCCTTCAAATAACTTATAGACAAAATCTCCATATCTATGATTGCTGAGTGGAAAAATTCGGCTAAACCTGTTAAATAAAGAATGGAGAAACCTTATAACCATTACAATAATACGTACAAGGGAAGTTCTCATATGCCAGTTTATGGAAATTTACTCCACTCCAGGGACCTAACCGAAGTAATTTACCCCAAACCGGCGTGTGTGTACTTCCTTTTTGTTATGCTAATGGTTATAAGGAGGTTTCTCAATTCTTTATTAGTTGTACTTAATCATAGGGCTCTGATCTTACTATTACTTAAAACTGTTCAATTTACAAGCTTAAAAATTATGATTTGAAGTAAAGTTTTGAATTAAACTTTTTTTAATGTTGATAAGCTTGTGACACCAACGGAAGTACATCTATACTTAAAAGCACTTGCTTCGATTAAATTTGTATCTAGCACGTTTCGTGACGGATAATTGATGAGCTTTCGAAAAAATCTGATTCGCTTAGTAAACACACACACACAATCTCTATAATGACCTCTTTGAAAATCAGTGAATGCCATAACATTTATCTTTGATGTCTTATCATTCAACGCTTTCAGTTGATGACAAAAATAAATAGATAAAAATGCACGAAATCGTATAGTGGTCACTCTCTCAAAAGAAAGGATAACGTTTTTCATATTCCTCAACTGATTACCACTTAAAGTCTCTTCTTTGTTGTTTTGGACATATAATCCTTCGTAGTAGGAGATTAAGCGTAAGTAAGTACTGCAACCATCAGTGATCAAATGTTCACTAAGCTATCACTCCAAAGACAGATTATTTGTATTTGAAATATTGATTTAAGATTTGCTGCAAATGCATAAAAACACACACAAAAGAATGATATTATCATTTTAACAACAGAATAAATACTAAAAAGTATGTCATTTTTATAATAATTTGAAAAGGTGGAAAAGTCATATTTTTATAAAAAAAATTAACATTTTTTTCACGATGTCTTTCTCCGATAAAAAGGCCTGACACAGTGTCTCTCCGTCGGGTCCCGGACAAAGGGCCGACAGACAAAGGATCGACAACCAAGGGCCGAATATATCAATGTACAGTAATATATTACTTGTTAACGTAATTTAACAAACGTATGGACTAAGTAGATAGTGCAAGATTGAAATTTGGCCGAAATGCTTGATTCTGATAAATGATTAAAATGACACCCGATTTCAATATGAAACTCGCCTCTGAATATATATGACACTCGTTTGACGGAACATGTTCGAGCGCACGAAATGGTTACAAAACTGAAGAAAACTAGAAGAAAATCAACGGAACCGATTATTATCATCAAAAACTAATTAATTATGAGTTTAGCACGTATTTCTTAAGAAGCCTTCTTTGGAATAAAAATCAGCCGCGTTAACAAAAATTAATGTGAATCTATTGACAAGCTATTAATGACCTATTTATCTCAATGCAGGTTATGGGGTTATTAATAATGCCGCTCGCATACTTGAAGGAGGAATAAGATGAAATGGGATCAAAATTATCTATGCAAAGAAAGAAATTAAAACATGAAATAGTTCGTGTCGTAATGCAGGCAGAACATGAAGCGTGACCTATTGGTCTCATTTAGATCTATCGTAATAATGTTTTTTTAAAATTACCAATTACAATTACTAAGGCCAAACTTTCCGTAAATAATTACATACTTTTTCATTACGCAAAGTTTTCAATTTAACTCATTGAGTGCTGCTGTTACGTGCACTAATCCCGAACACGGCTTGCGTGACCGTATCGCATTATATCTTGACACAAGCCATTAAATTTTTCCGTTCCAGATAAATAATTTTCTATTTAATATCTTTCTGATTTCGCAACGCTAAATTTACTCCCAAAATTCACCGTAATTTATTATTTTTGTGACAGACACGAAATCCTTGATTACAAATCCCCCGAGCGTCCAAAGGAGAAACATCGAAAACAGACACAGAAAAGTATCCGCAACCAAAAGGCACAAAAAAAATAAATAAGTAAAAACCCCCCAGACCCATTCCACTTATTTTCAAAAGAGCCTTCAGAGCACGTACAAGAATACACATTTAGTAAAAAAAAACAAAAGACAGGCTTCCTCTCGGACGATGGAAGAGTTCTTCTTAAACCCATCTGCGCGGCAAAAAATAAAGTGGAATCTCAGTTAGGGAGTTCAAGGTCAGCCCGCTGTATCCCTCGGCAGCCACAATCCATGTGTTGTTCTGAGGAATGGAAGAAAAAGTAGAGAAGGAAGGGAGAGGAAAAAATTACAAAAGAAATTGATACGAAGCGGAGAAAGACGAGAGGGAAACGGAACGAACCTTATCTTCTGCTCGCATCAATCTTTCAGCTGCAAGTAAAAGACGAAGGCAATTGCCTCGCCATCTCAGCGCGTTTTTTGGTACCATACATAGTTTTTAGAAAATCCTTTCTTTGCCAGGGACCTACCATTTCTCCGAACATTTTAAACTTCTCCGATCAGTGCGGAAACTTCCGCATGTTAATACTCATAAAAGGTTACACATGGATTATACATGTAATAACTGATTACGCAACCTGCCAACTTTGCAAGTGTTAAGCACCAAAATTCGTAACAATTACGGAAACGAAATGAAGTACTGTTCGAAATAGGCATCACCATAATTTTATATTAACGTTCTATCCAAACAATAACGAATTAATTAATTCCGCTCTATGAAGCGTCCCCTTTTTCCGGAAAGGCTATCTTGGGTAGCGAAAATAAAATCTGAATACCCTTTGAGGTGACTGAAGTTCTTGGGGCAGGTAGTAAATTTTTATGATATACACTGTTTCCTGGGCTATTTTGACAACGGATCACTTATTTTGGCAGTGACACGTTTTGTTTTGACAACTGTTCATTTTATTTTGACAATGGCCCATTTTATTTTTACGTTTATTTCACATTGCAATCAATAGAGGTTCAGCAACTTTGGAATATTTGTGTTTTTAGACAGATAAATATGTGCACAACGATGTAAAATTTCTCAAATCTTTACAAATGTAACACATTTATTTCTATTTTATTTCAGCCAAATAAACATCACGAAAAAAGAAACATCTAATGACCGCAGGAAAGAATAATTTATGTTCATTTCTCTGGAAAAGCGCAAAAAGATGTCTGAAATCAGAGCTGCCAATAGGAAAAATGCTCACAAAATCATTTTTTTAAATAACCTTTAGTTTTTCTTTTATACATGTAATTTTAAAAAATTAAATATAATAAAATTTCCAAAATTTTTTGTTGTACGGAAATACTACATTGGGTCTATATTCTCGGTTATACTTCATGAGATCTTATAACGCGGGTTATCCTGCTCAACCGAAACCTGTATTCTCAACAGGGAGCACTCTGCTATAAAACGAGTAGGTATATAGTGTATATCTTATCTCGGAGAGACAGAATGATCAAGCAGCTATAGAAGCAAGATGCCATTAAGCTCATCACATTATAGAATTTCCATCTCAAGTTCCAGAAAATGAAATTTTGTTATCGATGTAGTTGGTTTCAATGTTTATATGATGACTCGAAGAGGTCGAGTCACGAAACATTTCTATGTGGTGTGTAATGAACCAAGAAAATATTGTTTTATGCATTATTCAGCTCAAACAGTGCCTTTCAACGAAAACTTTTCGTTCATTTCTAGAACATTAGTCGAGAAGCAAATAAATCACGTTGTAATAGCGATGGATAATGTTTCATTCCATAAAAGAGAAAAAGTAAAAACTCTGGTGTTAGATAATGGGCATTAATTATTTTATTTGCCCCTCATTCTCATTTTTTGAAATCCAATGAAAATATGTTAGCTAAATGGAAAGAATCAGTGAGGCGTGGTGAAGCAGAGTTGCTGGAACTATGAAATAAATAGCGGCGCAGATTGCGCTGCAACTTATATTCCTAGATTTATCAGAAAAGGAAGTTAAATATTATTGATTATATAATTTTGTTCATTTTTAAGTTTATCGGGTATATAACAGTAAAAATCTGATATGGCCAACACATGACTTTCTCCGTACCTCTAATATTTCTACGAATTCCAAATAGGTTAAATGATAAAAAATATTTTAAGGGCCTGCGAGAAAATTTTAAAGACTTTACAAAGAACAGAAATAATCTCACACATAGGTGGTGTGGTTGTGGCAGCTAAAAATTTAGTTTTTAAAATATCTCTTCAGAAATGCCTTATATGGGAAAATGTTTCGAACAAAGGTTGTAGAAAATTAAATTTCCTACGACTTTTATTCCAGTATTGTATTACATTCATCAAATATGAAAGCAAATATTAAAAAATAGAATATCTCCTTAACAATGCATTCTACGAAAACATTTTTCAAACAAAATATATATAGAATAACATTATCTGTGAAGTTTATAATACACAACATTTACATTTATAAAGATTTAAAAGAGTTATTTGCCAAAAACTAAAATATGACAAGAGTAAACATCCACTTCCGTTTGAGCGATTATTGCCAAAACATAAACAGCTCTTCATTATATAGTACCCTTTCTAAATATAAAATTTGGTATTGATATGAGTGTCAGTTTTTTAGTTAGAGCGCCCACAAAATCCTATCACATACAGACAGACCGACAGTCAGACAGAGACACACAGGCATGTATTTCCGTTGAAATCTCGAATTCGATTTTTTTATGAAAACAATATGTACTTTCTCTAAACTTCGTATATGGAGAAAGTAAAAATTAGTAGCGAAAGGCCGCGTGGCTAAGGTATACCCATATGTATCCATATATATATATATATATATATATATATATATATATATATATATATATGGATGTCAACAAGTTGTTGGGATGAGGAAACCCAGTGAACACTCACCAATCAGACGACTTCAGTAGCTGAAGAAGGAGTAGTCCCGAAAGCTTCTACGTTTGTGATGTTTCTGTGTTTTAGTGTTCTTTTACGTGTGTCGCTTCGACATCCCCGGTGCCTCGCCAACCTGAAGTCGTCTGATTGGTGAGTGTTCACTGGGTTTCCTCATCCCAACACCTTGTTGACATCCATATATTCATTTTACCTTTCCTTTTCCGTAAGCTGTTATATATATTATATATATATATATATATATATATATATACCCATAAGGTAAGGATGAACTTATTTTTTTAAATTTTCTGTATGATTCATTTCCTCCCGTGGTATGTTTTTCTGAGTTGCCTTCCAAAGTCAACGTCGTAGGGTCAAATTAATGGGTTTCTATAGGCATCTCACCCATGTTGTTTTCATGTTCGCCGCTTTTTAGGAGAGACCCTATCCTCTTCACCTGTGGATGCCAATGCTCTCTTGTATTTGTCCCAGACCGGCACTTTGTTTTTTGCGAGATCGCGGAGTACGTCATTTGTTTTGTTTTCTAGTCTGGCTTTATATTTAGTAGCCAGGTCTTTGGCGACTTCCCTATTTGGTGTTGTCTTCAGCATTTAATGTAGGTCTATATTCTGATCCCATGTCCTGCTTATTCGTTTTAAAATTTTTCTCTCCGCGATCTCAATTACTTTCCAGGACTTCTGCATTAAGAATCCTGTCCACACTGGCGCAGCGTACAGAAGTGTCGGTCTGATCATTGTTTTATAGAGGTATGTTTTAAATTCATTGGACAAGTCGATTGAGTTAAAAATTTGGAAGAGTCTGGTTCTTTTCCCGGCTGCCGCTAGGTTGATTCTTTTAAAATGTTCGTCAAACAGAAGTTTCTCGTCCATGGTTACACCTAGGTACTTAATATGTTTCGCCCAGGGAATTTCCACACCCTAATTGAGAGATTCCTCGGCATGTCGGCATCCTTTTTTTTAAGAGGATCGCTTGCCTCTTTTGGGGGTTTATCTCGATTCTCCATTTTTTGTAGTATTCGATTAGTTTTTCCATTTGCCTCATGGCATATCGAACAGCCATTTCCGGCTGGAAGCTTCGCGTCATTATTGCGCAGTCGTCCGCGTATAGAGCAACGGTGGAGTTCCAATCCCCCTCATTTGTTGGAATGTCTCCTGTATATATGGAAAACAGCAATGGCCCTAGGACACTTCCTTGTGGGACACCATCTGCTGTCTTCTTTGTTGAACTTGAGGTACCATTCCATTTCACTGTGAATGGCCTGTCATCAATATAAGATTTAATGAGCTTCACCTGCCAGTATGGGAATTTTGATATCAGTAGTTTATGCAGTAGGCCTAAATGCCATACTTTGTCGAATGTCTTGCTTATGTCAAATGCTACTCCAACTGAAACATTGTTCCTGTTGAGGGCGTCCGTAATAAAATCAATAACCCTTTGCAACTGGTGCGTTGTGGAGTGTCCTGCCTAGAAACCAAATTGGCTTTGGGGGATTCCACTGTACTCTTTTTACTTTTTGGCGAATGAATTGGTGTTTTATACGTAAATGATGTTCTATACTAAATGTACCGTGGTGAAAATCAAATGTGTCATTGTCAAAATAAAATGTATTATTGTCAAAATAAAATGTTTTCAAAATAGTCTGAGAAAACAAGGTAAATCGGTAAAGAATCTGGTCGTAATCATAAGGCAAATATAGGCATTTCATGCTGTTTAAATTTCTGCTATGTCAGTGAATTGCAAAAAATGAGCCTCGTGAACCATATTTAGATCAAATGATTACTTTAAAATTTTTGCCTTGAACTTTACTAAGACGTCGACGGGCGTGTCTCCTATAAAAGTAAAAAAATTCTTTTAAACGTTTCATACAGACGCTCTCTTACATAAAACTGAGTTGCTGCCATAAAACCTAAAGAGCTATATATGTGTGTGGGTGTGTGTGTGTGTGCGCGTGCGTGTGTACGTGTGCGCGCGTGTGCGTGTGTGTGAGCGCGCGTGTGTGTGTGTGATGTAAGTAAAACTAAAAAAATATGATATTATTCTTATTTTCAAAATAATGAACATTAAAATATTTCGCTTACTGTAAGATCGGGAGTTTCCAACCCGCAAAAGTATTTTAAGCAAAGCATTGATAAATACGCAATCTGTTGTGTTCAATACAGACAATTTTGTATGCAAATTATAAATGTTGCCGTGCAACCTTGCCACTAGACGTTTTAACGCAACAAAATGGTTTAGACTTGATTTTCATTTAAAAACTCAAATGTGATTTCTTGAATACATTCCGATGTAAACTGCCATAGGTACTGACCGCCAAGACACGACTTATAATGCGTTCTGTCAATGCTGTCACATCTGCGAATGCGGCTAGCTCAATGGCGGATTTATGCATTCTGAGGCACCTGGCGCTATACTATGGGGGGCCGGGCAATCTGAATGTATACTGAAACTTCATCTGTCGACTGCCCCTTTATTTTACCACTATTAAATATGGTTTTAATAAATCAAGCGTCGCAGGGCAAAATGATGTGTTTTTCTTCGTGATTTTAAAAATGAGATATTAAATAAGTATTTCTGAGATTATATATATAAAAACATTTTTTCGAGGCCCCTTACTTCAAGGGGTTCCTGGCGCGCGCCAAGTGCGACCCCCCTTAAATCCGCCACGTAAAAAGGATGCACGCTCTGTTAAATAGATCCCTTCAAAATTATTTTATTTCAAATTGTTTAACTCATCCACCGGAGTGCTCTAGAAAATATTGATGTTTAAAAATGTAAGTTAAATAAAACTTAAAATCGTTGATTTTGAAAAGTACGAAGTATATTCCATCAACATAATATCTTCCGCAAGAAAACATTTATCAATATGCCAATATTCCTCGACATATTAAGAGTTATAATCAAACATTAGAGTTATTTCATGATGACTATTTTTATGACTTTTTGACGAAAGAACGCTGATGACTTTGCACTTGTTATCAAGATGCATGACTCATCTTCACCGCGGAAGTTTTATGTTCCGCGAACTTCTCCACTCCCTTTGCATTCCTTTCTTGGCCTCACGGAACTCCTCTTGGATCCCATGGGCTTCGACATGGCGTAAACGTGATCAAGCGCGCTTTAATAACGACGGTTTCGGAGCGCATAACTCTGCCCCCCTCCATCCTGCAATAGACTTATACTCTTCTCTCTAATTATAACCCATTCTCAAAATCACTTCTTTTTCTCAAAACTATTTTTAAATACTCGTTACCTATGTCTGATTGGCTTCAGAGATTGAGCAACGGTGAATTGGGATATTCGAATACGGCCGCTGATTTTCTCATTGGTTTACCTTAGATGTGATAAGAGAAACAAAAATTTAGTTATTCATAAATATCTTATAAATAGCACAACGCAGCATTTTATAATGACCATATGGACGAATATGACGGCATATGATCATGTCCACGGCAGGATTTGTATCCGAGGCCCTAGCATTGAGCCCATATCAAGGCTGACAAGCATAAAATTTGTCGTACAAATCATGAAATACAAACATAATAGAAAAAGGCATGTTAAATTCTGACTAAGTTATCGAATTTTCTGAAATATTTTTTATCCAACATGACGAAAATGCTAGCGGCTCTATTTCTAACGATTATTTTCAACTAAAATTTTCAAAAATAATAATTGAATTTCTCTTGTCAAATAAAACTTTTAGGAGTTCGTCTATTTTCATTAACAAAGACAACGCCCAAAGCAGGATTCCTAACCGCGACCATACCATTTGAAGTCAGACACGGTAGTCACTCCTCCACCAAGGTCAGTAAATAAGCCACTGAAACTAGTATTGTCTCCCATACTATCATTTAGTGAGTTATCATGCTTTTGTTACACACATGCATTTCTAAAATATGGCAGTTTCTCCTTGCACTTGACACGTTTCATCTTCGTAGTTGAACACGTCCGAGGCCTGCAAACGACTCGAAACTTCATGCTCCTACCTACTTGATCTTTCGACCTTGGTGATTTCGTGGCACTATGGCATCACTTCATGCGAAATTAAAAGCGCATTCATCCTTTCCAGAGAAAATGTTTGAACGATTAACTAAACCATTAATGTCAGTCACCATTTCTTCTACGCCTCTGCAGTTGTTTATTTACTTACATAAGCGTGTGCGCGCGTAGCAATCACTGTTTTACTACAGGAAGATTTTGCTCTAAGGTAGTTAACCTTAACGGCAATTGCGAGGCTATGTGCCAGCTAGCACTCGTGCACAAGAATACGTAAGTTATCGTGATTTATCTCGCGGTATCAAGTGCAAACATCTTTCGTGACGTGAAACCATTTTGTAGATAGGCTAAGACAGCGTTTTTCAATGTTTTTGTCTAGCGACCCAGTGGAAGAGAAGGCACGGTAAAGAAAAACATATTCTCACCTGACTTTACATTAACTCGCAATAAAAGAAATGTATACTAAATCAGAGGCGTGCAACTTTTCCCACATGGCTGGTGGTAGCGAATCCTTCGGCGGGCCGCATTGGATGCTGCCAATGCTCCACCGAGCCGGGTTATAGTTTAAATCGGAAGTTACTTAGATATTCTGAGATATCACATAAACAAAAATCAAGTCCACATTAGAGTTTTTGGGGCTAAAATTCCAATATTAAACGTTTCATTGTCATAATTTGAGTAAGACAAACATGAATTTGTATGTTAAGTTTCACGGATCTTTTTAATCATAGCTTCGCGCGCCGCATAAAATGCCCTCGGGGGCCGTATCCGTGCCCTGCCTGTACTAAATAATGGAATTTACCTTATGGAATGATTTCGCTCCTCGTAATTTTCCTATTTCAGCTGGTTATGCGTTGAGCGCCCACATTTTCCTTATGATGCATGCGAACCCGTATCAGAACCCGTACTTTGAAAAACATTCCACCAAGAAATAATATCAATATGAGTAGCCAACGGCTCAACGCTGTCACTTAAATTTTGCTGAAACTCCGAGATTTATTGAAACGCCGCAAAAAGACGCTTAAGGTAAAAATCCAAACCAATAAAACTAAATAGTTTCCTCATGCAAAATAATAAGTTCAATGTGTAAATTGTTTCCCTAAAGTCATCGGTTACATGAGAAACAGCGATATACATCGATTCCAACTCCTTCTGGAACGAGTTCAATCCGATGGAAAACGGATTTGGCTTAGCTGTAAATCGCAGTCGCCATTTCGTATTTTATTTTTTTATGAAAAAGATTAAATGTATACGTGGTAGTAATTAAATGTAGAATATGCCATTGGAACCATTTTACGCGAAGAAAAAATTCCAAGCGATCGAGAAAAATAACACCCGCACGTTTTTTTTTGTTTTTTGTTCTTTTACAGATGTCAACGCTCATATAGGATAAAAGAAAATTATACCTTATTATTACTTACTATATTATTCTTTCTCGAACGAATTTGAAAATAATATCATGAAAATCACGCGCTTTAACCACCGATACGTTTGCATGGAAGCCGACCAAAGAGAGAATAGAAGCGGGACAAACTACGTTCGTGCGAAATATACCGTTTCCTTCTATAAGTTATAGTGACGAACAAACACCAAGAAAGCCATTAACAAAGATCGATCGTCTTTTGTATACAGTTTTACTTCGGGTTCCCGGTAAAACAAAACCTTTTCAACTCGAAAGCTCCGCATATTTACGGCTCAACCTTCAGTTCCTTAACTACGCTCTGAAAAGCTCTCCCCCTTATCGCTCCTACTCAAACCCTTGTCGTACTGCCAAAGCCGGTACCGCCCTTCCCCTCTTTCCCCCTTCAAGGCATGCCTAGCGATGAGGAAGAGGAGAGTATGAGGGGAGGCGGCGAAAAGGAGAGGCGAAGGATGGGAGGTGGAGAGGACAGGGCGAGGAAAAGGGGGGTGAGGGAGAGGAGTATGGGAGCGAATGCAGCGCGAGGGAAAGGTGAAGAGGAAGGGAAAGAAAGTTCATGGGAGAAGTTTTAGTGTTATTCAAAGGGGGCTGCATTAAGGTCCCGCAGAGGAAAGAGGCACCACAACACCGACCGTGGTGGGTATAAATGCAGCGTGCAGTTCTCAGTAGGGTCAAGAGAAGGAGTGAGAGGTTTTTTTTTTCAAAAGATTTTTTAAGCTAAGGTGTGAGGAGGTTGGCGGAAGAATCGGTTCCCTTGATCAGCTGCTACGTTACGTGGCGGGCCCCGAGGGGTCGGGATGGTAGCGCAGGAAACTGCATACGCATTATACCCGACGGCCCCTCCGACCGCTGAACGTGTGATGCGATCAGTCCGTCGCTCCCAACACACACGACGTCACGAAAAGGAAAAAAACGCGGTCGGAAATGAGCGGCCGGATAGGCGAAAAAGGCGAAAACAAAAATTAATGGTTTTTCTCGAGCGGGCCCGCTCCATCAAAAAAATAATTAAATAGTTTCCAAAGCGGTCCCCTTCGTCCGATTCTTCCACGCGAGTTTCGTCGACATCCGTGGTTTTCTCGACATGAGACCTGGTCGAAAAACGGGGAATGGGAGATTTGCCCCAACGACAGGGAGAGAGAGGGGGGGGGAGAAAAGAAGAACGAGTTGTTAAAAAAGCGGAGAAAAAGATGAGAGAGAGCGCGCTCTTCTCCACCCCATTCAAGTGACGCACCAGGGTGATGCGAGAAGACGGCGGTGTGGTGGCGGAGAGAGAGAGAGGGGAGTGAGGGACGGAAGAGGAAGGGGAGGCGGGGGAGGAGGGGCAGGTGAAGAGGGGAGGGAACCACCGTCCGTTGTAGACATGCAGGAGGGGAGCGAACGAGCGAGCGAGAAAGAGAGGCTAAAAGGCAGTCCTTGCTACGGCTGTGTTGGGTGTAGTTCGGTGGTCCCCTGTTTTCCTCCTCTCCCGGCTGAAAGAGGGATAAGAGAGAAAGAGCTATAAACGTTGGAGCGGTGTGCCGCGAAGGAGCCTTCTCCCTCGAGCATCGGTCGCAAGTGGATATACGTGGAGCGCGTCCTTGATACTTCGAAAAAGGAGGTTTGATCGACTAGGTGAGTCTCTCCGCTTTTGTTTCTCCCGTATCGTTCGTCCTCCGCGATATTACCCGTAATGCAAAGGAGCCCAGCGGTGATTTCAACGTACGGGTAGGAGGCCGTCCTTACATGGCATTGCGTCGTGTCGCATCCTGCTCCCTCTCTATCTCCTCCACCTCCTCCCCCTCATTCCACTCGCCCTCCCCCTCCTTCCTCTCCCCCTCCTTCCTCTCTCCCTCCTTCCTCTTCCCCTCCTTCCTCTCCCCCTCCTTCCTCTTCCCCTCCTTCCTCTCCCCCTCCTTCCTCTCCTTCCTCTCCCCCTCCTTCCTCTCCCCCTCCTTCCTCTCCCCCTCCTTCCTCTCCCCCTCCTTCCTCTCCCCCTCCTTCCTCTCCCCCTCCTTCCTCTCCCCCTCCTTCCTCTCCCCCTCCTTCCTCTCCCCCTCCTTCCTCTCCCCCCTCTTCCTCCCCCCCCCTCCTTTCTCTCCCCCTCCTTTCTCTCCCCCCCTCCTTTCTCTCCCCCCCTCTTCCTCTCCCCCCTCTTCCTCTCCCCCTCCTTCCTCTCCCCCTCCTTCCTCTCCCCCCTCCTTCCTCTCCCCCCTCTTCCTCTCCCCATCCTTCCTCTCCCCCTCCTTCCTCTCCCCCGCCCCTCTCGGGCAACAATGGGAGATGCCGTAAAAAGACGTGGAGATGATTGCCGTGTAGGAGTGAAATCACGCGAGATTGCCTCGAGAAAGGAAAGAGTCCCGACAGGAATGCTTAGCGCGCGTGTTTATGCGTTAAGACGTCGCGCGTTTTTGCGTGCAAGGTGGTTGTGAAAAAAAGGGGGGGAACGGCCTTGTTTTATTTTTTGTACGTGACTTGCGAATCGTTTTAAAAGGAAGGGACTGTTTTTTACGATTTCTTCGGGCATTAAATGTCTCTAACTGTAAAGACCGAACCCGAAACTTCTCCCTCCCTTATTAGTATTCGCTTGTTTTTCCAGGAGTAGGAATTCCTTCCACGTAAGCGATGGAAATTGATCCTTGTGATGATAAGTAATGCGAAAAGCATACCTTGATTTCATAGCTATAGGATGATGGTTGTTCAGTCAATTTAGAATCCAGTTTCATTGTTTTCAATTGCTTTTTGAGAGCTATAATGGACTCTTAAGCGTTCCGGATGGATAGTTCATCGCAATAGGCGGTGTTCGTGAGCGAATGAAAACGTTTACATTCCGTATTTTTCCAAAAAGGTTTAATGTTTAATTCTAATAAATAGGATCTTTTCGTATTTTAAGCTACGCAATATTTCCTCATTTTAACTAGGAAATTTCTACAATTGTCAGCCAAAAATTATTCGGTCACCGATTATTTCGTCAATATAACCGTAATGATTCTACAAACTCCAGCGATCGTGCTTTAGTGCTTTGAAAAAATGGCAACGTTGTGGCGGAAATGTTTGCAGTCGAATAAGAAGGTACGAGTAGAAAATGAAAAGACCGTAAACCCAAAGCATTAACCGAGACAAGTCAAAGAAAGCTAGGCATAAACTGAGCTTATGCGTGGAAGCCTATCTGGTCAAAACATCAAGGCAGTTCATGTTTGGCAACGTAGGATGAATTCTGTAGTGAATAATCAACCTCGTTTAGATAAATATTCATCAACATAAGTACAACAGTATTTTCTTATTGTGTTGGGGTAAAACCTGAACTTAATAATAATAAGGTCATCACATTTCTCAAAGCTTAAAAAGGCAAAACCTGCTAAGCACTAATTTTGTGGAGTAAAAATTTTATTGTTAATCCGTAAAATACTACTCTCAGCATTATAAATTATAACTAATTGCTCGATATGGCTGTTATTTAGACATGAGTTTAGCTGTTATCCAAATGTGTTCTATGTTCATTTAAAAAATAATAAAGCGAATAATATTCTTTTTTCGATCAAAATCACCATCGCCGTATCCTAATAATTATCTTTTTTATTATCTTCACCGGTCATTATGAAAAATTGATGTTTAGGTATTGTGTAAGCTGTTAAAATATCTTTTATTCGCAGTTGCGTGAAATTTGACGCGTTTCTCAACAGAAAGAAAAGTTTCCGTCGTCTATATTATTCAGTTCTAACCAGAAGACAAAATCGACACCAATCGGTTTATCGATTCGTTGACTATGTCGCATTTACATTTTATGGCCGGATCTTATTTATTTCACCTTTGTAACATTCCGAGAGTATTTGAGATATTTAAATTGACATTTTTCTCTGATAACTCCCAATTAATCCTCGGCACTCATAAAATATTTGGAGAAATGCTCTCTGTATTTTGTTATATTCTTTTACTAAATCAATTTCAAGTACTATGGTGATCAATACTGTTAGATATTATGACGAGGTAGCAAAGGAAAACTCTAGTTGTTTTCTGATTAAAAATGTAACATAATTATGCTAGGATTAGTCTTTGATTTGATTACTACTCTCTGCCGCACGGTTTTAGCGGATTACTGGATAATAATGCCGAGGATTTAAATAATTAATTGAATGATAAATACTTGTGAGAGAATTAATAGTGCTATTTGAAATCTATTCTATCCTAGAATATGTGCTCATCCACGTGAGCATGCAACAATTAGGATTCGTAAATCACATATTTCATTCTCGCACATATAATTAAGAAATCACACCTTTTCCCTTCAACAGGTGCCCATGCGCCATAATTCTGGTAGATAAAGTTTTCCTTGCATCAATTCGTCGGGAAAGTCTGAGATCTTTCTAAAGTTTTCCGTCTTTATATTTCCGTAACGAACCCAAAAACTCTCTCTTGGCCTACGACCATATCGATCCGGACCGCATTCGAGATTCCCATCTGGAAGAATGACGCCCGAGCGAGGAATGTTTGTGAGGGGCTCATTCAGGTGCGGATCTTCGCTCGACGGATAGGAATGCAACGATTCGGACGGGTTCTACCTTATCATCATTCTCCCTCGTTACGTTCCACCTTATGACGTCTCACCGCTCGGTGATTCGCTCTCTCTCTCTCTCTCTCTCTCTCTCTCTCTCTCTCTTTCATGGAGATGGTGGGCCTGTCTTGTCAGAGAGGGTCGTTTTTATAGCAGGAAATCCGGTTTTCAACGTCCTCCGACACCGCGGGCGCAGCCTCGGGGGGAGGGGAGGGGGGAGTAGGCTGCAGAAACCGATGGGCCTTCTCTCTGCAAGTTTAGTGATGAACGAAGCCGATTTTTCGGATAATGTAAACGTCCCACCATGCATTGTTTATCTCTCCCTGATGCATACTGAAGATGATTAAGCGTACGTATTTCCACATTTATCTTGGTTAACAATGATTCTCCGTTTAAAATGCCGGTGACGCTGTAATACAAAGGAATGATTTTCGACGATGGAATGTGGAGCAAATAATTGGCGTCATGATTTCTTTTATATATCTGTTACGGTAAAGGTAGGTAATCGGGAAATGTGTACATTTACCGGTAAATTTGCACATTTACTACCAAGCTTGGTAAATGTAAGTTTAAGTTTCCAGAAATACATATTATCCGTACATTTCCCGGTAAATGTGCACTTTTACCGATGTGCCTTGGAAAATGTGGACATAAGTAAGAATGAGAAATGCTACACTTTAATAATTACGTTAATTTATAATAAAAATCATCGAGGGCTCGGCTCCACTGGTATATATTAAGATGAACGCTTCCCAGCCCGAGGGGGGAACACAGTGAACGTGAGGAGGAATCAAAAACACTTCCGACTAACTTACCCAACCCGGTGTGGCCGAGTAAAATTTTCCTTCATGTTCAAATTTAGTTTATTTGTGCACATTTACCACGAAATTTACACATTTGCCGGACAACGCACATTTACCGTACTTCTAAACTGCAACAGATGTTCGCGACACCGCCAAGTTGTGGCCTGCGTTGCGACGTTTTTCCACATTTACCAGGTAAATGTGTACATTTCCCTAACCCAATTTATAAAAGTATGTTATACTTACATTTACCGAACTTGGTGATAAATGTGCACATTAACCGAGAAATGTACACATTTACCGGACTACGTACATATACCGTGACATATCGATGGTCAAATTATAGGGAGTTATTATTCGGTTTTTTAAATCGCGGATTATGTTAAACATATTTAATACACATCCTACTACTTTCATTTAAATCGTTCATGTTTTTTATTGAATGAGTAAATATGACGGGGAACGTTATGATGTATCATAATCTAATGATCGCAGAGAAAATGACATAAACTGGATGCATATTATCTTACTCACCTTGAAAATCTTTAACGTAAAAGCTATGAATGTAACGTAAACATTACAATCAAATGAAAGAATGAAATTTGCTCATTAAATGATTCACATGTTAGTGTATTCTATCAATTAATTCTTGGATTTAAGTTGCATTTTTTCCAATTGATTGAAGAGGCCCATGAGTCTATATTGACTTCAGAATATTCGAGAAACGTCACATTTTTTGAAGAAATAAGAAGCGGTCAAGGATGAAAAGTCACGAGATGCCGATAACCCAAATAAATCGATAGTCCACGGTGGTTTAATTGCGTGACCACACGAAGAGAAACCGATGTAATTTTATTACGTTGTTATTGCGTTATATGTTAAGGTACGTTCACACTATATACATGTATATGACAAATCCATTTGTATACGATTTTGTATATACAAATCTAATACAAGTATACATTTTTGAAGCGTTCACATTGGTTAGACAAGTCAGTCGACAATATGCCCTTGAACGAGGAATATATGTTCATTTGTGCTGCTGCAAATTATGTAATTAACAACCAAGTAGCATAAAAGAAGAAACGTCGATAGTGGATAAGAAATTTTTCTGCAAAAAAGTAACCACGGTGCATATAAATCAATAATGAATGATTTAACAAGAGAGCAATGATGCACACTGCATGCGTGCATACATGCGAGGCAGAGACGTTCTTTAGGTTTTATGCAATCATGTCAAAATAGATAAATATTAATGGCTTAGTAAAATGTCTAAGAAATGAAAAATGATGGGCCAATAGTGATGCCAAGGAAATAACGAATATTTGATTCACCGACTTATTTCCTAATCAGTTGTAATTAATAAAACAATCGACAATTATTTAAAACATATCTCGCTCAAATAGTTGTAGTATAACCTTTATGTTCACGTTCTTTCTTTAATCTCAAATTACCCATTTCTTTTCACTTAAAAACGCTGTGTATATATAAAGAAAATAGACGTATTTGCGTTCATTTCTTGGTCGTAGATAATCCATTTCCCTTCATTTACCAAATGTTGCGTGCGCACGAAAGAAAATTTAATTAGGTATTTACAGCAGATATTGTTTACTTTAGTTGTCACGAAAATTGTTTTCGTTGAGAACGATTAAAAAACACGGGAATTTTTTCTAAGTTCAAAGTAAATTACGACAGATGCTATTTGGTCAGTTCTACAATTTTGGTTGAAAACTTTGTTATAAGTGATATTTCGCGAGATGTAATGAAAAGTTCATTATTTGTCACATGTAAAGTGGCACTCCCGATTAGGCTACATAAACCATTTATATCATTTTCTTATTTTCTTTGTCTTTATGTCCTAATACCAAATTTCATGAATATCCGTCAAGTACTTTCAGAGATGAAACATGCGGACAGACGAACGGACACGACCTGAATGCGGAATGTTACAGTATCTATAAAGAAATAGAATAGTAATTTATCTACTTCGATGAAACGGCCTGCGCTGAACCGTCCCTGAGGTGAAACGGCGGCGTTGAACTGTCTCAGCGGTGAAACGGCGCCGCTGAAACGAACCAGACTCACCTGAATATAAGGCGTTCTTTTTTACTTTTTGTCAAGTACGCCTAAAATTCAAAAACACTATTTTATGTCATACACGAACTCAACTGAACTCAACACTACCTGGCACTGCCCCACGTAAACAACGTAGAGTGACAATGACAGATGATTTAGATCCTACAGCGCATGCGCGAGTTGGTGGATAAATCCAAGTATCCCATTCGGTGCGGAAGTTTCAGATTTGTATACGACTTGTCGTATACAGTATAGGACATGAAGAAATCTTGGACTTGTCTTATACAAATCCTATACATTTCTAGATTTCTGTCTATACATATATAAGATTTGTATATACATATATGTAGTGTGAATGCACCTTTAGGATGCCGAGAATTCACAACTGAGTTACGAATCAAAACACCAAAAGTGTGATTACGACAAGGTATATCACTCAAGAAAGAGATCACGTAATGGCGTTGGCCTCGTTCACGATTGCAAAGAATTTTGCGATACAAAAATCAAACATATGATCCTCATCCAATGGCATAATCGGCTTACGATTACGCGATGTACAGTAGGGCGTTCAAGTTACTGCATGCAACATACGGCCGGGCCGCATCAAGCTCGCAAAGTTTTGATGACAAAATTATCTGTGACATTTAATACGGGCAATTTTATATTTTTAACCAATATTATGGTCATAAAACCTTATGCTGTAGTTATGACGCTAATACTTGGCTAGGCTACAGTTTCGTGTTTACGATTACATAACCTCTTAGGTAAACTCTAATATCAACTATTGTCCTACTAGCCGGAGTATTTGCGACTTCTAATAAGACCCGCATATGCGACCTGTAAGATACAAAGGTTGCACCACTCTTGAATTAAAACGTTGATTGGTCACTATCCGAAATAGAGGAAACGGAGCACCAAACATACAGGAAATGCTAGATTATTATAAATGTAATCAACCGAAGAAGACCTTTAATTAGAGACAGGAAATACGTAGGGTAAAAATTTAGTAGTTGCTCAGCAGCGGTAGTAGTCGGTCGTGTCCAGCGCCGCCGGTCACGATGAGGATATGGAGAGGGGAGGGAAGTGCGTGGGAAATCACAACGTGGTACACACATGGCGAACGGTGGTCGAAGGGGAAGGTAGGATGATCGATTGACCGTATTGTCCTTTATCCCCTCCCCCTCCTCCTTCCTCACACTCCTCTTTCCTCTCACCCCTTTTTACCTACTGAAGAAAAAATTAACAGTGTCTGCAACAGGCACTTGCTCTGCATTCATAACGAGTTTCATTCGGACTGCTCCGTGAATAATTCGGCAGCCATGGGACCAAACGGTACATTTATAACGAAGGCCTTCGTGTCCAAAACATTATGGCTATTTTCTGAAACTGGAATTAAATTTCTGCAGGCGTCATAACCTTCAGGTTGTTGACCAAATTTTCATTAATGCTGCCGCAATCTAAATGAAAATTCATTGCCTAGTCTAAATCTCATGAGAGCCGTTCTACATATACAAATTTTACTGTGGACAAAAATGATAACGAGGAAAATTCGTAGTCTGGTGAAAGATAACAAGATGGCTGATCGATTGTTATTGTAGAATTTTAAAATTTTAAATTCGACACTTAAGTGTGAAACTATTGACCCATAAAACTCTTCCGTTATCGGTAATAGGCTCTTGTTGAAGAAACCATAAATTGTTACTATTGATTTTTTCTACCTTCATACAAGGTAAATGTAAAAAGATAAAAATTTGTGAGAGGATAATTTTATTTTTCTATTTCGATAGCATTTTTAATGATTACTCCTACTGAAGTAGATGAATCACGTACGCAGGAACTCATGCAAAACTAATATAATTCTCAATTACTATTAAATTATATTAAATAAATATTTTTACTAATATTGTAACATTTCTGAACAAAAATAACCGTCCTCGCACAGGAAACAAATCGCGAAATTATAAGTTGTGGCTTTAAAGCAGAAGGTCAGATAAAAAATTGGTTTTATTTTGCAATGGCGACGTGATATTAAATGAAATTCAAGTGAACCTACCAATTCAGTGAAATAAAAATTATGCTTAAAATTTTACACTGGAAACCAATCGCTGACCATTAATGATTCCACTGAGGCCTCGTGATCTATGAATATTTTTATTCGATGGTAGAAATTGATTCCGGATTTGGATCAATGGTAGGCTTTTATTTCCGTCCCATACCTAGTGCAAAATTTCATTCCATAAATATTTTTCTCGTGGTAAGTACGTTCCTAATAAGAGGAGGGCCCAGAAAAGCGTGAATGTAAGAGCCCCGCGAATGAAAGCATGGTCGTTACTGAACTTGTTATGTTTTAACAGAGGTTTGACGCTTCAAATACAAAAAAATATCCTTAAAACTGGTGAACCGCCTGTGGTAATGTCAAAAGGAGAAGCTCTGTGAGTCTAAGAGTGTGATGAGATTTGCTTTTAGGAGGAAACAAACAATTGAATTAGATTAGCCATCAGAAAAGATAAAACGATATTAAAATATGGATAATTATCAGAAAGAATAACAAACAGTTTAATCCTACTCACAAAACAAAAGGAGGAACTTTTCCAAACCTTTTTTCAAAAATGAAGCTATTTAAATGAATAAATTTTATGGAAATGAGTTTTCGGTGATGAGACAAAGCTCCAATAGGTGCGCTCTGAAAAATATTCTTGATCATTTAAAATCAGATTTATTTCGGTCTTTAGGTTCCTTCTCGTTCACCCGAATTTTTATCCCGATCACAATCTCAAGAGAAAAACTATCATTGTGCTTCATCGAAATAATTGGACTGAAAAATATAATAAAGCCGTTTTAAGCAACAAAAAGAACATAACCCATTTGGGAAGGCTCTACTTTGTGGAAAGATTTTTTAAATTTACAATAACAAAAAAAGCTTCGCATGATTCCTATGGCGATAATAAACTAACAGAGGTACATTGAGGAGCCCGTATAATACTCGATATTAAATTATTTATGATGTTTTTGACTGATCAACGTTTAAGATAATAATTACAAATTAACAGGCCTAATAAAAGACAAGCTATATCTCTCAAAAATCCATATATAGGTTGGAAAAACTAGATTCGCATTTCAACTATGGAGCAGCCATCATCAATGGTCATTAGTCAAAGTAGATTCTAAGAAAGCATCTGAAAAGAATTTGCGATCGGTTAATCACCGCTGCAAACGGCTGCTTTGCAAAATGAGCAATTTTTTTATGACTTTTGGAAAACTGTTTGTTAATTTTATTTAGCCATTAGGTGAGCTCGAGAATTCTTTCTTGATTTAGATCTAAGGACGGACTTGTATATTTGGAGAATTGATTTTCATTATGCGGTTTCTTCACTTCCTATAAAACTTAAGTTGGCAATTCATGAATCATAATGCACAGTTCGCGAAGCTCGTTCGTTAAAGCAAAAAATATCATTTGAGAAAAATCTCATTCTTTTAATCAGAATAGTCTTGTATGTACCTACATATGACGTTGCTTCCACCTTGGCGAATACGAAATCTTAGTAAGACGTACAGAGAAACCCTTCTGGGAGCTGTAATCGTCTTTAACCCATCCAACAATTTCATCACCACAACACGACCTTAGGTGCGCAGGAACAGCACAATAATAATATAATAATAATTAGGTTTGATAGAATTCGTATATTTTTTAAAATCGACAATTTAAACCGGCGTTTATTTTTTCGAGAGATTTTCGAAGAATATCGACGCTTAAAATTACTATTACTATAGGCTTGGTAGTTTTCGATGTTAATATTTCTTAAAAAGCGACCACTACCATTGTTTATTTTTCCTAAAAAACAACGACGTGCATCAGCGTTTATTTTTATACGTTTAATAGGGCATTTTAGTTTTCGACGTTTTTATTTTGACTATAATAATCCAAGAGGTTGATTAGTAAGAAATACACACAGACAACGACGTTTATATTTCTTAAAAAGCGATAGCTAATATCGATGTTTATTTCAATACATTTCATCAATTGTTATCTAGAAAAGTGTTATACATTGAATTCCTGCTAATTAAGTTTAACCAAAAGTGTATAAATAAAAAGGCTTCTTTTCTGCTACTTTATTTGTTGTTATCTATATTTTGGTGAATGTGTTGTTGTTGACTTCGGCCACCAACCTGGAACAGTTGATTTTTCGCAATAAATCAGAAAGTATATTCTAGTCGTTAATTCGCGCCCCCTATTCACGAAATCGTGATGATTAGTGGGAAATTAATGTGACGTGAGTATAATGCACAACCTAATGTATCCATGAATATTTTTATGAAAAATACATCATCTTGTTGAGTAATAAACGACTATGAATGCGGAAAAAAGCCCAGAGTGCGTATATGGAACGATGCTCCTTCGACAGCAATGCGAAAGAAACTAAGCATTGGGGACACTCTCAGATGGATAATATAAATTTTATGGCAGGGTGCTTTTGGAAATGCCATAAGGCCATCTGATGATCGGTATTCATTTTTCAGCCCGGGGAAACCTTTCATTTCGCCTCTTGGAGGTCGGCAGATAATGTCGCACAGAGGAAGCAATAGACGTCCCCCAACTTGACGGTAAATTGAGTCCAAAGTGCGTATGGATTATCGGACCTGGCCGAAAGTAAAGAAAGAGCGCAATACACCATAATATTTTGTCCTTCACCTTTGGATCCCACGGCTGCTCAGTATGTGCCGTTAAGACAGTGACATAAGCGACATTAGAAAGCAAATTCCGAATGTTGTGCGGCCGTCTGGTGTGGCAAATACAGACTGTCTCTAATGTTTTGGATGTTTGGTGGTAAAATATGCTAAGTTTGAGAGCGGATAACAATGTTTTAAAATCATGACGTATAAATTTCGTAGAAAATGTAGTGGTGAAAATCGACACTTATCGAAGACAATTCATTTTCGTCGAATTTAAAATTTTTAAAATTCGATGTTTATCGACATTTATCGATTTAAATCGAATCCTACCAAGCCTAATAATAATAATGTATAACCTCCTGGCTCCTGAAGATGTGCAAAAATGACCCAGTGTGTGTGTTGGAACTAGGTGCGTCCACACCATATCGATAAATAAACAAGATTATCCAAAAGGAGCTCCTACTTTCCACATAATTATTTATTTAATACTTATATTGGCTTTAATAGCTTTAAAATCACCGCGAATGAGTTGCTCTTTGTGTTCCCAAATTTCATAATTTAGCGTTATACCTAAATTATTACAAATATATTCGAACGGAATATTAAATTGATCACGCGTATTTGTGCGGCAAAAATAACGCGTGTCTGTACCTGTACTAGACTATACCAAATCCAACAATAGTCGTTGCAATGGCAACACTCGCGTAATGAATGATAGAAACTGTAAAAACGCCGGTATTTACGAAAAATTCGAAGACATATGATCGATACGCAAGATTCTACGATAAACATTAGAATCTCCATTCCTTTCCTCAGAGAAAAGTAAAAATCCCGATCCGATATCTATCCTCGGGAGCTCGGCCCCAGTAGCCAGAGATATCCACCAAGTTTCATGAAAATCGGTCTATTAGTTCAAAATTTAATAGGGGGGACAGACAGACACAACGAAGAAACTATAAACTTATTTCCATTCTGGAAAATAGACTAAAAATATAAAATAATGATTTAGCAAGATATATAGAAAATATATTTACTCCATTGATTTTTATCTGGTAAGATTTGAAACAAACAAAATAGCGATATGGGATAAAGGAATGATAATATCAATAAACATGTGCATCGAAAAAAATAGCACCTCTCACACTACAATGAGTTTAAAGCACTCAACCAAGTTAAAAGTTGCACGATTATAGGCAACTATCTTTTCCTTGACTCCAGTTTGTATTACGCATTTTCAAACCGACGAGAGCTGCGGCATAGCATTTTAAAAGTTATCCTGAAGAGTATTCTAATTCAAATTAAAACAATATTTAGAGCAATTAATGCGGCAAGAGAAAGAAACGTGTCGCAATATTTGAAAATACATCTATTTCTCTTTCCCTTACTAAATGACATTTATTGTTTAAAACTTTTAGCAGGCCATTGAAACAAGACAAAAGAGATGGTTAATAAATAAAATTCCTCCGTGATTACCTCATAACTAATGCAACCATTGAGGACTGTTGCGCAACCAGGATTTGAAATCTTGCCAATAACAAAGCAAACATGCCTCACCCGCATCACAATTCTGTTCAAGATGACGTGATGTTTTCCCATGAGCCAGATGGCCCCGTACTTTCAGGGAGATTAAATAAATTAAGCCACAAGTGCTTTTGGCCAGCGTGTTTGAAATAGAACGTTTCTCGGACCGCAGTGAGCATGCGGTCCTGATCACGATAACAGCGACATTAAATGCCACTAACAACGCCCCTGAAAGTTTCGCTTTATATTTCCTGCAATGCTGCGGGGAGAAATAAAGAGCGAGGCGGTCCTGCCTGCGTTATTGTCTCGCGTGGGCGGGCTGTTTACCCTCCTGCTGAGGAAATGAGGCAGCAGCTAAAACGCCCTGCGCCTAATCGTACCTCAACCGGCCATTCGTCCTTCACAACGCGTGAAACAGATCGAAATCATCGACTAATTCGAGAACACCTAAACTTCGCCACGGAGCAAGCGCGACGTCATGATTGATAAGTCAAAGCACACGCCTTCGAATTAAACTATCCAAATAAGAGAGATTCCAGATTAGATGGAGGAGTTAGATTAGGAACGCGGGCGTTATCTAAATGTGTCGATCGAGAACGAGAACTGTATTCTTATCGATGCTATTATTTTCCTAATTGACTCGTAAAGAATACCCCGTTTTGGTAAAATGCCAATCATTCCTTAATTAAATTCTAAGTAAACAGCCTATGAAGGATTCGCTAGTATCGATACACTGAAATATTCAATGGAGTTGAACAATCTCTTGCAAAATTATGCCACTTACTCAAAGAACCGTTTAGGAAAGATAACATGCACGAAGTCGACTGTGGGTCAGTGGCTTGAAAAAATATATTAGGACAAGTATATCCGCATTATTTTTAACAGATAATACTACTGGTAGAAGATAATGGTGGCAGAAACGATTGAAGAAATAGTTCCGTGATTTACTCATGTTTTTAAGTTCATTAAGCCTGTTTGCAGCTCCGAAATGAGTTTCAACCACAACGAAACTGATACTCTCTGAAAAAATGAGATTAACTGCCTAAAGAGAACGATCGATACATTAGGAGGAGAAAATTCAATATGACAGTTTCCAAATATTTTTACAACAAAGATTTCATTTTTCTTGCAATTAATTCTCATTAATTCTATTTAACATGCATTAGTTGATATTAAATCACAACCTTTGGCATTCAAGTTATGATTGGATATAGTTCAGTATGAATTTCCGTAAATTGTTACAAAATCTATTGATTACATGGGCTGAAAAGTAGGTTTAATCACTCGACAAAAATACGTAATTGTTACCTACTACATATCTTTCACCTAAAAGTTACGGGGACTCGATATTACTTTAATGTTGAGAGAGAAATTTTTTCGTGGGAAAATTCAAACAAAACAAAACCTCTCTCATTATCATTCCGTCTCGAAAGCAAAAAAAAAACTCTTCAATGATAGAGTAAAAATACTCAGTCCGGGCGAAAATTTAAGGAGAGTAACATCCAATCGCAATTTTACACACAAACGTAATCGTTCGTCTGGACATTTAACGAGACTTGAAACCCGCTGGGCTTATGGACGCCAGTGTTCCGATAATGGGAAAACTTTTGAAGCGATGCGTCTCACTCTGCCAATTTCCTCTCCCTCCACGGCGCTTTCAAATGTTTCAGAACTCCATCAAGATGCTCATCCGACGCCAAGTGTTTCTCTATTCGCCGATTCCGACCCGGCCGCCTCCCCCGCTTCCCACTCATTCCGTCCCCACCCCTCCCCCCACTCCCTCCACCTTCCCCTCCTGCCTTTGAGTCATCGCTCCTTCGCGACGCGAGAAGAATGCCTTAGCGTCTCCCACTCACTCGTGTTGAAAAAGCGCAATGCGAGAAACACGATTCTCTCTCTGCGGATGAGAGAATCTCCAGCTCTTTCTCACAATGTCGCGAATTCTCGTAAATCGAAAGAGCGGAAATTGCCTCGACCTGTGTGTGTCTGAGTTATTTCCTCCGCCTCATGTTTTTTATATTTGTTAATCCGTCTGTGGGTCGCATCTCGGGATGTCTGTAAAACCGAACGAAATACAAAGCTCGGTAGGTCCTAAATTATTCGCGTGCGTGAAATCAATGGAAGTGATTTATTTTTTATCCAATAACGTATTTGGACAAAATAGTTTTATTTCCGCTCTAATGATTATTGAAAAAGTTGATACGGTTTTGTCATTTAGCCGAACCTCGGTCGCAACAAGAATAAAACCTTACAGGTCTTAAATTTAATTTATCACGAAAGCATTGATAATATAGTATTAATCCCACCTCCTATATTCAATCCAAGCGGGATCAAAAATTGCATTAGGATTCATTTTTCTCTCGCTAATAATTATTCAGAAATACTACTGTATATATGGAAAAGAGCGATAAAGTGAAACAAAAACAAGCCAAATATGTCAAATAGTGGATTATGGTAAAATTTTCAATAATCTTTTGTTTTTGTTTATTCATTCGAGATTCGCTATGCCGATTCCCTGTTTTTTTCTATATGTTGAGTGAAGGGAGGAGGAGTGGTGGAGGAGATCCGGATGACGGCGAGACTTCGAATAACATCCGGTACACCATTTGGGAGTTGGAATCTCATCGTCCAGAACGCTAAATTCAATTCCCTCGAATATTCTATCTTTTGAAGCTTTTTTCAGAGATGCGCGCTCCCGATCCAAATTCACCATTTCACGCTGCCGGAATGAAATCATCTCCGTAATCCATTACGCATATGCTGTGATTCGAGATTCCTTGTCTCAAATATTCCAATCTCCCGCTTTGATTCCTTAACCTATGTAACATTTTTAACATGCCCCTCTCAGTCTTCACAAAGGAGTTCGCAACCTGGCGCTCGCGCGCACCGCCGTGCTTTTTTGTTTAGCGTGCATTTCTACGATGCTTAAAATCCAGAGGCGGACTGAGTAGTATAAAACGGCTCGGTAATTTGTGAAGAACACCCTCCCATCCCACTATTAGCGGCGAGTGGATCAAATCTTATTTTAAATCAAGTAATATAATGGAGACAAAATTTTCTCATGGAAAAGAATTTGAAAATTGAAAAAAATGAATATGTTTCAGCAGACCAGCCCTTGGACTTACCGGTGATTGCACCGGAAGGTTATGGACATTCATTCATTTAATTTGCTGTTTTCTTTCTAAACGTACGAAAGGACATTTTAAATAACTGACTTTGGTTTGATATTATTTACGATTATTCCTATTTTTGCAAAACTACAGTGGTGCTCGCTGGATGCTCTAGAACAGTGGTGCCCAACCTAGGGCCCGCGAAGCTATGGTGAAAAAGAAATCCGAAAAGTTAAAAACACATTCATTTATTTTTATGAAAATTTTGTTATAATTTTGAAATTTTAACCATATAAACCTTATTTAAAATTATTTTCACCTATATGGCACCTCAGAATATATAGGTAACTTCCAATTTAAAATCTAATCCGGCCTGCCGAAGAATTGACAGTTTCCAATGCGGCCCTGCGAAGGGTTCGCAACCACCGATGCTGCCCGCCATGTAAAAAGGTTGGGCACCACTTCTCTAGAAAATAACCTGGTGCTCGCCACATTGAAAGGGTTGCGAACCCCTCTCCCAAAGAGCCCTCTCGGATAAAAATGTTCCCGAAGCAGCATCTGCATAAGGTAAGAGCGAATCACTGACCTCCATATCGCTCGGGTTCGCCAGTGCCTCAAAAACTGCCACGCCCACCCTTCTCCCGCCTCCTCCCTCCCGCCCACTCTGGCACAAGTTGCAAGAAGCGCCTCCTCCTCGTCCGTGATGAGAAACCCTGAAGATCGAGTTGCGAGCGTTGCGTCACTCGCACCCATTCCACCTCCTGCCTCCGCCCCCTTGTCTTTCGCATCTTTCCTCCTCCTCCTCTCTCCTCCGTTCCACACCTATCTCCCATCCTCTTCTTCTCCCTTGCCCCAGACACCTTGCACAGACTTTCGGGTCAAGGTAAAGTGGAGTGAGCGTTTCCCCCTCTCTCCCTTTCCCACCCACGCATACTTATTCCCCTGTACTGCGAACGCATAAAAGCCATCTCCATCACTGCCAACCACTTTCGTCCCGCCGCCTCCGACCAACCTTCCGTCCGAGCCCTTCACCACTCCCCCGCGGAGACCTTTTTTAAATCTGCAATCCGTCCTTCAAGCGAAGGGAAAGCATACGAGGAAAAATACTAGGTCGCTTTAATAAAAAGTCCATGGTTATTTTTTCCCCGTTTGCGAATCCGATCGGTAAACCGCTTTGAGTCGGTTATTTTTAAAAGGTCAGTTCCCATTCGGTTCGATGATCTCTGAATTATTGTTTCGGCCTTGAAGGGCCTCATCCTATCGATTTCCCTTCATGCGCGCGCTGGAAATTATTTTGCAAAAGGTCTCGCCGTTTTGACGATATCTCCGTCCGGTCGGTTAGGTTTCGCGGATGTCTCCAAAAAAGGGTGAGAATGCTGAAATAGGCGAATGCGGTGCGTTGGGGATGGATGGGGTGGAATCCGCGAGCCTGTTGCGAAACACTTTATTTCGTCGGCTCAAAATATTGGCCAATGTTGAATGAATTGTGGCCGTGTTGTTGTGTTTTACGGCCGGCCGTTTGTCCCAATTGGTTGGCGCCACCGTCATCGCTGCACGTCACGATACAATACACTGTTAACTTTGCGATTTACTCAATCTGATCTTTCCTGTTTGGCCTTTTAATTTATCAATAAATGCGAAGGGTAGGATGGTTGTTTTTCTTAAGTTATCAAACCTCAACTAGGACGTGAGATTATTATTGTAGACACTTACTTTGCCTACGAACACATGAACGCAAATTTAAATGAGCTTTCATTTTTCCTTAGCCTAACTTAAACGTTTGAAAAGATTTGCACGCAAAAAAGTCTTTTTGGTTCAACAGACTGTATTTCTCGGAATAACTTAAACTACCCACGTTCTTCCATGAACGATGTCAACACGGCCTACGCATTCAATAGGGCGGTTTATTCGGCATTTAATTTTATCCTGAATAAAATAGCGCCTATGCAAAACCTGTATAATGACATTTGAATACAACCGAATTTAACTTGAAAACACCTTTTAACACACATTTCCCTTGTATCTATGAAGTGAACTTACCGTGCGGAGCTAAACAATGACAAAAGAACGACCGTAAGATTTGTGTTATTTGCTCGAGTGGTGCGGCTTACGAGAGTAAATGTTCGCATAGAGAGCCGCAAATCTTTACCGCCGGGTGCGCAGCAAAGGCGTACAAACCGCCGAATGAGAGAACGTGCACAACTGAGCGAAGAATAGAACGCTAATACAATAAGGGACGCTGGAGGTATGCATATCTGCTCTTGTGGGCGCATAGCGGCAATGTTTAACATTCATTGTCAGACGAAATTTGGGAGGAAACAGATTTTTAAAATCTGGGTGACGGATTCCGCGCAAATAGCAAACCAACCGCAACCAATAGTTAATTTTGAAGGTTTATAAGTACATTATTGATGAAAAGGGTTTAACTTTAAAGCGATCTTATTTTTGAGAAAGTTCAGATACACCATTAAAAGGAAATAAAGTGGCGTGGTGGCTAATTTACAGATACTATTCGTAGTTTAAGTTGCAAGCGTTATGCATTTGGGAAACAAAACAAAATGGGAGTGTGATACGAGAATTTCACCGTGTAGGGTCAATAATTTGCACTATTAGACGTTCTTGACAAAAAGTAAAATAATTTATGCCCTACGGCCAGGTCGTGTCCGTCTGTTCCCATGTTTCATCTCCGAAACTACTGATTCGATTTCCATCAAGTTTGGTACTAAGGACTTAAGAATAAGATAACGATATAAATGGTTCACATAACCCAAACATACGTAACACCTTTCTATGAACATATCTATGAATCCCAAAAACGGCTTCTAAATAAAGATGTAGAGTTAGTTACTTAACATGATTACATAATTCGTAAAGAACGCCTCTGCCTGAAGTGTATCCACGCATGAAATGTGCATCTTTCCTCTCTTGTTTTTGCAATTTAATCCTGTCCCCTAAGTTTTGGGTCACATGCTAGTTTATGCGAGGGAACCTCAAAAGACTACCCGCAGACCTGTCGTGTCCCACTTAATAATCCGATTCGTCACGGTATCACCTCCATTTCTTTACAGATCAGCATCATCGTCTAGGTTAAAATTTTTATGATTTGTAAATAAAAGCTGATTCGTGTGATTTTTTTTAAGCATTAAAAATTTTGTTAATGTTTTTTGTACTTTGTATGAAATAAATAATAATAAGATAATAAATAGATAATCAATAATTAAGTTCAATTTGCTGGATATTTCCTAGAGAATTCAATTTCGTAAGGTTTGTACACCACTGAAACTGTTCCGTCAATAAATATGTGATATCTTGCACGCAAAATTTCTCAATAGAATACCTATCTTTGCACTATTAAACGTGTCTTCCGCTAATTAACTCGTTGATCTCATTTGATAATTCTGTCTCAATCTAATTCCCAGAATTACTGGTCAAACTGTGATTAGTGGTTGTTTATGGTCAAGTTAGATGCCAAGGTCCTTCTTTATTGTAGATAATAAACCTTTTTTACACTTGTAACTATGTTTCCAATGGTTTTATTGGTGCTGGAGCCGATTTATCTGATCTAGCGAGGGATTGAGTGTCTCCGATTCTGAGAGGATAGATGTGTGTGTGTGTGATTCTAGAGGATACAACGTGATATCTTTATTGCTGGTTTTATATCGTTTATTTCATCAATTGCGATCTTGTTTTATTTATATCACTCACGGGATTCCTCGCTAAATAAACCGGAAGTTAGCTGTGCTTAATGATTACGGCTGTCGCGTTATTTGTTCAATCAGCGAGCTCGTTAAAATTCGATAACTTGCGTTGATATATTTAAACCCAATTTACGATTAAAATTCCCAGCTGACTCTGCCGATACAGCTCCATTTAGTGATGATTTGGAGATTAAAAATATCCATTGGCGGATCTAAATTAACTTCCTTCAATTCTTCAAGTTTTCGATAAGATTAGTGAATTTATTTTAAGATAGATTTAAGATCTTGTAATCGTTCTAAATCCCCGATATGTGTGTCAAGATATTTTATATTTATGTCTGATCTGCTTTCGAAAGGTATAATGCTGACAAATATATTTTTTATGTTTAAGTTTTTATTGCAAATTCTACTCAAATAATATTGCCTATAAATTGAATCCCGACACAAATATACAAAGTTTTAAAAAAAGAAATCTCGTAGCTCACTGTAGCATTCATAATCGGTAAATTAAAGCATTTTCAATGCCTGAGGTTGACATCAAATTCACCACGGAAGGAGTAACTGTTTCACGAAACAGAAAAAATGAATCGAACGAAGACTATTTTTCAATTCAAAGATCTAAATAGCTCCTGGAGTTGATTGTAAAAAGATTATTGCGTATCCTCTCTATTCAATTAACTAAAGAGGTAATAGCAAAGCGTAGCAAAAATATAATTTTTCTCTGCGCACATATTTTGCAATGCCAAGGATAATAAATTCCCGAGGCCTGACTCGAAGGGAGAAAGTTGCTAAAGAATAAGTAAAATCAGATGATCATATGTACGTACAGTATGTTCTCGGTATACGTGAACTCGATTTACGTGGATTCGCTTATACGCGAGCGACAAAATAGGGAACATAAATCGATTTACACGAGCGGGATTCGCTTTAACGCGATTTTGTGCATGGAATTTTGTATGGGAAAATGGGATTCGATTTACTCTGTTTCGATATAAACGATGGTATTCGGGAACGCATCTATCATGTAAATCCAGGAATGCCTGTATATGTAATGTCACCGATTTGCCGATTATATCTATACGTCCAAAGAGAAAATTTTGTCTTTGAAGTCTTTCTTTTAATTAGAATTTGCATGTTTATCGCTGCGCATGAATTCTATACGGCCATATTCCTATTCCTATTGTGCAATCAGTCTAAATAAATTTTCTTATGTTCTTATGTTTTCTTATGTTTCAGTTGGTTTGTGAGATGATAAGAAAACGCTCTGAAAACGCAATCTCCGGAATCTAATGATGAAATGTTCATTTCGAACTTCCTTTTAGTTTTCTTCGAGGTTGACCTGTGGAAAACGGCATTCTATGGAAACGACTACTATCGTTTTCTCACTTAGGACGTATATATTTTATAATTAGTGCACGTGTTCTATGCAATGTTCGGGGTATTTCTATATTTTTTTGTACAAAAGGGAATTAAATATATATTGTTATTAACAGTTTTGTACATTTTGAATTGTTTGATTAAAATAATTTTAACTAAATAATATTAAATTCATTTTTCTATTTGAAAAGTCAGTGTCACGGTTTCCGTTCATTTTGAATAAGCCTTAATTCTTAAAAATACTTTGCCTTGAATTTCTTAAGAGATTTGGAACTTTTTAAGCATTTTCTCAGGTTGAGTTTCAATTAAAATTGCATTAGGGCTTTCGCAGATTCAGTTTTAGAGTTCATTCCCCCTGAAGGAGAGAAAAAATGCGTTATTTTCCTCTCATTAACTAGAAAGTATTTAAAATCGCCATAATTTTCTTATATTTTTTAAAGAGAACGCGTTTTCATCGATAATTATAAAATAAAGAAGTAGAATTTTACACGAAATGACTGCCGTAAAACAGCTTTCCGTTGCGGCGGCATCCACGCGTAATGTAAACTCGAGGGTTTTGAAAACCATTATGACATTGCTGTTGGGGCATAAAAAGAGAGGGATGAAAAATGAAAGCGTTCAGTCACTCGAGCCGAAGCGGAGAATAGAAATTCGAGAAAAAAATACAAGTGCGCTCTACGCTTTCTCGCTCGTTCCCTTGATTTTGTTGTTCTAAGCCACGAAAGAAGGGAGTGCTGTCGCAGGTTTCTCTGATAAACAGATGGTTTAGCCTCCACGAGGTATGTCCTAACCTGCGCAATCCTTTCCGACCACTCGTAAACGATATATCTCTCTTACGCGCACGTCCATCCGTGCGACGCCCGCAATGCACCGCTTTTGACGTCAGGAGGAGGTTAACTGCGGCTAAAACGATCTGGTCAGCTTCATCGCGAAGGATGCGGAGGGAGGAGTTATTAGCGGGAGGTGGAAGAAATCCATCTTTTTGTCGATCATGAGGTTGCGAAACGACCTTCAAGTCGTCTGAAATGAGGTCGGCAGCGATTCGGTTTGGCTTACGAGCGGATCTGGCGAACGCCGGGATAATCCGGGCTTTTCCACGAGGTGAAAGGCTCTTATAATCTTTCATGGACACAGAAAGCATTGGACATTGAACCCGAACTGGGATATCGACCAGAATGGAACTGATCGGAAAAAATAAAAACGGAAGGCGTATGAGCGCAAGCAAACTAAAATTAATGCCGCGACAATAAATTTTCAGCGGCGCGCGTTTCATCGGACGGCGCGAAGGTGCGGGGTGGTCGAAACTTTGCAGATTTTTTTATAAAGGACGCATTACGAAACGGAAATAGTGTTAAGGATTTGGCAGAGAGAGTAACGGAGGCGAAGGGAAATATATCTAATATCTTAACTGACATAAGGTTGTCAGTTTTCACATTCTCACGCAGTGAGATTTTTATAAAAGAAATTTATGTATTTCGATAGTTTTTTCTTTGAGTTTAAAACGTCATGATATGTTTTCAGATCGCCTCTCCGTTTAATCTTTATCGATCGATCGTTTCCACGAAAGAAACACGCAGCGACACGCATTTGTCCTGGTTTGCTCGGAGGAAGCAATTAATTCTTCATCTTATAAGCGCTCTCCTGCGTCACTCGGGATCTCTGGAACTGCGGTTCGTTAATCGATCTCGGACGAATTTCGAGGAAACCCGCGATATAAATGGGTCAAAGTGATTCACTATTTTGTAAGAAGCTTGCAATCGCGCGAAAGGAGCCGTATTCTCGATCGGCTGTACTTTCCGCTCGTCGAAATCCAACTTTTTGACGATTCGCGTTTCCATTGAGACTCCGATTAGTTTTTCCCTCATTTATCGCCACGCGTGGAGGTTGTTCAATTTTGCAACGTCGCCGAGAGTAAAGCTCCCCATCCATCAAATCGACAAAGTTCGCCTCGCCTTTTTTATACGTTTATGTTTCTTCACAGTTGCAACATCTGCTTTCTAGAGCGGTGTTAACTACTTAGCGGTTTGTTTGATTTAATGTCTCCAAGATATCACTAGTGCGTTTCGGAGCAAAAAAGATGTTGACAAAGCGAAGAAACAAGCTTCGTTTGGCTTTCTCACTAAGGATGATGATCTGAGAAGGAAATCGACATGTAAGGCCGTCACTATTGGCACTTCAAATTTCACGCCCGAGGATATCAAGAGCCAAATTTAATGCCTGCGGGAGTTAGTCCTGGTCTGACAAGTTCACTATGTAAATGGGAGAAACCGGTGGTGTAGTGGTTAGGACGCTGGCTGCTGCTCGCCCGATGCTTGAAAGAGTCATCGGGTACGAATCCTGCGCGAGTAGGATTTTTCTCAAGGTCACCCGGCCCCCTGTTTGCGTAGTTTGAGGAGACCGCGCAAATTCAGCTGTTCCGTCCTTCGGAAGGGACGTTAAGCTGTTGGCTCCCCTGGTGTTCTTCGTTCCCTCCTTCCTCTCCGGTTAATTGCACTACCTCTGAGATACCCATTTGTGCTGTAAGAGAGACGAATTGACTGGGCATACATACATACATACATTATATAAATGGTAAATCGGTTAAGGAGCTGATTTATGCCTTTTCCGTTGATAGTACATACGCGCGTATTGAAAGAAAATTCCAACAGTCAAGTTTAAAAAATTATGTTGAATGGATATTTTAATACTTGACTGATTTTGCAGGCGCATTAAACAGGTGTTAGTTTAATATTGATGGCTTCTGTGCACGGCTATACACGAAACTCAATCGTAGTTGTTACTTCTGCGATTTTAAAATATTTTAACTTGCAAACAAAACTGATAATACGCTTGCATGCTGGGAAGGTCAAGTAAAACTTGCTTTTTAACTAATTTAATTTAAACCGCTCAAATTATTTTATTCACGTGGTATTACATTTAACATATTAATATAACCAAACAAACAACTGATTGCAGTATCATTTCACACTTCATTCGTCATTTCTCCGAGCTAGAGTTTAATAATAAAAGCACCAAATATTTGTAAAAACTGGGTTAATCCCCTTGCCTAATTCATTTTCCTTGAAAAGTCTATATCAATTTAAGGAGAAAGTGTCTTTCTCAGAAGTCGCGAACCCATCAGACTACGACCACCTTCCGCGATAGATTGTGTCGAAGGAGACATGAATTAATTTATTGAATGGATGGAAATAACATATTACCTATCAGGTAATCAATTGAAATTTTGCACCTATTCCATAGCACTCCTGGCGAAATTATTAATCAATATGTCGAGAAAAGACTAAGAAAGGAAGTTTTCATGAAATTTTTTGCGGCCTGAAATTAATGGAATGACAGGACCTATCATAATCTTTTAGTATTTAGAACACGGGGGAGCAACAACTAATTTACGAGTAGGGAGATTAAACAACGGATAAGCAATTCCATTGCATTAACGATTATGACTCATACTTATAATAGTTACGTCAATAAATGCATATATCCCGTGTGTGGGTACACACATACATGCAGGGCCGGCGCAAGGCAGTTTGGCACCCTAGACAAACTTTTTTTGGCGCCCTACTCCCATCTAAATGATACTAAAGATCTATAATAGATGAAAATTATTTTTAATAGTAATTACACAATGACGTCTATAAGCATCGGCATTACTTAAATATAATATTAATAAAAGATTGTTTTTTATTATTAAATAATTTTTTTCATAATTATTAAAAACAATGTTTTTCAACATAAAAAAGCTTCATTGTTAGTAATAGCGGTAAAAATGGGCATTAAGAAGATTATTTTTAGCACGAGGTTAAGCAAATCATAACTTTAGGCCCGTAAGTTATTTGGTACGTCAACATCTTCAAGAATTACACATTCTCCAAAGCTTCCTCAGACCGCTAGTTTAAACTTCTTGTAGTTTTGGGATTGGGGTAGTGCACAGTATTGAAGAGAAATTGAAAATTTTAATATAAAGGTTTATACAACACATATGCACGTGAAAAATATAACACTAGGAATCAATAAAAGATTAAAGATAAGTGTATAGTACATAAAAAAAGAATACAGACACACATAAAATGCCGTGAAATCAAAACATTGGCTCTTCATGGCGCCCCTCAATCTCGGGCGCCCTAGGCAGTTGCCTGTTTTGCTAACCCGTTCCGCCGGCCCTGCATATATGTTATATCTGCATGCACATACGTATACGTATGTATTCTTGATTCTTTGCGCAATATTATTCTACAAATCAAACAAAAAACTAATCACTTGGTTTACTTTTCTTATAGATAGAGAGAAACTAACATTAACTGCTATTTTCAATATATAAATTTCGTTGGGTTTCATCGTAAGTTCCCAATAAGAAGAATATACAAATGTTACTAATAAGTGATAATCTAACTAACCTTTCTATGATCTTCTGTAACATTAAATAATGAATATCTTTACTTTTGTCAACACTTGTTAAATTGCAATTTCACTTTCGTTTCGATAAACATTATTACGACGGAGTGAGCAGATTTTCTAGTATGAAAACAGAACACGCCGCTTAAACGTGGTATTTTTCATGTGTGAAGTTTGTCAAGTCTTGTCTTTTTTTAACCGATATTTGGAATCAAAAGTCGTTTATTTTCCATATAAACAACTTGAACATTTAAGTACGAATCAAGACTATCTTGACAATAAAAATACGATTAATAACTACGATATATCTTGTCATTTTAGATATGTATGCCACACATCTCACACCACTCTATCTTCCGGAAGATCTTCATTTTTTCTTTTTTTACGTGTCAACATGTTTTCCGAATCCTTCCCCGATATTCCGCGTGACAAGATGATTAAGAATCTTGCGTAAACCCACCTAATACGTTTTTATTTTAAGAGGAAGAAGGGGAGAGAGGGAAAATGTGCGCGTTGTTTTGTCTTCCTGTCCATTCTCTGGCACCGCGGGAGATCCCGGCCATAAAACGACGTTTTATCTCTTCTGCCTCTCTCCCTGCACAAGCCACCCACACCAAAACTCCTGCCCTACCCTCAGCGCTACCTTCGTCCTATTTTATCTTTCCCGACGATCCCTTATCTATCTCAAGTGTCGGTTTTTTTCATCTGCTCTTTCCGAATTTTTTCCCTCTTATCGGGCTCTAGCTTGAACAAACATAAAAGTCTCACGTAAAAACAGCCGCGCCAATTAAGACAATTTTGATAAAATTTTTATTTTCGTTTCGTCAAAGGTGAACCCTTAAGCGATTTACTTCCTCTTCCTCGAACACGACTAGATGCGCATCGAGATTAGATGTGGCTAACTCATGTTCATCTTCCTTCTGGCATTTTATAGACATATTTTGTATTTAAAGTAAACTATAAAGTCCACTGGGAAGATAATAAAAGCTCAAGTTCCGCTACTCCTCCCACGTACGGAAGCTAAGGATGTTATATCTACGGGTCATCGGATTCGCAATAAATTATCCAAGTTTAATATAAACCTTATCAAGTAATTTTATTCGGAAAATTCAGTAATCAAAATGATTTTATTTATTATTTGTAAGACAATACTTTGCAGCATGGCGTAGAACAGTGGTGCTCAAACTACGCCCCGCGGGCCACATATGGCCCGTCATGAGTTTAACAAAGAACAAAATGTAACGTCAAATGAAAATAGGAAATTATAAAAACTATTTCGTATTTTCCTCTCTATTCACATTATAGATAAATTTAAAACAAACCAGGCAATCCCAAGTTAACCTTTTAGTTTCCTTAAATTACTTTTCAAGTGTATTTTGTGTAGTCCGGGAGGAGTGCGAAAGAGGGCCACATGGCCTGCAATGAGTGCAGGAGTGAGCTATATGGCCCCGAACCGAAAATTTTGACCACCACTGTTGTCGAGTATGAAGTGCATCTCGGCCTATCTATCTCAGTAGATGGTTCTCTCCCCAATGTTCGCCTTTATCCCGCTTAAGCAAGATTTCCGTACCCACGAATTATCCGATAGTTTCTAAATCGAAAACAGTCCGAGGATTTCCGCTTTTGCTAATTTAATTTCAATATATACCATTAAAAATTTAAAGTTATCTGATGGGCTCTAAATAATTGATACTCGAAATTGCGACGACGATCTAATTTAACGATCGAATATTTTCTCCGCAGTGGAGAAACCCAATGCGTCATCCTAATTGGCGAGGAATCGGGTATTTTGGCTGAGAAAGTTGCTTCTCATGCGTCCTTGGCCAGTTTTGAACCAAAACCTGTCACGAGGGATGTCTGCAAAGCGATTGGTGTTTTTTTTAACTTCCACGAATATTTCTCTTTTACCTTTTTTGTCTGCCTTCTTTCTCTTCCTCTGATCGAAAACTTTTCTGCGCATTATTTTTCCTGGAATGAACTTTAACGACCGGATTCTCTCCTTATCCAAACCCCACCGTGCTCTTCTCACTTCGATTTCCCATGTCTATTGAACTTATTATTAATTAAGTCACACTTAATACCAAAGTTTTCGGTCCAAACTACGACGAAAGGGCTACTTTTTACTTATTTTTACTATTATGAAATCCGTAAGATGATTCAATAATTTAACAACAATATAGTTGAAACTATTGTCATTCTTGTTCTCCTGAAAATTCTGAATTGGGATAAATGGCACGAACGCAATTCACAACTCCAGCCCGTTGCATTAAAGACAAGCACTAAAAGAGATCCACCATCGCCTCATCTCATCTTGCTTTCGCTAATTTTTTAATGCTTTTCGGCTTTATGAAAACAAAAATTGAATTATTGCAAAATTTGACAAAGTCGAAAACTACATGCTTGTCACCGGTGAAAATAACCTCTTGCTGAATGGGGATAAGAAATGGAGTTCATGAGGTTCATAAAATCTCGAAAGCAATGGTCGAGAAGAACAAACGCCGGCGCGTTAAAAAAGGGAGTCTTTGTAGTCGTAACTTTTTCTTTTGGCACGGTTTACAAGACGCCGTCTTTTGGAGAGAAAACTAACCTCTTGGACCGTTATTGCATCTGGGTAAAGACTATGCTGTTTAAATAGTTTTATGAACACGTATAATGCAATTACACTTAAATATAGGTAAGTTAGAGATGAGGCCGATCGTACAGTCACGCGGAAGAGGGTACGAATGCGTTCCGCGCGTATTGAATAGAGAAGAAAATGCTCGGTAAAGAGTGTACAAACTCAATGATTGAACGAGTTGTTTAAGTGTTTTAGATTAGATAAAGTCGCGCTCAAATTGACATACTTTTCCCACGTTTAAGTACATAGCGTATTCTTCATAGATATCTTAACCTATTTATGTTATAAGCGGTATGTGTTTCGAAAAGAAGCAGAATATTCGCTGATTTGTAACGGTTAGTCCAGGTTAGGTTACAAAAAAAGTCCACTAAGGCAGTGTTTCTCAAACTGTGTGCCTCAGTAGATATTTAGGGGTGCCGCAAAAAACTTTGTTTAGTAAATAAATCAACGATTTGCATGTGTTGGTGGATAATTAGGGCAGTAATTTTCCTTCTAATAAATTGATTATGTAGTAGCATCAGCAAATGGATGTGTCCAAAGGTTGTAATTTTCGTATCTAAAAATATATAAAACTTGTCCCAAAACTGGTGTGCCGCGGCTCAAAGAATTTAGAGAACCTCTGCACTACAGGACACTACTAAGGAAAGTAGATTCAAACATCTTCTATTGGACATAAGAAAGATGAAAGCATGCCAATTTCTTTGTCAAATGATAAATTTCAACTGAAATATGAAGTAGGTACAGTGGCATAGCGAGGGAGAAGCAGAGGGGGCAGTTGCCTCCAAGCGCATTGCTGAACGAGCGTAAACTCATGGACCGAAAATTAAAGTTTTTTTTTATAAATAATAATAACATTATAATATATGCCAATTTAAATGCTAATAAGGTATGCTTAGGTTTACACCACTTTCCCCATTTTACATTTGTCTGGAAAATTGTTCAGGGATCAAAGGGAGGGGGGCGCATCTCTGTGATTTGCCCCCCGGGCGAAGGAGAACTTAGCTACGCCACTGAGTAGGTACATATTCTATATTTCACAACTAAACATATCTGCATCTGCAAATGCTTAGGTCTCTGAAGATGCTTTCATGACGATAATAGTTAAACATACACTTGTGGTAACCCAGATAATAATGATTTTCGTAGATGACCCTCTTACGTTAAATAAAAGTTTTTCCTTGTTATTAGTAAACAAATTAAACAAGTATGGAAAGGTATACTCCATGTCGGAGTACACAGAGTTTCCAAATGCGTTCTATGAGATCGACAAATTTTAGTCAAATTCTCCAATAACAAATTTAATCAAAATACGGCAAGCGGTTCCTGAGTTGAAACACGTTGTAAAATACATGTAGGTCTTCATGTAAAGTGGTCGTTATTATCGTCCGATTTTAACCAAAATTGGAATCGAAGGACAAATTTTAGTAAAACTCCCCAATACCAAATTTCATCAAAATACGTCTATCGGTTCCCGAGTTATAACAGAGGTACATTATAAACTACATGTAGGTCTTCATGTAAAGTGGTCGTAATTATTGTCCAATTTAACCAAATTGGAATCGGTCGATAAATTTTACTAAAACTCACCAATACCAAATTTTATCAAAATACGTTCAGCGGTTCCCGAGTTTAAACATGCGGACGAACGGACGGAAACGACTGGCTGTTGAAGTGAACGGACGTGCCTTTCACTTGCTCCTGCGAGCTCCTACGTAGCCTCGAGCGACTAGAGTAGCTGTAGCATTAGAGTAGCTGTAGTGTTAAGTAGAACTAACAATTTACTTTATTCTTTTGTTATCCTTCGGTAATTTTATTTAACATTCGTTTAAGTTATGTAATTAGTTATGTTATAACATCCACGTTATAGTTTTTATTTTTCTCTACCGAAATAGTTAACTTTTAAGCCTCGTAGTTTCTTGTTAGAAATTTCATTCTCCCCTTTAGAAAATAATATTTATATCATAGTAGTTATTGTGTATTAGCATATTCTCGTTACATTTGTAAGGTTGTTTTAGTTTTACGCTCCATAGTATTTATATGTTTCGTTGTTGTGTACTATCATCTCCTGTGCGTGATCTAACCTTGTTTGTGTTGTTTACGCCTTTCACTTTATACCTGCGTTTGACCCTTTCTCGTACGCTCCACGAAGAGCGTCCCCGATTTAAAACAGACCAAATTCTTTAGCCTTATCCCATTTCAGCTTTTGTTTTTATATTGTAACTCTTTTGCGTTAGTATATAAATTAGGTAAGTTTAGGATGGCTTCACCGAGGACTCCTTGTGCGCCGCTGGTTGCGAGGCCATGAGGGCTCGAATCACGGAGCTGGAGAGGGTGGTTACGGACCTCCTTCAGAGGGTGGAAAGGTCCGAGGCAGCCTTGGTTCGTGTGGGGGGTGCGGGGTCATCCCTGAAAGCTCGCCGCGCCAAATTGGCGGCCCGGGTTCGCCTGGGTGCGGTAGCCGGTAGAGTGATCGGGGTTGACTCTGACTCCTTACCGCTGGCTGAGGGTCCTCGGGCTGGGAAATCCGATGAGTGGAGAGTGGTGTCCACTCGGGGAGATCGTGGGGTGGTGCTGCGGAGGCAGGGAGTTGGGAATGCTTCGGCGGACTCTCTTCCTGTCAGTAATAGGTTCGAGTTGTTGTCGGACGACTCCACGGCCATTGCGCCCGTATCCACTCCCGTCTCTTCGATGGAGGCCGGGCCCAAGGGGAGTCGGGTTGGGAAGGGAGGGTTGTTAGTGTTAGGTAGCTCTAACGTTCGGCGTGTAATGGCACCCCTGTTATCCAGTGCCTGCCGGGAGGGAGTTGAAGAGCGGGTCTTCTCCAGATGTATCTCAGGAGGCACGGTGCCGCAAATGACCAACACGGTGAGAAGCGGTAGTGGCGACAGGTTGCTCTCGGCTGCGGGTGGTGGCCCATGTTGGGACTAACGACGCCTCGAAGCGCGGGTCCGAGGAGAATTTAAGTTCTTTTAAGGACTTGGCCCCTGAGGTTGCTCGTGTCCGAGAGGAGTCGGGTTCCGATGTGCGGCTTACTGTCTGCAGTATAGTCCCTAGGATTAACCGCGGTTCTGAGGTTTGGAGTAGAGTTGAAGGTCTGAACCGAAGGCTGTGGAATTTCTGTCGGGACTTGGGAGTGGACTTCGTCGACCTACGGCCGAATATCGAATCGTGCAGGGCACCACTGGATCACTCTGGTGTTCACTACACGCCCGAATCGGCTCAGAGAGTAGCGAGTAGGATTCTCGAGCACGGTAGGGATTTTTTAGGCTAGAGAGTAGGGCAGGGTGTAGGTCAGTTTTGGGTCAGGGGATAATCGATGCACTTGTAGAAAATAAGAATCCCGAAAGATTATCTAATGATAGACTATACACCGAGCGTAACATGCAGCACCAATTTCGCGATAGGTCATTGATAGAATGTTCCGTAAAGGGCGCGACGGGTCGCAATTCCAATTTTGATGCGACGCCATACAGTCGTGAGAGTGATTGTGGTGGGAGCGCATGTAGTTTTAGAGTGGAAGAAAAAGTCAAGGGTGAGATTAGTATGCGAAGTGATAGTGAGAAATTAAACGTCGTCGTACTGAACTGTCGCAGCATCCGTAGGAAAATTGCTGAGTTCGAGCAACTTATTCGTAGTCTGCATGCCGACGTGGTGATAGGCACAGAAAGTTGGTTAACGGATGAGATTCAGAGTCAGAAGTTATTTCCTAGAGACTATAGTGTCTCTAGAAAAGATCGCGCCAATAGATCGGGCGGGGGAGTTTCCATAGCGGTTAGCGATAAGTACGATTGCAGTTAGATTCCGATAAGTGACGAGGATATCGAGAGTGTTTGGTGCCGCATAGGTAAAGATGACTCCAAAAAGGTGTTCATATGCTCGTTTTACAGGACACCTAACGCTGGTGTAGATTGTATTTTAAGTCTCGAGAAACAATTATCAAAGCTTAGACTGATAAATCAAGATGGTATCGTTATAGTCGGTGGTGACTTTAACTTACACTCAATTGATTGAGAAAATCTATGTTTCGAATCTAGAGGTAAAGAACGCGATTCCTGTGAGGCATTAATCGAAACATTCTGCGAGCACTCTCTCCTTCAATTAGTCAGAAAGCCAACGCGGTCGGAAAACATATTAGATTTATTAGCAACTAACGTCCCAGAAAGAATAAACAAAGTCACCATTGAAGATGGGATAAGTGATCATCAGGCCGTATATGCAGAGTGTAAGTTGAAAATCGATAGGCACCCTAAGCCTCAAAGAAAGTTTTATATATTTGCTAAGGCAAACTTTTCAAGCTTCAGGTCGCGCCTACGAAAAATACTACCTGGCTTCCGTGAAATGACCGAACGATCAGGTGCTGAGTCGTCATGGAAACTATTCGAGGATATAATGCTAGAGGGTATCGATAAGTACATTCCAATTAAATTGAAGGTCGACAATAAAGAGCCACGTTGGTACAATAAGCAAGTTAGGAGTGCGCTTAGGCGTCAGAGAATAAGCCACGCGAAAATAAAAAATATGCCGTCTACATCATCCGATGAATATAGAGCAACTAAAGTTAAGACGTATAAGGAATCCCGCGCTAAAGCGAGAACTACTATGCGCGAGGCTTTTACTAACTTCCGGAATAAGGTATTAAATAATTATTTGAAGGAGAACCCTAAAGCGTTTTGGTCCTATGTGATAGAGGTCCAAGGTAGAGGCCCTACCATACCTTCCCTGCGTAATGACTCGGGTGCCGTTATTCATGATAGCGTAGAGAAAGCCAACCTGTTAAACGGTCATTTTGTAAAAGCATTCACAGCCGTCAGCGACCATTGCATACATTATGCACCCGCAATAAGGGGGGACCTGATGGACGATATAGTATTTTCTGAGGTGGGAATAGCAAAACAATTAAGTTCCATCAGACATAACAAAGCCACTGGCCCCGAAGAAATTCCTGCTCGCGTTTTAAAAGAATTAGCTGAAGAAATAGCACCTTTTCTTCTGATAATCTTCGAGAAATCCATTTCTCGCGCAGAGGTCCCTAGCGACTGGAGGTTAGAGGACGTTACCCCCAATTCATAAGGGCGGCGACAAGGAGAACCCAGAAAATTACAGGTCGATTTCTTTAACTTCGATATCGTGTAAGATTCTCGAGCATATACTCGTTAGCAACATAATGCGATTTCTTGATAGTAATTTATTGTTAGATGATTGTCAACACGGCTTCAGGAAAGGTAGGTCATGTAGAAACCTTAGGCGTTAATTCTAAAATCGTTAGTTGGATCCGTGAATTTTTAAATCATAGGAAGCAGAAGGTTGTTATAGATGGGAAATCTTCGAACTTAGTAGAGGTTGTCTCTGGCGTTCCACAGGGTAGTGTAATTGGTCCGTTATTATTTCTAATTTATATAAACGATATCAGCTCAGTAGTCGGAAGTAAAATTAGGCTTTTCGCGGACGACACCGTCATCAATAGAGAAATAAGCAATCCGGAAGACCACCCGTATCCCCAAAATGACCTAGAAGCTATTTTTGCATGGTGTAAGGAATGGCAGTTAGAGATCAACCAAAAGAAAAGCTGCGTCATAAACTTCTGGAGAACCAAGAGTATCTCGTTGAATAATAATTATTCGTTGGACGGAGTAGAAATTCCAGTTTCAGACTCAATTAAATACCTCGGAGTCACGATCCATCGTGATCTCTCGTGGGACACCCACATTCGCCGATTGATAGGTGCCGCTAACAAAAAGCTGGCCTTTATAGGGAGAATAGTTCGAAATAGCTCCGAAAAAGTGAAAGAATTATGTTATTTATCCTTGGTTCGACCGCAGGTCGAATATGCTTCAGCTGTGTGGGATCCCTATGAAAAGGGACTCACTAACGAGATAGAAAAGGTTCAGCGCAGGGCAGCTAGATTTGTAAAGAGGAATTACGATGGTAAACAAAGCGTAACATCATTAATAGAAAATCTGAAATGGACATCGTTAGAGGAACGTAGGCTGCAGGCTAGAATAAAACTTCTGGAAAAATTTATGTCGGAGGGACTAGCGAATGAGGTAGTAGGACTTATCAGAAGCCCGACGTATCTCGGAAGGCAGGACAGTGAGGATAAGATTCGCGAGATCGACTGTAGAACGGAGCGATATAGAGGATCGTTTTTCCCTAGGACGATAAGAGACCATAATAGGAAAAGATAACGTAGGAAAACTATGGACCCTTGGTGCACTGCACCCCCTGCCATCCACCAAAAAGGTGACTTGCAGGGTATAATGTAGATGTAGATATGCGTTCACTTCGTGCAAAGAACGCATAATAATAGAATATTGAAATAAATTTAAAGATTAATAAAGACTGTACGATTGGGCACTGCAAGTCATTCTATGACATAATTTTCTTCAAATTATATAAAATGTCCATCAAATATCATAGATTATATTAAACCACTTGGTTATGAAATTCATAAGTGCATACATTACTTCACTAGATTTAATTTCATGAAAATTCAACGGATAAATTGTTGATCAACTTGCCTAATCAATTGCACCATATTCTCTGTTTCTTATCAGTTACAAACGCTCTATATACATCCCCTCCCTCGTTCTCCATCCAGGGAGTAGATTGCGTCACATATCCGCTTAGAAATATTTTTTCCTTCCTGCTTCCCGTTTATGCCAGCCAAGAGATTGAGCCTTATCAGGCACTACAAGATACCAAGCAGAACTTGACAAAGGTCGAGTCCTCCGCTCCACAGGTGTTAAAGGGGTAACTCAAAAGGATATAAATACCGCCGTCGTTCCAAACCTATGCGTCCTTCGAAATTTCGTTCTGTATACTGGTTCGTCACCTTTTCGATGGCACGTCAGTGGTAGTACTCGCGTGACGTAATGTTGAGCAAGGGAGTCCGGACGCTATTGAGGTATCATCCCAAGACAGAGGAGAAATCTTTCGAAATTGGAAAATGTGAGGCGAGAGAGTATTTGGCACTCTATTTTTACTTCTTATCGAAAGGCTTGTTGCTCTCGTTCTGAATGCAAATGGAGTATTTATGGGTCATATATTCCAAACCTTCTCTCTCCTAATACACATTTGCGTGTAAATCACTAGACCCTTGAATTGCTGATAGAACAGTAGATGGTAGCTCGTAATCACTTTGGCTCCAAGTTGAACAGTTGTATAAAACTCCTTAAGCCAAAAAAATTGTAGGGTAAGCCCTATGCATTTCGCCCACTAAGTGGGCATCTTCAGGGGAGAACCTGCCTTGGCAGTGAACAAGGTTCAACTGCAAAAACAGTTGAACCTTGTTCACTGCCAAGGCAGGTTCTCCCCTGAAGATGCCCACTTAGTGGGCGAAATGCATAGGGCTTACCCTACAATTTTTTTGGCTTAAGGAGTTTTATACAACTGTTCCACTAGACCCTTATTAAAAAGCCGAATTTTCCGCAAATATGATAAAAACTGGAAAAACCATCCCATCCAAATTACGCGTGCATTACACTATAAACCAGGGGTCATCAAACTATGGCTCCGGAGAGTTTTATAGGGCTCAAAAAGCTGTGATTAAAAAGCGATTTGTAAAATCTTACTCAGAAAATTTCGTGCTTGTTAATTGAAATGCTGGTCTTTAAACCTTGGTTGTAAGTGTTAAAAAGGTTTAGACGTGATTTTCACTAATATGATGAGACAGAATCTCCAGGTATCTTCCGGTTTAAGCTCTTGTTGAGGCTTTCGCGACTTCCAATGTGGCCCGCCTAGGCGTTCGAAATTTTCAACTCGGCCAGTCGTGCGGGAAAGTTGTAGATCCCTGTTATAAACGAACAGCTTATAGACAGGTCTGACGAGAGGGGAGGGTAGTGGGGGATCGCTGCCCCGGGGCACGAGGACCCTCCGGACCCGAGGTTTGGATACTACTATCCTAAAGTCGCTTTATTAGAAAATTCACCATCTATAAATAATTATGAATTTTAACAAAAAAATTTGATTACGTAAGAATTGCAAATAAAATATGTAGTGATTTTGTATGCATTTGCATAACTACTCGATGTCGGAATGGCATCCCGCTGAATACTCGTATAGAATATGTAAAAGATAAATACAATTTATTACTTCATTTATTTTGCTGACAAGGTCGTCGCTACGCCGCGGAAGCTTTGATAACCAAAAGCTTAAGATATAATATCCACAGCTTACCAGCTCGAAATGTATCGGGGAATACCCGAAATTACTATTCACTATTGTGGTAAGAGAATATAAGGTTTACGTCAGTTGCCCAAACCTATAGAGGGAATTAAGTTCGTACAGTGGGGCCCGGCAAGTTGTTTGTCCAGAGGCTTGCATTAGCTCTCGGCGCCCCTGATTACAGATACATCTAGAATAAATAATAAAATAATAAAATTTCAGCAATAGGAGTTCTTGCATGCGCATCAATTTTCGTGAACCCCTAAAGGAAAGATCTCTCCCACGCGGTTCAGTGAGCCATGAAGATCGAAAAGAAAAAAATACACGAGTAAATAAAATCTAACGAAATCGATGGATAAAAACTCTTTGACCGGATCAGAAAACCACGACTCGGCCTCAAAGGAGTTCGGATACGTGAAAAAAATTTGATTGCCGTGAAAAAGTCCTTCTCGGGCAATTCTTTTACAGATCTCCTACAGTCGCGAGAGGAAAATATAACCGAATTCATCGACAATGAAGACGGCAAAATAATTTCTATATCTCCGATGTACGAACTCATTCTCATCCGCGCTACGTAGCGTGTAAATGGCACTTTTCAAAACGGATATCCCTGACGGAAGACAATTCCCGCCGCTGTATATGAGGAAAAAATGACTCTTTCGACATCAAACCACGAAATCTTTGCTCTCGTTGCCCACATATAATAAATAATAAAAACGGGATTAATTCTCCCGGATGCTCTCTTCCTTCCTTCGCTCGTCTCTCTCTCTCTCTTTATCCTGTTATTTCACCATTCATCCTCCTTTTAATCCAGTGAGCCCAAAATTTTCGGCTCGAGGGCCACATGATCCACCACTGCACTCATCGCGGGCCACATATCTCACTTCCTCTCTCCCCGAGGGCAACAACCAGTCTAAAAATAGAGTGGAAGAATAATTTATGGACACTCAAGAGTTTAGTTGTGGGTCAAAACCTGATTTGTTTTTAATGTATTTATCTATTATGGGAATAGAGGAGTAAAGACAAAATCTATTGTTTTTATAATTTTCTATTTTCATTTGATGTTAAATTGTATCCATTAATTGTTAAATTCATGGGGGCAGGATGTGGTCCACGGGCAGTAGTTTAGGTACCATTGAGTTAGACATGTAAAATAGGTCGCGGGCCGAATGAAGTTAGTTCGTGGGCCGCAGTTGGCCCGCGGGCCACACTTTGGGAATCTCTGTTTTATGCGAAAAAGACTTTCTTCTTTCCGCCACACCCAAGACTTAGGCGCGAATAAAAAAGCTGAAACAAAAAAAAGAAAAAGTGAGAGGACAGAGTCGAGAGCGCCTTTCTTTTATTTTATGAGAACAGACTGACGCCAAATGGGTGTCTAAAGAGGAGAGAGGAAAAGAGAGATAGAGAGAGAAGGGATGGGGAGAGAGGGAAGAGGAAAATAAAATCTAATATATAAAATTGAATGTTTGTTTCTCTGTATGTTCCCTATGTATTCCCACACCCTTTGACCTATCGTGACCAAACTTTGCAAAGTGACTTCCTATGACCCTACGGGTAACATAGGGTACCCGGGAACCCCGACAACCACCCCGCACAGACAGACAGACGGATGTACAGCAGGTCCTCATATATCGATTTGTTTTCTTTAACTTATGTGAATTAAAAGAACAAACAATATGAATTAATCATAATATCGTAGTTTGATTTTTAAATTTTAAGAAATCGCGTTGCTCTAAGTTTCTATAAACTGTTATTAGAAGCCCGAGCAACGCCGGATACTTAATGCTAGTATCATATAAAATATAAGCGATCGTGACAAAAAATGTGTATTTATGTAGATGAAAATAAAACGGGAAAAATCTCCTGTTTTCCCCTAGTTGCCCCAGTGTGGCTACACTGCGACCTTATCAGAGCTAAGCTTTACCCGCAATCACCCCGCTTAGTCACAGGCATTCCTCCGGAACCGGCGCATCAGACTAGACGCCCTCTCGCGCACCAGTCGGGCGCTGCCTCGCAATGCCCTTCCCTCGTGTGTACGTGTTGTCTCCGTGTGAGTGAATGCGTGTCTTTCGTGTGGGTGAGCGCGGATCCGGGGAATCCAGTCTGGCGCGTTGTGTCGAAAAAGAAGGGAGTCAAAAGGTCTTTTCGCGTTCGAAAATTTCGTGTCTCTCTCGAACGCCCGTTGTGTTTTGTGCGGCTTTCCGGCGGCAGTGAAGTGACTTCTTCGGCGTTACGACTTTTGCTTTTTTTTAACCCCCCCCCCCCCGTTTTTTCCTGGCCCTTGTTAGCAAGGAGGAAGAGGATGACGTGACGTCATTCTTTGGCGGAGAACGTCAAGCGAGAGGGGGAAAGACGCGGGGGTAAAAGGTTTGTTATCGTTTTTTCTTCTAAATCGACGCAAACGTGTTGTTTTGCTTCTATCGCCTCATTTAAAATGTGCGTACACGTGGGGTGTGCGTCGATTCGGTGCGTTTACTCGTATTACACTCACTTTCATGCATGCATACAAACGGACCTAAGGCCACTGTAAATCTCGGATGGAGCTGTATTTTCCTATCTGACGGGGTTAAATGTCACAGTGTGATAAATGTTTTATGCCTTTCTCTTTTGAATGCATTTGATTGGCATGCCCAATTGAGAATGTTTTCCTTGAGTTGGTTTTGCCGACCTCAGTTTTCGTCCAAGCCATGCAAAATAAAATAAAAAGCTATATTCCGATCCTGTAAAATTTTTGTGAATACTATAATGGAATGGTACCGTTGTTTTTTCATTTCACCGATAGTTTCTAGTGATTTCAGATTTGTGCCCGATTACATGTAAATTATTATTTGAAACATATTTTTGTAGTCCAAACGAAATTTATTTATTCTTCCCCCGTTCATTTATTTTGTCCCCTTGATTTACCGTGAGTTACGTTTGGCTGGTTTGCAAAATAGAGAGGAAATTTACATAAATTTTCCGAGTCACGACCAAATTGATGAAGCAGTAACTTTAACTTAAATCAAGAAAAAGTTTGCTTATCGACTCTCAACTGCTAATTAACGTTGATATCTTGCGCGGTCAACTCTTATCAAGTATTTTAATTATGTAAAATGTATCGTACCTAATATTTGTTTTCTGCATTTCATTTTTCTGATGCACAAAAAAAAATTCTTAGAGATAATTTTACGTTAGGAATCGATTAAAACTATAATTCTTTCTCTTTCAATCAGAAGTATAATTTTTAATCGCTCTTATTGTCCGCACAGGCCTTTTATATTAAATATTTTAAGCGATCGAAAGAACTTAAAAATTGAATGTCAATGAAGGGAATGAATGGGTACTATGGAGAATGAGTCTACAAATCGTCTCCTAGGAAAGACACTAAAATGCAATTATAGTTGTACAAGCATTGTGGTCAATAGCATGTGGATTTTAACTTTCTTGTATATGTAGTATTGTAATTTATTTTGAAGATTACACCTCTGTAACGTTCGTATAAACAAGTGATGAGCAAAAGTTAGAAAAAGTAAAAGTTTTGAACCTCTCGCATTAAATACTGATAAAATTACTTTGGGCTGTTTAATAAATACGATTTTCAGACCATTATGCACTTAAGTAACGTTTGAACTAATCCGTTCGCTGAGAAAAATAAATTTTATTTGCGCGTTTTCGCATATCGAGATTCTTGCAACGGAACTTTTCCAATCGTTACATATTTCTATTACGAACCTCACGATTTTATTTAAAAAGCACAGTTTCTCGTGTTGCATGATTTTAATGTGACAATCTACGTTGTATTTTAATTCATTCCCAGTGAAGATTTACCCAAGAACTGGGTTAAAAAATAATCTAATAACAGCCGTAAATTAAAATAAATGTTTAGGTTGAATCAGTAACCTTGGAAATCGATAAAACTCAGTTTTTATCGCTCTCTAAAAATTGCTAGAAATCTTAACATCTAAAACACGCACGTTTTCAATATTCATTAGTATGTCTCAATAAATAAAAAAACATTCCGTGGAATGCTACAACCCAGTGTTACAGCGAGGTCTCGGGATCACTCGGAAGAACTATTGTTCGAAGCATAAAGTGGATTTTCTTGGAATTTAAACACTTTTCAATGCATACTTTGACACAATAAGGTGATTCTCACGTTCTACGGCTAGTTATTAATGTAAAATTCTTTAAATCCATTTCAATTGATTAGGGAGATTTTTTTTGATTAAGGCAGCGATTTCCAACCTTTATGCATCCGCGACCCCCTATTAAGGCAGCCCCCCCCCCATCCCCATCTATTCACCATATATACAAAATCTAACATTAATTTCAAAATATTATAAACATTATAGCATTGGTTACACTGCAATCCTGAATAATTCGTAGGGGAAGCTGTGGTAATATGAGCATAGTTAATGTATTTTATGCGAAACACACCTTATGGCCTATATAAATGTATTGCTTCCACATAAAAATATTCACTAGTATTTTTTGTTACTTTTCTTAGGTTAGTACGCAATTTTACCAGTGCATGTAAATATACCAATAAAAATGTGCAGGAAGTCACATGTGCTCATATTCCCCACGTGTCGGGGTAATGTGGGCACGCATGTGGGGAATATGAGCAGTGCATGTCAAATTAATTATTAAGTTATAAAACCGTGTGTTTTTTATATTAACGTACATTTATTCAAATAATCACATTAAAAGGTACGACATTTTAAGATTATAACGATACTTTGTGTGTACACTATAACCTAGGGCTAACTGGTTTTTATCTGCAATGATAAATTGAAAAATTAAAATTAAAATACTTTATATTAAGGAGCTCTAAAAACATAAATGAACTTAAAAAAATTTTAAGTTATAAAAATATAGAAAAAATATTTAAATAATGTAAAAAAATACTTTTCACGTAAATGTTTCTTTCTAAGAAATATAGCAAACATAGTTATACATATAATGGTCACAAGTAAAAGTAGTTCCATCAATCTCTACACATTCCTCATGGTACAAACACACCACAAACTTCACATCCAACCCAGTTTTCACCATCGTGATCTTCACTATATTTCCCATCACACACAGGACACGCGCAGTCATTTTCACTGAATTTCCGCATCACGCTGTTCTTCCAATCCTTCTTTCTAACATTCCTTCTTCTTGATCTGACGCACTTCTTCCCGAATGAACTCTTCCGATGTCAATTCTCTTGCCGTTCCTCTATTTTTTCCTCTGTTAGTCATCTTGGAGTTATTTGGAGTGGACTGGAACGTGCCCCCGACGGCTAGCGTGTGTATTCTGTATTCTTCGCCACCCACGCAGGGCTCTACTTTTCCAACCACGATTTCGTGAATCTGTTTACTCCGGTTTTCTCATGAGGATGTGCGCTGTAAAACACGTCTGAATAACATACATAAAACTTAGTAAATGATAAAATCAGGACCAGCGCAAAGCGTCTTTCATTAATATTAGCATTCAAGAGAATTGATGTCTCTATTCTTGTAATCCTTTTTAAGGTCTTCATTCTTTATATCATTTAATTTGTGGAGATCATAAAGAGATTCAAAATAATTATCGTGGTTATTTAGTTGTTCTAATCGTTCTTCTTTCAAAGAATTAACAGCCGTTTACGAAACGTTATTTTACAGAATTAATCTAAATATATCTCTTGGATCTTTATGTACGTAATCGAATAGCCTAGTTTCCTTTGCAGGGCCTATTTCAAGCGTATTTTATATTCTGGTATATTTACTAATTCTTCAGAAGCTTTTAGCAATTCTTCAAAGCTCTGATCTGTGCGATAATCTATAATAATTGCCAATAAATTATCAATAGCTTGTGAAGCGGATCCGACATTTTCATTTTTTCTTGAAGCTCGAAGCTCAAAGGATTTACCGGGACGACGCAGTGCCGTAGTTGCGCCAGGGCCCCGTGATAAAAGGCGCCCCACGGAGGTCCCAGACACTGTGTGTGAGGTGGAGGGATAGACCCGAGAAAAATTATGCACCATGGCCCCAGAGCTCCTTATTCCGCCCCTGGTCTTGCCAAAGCACTGCCGGACGCAAAACTGAAAACCTTCAATTTCGGAACACAAAACATAAGCCTCATGTTTTGCTAAATTGTCAATCTGATCATATTCAAATATCTCGAATAAGGCATCGCAGATTTCCCCGATTTGATAAATTTATGTCTACGCACATCAATTTTGTTTGGGTACATTATGTCCTGAAGAACTATATGGTTCCTCATTATTACAAGTTCACGGAATGCTTCACTTTACAGTTTTCTTGTGTTTACATATTATATATATTGTATTTATTTAACTTACTTGTAAGTTTTTAAGAAAATTACTTCTAATAACGACTAAAAGGGTAAGCAAAGGCGCTAGAAAATCGCTCAGTAAGTGTAGAATAAGACAAAAATGACAAAAAGTAATGGCCTTACCGTAATGATTCTGCTTTTTGTGATGATCCTCAAAGTGATCTAAGTTGCCTCCGCACTGGGTAAAGTAAAGACTAAAATTTCTGGAGCGATTCGTGCATATTTACCATGCAATCCGAACGCATTATTTTTCAACAGACCGTCTCGTAAATATCTTTGAAGGCACTCAGATACGTGCAGACAACGGCCCTTTTCTTCCCGTGTTGATCTGAATGAAAGTTGAAGAAAAAGAAAATAGAGCACGGAGTGTCTAAGGTTCTTTCTCCCTCCCAGGGAGACAGGCTGTCGACAAATGGCGACATCATACAGGCAATAAAGATTGTTACTTCTAAGTTTCATGTCACTAACACTCTTTAACTCGAAGTTATTAAATTTTATATGGGCTCTCATTTAAAATGATCACCCTGTAGTATAACTAATCAATATATATGATGAGAATTAAATGCTACCGTTTAAATCTGTATTAGTTTCCATTTATTATTTTATTATTATTAATTATTAATACTAAATTTATAACTAACGTGTGACAGACTTTTAATACAGACACTAATCAAATCTGTGCTAATCAACCTGTAAAAAAATATTGTAATCCGTAAATGATTGGAGCATACAGACATCCTAACATCTGATTATACAAAGTAATGAATTTTCAATTAATTTAAAATCGTTATCTGGAAAGTAGGCATCATAAGTTTCGTTTGGATCATTTTGTTAGTTTTATTTGTGAATCAATGTATTTTATTTTTGCTGTAGTGGTAAAAATTTTGCAGTTTTAAAATTAGGATATATTTTATTTTACTGTCTATTAAATATGTTGTTAACAACGTGTATTTTCGTCAGATTTTCGTACACTAAATCAATAAGTCGCATTCTGAGGGAAGGGGGGCCAAAATCAGTCTTGCACCTCGGACCCCTTAAAGCCTAAATCCGCCACCTTTGAAGAATAAATAAACCCAGTAATGCAAAAAACGTAATTCGCAACCACAGCTAAAAATCTCTAAATGGACCTAATTCAGCATAAATTATTTTCGGATTCAACGAAAATTTGCTAAATTCGTCACAAAGCCTGGATAATCTTAATTTTCCCTCGACCCAATCTCAAATACTCCTTCTCGTCTTTTTATGATAGATCACTTCGTAATTTTTTAGTCAGATAGCTAATGCAGACAAAACAGTCGTGAAAGAACTCAATCCTTAAACAAGCTCTTGGATCTAAAATTCAAAACCCCCTGGTAGGTGGAACCAATTAGCACCATTAACGCTGCCAACGGGAGCACAGGCTATTCCTTTTGTGAAGGCCTTGGAAGTGATTAAGTTAACATCACTGAATTAGCTCGAAATCAAAGTCGCGAGGTTTCCCTCCAGATATTATTAATGAACTAGCTCCATTTTAATCTCGAAATAAACCTTTTAAGATTTTCGTCTAGGTTCGCAAAATTCCAACTTTATTATAGAACCAACAAGTTTCGGCTAAAAAACAAAAACTGATCAACCGTCTGGCTGACATTTCAGTCTTTTGTTCTCGGCGCCGTTAATTAAAAACTTTCCTTATCTTTCTCCGCTAAAAAAATCGTTACGTTACCGCGAATGGAAGAGAGACGGGGGCGGGTTTCAACCCGCATAAACGAGGTATTTTCCCAGTCGCTCCGCCGCCGCCCTCGTGCTCTAAAATTCAAAGCCGCTGCCTCATCCTTCGTACGACTCCATCTGGAGACCGTCCCCTTTATGATGCGCTTGCTCCAGGGGTTACAAAGCGTGGGATTCTCTCGAATGGAAATGGTGAGGTAGGATGGAGAGATTCAGCCTCGGGACAGAAGGGAAACTCGTCAAGGTCGAGAGATGAAAGATCGTACCTCCCCTCCCACCCCCTTTCCTCCCTTCCCAACCCCTTTCCTCCCCTCCCACCCCTTTCCTCCCCTCCCACCCCCTTTCCTCCCCTCCCAACCCCTTTCCTCCCCTCCCACCCCTTTCCTCCTCTCCGACCCCTTTTCCTCCCCTCCCACCCCCTTTCCTCCCCTCCCACCCCCTTTCCTACCCTCCCACCCCCTTTCCTCCCCTCCCACCCCCTTTCCACCTCTCCCACCCCCTTTCCTCCCCTCCCTCCATCTCCCAGAAATCTAGGGAACGCCTCGGATGATTCAATATCGGATTGCCGACGAGGTTAGATATTTCGAATATTTCCCACTGAAACGTTATGGCTCGTTTCGGAGCAGTGCAAGCCAACCGAACCTGGTATTCGCAGCTCCGAAACTGCCAATTTTTCATATACCCGTGATGGTGAATAATTCCAAATGTGAGTTAACGGGCTCACCTTGTAGGTGGCAACTAATTGTCAATTTGTTAATCGTTAAACGGTTTGAAAAACCAGATGCTCAATTCGGTTGCGCGACAGCCATCCTCAGTGGTATTTTATGAGCAGATTTTAACTGTTAAAAATATTTTCAAGAAAATATTAATTATGATTCCTTCCATTAACGCAGAAATCCTTGGTGATGCATGTATTATTGCCAACATATTATCAACATATCTCTATGCAATTTTAACGATTGCGAAACACTTGAAAAAATCCATGACCTAACAGCGACTTGTTATCTATACATTTGAATTTCAAAACAAAATAACTACCTCATTAAATGTAGAATTCGTCATTGAGCAAAACAAGTTTACAAAATGATTACGCGGGTTGACACGAAGGAAATGCAAAATAATGCCTCGCATGTAAAGCGGCTATCTTCCTTTTTTGGGCGACTGACAACCGCCTTTGTTTAGCAGCACCGAATTCACCAACCGAAATGATTCATGCCTCTTGAGTTTCGGAATAATTAAAATCATTTCTGTTTTCCAATTCGAGCGTCTCGTCCAGGAATAAAAATTGTCCGCCTGTTATTGGCAGGTCGGGAATGGATTGGCACTAAACTCGGCCTTCGCGACCGGTTCATCCGACCCCATCCTACCTCAATCTCCACGAATCTCTCCCTCGTATCCCTTCCATTTCTCTCTCTCCATCTCGCTACTCTCCCTACCCCACTAAAACGGCCGATCATCGACCGCTGCACTCGACCCACACTCCCTCCCTCCCTCCCTCCCCTCTTCTTCCCTCCCCTTTTCTTCCCTCCCCTTCTTCCCCTCCCCTTCTTCCCCTCCCCCTTCTTCCCCTCCCCCTTCTTTCCCTCCCCCTTCTTCCCCCTACACTTCTCCCCCTCCCCTTCTCCCCCCTCCCCTTCTCCCCCTCCCCCTTCTTCCCCCTCCCCCTTCTTCCCCCTCCCCCTTCTTCCCCCTCCCCCTTCTTCCCCTTATACCCCTCCCACTTCTCCCTCCTTTTCTGTGCGCATGCTGTCTCACCCTCTGCTCTCCTCCGCATCCCTCCTCGTCTCCCTTTTAACAGACACACTCGTCTCCCATGCCGAGGAACGCCCTCTTCCCAAGCATCCCCTATCGAACCCGACCGTCCTCTCCTCCGAGCAGGGCGTTGCACCTGTCTGGGACATAACCCGATTCAGCACCAACACTACACGCGCCTTCCTGCTGGGGGGTGAGTCCGGGCGGGAGAGGGGTTCGAAAAATGAAGGCGCGCCGTGCGTATGGTTCCACGCCATGCGTGGGCGAATGCGCGCGCATTTTGGAAGGCGGGGTGCGGGGAGCCGAAAGGGTGGCCTCGTGCGGGTACAGGAGGGAGGAGAGGAAATCTTCTGTGAACGGGTGCCGTGTGCTGGGAGGGAGATCTTTCGCGGCGGGAAGATTCTAAATATCGCTCAATCCCTTCGTTCCGCCAGCAGGAGGAGGGAAGCCACATCCGGGATCTCCGTTAAAGTTCGTCGGGATCCTCGTCTTTTGAGGGTCGCGCAGCTTGGCCCTCGTCCGCCTCCATGAGTCGAGTTGCCTCGACGCCGAGCCATCGCAACGGGAGATCACCGCGCAAGAAGACAGCGGCGCGTGGACGTCCCTCTGGATCTGGAGTGGCTGTCGGAAGCTGAGTATCCTCAAGGCGGGATATCGCCGATAAGGGAGTGGGAAGGCGCGAGCGGTGGAAGGAGAGGCCGCGGAAATGAGCGGAGACGACAGGAGGAAGAGGCCTCGATTCGGATCCTTGAGGTACCACAGGGTGAGTACTCATCATGCCTCTTTAAAAACAATACACATCTCCATCTCTTCCTAACGACAGCCTAACCCAATGAGATTTAGAGGTAATGTTTCACCTGTAAAGGTTAAAAAAATCTCACCAAATTATTTATTTTCCTTATAAAAATTAAGTTAGGACATTAACAAAACGTTAGAAATTCTTGATTGAGTTGGTTGAAAATGTATTTAATATTTTGCAACCAATCACGTGAGGTTTTTCGTGAACTTTATACTTCGCGCTCGTCCTTGCCCTGCTTATTTTTTGTAATTTACACGCGTTGCTTTTTATGGAAATATCTCGATAAATAGGTACTAATGAAACGGCGTGTTTTTCATAAGTAAGCTGGGCTCAGAATTTCAATGTCGCGGAAAAAGCGGGGAAAAACTCACAGCACGACCGTCTTAGTTCCAGGATTCGCCGCTAGAGCTCATTTTCATTCACAAAGGGTGCATTAGTGGGAACCACAAGTTTGCGAAATTTTGAATGAATTTCATTATGCAAAAAGTACAAAAATATAATTAGTCATTTTGAATGCAATTTGGATAATACTTATTATCGTAATAAATGAATGTATGTTATATATATAATCATAATCTCATAGGTCTATAAATATAATTTATCTCGGTTACATATTTAATAATTTACTTCGTCTAAAGATATACTGCCACCAAATAAGATTATAAATAAAACTAATAAATGCGAGGCAAATTATTAGAATGCAACCATAATTTAAATTTTTGTCATTTGATGTAAATTAATTATTATAACCTTAATCATTCTTTTGGAATATTTTAATGGATTTATTAATTATATGCAAGTAACTATATACAGAATAAATTAACATTGCAGCCTAGTAGGTCATTCAAATTCGACACTTTTTGACGATTAGGGGAAATAATTCATAAAGTTTTGAAACTTGGCACATTTGTTCGTTAGGGCAACCTAACTAACATAACAAAGGTTAACGTGCCTGTCGTGTACGCGTCGGCCGCTATGACGCCAAAAATTCTCGTCGGAGCACGACCCGCACTTGGCCTTTCGCGAATAACTCGGAAACGGTCAAAACTGTGGCGAAACTCTACGTGAACAAACATGTAGAGAATAAAATCTCCTGCAAGAAAAGTTCTTTGCAGTTTTTTTGCTACTGCGATGGTATAGCAGAAAATGAGCGTTTTTGCGGAACGCCACACCACCAGCTGTGGTAGAGGTCCAGACGCGTTTTTTATAGTGGTATCCCCTTTAGGCACTAATCCACTGTTTATGTCAATTACCTAACATAAGTAATAACGAGCTCACAACACTTGATTTTAAGACAGCGTGCGGCCTGCGTTCCGCAAACAACGCTCATTTTCTGCTATACCATCGCAGTAGCAAAAATCTGCAAAGGGTCTTTCCTGTAGGAAACTTTATTCTCTACAAGTTTGTCTACGTACAGTTTCGTCGTATATTTGACCGTGACCGAGTTATTCGCGAAAGGCCAGTCGCGAGTAGTGCTCCAGTGGCAATTTTGGCGCCAAAACGGCCGACGATTACACGGCAGGCATGTCAACTTTTGATATGTTAGTTAGGTTGTCCTAACGGATAAATGTGCCAAGTTTCAAAACTTAATGAATCATTTCCCCTAAAAGGTCTAATTTGACTGGTCTATAGCCAAATGGTCGATTTGTAACGACTAATACGATAGTAAAAGAAATTTCGTATCTATCTCGCGTTTTGGCAGCTTAAGACTCACGCGAGATACTTTATTTTTAATTACTTTTATCCGTCATAACAAGTTTAAGAATATAAACTCATGAAATAATCTCCAGTTACTAGATAAATGTTTGTTTTAAAATTTACAAACCATTTTTTAAAATATGACGCGGACGCTAATTTTCTCTTCTATTGTGAGTTTCTATCGTAACTCTATCTTTACCGAGTCATTTTTGGAATTCTTAGTGTGTGAAATCTTTGTTTCTGAATTGCAATGCCTAAAAGGTTTTAGTTTTTAGTTTTAGCACCGGGATTTTCAAATTCCCGCGTCAATTGCAAGTGTTTATGGCTTCCATCGTAAATCTTTTGCAAGTATTAGTCTTTTATCCATAATAAGGGCATGGTATTTGGATAAGGATATATTAAAATGGCATTTATAAAAACTCGGGTTTGATATATGAAAGCAGTTCCTGTAATAACGCATACCTAAACCAATAACTATTCGTGAGTATGGCGTATGGATAAAAACGCGGAACTGCGAAAGAATGTATTATTTTAATACCAGCCCATCGATTTCCTCAATTCACTAGAATTGTTGGATCTCATTCTTAAAGTGGGCTATCCGCTAATTTTGGCTCGTGATTTTAATGCGCATAATTGGACTATAAAGAAAGGAAACTAATTTTAATGCTCAATAAGCCACATTTAAACTGTATTTGTCACGGAAGCAAGAAAAATCCCCAAATTTTTCATGCTACGAATTTATTCATTTCTCTCGGATAAGGGGAATGCCGCTGTTTTTTTTAAATCTAGCTGGCATTTTCAACGTCAAGCGACAAATCCCAAGGCCATGCCTTCAAATAATTGGATTTCTGTTGCAACTTCCCTTGGTCAATCATGAGTCAGAGTCATGAACTAGAGATAAAAACTTCACTTGTCATGGAAGTTTGGAAATATCATTTCACCGACAATGCAATTTCCCGGTAAATTTGTGACGCTAGGCTTTTTGCTTTATACGTTTGCCTTTTAATTTTTTTAAATTAATTAATACAAGTATTTTCACTATTTAGAGTTTTGAAAAATTAAAACGTTAAAATGAAGATCGAATGCGGCATTGTTTCTATTATTTGTTTTTTTACGGAGTTTACAGAGTTTTCAATTAGCGACGAGTAAAAAGCCGTGGGAAGACGTCAAACCGATATATTTTTCGCTCAACTTCCACTTTTAATTAACTTGCGATACGACTGAATTTCCTAAGACGACGTATATTCTCCAAGGAGAAGGAATTATACTTTTTATCCAATTGTAACAAAGAAAGCTGGCTCATTCGACAACTGTGACAGTTGACTTTCAGTCACTGTCGTTACAAGTTCGCCCCTGAAGATGCCCACTTAGTGGGCGAAATGCATCGGGTTTTTAGTCAATTTTTATGGCTGAAGGAGTTGTCTCACTGATGAAAATTGAGCTATAAGTTAACCAAGTCACCAACCTTTACAGAGGCCAAAGCTAGGGAGTTGCGGATCAGAGCGGTAAAAATCAGTCTGTGCTGTCATGACATTTTTACATAACTTAAAAGAAGTTCTAACAGAAAAATATTCACCAGTCACGATCTTGGTTGTGCTGTCTACATATTGAAATCCCTTTTCCACGACTTCCAGTAAACGCTGGGCCGGGGACAGTAGTCCCGATTCGCCACGACTGTAGGATTGATAGATAAAACTTGATTCAAGGCTAAAATCAAAGTAATTGAATTTCCTCTAGAAATCTTTCGAATTTGATATTCCATCCCCGCGTTAAATTTAGATTTACTACTCCTCGTGGCCGATCATCCATACCAAAAAGGCAGAAAAGCAAAGGAGATTGCACTCCCGTGAGCACTAAACCACGACCGACATGAAAAGATCCAATCTATGCTTGGCATAATACTTAAGACTACCCAGCCGTGCGTAGCGTCCGAATACCACGATTAAAAAATAAAAAGTTTATGCTGAAATTGGAAAGAATAGAGAGAGTAGTTACTATGCGAGAGCAGGCGGACGATATGCGAAGAATTTTAATATTTGAGCCTCGACATTTGGTTAGAATTTTATTTTTTGGCAATTTCCGCTTCCGTTTTATAGGCAATATTGGGAAGAGCTTTTTCTTCGGAATATCAGTGAGAATCCATAGATACGATATGTAGGCAGTGGATTTCTCGTTCATTATCATTATAGCCATTAAACGGTGAGGAAATCTAGACTTTCCAACCAACTATAGGAGTTACCTTTGGTGCGAGGGCTTTCGCGGCGTTCTGCTATAGGACTCATCTGACCTGAGGACGCCGACTGCAACGCCGGCGAAACGTCGTCTTAAAACAGCCAAACAACGCGGTGAAACCGAAAGCCATGCAGCCTATAGGAGTTACCTTTATTATCAATTGGATTCCAGCCATAAACTCAATTCCCTTATTATATTCTGGATAAAATAACAAGATTGTGATAGAAATCAATTAATAGAAGGCTCGTGTAAACTTTTCTAACATAAATGCAAAAAATATTTACGAAAATCACGAAAACCAAGCAAAAACAAACAAAGTGAGCCGTGCACATTGATTCCAGGAGTCGGCGATTGTGTAATTAACTACTCCAGCTCGATAGATGGCAATAAATTGGAAAAGTGAATTCATATGCGCCATATTGCTATCGTAAAGGTTAAGTAATGCAAACATACCTAATGCCACGGACTTTGTAGTCTTTCTACTCTCTGCTATCACGATCCTACGTTTATTTCCTCTTCTGAGCACCCATTACTCTCAGATCCGTCCTATACATAGGTAATAGCGCTTACCGAGTCTATTTGATTCCACGTTAAACCTGCTGCAAAATGTCCAAACAACAAAAACGACCACTGCGGAATGTACACAGTTAAAACATCCAACGCATAATGTCCACACGCTAAAACGTGCGCCACATCTAAATGTTCACAGCACAATGTCCACTACGGAACCATAGAATAGTGTGGAGTCGTGTAGGGGCGAAGAAGAGCTTCCCGCCACCAACTGGAATCCCTACGAGTTGTTTTTAAATAGGGAGCAACGGACAAATATTGTCATCGAGGGTTTATGCTCGAAATTTCAAAATGTTGTCACTGTTTATCATGCAAATGTTTAGAGATTTCTTGAACACATTCAAGTTTCAAGACACGAAAATAGTGTTATTCAGATAATAGCAGAGCATATTAAAATAAAACAATTTGTTAACAAGACTTACCTCAAGAACCATTTTCATACAGCGGGCATTTTTAAAGTAAACATTTTCGAAGTGGACGTTTTGCAATGGACTATTTCTATTTTCCATTGCTTAGCTTCTCTGTTGCAGTGAGGCGAAACACATTTTAAGCCTCTTAAGCTGATATCCCATTATTTCTTAAAGCATTTTACACGTCATATTATTATATAATATATTATAACCAATCATAGTTCTCTCAAGATAAATTTAATGTTCAAATTTCGTCCCAAATTTTATTTAGATGCTGAAAAATGAAACTCTTAGCTGAAATAAGACTTGTTACAGCTGCGTTAGGTATCAATCATGACATGAAAAAATTCCCATTCAACCATAAAACGCATCTTTCTATATGGTGTATTAAATATGTTATTATTTAAATTTTATCCTGGCATTAAGCTGCTTTAACAATCATTTATATGGTTGTATTTTTTAAATTCTTCAAAATTGGATTGTGATGTCCCTTTTCTATTAATATGCATACCAGATAATTAATAATCACGCAACGTACTTTTTCAAAATTTATGCTCCTAAAGAATACAAAGCATGTAAAAAGCGGCGCGGCGCAAATTTTCTCCAGCAAGATAACCTGAAATGGCTACGCTTGTGATTAATTTTATAATTAATACACGTTAATTTTTTTCACGTTAAAACGAGCAGAATATAAATGTTTTAGTCCGCACACAAACCTGCCTGGCGTAATACGAAAAAAGCTCAATCATTTATTTTATTTTTGCGCCATCTTTATATTCACGTGGAAGGCATAAATTTTGTCTATCGATAAAAACATTTTAATTTAATAATACGTATCCTTATCTATTCAGCTTATTCACGCTGTCTCAATTAAACAATTTCTGTGCAAGGTATTAAAAAATAAGTAACCTTAGGGTTTGTTCTCTTCGAATGATTGAGGGTTGATGTTGCCTGCCTCCTAATTCTAGATTCACAGGTTCGAATCCTACTGAGAGTATTGTCAAATACATTCGTCTTTATATATATATATATATATATATATATATATATATATATATATATATATATATATATGGTCATTGTATAAATCCGTAATTTTACGAGTCAATTAAGAATAAATTCCGTGTCCAAAAAACGTACGAATCAACAATATGCGCAAAGTAAGCATCCTCAGCGCTATTTACCGATCCTTAATTCTGGTAAAGGGGATGAACTATCGTAGAACCACAACTGAGGAAGTTTACATACTTAGTGGCAGAGGCGTACACATAGATTTCGCAACCGCTATATGGCCGCTGGAATTAGCTATACCCTTCCCTTTTTGTTACCAGAGATTACCGTTTAAGATTGGAAATCAGAAAATATAGTTCTGGCAGCTTCCAGTCTATGATATGTTAAACTAAGGCGAAGTTCTGGAGGTTTATCCTCCCGTTTCGGAAAAGCCTCGGATCGGATTTAGGAGCTGTAAAGAGACTCGCGCCTAACCCAATAATGACATCAATTTCTCACGTGCGCCTATCCATTCGCCCCCTTTGTTGGGTCGTTAAGCGCACCCCCTTCCCCTCTTCGAACCCTTCCGCATCTCCCTTTCTCTCTCTCATCACTGCACCACGTAATTTCTCAGTCACCCTCTTTCCCTGCCTCCCTCTGTCCTCCCCCGTCCTTCAAGTTCGATTCCCTCTCCCTTCGTAGGCACTTGTTTTCTTCCGCCTGGAGAATGGACGAGTGCTGCGCTTGACACTAGGTGGCACGGCGAGCGTGATGTGACGAGGATGGAGAGCGCGTTTTGTGAATGGAAGTTTCTTTTTTTTTGTGCGTTGGAGGTCATGACGGAGAGGGTAGAATGATGGTGGAAATGGGTTTTCAGTGTAGACATCCCGTATGGGGGAAAACGGGAAAGAAGAACGAGATGAAGAAAAATCCCTCGAAATTGGTTCCGCTGGGGAAAAAAGGAATCAGAAAGGTCGTTTGCGAGATGACCGTAAACTCGAAAAGATTGCGTCGTTACGGCCGAGGATCGAGAGAGCGAGAATTTACCCGTGTACTACGAATACTATTACAAGCAAAAAGTTTATCTTCGTCGTCTTCCTCTAGTCATCTTTATCAACGTGTTTATCTTGCTATCTCTGCATTCTTATTTGTGCGGTTCAATTTTAATAAAATGTTTCAAATAAAAGAACTTTTTGACGAAACAAAAAGCGATCGTTCCTATAAATATTTTGTCTACTTTACCGTGACATAAGGTGGGCATTATTCCTACGAATGAAAACGGGAAAATACTTTATTTTGTGAAACCTTATGAATGCAGAGCGTAGGTTCGTTCATCAGCGGCGGATTTTGGCCTCCTAGGGCCCCTAGCGCTAAACATTTGGGAGCCCCTGGCGCTAAGCAGTCGAGGGCCCTGCAATCTAAATATATAGTGAAACCGCACCTAATGTGACCTCTTAACGATCGTTTTTCTATGAAATCGTAGAGGTGTTCCACTGATTTTTGAATTGAGGCATTTAATATTTCTGAGATTATACACACGAACATTTTATCAGGGCCGCATACTTCAAGAAAGGGAGAAATTCAGGATTTAGGGTAACTGAGCCGTAGGGAAATCTTGCCTTTTCCCCCAATTTTCGCGGATCAACACAGAACCCCAATCTTTCGCGGAACCCTGGGGTCCCGCGTAACCCAAGTTGAGAAGCACTGCCATACGTCACGGGGCCCCATAATTCACGTGGCCCCTGGAACGCGCTAAGTGCGACCCCCCCCCCTAAATTCGCCACTGTCATTAATTACTTCTGAATATTCCTTCGTCTAAAATTATGTTATGAATATTGATTGTGAAATTTCACATCTCGAGAAAGATTGTCTATTTTTTTATTAGAAAAATTTAACCCATACTTAAAACTATCCACAAAAACACAATTATATCTTCAAACGCTCTTGTCAAGGGAAATATCATTCCTAAATGGAGAAAAAATAACGCGTATATTTCACTTACAGTTCCTTCGCCGAAAGGCTGGACCGACAAACTCCACACGGAACCGAAGAAACCAATTTCGTCTTTTTTTCTTTCAAGCAGATAGCATGAGAAAGTGATTTATCACCCGCAAATCTTCCCTTTTCTCCCATAAAACGATATTCTATTCTGGTCTTGAACCTTACTCTCCCACTGTCCGCCATCCCTTTAATTTTTATATTTAGTCCGGAGTACGAGAAGAATATTGCGTCACCTCAACCTGCTTAGACCGGGATTTAGCGAGACGACCGTCCAGAATATCCTAGAAAAAAGAAAAAGGAATTTAGCAGGTAGGGAAAAAATCGTTCCCCCCAGGTGGCGCGAGCAGTCAGTCTTCAAGGAGAAGATAGCGCAGTTCGTGGAGCGCGCTCATTCCTCCCTTCGACCTTAGCCGTCTCAGTTACAAATAATAGGACGAGCGATTGACTGTCATTTGTTTGTCGTTGAGCAATCGTACGGAGGAGGAGGTCGCCATCCTCCTTCCCGGCTCCTTCCTTTACGCCTATCCCCTCCGCCCCTTCTTCCGCCACGTCCGCTTCTTCCGCCTACTCCGCGCGTTACCCCTTCCCCTCCCCCTGCCTCACATCATTCCTTCGTAGGCTCGGTAAAAAAGCTCCGCGAGTGGGTTGAGAGAGAGAGAGAGAGAGGGTGGGAGGGAGAGGCTGATACGCCGTCTCGCCGAGGAGCATTGAGTGCGTGGAGGGAAGTGAGTGGGAGGAGGGGGAGGATAAAAAAATATCGAGATGTTGATAAGATGAATCCTTTGAGATGGAGGGAGGTGAGGAAGGGATAGGCCACGATAAAGAGATTTGGGAAGTGAAAGTGAAGGCGTAGGAAGGAGGGCGGTGGCGTGGGCGTCAAAGGAACGGAGGAGGAGAGTTGAAGGGTGCAAGGGAAAAAAATGAAGGCATTAAGGATAAAGCGGTCTGACGAGGAAATAGATTTCCAATTCCCTCTTTTACATAAGACTTGATGGAAAATTTTGCAGCGGTTTTCAGAGGGCGTTAAATTGAGCGAGGGTTCAGTTTTAGCTGATGCAAATTAATACATCTTCTGGCGACTTGTTGGAAGTGAAGTGAGGAATGGCGTAGTTAAATTGAGGAAAAAAACGAGTATTTCCTTTTCCTCTTTTCTTCTGGATCCGACGCGAAAGAGGAAGGTAACAGGTGACTTCTTGTCTTGACACCAGCAAAATTAGCTTACTTGTTTCAGAAAACAACATCGTATTCTCTAGAAATTACCACGTACTTTATCAATATCTGCTATAGGTGAATCACCACTGATGACAGCTGCTTTATAGCCAAAATGCGCGTATGAGTTTCCAATCGTTTTATGACCAATACTCGAGACGTATTTTGTCAAAAGGATTTTGGTAAAAGTGTTTAAGTTTCAATCTCGTTTTTGACCCATTAGGAAATAACGGATGACTGCGCCAACAGTAAAACTAATTGCTATGGATGAGCGGCGGTGAAAAGTTCAATAAGGCACTCACAAGAGATGATGTTATGGGGAAGCCAAAAAAATATGGCGAGTAACATTAGAAATGAGTGAGCTAAAATACGTCAGATATTAAAAGATTCGAATGAGTGCAGAGTAGATGCAGTATCGCGAGTGAAACGTTTTTCCGTAATAACTTCGCTAAAAGAAACAAACATCTCGGTCGTAAAAGAACTTAACAGGATCTTTAAAAAAAAAACAATTTTGAACTAAATTAAGCGTGGCAGAGGTAACAAGTTGTCCCAGTAAGGTGAAAGCTTCGCTGGCTTGGCAAAAGACTTTAAACGATTGTGATTTTCTTTCAATTGGGAAGCGATAAAGTACGCAGGTAAATGAAAATTAATATCTTAGCATCCCCTGTTGGAGATGATTTTCTTTATATTTTTATTATGATAGAGTCGCATCTGGAAGGTACAGCGCCCATTGCAAAGTTTTAAGGAAGCACCTTTCAAAAATAATTTGAGTATAATATTTATTTCCCTGCCTAATGATAAAGGATAATTCATTCTAATTAAATAATTGAAATATTTGAACAAAAAATATTTCATTAAAGGAAAGCATATTTTTGGCGTATTTTATGGGAGTCCTTGGGCGCCTTTTGTAAGCAGTGCCTGTGGCAAATAGCACCTTAGCCACACCCTAGTTACGAATCTGATGAGTGAGAAAAAACGTTTAATTTTCGTTATGTTAACATAACACTGCTCTGTAAAATGGAAGCCAACAAAATTTAAATTAAAACCATTGTATCTGAAACTGACATCATGTTGCGATTTTTCAGGCGCAAAATTCATTTCGGTAGCGTAGGTAACAATACGAGACTGCATCGTAAATACGGCTTCTAAATAGCCGCTCTATCCTTTGTCTTGTAGAGCTAAGTGTCATACTGCTCAATTCGTATGCGTTTGTTTATCTCACTAGAACCTGCACAAGTAACGAATGAAGCAGGATAATCTCTAAGTGAAGGAGAATTTCCGAAGAAAATCTCAGGCTTGATGGTTCTACGGCCTCCAGTCTATTTAGACAAATAGCTGTTGTCATGAAAATTACTCATATGGATAACGTACTTTTTACATTACATTTCAAAGTAAAAAAAAACCGGCAACCTTGGCAGTTTTTGGAATTTTCTGGTCTCTGACATACCCACGTGGGCACGCACGTGTATTATATTTACCACTTCCGCTTACAAAATAAGATACACAGGTAATGATTGTGCAACGGCAATTTACTTCTTGTAGTTGTAGGTTGAGCTGCTAGCGATAGGATTTTCAATCCAGGAAGGATTTTTCGCTACATTCAGTGTTTACATCTAATTCAAGTGAATTTATTTCTCGCAGCTCATATGAAATATATTTAAATGTCCATTTTCGGGTAATTTCGGTTTTTGAATATCCGGTTTTTGATTTTGTACCGTACTATCACAAAAAGTTCTGTTAAATATTATTTTAAATAAACGCTGTTACCGTGTTTCTGTTATAGAGCGTACATTTATTTCTCTGTGGTTCTTTTGAGCACTTGGTCGCCGAGGTCACTCGTGTCCAAGAGGAGTCGGGTTCTGATGTGCGGCTCACCATTTGTAGTATTGTCCCGCGGATTGACTGTGGTTCGGAGGTTTGGAGCCGCGTGGTGGGGCTAAACCAAAGGCAATGGAATTTCTGTGTGGGCATGGGAGTCGACTTCGTTGATCTCCGGCCGGTTCTCGGATCGTGCAGGGTACCCCTAAACGGCTCTGGAGTCCATTACACGACCGAGGCTTCACAGAGTGTAGCGTGTAGGATCTTCGACCATGGTAGGTCTTTTTTAGATTAGAGAGTAGGGTAGGGTGTAGGCGTAATAGGAGATTTCATAGGGGCATCGAGTGTAATACAGTTTCTGGTCGCGAAGTGAGAGAGTCCACCTGCAGAAGCCGTAATAGAGCAGTTAATGCTTCGGGCGATAACGAGAAATAAATATTATAGTTTTAAACTGCCGCAGCATTCGTAGGAAGTCTGCCGAACTCGAACACGTAATTCGCACGTTGCATGCGGATGTAGTTATAGGTACGGAAAGTTGGCTCACTGAAGATATCGCTAGCCAAGAAATTTTTCCGAAAAGCTATAGAGTATACAGAAAAGACCGTGCCAATAGAATAGGTGGCGGAGTATTTTTGGCAATAAGTGAAAAGTACGATAGTTGTCAGATCCCTATTATCGATGAAACGACCGAGAGCGTGTGGTGCCGCCTAGGTAAGGATAATTCGAAAAAGATATATTTATGCTCATTTTACAGACCACCTAATGCCAAAGTTGATTACATTCTAAGTTTAGAGAGGCAATTAGCCGAGCTTAGATCTACTATGAACGAAGGTTATGTGATAATTGGAGGCGATTTTAACTTACCGTCAATCGATTGGGAAAACCTATGTTTCGTTACGGGAGGTAAAGAACACGAATCGTGTGAAGCCTTAATTGACACGTTTCATGAATATTCCTTAATCCAGATGGTACGAAAAGCCACGCGTTCGGGCAATGTTCTCGACTTGCTTGCTTCTAACATCCCGCATAGGATAACTAAGGTATCCACAGAGGAGGGACTTAGCGACCATCGAGCTGTGTATGCTCAAAAGACATCCTAAGCCTCTTCGGAATGTATACGCTTTCGCCAAGGCCGACTTTAAAAGTTTCAGCTTACATCTCAAAAGTACCTTTGTCAGTTATCGTGAAAAGACAGAACGATTAGGTATGGAGCCATCATGGTTATTATTTAAGGATATACTAGGAAAAGGTATCAATAGATTTATCCCCAGTAAGTTAAAATCTGATAAGAAAGAACCGCGTTGGTTTAATAAGGAAGTCAGGATTGCCTTAAGACGGCAGAGGCGTAGCCACGCAAAATTGAAAAACATGCCTACCACCGTTTCCGATGAGTATCGCACAGCTATAGTCCATGAGTATAACAGTGCCCGCGTACTAGCGAGAAAAACCATGCGTAACGCATTTAACACCTTCCGGAATGAGGTATTAAATACAAAATTGAAGGAGGATCCAAAAGCGTTCTGGTCCTATGTAAGAGAAGTCAAGGGAGGGGGTCCTCCAATACCCTCGCTGCGATGTGATTCCGGAGACATCCTTCACGATGGGGAGGATAAAGCTAATCTACTAAACGTTTACTTCGCGAAGGCGTTCACGGCAGGTGGAGATAGACTTGAAGATAGTCTTATTCCCGATGGATGTACTCGGATGGATAATATTAAAATCTCTGAGGCAGGAATAGCGAAGCAACTGGGTGCGATAAAGCCCAACAAAAACCCAGGACCAGAAGGAATTCCCGCGCGTGTATTAAAAGAACTAGCTGGAGAAATAGCTCCCTTCCATCGGATAGTTTTTGAGAAATCTCTTACCCTCTGTGAGGTTCCTGATGATTGGAGACTAGCACACGTCACACCCATTCATAAGGGAGGTGACAAAGAAAACCCCGAAAATTATAGGCCGATTTCTCTAACATGTGTGCCGCAGGGTAGTGATCGGACCTATGCTTTTCTTGCTTTATATAAACGACATCAGCTCAGTTGTGAAAAGTAATATCAGGCTTTTTGCGGATGACACCGTAGTCTATAGAGAAATTAGTGGTCCTAGCGACCATCGTCAGCTTCAGGATGATCTGGATGCGTTATCTGTTTGGTGCAAGAAATGGCAGCTAGAAATCAATCAGAAAAAGAGTAACGTTCTAAACTTTTGGAAATCTAGAAGCCCATCGTCCATGTTTACCTACTCGATAGATGGTGAGAGCATTCCTGTTTCGGAATCCGTGAAATACCTCGGAGTAACCTTGAATCGTGACCTGTCTTGGGACACCCACATAAGACGAGTGATAGGTGCGGCAAATAAGAAGTTGGCTTTTGTGCGTAGGATAGTCAGGAAAAGCACGGAAAAGGTGAGAGAATCCTGTTATTTATCGTTGGTTAGACCTCAAATGGAATACGCAGCAGCGGTTTGGGATCCATATCAGAGGGGACTCATAAAGGATTTAGAAAAAATACAGCGGCGAGCAGCTAGATTCGTGAAAAAGAATTACGATAAAAAACAGAGCGTTACGTTACTCATTGATGAGTTGAGTTGGCCATCGTTGAAAGATCGTAGATTACAGGCGAGACTTAAACTTCTAGATAAATATAGGTCGGAGATATTCGTAAATGAAATGAAGGATATTATTCGACAACCAACGTATATCGGACGGAGGGATAATGAGGACAAGATTCGCGAAATAGATAGTAGGACGGAGAGGTATAAGGAGTCCTTTTTCCCTAGGACAATACGTGACCACAATAGATAACTGTGAATAATAATTATTTAGGAACTTGGTGAGCGGCACCCCCTGCCATCCACCGTCAAGGTGACTTGCAGAGTAATATGTAGATGTAGATGTAAATAATTGTAGAATCTAGTTTATCTAATTTTTAGGAGTTTTAACGAAAAGTAAAAAAGAACGCCTTATGGTACCGCCATGTCCGTACGTCAGCGTTTCATCTGCGAAAATACTAGGTGGATGTTCATGAAATTTGGTATTTAGGACATAAGGGCTATGAAAATAAGAAAATGGTAGGTATAAAAGGTTCACGTAGTCTAATCGGGAGTGCCCCTTTACTGGTGACAAAAAATTAACTTTTCTTTATCATCATCATGAGGTGTTCTGCCTCTAGGCAGGTCCCTGGCACCAGCGTTGTCTCCACTCATTTCTGTTCCTTGCCATTTCTTTCATTTCCTGATACCCTCCCCTTTCTTTCAGATCGTCAAACATTTTTATTCTTCTACGTCCCCTTTTCCTTTCACCTTCTACTGATCCTTCCAACACCATCAATAGTAAACCTTCTCCTCTCAAGATATGCCCTAACCAGTTACTTTTCCTCCTCTGAATTGTTTCAAGTAATCTTCTCTTCTCATTCACCCTTGTTAGTATTGCTTCATTCCTTATCCTATCCGTCCACTTAACCTTCTCCATCCGCCTCCACACCCACATTTCAAATGCCTCTAGTCTTTCTTTCTCTCTTTTCTTTAGCGTCCATGTTTCACACCCATAAAGCAATACACTCCAAACATAGCACTTCACAAGACGTTTCTTCAGATTTAAATCCATTTTACCACATAGTACCCGTTTTTTCCTATTAAATGTTTCTTTTGCCATTTCTTTATATCTCATAAAATATTAATTATAATAAAAAAACCTTCAAACAAAATTTATAGAACTAATCAAATGGCATATGTTTTGTTCGGTACATTTTTATCGAAGGAATAGCCGATTTCAAGAAAATCGAACGAGAAAGTCTTATCTCACTTTGAACGAAAAATTTCTCCCGTGTTTTTTATTGTCAACAAAAACAATCTTCGTGGCAACTGAAGTAAAAATCTGCTGTAAATACCTAATTACGTTTAATTTTCTTTCGTGGACACGCAACATTTGGTAAATGAAGGGAAATGAATTATCTACGACGAAGAAATGAACGTAAATACGTCTATTATCTTAACGTATACACAGCGTGTGAAAGTGAAAAGAAATGGGTAATTTACAATGAAGGAATAAACGTGAACATAAAGGCTATAAATACTACTATTCGAGTGAGGTATCCTCCCTTATAATAAAAGGCTATATTGGTTGGTTGGTTGGTCCATGTCACACTCTTAAAAAGCGAATAACTCGATCAAATAGGCATATATAAACTTTAAATTTGACAGAGATAATCTATTCGAATATAAAAATGCAGTGGCTAAGGAAAATTTACGAAAAACCTCCAGGGTTCGAATGCAGGGGATGATTTGCATTCTCCATAAGATAACAGGTAAAAATCGTCTTTTAGACGTACAGACTTATCTTCTTTTTGACATTAAAATTAGAAAAATGGACTCACGACCTTTAGATCTAGACCATTTTAACGAAAAAATTACAAGATTTTTTATTCTGCTCATGGTTTTTCGTCTAGCTTTCGAAATTCCTCATGTTATACGTTTAATTCACATATTTTTGGGAAATCTTGCCATTTTAACGGGATGTTGCCTTGTTATACCTCGAAAACCTATTGTTTTCTCAATCTTTATGTCTTGAAGCGTGCATTTGAAGACTTTAAATGAGGACTGCGATTGATTTAAAAAATTAATCGACTAATCAAAATTCTTAAATCGAAAATTAATCGATCAATTCGAACAATTTTACAAATTATCAAAAATCATAAATATAATTTTTTAAACCACAAAGGACTTTTTATAACGTTATATCGTCCTGAAAATATAATGAAAACAATGAAAATACTGAAAAAGATCAAACCAAACAATTTGTAATTATTAACCATACGGGCCAAATTCCATATCATAAACCCCTAACATAGCAAATGCTCTTGCATTCAAGCAGAAAACAATAAACAGTACTGAAAAATGTAATACTTGTGTCAAAGACTTAATTTCAATTTGTAAGTATTAGTCAATAAACTGTAAAATTTTATCTATCTTGGCCATTCTCGGAGACAAACAAGCATAGTCACATTTCCCGGTAGTAAAGACGCATTTTGTTAACAATATACCCAGACGAACTAAACAGTCTTTCGCACGGTACAGATGTTACTGGGACACACAGAATGGTCTTTGCAAAAGTAGCTAACATAGGAAAACGACGTTGATTCAGTTTCCACCATTTGAGAGTATTCTCTGTTTCCAGAATCCGATCTTCCTCTATGTAGCGAGACAGTTCTGATACTCTCACGCGTGCCTGTGTATATGGTTCATCATCTGAAGAGTCGGAGTTTGTAAACACCAGTATTAGTCTTCGTTTTTTCGCTGGTTTTCTGGCACCGTCATCGTTCAACTGCTGTTGTTCACTTGTGTTCTCTGACTGCTTTCTGCTGTTATAAAACGCTTCAAAATCGTCACGTACTACTTTCCACACTGCTTCCCTCTTATTTTTTGGAAAACATTTGAATTTCTTGGACCTTGGGTCTAAAGACGTAACCATTTGCAAAATTGATAGTATCCATACCTTAAAATCTTGTAGTTAGATCGTCTAAAGTAACTGTTTTGAAGCATGCAATGGAACCTGGATCATCTTCATGAAGTGGAAGCACAGAGCTACAGACACGAACTGTTCGGCACCTAAAAACTGCGTCGCCATCATCAACTTTTCCATCTGCATTGAACTTAAACGCAAAATGTTCATTTAACTTTTTTGTTATAGGTTTCATGCTTTTGTTGTCCGCCATTTTGGTAACCGGAAATGGGTTTTAGTCGATTAATTAAATTTTAATCGATTAAAATTTTGAAAGATGAATCGGTTAATTAATCGTTAAAAATCGCAGCCCTACTTTTAATACAAGAAGGAAAGGAAGACAGAAGGAGAGTTAAATGATTTTCTGAAAACAACGTTCGTTGCGTTATTAACGTGATGGAATATAAAGAGCTGAAATACCATCCATAATGATTAAAAATAACAATAATGAGCTAAATTCAATATTAATGAAATAGAAACAGCATGATAATCTGAGGAACGTGCTGGAAATTTTAATAAACAAACCGAGCATGTAAACAATTTATAGAGTGAAGGGCTGGGCGATAGGTTACGGGAATTGGGTAGAAGAATGGAGGACTTGAGGACGGTTTGGGAAATAGGGAGAGATAGAGAGGTTTAAAAGAATCACAAAAATAATTGTTGCCCTTTCGTTGGTCTGAATGTAAAGTTATTAAAACGCGATTAACTAGATCAAGGATGTAGATAGAAAATTGAAATTTGACAGAAATTTATATGAGGTAATCAGAATTAGTTTATTTAGGGTTGACATGGTATTTAAAGAAACAAATGTCCGTTTGTGGCGCTATTTTGAGGGGGGATATATTGCAATTCCTTCGAATAAAACTAATAAATTTTAATTTAATGGAACGACATTTTATGTGGACTGAAAATTAAACAATATATAATACACATTATAGTATGTTCCAGAGAGTTGAATTCTATACTTGGCATCATATTCATGCTTCATCAATGCAACATTTTAGTGCTTTAATACGGGTCAGACTTTTATACACTGGTATAACACATACTATACCTATTAAATAGTTAGATGGAGAAAAGGAAAGGGAATGGAAATGAGCAGAAATGGAGGAAGAGGCCGACCTAGCATTTGCATAAGATTAAAAGGAGCTGCGGTACAAAAATTACAATAATAAATTATAAGTCATTCTAAAACATTTCATACGATCGAATCATGCGTCATTTCCAAATGGAGAGACTTCACAAAACTACATTAACGTTATTACGTTTTAAGTAATTTATACTTTGCTCAAATATTTCAAGTAAATTTCTGTAGATTCTTCATACATTATATCTTAATATTTCGATTTTACTCTTATTTCATCAAATATTTGGATGTGTTTGGTCCCTCTGATAATAATTTTGAAACAATATAATTAAAACAAAGATAAATTTCAAAAACTGATTTAATTGGGCATGGAATCCAAACCAGCCCATAGCATAGTTTACTGATTTTTCATTACGAAATCAGATATCTTTGGAGTAATTTTATGATGCTTTAATGCGAGAGAGAGGAAGAAAGGAGAGAGAGAGAGAGAGAGACAGAGGGTGAGAGAGAGGGAGTGTGAGACAAAATTAAATGTTCCATAGATTAAAAATAGTTTTTGGCATATAAGAATTGTATAGCGTAATGTATTTCTTTGTCATAAAATTTCTATTCGCTTAACACTATTTCTACTCTTTGGAACACCCAATTATGTGAATTTGATATCCATTAATTACTATTTAGTGCATATAAACGTTAGTTTCCTTAATATTTGATTTCAATTTTATTTTAATTTAATACACAATTCACGCATACCCGTCATATTTGACGGGCAATTACTCTAGTCTCTATTAATAAAAGCCCTACTCTATGCCTAACGCTGACGTTATCGATGGCACATTTTAACGCGTTTTTAACAAACTTTTCGATTAGGTGGAAAGTAAAAATTTTGCAGGAATTTTTTATACAGATATAAAAATTAAATGACGAAAAAAAAACGAAAAAAGACCTGGATTCGACTCCCGAGGGGCGATTTTCATTTCCCGCAAGATAACACGTAAAACGCGACTTTTTAAAGTGCAGCCTTTTATTATTTTGGATATTCAAATTAGAAAGAATTGACGTACGATCTTCGAATTTAAACTATGTTTTAGGAAAATTAATGAAGTTTCTTATTCATCTTTTTCCGCCTACCGTTCAAAATCTCTCGTATTAAACATTTAAATCACATATTTTGGGAAAATATCGGCTTTTAAACAGGACGACCACGTCATTGTTAAACTTCGAGAATCAATTGTTGTCTAAATCCGCTTATGTGTAATATATATGAGTGCATAGATCTTATTACCAACTTTGATATTAACTTCGCCTAAGACGAGTGATCTAGCCACCTCGCCCACCAGATCCTTCAGTTGGCGCTGCGATAAATGTATATTTGAATTCGCGTGGGAAGATAGGCAAGCTTCCATCATAGCAACGAGATTAAACAAACTATTGCCATTGTTCGTGTTGTAATAGAAATCTCTTTATTTTAATGTGGATTTGTATTGATACAAGCATTCCTACGTTTTTTGACTGGATATTTCTGCTAATAATTGTAAGTTTTTATTTATCGTATTTGTTATTGATAGTAAGCTTTTATTTATCTTAAAAACTTTTTGTCTTGATTCACTATTTAAGATAGGTAATACTGGATGTTAATTTGGACAAATTTAAATGAAATATTTTAAAGTGCTGTGTTGTAACTTAGCAATTCTTCAACTAACTATAGTTATACCGTGTTTTATATGGATGGTTTGTATGATGTTAGGAATGTCATTTAAGTTAGGTGACTAAAATATGTAATATTCAACAATTTCATTCATACTAGTATCTAAAGCTGAATTACTCTGAACTAGCAGTATATTTTCGTTGATTTTAATCAATATGAATGGATAAGTCAGTATTTTCATTAATGAAACAAAAGATACTATCCAACTTCTTACTACTTATATACCAAACATTCTTACGTTTGCCACTGAGTTCTCTACTTCTATCTGCAATTCTCTCAACTGTAAAAAGATTAAATAGAGAGACCCCCACATCACTCAACAGCTGATGGGTAGACACTTCTGCAACTTTTTAAGCCCATGCAAGCAGAAAGGTTATCATAATTATATTATAGAGTTTTGTCATATTAAAGTATTAACTATTTAAAAGTTGGTTATAAAAATGAATTTTTATATCTTCACTTGTATTATATTACCGTAATCGTAGTCGTAGGCAAACGTTTTGGTAGGTTGGTTATAGTCTATTGGGAAGCTTATATCTCCGTCGCTGTTTGGGCTATTTCATCATCTATAATTTGTAAAGATGAGGAAATCTCCTGTTCTTTAACGGACTAAATTTAACCGGAAACGTTAAATACTTTCTTTTTTAAGGGGAATTTTCCCACAACCCTGCACTCCATAAGAAAAGCATTGGAATCAGTTTCGGACATTATATAATCGCATTTTAAAATTAGTTAAAATCAAGATACGAAGTCGGGACCTAAACGGTTGTGTTAGAAAAAGAAAGAAGTTCATTTTTATTACCGTGAAAATTCAATTACGTTCCGAATTTCCGGGAAATTCCGTTTTTAATACGAAAAAACGCGACTTTTAAACAATGAGAATTGTCAATTACCATGGCCACCTCATTTTAGCGAGTGGTAATATTGGGTGTATACTCGCAAGCCCCTTGACGATATTACGTCATTTTGTTTGTTTACATGGATTTCGAACTTTTTTGAAGAATAAGTGAACCTTTCCCCTTTGAATTAAAGAACCATTTTATTCGTTATTGTAGCATCGTTTAAAAAATTATTAAATTAATTTCTTTAAGCCAGCGAAAAACATTTTAAACAGTATAAGATTAAAATATAGCCCCTTGACGATATTACGTCATTTTGTTTGTTTACATGTATGTTGATTTATGTCTTTATGTTGAGCCTGTTAATTCTGTGATATTTACGAATAAAGAAGTTTAAAAGGTCAGTTATTTTTATTTATCACGTCACTTGCAAAATTAAAAAATTTAATTAAATAAAAATTATATTATAGATACTTATCCTTAATCCTAATACAGGTTAATAATAAATAGAATCTTCTGTTCTTTTTACGAAGAAAGAAGTTTACCTCTTTTGTCAAATAAATGTGTCTGATCAAATTAATTAGTTTTTAAAATCAAAACCAACTTAATGTGACAGCGAAGCGTCACAGGCTCTCTAGTTGCCTTAAATTATCGAGAATTTTTCGCGAAATTACGTAATCCTAATGGGACTGGGATTTAGTTTGGATTCTTTTTCTTATCTAAACGACTATATAGATGTAGAGTAAGAGAGAGGAGCATGTGGGGAGGGAGATAGGAAGGAAGGGATATAGAATGGAAAGTACATAGAGAGTAAGGAAGGCATAGAAGTAGAAAAGGACGGGAGGAAAGAGATAAAGAGGGAGACGGAGAAAAAGAGGGAGAGCTATGGATTGGGACAGGAGGGAATGAGAGTGTGAGGAGGTGGGAGAAAAGAGGGGCAGAGAGAGGGAGGGAGATAGATAGATAGATAATCGTCTTTATTCGGGCGAAATTTAGACCATAAGGTCCATTCTTACATTTAACCCTTCGTCAATATAATAAATATAATAAATGGTCAAGTAAGATATTACAATACGCATAACATAAACAGTATATACCTAAATCATACAGAGTAAAAAAAAATATATAAAATTGAAGACAGATTAGAGATTGTGGGGAAAACCTAGGTAAAACAGGCATGTCCTCCCTAGTAAAACCCATGCAGGAAAACACCCACTGAGAAGGGGGGTGTGAAAAACCTGCGAAAACCCTAGATAGTGTACATATTATAATATAGTAATACAACATTAAATAGAAAGGAGTATGTACAGTAAGTCTTCGTATATACAGCATCGTTGTATACCGTCATAAAAAATACATATATAGGTATTAACGTAATGCAAACCAAGAAATATAATACAATAATTAGGCAGAATAAGATGAAATATACTTGAAATATATACAATGAATATGGAGATTGTTGTTGGATCATGCATAACATAAGAAAGAAGGAAATTATATAAAATTACACGTATGATATAAAACAATACATAATAAAATAAAGTAATACGAAATAGTATAAAACAATACAAAATGATATAAATCAGTATAAAATAGTATAAAACAATACAAAATGATATAAATCAGTATAAAATAGTATGAAACAATACAGAATGATATAAAACAATGAGAATTAGTATAAACACTATAACTTAGTAGACACTAGACAATGAAAAGGTAACAGTCGAAGGAGGCGTACATTTTGCGAACTCGATAACCTGCGAAGAAATTAATTAATGTTCATTAAGTAAGGAAGAGTGAAGGAAGCCGTCTTGCAATAGGTAAGAAGAAAATGTTAAAGCTGACCTGAATTTTGGGCAGAGAACAGCAATTTAAAGTATTTATGTTTGAATATGTGGAGAGATGTTGCGTTTTGGAGGTCAGTAGGTAGGGCGTTCCAAAGTCTACAAGCTGTAACATGGAAGGATTTATTATAAATTTCCGTCCTGTGATGTGGGATCTGGAAGAGATTGGTGCCCCTAGTGTTGGCGTTGTGCACAGAGTTCATTTGGGAAAATTTGGAGTTCAGATACTGCGGGTTTTGAAGAGTTATAATTCGGTAAAATAACGAGAGGAGGTCTACGAGCTTCAGTGCGAAGCCAGCCTAACGTATATAGAGGTTGAGTGACATGGTCTCTCTTTTGGAGATCACAAATGAATCTTACGCAGGAGAGAGGGAAGGAAAGAGAGAGGAAGGGAGGGAGACAGAGGGAGGTAGGGAGGGAATATTATTATTTATTTATTACTATTACTTCATTTTTGCAAGGGGCTCATAATTGGAGAAAACAAGTATGAGAGAGAAATTCTCCGGAATCTCTATTTTGGCAATTTTTATACCGGATCTTACTCAATAATTACAGCTGTTATTGTTCATTTCTAAGTTCCCCGTTGAATTTCAACAATCAATTACACTAGAAAAATAAACTAATTTTGTGATTATCCATAATAATGAGTTATGATTACTTAAGATGTATGGTTTCAGTAGGAGTACCAGTCTTACGACGGGTTTTTCAACCATATAGTAACTGACACCCGTCATATGACGGGCAATACACTAGTGTTTTAAATAATTGTCGATTGTTTTAATAATTACAACTGATTAGGAAATAAATCAGTGAATCAAAAATTCGATCTTTCCTTAATATCACTGCTGGCATATAATTTTTCAGTTCTTAGACGTTATACTAAGCCATTAATATTATATTTTTTGACATGATTGCAAAAATTGCAAAGAACGCGCCTGCCTTGCATGAATGCCCGCATCCTGTGTGCATCCTTCCTCTCTTGTTATAAGATATTTTCAAAGTAAAATGTTTTACGCGTTCCACTCATTCCTATTCATTAAATAGTCTTCATGCCCATTACACGTCCGATCTTTCTCCTTAAAAACACATGCATTTTATTTCAATGACTTCAACTTAATTCACTGGCCTCCACATCATATTCATAGAACATCCGGATGTATGACACAAATGCCACGCGCGATTTCGAAGTAAATTTTTGTCCAGACAAATATCGTGTTTCCTTATCCATAAAAAGTAAGGGAACCTGAACCTCCACCTCAACTCACAAGTCACGATTCGGCGTTTGAGAAGGAAATGTTTCTTCTTCCCTTCGTTTGCTTCGTTCGAAAGGCGTTAAATGCAAGGATAAATTGATAGGATTAATTTCGCCTTGTTTGATTTATTGTCTGTTTGGCGGTTCGTCCTCGTTTGCCGTTTACTTCGCGATGACCTCGATGGTTACGTGATCCCTGTTACCGAGCGTGAGCTACGAAACCCACGAAGTACATATTATTGTTCGCATACGTCCAGGGTCTCTTTATCAGAATCCAGAACGTATGAAAATCTCTTGTGTTTATATGTGCACATCCCAAGGTCGCCCAGCTAAAGCAAACAGTACAAAATTAAACTACACTGAAGCACTTCTTTACTCGTCTCTCTCAAAGTCTATTTGCGCGACATACGGTAATCTATTCCAGTCTCGTTCCCGTACCTTACTGTTAGATTAATATAATTATTCGTCTCTTTAAATGAACTCGTCTTAGCCCTTCCTATTCCTCCCTTTCATACGGAGTTAATTCTATATTTAATTCGGTTAATGGAGCATCAATAGCTGGCATATCTACACATTGTGTTTTAACGCATATAATAATATCGAATCGAAAAATGTAGTTATTGCTGGAAGCAGCGCTGTAACTAGCTATTTTAGCACCCGGGGCAAACTACCAAATATGCGCCCCCTCCATAAAAAAATCTCTAATAACTATATGGATTTAGGGCGAACAATTAATAAATAATAATAAACTATAAATGATACAATTTCATACTATAAATGTACATCATTTAAATACATAATTATACATATAATTACATACAATTACACACATACATAATTTAAATACGGAAAGTATAAATATTTTAATATTAAAGAGTTATTGTATGCGATTTTAATGCAGAAAACTCATCAATAACATCATCGAAATTTATAGTTTCTGCTATGTGTAATGTCTGGAACAAGTATAGTAGTGAAATCTCCCGTCCTTGTGACATGCACAACTTGCCTTTAACAATGTTTGCGCCCCTTCTTTAGTTACGCCCGGGGCAGATGCCCCGCTTGCCCCGCCCTAGTTACGGCGCTAGCTGGAAGCAATATAATATTTCAATCTTGATTATTTTCATTACAAATATAGCATTAAAAGATTATTTTTTGACACTTCTCCCTCCTAACATTTGGGCGTCTCCCATTTTAAGAGTCTAAGAATTTGTTTTATAAATTTCCCCTGACACAACACCTCGCAACGCGGCAAATTGAACACGTCGCGTTCATCTGAACGCAATCTACTCCGATTGACAATGAATTCTGATGCACATTTGTCTGCATCGAAAACTTTTACGAGCACCAACAGCCAGAAGGAGACGACGATGCCGTATAAAATATTTCCTCCCTCGCTTAACGCGTCATTCCTAAACACTAATTCTGTTTACTTTTATTATCCAGAATCGTTTTTTTTCGGACTCCGTCCTTGATTCCCCCCCCCCTCGCTTTTCCTCCCCCTACCCCATTTCCCAACTCTTTAAATAACGCCCCCACCTCCTCCGTCCCAAAACTCTCCTCGTCCTTGCCCGCCTCTCCTCCTCCGCCACTCTCATCCTCTCAACTCGTTGACATCCGTATCCTCTCCCCCTCTTCATTTCTTAAGACCTCCCCCACTCCCCATTCTCTTCTCCGTCATTCCACGCACGGACATGGTCGTTTGTTTTCGCATTTTTCATCCCCTCGTAAATGTTTGCGGAGCATTTGTCCCGTCATTCCAATAAAAAAGAGGAGGAAATCATTTGACCCCCCCCCCTCCTTTATCTTCTCCCCAACAAATAGATCACGAAATGTGCAATGGAATATTGCGTGGGGAGGACTTGTTTTTCCCTTCATCAAATCCTCTTTTCGTAAGTAAGGCCGAGAGCGTGTTTTTCGAGAGGCGGTTTGAGAGGTGGAGGAGGAGGAGGGGGGTCTGATGACACTGGACGAACACGCGGAAAACGAGATTACGACTTCTTCGGTAGTATTCGCCTCTTCCGAGGAAGGTGTGATTCTTTCTTTAGAGCGCCCTATGTTTCGTATTTTAGCAACCCGTCAGGGCTTCTTAAACTCGAGAATTCCCAATGTAACGAAGCCCATATTTTTCTCAGTGCTGATAAATACTTCCCCAAATTCTAGCTAACTATTAGTTGATTACAACTCAAAATTATTTGTAGTATATAAATTTATTTGTATAAAAATACAAATGTTTAAAAAAATATTTTTTTTACAATTTCCATAACATTTATTACAAGAACTCCGAAACAGGACTAATGCAGGCGGTTTCCCAAAGTTGACCTCCCGAAGTGATTACTTATATTGACAGGAAATGTTTCGGTATGTGTTAGTCATTCCAAGGAATTTTCATACCATAAATACCACCTGTAATTCATAGTTTATCAATGATAGAGAAAAATTGGAAAAACAAATTAATACAGCATTATCAGGTTTAAAATACTAAGAGCAAAGTCTAAATCTCTTGCTGACATTATATTTTGCATTTAAATAAACGAATTAAATAAATGTTACTGTTTATACGCTAATATATATGGACCAACTGTCCATTGCTGAAGGGTAGTCGAGAGGAAAGAAAATAACCCATTTGTTCACTCGTATATGCTCAAGCCGACTTCAGTAATAATCGTCTCCATGGAAATAACCCGAGAAAATGCGATTTAAAACGCTAAAACGGTTTTTTTTTTTATAAATTCGAGAAAATACGGGGAATTATCAAAATTCGGTGATAAGAATTAGTATCTACATTCTTTCTCCTTAAAACAGTACAAACCTCGCTCCGATATCATAATTTTAAGATATTTTAATGTATTAAAGATAACATCTCTGCACGATGGATTTGAGACTTCCTATGTAAAACAAATAGGGAAAAAACGTTCCTGGACTCGAACCCGGGACGTCAATCTTCGCCAAATAAATATAGTCTGGAGGTGGGCCCTGGCAGCACGAGCCTCATACCATGAAAATCGCTCCATTAATGCAAAAATTGTTAGTAGGGGACATACAGACAGGACCATTTCATAAGACTGTTTCCCTTGGAAACCAGCCTAAAACACGACTGATCTCAGCGGTTTAATGGAGACAATAATAATAGATTACTGCTAGTATTCTTACTCCCAATCTATACGTGACCCATTTGGTATAATGTTAAGCACAATCTTTAGATTGTGATTTTCAAGTGATTAGAAAAACAATTCGAAGTAAATTTATTAAGGAGAGGCCAATTATAAATTCCATCGACAGAAACGAAACCATGCGAAAGTTATTTCGGTGGAGCATCTCGTTCCAAAAAATTGCTCTACCATAGTCAGACCCACATTTAGCGTCACCGTTTGTCCATCACTGTCATTGGCGCTAAAGCGGGTGTGGCGGCAAATCGAGGAATGTGCTTTCTCTATGTAATCACAAGATGTAAGTTCGGTTCACCACGATTCATGGGCGGTATGCGGGGGTAGCACTATACGAGGTGCTACCCAAAAGTTCCGGGAATTTGAATAGCGCACGCGAACGGCTTGTAGTATGGCCACTCGCCGCTAAGTAGTGCTGGCAGTATCCTTTGTGAATATGTGTGCAATGTGGTGGCCCGCTGAGTGCATGTGTTCACAAGTTCTGTGCGTTTTTGTAACGTCGTGTTTGAGTGGTTCTGCGAATTCGTTTCGAACTGAAATGGCTGATGTTAAGGAGCAAAGAATTTGCATCAAATTCTGATTCAAACTTGGCAAAACGGCAGTAAAAACACACAGAATGCTTAAACAAGCATATGGTGACGATGCTTTAAGCCAAAGCAAAACATTCCTTTGGTACAAACGTTTCAAGGACGGACGGACGTCTGTCGACGACGATGAGCGTTCTGGTCGACCGTCGACAAGCACAACTCCGGAAAACGTCGAAAAAGTGCGTGAGGTTATCCTGGCAGACCAAAGACGAACAATCCATGACGTTTGTGACATCGTCGGACTGTCGTACGGGACGTGTCAACGCATTTTGTCGGGGGATTTAAACATGAGACGCATTGCTGCAAAATTTGTTCCGAGACTGCTGAGCAACGACCAGAAAGTCCATCGCGTTGCTGTCTGCAGGGAGCTTCAAAATGAAGTTAGAGATGACCCCAACTTCATCTCCAAGGTCATAACTGGTGATGCATCTTTGGTTTATGGTTATGACCCTGAGGCAAAGCAGCAGTCGTCACAGTGGAAGTCGCCAAATTCACCGCGGCCGAAAAAAGCGCGTCAAGTTCGCAGCAATGTCAAGTCCATGCTTATCATTTTTTTGACATCGACGGGATCGTCCACAAAGACTTTCTCCCACCTGGTCAAACTGTCAATGGAAAGTTTTACTGCGATGTTTTGAAGCGGCTAAGGGAGAACGTCCGATGCAAACGCCCAGACAAGTGGCGCAACAATGACTGGGTGCTCCACCATGACAATGCGCCCGCCCACACGTCACTCGTTATTAGGCAGTTCCTGGCTTCCAAAAACATAACAGTCATCCCCCACCCCCCCTACCCTCCTGACCTCGCCCCCTGCGACTTTTTCCTGTTCCCCAAAATGAAACTCCGGCTGAAAGGGCGACGTTTTGACACGATTGAGGAATCTGGGCAGAATCACAAGAGGTGCTTAACACGCTCACACCTGCGGACTTCCAAGGATGCTTCGCATCATGGAAAAAACGCTGGGCTGTATAGAAGCTCAAGGGGACTACTTTGAAGGGGATGGTGGAAATTAGGACAGCGTAATTTTTTTCTGCACAAATTCCCGGAACTTTTGGGTAGCACCTCGTGTAGCGGGGCGCTAAATCGAGGTCTGACTGCGCACTTTTTTAAGGTATACGAGTTTTTGGATTGGAAGATGAAAGGTCCTTAAAAATTATCCATTGATAAAAAATGAGACCTTCCTGGAAATCGACGACGAATTACTGACGCCAAAGGCATAAAAAAGAGAAGTCGTGGGCATGAAATCTGACGCATCGAGAAGAGAATTAACTCGAAAGGAATTTGGAATAGAAGCGGACTTTGCGGCGAGTATTGAGGAAAACCTTCCTTCCTGGCTCTCTACAACCTCTGCTGTCACTAATTCCGCCATTAAGCGCTCTTCTCTCTCTTTCTCTCTCGTTCGCCCCCGCTTTTTCATATAAACCGGCTGTTTTGATCGCCGAGTCACGTGGATAGCTCTCCCCTTCGTTGCGCGCTCGTCATGAATTGATTCGATCCTACGGCCGACCGCGCTGCCCCTTCCACCTCCTCTTCCTCTCCATCCCGCCCAGGAAAACAGATACGCTCAAATACCGACCTCTTTTCTCCCTTCGTCCTCTTCTCCAGAACATTTAATCTATTCCCTTTTTCTGTACACTTTCCTTGTCCCTTTTCTCTTATTTTATTTCTTCGATCATCAGCCGGAGCAGAACTGACGCTAAGTTTTTTTTGCCGCCCTGCGCAAATGCTGACTGTGCTGACAGTAATCCTTTCCGAAACTTCATTTTTATTATTACGACCTCATGTTCGTGCCTTTCATGTTGTATCTGGAAGCGAGGGAGAACCTCATACTGTAGACTCGGAACACTATCCACGGTTACTGTCTACCACTAACACACTTGTATATGTCACTATGAATGGTGTTGATTATTTTCACTTTTGAATAAAATTTCAAGATATCCTACTTGTGTACCTAATCCATTCTTTCTGGCTGCTTTTTTTCTGTACTGCACCCCTGACAGTCTTAGCCTGCCATCTAATATTGTCCTCTGAAATTTAACAAAGTTTTTAAAGATTGTTTCGAGATTTACAGCGACGTCAAGTCTAATAACGAAATACCGCTAGTGATATACTAACACGTCAAAATAACGAGCACGAAATTACTTGCACAAAGAGGAGAGGTGTTAATACCAAGTTTTACGTCTGAATTTACCACACATACTTTTCCCGAGGTATCCGATAACCGATTTTCTCCAAGTCGAACTGTAGCCGAAGACCCAAGCGTTATATTATTTACAAAATCGGCCCTCCGGGAAAGGGAGCGATGCGGTTAGCTCTGACCCGCCAATATCGAGAATGCGAAATGATAATAAAATTATTATTGCTCGCCAAAATTTCTGAATTACTCGCTCACAAGAAAACACTTGTGTTTATACTGCTTGTAATTATACAACAAGTAGGGATGTACACGGGTTTCCTGTGGTACAGAAGTGCTTTTCGTCAAATTCGCCGTAGTATTACTGTATACTAATGCATTTGCTTTGAAATCAATGTTATTTTTCCTTATATTGTGGTAGCCCTGTCTAGACGACACGGTTGAAATATGCTGTTTTGGTTATTTATTTACATGAATATTATATATATCATTCTATATAGACGTTCCTTACAGAGGAGGAGGATATAACATACTAGTAGAAGGTGCTTGCATACTGCAAGAATTTCATCTCATCTTGAAAAAACATTAATTTTTCAGACAAATATTTCATCATTACAAATATTCTATTAATTCTAAAGATTTCACCTCCGTAACGATTTTCGTTTTTCCCACGTAAAAATAATAGTTTAAAACTATCCCAAAATGTTGCAATTTTAAAAATTTTACAATTTCTTCATTATAAGGTACTAATTCTACACATTTTAGCCAAATTTTAAAGTTGTAGCACTTCTATGAGTAAAATAATATTTTTCTAATTGTTAAAATTTAAATAATTTTCAACGGCCGCCGCAATACATATATGGTAAAATTGAAATGTTTATTTGTGCAAATTTACTATACTGTAAATAATTTGAAAATTTCAGCTTCTTAGCTAATCCCATAGTACCTAAAAAGCTATCTATTTGTTTAAAATTTAAGAATTTTTAACTGCCAAACAAATTAAAATATCAAAATTTGTATAATCCTTATTTCGTCTTTTTAAGAATTCTACTTATTAAAAAAATTTCAACTCCGTGGCACATTCGGAAATATATAAACCTTGAAAATTTGTTTAAACAATTGCGAATTTTTAGCGGCCGCATTGTTGCACTTTTTCATGATTTTCGTTTTTTCTAGTCAGTTTTGCACAAAATCCTACCTATAAAAAAAATTCGAATCTCCAGCACTCCTGGAAGTGCATAAACATTAGTATCCTCCTATATGTTATATCCTCCTCTGTAAGAGTCGTCGATATATAATGACTAGTAGTTGGTGCTTGCATACTGCAAGCATTTCATATCACCTTGAAAAAACATTCATTTTACAGACAGACATTACATCATTACAAATAGTCTTTTAATTCTAAAGATTTCACCTCCGCAGCGATTTTCGTTTTTCCCACGTAAAAATAATAGTTTAAAACAATCCCCAAATGTTGCAATTTTAAAAATTTTACACTATCTTCATTATTAGGTACTAATGCTAAACATTTTAGCCAAATTTTATAGTTGTAGCACTTCTAGAATTAAAATAATATTTTTCTAATTGTTTAAATTTAAATAATTTTTAACGGCCGCCGCAATTTATATATGGTAAAATTGAAATGTTTATTTGTGCAAATTCACTACTCTGTAAATAATTTGAAAATTGAGCTTCCTAGCTCATCCCGTAGTACCTAAACAGTTATCTATTTGTTTAAACTTTAAGAATTTTTAACTGCCAAACAAATAAAAATATCAAAATTTGTATAATCCCTATTTCGTTTTTTTAAGAATTCTACTTATAAAAAAATTTTAACTCCGTAGCACATGCGGAAATACATAAACCTTGAATATTTGTTTAAACAATTGCGAATTTTTAGTGGCCGCATTGTTGAACTTTTTGAATATTTTCGTTTTTTCTGGTCGGTTTCGCACATAATCCTACCAAAGAAAAAATTTCGAATCTCTAGCTCAGGGATGGCAAATACGCGGCACGCGTGCCAATGTTGGCACGCCATGGAATTTTTCTGGCACGCGAGCCATTTTCTACTAATGAACTATAATTATTATAATAATCCAGGTACATTTTTGAGTTACCAATATGTTCACTTTAATATCGGTGGGCGATCTTGAAAAAACGCGGCGTTTTTATTCTGCTACAAAGTTATGTGACACACTAAGCGCCTGTTACGCCCTATTTCCGTGAAGGGATCGTTTTCTTCTGCGGGCCCAAATTCGTCACAGTGTCTCTCTCTGGTTTTGGGCACAATAAAAGTGCCGCGCAGAAAGCTGCACTACTAAAGGATTACAATGTTTTGTATTATCTGAAGACGAAACATGATCGCTCTCTCGTGTCGCCAGTACGTATGAAACGGGGTTAGAATTAAATCACTATAACAGATTTGTCTCTGTTGGTATAGTGTTAACACCTTTCAAGGGATCGTGTGTTCAAAACAATTCAACTTTGTTCGAAGTGGCTTAGGGTTCCTTAACAGGTTAGCAGTAATTTTTATTTATTACTGTTATTTATTTTTATCTTATTTATTCAATTTTATTTCTCAAAAAATTGTTGAGTTTATTTTTCAATGATGATTTTCTGTATTTTAATTTTGGTTCCCAACGCTGATGATCAGTCAATTTATCGTAATTTCCAATTACCACACAAAGTTTTTATGCAATAATTTTCTTTTATTACCAGGTCTATGGTTTATTTTCGAAATAACTTACTTACATAGGACCTAATTATACAATGTTACTGTTCTGTTTACTGCTTGCGTAAACTTTTATAATTACTTATTCTACTAGGCATAGGTAGCTTTCAGCATATCGACATCCATTTTGGCATTTGAAATTGAGTTTGGCATTCAGTATGGAAATGAAGGAAGTATGAGGCATAGGTGTGTTTAAGTACGACATCGGATATGTAATACATTTCATTCAAAGCTTAACCTTAAAAGTTCGTGTTAGCCACGTGAGTAACGTCAAAATCTTTTGCTCTTATTCCTTTAGTTTTGAAACTTTAATTCAAATTTATTTCAGTTTTTAAATTCCATTGTTATATTTTTTTAATGTAGGTTTTAATTTTATTTTATTTATACCTTATCTTTTACTAAAGGAAAAATGTCAGCAGCTAAGAAATTAAAGAAAGATAGAAAAGAAGATGTCCGTAGTTTTCAGACGACTTGGTCCAATGGATACGGTTTTATAAAACAAAATGGTAAACCTTGCTGTGCTATATGTTCTGAGACGGTCGTGTGTAGAACTTCATCAGTGAAACGTCATTTTGAAAGCATTCACAAAACAATTGCCATAAGAAGTGCAAATGAACGGAAGGAAATAATATCTAGATATGTAAAAAACAGCCAATTACAGACTTCTTCTTTGGTTAATTTTGTAGAATCTGCAAATAATATAACTGAAGCTAGTTTTGAAATCTCAAATGTAATAGCAAAACATGCCAAACCATTTAGTGATGGTGAATATGTAAAAACAACTATGCTGGCAGCAGCACCGTTTTTGTTTCATGATTTTGAAAACAATGGAAAGATTATTCAGCGTATTCATGAAATTCAACTTAGCAGAAACGCTGTCAAAGATAGAATTTTTAAGATGAGTAGTAATGTTGCATATCAACTTAAAAATGACTTTAATTCCTGTTACGCGTTTTCAATTTGTCTTGATGTAAGCACCGATATTACATCATCAGCTCGCTTGGCCATTATAGTTGGACGATGAAATGCGGGAAGAACTGATTAACTTAGCCAGTTTGCCAGAAAGAACCTGCGGAAAAGATATCTGTGAACTAGTACATGGATTATTAAAAGCTAACATTGATTTTTTAAAATCATATCAGTAACAACCGATGGTGCTCCGAATATGATTGGCAAAAAATTAGGCTTGACAAATCTATTTGAAAATCATGTGGGACATCCCATAATAGGCTTTCATTGCATTATCCACCAACAAGTTCTGTGTGCAAAATATGGCGCTTGTGTAAATAATATTACAGAATCAGTTACTAAATTAATAAATTTCACAGTAGCGCGTGATTTAAAAAAGAGACAATTTAAAAATCTTTTAAAAGATTTTAATTCAGATTATGAAACGTTATTAATGCATAACAATGTTCGTTGGCTAAGCCGCGCAATTTCATTAGAAAGATTTGTCGAGTGCTTGGAAGAAATAAGATTATTTTTGAATGAGCAAAATTACAATTCCTCAGAATTATATGCTGTCGAATGGCTGTCAAAATTAATGTTTTTAACGGATTTTTCACTTCATTTGAATAACCTCAATAAGGAATTGCAAGGATATGGAAAAAGTATCGATGTGATGTTCGGTTCTATTAAAGCCTTTGAAATGAAACTTAGAATTTTCCAAAAAGATATGGAAAGCAATGACATGAAGTACTTTCCAAATCTGAAAATGTTTTTAAATGATTTAATGATACATGAGAAACCAAATACAGATTTATTGAAGTTATTTTCCGATATACTACAATCAACGATAATGCAATTTTCAGATAGATTTGTAGATTTTAAGAGAATTGAAAATATGTTAAATTTAATTACTTATCCTGACAAATTTGATGTAAAAAATATAAATAGTAAATACTTCAGTTGGTTAAATATAGAAAACATCGAAATGGAATTAGTAGATTTTAAATGTAGTGCCATTCGGAAGCAAACATTTGTCGACTTGCGAAACAATATAGAAAATAAAGAAATAAAACGATTGGGTGGAGAAATTTTAAAAGTTTGGAAAAGTATGTCTGAACAGTTTATTTCTTTGAAAAAAATTGCGTTGTCACTCCTAAGTTTTTTTCTTCAACCTATTTTTGTGAAAGCATCTTTTCTAAAATGATTTTAATAAAAACCGAATCCAGAAACAGAATGATAGATGTGAACTCAAATGCTCGTATTTCTATGTTTTTCCACCAAGTATAAACCCAATATTAAAGAACTGGCGTCTAATATGATCCAAAAACGTTCCAATAATTAAATATTTTCCATTAAAGAATAAGTCAACACAGCAATTGCCGTCTTTCTGAATTATAATAAAAAGAGACTTTTTCATTTTCCCTTTGCTTGCTTTAATGGTAAAGACTTTTTACTTTTTAGTAAATAATGAAGTTTTGAAAACAAAATTTCAACGATTACTTATTGTATTTTGTGATAAGAAAGCAATTATAATCTTGTTTCTTTCATCCTTTGTAATATTTCATTATTGCTGAATAAATAATATGAAAAGACCAAGTATTGACAATTTTTTATTGGGTACATTATATATCAGGGATGTAAAATACATAGGCAATCAGAAGATTTATATATACACACATACATATCATTATATATCGACGACTCTTACAGAGGAGGATATAACATCATTCTATATAGACGTTCCTTACAGAGGAGGAGGAGGATATAACATACTAGTATATATATATATATATATATATATATATATATATATATATATATATATATATGGAGTTCTCTCTCTGTAGCTGATTAAGGAATAACTCCGAAAGCTTCTACGTTTGTGATGTTTCTGTGTTTTAGTGTTCTTTTACGTGTGTCGCTTCGACATCCCCGGGGCCTCGCCAACCTGAAGTTGTCCGATTAGTGAGTGTTCACTGGGTTTCCTCATCCCAACACCTTGTTGCCATCCATATAGCCATTTTACCTTTCCTTTTCCGTAAGCTGTTATATATATATATATATATATATATATATATATATATATATATATATATATATATATATATGCATGCACACGTGGCACTGGCACGCCGGGTGCTACATAATTTATTTTACTACTTTCTTGGCACGCCACCTGAAATGCCATCCCTGCTCTAGCTCATCTGGAAGTGCCTAAACATTAGTATTCTCCTATATGTTATCTCCTCCTCTGTAAGAAACGTCTATATATAATGATATATAATATTTGGTTAAAATTCATGCTGTAAGTTCTCCATAAAAATGCGTAAAAGTATTATTATTTTAATTTTTACTGTGGTAGCCCTGCTCCTTAGCTCAGCTTTAAACATATTGATTTCATTATGGTATGTTGTACAAATCTTATATAGAAAATTTAGTTTAAATCCGTTCAGCCAATTCCTTCCAAATCCATAATTACTGAAAGATTTTAGTTTATAATTGTGGCACCCCTGTTTGGTTGATCCTGTCCAAATATGCTATTATGGTTTTATATATATTTAAATTATAAATATTAAATATGGTTAAAATTGATGTGGACAGTTCAACACAAGTACTTGTGAAAACCATTTTTTTAATTACTTGCATTGTGGAAGCCCTGATTTGTAAATCTATACTAACATATTGATTTGGATTTTTTATGTTGCATGCCTCCTTCATATAAAATTTCGTTGAAATTAGTTGAGCCAATTCCTTCCAAATTCATAATTATCGAAAAGTTAAACTTTGCAAATGTGGCACCCCTGCTGAATCGATCCGGTCCAAATATGTTATTTTGGTCATTAATTTATGTGAATATTTTATGTACCAAATTTGGTTGAAATCGATTGAGCCAATTCTTCCCTGATATATGCGTACGGACGGACGGAGGGAATAGTGCTTTTCAGCATTGACGAAAAGCACTAAAAACGGAATAGATTCTGCCCTCTAGCTGCTTAATCAGGTGAATTTATAAAGCATAAGGGATTAACAACGACAGATATACTGCGCCAAACCACGTCACTATCTACCCCTGGCAAACGTCCTATCTTAAATGCGAGCAAAACGTTTGAGGGAGTTAAAGGGTCCTTTGTTTTTATACACAAATGCCCGGGTGTCTTTGCTTTCCCAATAACCTTCATCAAAACAAATTTGGAATGGAATACTCAACATATTTTTTTTCTGCTTCGTTCGCATTTAATTGGAACGATAGCCAACCTCTCTTCGACCGGCTGCATGTTTACGAAAACAGCCCATGCGTCTTCAACGTCGTTAGATTAGTTTATTTAGATTAAAAATTTATGAAATTCATAAAATATTCAATAGCAGGAGCTACTTCAGAGTTTTACGAAGTGGTTAATGGAATACCTGTGCCTCATCAGACAACCGCAATTTCTAAATTACTACATCACGTGATTCCTATAATTAACTAATGGTATGTGTGTGTTGGATGACGTGTCAGCCCCTTGGAAAATTTTCGCCGTTACATTACTCATACATCTACATCTACATATTACCCTGCAAGTCACCTTGACGGTGGATGAGAGGGGTTGCCGCGCACCAAGTTCCTAACTAATTATTATTCACGGTTATCTATTGTGGTCACGTATTGTCCTAGGGAAAAAGGACTCCTTATACCTCTCCGTCCTACTATCTATTTCGCGAATCTTGTCCTCATTATCCCTCCGTCCGATATACATTGGTTGTCGAATAATATCCTTCATTTCATTTACGAATATCTCCGATCTATATTTATCTAGAAGTTTAAGTCTCAACTAATTCATTTTCAAGAAAAAGGTATCACACAACACAAATGAAGTAGACGAGACTACCTAAAATTAATCTAGTCACGTGTATCATGTAATTAACGAATGGTGTTTGACAGAAGTCGTCTACGATTCCTGGGACCATTGCCGATCTGGTGCAGTCAACTAATTCGGAGTGTCGTGAACGCTTGTTCGGCTATATACGAATTCCGCAGCGTAATGGTCAACTTAATTTTTTTCTCTACATAATATTTCACACTCATTTTTTCTGTCTCCAGATACTGCAGCCCTCTGCAATTTCACATACTGCATCCCCTGCCCCGAGCTGGAGTTTTGCCAACATTTTTATAACCATAAGATACACGTAGTACATCAACTCGGATGCCAAGGAAAACACAGATTGTGTGCCACAGCCAAGTGCGAAATGTGATTTAAGTTCGTGTTGCTAATTCGATTTATATAAAGTAGAACATTTTTGCCTAAGTAAATATCTCCTATTGATTCTTTGTTCAACTAGTAGCTTTAAAAGACTTTCTGATAGAAGAATGCGCATTGATGTGAATTGCTGATGTAGTTGAATAAATGGGAACTATTTAAGAAGCAAGTGTTTTCATGTTTACTCCACAACTCAGCAAGCATTCGTTGTTAGCATAGGCTTCAATAAGTTAAAATAAACAATATGAGGGCACACCTTTAATTCGATTTAACAGAAATTTTAATTATATATCGTATAACAGGTGAAGCTATGATGAAAAAGGAATCCGAAAAAGGTAACAAAAAACTCCATACATTTTTATGAAAATTTTTATAATAAAACTTTTAATATTGAAATTTTAACCACAAAAATCTTGGTTCGTGTTAAAACGCTCGGACCACACATAAAACTGACCGCTTCTCAGACCTCACGGCAGTCATTAACAAGGATTAGCCGTTCGAAACTCGAGGATTCGTCCCGAAACCGAGCTCAGGTACCTGCCCCCTCACAGCAGGGGATCCTAGACCAAATCCTTTGCAATAAAATTGTAACTTTTTATATTGTTAAATTAGTGAGAAAGTAACTCAAGGCTTCGAATCCGGGTAGATGCGCTGATTAAGAGCGTCTTTTAAACGTAATTCTACGATAAATAATAATAATAAATAATAAAATATTTACGCTCACATGTAATCTTGACGCCCAGGAATGCCAACCTTTTAAGACTTTCTGGGACGGGATTATATTGAAAACATAAAATGTGTATTATATGGAAATTGGATTGGGTTGGTTGGTTGAACTGGGTTGGGTTGGTTGGTTTGGGTTGGTTGGTTGGTTTGGGTTGGTTGGGATTGGTTGATTGGGTTGGTTGGGTTGGGTTCGGTTGGTAAGGTTGGGTTGGTTGGGTTAGTTAGAATGGTTGGGTTGGTTGGATTGATTGGGTTGGTGGGGTTGGTTGAGTTGGCTGGGTAGTATATCAGTAAGTATAGGTATAATGTGTTTTCCAACTGCAGTATAAAATTGTTTCAAATAAACGTTCAAAGAATTTTAAATTAGAGATTTATTAAAATTTAAAGAACATTATTCCATCAGGACGAACGTAACAGTTTACATTTTCCGGCAATTACTCGCTCCTCTTGTAAAAAGTTGTATTTTTAGCGCGCTAGAATTTATTTAGCTAAAGAGATACGTATGACATAAAAAGAAATATGAAAAAATTGGTGATCCAGAAATAATTCCTACTTTCCATCCACTCCCCTTTCCCCTCAACTTCCCTTCAATCTCCTATTCACCTCAGAAATTCTCTTTTCCTCCCTTATAAAATCCTTAATAACATCCCCTTGATGTCGTATTCCCACTATGGCTCCTCGCAATTCCCCTTTTCAACGCATTTCATTTTCTCTTTCTCTCTTTTCTTCTCTCTTTTCTTCTCTCGGTCTTTCTCCTCCCCTCCTCTCCTTTCACTGTTTAAATGATTCGTATCCCGATCAGTGATATAGAAGTCCCTTTCTCGCTTTCTCCCAATTACCCGGTTAAATCATTTCTTATTACCCACAAGTTTTTCTGCGAAATTCCACGATATGAATTTTTGTAATAGACAAAACTTAATACTAAATGCTATTTAGAGATTGAGGCTCGGATAACTTACTTTCTCTTAATACCTTAAAAATCGATTTACACTGCTTGACCTATTTCGGGAAAAAAGCACGATTTAAGTTGTATGAATGAATAGGCTATTGCAATAAAACAAATTTTCTGCGTTTGTTTCTTTAAAGAAAAGGCAAAAATTTCATCCGACATAATAATAAATCTCGCCGATTGCCGCAGCATAAGCAACTATCCCTCCACGTTGGAAAAATATATGATGAATCAGTGCCCACATTTCAGAAACCGGATAAAGATTTTCGTCCAAGAAAAATTATCAAGGTATTTCCAAATTTTTTTCCTGCGAAAATGATATCTATTAGTCACTACAAATAGTTACTGGATCCTGGAGATAACGCCATTTCCTCAATTGAGAAAATAGATTGACGAATCATTCTGCTCGGGAGAAGTAATCGATCAGCAAAAATTGTGACAAATTCAAAAGCTGCAGGAATCACACAAACCTACAAATACGAGACGTACCTATATTTCACGCTGTAATAGACATATTTTTGTAGAATTAGTTCAACTACTTCGCAAAATGACACATCAAAAAATTGTTTTTCCATTTTTATAATTTTCGTGTTCATTTTTACGCAGAATTTTGACCAAACAACACCTGCAATATAAACAAAATTTTCGTAATATTTAGTTTGTTGCACGAAATCCTACCAATTTCAGAATACTATTGGGTTTAAGGCAGGTATAAAGCTCCTCTAAGAATCGTAATAGCCTCCTTCTCATCTTACGCAGTCGGTTATTAATCCGTTTCTCCTGGCATTCTTCACTCTTCCTTCGAGACATCGTTTTTCTCCTTTTCTTACTATCTCCTACTTAATCCTCAACTGCGGCGGATTTCCCTTCGCGTTTATTGCTCCAAATTCTCAATTCTCGGAAGGGATTCGCCTTCATCTCTACGTTATCTCACCTTTATCGTGCCGTTGCATTCTAAGAAATGTTCCTTCGACCATAAAAAATTCTTATCCTGTTTTTCTCGCTTTCAGCTAGTTCTTTCCCTCGCACTTATTTACTCAGTATTACTGACTCATTTAACAGTCATCTTCCGTTCTCTGGAAATTCGCAATTTTTATGATTGTACCTTTTCTATATGTACTTAATAGATAAATGTGAAATTTGGAGTTCACCTGGAATATTTTACGATTTTCTAACATAATCTAAATTTTATTCCCTCTTCATCTAGCCCCCATTCAACCGTATCTATTTATGCTGTCTTTCATATAGATCCAATACATGTATACATATATTGCACAAGTTCCTCCCCTTATTAGAAGAACAAATCTTCCGTTTCTCTCTCTTCAAACACTCGTTACATCGCCCTTTCTCTCTCTCTCTCTACTCTTCCCCAAATCATTTGCTGCAGCCGTGTTCTCCAATTATATTTTCCATCCCTCGTCAAATTAGCGCCGCACGCATCATGCTCCCCACTCCATTACGTTGTCTCGCCTCCTCCCTCATATTCACTCCGCCCGCAATCAGTAAACGCAATATTATCCTCTCCTGCCGTTTTTATCTTATCTGTCGTTGTTTTATCGTTGCCCAACCTTCGGGCCACAAGTCTCGCCACGGTTTCATTAAGTAAACTATTCGGATTAAGAAAAAATGCTTATATTACAATCATCCAGATCTACTTTTCGCAATTTAACAAATCGAAACAATGGGTTCTTGTTCTCAGCTAAGGAAACTGCCGAGATTTTGGTAGATATTTTTATAAATCGATTAAATTATCCGATAAGAATCTCTTCCCAAATATAACACCGGGGTACTAATGACGAAATATACAGCAGATATGGCGATGAAGTTGATTCTAATAGACGCAAAATAGTTGAAAAAACATTAGGACACGTCCATTGCGAAACACCCCATCCTCAATGAGGTCGCACCGATCCTTGATACTAAGGGAGAACTTTAAAGGATCTATAGAAGGTATATTTTGTATTCGGGAATACGAGTACATAAGCTCCTCTTTCAATATATCGATATGTTGCATTGCATTAATGTATCTGACTTCTTATGTTCTTTTTAATATGTACTGTTTAGCTTATTTAGAAAGGTAATTAAATTATCTTTTATATTTCCCTCGGCATCCTTACTCTATTTGACTTAAAGCAGAGATACTTAAACACTGCATTGATATTGAAATCGATATGTGATATAGCACGATCAAAAGAGTAGGCCCTACTTGCGATGCCAAAATATCCCCGCTTACTGTGCAGAAAATAGTCACCAAAGTTCAGATGATACCAAACAGATGCACAGTTGTGTAGACAAACGTCAGCACTACCAAAATTCGCCTCTCGTCGGCGTTATGTCACAACAAAAACGTTTCCCTCCTCCTTTCACGAATCACCTGAACATCCCTCGATGATAAATAACACTTTCACATTCGACGCACACAGAAAATTGATTTCTTCCGGATTTATTTATTTCATTTGCGGTGTTTTTCTCGGAAGGGATAGAAGAAAGACCTCTCCGCTTCCTCTTCGCGTTACAACTTCTCCCTCTCCAGTATCTCCTTCCGATCTCTGCCCGGTTACCCCTCGAAGTCCTCATATCAGCTCTCTCTCTCTCCCTCTCACATCTTTCCCCTACATTTTTCACCCCTTTCACTCCGCTTTGCACCCCCACTTCCTTCACTGCTATCCCTTCTCTCGTCCAGCTCCTTCCCCCCTCCTGGCATCACTCTCCCTATCTACATCCTTCATTCCACCCTTTCCTCCCCCCCTCTCTCTCTCTGAACCACTCTTTCCATCTCTCCATCTCGCTTCATATCGTCCCCCACCCTCATTCCCCATCCCAATCGTTTACAACCCATGCACAACACACTTCTTCTCCACTACGCATCTCCACTCTGTTTCTCTCTCTCTCCCTATTTTTCTCCTAAACTTGTCCACTTGCATTTTTTTAACCTCACTTCCGTCATCTCACTCCCACCTCCTCCACATGACTCCCTCCCTCCTTCCCCCTCCCTCCCTCACACACACACACACACACCCCTACCCCTCTCTCTACTTCTTCTCGCTCACTCCTTCCTCCCTTTCGCTCGTTCCCGACAAATTCTCGCGATCGTCACTTCGCTCCGATCCGCTCGTTCAGTCGGGCTCCGGTACTCCGCTGAAATCGTGTGTCCTCTCGTGGAGACGTCGCGTCCTCGGCATTTCCTCCCACAGCGACCTTCTTCTCGTTCTTCCTCCTCCCCGTGTGCGCGCCCCTTCGTCGGGAAGCCCCGAAAACGTCGGAAGCGCCTCCGCAACGGATTCTACCAAATAATTAGGACGGTTGGGACGCCGCCCTAATAAAACACCAACCGACTCCATGGAGGTAAGGAAGATCGTTGCTGCGACTTTATAGCATTTTTATGAAATCATTGTGTTCGCCGAATGCGATAGAGGCCATAAGGAAGCGGGAGAGAGAGAAATGTGCGGAGTATTAGGGAAAGCTGTGTCGGCGACGGCAAGGAAAGGCACTGTACACTCCCTTGTCTCCCTTCGCCCTTTTCTAACTTCGCGTGCAGAGGCCAGAGGACGAGAGTAATCCATTTATAAAAGGAGATTATGGTTCTCTCACAAACAACCACATAGATCGGATCAAGCGAGGAGAGTAAGGGGGAGACAAAATCCTGAGTGCCCTCGTGAAAGGCAAAAGCCAGGCAAGGAGAGAGATGTTTCTTCCGTTTTATTTTCGTGGATATGTGTGTGTGTGTGTCGGGGTGTGTGTGCGTGCGTCTGTGTGTATGAGAGAGTAGCCCCCCCTCCTTTCTGAGAATTCCTTGGAAACGGTCGGGAGGGTTTTTTTGGGGGAGTGGCGCCACAACAGGTGTGCTTTTCGGTAACGGTGAAGGGGTTGAGCGGAGAAGAGAGAGCGCTTCCCTAACCTACCCTTTTGGGCGGGCCAGTGTTGTTGCTTTTCCCTCGAGCACATTCCAATGTCGAGGAAGGTGCAGTGTGTGCGATCTGCGTGATGGTTGACCGACTGAATAGTAAGGATTCCTCCATGTGGCCGTCCTTCAACCTGATTCGCCCCTCTGTATTATTTTTGAACGATGCGTTTTCACTTAGGCGGCGATGTGCGCTTGCATCCAAGTGTTTTCCTACGTACGTTATTTTTTTAAACCTATCTGAAATCAAATGTCTGGTGGTTTCCTCGACATGACGGAACTGGTTTTTGTTAAGCGAGAGCCGTGAGGTGTGAATCCGCGGTCTCTCTCAGAACTGCGTTACGATCCTCGGTCTCTTATCTCCAAACGCTTTCGTAGAAAACAACTTCGTCTAATTGCTCGTGAGTCAAGAACTTTTTTATCGGCGCCGGTCCTTTCAATCGTGTTGACGTAGAGATTTAATCTCACGTTCCTGCAATCAACCCGAATCGTATATACGATTACATCGTAAAAAAATAAAGGCTTAGTTGTGAACCGCTGCACGTGTCATTGTAGTATGTTTGTTGTTTTGCTATTTATCTCGTGATTTTCTTGGTGGCCAAAAAGCACGCGTGCCACTTGTGGTACGCCAAACTTTTCTTTGCGACACGGCACAAAATTCGTGAAGCTATGTTGTGAACAAACGTTTTCAGCAATGATTCTCATAAAAAGTAAACCGTACTCGACTTGCTGAAAGAAATATTCTAAGATTAGAAACAAAAATTTGCAACCACAAACTGAAGTTTGATTAAATTGAAGCAACTCAAGGGTTGATCGATAAATTCACTGTAATTTCAAATCTTTTTGTAAAATAAAATTGAGCTCGTATAACAATTAATATGGTTTGTTATTTGCGAGAAATCCCATTTTAAATGTAGTTTTTGGTCACTATTTATTTTTGTGGAATTATAATATATTTTTCTTCACATTTACTTGTGACACGCCGATGTCTTTCCTATTTGAGATTGGCACTAGACAACAAAAAAGCTTTACCACCACTGATCTAGCACATTCTCCAAGCTGACTCGCCAACTTTTTTGTATAAACGAGTGTATATCAATTTTTTTAAATGTCGGTTTCCTTATTATATATTGTATAATTTTGTTATTTTTGCAGTATCTATTATAAACGAACACAGTCTCGCATTACATCCATAAGCCAGGGCATTTTACTTGCAAATCATAATCATTTACATTTGGCGGAAACGTACCCACTTAAAAACGATTTTATAACTAGTCTTCCCGATATTAACAAAAAATGTGTTACATTTTCAAGAACGTTTAACCTTTAAGGCTGTAAACAAGTGCGCTCAATAAGCCAATTTGGCTTTGTTTCGCCTCCCCATGCATCCCGATGATGTCCAAGTTGCGTCAGGGAGACTTGTGAGACTTACGGAGGGCAGTTCTTCAGAGTTAACCGCCCACTAAGCCGGACGACTGCCACTTCCTTCTGTCTATTGGAAAACGAAACGCGAAACTTAAAATCGTATCTATCGCGTTTTTGAGTAATCCGACTTGAGAAACCAGCAAAGCAACATCATCCCAGTCGATGGGGAACAAGGAGGCTGAGGGATCTTCCGTTCGGAGTGTTATACCGCCCGACACTCGGAGGGAATTCGCAGCAGCGATATCCCCTCGTCGACCCACTGCCGCCGACGTCAATAATTTATGCGAATGTTTGTGCCATAAGGTCTTAAGCGGAGGTGACGGGCGACACGCCCACTTCTGCCCCGGCCGGACCTTCCCCGTCCATCATCCCTTCCCATCATCCCTTCCCCGACCCTCTTCCTCTCCAGTCAAGTCCCTCTCCTACGCCGCGAATCTTTCCCCCTTTCCCCAACCATTCCGAATCGCCTCCTCCACCCAAGAAAGGACAAACATCCTAGCGTTCCCTTTCTCAAGAAGTTGGATCTGACGGAATCATCTCCTTCCCCATCCCACACTTTTGAGGACACAGAAGGGCAGCCGTGCCAATTCCCCATTTTTTATTCGCCTCCATCCTCCGTCCCCCTTCAAACGGAACAAACAACTGAAAACTCGATCCCCAAGCCCTCCCCCACAACTTTTCCTCTAGCTCACTTCCCACCACCTTTCTCCTCTTCTCGCTGATTCTATTACCTCCTCATGCCAAAGCAAACTCCTTATCCTCAACCCCTTCCCTTCCTCCCTCTTTCAAAAGTCGTTATGACGACCTATTGTTTCATTCATGCGGTTTTTACTTTCTCATGTACGTGGTATATTGAGAAAGTATTTAAATCGTAAAAAAAATTCGACTTCGAGATTTTGATGGAAATACACGTTTTAGCTGTCCCCGAGTCCATAAGAGTGGTTTTCGCCATGCCGTCTGTCTCTCAATCAATCTGTATCTGTTTGTCGGTCTGTTCCTATTCTATATATATAAGTATATATATGAAGAGATGAACGATGTTGAGCAACAATTAAGGGTACTTTATTCGAGGATATTTTGAAACAAGTCGATTTACTCAAAAATGGCTATAAGAATTTTGATTAAAATCCATCCAATCGTACAGCCTGATGTCACTAATACTAACAGCCATATGTCCCAAAAAATTACTAAATATCCACCAGTGGCATTAAAATATACGCTAAGCTACGGTTAACATTGATTTATAAGCGTTTTTCTTTTATAAGCGTACACAGTGGACCAAAGGTATACACGTATATGAGAAAGTTTGTGCAATGTATATTGCGCCATTTATTTTACGTTCTCGTTGTCGAATACCTGTTTCCAATAACAATATGGCTGGATAAGGAATCTCTCAAGCCCTAGGCAAATATGTATAGGGTGTCCCAGAAGCCTGGACCCATCGGTTAAATAGACATAATATTATTAAAGTTAAACAAACAATTTCTAACATCGGTTTTGCATATTTCAGGAAATAAAATGGCAGAGTCGGCCACTAGGGTATTTTATTTACTGAAATGTTTAAAATCGACGCTAGAAATGCGTTTGTTTAAGTTTAAGAAAATAATGTCTATTTTCTCTATGGGTTCAGACTTCTTGGACACCCCGTGTTTATGGGACCCCACTCTCAGTAAATCAAAAGAGAGAAAAGAGATAATTGAATAGAATTAATTTTTGTACTTCATGAATCTAGGGTATCCAGCATCACCCTAGTTTGCCAAGCCGAAAAACTGGCATACGTATTACCTTTTCGCCTACTATAATTCAAAGAAGAAAAGTAGCCATAAGATGTTTTGACCAAAATTCGAATATTATTTTTAAAATTTAACGTGGAAAAGTTCTAACTAATAACCCCATAACAGCCTCACGTTTCCACTTCGGTATCTGAAAATTATCAGACCGCCAAAGGTTTATCAGTATTTATTTTGAGAATTGTTGAAGTTGCCTCAGCGGGAATCATTAGGTTTCACAGCATTTTTGAGTCTTGATAAGTCAAGTTTTTCCCGATAACATAAATACTCGCACATGAAGTGGCCTTTTAAATAAAGCTATAAAAGGGCTCACGCGGCAAAATAATGTTGAATCCGCTTCTCTCGGCATAACCGACGAAAATTAGAATACGTATTATGGGATTAACCTAAGTTTTGTTTGAGTAGACAATTGAATATATACAATGTTTTAAGAGATAGGTTTCATTTGAAAGGTAATGTTCTCCTTATAGACTTTAATATTACCAAATTTACGATACGACTCCAAAATTAAACATTTAATAGTTTCTCAAATTTCAAGGATTCTGTTTATATGGCTATTCCCATATAGCTTCTTAGTTTCATGATGGAGTCGCGGGGAGAATGGCCGTGGTTGCTTTTGTAAGTGTTTGGAGACTAGAGGCTGAATTCCCTTCAGTTGCCAATTCTTTACGGCTGTTGAGTGCGTTACTCTCTCCAATTATAACTAAACGTGGCAATACGGCAATTCTCATCTGCTAATCACGCCAAGCCTTCATACCATCAATTTGGCCACTTGCATCGATCACCCATCATCTTATTAACTATGATTTGTTGCTGCAACCCAGTGGCATACCGGAAAATCTGCCCCTCCCCCTCCGTGTAAAATAATATATTAAATATTTTCCAAGCTGAATTACTTATCATTGCCTCTATATTAATGAAGAATTCCCCCCCCCCTCACGCAAACGCTACTGATATTTTGAAAAGTCTGAAATTATAAAAAATATAGTAATCAGTTTGTTTCTTTTATAAACATTTGGAGAAATGGGTTCAAAATATTATATTATGCCTAACAATCCTTATAACGCCATAGAGACAAAAAAATAAGACGCATTCATTACTCTATGACATTGAGTATGCTTATTAACTTAAGTTATCGGTCGATGCCGGTAGAGTAGGGGTTGAAATACACAATGGTTTCAAGTATTGCAGGTTCGATTCTTGGTCGAGGTCGATGATTTTACGGCTAAAAAATATGACAAATATTCCTTTGGCGAGGAAGTGAAGCCGCCGATTCCGTGTATTGATCGATGTCGGAGCACTTCAAAGAACACCTTTTCACATGGGGCATTAGGTAGTGGGAAAATTTCCAGGTGTAGAAGCTAAGACCCTGGCGTCAGTGAATAACCCCCCTTAAGGGGGAGGGGGGTATGACCAATGCTTACGTAAGATTTTTTTATTTAATAAATTTTTTACTTTTTACGTGCGATATACGTATCGCGACAGCTCGTCTACAGCAAGCTTGCACCTGCTCGTTACCTGCGTTTCGCCCGACATTAGAATTCTTTTCGCCGTATTTAACCGATTTTTCGGTAAACATAACTTTACCTTGTTTACTCTGATAAAGTTTCCTTATTGTGTTTAAAAGGGCATTAAAATTCATTGCAACGCTATAAGAAGGCATTAGAACGTATTGCCATGCGTAAGTATGCATTTTCTAGTTTTTATTAAGAAGGGAGGTACAACGAAATCTTGCGTAAGACGAGGAGGGAGGTCACCCAAATGCTGCTGACGGTTGCTGACATATGGGGATAGGAGTAGTACTTGAACGGCTCCCTAATGAATAAACACCATCTGTAAAATCTCGGCTCGTGGTGTCGAAAAGACGGGGAGCTGCACGTCAACCAAAATCGACCTATTTACCTATATATGAAAAAAACTAACTTACTTTATGATGATATTGGAGGACTTACGTAGTGACTACCGCGCCGACCGGCAATTGAAGTCAAGTCGTCATCCTTTAGAGCAGTGTTTCTCAAACTGTGGGCCGCGGCCCCCCAGGGGGCCGCAAAATTATTTTGGATGCAAAGTGAAATGTCGAAATATAAAGTTTTAACGAATAATAACATTTATCAGGGATTTTTTTTAAAGATGCGATAAAAATTATTAATAGTTACATAAATGAAAAATTTTGCAATAAAGTTTCTTATTTTGATTATTTTCAATTGAAAGGAGTCCGGCATGATACTCTAGGGGGTCACGACAATTGAAAGTTTGAGAACCACTGCTTTAGAGCCTGAATAATGTACGAAGAACTCATGCTTCGTTTAACAAGTAAATACACAATATACAGAAATAAGCACAATAATCTTTCCTAGCTATATGTAACACTCAAGAAGTGTTGACTCATGAGAAAATACATTAGCCTAAGAGCGAGGGATATCAGAAGGCATATAATCGTAGCCTATATCTTGTACTGGTTTTCGTGCCCAGAAATGCCTCTTCTCAGCATTATAAATCCGTATTGTAGAAGTCGCATTTCCCTTTTTCGGGTTCTTAAAGCGGGAAACAGACACCTTCGTCAGTATGGTTTGAATGATTGTGAGGAGGGCTAAATCTCGGGGCCCTCCCGCATTGCGGGGGTTGCGGGGCCTATCAGTACGCCCCTGCTATGCTAACTAACATAAAGTAACGCTATTTTCCATCTCGTAATATTTCCTAAAAATATCTTCCTAGTTTATCCTATCGCTGATTACCTGCATGTACATTCTACCCCTAATCTCGGATGCCAAGCGTTCAATCGCCACCCTCTATAACAGTATTTCTCAACCGGTGGGACGCGAAGTTTCGAAAATAATTATTATAAAACGTTATCTCGGCGAAACTATTGCAAAATTAAAGGACCTTAAAAATTTCCATGAATGACTAATGTAATACTAAAGAGCGCTTGACGTAAAAATCCACTTCTTGGAATATACGGGATATTGTTTTTGTCATGATTGGACACATTTTTTCTTTTAATGTTTGGTGGGACGCAAGATGCCAAAGGTGAAGAACCCCTCAAAACTCCCTCACCCCATCACTCGGTTTTCAAAGCAAACTGCGCCCTTTTCCTCACATTATCAATCTCTCTCGTCCTTCCTCTCCAAATTTCAAACCCGATACTCGACTACTCATCTCCGGCGCCTCTTCATATCCTCTCGACTTCCCGTCGAAGCTGCCGCTCTCAACTTCACTCGCCTTCCTCTCACTTTCCTGCCTCCCTTTCTCTTCACGCCTTTTGATCTCATTTTTTCGTTACCTCCTGTTATTCCTTTCGGTACATATCGCTAATTTTCCGGAACGCTTCAAAGCCTTTAGTTACGCCGCGCTTATTTCTGTGAATGGGCCTAGATAATCAAAATGCCTTTAAGAATCTTAATTGTGAATTTTAAAGTAATCCCCAACTTTCAATGACGATGTCTTCTCATTTAACACGCATAATTCGTCATTTTAGCTTATATTTTGCTTTGTGATATTTTTTCAAAAGTCAAATACGGAACCAAGAAAATACAAGTAGTTCTGGAAAGAACTAATCCGCCTACTTTCCTTTCAATACAATTTTAATACATCACAAGTAGGGGTGTACACAGGTTTCCCGTGGTAAAGAAGTGCTTCTAAACATATTCATCTCGTTTTACCATTCAATACTCGACCTAGAAACGAAATTTCTTTGAAATTCGTTCAGCCAATACCTTCCAAATTCATTGTTACAGAAAAATTCTAACCTGGATGTTATGGTAGCCCTGTTTAGTCGACACGGTTGGAATATAACATTTTGGTTATTTATTTATATGAAGATTAAATATACTATATTTGGTTAAAATACATTGGGTCAGTTCTCGATAAATAAGTGTAAACAATATTTAACTTTTTATTGTCAGTCCTGCTCTTGAGCTCCGCTTTTAACATCTTGATTTGATTTCATTATGGTATGTTGTATATATCTTATACACAAAATTTAATTGAAATCCGTTCATTCAATTCCTTCAAAATCCTTAATTACTGAAAGAGTTTAACTTGTTATTGTGGCACCCCTGTATGGCTGATTCGGTTAAAATATGCTAATATGGTTTTGTAAATATATGTATATTATTAGTGTTAAATTTGGCTAAAATTGATGTTAACACTTCAACACAAATACGTGTAAAAATAATTTATTTATCACTTGTATTGTGGCAGACCTACTTTCTATATCAATACTAAACATCTTGATTTTGTTATTTTATGTTGCACGCCTACTTCATAGAAAAATTCGTTGAAATTGGTTGGGCCAATTCCTTCCAAATTCATAATTACCGAAAAGTTGAACTTTGCAATCGTGGCATCCCTGCATAGTCGATCCGGTCCAAATATATCATTTCGGTCATTAATTTCTGTGAAGATTCTATGTACCAAATTTAGTTGAAATCGGTTCATTCATCAAGAAGATGTTAGGGGAGGACACAATACGCACAGCACACTCACATACACACACAAACAAACAAGCACACACGTACACCGAGGCGATTTCATAAGACTACTTTCCATTTTTTGGAAAGGAGGCTAAAAATGAAAATTGTCGTGTAAAATCATTTTGTTTAATTTATTATTTATTAATTTGTACTAACACACATTAAGTCAAATAAAATTAAATTGTTTTTAGCGCTTTCACTTAGGCCGTCCATTCGTGCGCAAAATTTTCTGTCCGTCCTGCGCAAAAATTTTGAAATAACGAAAAGAGTTGGGAAGCTAAGATTCATAGGATAGTTTTGGCTGGACACAGCCATTAATCCTATTGTTATGGGGATCCTCCGTCTGTCCCTTAGTCATTTATCAAGATTTTTAAAAACTCCTTATGAACCATCTATCCTATTCCGAATAAACGGCGCAATATACATTGCACAAACTTTCTCATATACGTATATAAGTTTGGTCGACTGTGTACGCTTATAAAAGAAAAACGTTTATAAATCAAATTTAATCGTAGTTTAGCGTATATTTTAATGCCGCTGCACGTTATATAGTAATTTTTGGGATATATGGCTTAGTTGGTATTATTTGTGACATCAGGATGTACGATTGGATGGATTTTAATCAAAATATTTATAGCCATTTTAGAGTAAATCGTATTTTGTTTCAAAATATCCCTTAATTGTTGCGTAATATCGTTTATATTTTCAGAGTGTCTATTATGAATGATATTATACACAAATATGAGATATCATTCGATTTAGTGTAATAAAATTTTGAGTGAATCGCGGCGGAGGCGTGTCGTCATAGGGATTAGGTAAGGTAGCTTAGCGTACATTGTAATGTCACTGGACGCCAAATAGTGGTTTTAAGAGATACATGGATTAAGTAGTGTTATTTGTGACATCAGGCTCTACAATTTGATCGATTTTAATCAAATTCTCTGGAACCATTTTTGAGTAAATCAAATATGTCTAAAAATCGGCAATAATAAACTACCCTTTATTTTTGTGCAATATCATTTTTATCGAAAAGGGTCTGCAAAAGATGATATATTGTATACATACGAGATATCATTCGATTTTATACACGCGTTTGGGCCCTAGAACCGCGAACAGACAGACGGCATGGCGAAAACCATTTTTATGGACACGGACACCTAAAACGTGTATTCCCATCAAAATCTCGAAGTTGAATTATTTCACGATTACAATACTTTCTCATTATATTACGTATATGAGAAGGTAATAAATACATTGAATTTACTGCATAAAAGGGATAAAAATCATCTCACTACTGCTTAACTGCGGTGAGGTACGCTTTAAATAACTTTTGATTGATTTTGGGTGTCACGTTTTGGAGGGAGAGGAAGTCGAAGGTCAAGAATATTTAAATGAACATGCTAAAAAGTCTGCTTTTGCAGTTTTTTTAACGTATTTTATTACTTTATCTATACGTAGTATAGGGGAAAGTATTGTTTTCATTAAAAATCGACTTCGAGATTTCAACGGAAATAACACGTTTTGAGGTCCCCTGAACAGGTTTTGACTATTTTCTCGAGATGTGTGTGTGTGTGCGCGTGCGTGGGTGCGTGTGTGTGCGTGCGTGTGTGCGCGTGTGCGCATGTGATAGCTTTTTTGTGGGTGCTCTAACTCAAAAACTATTAATCAGGTCAACGCGAATTTTATATTTTACATTTTTATAAAAGTCAGAAGAACTGATTAGTTTTTGGTAAAAATCGGTCAACCGGAAGTGGGTGTTTACTCTTGTCACTTATCCGTTATTTTGAAATATGTTTCTTTAATATTTGATAAATGTAAGAATGTATCGGAATAAAAGTTGTAGGAAATTTAATTTTCTGCAATATTTGTTTGAAATATTTTCCCATATAATGCATTGCTTAAGAGATATAATATATTTTTAGCTGCCACCACCACGCCACCTACCGACGACTATTGTTAACAATTGACGCTTAGTTACGTCTTAGTAACGCCCCTTTTTTCTTAATTGTTGGAGATTTGTAGCTATATCCAATATCAGAAGGCTATGGTTTGAGTTTATTTCTGTTCTTTGTAAAGTCTAAATTTTTCTCGGTTTCTTAAGATATTTATTATTATGCAACCTATTTGGAATTTTTAGAAATATTACAGATATGGAGAAAGTCATGTGGTGGCCACATCAGATTTTTTAAATAATCGTAAATAAAACAAAACGCAGCCCAAGGTGATTTAATTATAAAATAATTCCACTTAAATTGTAACCCAAACTAAAGGTATTGTTTCTTAAGTAACAATATTTTTGTGGCGATTAAATCTTATAAAAATTTATCGCAACTATTTTTGTGGAAAAATTTAAAAGGAAGCGCATATAATGTTCCATGGAAACCCTCTTCTGCCTTTCCTCAAGCGCCCATCGTGACATCTTCCATTTTTGCCCTTATCCTGCCCATTCCATTTATTTTCGTTTCAACTCCCTCGCCCTTCCTCCCCATGCTAATATATATTTCGCCTTTATCTTCCAATCAACCCAACCGTCGCTCAAATCCCGGACCCTTACCCTATTGCTCAAGACCCCTTTTTCCACCCTTCCCTCCCCCGCCTCTTTCATCGTAAATCTTTTTATCCCGTTATGGTTTTCAATCAGCGCTCCTAATTGGAAGGATTCTTCGTTATACCCGCTGTAACTTCCCCGAAAGATAGCGTGCATCAATAATTTCGATCGAATGTTTTCGAGGACTCCATTTGCGGTCAATACCTTTTTTCCCTTTTGTTATCCTCCGGCGTAAAATTCCAGGTAGCCGATGACCTATGCTTTTTTTCGTCCGCTTATTAAGAGTTCTCTTATTTTCGTCTTTTCGCGGTCTGGTTTTAATTCCGCTAAGGGTTGCCTTCGTCATGGCGCTGCGGCCGAATTTTTTGCAACGCAACGGTCTTTGATGCTTACGTTTCCATTCCCCGACATAAACTTAATTAAAATCTTCCCTTTAAAATTAAACTTTCCGAATTCGTCATTCGGAAGCATTTAAAAGTTTCCGTTCGAATGGCCACTTCCATTTCATTTCTTCAATTATCTTTCCGTATGCCGTATCGAAGTCCGCCAATTCTTCTCCCCGCTCGCTTTATTAATGGAAAGGACGTAATTTCCTCTTACGTCTCCAGCAAACCATATCACATTCTCTCTCCGCTTCATTCACTGGGTACATGCGCTACCTTTGAAATGAACTTTCGAGGTCTGTAATGTATAGAGAGACGGAGAGTAGAATACATTCATCCGAAATACGTAATCATCGAATTTTAATAGTGTAATTATCGCGCACTTAGAACGCACCTTTCCCCAAATTAAAATTTTAGAGCAATATAACAGTAAAACCTGTCGAGAGGCACTTCATATAACTGCTTGAGTTTTTGTTTTCATTATTAAGTTCAGATAAAAATGCATGAACCCATTTAGGGGCAAGACATACACACCGCTCCCAGGTTATAACGCGGGTTTCGGGGGAGAGCTGCGACCCAAGTTATAAGGCAACCACCGCGGTCTGACTGAGGACACGATCATGTAGTCCAACACAGCATGTGCATAACAATTTTTTAATTCTTAAATGTATTTAATTGCTACAGACAACAAAATAAAATGTAGTCGCCACAAGAAATTTATTTAATCGATTCTTGAAAAAGTCGGTATTTTTTTGTTTTTTTTACCTTGGTACTTGAAAAAGCATGTCAGGACTTTCTTTCCAAGAAACGGGGAGGTAGGAAGACCTGCGGTATATCTGAATCCGCGGTATAACCAGGGAGTGGTGTATTGCGCTTATGGCCTTGGATTTGAATTGAAAAAATAACAAATATCTCACTCAGCAAAATGCCAAGCGGGGAAATGATGTGTAGGGGAAAGTCGTATTGTCTTGTAGTTAACCAGCTTTCAAATCCATCAGGAACGGGAGAAATTTTCTGGAGCTCTGCTTTTAATGTTTGATTGGTGTGTTCCGGTGTTGATGGCCTAATCAATGCTGTTGCTGGCTGCTAAAACACACTATAGCTGATACCATTGAGTCAAAATCTTAGTGAACATCAGTCATATTAGTATGCCCATTAGTTATAACTATTACTTATAATTATTATCACTGGCATCTAACATTATAATATCCTTAAGAACAATTTTCTGCCTTAAATCAATTTAATTATGTTGTCCGATACAACCCGACAACATGCTTTCCGATACTACCCGAATAACCACGTGGCGAACAATGGTCGTTATGCGAACTACGTTTAGTTCTCAGCAACGCCTTTATAACAACATAATTTTAAGTTGATAATGCCTAAGTAATCGGTTAAAAATAATAAATTTACTTAGCAGTGTGAATTCAATTAGCTGCTAAAGATATGTTCAGGCGTTCAACACATACACAAAACTCATTCAATTTTCTGTCACGTCTAAATAACTCAACGCAAGAACTCCAACCGACTCATGCTCCCTGTAGCAAGTAAGCAAGTAATAGTAAGTCATTGATGCCTGGGAAGTGCTTTCCTCGACAAGGGTTCTTGAGAAACATGGATCGTCCTATACTACCCGCTGTCCGGTACTATACGACTTTCCCATATATATATATATATATATATATATATATATATATATATATATATATATATATATTAACTAAAGGAAAAGAAAAGGTAGTGATGATGGTGGCAACAAGGTGTTGAGGGAAGCCCAGCGGACACTTACCAAGTTGAGGACCAAGCTGGCAGGCTGCTGGGGGCGTCGAAGAGACACGTAAAACACACGAACACAAAAACACACGCAAGCTTATCGGGCCTATGCCCTTCTTCAGCGAAAGAGTAACGTAAAGTGACACACTGGGCGGGGAATGACAGGGTGATGTGGGAAGGTTGATGATTGGAGGAGGTGGGGAGTAGGAGGGGTGGATAGCCAATAAAAAGGGAGTGTGGTAAGGGAAAGTGCGAATAACTACAATGTAACAAGGAGACATTGTAAGGGGGCTAATAGGGTTAGCGGAGGTTGAGGCCAGGCGGAGAGAAAGAGTCGAGAAGATGGATATGTGCTAGTTCCCAGCGTCGGAGAAGGGGGGCAGGGGTGTCATAGGGTAAAGCGCGAATAATCCTAACATTGTAGCAACTATTGAAGGGGACATTGTGGGTATTAGCGTGTAATGCAACTGGGAGGGGGCGTCTGAGAGAAACGCTATTCCGGTGACCGTTCATTCGGATGTTTAACGGATTGCTGGTGAGGCCTACGTAAAACGCGGGACAAAGGGTGCAGGTAAGGAGGTAAATGACGTTACGGGTGGTGCAGTTGCTTCTGGAGGTGATGGGGTAGGTGATGTTGGTGGAGGGACTCGAGAAAGAAGATGATGGTAGGTGGATAGGGCAAGTGAGGCAGCGAGGTTTTCCGCAGGGGTGGGAGCCTATTGCAAGAAGCGTGGTAGAAGTGGGAAGTTCCTTCCTCCACAAGATATTTCCCAAATTTGGGGGCCGGCGGAAGGAGAGGAGCGGAGGATTGGCAAAAAGGTTGATAAAGAGGGACTGATGGGAGGAAGAGGTAAGAATTGGGTGGGCAGCATGAAGGATTGTTTTGAGAGCTTCGTGGATACCAGGAAGGAAAAGTGTCGTAAGAGTGAGTGGAGGGGTAGATGCAGGAATAGTGGGTGTGTGAGGATGAGATCCAATGTGGGTAGGCGTCATCGCCCTATGGATCTGTTCGCGGACCAAGACTGGAGGGTAACCACGTTTGAGAAGAGCATCCTCGAGGACAGAGTAATACTCTAGAAGGGATGCTCTATCGGAACAAAGCCTCCATCCTCGACGAGCAAGGGCATAGGGGATAGAGGTTTTGGTATGAAGGGGATGGCAGCTATCAAAGTGGAGGTATTGGAGGCTGTTGGTGGGTTTGATGTGAACACAGGTGCGGATTTGGCTGTCTTGAAGGTAAAGATCGACATCCAGGAATGTGATGTGGGAGGTAGAGGATTGGTGGGTGAAGGACAGTGAAGGATGGGAGGAGAGACGCGAGAGAAAGGAAAGGAGATAGTCAGGTCCATACGTCCAAATGAGGAAGACATCGTCGATGTATCTCAGCCACAAAAGTGAGAGAACTCATCCCAACACCTTCTTGACATCCATATATATATATATATATATATATATATATATATATATATATATATATATATATATATATATCATCATAGGTAGTCTGTCCGTAGACAGGTCCGTGATTATTCATGGTTAAACCTGGTTCTCCATATACTCCTATTTTCCGCTGTCCTCTTTATATCTTGATAACTCTCTTTCCCTTTCAAATCGTCTATCAGCTGAAACCTTTTCCTACCTCTTTCCCTTTTCCCATCTAGTTTTCCTTCTAACACGTCTTTAATCATACTCTCTCTCCTCAGGTAATGTCCAACCCAGTTAGCCTTCCTCTTTCTGATAGTCTGTATAATCATTCGCTTCTCTCCTATTCTTCGTAGCACTTCATCGTTTTTCATCCTATCTGTCCATTTTATCTTCAGCATTCTCCTCCAAGTCCACATTTCAAAGCTTTCCAAGTATTTGATGTCATTTTTCCTTAGCGTCCATGTTTCTGCCCCATACAATGCTATACTCCATACGTAGCATTTTATCAACTTCTTGCGGATATCTTCCCTTATATTCCCTGTAAGTAGTTGTTTGTTTCTCCTGAAAGCCGCTTTTGCTTTTCCTATTCTAGTTTTGATCTCATCCGTACATTTTGCCTCTCGTGTTATGATACTTCCAAGGTATTTATATTCTGAAACTTGTTCTAATGGCTTTCCCCCAATAGTTATGTTCAGATTCTCTTCTTTACCCGATATTCGAATGACCTTGGATTTTTCTGTATTTATTTCCATACCGTATTTTCTACCTGTTATCACTAGTCTATTTATCATTTTTTGTAGCTCCTCTTCCTTTCTTGCTAGAAGTACTTGATCATCTGCGTATTTTACTGTTCTTATAATCCTTCCTCCAATTTTGAAATCCCCTGCGCCTTCTAAAGCTTCTTGCATTAGACTTTCTCCATATATATTGAATAGGGTTGGCGATAGGCAGCAGCCTTGTCTTACTCCTCTACCGATATTTATTCCGCAGGTGTCCACATTCTCAAACCTGACCTTTACAACTTGACTCTCATATAGATTCCTAATCAGTCTCCTGTCTTTCCAGTCTACACCTATATCCTTTAATATCTTCATCAACTTTACCCAATTTACTCTATCAAAGGCCTTCTGCCAGTCTACGAAACATGCGCAGATATCTTGACTGTATTCTATTGCCCTTTCTGATATGATTCTAACTACTCCTATAGCATCTCTAGTTCCTCGTCCTTTTCTGAAACCGAATTGATCTTCCCCTATTATTTCTTCTGCCTTTTTCTCCAGCCTTTTATTAAGAATCCTCGTGATGATCTTGGATGTGTGTGACAGAAGGCTTATAGTTCTGTAATCTTTACACTGCATTGCCTTTGGCTTCTTCTTTAGAGGGATCATTGTTACTTCTAGGAAATCCTGAGGCCACTCTCCCGTGTCGTAAATCTTATTAATTAATTTCGTGATCGCTTTTAGTCCTTCTGATCCTATGACTTTAAGTATCTCAGCCGGTATTCCATCGCTGCCCGTGGCTTTCCCCTTCTTAAGTTCCACTATCGCTTTTTCTACTTCGCTCTCCATAATACTTGGTCCTAAGTTGTCTTCTTCAACGTTTTCCTCATTTTCCAGTTCTATTTTGGCCGCTCCTGTCTGTTTGCTGTATAATTCCTTAATGTATTCTTCCCATACCTGTGCTACATCCTTTGTTTCTGAGACTATCTTCCCATCCGTATTCATAATTCCTTTACCACAAATTCCATTAGACTTCTTATCTTCTAATTCCAGTGCCCTAGCGTACATCATATCGTACCGTCCTAATTTCTCCATTTGTTCTATTTCATCACATTTTCCTTTGAGCCAATTTTCTCTAGCTTTATCTGTTACCCTTCTCAACTCATTGTTTATACGCCTATAGTTGGCTCTACCTTCTTCACTGTTAACGTTTTTCCATTTTCGTCTCTCATCCATTTTCTCCAGCATTTCCTTCGTGATCCATGGTTTTCTGATTTTCTTCTCTTGTTTTCCAATCTCTTTATCCAAGGTATCCTTGATACTGGTTTTAATTTCATCCCATTCCATATCGACGGTCTTCGGTTTGTTTTCCAACTTTCTTAGGTTATCTTCCAACTTCATGCTGACTACATCCTGCCTTTCTTTCAGTTTTTCTAGGTCCCAGGTCTGTCTTTCTCTTCTCGTTTTTCTTATTTGTTTGAGCTTTGTACTCACGTCAAGTATTAGAAGGCTGTGATCTGAATCAATGTCTGCTCCTTGCAATACCTTGGCGTTCTTTATGCTGTTCCTAAATCTTTGTTTTTCAAGGATGTAATCTATTTGGCATCTCATTCTATCTCCTGGGCTTTTCCATGTGTATAACCTTCGTTTATGGTTTTTGAACCATGTATTAGTCACTACAAGGTCATTATTGATGCAGAATTCTACGAGTTTCTCCCCTCCTCGATTTCTCTTCCCAAGTCCGTATTGCCCGACAACATTTTCTTCCTGTCCTTCTCCGACTATGCTGTTCCAATCTCCCATTATTATGCAGTTTACCTTTCCTCTTCCGTCTTCTTCGTAAATATATATATATATATATATATATATATATATATATATATATATATATATATATATATGGATGTCAACAAGGTTTTGGGATGAGTTCTCTCTCTGTAGCTGAAGGAGTAGTTCCGAAAGCTTAACGTTTGTGATGTTTTTGTGTTATTTTACGTGTGTCGCTTCGACATCCCCGGGACCTCGCCAACCTGAAGTCGTCTGATTGGTGAGTGCTCACTGGGTTTCCTCATCCCAACACCTTGTTGACATCCATATATTCATTTTACCTTTCCTTTTCCGTAAGTTGTTATATATATATATATATATATATATATATATATATATATATATATATATATAGCAAATAACTTATTCCTCGCTTTAACTAACGAAGGTTATTGAAGCAGGAATTAAACCAACCAGTCAACACGAATTCACGTGGCTTACAGATCGAAATATAGGCAGTCCCGAATGCTCTCATTATGTTGACTATGGCGGAGGACATGTGGACAGTAGTTTTATAATCCGATTACGCTCTCCCAAGACTTCCTTCCCGCTTCCACCGTCGCAGTCGCCCATTATTTGGCGTCGTCTTCGATATTCTCTTACCTTACCACCCTCTCCCTCCTCCCTTCCCCTCTCCAACATTTTTGCTTGTCCCAACTCATCGGAACACCTTCCCTCCCTCCTCAACACAAAAACTTCCTCTCCTTCCCTCTCTCCATTTCTCCTTTCCTCCCTCCATTTCTCCTTTCCTCCCTCCATTTCTCCTTTCCTCCCTCCATTTCTCCTTTCCTCCCTCCATTTCTCCTTTCCTCCCTCCATTTCTCCTTTCCTCCCTCCATTTCTCCTTTCCTCCCTCCATTTCTCCATTCCTCCCTCCATTTCTCCCTCCCTCCATTTTTCCTTTCCTCCCTCCATTTCTCCTTTTCTCCCTCCTTTCCTCCCTCCATTTCTCCTTTCCTCCTCCCACCTCTCCAATCTCCTATTCTGTTCCGCTGTGGCGACGGCGTGAATTGGAGTGTGAGATTTATGTCTCCACGCTTCCCTTTCCTCCATCACCTCTCCCTCATCAGCTCTCCTCCTCTCTCTCCCTCCTCTTTTCCTCCACCCCTACCTCCGAATTGATCGATATACGGCCGGACAGAAGCACACGGGTGGACGGAGAAGAAAACAGCGACCTCTTTTATGGCCCTTCGACACAACTTTTCTGGAACAATATTGACCTGACAGTCGAAAGTGTTTTTTTATTCTTCTCTCCTCGCCTCATCTCCACCGAGAGCAAAGGACCCTCTCGGAAACTTTTCCATCTCCCTTTCCCTTTTCTCCGCCACTACTTTCAGCTCCTCCACTCGTCCACTTAATTCAACTCCTCCTACCTCTCACGCTCTTGCGGTAGCCGAAGCAACAAGCGCTCTCGTCTCCTGTGGCGATGGAAACGATGATATTCGAAGTGGTGGAAGGGGAGAGGATAGGAAGGGACTGAAGGGATGATGTAGGACTTGTTTCCTCTCTCTCCTTTCGATTTCGCATTGATTTCCAGGTCTTCATCGTTAAGCGGATCAAAATTTCGTCAATCTCTCTCTCTGTCTCTCCTCTCTCATGTCTCTCCTCTCTCATGTCTCTCCTCTCCCATATCCATCAGGTTGAACCTCTTCTGCGGGGAATATTTGGGAGGTAACCTGACATCCCGCCTGAGACCATTCAACCTGACAACGACTGGGCTGGTGATTAATACAGTAGCCGCCTCTCGTTCGCACCCTCCCCTCTCTCAACACCCCTCTCCCCGCCCCTCTCTCCCCTCATCTCTCTCCCCTCACCTCTCTCCCCTCACCTCCCTCCCCTCCCTCCCCTCCCCTCCCTCCCCTCATCTCTCTCCCCTCACCTCTCTCCCCTCACCTCTCTCCCCTCACCTCTCTCCCCTCACCTCTCTCCCCTCACCTCTCTCCCCTCACCTCTCTCCCCTCACCTCTCTCCCCTCACCTCTCTCCCCTCACCTCTCTCCCCTCACCTCTCTCCCCTCACCTCTCTCCCCTTACCTCTCTCCCCTCACCTCTCTCCCCTCACCTCTCTCCCCTCACCTCTCTCCCCTCTCCCCTCTCCCTCCCCCACCCCTCTCTCTCCTCCCCTCTCTCCCTCCTCAGGATACGACGACATTGCCCACGCAAAGCGTGATTGTCCATTCGAAAGTATGCCGAAAATCAATGTTACGGGGTTTTTCGGCGCATTCGCACTGAATTAATTTTTAGAATCGTTCGAAATATGGGTAGCCGGTTCAATTTGTTGAAAAGGTGGAAGAAAACGTTAACGGTGAAATTTTCGCAATTTATCGATTTTTACCCAATTAAAAACGATTAAAAATCAAATACTCCAGAAAAGGCTTAAATAGGACTATATGGCACAACTAGAGATCGTGCTCGAGAAATCCAGTCTCGAGAATTCTCGAGAAATTTTTGTTATTTCACTCTCGTTTCTCGAGAAATTACATTTCATTTTTTTAATTTCGAGACTGTTTCTCGAGAATCTAGAGAAATATTACCCGTGGGAAAGAAAATATTACATTTTGCAAATGAGATTCTGACATGGTATGCAAAAACCGTGACTGATATTCAATGACACCGGTGTCATTGAATTGGTCGATTCAAAACTTAAATATTTTGGGGTTAATTTTGACAAAGACATTGTTTCCACCGCAAAAGATGGTGTCAGTATCATGGTAAAATTTGTAAAATTGTCCCCTGCTTGCCAACAGCTGTGTTATAACGACGCTATTCATTTAGCGGTTATGGATGTTTATGAAAAAAATTGATGTGGCCACCACATGACTTTCTCCATATCTGTAATATTACTAAAAATTCCAAATAGGTTGCATAATAATAAATATTTTAAGAAACTGCGAGAAAATTTTAGACTTTACAAAGAACAGAAATAAATTCAAACCATAGCCTTCTGATGTTGGATATAGCTACAAAGCTTCAACAATTAAGAAAAGAAAAAGGGGGCGTTACTAACGTAAGACGTAACTAAGCGTCAATTGTTAACAATAGTCGTCGGTAGGTGGCGTGGTGGTGGCAGCTAAAAATATATTATATCTCTTAAACAATACATTATATGGGAAAATATTTCAAACAAAGATTGTAGAAAATTAAATTTCCTACGACTTTTATTCCGATACATTTTTACATTTATCAAATATTAAAGAAACATTTCAAAATAACGGATAAGTGACAAGAGTAAACACCCACTTCCGGTTGACCGATTTTTATCAAAAACTAATCAGTTCTTCTGACTTTTATAAAAATGTAAAATATAAAATTTCGCGTTGACCTGATTAATAGTTTTTGAGTTAAGCACCCACAAAAAGCTAACACACACAGACATCTCGAGAAAATGGTCAAAACGTGTTCAGGGGACCTCAAAACGTCTATTTCCGTTGAAATCTCGAAGTCGATTTTTTCATGAATACAATACTTCTATACTACGTATGTATATGGAGAAAGGAAAAATCAGGAAACAAGCGAAGGTTCAAATAATGATGTCTCAGAACCGAAACATGAAAGCGAAGACGAATATGTTGCAGAAAATGAAAGTGAATTTGCGGCAGAAAATGTTTGTATGAATATGGTTATTTTTATAAAACTTAAAAACATTCGTAAAATTGTAAAATTATTCAAAAACTCGCCAGCACGGAACACTTACAAAGCCGCGTAAAAGCTAGAGAGAAAGACGAATTTGTTTGATTGTTGTTAGATTGCAAAACCCGTCGGAACACCATAGAAATTATGACAGCGCGATTTCATAGAATCAAGACTCCTATAGTAAAATCATTGCATTATCTAAATTTAAGTCACTTGTGGAAGCCAGGAGATGATGAGGCAATTTCATCGAATACAGTGAATACCGGTCAGAATAGCGATAGAAGCGTTAAGCCGCCAAGATGTTAACCATTTAACTGGTGAGAGAGTCCGTAAGTTTTTATTTAACGCTCTCAGAGAGAACCATACAGAAATTAGTACTAAACTTCTCAGTGGAATAAAAAACAAAAACAAAGAGCTAAAAGAAGAGATGCGTCATTAATTTCTTTGATAAAATTTCTTCAAGACTCCAAATGCATTCAGTTCGGTGAGGAAGACGATTTTTTTGTTATTAGTTCATAAAACGAAATAGTCGAAAGAGTCAAAATAATAATTAAAAGACTTTTCAATAATGTCAACGAGCAGAATAATTCTACAACACTAAACCATGATCAAGAACAAGATGAAGGCATTTTGACAGTGGATCTGGACGAATGTTGCTGCATGAATCTAGATAAGCAGTTGGAAGAATCCATCCGTCAAAGCCTGAAGCCAATCAAAATAATTGATGATAACTCCACTCATTATCGAAAGAAATCAATGTCATTTTTTAAATAATAAAGTTACCCTCCAATTCTAGTCTACGACCAAAAGATTTAAAAAATCAAAATTCACACACGACTAAAAATCCCTATATAATAATTCTCAAGTGCCCGTCTGTCTGTCCCGGTATTTTTGGACATTTCCCAATGGAATTAAGAGCTGAAACTTTCACAATCGTTTAACCCCCATGAGATGGCCTCCAGAAAAATCAAACATCCCGGAAAAAGTACCGGATTCGACTCCGGGAGACAATTATATTTTCCCATAAGTTTACACGGGATTTTCGATTTTTCAAGGTGCAAGGTTTATTTCCTTCATTCATTAAAACATGTAAATATGGACCGAATATCTCCATTTTTGTTTCATTCGACGGCTAAAACTATAAAATATCTTATTCTTCCAATTTTTAGATGTTACACGGAAAAATCTTTAGAATCGCGTTTCTTTTCGAAATGTTATGGCTTTTTCGTACTCTTTCCGGATGCTGCCAGGACGAACCTCATTGTTGCCTCCGATAAATTAGCGTCTATTAAGCCTTCAAATAGACGAAAGAATTGTGTTGTTCGCTTCGCGCAATGTCAAAATTAATAGATTGCAACGTTAATAAATGAAGAATATTATTATTCAGTAAACACACGAAGAGGAAGAATAACGGAGCCAAAGAGTGGCAAATCAAGTCGTATATTGTCGTATATTCTTAATACTCGAGAAATCTGGAGAACAGCAAAAGAAATTCTTAAATTCTCGAGAAAAAAATACTGCGAAAAAGAGAAATCTCGAATCTCGAGAACAGAAAAAAGTGGAGAATTCACAAACTCTAGGCACAATAAGTCATTAACTGGAAGCGCTATAAAACATGTATGTAAACATCCTCCCCACCTACCACATTTTAATAATTTATTTATTCCCACTTCTCGTGTATTAATATAAATTTATTCTAATCCAAAAGTAGTTTTTTTGCGTTTAATTGATTGGCCAATTTCTGCTGGGAAAGGTCAGATATGGAGTTTGGTGACTGGAAACTGTTATGCTTGGGGGTATTTTCTCCCACATACGTTTAAATTCAAGGATTTGTATGTTTGTTTTTGGCGTTATAATCGGGTCAAGTAATTTATTTGAGCAAATGAAATACATTTGAAATTTTAAGTAAGTAAAATTACTTAAAACGCGGATATAAAGGAAAGTTGGAGAAATTAATTGTTAATCATCATGTCGGGCAGGAACCTGATAGGAGCTCCTCTATTCCTCTTACGTTGGCTCGTCGATCTATGTTACACCAAACTATGCTAGTAAATAACACCAGGCTTCATTAATACCATACAGTGTAATGTTTAAAGCTACAGTTAAAGAAATACGGTTCTCTGAAATGACAAGGGAAACCTTGGTTACACGCTCTCCCTCATCTGCAGCTAGCAAATGAAATCAGCATACAGCATTCAAAAAATGCAAAAAGGTGTAAACGTCAAATGCGACATTTGAAAATTTTTACTAAAATCATATAAAAATTTGAAAAATTAAACACCCTTGAAATATTTTATTGGTGATCAAATCGAACATAGCGATTGACTATTAATCAATGAGAGCCTTGCTTCGCTTTGAAAAGTTCTCTATAATGTATTTGATTATTAACAATTAGAATTATAAGACGAAACGGGACTGGCGTTCCAATCACGAGATCCCATGAATTTAAACAAAAAACACACGATGCGCCTCCTCCGACTCAAAGCAATTTTGTTTCACAATTATTCATTTTTTTCCGCGGCAGATATTTTTTTAGCGTTGAAATACCTACACGTCAATATCCCAAAGATGTTGAAAACTCGGCGAAGAAAAACAAAAGCCAGTTGCGTATCCGTCGGTAAGATGTGTGAGAGATAAATAGAGTGGAGAGAGGGAGAGTGTGTACTCTCTTTACACGGTATACTGAATAAGTAAGGCAATCGATTAAATCTAGACGTGATCCAGTGGCGCCATCGACCCAATGCGAAGGTCAATGGAATCAATTGTCCGCTCCGCTTATCTTTAATCTCTTTTCCAGCAAAGCCTCGCCATTAATTATGTAATGTCCCTCCCATGAGAGTAGAAGTAAACACTGGCGACGGAGGGGAGAAGGACCTCTGAATCGATTTAAGCGTCGAATATTTTTCCCGAGGAGTGGATCGGATGCGAACCGCCATTTCCCTGATTAATCGACCGCGAAATATCGTCCTTTGAATTTTGCAGTTGGATGAACTTCCGCCATTCTTAAGCGAAACCTGTTAACTAGTTGGGTTCTCTTCTGCGATGTTTTGGAATTGTTACGGTCTTTCTTTGAGAGGGCCTTCATTAACTTTTCCCGTCATTCCTTTGGGAGGCAGTGTCAATGCGGACTCTTGCTTTTTATCATCGTGCGCCGCGGAAGGATCACGAAACCCACTTTTTCCGAGCATGAAGACATTTAAAAGAAACGCAATCAGACCTAACTTAACGGCATTCAACAATAAAAAATGCCTGGCATGTTAATTGAAGAAGTAATTTCATTATATTTCATCTTTTTACATTGTTTATATCAACATTCTCTTGAGTTTAAAACGAAAAATATCCGTAACTCAAGAATATTTCATCAATTACTATTTAATTGTTAATTATTCTACTTAAATAAAATGGAAAGATTCAGCCTGTTAATTTTCCCTTTCATTTTCATTCTAGATTTTTTGCAGTATTTATTAGGGAATTTTTGTAATGATTTTTTGGCATTCGACGTATCATCTGCTCGATAATTGATTGATTCCAACCAATTTAAAAACGTAACATGGGCACTTTTAAATATTTCGTATATTCCGAGTTTGTCATTGTTTATTCATCTTGGTTAAATTCCATTTAATGTTGCATTTATGATATATATAGTATTCAATAAATCTATCCGGCTCCCAGTGCGTGAGTTCAAATCCTGCTGTGGACAGGGCAGGGTAGGTAGTCGTCATCTTTGCCATCGTTGATGTGCCCATTGAAAAATTCCGATTCAGTTTACCAGCTACTTAAAAATTATATATCTATGCCTATCTCGTTAATTGAAGTTCTTTTATTTGAGTTTCTTGAAAAAAAAATTATTTTAATAATAATACTTTAAAAATTTCATAATAATTTCAACTAGTATTATATTAAACCAGCTGAAACACTCATTTCGTTAATTACTCACCGTAAAACGTCTGGAAGTGTTATTTTTCATTCGTCATATTGACTATTGATACGCGTATGACAGGTGACTGTCAATCAAACATTAATTATCCTATTTTTCAACACATTTCTGCACCGCTGAGGAAAAAACTATTGATTTTTAGAAATATCTTGCTCTGAGCTTTAATAAAAACAAACATGTACCTGCACTTTCTCAACACACTTCATGAAGGCATTTTTCTAGTTTGGTCGGAATCAGGTTTCACAATTAAATGATGGATTTTGGTACAGCATGGGGGTACGTATGCTCCATGGAAAATTAAAGACATTTGTAAGAATATCGATCGCTCTTTCAACACCATCTAAGCTATATTATCGAGGAAATTTGCATTTCCACCCTTCAATCGAACCCTGATCGTCCATCGTTTCCATTTTCTTTTCCGTGAGATGTCATTGAATCCAACTAATCTCGCAAAATCAATTTTTCCCCGAGGTGCCATAAATAAACGCCATCTGCAACCTTCTCACGATCACTCCCTCGTCCCTCTTTCTTTCATTATTCATTTTCTCTTTCAATTGTCCATTCTTCGCCGAAAATCGTTACCTTTTTCTTTCTTTTTTGTGATATTCATTTTCTTCCTGCTGTGCGTCGCCCTAAAGCTATCTCCCTCAACTTCCTCCATTTATTTCTTCCTATTTGTATTTTCCGAAGACGATGCTTTTTATCTCTTATGTCTGGGAAACGGATTTGCTCTTTATTTGCCATCTTTCCAAAGGGAAGTTGTATTCACGCCGTCATAAGCTCTCTTTAAGAAGAAAGATTTATATTTGTTTTTGTGAATAGTATCAAAATAGTTTTATTTGCAACGAAATGAACTTCATCATTAACCCGATGTGTAGGAGATTTTATTCTGTCCGATTCATCTGGCACAAAATAACCTTTCAAAAAACTTAATTTCATTCATATTTCCCACATTAATATTTGTTAAACAATCAATTAGTCTGGATATAATCAAAACTTTAATAAAACAAACGATCGCGCAATAATTTCCGTGTTCCAGCTGCCTGATTCATTTTAGGCTGGTTTCCAAAGAAAACAGCCTTATGAAATGGTCCTGTCTGTGTGTATGTGTGTGTGTCCCCTACTAACAACTTTTGCATCAATGGACCGATTTTCATGAAATTTGGTAAGAGATTCGTGCTGCCAGGGCCCACTTCCGGGCTATATATTATTTCGCAAAGATTGAAGTCCCAGGTTAGATTCCAGGAACTTTTTTTCCGTTTTTGTTTTGAATAGGTAGGCTCAAATCCATCGTGCAGAGATCTTTTCTTTAATACTTTAAAATTGTGATATTGGAGCGAAGTTTGTACTGTTCTAAGCGAAAAAGAATGCAAATTCTAATTATCATCACAGAATTTTTATTATTGATCGTATTGTCTTGAATTTCTACTAAAACATAGCGTTTTTGCGTTTTAGATCGCATTTTATCGGATTGTTGCCATGGAGAATATTATTACCAAACTCGGCATGAGCATAGACGAGTGAACAAATGGGTTATTTTCTTTTCTATTCGACTACCCTTCAGCAATGTACAGTTGACCCATACATATTAACGCATAAACAGTAACATTTATTAAATTCGTTTATTTTTAAAAAATACATGCAAAATGTCAGAAAGAGATAATGCTCTATTAATTTGTTTTCCAATTTTTCTCTATCATTGATAAACTATGAATTACAAATGGTATTTATGGTATGAGAATTCCTTGGAATGACTAACACATACTGAAACACACCCTGTCAATATAAGTAATCAATTCGGGACGTCAACTTTGGGAAACCAGCCTGCATTCGTCCTGGCTTGGACTTCTTGTTTACTACGAAGTCACTAATTTAATAATTTCAGCACTATAACGTACAAGGTATTTAAACACGCATGGTCATGGCCAGGTAAGATCGTATTCGGGATACTTCAATGGAGTCACGCGAGGTGCTTTAATTGGTTTTTGTATAGAAAAACTATTTCTATCCGTATGTAACATTATAGATTGTATGAGCACTCCGCTGTATCCATTGTGTTCGACATATTTTCTGCAATTCCGGGTTAAGTATGGAAGGTGAATTCCCAAGTGGGCTATTAATGAAACTGAAGCATTCTCATTAAGGGCATTGTTAGGAGAAACGCGTTGAAGTGATTCAATCCATCTCGAGATGGGATGGATTTCCTCCTACACGTGATGCGACATCAGTCATGGAAACTTCCGATGCCACGAAACACGTCGGTCTTGGCAACGAATGCTGTAATCATCCAAGATAAAAAAAACACAGTATATCTAAACATATATAATCGGAATGAAGCTTATAATGTGTAAAAAAACTGTATGGGTAATACATTTTATCGCTGCGTTTACAAAATTGTCTAACGATAAGACGTCTGTAGGCTATATAATGATTAAATTCTTTATAATCCATATTCAAGAAAATTTAAAGGTATTTCGTGATCGTTGAGAATATTTATGAAATTGCAAAATCGAATGGCAGGTTACAAATATAGAAAACTACAAAGTAATCGACAGGTAATATGATGCAAAAAATAAACGAGCGTGATGGTTGAAACTTACACGCGCTCGATTGAGTTTGGTATCATAAAATACCCTGCGTCTCCAAAAAAGTCACAAATAAAATTAAATTACAGTTAAAATTCCGGCTGCTCCCGAACTGACCGTAGGCGAGTACCGTTCGCCTTCCCCTGTACTTCCACAACACGCAAGACAACCGACGTTGTTTTCAGCTCGATCGAAAGTTCATCTGTCCCGTCAATTTCAAAAGGCCAAATTCAGTTACCGAATACTTTACCGCATCTCTCCGGCAGATCGCAAAATAAAAAATAACATACAAAAAACGAAACAAAAAAGAGTCGTCCACCCTGTCCGCGGCGAACATTTTACTCTTAAATCGAATACGTTCCGGCACCCATCCAAAGAGACGCCTTAATAGGCATTGCCGCTCTAGTTGGTCCAAGTTAGTAGAGGACAGGTTTCTAGGATACTTTTCCAGCCTCCCGGGAAATATTTCGTTGCACTATCCTCCCCCTCCCCATTTCCCCCGATAGCTCCCGCGCCTCCCCACCCGCGAAGGTCTCCGAACCAATAGGAGAGAACCCACGGCGTGACGCATTTCCCTCCCCCTAAAGGCGCTGGGCTTCGATCCGCAGCGGTCCAGGCAATGCAGGTCGCTGTGGCAATGGAGGGCGAAATAGAAGAGTTAGGGAGGGAGGTAGAGAAGGAGAGAGGGAGGGAGGGAAAGAGATGAAGAATGGGACGGAAGCCGGCGGTGGTCCCGAAATAGGGGAACGAGAGGTGGAGACAAATAAGGGAAGCGATAAAAAAATGTGAAACCGAGTTAAGGATATGGGAGAAGGGGGGAGGTGGGTAGGAGAGAAAGGGGAGACGAAAGGGAAGAGGAAAAAGAGGATAAAAAAATCGGACAACTGACCGATGTCATTTTCAGAGACTGGATTGTCTCGCTCCGTCGGTTTTTTCCCGAAAGAGGGCGCCGAGAATGGAGAGGCGAAGGGGAAAAGAAACGGATGAATGGCGATGGAGCGTCTTTGCGGTTTGGGATGGGTGTTGCTATATGCATAGCCGCGAGCCTGGTTAAGACTTTTGCTTCGACCGATATAAATAAATGAATATTTTGGATTGTGCTTACTCTTGTGGAAATGCGACATTTAAGTGCAATGTTTTCGTTTGACGCGTTAATACTTAGATGGCGTACAATAAATTGATTTTATTATAAATAAATCCAAAATATGAAACCAGTAATCTGCAACAGTAGATTCGGAATTTGATGGACATATCTATATGGGCGAGATATGCGTATTATATCACTCGAAACTTTTCGACCAAGTAACCCCAGTTTTTCGAATTTTCATTCAAGTTGCGAACAAAAGCATTTTTCCGCAACCCAATTTTTATTTCACGACACACTTTCCGGTTCGCTCGTTCCTCGCGGCACACCGAACCAAATTTCGCGACGGCAGTGCGTATAACATTACTGTCACTCAGCTGTCACGAACAATAATAGAATACAATCATCTTTTCTCATAAATATGGAAAAATAGGCAAAACAATGCAATTTAAAGGTGTTTAAATATTTTAGTTGACTTACGAAATTAATCAAGCGCAGAAATTACTGACTCTCCACTTAGAAGTATATTTGTTGCAGCTTTTATTAAATGAATGTGTGAAAAATTCTAAATCAAACTATACCTTTTTATAAAAATATTTTCTGTGGCTAGAACTTAAGAATAATAAAGCACAGAGAGGTGATTAAAATCAATTTTAAAGGATCCAGCAAAAAGGCAGACGATAAAATAGAATGAATTTTATTGTGCTAGCTTTCAATAAAAGTACACATTTCTTAGTATACATCATGAATTCATGAATTTAATTGCAACGCTCCGTATTACTGCTGCTTTTAGGCTGGAATCTTATAGCTCCCATCGTAATTATGTGTACTTATTTTTTCTGTGTGTTAGCATACAAATTCTTAGTTTAGTGTATCATCAGAATAAAGAAAAATAAAACTTGGAGCATGTTATTTATTGGAATCACAGTTTTGAGTAGCTTTCACATTTGGCGGTAAAACAAAAATAATATTGCCAAATAAGAAAAACAGCATGAAACAAATATTAATTACGATTAAAAATATAAGCATTTTGCGTATTACTTTAACATCAACAACAGCAAAATTAAATAGTACCGCAAATAGTTAAATAAAAGATATTTGATTTAAATTACCTACTTAAAAACTAATTTAAATTCATTTCTGTTCTTCCTATATCGAAAATATACTGGCCATATTTTTTATAATTAGTGCCTGAAAAACATCCAGTAGTGATTTTCCATTTTCAAACACACAAACGTACGTTTGTGATTGAAATCATGACAGAATTTCGCGTCTATGATGGAACATTTTGAGCTCCGTCCCAACTCCTAAACTAAATCGCCTATTTCGAATAGAGCACAGCAGGATGAACATTCATCTGATGTTCTTGTAGCCCATCGTATCGCAATATCCCCGAGCTTATCCTCACGGTCATAACGGATCAGTCGCACAAAGGAAACAGCTCTCCTGTGTAGATCAAGCCGTTATGAAAACAAAGCTTGGGCGGTGGCAATTTCTTGGGAGGCTAACAACACCAACTTCACACTCTTCCATCTTCTCAAATGGCGCTTTTTTCATCCCATCTAAATTACTGGATCCATAACTGGCGCGTTGTTTAATAAATTCCTTATTAAATAATTACCTGATTTTTTTATAGCCGACGCATCTAAAATGCGTCCTCTCCCCACACACGTACCGAATGCCAATTTAGCATAAATTATTAATTTTTTAATACGATTTTAATTTGGACAGTGATGTGAAAAGGAAACCTGAATATTTTACAGCTTTTTTATCATCGGTCACATATAAACGCAATCTACTTTCCCTTTTATTATTAGAATACGTTAATTTAAGATACTTTTTAGGCTCCGCAATTATTTTAGCATCGAAAGTCAGCACAGAAATGTTAAATCTACTTACAGTAACATGATTACGCCATTTATAAAATGGAAATTGTATCGATTTAAAAAAGCATTACCAGTGATGTGCACCCAGTGACCATGATGAAATTTCCGCTAAGTTGAAGTATATTTCCCTATCCATGCCACGCTAGATTCTCAATTGGCATTTAGGATTGCCTCGAATGCCCATCTAAATTTCGACTATTCGTATGTGTTTGCTCTAATGAACTCATTAATTGCCACTATTAAAGAAAATATGGGATTGTTTTTTTCCATCCCACCTCATATCTATCGCAACCTTTTTCCGATGTATTTCGCGACATGTACAAAACATCGGCTCATTTTCCCTCCGCCGCCAGCGATTCTCTCTCTCTGGTTGGTGCACGACAGAAACGGGTCGAAAAGAAACGGAGAAAGAAAGGAAGAGGGGGATGAGATCATGTATTCAGCGGAATTGTTCGTGTCACACATAAGGGGCGCACCAATGCATTGACCCTAATTTCATGCTGCCTCGGATATAGCCTAGCTCCGAGAATCTAAGCCTCCTCCCCATCTATCATTTTAACTATCCCATCCCTCTCTATCTCTCAGATATGGACCTCACTACTGCTCTTCTTCCCTCTTTCTTATCCTCCGTCTTTTTCTTATCCCTTTCCACCTCTTCTCCTCTTCCTTCATTCCTCCTCTCTGTCCCTTTAAATGACTCATCTCTCTCCTCCTTTAACCCTTGCACTCTCTCCCTCGATTCCTTCCTCCTTTCTTCCCTCTTTCTCCTCATTATCTCCCCATCCAACCTTACACGACTTTCTCCACGCTTTAATCCTAATCCCCACTCCATCCGCTTTCCCCTCCCTCTCTGCCCCTCAGTTTTTCTATCCCTCCTCAGCAAATCCTCCCTCCATCCCAACCGCCATGCTTGTTTCCTTCCTTTCCGACTCTCTCTCTTAATAAGGCGCTCCTTCATCATATAACGCCACTCCTAAAGGTCGCAACGCAAGAGACATTTTCAACGGGTCAGTTATTTGGCCGCTCACTCGTATCCTCTCTCTCTTTACCGCTACTAGACCCATAAGCCGCTTTTGCCCTTCGTCAACTCATTTCGCCCTCTTCGTATTCCACTTGTGCTCTCTCTCTCACACACACTCTCTCTCGCACTTCAACTTTTTCTCGCATCGATCGTATCCAAACCGAGGACACTATTTCGTTTTCGGTGATTCTTTTTTAATTTGACAGCGCACTACTACATCTTTCGGTATCTATAGGAAATTTCCTTGTCATCTGTTAATGGACCGAAGAAATTCTGCCTAACGTCTGCGTCAAAATGTTGAGCTTTTAACCGTATCTTCTCTTGATTCGAGGAGAGTGATGATCATGTGTACGTCGAGCTGAAATTTATCGTGAAAAACAATACTGCGAAAAAAATTAATTAATCAAAATCATATTTCAAGAAACAAATTACTTTTTATCTGACCAATGAGAAAGAGTCATGTTTGATAAAGACACTTTAATTATGTTTGAATGCATACAATAACGTATTTTAGCTAGAATTACATTCGTGAAGCTCCAAAATCTTAATCGTTAGATGAAGTTGCTGACAATGATTTTGCCCGGATTAAGAATGAGACGATACTTGTCCATATTAACCAAACTCTTCGTTCAAATCTTTTACATACGTCTGCTAAATTTATCTGTGCTCAACCCAGGCATTACTCCGCAACTACGTCGGTATTTCTTAACTTTTCTTCGCCGGTAGATAATGTCCCAGACAGCGTCAAAAATGCTCTGATTAAAAGAAAACTCATTGTAAAACTAGGTCGTCCATTGAACGGTTCCATTTCCATTGAAGAGAAAAAAGGGGAAAAAGGGTGACGAGATCAAAGCAGGGCATTTACGAATGATGCCCGTAGCTCCATGAAACTTGTTCACTTCTCTCAAAACAGGGGAACTGTCTTGCTGGTATCTTCTGCCCATGTTGATATCTCCTGGTGCCAGCAGAAAGACTACGAGTATTTTTTTAAGATCGATAAATATATAGTCAAATATATAGTTTTGATTAGCTTCCCAGTATCTGACTCGTTCAAACCCTTGAAGAGATAGATTTTTTTATTTTAACCTCCCAAATAAAGAATAATAAGTAGGCCTATGGTAATAACAAAGCTAAGCTACTTCAAACTGCCAATAAGATTTTAATGGACTACTTAAAACATTCCTTGGTTCTCATACATGTTTCTGAATTCTGCGTGCTCAACATCAACTTGAAGTGAATTACTGCGAAAGAGAGATGGCAACCAATGAGAGTTTTCTCTATTTTTGTTACCTTAATGCACCATTATATCGCACTCGTGATATCTTCCGTGATTTTTTAATTTCCCTTTCTCATGAGGTTTATTCTAACATTCTTATGTATTATTTAATATGTTTTTAGGCGTTCTTTACCAGTAAAGTAATAGTAGCGGAACACCTAATGGCCTGATCTCGTCCATCTGCCTGTCGCGTCTTTCATCGCTCGAACCCCTAGACGGACTTTGATTAAATTTAGTATGATTAAAATGCATCATCAGATTATAATTTTGAACTGTATCGGCCAGTTAGAACATACTTTACATGTGGGCTTAAATGAACCTTTACTCGGATAAGACTAATTGTAAGTGGTATCCTGTGGAAAATACACCTCAATGACCAGATTTCATTGGTCAATTTGGATAATATTTTAATTGCACATACACGGAAAACCTGTTCCTATATATTTACTGTAATAAAGAATGCGTTTGAAAACTCTGTGTATTCCATTTAGGGAGTACAATTTTTCTTCTTGTTTATATCGAGGAAATCGGGCGGCCTAAAATAACAATTAAAAATTTAGATGAAAAGTTGGTGGAAAAAAGTAAGAAGATACAGCAGATGAAAATATTTGTTTGAGATGAAGAAAGCAACGTTAAGACTAATGAAAGCAAACACCATCATGAATACCAATTTGAGAAAACCGTGAAAAAGGACGACTTGGAATTTATCCAACGATAATAAGATTTAAACTGTTAACCTTCGCATAAAAAGGCATACCGGGACAATTCTTTTCTTTTCCAATTCAACTAGAGATGGGGCCATCGAACAGCACGACGCAGAAAAGCCAACAACTCCCAAAGTTAACTTATAAGATCCTTAGAAAAGTTTTACATATTTGATTATTTGCGGAATAACAATGAGCAAATATCGGGGGGAAGGAATATTTGAGCGAATTCTGCAAAATTAAAATTCATAATTCATAGGCGTATATTTATGTAACCGAGAGCAAAACTTTCAATGCTTTTAATACGATGGATCTCATGAAAAGCGCTCGAGAGACGATGCAAAAAATCCGAGTGAATCTATGTATTTTTTTTGTTTCATTCATTGCATAAACATTATATTCATTGTGCGAATCACTCTTGATTAATGTGATAAAGGCACTATCGAATTTTTCTGCTTGTGTTTACCTAACATGGTTACTGGCAGAGGAGTTGCTATATGATTAAGACCTCCGGAGACGCAGTTACACAAAGAATTGATAAGAGCGTGAGATGGAGAGAGACGTGTCTTCTATTTTTCGTGACAGGCAGTTAGGTTGGATACACAATTAGCCTTAAAGTGATTAAAGCTGTTTTTCGCACTTAGGTCCTCCTCGGTAAGATTGAAACCCTTGGAGAAGAATAGGTGAAGGTAACCAAAAGCGCCTGATGGGTTGATTAGCAGAACGGTGAAAATGGGAAAGTGTTCCTTCGAACGTAACACGTATTCTAATTGTTAATTCCGTATTCTCACCTTATCGACCCAAGCGAGTCAAGTATTGACTTTGAACGCTGAATAGCTTGGGATGAACGCAATGAATTGTGGCGACGTGCGTACTAAGCATTGAGAGAAGAGACGAAAAAGAAAGGATTTAAAAAATCCATATTAGGTGTAGGGATGGTTTCACGAAAACTGTATCCTTATTTTTCAATTTAATCTGAATTAAGGCAAAGACAATTCACAGAAAACAAAGTAGTTTCTATATAAAATAAATTTATTACGGTTCTTTCTCGTATTTTTTCATTTAAATTGGATTAATATTGATTTTCGTTATTAAATCCGTTTAATAACAGTGGATTTAAAGTTATCTGATCTAAGAATCAGCTACTTTTCCTTAGAATACTTGAAGCAAAATTTCTCTCTGGCAAATTAAATGCCACATTTATCTCTTTCTTGGTCTTATGTGATCGGTGAGGTATAGCTTAAAAAATGCATTCGAATAGAAGACAACATTTACCACAAAAATGTCCGCGAGACCGTATAATTACAGCTTATAGTTTGGGTGATAAAAATTCAAGAACCGCCCAATCTTTCGATACCGTTTTACACGCATCTTAATAATGAAAGAAGCTGTCTGTATATCTGTGGCAGTCATAACTCTTCAGAAAATTAACGTATGAGCTTCAAAATTTGGCAGCAGCTTCAGCTTGATCCTGAGAGTTGAATTGCCAAAAATAATTCAAATCGGCCCACGGGTGCCCGAGGGCCCTCGTTGTTGGTCCAAATGTCGGTTTTGTGAAGATATTTCAGCAACCAATTGACCGATTTTGATGAATTCTCCAATAATATCAATGTTTTGATGAGATACATTTTCGAGCCTAAATTGAGAAAGTCGGCATACGGGGTCAAGGATCATAATGTAAGGGCCAATCCAAATTTCACTATTTCGAGGGGCCCCCATGGAACGGTCTGTCCAAATTTCGGCGATGTCCGTCCGCCCGTACGAATATATCAGGGAAGAAGAGGCTCAACCGATTTCAACCAAATTTGGTAGGTACATAGAATCTTCATACAAATACATGACCAAAATGACATATTTGGACCGGATCGACCAAGCAGGGGTGCCACAATTCCAAAATAAACTTCTTGGTAGTTATGCTTTTGGAAGGAATTGGCCAAACCGAATTCAACCAAATTTGGTACATAGAATCTTCACATAAATTCATGATGAAATGACGTATTTGGACTGGATCGACAGAGCAGGGGTGCCACAATTGCAAAATACATCTTTTCGGTAATTATGCTTTTGGAAGGAATTGGCTGAACCAAATTCAAACCAAATTTAGTACATAGAATTTTCACATAAATTCATGACCAAAATGCCATATTTTGACCCGATTAACTAAGTAAGAGTGCCACAATTGCAAAATAATTTTTTCCTGTAATTATGCTTTTGGAAGGAATTGGCCGAACCGAATTCAAACAAATTTGGCACATACATAGAATTTTTACATAAATGCATGACCAAAATGACATACTTCGACCCGATTAACTAAGTAGGGGTGCCACAATTGCAAAGTTAAACTTTTCTGTAACTGCGGAAAACCTCGCTGCCTCACTTGCCCTATCCACCTACCATCATCTTCTTTCTCGAGTCCCTCCACCAACATCACCTACCCCATCACCTCCAGAAGCAACTGCACCACCCGTAACGTCATTTACCTCCTTACCTGCACCCTTTGTCCCGCGTTTTACGTAGGCCTCACCAGCAATCCGTTAAACATCCGAATGAACGGTCACCGGAATAGCGTTTCTCTCAGACGCCCCCTCCCAGTTGCATTACACGCTAATACCCACAATGTCCCCTTCAATAGTTGCTACAATGTTAGGATTATTCGCGCTTTACCCTATGACACCCCTGCCCCCCTTCTCCGACTCTGGGAACTAGCACATATCCATCTTCTCGACTCTTTCTCTCCGCCTGGCCTCAACCTCCGCTCACCCTATTAGCCCCCTTACAATGTCTCCTTGTTACATTGTAGTTATTCGCACTTTCCCTTACCACACTCCCTTTTTATTGGCTATCCACCCCTCCTACTCCCCACCTCCTCCAATCATCAACCTTCCCACATCACCCTGTCATTCCCCGCCCAGTGTGTCACTTTACGTTACTCTTTCGCTGAAGAAGGGCTTAGGCCCGATAAGCTTGCGTGTGTTTTTGTGTTCGTGTGTTTTACGTGTCTCTTCGACGCCCCCAGCAGCCTGCCAGCTTGGTCCTCAACTTGGTGAGTGTCCGCTGGGCTTCCCTCAACACCTTGTTGCCACCCTCATCACTACCTTTTCTTTTCCTTTAGTTAATATATATATATATATATATATATATATATATTATTAGCCATAATAGCATATTTGGACCGGATCAACTAAACAGGGGTGCCACAATTACAAATTAAACTCTTTCAGTGACTATGAATTTGGAAGGAATTAGCTCAACGGATGTCAACTAAATTTTATATATATGGTTTTTACAAAATACCATAATGAAGTCAAGATTTTTAAAGCGGAGCTTAAGAGCAGGGCTACCACAATTAATAAATAATAAAAATCGTTTGCAACTCAAGAAAACTCATTCCCGAGCGTAGCCGGGCGTTTCAACTAGTTTCCCATAAACAACGCCTTTGAAATCTCTGTGTATTCCATTTATGGAGTACATGTACTTTTCCATCTCGTTCTCATTATGGTCGGCATTTCTCTCATAAAGACACCAAGGAAAAATATTTCGAAACTTTTCATTCGCGAAACATGTTAAATTATTTCTCTTTTGTAAGAATTTTTTAATATTGCCGTTTTTTATTTTTGTTGAACAGTTTTAGATGAAAAAATGTACGCAAAAATAGTTGTGGTCCATTTTCCAAATTTGCACACGGTCTCAAAGGACGCTAGTTACACCACTCGGATTTTATTTTTACCTCATGCAACTCAGTACAAAATAATTTGGCTAGCATTTTATATAGAGCAATTTTTTGGCGTAGAAGCCTTGGCGATGAGAATAGTTATGTCCATTGCCGCGCGAGCAGACTTTCAAGTATAGAATAAAACAGGCTGCACTATCTGCGCAATGGCTATAAATACCCAAGAGATTGGTTAGCCAAAAATACACACACACACGCACACACTATTTTCGCCTGATTAAAACCTTCCATTCTCTCACCATTACCCCATTTTCATCTCTCGAAAGATTTCTATTTCTCATTCGCACCAGCACTTCATCGAATCATACTCGCAATCACCCATCCTATTCTACAGCCTTCAACAATAATGGAGGAAAAAGCAGAAAACCATTACCGCGTGCAATGACGATCCGGAATAATGGAGAGAGAGAGAGCGTGTCCCCTTCTTGTCTGCTGCCTTTGCCCTCCGTTTTCGCTCGCCCCCGCCTTCTCATCTAATTTTGTTTGGGTTCAAACTCGCGGCGCTCCCTGAGTGGGAATTCTATCGGGTTCTGGAAGGGCGTCGCGATATTTGACCCTCAGCCACCGCGTTTGATGGCTGGAAATCTCATCCCGAGCGAAGATCTTCTCAGATGGTCGTGCCCCGAAAAGAGAGAGGCGGATGAGTCTCCTTCCATTTCGCATTCTATTCGTTCCTGGAAGTGAACTTGGGATCCTCGAGGAACCATTATCTCCCGCGCCCTTCCTTCGGTCTCCTCTTTCCCTACCTTCACTTCGAACGTGGTGATTGTTTTCTCCGCGCTTTCTTATCTGTTCCTCCTAGAGCTTTAACATCAAAGCTTTTCGGCTAATTCGATTGACTTCCAATGCTAACGTCTCCCATTTTTTATTTTCTCGAAAGAAGGAAATTCCGTGCCTTTGCGCCCGAAATTTCAGAATTATTGTTCTAAGATTTGAAATTATGCTCTCATAAATGTTCCCGTCAGACTTGTAAAGTAGAAAATTATGAAAACGTGTCACATGCTTAAGAGGTTGGTTTAATATTTGATGAGTGTAATTGGTATCTATCGGTGGTCCACTCCGGGCATCTTGTGCAAGTTCACAGCTGTATTCAAAGTGACAATCACGCATTAATTGTAATTTCCGAAATCTTTTTAAAATTTGTTGTTTTGGCGTTATTAATGACAAATAATTTCACAGACTAAGAAAAAGGATTCGTCTTGAACCATAATTTACATAATGAGTACCCAATGCAACTCTACACATCGAGTCTTTAAGACCATTTAATGCAATTAATTTTTCATTCTCCTCAATTTAATACTGAAATAATTATAAAGCTAAATTTGAAAAATTGCGCAAAATTCAATAAATTTTGCCATAGGATCAATTTAAGGCTTCGTCTGAACCTTCGCTCAACTTGTTACATATTTCTACAAAAAACCAGTCTCTGCTTTCCCCTTCAAAATATCAAATACTAGTAGTTGGTGCTTGCATACTGCAAGCATTTCATCTCACCTTGAAAAAAGATCTATTTTTCAGACAGACATTTCATCATTAGAAATATTCTATTAATTCTAAAGATTTCACATCCGCAGCGATTTTCATTTTCCCCACATGCAAAAATAATAGTTTAAAACAATCCACAAATGTTGCAATTTTAAAAATTTTACACTTTCTCCATTATGGGGTACTAATGCTACACAATTTAGCCAAATTTTAAAGTTGTAGTACTTCTAGAAGTCAAATAATATTTTCTAATTGTTTAAATTTAAATAATTGTTAACGGCCGCTGAAATTCATGTATGGTAAAATTGAAATGTTTTTTGTGCTAGTTCACTACTTTGTACATAACTTGAAAATTTCTGCTCCATAGCTCATCCTGTAATGTCTAACAGTTATCTATTTGTTTAAATTTTAAGAATTTTTAACTGCCGAACAAATTAAAATATCAAAATTTGTATAATCTTTATTTCGTTTTTTTCAGAATTCTACTTATAAAAAAATTTCAGCTCCGTAGCACATTCGAAAATGCCTAAACCCTGAAAATTTGTTTAAACGATTGCGAATTTTTAGCGGCCGCATTGTTGCACTTTTTCATGATTTTCGTTTTTTCTAGTCGGTTTTGCACAAAATCCTACCTATGAAAAAAATTCGAATCTCCAGCACATCTGGAAGTGCCTAAACATTAGTATCCTCCTATATGTTATCATTCTATATAGACGTTCCTTACAGAGGAGGAGAATATAAAATACTAGTAGTTGGTGCTTGCATACTGCAAGCATTTCATATCACCTTGAAAAAAAACATTCATTTTTCAGACAGACATTTCATCATTACAAATATTCTTTTGATTCTAAATATTTCAACTCCGCAGCGATTTTCGTTTTTCCCACATGTAAAAACAATAGTTTAAAAAAATCCCCAAATGTTTCAATTTTAAAAATTTTATACTTTCTCCATTATGGGGTATTAATGCTACATATTTTAGCCAAATTTTAAAGTTGTAGCATTTCTAGAGGTAAAATAATATTTTTCTAATTGTTTAAATTTAAATAATTTTTAACGGCCGCCACAAATTATATATGGTAAAATTGAAATGTTTATTTGTGCAAATTTGCTACTTTGTAAATAATTTGAAAATTTCAGCTTCCTAGCTCATCCCGTAGTACCTAAACAGTTATCCATTTGTATAATTTTAAGAATTTTTAACTGCCAAATAAAATAAAATATCAAAATTTGTATAATCTCTATTTCGTTGTTTTTTTAGAAATTCTACTTACAAAAAAAATCTCAACTCCGTAGCACATGCGGACATACATAAACCATGAAAATTTGTTTAAACAATTGCGAATTTATAGCGGCCGCATTGTTGCACTTTTTAAAGATTTTCGTTTTTCTAGTCGGTTTTATACAAATTCCTACCTAAGAAAAAAATTTCGAATCTCCAGCTCATCTGGAAGTGCGTAAACATTAGTATCCTCCTATATGTTATATATATGTTATACTAGTAGTTGGTGCTTGCATACTGCAAGCATTTCATCTCACATTAAAAGAACATTCATTTTTCAGAAAGAAATTTCAACATTACAAATAGTCTTTTAATTCTAAGATTTCATTTCTGCAGCGATTTTCGTTTTTCCCACATGTAAGAATAATAGTTTAAAACAATCTCCAAATGTCGAAATTTTAAAAATTTCACACTATCTTCATTATAAGGTTCTAATGCTACACTTTTACCCAAATTTTAAAGTTGTAGCACTTCTAGAAATAAAATAATATTTTTCTAATTGTTTAAAATTAAATAATTTTTAACGGCCGCCGCAATACATATATGGTAAAATTGAAATGTTTATTTGTGCAAATTTACTATACTGTAAATAATTTGAAAATTTCAGCTTCCTAGCTCATCCCATAGTACCTAAACAGCTATCTATTTGTTTAAACTTTAAGAATTTTTAACTACCAAACAAATTAAAATATAAAAATTTGTATAATCCCTGTTTCGTTTTTTTAAGAATTCTACTTATAAAAAACATTTCAACTCCGTGGCACAATTGGAAATATATAAACCTTGAAAATTTGTTTAAAAAATTGCGAATTTTTAGCGGCCGTATTGTTGCACTTTTTAAAGATTTTCGTTTTTTCTAGTCGGTTTTAAAGAAAAATCCTACCTAAGAAAAAATTACGAATCTCCAGCACATCTGGAAGTGCCTAAACATTAGTATCCTCCTGTTATCATTATATATCGACGACTCTTACAGAGGAGGAGGAGGATATAACATACGATATATAATGATAGGAGGATACTAATGTTTAGGCACTTCCAGATGTGCTGGAAATTCGAAATTTTTTTCATTGATAGGATTTTGTGCAAAACCGACTAGAAAAACCGAAAATCTTGAAAAAGTGCAGCAATGCGGTCGCTAAAAATTCGCAATTGTTTAAACAAATTTTCATGGTTTATGTATTTCCAAATGTGCTACGGAGTTGAAATTTTTTTTGTAAGTAGAATTCCTAAAATAACGAAATAGGGAATATACAAATTTTGATATTTTAATTTGTTTGGCAGTTAAAAATTCTTAAATTTTAAACAAATGGATAACTGTTTAGGTACTACGGGATGAGCTAGGAAGCTGAAATTTTCAAATTATTTAGAGAATAGTAAATTTGCACAAATAAACATTTCAATTTTACCATATATGAATTGTGGCGGCCGTTAAAAATTATTTAAATTTAAACAATTAGAAAAATATTATTTTATTTCTAGAAGTGCTACAACTTTAAAATTTGGGTAAAATGTGTAGCATTAGAACCTTATAATGAAGATAGGGTGAAATTTTTAAAATTGCGACATTTGGAGATTGTTTTAAACTATTATTCTTACATGTGGGAAAAACGAAAATCGCTGCAGAAATGAAATCTTTAGAATTAAAAGAATATTTGTAATGATGAAATATCTGTCGGAAAAATGAGTGTTTTTTCAATGTGAGATGAAATGCTTATATAACATATAACAGGAGGATACTAATGTTTAGGCACTTCCAGATAAGCTGGAGATTCGAAATTTTTTTATTAGGTAGGATTTTGTGCAAAACCTACTAGAAAAGACGAAAATCTTGAAAAAGTGCAACAATGCGGCCGATAAAAATTCGCAATTGTTTAAACAAATTTTCATGGTTTATGTATTTCCGCATGTGCTACGGAGTTGAAATTTTTTTGTAAGTAGAATTCTAAAAAAAACGAAATAGGGATTATACAAATTTTGATATTTTAATTTGTTTGGCAGTTAAAAATTCTTAAATTTTAAACAATTGGATAACTGTTTAGGTACTACGGGATGAGCTAGGAAGCTGAAATTTTCAAATTATTTACAGAGTAGTAAATTTGCATAATATTAATTTCGGCGGCCGTTATAAATTATTTAAATTTAAACAATTAGAAAAATATTATTTTTCTTATAGAAGTGCTACAGCTTTAAAATTAGGCTAAAATTTGTAGCATTAGAACCTTATAATGAAGAAAGTGTAAAATTTTTAAAATTGCAACATTTGGGGATTGTTTTAAACTATTATTTTTACATGTGGGAAAAACGAAAATCGCTGCGGAGGTGAAATCTTCAGAATTAAAAGACAATTTGTAATGATGTAATGTCTCTCTGAAAAATGAATGTTTTTTCAAGGTGAGATGAAATGCTTGCAGTATGCAAGCACCAACTACTAGTATGTTATATCCTCCTCTGTAAGAGTCGTCGATATATAATGATATACAGTCAAACTCGTTTATAACGAGCACGGTTGTAACGAGTTCACGGCTATAGTGAGCAAATGCTACCTCCAAGATAAGTTTACGAGCATTTACATACAAATATTTCACGTATATAACGAGCACGCTTCACGGATATATCGAGCAAACTTTGACCACTTCTCACTGTCTCAAACGCGGCGGCGGTCAGCCCCTTCAATCCTCATAGTGACCCAAAATATGTTTCCTTGCGTTCACGAGTCCAGCCTCTACACCCTATCCCTCGGGGAGGTTAAAGACCGCGGCGTTGTTGTTAAAAAATAATCCCTTCGTCCAAACCAAGAATTCCCAACTTGCAGGTACAGTGGCACTCGCCGAGGTCCTTTGTCCTCTCCTCCCAACCCCCAGCTCTTTTACAGCCAGGAGGTTGTGTTTGGAAGGGGGTAAGGGCATGTACAATGGCGCCCACCCCCGTCGCTCAGCCGAATGCACCCAACACCCTTTCCCACGTAAAGATGGGAAATCCCACGTTTAATCCGTCTCCTCATTAACTCTTCCTGGAATTGGTATGCTCACAGTTTGCAAAGAAAGTTCGTAGCGTTGATCACAAAAATCAGTTGAGATTTTTCCCTTGAACGAGTAACATGTCCGTACATAAAAGGAAGTGTTTGTCTATTCGCGAAAAGGTTGATATTATTCGAGAGTTAGAACGTGGTAAAAAAATGTTGAAATGTGTAAAAAATTTAATTTATCGTCGTCTACGGTTTCAACCTTATGGAAAAACAAAGAAGCGATTTTACCTGCACTAGAGAACAACCTAACAACGAACAAGAAAATGAGGAAGTGTGACTTGGGTACTGTTGATCAAGCACTTCTGGAGTGGTTTAAGAGGCAGAGAAATGCTGGTTTCCCCATCAAGGTACAGGCAGATAAATTTGCAAAACAGTTAGGACACAAGAACTTCACATGCAATAACGGGTGGCTTGATCGTTTTAAAAATCGGCATAAAATTGTTTATGCGAAAGGCCCTGTCAGCAGATTCAAAAACGGCAAGTGAATGGGTGAAAATGGAATTGCGAATTTTGACCATGTAAATGACATTGACAATTTTGTTCATGTTGATGATGATTTGATTACCAGTGGAATTCCTACGGAGAGTGAAATAATAGAGACAGTATAAAGCACAGCAGACAGTGATGAAGACAATGTTGAATGTGTCGAAGACACAATCCTTACTCAGGATGCCGTGGAAACATTAAATGATTTTTTTGAAAACATTGACATTTCCGATGGTGTTTTTAGTGCATTAAGTGTAATAAGAGGAAACTTAAGAGACTTCAAAGTGAAATATATGAAACAGGCTACTATTCAAAGTCATTTTTGTAAAAAGGGGAGTGATTAAGGATGCAGCTGTGAGTAAATTTTATATGTACGTATGTTTACTTTAAATTTTCTAGTTTATTCTCATTTTTAGGTTTTTTCATAAATTTACTAAATAAACTTTCTGTTTATATATTCACTTTTACTTCTTATGCCTTATTTCACCATACGCATGCATGCTTTTGCCTTCACGGATATTAAGTTTAACGGCTATAACGAGCAAAACTAAACGGTCCCGTGGCGCTCGTTATAGCCGAGTTTGACTGTATAACATATAACAGGAGGATACTAATGTTTAGGCACTTCCAGATGTGCTGGAGATTCGAAATTTTTTTCATAGGTAGGATTTTGTGCAAAACCGACTAGAAAAAACGAAAATTTTGAAAAAGTGCAGCAATGCGGCCGCTAAAAATTCGCAATTGTTTAAACAAATTTTCATGGTTTATGTATTTTCGAATGTGCTACGGAGTTGAAATTTTTTTTGTAAGTAGAATTCCTAAAATAACGAAATAGGGAATATACAAATTTTGATATTTTAATTTGTTTGGCAGTTAAAAATTCTTAAAGTTTAAACAAATGGATAACTGTTTAGGTGCTACGGGATAAGCTAGGAAGCTGAAATTTTCAAATTATTTAGAGAATAGTAAATTTGCACAAATAAACGTTTCAATTTTACCATATATGAATTGTGGCGGCCGTTTAAAATTATTTAAATTTAAACTATTAGAAAAATATTATTTTACTTCTAGAAATGCTACAGCTTTAAAATTTGGCTAAAATGCGTAGCATTAGTACCCCATAATGGAGAAAGTATAAAATTTAAAAAAATTTCAACATTTGGGGATTTTTTTAAACTATTGTTTTTACATGTGGGAAAAACGAAAATCGCTGCGGAGTTGAAATCTTTAGAATTTAAAGAATATTTGTAATGATGAAATATCTGTCTGAAAAATTAATGCATTTCAAGGTGAGATGAAATGCTTGCAGTATGCAAGCACCTTCTACTAGTATGTTATATCCTCCTCCTCCTCCTCTGTAAGAGTCGTCGATATATAATGATAGTATTGACTGCGTCACAGCAAAAATAACAGTCAATATAATATTGATGTATGCTATTATACCACATTAAAAATTAATTAAATCTACAGACTCATTTTCTTTGCGATTTAATATTTGCTTTTCCATTTTCCTTTATCTTTCGTCAAGAACATTTGGCCCAACGGAATCTGCCCGTGTGTTTTAGGGGAATTTCGTATTGCTATCCTTATTCAAACTCTCGGCCGGATGAGTAATCTAATCTTCCTCTTGCACACGAATTTTATAGAGCCCATGGCATCCCTTTCACTCCGATTACTCCTTTAACATATTTACCAATAAAGACCTCTCGTCCATAAAAGACAATTTTGCTGCCAAAGAACATTTTTGCATGTGTAATCAAAGCTCGAAGTAGCACCCCTCGCTTTTAATATCTCCCTGTACCTTGCTTCGTCTTTTATATGCGGTCTATTCGGGGAGATCGTTCCTTACGGCGGTTTATTTCGCCCCGCAGAAAATAAATAAAAACTTGGAAACCCTCCTCATTTCTTCGATGCTTCACTCCGCCTCGATAATGTGATCGCGAAGTCATGTCACTGACTAGATAAAGCGTTGGAAATGGGGTCATGTTTGCGCGTTCATTTGTTTTCGAGCAGGTGCTCGCGGAGAGAATCAACAGGGATGAATTGTGTCGAACGGCAGAGGCATCGTTTGAATGGAGTAATCGAACATCGCAAAGACATTACGGTCAATCGCGAAATATGCGCTGCATTTCCTCAAGCTTTATCGTAACAGCACGCACGCGCTGATGCATCCAAAACATATTTATCTACATCAATACCGTGTCTCTTCTATAGCAAAGGAAAGATAAAAATTATTTCTCCAAGGTTTAAAATTGCATATTTTGCATGATGACTGATTAATTTTAATTTACACATTATTTTGTTTATTTATGATGCCATAAGCTAATTCGGTTTCAGAAAAGGACGAGGAACTAGAGATGCTATAGGAGTAGTTAGAATCATATCAGAAAGGGCAATAGAATACAGTCAAGATATCTGCGCATGTTTCGTAGACTGGCAGAAGGCCTTTGATAGAGTAAATTGGGTAAAGTTGATGAAGATATTAAAGGATATAGGTGTAGACTGGAAAGACAGGAGACTGATTAGGAATCTATATGAGAATCAAGTTGTAAAGGTCAGGTTTGAGAATGTGGACACCAGCGGAATAAATATCGGTAGAGGAGTAAGACAAGGCTGCTGCCTATCGCCAACCCTATTCAATATATATGGAGAAAGTCTAATGCAAGAAGCTTTAGAAGGCACAGGGGATTTCAAAATTGGAGGAAGGATTATAAGAACAGTGAAATACGCAGATGATCAAGTACTTCTAGCAAGAAAGGAAGAGGAGCTACAAAAAATGATAAATAGACTAGTGATAACAGGTAGAAAATACGGTATGGAAATAAATACAGAAAAATCCAAGGTCATTCGAATATCGGGTAAAGAAGAGAATCTGAACATAACTATTGGGGGAAAGCCATTAGAACAAGTTTCAGAATATAAATACCTTGGAAGTATCATAACACGAGAGGCAAAATGTACGGATGAGATCAAAACTAGAATAGGAAAAGCAAAAGCGGCTTTCAGGAGAAAGAAACAACTACTTACAGGGAATATTAGGGAAGACATCCGCAAGAAGCTGATAAAATGCTACGTATGGAGTATAGCATTGTATGGGGCAGAAACATGGACGCTAAGGAAAAATGACATCAAATACTTGGAAAGCTTTGAAATGTGGACTTGGAGGAGAATGCTGAAGATAAAATGGACAGATAGAATGAAAAACGATGAAGTGCTACGAAGAATAGGAGAGAAGCGAATGATTATACAGACTAACTAACAGGCTAACTGGGTTGGACATTACCTGAGGAGAGAGAGTATGATTAAAGACGTGTTAGAAGGAAAACTAGATGGGAAAAGGGAAAGAGGTAGGAAAAGGTTTCAGCTGATAGACGATTTGAAAGGGAAAGAGAGTTATCAAGATATAAAGAGGACAGCGGAAAATAGGAGTATATGGAGAACCAGGTTTAACCATGAATAATCACGGACCTGTCTACGGACAGACTACCAATGATGATGATGATGAAGCTAATTATTCAATATTTGCGAATTAGAGAGAATCAATGGCACAGACCCTCTTACATGAGGATTTCTGAACAGGTTATATAAATTGCGAGTGTCGATAGTAAATCCACTGCCGCACGCTTGAGTCTACTACGTTTATACTCGCAAAAGACGAAGAACTCTACAAAGTATACCTACGCGCGGACCTTGTTTCATTGGTGAAGAGCCCGACTTTTTTTTAAAATCCCAGATGCCAACTTATTCCAGCACGAATTTATTTTCTTCCTCCGAATTGGCCAAAAATAGGAGTGCGCGTGTTACACGAGGGAGGTACATGAGTAAATACGGTAATTTTAAGGTGAGGGCAAGTTTAATTGCTTTCCGATGGCAAATGCTTTTAAATGTAATCCTTTATATCATGTTGACGGCTACGCGCTGGCGATGTGACGCAGCAACTCAGAGTTAAAACGATACATATTTATGTATGTTTTATGATTGAATTTATATTCACAGAGAGTTCAAGTGAAAGAATTACGTTTTGGCAATACTTCTTAACGTATTTCTGCAAATGTTTTTGTTTACCTGAACTTGATCTTTGGTTAGCAACCGGCCCATTTCTAGCGAATCATAAGCACACCTTTCAAACTGGCGCGAATTAAATATCGCATAATGTACAAATTTAATCACTTTGGGATGAAAGTTCAGGTTTCTTTCTAGTGACTTAAATTGCCGTCATATCAAAATCAAACCACCGTCAAGAGTCACCTTAGTATAAAATCTCCCATTAAAATTAAGGTTTTATTTTGAAATAATGTTGCTTCGTTGCTACATTTGATTGAATTGGATAAACCGTTGAAGGCAAATGAGGGCCCGTGTGGTACCAGAGCCGACACAAGTATTTACACATCCGCGCATCAGCCGTGCCGTATCCGAACAGTGACCTCATTGCCGTTGGCGGATGCTCACACATTGCCGGTCCGACGGCAACAATACTGTCCGTGTCAGTGCCTTGACCCTGGCCGTGAAACCTTGAAAAATAACGTTGCCGAGGATATCTGACAGTGTGGTACGGGCAATCTCTGTTTCCGGACGCCACGGAGCCGGCACTGCGCCGGATACGTGTAAATGACACGTGTAACGATTCTCAAGGGTATTCATTAGCTACTAATTGTACACTATCAAGTGGGTAGCAGGCCATCCAAGGGCCCGGGCCTCGGGGCACTGCCCCGGCCTAGTTCCGCCACTGTGTCAATATGTCAAAATATTTAAATTAGTAAAGTATTCGTTTAATCTTAATAATCAAGCAATTTTTATTCAAAGCTCTATTGTTTCAACGGAAAATCATCTCAAAAAACATAATTCCCTGAGCCCATTAGAATAGTAAAGATTTTATTAATAGGCAGATGATAGTATATTCTGCATTACTCCACTGTATCTTATAAAACCCTGCGAAACCATATTATGAAATAGCTTTAACATTACAGAGTGAATGGGAATAATAAAAGATAACGCGAATTTCTAATATTGATTTATGGAACTGTGCGCACGTTGCTAATGTTTATGCGAGATAAAAATTTACGATAAACTGAAAAAGTAGCTCAAGTTTAGAAAAGTTAACCTATAACAATTCTTCCCCATATACTCAAATGTCAAAAAATATTATCGGTGATAATTTGTGATAACCTTCGCCGTTTTGGGAAAATCTTCCCTCAACTGGAACTCTCACATAAAACCACAGAGTATGAGGCATCGTTTGTGTAATATGTTTTGAAAAGCATTCGTCATCCCATCCTCAAGATTTAAAAATATACGCTGCTTGGAGACAGCCTCAGGGCAGGAATTTGTTTATTTTTCGGTTCAGGCGACATGGGAAATCAGGCGCAATAAACAATCATTACAGAATATTTCATCGAACTAGGACAAGCCATTTTTTACGAGAGATGAATTGCGGGCCAATATAAACTGCGGAATGTTTTGCCCCTGGGATACATTTTTCGAAAAAAAAATGGGAGAAGGGCGGGGAAGTTGGGAGCTAGGACTACGAGAGGGACAAAACCGAAACCATTTTAAAAATTTACAATCCAGTGTGTTCCACCGCACAATCTTTTATCTCTAACACTCTTTCACAGTTCTGTTTCGCGTTCGCCGTAGCCTCCTATTTTTCCAATTCTTATCACTTATTCTCCCCCACTCCCCAAACCATTTTTTTGTTCACTCCCACCCTTTCTATCTCCTTGTTGATATCCGGCTCGCGATATGGCTTTACTATCGAAATTCACCACGAAATACAATTTTCTTTCCTCCGAAAACTTTGCTTGTATCTCTCCCTCTTCTCTCTAGCATACGATAAAATTCCCTCTATCCCGTTGTCCATACTAAAATCTTTCTTTTGTTTCCCATCGTAGCCAAGTGTATTACTTTTCGCGGATAAAAGAATTTTTTCGAAGGCAGGAGAGAAAGGCGCAAACCCTCGTACTAGGTAATAAAATGAACTCGTCTGATACACAGCACCATAAAAGGAGGCGACATTCCTAAGCATATTGCATGCCTAGGCAGAAAAAATCGAAAAATTTTTATCCGTTCAACAAACCTGCTCTTATCCCGGAGCAGTTCAACAATGCAATTCTCGGCGAATTCTCCCTCCACCGCTGCCCATTCGATTTTTCACCGTTCACCTCTTCTGCGTCCTTCTTCCTCTTCGCACCCGGTTCTCTCGTAAACCGTGGTCGCCTACACAACTTCAAGGCTACCTCATATGTTTTTGTCTTTATTATTGCTCTTGTCTCATTCATCTCCTCGGGTTACATGTCTTCCATTGCCCACGCTTCGTTTTCCCCTTCCTTTCTTTTCATCACCCACGACTGCCATAAAACTTTATTTATTCCTTTTGTCAACACGCTTCGCTTGTTTACGAATTCGTACGACCGCGGTTTTAGATACTGGTGTTTTTACGGACCTTTCACTGTATTTTTTAAATTTTCACCGCTCTCGGCATTTACATTCACATTTTGCCGCAATTTCGCTTTCTTTGCTCCCTCGCATATTTTATATTCAATTTTCACGTTCTTCCCATTCGGACCACCTACTAAATTATGCATTGTTGCTTTCCAAATTTCAGGTTCTGCGATGCTAATTTTGCCCTTCTGTTTCACTTTTACGCCTCATACTTCTGTCCTCATTTTTTTATCACTTATCAATTCACTATTTCAATTTTTCACTCGTTGCTCAGAAACTTATTATGCTGATGATTGCAAAATTTTTAAAGTAATTTCCGGTATGGCTGATTGTGTGTCTTTCCAATCGGCACTTAATCTGGTTGTTAATTGGTGTGATCTCAGGAAACTTAAATTAAATTCAAATAAATGTAATGTAATGTCCATTTCTCTTCTTAAAAATGTTATAAATTTTAATTATAGACTAAATGTTGTTCCATTGGTTAGAGTGTCCAAACAGAAAGACCTTGGTGTAGTCTTTGATACTAAACTTGGCTTCTCTGATCATATTTTGAAAATAAAAAATCAAGTAATGTCTCTCTTGGGAATACTATATCGTTTTACGGACATTACTGATCCACTGGCTCTTAGATTGTATTTTTCTTCTTTCATTTTACCTGTAGTTAACTACTGTTCTCCTATTTGGACAATGTCTTCTGTTTCCAGCCTTGCCTCTTTGGATTGTGTCATCAATTTTTTTCTGAGAATTGTTAAATCCCGTGTGCCCTCTTTTCGCCAACTCTCTAATAGTAAGATCTTATCTTTCCTTTCCTTGGATTATCCCTCTGTTTATCGAACTAAGTCTGATCTTTCTTTCATATACAATATACTAAACTCTATTACTGACTGTCCTGAGTTACTTGCTCAATTTAATTTCCGTGTTCCTAATAAGATCTACTCGCTCTTCTTTCTTATTTCTCTTCCCCACCCCCAGAATTTCGCTTGCTAAACGTTCTCTTTTCTTTCGTCTCCCCTCCCTTTTAAACTCACTTTCCCCTAATGTAGATCCTTTTTCAATGCCCAAAGAGTCTTTTATTAAAAATGGAATGACATGTTGTCGCACTACTTAACTTTATTTACTGCTTTTTGCTTATGCTTAATCTGCATTGAATTTCATCATATATTGTTTTGTACATTATTTTGTTGTTATTTTGTTAATCTTTGAATGTTTAATTTTTCACTTTAAATTGGCGTTATCGCTGTATGTGAAAAAATGATAAAATAAAATAAAATAAATTAACATGAAATTAAAATTTGTCGTGTCCAAGTGAAATTGAAATAGGAGGAATTTAATGAAAGTGATCTAATTAGCATGATTAGTTTCCCATAAAATTTCGTTAATAGACGCACGTAAAAACTAGCCTCGCTCTACATCCGTACCGTTGCTTAGAAAAACGAAAAGCAGTTTATTGTTAAGCGCGCCTGTCCCACTTACAATGCCTCTGTTAAATCGTGCGTTAAACGTTCGCAATAAAGTGGATATATGTTACACCTATTTTTAGCAGCGAACCTCATATTTTTGCATAAAATTAATTCCCATATTCCTCCTTCCTAGCTTTTCCACTCTCGCCTTTCTCTCCTCTCTTTTATCCCCACCCACCCCCACCCAACCCGCAGCACTTTTATTTTCACCTTCCCGCAAAGCCGTTCGTTACAGGCGCCACAGACAGGATTTTTTTCCTCGGCCAAAAAAAGGCGAGATGTGGTGGAGGTCCTCGTTGTCTTCGTCTGGTTTTGCGTCCCTCTTTCTTTCTGTAAACTCACCTTCTCCCGCTCCGTCTCCCCATTCATCCCCCTCTCTGTATACCCGCCTCTCTTTTCCATTTCCTTCAGTTCATCTTTAAAGACCTTCCTATATTACGTACATGCCTTCAGAGATAGAGAGATCGATCGTCACCTTTTCTCGTCATTTTCCTTCGATCGACCTCATGAATCCGACCTCCCTCCTCCGATGCCCCTCTCTCTCTCTCGCTCTGTCTACTTCCCCTAGCCACCCCGCGCTTTCACTCTCCTTTCAAAAAGGTAGGAATCTTTTAAAACACTCGGGAGAAGTAGATAGATTAGTTAAAGCCTGAAAAACCGCAATGAAAAAAGGAGGAAAGAAAGAGAAAAACTTGCGCGTCTTCGGAGGAAAAAAGGGGCACGGTAATTGGCCCATTACCTCATTTATCCTAATCGGCAACAAATGCAATACATTAAGAAGTGAGAAGTTATTTTCTTATACCGTATTTATTCTTGCGAGAGATGTAGTGGGGAGGATTCCCTCGTTGTGAAAGAAAGTTGGGGGGAAAAGAGTGATGGAAGGAGCAAGAAGTTCTTGGAGAAGTTAGGAGAGAAGCCTTGCCTGGAGAGAGGGGAGAAAGGGTCGAGGTGATAACGGAAAGTTTCGGGTCTCTTCGCGGGACAAAAAAAATAAACACCGGTAAGAAGATGGAATAGGAGGGAGAGAGAGAGAGAGAGAGAGAGAGAGGGAAAGAGAGAGGGAAACAGGGCAGGCCCGAGGCGCCCCGGGCGGAAAGGCCTTTGTGCGCCCTCCCCCCTCTCCAAAGATGAGAAAAATGTATAAGGCATTTTTTATAAATTTATTTTTAAGCTCCAAAACTGAAACAATATACTGAGCTGTAACAGAGCAATATAATACATTAAAGGCAATATTATATTCACATTATTTTTATGATGATCACAATACAAAATATCTAAATTATCATATAGATAAGTATCTATGGTATACAATGCCAAAATATATCACATAAAGATACATTTATTAATGTCAAACGATAAATCACACATTACATAATCATTAAAATTAAATACAATAAAATTGAAACATTTGGTTCAATCAATTCATATTTTGATCAGTTGATGCCAAAAACATTTTTATTAATGTATCTTCTTACTCGATTTCAAATCAGCAAAATTATTAATTATTTCTGAAAAATCCAATTTAGCAACTGTGTCATTTTCGATCGATTTAATTGCTAAAGAATTCAACCTAGTATGCGACATGGACGATCGCAGGTATGTTTTAATTAACTTCAGTTTGCTGAAATTTCTTTCCCCACTTGCCACAGTTAGAGGAATGGTCAGCATAACTCGCAAAGCTACCGATACATTTGCTAACATATTTTGCATTTGGTTTGAATTTATAAACTTCAAAATGCTCAAACCATTGTCGGGTACTTTTTCAGGCAACAATGTCATCAATGCTTCAATTTCTTGGCACCATTTACTTCACATTCATTATGATCACTAAGCTTGATTTCAAGTTGTTTGCACCTTTTTAATAAATCATCATGTTGCCCATTTTTAAAAATATTATACAGAAATCCCCAAGTGTCATGAAACGCTTCCATTTGTTGAGATCTTTCTGTCAGGGACATGATTGCGTTGTCTAATATTACATTAAAAACATTGTTTTGAAAATTCTTTTCTTCGCTTTCCCGTACTAATTGGCCATTAAAATCATTTACTTGTCTGAATCTGGTATTTCTAAACTCACATTTTACATTTAATCTTTCTGCTAATAGTTTTGCCGATTTTAAAGCTTCATCATAACCAGAGTTTCTGTATTTCTTTAAAAATTCAGTACAGTTCTTCGTAAGCATGGCTGTAGTGCTTATGTCCATGTTGGTGCCCTGCATTGATTTGCTTACCATATTGATTTTAAATAAAATGTCATTCCACATGCAAAGTGTAATCAAAAAACTAAAATCTTCGATTTTTTCTATAAGAGATTCAGCTTCAGATGCAACCATAGATTCAGTGCATGTGTTTTCAGCCAATTCAATTAAGGCATTCCTCAAATCTAAAATTTCATTTTTAATAGCTTTAACGCTGTCAATTCTACATTCCCACCTGGTTTTACACAGAGGTTTAGGGGTCAAGCGTTTAACGTATTTCTTCAGCAATTCCCATCTACTAACCGAAGCTGAAAACAATACGTAAATTCTTTGTATTACATCAAAAAACCTCTTAGAAAAAATTGAGCTTGCCTCACTGTCCCCAATTACTAAATTTAAAGAGGTGGCATCCACAAGGCATAAAAAATACTCGTGGGCAGCAACTTAAAATTCTAGCCTGAACATCTTTATTTTTGCCTTTCGTATTGGCACCATTGTCGTAACCCTGGCCTCTGCAATTGCCTAAATCAAATTTAAAATCATTAAGCATTTACGTAATTTGCGTTTGAGAGTGGATGGAAAGAAAGAAAATGTTCTTGTATTTTAACTTTATCAATATCAACAAATCGGATCGTTAATGAAAGCTGTTCAACGTGACTGACGTCTGGTGTGCAATCAGCTATTCTGCTAAAGTATTTTGCTTTCCTAGCTCGTCCCAATATATTTTTCATGGAAAATATATTGGGACGAGCTAGAAGAAGAATTGTGATTTCCATAGCGATATATGGGGTGAAAATGACAAAGGACGACCTGGAGCTTTTACAATTAGAGACTGACACGTCTCAATCGCGACACCAAGTGTCTGATGCGAAGTCGCGGGGTGTATGCCCTCAGTAACAAAAGGAAAAGCGTAGATTAAGGAAGAGTGAAAGAAGCAATAAATGCGCCCCTTTCTCAATTGACCGCTAATACTAGGTCAGTTTCCAAGATAGGAGTAGACAAATGAGAAAGACAATAAAACCGAGGGTTCCCCGGTTGTCCTGGGATTCCCGATTCCCCTTTCCGTTTTCGTATATGGGTGCCGCCGAAAGCCGATGGCGAGCACCGGGTGAGCCACCCCTAAATTTGTCGGAGGAAGCCCCTCAATTACCGGCCGCCCTTGTGCGGTGCACGCGTTGCAAAAGAGTTGCGTGTGGGATTTTTCGATAGCCCTTTTATTTTTGGTTTTCGCAGTCCGAAACGGAATTAAGAAATATTTCGCAGTTTTTTATTTTTTAAAGTAAGAATGGACCAGTCAGAATGCTCCCCCCCAAAGATTCGGCGCCCGGGGCGCCCGTAACTCGAGCCGGTACTGGGTGGAAATATATACAGATGAGGAGGAAGGAGATTGGCGGGAAAGGAAATAGGCGTGAGAGAGAGAGAAAGGGATAATGGGAGCAAAAAATTCAAGAGGAGTTGAGGGTGATGTAGTGGGTAAGTTAAAGACACTCGGAGGCTTCAACCGCACGAACTCTCATTTTATATTTATGGATCGCCATCTTAAAGTATACCTTGATACAGATTTTCGCGCCATCGAAAACTTCTTCTTTCAATAATAAATGGTAGGATTTTATTTGTCACACGGTAGAAACAATTTTGAATGAACTTTTAAAAAAGGCAGATACGCCCTTCTGTGCCACTTAATTATCTCTAAGGATATAGCATCTTAAGTTAAAATTTAAAACGACAACGTCCCATGGACAAATTTTATTTTTCTCACGGTTTGTTTTAATCGACCGAAAAAAACGACGGGCAGTAATCTCAATTATTTTACAGTACCTCTGAAAAATATTCCCTTTCCATGTATTACCAGTTAGGTAATATTTCAATTTTCAGGAGCAATGTACACAAAAGGCTCTATCTTAAAAATAACTGCATCATTTTATGCACTTAAACAGATAAAATAAAGTACAGTACATAGAATGGACCCGCATCAAAAACGGAAATCTACGAAAAATAAAAATACCAAGCAAAGCTTTGTATTGATACGAAAATAGACATTGAGGAATATTTACTGAAATATTCTTTTTAATGAAACAACAGAAAGCAGAAAAAAAGTTAGCAATGAAAAAGTTAGGAATGTATATTATCGGAAAAATTTCATCGAGCAAGACAAAATTCGACAGTGACACATGAAAGAAAAAAACTTAATGCCCTCGTACTGTCAGTAACACAGAAATCGCTAAAAAAAGAGAGATGCATCATCCGAGGCCGCATTGTGCATCAGATGTCAAATTTTTGGGCGACGATGCCGGGAGAAAAGACACGAAAAATGAGATCAATCCTTCTCCCCTTTCACCTGAAGTGGGCACGGAAATGACGTAGACGTTGCGCAGGAAATGTGACAAGAAGAAGAAAAATGAGTGACGAAGGCCGGAAAAAGTGAAAGTGGAACGAGGATGATAAGGGGACGGGATGCAAAAAGGCACGGAAAGAGAAATAGCGTGGGTGAGGGAGAGGAGCAACAACGCAGGGGAAGTGATCCCCGTAATCCCAAAGGAAAAAGCCTCCGACATAATCCTATACCCCCATCTCCCACTCTCTCTAGCTCTCTATTTTGTCCTTGCTTCCCACTGCCTATTCGAAGAATGAAACTATTCAGGTGATATTAAAGGAAAGAGCAAAAACACGAGCGTCTCGAAGTTATTTATCAAAATTAAAGAACAATCGAGATGGAAATGAGGCACAGGGAGATAATTTCAGCGATAACTATCATTTGACAGCACTTTATATTTGCATTTTTTAAAGTGTCCTTTAATAAAAAACTTGGGTTGGGGGAGAATAAGGCTCATTTATTTTGTCATTGTTATTTCGTACCGTGGAATAATTAATCGCCAGAGATCTTGCAGACCATATTAATCAAAGCGAAAGTGGAATTTTAAAAAATACAGCAAACGGATAAATTTCTATAGCAATTGTGAGGAGATTTTCAATAAAATTAATAAATGTGGATGTTGCGAAATTTGTAAATATTTTGCAAGGAAATAGTTCATCTGAATACAATGGTATATTTTTTGGAATGGCATCTCGAGGTACCCTCAACTTCAGAAATTTTACATTTATAATTGAACGGTCTTGTTTATGGTACCACCAAAAATTAATTCAATTTCATTAAAATCCTACTGTGAGATAATGTAAAATAAAGAGACTTGTTGTAATTCCACATAAATTTATTTAAAACGACCTAGGTTTCGTTGCAATGTAACATCGTCAGGTCAAATAAATTCAAAGCCGATAGCAATTTTTAGTAATAGGTACAATGGGTGGGTGGAGGAGGGTGAGTTAGGGAGAATAAAGAAAGGATTTGTGGAGCAAACATAATTGTAGGAAAGGAGTGGACGTCTATGTTCGTGGGAAGGAGAGGGGGGGGGGGGAAACGGTTGAGCTTAGTGATGTCCAGTAAGTTGGATAATGAGAAGATAATGGGAATGATTGGTAGGAATAATTAGATTAGTGGGAGGTCGACAAGTGAAGAATGAAAAGGATACAAAATATCATTTAAAACTTCAATGTTTTTTGAAGCCACACACTGTATAATTTCAATATAATCGTTTTAAATAAATTTATGTGGAATTACAACGTCTTTTTATTTTACATTATGAAGAAATTCCACCAAGAGACGCCTGAAACCATTAACTACTGTGAGATAAAAAGAACTGAATATGATAGGCAAATTCAGCATATTAAAAGCCGGAAAATATTTTTTTTAATGCCACTCGCGACGTGAAGGATGTCTGTCCGAAATGATCCCATTTACAAACATACACCCTATTGATAAAGTCCCGATTTCGGCGGGACAGTCCAACTTTTGAACAGCATGTCCTGCTGTCCCCAAAAAACTTGAGGGGGCGCAAAATTGTCCCGCTTTTGAATATATTGATGATAAATGTACCGATTATTCGAACTTTTTACCAGTAAACTATATGATATGGCTAAAGTGACCGGACGCCCGAATTTCGACTTCCTGTCTAGCATGATCAAGTGTCCCGGAAAATGTCCCGCATTGTACATGCATTAGATTCTCAATCCTATGGGAATTTTAATTTCAGAACTTTCTATACTATGACAAATGATAAGCGCATCTATTAATGTAGCTAACGTAAGATGTGGATTTGTTACTTCGTTAAACCATTTTTTGTTACATTGCCAGGAAATAAACAAAATTCGAGCGGCATGTGGAGCGCTAGTCGAGTGCGTGTGAAGTTCAGTGCAAAATTTCCCGAGTAGATAATTCATACGTTTTGATTTGTTTCACTCTTCGTTTCTTTCTCTTGTGGTGTGGCAGTGTTCGAGAAATGAAACAATACATTTATAACGATTTCCTGAAAAATTATACTTTTATACTCTTTGTAAACGGACTGGTAAATTTTTCTTTACAAAGATTTTTTTAAATCCCGCAATAGCTAATCTGAGAGGGTTTTTGTCCCCCATTGGCTATACTGAAATCGATATTGTCCCGCTTCGGCTGATCTGAAATCTGGTTACTTTACCTATCGAGTGAAATCTAATCAACTTCATAACATATCACTCTAGAGAAGAAAATAAAGGAAGCCGCGGAACTAAGTCGTGCGAATGGATGACAAGTGTCAAAATATCCGATCTCGAAAGAGAAGTTTAAGAGGAGTTGAGCGACTTGGCTTGAGAGTGGAAAATTGCGCAAAATTAGAGGAAGGGATTATGCAAGGCTAAAGAGAGAGAGGTGGTGAACAGGATAGGGAAAAGTGAGGGGTGTTAAAACGAGTGACTGAAAGAGTCGAATGGGATGCCTTGAGAGGAGTGTGTGTCACGAAGTGCGTAATAGTTTGGAGGATAATGGGTGCCCAAATGAACGTCAACAAGAGATATAATGACTTCATGGGAATTAAGTTGCGCGGTTAGAAATGGGGAAAAAAGAAAGGGAGTGGAGGGGGAGAGAGGATGGGGCACGGAATTTGTGAGGGAAAGGATTGCAATGGGTAGAGGAAGAGATATGGAGGTAAGGAAAGATGGAAGACCAAAGTTCTACTCGTCACGTGCAATTCCGTCCATATTATCTTCTTGCCAAATAGCTGAGCAGCGTATCCCGCAAAGTGTTTTATAATTTAAGCGCGCCATTTCGCCGGAGAAGAATGATGAGGTTCCTCGAAATAATGAATTCCTGTTTGTTTTGACGCCATTCTTGAACAAGGAGGATGGAGTTGAAAAGATAAGAACGTTTAGTTTTTGGGCGTGAACGTGAATATCTACATGTGCCTTTCTGTTGGCCGAGAAGCAAACGTTGATAAGACATATATGTGCTGTGCCTCGGAAAAAACTAAATTGGAAAATATTCGAAGAGAAAAATTTGTTATGATTTGAAATTAAACTGCCCCGGAATAATAAAAGAAATGATATAAACCTATTCTCGTATATCTAAATGTCTGAATCCATATTTTATGATATAATTTGAACAAAATGCTAACGTATTTTACTGGGCTGAAAAAGTTGAGTTGATGTTTTCATATTTTTTATTGGTTGTGAACCACGGATGTTTTACCTCATTGTTCTATCATCTGAATACTATAATTACATTGTTTTATCAAGTTCCTTATTTAAATGAAAAGAATTTAAATATAAAAATTGTACTCAAGACAAACGGCAAACTAAATATAACGAAAATAATTCTATTTAATGCATCAAATATGTTAAACGGTTTACGTAAAAATCATGAACTCAGTACTCATACAAAAGTGATTGTTTTAACAACAGTGCCAAGCGAGACTTAAAGTCTCAAACCTTGATTTCTATGAAATAACATAGGGAACCCCAAGACCATAAAAGCGTTAGAAAATCTCATCTGCATGTCACTGATAGCAGCTTCCTGTAGTTAACCGACTGCTCCGAGGCAGTCACTAATTAAGAAGATAAAATTCCTACAAAACTCTTACTTAAGGATAATTTATTATGAGCTAAAAAGCGAGTGCAAACATCCGTTGAGGACACAAAATGGAGCCGACGTTAGAAGCTTAAGTTGCCACAAAGTCAAAGTATTGTTTGTCGTAACCTTGCTTTTTCGCCCTCGCAAACCCCTATCCAAAATCAATTTTTACGACCACTATGTAATTATTATGGGTTAATAAACCACAAAAAATTATTATTTGCATACAAGTACTTCAATCAGTTTGTAGTTTGGAATCCAAGTCTCCGCCAATTAGCTTACAAAAATACCTTCGCCAACCAGTTCGACACCCTGTTTTATTATTTAATTAAAACTGCAAACTCCGTGCATCCTTCGTCTTCCCGCTTGCTCCCACATTCTCATTCCATCATCCAAAGAGAGAGGCCAATTAAAAAGAAGGCCGCGAAACAAAACAAAAGAACTCCACCAAGGCGAATCGAGGCGATGCTCGCAGGAGGAATGCATATTGGGTAGGAGGAGAAGAGATCTTGGTGAAATTAGATTAAAAATAAAATGCATGTCTGGGTTTACAGTCAAACCCCGATTTAGTGCCACTGTTTGTCCGTCACTGACATTGGCGGTAAATCGAAATATATGCTTGATCTATGTAATCATAAGTTGGAAGTTCTGTTCGCAACGATTTATGGGCGGTTTGCGGGGGTGGCACTAGATAGGGGAGCGTTACATCGGGGTTTGACTGTAGTTGAAAGTAGGATAAAAGCAAATGAAGTGAGAGAACGGGTTTATTTAATGATATATTGGAAGCCCTACTAGTTAAATTCTTTCATGTCCCTAGAGACGAGGACTGTTTATCCGATTCCTTCTCGTCTCCCAGCATCCATCGCGGCGCTCTTGATCCTCACTCTTTCTCTCCCACGCGCCGTTCCCTCGACCCGTGATTCATACGCCGTATTATGCCTCCGCGGTCGGCGGTGGGAGCGACGTGCGCGTGGGGAGGAGAAAGCCAGGAGGCCCCTCGCCGGGAGAAATGGGAGTCGCATGAGAAAGGAAGCAACAAAGAAGGCAGATAAAAGTGACAAGATATTAGCGCTATTATTGAAGGTGAGGGCGAAAGAGAGGAATTGTGCCTCTTTCGCCTTCTTTACCTAAATGCAAACAAACGCGCTCGCCAGCGCGCTGATCGACCGAAGCTGTCTGGCGCAAAGAGATGACGGAAAAGGGGAGGAGAGAAAGGGAGAATGGGGAAAATGGGACTATGTATCCGAAGAGAGAGCAGGATGATGATGTTGGGCGAAAAAATATACTATCCTCACTCCGCTCCTCCTCAATCTCTCCCTCCTCTCTCCACTCCCTTCCTCCCTCCCTCGTCGCTAGCTTCAGTGTCAAGGTCGTGTGCCTGAGGGAGGGAGGATGACGTAGGCGGGAATTACGGACGGTAGCGAGATAGAAAAGAGGGAGGCTGGGATTTGCAAGGGGTTGTAAAAGCGCGCGCTATTCGACGAGTGCAACTGCCCTGATGTGTCGGTGTCTCCGCCTTCTATCCTCCATCGGACATCCTCCATCCTTCATCTCTCACTCTCTAGTTTCCCTTTGCATCTCTCCCCTTCGTATTTATATATACGTATACACATGGACTCGGCATTAACCCGCTTTAGCAGAACTCGCTTGCTTCTGGCGCGCAGTGCGGCTTGTGGTTTCGTTCCTCCTTTGTTTCTCTTTCGAGTGTGCGTTGGAAGGCGAGTGACGGGAAGGGAATCCATTACGGAATCGATTTTCTTGTTTGTGGATGAAGTAGATACGGTCGTAGCCGAGCCGTGTATAATCGACCTTTAATAAGTATCTCGACAACGTGAGAATTAATTCTTTGATTTATCGCCACTATGTGCTCCTTTCGGAAACTCGATTTTCTGAGAGATGCCTAACCAATGGAGTGTGGATGAACACTGCCAATAACATGGTGTCTTTTATCGATATTTTTTATATAATTGCAACAACAGCACACTACATTCTGTATGTATTTTATTTTCTAACTACATAGTTTTCATCAGAGGTGTTTCCTAAGTTCCAAGCAAAAATAATCTAAAACATAAATAATTGAAAGGGAGGAAATGGAAAACCCCAATGTAGAAGTTAAATTTAAAAAATTCTCCGGGACGTTTATACATTCGAAATCGTTGTCATTGTTCTTAATAAATTTTTAAGTGGAAGTTACACAGTGTTGATTTTCGTAAATCTATAACGAAATAGCGTTTCACAAAGTTAAAGCTGCGCTCATGGATTTTAGTGTGAAGTATAAATCAGAAAATTGGTTTAAATCCATTTCTAATAATATATATGAAAATCTGTATTCTTTCAGCCATATCAATTGACGGATTAAAGCATATCTATATGTATGGGAATTATATTTGGTGCGACATTTCGCCTAACTTTATCGTAATAAATCGCATCTTTGAACGCTTTTTCGTGATGATGACAAACTTCAATTTTTATAATGATCGACCTACATTTCATCCGAGAATGTTATTCTATTTTTTTCCTCTTTAAAGTATTCCGTTTTGCCAGCCAATGGAAGTCCCCGCAAAAAAGAACTTTCCTTTGGGGACGCAGAAATATTTCATTACTCGGAAAGATACTTTTCGAGCGAGAGAAGTATCATAGCGTCCGTAGTATGTTTTTAGAGCTGCTTCTGTTTTGAATTCTTTCGCCGTCACTTTTAAAAGTGTGAATTGTTTTCCTATGTCCGCATACGAGCCTTTTTGGGAGAGTAAAACACGTATACCATTTCAGCATACTTTTTATTTCCTGCGCTTACCGTTGTTTACGAAATAGCTCGTCGGGTCAACGCGCCTTTTCTTAATTTTTTAACGCCCCTAAACACATCGAGCTAAAGTGCTCTTTTGCAGAAAATCCATCAAATAAGGTTATTGTTGAGTGCCATCAAAACCACTGTGACAGACACCCCTTTATGTTTAAAAAATTATTTATTTGTTTATTTATTTAGAATCTCCATCGATGCTTGAAACATTTTGAGCAACTCAAAATGCAGAGTGTGTTATGACGGTTAAAAGCAAAGGACGTTTACTGCGGATGAGAGCTTGCACGTCCTTGTTAAAGGGAATGACATAAAAAGAAGAATCCATCCGGAGGATAATTCTAGGAAACACGGTCTCGGCCGAGTACGCTTGAAACTCTCCGGAAAATATCTCTATTCCATTTCTCCCGAAAAGCAGTCTTGAGTACAAGGGAACTCCTCCGGAATGGTAACCTTTTCTGCAAAACGTGTAGATTTAATTTAGTATGAAGCGAGTTACTGAGCAAATTGCGATGATGGATTGATTACGCGGAAATTCCTCATAATGTAATAGTACCTTTTAGTAATACCTGAATATGATTCTATATGATAACGTATCTTCAGTACGTGTAATATATATATATATATATATATATATATATATATATATATATATATATATATATATATATATAAACTTAAGGAAATGAAAAGGTAGTGATGAATATATATATATATAGGTACTTTATTAGAATGGTTACTCTTTTTTAATCCCTCCGCCATTCATTAGATTAGGGAAAAAAGGATAGAAGGTATCCTTTGGATCCTTTAATTCAGAGTTTAATTTGACGCATAAAATAAGGTCGGTAGGCGTTTTGCGGTTTGTATAGTGAAAACAAAAAAAAACAAAATTTTATTAAATTGGTCTGCCCGCTGAAGACGTTTTGAATAAATACCCGAGTTCTCCGGATTTTATTCGCTATATACATTTTGCAAAAAAACCGCTTGCGAAAAAATGCGACGAAAGTGATGACGTAAATGGAAAACATTCACCCGAACCGCATGTTTCCTGCCTTCGTTGACACGTTGGGATAAACCTGAAGATTCACCCGTCCTTAGTTTTTTTCCCGTCGAATACCATATATCGGCGTTGGGATTGAGTGATGCGACACGACGATTTAACACACGTATTTTCCCATTAAAAAAGCTCGCTTGAGAGAGAGAGGTTCACAGAAAGTTGTCCTCTCGCTCTAGCGGAAAACCAAAAACTATTCACATTCGGAGGATTGCTCCCTTTTAATTTTCTCTCTTTTAATTCTCATCCTTCTGGGAAAGGTCTCCACTTGCGGCACTCTTGTTTGTTTAATTTCGCGAGCGTTCTAATGGACGGACTTTTCTTACCTTCGTAACCCGTGCGCACATATTCTTCAACGTGGACCTGTTAATTTTTTGGCTCTTACTCAAGGAATACGTTCTCCAGAAATTGCGGCGAATTTATGGAAGTATCACTTACAAAAAAATCATTATGTTATCGCGGTAAATCATTTTAATTTTTTTTCTAGAGAAGAACCGAGGCTTCCGGATTTGAATGTTAGGCGATTTATGTACATTTGAAAGCCGCTCAAGGGAATGCAGTGAAAAAAATAAAAACGAGGCATTTTTACGCCTCTTTTAAATCTCCTCCGATCTCTGATTACGACTGATAACGTACCTATGCGGAAATTTTTCGCTCCACCTGAACGGATTAATCAAAAAATTAAACTCGTTGAAATAATTATTTACACATCAATCTTATGCAGATATCCGAACTCGTATTATAAAATCCGCTATTGTTCAATAACTTATTAATTGCACCCTATATACCAACAAAAATATCCAACTCTTAATTAAATTCCTCACCTTAAAGGAAGAGTTTCCACTCTCGATTATTTTTTGTTTATTTTTTGGATATATTATATAACTCAGCTAGACTCATACTCATTTCGAGAGGTGGTATTTGTTGCCATCCTGACCCACCAAATTAGAGAGAATTCACCTTTTTAATATACCCCCGAGCCGCCGTGCCACTTTGGTTGAAAATTAAAAAAGAGTTTGTGCGCCTATACGTATATCCCCTCTTCTACACATAGAGAAGGGCAACCATTTCCAATTGCAAGGGTTCTTTTCGTTCCAACGAACCTGAATTCGAAGAGAATGTTTGCCTTTTTTCTGTTATTCTTGAGAATGATTCTTCGACGCACGTTACAGACTTTGAGCGGTTCCAGAAATATCGACTCGGGTATAATGATCGTTCCAGGATAAGCGTGAAACTCTAAGTAGGTCGCGCGAATCAATGGAGGAAAACGCAGTGGCATAGAACTTTTCACATTCGATTGTTTCGGCCCCTTGTTATGGATTTGGCAAGTTGACTCTCGCCTAGCCAACTTTTTGACAGGCAATAAACCTTGAGCGGGCAATGGGTTCGAAAATTTGAGTCGGAAAAAATAACGGACTCAATATAATCCCAAACTGAAAAGGTTTTTTGAGATCCACAGGTATATTTTCTCAAATCCTCAATTTTTGATAAAATCTAGGAATTTGGCGTTTACTGCGAAAATTTCTTTATATGATACCAAAGAAAGAGTGCTGTCTACTTTTCTTCGAATAATGAACTAAAACTAATGAAAATCCAGTAACAGTTACTTCCGTATCACCACCAACAATTTTCTCATTTACTCTTCCTTTTTGATATCTAATGTATTATTCTGATACTTTTATGGCGGTTAACTATCCAGGAAAACTTTCCTCCTATTTTGCAAGTCAGTTTCTTCTCTCTCCTAGTTATGAGTGGGCCTCACGCATTCGTTTCTAATATTAACTGATGATTCGGCTATTTCGTCAATCTATGAGTTACTATTTGCAGATTCGCTGATGCACATAGCGACTATTTTAAAGCTCCATAATCTAGCATTCGTAGAGATTTCACTCTTCGGTGAAACAGATAAACGACTTGTTATTGAAAAGAAATTACTTGCACGCCATAGTGCCTTTTATCGTTTTTCAAATCTCAAATTTTCGCCCGTCGATAATTGTTGGAAGAGGTAGTTTGTTATATTTTCTCTCTTTATGCTCTAGTTTTACATTTAAGATATAATTTTAGCATAACTTTTTTCTGCATCGCCGGCAGTAATTATAGACTGTAAAAATTTGTTTCTTACAGTCATATATAGTCTTGAGATTTTTTCTCGACTGTTTCATTTCTTTCTTTAAAAAATCCAATTTATTTATTTTTTCGGTCTTCTCTGTTTCTTGGTTTAAAAATATCTCGACCGCTGTATTAACTTCGTTTGTTCGATATTGCGCTTCCCCGAAGAGTTCACTGCCCCCAAGGCGTTGACTGTGGCAGATGCTTTCAACAGCCAGCGACTGCATTTCGCACAAGATTACTGCTGTTGATTCGTTGATTACTTCTAATATTGCGTAAATAAATCCTCAACGGCAAAATTGAGGAGATTGACAATGGAAGTATTTTATATAATTTCCCTGAACAAAACTGCAAATTGAGATCGATAATTTTTGTAAATGCTTCTGAATGATTAAATCCCTATAGAAAGATTAAAAAATTAATTATCGAGTTCTCTTGGTCTTACAATTAGAAACGCCTTTCAATTATTGTAAAAGTGTGAACACTAGAAAGTTTTCAATGATATGGCTTACTTAAATGATGTTGTTTTAAGAGGACACTTATAAAGTTTTAACGCATCTAATAGATATGTAGAACTTTTGAAAAATTTCTGTGCTATTCATATATTCTCCACAGATATTTTTAAGAAGCTTCAAAGCGGCACTATGTTATATCGCCCTTCTAGTTTGCATGATTCCAGCTTTGATGAGGATGGGTCTGACACCTTTTCTTATTGCTTGTTTGCTTCAATTACACTCATTAAACAGGAGTTTAATTCACATTTCCTCGATTTTAATTACGCTTACTTTATTAATTGATATTCTTGTTTTATCAGTATAATTTGTTTATTCTTGAAAATGAGGTACATTGCTATTTCGTTTTCAAGATGGTGTTAATTACTATATCCTAATCGGACATTGTTCATTTTATAGGAATTTTCCTGAGACAATTTTAAGGTGTGGTGTAGTCATAAAATGCTATTTGACTCGATTTTTCTATAATCTCTTTTCAGCTGAACCTATTCTAAGGCTTTTGACGTGTTTTTCGAGACGTTTCGTCACAATTACGTAGTAGAAGTAGTTTGAGTCTCCTTGAAAAATTCAAGTTATTACATTTTTGTTCCAGATGATTGGTACGTTTTATTTCTAGATGTAATTGTCCTTTCGAAAGTACTTCCATTTAAATTTTGAGTCTCAACAAGCATCGGTTGTTTGATGCACTTATTTTGCTGAATAGTCTTCGGTATTATATAATAATGCTTCTGTATGTTTCGATGATGTCGAATTCGTCTCCTCCTCCTCAAATTGGTCCTCTCCAATTTCATTTACTCGAGCCACTATCTGTGAAAAAAGTTCATAAGAAATGGCTCTTCTTCGCCAACTAATCCATTCTTGTCTTCCTTATCTCCCTTGTCTTCTTATCTCTCACTCATGCTTTGGGCTATTTCTTTTCTGATGAATTTCAACCTCCTGCGTTGAAGTCACCAATAACGGTTTTGATGTAACAGATACATGAATTGCGATATTTTTCAAACTTGGCGCGGAAAGCTACTTTATATATTCTAAAAAAGTTTGTTAAGTTCCTAAATTTGAATTTTTTTAACTTCCCCATCCTCCTATATTTTAATGCAGTTTACTTTTCTGTTCAAGGAACAAAAAGTGGCACGAATGTCTCTACCAATATAGCTTTCTTTCTATAAAAGCAGAGAGTAACGTAATTTTTATCCTAGATGTCTGTTTTTTACCTCTCTTTCTGCTATTTATTGTCCATTAAATGTAATTCCGTTGATTAAATTATTAAGCTTCGTCCCGCTTGAAAAATCCTTTCAGTCAGAAGTTTCCCAGTTTACCGTATATTTTGTATTCCTATCTCATTCAAAGTATTCTAGAAATACCTGCATTTCTTTCCTGGCCACTATCGCAGTTAGATGCGACCTGCACTCCAAAAAAGGGCCCTTGTTTGGGTTTCGTTGGCGTAATTATTTCTCAGCGCGCCTCTTTAACTTCTCCAGAAGTTACTCCTCCAAACTTCGCATCATGGCTAAGTTTTCCAACACCGAAAATTTTGCCTAAATCCTCAGATTATATCTTTCAATCGCGGTAGATGTCCATGCTTGCGTGCAGCGTACGCAATTGCGTGGGTAAATAAACTGACAATGAGATATTTTATCGCATGAATAAATGTTAAGACTAAGTCAGAGATTCAATATCTCTTGACGATATTAAAATAACAAAAAAGGTAGCGATTCCGCATTTCAAATACAGATTACCGGTGATTACCTTTGTGTTATCAAAATAATAACTATTCCTTCGTACTTACGGCAACAAATAACCTTTATCGAATCGTCTAAATATAACTTCTCGTGAGACAAAATCGTTTAGAAACGCGTTTATTTCTCCGATCATAATTAACCAACTCATTTATTTTAAATTTTTATATTATTTGCAATGAACCAATTACGAATGTAAACAAAGGTATTCGTCTATAGATGGCTAAAAGATTTGATTTTCAACGCTAAGGTATTATCCGTTTGTACTGTCTATGAGGCGCTGATAAGCTTAAAATAACACAAGTGGAAAACTAACAAACCTAGGTCTATCTGCGTTAATTAGATTTGTCTGCTTATCCTGATATAATCGGGCTTCTTAAGGGTAATTAATCTGCGGAGTATGAATGGGAGAGATGTCTTCCATAACACAGATTCGAAGGGAGAACTGGAAGTGAATCTCCGATGGAGGGAATCCGCCGCATTGTTGAACATTACCGTCGGAGATATAGTAAGCCACAGAGGAAGTAAGAGAGAGAGAGAGACGGAGAAAGACAGAGAAAGAACAGGATAAACTTAGAGAAGTCCACAAAAATGGCGAAAAAATACACAACCGATATAAAATTCGAGTCGATTTAGAAAAAAACGAGAAAATCTTGTTTGCGCGTTTTCTCTCTCTCTAGTAATTTATTTTATGTAATCTTTTGTTCTATTTTTTCTTTTTTCTATTTATTTTCTTCCTGTATGTAATTGACAATGGGTTGGATGGAAGAAAAGACTGCTTAGTCTCAATCTCACCCAAATAAAGACGCATATCTATCTATCTCTCTCGTGTGCTAAATTACATGACGTCACCATAAATCGTCTCTCAACTCCTACAGCCAGCGCGCGTTTTTGGGCCTTAGAGCTCAATCCCACGGGAGAACTTGACGAAGTTTCGTCTTCGTGCCGATTCGAGAGGCGCGTCGAGTTTAAAAGGGGAAAGGAGGAACGAGGGGGAGAAGAGAGGGAGAAATGAAGGAAGGAGCTCCAAACGCTTAAGTCCGTAGGTGAGAAGGAAAAGGAGAGATGGAAGGGAGAGAGAAAACCGCGAAGGCTCACGAGAGAGGTGTTGTGTGTGAGAGAGGAGAAAGGAGTAGGGAAGCGCCACGAGTTTTGAACCGGAGACCACCGCGCAGATATCGACCTGGTTACTGTGAACCGAGCGGCGGATCCTCCTCTCCCGGCAGAGGGCGCATAGGCGCGCAAGTCCTCTCTTCACTCGCCGCCTCCGCCGCTCTTCCCCTCTCTCGCTCTCTGCACCGCCGCGCGTCTGCCTGCCCGGGGCGCGGACAGTCTCCGCCGCGCTCCGAAAGGGGGCAGGGATGCGGGAGGGGGCGGAGACGGAGGCTGCGGTGGAGGCGGGAGTGGTCACCGTGGCCGTGGTGTCTCGAGGGCCCGGAGGGACCCTACCGAGGGCGGCGGGCGTGACGAGGAGGCGGTCCGCCAACGATTCGGGAAGGAGATCCCTTCTAAGCAGGACCAGGGGAAAGGTCATACGTTGGCTTAGGAGGTCTTTCTCGACGCAGGTAAGGTTTCGGCGGAAGAGCGCAAAAGCGATCGAATCGGTCGCGGAAAGAGTTGACGGGTGCGGAAATGAGGAAAAAACGGATTTAAAAAGGAAAGATGACGTTCCCTTCCGCGTTCGCGTCGGCAGTGGACTTGGCGGCGCGAAGTTTCTCGTTTCACCGTTGCATCATCCTTTTGATTTGTGGATTTGTCGGAAACCAATTCTCGAAATGAGGAACCGCCAGCGGGAAATGGGATCCGGAGTCGGTAATTCCGCTCGGGGCGCTTTTCGAGTTCGCCATTTGATTTTAGTTATAGTTTTACGGAACTTTTCTAAAAGTGAACCGTCCTTCTCGGTTTTCATTTTTACCGCCCTGGTCACGCATGTTACGCAATGCGAGTCGTCGCTCGCTTTTTTTCCTTCCTGCCACAGCTCCCATTCGCTCTCGTTTTTTGCCACAAATCTTTACGAAATGGACGAAAAAAGAAGCGTCGAGAAAATCGTACTGAGGTGATTTTCGTCAGAATGGGCGCTAAAAGCGGAGCACGTTCTGTCACTAGGATTCAGCAGGAAATGAAAAAGCGTCAAGTCGGACATTAGCGGAGAGATTTTGAGATTGTGACAGATCTCTGCTTTCACCGAGTACGGAGGGAAAAATTATTTCTAATAATGGAACTCTTGACAGTTAATTGAAATTGTCGAGCAATGGGATCATCCCGCATTCGAGAGAGGTACGTTGGTGATTTTCTTTAGCTCTACTGTTGACTTAACGAAAAGCTACGTATTCTCATGAAATTGGCAGAATCATCGACAGTTGGGATGGGAAATATGATTTCGTTTGTAAATTTCTAGTTGGCTTAGGAATTATCAGGTATTTATTGAGAATCAGAGCATACACTTATGATTTATTTTCGCAAAATTTTAGTGGTTAATACTTTTTCCAGTTAAAGGAGGAGAGGATTTAACATAAAGAGAATATGTTCACAAAGGCTGTGTTATGCGTCACGAGTTAATGCGGCATAATATGTGATAACTGATGTTTTTTAAATATTAAAAATATTAAATAACAGACATTTGTTCGACTTAAGTAAGTCGTCAACTTCGAACTTATTTAATATATTATAAAACTTTTCTTTGGCCCTTAAATCGAAACCTTTTTTCTCTCACACAGGAAAATCGTACGACTTAAGTTAAAAAAAACATCCAACTACCCTAGTGGAGTCAAGAATATGTATTTTCCTTTAGAACTTCATCTTTCCAACAGCACTATGTGATGTAAACGCCATCGGCAAGTAAATTTATCCACGCTATGATATTGAGTCAGTCAGATCGAACCCCGCGACGGGCATGGATGTTTGTGTCAGTCTTTGTTATTGTTGACATTCACAGTGTGACCGCATGTCTATGAGACCGCGATTTCGGTAAATAAATAAATAAAGGTAAATAACTCCGAAGAGATAATACACACGATAAAACCTTAACTTCCCCATCGTCCAAGGATAGCAAAAAACGACTAAATAAAAAAAACGAGACAAAAACGACTATAAAAAGCGGGTGAATAGACATTCATAAGAAATCTCTTTTTAACTCACCAAACCTATATATCGAAGTTCATCGCTATGAAACAGCAGCATGTGTGTGTGCGTGCGCGTCTCACACACTCTCTCCATTCCGTTTCCACGACATTATTTTCGGGGATTGGTTTTAACGATCAATTTGCTCAGACCACACAAACCATTGCCCGCTATCTCTGAATCAACATTTCATGGTGCTTATGTGAATAAAAAAGATTGGGTGTGTGAAGGAGAAATGGCCGGAGAGAGGTAAAGAGGGAGAGAGACCCTCAAAAACTAGACCTCTCCACTCCGGAAATCATTGAGGGCTCAAATCCCTCATTACTTGCTCCGGTTCCTTTGCAATTACCTAGGTTTCATCTTCGAACCTCTACCGTTTTAATTTGCCTCTTATTTATGTTCGCTTTCTCCGTCTTCTTTCACTTCGCCTCCCTTTAGTACTTCGTTTTTTATCGCTAACCGATTCTCGTTTATTTCTCTTTTATGCCAAACGTCTATAAATAGTACATCTTCGACTTAGTTATTCTAAAAACATTCTTATCTCTTCGTTAATTATGTTGCTGCTATGCGTTTTTCATTTTTTTGCGTCCTCTTTCCAGCACAAATTGGATTTTTTGTTATTTTTCGGTATTATCATCATCATTTCGCCATTTCCGGAAATAATCATCCCCTTACAGCATTCCCCTCTTCTCCTTCCAATTTTCCTGGTTTTTCTGTTTTCACATAATCGTTCCATTCTCTCGTATTTGAACTATTCCCTCGTTAAGATCTTTTCCTTCTTGTCCAATCTGTTCCGTTTTCCGCAATATACCATTGTTCTTCTGTCTCCCTACGTTTTCAACATTTCGCGTATCGGTTTTTCCCGATTTTCTAAACCTGATTATTTTTAAATCCTTCGTATTCCGATGCAGTTTTTCTCTCGACATCTTTTCTTTTCTTCGCTCTCGTCTCATTCCTTTCCATTTTAACATTGTATATTTTACATTTTCTTCCATTTTTAATCAATCTCCCACCTACGCTTTGTAAAAGGAGCTCTTTCGTGCCACTTCCTCCCGTCCCCTTCCCTCCACACACGCATTATCTCTTCAAATGTTCCAGTTTTCATCTCTTTCTCTGTCCTTTACGCTTATTCTCTGAATTTTCTTCTCTGATCACACTTCCATCCTCTGCAAACCCCTCTTCTTCTTGGTTTTCCCTTTGCTGCCTCATCGCTGAGGATCACCGCCTTCTCTTTCTCCCTCCCTCCCCTTTCTCCCTCCCTCCCCTTTCTCCCTCCCTCCCCTTTCTCCCTCCCTCCCCTTTCTCCCTCCCTCCTTCCCCTTTCTCCCTCCCTACCCCCTCTCCCTCCCTCCCCCTCCCTCCCCCCCTCTCCTTCTACACCCGTTTCGCGGAATCCTGCCAATTACACAAAAAAGGTTGAAGGATTCCCCCTCTCAAACAATAGACTTTGATAGAAACTAATCACTGCTGATCGTGTATCAGGTGCGCCCACGACTCTTGTCTTCTCTCGCATTCATGTTATTTTTATCGCTGTTTGTTTATTGCGTGGGTATAAGGCAGGTCCTCTTCCTCTACGGTTGGAAGGGCGACACTCATTACGGCAAAGAATCCCTCTGTCTCCCAATTTTGGTCGAAGGTTTTCCGATGAGAGAGAAGTGACTCGCTGTCATGGATACCAGACGCTAGTTTTTCATTAGGGCTCTTATTGGATGCCTTGCGTACTTCTGTTTTCTCTCCACGCAGGATGCTACGTTTTTTTAAGAATGTGGTAAAAATAGAATGCTTAGGGTTTGCGTTGTTGCGTCGTAATTCTAACCTCCAATCCTAAGAAAACTGAAGATGAATTCTTGGGAAGGATCGTCGTGGCGCTGGTTTAATCATATCGAGATAAATTACCGGTATTAAAACTTTAATTTTTTTTAATTGAAGAAAATATTGGTTTTCCGTCTCTCAATCATTAGGGTCCATGGCTGTTTTTTCTTCTGCTCTGCGACCGACGAAAATTTGAAATCCGGGAAAAAATGATAGGCATAATTTTACTATAAATGACACTTAATCTATATTAATTTTGTCATTAATTTCACTCCCGTCAGCACGAAGGTGTGAAGTGAGAGCCTCTCACTTAAGTTCTTGAAAATATTTCTCTAATATTTAAAAATAATCCGATAGGTGAAAACAACATTTTTAATGAAGTTTGTTCACGTTGACAGCAAAAGATAATACTAAGAAAACGTTAACCGTCTGATGCAGTCAGCCTCGATTGCGAAATTTCGAATTTTCTCCATGAAAATACGATCGCAGATACTCGATGATTTAAGTATGATCTTGAATGGAGCAAAAGCTGGGATTCTTAAATATATATTTCCTTGCTCATAATTTCTTTATCACAGCATATTTTATTATGCTATGATTTGCTGATATTTAACTTTCTAAAAACCGCAAGCGTCTGGTGTCACTACTTTTACAAGGATTATTATTTTAAATCTATCTGGAAATAGAGCGTTGACTTTCTTCGAAATAATAATGAGTGGCTTAGGATTGCCCAGTTTGATTCACACGTACTTTTAGCAATGAAAAGCTATAGCCAACATCTTCACTCGCATCCAGTAATTTTACCTTATTGAAGTTCTCCACGGTGTGAGGGTTGCACCTTATAGTATTTCGCCTTAATTATGGAAAGAGCTAACCTTTTTATCCTCATCCTGATACTCCTTTTGACCGTGTTCAAAAAGCATAACCTGGAAAGAAAGAACTTTTTTGTTTCGTTTATAAGGTTTTTTCAAAAAATACTTTTTTTAGAATGTTGCTCAGTATTCATGAAATAGTTGTCAATTTTTGAGTTGTCGACTAACAAATAATTGTCCTTCGCCCACCTGGTGAATTACAGAGTAAAATTTAAACGTATAGAATCCACTTTGTTGAATCTCCCTCCTCATCTGCTATTTGTCACCGCTGCACCAAATTATGCTATTTCCTGGAAGGTGATTTGACATTAGGTAACACTGCAATCAACAGTCTTAATTAGGTCTTGCGTCTCCTATCCTATGAATTCAGGTTTTATTCTACGTTTAATGCCAAGCTAATTAGTGATTAGGTTAATTAAAAGGTTTTCCTAACAAGATTCCACCAAGGAACCCACGCCATCGTTTTAGTTATTTTCGTCATCGGATATTCATCTCATATATAATGTTATCTTTAGTCTCGCTCTTTGTTCTAGCTCTTTCATATTTTTTCTCTCACGATGTGAATCAAAAATATCCGTTGACATCTTTTTGTGATATTTTTATGTTCTTTTTGGAAATCAAAGATTTTCTCCTTTGAAAAAGAACGAGGCAATTCTTCAAAAATCTTTCAAACTTCATTTTTTTAGAATTTCTCAATTTCATAATACATCTTACCTTGAATATTTGCATTTTTATCATGTTTTCTCTCGCTTTCCTCGCGATAAATTTGATGGAGCTATTCTGTGTAAAATTTTATTTTTTATAATTCTACCGAAAATATTGGATAACACCTAACCCAAAAGAGTATTCAATTCCAAGCTGTCGAGCGACTTCACGCGTTTTTATTATAGCTCGTGACGTGTCCTTTCTTCAGTTTATTAGATCTAAGGCAGAAAAACCACCTGCTTTCATAATTCTTCGAGTAACTGGATATAAATGAAATTTGATGATTTGCGTTCCTAAAAATAAATTACATTCCGTAAAACTAAATTGGAAAATTTTACAGATTTGCAGTCCAAAACCTTTTTGTTTGGTGGACAAGTAGAAACCTTTGAGAAATATATCACTAATATTGTTTGATTTATCGAAAATACCAGTGATTTATTTCATTTGCAAAAAAATATATTTTTCTTGTATCTTGCTAGTTTAATATTATATAACTTGTCAGAACAATGTCAAATTGAATCTTAAGGAATTTATTTCAGGTTAAATGATATTTCGAATAACCCGGGACATTTAAATTTGTGATAAAAACGCACGAATCAATTAATGATATTCAAGCTGGATATTTAAGACATTTTAAATAGTAGATAGTATCATATAATTTTGAGAGCAGCTTCTACAGGTTTGAGTGTTGTGAGAATAATGAAAAATATATTGTTAGGTTCTTTTTAATTTGTAATGGATATGAAAAAATAAGAGATCTGCTTTCTCTGATATTGAAGAAGTGAACAAACATGAAATACTTTTTAATATGTTGTATTAAACCACGTTTTTGAGAGAGAACTACAAAAGACATCACTTCTGCGTTTTAGCGACGGTTTAGATTTACATAGATTCTCGGTTTCACGTATTTTCTACGACGTTCACATTTTGCTTAATTGAATTCCTTGAAGAAAGTTTTTGTACCAGGTGTCAGAAATACCGAGATCAGTATTAGCTCGCCGATGTACGTAACAACACAAAATGGTTAATATTACCCCTCTAGAGATAAAATGCTTAGAAAGGAGTTTACTCTGTGATTTTACGCATACCAGAAGTTTATTCGTCCTACTAAACGTTTAATTTATTGGTAGTTATAAAAATACTGGAGATTATAGCTGAAAATTACTAGTTGTCTAGTTTCTTTCAACTTAAGAATTTTTTATCTTAAGTCGATTAAATTATTGTTATAAATTTAGCTGCTATTTAGTTAAATTGTGGACTGCTAAATTTTGGTTTTTATTTAACGACGCCAAATGAAATTGGTAATAAACGCTCACAGCCTACATTTGCGAAATAATGATTAATTTCGCGAGAAAATCCTCTTCGGCGATTTCATTTATTAATGCAATCAAAGTATCTTAACAACGCGTAGCTGAAGAGTAATTATCGTTAAAAGTATTAGCCGCTTCTTGTAAAATTTAATTCCTGTTCCGCGCCAAATGACTATCATTCTGAAAGTTACAGTTCAGTCTCTGGGATAAAGGAGCTTCAATTAAAATGTCACTGCGGTGAATTACCGTATTCTGCAAGACATTGGAACCAACTGGCTTCCGTATGGCAGATTCTAATTTCACCCTTTAGTATACTCAAAGACGAAAGGTGAAATAAATTTGAAAATAGACAAACTTGATCCTGCATTTGGAATAAATAGAATTCAGACGAGGTAAATTCCCATTTGAAACATGTTATGTATGGATTTCTCGCTTTTGTGAGAGTCGCCATTGCTTCCTCCTGTGGATATGCACGATACGTATTCAATGGATCACCGGAATTGAAATTTTATACGTACAAGTATCGTAAAATATATGGCTACGGATCCGTCGAAACCGGGGGTATCTATATTCTGATATGCAGATCTAAATTATCATAAGACATTGGTTAAATTTAAGCCTGAACCATAAAAGATAACGTTGCGGTATTGTATTAATTAAAAATCCCCTCTAAATTCCTTTCTATTCTATTAAATTTGAACGAGTTAACATTTTTTGTATTATATTCATATTATTTATGGATGCAAATTTTCATAAAAACTCAAACTACGTAAGTAATACCCTTTAATGAGATTTTTATCTCGAGACAAAAAAGTACAATACTCTTAAAAAAGGAAGGGATAGATGTTTAAAGAGAGGAATTCCAAGAAAAAGGTTTTAACGGATTTCGGCGATCGCGATCGAAAGCGGGTATCAGATTTGGATCTCGGCGTTTGGTTTGTTTATAAGTGAAGTCCTTTAAACCTTTCCCTAAGAGCCGAAATACGGTGCGCCAGAAGTATCATTCAGACTCTTTCCCTCGCGCAAATGGGATATCGGCAAGGCAATTGCGATGCGTCGAGCTCTCAATAATTCTCCTTCAGCGTACATGCCGGGCATATCTGGAGCATCGCGAAATTCGGTAGCCATAAACCCGATCGAAACATGCGACCCAGGCACATTGACTCAGCTTCTTCCTCTCCATTTTGTCCCTTCTCTTTTATATATCTCTCCCATTCTCTGTTTCACCTATTCTTCTCTATCCTTTTCCCCCTCTTTCCCTCGCTACGCAAACCACAGACCTTGAATGAGCAATTAACATTCAGACTGGATCGGAAACGCGTCAAAAAGCAGACCGAAAAATTACTGAAACTGTAAAAGTTAAGGAAAAGTTTTCTGAGACTTTGGAAACGAAATTACTTTCAAAACTTTTATATTTATATGGACGTCTTTTTTCGCGATTCTTGACCGAATGAAAGATTTTTATGCTAACGAGAATAAAATTATTAAAGCTGAATTTAGGTGGTATTTTTATAACGACATTCTAAAATAAAATCTCTTCCTTTTCATTCCGCATTTTTTTAATTATCTAACCCAAATTTTCGAAATACAATCATAATGTGGCGAATAGGTTACATTAACGATCAGTTCTGACCCTCAAACTCAAGGTCTGGCACAGTGCTATGAAGAACACACTTTGCACTCAATGCTTGTATTTCTCTATGCACGTCAACCTAATAACGGAACCGTAATAAATGATATTATAAAGCACCATATGGTGTGTCCCTATGGTTGCCAACCGCACGCCGCCGATCGTCCTGACCCCCGCGGAAAGGTTTTTAGCTGCCGACGAAAATTTTGAGTCACCCACTCAAAAATGCAGATTTTAAAGAAGAATCGACACTCTATCTTCGTTAAAAAATTCAGTGCCTGTTGTTTAACATTGATTTGCATCATGATCATAAGTTCGTATTTGAAGAGTATTTAACTTTTTTCTTCACCGTGTCATTATAATCGTTTACATCAATTGAAATGACTTCCGCCACACATTAAAAATTTCTCCCAGCAGTCAATTCAAGAAAGGTTGGCACTCTCCGGTTTCTTTTATATTATAGGTAGTTTAATTTGGTAACTGCATGGCAGTTATCTCCGATAATTCTATGATTTAAAATATTTTTTCCTTTTTTTATTGAGTTATTTGTTGGTGGCTGTGTTAGAAATGCAATCGTGTTAACATCTTAAATCAAAGAACATCGGCATAAATACGTATTTTATTCGCATTGAATCGACTTTTTAATTGAGATTCCTTACATCAACAGGATTTTTATCGCAGACCATTTTATTCGCTGTTTCCTCAGCGTTTAGCTATAAATAAAAATTGACGATAAATCAGATGCCACTTAAAAAAGAGATGACATTTAAAAAAGAGATAATGTCCTAATGATACATAGAGCGTTTAGAAACGTAAATGAACTAGTTATCCGATGAAATATATATTATTGATTGCATTTAATTTTTTTCCTTGATACGTCTCTATTATACTTCATTATCACAACTAACGACCAGCTGATACGAAGAATTATGAACAGATATTCCTATCGATTGTGAATGGAAACATCACTCTCGAAATAGGTTATGGCGGGCAGTCTTATAATCTCATAAGGTCTGATACGCGAGACTCATTTAAAAACTTCCAGAATTCAAACCCGAAGGTGTATTGTGCATCTGGCTGCTAAACACGGGCTCTAGCGGAAGTCGGTAAAATTAAGAACGATTAATCAACGGTCCGGACGGAAAAGTGTCCAGATCTACTTCAGACGAGCGGCAGGAGGCAGATTTTAATTTTTATAACTAATGGTTTGCACGTGTAGTAAACGTTGTTTTAAAAAAAGAGGGGTCATATGTTACAGGAAAGGGGGTCAAACGGTTAGGTAAGAGATGGTTGCAGCACAGATGGCGCCGCTGCAAATGCTAGTCGGTGTCGTGTTAAAGTGGGGAGTCCCCGTAGGAAAACACCAAATTTGTAATCTCTCGGATGAAGGCTTGAAAGCAATCTGTGCAGGAAATAGTACAGTGAAAATATAAGATTCCTCTCTGAATGCTGAAATGAGTTTTATTTCCAAGCAGGATACCCAACCTACCCACAATTGGAAATTATTTTATGATATTTTGCTTATCAATAAAACCTTAATTCTTGCTCAATGGGGGTGCCGGTGGTGTAGTGGTTAGGACGCTGGCTGCTACTCGCCCGATGCTTGAAAAAGTCATCGGGTACGAATCCTGCGCGAGTAGGATTTTTCTCAAGGTCACACGGCCCCCTGTTTGCGTAGTTTGAGGAGACCGCGCAAATTCAGCTGTTCCGTCCTTCGGAAGGGACGTTAAGCTGTTGGCCCCCCTGGTGTTCTTCGTAAGAGCAGGCAAATGCCGGCACCGGGTTTCCCTCCTCCCTCCCCGGTTATTCATTGCACTACCTCTGAGATACCCATTTGTGCTGTAAGAGAGGCGAATTGACTGGGCATACATACATACATACAATTCTTGCTCAAGATTTTAAAAATAATAATACGATGACGATTTTTTTAAGTGGCCCTTCAGTATATTTTGACACTAGACATGTAATATTCCTACAGAATAACCATTTATTCTTATATCCTTTCCACCAATATCCTAATTTCGAGGTTAATTAAAACTTGGCAAAGCAAACAAATACAAAGATTTTATGTTCGTGACTTTAGCTTATAAATATATCATATAGAATAGAGAGGATGCAATGTCTTTTCTTTGTACCTGGTTTTCTTAAGAAAGGATAACTGAGAAAACTTTCTAGCAAAAGACAGGTTTCGCTCTCCCATTCTGTGGCGCGTTTCCTTCGTGTGGACCAGGGAAATACTTTTGGGAAACCAATAGCTTGAAGAGCGTGAAACGGGGGATGAGGGACGCTTTCCCATATCCTATTGAGAAGAGGAGATATTCGAAGATTAACATTTGCTACCAGGATCCAGGATACGCATATTCTACAGTTCAATAAATTGTATTGATTCGATGAAATACACATAAATACACATTTAGTCGTGGAATAATTTGCAAATATTATATTTTGGCATAATCCAGTGACAGCAAAAAATGAAAACCATAAATACCGCAAATAGAGGAAATTGTGATATCTCAGCATTTCGATTCTAATACGACAAAGAATAAATACTCTTGTGTCATATCCACATTCTTTGCCGGATAGAAAGACAAAAAGGGTAATATAAACGTTACAGTCAACCAAGCTAAGGTAATGTAAATGTCATATAAGGATGAGATTCCACATCTCTTATGCTTTTCTCCAGTCTCGGAAACTACGACACAGCCTTAAGGCTGACAACTCACATTACGCTAAAAATGTTTGGCACCTTTAACGCAATTTTTTTATTCGACTATAGAAAAGAGAAAATATCGATGGAATAATAATGTGGTCGTTGAATTGTTCACATCATCAATTGGTTCTCACTCATATTTTTTGTCGAGTTATGTATAACGTATGAAGGTCGGTAAGTTAAATTTATATATTGAATATAACAATATAAACAATCATTCGAAAGAAATCAATGTGAATGTTCCACAAAATCTGGAAACTGATTTTTTGGTTAAAGAGAAATGTGCTTATTTCTGAGACATAGCGCACGCGAGCCAATAATTCCTGACATCAGCCAAATGATTCCAACAAAATTTGAAACTGAGAGATTTAATTGAGTCAAACATGTCTAAAAACAACAAAATACAAAGTTTGAAAACCACTAGTCCGCTATCCTAAACTCCGTAAGAATAAGTCTCGACATCAGGTGACGTACATTTAACATTATACTATGTGAAGTAATTTTCAAGTTTGTAAGTGCATTCCTTTAGCTTGAATGGTAACTTATTAAAGCATTATGAATCTAACTTTATTATTGGTATTTTTATTCGTATAACGGTGCTGCTTTTCAGATGTTGATGCAAATGCATCCATTAAACTTGATTATTTATAGTTTTCATGTACGAAATTATTACCATAAAATTGGCGGGAAATTTTATCCCATTATTGTTATTCCATTTGTAAATTCAGGAGTTCAGATATAATTTTAGGTGCAACCAAATTAAAAGCTTTAGACCAATTTCATGAAATTATATATTATAAATAATGCCATTCCCTTCTGATACTTCGAGCGAAAGTTATGCATTCATCATTAATCGTTTTATGTATTTATCTCGTCTTTTTTTTACGACCGGAACAATCTCGCAGAAACGGAACGCCATAAAATTTATTGCACGCGATTTTACCCGGGAAAGTTTTGTTTCGTACCATTTTATTCGCGCTTAATTACCCGCACCCCAAAATTCATTTTCGAGAGGAAAACTTGACGAAAAACTGAACCTATTAATTATTTTGACACACAAACTATAAATTCGTCCCTCCTGAAACTTCAGCCTCGTTTTATCACTTTTCTTAGTAAGAACAGCCTCAATATCAGGAGAGGAAAGATTTTTATGGCACCGGCAAGAGTTTTGTGAGCCAGAAGTATAGAAGCGAATAGTAGGAAGCTGCGGAAATGTAGACTTGAGTTTATGTCAGGGGAGGGGAGGGAGGGTGGGATGAGAAGGGATGAGAGAACTTCACGGCAAAGGGTGGAAAAAAACCGGAACCTCGAGCGATCCCTGTGACCGGGGTTACCGAAACGACGCAGGAACAAAAAGCCAGGGAGAGACATGTTGAGTACAGGTAAATAAAGGAGAACGTCAAAACGGGACATCGGACGAGGACGGAATTGTAAAGGTTAAGAGCGAATACCACGGGAAACAACGAGAGCCAAGAGAGGCAATCAACAAGATGTAGTCGGGGGGAGGGGAAGGAGAGGAGGGGAAGGAGAGGAGGGGAAGGAGAGGAGGGGGAGGAGAGGAGGGGGAGGAGAGGAGAGGAGAGGAGGGGGAGAAGGCGAAGGGTGGCCATCCTCATCCATGTCCACGAGACCTCTAGCCACCTCCCACGACACTCTTCCCTTCGAGGCACCCTTCCCCATCTCTTTCTCTGTCTTTCTATCTCTATTCGCCATTTCCGTTTTTCGAGCCGCTAACTAATCCGCGACGAGCTAGCTGACCAGCCAACCAGGTTGCACGCAAGTGGCTTTAGTGGCTTCAATTAAACTCATATTTCACAATGAGAACAAGTTGAGCGTCGCGCTACTGCGACCGTGCCCTGTTTTATAGCTCGCGGTCGAGAAGGGGGAGCGGTGGGGGAGTAAGATGCGGACGGGATGAATTGTTCGTCCCAGACCGTACCAGTTACGGTGACTTTTTAAGGGTTATACTGGTACCACTTCGGGCGGTTGATGAAAGAATTCCAACGTGAGTCTCAAAGTGCCACTCCGGTTTTCGAATACTTGTTTAATTGCACCATTTTGAGTTGAGCGCTGAGGGATTTTATTCGTTCGAATCGGATTGCTTGGGTGTTATCAGCGATTGTTCTTGGTTGTAATTTATTTCAGGACTTCCTCGTGAATCGTTCATGCGATCCTTTCATTTAGAACAAGAGAAATGCTTTCAATAAACCTTTGAAATTATATTACATGTGATCCATTCATTAAAAATAGTCAAGTTGTAATACACACACACACACACACACACAGTCAGACCCCGATTTAGCCCCCCTATATAGTGTCACCCACCCCCGAATACCGCCCATGAATCGTTGTGAACAGAACTTCCATCTTATGATTACATAGAGCAAGCACATACCTCGATTTACTGCCACCCCCACTTTAACGTCAATGTCAGTGATGGACAAATGGTGGCACAAAATCGTGGTTTGACTGTGTGTGTGAGTATATATCAATGATTTCCAATAATTGTGTTCCTTTATCGGTTCGAACTGTAAGAAAAGCAAAACCTTCGTGAGAATGTGCTTAAACTTTTTAAAGTTTAAAGTTATTAAAATTGTTCTGTAAAATAGTATGAGTTACGGTTTACAATATAGGTATTCAATTTATTATAAAGTACTCGTTCTAATATTTACTCTTAATCTGAAGTATAGGCAAATGTGCAGGTAGATAAACATATCCTCGTAAAGTAGAATAAGCTGCAACTCTTAAGAACTCCATGGCATTTTTTCAGATTAAATTATGCCCAGCACGCCGACTTGCAATTGTGCATGACAAAGAACCATAGACTGGCAATGAAATACGAAATATTCCCCAAACATCTGCAGGGTACGCCGTTGGAATTAAAAAAATAGCCAAGGACATATCGATTTACTCCAGTAAAAGGTGGTGTTTTCATACTTCGACAAATAAGTTTTTCCAGTAACTCATTGAGTTGTCTTTGACCATTTTGTAAAGATCATTCGCTGAACTCGCGAACTAGCAGCTATCTTCATTTTAATTATTTTTAGTTTGATTAAAATTCTATTGAATGAACAGTAAATTAGGGTACAGTCAGACCACGATTTATCGCCCTCCTATGTAGTGCCACCCCCGTTTACCGACCATGAATCATTGTGAACAGAATTTCCATCTTATGATTACGTAGAGCAAGCATGTACCTCGATTTACCGCCACACCCGCTATAACGCCAATGCCAGTGATGAAGAAACGATGGCGATAAATCGGAGTTTGACGGTAACTGTATAAATTTTAGAGTAAATATCCATGAGGATGAATATGAATGAAGCTGCAAACAATTAGATGATATTCTTTAAGAAATGGTTGATATACGGAAATATAGAGGATGATTTCGATAGTAAAAGAGAGAAGCAATTTGTGTATTTGCGGAAGAGACAATAAACAGCGTACATAGAAAATAGGCATCGAGGGATATCGTTAGGAGAATACGGAAAGGGAACCAGTCAAGGACATAAAATAACATGAGGTTATGAGGATATTTTCTGCGACATTTATGCAATGTACCCTCATTAAAAACACAATACTCAACAACGCAATGTAAAACAAATATAAGTCACGTCAGGGTATTTTATTCTCGATTGTGATCAAATCGGGAGTATTTATTGCTCAATAAACTTAACGAGCCGAGTAAAAAAGGTCTCGATTGTCACGTATCCCGCAAAAAAACACATCGCCCCACTGTCTTTTGGAAAATAAATGTAGAGTTCTTTTCCAAATGGCTCTCCACAAATAATCCCTCCGTCGCCTATTCTCCTCGCCAGGGTCAGCTTCGCCCCCGTGAGAGCGAACCTTAACGATCCTCGAGGTGCAACAGGAGAAGGGATTGCGTGCTTTCTTCGAAAGACCTTTTCTTTTTGCCCCCCCCCCCCCTCTCTCTCTTTCCTTATCACGATCGGCTATCCTTCTGTATGACTGACGTAATGCATCGCCTCCCACCATCCTGATAACCGCGTTCGGAAAGAGCTTCGGATTGCATTCGCTCCGTGCGCATTACGTGACAGGTACGGCGAAGTCGAATCTCGCGTGGGTGTGTGTGACGGTGGGTGCCAGTTCTGGCTCGGGATGCCTTTTTCCCTCGTGGCCCGCCGATTGCGTCGACTGCTTCGATGCACAATGCGCGCCTTACTCCTCGTATCGCCGGACGTAAGAACACGTACGTGTGCTGTTATCGAGCGGGGGTTATGCCCCTGCGTCCCCTCCTCCCTTTCTCCCTCTCCACTCAATGCGGCGCGAGCTACGTCTCTTCGGATTTCATTACCGTCTTGATGCATTCCTCCCAGCCACTCGGTTTATTAACGTCACGCGTTCGATGGCAGCGAATAATAAATCAATTTGAGCGTTATTAATGAAAAAACAAGGGACATTTTTTATACGGGTCATTCAATATATGAGGGGACGGTGTGGCAACTCTTCCGCAACAATTTGATTTTGCTCTAGGAATGCTGGTCAAAAGCTATGGCGTTCAATACGTTAGGGTCTTTAAATAGTGATTGCTGGTTCGGCAATTTAAAACGAATAAATGTGACGTTTATTAGAAGATGGCGTGACTAAAAGCGGCGTTAAACTAAACTAGCTCATGATGCACCGCAATATTTGTCAAGGCGTCTGAAGGCGTAAAAAAACTTACTTTTGGCTGTTCACTTACAAATTTCGCGAATGTCGATGTTTGCTTAAAAATTACATACCTCTGGAAAACGAAAATGTTTATAAAATTTCAAATAGACGCACATAAAGGACAATTTCGCAAGGGAACCTCTTTTCGATATCGATGCAAAAACGCGAAACATATTTTGGTTTTTATGAAATAGGATTAAAATTATCATTAAAAGTGTAAAAATAGTTTCAGAAAAGTTCTAAAACGTCAACTTAAGAGAGAATTTAAAATAAAATCACGAGGAGAAATGTCTAATAGAATTGCTCAAATGTCGCTTTTTACCGGAACAGCCCTTTCTTTCGCACTTATCAACTCAGCGCCATCACGTGGCATTTTATCAATTCCGTTGACACCTCGGAATAAGCAGGCCTGGAAAAAGGTGATACTCGCATCCATTACAAAGGGCCCTTAATGGAGGGCCGCATTCCCGTCTCCCATTACTCTATCTCTCTCTCCTCCCCCTCTCTATCCTTTTCTTGCTCCCCCCTGCCAACCTATTCTCGTAGGTCACGCTGCGGAGCATCATTAAAATTTCAGAGCGGTGTACGGCGGTCTCTGTCTGGGATTTGCATATCGGTGGCGACTGACCGAGATGGCGCACTTTCCCACGCGAGACAAATGACGAGCCCTTCGGCAGCGTAAAATAAAGACGCTTCCATGCAATAAAATGCCGTCGCATGTCACGACCGTCTGTTAGAAATTGCCCATTGAGGTGGGATCAAATGCACTTGGCACGTGAAAATTTTCGGGAGCGTCTGAAAATACAGGCTGTCCTCCGAAAATAAAGATGACATTAAACGGAGATGACGCTCTGGAAGCGTATATATTACGCGTTCCATCGAATTACCGTCGAGTCTGAAATGGTTGAAGTCACTCTCCTTGGAAATGAAAGATTCTCGTCGCTTGGAATGATCCAGTTGACATTTCCTCGATCCCTGTTACAATACTGTACGAACTAAATATAAAATTGAGTAGTATTTATTCTAGTAGATAATTTCCAACAAACTCGCGAGAGGTTACTATGAACTGGGAAAACGTGAAGCGTAAAGGTCTATGGAAATATTATTTGTTTAAACATTTTTTTTCTACATGCTTGCACTTAGTGAAATTAAATTTGTTAGAGAAATTTTCTTTCTAAAACACGGAATTTCTTTCGAAATTCAATTAATTTTCGTTGAAATTTTCAGATAAAATATCTACGTAAATAAAACACCTTTTCAGTCTGATATTTTATTCTATTTGATGTCACTTTTTCTGGTGAACTTTTCATGTAAACCTCGATACTATTTGGACAAATTTCACCCTATTAAAAACCTTAGTGAAATTTAATACCAAATCTTATAAATACTTTAGAAAGCTGAAACGCCCGGCTTCGCTCGGGAAAGAGCTTTCTTTTAAGTAGCAAACGATTTTTATTATTTATTATTTTTATTGATATATCACTTTTTGTCATATTACAATAAAACTAATACAATAAATTCTGAAATTTACTTACTTTTGCTGTTTGGTACTCCAAGTTTATCAAACGTTCCCCATTCCTTAATTACGAAAGCGATGTTTACATTAACATTTACTATTTTATGTATTGTATTGTAAAGTTTTACTATTAATATAATTACGCATTAATGTCTTACTTAATATTCACATGGATAGATGCACCGAAGCCTTTAAAACAGCAATAAAATTATGTGGGTTATGTCAATGCTATTAGCCGAAACGTAAACAATAAACAACATCTTGGTTACCGAACAAATGTAAGTAAATGTATCGATTTATGTTGCGATAAATCTTTCAATGTTAATGGTGAACGATAACAATGTTCTAATATTCCTTAAAAATCATTTGACATACTTTCAAAGTATTCATAGACTATATTTATGGATAAATCCATTTGTATCCTTTATCTTGGCGTTGGCTATTCTTCCTCCACGGCGTAGATTTTCTTGCATTAATTTTTACGTGGCTATCTCCCTTTGAAGAGGACAACAATTAAGAAATTTCGAATTGTTGCCGCCTGGAAAATGTTAATAAATTTTGCGCTTAAAGGATAATTTCGAGCAATTTTACATGTAATACGACAAAAATGAACAGAATAAAAAAAATCAGTCTTTCGTGCGTAAAATAAGCCATTTCCAATGATCGTAAGTTAATGCATAGGTATATTTATATCCTCATCAGTGAAGGGCTGCATGGCATCTTGAGGCTTCTCCACACCATTTCCCATGCATTCTTATGGAATAGTATGTTGATGACCCCATGGGGTATAAGAGACCCCACGGTCTGCAAATCTAGACCAAGTTCTTCCTTTGGTTCATAGGATGGCCCATGAACCTTTTGAATTCGATAGCTTCAACGGTGGAAACGCGTATAAAGAACATACATACATACACAATCTTATAAATATTTTAGTGTGTGTGTGTATGTTCTTTATACGTTTTTACACTGTTGAAGCTATCGAATTTACAATACAATACATACAATAGTAAATGCTAATGTAAACATCGCTTGTGTAATTAAGAAATGGGGAACGTTTGGTAACAAGCCTGACTAATATTTTTCAATGGTTTCTTTAGGTGGTAGTTAAAATCCCGTATGAACCTCTTCTCCGAATAACACGTTTGAGAAATTTGGGGACACCGACAGTGCGGGGCCCCAAGCAATAAAAATTGTTTGCTACATAAAAGAAAACTCTCCCGAGCGAAGCCGGGCGTTTCAGCTAGTTATGTATAATTAATATTACATCTTTTTTAATTTAACTGAAAATTACATAATATTGTGTTTAATTTAACAAATCATTTAGAAAAAATAAGAAACAAAAATCTTATCAACTTGAATAAAATTTTCTATTTATAAACTAGAATCTGTTTTTGTGGTGCTGTATAAAAACACAGGGTTTTGGATTTATCAATTATCAAAGAACTATTGCGTGAGAAAGGCTACAGTTAATTTTTTAAATTCATCTTTTATGCAAGCTCTTATAAAATTCCCGATTTTCTTTTACGGCCATAAGGCGAGAGCAGAAATTTTAAAGCAAAATGCTTGGGGACGTTTTCCTTTTAACGACAAACTAAAAGTGTGGATCATTGGCAGTTATGATCTAGTAAAAATCGACTACGAAAACTTCAAATAAAAACTATTTTTGAAAAGGGGAGATCTGGTTCTTTATTATTAAACCTAAAGGATTGAACAGACAACTTCCTCGAACAAAAGTTGTTTTCGTTTGGCTTTTTTTTCTTCCCAGGATGCAAGGGTCACAGTGGTCAATAGCCTCGGTTCTTAATCCACCCTGTCGCTCTCCTAAGGATGCCTAAGGAACGTTGAAAACCGTATCTTACACAGTTCCCTTAATTTAAATGGCGCATTCTTCGTCTCTTCAATTCTCCTTCCTTTCTCGACTTTTTTAACCTTCCGCACCGCACTGCTCCATCCTCTCTTCCTCCTTACTCGCACCTAATCCACGTGGAAGAGACTCTCGAGCGACCTTCTAAAAACTTCGCAAAGATTCTCCAGGGTGAGACGCTCAATCCATTTTCTGATTTTTTTTTTAAATCGGGAGAAATAGCGAAGGATTATCTTTCAGCTCTCGCCGGATATGAATAAATTTAAAACCTCTCGCTAATTGCGTGCAGACTCGGAGAATAAGGAGAGGCTAAAAATCGAGTATGTATCGAGTGTTATTAATTATTTGTTATGAATAAAATCATCCTTGTTCCAAAAAGCAGAAAGGCCAAAATTTGACATTAAAATAAAGTGGCGATGTTTTTCCATTTGAATTTAAGTAGAAGCTCAAAAAATGAGGATCACAAATTTCGATTTCAGAACTAAACATGATAATTAAATTACAAAGATCATGACAGCTAATTACGCGCAGAAATAAATATGCTTTTTCAACATCAATCGCATATTAATTATTTGCGCATTCTATTGTAAAAGCGTTGATATATACCTTAGTAATTTCATTTTTATTGATACACTACTTGTAATCGATTGGATCTTCGAGAAAGTATGGGCGTTTGCTTTTGTAAATCATTCTCCCTCTAGCCACTTCCAGTAATTTCTTTTTCTACCTTGCAGAGAAATAGTTATTACGCAACATTTTTATCCATATTTGCTTTGTGCGGCAATCTTTAGTTGAGCGAAATTGTTATTGGTTGGAATAGAACGAATAAACGCAACCCGCGCCATCTTTCCCATCCCCTTCTATCAGAAACGTTTTTAGCGCGTTTTATTTCATAAACCCGCTTATGTTTTCGCTCAGTCTGTCCGTCTGTGGAATCGATGAAATTAAAATAGCAAATAAACGGTAAGAGATATAAGTCTGAAATTTTCATGATGTGTATGACTTATGATGCCATTTATTATGCTGCTATAGAATTTTTTGGCGAATATGGTGGGTGGCAGGGGATGCCTTAACATTTTCAAACTAATATTCCGGGAAAATAGTTACAGATAAAAAGTTAAACTTGCTCACTATTTGTGTGACCTTTAATGCCATCAATAACACTGCAGAAGAAATGTTTTAAAAATAGGTGGGCGCAGGGGGCGCCTTCAAAATTATCAAATTAAGATTCTGAACAAATGGGTACAGATGGAAAGTTAAAATTTAATTAATTATTGAATAAAATACTTTGTCATTTAATTATCTAGATTTACAAAGAATTTTTAAGTTCACAATTCTAAATAAAACTCAATAAATAAAACGCGCTTTTTCAAATCGCATCAGCAAATGAAGCTCCCATTTTTCCATAACCCTTTCAAAGTGTCTTTTTTATGGAATCCAGATGGGTCGACTTAGGAAACGTAAACTCTGAAGCGCTCTCCACTTCAAGATTGAAAATAAGCAATGGAGTGGGGCAGAAAGGATTGTCTCCAACTCTTTCTATTATATGTTGTACATACTACGTATATTGCTCTCTTTCTCTTCTTTTTCAAGCCCTGCATAAAATTTCAGTCTCTCTTTCCGAATGATTTATTCGCTAAGCGAGAGGATCAATGTCAGCGCAATTAAAGCGCCAAGTGACTCGCCGTGTTTTTTTCCGAGCGCACCTCTTTCTTTAGCGTAAAAAATACACCCTTGCCACTTCAACAGCCACTCAAAGAGTTAAAACGATTCAGTATTTCCTCCTTTGGCTAAGGTCAAGGAGAATTTTTTTAAATCGATTTATCAATTCCCTTAGATATATGACAAAATTTCTTTCTTTTTTACGCCAACTTCTATTATTCTTGCCAGCATGGACTTTTCATATTCTGGATCAATGATCTGACGTTTTAAGCGGCTAACTTAATATGGTAGCTGTAGTTAATCCATGGTGCTAGTTACGTGTAAGCTTTATTTAAGGGGAATTGTGAACCAAGTAAATCCATATTGAGGGGAGCAACAAGCAAGGCCGGATTATGAGGCTCGGGGGCCTTTTGCGCAAAATTTTTCGCGGACCGCACTCCCCAATAGTGTCCGGGGCCTCCTCTAATCATGAGGCCCTGGCGCAACTGCGCCACTACATCCTAGTTAATCCGGCATTGGCATCAAGTGATATGACGGTTGATGAGGGTTTTCATATAGTTTTCTGATGTCCAGTTTAAATTTTGGATATTTCTACCTCTTTGTTTGAAATTTTTTAATTACGATCAACCCGTGCCCAATTATATTAAAAATATTGAACTAGGTATTATTTTATTCAGTTGAAATTTTGAGATTCGATGGAATTTTTTTAAATTTTGAATTGAAAAAGACGGAAAGTATTATTCATGCATTTTTACCGAATATATTATGTTTTTACTGGCGTGAGAACGGAGAAATGAAAGTAGAATAAAGACAAAAGCTTGACGAAATTTATCGATTAATAACGATCCAATAAATGAGAGTAATCATACTAGAATCCCACCCATCACTTAGAGACGATAAAGGCACCCGTAATCACGCTTCGTTTAACCTAATTCCTTTCCTTCCATTAATTCGACGATCACCTCTAATTTCGCTCCATCTTCCCCATTGTCTTTACTATCTCCACTCCTATAACAACTCTCGTTTTGTCACCTTAAAATTCGTAATTGAGTTATAAAGGAGCCTAAATATAAAAAAGGTCATAACAATCGATTAGTATACAGTTAACCGATGATAATGACTGAAAAACTCAGCTTTAGTAAGTAAAATAACTACGCTAATTTAAATTTAACCGATCAAGTCGCTAAGAAGAGTGTATAAATTGAATTTTTCTCTATTTTAATTTGACTGTGTTTGCATCTAACAAAGCACAGGACAGATAAGCGACACGTCTTATAAAATTTCCATTTCCGTTCCTAGAAGTGGATCATCAGGGATTTCGCTCATCGACGAACTATTCAAATCTAAGCGGTTAGGATATTCCCGAAGTACCGCAGCGTAAGCACTTAGAGAAAGAAATCTAACTGATCATCCAATGCCGGAACTTGCCAGATTCAGCTAGACTCTGTAGACAAACACTGGTAAACAGGTTTTTTAATCATTCAGCATAATTTTTCATAGAATCCCGTTTAAATAGGATGTGATAGCACGATACAATTATTAAGAAAAGCGTAAGTTTCAGCCATAAATTCGTGGTATCAAAAAATTCCCAAAAGTCCCAATAAATTTCATTAACTTAAAACCATGCAGGAGTCCAGTAATATCCTTTCAGAACCCGAATTCGTAATCTTACGCAGACTTAGGAGGAATAAAAGTGGGCAAGTAACAACATAACCGGTGCACAGTTTATAGGCTCATTCTTCATTACGTCGTTTTAATGTTCCTTTTCCAAGCGAAAATTAGTTGCTATCCATTACATTTTACAAACAATAAAAAACTGCCTTCTTAATAATGGAGAGCCTTTCTCATTGATCGGATGCGAGGGAAATGTCAAATAACACTCGCCGTGCTTCACTCACCCGCAGCAGGACAGCCATGGCGTTGAGGCCGGATCCGACTTGGACGAGGAGATGGAGAAGGTATTCTCTATGGGAGACTCCGAGAAATTCGACCTCGCTCGAATCTCGGGGTCAGCTCCCACGCCCATGCCGGCGCCGAATTACGTGGGGGCCACCACATCAGGTGCCGCCGACGACCACATGCCATCCGACGGAGATTCCTCGTCACCGCCCACCGCACCTTTCGGATCCACCCCCGAGAGCCGGCAATTCGGAGAAGAGGATTACACATGTGAGTTACATTTTTAGGCGTTCTTTAGAAAAAGTAAAAAACAGAACGCCTTATGGCCAGGTCGTGTCCGTCCGCACGTTTCATCTGCGAAACTACCTTACGGATTTTCATGAAATTTGGTATTTAGGATATAAAGGCAAAGAAATAAAGAAAAAGATATAAATGGTTCACGTAGCCCAATCGGGAATGCCAATTTACTGGTGACAAAAATGAACTTTTCTTTGTATCTCCTAAAATATCATTTATAACAAAAAAGTCTTCAAACAGAATTGTAGAACTAGTGAAATAGCATGTGTTTTGTCCAGTACATATTTATCAAAATCAAACGAGAAAGTCGTAATTCAATTTGGACTTTGAAAAATTTTCCCGTGTTTTTTAATTGTTATCAACGAAAAAATCTTCGTGGCAACTGAAGTAAACTATATCTGCTGTAAATACCTAATTACGTTTAATTTTCTTTCGAGCGCACGCAAAATTTGGTAAATAAAGGGAAATTGATTATCTACGACTAAGAAATGAACGTAAATACGTATATTTTCTCTACGTATACACAGCGTTTGTAAATGAAAAGAAATGGGTAATTTACGACCAAGGAATGACCGTGAACATAAAGATATGTTTTAAATAATTGTCTATTGTTTTATTAACTACAACCGATTAGGAAATAAATCAGTGAATCCAAACTTCGATATTTTCTCGGCATCACTACTGGTATACCAGTTATTCGACATTATACTAAGCCATTTATATCTATCTTTTTGATATGATTGCATAAATCGTAAATAACGCCTCTGCCTCGCTTGTATGCACGCATGTGTGCATAGTTACTCTCTTATTATATTTACTTTGATTTAAGAAGCGCGTGATTTTCCTCGTATTGATTCGCCAATACGTTTCTATATAACTGTACCGCATTCACGCATCTATAAAATGATCATTTTCATCTCTTGTTGAATCACAGAATGGGAATTTTAATTGGCGTAAAATATTTTTTCGGATTCGTTTTCCATTTTATGATTTCTTATTAAAAGAATATACTCTTAAGTTGGACTGAATTTATGAGTTAAGGGAATATTTCCAAACTAGATCATGAGTTCTCTTTAACAGTCATATGCAACAATACCATTTTGTTACAATTGGCTAGTTATTGGATTTGTGCATTAAATGTGTTTAATTTGAGTAAATCGCTAATATTTCATTTTAAAAATACATTGCAAACAAAATATAAGGTACATTGACAGGACACTAATCATATTTTCAGTGAAAAAGATTAGTCATTTATATTCTTCCGCCGCCTGTATTGCCGATTTTTTCGAAAATGCATACAGAAACTTGTGTTAAATTACAATTACATATATCAGTTTCTGTCGATCGATGATTATAATAAAAGATCTCCGCTAGGCTTGATTCAATGTCATCAATTACATTGAAAATCGTGACTTGGTAATTGGGACAATAAATATTATTTATTTAAAAGGATATGTCATTTTTGTCACGTCTTCTTTCACGTGTTTTTATAAAGATATTTTTGATGGCGGGATCAAATTCGAACACAATATGCAATAGACAAGCTAATTAAAATCATGGGTGTTGATTTCAAAATTGCGTATTTATCGAATTCTAAATATATTTATTCGAGATACACATTTAAATTTATTCAGCGAGAGAAAAAAATATTCTTTTGGCCGAACCCCGTCCGAATTTCATAAAGTCGTGAATTGAATATCCACGACGATGTTCAGTTTACTGCAAGAAACGAGAAACTTAAACTATCTAACAAATTATGAGAAATGAATCGAGTACCTAAAACCACCAAGAACCAACAATAAATTATAACAACACTATGATTAGTTTTAAATAAATTAAAGCAAACAATCACCAGAAACCACCCAACAATATTTAAGCATAATAATGCTGCTACATAGACAAGGAAATTGAGTAAAATCGTCGTTTAATAACAATATGGGATGTTTACTTAGAAGTCATGTAGTGAAGTTTCATTCATCCAAATGAAATCAATGCTCATGAATACATAAACCTAACTTGGAATGATAGCATCCCAAATATGTATATAGTAATTTTTATTTGAATATGTTACTATCGGTTTTGCAATTAAAATTAATTAAATTTAATCATTCTCCATAATTAAAAAAACATTCTACATAGTGCATTGCACTAAGAAATTAGAATATGATGATAACTGATCCCATGAATAATCACTGGTAGATAGAAATCGGAACACATTTTCAGTTACTGTAAAAACTGTGCTGCATTCATCTAGATATCATTGATGTCATCCTCAATTTTTTTACAGTGCACCGGAAGAAAAGCTATCCTCACATGCATATGCCCCTCAAATCATTGCATTCACGATCAATGCGACATCGCCTGACATCACCCCGCCATTCTGAGACAGAGAGTGTTGATAGTGTTGGAGCATCAACATCTGGAACTCCTAAACCTGAATCATCTGTTAAACCAATAACCTCTAGTTCATCTCAAGTGAGTCCTCACAATAATAAGATACTATATTAACAGGGCGGTTCAAAATATAATTTTTTGAATGCTTATATGCATGTCAATTATATCATTATCAAATTTTAAAATGGAAGAAATTTGAACCAGACTGTATATATAGAAACATATGTGTGTAGATTTAATGAGCATTATTATCATTACAAAATCTAATAATTTCATCAAGAAAAATGGAAATTATCATGATTCATTAGTATAGACTAAGACTAAAAAATAAGTTAAAACATTGAATCATAAGCCATTTTTTATAAATATTTATGATAAATATTATCTGATGCCTAATTTATTTACCTAAATCCCAGTTTTACTAATTTCACAAAAGTGAAAACTATGCTAATCCTCAAATTTCAGCCTGGGATTGCCTCTACATCTTCAAGGAAAGCTTCACTTGCTGATTCTGCCCTTGGAGAGCAAGTGGAAGAAACAGAATTTGACAATAAGACACTCGAAGAAGACAAAGATGATGCAGAAGAGGAACCTATTTCAATTTCTGCCGCTGTGACATCCCCTTCATCCCCTTATTCCTCCCCACCTTTATCCTCACCTCAACTTTCACTCTCTCCTCCCTCTTCACGAGCAGTCTCTGGTGTAACAGTTCCTGGTGAGGACTCAACTCAGAAAGTGCCAGACCTGGCATCACCTGAAAATTCTGAAGCAAAACAAAGAACTACGGAAACCAGCAATGCACAGAGCCCCCAACTTAGTTCAGCTGGCGAAAGCATACCAACGTAACTGCAATGATGTTTCTTTTTTTTAATTTAAGTAGCCTTAAAGCTGAGAAAAGCAATAAAAGAAATTTACTGAATTTTCATTGTTGCCAATTAGGATTTAAGTTTATGAAAATAAAAAAATTTCAAAAAATGTAATGCGCTGAGAAAATATAAGTGGTCACTCATCTGAGTTTTGAATTTATTGAATGCATTCACTAGTAATACTCTCCAAAAATGCTATTTTGGTAATTTTTTCTTTTGCAAAGAAGTATTATTCAGATAAAAAGAATTTCTTGAATACCATTTCACAAAATAAGTTATGTGATAGTTTATGGATAAGGGTTTGACAACAGCAGGTAAACAAGCAAAAAAGTGCCCATAATTTATTACATTTTCTGAATAACTTACAGAATATGCTTGTCTCCAAGCCCTCCACCTCCAAAAGGCGACTGGAGTGAAAATGTTCGTAGACATCGTGGTGGTGTGCCAGTAGTTTATGGTCGCAGCCTAAGTGAGAGTCCTGTTTATGGAACTTCTCCTCCTGATTTTGCAAGACGGGTCCAATTTGTTATAGGTAAGTCCACTGAAGTTGTAATGATATAGGAAATATCCCTCTTTGTAAATAAGACATTTTGTTATTGAATGGATGTATAATGAGCATAATTTTGAATATCATGTTGATTTTTTACTAGTTTTGCTCCCTTTAATTTAATGCATTTTAAAATAGGAGAAACTCCTGCAGAAGGAGCAGAAGGAGATACACAAGGGAGTTCATCAGCCTTAACATCTGCAGAGAGAGTTCGAGGGGGATCAGAGAAGGATGAAGTTTTATTACCAAAAGATGGAGAACTAAGAAAGCCAAGAAGAAAGCACAGGTTCTTTAACAATTTTTTTACAGTGAATGTGTCCTACAAACTAGGATGAAATTTTTAATATTTCATCATCAATATTTCTTATTAGCAATAAGGAATATATTTCCAAAAAAATGTGAGATTTCTTCATGAACTTGCATCAAAATTCTGATTATAGCCGGCATCATCATCACCATGGTCACTACAATCGATTCCGCAAGTACAGCTTGCAGGAAGATCCTCAATGGCGAATGCATCGTGGAATATCCTTGGGTGGAGTTGCTGCAGAGCCAGCACGCATTGGTCCCATTTTACCCCCAGATATACCTGATGTAGAGGTTGAGGATGAAGCAACTACACTTCAGCAACTTGACTTGGATGGCCTAGCAAGTAAGGAAACAATTTAAAATAGTTAACTTGAATGTGGATATTACAAAAATAAAATTTTGCAGTACTCTGTGCATTGCCTGAGTACATATAAATATAAAAATATTTTAATAAAGGTTAAAGTATCCTTACACGTAATTTTATCAAAATAATAATACAAAATTGTAGAAAAAAATCATTAAAGAAAGTTTTCTGCAATTTATAAAAGAATAAAGTTTACATTTAAATTTTTTTCTGAAAAAGCAGCCTTTCAAAATATTGATGTAAGAAAGTTTCCATTTGTTTTAAACTGTAGATGAAGATCATAAGAAACTGTTTGGGGACACAGAGCTCACTAATGGTTGCCATAATAAGTAGTTAAGTTATATACATATTAAAAATTAAACATTTCTTTCAAGTTTCAAAATTCAATTTCTACAGCAAATGACAAATATCATTTAAAGACTGGCTGTTATGGGGTGTATGTTTCCTTTGAAATTAATCATGACAATTCTGTTTAAATATAAATTTATATCTTAGGTCACCGTTTTGATGATGCTAGAGGACTCAGGCGACACAAAATTCAATCTAAGTCATCAACATCTTCATTTATTCACATTGGTCGAAAGGATGGCATTCAGCCAATTCAACATGTGCCAATGCCTGCAGCTGCAGCCAAAAAGATGTATGATCACAGCCCTCATGAGGTAATGGCTGGATTAATATTATATTTCTTTAGTCTTCATATGACTTTCTAAATAACATGCCTTAGCTTTGATGATTTGACATTTTAAACTTTTTTCTTCTATGGAGACTTGAAATTAAGGTTCCTAGTAATGAATTTTATAAAACTCGAATATTAGCTTGAAAATTAGCATAAGTCAACATCAGTCATTTTTCTCATCAGTAAATTTCTTTTCCCTTTGCTGGGATTAAATTGAATAATATGGCATCACACTTTTTGCTTTACAAATATTCAATAACTTTCTTAGTATTTGATTGCAATGCATATATTTTGAATCAATTTTTATCTGATTTCAAACAAATCATTAGCATCTCAGTACTTTATTCAATCCTAACTGCATGTATAAGGTTACATATATATTGATATTGTAAGACTACAATTTTATTCTTTTAAGGTATTTGTTCAATTGGATGAGCTTTTGGGCTATGGCGATGACAGGGAATGGAGAGAAACAGCTCGTTGGATCAAGTATGAAGAAAATGTTGAAGAAGGGTCAGACCGATGGGGTCGACCTCATGTTGCCTCGCTCAGCTTTCATTCTCTCCTCAACTTACGCCGATGTCTTGAAACTGGTTAGTAAAAATATATAAAAACTAATGCAGTAATATTATTGAAATTAAACTATAACATGCATAAATTTTTGTCGGTTTCGTTTTTAAAACATCAATAACAATGCTAGATAGGTCCAATTACCCAGCACTGCATGGTCAAAACTCAAACTAAACCATTTTTGTGAATACTTGTTCCCTTATGAGGACAATCGAATTAGAGAGACTTTACCACAGGAGAGGGGGGAAACAAGAATGGGTGGTGGGGTCGAAGGTCAAATAAGAAGGGAAACATCAGTTGCAAAAGTGGGGAGTAAGAAATATGGAAGAGGAGGGTAAGTAGAATCCAACATTATGAGCAAGTAAGGAGAACAGACAATGTTAACAGAGAATGGGAAAAGTATGCATGATGAAATATCATATACATTTATGAAAGGGTGTAGATAAGAGGTTGTTAATTCCAAAGTTCAAGGGAAAAGGTAAACAGTGAGAAAGAAGTCACCATGTTGGCTAGATCTTTCAAGTATGCATTTTTTCCTTATATTGAAATAGCCTAATTACTTTATAAATCAACCCAAGGATATATTTTAATTGTTAATAACAACTAGTAGCAGGTGACACAGCTATGCTTATGTATTTTTTCTAAATATTGGTAGTTGACTGTTTATATTTTCTTTAAATATGGTTGGTTGTTCGTATTGGTTAGTGCATTGTTATTTTAATTTATTAAAAATATTTTTTAAATCAAGGCATCCTGATAAACAATATTTTTGGTAAATGTTAGTGAATAATTAGGTAAAGCAAACTTGATATTTGCAGGGTTATATGAAATTTATATGTAATTTCGCTAATTCTGCAAACAATGTGGTTGTCATCAACAACAAAAAATTTTTGTCTAAAAACATAATAGTTTCAAGTTAAAACGACATTGCTGGACCAATTTGACCTGTACAGGAAAATCGACGATAAGAATAAGAAACTTTATTAATTTACTTTTAAAACAGTAGGGGTCCAAAGATCATAAGTCAATTGTTTCTAATTTTAATTTGCAAAATAAAAGAGCCTGCATGTCCAGAAATGGATTTTTACGTGTTATCTTATGGGAAATAGAAATTATCTCCTGGAGTCGAACTCTGATCTTATTTTGAGACTTTTTTCATATTTTACTTGTAATGCATTCTTACCAAATCTCAATCTTCTACCTAGTTGGGAAGTTTGTTGAAACATGCTAGAATGTTACATTTACTGTCTTGTGACACTGCCAAACACACATCCCCACTTAATATATAGAATATTGTATCAATTTAAATGTTTTATTGGCTATTAATGATTTGCTTTATTGAATTTATATTTTTTTATTTTAATGACATATTTAGCCTAGTGAGCCAGGAATCAAACCCCCTACTTCTCCACACTCTTGGCATCCAAAGTGTTTTCTAGGAAATTAACCCTCGGAGATAGCAGAGGCTCAATGTAGCTAATACAGTTTTCATCGGACTGCAAATTAATCTACAAGAGAAATGCCATTTTAGTGGTCATTTATATGTATGAAGGGATTACACTGTAAAAAGGAGCAGAAATAGTTAACTTTTGTGCAAACAACTTGTGTATGTACGTTTTAATTTTTTAAAATTCTGTTACCCTTTAAAAACTAAGAGAATACTATCAAACTTAAACTAAACAAAAAATCTATGTTTATGTGCGTATATGTATGTTGTATTAGTGATTTTAATGTGGTATAAAAATTTTTCTTGCTCTTTGCACAATTAGGAGTTATTCTACTCGATCTAGAGGAAAAGGATCTTCCTGGTGTTGCCTATCGAGTGGTTGAGCAAATGGTGGTTGAGGAACAAATATCAGGGGATGATAAAGCTACAGTGATGCGTTCTTTATTGCTAAAACATCGTCATGTTAATGATCACGACAGATTTCATTTTGGTATGAAACGCACTTTCTCCAGTTATGCCAGTCTACAGGTAAGATACTTCATGTATGTTATAAATGAAAGTTTCCATGAAAAATCTAATATATTGTTGCGGAAATTAAAATGATAAAAATAAGTTTTTATTCTAAAATTAAGTTCTTTTCAAGTGACGAAGTAACTATTAATAACTTTCCCATATTTTAAATCCATAATTTTTGTTGATTTCATTGAGATAAGTGATAGATGATGAAGCAGAATTAGATTACTTTCACTCACACTTCAGTAAATGAGTTAAACTAACTCTTATTTATAGTTTTTTCCATTTCTATTTTCTCATATACATAGTATATAGGGAAAGTACTGTAATCACAAAAAAATTGTCTTTGAGATTTTAGCAGAAATACATATTTAAGGTGTCTCCAGAGTCCAAAAAATTGGTTTCACAATGCTGTCTGTCTGTCTCTGTATGGAACTAGAGCCCAAACAGTTAAACAAAATCAAATGACATTTCGTATTTAGGCATACTATTATACAGAATAGAATCTATGAAGAGATAAACGATATATTGCCACAATAAATGCCAGTTTATTCTTGTCGATTTTCACAAAATGCCAAGTTATTCAAAAATACTTCCAATGATTTTGACTGAAATTCATTCAGCTTGGTATCATGACTATATGTCCTATTTCTCAAAAAATAACTCTACAGTGTCCTGCAACAGTATAATATATCGAATGCATACCGCTCAGCTCTACCCAGACCTCTGACATCACTCAACAATTTTCCTTCAGCAATAATGCCTCAGCACCTATATGTCGGTGATGATATTTACGTATAGTATTAGCTATTTATCAAGTTTGATTTTCACACATATGAGATTATCATTCTATATAGACATTTCTTACAGAGGAGGAGGATATAACATATAGGAGGATACTAAAGTTTAGGCAATTCCAGATGAGCTGGAGATTCGAAATTTTTTTCTTAGGTAGGATTTTGTGCAAAACCGACCAGAAAAAATGAAAATCTTAAAAAGTGCAACAATGCGGCCGCTAAAAATTCGCAATTGTTTTTAAAAAAATTTCAAGGTTTATGTATTTCCAAATGTGCTACGAAGCTGAAATTTTTTTAGAGGTACGATTTGTAAAAAAACGAAATAGGGATTATAGAAATTTTGATATTTTTCTTTGCTTGGAAGTTAAAAATTCTTAAAGTTTAAACAAATTGGTAGATGCTTAGACACTACGCTGAAATATTTAAATTATTTAGAGGTTAGCCTGTGTAAACGAATAAAGATTTCAATTTATCCATAAAATTATTTTGGCCGTTAAAAATGATTTAAATTTAAACAATTAGATAAATGTTATTTCACTTCTAATTGTACTATAAATTTGAAATTTGGCAGAAATGTGTGGCATTATTAACTCAATGTGGGAAAAGTATAATATTCCTAAAATTGCAAAAATTAGCGATAGTTTTACTTCGTTATTGTTCCATAATGAAAAACGAAAACCTGTCCAGAGGAGAAATCTAATGAATTAAAGAAAAATTTCCCATGATGAAATATTTCTCTGGAAAATTAATATTTTTTCAAGGTGAGATGAAATGCTTGCAGTATGCAAGCACCTTCTACTAATATATATATATATATATATATATATATATATATATATACAGCGGTGTTTAACAACCGGCTCGCTCGTATCGCCGCCCCTGGCCGTTATGTATCCCATCTGCCATCTAATTGACGTTTCTGATGGTCCTGAGTTTGCATTATCTGTTCTTTGAAGGAATATGAAAATATTTCCATATAAACAAGACAATATCGTAAATACAAATTGAATATTTATTTTAAATATTTTAATAACATTAATGATTATTATATTGTATATTTAATACATTTATAACCAGTGGTGTGCTGGTAAATTTTTAACAACAATGAATGCATATAGGTACATAAGTTTTTTATAAATTGTACTGATTTACAACAAAGTGGAGCACAAAATTTTCAAACAATAGAAAAATATTCAATATTCTTTATTGTAAATTCCATATAGCCAATTGATTCTCACAGAATGCTTTCGTTGATTTTTGCCGAACTCTTGTATCTGTAACCAATCTATGGTTGTGAATCAACCATGATTTGACAAATGGAGTTGCATCCCAATCCACTAACTCTTTTCCCAATAAATTTATCGTCATTAATTCCGATATGTGATCTACTGTCAAACTATTTCTCACCCTCGTACAAATTATGTTCATTAAACTGAAGCATCTTTCAGCTTCAGCACTACTGGTTGCAATAGTGCTAACTATCTTTTTAGCTTTTTGTATAGTTGCAGGAATTGAAACATTGCGTGATTCGAGATTATTATCTACAAAATCCTGAAAATCGTTCAAATCAATTTCATATTTTAAAATTTCATTTAAATGATGCAATTTTTTTCACCAGCTATCCATGGTGAAGTTAGTTCTTCATAAGGCCAAGTAGATGGTTCTAATAAATCTAAATAATTATAAATGCTTTCATCATTGTTTCTGTCTGATAAAAGATGGAAATTCATGTGTTGAATTATATTTTCTAATAACATATTCCTAGGAATAGCATTGAATTTATTATTTTTATTAAATGGAATATCTTTAAACTTATCAGACTTAATTAAATCTTCAACTTGAGATTCATGCTTTCCAGTACAAACCTTTAAATTTTCCAAAGCTCTTTTGATTAATTTTTGCGCTTTCTGAATGTTAGTTGATCTTGACTGCAGTGCAGTTGAAAGTAATGAAAATTCTTCAAGAATGTCAATCATTAAAGCAAGGTCTTGCAAGAAATTAATGTTAGCTAACCTCTTTGCGAGACCAGAATAAGAAGAACGAGAAAAATGCATATATAACGCAGAATATGCGTGCCATACAGCAGTAGCAGCTTGTGAACTGCATGCCGCCCATCTTGGTCCCAGTATCCGACCAATTTTAATAATCTCAATTTCAAGTTCTTTGGCTACAGTTTCTAGCTCGGTTTGATTTTTATTAGATTGGTGATAAATACTATAAATTCTATATAAAAATATTTTTAAACGATTAACTTGTTTTATTTCGGATATTGAATCATCGAGTGATAATTGCAATCGATGATTTAAACAGTGCCAAATAACGATTTTAGGAAAATCTTCTAACAACTTAGTAGCTACTCCAGACTTTCTTCCCAACATTGTATTAGCACCATCAGAACAAAATGCGATTAAATTAGCTTTCAAGTATTCATTGTTAAATCCACAATCATTTAAAGTAGAAAGTAATGTATTAAAAATACACTCTGCTGTGGTTGACACCAATTCTTTTAAAGCGACAAATAACATTACTGGTGCGGAAGCGAATTGAATTGCGCACTGGAGATAAATCACTAGTGTTTTTTTTAAATTGTAGATGCTTCGTCAATTATGATACATATTTTGGCATTCTCTTCTATAATATTCTTAAATATATTCATTTTAATTTCTTTTGTGATATGTGCCGCAATCCTTATTGCACTGTATCGTGAATGCAAACAATTGCCTATATCTACGCCATTTTTGTTTTGTAATTTTAATGCCGCCTCAATATCGGATAAAGGCCTGTTACGTTTTACCAAACTGTAAACAGTATTGAAAATTTTTACGGTAATATCAATATTTTGTGTACTAAATTAGAAATTGAGTCATTAGCCGATTCTTTTAACAAATCTTGAATTTTAATATAGGCTTTAGAAACATCGTGTTCCCTAATTTTTTTTGTAGAGAAGCTTGTCTAGTACTTTTATTACTGCCATTTGGGGTTACTAAATATGCACTCCATTCCTTCGACAGATGGACATGCTTTTCTGCTGTCACTCCTAAATGTTGAACTGTTGAACAATTCTTACATCCTAATTTACCTTCCTTTACTTGGAACCATTTGTACTGTTCTATAAACACACTTGTTTGTTTTTTGTTCCAACAACCCGGGAGGGCAAGATTATCTATTTCTTTCATTGACGAACATGATGGTTTTTCTTCACTGACTGGTCGTTCAACTGGTTCGAAATTTGGTTCCGTTGGCTTCAACGCTCCACAATGATTTTCGTTACTATCATTATATTCTGTGTCTGTTTTCACCGTCTTCACATTAAAAAAAAAAACTTAATAGATTACTCTGTCGTTTTGACATTTTTGGGATCAGGATCTGAAAAATTATTTGACTAATTTCAATATTGTGATGCGATTAATACAGTAGGATTTTTCAAATTAAAAGTACAACTTCTAATTTTAATTATGTTAATTTTAACAAATAATTTCTAACGAATAAGCAGAATTTTTATTATTGTTCAACATTTTCATGTCAAAACTTCTGTTAATGATTTCTTTGTATAATTTAAAAAATAATGGAAATTTTGAGCTAAAACACTTACCTTATTTTTCAGCTTACACCCATAACTTTCATTATATGAAGAAATCAAGATATCATGACAACACTTTTCCAGAAAAAGCATTGCAACTTACTGGAACCACACTTACAAAAACACTGATTTACTCACTCACCATATACAAGCTTATCGCACAAATGCCCCTCAAAACAAAACAGAACGCAAACATTCTCCATTGACGTCGAAGAAACAATAAGAACGCCAACTTATATTGATAGAATGAACCATCCTCGTAAAATAAGAGAGATAGCCTGTAGAACAGAAAGATACAAAGGCTCGTTTTTCCCTAGAACGATAGCTGACCAGAACAGAAGTAACAATAAAACATTAGCTGTCGTATGGCGAAATACATCGTCCTAATTAATTGCTTTTCTTGGTGCTATTGCACTCCCTGCCACACACCATTGCGGTGGCTTGCAGGGTATACTGTAGATGTAGATAGATGTTGATGAACAGTTCGTTCTGTGGGCGAAAAGCTGAATGTAGTCGGAAAAAATATTTCGTATGCATTTCTGAACATTTGGTTTAATGTATCATTTTATCTATGAACTCCGATGCAATTGTGTGACAAATTGCACTGTTTCTTGACAGAAAATCACGAGTTGGTTACAATGTGTGAGCTTAGAAGGTGAAAAGATAACAAAGTCCCGAAATACTTTTACTCCTGCGTTGAAAGCTGGAGAACATTAATTTGTATTGGGAAGGGGGAAGAGAGGCGAAATTAATAATGAGACACGTAAAGAAATTGCACCTTTCCTAATGTTGATGTACTGCGACTTTGTCAGGTCATGGAATTTGAAAATTTCAAATTGTAAGAAATAAATTGTATATGTACATTGGCTATATAAACTCTTAAAAACATTTGCAGCAATGCTTCCACAGAATTTTCACAATTTCATTATATTCAGAAAGTTATGATGAATGAATGCAAATTTTTTACTAGCTCTAAGTCATCAGAAACTCAAAACTGAATCCATGAAGCATGCAAAAATTTAAAACAATGCAGTGTATGGTGTTGGCTATACACCATGTGAAATGAAAAGCAAGAGAGGCCAGCAAACCAGGTAGCTGCTGCAACCACCAAATTCTGCGACATGCATAGCATGAAAACTTGAAAGAAACTTGCAAGATTTCTGACTAAATTGAATGGACATTATTTGCTAGGACAATCAAATTTCAAGTCCAAAGTATTGAATAATTTTACTTAGTGCATCCAAATGTCTGGTACCAATTAAGGGATAAATGAGGTAGGTCTCTTAGAAAGTTTTATAAAGTCTGCTATAATAATGAAAGTAAAATGGTATTATGAAAAGGGACTGATTTTAATAAAATAAATAAAAGACTAATTAGCAAATAGGATATAAAAGGATGAATAATATGACTGAATTTAGAATGATAGAAGATAAATTCATAAAGCAATTTAGGTACTAGTGATGGAACTCATTGCATAATGATTGACCAAGAGCAAATCTTGATGTTTTTCTATAAATATTCATCAACTATTATATTTTTTTAAACACTAGCCATAAATCTATTTCATTACCAAGTGTTATCTCAGGAGATGATGAATCAAATTTTTATTTTTAATATTAATATATAGATCTGAAATTCTGTTTGTTTGTCCACTATACAAATCTACACCTTTGAAGATATCGTCACGAAACTTTCCATAGGTACAGGTTTCCCTCTCTTTATGCAGGTTCGCTTTATGTGAATTTGCTATTATGCAACAAACTTATTGCTACCAGAATTTCTTTTTATGCATCTTTGATTCACTCTTATGCGGTTACGCAGCCAGTGCAATACAAATGAAAGAAAGTTCTCCACTACACCACAAGGTGACCATTCAGTCTCTCATTGTCTCTTATGCTGTGCATATTAGTACTACAGTAAAAGAGATGATAGTGGAGTGGATATTGTAGAGTGGAGATGAGACGGAGATTTTGTGTGATACTGTTTGAGGAAACTTGAGAAGTTTTGTCTCCTTGCCCACAGAACTTGTGTTGGGCCAAGACAACCCTCCAGCACTTTAAACCTCCCCTATTATGTCACTCACAACAATTCGTCTGCTTCCTTTTATTGGCGAGTATAATTTAGTGTTAATTGTTTTAAGTTTGTATTTAGCGTATAAGAAGTCGTTTTGGAGCGAGAGAGGAGTGTCTTGGAGGGAAGTTAGAATTGTTTGTGGAATGTATCCCTATCTTTTACATGTAAATATGGGTTCTGTTTATGTGAATTCATTTTATGCGTCATTTTCCTGGAACGCAACCCCCGCATAAAGAGAGGGAAACCTGTATATAATTTTACCCTGCGAGCAACATAGGCTACATGGTGATAAAAAAATTTGGGGGAGAGATGCTATATTACGAGGGGTGTTCAAATATAAATGAGAATTCGGTTATTGTACAAAGGCTATTCAACCCATCTGAACACGACTTCACTGACAAGTAGAAACATGTCTAAACTTGCAACAATGTCTAGTCTGATCCCTCTCCATATCCCCTGTTAGTTGCAGTCAAGATGTCTGAGCAGCAAGTACCAAGTAGTGTTGTGCAGAGTATTATTATTAAATTTCTTACAAACGAAATTTATACCAGACTCAGTTTAGCTCAGTTTAGTAAAGAATGTCTGTCACAGGCAAGTGTGTATAGCTGGGCCAAATCATTCAAAGAAGGACGAGAACATACAGAGAATGAACCTCGTGCTCGAAGACCAAGAACTTCTGTCACTCAAGACAATGGGACCAAAATTGACAGCCTTATTAGAGAAAATCATCGCATAACCATATCTAAAATTTCACAGGAGACTGGGATAAGGGAGTGTGGAAGAAATTGTGCACAGTGAGCTGAAATTTAGGAAAGTGAGCGAGAGGTGGGTACCACGAATTCTATCACTGGAACACAAAGAAAGACGTTTGGTGGCTGTTACTCAACTTTTTCAGAGATATGAAAAAGAAGGAGACAAATTTTTGGAGTCTATAATAACTTGTGATGAAACCTTGGTGCACTATTTTACTCCGGAGTAAGTGAAATTTTGCTATGTTCAGTCAATAAAATGTTTTAGTCAAATTCTCATTTATATTTGAACACCCCTCATATAAGCGCACTGTGCATTAGACGTTAGCACCATTGGACAGAAGCCACATGAAGTTCATTAGCACCATAGGATGCAGCCACGTAAATTATGTTAACGCTATCAGATGGTAGCCATGTGAAGTACATTTGCGTCATCGGATGGAAGTCGTGTGAACTACACTTGGTGATGGCTTTAAATGGTCCCAGTCAATGACAGGTACTCCAAACAGAAGCCGCATAAACTACATTAGCACCATCAGATGGAAGCCGCGTGAACTACACTTGGCGGTGGCTTTAAATATTCCCAGGCAATATCGTATACTCCAGTTAGTTCTTTATATAAGGGAAAATAACTTAAAATCAGGTGTGCTGTATAAATTTATATGCTCAAAAATTATCCAAGATTAAACCAAGTTACCAGTCAAAGATGACCAAATCAAAATTCTCTGCTAAGAAAACATGAAAATTGCTTAGTAGAAAACGTACTTATGTTGAACCGTGAATCAGCAACACTAGCCTTTTGGCTGGCAGCCCTTTGGGTGCTTGCTCTCAGCTTAGGTCTCAAACTATAGATCTTGTATACCTTCATACCTTCTTCAAAAAGTATGTTCTTTTACATTATATTTGGTTATTGTTAAACTGATAGAAATGTTTGATATATTTTTGAAGCATTTAAAGATGAAACTACTTATCAAAATAGTTTCTTTCCATTCGCATTATGAGCCTTGCATTACCATATTTACCTCTACTATGAAATGATTTTTTCATATCTTCACAATTGAAAAATGAAGAGTAGTCTTACAATGGTGTAATGTAAAAGTAAGTTAATATGAAGCAATTTTTTACATCAAGATTCAGTAGCATGACAATTCACCATTAAGGAAGTGGAAGTATGAAAGATCGAAAGATTTACAGGGGGAAAGTATTTTATGAGATAAGGATAGGCACTGATTTGAACATTTTTTCTCTAAATAGGATTTTCATATATGTACACACGCCCATACCCTTATATTCACCAGGGGAGACTACATACCTTGGATCATCGATTTCAACAAAACTTTTTTGGGTAGTAGAATACAGGCAACGTCTGCTGATCGAACCTCAGCTTATCGACCATCCGGAATATCAAACGTTCAAACGCGTGGTCGAACTTGCTCACTTGCAATGGTCTCGGAATTGTGCAGCATCACCCAGGAAAAAAGATGCAGGCTTTCATTTGATGAGAAGTTAAATGTTTTAATGTGGTATGGTAAAGGTTAGTCGTTGGCCAAGATTGGACATTCTTTGGACCTTAATCGCTCCACCATTGGTACCACAATAAAAGATGAGAAGAGAATTATGGAGCAGCTAAATAGTGGGGGTAATTTAAATAAAATGGTGTCTTGCACAACAGCTAGGCCAAATATTATGGAGGAAATGGAATGCCCACTTAAATTGTGGATTGATGATCAAGTGAAAAAGCGTGTTCTTCTAAGCTTATCTGTGATTCGGGCAAAAGCTTGGGCTTTGCATTATGAACTAAAAAATCAAATGGGTGAAAATTCAGGTGAAATGGAACCTTTTGGAGCCAGTTGGGGGTGGTTCAGAAGGTTCAAAATTCGTTCGAAGCTCCATAATATTATAGTGACAGTTAAAGCTGCCAGTGCAGATGTTGAGGCAGCAGATGATTTACAAAAACAGCTGGTTGATATTATCGAGGAAGATGGCTACTGTGACAGGTGTTTAATGTCGATGAAACAGCTGTTTTGGAAAAAAATGCATTCTCAAACTTACATTTCAGTGGAAGAATAAAGCATGCCTGGATATAAAGCTACAAAGGACAGGCTAACTTTGCTTTTAGGGGGCAATGCAGCTGGAAATTTAAAATTAAAACCCTTGCCTGTGTATACCATGAAAATCCCAGAGCTTTTAAGGGATTAATGAAGAGTAAATTGCCTGTGATTTGGAAATCGAACAACAAGTCTTGGGTCACATGGCTGCTTTTTCAAGAATGGTTTGTGCAGAATTTTTGCCCTGCTGTGCAAACCCATTGCAATAAGAATAATTTGGATTTCAAGGCATTGCTCCTGCTTGACAATGCCCCAGGTCATCCACCCATGTAGCAAACTTGCATAAATAGGTTAAAGTGGTGTTTTTGCCTCCAAAAACCACCTCTCTATTGCAACCTAACCTATGGATCAAACTGTGATTGCAACTTCCAAGTCCTATTATGTCAAGAAGACTATGGCTCAGACCATAGCTGTTACTGACAAAGATGAAACCCTAAGCCTCAATCTGTTCTGGAAGAATTACAATGTCCTTGATGCAGTGAGAAATATTGGCAGTTGCTGGAAAGACATAAAAAAGAATCAACCATGAATGGAGCATGGAGGAAACTTTGTCCCCAATTTGTCTCAGACTTCTAGGGCTTTGAGGAGACTCCTGGGACAATCATTGAAGATGTTTTTTCAATGGAAAGGCAGCTGGAGTTAGAAATTAATGCTGATGATGTGAGGGAACTCCTGGATTCTCATGAAGAAGAATTGAGCCTGGAGGAATTGCAACTTCTATGGAAGCAAATTACTGAACAGTGAATCAATAAAGCTGAGAGCACTGTCTCTTCTACTCCTACCATGGCCATGAATACCAAAAGCCTATTTAAGTTGCTGGGAGACTTTGAAGTGGTTTTGCAGCACATGCAGGATTTAAATCCCAATGTGGAACGCAGTTCTAGAGTTGCATCTGATATCAGAAAAGCCTTAACTTTATATAGGGAGCTGTACTTCAGCAAGAAGAAAGCAGTGCAGCAGACGACCCTAGATGCATTCTTTAAGAAGAAAGCAGACCTACTACCAGTGCCTGCATCACTTAAAAATTCAGTTGATAGCCCTTCCAATCTCCCCAGAAGTCTCCATCTAAGTCTCCTGCCAAATCTCAGAGATCAACCTCTTAATCTCCTCAGAGATCTGCCTCTTAAGTCCCCTGCAATTACCCCCATAAGTCCCTCAGAATTCCTTCAATAAACTCTTCTTCCACATCCTAAAATCTACAGTGTCTATTAAGAAAGATGCCAAGAATTTGAGGGGAAGAAATGTTCAGTACCAGCTCACCTTTTTTTAAACATGTTATGTATTTTTTCAAATGTAATAAATACTCTAATATTATTCTGCATGACTTTATATACATAATAGTTGATATAGCACTGGATTTTTTTGGTTAAAATAGCTTAAAACAGTCTTTTTGTACATAAATTTTGATTTCTGAGAATGCAACCCCCTTTATAACGTGTTTCTATTGTTTGCTTATCAAACATCTGCTGATCGAACACTTCTCAAGGAACGTAACCTGTTCATTAAGTGGACGCTGTCTGTACTTAAAATAAGAAGACCCATATATCGGCTTTTGATTGAATGGGCCTTAGTTTTGGCAGAATCTTTTTTCTTTTCACAGGATTAACTGTGGCTGGATAAAGTGCAATAATAGGCTGGCAATGTTGAACGGTTTGCTAGGCTAAGTGGTTACCGTTCTGACCTCGGAATATTTTGTCCCGGGTTCAAATCCCACGCCATACCTAGTTTTTTTCTTTTTAATCCACTTTATTATTTTTAATAATAATAATAATAGCATGTTAAAGAACTGTTAGATTCGTGCTATTCGTCATTTGAAGGGAAAGTGTGTGTACACGTTTTTAGATGATAACTGTCGTAAAAATGAGAAAAGCATATGAAAACACTGCACCAAGAACATCTGATAAAACACTGCTGTTTGCAGTTTTGTTTGCTGTATTTCATCTGGAAAGCAGACCTGGCAAATGTTTTGGAAAAAACTCCTGGTTGCTGCAAGTTTCAATGTGTACTATGCATACTGTAACATTCCCTTGAAATGAAGAGAGCGCATGAATGGAAATTTCATTCTCCCTGGAACTAATTTCATATTTCTCTTGCAATAGGTTCGTGCAGTTTTGTAGTCTCCCGATTAATAATTTCACTTGACAATAAATTGTAGTCTCCCAGTTAATAGTTTCACTTGACAATAAATTGTAGTCTCCCGATGAATAGTTTCACTTGACAATAAAAATATACGTTGCATTTTGGCGGGATAATTTGAGCTGGCATGTGGGCATGCCGTCTTTGTCTGTGAAAAGTTCATCATACATCGCTGTATTGGTCTGTCCACCCCAGGAATCCAGTAACAGCAAAAAACGCTTGTCAAAGACATAAGGCTTCATACCTGTTTTTTTTTAATTTGAATCAAATCTGTCATCATTTTATCAGATTTGGAGCATGTAACTACAATGTTTAGGAACTTCTCCTCCAACTGCCTCATGGTTATGCCCTCCAAGTTCTTGCACACAAAGAAACACTTAGGGTAGCAAATTTCCTGAGGCGGTGATCACATATTGTGCCGTGTATGAATGCGTGATTTTGTTCCTGTCTCGGATATATCTCTGGACAGCCTTTTTGTCTTGATGAGTCAAGGTTCGCTTCATGTCAACTCTGTACTCACATCCAGTTTAGTCAGTATTAATGACGTAGTCTAGGTCATAGTTGGATATTATGTGCAATGTTTGTTTTCGGAAAACCTCGGCAGCTTTTAAAGTTTCTTCCAAAGACATTTCATCTCTTTGAGAAACATAGTTTGTAACTTTTCGCTGTCGAATTCGGAATTCTTTCTTGAATTTTATTAGCCACGCTCGAGATGCAGTGAAGGTGAACCCTGGCGATATATGTTGGTAGGCTGTAGCTAACGCCCACTATTGGAGTGTTATGGAAGTAACTTGGTCCTTCCTTTTCCCTGCTTTGCAAAATCTGTCGTATATATAGATTTTAATCATGTTATGTTTAACCAAGCACATTCCTCCTTTTGCTATTCTTTACTCCACTGTGATACTTGTTCTTTGCATTTCTACAGCTGTGAACCTCGTTCCTGTAGGGTTGTTAGTGACCATTTGGGATGTTCCCTAGCAAGATTTACAATTCACATCGAAATAGCTACCAATACGCTCTTGTGCATCAATTTTAATGAAGTAAATAAATAATAATATAATAAAGTTAATAAATAAATAATAATACAATAAATTAAAAATAATAAAGTGGATTAAATATACCAAGGTCAGAATGGCAACCACCCAGCCAACCCACCTGTTTGACATTGTTGGCCTATTATTGCACTTTATCCAGCCAAAGTTAATCTTGTGAAAAGAAAAAAAAAGATTCTGTTGAAACTAAGGCCCATTCAATCAAAAGCCGGCACACGGGTCTTCTAATTTTAAGTATTCTACCACCCAAAAACGTTTCGTCCAAATCGATGACCCAAGGTACATAGTCTCCCCTTGTCAGATAAATATATTATTAACATTGGATAACTGAAAGAAAATCTTGTGTAAATTGACTATTGACATACCTTCATCAATAAACACTTCCATTTACTAGCAATTTTGTGTGCCATTGAATTTATTAATTATTAAATTAATTATTAACTTGCTTGTATACTTATACTGATTTGTACCATTATGTGGGTATTAAAGTTTCTGTTCAAGCTTTTAATAGAGGATCATTTCGTGGGCCACCCTGTATATATATATATATATATATATATATATATATATATATATATATATATATATATATATATATATATATATATATATATAATATGTAAATGTAATTGCTTGAAATTTATTACATTCTGGCATCAATATACGACTTGATTTGCCACTCTTTGGCTCCGTTATTCTTCCTCTTCGTATGTTATGTAAGGTTAATTATATAATCTAAGGTAAGTGTGGTGGTGATAATCATATTCCATAAGAAAAGATCAACTATGTAATGTGGAAATTACATAGTTGTTCTTTTCTTTAAAATAAGGTTAATTATACAGTGGGCCCTCGATATTCGTCGCTAATTGACATATAAGGAAACAACAGATATGGAGCAAAAGACTTGCATGTTATAATGATAATTCGTTCCAGGGAAGTCATATACTTGAGCACTAAGCTCATTTTTCGGGTAAATAAACGCCAATAAAAACAAGTTTAACAATAATTTCATTGATTTTAATCATACAATGTGCATATCAATTTACTCCTTAATTTAAATTTATCAAGCCAGCCCTTGCAAAAAATTCAACCTAGCAATTTTCTTTGTCTGCCCAGAGATCGTCAAAAATCCTCTGCCTTCTGCCTTATTAAAGTGAAATTTACATTCTCTCCCTTAGCTTGGGAATAATTTTGAAACGAGAAAAAAGTCTGCTATGAATTGAACCTGGGTCTTCCACTTGCCGGGCGGATATTCTACCATCGGTCATAGCAGACTTTTTTCTCGTTTCAAAATTATTCCCAACTTTACAGCTTATGCCTGTCTGCATAGGATCTTTAGATCACTTTATTCCAACAATTTCTTGCTTGGCAATCTCACCATTTGAGAGGGAGGAGTTTTCTTCAATGTATCTCTTCGAGGACATCCGTTGGGACAGTTTGATACTAGCTTGGCTAGTTCCATCCCAACCAAGAAAACATCCGCGTTCAGAAAGGAGAAAATTCATCTGCTACGATAGTTAAGTGGTAGAATATCCGCCCAGCAAGTGGAAGATCCGGGTTTGCTTCCTGGTCATTGCAGACCTTTTTCTCGTTTCAAAATTACAGCTTATGCCTGTCTGCATAGTATCTTTGGATCACTTTATTCCATCAATCTCTTAGCTTGCCGATCAGAAATCCAAATTAATAATAACTTTTCCATTTTCAGCAAAACATTTTCTCTGGTTCTCAAACATTTCATTGTCAGGCACTGCTAATTTTGTAACATCTTTATTATTTTGTTTATCAACTACAATTGTTCTTACTGTTGTAGGCAGTATTCCATGGTCACGGCTGATATCGGCTACTCGTTTACCAGTTTCAAAATCAACAATAATTTTCAATTTCATTTCCAAAGTGAGGACTACTCTTTGCCTTTTAGCTTTCTCATTTCACTTTGCAGACATGGACACTGAGTTTGTTGCAAAAAAAATTAAATATGATAAAAAATTGGCACAGAGAACTGATTTGAGAACCTCTCACTAGGAGTGCTGCTGGTCGAGTGTGGATGTTGAGTGATCGGGAGTCACGTACATGACACGAGACAAGTGGCAACATGACGATGGATACGTGAATGGATGATGGATATGAAAATAATGGTGTATAAAATAGTGGATGACGGATATGAGAAACGATGGAATGGGAAGTCAACAGATATCAAGGGCCCACTGTATATTAAAATGTTATTTGTTGAAATATTGGGATATTCCAAACTACAAAAATTGTATTCATCATTCAACAACCTATGATAATAAATATATCAAATTCTCCAGAATAATTTTTAATCTAGTTTGATAAAATGCAAGATGTAACTTTTTTATTTTTAAACTGATTCATAAAATCCTTATTACCTTACATATGTTAAGGTAATGCTCCATTAGAAAAGTAAAAGTTTTCTTAAAAAACTACTCCTCTTTTCTCTAAAAAGGAAATCCTCATCAACATCATTTCTTAAAGAATTTCATCATATACCATTTATATTCTAGGAAAAGATTATTTTAATTTCCCTAAACATTAAATTAAAACCACCGACCCTATAATTCATACCCATTGAAAATATTTCTTAAATTAACTACAAGATCTGCCTCACAATCAAATCTCCTCCCCTATTCATAAAATTAGATGTAATAAACAAATGGTCCTAATTATTGTTTTTAAACATTTAAGTAATTATCTTCAATAATAAATAAATAAATAATAATACAGCTTTCCTCACTATGCAATTTACTGTAATTACTAAGCTTTATGCAAATGAGCTTATTATAAGATTTTGAAATGTAACAAATGTATTGATTTAGTTGTTAAAGGCAGAAAAGAACCATGTGGCTGTCTTAAGTGGATTATATACTTCATATAAAATACTTTCTTTTTTGATGCATGGATTATCACTTCAAGTCAAAAAGATGATAATAACATTGATAATGTATAGTAAAAAATATACTGGGCACAAAAAGCTCCTTTTAATATCACTGCCATACTATTAATAAAACAAAAATATTATCCCCAGACTTATAATGTTGTTACAATTTCAAATGCATTGTCATTTTAACTAACTTTACACTATGACACATATAATGCATGTTGCTACATTTTTTGTGGCAGTCATTCTTCTACATGGAAGAAGATAATTCACAAGAAAGAAGTGGAGTTCTAACTGAAGATAATATGCCCTGCTGCCATGTAAATGGACTACAAATGCCTTGAGTAGATTATTGTTTTAAAAATTTTTCCCTTTCACCTCTAGTTCTGCTGTTAGGTGTTTGCATTTCAAGGAAACGTAGACACCATGCCTTATCTAGCCTCTTATTACTGCACTAATACTTGGAATGAACATATAAGCCATTTGCAATATCCAATCAATACTTTTTCTTTGTAGAAATTATGAAGTTTTGTAAAGTAAAATTTCTTTTGTGCACTGTAGCGATTTGCATGAGTTACCAAATAACCCACACTAATGCACTAGATGACAATGATGGGTATCAACAAAAACATACTACACTCGGCCCCAAAAAATGAGAATTTAAATATTTGAATCAGAATAGTCTAATTTACAAGTGTTATGCAGTAGAGCTTATATAAAGAGAACTTTTTCAGGGCATCATGAAGTAGTTGGCTTTTATTTTAGAGCTTTTTAATTCAATATTTTTATATTGAAGTAGAATAGATTTATAATTACCTTACTCCCATTTCAGAATTTAGCTGATGATAGAAAACCAAAAATAGTACCATCCATTTCAAGTTTCGATGGTTGGACCAGTAATAAGAATGCCAGTAACCAGACTGGAATAAAACAAGATAATAATCATATTAGTGTAAGTATTTTTTTCTGCCTTCACCGAAACCTTATCAATCAGTAAATCAATATAAAGGCAGCACTAATGCACATCCAGTTAACTTCTATCCCCAATGCGTATTTATATAATGGAATCAAATTGACTTTTCATACTTATGTTCTGTCTGCTAATATGTACATTGTAATCAGGTAGCCAAGTATGTCTGGCAGATCATCACGTATATTGTAACTGCGTGATGTACAGTTGGTGATCTTGTCTCAATGGATTGTACTTGTGATTATATATTTTGGAAGATTTGAGTGAAATTTTTTATTGTAATGAATGATAAGAGAAACATAAGTGCAATATATTTAAAAGGCATATAATTTCTTTTTAAGCAAGTCAGTAAAAGGTGAAACTATGGCAGGCACAGGATGTGGCTTATGTTAGATTTTTATATTAATAACAGAGTGAGAGATTTATAAAATATGTTAAAAATGGTGTTAATACTCAAGAAGATTGCTACAAATTAGTAGATTGCTGTGTTATGAAGGATATGGAAAGATTTGTGAAACTTTTGAAAACAAAAACCAGCATTTCCCTGATAATTTGTATAATTCATGAAAATAACTAGAAGCCTTCATGAAAATTTACAAAATAATCTGGGGGAAAGTTCCAATGCAGTGATGGTGAGCAATTTAATGCAAGATGAGTGGTTATGCATATTTAAGATATGTTAGGTTGCATAATATCAAAGTGACATGTGAAGTTGAGAATGTAGATATTACTTATACAGTGGAAACCGCTTAACACGAAATGTGGGGGACCATCGCAAACATTTCGTCTTAACCGAATTTCGTGCTAAACGAATTTCATGATAACCTTTTTTGAGACTGATTTGAGATATTGATATAAGCTCGTAAATAAATCTTGACATAACAAATATGCGATGGAAACATCGCAGTAATTAGTTATAATAATGAAAACCTTATAATTTATTCATTACATATATACATAAAAAAAATATTTTATTTCAATAATTTCATAAAAACAATGTACAAATATTAAGTATCAAGGTCGCTAAAGTAGTTCAATTGTCTACTTCTTAACAAAAAATTCCGTAATTTTTTTCTGCCTAGCATTCATAATGATCTTTTTTTACGCACTTTACTAGCCATTTTTATGTGGGTCTTTTATTTTTTATAAAAATATAAAATCACAACTGAAAACGATTCCGAAAAAGAAAGAACTTCGCTCACAGATTCGTTTCACATTCGCTAACCGTTCCACACGGAAATTCAGAATCAACTGATTGTGAGTAGAACTGTTCTGCATAGGGATCTAGAGACTAGAGCAAGGGAGGAGTTGAGCATATTGAAAGATGGGGAAAGGGAAGGTACAGTACAGATAACAATCTGTACCTCCAAATCCTTTCTTTCATTCAAAGATGGTAGTTCCCAGAATTTAGTTTATTGCTGCCAAGGAAATCTCGGTAGCAACCCTCTCAACGGGGGTGCATGAGTTTCTCTGAGGTCTACTAATGACCATGCCTATTGAAAGAGAGGGGGAAGGAGGAGGTACAGCTGTGGTTGTGAGACTGTTCATACTTCTATGTTAAGAAACGAGTGGGTCGTTTCGTGTTATCCCAAGAATTTCACGGGAATTTATTTTCAGGGGACCGAAAAATTTTTTCGTGTTAACCGAAATTTCTTGTTAACCATTTCGCGTAAAACGAACTAATATACGTTGAAATGTATAGGCACTGGTAGGGACCGAGCCTGCATTTCGTGTTAACCGATATTTCGCGTTATCCGTTTTCGTGTTAAGTGGTTTTCACTGTATAATATGTGAACTTCTTGGGACCTCTGCAACAACTACTGAAGAGGGAGAATACAGAGCTCATTAGGTATTTTATGTTGATGAGAAAGACCTCTTTTGTAAAAAGATGCCTGCATGCACTTGCATTGCTGTTGAGGAAAAGAGTAAACCTAACAATAAGTTTAAGGCTGCCCTATTACTCAGTTGCTACATGCTAGTGCAGTAGAGAATTTCAAGCACCTCTTATTGTCAGTGTACTACAATGATAATTTAAGGGTTTTTAACACTTTCCATACTGCTTTTCAAATAATGGTTATTGCTCTCCACACTAAACTGGCTGAAGCACGCTGAGACAAAATTTAACCTTCCAAAAGCAGCTGTTCCACTTTATCCTGGCCTTAGACATTTCTTTGGAAATATGAACCACTACTTTGTGTTGGGGCTGTTTACACCCATTGTATGCACTGCTCTCCCTTACATTCCAAGCTGTTCGCTCAATGAACACTTCAGAAAACACTTAGAAAATATTTTTTCCAACTGCCTCAGTTATGACCATGGCTGCTCTTAGTGAAGATGTTATTGTGGAAGAAGTGAACAGAGACAACTTTTACAGAGATTTTGAAAGTTATAATGCTTCAGAAATAAGAGATCTTTTAATTAAAAGTGAGTATTCAAGCCATGGTATGTGGAACAAATTACAACATCTTGGAGTGATACCAAAGCTGATGATGGACAACATACAACTGTCTAGGTTACTGCAATCCTTTTTTAGGGTTATTTATGTATCAATTTGTGCTCACAGTGAAGAAATATTGCTTGAAGAACAATATGGAATTTAAGACATTATAAATTCTGGACAAAGCCTCGGATTACTAAACAGGTTTGGACAATTTACACCATTAGGTCAAGGTGGTGCTTTTTGACCCAAATACCAGTTTCTTGCAGCAGCCCATGGACCAAGCAATACCATTATTTGTGGATGACTATGACCATCAGGGTCATTGATGATGAAAATTCATCAATCCTTCAGGATTTTTGGAAGAGTTGCTACATTCTTCCTGCAGTACAGAACATTGGTGTCTGCTGGGGCAAAATTAAAGAATCAACAATAAATTTCTCTATGATACGAAAGACTTTAAGGAGTCTCCAAAGCAGATCCTGGGGGAAGTGGTCATGAGATGGAGGCAACTTGACCTTGAGATGAATAAATAAAATGAAGAAGTATAACTTTGTATAAAAGTTCCACTTTAATAATAAAGGACAACCATTTTCGAATAAGCGCGAGTCATCACCAGCTAAGGGAAACAAAAAACAACACAAATATATAGGGGAAGCTCAAGGAGTGGGGTTGGGAGATGAAGGTAAGAGGCCAATAAGGAGTCAAGGAATGTGAGGGAGGAATGTGTGATGTAGTCATGTTAGTGGATGGGGGGAGGGATGGCAGTTGGGAAGAAACAAAGTAAGCAGGGGGGAATGTGTGGGGAAGATAGCTGATTAACGAGGTGATGTTCACTGTCCTGTTTATGTAGAAGTATTTCTAATTGTTCAGTGAAATTTAATCTGGAACCTTTATTTTCAAAACTTATGATGTCTGGGTTGAAGTTGGAGGAATGGTTGTTTTTGAAGTGTAGGGCAAAATGGGATTTTGAGGAGCATTGTACGGAAGATTTTTTATGTTCTGTTGTCCTAGTGTGGACATAAATCAATTGCAAACCCTATTCCCAGAGAAAAATTAAGACCAGCCTTTTACAGTGACACTATCTCGGAAAAATTTTAACCAACATTAAAGACAAACGAGTTGCACTTCTTTGGAGTGTGGTATACACACTCGCATGCAATGACTAGAACATCATTTACATAGGAGAAATTTCCACAGTAGGGCTTCAAAATATAAAAACTCTTTCATACAAGGCTCCTCAAAATCCCATTTTGCCCAACACCTCAAAAATGACTATTGAATCTCTAGGTAGCTTCTGATTTAAACCCTTATCCAGCCTGCCAATTCTCTCATGATTTCCAGTGTGGCCTTCTAAGGGCCCACCATTCAGAAAAGATTGCCAATCCCTGTCATAATATAGGCAATCTATCTTAAACTACCGAATCATTGATCATTAATTACCTTCTTTATCTGTGTGAGATGGCATGCAAGTGCATTTCTACTTCAGCCAGAAACAATTTTTGCACATCCAGCCTCTTATGTCTGGCAACCATATGTAAACCTCTTAAGATTTAATGTTTGCATACATAGCTCAAGTTCAATATTGTGCCAATAAATAAAGTTGGTATATTAATAATTAAGCTAAAATGGATAACATTATGTAAACCTTTCACAAAGTCATGAATCAGCAGATAAGTGGTAATGCTAAAGAGAATCAGAAGTTAATATCTTAAATAAACTGTGCACTTACAATTTTTAGGTTGACATAAAGGAAGAGTTAACATATACTTCATCAACAGAAGATTTAAAAAAGAAAGAGAGAGAAAGAATTTTAAGAAGAATTCCCATTGGAGCAGAAGCAACCACCGTATTAGTTGGATCTGTGGATTTTCTTGAACAACCTACAATTGCTTTTGTACGTTTGGCTCAAGGAATATTGCTACCAACAATAACGGAGGTATGGTTTTATCGTGTTTACAAGAGTAATTGAATATGCAGTAACATATTTTTGATGTCTTAAGGCAATACAAAAAGAATTATAAACAACTAATTTTCGTCGTATTTTAAGGCTTATGACTATATAAATCGCTTTTTCTTATAGGTTCCAATTCCAGTGAGATTCATGTTCATTCTTCTAGGACCAAAAGATTCGGATTTAGACTACCACGAAATTGGTAGATCAATATCAACTCTCATGTCGAACGCGGTAAGGAATAAGAAAGCTGTTTCATACAACTCTAAAACCACGTAATTCCATCCTTCATTAGCACTGTGATTATTGACGCTATCAAATAATAAGGAAGAAAGAAATCAACATAATTAAGAAATTCGTAATAAATGTATGAAATATTTACAAGTTCCTCAATTTTTCAGAAATCCTATTCCCGTAGAGCTGAAAATTTGTTAACTGATTAATAAAAAGTACTTTTTAAATAAATGACGCGATCTTGTAAAGATATCATTTCCGGTCAAATAAGCATCTTTTAACAACTACTTCTGATGTATTGATTTGTTAAAAATGTTACCTAAACATTTTAATTTAATATAAAATATTTTATACCTATAAAATTAAATTCGTTAATTTTTTATGTCGGTAGGAAACAAATCATTACTAACATGAATTTTTTTCCGGCGAATTTGAAAGTAAGGTCTTGAACAGAATTTAGTGCCTGCGAAGTTTACTTTATTGCAGTAGCCTGGAAGGATTAATAATCATACAATCAGCGATAAAGAATAATTCGATACAAATTCTCAATCGCGACACTTTTTTAGTGCATTAATTTGAGTGAGAGTACGAAGGATCTAGTCGGTGAAGATGAATTGCGAAATTCAACTTGATTTTGACGAGTGTAACAAAACTTCAAGTGAATTAAAAAACATTAAAGAAATTTGATATGGCAATTTTATAAACATGTATTATAAACGAAATAGATGGCGATAGGTAGCTGGAAATAATAGAATCGAGATCAGTGAGTGGAATGATGGTTGAACGACGAGAATATATGGTGATTCTTGTGGAGGGTAAGTTACATTGATTAGTTTCAAGTTTTCTGGAAGTTTGGATGTCAATTATACTGAACTGTGTTGTTAATTAAAAAGTTCGTTCCGTGTGTATTAAAGAAAAATATCCTCACTCATGAGTCAAATACATTGCCAAGTTTGAATTTTTCGGACTTAAACGTTAAATCTCCTCCGAATGTACTAAGTTTTCTTGATAATTTCGTATGATTGTGTTATTTCAGTTACATAATAGTGTATCTTGTCAAACTTCATTAATACAGGATTTTCCCGTATTTTAATCAATTTTTCTAGAAACGTCTATATATTACATTTTATAATTATGTTAAGAGATCATCAATATCTTTTTTAAGAGTACATGTTGCATATTTATAACTTTTGAAATTACTCAATGGATTTTCTACGTAATTAATAAATAGGTTTTCTACTCTCAAAACTGAAATATGGCAGCCCTAAGAATAATTGAATGAAATCTTAAAGCAATACTAGGTATTATTAGGCAGAAATATTTACTTATAAAGTGTTTGCATACTATTGAAGTATTTTTTTGCCATTTCTTTATTAGCATTTTCACAATATTGCCTATAAAGCAGCAGAAAAGAAAGAACTACTCTCAGCTATTAATGAGTTTCTAGATGACAGTATTGTGTTACCACCAGGTAACTGGGAGAGAAAAGCATTGCTTCCATTTGATGAACTAAAAGCAAAGAGTGAAGCTATACGTAGAAGAAAGTCATCCAGAATCGTTCCACAAGATGATACTCAACAAGGTAAGATAAAATAACATTCCCAAACATTGCATTTTTCAAAGCAATTTTTATTTACATATTTATTTTCTGCTACAGCCTTGTTACCTGGTGATGGTAAAAAGCCGCCCCATGATGATCCATTGAAACGCACAAAAAAGCCATTTGGTGGAATGATTAATGATATTAAGAGAAGATTTCCTCATTACATATCTGATTTTATTGATGGCCTCAATTTCCCTTGTTTTGCTGCAGCAATATTTATTTACTTTGCTGCTCTTTCTGGAGCAATTACATTTGGCGGTCTATTGGGTAAGTTTGGAAAATAATATTTAAAAAATTTTTGTTATGATTAGATAGTGTAGCAAAATCTCATAGACTTATTTTATCTAATAAGCATTCATAACTTACATTTAATGTCATTTTCTTATTTTTATTAACAAAGCTAAATGATCCATAGTGCTATTATTTAAATCTGTAAATGGAAAAATGGACCACTCTTGGTCAATTTAAGCCACGAATTTATTTTATGGTGATTGGAAATATTTTTTTTCTATGCCATCAAGATTTATCTAAAAGCACTGAATATTAATTTCATGCACTTCTATTTCAGGTGATAAAACAGAAAATTGGATTGGGATATCAGAAACATTGGTAGCTACATCATTTTCTGGTATAGTTTTTGCATTTCTTTCTGGGCAGCCTCTTGTGGTAGTTGGTGCAACTGGTCCTTTATTATTGTATGATGAAAGTTTATATTCGGTAAGTCATGTAGTTATGAGGCTTATTTTGATCTTTATTTTGTGCATCTAAAATAATTTTGCCTTAGGATATTGAAAGTATAGCATGTAAAATTTTACATGGAAATAAAAATGACCAACATCCATGCAAAAATTTAATTGTTCATTGTGTGAAAGAAGACAAGGGTGAATTATCCTTAGTTTTTGAAATAGCATTTAATGGTGAACTAACTCTATCATAACATATTGAACAAAAATGCCATGTTTTGCAAGTAGAATATTTCAGATAAAATAGGAACTTAAAACAACTGCATTAGCTGAAAGATTTATGATCAAATGTGAAAGTTTAATTTTTACTATATTTTGAAATTTGGTATAATATGTTAATTAATTATTTATTTTCTTTATATGAATTGTTTAGTTCTGTGCAATGAATGGTGTTGACTTCCTGGCAATGAGAGTGTGGATTGGAGTATGGCTCGGAGTCATTGCTTTGATAGTGGTCTGTGTGGAAGGCAGTGTGCTAGTGAAGATGTTCACTCGTTTTACCCAGGACATATTTGCCACTCTAATTTCCCTCCTCTTCATTTATGAAAGTTTGTTAAAACTTTACCAGGCAAGTGCTGTACTAGTTTAATATTCTGAAAAATGCCTTGAATTCCTAATAAATTATAATTGCAAATTTATTTTTTCAATTAACAGGTATTTCATAAGCACCCCCTCGTGGCATCATATTGTCACCTGAGCAGTGCAATGACAAAAAATGAAATGGATAATTCAACCAGAAATACAAGCAGCTGGGAAAATATTGGCTATGTGCCAAATAAAACTGATGTGTTGCAATTAGAAGGCTATGGTTCTAATTTAAGGTTAGATATAAATTTTAGTTCCCAAAACAACTTGATGTATGGGAAGATAAATATTGAATGAGTTATTTTTAGCTAAATTATGTACACATGTTTAAGTAATTTATTGCTAGGAGTTCAGTTAGTGATGTTCTAGGATATGTAAGTCAAACATGATATTTTGATAATTAATCACAGTTATGTATAACAAGTGTTATTTTATTGGTCAAACTATAAAGTTGAGCATTAATAATTTCACTGTTAAAAAATTACTATATTCATACCCTGAAAGAAAAATATTGAAATTTGTATTATTGCTGAGTGTTATTCGTATTAAAATTATACTTGAATTGCATTTTATTTATAGTTCTCTCAAGTATGAGGGAAAGTCGAAAAGTAAAATTTCATATTAATTGCTGCAAAACAACCTACCATTTAGCACTGTTACTTGGAGCATCATTAACACGAGGTCTTGTGAGTATGCAGGTGGTGCTGCCACTACTCACGTAGCTTTTTGCAAAAAAGAGCTGAGAGTAGTGATTAGTTCTTTCTAGGCAAAACAAAACCCACCAGTGGAAATCCATTGGGAGCTTGTACATGTATGGCACCAGAGTAAAGTCAGTGTAACATGCGAGGAAGTGGTATTGTGATTTTGCAAATGCCCATATGAGTCTGTTGGATAAATGCATGCCCACACACTGCACTGATGGACCTCTTGCACATCTGGAACTGGAAGACTCTTAGCCAATCTTATAGTCCAGACTTGGACCCTTATACTTCCACCTGTTCCCACATTTAAATAAGCACCTTGGAGGATGATGCATCCCATGGAATGTAGCCATCCAAGAGGACCTCAAGCTGTGGCTAAAGCAACAGGACACATTGGGTCGAGTGAATAAAAAATAAGCAAATGCTTATGCTCAAGATTTCTATCACTTTTTAAGCAAATGCTTGATTTGGGGTGAATAAAAAAATAGCATTTGCTTTTGCTAGAAAGAATACGCATTTGCGTATTTTTAGGATTTTTCTTAAGCATTTGCTTAAAATTGTGTGAATAAAACCGAGCTTTTGCTTAATGCTTTAAGCATATGCTTAAACTTTTTTTAAGTGAGGTAAAGGGCTTGCTAGGATATTTCTAAGTACTCTATTTTCATGATTATTGATCCTAAATATAAATATGGTAACTTATGGTGACATAAAAGGTTAAAAAATACAAGAAAGTTTCAACAACCGATGGTTAAAAAAATTTATACCATTTCTCTGAAGAAAATGTTAAGTATATTTCAAATCTGTTACTCGGAGAATATCAAGAGAGACGTGGCGGAGCACTGTTTTCTAAACCTAAGATAGAAATATTTTTAAGGTACTTAAGTGATCCTGGATTTCGCTATACAGGCAAATGACTGGATAAAATTACTATAACTAAATAAAAATGCACCCATGATTTGTGATATTATCGAATTCGGTTATAAAAGAAAGTTTTAAAAAATTATTAATTAACTTTTTAAAAATCTTACCCAATGTATTTATGTTTTTAGTTTGAAATTCAACTATGTAAAACTTTAAATGTAAACAAAAAAAGTGAGGGAAGAGTTGCAAAGAGCTTTCTTTCATAAAATTTAAGCATTTGCTTAAAACTGAGTAGCAAATGCTTATAAGCAAAAGCAAACTTTTATTCACTCAATATGAAGCAAGTGCTTTTAGCATTTGCTTATGCTTTTAGCATTTGCTTATGCTTTTAGCAAATGCTTATGCTTTTACTGTTTGCTTTAAGCATTTGCTTAATTTTTATTCACTCGACCCATTGTTCTATCTTTGAAAATTGACCAGTAGGACAAGTACCTAAACAAGCATGGGACTATGTTGAAAAATGCACTAGAGATGTGCCTAAACCTACTATGTTACCAGATGTAAATGTAAAATTAAAACAAGAAGAAAAGAGCTGCTGAAGCAAATAGTAAATTGTGTTTTTTTAATTTTAGATGAATAGACAAACAAACTGAAAAAATGTGCACAACGAGACAGAATACTGAATCAATTGGTGAAAAAAATGTGTATCTGCTTTTGTTTAGGAGGAGTTCGCACAACAAACAGGCAGATGGACAAACTGAATAAGTGGATTTTTTTGAAAAACCATTAAAATGCAGAAGCTTACTTTTTGACATTTTCTAGTATGTTCATAAAATACTTCATTAAGTAAATTTGACCTAAAATATAGCAGCACTTAATCATTTGCTTGTCTCACTCATTCATTTTGTAAAAGAGTTTTTAACTTTTGCATAACAACAGAATTCAGTTAAAATTAAATTTATTGCATAAAATTCTGTGTTTATACATTACTTCCTAATTCCTTTTTATTTGTAAAAGTATTGACATTAAATGGTATCTGTGTGTGAAAGCATTAAATAATTTCCAATACCTTTTTCTGCAATTCATGGACTGATTACCAAATTATATGCTCTTTTTCATGGGCTTAGAAAATTATTTTCATTATGAAAGAATGAGTGTAATTTTATATTAAATGAATTTCATGTGGTTTAAAAATTCATATTAGTTCTATATAATCAAAGTGTTGCCAATTTTGCTGAATGATAATCAGGTCTGATAGTGTCAATCGCCTGTCAAAACCAATCCTGTACTTAAATTATATGGAAATGGCATGAAGTTTTATGAATAGTCTTCAGTTTGTTTGATTTCAAATTACAATTACAATGTAAAAATTGTAGATAGTTAACAAGGAGTATAAGAAATTATAAATAATAATAATAAATAGTGTTATGCATATCTGCAGGTTCAGGTGCTCCTCCACCTTTTTCTATCCTGTGCCCTTCTCTTCATCTCCCCATACCCTCCTCCCTCCCTTAGAATATCCAACATTTTAATTCTTCTTCTTCCTCTTTTCTTTCTTCCCTCCACCATTCCTTCAATAACATCCTTCAGTAATCCCTCTCTTCTCAAAACATGTCCTATCCATTTCTTTTTCCTAGTCACTATCATGTCCATCAAACTCCTTTCCTCTTCTACTCTTCTTAGCACTTCCACATTTGTAATCCTCTCAGTCCATTTAACCTTCAGCATCCTCCTCTACACCCACATTCCATATGTCTCCACCCTCTCCCTGTCTCTCTTCTTCAATGTCAGATTTTAATAAATTATTGCTGATGGAATTTTCAACTCAAATAGAAACAATTTTTTTCAAGTGTTTGTTTTAATATCCTTCCTTGCACTTAAGTATTGTAATTAATCGTACAATATAATCTACAGCTTGCATATGGAAAATGGAACCATTATTATTGAGGACGAAGGAGGATATTTTCATTTGGAGAATCAGCCTAACACAGCTTTACTTTGCACCATATTAGCATTGGGTACATTTTTTATTGCATACTATCTTCGCCAGTTCAGAAACAGTAATTTCCTTGGTAGAAATGTAAGTAATACTATTGTTTTTATAAAAATTAGATATAGATAATATTTCAATTTTTCTATCTAAAAACAGTGTTTAACTACAGGAAGTCTTCCTTAATTTAAAATTAAAGATAGAAATTTTTTATTTTAAAAGGATGTTTATTACATATAAATATGCTCTTTGTTGTAGCATATTTTGAAAATTCAGGTGCTATGAAAGATCACTCATTAAAAAAATAAAATATGCATTAATTTAGAAAGTAATGCATGCACAAAATTTAAGAGCCTGTTCATCAGTATGTAATAATATTTTAGATAATTTCCAAAATTTCGAATATTTTTTGTGTTATCAATCATAACACATATGTAATAGAGCTAGTCATCAACAACAAATTTAAATTTAGAAATGAAATTATGTATGAAAGCATAAAGAAATGAAAAAAGATTTTTCTTTTATATATGTCTTTTGTTTATCTGTATTCATCATTTAAGAGCTTAATATCCAAGATGAAGATATCTGATTATGAAATAGATTTTCCTAAGAATATTTCATAATTCATGACTCATTGTAAACGTTCAATGAGTATTAGAAAATAAATATTAATTATACTGTGATTTTTAAGCTTTGAAGATTTTGAATATTCTTATTTGTTTTATGTAAGCAAAACAAACATAATTATGCTCATAATTTCTAAACCAAATAATGATGACAATTTCTCTTATGAGGGCATTTGATTTGCAAATGCAGTGACAGTGAGTTGCTATGGTAGAAAAATTTCTCGTAATTAAAAATGTGAATTTTTTTATTCCAAACAAATTTTTGGGCTAATTTGAAATGGACTCATATTAGCTTCACAGCAGTAATAAACTTCATTCTATTGTTGGTACATATGTTCAAGTCTCGGGTTTGTATCTTGATTCTAACATTTTTATATACACCTACTCCAGTAATAATCAAATAGAATAATGGAATTTTTTGGAATTGAACATGGAACTCTTTTCAGAGATTTTTTGATTTTTCTAGGTCATAACCTACAATCGCCAATGTGTACACAAAATTTCAGAAATTAATTCCAATGGGAAGTGCCAAAAAGCATGATAGACACTGGTGGTACAGACAGACACTTTGACAGAAACTCGATTTTTTTATATGAGGCTGTCCTGGCGAGAACTAGACAAGCAACATAGTGACCTGAAATGTGTGTATTAAACTATGTATACTCCTATAATGATATGCATTTTTCACCAAATAATATTGATTGAATTTATTTTTTCTTTATATGATCACAATTTAGAGGCCAAAAGATAAGATTGAAAAGAAGTGAATAATATTCCTTTATTAGTTCAGTAGTTACACTTATTTCAATTTTGACTGTTGTCGCTTGTCTACTTCTCGCCCGTAGCACCTCATATAGTATGATGATTGCTATGGGTATGAGGACAGAAAATGTAGAAAAATCCTTATTTTTTGCACAATTATGACAAATTACAAAACTTTATAAAAAAGTTTCTTGAAATCTTCACCCATGACCATGTTGAAATATAACATCAAGAGAGTAGGCAGAAATTCTTTAAATTTCAACATTTGTTTTATAGATTTAGAATGACTCATTTTTTGTTTTCTCAGGCAAGGCGTGCTTTAGGTGATTTTGGTGTTCCAATAGCCATTATCACTATGGTGTCATTGGATTACCTAATTCCTGACACCTATACAGAAAAGCTAATGGTCCCTGAAGGCTTGTCACCTTCCCGGCCTGGCTCTCGCGGTTGGATTGTATCACCAACAACAATAGAGACATGGGTTGCATTTGCAGCAGTGGTTCCTGCTCTTCTCATTTACATTCTTTTGTTCATGGAAACTCACATATGTGAGCTTATAATTGACAACAAGGATCGGAAACTACGCAAAGGCTCTGGCTTCCATCTGGATATAGTGCTGGTTTGCCTAATCAATATAGGGTGTGGATTACTTGGAGCTCCTTGGATGTGTGCTGCAACTGTGAGGTCTGTGGCTCATGTCTCTGCAGTTACTGTGATGTCTCGAACCCATGCTCCAGGAGATAAGCCGCACATAATTGAAGTAAAAGGTCTGTAAAAGGCAAAAGCACAGTGTGCTCTGCATAACAAGTACTTTTTATAAAGTTGAATTTTCAAAGTTTTTCGTTCATTTTAGCTTTATTTAGACAATTGATAATATTTCATTTGGATATTATTTTTGTAGCTAAATTCTTGAACCCTCCATTAGTACCATCAGTATTTATAACACCATTAGTACCATGGTGTTTTTCGTCACCCAAAAAATGTTTTTATTATTAATTGTTAATTTATCTATATTTGCATGTAATTCAATTACCTACGTAACATACCTATTTATCCTAATATTTTAATTTTGTGGTAATTAATAAATGGCTATGAAAAATGTGCAGAATTCTTAACTGATATCCCTTTACAGGAATAAGAAATATATGATTATTAACAAATGATTTTAATTTTTACTAAAAACATCACAACACTAAAGATACATATGTTGAACAATATTTTTGTTCCTGAGAGACATGTTGAAATGAAAATAAAATCACTGTTATTGCCTTGCATTTGAAAATCTAATTGAACTGATTACTCTGATTCTTCTGCATCTGAATCAGTATTTTTGCACTGTAAGCACTGAATAAACACCTTACTGTGGTCGGAACAAACGTGCTCACCACAAGTATTGCAAACAGTCTTTACTTTGCAATCTTATGACCTTCTACAAAACTTACATCGCTTTGCTGATCATGATGTTTCAGGTTGGAGTGGGGTTGTGTAGTAGGTCCTGCTGCTTCCACTGTGAATCTCTTGATTGTGTCTCTCAGCTCTTTCTTCAGTTTCATATTCTGAAGTCTCTTCTGGAGATAGTCTTGTATGAGTTCCATCGACATTTTCTTAAGATATTTTGCATGCATAACCTCTAGAAACTCTTATAATATCACATAAGACAAAAACAGAAAAGATTCAACTGCAAAAACATAGCTTAGTACTGTGGGGTTTTTCCTCGACACGACGTGTGCTGCTCTCAAGCCAGCTGGTGTAGAACTGGGATAATGTAGGTGAGCACTCTATGGACAGTTTTAGGGAGCTATCAGAAATTGGAAAGGCATGAGTGCTGTCTTCGATGAATGAGAAGATCTATAATTTTTTTGGGGTGCCTAAAAACCCCATGGGACTAATGGAGGGTTAATGTTATTATTAATACAAATATCACCTAGAGCAGCATTTTTCAAAGTGTGGGTGGCAAATCAGTTTTGGGTCGTAAGGCCCATGAGGAAAATCTGAGCACTCAGCAGAACCAGCTGAAGTACATTAAAAATGACGTACAATGAAATGCTTTTGAAGAATGCTTGTAGGGTTCGAACCACCTCACCTCACCATCGCGTAAGATGAGTGCATTAGTCACCTCTGCCACCAGATCCTTACCTTCATTCTGCGATAAATGTGTATTTGAATTCACGTGGGAAGATAGACAAGCATTCATCATAGCAACGAGATTAAACAAACTATTGTCATTGTTAATGCTGTAATATTTAATAGAAGTCTCTTTCTTTTAATTGATATTGATACGAGCATTCCTACGTTTTTTTTAAGGGATATTTCTGCTAATAATTGTAAGTTTTTATTTATTGTATTTGTTATTGATAGTGTTTTTATTTATCTTAAATACTTTTTGTCTTTATTCACTATTTAAGATAGGTAATACTTTTGTAAAGGATGTTAATTTGAACAAATTTAAATAAAACATTTTAAAGTGTTGTGTTGTAGCTTAGCAATTCTTCAGATAACTATATTTATACAGTGTTTTATATGGATGGTTGATGTGATGTTAGGAAAAGAACAATTTATTATTTTTGTCATTTAAGTTAGGTGACTAAAATATGAAATATTCAGCAATTTCACTCCTATTACTATCTAAAGCTGAATTACTCCGAACTAGCAGTATATTTTCGTTGATTTTAAGCAATATGAATGGATAAGTTAGTATTTCCATTAATGAAACAAAAGATACTATCAAACTTCTTACTACTTATATACCAAACATTCTTACATTTGCCACTGAGTTCTCTACTTCTGTCTGCCATTCTCTCAACTGTAAAAAGATTAAATAGAGAGATCCCCACATCACTCAACAGCTGGTAGGTAGACACTTTTGCAAATTTTTATGCCCATGCAAGCTGAAAGGTTATCATAATTATATTATAAAGTTTATTCATATTAAAGTATTAGCCATATAATAGTTGGTTATAAAAATTCATTTTTATATGTTTACTTGTTTTATAAGTACTGAGCATGTGCTTGGCCTTTAAACCTGATATCCAGAAAATTACAAAATCTGGACACCTTCTGGTCCCAAGCTTTATTGATATGAGGTTTAGTAATGTAATAATAATTGTCTTATTCACCTATATTAAGGCTATTCTCATCTTCTCATGTTTGGTTTTCTACTGAATTGGAAAAGGGCAGCTACTCATTAATTTGGTTGCCAACCACTGACCTAAGCCAACACTTTAAAAACCGTGTATTAGAGATCAGTATACATTAAATTATCTGGCAAATTAAAATGAATGATGCAAAAGTGAATGCAGTGCAAATTTCTCCTTATTTTTGATATTCTGCTAAAAATGGAAACATTCATTTAAATGGTTTAGTGCTGCAAATCCAAGTTCAAATTCTTTTTTATTGGATAATAAAAGAATTCAGCATTGACTTCTGTTTGCTCAAAATTCTGAGTATATTTAAATGTTTTCATACTTGAGTAAGTGGTGTACAATCTACTAATTTCATGGTTTCTTTTTCCTATTCCATAAATGGTGTCTGACAACAATTGAATGTGTAGAGCAACGATTAAGTGCACTGGTTGTAAGTGTGCTTGTTGGGGTGTCTGTTTTGATGGCACCTTTATTGCGTCTTGTGCCGATAGCCGTCCTTTTCGGTGTCTTCCTCTACATGGGAATCTCTTCCACCAATGGAATTCAATTTATTGATCGTCTTCATTTATTTTTCATGCCCGTCAAACATCATCCCCGGATGCCATATGTTCGAAGGGTAAGAAAAACGTTTTTATGGTTCTTCAGTTCTCTATCTATATTAGTAATAATTAAGCAGTTTTTAGCAATTACGGAAATGCAAGCATCATTAAAGTTGTCTATATATTCTTTCATTAATCTAGTACATTTTTAAAAGTTTTTAAAAAAATATTTTCAAACAATTTAATTGTTCATAATTTTACTCCAAATGAAAGTAATGAAATTTATACGTATTTGAAATATTTTTAAATTCTCATAAATATGTATTTTTCAGGCTATTTTTTATAAGATTTTTCAGGATAAAAGTACTTTGGTTCGCCAAAGCATTTTGGAAGGGTCACATCATGCATCATTTCTAGCCATGATTAACTACTTGACTGGGTGTTTAATTTTTCTCAGGCGCACTACTGGTGGGGGCTTTTTTCTCAATTTCAGGATTAGGAGCCTTTCCATATTTTTATAACTTTTCAGATAGAATTATTAGAAATTCCTTTCTGTTTAACTTTCTCCTATTTTTTTCTATAAATAGCAAATGCATTGAGCATTGTTATGTCCAACTAATGATGAAAAATCTTTGTCTAAATCGCTGTTCAAAGGCCAACTGTCCTTTTTCTGTTCACATCTGCTTTTACATGTCTACCGTTTACTGAGACCTATAGTGGGGGGTTATTACTTCCAGGGCCTCCTGATTGTAAATATGTGTATGTGAAAAATTCTTAGAATTTCTGCTTTCCAGTGATGGCAAACAAAAAAAATTGTTTCGTTACGTTTTTCGTTACAGCCAAAAAAATTATATCATTTTTCGTTGCTCTCAATTTTTAATTTTGTTTTTCGTTATGTTTAACGTTATATCAAAAAATGTTGCTACAAATTAATGAAATTGAGTTAATTGCTCTTTCATGTATATAAATATTTTTTATTTTCTTTGTTTGCAACCCACATCAGAATTCATACAAATACTAACCAAATAAAACCGCTGATCAGTTTTTAAAAAAATAAGATATTTCTGACTGAAGAAACATCCTCTGCAACGTTAATGACAACAGAGCACTTTTTTTACGAGTCCTTAGGCAGTGATAATCGGCACAAACTGGGATGACATGTGTAAACCCCATATACAGTTTGATGTTTTAGCCTAGCTAAAACATCATGCATCAAAATAAATCGAAATAATTATAATTTTTGGGTTGCATTGTTGATTGTGCACATCCAACTGCTACAAGCCAAATTTCAGCTTCCCGTCTCATCTACGTCCGCAGAGTGATGTTTCTGTTTGGATAACTCACTGTCTCCTTAGCAATGTGCTTCACCAAAAAATTTCAAGCAAATGTAGAATGTACAACTTTTACTGATATTACAATCATAAACATGTTATTTCATTCCAACAAAAATTTGAAAAGTTGATAAATTACAAAAATCTCCTACTTCCATTTGGCTTCTTATAGCCAAAAACCATTCTTCTCTTAACAATTTAATAAAAATCCTGAATATAAAATTTTCAATTGATCGTATAGTATTTCCAGTATAAATATTGACAATGATTAATGTATTGATTTTGGTGTATTTAAAAAAATTATTACAGGATTCTACAGGATATTTTGAAGCTAGAAACATGACATTGAAAATAAATTTGTGGAATCCATGATCTATGTTATCAAAATATGCAGAAAATAATAACACCAAACCTAAGGGATAGAATTTTTTTATTATTTAAGGAAACCACTTAAAATTTATATGTTCTCATTTTTCATTTGTTTAATGGAATTATATACTAATATTATAATTTTTTAAATTAATATTGTTTACAATCTCAGTTTATGGATTAAAATTATGTAATAAATTTTTACTTAAAAATATTAATGGAAATGAAGTACTTAACTGTTTGGTGGATTGACACAGTCTAACAAAAATACAAAGAGGTATTAAATAAATGAGGACTACTAGTTTGTATCTAAATAGTACATCTCACTAGAGGTGGTACCGAAACCAACTAATGATGTTATAAACAGTCTTTTAACACATACTTATTGAGTAGATGCCTACTAATAAATCAAGAGATGGTCGCATTTTCTTGATCGTGTAAAACCGAAACCGTGTGCATCAAGCACAGTGTAAATCGAGTGATAGGTGTATTGATCTACCGTGCAAAGTCAGTATCAATTAATTGCCGAGGACCAGTTCTGTGTCCCATAATGCCATGAGAATAACGAAATAACCGGTTTTTTTGTCAGTTTTTCGTTACACTAATTTTTAAAATTTTGTTAACGTTCTTTGTTACATTATTAAAAAATCATTGTTATTTCGTTACATTATGCGTAACGTTTTCCATCACTGCTGCATCTACTTCCACAGAAGAGAGACTTGGCAACCCTGCAAAACAAATGCAGAACTTAGATTTGTACAAATTTTCTTAGGGAAGTATACCCCATCTATCACTGAGAAACTGAACTAAAAGGACAAAGCTAGATGAAGGACCGACCCGATGATGAAATATTTTGGTGAATCGCAGAGAAAACACCATGGCTAATATATATATATATATATATATATATATATATATATATATATATATATATATATATATATATATATATATATATATATATATATATAATTCTATATAGACGTTCCTTACAGAGAGGAGGATATAACATACTAGTAGAAGGTGCTTGCAAGCATTTCATTTCACCTTGAAAAAACATTAATTTTTCAGACAGATATTTCATCATTACAAATATTCTTTTAATTATTAAGATTTCACCTCCGCAGCGATTTTCGTTTTCCCCACATGTAAAAATAATAGTTTGAAACAATCCCCAAATGTTGCAATTTTAAACATTTTACACTTTCTACATTATGGGGTACTAATGCTACACATTTGAGCCAAATTTTAAAGTTGTAGCACTTTTAGAAGTAAAATAATATTTTTCTAATTGTTTAAAATTTAAACATTTTTAACGGTTGCCTCAATATATATATGGAGAGATTGAAATGTTAATTTGTGCAAATGCACTGTTCTGTAAATAATTTGAAAATTGCAGCTTCCTAGCTCATCCCGTAGTACCTAAAAAATGATTAAACTTTAATGTTCAAATGGGGTTAAAACAACCCCTAAAATTTACAATTTTAAAATTTTCGATTTTTATAGTTAGTTATGAGAAAAGTTATATAATGTTGCAAAATTTCAGCTTCCTAAACTTATTAGATTGGTCTACACACTGGATTGCGTTTTCCCATGCTTACTTATGGGAGATATTCCGGGGTCTCTGGAGTCGAACTCAAGACACTGCAAGCAAATGTGACAATAATTCCAAATAGATATCGCGGCCATCTAGCAACACTGAAAATTTCATTTTTCTAGCTTACCGGCAAGTGCCCATAATTAATTTACAAAAATGCCGCAATGATTTTCTTATGGGAAAAAACGCAACTTTCGGAATTTCTGGAGTCGAACTCATGTCACTTAGGTGAGAAGTCTCATTTTATCTGAAGGTTTCTCCATCATATCTACAAAAACTAAAACTTTCAGATCTCTAGCTAACAATGCGGCCGCTAAAAATTCGCAATTGTTTAAACAAATTTTCAAGGTTTATATATTTCCGAATGTGCCACGGAGTTGAAATTTTTTTTATAAGTAGAATTCTTAAAAAAACGAAATAGGGATTATACAAATTTTGATATTTTAATTTGTTTGGCAGTTAAAAATTCTTAAAGTTTAAACAAATAGATAGCTGTTTAGGTACTATGGGATTAGCTAAGAAGCTGAAATTTTCAAATTATTTACAGTATAGTAAATTTGCACAAATAAACATTTCAATTTTACCATATATGTATTGCGGCGGCCGTTAAAAATTATTTAAATTTAAACAATTAGAAAAATATTATTTTACTTCTATAAGTGCTACAACTTTAAAATTTGGCCAAAATGTGTAGCATTAGAACCTTATAATGAAGAAAGTGTAAAATTTTTAAAATTGCGACATTTGGAGATTGTTTTAAACTATTATTTTTACATGTGGGAAAAACGAAAATCGCTGCAGAAATGAAATCTTTAGAATTAAAAGACTATTTGTAATGTTGAAATTTCTGTCTGAAAAATGAATGTTTTTTCAAGGTGAGATGAAATGCTTGCAGTATGCAATCACCAACTACTAGTATATATATATATATATATATAGAAGGTTCTTGCATACTGCAAGAATTTCATCTCACCTTGAAAAAACATTCATTTTTCAGAGCGATATTTCATCATGGTAAATATTTCTTTAATTAATAAAAATTATCTATTTGTTTAAACTTGAAGAATTTTTAACTGCCAAAAAAATTAAAATATCAAAATTTGTATAATCCCTATTTCGTTTTTTTTTAATCCTACCTCTAAAAAACATTTCAGCTCCATAGCACTTTCGGGAATACATATACCTTGAAATTTTGTTTAAACAATTGCAAATTTTTAGCGGTCGTATTGTTGCACTTTTTCCAGGTTTTCGTTTTTCTAGTCAGTTTTGCACAAAATCCTACCTAAGAAAAAAATTTCGAAACTCCAGCTCATCTGGAAGTGCCTAAACATTAGTATCCTTCTCCTCATCCTCCTCCTCCTCCTCCTCTGTAAAAAACGTCTATATATAATGATACTAGTAGAAGGTGCTAGCATACTGCAAGCATTTCATCTCACCTTGAAAAAACATTAATTTTTCAGACAGATATTTCATCATCAGAAATATTACTTTAATTCTAAAGGTTTGTCCTCTGGACAGGTTTTCGTTTTTTCATTATGGAACAATAATGGAGTAAAACAATCAATAATTTTTGAAATTTTAGGAATATTATACATTTCCCACATTGGGTTAATAATGCCACACATTTCTGCCAAAATTTCAAATTTATACGACAATTAGAAGTGAAATAACATTTATCTGATTGTTTAAATTTAAATAATTTTTAACGGACGCAATAACGATTTTATGGATACGCTGAAATGTTAATTCGTTTACATAGACTAAACTCCAAATAATTTAAAAATTTCTGCTCCCTAACCTGCCGCGTAGTGTTTAAACAGTTACCAATTTGTTTAAAATTTAAGAATTTTTAACTCCCAAACAAATTAAAATATCAAAATTTGTATAATCCCTATTTCGTTTTTTTTAAATCCTACCTCTAAAAAACATTTCAGCTCCGTAGCACTTTCGGGAATACATAAACCTTGAAAATTTGTTTCAACAATTGCGAATTTTTAGCGTTCGCATTTTTGCACTTTTTCAAGATTTTCGTTTTTTCTAGTCGGTTTTGCACAAAATCCTAACTAAGAGAAAAATTTTGAATCTCCAGCTCATCTGGAAGTGCCTAAACATTACTGTCCGCGTCAAAAAGACGTGCATCTCAACTTTGACGCGCGATCATTTGCGCTACGTTTATTGGAAAGAATATACAAAAATACCATAGGAAAGCATATTTTATGCTTAATAGGGTTTGATTTTTTAATATTTTTAGACAGTAAATGTAAAATTTTACGGCGAGTTAAACACAGAAACTACCCGTAAAAACCAGCTACGCAGCCAACTTTCGCGAAAGTAGTCATATATAATACTTCGTTAACGAATAACTACTGAACAAAATCTTTTGAAATTTAAAACTTTGATAAACTAAGATAAAATAGAGGCAATGCAATAATTTTCTAAGCTCTATGTTAATTACAATGGTTTTAATTGGGTTACAACTTTAAAAAGAAACTCGTCAGTGGGGAAAAATGATAGAGGAATTCTGAAAACACTGTTGTAAAGAGAGACATAAAGAAAATTTTTTGTAGGAATCAGATTTTTTTTAACGTTTTTGTTTTTGTTTAATTAATTTTAATCTACACACAGTACCGTATATGTTGCTTTCTGGGCGCTTTGCGATGTTGCCAAATGTCTCCTTTGTCTCCCTCGCCGGTAGGCGGCCATGGCCCGCACAAAAACCCCCTTATCTCCTCTTAAGTTTCGTCCTCACTGATTTCGTCGCTGCTGGAATCCTCATCGAGGTTGATAATTAAGGGTTCCACGATATTCTTTAGCACTTGGTCCTTGGCGGCGTAGAAGTCCTCCACCTTGATAGTGTGCTTCACAGCGTTTTCCCACACGCGCTTCGGGATGTTACGCAGTGCCTCCTTGCACAGTTGCAGGACGTCTTTCATTTTGTGCGTTTTGTTGCGCTTTGCCACGTATTTTTTAACCCAAGCCCATATAAGCTCGATTGCATTGAGTTCACAATGGGCCACTGGAGTCCAAATTAGCTTTACTCTCTTGCCGCTCTCTTTGATGATGCTATCTAGCAAGTATCTGTGAGATTTGAAATGAGGTTTGCCGAGTTCAAGTAGTTCGCTAATGGTTAAAGACTCATATGTATCTTGCCAGCCGGAATCATCTACCTCTGGCTCGATGCGATGCTCAATTACCCAATTTATTATATCGTCCTTATGCCAAATTTTGGACGGATTTCTTGTTGTTGGATCTTGCATGGTGTGATACGGGAATTGGTCAAGAACAATAGCGGTTTCATGATCCATCGCATTTAAAATTCTCCTGAAATACTCTTCAAATTGTCGAGCATTCATCTCGGAATGATAGTCACCATCCTTTTTGTTTCCCTCGAACACGAGCATACAGTAATTCTCAGGCTCGAGAAAACCATCTTCACACCCTATATGCAAAATAATTATTCTTTTTCCGGTACCAGAGGGAGTAATAAGGCCACCTTTCCAGCAATTGATCTCTTGAATTACACCTCGATCAAAGTCAATATCATTATTATTTTCATTCACATTTTCTTGCCAACCATATGATAGTGTGTGATTTGCTCCAGAAAATGTTTCGTCCAAATACATAATTTTCCATCCTCTTTGACGAGCTGTCTTTGTTTCCCTAATAAACTTTGCACGTTGGTCCAGGATTCGGCGACTTTCAAAGCATACAGGCTTCCTGTTGTATTTTTTAAAGCGAAAGCCAAGCATCTTCATCCACCGTAACAAAGTAGATTCACTCACGTCTGGAAAATCAGGAAAATCTGATTTCAGTTCGATTAGAATATTAGACACTATAGGATATTCTTTTCTTAAGTAAAAACTATGCACTTTTCTTCGTAGCACTCCTTGAAACATTTCGTCTAATACAATTCGCGCTCTACCGCTGCTTTTTTTGGGAGAACTTTCTGAAGGACGCACATTTTCCTTGCACTCATTATTTACATTTACTACAGTCCTTTCACTAACATTACAACACATTGCAGTATTTTTAACAACTTGATTAGGATCAAATTTAATCACACCATCTTCGACCATTGTTCTAGCACTTTGAATGACATTTTTCTCATGGCTACGTAATTTTTTGTTAATCACAAAAGGCTCACTTTCTCAATTATTTTCTTGATCACTCGAGAAAAGACCGTATTTGTTATTACTAATATTTTCTATTCGTTGTAAAGCTAGTCGCTTTTTTCGAGGCATAGCGAAAACACGAGGCACCAACTGGACTGAGATGAGACATTAAATGAACTAAGAAAACAAAACTCTAGACAAAACAAGTACCTTCTTTATTACTCATTATATGAGTCGTTAGCAACCTCCAATGAGGCTAGATAGAGAGAGAAAGAGATAGGAGTTTAAATCCCGCTCAGTCATCCCGCACGCCAGATTGGTGTGGCAACGTCGCTACCTACATCAGCATAGGAAATGAAGCGCCTTATGGCTACAAAGAAAAATATCTATATAAATTTATTAAAAGTCTTTATTAAAAATTTGATTCCTACAAAAAATTTTCTTTATGTCTCTCTTTACAACAGTGTTTTCAGAATTCCTCTATCATTTTTCCCCACTGACGAGTTTCTTTTTAAAGTTGTAACCCAATTAAAACCATTGTAATTAACATAGAGCTTAGAAAATTATTGCACTGCCTCTATTTTATCTTAGTTTATCAAAGTTTTAAATTTCAAAAGATTTTGTTCAGTAGTTATTCGTTAACGAATTATTATATATGACTACTTTCGCGAAAGTTGGCTGCGTAGCTGGTTTTTACGGGTAGTTTCTGTGTTTAACTCGCCGTAAAATTTTACATTTACTGTCTAAAAATATTTAAAAATCACACCTTATTAAGCATAAAATAAGCTTTCCTATGGTATTTTTGTATATTCTTTCCAATAAACGTAGCGCAAATGATCGCGCGTCAAAGTTGAGATGCACGTCTTTTTGACGCGGACAGTAGTATCCTCCTATATGTATGTTATATCCTCCTCCTCCTCTGTAAGAAACGTCAATATATAATGATATGGCATATCCACCATGGGTGCAAATGGCCATGACAGATATATACGGCATACCCACTCAAGTGGTTAAGTTCATACCTGGCAACATTTAAATAAAATATTATTATGTGATATCAATTAACTCCTCAACGTCAAGCGACGTATTGAGTACGGCGGGGCAAACTTCATATGCTGTCGACCGACGTACTCAGTACGTCACGGTCATTGCTCACCTTTTTTATTTTTTTGATATGATGAATTTTCTTAAATGTGGATAACTTGGATACATTTCAAATGAGGAACCTTTGGCCTACCTCTTTATCGTCATTTTGCAATATTTATTATCTTATAACATTTGATATGCATTAAATTTTGTGATTGATTTTTCACGTAGCTACGGGAATTGGAGAATCGCATCTCCTAAAAAATCACTATCCAATGCTGAGACGAACTGTATCTCAACACGAATGCTATTGCAAACTGAAAGGAGATTTTGACTCTGCTTATCCACTCACAGATTTCTCTTTCTCTTGGATTTTTCTTATGCATCAGGGATTGAGAGCTATAAGATGAGGAGAGCCGAACTATTGCTCAGCTCTTAGGGCCATGTGCTTGCTTTAGCATTTCTTGATAGCAATATATTATGAGAGAGAGAAATGTCTGCACGTGCCTTAGGTTTATTTGCAAATAAGCCACTTTGATTATGTCTGCTGCTATTTCTTGAGCAAAAATGATTTCAGAGGAAGCACACAGGTCCTTATGCTCGGGCCGCAGGGGAAATATTCTCATGTCACTCTAAAGAAGTTCGTCTGAAGGAAACTTTTGCATTGTGCAGAAGTAATTTTATTTGTGTTTTGTAGTATTAATTTTTAGGAATTAAATAATCATGGCATCAACAAGTAAGAAAAGGTCAAGTGACCCAAGTAAGGAAATGGGGACGGAAACGTTAATGAAAAGTGATTCAGAGGATAGTATCACATCAGACTGCGATAGTGATAATTGCATTGAAGATCGTACAGAATTTGATGTACTAACATATGTACATTGACAATGAGCATGAGGAAGATAGTGTAGAAAACTTTGTTTGGGAGAGCATGACAAGTTACAAAGAACAAAGGGAAATTTTCTTAGTTGGAAGTGATGAGCGAGGAGGCGAAGTGAAGTCTCGCCTGAGTGTGATTGAACTGATTCCAAGCAAAGTAAATGCTAGTAAAAAAATCAGTATAGATGATTCATTGAAGTTGTGATATTTTCTTATAGTAAATTTCATGGTAAATTGGGTAAAGCAAATGCCTTAAAAGTTTTAAAAAACTTCTAATTTTTGATTACGCATACATTCCCATACATACAATGTCATATCTCCGCTTCTACTGAATGAAATAGGACATTGTTCAACATGTAATTTCTGTAATGATGAAGAATGACTACTGTATAACTCAGAACTTTATAAGCTATATGAAATGTCTTTTAACAATATACAAAACAAAATTTATTTCAAATTTTTAGTCAAGATGTGAAAAAGTTGACCTGCGAGAAACTTTTTTATATTTGGTTTAGAGAGGTGCATCCAGTATATGAATTTTTTATAAAAGCTGAAATATTTTCTTGAAAAAGATTGCATATCAATAACTTTAATAGTTTTCACAATACTGAAAGATATATGAAAGCATAGGTGCGGGCCTGACTGGCTGGCGATCGGGGTGATTTCTCTTCTCTCCTGCAAAGAGTTTGCTTGACGTACGAAAATGTAAAATGTATTGTTTATAAATGTCATGTTCTACTAAGATCCTAAAAAGTTTCAGACCAATCCAATAAAAACGAAAAAGTTGTAAATTTTTAAATTTTCAGGAACCGAAATCGCAATTGTTTTTAAAACTCCTCCAACCTCAGAAATGGAATTTCATTAAATGTCCTATGCACTTGAAGGGTTAAATATAACATTTTAGATAAACTTAATACGTGCAAGTAAATAGGGATGATCTAAAACATAAATAATTGCTTCGAGGCTTGTTAGCTAAATATACCCTGCATGCACTCGGCAGTCCTATTAATTAGGCTGTCATATACATAGTATATTGAGCAAGTATTGTAATCGTGAAAAAATTTGACTTAGAGGTTTTGATGGAAATACATGTTTTAGGTGTCCCTGAGTCCATAAAAGTTGTTTTCGCCATGCCGTCTCTCAGTCAGTGTGTCTGTCAGTCTGTTTGCTGTTCTAGGACCCAAATGCATACATAAAATCGAATGATATCTCGTATTTATGCAACATATTTTTTGCTGGCCCTTTTTTCATAAAAACGGTATTGTACAAAAATAGTACTGCATAAAAATAAAGGGTAGTTTATTCTTTGCGAATTTTAGAAAAATTTGATTTACTCAAAAAAGGCTTCAGAGAATTTGATTGAAATATATCCAATTGTAGAGCCTGATGTCACAAATAATACTGCATAAGTCATATGTCTCTAGAAATCACTATATGGCATAGTGACATTACAATGTACACTAAGCTAACTTACCTAAGCCTTATGATGTCACACCTCTGCCGCAATCCACTCAAAATCATACTACAGCCTATACAGTTAAACTAAATCGAATGCTATCTCATATTTGTGGATAATATCATTCATAAAAGACAACTCGCGGACCTCCGAGAAATAATGCACGGATCCCTGGTTGAGATACACTGCACTAAATGATTTCCATGTTGAGTTAGCACCTTCAAGTTTCTGTTTTGCTTACTTCCGCCTTTACACATTTGCCTCCATCGCATTATATATCTTCCCATCCTCACAATTGTTAATCTCTTCAGCATAATGCACCACCATTAACTTAAAATTTCTATCAAAACTTCATCTCATACCTTGTGATACATTCCCTTTTACAGAGGTGCCTTTCTTCTCTACACGATCTGTCATTTCAGCACTAAGATTTGGAGTGACTTATTTAAAACTGCTAAAAATAATTAGTCCTTCACATTAAAACTTAGTGAAGTTTGTACCAATTGCATGCTCTCTTAGAGGTTTTACTCTTGAAACTGCAGGTGTACTTGTCGTCTGGCGCTGGTGCACCAATCGAAAAGTAACAAATATTTTTAAATTGCAACAAGACACACGTAAAACACTGGAAATCTTAGTGTAACCATGTATCAAATTTCCTACCCAGCCATTTACAAGTTCTGATGTAGTTTTGTTAACACTCCCCATCCACCAGTGCCTAAAAGGTGGAAAGCCATTAGTTTGCACATTGTGAACTTCAAGATTATGAATAAATGTATTGTATTAATAAATTAAATGTAATGTATTGTGTATGAATAAATAAATGCATTTTCATGGACATAGAATCAGCATTGGGGTGTTCAGTGCAGTGTTTAAAACTTTGTACTCAATTTTAAGACGATCCCTAATATTTTTTCCTACATTTTTGGAAACAAACCTAGTCTTCCTTTCAGGTTAAATGGTATTTACCAAAGAATAAGATGATATATGAAGAATAAATTCTTTCATTATGAGGATAAATGATATTTAACTAACAATTTTGGTGGAATGTCATGCAGGCCGAAACATCTCATAGGTGAATTGACCTATGAGCGAAAAATCTATGGGTGAAATTTCTTGTGGGTGGAAGACTGAGTGAAACATCTGGACACCATTGCAACATGGAAAGTTGGATGCATACAGATGCTGCTATCATATCTTATTTTAGCAATTTGGCCGTAGGATTTATTTCACACTTCAAAAAACGTTTTTGGCACCTTTTGGTGAGAGTGATTGTTTGTCTTTGGTTTAATTGAAAATATATTTTTATTTTCCAATTTTATTCAACTTTGGTGTTATGTATTATTTTTAGGGATGGGACGATCGGTTTCTCGGTTCTCTCAAGAACCGAAACCGACTGTTTCTAATCCGGTTCTGATCCTTATTTTAATAAAAAGCTTGGAAAGATGCACACATTATGTGTGTATACATGCAAGGCAGAGGCATTCTTGACGATTTATACAATCATGTCACAAAAGATAAATATTAATGGCTTAGTATAATGTCTACGAACTGAAATGCCAGTAGTGATGCCAAGAAAATGTTGAATTTTTGATTCACCGACTAATTTCCTAATCAATTGTAATTAATGAAACAATCAACAACTATCTAAAATGTACCTCACTGGAATAGTGGTAATGTGATCTTTATGCTCACGTCCTTCGTCGTAAATTACCCATTTCTTTTCACTTGCAAATACTGTCTAAACATAAAAATTAGACGTATTTACATTCATTTCTTCGTCATAGATTATCCATTTTATTAATGTTGCATGCACACGAAAAAAATTAAATTAGGAATTTACAGCAGTTATTGTGTACATCAGTACGAAGATTGTTTTTGTTGACAACAAAACACAGGTCCTAAGTGAATTACGACTTTCTCATTTGATTTTCTTCAAATCGGCTACTCCTTCAATGAAAATGTAGTGAACAAAACATAGTTGTTATTTGATTAGTTCTACGAAGTTCTTTAAAGACTTTTTCGTTATATTGTGTGAGATATAAATAAAAATTCATTTTTGTCACCTGTAAAGTGACACTCCCGATTAGGTCACGTAAGCTATTTATATAATTTTCTTAGTTTCTTTGCCCTTATGTCCTAAATACCAAATTTCATTAACATCCGCCCAGTAGTTTCTGAGATGAAACATGCAGACAGAGGGACGGACATGACCTGAACATAATGCGTTCTTTTTTTATGTATTGTAAAGAATACCTAAAAATGATTGTCTCGGAAGCAGATGCTAACCGAAAAGTGACAGCCTCACTCCACCATATTTTTCGACGGCATTCGATTTCCGATACATATATCGATGTTGTTCATTAACTTCGACGTAAAATAAATTTTTATGCTGGATGTGTTATCAGTTTCAAACAGGATGAGCAAGTCTGAATTTCCTTTATTTTATGAGGGAAAAGAGCTTTGTAGCATGTACAAAAATCAGGACGACGCATCAGTTCAACGAATGATAGTTCCGCAAAAATTTCTAACAAAAAATGAATGATGGGTTTTGAACTACCGTTATTCAATATTTGGTTCGCGGATCCATGATTTTATAATGAAAAAATTCAAGCAATATTTTGAGTCAAATCCATCAGTTTGAAGTCTTACTATAACTTATTAACAGAAATAAGTTTTATTTTGTTGTGTAATAATTTTTAATAGATACCCTGCAGATAATTTTTAAATTTAATAGATTTATTGTGAACCCTAATAAAAAAGCCATGTCGGACATTTTGAACAACTTCAGAATTGACAGTACAAACGACAAATACGCTATATGTAACTATTGTAAAGCTAGAATTTCCCATGGTGTATCAAATAGCACTTCTAACCTAACAGAACTGTGAACTGGGATCAGATTAATATAATCGGAACCGGGAAAAAGTGGAACCGTCCCATCCCTAATTATTTGAAATAAGTGTTTTGAAGAATAAATTTTGATGAATTTTAAAAAAGTTACCTAGTTTGATCTCATAACTTTGGAGCCAATCGCCAATATTCCCTTCTTACCTTGCATTCATGGTATTAAAGTTCAAAGTGATTTACTGGAATTTTTCCCCTGGAAACAGCATGTGTTTACAGTAATTGTCTCAAAAATTCCTCCAAGTCATCACCATAGCTGTAAATCTATAATTAGAGCCTTTTCTTTTGGATAAATATGATACTTGTAAAAATAATTGATGTTGCTTATGATATACATTGTTGAGTTAATCACTAATAAAATATTTTTGTGTATTTACAATTTTAGGTGCAGACTATGAAAATGCATCTCTTCACTTTCATTCAGCTGATGTGTCTTGTGATTCTTTGGGTAGTGAAGTCTACTCAGGCAGCTTTGGCCTTTCCATTTTTTCTTATTCTAATGGTTCCATTACGAATCCATCTTAAACATTGCTTCACAACTTCGGAATTACATGCAGTAAGTATAAAATAAATATTGGCAGCCAATCATTTTAACCCGTCTTCAGATAGGATGGCACAGGCTCTACCCTGTGACATAATTTATCATATTTAGGCTAAAGTAACAGAATTTTTCAATAAGAAAAAAGAAAATTTTCAAATTCCTTGGTACCTGAATAATTTTAGTTATTTATGCATTTTGATTTTTTATTTTGACTTCAGTGTTTTTTCTATCACAAATTTTGACAAAGGAGAAGTTTTTCATGTTAATTCAATGCACTGTAAAAATAACCCCCCAGTTTCTCCTCCTGTCTGCAAAATAATGTAATTATTATTTTTCTTAATTCTGTTCTCTCATAATTTGTGGATTTTTTTCTAATTGCAATTGTGTATCTTAATCACCATTTACTTGCAATTTTCTGAATTACATCTTATGAAATATTGCTCAAATATTCCATGCATGATGAAGAAAGAGACATGAATAATGTATTTAAGGTGAACATTTTGAAAGAGTTTTGCTGCATTTCAGTGGTGAATCCTGACATATTTAGATACGTAAGCAATTAATTATAAAAATCAGATCTTACCTTGTTATTTGAAATGCAGAGGAATTTCTCTTTCCTTCTTTGCTAATTCTGCAATGACATCATCATAGAACATGGGTTTATGAGAAAGTTCTGTGATGAGTGCTTTTTCAATTGATAGAATTGATCATTCAGAGTGTCTTTCTTGATTTGTGGAATTCCTCACAAATGTTTTGATACGTTTGAGAACTGAAAAAACTCTGTTCAGTTGAGGCACTGGTCGCCGGTGTTGTCAATACTAATTCACATAATTTTTCCACTTGAGAGTAAGCTTTGTCTAAACCATTTTCTTTAAAGATATGATATATCACTAATGCTGTTTTTATCAATATCTTTTATTTGATATATAACCGGAAGTTCAGAACGCAAAGCAGCTATGTCGAACTAATTTCCGTAACTGTTCTTGAGGGAGTCAAACGCATCTTGCTTAATTTTTTGCATTGAGACTTGGACAACACAAGAAATTAAATCATTCTGTATTGCACTGAACATGCTGTGAAACACTGTGGAATGTTCCAAATGGTTTGCCAAAGTTTCATCATATTTAGCAACCATTTCGACCAAGTCCAAGTAACCTTTATTTACAGAGTCACTGAATTCATCATGACCACGAAATCCAAGTTCATATTCACTCAAAAAACAAACAATATCAATAAGTCTTTTTAACATTTTCCGATTTTTCTTTACTGCTTCGTTATGCTGGTGATGAGTAATTTCTAACTGATTATCTAAAACATGTTCTATTAGAGTTCTTCCATATGTTTTGTCTTGAAGAATTGACTGTAAATGTTCTTTACTTATCAAATGTCTCTTTACTTATCAAATATCTCTTTATTACCTTATGAAGATTATTTAAATCAGAAAATCCCATTTTAGTCCAAACAATTTTTTCGTTCAAAAAAGTAAGCATGGCCAACAAAATAATTTTGCTTTGCTCTCACATCCAGTCATCCATTGGACACTTATGAATATCTACATTAAAATGTCATGTGCATGATTTAATTTTTATATTTAAATGTAGACAAGGTTTGGCCTACCTGTTTGGTTAATTTCACTCTTTTCCTGAAAATTGTTTGACGAAAAACTTTTTATTAATAAATTACACACTACACAACATTAAACCTCACCAGAGTTGCTTTAAAGCACAACAGAAGCATTTGAGGCACTCTGTTCACTCATGCTTGCAATTTTCAAATTGCTTCCACTCTATACTTTATTATGCTGAGAAAAACTGCGAAATTCTTCTATCTGAGCCAAAATGTTTGGAAATAATATCTGTTAATGCAATACTATAACACAAACACTTCTATAAGCATGAAGATTCACATGAAACGTCAGAATTGTGACTTATTGAAACTAAAATAATTCAAGTAGATGCCTAGTCTCCAACCATGTACTACAGCGAATGGCTCATCGACGTGTACCCAATAATATTCTTGCATCCTAGTAGACTTAGTAGTGTTATTTTCGGCCATTGTGTGGTGCCAGCTGTCAAGGTGGATTTATAAAATGTTGTGAGTCACACAGTTTTACTGAAGGTGTGCTTCTAAAATTGCACTAGTAAATGAGTAATTTTTATTGTTATTATTATTTTAATTTCTAATTTGGAAGCAATGCTTTCCTTGCTTCCATGGAGGATTCGCCCCTACTGTATTTTAATTTGCCATTTTAAAAGAACTGTAAGTAAAATCAAAACATTTTTAGCTAAAATAATATGATTACAGTTGACTCCCAATGAGCTGTAGCAATGATGGGGAGCAGTAGTGCAGAAAATTGAAAACTGTGGATAATCTGGAAACCATTTAAATATAGCTGTGGCATACATTTTTTATACTTACATTTGAATATCAGAAAGTTTGTCATTCTCTGGGTTTACAATACTTCTAATGAACAAACAGAACTCTGCTCTTAAAAAAAGTGAAACATCTGTACATACAGTAATATAGGAGGGAATGGGTATATATAAATAGGGCCATGCCGATAGGTGTTGGCCTACTGAGTATTTTGATTATGTATGCTCCCTTGATCATGGATTAGCATGGCTAGTCATAATCTATATTAATAAAAGGCAATGTGTGTGTGGACAGCATATCTTGAAAGCCAAGAAACTTAGATACTTGAAACTTGGTACACTTACTAATGGAACCATGTGGATGTGCACCTCGGGGCCAGAATTTTGATTTTTGAAGGGAGGGGGGAAGTGGAGGGGGTGCCATTTCCCATAAGATAACATGTAAAATCGATTTTTCAACTTACAGGCTTGTACTATTTTGCAGATTAAAATTATAAATAATTGACGTACGATCTTCGGACCTGCACCATTTTAAAGTAAAATAAATAATGTTTCTTATTCTTATTATCACATTTTGTCTACGATACAAAATCACTGAAGTTCTACGTTTAAATCATATTTATTGGAAGAATTTAAGCTTTTTAACGATATGTTGCCTTGCTGACCATGTCCTTGTTAAACCTCGAGATTGTATTGTTGCCTTAATCCTTATACCATATGCATAAAGAATGCATGCTTTGAATGCTTTAATATGAGACAGAGAAGGAGAGAGACAAAATTAAATGTTTCATAAATTAAAAATAATTTTGAACGTATAAGAATTGCATAGCATAATGTAATTCTTTGTCATACAATTTCTATTTGCCCAAAACTATTTTTACTCTCTGGAATACTCAATAATGTGAATTTTATATTTATTGTTTACTTTTTAGAGCATTTAAAAGTTGGTTTCATTAATTTTTATTTCAATTTGAACTTAATACTTAATTAGTTTTGTGCGAAGGCTTTCGTGGGGTTTTGCTGTAGGCTGCACGGCTTTCAGTTTCACCGCGTTGTTCGGCTTTTTAGATAACGTTTCGCTGGCGTTGCAGTTGGCATCCTCAGGTCAGATGTGTTGGTGATTTGATTTTGAGTCCAGCCAATTTGCCTCTCGCCACGCACAATGGGTATCTAAGAGGTAGTGCAATGAACAGCCAGGAAGGGAGGAGAGAAACCCGGTGCCGGCATTTGCCTGCTCATACGAAGAACACCAGGGAGGCCAACTGCTTAATGTCCCTTCCGAAGGGCAGAGTGATGATTTGAGTGTGCTCCTCATTTTCTCGTGTTCTCTTTCCTCATTGGCTCATCCTCATCACCTTAGTTCCAACACACAAATAGGGGGCCGGAGTGTCCTCGGAAAATATCCTCATAAGGACTCAAACCGGGTGTTGCTTTAGCAGATCGTACGGTGGGGCCAACACACTAACCACTACACCACCGGCTCCCTGAGTTGATGATGCTTGGGAGTATGTTGTATTTATATTGTCTCTGCCCAACCTTGGACGGCTCTGATTGGTTGGGACATATGGTGGGCTCTGATTGGTTGAGGCATTACTCTGTGGACGAAAGAGCCTTTTCCAAGTACCTATTTGAGAGAGTGTAGCCATCCTCTCTGTTGAAATTGGCCGGATTTTTTGCTATCTCTATGGCTTCTCGAATTAATCGCGGATAGTATCATTTTTTTCTTGGCAATGACTTGTGCATCTTCCTTCCTGATTGTGTGTCCGGGTTCATACCAAGCATGCTCGGTGATGGCAGAGAGTCTGGTTTGCTTGTTTTCCAGTGCTCTCTGGTGTTCCTTGACCCAGCAACTAATGGATAGGATAGCAAGGATCCTCTCTAAACACAACATGGTCACGAGGTTTACCTGTGTGAAGAAGACATGTGACTTCTTACCAAAAGCAAAGGACTGACACCCGAACACGATGTACGAGGGGATATATCAAGTACAATGTAGCTGTGGCAAATTTTAGATAAAACAAATGGGCAGATCCATCAGTTGCCGGCTCAAGGAACACAGAGAGCACTGAAGAACAAGCAGGCCAGACTCTCGGCCATCGCAGAGCATGCTTGGTCTGAACCCGGACACACGATCAGAATGGAAGACGCAAATGTCATTGCCAAGGAAAACCGATACTATTCATGGTTAATTCGTGAAGCCATAGAGAGTAAAAAAATCTGGCCAATTTCAACATAGAGGATGGCTACACTCTCTCGAATACTTGGAAAGGATCTTCCATCCACAGAGTTATGCCTCAACCAATCAAAGCCCACCAAATTTCCCAACCAATCAGCCCTCGAAGGTTGGGCGGAGACAATATAAATACAACACACTCCAAAGCATCACCAACTCATCTGGCCTTAGGATGCCAACTGCAACACCGGTGAAACATCGTCTAAAAAGCTGAACAATGCGGTGAAACCGAAAGCCATGCCTTAATACTTAATTCATGCATACCCATCATATTTGATGGGCGATTACACTAGTGTATTTAATACATGCAAATATACTTTAAAATAATTTTTTGTTTAATGAATGAGATGAATTTTTCTTTACAGCTGGACAGTAGTGATGCAGAGTTAGAAAATGAAGATGATGAACCAGATTTCTACACACAAGCGCGGCTACCAGGATAGTGATTTTCGGAAGCTTTGTAACTTCTTTAAATCTAATATTATGCAGGATTTAAGAAGAAAGTGCTCTTCAAACCCTGCACAATTTTTTTCTTTTTTCTTAAGTGATACTGTAAAAATGACAGTACTACAGAACACTTGTTGTTTGGTTAAGAGGTTTGCACTGGATGAACTGAAAGTGCCTTTATGAATTATCAATTTGTTGTTGCCGATGTAAATTATTTTTTTGCTTGTTATATTTTCTCTAAGGACGTTTCAGTTGTTAAGAGAGTGTTTTTCATTTAAATCTTGTTGTACATGTTGTTTAAGTTTCTGTGTGTGATCTTATTTCTTGCTTTATGCATTTTATCATATCTGTGCACTTAATGAGATATTTTTGGGAAACAGTATTTTGATAGTCAAGTTTGTAGCTTGCATAAAGAATCGATTGTTGAATAGTTTTTTTAGGATATTGTAATTTTTAAAATTAGATTAATATGAGGTCTTTGAATGTTCACATTGGGGTACATTTTAAATTATTCTATCGTATAGTTATTTACACTTTTTTATGTTATAATTTCTTCCATAGTTTAAAAAGGCAATTGTGAAATGTGTGTGTGGTTGCCAACAATTCAATTTATTGTGAAATAATATTTATAATCTGCATACATAAAAGACAATATATAGTTGAGGTCAATGAAGTGGCTTTTGTGTTACTGCTTGTGTGTCTATCTTTTAATGTGTTGCAAACTTTGTTTTCATCCAAAAAGGTGATTTCTGCTACTTTTTCTTGACTGAGATATTTCAACTAAACGTTTGTCAATTGCCAAAAAAACTATTTTCCTTCAATTTCAGGAAAGTGATCTAATAGAGTACATAATGTATATAAATGTTAAGGAACTGATACTCTATTGTTTAATATTTTCATCGATATTTTAGTGCTGTCATTAGCACAGAACAATATTTTGTAGACTGAAAATAGACTGTCCAAAATATGTAAAATTACTTACCTATGTCAGGAAACCTGACCAATGTTATCATAAAGATGCCAATCATATGGTGGTTGTGTTGAATTGTTTTTTGTTGACTGCAGCAAAGCACAGAAAGAGTCCAGAGCACTTAAGTTCAATTTATAGAGATAAAATAGTTTTTCTGTGCTGTTGTTGTGACTAAGAACTTTGTTGCAAAGATGATAATTGTTGGTTATTCTCTCAATCTTAGAATGCTCATGTATATAATAAATGACGGTTTTAATAGTAGTTCTTCTTGAACACTGTGATTCTGAATGGCGTTAGGACTTAATGATCAGGTGAAACATTTTGTCAGTATTTTTCTATGAATGTAACAAGCTGGTCTTGGTATGAATTGTCAGTAACTATTTCAACAAACGAAAACCTTTTTATAATTGTAAATTATAAGCAAGGGAAAGGCTTTTGGGTTCCTGGAGTATTTTTATATAGCTAGGGATGGAATTTTAGACTGTGATTGAGCAGTATTTTCTCTGTAACAAAATGTATGTACAATTGTTTTTAATTTTGTTACATTAAGCTTTCCATTTTTATAATTTCCTGTTTTATTTTCTACCATAATCTTGAATTGACTTTTTGAAAAATATACCCATTAACCCAAGATATTTTGCTTTAAAAATAAAATTATATTTTCTGGGGATGCACATTCATTATATGGTAAATAATATGAAATCCTTGCCATGTTTCTTTCAATATTTTTCACATTCATTGAGTGAAAAAATTGGTCTATTTTAGACTGGGTTAAAAGGCACAAAATTTCACTTTCTCTACATTAACAGTTGGTGATTTAATTTAAAAGTAACCATTTCAAAGATGGGAAAAATATGGTATTAAAACAAAGCTGCTGTAGCTTCTTTCAATGTTTTGGGAGCCACATATCAGAGGACAAAGATAGTTGGATATTTCACAGAATAAGAAAATTTTAAGTTGGATTCAGATGATTGGTTTAAAAAAGTTTCTTTTAAATTAAGTAGCTAGTCCCTTTTAATTAACCAAGCCAATCATATGGTAATCAAAGTTGAAATTTTGGTGCATATTTATTGTGATGTCAATAATGTCTATACATGGCATTTAAATTTACCTGGTGGCTATCTGGAACCTGGAGAACCAGACTAGATCATGTAGTTAACTAACAATTGGCATATCAGTTATACTTACTGTTATGCAAATTATGTTGCTGAGATTAATGTCATTCCAAATATTAAAATGTATATCAACATTGTAAATAAAAAGTTGAATCCTGAAGTTGTAGGTTATTTATGTTTGTAGATGGCACTATAGTGGCATATGAAGACTATAGGTGGAACTAGTGTTTTACATGTATACAAGTATCAGTTGAGCAGCTATGGCTAATCTTGGAAAATCCTTTTCAAAATTATTGAGTCCTTGCAGATATACATCTCTGTCTCGTAGTCCCAAGAGACAAGTCTTACATTCACCAATTAAGCCAGGATTAGGGAGGAAATGCTTAAAATTTTCTGAAGTGAAAGATATTCCTGGAATTATAGAACATCCCTTAAAAGAAAACTCAAGGTAATATCTCTCAACCTGTATTTTTATTTCAAATTTTTTAAATGAATATTAAGTGTTGTAATAAATCAACTGAAATACATTTAATATATTATAGAACTGACTAATAATATGAAAAAAATATTTCGACAATTGTGGCAGGATTACTACTGAACAAACACCCAGTAATACTTATAAATTCAGCCATAATAAACTACAGATTCCTAAACATGATGTTCCATTGATCACTTCACCTGTGACAAAAAAAATAACTGAGAAGGGAGTGGAAGGCATTAATTACAAACACATTCTTGGCAGAGGTAGATTTGGAACAGTCATAAAAGGATTGTACAAAGGTATTTATTTTTAAATTAAGAAATGAGGGAACTTTTTATCTCAGAAATACCCAGTTCTCAATAAACGTTATTTATTTTAGATGTTGAAATGTTAAGGTTTTAAACTTAAAATGTTGTATGAATATAATGTAATAGTATGATATGCAACAGAATTTTATGTACTGAAATTTGGATTTGATTGGGTCATCAAAAATTTACCCTATATAGTTTGGTAATAGTAAGAAAGATAGTAAACAGATATAATAATCATTAAAAATAAAAGCTGTCACATTTTTACCTGTAGTATAAAAGAAGAGACTACATTTTTTTATAATTTCAGTTTTACTCTATTTGAAAGATGTCATATTGTGAATGCATATCTTTCATTGACATTCTAAGTATGATTTTAGATAATATCTGTTGTTTTGGTAGATGCATTTTCATAGGTTCTTGGAATACAAAAAATTAATTTGTCTTTTATGAGATTTCTAATGCTTCTAAAAGTTAGGAAGATGCCAAATATTAATTTTTTTATCAGATTGGTAAAATGAACAAATAAGTTATGAATATGCAAGACTAAATGTATTTAGGGTAGTTAGATAACTGAATTATGAAAATTGAATATTTGGAAATGCAGTATCTCATTAGATGAATAAATTATCTCAACTGCTGAAGACATGATTTTGTGGAATAATAATTTGCTACAGATAATAAAAATGAACCCACATGCAATAAGAAAATTTATTTCTCAATAATAGAAACATGAATATCTTTGAAAGAAGCTTTATGTTACTCAAAATATGTTAATGTGGAACCTAATAGTATTTTCTGTTAAAATGAAAAGGGTAGAAGCTTCAGAGTTATTTTTAAGGAAAAATGCAAATACATATGGGCCTTGAGAAAGAAAACTGAAGTAACAAACATTTCTGCCCTTGGGCACTTATTTTCATCAAATATAAAACAAATTTTGATGGACCAGCTGGGATTCTGAAACAGCATGCTAAGTTCAGAATTGTCCCAAACTAACCTGGATTTTTGGTCACCCAACAGTATACCTATTTACAATTACATGTATTGTACCACATCATAACATTATTATGAGACCTTGGAAAACTTTCCTCTAAACCAGTAGTGTCCAATCTTTTTACATGACAAGCCACATTGGTGGTTGCAAATCCTTCATTGGGCCACATTGAAAGCTGCCAATTCATCGGCAGGCCAAGTATGAGTTTAAATTGGAAAATACATATATATTCTGAGATTACATATAAGTGAAAATCAATTCCAAATTAGGTGTTTATGGTTAACATTTTAATATTAAAAGTTTTACTAGCAAAATTTGGTACTTTGTGGTTAATGTGGCACCACCTCTACAGTGCCCCAAGGGGCGAGATTTGCAACTACAAGGTACTGAATGTGGCGAGTTTTGGAATTACTTGGAGCAGTACTCCATTGGAACTCAATTTGAACATAAAAGGAACTTTTACTCGACCCACCAGGTTGGGTGATTGGTGAAACTGTTTTTCATTCCTTCTCATATTAACTGTGCTGAGAGGCAGGGCCGTGCCATGGGTATGTGCCGCCCATGTGCAAAGTAGAAATTTCTGCACCCAACTAATTTTAAAAAAATATTACAGCTAGGGAAAAAAGTAGATGCAAACTCATAACAATTATATTAATATATTTATTAGTTACTAATGTATATATTATTAACATTTTAATATATTTTAAACAATTCTGAGCAAAAAATTCATATTTTATCATATACAACAAACAGTTACATGGTTTTTTGGTAACATGGTTACATTTTATCAAAAGCGTTACTTTAATAAACACTTACTTTGCGAGCTTTAATATAAGAAAAGTGTTTTATGACATCATCTATATCTGAATTCTCACAAAGCTCATATTCTATAGAAATAACAGATAAAGATTATCCTGTTTCATGGATGGTCGTAAAAAATTTTTATTATTTTTTATTTAGAGAACGGCCTTTTTCCAGATGCAACGGTAAGAGGAAGGGTCCATAATATACATAGTGCTGCTGAGACATTTGGAAATGTTGTTGGTGGATTATTTTCTACCATGTACTCTAAAATCTCAATCATATTCATACTAGGAGCCAAAAATGTTTCCAAAATTTCTAATTCATTCAACAAATCTATAGTGCTGATATCAAATTCATTTCTTGTAGCATTACTCAGTTTGAGCTTGTGCAAAACTTCAGTTTATCTTCTTGGCTTAATTTATTAAAATTTTACTTGACCCCACTGGGTTGGGTAGTTGGTGAAACTGTTTTTCATTCCTCCTCACGTTAACTGTGCTGAAAGGAGTCTCCATTAAAAAAAAAGGATATAGCTATAATTGATACTTGGGTAGTTATCGGTTATGTGGGCACCAGAGGCCTCTCAGCACAGTGAGGAGCATGTGAGGAGGAATGAAAAACAGTTTCACCAACCACCCAACCCGGTGGGGTTGAGTAAAAGTTTCTTTTGTGTTCAAATTGAGTTCCAATGGAGTGTTCCAAGTAATTCCAAATCTCGCCACATTCAGCACCTTGTAGTTCCATATCTCGACCCTAGATGGGCGCTGCGGAAGTGGTGCCGTGTTAACCACAAAGTACCCAAAATTTTCATAAAAATATATGAATTTGTGTGTTAAATTTTTTGGATTAATTTTTAATCATAGCTTCATGGGCCACTTCTGGCCCACGGGCTGTAGGTTAGGCACCACTGCTCTAAACAATGAGATATTTGAATGAAAGATTAAATAATTGTTTATAATCTATTTGCAAGTTCCTTAGCAAATTCAAGTTGGTGCTATATTTTAAAAAATTACAAATAGATAAAATAGGATGCTTTTAATTACTGCTAATATGTTAACTTCTGATATTATGACATTAAAATATTATCTTAGACACATCCACAGACTTAGAAATATCTATAATGACAAATATTTTAATGATGTCAGCTAAGTACAATGCAAAAAGGAATTTTTTGTTCAAATAAATCACTGCAAGTAGTAAATACATATAGCAAAACATGCAAAGGAAAACATTTTTATTGGTTTTTAGTACTGATTTGTTAAGTTTAAGTTATAAAGAAATAATCACTGAAGTAAACTTCAGTGCTATTTTAACAAACAAAGATTTTATTTCAGATCATCCTGTTGCTCTTAAAGTTATAGCAAAAGGGCATGAAAATATAAAAAAGGATCTTAAAGAAGAAAATGCTGTAAAATTAATACATCCCAACATAATCAGAGTTTTAAAAACAGTGTCTAGTGAAGGAAATTACGACATCATAATGATGGAGTATTGTAGTGGCACAAATATGCTGCAAAAAATTAATGATACTACATTTGCCTTGGATATGAAACGAATAATAAGGTGAAAATATAATTCATCTTTAGTCATGTATTCATCTTGTCTACTTTAATGTGGTAGAGGCAATTGAGCATTATTTTTCTAATAGCATTATAAGCTCATTTTGATCATTTCTCTGTTAGTTTAGATATGCTCTAGAATTGGGGTATGCATTGCAGCACTGCCATAGAAATAAAATAATACATTTGGATGTAAAGCCAGAAAATATAATCATTGATTCAGAAGATCATTGTAAGCTTTGTGACTTTGGAAGTTCCAGAATCTTGGATAATGAAAATGGTGTTAAAGCTCCTTGGCCAGTAAGTAAAATAACTGTGGCCTATATTATTTAGAACATTTTTATGTGTGATAATAAGACTGGTTGCAATGCTTGAATGAATTCCAGATGATTATGTTTTATTTCTAATGAATTAACATTAACATGAATTAACAGGTTTTTGTTTAAATATAAAAAATTGATGATCAGCATTTTATTAGCAAAATCCATTTACATAATTTTCCTTTATATAATTTTAATTAATTTCAGTTTGACATTAAACCAATTTGCCAAGAAATATATCATTAACATTTTACTTGTGAATTACTGCAATCTCATTCACTGCGAAAAGATTGATTTTATTTATAAACATTCCAAAAAGCATTAATCCTCTAAAACAGCTTAATTTTCAAGATTGACCTCATCATTGGTATGACCATTTGTGAATTGGTGTGTCCTTAGTTGGAATTCTTGATGTTAAAAATAAGATTTTAAGTTATGTTTTTAATAATATTTTTTAACTACATATGTAGCTGCTCAGATTGCTGGATTATATGCCCATAGCTGCTAAGCCATATCAGGAGGTTAAGTATATAATAAGATCATAATATACAGGCTATATTTTATTGGTTCAGATTTGGTTTCAGTGTAAATATCACCATAAATAAAAATGCTCTTATGGTTTTGTTTATATGTGTACATTACATATATTTTTAATTTTGGTTAAAATTGATGCAGAGTTTAACACAAAAACATGTAAAAAGAATTTTTTATTTCTTGTATTATGGCAGCCCTGCTTTCTATATCTATACTAAAATATCTTGATTTTGTTTTTTTATGTTGCACACCTCCTTCATAAGAAATTTCGTTGAAATCGGTTGGGCCAATTCCTTCAAAAATCACAATTACCGAAAAGTTTAACTTTGCAATTGTGGCACCCCTGCTGAGTTCCGATCTAAATCTATTATTTTGGTCATTAATATGTGTGAATATTGTGTGTTCCAAATTTTGTTGAAATCGGTTCAGCCCTTCCCTGATATATGCGTACAGACGGACAGGCATCACGAAGATAATAGTGCTTTTCAGCAATGACAAAAAGCACTAAATGGCAAAAAAATACTTTCTACAATCATCGTGTATTGCGCTCAAATGTGTAATCTTTAAAACAGTTCCAGTCCGAAATCGATGGTTTCTCTTTACGGGAAACGGAAATTATATCCTGGAGTCGAACTCGGATCTTCTTACGGGGCTTCTTCACCGCCATTGACTTAAATGCGTGATTGACGTATTCCTGCCAAATTTCAATCTTCTACATAGTCGGGGTGTTTATTAAAACACGTCATATGTAAAAACATCTCTATGGAGGACAATGTTGCTAATTAACCTTTTCAGAACGAAATAAATACCGAAAACTTGTTAAAGGCGTTATAATGAATCATCTGACTGATTCTAAACAGCATACTAACAACGTAGAGGGAATAATTAACCCGTTGCGTGGGAACATTTTGTCCTAGTTTGCGTTTGGGGCCGTTTTGTTCGGGGTCGTTTTTCCGGAGACGTTTTGTGCGGGGACGTTTTGTCCGAGACAGACAACAATTAGCTGTACTAGTACATATGAGAGCCATCAAAATAAGAACACAAGAAGAGAAAAATACATAAATTAACACATGTAAATATCTCTATTAATAAAAGCCTTACTCTGTGCCTAACGCTGACGTCATCAATGGTACTTTTTAACGTGTTTTAACAAACTTCACGATTAGGGGGAAGGTTGAAATTTCGCAGGAATGTTTTATTCAGATATAAAAATTAAATGATCAAAAAGACCCGGGTTCGACTCCAGGGGGTGATTTCCATTTCCCGTAAGATAACACGTAAAAAGCGACTTTTTTAAATGCAGACTTTTATTCTTTTGTAAATTCAAATTAGGAAGAATTGTTGTCAATTGTTGTCTCAACCCGCATACGTGTAATATATACGAGTGCATAGATTGCCTTAAATTATCGTTGGATTTTTCGCGAAATTCCGTAATCCTAATGGGATTGGGATTTAGTTTGGATTCTTTTGCTTGTCTAAACGACTATATCATCATCATCATGCTTCTGTCCGAAGACAGGTTTTAACTGAATCGCTGCCTCCATTTCTCTCTCTCCCTAGAAGCCTCTTTTATACCTCTATAAGTATTATATCCCTGCTTTATATTATCTAATATTCCTATTCTTTTTCTCCCTCTTCCTCTTCTTCCACTAATTTTTCCTTCTAAGATCGTCCTTTGTAAACACTGTCTTCTCAATATGTGCCCTATCCAATTTGCTTTTCTTTTCCTGATTATTTTTATTAGCATCCTTTCTTCTCCCACCATTTCTAATACTTCTTCATTTCTCTTCATCTCTGTCCATTTCACTTTCATCATTCTTCTCCATACCCACATCTCAAAACTTTCTAAATATTTTTCCTCCTTTCTCCTTACTGTCCACGTCTCTGCACCATAAAGAGCTATGCTCCATATGTAGCATTTTGCTAATTTCTTCCTTGTTTCTTAATTTATTTTCTTGCTTGTGAGAAGCTCCTTCTTCTCGTTAAATGCTGCTTTTGCCATTGCAATCCTACTTCTGATGTCCTGTGTACTACTTCCATCCTGTGCTAAAATACTGCCGAGATATTTGAAACTACTTACTTGTTCCAATTTTTGGCCATTTACCATTATATTTAATTCTTTATGTTCCTTTGAAACCACCATGACTTTCGTTTTTTCTGTATTGATCTTCATTCCATATTGTTGGCCAACCTCCACTAGTCTGTCTGTCATCCTCTGAAGCTCTTTCTCGCCTTCTGCTATTAAGCCCTGATCATCTGCGTATTTAATAGTGGTAATACTTTCACCTCCTATCTTAAATCCTTTCTCTTCCATCAATGCTTCTTCCGTTATTGTTTCTGCATAAATATTAAATATTGCTGGTGAAATAGAACAACCCTGCCTCACTCCCCTCCCTATTGAAGTACTTTCTGTTTCTTCTCCTTCAACCCTGACTCTAATCTTTTGATCAAAGTAAAGGTTTTTAAGCAGTCTTTTATCTTTCCAATCTATTCCTATTTTGTTTAAAATACCCAGCATTTTATCCCATTTCACTCGGTCAAAAGCTTTCTCCCAATCTACAAAACAAAAATACATACCTTTATTGACTTCTAGCGCTCTTTCTATCATCATCCTCATACATCCTATAGCATCTCTAGCCCCCCTTCCTCTTCTAAAACCAAACTGATTATCTTGCAGCTCCTTTTCTATTTTACATTCAATTCTTTTGGTTATTATTCTGGTTAGAACTTTAGCTGTATGAGAAATTAAACTAATAGTTCTGTAATCCTTACAACATTTTGCATTGTTCTTTTTCTCCAGTGGTACCATCACAACATCTAAAAAATCTTCAGGCCATATGCCAGTATCATATACTTGGTTAAAAAATTTTGTGAGTTGCTTAACTGCTTTAGACCCCAAAACCTTAAGAACGTCCACTGGTATATCATCACTCCCAACAGCCTTCCTTCTTTTCATGTCATCAATTGCTCTTTTAACTTCAGACTCGAGAATACTTGGTCCTAGCTGATCTTCTTCCACATCCTCTTTTTCATTTAATTCAATATTTCTTGGCTTTCCTTCTTTGTCATACAGAACCTCAATGTATTCTTTCCAGACATTCTTTACATTGTCTGGCTCCGATACTATTTTACCACTTTTGTTCATGATTCCTTTACGTCCTATCTTTCTTGCTTTTTTCTTGAATAGTTCCCTTGCTTTGCTATACTTGAGGTCTGTTCTACAAATTCTTTCACATTCGACAATCTCCTCGCATTTCTCATTTATCCACTGTTCTCTGGCTTTATCTGTTTCCCTTCTTAAAGCATTATTTAACTCCTTGTACTTTCTTTGGCCTTCTTCAGTGTTTATGTTCTTCCACTTTCTCCGCTCTTCCATTTTTTGCAGCATGGCTGCTGTGATCCAAGGTTTTTTGTTTCTTTCACCCGTTATCTTTCCTACCTTCTTTTCCATTACATCTTTAATGTTGCTATGGATGTATCTCCACTCCTCATCTACATTCTTCCTATTTTCTTCAGCTCTCTCCCCCAACCTTTCCTCCAGCTCAGTCATGATAGCCTCCTTGTTTTTAAGGAGTTCCTCTAAGTTCCATTTCTTGTTAACTCTTATGTTTCTCTTAACGCTCTTCAGTCTACATTGTATATTTGCCACAAAAAGATTGTGGTCAGAATCGATATCTGCCCCTGGTAGTGTTTTCACATTTTTAATGCAATTTCTAAATCTTTCATTGACTAGTATGTAATCTATCTGGTATCGTCTCTGGTCTCCTGGGCTTCTCCATGTGTAAAGTCTCCGCTGGTGATGCTTAAACCATGTATTAGTTACAATTAATCTATTTCTATGGCAGAATTCCACAAGTTTATCCCCTCTTTCATTTCTCTTCCCTAGTCCATATTTTCCCACTATGTTATCTTCCTGTCCCTCTCCGACTACACTGTTCCAATCTCCCATTACTATGGTGGTGATCCTTCCTTTTCCCTCCTCCTCCAATATCTCCATAATCTGTTCATACATTTCATCTACTTCGTCGTCGCCAGCATTAGTTGTTGGCATATACACTTGAATTATAAGCATTTCCACTGGCTCCATCTGAAGTTTTACAGCTATTAATCTATCATTAACTGTCACTACCTTGCTAATTCTTTCAGATATCTCTTTTCTCATTATAATCCCCACTCCCCTTTCCTTTTTCTCTCCTCCCGAGTAAATAATCTTAAATTCGTCTGAATTTATCTCGCCTTCTCCTTCCCACCGAACTTCACTAAGACCTACTATACCTACATTATTCCTTCTCATTTCCCTTTTTAAGTTCTCTAGTTTACCCCCTGAATTCATAGTCCTAACATTCCATGTGCCTATTTTTAATTTCTCACTACTTGCTTTCTTATTGATGTTACATTTCCTCTGTGCATCCCCTAGGGTAGTCCCCACCTGGAGATCCGATTGGGGGACTATTTTACCTCCGGAATATTTTACCCCAGAGAGATCCATCGAGGTATTTGCAACTTTTCAGCCTATCATGGGAAATATAATGAGGTAGTTTCCCCTTGCTTTCCTCATCGCAGTTTCACAGAGTGATTACCCATCTGTAGCTGTTCAGATCCACATGATCACCACCTACAGAGGTACTGTGCAAGCTGCTGCCCTTGCACAGGGGGATGTAAAACCCCCAAGACTGCTTCTTAGTCTGTCTCTTCCCCTCAGACCTTTCCGGCTTGGATGGTCCTACCAGGAGAATTATCTCCCACCGGCATAGCTCTTTGGTTCGTAAGAGAACACAAACCCTCCCACCTCTGTAAGGTTATGCAGTCCTTAGGGAGGGAAATGACTATATAAATGTAGAATAATAGAGAGGGGGATGTGGGGAGGGAGATAGAAAGGAAGGGATATAAAATGGAAGGTACATAGAGAGTAAGGGATTTATAGAATTAGAAAAGGACGAGAGGTAGAGAATTAGGAAAGGGTGGGAGGAAAGAGATAAAGAGGGAGCCAGAGATAAAGAGGGAGAGCTATGGATTGGGACAGGAGGGATGAGAGAGGAGAAAAGTGAGGCAGAGAGAGGGAGGGAGAGAGAGGGAGGGAAGGGAGAGAGACAGGGAGGGAGAGAGGGACAGCGAGAGGGAGGGAATATTATCCTTTTTTATTATTATTACTTCATTTTTGACAAGGGGCTCATCATTGGAGAAAACAGGATTGAGAAAGAAATTCTCCCAAATCTCTATTATGGAAAAATTTATACTGGCTCTTATTCATTAATTACAGCTGTTGTTATTCATTTCTAAGTTCCTCGTTGAATTTCAATGGACAATTACACTAGAAAAATAAACGAATTTTGTGATTATCCATAATAATGAGTTATGATTACTTAAGATGTATGGTTTCAGTATGATTATCAGTCTTACGACTGGTTTTTCAACTATATAGTAACAGAGACCCATCATATGATGGGCAATACACTAGTAATATATAAGTTCGATATTAGTATTTTCATGAATATAATGGAAGCATAATAGAAGATTATTAGGATACATGGATTTAAAAGTCAGAATCAGGCTTTTGATGTTATATATTCATTGACAGTATAATAACATTCTTTTAGTAGAAAATTCTTCAGTGAATTTCTGAGTTTGTTTAAATCATCTAAATTTTTGATTGTCCTAGGTAATTTATTATATAATTTGGTAAACATGGCAGCAGGCCCTCTAGAAAATATTAGCTTTTTATTGTGTTCCATGTGAATGCAAGGCCTATTTTTAGAAGTCAAATGTGCAGCTGTATAATCAATTCTGTGCAGTTGCTAGTTCTCTTTTTCAATTAATACATGAATCATGATGCCATGAATAAATTATATTCGTTGTTGCGGATTAGGTATCTTAGTATCTGAACCCGAACCACTCTAATGGCCTAATTCAGGGGTTCTCAACCTGTGGTATGCGTACCACAAGTGTTATGTGAACCAGTGCAATGTGGTACATGGAAAAAATAAAAACATGGTTTTGCCTATATTATTATTATTATGGTGGTATGCAAACATTTTCATTTTTGATTTGGTGGTAAGAAAATAAAATAGGTTGAGAACCCTTGGCCTATTTAGTTAGATTGTTTCACACTAGGTGGCATGTTTAGTTTAGTTTAGATCGTTTCTCAAAAGGGGACTCCATCAGCACGCCAGCTGCTGCATTTTGGATATTTACTGAATTCACTGATTCAGTTCAACTAGCTTTTCTTTTCTGCTTAAAAGTAAGTCTTACTTTGTCATAAATTCTATATGTATATAGTTATATAAAAATAATTAATTTAGATTGAACATTACTTTCATTAGCAATGAGCCGAAAAGAAGGAAACCACCAATGGCAATGAAGTATTTTGGATGTTTATGCTGTGCAGCTCCAAAACATCAGAGGCAGCATCAGCTCAAAATATGTCTGTACCTTCTGCTTATGCCAACAAAAATGATACAATACATGATGTTATACCCTTGGAATCTATATCTACAATAAATGTTGATAAAACATTTTAAAATACAAATATGGGTAAAGTATTTCTTGATACAAATTTTGATAACACATTTGAAAATACAAATGTAGGTAAACCACTTCAAGACATCATCAAACCTAATATTAAATATCTGAAAATTTGGAATAATAGTGGATGAAAATATTTTCATTGTGTTGTGTGCCTAAAATATCCTGATATCATAAGAGAAAAGCTAAAAATCCAAAAATGTCTGCTGTTGCATCACAATATGGAACCATTTACAGGAAAGATACTGTTGAACATCATTTTAACACTCACTATCACAAAGATTATGTGAAAGCTGACAGAATAAGTTTATTTAAAAAATGAATGCTCCTATTCGACCAAAAGATGCTCCAATCGATTATCATATGAACATATCCAAGGAACAACTTGCTAACAGAATTGGAGTTTCAGCTATATTGGTTTACAATGATGCAAAAAGATTAACATTGTCTGCATGGAGTTGACCATTACGTATTGTATGTGCCAAAGCTGCAAATTTTTATCAATTTAATGCTCTCCCTCAATCACCTAATTTCAATTTACAATATATCACTCCACCTTCACATTTACACATACATACTTAACTGTATTGTAGAATCTAATATTACAATATTGAAGGAAAAGATCAACAGCAGCTTAGCTTTGTCACTGAGAATTAATGGCTCAGTTGATAGAACAAATATTGATAAAATTTACATGCTGGGGAAAATTGTCTACAAAAATGGGCAGAAAGAAACATTGTTTTTAGGTGAAATCAATGCAGCAGGGACGTTGAAGGCTACAAAAGAGGCATTTAGTGACAATTTTGGGGATTACAGATGGCTGTTTAGAAATGTGTCATCTCTAGTGATCGATGGTGCTAGTATAACCATCAGGGGAAAACAAATGGCCTGTGGAAGCTTATTGATGACAAGAAAAGGGAGCTAGGGTCACCACAAATTATGAAGATATGATGTGGAGGCCACAAAGCCCAATTAGCATGGAAAGATATGAGCAAAAATATTGTTGAAGTAAACAATGTTTTCCAAAATTTAGTAGGGATTTCAACATATTTCCACTAATTAGGCCTTCAGACAAGTAAATTGAAAGCCATTGCTAAAGATGCAGAACTGTCTCTTTTAACAATCCCAAAATTATTTGAAGTGCGCTGGATTGAATTTTTGCATCAACTTTTATTTAGAATTTTAACACCCTGGAATGTTTGTCCTTAGTTTAGCAAAAATAATTCTACAGGGGAATGTAAAGGTTTTTACAAATATTTAACAAAATTTGACAATCTAGAGTTGAAGGCAGTTCTTGTTGATATTTTACAAATATTTTCAAGATTTAAAAAAAATCCAAACAGATAACAATTGCTAATATGTCAGCACATTTAAAACCATGTTTGAAGGCCATTGATGAACTTCAGAAACATATTTTACCGGGAGGATGAGAAGATACTTTAAATGGAACAATAGAAACAAAGACAAAGATAATACCCCAATAAAATATCTTAAAGGTATAGAAATATGGACACTTCCGCGCCACAGAAAAGAGCATCATCTGTCAGCAACAGGCACAGAGTTTCTGTATTAGAACTGAAATTATTTGGGTAGAAGATCAGAACCAGAAGTGGGTGAATATTTTGTCAACTGCAGGGCGGTGCTGAAGAACCGTTCTCTGAAAGTAAAGGATGACTTGATAAATTCATTCATTGTCAAAATTTGCACAGCATTAAAGTAGTGAGGAAGCTGCAAGTGCAGACCATGCTGCTGCTGCTGTCACATTTTCCAAGGCATTGCTACACATTGTAGCAGCCGAAGGATACAGCCTGAAGCAAGTTTTCAACGCCGATGAAACCAGATTTTTCTGGAAGAGGATACCTTTGCACAACTACATTAGCATGGAAGAGCAAAGTACAGGTTAATGATTCTTTTATGTGGTAATGTGAGGGGAGATTTCAAGTGCAAGCCATTGTTGGTATATTGCTCACATAACCCATGAGCTTTAAAGGATGTGAGCAGGAAGACATTGCTGGTGCATTGGGCAGCCAACAAGAAGACATGGGTGACAGGACAGATTATCAAGGAATGGTTTAAAAACCATTTCATCTTAGAGGGAGAACGATACTGCAGAATGGAGAATCTTACCTTCAAGATATTGACCATCCTTGATAATGCATCTGGCCACCTGAAGCATCTCACTACAATCAACCCTAATGTCTTATTTCTCCCACCAAATACGACGTCTCTTCTCCACCCTCCTGATCAGCGAGTTATTTTGACTTTCAAGGCTTTCCAGAGGTTCCGCACTTGGTCACTTTGTCACCCACAATAGTCACCACTTGTGCTTGTCTGCTTCCTTTTATTTGTGAGTATATTTTATGGTGTTTATTGTTTTAATTTCGTATTTAGTGCCTAAGAAGTCATTATGGAGCGAAAGAAGAACGTCTTGGAGGGGAGTTAGAATTGCTTGTGGAACATATCCCTATCTTTTACATGTAAATATGGGTTCTGTTTATGCGAATTCGCTTTCTGCGTCACTTTCCTGGAATGCAACCCCTGCATAAAGAGAGGGAAACCTGTATTAGCTGCCACTCCTCATTCCACGGATGTTGAAAGATGCATTATTCCCAACAACTTGCTGAACACATCATTAAGGTCTTTTATAAATTTAAGTACCAAGACTAAATATTTATGTGTGCATTTTAGTATACCAAATGTCATGGATTGGGACTCAAAGAAAATTGTTCTACTGTGGCTCAATAAGCAAAACTGAGGGCATCATGAAAATATTTCAAACAGAAAGAGTAAGTGCCAAGAGTACTTCAAAATGATATTTACTGAGTCAGGGACAACAGAAAATTAAGATTGATGTGTCACAGAAAAAAAAAATAAAAAGTTTCGATTGACTTTTTTCACAAATATTATTAATATAATATTTATCTTGTTTTCTTATTACAACTAACTTGTCCTTTAGTGTGATTTATTATGTAATGATTTATATTTAAGATTGTTAATTTTGTAAGAATATTTTAGTTACTTTTTTAAATAAAGTAACAATAGTTTTAAGTTTTTTGTTTGACAGTAAATATTGCTATTTTTTATATTATTTTATTTGAGTTCTGCATAATATTACTAAGATTTCAAATGTGGTTTTTCTTGTGTGTCATCTTAATGTATGGGCACACCAGGGAGTATACTGCAGACCCCATACAAACAAGGGCTCCACATACACAAAGGCCTTTTTATATGATGTTTTGCCGTGATGTTTCTAGTATTACAGTTTTTCCGAACTTAATAAAAAATGCGCCTCCAACGATATAATGAGCCCAAAAAATTGATTTATGCAGCTCTATATTTCCCTTAAAATAGGCTCTGTGTGAATGTTATTTTGACCTCTAGTGCTATAGTTATGTAGGTATACTGCTATTATTTGAAGTAGATGAAAATTCTTTTAAATAAGAACTACAAGGCAGTAAATATACACACATGAATAGATAACATGTCCAATTTAGCAAATAGTGGTTGACATGAAGTTCTGTTAGGTGCATCAAGCATACATCTTTTGGATGATAAAGACTTGATGTAGTATTGATGGTGAGATGATGATGCCGTAAGTGGCTCTTTTATAAAAATAACTGTAATGTACAGATTTTAGAACTTCCTGAAAAATGGAGTTTTTTAAGAAATCTTATGCAATAGAAGGCTTAATTAAGTTTAGGTAGGTACCTAGGAGTTTGGATGCATGTAATGACCATTTACCTGATTCCTTAATGTAAAGACCCAGAAATTTGGTGTGGGGAAAATGTTTTCACCAATTAGTGTAAAGGATATTTCATTTGGAGCATTTGAAAATAGTATCAGTTAGGTTTCATTGCAATTGAGTGAAAGTTTGTTTGCATGGCTCCAATCCATCATGTAACTCATAATCATTTGGCAATTTTTCATAGCTGATTTAATGTTATGCACAGAGATTAAGAAGTTCATGTCATCAGCAAAGATTATGCTTTTGACATCATGAAACAGTTTTTGTTAGAGTGGAAAATGAAAATACTAACAGTACCAGATTTTGGGGCGAGTTAAAAAAGGGAGTGTCTCATTTGCTTTATTTAATCTTGATCAGAAGAAAGAGTTTGATAAAAGGTGAACTGGTCTTTTCACTAACTGCTTATTGCAGAAGCTATAACTAATGTTTAAGACTAAGACCATTATTTAACTAATTACATTGCCAGTTAGTTTGTATTATCAACCCTACTTTAAATTAAATAAATGTTAATTCACATGAATATTTTGTAGCTATTAGAGTTCATATTATTTGATATTAACATGATTAGCCAATTTCTTACCTTTGCTATAATTCTAAAATATAAGTATTAATTTATATTTCATAACTTTATCAACATTGCCCTGAATTAAAAAATACATTTTTTATTTGTTAGTACACACTGAAGATAAGTAATTTTTCCTAAGCTGCGTTTGGTTATAATTTTGTTCTTGATTAAAATTTTGATGTGATTGTAATTTTTAGTGACATAAGTATCTGCAATTAATGAGTTAGTGGGATCAAATTCATTTATCAAGTATTGATTTTTGTTAAAAAATGCAAGATTTATCATTTAACACCAATCAGAGTTACATGCATGCCTTATTTTAAAGAAGCCATATGCTTAATAATTCAGTATTTAAATGGCAGTGATGTTTTAAGAGCCTTGACATTTGCTCAAACAATTTTCAAATGTTTTCATTTATTTAATAATTTGTAGTTTAAAAATGCATACTTGTTTTGAATAATAACCAGTGCTTCAGGGGTTTCATGTTATTATTTACCACATGGCTCATTTTTTATTTTTATGAGGACTCCAAATAATAAGCAACGGATCATCAAATATGAAAGCCAACTCCTGTAACTTTTCTTGGATAAAATATCTAGAACCAGGTTATATATATACTTATAGTTCACTCATTGACTCAAGTCAAATAACAAGTTCATTATGATTTGCTTCTTCACTTTTCTATAAGAAAAACACCTCATGTGCATTGACATCACTGCATAATATAGTCTCCCAATGTAAAAGTAACCAAATCTCTTGCACAATTAATTTCTTTTATTTTTGTAATGATTCCTCTGTTACTCCCCTCCTCAACTGCAGTCGCATAGTTATGCAATTGTTCCCCTGGTAATGATACAATGGGATTCTTTTAAATTGTAAGTATAATTCAGCAGATAAATATACCCATTCTCAGGGTACACCTGTATATGCAGCACCTGAAGTGTTACAAGGCTACTATGTGACATGCAGTGTTGACATATACTCTTTTGGCATAACATTATGGCAAATGCTTTCAAGAGAGAGGCCTTATTTAGGAGAAGATATACACTCAGTGATTTACAAGGCAAGTCTTCTAATTAGTTCTCACACGAACTATATAATTGGTGAATTAATTATAGATATAAATATTAGTTAATAGTAAGATACATGAATGCTTGCAATACGTCTAGAAGGCCAAATGGTGATACAAAATAACACTTACTTCCTAATAGTGCATTGAAATGATTTTTTAAAAATATTTCAGGTAGTAACGCAAAATTACCGACCAAAGTGTCTAAAAGCAAAAGATAAGGAACAAATCAAGTATATTAAACTATACGAGGATTGCTGGAGGAAGGACTTCAAAGAACGGCCAACCACAGATGAAGCAATATTATTTTTATTAAAAATTTAGAAAGGAATGCCATTATTCTTTTACATGGTACTAGTCTTTTACAAGAATAGAAAGAAAATGTTTGTACAATGTTCACAGTTTTGTAAACAAAAGAAAAACCCGTTTATGGGCTTAAATTACCCTTAAAGAATGAACATAATTAATTACTTCTATTTCATATCGTAGTTGCACTTATTTTGGTTCTTATAATATCTGCTTCGAGTCTGACAGGAACAAAAGTATCGATGGTTTGGCATATCGCAAGGTATGTAGCAAAAATACCATTGGTTGTACACTACTACATTTTAATGGATTTAAATGAGTTCAACATTCTCTTTGTAGTATAAACAATAAAAATTAAAAGAATTTTTATAATCCGTATTAGGATGATTTTCATTTTTGATACAAAAAATATATTGGCGAAGAGATCTTGGAGCAAGTTCAAATATCAGGTGGATCTCCCCCTGGTATTAACTGTAACAAAAATAGTAGTAGTATTAATATATATGAGTTTGCATTTAGTCATGCCATTACTATATAGTTTTAAGAAAAATTTTAATATATACCATGGTAATATTAGTTCCATTTAGAAGAATTTGGTCGTGGCGTGTAACCCTTTTTCCCTCTGTCGTCGTTTCATACTCTATTACATCTTCAAGTAATATATTCACAAAGTCATCAAAACCTAACAACGTTCCAACAATTTCCTTGTCATTCTTCATTACTATATGAATACGAGATCCAATACATTTATCCACCAACTCTGCAAAAGCATAGAAACATGCAACTCTACTATTTTAGTTAATTAGGATAAAAGATGATTCATACTGATATAAGATATTTATTAATAAAATGTACAATTATTATATATTCAAAGAATATTTATAGTTTACTTAATCAACTTCATTACCTAAAGGTAATATCGTGGTAGGATTCGAATTAACGGAGGCCGCCATTTTGACTGCTGTGACAAGTGATTCGATAAGCGAAGGTTTTGGATATAACCAATGAGAGGAAGTTTAAGAAATCTTTCGTAGTTGAAGCAATATGGCGTTGTGAGCAGACGTACTAGTAGTTAGTCGCCAGATTTCCGATGTTTCGGAGAGGTTATGTAGATCATAATTGTGGATGGTGATTTGTGAATTAGTGGTTAAGAAGAAATTCTGAAGGATACCACAAAAATTCTGGTGAGTATTAATTTTTATGAAGAGTTTAATAGAGGTATATGTTTTGACAGCCATACCAATGCATGCATGAGTGTCACCTACTCTAGTATTGATGTTGGGTATGATGTCTTTTTCAAACTTAACCATTGAAAAATGAATGAATCGTCTGGTTGCAGACTGTCATTCTTTAAATAATTTATCTGTAATCAACTGGCTATTTTCGAATTGTGGCTCCGTGATGGAATTGCATTGTCTGTAAATAACGAGTCGGAATAACCGACAGCATTCGGTCATGTCTTCAGAAACATTAATCTTTTGTTGAGCATTTAATTGATATAGTTTTATCGAAATACGAAAAAAACCTAAGCTAACGTATATTTTAAGAAACTTGCAGTAAGGGGAAGGCTAGGCCTATTCATGACGGCTTTGTTTACTTCTGATTTTGTAGAAGATAACATTTATTAGGTATTACAGATGTACAGTGAGAAAATATTATATAATTATTAATTATTATAATCTTGGCTGGCAGAATTATAATGCTTTTGTAATTTCATGGAACGTTTTATTCATTCCAGTGGGCTGATTTGGCTAGCCATTTCTGTGAAATTTTATCAATTATGCATTGCATGTGTGCATACATCCAATATTTAGGCATCTTTCAAAATGCTATCCTTGTTTCATGCCGTTCTGAGCAATTTTTAGTACCAGAAAGGCCGTTGTTACTCTTGTTAACATGGTTTTACATGATCCCATGCAGTTATACTTTAAAGTAGTAAACTTGTTCATTAAGCTCCGTTATTAAAACTGGGAAACCATGTTGATTTTTCTTAGATTTTATATTTTTTAAGTTTTATAATAGTGATATAAATAATTTATGTTGAGTTTAATTCGTATAAATTGCAAATGCATTGAGAAGTTGATCATTGAACAATGCCAAAAATAAAAATGGCTTAATAACATTTTGTTCAACATCTGAAGGTTCCCCATATAGTAGCTGAGAAGGCTTATTTTGAGGCTTAAACATTCATTATTAAATTCTCACGTGTTATAAATTATATCAGTGGGCAATGAGAAGAAGTATGAATTTTGTGTTTTGTACTTTATAAATCCTTACTGTTTCATCGGCGCTGTTTCAGTTTATATTACATATTCATTCATTTACTGTGTCATTTAATCTAATGCTCGTATTAAAGTGCCAGTGTTGTTTTAACTAATGCCAGGAGGAACACTCGGATTCTAAATTTTATTTGTGCTTAGTAAGTTATTTTCCAGTATTCATTCGTTTAGTTTTGTTAATAGAAATTATTTTTTGGGATGCCTTTATTCAAGCAGATTTAGCATATATATTGGTATGTCGTCAAAATTTATTGAACTACGTTTTAGAGTTGTGTTACCTAATCTGATTTTTGTTTTCATTTAAAAAGTAATTCATTTTGCTAGTCGAGGTTATTATTATCAGCAACCATGATTTGTTTTTCAGTTTTTACATATTTCGTTGAGTCGCTATTCTCAGCAATTGTCGCCGATATTTCAATATTTTTCAACCTGTCCTTAGTCTTTCTTAAAAGATTAGTTGAATTTTTTCTTTATTTTGAGTTCATGTTGATAAATAAACATAGTTTCAAAACATTGTATAGTACAGGAAGCTCTTTTGTCCTCGTTTTAGATAGTTATTAGCAGTGTATACCGTATCTTTCATTTCTTTTTTCTGTCACTAAATATATGTAATGGGATAATTTACATGGTTAGAGACACTTTAAAAGTTCAACTCCCATAACTGAGATATTCTGAATGATTTTGCTGATCATCTGTAATTTTCGTAAATTTTTTAACAGATATTCCTCCATAATGAACCACCTTAATAGCGATTAATGCCCCTAATGGAATTCCTGTTATTAATTTAATTCTTAATATGTTGATCTTGTTTTTCTCAGTTATTTAAATTTTATCATTTTTGAGTTATGCATAGGTAGTTCATATACTTATTGAGGGTTGTCTTGTTTTACCTTAGATATTCTAATGCAGGGCTCGACAAATTTTCTAAAAATCTAGGCGCCACCTCCAAAATCCAGGAGCCAGCGCAGACGTTACGTAGTTTTAATAGATTTTTTTATCATCGTCAGAAAAATAAATGTTTAATAATTCAGACACGAATCTGCTACAATAATTAAGCCATGCACATTTATTTCTGTCGCGTTATGTAGCAGAACATAATAAAGTGAGCCTTGTTCATCTGAAAAAGTCGAATGATATACTGAAAACATGTAGTTAACGAACAAGAATAAAAATTTGCACTTATTTTCAGGAACTTGCATGCTTCCGATAGATATATTCTATTTTGCTGCTCCTGCTGTTGAGCCCGATTATACAATACGACTACAGCACATGACTACAGTATAACCATAACCTAACTACAGCAAGCCTATACAATATCTAGGCGCCAGCATGAAAATCTTAGGCGCCATGGCGACCTGGCGCCCAGGATTTGTCGAGCCCTGTTCTATTGTATTTTTCTATTAAACGATGAATTATATATTTTATGTTGCAGTTAATATAATTGAGAAAAGGTTGCTATTTTCTGTTTTTAAATTATTTTAATTACCCATTTCAAATGTATATAACTAGTGGCAAATTTGTCTTCTTCGACGAGAATATTTTCTGATGATAGCGAATTTTAAATCCAGGTTTTAAAAATTACAGTGGATGAGTTTCATCGTGTTATCTTCTCGTTAGTAACTAAATTACTAGTGCTTTTGTATGTAGTCCATGACAGTAGTTTATTTCCATATAAGTTGCCAGTAGGGCCGTGTTACCTCTTTGAAAATAGAGGTGTATAATAGCACACATTTGTCTCATTTTATTGTAGTGTATGGAAATTAAAATATTAGAGTATTTCATTTCCATTTGACTTAATATTACATTTATAAATCCTTTTTTTATATTTTTTAATAAAAGTGTTTTTTTCTCCGCCCCTAAAATGACTACGCTGGAAAGAAAGAAATTGTAAATTCGCTGCAGTTTCGTTGCCTTATTTGTAACGTGATTAAACCAACGCACAATCTTTCTGTTGTCGAATTCTTTTTTGTATATGTTCACTTTTTATTTCAAGTTTATATGAGAAATTGTGTAGGACTCGAAAAAATTGCATATATTTCATGTTAGCAGTAAGGTGTTGGAACAATCAAAATGGGACGTATTTAAAATAACTATACGTTTAAAACAGTCAAGATATAATCTTACAGGTGAAATGTGCTTTCATACTGAAGTTGAGCCAGTTTGTTCTACATTTTTAAAAATTACATTTTACAGAGCCTATAATCAAAAGTTGATCGAAAAATCTTCTAAAAAGTAGTTCTGGCTTAATAATGAGATTCGTTATTATTGTTATGCTTATGTGATATTTTGGTGAAATTTAAAGTACCTTTTTTATTTTTTATATTAGAAATTGATTGAGTTGTTATTTATTCAGCTATCTATGGTTATATTCGTTTTACGAATGTAATAATTTAAGATTTCATGCGCAAGTGCAAGTAATTTTGCCTTGTTCTATTCATAACATAATCCCACTAGATTTCAAATTGTTGATCCTGCTGATTTATGCATCGTGCAATATATCTCAGGACTTCTATATACCGTCTAGAAACTGAAAACTTTTTTTTATGTCCTAAGGGTCTGCATGGGATGGGTGTTTCATATCTTAAGTTTTCGTCTACCATCGTCCTTTGCGGGTAGGAATGCGTTTTTCTATGTTTAACCGCAATGTGAACCCCTTCATTTACTGATTTTGACCTTGCCGAGAGGTAACCGACCACCTGTTTGATTTGGGATGGGAGCAATGCAGCGGCGTTACCAGGCCCTCGGGCCTCCTCCTTACCGTATTCCACCAGGAGCTATCGCTCGTGATTGCATTTATGCCTTAGTCATTGGGGAATTCATCTTATATTGTGATTACAGTGTGGTAGAATGTTGCGAGTGGACATCTTCTGAAGGATACAGATAGTAGTGAATTATATTATCTACGTAACATGTAATTCAGACCATGTAATCTATCATTATCCCCACCACAACGTTCATAGGTAGGTAAAAAAAGTTTATCGTATGGAATTGTTGCAGTATAATCCTGCTGTTAAACACGATGCAATAGGTTTAAAGCAGTGTTTCTCAAACTAGGGACCGCGGCCTCCTAGGGATCCGCAAAATTATTTCGTAAGATGAATAAATGCCAAGAAAATAAAATTTTCACGAATAATTAACTTTTATCACGGAATTTTTGTAAATACGATGTGATAAAAATTACTAATAGTTACATGAAATGAAGAAATTTGAAATAAAGTTTCTTATTTTTACCCTTCTCAATTCAAAAGGGGACCGCATGATATTCAAAGGGGGCCGCGACTATTGAAAGTTAAGAACTACTTATTTAAAGGATGAAGCATTTATTGCATTGACTAAATATTTAGCTTTCCCAGCAACTTTCTAAACGATGTTAAAATTTCTTTTCTTTACCCATTAAATGCTGCGCCGCTTAGTCAATGAACTTGTGACCTTGCTTTTATTTCATGCGACGATCACTCGCATTTGTAAATATTTCCGACGTCACGCCGCTCTCGATTTTCGTAAGAGTGGCCTCTTTTGATGATTTTAATTTGCTAACCGGTTTTCTTCATTTTTTTTCAACTGAAATATAATTCGCAATGAAAGTGGAAATTGCTAGTCTGGTTTCTTTGTTCAAGAACGTCCGTATCTCAAATTTTACTTTCATTTCCTGTTCTCAAGGAAAAAAAAAGCAACGGGCGTGAAATAATGGTGGGAAGATATTTCGCGCTTCAACTCGCACTATAATTAACGGTCTCGTGAGGAAAAGAGATTTTGCAGGAGCCATTTGATCGTTCGAGAGGAAGCTTAGGCGGTCGAAATTGCTGTGCATTTTTTCAATCGCTAATTGTGTTTTTCTGCGTCGTTTTTCGATACAGTAACAATTTTTATTTTATTTATTTGGAGTAAACGATCCTCGAATCGTGCAGAATTTATGCAAAAGTCTGTAACATTTTAAGAATTCGTTAAGAGTCGATTAGTTCAGGGACTTGGGCCATGTCAAACAAATATTTCCCTTCTAATCAAACGTGAATTAAAAGGTAAGTTTTAAACTTCATTGTCAAATTTAAATATTACTTGTTACATACAGTTTAATTTCGCTTTTGCCAAATATTTCTGTTTTGAAACCAACTTTTTAAATGTCCAAATGAACGATTGTGGCTTCGTGATTTCATTTTTCTTTAGATTTTTCCAAATTTTATCAAGGTGAATTCGAAAAGTTGTAATTGCTGAGAATAATTTTCGAATCTTTCTGCCCAGATATCTACTCCGTATTTCTCTTATATATTCTCTGGTATTTTGCATATTTTATCCCAGTTATGCTGTATATTTATATTATGAATAATTTCTAATTCGTTCGGTACATTTATCAGCTCTGATCCTTTAGTTTGTAATAGCTGGTCGCAAATCCACCTTTGTCAACTGATTCAATTTTCGAGGCCGTTTACTACGTCATCACTTAATTCTACATTTGTTGAACGGGTGATTAGCGGCAGATCATGTCCGTGCGGCCCTCGTGAGTTATATTCGGCCTTGTTAGTATCAGCGCGTGATTACGAAAGCCATCTGTTCCATCTCTTCGCTTTGGGAGTGTAATTGAGGAATACGTAGGTGTCGTCGAGAGGCAGGTTGTCTGGCTGCGCCCTTCTACGCTCTCTCCACCACCTACCCTATACTGTCAGAGGACCCCCTCTCCGGTTCTCCTTAACTGCCATAACCAGCGTCACTCCTCCCGTACAATATTCTTGCTGAAGCTCTCCTGCCCACCAAGGCCTCCAGGCCAGTTTTCACTCTGTATATTGATTTCCGTGGTCCGCACTGCGAGAGCCGCTCTCCCGACCGACCAAATAACATACGGACGGATCTCGGCCGTGCGCTCGCGTGTGCTGCTGCAAGTGCACGGAAGTTTTAGGTGGCAGGAGGGAGAAGTAAATTGGAAGGAACCCCATCCTCCCCTCTTGGTGATTGTTGTCGCTTTCATCGATCACCAATCGAGACAAGTTCTCCATTTCTCCCCCTCTCGCATTGACATTCACTGTCATTCATTAGCTTTATTCTCTCGGAGGGTTTCCTGTACATTCTTCCCTTCCTGCGTAGAAATAGGGAAGCACTTGATCACGACCTAGGTTTTCCGCGAGATTTGCTGTTTATATTCTTTTTACGGCGGCAAAAGTTTTTGGAATCCACAAACTTCAAAATTCACAATTTGTAATGTTTGCAGGTTTTTTATTGTTACTCAAGTTGAATGACTACTTTACTTTCGGTTGACAAGGTGTTACTTTCGATTTTTCGTTGTGTGATATTTAGCTCATCTTCCGCATAACAGTTTGAGTCGAGATTGTTTTAATGCCTCCTTGAAAAATCATTACTTGATTGGGTAATTTTAATGATAGAACTTTATTTTTCTTTGGGAGTATTTAATAAAGCATTATTTTATAAACTAATTATCATGAGAATAAATAGCTTTATGATTGAACGTCGATTAAATCTTTGATATATTACTAAATCTTCAGTTCAACTCATCCAGAATCATGCTGTATTATTCTGGGTAGATTTTCCACATGGCGACCGCAAACATTCGTTTTTCCTTTCCATGTTGTCCACAAAATTTTAAGTTTGAATGCTAAATGTATGTATGTGTATGTGTGAAAGAGAGATAAATTTTTGTAATGTATGCCTACCAAACTAATAATGAATGCTTAAATGTCAGTGCCTTTTCAGAAGCAAGTCGTGATGTTGCCTCCATCTCTTCTTGTCCTACTGCCCTACGAGGGATATTGGAAAGCGCAACGCAGCTTTTGCGTTGATGTAAATGGCTTTAGTGGATTTTCCATAGTACTAGGCTTCGTCGTGCCGATTTGAATTCAGTGGCTGCGAAGCCTTCTCTTTTCATAGGCCATTTGAACCTCCCGACCCTTCGCCCCTGAGTGTGACATCGAGGGACTGAGTTTGAAACGGAGTTGGGCACGAGGGAGTAATGCGGTGGTTGTTGGTAGTGCGGTGGGAGATAGTGCGCAAGGCGAGACGGTTAAAGGTGGGAGTTTAGAGGGAGCTCGGGGAGTAGTTGGTACCTTTGCGTGGTGGTAGAGAGAGAGAAAGAGTCACGGTCGCTTGGACGTGCGCCCGTGCGAACGGAACGTGAATAAGCATTGTCATCGGCTACATTATGCATGCCGTCGGAAGTCCCACGTTCTGGGGGTTAACATTAGTATGCTTATGATTCTTCAGGCGGTCAGCCCTCGTGCGCTCTCTCTCTTTCTTCAGAAAATCCGAAAGCGATAGTTGAGACCTTTTTCCAACGTGGATTTTATCCCGATCGCTTTCCACTCTCCGAAAGTTTGCGAGCGGGCGAAACTTCTTATTTTATAGATATGTTCCATCCGGTCGTGCGCGGGTGGGATGTGAGAGATTAGTCGGCGTGATAAGGTGGGTGCCGGTCACGTCGATTACTAAATGGCTCTGTTTTTATCATACTGATGGGTGTCCATTGGCCCATGCATATGCCGCGTTTTCCTTGCTGTAGCATAATAAAAGTTGACATTGGAATGTGCTGTGAAAGTAAGTAGCTTTGCTTTTATTTTTACCGGAGTGATTTGTTTCGACTGTGGTTTTATGTATGGCATTAAGGTCCGCCCCAAAGGTACAGGCGATCCGGGAGGCTGCTCGTGGCGCCGAAATCTTGGGAGTGCGTGTTATCTACCTTAATATTACTTGTAAGTAAATAGTTATTGACTAGTAATCTGTATTGCAGAACAGGCTGGAAACTCGATGGCATTTCTTTCATGTTTTCATTTTCCGTAAATTTTACGGTGCAATAAATAAATAAATACCATTAATGTTTCAAATGTCATCATAAAAATTAAATAATGCGGCGCTGGAGTGTAATCTCGACCGGGACGCTCCTGTCACCCGTTCATCACCTGTTCATCCTCAAATGAAAGGGAAATAAATAATTTTTGCGGATTATGTGTAGGTGATACAAGTACTAGACTTGTAAGGAATATGAAATAAATAACTTAGGAAGAGTGATGTACAGAGGTGTGTAATCAATTCGGATAATGATATGCTATAAATAAATTCGGCGTTTATTATACTTTGTGCGATACAGATTTTCATTCCAATAAGATATAAAGATTTTAGTTTGTTTCAAATCATGGCTGGAATGTCCGCAAATTTTATTTCAGCTCATGAACTCGTTACACTTTCTGCGAATCCACTTTCGTACCAAACTTTATCTCACGCTCATCTTCTCATTGCTCAAATCCTGGTTTGCGTGAGAAAACCTGCACTCGATGTCGTATTTAATGCACCACTTGTTTTACTGGGGCATCTACTTTTCTCTCAGGAGCAGTAGCGAAATTTTCGCGTTATCCGCTTCGCGAATCGTGCGAAGAATTCTTAATTCCGAAAGGCTTTCGCCATTGATGCATTCATCCTTCGGAAACTTTTCATGCGAATTACCTTTGATTGCAGCAATTCACAGGTACCATTCTCGCGGTCGCCTGCCGATTCCTCTTTTAATAATATCGATTTCTTTTCTTGCCGTTTTAGGACGTTTCAGCTTTTTGTATCTCTCTCTTCCCCACGATCGGCTATTTTATTTCCCGGCATAGGGAACGAGGCAGTGTTGGGAAAAAATCCGAAAAAGTATTGGTTTTCAAAGTGCCCATTTTCTCCACTCCCCATAAACCTTTCACTACTCCCCATTTCTGGTAGGTGCTTTCGTCTTTTACTCCCTCTTCGCGCCGTTGAACACTTCAAATCCATTCTTGCTCCCTGCATCCGCTCCCATCCTCACACCGCCCCGCACCCCAGCCTTCCACCTCCTCTCCTCGCCTCCTCTTTCCTTTTCGCTCCTCCAACCCTCGATTTTATCCTCTACTCTTCTTTTTCTGTTCCTCTCACCGCCTCGCCTTCTCCCCTACCTCATCGCGTCCCTCTCTGTACTCTGTGTCTCTGTCCCTAAGCAGTAGAATATTCCTTTCATCTCTGCAGCGACATCCTCAGATGAAGAAAAAGTCGCCAACGCTAGTGTTTCCTCTGCTCCTGTTTGTCTCCCGGTTTAAAGAGGGCATGTGGAGAGGGGAGTTCCTGTCTTTCTCCTCCCCTCTCCCCCTTCCCACCTCTACTTCCGCCTTACCACCATCCCCATTTTTCACCTTTCTCTTCCTCCCCTCTCTTTGAAAAGTCCTGCGAGGAAGAACCCACTCTCCCCCCATCCGTCTGTCATGCTAATCACGCGTATGGTGGGTGTTATCTTCCTATTTAAAAAGATTTTGGGTCTTAAAAAAATCCGAGAATGGGATCGTTGTAGCAACAGCAGATAGAGAGAGACGCATGACTGAAACGTTTTTGTTTGATAATTTCCATTGAAGTTGTCTGGTATTTTTGGTAAATATGAGGTAATATGTTCTTTTATTCCTCCTTTTTAAGTATGTGGTTATTTTTCTTTTTGTATTTTTTATTGTTTTGTACAATGACTAAGTATGAAACGCTAAAATATATATGAATGTAACAGAAAACTGGAGTTGACTAAGTTCTAGCTTCTTGCTGGTATGTTGTAAGAAACTATTAGCTTCTATATGAGAAAATAGACTGCAGGAATATTTCGGTTAACGAGACTCGGCTTTTTCCACTTTATTTTTAACCATGGTATATATGTTTCCTTCTCTTTTTCCGCCGTTATTACTTTGAATCGATCTGCAAGTTCCAAAACGTCGGCGTCGGTTGGAAGATCCTAGCCTTGATGTCCAAATGAAAGCATGCAAAAGTATAAATTTCTACGAGTGTAATCCTCTAATTTTAATGATATGTCCGTATCAGTCCACCTTTTTGGTATTATTACGTGCAGGGCCGGCCCGAGTTTTGGGGGCGCTATCCCGATCATTTATCTTTGCATTACTTGCAAGTGAATAGATATTGGATACCAGTTTATATCGAGGAACAGGCTAGAATACTGATGGTATTCCTTTTAATTCTTCATTATCAATAATTTTCGCAGAGCCTTGAATAAATTAACATGTACTTTGTAAATATCTCAACAAATATTAACGGAGGGGGGCGCTGGAGTGCTATCTCGCCCTGAGCGCCAAAATTCCTCGGGCCGCCCCTGATTACGTGCACATTATCAGACTTCTTCAATTTGATATAATTTGGGAGATAATTCTCTTGGTTTTTTTTCCGTTCCTCCCCTGATGTGTTGAATCACTTAATCAGAGCCATTGTCGAAGGGAAGAACAGATTCGTGATCCTAGAGAATCATGTTTGAGGAATGGCCCGAGAGCAGAGGCACTATCTCGAGCGAGCGTGTCTCTAGCCTTGCAAGTCTTTTTATACCGTTCAAACCGGGGTCAGTTGCGTAACTAATGATTTGGGAACATCTCAAATCTCAGCAACTAGGATGGCGATTAAAAACTAATGGAAAAAGAGGGCTTCGCGTGGGCGTCGGGAGAAGCCCCGTATGTGGATAGCATCTCGGCACCGTCTGTTCTTCTCACCCCACCTCCTGTTCTTCTCACCCCACCTCCTGTTCTTCTCACCCCACCCCTGTTCTTCTCTCCCTCGTCCAGTACGAAGGGTTTAGGGTGGCGGTCCTTTTCATTTAGCTGTCCCGTCGGTATTCTCTGTCTTCTGGAGAGGTGCTCTTTTCTTCAAATGAACTAGATCACAGCTGTGGCAAGAGTAATCGGGGATCGAGGGGAGGGGATTTGAGAAGGGACGAAAAGACTTTGTAGAATCCATCGAGGGCTTCAAGCCGTATCGTGCTCGCGTGCGCATTATTATCGCGTTGTCCTCGACTCCTGAGGTGGGGACTGAGTTCAGCTGGTGTTTCCTTCAGAGGTGCAACGTCGCTGTCGGATAGGAGAGGATGAAGGAATGTTTAGGGCAGTGGCTTCCAACGTTTTTGTAGGCGCGACAACCTTTCAAAAATAAACAAATTTTCGGCATCTTCATCTTGAAACAGTGTTGTATGTTTATACGTACAGCACAGGCATAAAAATGTTTGGGCAAGGGCCGTTGTGTGGAAATCTACTGTCCGAGGCAAAAATAATTCATGCTTTCCCAGGTCATGTCACATAGGTGCAATTGTCGGCGAAATTGCTATAATGCCGCCTGAGGCGGTCGCCTCGCAAACTCACTCACGCAAAGGTTCTGGTGTGGACGCAATCATTTGTTGGTATTACATCATTATTAATTGAAGAATTAAAGAAAAAGATTATCGCCATAATGAATAATCAGCATTTGAAAATCATAGATTTATTATGTAATATCATTTTTCGCCGAACCCATAACAATCAGCTATGGCACTCCAGCATGCCTAGGCACTAGGTTTTTGGGTTCCCGGCGTTATTTTTTGTCGGGAAACGGGAATTAGATTTTCAAATATTCCGGGAACCCGGGAATAACAATGATTTAGCATTTTTAATATTTAATACGCCATTTTTCATTTAAACGTGATATTAATTATTGATACAATGTAAATACGTAAGTCTTGAATGAATCTTAATGACATGTGTAACATGTATAGGACAAGTCAGTATAATATATAACACAAATTGCCTTCATCATAAAATTAAAAAATATCATCAATGAGAACAATCAATTGAGCGCATTAGTGAAAAATGTTACACAATATTATCTGCACTATACATTCAACAAGTCTGGTAGAGATTCTTATAAAAAAACCAGTGCATAAAACGTCATAGTCTTAAAGCAGCGTTACAAAACACATTAATTACATTTTAAATCATAAAAATACTTTTACAATATATACATATAAATTGAAATATTAATCCCGTTACAAAATGTAAATTCCAACATTTATGAATGAAATATACGAAGTACGATAAAAAAAAGTTGACGACATGTTTAAACTCATAGAATTAAGACTAAAACTAATAAAACAAGAAAATGAAAAACTAAATCCCAAGCAATTGGCAGTTTTATACAGATCCACTTGTTCGCTTAACATCTTATTAAAACAAATTCGTATTCTCAGCATGAATTAAAATTGTTTATTTAGGAGGAAGGGGGTGAAGGAAGAAGAATAGGAGGGGAAGGTCGTTTGCTTCAGCGCTTAGTTTTAGATTCATGCAACCATTACTTTTTGTTTACTGACGACATTCACGGGCGCGAGTAGAAGCGATATTGACATTGTATTAGCGTTCCATTATAATTGAATTAATAGCGAGAAACGCAACCTAATCTTTAATCTCAAACTCCTAATAACTCGGTTACTAAATAGCATTCATTGAAATAATATTTAGTTTTTATCAGAAATTCTGTTGGTACAACATGCACAAAATAAAAAAAATCTAAACTAATTTTAATAGTAATTGATAGTAGCTCAATAACTTTGGCCAAAACTAACAAAGGTGAAATACTCCTTTAGCCAAAACAACTAGAGGGCTACAAAACCCAATGCATTTCGCCCACAAGGTGGGCATCGTCAGGGGTAAAACCTGTTTCAACAGTGACTGAAAGCCAACTGCCAGGTTTAAAACGGAAAGTATTAAGAAGACGACAGAGAAACAAGGGGATAAAACTATTGACAACATACACAAAAAAAACAAATCAACCCAGTATTACAAATCAACCCAGTATTACTTCACATACATCTGATTTCACTGAAAACTTGTCCAATTTACCTTTTTCTCAGGATGAATTGTCTCTTTTAGATAGGGGTTTGAAATTTGCTTTCCCACCAAGGAAACCACCTATAGATGATTTAATTACAGACATTGAAAAATCCATTGAATTTTTCGATGAAAACTCCAAAAATTATATCTGACAAGCTTGTTCAATACAAATTCAACAGAACTTGAACAAATTAAATAAGTTTCATTCTAAAAACTATTCCAAAACCATGAAACAACTCAGAGATAAAGATTGTTTTTACATTAAGGATGACAAGGGCCATAAAATAGTGATCATGGATAAGACACAATACTTTGACAACGTCCAAATTATGTTGGACAATGGACCTTACATTAAACTCAAGAAGAACCCATTAAATTCCATGATTCAAAAAACTAAAGACATCATTAAAGGATGTAAAACCATTATTGATAATAAATTAAGCTATAGGTTAAAAATTTCAAACCCAAACATACCAAAATTGTACTGTCTCCCCAAAATACATAAAGATGATAAAGCCATGAGACCGATTGCATCAGGAATAAATAGCCCAACCTATAACTTGGCCAAATGGCTTAATAGTGAATTTAAACAGATGTCCTTTCCCGGCAAACACTCTGTTAAAAATACCTATGACGTGATATGTAAACTAAAAAACATAACATTAAAAGAGTCTGAGATTTTGGTCTCCTTTGACGTTAAAAGCCTCTTCCCAAGTGTACCTCTGGAAGAAACATCCGAAATTTGATAACTTTATTCCTAACTCCTAACTCCTTTCACCCTATGAACCAAAAAATAGCTGTGTTTCAATTTTTAACACACAGGTTATGTAACATCCCCCTCAATAAAATCAGATATGCAAAGGAACTTAAACACATAAAACAAATTGCCGCTAAACTTGGATACGATAATAATTTAATTAATAAATTAGTGAGGAAACATAACTTTAATAAAACCTTGTCCAATGCCACTTCCCTTAAATTAGACAACAAAAAAGAGGACAAATATGTAAAATTGCCTTATTTTCCACCATTAAACAGAGGCTTGAACAAAATTTTTAAACATATGAATTATACCATAACATATACAAATCCTTATAATTTGAAAAATTTACTGGGCAGTACAAAAGACAGAACAGAATCTTTGAACAAGTCCGGTATTTATGAAATACAATGCTCACACTGCGACAAAAAGTACATAGGAAAAACAAGAAGGAAACTAATAACACGCTTCAAGGAACACATGGCTCACTATAAATATAATCGTTTTGATAAATCAAGCGTTGCCAACCACATCTTTGAAACAGGTCATAGTATACACGTAAACGATTTAACATTGATAACTTCAGCCAATAACTCACTAAACTCGTTAGAAAACCTTCACATTTACAAAAACCGCGATACACTTATGAACACGGACACAGATTTCAACAAGACCCTATACAAATTGACAGATTTAAACGACACACACGCCGAAAAATCTTTCCGCGTTTTACTTGTTTCTCGGTCGTCTTCTTAATACTTTCCGTTTTAAACCTGGCAGTTGGCTTTCAGTCACTGTTGAAACAGGTTTTACCCCTGACGATGCCCACCTTGTGGGCGAAATGCATTGGGTTTTGTAGCCCTCTAGTTGTTTTGGCTAAAGGAGTATTTCACCTTTGTTAATTTTAATAGCTTAATATTTGATGAAAAGCTTGAGTCGGCACAGAATTCAAACAAACAATTCCCGGGATTTATTAAAAATGTTCCCGACAATCGAGAATAAGAAATTTTGAGTAGATTTCCAAAACTCGACTAGGCACTTTGGTTGGGAAACTGCTTTAGGGATTTAGGCAAAGGTCCTGTTTGTGCCCATGATCGAAATGAATTAAGAATCCGGAAACTTTGGAAATCTCAGGCTGCGCCACGCATTTTCGTATTCAGGTAATATAGGGAATTTTTTCGCGTAGTACGTAATTTTTTATCTTCTACTCAGTGCACAACTCGGCTAATTTTTCGCAGACAGTTCGAGACCAATTCTTAATTGAAGAAAGATTTGAAGCTTTCCCGGTGAATCATCATGGTGAATTTTTTTTTCTCCGAGACAACCCGGTTGGAAACCCGAGAAAAATTCACCATGAATTCTTAATTGGTTCACCTTTTCCCTTCTTTTTTATCTCGGCCATTTAATTTCTTAACTAGTTTACATCATTTCCTTTTCTCGTGGTCTACTCTTTTAAGTTTATTTGAAACGCCTTTTTTGCGCATTTTTTATCTCTTGGCGTACTTGGTTCTAAGTCTCTTATTTTGCGGTAAAATAATTTTAATTTTTTCCCAGACCTGTAAGTCCTCGTGACGCCCCTTTTTCGATCTTTTATTCTCGGTCTATTTCGTTTTCTTTTTGTCCGCTTTTTCGTTGGATTCTGGGAAAGATTTGAGCCGTGGAGAATAATGAGAATCCAATCAGGTTAAGCTGTTGTGTGGCGCCAAGTTTTGTCAATTGTCAAAATATCGATTATGCTTGGGCGACGCTCATTTGAGAGATCGGTAAAAAGAATCGTTCCATTGAATGCACCATCTCTTAAATCTGCCTAAGTGTGCGTACATTGCTCTTTATGTATTATGTACGAAGTTCCATAAACTTTCCGATATATTTATCACTATGAATTGAATTTAATTGTTGCGTTAGAGGTACTTCACATGCATTCCGAAACGTGCTTGTCCCCCGTGGGTAAAACACGTTCCGCATATTTCAGAAACTCGATATTGGTTGTTTTTGGAAATTAACGTCGTATAACCAGTCGCATATCGCCGGGAATATTGAATGCAAATTCTTTTTCTTCCTGCTTTCGCCTTTAGGCGGTACGTTTTAATGAAAGGGTTATATGCACACCACTCGCGCACACGTGTGGACCATTCCTCAAGCGAAACGTATGCGCCGTCTTTCACGTCAACGCTTGTCGCATACCTTGACAGTGAACGCAAAATCAAGCGGAGACGGTTGTTTTCATTCCAGCCGGTCTTATACCTGCGCGCGTTTTGTGCTCTCGCGCGACAAAAGAAATCTCTCGAAATTCGAACCGTGGAATTTGCGCGCAATTTTTTTTCCTCTCTCAGGTAAGTCAGACGGCTTCCTCTCCGTCTGGGCCATTGACCGAGTCTTTTCCCATTGCTGGTTGGGAGAGGAAGAGAGAGGGGGCGTGAGACTATAGAATAATGGACTGCTAGTCGGCTTGTGGGTTTGGTTCTCCTCGTTTCTTTTGTCCTCGTTCGCAGAGAGAATTGTCAGCGGTGACCGCCGGAGGATCATTTGTTTTCCGCGTCGTATACGGAACCGATGCTTGTGGCTTGGTTATATTCCGAATTTTTCCTGCTCGGAAAAGGCCTGCCTCCTCGCTCATTCTTTAAGGATTTTTTTTCTATCCTTTATCCTCCTCGCCTCGCCCTTCCTAATGCGCGCTCTATCGGACCCTTTTCTCTTTCATCCCACCCCGTCCGTTCCATACTGCCCTCTTATTTTATCGCTTCTTCTATCCTTCTCCGCCTCCCCCAATACCTTCTTCCTCCTGCGAGCGCATTATTTCCGCAGCCGACTTCTTTTTCCTCGACCATTTCCTCACTACTATCCGGTCAATGCGTTTCTTTGGTTCGCCCGTTAGGGAGTTGAGGGTGGCGAGTGGGTGGGGAGGTGGTAGGGCGCGAAACGGATCCCCTTCCTTCCCTCATCCCAAACACAGCACGCGGCGGAAGGTGTAATGGCTCTCCTAAGGCGTGAGCGGATGGGGAAGGAACTGTTTTTCACCTGTGCATGGGTAGACCCAACGGTTAATTTTCTCCACCGGAGAATGAATTGATCAGACCGTCTATTTGTTTTATTTTATTGCTACGGAGAATGGTTTGGGTATGGATACATTGAAGGGGTTCCTTTTATTTAGCTGGCCGTTTTCTCGTAAATCTTTTCACATGGCTAGTTTTCAACAAGACAAATTGGTGGAAAAACTTCTACTCGTTCAAGCCGAGATTTGAATACAATTTGGCAGGTTTTACTTTTTCCAGAGGTAGTTTTTAAATTTGTTCAATACGCTTGAACTTATATTTTATTGCTCATCTTTCACCTTTTTCTCTGTTAAAATTGCATTGTCTATTTAACACATGTCTCACCATAGAGACACCCTATTTTATTGCTAATTTAGGTTTAATTTGAAACTATTTCGCTGATATGTAAATGAATGTTTTCCCTATAGAAGGAAAAGATATCGTCTAGAAAAATTATTTCGAGTATAGTAAAAGCTACGTAATGACATTCGGGTTCCACTCGGCTTATTTATATAAACAGCAGCGTAGAGTGTCGAGTATTAATTCATTTTATGGTCTTAATAATTATAAATTTGGAAGAGAGAGAGAGAGGAAAGAGAAGACGGTCTTTGGTACCTCGTCACGGCGGCGTATCAGAAATAATTTCCTTCCCTCTCATTCTCCGTGGCGGACTTTTCCTCGCCTTCATAACCTTAAAAGGTCAAGGTCAAACCCTAGTGGAATGGAATGATAAATTATTCAGAGGGATGAAATTGGAATTACTGAAGAAGAAAAGTGGGGCGGGATCGAATAAAAAAATGTCCCTCACGGTCTCCCATCGTATGTCGGTCACAGATAATCCTAAAAATTAATTTCCTCGCAAGTCATCCCTTTGCGCGACTCTTTTGGTGCGTTAATATATTAGCGATTAATTCGTCGTTCAGGTTAACTTTATCCAAGGCAGTCGCTTTCCTGGGATAATTATTTATTTTCTTTTAATTTTAATGGTACCATAATAATACGAAGTAGAGCGTATTTAGTTTGTGACTTGATTATTTATTCATGGAAATAATTCTAAAGTCTGATCGGTGATGATATATTATTAAGTAACTTAATTTTATACGCGTTTGTTTTTCTGTGAACTCTTAAGGAGCCAGTTAACATTTTTGAGATACAGAAGTCTCGCAGTTGGTGGAATTCGACAAGCACGGCATGCATCGGTTAAAAATTTTATTCGTGTATCGCGTACCTATTTGAAGTTCGCGGAGTATATTCGAAAGAAGCGAAGTTTTGGATTTGACCTATCAAAGAAAGAAATACGCCGAAATTAGAGTTTTAGCCTTCTCTCTTGCCATATAAGCCATCGAGTACTCGCTCTCTTCCTTTCAGAGTGCGCGTCTATTTTGTTTCAACCATGTGGCCGTTTAGGTCCGACACCTTCCTTACCTCCCTCCGTGTTGGCCTCGCCCGCCGCTTCATGTGGGCAGCAGGGTCATATTTGGACCGCACTGCCAACGCTTTTGCTGCGGCCGGCGATGTGGGAGAGAGGTGGGGAAGTTGCAACCACTCTTAAAAAGGATTGTCGACCCGTTACCCTTCTCTTCACCCCCTCGTCTTCCTTCGGATACCGCGCACGATGGAATCATTGGTGGCCACGCTTTTTGCTGGATATTTTCAATCGATGGAGACCTTTTCACCGTGTTTTTTAGGGCGTGACAACTCGGAGAGAAGTTTTTCTTCTGTGCCCTCGTAGCAGTCACTTGTCCATTTTATGGCCGTGTCTGTAAGGATACGGAAAGCTTAAAAGAAAGGTAGAATTGCGAATTGTCGACAGTGAAAGTATTTCTTGTAGCCAGGACTGCTTGTATAATGGTGCATTAGAAGTTGTAGATTATAAATTACATTCTTTTGTGGCGTTTAGAATTTATTACATGCATGACATTTATTTGTGTACATACTATTGTTCTCTTTGATCTACATTTATGTTATTCGTAGTTAACTTGGATTAAATTTGTTCCGTTTAAGGGAACGACATTTTCAGTGAAAGGAATATCGTTCCTATTGGCTGCTTATAGAAAGAATAAGCTCGGTTTCAATTCAAGATAAAATTCTTCAGAGGTAGTAATAATGTTTAATAAAAGTTATTACTATTTGACAAAATACAAAATAGAATTAAAATTGTGCCTTGATGATGATTTTGATACTAGTTTACTAATACATTTAGCTGAAAGGTAATTTTCTTTATCTCTTAAAATCCGGATTTTTTCAAGCTGGGATCGTCCCGTCTCCTACTTGTGTGCTTTGAGGAGACCGCGTAAGTCAGCGCTCCGTCCTTTGGAAGGGACGTTAAGCCGTTAGCCCCCTTGGTGCTTTTCGTAAAGAGTAAGCTAATGCCGGCACCGATTTTCCCTCCCTTGTGTGTTCATTGTGGAAGGAGTTATGGCTATAATAATCCAAGAGGTTGATTAGCCAGAAATACAAACCAACAACAACAATCTCTTAAAATCTCTGAATCTCTGCAGGTCAGGAATGCGATACATATTTAGCCCATTATCGATTCAATTGAGCGTATTCTTTTATTTATGATCAATGTTATCGTATGATGCTGCGAAGATCTCCGCAGATTTGGAGCTGGTTCTTCGCTAAGCCCTCCCTCCGTGGTGAAAATGGTCCATTTGGTGAATTGTGTTTTGAAAAGGGAAGGGGAAATGGAGTGGCGTCACTTCAGGGAGGGTCGGAATGGAAGGGAAGATTCGGAGGAAGGCGGAACAGCGACCTTTCTGGAGGTAGGGAGGAAGAGAAGTATGGAAGCGGAATGGAAGAGGGTAGACTATGGGATTTGAAGAGGGGGATGAAGGGCTCCATCGGTTGGCAAGGAAGAAGAAATTAGTTGGCTGGGAAAGGGGGAAGAGAGAGAGAGAGTTGGAAAGAGGTGTGCGATAGCAAAAGCTTTAGGACTACGTTACTGTGGTCTGCCAAGAAGCTAGAGATCTTGACGTAATATGAGTCATTGATCGTGATATGAATTGCGAAATCTGGTGTAACGATCTAGTAAATTTCCTTCGAAACATAAGAAAGATTGACTTGGCGCATGGTTGATTCAAGTTTTTGTTTTATGACGAGTTCTCTTCCGCAAGTCTTTATCGGATTTACCTATGCGTTTGCAGTAGTTCTGAAACCGTCATATGTCTTCTTTGTAGCCACTGCGTAACTGCAGTTGTTTTATGGCACAGAAGACCTTTCTATTGGACATTTATTGAATTATGACCGATGCTTTATGGGATACACCCACTTTAGATAAATAGTTTTCATAACAGTACCTTTTCCTCGCCTCCTTCCGTGCATCGTATATTGAATCGTTGCTTATGATAATATTCAGTAAGTTGCCATTGCGAATGATTTTTATTTTGGCATTTAACTTTATCTGTTGTTCCCCCAAACAGATTTGACTGTATAAAGAACTAATTGTTGGCCCTAATAATTAATTTTCGGTAGCATTATCTTGGTTTTTTTACGTATCACTGAAGCAAGAGATTGATTTACAAAAAATCCATTACACTTATTTTCTTGATCCTAATTTTTTATTGTCAAATGCTTATATTGATTTTCGTTTATATAATTTAAAGTTGCGGCATTTTTGGTCCCAAAGCTTGATCGAGATTGAATACACTTCATTATGTTAGTAATGGCTGTTAACCCTCGACTGCTACCCTGGGTGAAATTTCACCCATCCGTAAATTTCAGATGTTGCCATGAGATGGTAGTAGTTGTTACAGTTCTATGGTTTCAGCTATTCGCCTACATAGTATCAATCAGGTGACTGACATATTCATACAAGGTGAGCGTTCATTCTATCTTGCTCATTTGTGTCCATCTGGGTGATTTTTCACCCACAGTAGCAGTAACGTTGCAATTTATTTATGTACTTATTTAATGTATTTTGTCATAACTGTGAAAATTTCATCTGCAACGAGCAGAAAAACATCATTTGTGCTGCTTATGGTGAACATTGACAGAGAAAGATCTTATCAATCAATATTACCTTTAATTTTTTCCTTTGTTTCATCTGTTTAATTTATTGTCAAAATATTATTATTATTATTTGTGAGTTTTATTCAATTAAATCTTTTCTTTTTACTTTTTAATAATTTATTATTCCTTGGTGATGTCAATATAACTTTTAAAATACGGTAAGATATGACGGCTGTAAAATTTGAAGTTGGGTGAATATTCACCCACAGTATCATTAATGTCACAAAAAAAGAGTAGCAGTAGGGTTAAAAGAGACTATTGGTTCAGCAAATATAAATGTCATTCATGGTCTAATCGAGTTAACGAAAACTTGGAATTTGAGAAATGCACCATGCAGGGGAATTCGCTCGAATTATTCTTGCTTAGTTATAACATTAGCTGGTTTGTTTGGCATCTTCAAAATTTCCTTCACTTTTGTTTATTGTCCAGGTTATGTAATCTCGTTACGTTTTTCGATTTATCAAATCGTGGACATTTTTATAATTATTGTGTATGTATATTTTTATTTAACTTTTGCCATTCGTTTGAAATTTCTAAGGCATTGGGTGAGCTTTATTATTTCCTGTCCTCCTCGGGAGTTTTTCGACAAGTTCCCAAAGATTATCGTTTCGCTCACTGTTTTGCATTACATAATTACGTCCAGCTGGTTTTCCCTCATCTCGTAAGCTGTAGCATTATTGCTTGTGCAAGCATAGCGCGTCAATACCATTTTATCTCTTCACTCATCTCCTGTGTACTTATTTATTCTTTAGGTTACAAGTTAGTTGTCCATCCAGTGGAGACAATGAAATCTCAAAAAAAGTTTTTGCTAGACATCCAGTGTTGAAGTTTACTGAGCTCTCAGTTCGATTTTATTGTTATTTTTATTTTATTGGTATTTGTTTAGAAGATGTTGAGACAAAATTTCAAAAATTCACCGTGAGGACAAAACTAGTTTTGTCCTTACAGTAAAATTTCTGAACGAACTATGCATCAGGATGAAATCGCTGTTGTATTTAATCCTTGCCCAACGTCGATGCTTATTATCGCTTAGTCGTCAATTGTTTTTCCGTGCCAATCTGGTATTTTTGCGACAACGTGATACTTTTAGCACTTTCTTGCGAACAATTTGGGACGTTGCGGAGAGGCGATTTTTGGAGTTCATCGACTATTGGGCAATGCAGATTTAGCCTCGGCTGTAAAATTCGATGCCGCGAAAAATTTCGTACCTTGGGGGCCTTTTTTAAAATATTTAGTTAAAAAATAATAATAATTTATGAAAAACTAACAGGTTTCCCCATATGCATGTGTTATAATAATTCTAATGACAATTATAACATAGGTGAGCACATACAATTTAACCCTCGCCCTTAGATTTGTAAGCCAAGCCACGCTAGCCAACCCCTCTACCAAATTCACCTTCTTTTAGCAAGATATCAATTCACAGTTTCCTAATTCATAAAATATTCAGGACATATTATTTCGGCAAACTATATTTCAATTTGCGTGGCCAGTTTCTTAAAAAAACAATCTCGCCTTAAGGTTTATCAAATATTAAACGTTAATCCCTAATCGATTTCTATTTCTCTTTGTGGTTAACATAATTCTTTTTATGTAATATTTTGCTCTTTGTTGAAAGCATCTCAACTCTTTTGTCAGACGATAAAATAAAAATTAAAATAAATAATACTTATATTGACTTTAATACTAGCTTTAAAATCACCGGGGATGTTGCCCGTTGTGTTCTCCAATTTTAATAATTTAGCTTTATAAAATAAATAAATTAAATAAATAAATAAAATAAATTCAAACGAAAAACTAAATTGATGACGCGTTTTTGTATGGCAAAATGACGCGTGTATGTTTTAGGCTATAACGCCTCGGAGTCCAACAATAGTTGTTGCTATGGCAACACTCTCGTAATGAGTGATAAAAACTGCAAAAATGCCTGTATTTACACGAAATTCGAAAGAAATACGATCAATAAGCAACATTTTACCTTAAATATTAGGATCTTCATTCATGTCCTCAGAGAATAGTACAAAACTCGCTCCGATATTACAATTCTAAGATATTTTAATGTGCAAGAGAAAATTACCCTGCACGATGGATTTCAGATTTCTCATGTAAATCCTGGAATCGAACCCGGGACATTAATCTTCGCAACAAGAACTATCCTCGGGATCTCGGCCCAAGTAGCAAGTGATTTTCACCAAGTCGGTCTATCGGTTCAAAAGTCAATAGGGGGGGACGGACAGACAGACAGACACAACGACGAAACTATAAGACTATTTCCCTGGAAAGTAGGCTAAAAATAGAGCGTCCAGGTCTTGTTGCCGATGCATTTAATGTCGTATTAGACTTAAGTGGAAATTATGTTATCAGCAGTTTTTAATGAATAAAATTGTATTTTAATATTTCAGTAACTTAATCTCCAACGTTTTCAGTTGGTCAAATTAAACGAGCACAGCTCATTAAATAATTAAAAGCTTTAATCTACTTAATGCCATTATATATTAATTTCATTCTTTTATTAGAAAAAGATGTGTAAAACGTGCGCCAACATTTTGCATGCTTCTTTTATGGAATAATATTTTCTCTCGGCTTTAATGTGCGTCACGTCACGTGCGTCGGTAAATGTTATGTAAATAATGATTAGCGCAAAAAACCACCGTAGATATAATAGTGTGCGTTTCTTATTTGGTTTCAATTTTCTTAATAAGCAGGTACTCATGGAATACCATACTAGTATGAGGATTCTCATTGTTTCATTATATCTTGTTTTGAAAATGTTGTATCCTTATCAGTGATTACGCATTACAACGTACATTGAATAGATTTTAAGTATCATGGAATTGAACTAGGCGTGATATCGATTGAGCGTTTGAAAGATGTCTTTCTTATTTCTATTCTTAGTCTCTTAGCTACGCGAAATGTATGGCGTCGCAGAAATTACAATGCTGGCGAAGTAAAAGATGTATAATACGCCGCAATTGTTTGCTACGTACATCAAACGCCTTTTAAGTTGACATCATAGAAATATTTCGCGTATTCATATCTTATATGTATATCTTTTCGGCGTGCTCCATTGTTCGTTTGGATCGCGGTGATTGTAAACCATCCTATCCAGGGCTTGCTCTTCACGACGCTACCTTATGGGTTGAGCCAAAGTTTTGGTCTGGGTAATGGAAAAAGGGTTGGAAAGGAGTATTCCATCAGCCTCCCGTGCCTTTTTCGTTCCTGCGCCTCGCCTCATCGGTCTGAGTGCTTCCTTCTTCGGAGGAGGAGCTTCTTAGGAGCTGAGTGTTGATCTGACAAAAAAATGTAATCGATGAACGGAGAGGTAGAGGGCGCTCGTAACTCACTCTTCATAGCCAACATGACGCAAAGATGCTCAATCCATTTTCCATCCTCTACGCCAAATTAGACCAGGATATTTTTTCATTCCCAGAATCTCCGAAACGCTCCTTTTTCCTTCAAAGTTTTCTTTTTGGAACCTATTGGCGATAAACGCCCGACTCTCCCTGCAGTAATCTCCTTTTATTATCGACTCCCGTTGCGTTTCCGTGTGGGTGCGGATCGTACGAGAGAGAATAAAGAAGGAAATCCCCGGACGAGACGTTTATTTTCCTCCCTGGAAGATTGATCGAAATAACACGAGGATCGTAAAAATATATATATATATATTGCCGAGCTTGCATGAAATTATCCATTTTAAGTTCGCCGCGTGCTATCGGGAGAGGCGAATGGCCTCCGGGCCTTTTTCGGGGTACGTTTTCTCCGTATTCGCGGTTTGATGGGTGTTACGGCCCCCCGCTGGTGTTTACGGCCGAAGAAACCGTAATTCCCGATTCCGTCGGATGATATAGCATCCTCTTTTCCTAGATTTAAGTCGGAAGGATGTGTTTCAGAGGGCGTGAGATCCGTCGACCTCGCTTTCGGACCGGGAACCTGAAGGCGATTGCGTGCGTTTATCGCGAGGCCGTAACCGCGGAATTCGCGTGGTGGTGGCGGGGAATGGGGCGTGGCGGATGATGGAAGGAAGGATCCTCTGGAATAAGGGCGCCGTTCAGCGGCTAGATGATTGGCGGCGGTCAAGGAAGCGTCTTTTTAACTTCCCTCGCGCGCTCTCTCTCTCTCCCTCTTGAATTCGTAATCGGTTTTCTCCCTGTGGCAGTTCCTTCCTTTTTTTTAATGTTGCGGAGAGGATGGCGTCCGGCCTAATCTCCTAGCCGTAATCTCTTCCAGATTCTAGGGGTGTATTTGCGGGTTGTTTGTAATTTAAGCCCATTTAGTTGTGGAGATAGCGCAGTAAACTGTTTTTGGCGTTTCTCGGCGATTAAGCTTAATGAAGTTTGTGGGTGTTGCGTCATATCCTCCCGATTTCGGTGGTAGTTGTGCGTGTGCTGTAATTTGGTAGCTTTCTCTCTATTTCTTTGGCACGCATTTTCTTGTTTTTTTTGTTGGAATTTTGCTGGCATTTCAGTTTTTCCTCGCTTTTCGAAACAAGGATTTTAATGAACAAATCGCTTTTTTTTGCTTAAAGTAAAAGGTTACAGTATTTATTGCTGACGGGTGCTCTGATACAGTGAGTTGACGGTTTTTTCAGGCAGCTTTTAGACTACTGTGTTTAATAGTCCTACTTTTTATGCCAATTTTCCTTTTTAACTAGTACAGCTTTTTTGTGATATATTCCATGAAGTCTATTAAAAGCTTTATGATTTGAGATATGATCCTTATAAGCTAAGTTGATAGCCCAGCGTTTGCAAGCACCTAGTTTATTTTAACAATAAACCGTATATGGTCGCTACATCGCCGTGGAAAATTTTTCGCTGTAATAGTTAGGTAGTCTACTGTGGAGAAAATTAAATATCCATTTTTTAAGCAGAATGTAGGAGCGCGGTTATTAAGTGAGAGAATATGGTAGTTTATGTGGCAGAAAGAATAATTGAACTAATTTTGGAAGTCCGACATAGTGCCTTGCCTTACATATCAAGCGGATGTGACTAGTTAGGATTAATATATTAATTTAGATGCATGTACTATTACTTTATTTTTATGAGTCGTGTATTTTACTCTCTTATATTTTCTATCTTTATTTTAAAAAGTCAATGCATATACACATATTGTAAAAACTCAAACCTAAACCCACCTATGTAATAAATGTTAGAAGGAAATCTTTCAATTGATTAATTTTGGTGAAGAACCTATTAATGTTCCCGGAAGTATAGTGAACGGCACTGGCGAAAGACCTCGCTCCAAATCTATACGCGGGCGATCCTAAAGACTGTTATTACTAAGACAGAGGATTTTAACCTCTGACCTCTCATTTCAAAGAGCAGTCACACCAACAGCCGTTCAGACCGGAGTTACACGATGAGTGTGGTTTGTGTGCGCGATGTAATTCATCTTACAGCGCGCTCGTACGCGCGCGTGTGGTTTAGAAACGGCGAAGAGAGTAACTTTTGCACCGCCACCGTTTACGTAATCCTCCCTTTGATGGGCGGGAACCCTTTCACTCAGTTTCCCCATAGAAAGCTGGATCTCACCTCGTGGAAAGAGATACCACGCACAGTCTGTCGACTAGGGGAAAATGAGATGTATCACTCAGTCCCCCACGCTGCCCGCTCTCTTATTGGTCCGAGCGGATTCGTCCCCTCTGTCGGACGTAATCAACTCAATCGTCGTGGAGAGTTATGACTGGGAAAGAAGGGGGGCGTAGAGCAATAGAAGATGGTTGGAGTGCATCGGAAAGAGGGGAAGGTCTGCGCAATTTTAGACGAGTCGGTTTATGAGTGCAGCAGTCTGAAGAAGGTTGTAGTGGGACTGGGAAGGGGTCACGGCGGAGACGTGTGGGGAGTCCGGGGGAAGGACAAACTGGCAGGAAAGGGAGTCTTGGGGTGACAGCCCTCTGTAGTTGGGAATTCATCGGGCAATGGAGCTCCGAGATAGTCTCCACCCTCACTCTACTTCCCTCTCTACCCTTCTTTTCCTCTCTCTCGCAACGTTCTCCGTCGAGTTATTATCCGCCCTTCACCTCTCCGTCACCTTCCCGCCTTTCATCAACCCATTCCCCTACCTCCCTTACAATGAGAGCGATCTCTCCCATCAACCCTCTCCTATCCCTCTTAACTTCGATTCTTCTCCGCCTCCCCTCCTTCGTCTCATCTAACGATGTAGCATAGGACGTCTCTGTCTCCCTCTCATTTTCGGGCCAAAATGCATTCATCCTCTTCTACGCGTCTGAGAACTTTACTGATGCTAGTCGTAAGGACGAAGGTGTTCAGTAAAAAATCGCGAATTTTCTTCTCGATGATGTGGCAGGGGGTGGATTTGTCTCGAACAGACTTGTGGCGTGAATGGGGGGCGTTTTTCAGCGCCTCTGCAATAGATTCTCCTTCCTGGGTGCAGTGTCCGCATCCGTGGTGAGCCGTGCCGTAGGGGTAAATCTCGCTTCTGTCTTTTTTCTCCCTCTCCCCTCTAATTACACTTCCTTTTTTACTCGTGAGCTCGACCCTCTTCCTCTCCCTTACTACTAGCTTCCACTCGCGTTCTGCCCCCCACATCCTCTTTGTAACACTCTTTTTACGTACGCTGCCCCCTCTTCCCCCGGCCTCTCACACAACCAGATGCTCCCCATACCCCACTCAGTTCCTTACTCATTCCGCTTCCGTATCGCTCGTATTTTCCCCTCTACCCCCATCGGGTTGGCAGCTTTCCTTTGTCCTCAAAATCGTCGCGTCCCCGACCAATCCCACACCCCATCTCCTTCCCCGCCCGCCCTCTTCGCGAACCTCGTTTTTCCGATCGTCTCTTGGTTTTAAATGTAGATCGTCCCTTGCGGATCCACCTATAGCTATCTGCGATTCGCGTCATAATTCTCCTCCCCCTATATCCACTCGTTTCCCCCTCGTTTTTCCCATTTCTGTGCCTAGCGTCACCTCTCAACCCTCTCCCTTCCTTCCTTTAAAAAGCGTTGATATGACTCTAGATCGTAGAACTACGTTTAATTATTCCCGTTTCCCTCCCCTGCCGTAACAAAACGATCTCGTTTCGTATTCATGGCTGAGGTTTTGTCGTTCTCTTGTGTGGTGGTGGTGGCGGCAGTTCTCCCTGACTGTCACCAGGGATGTCCCCGGCACCAATTAGTGTCTAGGGAGCCTTGTTCAGCGCGGGGCTGCATTCGCTATTCCCTAATTTAATCCAAGGCGCGGCCGTTGCAGAGAAACTCTGACGGAAACGTGTAATTAAATTCCGCCATTTAATGTTTGAACTCGTGGGATATTTCCCGAAATTAAAATTTTCAACCTTTTTATTTCAGCTTTTTTGTGATCGTTTAAATTTCGTCAGATTTATCTCTATTTCGAGCACCCAAGCGGCTTTTAATGGGCATATCTCTCTGTGAAGTAGAGTTATAGCTGAGAATAAAAAACATGGTGCCACGAGAAGAATGCCCTTATTTTTAATAATATCTACAGATATTAATAGAAGTGTTGGTGATATTGGTTATCCAAAGTCATCTTATAGGGTTATACACGAAGCTTGTTATCATGGGTGGAAGTTAGGTAATTCGTTTTTGGAAGTTTTAACATATGCATTGTGAGATAAATATACCCGAAAAATATTTTGGATTCTGTATTAGTATTATAAAAAAGCAGGGGAAATATTTTCTGCCTTAAATCTCGTTTTTTTCAGGCGTAACTATTTTAATTCTGGATAAAAAAAATTCATGACAATTACGCATCGCTCGTTTTCTATGAATTAGTTTTGATCGATCAGTGCTTCAGCGATTGCCTTTCATATTCACACAAGTCACGCAGCTATGAGTTTATTCTCATACAATTTTACGCATTTTTTCCGCCATTAAATCGAATTTAGGATGAATTTAAATATGCTACGTCAGGTTATATAATTAATTATATAGGTAATCATTTTATATCAAGTTCCGTTCAACAGTACATATTATTGTGTTAATATATTTGACAGGTTCATGATTAAATCTTCCTTCTTATGTGAAGATTTACTCCCGACACGTCATCTGGCAAATATTTTGAACATCTTTTATGCCGCCATTGCGATCTCTTGGCGCTAAATTTACTCGAAAGATTTCTTGCATGCTGGACGACATGTCAGCGCTCCTTGTCCCGCGCCATCTTGATCGTCGGTCGCGCAAACGTGTCATTCTTTTTAGTGCCAGAAGAGGGGAGGGCGTAATGGAACAGAGGGAATCGTTTCTGTCCACTTCCTCCTCTTCCTTTCATGATTCTTTCCTCTCTTTCGACTCTCCCTCTTTCTCTCTCCTCCATTCCCTTCTTCGCCAACTCTCCTTAGCAGCCCACGGGGTGCATCATTATTTCGCGTGCTGCCGAGGCTGGAGGCGTCGCCAAGAGCGAGGCGGTCGGAAACAATGGAGGCTGTAATCAATCCCCCCATACTGTAGCTCCCACCCTCCCCCCCTCACCTCCCACCCCGTCCCTGAAAGAGGTAGGTAGACTCGCGGGGGCAAGGTTTTCGTCGTTCTTTGCGGCCCCATTCATTCGCGACAGAACAAAGGTTCTCCTCATTCCTCGTATTCGCCACCATCTCTTTCCTTCCTACCTCCCATGCATACGACTTCCTCACCTTGCCTCCCTTTCACCTCCCTCATCCCGAAAAACCTTCCGACGGCAACAGCTGGAGGCACCTGTGACTCGGGCCTCCGCGCGAGATTGGAAGAGATGCTATGATGCCGGGGGTGGGGTGTGGCCGGCCTGCGAATACGGCTGGAAGGGGAAAGTGAGGGCGAAAATAGGTTTCCGGAGGCTTCTTGCCCTTTTCCGAGGATGAGAATCCACTTTCTGAGAAGATGAACTGGAGTGGGTAGAAGAGAAACTTCCTTACTTCATGCCCGGAAACGGTGCGGCGCCTAGAGTCAGGAGGGTCGGGTCGATCGGTAAAGGAGGCCCATGTGCCCCGGAGGAATTTCATCTCGTGAATAATTTTCGTAGTCTTTAAATCAGTTTTTTACTGTCTATTTATTCGGGGTAGTTTTGAGGGATAGATTAATTTGTCAAAATGTGGATGTAATTTAAACGTGATAAATGTGAAATTTTGGACTGGATCAGAAATTATGGCGAACGGACAGGAAATGAATTTTGGTCAAAGTTATTTGTTCTACTAATAGTTGTATTATGTGTTAATTTCCAAGAATTTATTTCCAAAATAAGGAGGTGGTTAATATTATAACACGATACCTGTGTATGATCGGTAGCATTAAATTGATAAAAGAGAAAGTTGTAGTGGTTCGTGGTGATACTTTCCGAAGCGTTAAAAAATATAAACAAGAAAAGAGCTAGTGAATCAGACAATGACAATTTAAAAAATTGTTATTACAGAATGTTAAAATTTGTATGCTAATATGATGTCTGAAACATTATTATAAAAAATAATTTAATGTAATTAAGAATTTTTAAAATAAATGTTTATCAAAAAAGTAAATTTAAATTTTACCTCCATTCTGCTGGCCATTTGAGGCTTCACAAGAAAACTTGAACGAGACAGATCGATTGGCGAAAAAACGAGGCCTCTTATCTGCTTTCGTTTAGGAGTAGTTAGCACGTCAGACAGACAGACGGACAAACAACGCATAAGCGGAATTAAAAAACCGATAAAAAGTGGATTAGTAAATCCGAGTTTGAAAGGCTTGCAATAATTAGTGGGGTACTTTTATGCTGACTCGGAATTGTCTGTTCCTACGTTTTGCATTAAACTTTTGAATTGTAGAAATATATAGCTTATTGTATAGGATATACATAACATTGATCGAAGCTTTTACTTCCGGAGGCTGTTTCAAGAGATGAAATCTATTGTTAAATTATAACGATCACTCGTTGAGTAATATAATTTTCAGCCTTCAATTGTATTAACTATCTTCAGGTTCGTAAATGCGTTTCCATTGAATAATCTGGGTAGAATAACTTTTTTTCCATCCCTTGCTTAAGAGGGTTACATTCTATACTGTTGGTTCGAACGGAGCTCTTGAGCTCCCTTTGTTAGCGTCTGCATTGTATAATATGACACGCACCGAGACGGATAAGCAGCATAATGAAACATATCAGTCATGTAGCAGCTGCCTCTGTAGAATTCTAGAACTGCGTCAAAAGGCGACCAGGAAAAAATGCTAAATAGGCAGATTCTGAGAAATCTTGCTCGAGTACGATACGCATTTTTCTCGTTCAAGTATTGTATAAATGTAGATAGTTTTTCTTTAAATCCACATGACAAAGGATCTTGTCGAAATGCCTGTTTTGTCAGAGGTATTTTGCGACCGAATGTCTTTTTCCTTGACTGAAGAAGGAAATTGCGTGCGTAGGCGTTAGCCGTTAGTAGTCTTATAAGTTAATTATTTTTCTTCTGAACGAATGGGCACTGGCGGATGGTTGAAAGTTGGAAGCTCTCGAAAAGTTGTGACAAGACGGTGAAAGGGACGTAGGTCGAGGAGGATGATACGGAAAGAATGATAGGGAGAAGGGACAATCGGACCGAAACATTCTCTGAAAGGGCACTCCAATGTTAGTAGCGGACGGGAGTCGGTGGGGTTCCGGAAACTTGGGACCCGTCAGAGTGGCACGTCCTCCCACTGTAATAAGTAAGGTCGGACCTAATGTTTCCATCGCCAACAATCGATCACTTCCGACTCAGGGATTTCACCTGTTCCTGGCAGCATGGAAGGTATTTTTCTTCTAAGTGGATCGGGGTAATTAGGCGGAATTGTCAAAAATTTGTCTCTCCTTGTTCCGTGTTTTGTTTCCATGTTGGGACGGGGAGAATCGTCTCGCAAAACTTTCTCCCATCAGATGCTCCGTCATTCCTAGATCATCAAGTAGAAAACGTTAGCCAAAAGAACTCGAGATGAATGGGATGTTTTTCCCATACTCATATGACGAATAGGTTCTTGGAACGACCCGTTTTGTGCGATTCATTTTTCCGGAAAAAGGAAAGCTCTCTATTTCCATCTTTTCAGTCTCTTTGTGTTTCTTTGAGCGGTTTTCAGCATCCATTTTGAGTCGGAGTTTTTATTTTTTTTCTTGGCAGAGCTAGTCTAGTTCTACGAACTTTTTTCGCATTCCTTCTTTCGAGAACATTTTATACTTCATGTGGCGATTTCATATTACATTTAACCAGGTCGATTATTTTAATATTTTTGCGAAAAATTCGCGCGATATTTAGACCGCCATTGCTTCTAACATTTTATTCGGGATTCTACGCGTCCTAATAAATTTTGGAACCATCGATCATAACCGAGTTAGATTTGTGCCGAAGTAACGCTCTATTAAACGGCCTGTCATCTTCGGAGACGGTGGCATGACATGCAGAAGAAAAACAGTGAAAGCTAAAGCTTCGAGGCTATGTATTACTGGAGCGATTCATCGGAGCGAGAGGAAGTCTTCCTCCGTCGTCGTAGTCTCCTCCTCTTCTCCCACCTCGCCGCAAACAGTTCCACGCTCCTCTTCCACTTGCCCCCGATCACGTGACCACGATGTCGGCCGCTTCCTTCGTCCAAGACTAGGAGTGTTATATTCCTTAATGCTCGCGCAATGATGAAGGAAGTGATGGAGGTCCCCCGCCAAATGAAGGGGGCCGTCAACCCCTTGAACTTGCTCCGCTGAAGCCGTTTTAACTAGAGGACGCGAAACGTCTCGAGGGAGAGAGAGAGAGAAAAGTTTTAGAGATGCCTTGAGGAGCGTGAAGGGGACGACGAAGGTGGACCGAGGGCGTAAGAATTTCCTAGATCTTTCTCAACTGCTCCCCTGAGTGTAGCGCTAATGCGCTACTCACGCCCCACACTCACTTCTTCTCTTTCCTCCAATGGGAAAACTTCAATTTATAAGAATGGTGTTTATTTAGTCTTCCTCTCCCACCTAGCACTGTTTATCCCTTGTGTCGTCCTTATTTTCCCCGCCGGAGTGAGAGAGACACCCTTCTTTCATTCTCTCCAATTTTCTCGCTCTCCGCTATCTCCACTCGAGCGTGGGTTAACTCTTTTATTTCAACGTCTTCCCCCTATCCCCCTCATAACCGTTCTGGTTCCTGTCTCCCTACTGCATGAATCCCTTCCACTCCATTGGCCTTCACAGTTCCCCTATATCCAGGGACGTATTCCGCACGACCTTCCATAATCTTCTTCCCTCAAAAAAGTTCTTCCCGCTGAAAACCCTCTCCGCGCCTAGCTTGCGTTATCACAATCCGTGCCAGGCAGTGTCTCTCACTCTCTCCCTCTCGTTCCCTCCCCATTCCATTCGTCGCATTTTCTTCTCGGTGGAATACGGTTACCGGTGTAGGCGGAATCGCGAGAGGAAAAGCTCGGATTATATTTTTTCGCACTTGTGCTTCGCTCTTTTTATGCTTCTTGCATCGGCAGTTGGAGTTGAATTTCTACTCCAGATGGTCGCGCATTTAGAGTGTGTGTGTGAGAGAGAGAGAGAGAGAGAGAGAGAGAGAGAGAGAGAGAGAGAGAGAGAGAGGGGGGGGGGGGGGACGTGGGCGATTAAAAAAATACATCTTTTCCGTGATTTGACGAAAACGGGACTTTTAGTGTCGTAAGTAATAGGCCGCGGCAATCGTCGAAGAAAAACATTTCTCTCGAAAATTGTGTCGGAGTTGCGTTTTTCTGGAGATTTATCGCGTTTTATCTGCAGATTTTTAAGGGCCGCAAGGGAGCCACGAAAAAGAAGTGGGCTGAAAAGAGGATGCCCATATTGTGCAACGAGCCGACTAGTGCGCTCAAAAGCCTCTCTCTCTCTCTCTTGAAATTGGAATTCAGAATGAGGGAGACGGTCGCGGAATTTAAAATAGTTTTCTCTCACATACGGTAAGGGATTGGTGCGGCCGTTTTGTTACGTAGGTTTTTGGACAAAGCATTTCTTCGGATCGGAATTTCCATTTTCAGTCAGATGCGTGGTTTTCTCTTTTCGCCCTCCCTCTCGAATCAGAACTTGCTTCCTCTCCACCCCCCAACTCCGTTTCCCTTATCCTCCTCCCCTCCAGAATAGTCCATCGCATCCCTTTACGTCCGTACCATTCCTTCTGCTCCCGTCTCTTCTCAACGTCCACCTACATCGCCCAGCTTCGCAATTCCCGCCGTGATCCTCCTTGTCTTCTCCTTCACCCCACCCCCTTCTTAGTCTTCTCCTTGAGTGGGCGGGTTCCAGGACGCCGGCGAAATGGGCACGGAAGCCGTTACGTCTGAATGACTCTCCCGAGGCAGCCCCTTGGATAGCGGGAGGTTCCGAGTAGAGGGTGTGGATGGGAGAAAGGTGAGAGGTGGGCGGGAGAATAGAGGGAGGCAGAGGAGAGAGAGAGATGCAGAGGTGGAGGATGGATGAGACGATTGGGCCGTAGGACGGTTCCGCGCCTCCCTTTTTCCCGCCCCTTTTCTCCATACCTTTCTCCCTCCCTTTCTCCCTCCCTTTCTCCCTCCCTTTCTCCCTCCCTTTCTCCCTCCCTTTCTCCCTCCCTTTCTCCCTCCCTTTCTCCCTCCCTTTCTCCCTCCCTTTCTCCCTCCCTTTCTCCCTCCCTTTCTCCCTCCCTTTCTCCCTCCCTTTCTCCCTCCCTTTCTCCCTCCCTTTCTCCCTCCCTTTCTCCCTCCCTTTCTCCCTCCCTTTCTCCCTCCCTTTCTCCCTCCCTTTCTCCCTCCCTTTCTCCCTCCCTTTCTCCCTCCCTTTCTCCCTCCCTTTCTCCCTCCCTTTCTCCCTCCCTTTCTCCCTCCCTTTCTCCCTCCCTTTCTCCCTCCCTTTCTCCCTCCCTTTCTCCCTCCCTTTCTCCCTCACCCACCCCCGGAGGCTTTTTACGGGTGATGGTACGGGAAAAGCCTGGAGACTTATGTAAGAGGGTGAGGTAGCGTAGGATCGTAGGAAAAAAAGAAACCACGCTAGCTCCTCGGTTCGTTTTGGCGGGGATTCCTCTCCCGACGCGTGCATAATCGAGCCATCCTCTCCTTGTTTGCGCTAGTTGAATTTAGAGTGTACTCCTCCCACTTATCGGTTTCACGAGACTATAGTTTTCTATTTTCTTATTACGGCGAGAAAGCGGCAGGGTAGCTCGGAATGGTGATGAAACATTGCCGTACGGGTTTGACGCAATCATTGTCCTCAGGATAAGAATTGGACGATTTTTTATCCGGCCTATCTCCTCTCGGCTGTTTTTTTTCTTGTTATATTAACGACGTGGCATTTGAACAAAGGGTGTAGATGGCCAACGTCCGTAATCAGAAGGTTTTTCTCATCGCGGAAATTCCGCATTTTTTTCTGTGAACGTCAGGGTGTGTTCGGTGGGAAGTTGCTGTTCCCTTTGCGGGCAAAGATCCTACTAGCCCAAGGCTGTATGTAATGGGGTTCGTATCCGTCGCTGGACGAGGACGTCCTAGCATAGTCTCGTAAAAACTTGGTTGGCTGTTTGTGATGATGTAAGCGCGGATAAATGTTCTTTCCACTGAAAGTTAAATATATTTTTTGTGTCAACGGATACTCGTTGCAGCAATTTAGAGCGGTTATTCATTCTATGTACCGTACGGTTATGCTGTCCGAATTTAATTTTTTAGTCGCTGTATTCATAATAAATATAATATAGTGATTAATATTATGCGAAATGTTTCGTTCAAGTTTTTGATGGAAGAAATGTATTCAATTATAAAGATGGGAAAGAGGAAAATGGAAAACGAAGCCAAGTTACAAATTGTGTATATTTAATTTTTCCCGGTATGTTGAAGTAATTTTGATGATGGTCCAGCTGAAACTCTTCGCATTCTATGTTGCGAATAAATTTGCAAAAGTTTTCTTGTGAAATATATGTCCGATTTGCGGTGTAAATGGCTTCAGCGCAATCGGGTCCGGTTTCGAATGACCGTGATAACGGAATTTTAACCATGTACTTCCCCTGTCTCTCGCTTTTGCCTTATTTGTGTGGGCGAGTGTGTTTTCAGAACTAATGGCTACAACGTTGATTCGCTGTTGTGAATCCTAATAAAAATCCAGCTCTAAATGCATTGTGTCCATGTGGAAAATATTACCCCGTTTATCTTTTATTTCGTCGCTTTGTCTATTTGTCTTTAGATTATCGAACTGGTTGATTTTCTCTTGTTCTTTTCATTTTGTTGGTGTTTCACTTTACGAAAAATTGACATCTCCTATCAAACTGTTGAAACTAACGTCGTTTACATGGGAATGCTATTCAGGAAACCTGGAAATATTTTTTGCTGGAAATAACTTGTTTTTTATTTAAATTTTACCTAAGTGCAGTACTTCAATAAATTTCTCGAAGAAAAATTTTTATCGCTAAAGACTTTTTTTAGAATGGCGCCTTAGATTCCTTTAAGCACGAGGTCATCGCAACGTAAGATTTTCCGTTATGTAATATTCTATATTTCGTAAGTTTGAATGTTTGCATTAATTTCAACAAAATATAGTATTTCCATTGTAAAATTAATTTATTCATCCTTAGAATGAACGGAAAAGGTTGAATTATTAGCTGAGTAATGTGTTTATACCACTGCCATCGGCACAAGCATTTCAATTTAAGGTACAGTACAGTTATTCAGACTCAGTATTATGTGAAAGATAAAACCCTTCGTAGCTTACATCTAGGGTTGCCAACTTTTTGTGTCTCCAAAGAGGGACATCTTAAAGTTTTAAGAATAGAAAATAAATAGTTATAAGGTAAAAGGGGGAGGGAGAGAGGGGGTGGTTAATTTTATTGATCAAGTTTATAGATTTTTTTTCAACGTCACTTTAAAAACCAATTTTTAATCGATCTAATACAGTGTATTCATTATGTATTGTAGTAATTAAAAAATATAATTTTGTTCATAAAATAAGCAAATAAATAATTAAAATGAAAAATATATAAACAAAAAGCTGGCGAATAGCATATATCATACTGAAAAATTCAATAAACAAGTACGGTTTATTTATTTTTTCTTTAATTTAAAAGTAAATGTTTTTAGAATATTTTTTAAAGTTGTAAATTTGTTCTCCTTTAATAGATTTAAGAAACGTTTGATAATTTTTACCAAATTTAAAAATTCAGTACAATTTTCTGAAAAATTAAAAAGACATTGTTTTATAGAGCAGCGATTATGTTCATCCTGCCACTTAGTACCCATGATACTGAAAATCCTCTCGCAATAAGCTGATGTAGGTATTATGTATGCTCATAATTTAAGAAATTACAGAAAATATTTTCTAATCCAAATTTTGTAAATTTAAGGATAATGTCCTTTTTTACTCAAATACACTGCTTCAATAAAATCTTTAGTTTTTGAAATTTCATCAAAACTTGTTTTTATTGTTGTAATTCTTTCAAATAGTTAATTCGTATTTAAATTTGCTTTTTTTACCAAATTGAAACTTTTAATAATTTCCACAAAATCTTCATAAGTTGGAGAAAATATTTTTTAAAACGAGAACTTGGAAAGCATTCCCATTATTTCGTTATCGTTGAAATGGATCCATTTAAATAATGTAGCGCATATTTAAAGAAATTTAAAAAATCTTCTTTCATTTTATTTTTTCCTGTTCCTCTAGACATTTTTTGAAATTTTTGACGAATAGTATATCCAAAAAACTCATCCAAGCGATTTTATAATTGTTTATTTTTTTAAACTTCAATGTAATCGGGAAAACATCGCTAACGGTAGTTGGATTCTAATTCTATAGAATAGCCGTTTTGAAAAATTCTAACATATGGTTTATAAATAATAAATAAATTTCCACTGTTGCAGACATTTCCGAAATCTTTTTTAATCACACTAACATGTCAGCTGTACCGAAATCGTGAGAACGAAAGTCAGTGCATGAACCAGCAAATGAACTCATGACCATGAGCTCTTTGCTTTGTCAACTAAGTTGTGTTCAGCTTTAGTGTTACCAAAATAGATTTATTATTATTTATATTATCATATATACAAAAGAATTACTAGCAAATTTATTTATTTATTATTTATTTATTTATTAATATTTCACATACAGCACAAAGGCTAATTTACAGTGAAATCTATAACCATAAATCATGCAAATGGTAAAATTTACGGAAAGATGGACAAATCGCATCTATCCTGTTAGGGATGGACAATGGACAAATCTTGTGAAAGATGGATTGCCCATCCGAAAGATGGACGGTTGACAACATCCCACGTCTAGGTTTTAGGAGTAGCGGGGGAGGGGGTTGGGGGGGGGGGGGGTAGTGGGCGCATGACTCGCAAAGTCATAAAATGGGAAAAGGGATTTCGCAGCGAAAGCGACCGCCAAAAGTCACTTCTCTTCATCTCTTGCTCATTTTGTAATCTCCGAAAAAGAGTTAAAAATTTATCTCTCCCTTTGGTGGACCTTACGAGGCTCAGGCGTGTAGGGGGATTGGAGTTCACGTAGTCGAGATCGCGGAAATTAGACTCTGTCCTTCCCCTCGCCCTTGAAATAGATTGGGAATCCTACCGTTTTGATCTTGTTTACGTTTTGTGCCTGCGAGACATTCGGCTAGGTGTTCAACAGGGGCCAGTGCGCTTCACTCACCTCCGTCCCTCGTGTCTCTCTTATTGGAGGCGCGGTGATGCGAGAAGCTCCCTTTTGCCCTCGGCACGTAAATGAGGTCGCAATCCAATGGAAATTGCCAGCTACCCCATCTCTCCCCTTAACTCTCCCTTGCGTCCCCTACTCCACCATATCTCCCGCACCTCCTTGTTGCTTCTCTTTCCCTCTTTTCAGCCTCTTATCCAACCAGCCTCATCCCACCAGCCTCATCCTACCAGCCTCATCCTACCAGCCTCATCCTACCTTACACGCGCGTGCTCCATCCATCCCACTCTCCCTCTGGCGTTGTTTATCTTTCATCGCGGGAGTATTTTTTATTTCTAATTTTCTCTCTCCTATCTGCAAGTCGGGCAGTATAACACTCCCCTTCCCCCTTTTATATCCAATGAATGCGACTTACTGTTTCCATCAAATATGTGAGGTCAGCGCTTGTGGCATGGTTTGAGATATCGCGGTATACTTTTGTTAATTTTGTTATTTTTTAATGTGTATATATCTGTTGACTCGTTCGTGCCTCGTGCTTGTTTTTTCCGAGTTTGATCCAGCTGTGCTGAAATGATCCAGCTGTCGATTCAGCTTAAATGCTGGACCAAAGAGGCATTGATGGAGTTTGGGCATACCTTTCTTGTTACCCGCTTGAAATTAACTCGCGCTTGCTTTTTTTCTTGGCTTGTTTGCCTCTTCCTCGTCCGATCGCAATCGCTCGGAAAATGACGCGCGCTTTGGCACGTACAAAGGGAAGGGGAATGAGGTGGCGAACTAACATGAACGAACTTTTCTATGGTTTGCATAGTAAGTGTGTTTCGCCTTTCGATCTGCTTTTTGTCGCGCTAATATCAAATGTAAATATTTGCATGCTAAGTGAATTTAGTTTGCACGAATAAGTGGAATACACGCTTCTGCTAATCGCGAAAAAATTACCTTTTGCAGGACGCCACACATTCGTTTGAGTTGCCTAGGAATGCTGTAAGGATACTTAACCATCTTTGTATTAAATTCCAGGCCTCGGATATCTAGTTAAACAAGACGTAGCCATGTCTTACGATGTAGTGCTTTTCAAACTTTTTTGTCTCGCGGCAACCCTTGATTTCTGTGATTGCTCAAAAAGGAAAATCTTCCGATCCGAGTTTTCATATTACCCGTTAAAAACTATCGATGCCAGAGGGGGATCATTTTACTAATAGTCCATGTTCGTACCCCGTGTTTTAGCGTCTTAACCATGGAATACTATTCATGCGTCAAAATGACGTACACTTTTCTTGGAACAAGAACTCCTTTTCTGGGAATCCAATTAGCTCCTTCCTCTAGCAAATCTTCAATCAGTTCGTTGCCTACCGGGAACCAGGCCGGTCGCAAGTTCCACGCCTTCCGCCCGTACGTCTGCTTCGTCGTTGAGTCATTACGTCAGTCTTACGTAGGTTTAGTATTAACCCTTAACAGGGCGCGTCTAAAAATTTCACGTAACTGGGCGCGTGGCGTACGGTGTACGCCGTTGCATTGTGTGGAAAACTCGGCTGTAAATAGTATTAACCAGATGGAAAAGTATACTCCATAAGTCGAATACACAGAGATTTCAGAGGCGTTCTTAATGGGAAATACGTATGGAACGGTATAGTAAGGTTAGGCGATTCTCGAATTTTTATCCCCGAAACTATAATCTCGGTGGACTATCTTGTAGTAAATGTTGTTCTCTATCCAAATACATTTTTCATTTCTTACCTCGCTGATCATATAAGAGAATGGGAGAGAAATATATGGATTTGTTAATTTTTGTTTGCTGAGAGAACCGTCTTCGCGATTGATGTAAACAAGTATGCTATGTTTCTTTCGGAATTTTCTCGAATTTTTATCTCCGAAACCATAACTAGTAATTATGTGGCCTCGCGGACTTTCTTGTAGTAAATGTTGTTTTTTATCCGAAAATGTTTTTAATCTATACCTTACAGTTCATATAAGAGCTAGAGAGATAGAAGTTTGATATTTCATTGTTGCTTGGATGCCATTTAACGAGATACGAGTATAAGTTTATTAAAGTAATTATTTTAAGTGGAAGTTCTATTCGACAGATTCAGTTGAAAATCACAATTGGGGTATAAATTTTAATAAAGATCACTTATACCTAATTAAATTAAAATCCGTCTAGCTTTTTAGGAGATGAAAGTTACGGTGGACGGACGGACCAGACGAACCCATAAGGCGTTCCGCTATTACCGCTTCGCTGGTAAAGAACGCATAATAACGATAAATTCATTCTATTTTTTGTTTATTCAGTAGTTTAATGTATATAATGATTTATAATTCTCATTGTTAAAATTGTCGTTTGTATTTTCTACATTATTTACGAGCTAAATGTTCATGTTAGAGGTTTTTAGGAAAATATGACATTATAGTATTAAAATGTATTACTATGAAATATTAAAATAAGCGCCATTTTAAGATAAACATTGTAACAATAGATGAAATAATGCTTAAAAATAAACGTTATTGAAGTATTTAAACTATTACAGACAAATGCATGCGTATATAGCACGGTAGAAGCGACGCATACAGCTTTGCGTCTGTTTTACTTAAGAACAATAGCTAAAAGGTTGAAAACAACTTATTCGACTACTCAGGCAATACTCGTAGGTTAGATAAAAGAACAATGTATATGAAGCAAAATTTACAAATTGCCAGCATTTCAAAATGCTTTGGCGTACTCTGTACGCCAACGCGCCTAAGGGTTAAGCGAAAATTGTGTACGTCGATTTGATGTATGTTTAGTAAAATGCGACAATCTTTAGACGTCGATCTTACGTATATTTAATAAAATGAGACTATTTTCATATGACATGTTAATGTATGTTTAGGGCGTTGAGATGATTTTCTGCGTCTATTTTACAGACGATTAGTGAAATGAGTAAATTTTACAACTGAATGTTTGGTCTATCTCCGAATTCTCGAATGTCTAGTTAATATTTTGCGCGTTTCTTTTTGAAAAAAAAAGAAGAAAACTACATTATTCTGACCCAGAAGAAATTCCACACATAATGCGCAAACTTTCCGTCGACGAAAGTGGTACTTCAGATATTTTAGAAAGTCAACTTACCTCAGATGACGATAACTTATGCGAATGAAGTGAATTTTGTTTTGGCACCTATCAGAGAGATTAAACGCCCTATTTCTCAAACTAGGAAGAAGGGAAAATGTCAACGCGTAAAAAAGAAGCAGAACATGACAATAATAATATCATTACTTTGAAAGAGCTTGAAATAATTGGAAGGAACGGATTTACTTGGAAGACTACAAGCGATACTCCTTGTCAAGGAAAAGCTTTTAGCAAAAATGTTGTCCATATTTGACCTGGACCCGCCCGTAATGCTCGTCTTGTGATTTTGAAATTTTAATGTGATTTTTTAGTGTTTTTATAAGGCCTGCCTACTAGTTTTCTAAGTTATTATTTGTTTTTAATAAAAACTTGTACTTATTGCCATAGTTTATGAACATTAATAGGCACTTACTCTTTGATTTTCCTATTTTATAGAATTTTTTTGTGCATGATTCAATGTTAATACTAACATTTTTATGATCGTTCTATTCTTATTTTAGAAATTTTTGTTGTTATTTGAACATTTGTAATTCTTTACGAAATCATAAATTCCTGGAAGACTTATCATTAAAAACTAGTTGTTGGAGTTTTGATTGATCAAAAATATACCCGAAAGTTGATCCTCAATAAACACATTACAATAAAAGTGGTTTTAAAAATAATCCTGGTGTGTACGTCAAATTTACGTATGTTTAGTAACAACCGCCCTAAAGATAAGATTAGTATTCTAGGGTTAATGCCGTTTGTGCTGCGAGAACTCGTCTCGTTGCTATAATCCTTGCGGCCCAGCATTTGTTCGGGACACGTACTTTGAAAAAGTCACGTTTTGCTGCGAGAACTTTTGTCCAAGCAAATTTCCGCACGTTCAGGAGAGCTAAGCGAAGGAAGCTCCTGAAATATTTTCGTAGCGTCCGTTTTTCGGTTCGATTTATCCCTTCAACTAATCACTTCCTTCCCGATTCCGTCCTTCCCTTATTTTCTCCTGAGTTACTCCGTCTGATCCTGCGCTCCCTGGAGAAATTAGATAAAATTCACGCTTTCGTCGTGTGGCGACCTCTCCTTAAATTCTCGAGAGTAAATCGCGTTTGCCGCGCACCGATTCTGAACCACCGCCGTGCCCGACTACCCCAGCGCCGCCATTTGACGCATGGCTCCCAATGCGCTCCGGAGGTTGGCTTAATACGTAAATCTAATATCCTCCGTCCTTCCTCCCCCTTTCCCACCCACCCACTCGCCTTCTCACCCCCATCCGCTTTCCGTTTCCGACTATAAACTCATCTCGCGCGTACCACAACGTCGGGCGCTAAAAAGCGTCTGAATACAGGTTCCTCGACGTTTGCTTTATCTCGAGCTAAATTCTACGCAGCTGTTTCCGTTCTTAAGATGCGCAAGAGTTGAACTTCTATCCTATTAGCTAAAGAGTTGCGTTAGGTAAATGTTTTTTCTTTTTTTAAATGAAGGTTTTCATTCAATAATTCTGGCTGTTCGTGTGGTTATCTTTCACGATTAGAGAATCACAAACTGAAATTAGGCCAATATACTGGTGTTTTATTTCATCGCGAATCAGTTCTGCTAAATGTTGCTTTCATTAATCCAATGTTTATGCAGAGCTTATTTGTAGTTACTATATTTTCTTTGACTGTTATGGCATCCTTTAAAATGTTTCCACTGCATGTTGTAATGAATGCCTAAAATATTTTTTCTCCGTTTGTAAGGTCTGAAAGCTACCTATCTAATGTAAATTACTTGAATACGTTTTTCATTCAGTCTCTATCATAGATAGGTTCAACTGCCGAAATTTACTACCACCCGTAACAAAAGACGCTATGCTCCGTAGTATGTGTTAATTAAATAAACGGCGCAATATACATTGCACAAACTTTCTCATGTACATTTGGTCGACTATGTACGCTTGTAAAAGAAAAACTCTTATAATTCAAAGTTAACCGTAGTTAAGCGTATATTTTAATGCCACTGTTCGATATTTAGTAATTTTTTGGGATATATGGCTTAGTCAGTACTATTTGTGACGTCAGGCTGTACGATTGGATGGATTTTAATCAAAATCCTTACAGCCATTTCTGGGTAAATCTAATTTTGTTTCAAAATATCCAAGTATAAAGTACCCTTAATTGTTGCACAATATCGTTCATCTCTTCAGAGTGCCTATTATGAATGATATTATCCACAGACATGAGATATCATTCTATTCAGTTGAACCGTTTAGGCTGTAGTAAGGTTTTGAGTGGATCGCGACGGAGGCGTGACGACATAGGGCTTAGGTAAGGTAGCTTAGCATAAATTGTAAAGTCACTGGACGCCATATGGTGATTTTTTGAGAAATATGGCTTACGCAGTATTATTTGCAACATCAGGATCTACAACTGGATTGATTTTAATCAAATTCTATGTAGCCATTTTTGAGTAAATCAAAATTTTCTAACAATCGCTAAGAATAAACTACCCTTTATTTTTGTGCAATATCATTTTTATGAAAAAGTTGATATATTGCATAGATAAGAGATATCATTCGATTTAATGTACGCGTTTGGGCCCTAGAACGGCGAACCGACCGACAGACAAACAGACGTGGCGAAAACCACTTTTATGGGCTCAGGGACACCTAAAACGTGTATTTCCATCAACACCTCGAAGTCGAATTTTTTCACGATTGTAATACTTTCTCAACATACTACATGTATGAGAAAGTAAAAATAAGAATCTAAGGATAGAAAATGAAAGGCTTCGAGTGCTTCCGATCTGTCGTTAGAGACTAAAAATACATGCATAAAAAGAGTGCTCCTTGACGCAGGGGAACCCCAACCTTGTAAATATTGTAGGGTTTTAAACGTCAAAGCAATCTTGTGGCATTGTGTCCTGCCAATACTAGCACAAGATGTTTACATACACTACTGTAGTTTTCCATGCAATTCTCATTATCTCGCTGGAGGTAATACACGTAGAAACCCTGCGAACGTGCAAACCCACTCGTATTCACCGAAATACAATTTGTGTTTACTTCAAAGTGGAAAGTGGCCTTTGGATTTACATAGTATATTAGTTGCGTCATATTTCAGTACAAAATCCAGAATTATAATCAATCTCTTGCACCTTGCAGATATAAATTGTTAAAATCACTGTATATTTTTATATGTATGTTTTGGAAACGGTAAGTAATGCGAAAAAGAGATCGGTTAAATATTTGAATAGTTTATAAAATTAATATTTTTTGTTTGTTATGTGGAACCGTATTATTACAAAAAACGGTAACTCGGTAGATATTTATTTGCTCCCGCGGTATGGTGGAAAATTAATTTTATTATTTGGTTTTATTAAATCAGTAGATAAAATTTCCATATTGAAGGTTAAAATTCACAGGGGCGTTTCATGCATTTGATGTTGCTACGTTCATTTTTTCCATTTTTTTCTTTACTGAATGAATAAAAGGCAGATAATTGATCTCTCTAAAGCGGCGGTTCTGCTCATCATCCGGTATGGTGAAGTGTTTATTTACAAAAAGAACTGAAGAGATTAGAGCAGGAGTGGGCAAACTAAGGCCCGCGGGCCACATTTGGCCCGCGAGGGCATTATGAAAGCGAATCGTAATATAAAATACAGATACTTTCATATTTGTAGCTTAAAAATTAGGCCGGAAAACCTTTTATGATGATAACATATTATTTATTATTGAACAAGATCCTTGCATTATCTCAAATAACTTCCGACCTGAACAGCTGTAACTGTTAATTCGGCCCGCCACGTAAAATATTTCCTCGCCCCTGGGTTAGAGGATAGTACTTCCTTTGAAATTAATAGTACTGAATATTATTTCGCAAGAAATATTTGCTGTGGCTGTTGAAATGGTTTCTCTGTATTTTTATATTTTTTTAGTTTTTCTATAATATATAAAATATTTTTACATTCGTTTGTCTTTCTTCTCATAATTTCGGAAGTGTGTAACGCAGAAGTTCGGTAGTGTGACGTGTTTATGTTAGAAAATGGTTCATAAGCAAACCCGAATTTGTTTATACGAAACTGCATCTCTTTAATTAAATTATTTGCCTGTGTTAATATTAATATACTTATATTATGAGGACTAGAAGCAAATACAAAATTCGTCTATTTGGTACGCACGGGCTAAGACTGTTTTTTATGGGCCAATTTCATTAGTCGTTTTCAACGAATACTTATTACGTATTTTTTTACTAAAATAAAAAAGGAATATGGAATTACATTTTTCATTTCTGTGATAGATCCTTTATTTCAGCTTAAAAGAATTGATTTTTCTAATTTTCGGCTGCTTGAGAGACATTTTCCTTCTAATTTTTCTTCAAGTGTGATAAATGTTTCTTTGATATTGATTACGTCACTCCTGTTAGTTAACTGCGTGTAAGCGAGTTTTTCGTATTCACGCTGTATGCGCCTCTTAATTTTCCTATTATCATTGTGATAAATGTAAAGATAATTTTCTTAGTCGGTTTTTTCACTTTGCTCGTATTTAATTGGATAAGGTTAAAAGGTTTCAATTATTAATAAATTTCCACATAAAGGGTTCGTTTCATAGGCATTTATTTTTCCCGATATCTTATCTTAATTGTATTTTTCAATTATAATAGGAAATTAATATTTTTATAGTATGATAAATTTCCAATTTTTAGGTTCCTTTGCCTAACAATATCATCTGAGGGAGCATTCTCAATCATTTGGACGCGGTGTGCTTAGGTAGGACATGAAGTATTGTGGAAACTTAAAAATAGAGACGTTGCCTTTGCATCTCTATTTGGTTACGTTAGTTATCATTGTAATAGTAAGAGGTTTGTGAGCGTAAGCAAAGTTTTTGGAGAGGATGTATTTTTTGTTTTTACCACGGTGACATTGGTTTCTTGACAAAAGTTTTGGTGGGAAGTATCCAGTGATTGGAACGATTATATTAGGTCGTTGTGCTTAAACAGTATCCTCATTTCGTTGATTTATTTCATTGTCGTTACGATTATTAATCTCTATTTTGCCTTCCACTCTTGGAATGTACAATATATTATTTTATAAAGTGAAACAATAAATACTTAGCTTCTAGTATATTAAAAAAATAAAATAATAGGTTTACTCGTATTTACACTTGTTTGGTGACGGCCGTTGACGCTGCAGTGACTCACGAAGAGGAATCGCTACTGCGTACGTTCTCATTGAAAGCATTTTTAGACGAGGGCGACCGCAAGTTTTATTAAACAGCCGGGAAAATATAGGCCAAGTAGGTTAAACCTGCTCTCCCATTACCCGAGTACCATTCCCCGCAATAAACTCTCATTCCCGTCCACTTACCTGCGCCTGCATCCCTCCTCTCGCCTCTTTTTTTATTTCACTGCATATAAAAAAATACTGCCGTCATATCCTTCCACCTCCCGCAACCCGTTTGTCAGCCGAATGTTCCCGCGGAATCCCATACAAGGAAGGGCGTGCGGCTAAGCTACCTTGCAGCGGATGGGAAACCCCTCAGCTCTAGAGCGTTTATTGGAGCAGGTGTCGTGTCTTCGAGGAATCAGGTTATACGAATGGATGTTATATAGCGGAGGGCAACTCGTAACCGCCACCTCACTGGCAACGGGCGCCTCCGCCCCGGGATTTCTCATCGTTTTGGAGCGTAAGTCATCTCATTTTCTCGAACGTTTTTTTTCTTAGCACAACCTTCCCGGGAGGTCATGCTCTCTTACTTTTGCTGCTTTTACGTTCCTCCCTCTGGGCGTTTTCGGAGGTCGCTGCGAGTCTTACGTGGGAAGGCGTTACGGACCTCGCGTTTAGAGTCGGGGGTCAACGGAATGGCTAGCCATTATCTCGCGTGACAAGTTTTTTTCAGTCTTTGACTTCGTGACCTTTTCTGCTTTTGGTATCTGCTCTCTCCTCGGAAAACACTCTCTTCCGTGATGCAAAAATATGGAAGCGAGGACTTTAATTAAAATTTCTCTGCCTCTCATCCTCCTCCCGTTCGCGCCGTTGTTTTTTTCGCTTTTCGTTTCCTGCCTCAGTTTCTCGCTCTCTTGACCGCTTTCTCGCTCCGCCTCCTCGATGCGGTCACACCAACGCGTGGTCGCGATGGCAGCATGAGAATCGGTCGCTCCGGGAGAATGAGGTGTTTTGCCAAGCTGACGATGAGTCGTCCGAGTTTGACGGGGAAGCGTCGGGAGTTTGTGGTTCTTACCCGGCGCAAAAGCCACATCCTATCCCGAACTGACTGTGATCTCTGCGACCCCATTCGGTATCGTCGGCCCCTTGCCACTTCGAAGACATTTCTTCCTTTCCAAATGCTTTCCTCGTCAAGTTGGATGCAAACGAAATTGCTTCGTCTCTCTGTGAAAATAATGGCTGGCTTTTTGTACACTGTAGCTGTAAAAATGATGATCGTGTGTTATGTTGATCTCGCGATATATTTATACAGCTTTATCGAGTGTTAATTACCGAAAGGGTTTAATTTATAAGGATACCAAAATATATAAATAAAACATTTTTAATCTTCAGTCAAAAATAAGTATTTCTAAATAATTTTAACGTTAACCGCGAAATATAGGATTTGTAGATGTGTAAGAAGAAAGTGAATAAATTAATGAATGTTATATGAGTTCAGAAGGCTGTTTTTGTGAGACGAATGTTGATTCCAAAGAAGCGATTTCGATGCTCATCGTATCTTTATCTGCTTTTGCTTTCTGATCAAGATAAGCACGCCTTCAAAAGTAATCATTTGATAACCTACGTATAATTCGTTAAGTTTATTTCCGCCGTTAATATTAAATGGTAAAATAGTACAGGTAACTCTCGTTCTACGAACGTTCGTTGAACGAATGTTCGCTTTAACGAATTAATTGAATTTTATAGCTTTACCTTTCGCCGAAAATTCTGTTCACTTTAACGAGCTAAATAACATGTATCCAACTCAAATCGAAGAAACTCGGATGTTTACGATAGTTCTTGGGGTCACAAAGATCGTCTTGTTTACCCATAGATTCTTCGTGTGTCAACTTTACCACGCATTTTTCCTATCGCCTGCATTTCTTGAGAGGCTTAATATGATGTCACTGAACGTGTTTGTTACTCAAAATATATTGGCAAATATCAATTTATTGTTAAACTTGAAGGACCTCTTGTGTACCGATAAGGAGGAAGTGCACTACGCAGTGTTTCCCACATCATCTGGAGTTTTAACGGAGAATTCAACGTAAAAATCACCATCGTTCATCGAATTTCCGTTTTACGAATGCTTTTCAGGAACGCATGTCGTTCGTTGAACGATAGCTGCCTGTACCATACTTAAAAGACTGCCCCATGATGCATAAAAGAAATCTGTTGTTTTGGCTTGATGTTGTCCTTATTCGTGTTGGATGTCGCCCCGATGGAAGATTTATACGAAAGGTATTCTGGTGATAGATGAGATGTGTAGTTTAAACCAAAGAACCCTGGTGCAGCTGTCAGACCCTCCGTAGCTGTAGCTACGGACGCCTTGAATAAGTTGATAAAGCGAGTTTTTTTCCGTGCCCATAAATAAATTTGATACATTAGTCTGGGGTCGTTTTTACGTCGTAATTTTTTATCCAAAAAAGAAAGTTAGAACGAGAATTCGGTGGAGATTTAATCATCAGTGTCTCCAGAGGGAGAATAAAACATTTTTCGCGGTATTTCATGGGACTAAATATAACTTCAAATCTCCGGATTCGGGATTAAAAAAAACAGCGGTTTTTTCTTTAATCGCGGAACCCTTTTAAAAGTGCATGTATGTGTATGTCCGTGTGGCGAATATTTGTCATGCGGTAAGTTTTGAACGTCCACCGAGATTTTTTTGCACGGCGGTTTTTTTTCCAACCCTTCCGCTCGCCAGAGCCCGGAGTCCGTCCGCCCCTTATGTAACACTTCGGCTTCGAATTTTTCCCCATCGGATCCCGCGTGTTGTACGAGGTGAAAAATTGCCTCTCTAGCGATCGTTGGGCGGGTCGATATCCGGGTCGGGGGAGGTGGGATGTGGGGGGGGGGGGGGGCGATCCAAGTGGAGCCGTGCATGGAGAGACCCTTGTGTCCACCATCACGCGCCAACGTACACCATGCTCCGTCGAACATTCGTCTTTTCAACAGAGATGGAAGTGCCCTTCTCCCTAGCGGCGAGCAACGGGCGCCCTCCATCCCTTCCTTCTCCCCACGCACCCATTCCTCCATCCCACCCACTCTCCAGGAGAGTTAATTGGGAGAGTTTTGTGGGGGAGATGGGATGGAGTGGCTTGGTCTGCTTACTGGTATTTTAGTTTTTAGTGCGAAGTTCGGTCGGGTTTGGATCATCCTCGCGCTAATAAAATTAAAAGGGCGGTTTTTTCATTCCGTGGGCGTGTGTGTGCTTTTGCGATGAATGTGCTCTGATTGCGTCGGATTCCTTTGGAATGATTCTTTTTAATCCCTGCAATCCTTCGATGTATGTCGCTCATTTGGGGACGGCGCTCTCTCTCTCTCTCTCCCTCCCTCTAATCTGCTGCATTCATAAGGGAATGCGTCCGTGATCGATCAAGTATAAAATGTTTGTCCCGAGATCGTGTGTAGCACTCGTTGGTTTGGGTGCCGAGATGACGGTGACACCGGATCGCTTCTTAACATTTTTTGCCGAAAATTTCTCTTTTTCTTTGATCGTCTTTGCGAAACAGCTATCTTTGGGTGTCTAAAAATAAATACATATATTTTGTAAGCGATCGATAAAACAGAGGAAGGTATTTATATCTGGTTTATAATCTCCTTATTAAGTTTTAAATCTCATCGTGGACTAGTATGCGCGAAAATATGTCAAACATTTGTAATGCAAACCTTTTTAACGCCAGTTTTATACAACTCGAATATTTTGTTGCCTTGGAGACATTTAGGTTCGAGTATAATTTGACATTTAAATTGAAATACAAAAGCTTGTTATCTAATGTTCATTATCTCTATGCATTTGGTGAGATGTTTATCTATTATTTCGATAAAAAAATCGTTCAACTACCCTTTCATTACAGTTGAATTTTTATTGAAACTGGCGTGCATCAGTGGTGGATTTAGGGGGGAGGGTCGCACATGGCGCGCGTCAAGGGCCCCGTGACGTATGGCAGTGCTTCTACACTTGGGTTACGCGGAACCCTAGTGTTCCCCGAAAGATTGGCGTTGCGTGTGGATTCGCGAAAATGGAGGAAAAAAGGCAAGATTTTCGTACCGCTCAGTTACCCTAAATCTTGAATTTCTCCCTCACACTAAGTGGCGGATTAGGGGGGTCGCACTTGGCGCACGACAGGGGCCCCTTTAAATAGAAAAACGATCGTTAAGAGGTGTCACAAAAGAGGGTAACCGTTAAGAGCGGTTTCACTATATATTTAGATTGCAGGGCCCCCGACTGCTTGGCGCCAGTTGTTTATCGCCAGGGGCCCCAGGAAGCGTCAATCCGCCACTGGCGTGCATTGCCGAGTTACGTTAGCTATGTGCAAGTGTCATTAATATTTCAGTAGTTTCATCTTTTTAATTTAATAGCATTTGATTTCTGAGATAATATTTCATAGGAAATCGAGTTAGGCATTTGATTAAATACGATCAAACAGTGGTAGAAAATATGTTGCCTGAAATAATAGTCCTTAGGCAGTGTATATTCTCGTGTCCATTTGGGATATTTTAAATCGTACGTACGTTGTTGTGGGTGTTCACTATTTTACAGTTATTTTACTAAGTGTCGCTTATATCTACCTCATTTTTGATACATGCCATAAAATTGTTACTTGAGTTCGTGACTTATTCTATTTTTCCATTCTTTCAGTTTAGCTTTCTTTATAGACATCTGCTTGCATTTTGGATGGATTGATCCCATGTTTTATGGAGCTAATAGGAAGAAAAGTGGATTGTTGTACCTGTCCAGTGGCAGATTGGGTCGTACTTTGCGCGCGCCAGGGTCCCCTTGAAGTAAGGGGCTTCGAAAAAATGTTTTTATATGTAATCACTGAAATATTAAATACATAATTTTAAAAATCACCAAGAAAAATTCATTTGTTTGCACAGCGATGCTTTGTATATTAAAAAGATCGTCAATAGGGTTCAAATAAAGGGGTAGTCGTGAGGTGAGGTTTCGCTATATATTTAGATTGCAGGGCCTCCAATTGGTTAGTGCCCGAGGCCCCCAATAGCTTAGCGCCAGGGATCCTATAATACCTAAATCCACCACTGTACTTGTTATTCGAATGAAATTGTTTGTGATGGGAACTATATTATTCACTATTACTTGCTATAGTTTGGGAAACATCCTATCAATATATTCATTCCGTAACATGGAGATGGTTGTATATAATCGATTGAATTAATATCCACGTGATGTTACAGGATCTTGAATTATTTAATTACGAATGAAGTATTCTGGTATTAAAATGTCTTAAATTTTCTTTTCACAATTTCCATCTTCTTGAAGATTTTAATTAGTGATATTATTTTGGTATGAAACTTTTATTCACCATTTACAGAAGAAACTTTTTGACTCGAATCTTCAATTTTATGCTCCTTTGGCTTTGTAGTTGAAAGATTCTTGAGCTTCATACTGTTTAATTCTCAAAATACTTATTTTCTCTTTTGTCTAAAAGCATTTTCTATTAAATCCTTTCACTGCAATTGTTTGTGCTTATAATGCGTATTTTTTATCAACTTTCTTTCATGGTGGCAGCTTTTAATTAAGAGATGCAGCCACCAAATAACTTTTCGCGTTACAAGGCTACCCATATAGCGAGGGTAAATGCTGCCCCTCTAAGTCAATATGATTATTCTTGCGATTATTTTTTCTCGCATCCGATAAAATGGCGAACAGCTTATTTAGAAGCATTAGTGCCGCTTTCTGTTGTTGTCCGTGGGATGATTAATCGATGACGGATTTGTAAACATAATTAACGTGTTTTAGTTTGATGAGTAAGTAAGGAATAAAAAAGGACCTTTCAGTCAATGAGACATCCTGGTAAATATGCACGGAGTTAAAATGGAGTTGGAGTTGAAATTATGTAAATTTCTGCATTTTCTTAGCGTCTCACATTGGTTAAAATCTCTCTCTAGCAGAACTAAAATGAGTTACAGACAATAAAATCATCGTCTTCCTGTAAATAAAAAAACTTGCTGGAAGTATCGTTTTTTCGTTTCTTTGTACCTTGTAAGCCTCCGTGAGTCGCAGCGTAAGTTATCCAATAGCATATATTGTAGTACGTCAACCGTATCATTCTTACGTCTAAATGTCGTATTTATTTGCTAGACCAGGGATCGGCTACCTTTCAAAGTAAAAGAGCCATTTTTTGGTATCATTTCTAAATACCTGGTAGCCGCAGTGACAGCCTGTACGACCTCTTTTTATAGATATTGGAGAGATTGCAGTAAGAATGCTTCATGACTAATAAAGGGAGCATAGCTAACTTCTGAAGAGTTAAAAGTATGTACTCAAGGAGCCATATGCGGCTCCTGAGCCGCATTTTGCCGACCCCTATGCCGTGTATCTCATTTCACCCAGAGCTCATTTCCTCATCGCTTCGCCACTCATTTTTCACTCGATCGGCACAGCGCTTTGGCCTAAAAGTGTGTGACCGCAAAATGAACTTTAGTCTCGCTTAAGCAGACAGAAGGGATGGCATATCTTTCGCCTTAGCGAGCGTCTCAGTCACATTGCATCGAGTTAAGGGAAGGGAGGGGGGGGGGTTCAAAAGGAAGGAGTGAAGGCGCTCTCCTTTCTATTGACAGGCTCCCTCCCTCCCTCCTCTCTTATCACTCGGCCCCACTTATTCCGGAAGTGCCTGAGCGGTGACTCCTTTGAGGGGAAAGAGAGAGAGAGAGAGAGGTGCCGCTCGGAGGGTGCGTAGAAGTAGAGGAGGTGGGGAGGCAAAGGGCAGATAGCGTGGAGTACGCGCCGTCTCACTCTTGCGCGGCTTTTAGACCAGGCGCCCTATCGGTATCTCTACTCGCTCATCCACCCGCGTAGTCGCCGCCGCTGCCACGGCGAGGGACTCCGCCCGCGTCAGAGATGCGTGGGCAGATCCCACGAACGCTTTCTCATGAGGATCGCCGCTTTTCTGTTGCCATCCTTTGTTCTTTCCTTCTCTCTCTCTCCGCTCGGTTGGATCATCGTTTACAATAGTTAACTCGCGTGCCTCGTGTACTTGTCGGCTGCGGGTTCCGCGGGCGATGAGTAACCGGGGTTTTTCTTACAAGCTTAATAATTATGGAAAGAAATGGTATTTGTCGACCTCGTTTCTCTTCGGAGATTTTAATTTCCTTTACGAGACGTGCTGCTATTTTCTCCTTCAGGAAATGTTGCGTGTTCTGAAAAATTAATGAAATTTCCGTGAACTTATTCGAGTTTGATTGGTTACTGTTACGGTTGTTGATGAACTGCGTTAAAACGATTCTTTTGTTTTTATGTATATATTAAAAAAAATGGGCATTAAAAACGTACATTTTTTGTACTAATGCATTTATTTCGCCAAAGCCATAGCCTCGAAAATATAAAAATGCATATTCGTCATGCATAAGGTTTTAAAACATGTATCATCAAATGCCAAGTGGCGCCTCACGAAGCCGAACAAACTCCTCTAAGATGTACTTTATATGGTATTGTGTGGGTTACTGTGTGTTGTTGACGAGAGAGATACGTAATAGGAACAAACAAGATGCAGTTTCCGTGACCTTGGTGGATTTATCTCGCTTCGCGTGGAGCTGGTTCACCATCCGCACGGGTTTCCGAAGCCCGCAACTTTGTTGAAAAGAACTTGAATGCATTCTTTTGTGCGCGTTTATATTTATATGTAATTTTCGAGGTCAGCGCTGCAGGCTAGCTAATTATTAAATCCCTCTGCAGGCTCGTCTGTGTTTTGTATGTAATCAATTTTTATTTTCAGGACTTTTCTTTTACTGGTTTTCGAATAAAAATTCCACGCCATAATGCTGTTAGCCTCGAGACCTTAGAGGTGGAACAAATTTCTAATTTCTCGCATTTCATTGCCATGAAGTTTATTTATAGCCTAGGCGCGTTTCTAATTAGTCAGAAATATAGACTTCACCCTCGAGCCAGGAATGATTTAGTGTTCACCTAATCAGTGATTTGGAGTTGACTATTTACATTCCAGGATAGCCCGGGAACCATCTTCTGTATTAATTATGGATTGTAGCAATTCCGTGGAAATTGGAAGTATGTTTTCTTCGCTTTGTGTACCTTTTAGCGTACCTACTCTAGGTTCACAAAGCGGGCGATGGAGTTCTGCCGCAGCTGAACGAATTGAAGCTGGCAGATAAGGAATCGTGGCAGATGTGTGCTTTGTAAACATCGGTATTTGCGACATATCCGCATTGCTTGTATCTTCAGCGAAATCACGTACTCGACTGAGAGTGTCGTTCTGCGGAACTTATATCGAACACAGCGCACGAATAAACTCCGCGAAACCCCTTTCCTTTGAGGGAACGATGATTTAGTAATTGCGTTGAAGGAGGTTGAGTACTATTTCTCCATTCCATTCGTCGTTTCCTTCTTCCTGGAGACCTTGGAAAATGAAAGCGCGATAAAAAATTTTTTGTGTCGTCCAGCTGTGCCGTTTTCTTCCGATAAATCTGTTCCCTCAGTCGTCTATTTGGCTGTTTGTTACCATTTAAGGTGGCAGGGAATTGTTTTCGAAAGCTCGTTATGATTACTTTTTAGGCGGTAGTCGAATGGACGACGGAGTGCTATTACGATACCTCGGACACAACAACCGACCGATCAAGAGTTCTTTCTTTCTGTTCTTTCCGTCCTCTTACGTAACCTCATTTTATCCGTTTCGGGACGAAATTACGAAATTGCCCTAAAACCATCTGAAATTGAGCTTTAAAAATAAGGTTTCGTCGTGGGTGGAATGGGGTTTCCAAAGTCATTTCGGGATCAGTGGAGATAAATCGAGCGGGGTGAATATTTTTTTGGGAGGAAATCTACATCAAACCCGTTTCTTGTCCTGTATTACTCAAGGCGTTATTTTATTTTAGTACTCAAGAGGAGTAGCAGAAACGTCCTTCGTTTTCTTCTCCCTATCGCTATACCCCTAACTATTTCGGACCGTGGATTTTTAGGGAGTCGGATCGAAGCGCGTCCTTACGGGTGAAGCGGCGTCCTTCGCCGCCGCCGCCCTCGTCCTTCACTCGTCTTCTCTATCTCTTCCACTCGGTCCGTTCGCCTCTTATTCCCTTCCCCTCCTCCCTATACATGGACATGCTCCGATGTCCGACCGATCGAGATGACTCCCACTGAACCCCGCCCGGTCAGCAGGATTCTCGCAGCCATCGCCCCTTCCTCTCTCTCGCTATACGAGGTTGTGTGCTCTTAACCTCATCCTCCTCATACTACTGCTCCACCTCTCTCTCTCACACTGAAAAGAGAGAATGCGTGGAGGAGGCGTTTATGTACCGCCAGGAAGGGGGGCGTGGAGAAGGGAATGTCGGGAGGCGGTGTGCGTGGAGGGGCGTGGGTGGAGGGAGCGGAATATGAGTGGGGGCGGCCAGTTGAGCCCCCGCATACCCCTTTTCGTGACAAGCGGGGAGACTATAGCGTCTGCTGCGCCCTCCTTATATGTGCGTGATTGGAGATCGCGGTGCAAATGCTCTCTACCTACCTATACGACTCTCTCTCTCTCAACTCCTCTTCTATCTCATCTCTTTCACTTTCCTCGTGATTGCGGGAAATGGTTAACCGGAGTGGCATGGCAACCTGTATTTGCCGAGCAAAGCGAGTTTCCCCCTATGATGTGACTTCGAGAAAGTGTGTGAGTGAGAGAAAGAGGGAGAGAGTGAGCGAGCGAGGGTTCGTATGTGTTTATAGGTATGTGGTTGCAGGTAGTGGAGCTCATTTCTTAGCGAATCCGGAGCTTTTCATTGTTCGGCGGCGATTTTATTTCTCTCAGTGGTGTTTTGTGCAGGAAAACGGAGAATTCCTCTCGGATCTGTTAAGAGATTCACTCACGGAGATAGACTGCTTTAAAAAAATGATTTATTTTGCGAAGAAATGCATGTTAGGATACGATAACTGCTTAGGTATTATTAGAGACATAATTTTCATTGTTTGCTGGGAATTGTTTGAGCTAATCATTAGGATTCCTTATAAGGAGACAAGGACAAATAAATTTAACTGAGAAGCTATTGTTAGAGGGATTTATTCAAAGACTTACTTTGAATAGAAAACTAGCGATTTTGGTAATCACTACTCATCTCCGTACAACGTTCTTGTTTATTTTTACGATATCTTGTAGGTTTAGCCTAGACATAGATATTTTCCGTGTCATCGATTTCTTGATCATTTTTAATTATGTGATAGTGAGGAGCAAGCGGGAAAAATATTTTTAATTTCCAACATTTTTTAACATTATGACGGTTGTGTTTTAATATTAGGCCGGTAAATAATACAAACCAATTTTGTTGATCTCGTTCTTATGAACTTATTTGAGCAAAGGACGTCTGAACGACTACAGCTTCTGTATTGGAATCCCGAGCACGTCTCGCGATGTCTTGGTGGCCTTATAAACGCCTAATACTGCGGCATAGTCCTTTTATAAAGAATCTGTGTCATTATTGGGAAATATGGCGTTCTCTCCTCTCTCTCTCTCTCTCCTTGAATGGGAGATATCTTTTGCAGCTTCCTCGTCACCTATTAAACCAAATTCCGAAGAGAATTTTACGGGAACGGTGCGCAAAGACCGGATTTCATTAAAAGCATTCCACGGCAAAGCCTACGAAATTGATTTTTCGTGGAGGGAGAGGGAGAAAATTGAAGATGGAGGAGGAAAAAGGAAGGAGTGTGTGTTAATACGAGCGAGGTTTTGGCGAAAGGACCTGCATGCGAGGAGGGTTTTGTGGGGTTGGGAGGAAGGCGAAATATCTGGAGCCGGTACTATCTCTCGCCGGTTTGCATGCCCACGCCTCGCTTAAGTTGCAGACGACGTGAAATTGAAGATCCTCTCGAGTTTGTCCCTGTCCTGAGGTTGCGTTTAGTCGGCCGTTTCTTTTTTTAATTTTGCTCGAGCTGAGTGTGGCAAATCCGTTGTGAGCCAAGTTCTCTGTCTTGTTTTTGTGAGGCTACATGCACACGGGTAGTTTTGCATGTGTGGACGGGAGGAGAGGGGCACAGCTCCGTGCTAATGCGTGACAGAACAAGTTATTGGTAAATCCCTCTCAAAGTGCGCTTTGAAAGCTAGGATCAGTGGTAAGAACTCGATGTTTACGTTTTGGAATTGTATGGAGTCCAAGCTGTAAATCCGTAGGACGAGGGTGGCTGTTGGATTCGTGTAAAACTTCAGCTCTTGAGAGGTCGGGATTTTGAGAAAACCAGTAAATCGTTAGGAAGAGTGGAGTATTTTTTCCAAAAAATAATTGCCTGTAAACTTGATTTTAAGAATTTTCTCGTTTTATTTTTATCGGAGAACCAACATTTTTAATATTAAAAATTCCGAATTCTTTTACGTTTTCACCTTTTTTGAGAATATTATCTTTCCTTTTAGATGTTAAGGTAAAACAAACAATTCACGATGGAATGCCAATTATCTCTTGGGTAGGTATCTACTTCTTTGCAAAAGATTTCTTAATTTGTTCACTTTACAACTCCAAATTGTTAATGATACTCTAACTATCGTTCAGTATGTATTTACCTTTTCCAATTGCTTAGATAAATAAGAGTGTGACATTGAATTTTCCGAGGTGGTTTCGCCGTGTACCTTTTTTTAGTATTAAACGCATTTAGATCTACAATTAATTTCTAAGGAGTTGTTTATCCTGCGTTGTTTGCTCAATACTTGCCACAACCTCGAAAGAGCTTAGTTCCTCAACAAAAACTGACGTTGATTTAGAATATCATTTGAAAACTCATCTGACCATCGTATTAATGATATGTAAGCCGGCTATAATTGTAAAACCAGCGTTTGAATACCGCCGACGCTTTAGATCCAAATCCATTCAGATGCGCTAACAACCAGTTGGATCACAGATCGCTCAATCACTGCAGTATTTCGGTTATGGTTTCAGTTCTCTTAATTCGAAAGAGACAGGTTGCCTTCGAAGTTGTTTTGTTTGTATGTCGTTCGAATGTGATATATAATCGGTTGCGTCCCTCGTTTTGAGTTTGGATCACCTTAATTTTATGTAGGTTTAGGACAACTCCTGTAAAATCTTGGCATGCCTCAGAAAAACTACAAAGAAATTTCAAAACTCTCCACCCTGCTCCTTTTTTACTAATTTTGGTAAGTGAATTTTTACTTGTTTATGCACGTGAAGCATTGGACGATTTATTGGAAAACTTGATGTCATCAATTTTGGAGCGGTGAAATTCCACTTTCTATCCAGTGGAGCGTTTTAGTCCTACCGCATACTGTGCATTGTAGAATTTCATTCATTCTGTCCCCTTTAACTTTTTCGACGAAAAGGGCTTTAAAAAGGAAAAATGTTTCGATTTTGCAGCTTGCGTTTGGTGTGCTTCATTGCCGTTTACTGTTGCCTCTACCTCTTCTTATCATTATTTAATCGGAATCGCGACTTCTCACCCTAACCGAGCGGTTAGCTTGTTGCGTGGGCTTTTGAATCTGCCCTTATTTCGCCAATGCAAAGCGTACGCTGGCGGGAGAAGAGTTGTTGTTGGTTCTCTTTTTCGAATTGAGTGCGTTTAACGGTCCCCACGTTGTCGATATAGCGTGAGGAGTTCACTCCGAAGAGGGCGAGCGGACGGAGGGGGGCGTTCCCGCGTTGGCTCGAGGTACATGCGTAGGAGAGGGACGAGTGCACGAGGGGGTGTAAGGGCGCGCATGCGCGTTGATACCATTGCGCCTACTGCTGCGGTCCTTCTTTTACTGCTTCACTTCTGGCCGCTTCAATCCGACTGTCCTGCCATCTCACGGAGGCAGTACATAATCTCGTGAGCCTCCCATTGCGGCAGCGGCAATTTGGTAAGGTTCTGTAAAGCATGTGTTTCGGTGTCCGTTTTCTAGATCGAATATAGATATTAACCGTTGAAATTATTTTAAAATAATTTTTTCCATTGTGGATTCTTGGGTACTTATAGGAAATTGGCAGTCGCCTCTTGTATCAGGGTGCATGTTCGTTTTCGTTTAACTGTTCTATAATAGTTCCATTTCGTTTATCATCGTCATATTTTATTATAGGCTATATTTCGAATCTCGACAAAATATCTTGTGCTATTTTTCTTTTGATGCAAAAATATTGAATTTCGCATTCTATTTAGTCATTTAAATAATTGTAAATATGATTTAAGTTATGATGTCACTGTATTTAAGATAAGTATATTAGGCTTAGCATACGTCCCGGTTTGACCGGGATTGTCCCGGTTTCGAGGTCTTGTCCCGGTCGGTTTGTTTTCTGTCCCGGAAAATAAGCTGAGCTGAAATCAGGGGTAGTTGTAAAAAATTATTTTTGATTAAATAAATAATTAATTTTTTGTTAAAATATTTAATTTTAGATGTAATAGTGTAATATTAAAATATTTCTGGGTTTCTTTAGATAGTTTTTATTAATCTCCTTCCTTTCCGTGCCTCATCCCCAACATCCCGGTTAGGTTGTTTGAAAATATGGTAAGCCTATAGCTATTATAATTATTATTGGTAAATTGATAAAATTATTTAATAGCAATAGAAAATACTTTTAAGCAATGCAGAGTTCGTTTATTTTACATTTAATATCATGTAACAAATAATAACAACAAAAGATACGCCCCGGTTATGTTCCGGTTTTTCATCTACAGAAATCGTTTTGTCCAGGTTTTGTCTCCTGAATATATGGTAAGCATATTTATATGATATTTATACATTTAAAAGCTAAAAAAAACAAATAGAAGACATCAGTATTTAAGCTGAAACAGACAAAATGGCACTCAATGGGCGTGGATTGTGATCTTCCTAAGCGAGAAGGCAGAATAATATCCATTTCCGAAAACATTTGAATGATCATTTGCTTTCGCCAAAATGATAAAATTTCTTATTCAAAATAGTCATGATGGAATTTTGCCGTTGGCTACTTTTATTGGCAGTAGTTTTCTTGGTTGTCATTAGTAGTAGCATTTGTCTATAAGTATTATATTAGATTTACTTAACCAGAACTCACCATTGTAAACTACACGTTTTCTTCAGGACTGCGTGGATTTTATTAGCTCTCATTCGCCGCATTTAATTAATAAAGGTCGAGAATACCAAAAACTTCGCACGTTTTCCTGCGACAGATGCTGACGTCTCCATTACATTTTCGCGGCGCATTTCCTCTTCCCGTAATTACCCTTCTCCACTTGGTTGCGCCTCTTTCTCTTCGCTGCCCTTTATATAAGTGGCAATCTATCTCCCCTTCTCGCGCTTCGTCTGTCTTAACCCTCCTTTTCATAACCATATGGCCGTCGTCTCCTTTCCTTCACAGGTGACGGCGGAGCACGGGTCGACTTGAGGGGGCGAGGCCCGTGCGGCGGGCCGCATGCTGGGCCGCCCGGCACCGCGCTGGGGAAGAAGAGCCTTCAAGGGAGGGACCTAAGGAGGTGGTGAGTACCAGCAGCCCCTCCTCCTCTTCCTCCCACTTCCACGTTTGTCTCACTCCCTGTTCGGGACTTTCCCTTCCTCGTGCCTCCCTTTTTCCCCTTCTCGTCCAGTGTTGTTTACGATGGAAAAGCTCGGGAAATTTTGTTTTCATTTTGGACCAGTTATGACGGAGTTTTTTATTTTTTTTTTTAACGTAGAAGAGTTGGCATGTGTTTGTGTGTGTGAATCACTTTTGGCTATCGCCCATTTTCTATTTTAAAATAAAAAAATTCGAAGTATTGAAGGTTATTCGCCAAAATAAGTAGTGACAATAAGGGCGATGGATGTGCCCTAATAACTGAAAACTGTCGAAGTTTCCAAAACGGTTGTATTACACTTTTTATGTTGATGGTCAAGATAACTCTTAAGACCCGTAATAACTGTTGCGAAAACCACATTCGGATATAGTCTGCAAAGCAGCCGTTCTCAGTGGTGCCGATTCTAAAAAACAATAATATGAAATTAATATAAATGCGTCGTAACTTTGCGGTGTTCTATAATTAACGCGTAAGTAGAAAATAAAGTTGTAATAGTACGATCCTAGAGAATTGAGTAAGCGACCCGGTTACGACGTAGAATAATGTGGTTTTTCAAACAGTTTGTTTTTTATATGATTTATATCGATTTTTTTCCACCTCAATAATTCATTTTTGGAACTAATCATGCTTACTTGTTTTATGCGTTCAAGGATGCCACCTCGCCGAATTGTTTTTCCTAGTTTTCGTTATCTAGATTTCCGTAAATTGTTATGCTCAAAATTGGCGTTCAGAGAATCCCGATCAGTAGTTACGGTCCGAAACTACAAGAGATGGCTAAACCGCATGATCGGCGCCGATTTTCCAGTGATCGAATTAAGAAAATTTGAGTTTTCTTGTCGTTTCTCTAAGTTTAGTAAAATTGTCTTCAATCAAAGTCTTGGAAAAGATTTGCTGTTATAATAGCTAAATCTCGGGGACGGAAAATACAACTTACTTTTTTACTCGTAAATCCAGGTGGGATTTTTCCAATTACACATTTGTTATTTCCTACTAAATGATCCAAAATAGTGAGTAACCTATTAAAATAAAGAAGATTTTTCATACTTAGTGATAATTAGATACATTTTTATCCTATAATTTTTCGGAAATATTCAGAATTAGAGTAATAATTATATTTTATTTAATTATATTTCACAATATGCGCGTTGTGACTGTTACTAAATAATTATAGCTTTATTACGTCATAATCGTAAATAAAGAAAATTAAGAAAAATATTTGTTATTTATAACTTGATCGCGATAGAAGTCCATGAAAAGTGGACGAACTTGTGGGACAAGCTTATTTGAGGTATAAAAAACCATAGGTTTCTGCCTTTCCTGAAGTCATCATTGCTGAAAGAGTTTGGGGTTGACAGCTAAAAATCAGCCATATAAATAATTAAATACAATTTTTCGAGGCTCGTTCGTGTTTACGTATATTTTTCACGTGGCTCTCAGTCGAATTTTCCTTGTTAAATTTCATGCATAAAGATATTGTATATCATGAATGTATCCTTTTTTTGCTTCCGTCCTCATCCTTGGTTAAGGTTCTTGAATTGCAGCCAGCTAACTGGATATTCCTTTGGCTACCGGTTCGCCGGGGTCGACCAACCTCCAGATCTTTTATATTTCTGTTTTTCTGCGAAGCCGTGGTCTGCTCTCGAAAACATATTTTTTTAATAAGTCATATTGTGGTTTTACTAATTCGTCGGTCGATGCATTGTTTATTTTCGTTTCGATTTTCGCGCCAGATTATTTTTTTATTCTTCTCGAGTTCGCTCGGAATGATCCTTTCTTTCGGGTTAATTGCGTCGATTTGACGGTAACGAGCAGTGCGCGATGTTATTATGAAACAAAAATTCATATCGAACTCGCGTAAGATCGCTGGAGTGGCTCGAGCTGCGGCAGTAATTTCACGTACATTTAAATGCTATACGTTTGTATCCCAAAACGAGCAAAATTCGATATACGGTAAATTGTTTACATCTTAGGTTGGTAATTTTAAGGAACAATTCCAGAAATATCATTTTTATCTGTTTCGCAACGCATTGTAAATGTGAATAATTTACGGTGGTCGCAATCCATGACCTTAAGATGAAAGTGCTGTTATTTCTTTGCTTTAAACATGTTTGAATGTTTCTGAATTGTGCTGAAACAAATTAAAAAAGTAAAAATCGTAGCAGTTTTGGAGGAAATCCATTGACAAAAATTAATTTTTAGCCTTTTGCGGGAAATGTCTTTTGTTCTTTCCAAATTTTCTTACCTTTACGAATGGATCACGGTGTAATTTTAACCTACCATTTTTCACAATTTTATGTAGGCTAAACTTTCGTGGTTATTTAGCAGTCATTGATTTTCAAAGTGTGACAATGCTATTGATGATCGAGGCAATTTATAGAAAGATCTGATGCTTTCCTGGCGAATCGATGAGGTGAAGAGTTCCCGGGTTTCCAGCCAGGTGAATATGTTGTCTACCGACGTTTCGGCACCTTCCTCAAGTGCCATCTTCAGGGGTCTCCTGAGTGCCGTATCATTCTTTCGTCCATGTAATACTCGGGTATTGGAGGCTCGTTCCCCATTGGCTGTTGGGTCGGTAGACAACATATTCACCTGGCTGGAAACCCGGGAACTCTTCACCTCGAGGCAATTTATTATAACAGCCATGTTAATCGAGTGCGAATTGCAGCTACATTAGTTGTCTACATCGTCAAGTGGTTTAATTCCATAGGTTGAGCTTGAAAATTCACTTTTGAATTCTTAATTTTTTTAACGGCTCTGCTACTTTTTTGTTGCACTTCAGTCCGCCTGCCGTGTTATCGCTTTCGTTCGAATAATCTTAATATAACTAAAGTACCATGCAATTACTCTTGTAGAGTTTTAAAAACAAATTTTGAATCCGATTTTAGTATGTCTGCGCACTTAGAAAAATATTTGAGCTTAGCGGGAAAAGTTATAATTACTACAGCAGCTTTTGAAATATGAACTTATTTTAGATGTTATTTTGTCTCTAAATCCATATAATAATGATTGTAAAATAATATTACTGGTCACATTTACTAAATATGTTTGTTTAGCCCATAATTGGATGCATTTTAAATGCATAAAAGGAAGAATTTAAACATGTTATATCGATAAATTTAAAATTTCTGTCAATGAATGATACAGGAAACTTCTCTAACCATAAAAAACTAGTAAACAGGAAGCGCAATTCAGAAGCAAAGTGGCCGTTCTTAGAGGCAGTTCACCAATATTTGATTGTAATTACCTTGATTAGAATCGACGATCGGTAAATTTCCAGTTAGGGCAGCTTAAATGAATTACGTCTTTGTAAAAACTCAGTCGTCATATTGACGAAAATAAAAGTTTGGTAATATTTTAGTGATATATTAGTTATCCTTGCGGTACGTTTTGATTATCGTGCTTGCCGTCTAGCAAGTAGCTCATAAAACCATGCGTTTACTCACAATTTATTATGTTAAGAAGCCGGTTCAAGAATTTTTAATTTTTAACCGGTGAAAGTGTATTAATTTTTTAAAAATGTCATAAATTTCAAAACGGTATTTCTTAAAATTTATGGATTTGTGTAGGATACACCAACCTGTTTTTTTCCTCAAAAATCCTCAAATGAAATAATTATTACTAGCTGCAGTACGCCATAAATTGGTTGCTCGCATTCTTTCATTTATATTCTGGAGTAGTTTCGTCTCAAGCCAGGGAATTTAGCGTAGGTGTCCGTGAAGGGAATATAAGAATGAAACCGATTTATTGTTGGCGGTGGAGAAGGGTATCTTGATGGTTCGCGAGGTGCCTTTCAAGCACGCTCCACTCATCCTTCCCTGCTCCAACTCCTTCCCTGCTCCAACTCTTTCCCTACTCCAACTCCTTCCTTCGCTCCTTCTCGCTGGACTTTATGTGGGGTCTTAGTGTTGGCCACCTTCCTTCTCCTTGTCAGTTGAAATCAACAGGTGCCGAATTGAGGGGTCTCAAGTTGAGAGGCTCTTTCGATGGCAACATTATTGAAATCAAATCAGGCCCTGAAGAAGTATGCCAACACGAAGCCAGCTAATGTAAAATTGATATCCGCGTACGGGGATGGTTGTCGCACGCGTATGTTGTAGCTGGCTTATGGTGATTTGCTGAGGAAATAATAAATATGTATAGTCAGAGCCGTCGGGCCTCATGCTTAAGCGAGCCCAGTGCTTGAGAATTAACCGGCGTTTGAATTTGATAATGAATTTGTGGAAACCAGAAAACGTTACGACTGCGCGTTGTCATTACTTTTTTGGAATATCAATTTTGTTATCCGATGTTAAAATTGTATTAGTAGCGTTGCTATTTTTTCAAGTTTCTCGGTTTTAGTGTTCCTTCCTGTAGTGGATATTTTTATAGCGAACTGGTTAATACTGCCTAGGAAAAAGTACTGTATTTACCCGATTATACGACGACCTCGAATATAAGACAAATCCCCTTTGTAGAAACTAATTTGAGGAAAAAGTTATGTCATTTGGAAGGAAACAAATTAAACAAGATTATTGGAGTTATTTCTTATTCGAATCTCGAAAAATTATCATAATAATCTGCAGTTCAAAGATAAATGTTGTTTAAACCATAATAATCATTGCCACTTTATGATTTTTTCGAGAATATGAGCCACATCCTTTGATTAAAAAAGTACGGAAAAATCTCGTCTTATAATTGGGTGAATTTTTCATTTCCTTTTAACGGTAAGAATTGATTTTTTCTCTTATTGTTTGGTTAATAAATGTGTTCCATTATATAGTGAATAAAAAATAAATGTTCCGTTTGAACTGTGTCAAGAAAGAAAAACTTTGTTTGCGTAAGAGAAAGAGAAATCTTCAATTTGTTTCGAATGGATTTGTTGCAATGAATGGCGAATATGTCATTGAGCTTTCTCTTCCAAACGATTTGTTCACTGCAGTTATTTTTACTTTCTCATATACGTAGTATATTGAGAAAGTATTGTAATCGTGAAAAAATTCGACTTCGAGATTTTGATCGAAATACACGTTTTAGGTGTCCCTGAGTCCATAAAAGTGGTTTTCGCCATGACGTCTGCCTGTCTCTGTCGCCGTTCTAGAGTCCAAACCCGTCCATAAAATCGAATGATATCTCATATTTATGCAATATATCATTTTTTGTAGACCCCTTTTTCATAAAAATGATATTGCACAAAAATAAAGAGTAGTTTATTCTAGGCAATTTTTTGAAAAAGTTGATTTACTCAAAAATGGCTACAGATAATTTGATTAAAATCAATCCAATTGTAGAGCCCGATATCACAAATAAGACTGCATAAGCCATATGCCTCTTGAAATCACTATATGAAGTCCAGTGACATTACAATGTACGCTAAGCTACCTTACAGAAGCCTTATGACGTCACGCCTCCGCCGCGATCCATTCAAACTCTTACTACAGCCTTACGGTTAAACTAAATCGAATAATATCTCACATTCATGGATAATATCATCCATAAAAAACATTCTGAAGAGATAAACGATATTGCGCAACAATTAAGGGTACTTGATTGTAGGATATTTTGAAACAAAATTCGATTTACTCAAAAATGGCTCTAAGGATTTCGATTAAAATCCATCTAAAAGTACAGCCTGATGTCGCAAATAATACTATGCCATATTCCCCAAAATATTACTAAATATCGACCAGTGGCATTAAAATATACGCTTAACAAATATACGCTAAACTACGGTTACCTTTGATTTATAAGCGTTTTTCTTTTATAAACACACAGTCGACCAAACGTATTTACGTATATGAAAATGTTTGTACAATGTATATTGCGCTGTTTATTTTCTTTCAGATTCGCTTTTTGTATGGCTAATGTCAACTTAAATAAACGGCGCTATATACATTTCACAAACTTTCTCATATACGTATGTATATACGTTTGGTCGACTGTGTACGTTAATAAAAGAAAAACGCTTATAAATCAAAGTTAACCGTAGCTTAGTGTATATTTTAATGCCACTGGTCGATATTTAGTATTTTTTTGGGACATGTGGCTTAGTGAGTATTATTTGTGACGTCAGGCTGTACTATTGGACGGATTTGAATCAAAATCCTTACAGCCATTTCTGAGTAAATTGAATTTTGTTTCAAAATATTCAAGAATAAAGTTGTTTCGCAATATCGTTCATCTCTTCAGAGTGTCTATTATGAATGATATTATCCACAAATATGAGTTATCATTCGATTCAGTTTAACCGTTTAGGCTGTAATAAGATTTTGAGTGGATCGCGGTGGAGGCGTGACGTCATGAACCTTGCTGTTCTGTTCTGCCGTATCGTCCAATTAATCCTAACTTCTTACAAAAAGTACATATAATTTCCGTTTACTTCTCATTTTGCTCTTCAAAGAGTCGACGCAATAATTGCCTCCGTTAACCCTTCAATCCCAGGCAACGTTTATTTAAATCCCACCCCAGATGCCGAAGGAGATTGTTTCGACGATGCAAACGCGAAAATTGCAAAAAATATAAAAACTAATAATTTTTCACCTTTTTATTGGAGTTTTATGAAATTGTTTGAGGATTTACGCAAAACATGATATTTTAAAACTATAACTTTTACGTTAGCATGAAATAAGTAGACTCCTTTCTGGAGAGAAGCGATTTGTACACCAATAATCACGTTACCTATCCAGCGCGTGCCCGCGATTTCATATGATAATATCGTGAAAACTATAGAAGTTATTGGAATGCAACCTTTTTCAAAGAAAAATTTAAAATATTTTAAACCTTTAATTTGCTGCATGTACCACTCAATTAGGGAAAAAGTTTCCCGCAAGTACTCTTTTTCGTGTCTCGACAGAAAATTTTAGCAAAATGTTACGATTTTTATTTTTTTTAAAAAGGCAGTTCATAATTTTAATGTATTCTTGAGTTACTTTGTCGTAATTCGGAATCATTACAGAAGTCACATATAAAGAATTGTACCTTTTTATTCAATAGAAGCCGAGATATTACATTGCATGTATATTCGCAAGGAAGGAATCGCTTGGATACAAAAAAGTATTCACAAAATTTCAACTCTTTATAAAAAATAAGAAATACAATAAAATTGATGAATAAAATATAATTATTAAGGCCAAAACTTCCTCTTTTAAAATATACCAAGGTTTTTAAGATCGAATAATTTACAGCGCCACAAAATATAAATAAAGCTAGCAATGACGCTCGACGTACTAACATGTCAGTCGGCGGCAAGTGAAGTTTTCGCTCGACGTAATAACACGTCGGACGGCGTTGAGGGGTTAAGCATCGATAGCGTCTCCGTTATCAGCGAAGAATCTCTGTGAGAGGAATGTTTTAAGTTTCCTCAAGGTGGTTATTTGTGACTATATTTTGTCGTGTTTAATTTTTCGATGTTCTTGTTCTTAATATTCGAGGAAATGAATGTTCGGCCTTTTTATATGCTCTTTTTATCCGATACCGTATCAAATAAACTCGCATAATTATCATCATAAATGTCTTTGGGATTGACGTACATTATGCGCAACGAAAATTTTTAAACACCCTATCGTCGACGAACTTCATGGCCGAGAGTGTCTTCCATGGTGGAAAGCCTAGAAGGTGTGTTCATCAGGTGGACGAATTTTGAACTTTTCTGCGCATGACGTCAGCAACGGGACAAAAATGGCGGTTGTTCGAATGTTGCGTGTGACGCGGTGAAAGGTTTCGACATTATTTGGGCAATATATGTATAATTACTGTTATTGACGAATAACTTAAGATAACTAATATTGCATTTATGATCTTGAATCATTTACATTTTTAAAATGTTAATACTTAAAGTAAAACAATTCATTAAGTCTTTTCATTTTTAAAAGGTTGCGTTTGAATTCTTTCAAAATCTCGTTTACGTTACGTTTACTTAAGCTTTGATTCTTCTTCATGATAAGATAGAAATGTTATAATCTAACATGACAAACTACTGGACTTTTGTTTGTCATATACTTTTTTAATTCTGTTTATTATTTTTATTACTAGGGCATATCCGTTGCATTACCACTTTCAATTAATATGTATTATACAGGGTGTCCCAGAAGTCCGGCCACATAGGACAACTTTGTTATTTTGCAGAATATCTAAAAATAATAAGAGATCAAAGTTGTTCGCAATAGGCTATTTTTCGGGAAAAATGTTGATTTATTTTGTCTAAGGCCTTCCGTTCGACCGCTACTCTCTTGGCTCATCAATGGTTAAGTGACTCTGTCCCTGAAGTCCGGCAACATAGGACAACTTTGTTATTTAGCAGAATATCTAAAAATAATAAGAAATCAAAGTTGTTTGCAATAGGCTATTTTTCGGGAAAAATGTTGATTTTTATTGTCTAGTGCCTTCCGTTCGACCGCTACTCTCTTGGCTCATCAATGGTTAAGTGACTCGACGGAAATTCCTACGTCCACATAAAGGAGCTAGGAGCCGGCTATGTGAATAGGAGTTGCAACAAAAATGAATAAAAACTCCAAAAACTCATGCAGCAGTGTATATTGCACATTTACAATAAATTTTCAAATTGGTATCCATTCTGGCTTACACTCATTCTGATTCGTTCCCTCAAGCTTCTCCGTACACGTAGCAATGTTTGCGGAGTAATTTCTGCGCATGCTGCACAGATGTTCTCCCGAAGTTCTTCAAGGATTCTTATCCTGCTTAGACAAACAAAATCAACATTTCTCCCGAAAAATAGCCTATCGCAAACAACTTTGATCTCTTATTATTTTTAGATATTCTGCAAAATAACAAAGTTGTCCTATGTGGCCGGACTTCTGGGACAGAGTCACTTAACCATTGATGAGCCAAGAGAGTAGCGGTCGAACGGAAGGCCCTAGACGAAAAAAATCAATATTTCTCCCGAAAAATAATAGCCTATTGTAAACAACTTGGATCTCTTATTATTTTTAGATATTCTGCAAAATAACAAAGTTGTCCTATGTTGCCGGACTTCAGGGACAGAGTCACTTAACCATTGATGAGCCAAGAGAGTAGCGGTCAAACGGAAGGCCCTAGACGAAAAAAATTAATATTTCTCCCGAAAAATAGCTTATTGCAAACAACTTGGATCTCTTATTATTTTTAGATATTCTGCAAAATAACAAAGTTGTCCTATGAGGCCGGACTTCTGGGACACCCTGTATAGAATATGTCACCTCAAATTTTCACCTTAGCTTTAGAAACAAATTTGTGGACCGATTTGATGCTTATTTGAAAATAGACACTAAAAAAATGAATTATAATTTTTTCGGCGTTTTTCATTTAAGGCTCATATTTGGGGTGTTATTCGAGGTAAAGTAAAATTACAATTTGTTGCACAGCTTCTAGATATATGAGTTTAAAACATTTTCCTGGTATCCGTTCGATATGTAAATGGCATAGATGTTGCCTATAAATCCTCATTAGAAGCATTTAATCAATGCAGTTATATTGGTTTACATTTTTAACAGATCATACTCCTCTTGAGACCATTTACATTATGACCTTAAATATTCTGCAAGCTTAAAATTCAATTTATTTGAGATAATTATAGAAAGACATACCCATAATGTTTCTCGTTCATCAATTTAGATAGCATATTTTCTTTTTTATATAATTACTCAATGTCTGTCCGTCTCTCTTGAACAGCTTGTCATAGAGAAATGCTGTAAATGCCATTTTGTTACTGCCAACTGGGAGATCCCGCGAAAACTATATTCGTTTACGGAAGTGTCCCAGTTTCGACTCCAGGAAGTGATTATATTTTCCCATATGTTTTTGCACAGGGGTTTCGATTTTTCAAGTTGCAAGGCTTATTTCCTTCTTTCATTAAAATATGTTAATATGGACCGAATTTCTCCGTTTTTACTTTATTCGACGGCTAAAACTATAAAATATCTTATTTTTGCGATTTTTAGGTGTTACACGGAAGAATTTGTCAGAAATGCGTTTCTTTTCTAAATTTTATGGCTTTCTCGTACTCTCCCGGTGTTGCCTCGGATTAAATTAGCGTCTTTTAAGTCGTCAAATAGACAAAATAATTGCGTTATTCACTTCGAGCTTTTTATGAAGCATCGAAATTATAGTTGTAGCAACGTCAAACTTAATAGATTGTGACATTAATAATTACAGGTTATTATTATTCTGTAATCTGCGTGTGGACTGTGGGCAATTTTAACGTTTGACCAAAAGAAAAAAAATCTTCTTTCTTTATTTCAATACTGGAATGTTACTTTTTTCGTCAAGGAGAAGCAATTAAAATGGCACATATAAATTATAAAAACAAACATGAAATTCGAAATGTCAGTTGTCTAATTTTATAAGGAGAAATGGGCCATTATCACTTTTAAACATGCAGATTTCTGACTGACTTCGCAAAAGTTTTTGGGGGTACCACTAGTAACTTCATATTTCTTATTGTGTAATAGAAGACATTTACTCTTGATGGAATTTGAATTCTTACACAAGATTATTCTACCCAATTTCTCTCAGATGGAGACAATGAAAGGGGGCAAAAATACTTGTAGACAATATCAGAAACACATTTAAACAATTACTTAAATTATTCAGGGACGTATTTGGATTGCAGAAAATAATAAGCTATACAAAATGCCTTCAGGCTGCCATATATTTTTTGTATTTCTCTTTTTGGGAATGTATGCTCAATTAAATCATTACAATAAGGAATCCATAATAAAAGCTAAAATAATATAAATATAAAATTTCTCTTGATAATTTTATTTTCTTGTTAAGCATTGAAGACAAACAAATAAATCCGTGGGGATTGCATCGAAACTAATTGTCCTCAATCTTTTTGGTGAGTAACCCAACATTTGCTGTTGTAAAGTTTTACTAAAACAATCACTCGCAAAGATTTCCGAACAAATTGTAGCTGATATTTAAAAATGTTAAACATGATGCGCATAACTATTTTATAAATTATAAAAGGTATTATTGATGTACTAAATACCATTGTTAAGGTTAAATTTATCTTTTCTACGGCTAGCCTTAATCCATTTTGCCTTGAAAATGACGCTTTTGGAGATTTATAGTACCTACTTGACTACTTGCGGCGTTTTAGATTTGGTGTTAATTACACCCATAAACGGCACAAGACGGTATTTTTATGTGACAGAAAATCTTCTGTTTATATAACAACAACAGAAGTATATAACAACAATAAAAATATGTAATAACAAAGCACCAAATAAATCAAACAACGCGAACATCCTCCCAAACCTCTCAGTAGCACAGGGACGTAGCTAAGGGGGGGCAGGGGGTCCCCGGCCCCCCCCTAAAATCTCATCGGCCCCCCATTGTCCCCCCCTTTAATCTACTTTGAATGCAATCAATGGATTGCACGATTAGTTACAAAAGGCACAGAGATCTTAAGGACGGTTTTCCGACTTCCCTTCGGTATTTTTTATTTATTACTGAAAAACCTTGACTAATCGTTAGGCAAGCAAGGACCCGACCTCATATTTCGATACTTTTGGTGACCATATGCGGAAATGGATGAGGGTAAACGGGAAAACCAAAACGTCCTCCGCACACATGCTGAGACGTTTCTCTCTTGGTCTCACCATTTAGGAAAGATTATACTCCATATGCATCCTTGTTCACTTTTAACTGAGGTCTTGAGGGTTAGTCGCACCAATAAATCTCTAAATGATTCTCTCCAACTAAAAAATCGGCTCTTACAGTGAGGGCGGTCTCCTAAATCCTCATAATTGTCACCGCTTTAGTTCAGCAAAGGCTAACTACTAAATTAAATGGAATTAAAGTATATCTACCAACTTACAATTAGACTACAATGTTTTAGTAAGTGTAAAACGTAAGCAAAGCGTAGAATCAACAAATTATAATCTATTCCAGATTTACTAAAGTTGTGTACTAACTTAAAATGGACTAAACTCAAGATTAAATATTAGACATACGATCATAAAATGAAACTCCAATATATTTATCATCTACATAAGTTAATATAGTATCGCAAGACTTTCGTTTAAACAGTAGCTGCAGTTAATACCTATAGCGCGCCGTATATATTAAAGCTTACTGTACTGTTCGATTTCTTATTTTTTTATTTTTACCAATAATTTAGTGAAACTTCAACATGAATATGAAAGTTTGTTTACTAGCTATATATTGTTGTTAGTAACCATCCAAATTATGTGAACCAAGTGTCACCGCACCTTGTGTAATAAGGGATGAAGTACCTCACTGTATATATGTTCACTGTTTCAATCACCTACTGAACCTTGTAATCGTCCATATTTGCAAACAGGTAAAACTGTAGACTCCTTTTTCTCTACATTGGAAGAATTATATATATTTTTTTCTGGGTCAGCTATTCATTCCCGGTTTATAAAACTACAGAAAGATATGTACCCGAATAGCAAATTACGAGAACTGAAACGAATTTGTTATACCCGGTGGACAGCCCAGGTATCTGCATGTTCAGCTTTGAAAAATACTTTCGAGGCCGTGTTAGTTTTATTAAATATTATTGCAAATGAAGCAGGTGAACGGAGAATAGAAGCCAGCCGTTTTCTTAATGGAATTGATTTTCAATATGTATTTAATTTGTGCATGTTTACTGAAATATTAACAAAATTTAAATCTGCCAGTGACTTCTTGCAAAGCGTCAGTTCAGATCTATCAAATGTATTAACATTAATACATTCTTTACAGACATTTTATTTGGATGTGCGATCAGATGAAAACTTTACAATTCCAAATTTTAATTTTGGTAAAATTTACTAAGAATCAGTGACAATTGCAACAAATAATAACATTAATATTCCAAATAATGAAAATTCAAACAGGATTTCTAAATTTCCAACTAAATATGCAAATTATCTTATTACAGAGGAAAGTAATTTTCAACGTAATGTCAATGTGAAAGATCAAATTCGTACTCAAATTTATATACCTGTTCTGGATAGAATAATAGCAGAATTAAATGCAAGATTTACTAACAACAGAAAATTTTTAGAAGGTATACGTAGCTTAAATCCGCAGTATGAAAACTTTCTAAATTTCTAACAAATAAAACCTTTTGCTTTAAATTATGGAATTGATATTGAGAATTTGAAGGACGAATTACAAATTTTGCCACAAACCATTAAAAGGTATGAGTCTGAAAATAAAACTAAAATTACACATCTGTTTCAATTATTAGGAATGATAAGCAAGTTCAAAGTAGCTTTTTACGAATTTCACAAATTATGTACAATAGCTGTAACGATACCAGTATCAACTGCAGCGTGCGAGAGATCGTTTTCAAGTTTGAGGCGAATTAAAACTTTTATAAGAAATAAAATTGCCAACGAATGTCTATCGCATTTAGCTGTACTGCACATTGAAAAGGAAATTACTAAATCTATTGATTTAGACTTAATTGTAGCAATATTTGCACAAAAAGCTGGAGGTAGACGGGTTCAGCTACTAAAATAAAAATATTTTACTTTTTTAATTTACATATTTATAGTATACAGACAATTAAATAAAGCCTTTATATTATAGTTATAATTTATTAAGATAATTGGTTGCCTATTTTCATTACTTGTGTTATCATAATTGTCGTAAAAAATGTCTGTAATAGGTCTGAAACACTGTACTAAATTATAATAGAAATGGGAATGTTTGTCAACATTAAAAAAATATTGTTCTAATTTGCAAAATAAGAAACGTAATTTTAATTATAACAGCAGAATACAACCCATTGTATGGAAAATCATCATCATAGGTAGTCTGTCCGTGAACCTGGTTCTCCATATACTCATATTTTCCGCTGTCCTCTTTATATCTTGATAACTCTCTTTCCCTTTCAAATCGTCTATCAGCTGAAACCTTTTCCTACCTCTTTCCCTTTTCCCATCTAGTTTTCCTTCTAACACGTCTTTAATCATACTCTCTCGCCTCAGGTAATGTCCAACCCAGTTAGCCTTCCTCTTTCTGATAGTCTGTATAATCATTCGCCTCTCTCCTATTCTTCGTAGCACTTCATCGTTTTTCATCCTATCTGTCCATTTTATCTTCAGCATTCTCCTCCAAGTCCACATTTCAAAGCTTTCCAAGTATTTGATGTCATTTTTCCTTAGCGTCCATGTTTCTGCCCCATACAATGCTATACTCCATACGTAGCATTTTATCAACTTCTTGCGGATGTCTTCCCTAATATTCCCTGTAAGTAGTTGTTTCTTTCTCCTGAAAGCCGCTTTTGCTTTTCCTATTCTAGTTTTGATCTCATCCGTACATTTTGCCTCTCGTGTTATGATACTTCCAAGGTATTTATATTCTGAAACTTGTTCTAATGGCTTTCCCCCAATAGTTATGTTCAGATTCTCTTCTTTACCCGATATTCGAATGACCTTGGATTTTTCTGTATTTATTTCCATACCGTATTTTCTACCTGTTATCACTAGTCCATTTATCATTTTTTGTAGCTCCTCTTTCTTTCTTGCCAGAAGTACTTGATCATCTGCGTATTTTACTGTTCTTATAATCCTTCCTCCAATTTTGAAATCCCCTGTGCCTTCTAAAGCTTCTTGCATTAGACTTTCTCCATATATATTGAATAGGGTTGGCGATAGGCAGCAGCCTTGTCTTACTCCTCTACCGATATTTATTCCGCTGGTGTCCACATTCTCAAACCTGACCTTTACAACTTGATTCTCATATAGATTCCTAATCAGTCTCCTGTCTTTCCAGTCTTAAAATGAAACAAAAAAATTTATTTAAAATTATCAATAAAAATTAACATAATTTTTATGAATAAAAGCAAACGGTTAATAAACATCGGTTTTATAAACTAAAGAGGTAGGAAAAGAAGTTTACTGATAATATAAGCAAAGGATTGGTACAAAAATACAGGTTTAAATTTTTCATATTTTTGTGCCCCCCAAACATTTTTGGCTTTTATGTTGACCCCCCCCCCACAGTTTGGAGGCTAGCTACGTCCCTGCAGTAGCATACCGGCTTATGCAGGCTTATGGCTCTATCTATCCCGACGCCTACATCACAAGTAGTTTCGTGACGTACTTCCGCCTGCGCATGAATACACCTAGTCTTTCCACCATGGTGTCTTCGTAGCCGTATTTGTGTTAACACTCACGAGATCTATTCGAACACAATGCCTATATCGATGTTTCGCTGTTTTGTATGTCGACGTGGTTTATTTTTTAAAATTTCCAGTATTGGTTTGCAGGGGAGAAATGCTTTCGCGGTCGTCACAATCACAGTATTGACGGAACGAAAACTCGCCATTTTTTGGAAACCCGACACGTCACCACCAAGAATTCTCACACACTGAGTTGAGCCAAATCCCGACATTTACTCAATAAAACACCGCAGTTTCGCGGAATTTCGCGGACTCGCATCCTCCCCGCTTTACGGATTGCTTGGTAACGTCCACAATAGTCCCCAAATGACAAAAAGTATTCTCCCTTTTTCCCTCTTTTCTTTTTCGTTCTCTCATCCCTTCACTGCAACTCAGAGGCAGCCTCGCGCAGCTTCACTATCCGTTCCCCAGAAACCACTCCTTTTAAATCCCTGCGTCATAACTCATCCCCCTGCGTCCCTATAGTGACGAACCGATTCCGCCCATCCAACCCATCAATCCATAGCCTCAGAAACCCTTCCCCTTTTGAGAGGGATTGCGTACTCATCTCTTTCCGTATAGACAACCCTTCGACCCGTCACGTCATTTCTGTTCGCCTTCCATCGTTCCCACAATTTCTCATCTATCTATCTCCCTTTCCTTATTTCTTTTTTTCTTCGTTTTCTCTCTCCGCTTTTCTCTCATCTCAGCTGTCCCTCTCATTTTTCTCTTACTCTCATTTTTACTTTTCCCCGCTTTCTCCCTCTCTCTACCTATCACTCTCCCTGTTCTTTTTCTCTCCCAGGGGAATTATCTCTCCTTCCTCTTATTCCGCCTTCTCCTCTCCCTACATCTTACTCTTGCTCTCTACTCATTCCATCTCCCTCGATCCTGTTTCTCCCTATCACAACTATATCACTTCCTCTGAGTGAATGCCTCTTTCCACGCTCTTTATCCCCTATCCTTTTTCTTTTCCTTTCTCTCTCACATACTTCCCAATTTATATCAGTCGCATGTTTCCCCTCCATCTTCTCTCCCCACTCTCCACACATTCACTCCTCTTTCTCTCTACACCAGTTAGGTATATCAGTGTTCTTATGTATTCTTCTCATGTGTATTATATATATATATATATATCCCCGGGGCCTCGCCAACCTGAAGTCGTCCGATTGGTGAGTGTTCACTGGGTTTCCTCACCCCAACACCTTGTTGCCATCCATATATCCATTTTACCTTCCCTTTTCCGTAAGCTGATATATATATATATATATATATATATATATATATATATATATATATATATAGAGAGAGAGAGAAAGAAAGAGAGAACAAGTTTCAGACTATAAATACCTTGGAAGCATCATAACAAGAGAAGAAAAATGTACAGATGAGATCAGAAATAGAATAGGAAATGCAAAAGCGGCTTTCAGAAGAAAGAAACATCTACTTACGGGGAATATAAGGGAAGATATCCGCAAGAAGTCCATAAAATGCTACGTATGGAGTATAGCTTTGTACGGGCCAGAAACATGGACGCTAAGGAAAAATGACGTCAAATACTTGGAAAGCTTTGAAATGTGGACTTGATAGGAGAATGCTGAAGATAAAATGGACAGATAGGATGAAAAACGATGAAGTGCTACGAAGAGTAGGAGAGAAGCGAATGATTATACAGACTATTAGAAAGAGGAAGGCAAACTGGGTTGGACATTACCCGAGGAGAGAGAGTATGATTAAAGACGTGTTAGATGGAAAAAGATTTTGGTTATTATTTTTTTATCATTTTAACTCCAATATATTTTAATTTACTCTATTTTTATTATAACATGTTTTCATGCATTTCCATGTATATTTCATAAATTATCATTGTATATTTATGTATAATTGTACAGCTGATGTGCTTTTATAGTTTTTCGAAAGTAGTTTTCCCCTGGTTTTAGCGTCCCCCTTCTCGTGGGTGTCATCCCGCGATTGGGGTTTTCCAAGCACGAAGAGTTGTATTGATATTTGGATTTTCCCACCTAACGTAAATCCTTTTTTTAGCTCGGTATATTTATTTACTAACGTAATTGCCCGGGCTTTGCCCTGGGTTTAGAGTTTAGAATTTTTCATGCACATATCACTCGGTAATATTTTCATCCAAACTCAAGGTACTCTCGAGGTAAGTGACCAATATTCCCCTTTAATTGGTATGAACAAATTAAATATAGACTCAAATTTGATACCTCTCTCCCCCCAAGAAATGAAAGTTCTGACACAGAGGTGCATATCCTCAACGTCTCTTTAGTATGTATACCATGTTTTAAGTCTCTATGTTTCTTGGTTCAAAATTGATGTTGGTGGAGGATTCATCAAAATCTGTCAATTGGTTGCTGAGATATCTTCAAACAGAGTGCTTTTCGTCAAATTCGTCGTAGTATAATCGAATATTAATGTATTTGCTTCGAAATCAGAAAATTATTTTTCCTTATATTGTGGTAGCTCTGAGTTTTAGATCCGTTCTAAACATGTTCGTTTCGTTTTGCCATTCTATACCTGCCCTACAAACGAAATTTCTTATTGAAATCGGTTCAGCCAATACCTTCGAAATTCATAGTTACAGTAAAATTCTAACCTTGCTATTGTGGTAGCCCTGTTTAGTCGACCCAGTTGAAATATACTATTTGGGTTATTTATTTATATGAAGATTATATATACCGTAATGGGTGGTTAAAATCCATGCAGACAGCTCTCTAGAAATACCGGTGAATGAAAATTATTTTACCTTTAATTGTGGTAGCCCTGCTCTTATGCTCCGCTTTAAAAATCTTGATTTCATTATGGTATTTTGTAAAAATCATATATGTATATAAAATTTAGTTGACATCCGTTGAGTCAATTCTTTCCAAATCCATAAGGACCAGGAATGGGGACCCTGGGGCCCCTGTTGGCCGATTTGAATTATTTTTGGCACTGCAACTCTCAGGATCAACCTGAAGCTGCTGCCACATTTTGAAGCTCCTACGTTTATTTTCTTAAGAGTTATGACTGCCACAGACGCACGCACGCGCGCACACAGCTTTTTATTATTATAGATTTATTCATTCTTATCGTTGTATCTGTATACCTCTTAAACCACAAAATTGCATTCGTTTATCGATTTTTGTGTCGCTGGTGTTTATCTAAAATTTTCATGTTTAGCATTTATTCTAGTCGGTGTGAATGACTAATGGGTTTAGGTATGAGGGGTTTTACCAGCCGCAACCTCGCCCAAACCAAGGCAAATTTCTACTTATTCCTTTTCCAGTTTCCTTCTCCTATTCTCCCTTTTTTCCCATTCTCCCCTTTTCCTATTCTCCCCTTTTCCTATTCTCCCCTTTTCCTATTCTCCCCTTTTCCTATTCTCCCCTTTTCCTATTCTCCCCTTTTTCTATTCTCCCCTTTCCTCTTCTCTCACTTTCTCCACTATCTCCATCTCTCCATTTCTCCCTCTCCCATCGCCCGCTTCATACAGCTGGCTTTCATACGTCACCGTCGGAGCTACTTCCGTGGCACGCGTCCTTCAGCTTCATTCCTGGAACCTCCCCACCCTCCTCTCTTTCTCTCTCGGTCCCCTTTACATCACGCTTCTATCCATCCCGAGTCGTCGTCGCCGTTATTACGAAACGGTTTATTCTTCGTATTTGGTACTCTAAGCCCGCAGGTATGCGTCCTCGAGGGTGTTGCTTGGCGAGTTAATGTAGACGGATGCCGCCGGCGGAGGATGATATCGCCGTCTTGTGTGCTGATGGGTTCGGTATTATTTTTAACAGTGGCGGCCGTTAGGCATTGATAAAAAGTTCATCCTTATATCTGTGCCAGGTTTGTGAACTTGGTCGATATACTTGTTTTTTTTCAGATATATATCACGTTAAAAGAACTGCTTGAAGCTTTTAATCTTACGGAAGTAGTAGTTTTGAATTTAATCGCTCGGATTTGTTCGAGTGAAATACTTGTATTGGATGGGAATACAAGTCCGTAAATATGTGGCGTTGTTAACCTGCGCTAATTAATGATAATATAAAATATGTAAATTTGGAGCTTTGGACGAGGTGCTGTTTTGTTCATACGATGTTTTAAAATTGGAATTAACTTTGTTTCGTCAAATATAACGGTTTTCATTAGAACATGTTGCAGTGAGAAGCTTTTAATTTAAAAGGTCGTTTTGCTCAAGGTTAAACACTTAAATAAAAGTTTCGTAAAACTCGATCTGTTTTGACGTATCATCGTATAATTAATGTTGCCGTTAGACACACGGTTCAGCGCCAAATTTATTCATCCATTCAGATGGCGTAAGGAGCATGTTTTCTTTTTGTAGGTGGATTTCAATGGTTCCTAAACTTTCCAGTCAGATTTTGGCGTTGCTTTGGGAGATGGTATTTGTTTTCCTCCGGATCGTGTAGTAATGCACCATTGGATATGTCGAATTCAGCATGCATATCTGGCTCTCCAAAAAGCGCCACGTACTTCCATCTATTGTGTATCTTTGGGATATTTGGAACTTGACCTACTTTAGAAGAATTACGAGTTGCTACTGTGGAATTATTTAAGCCGAAGTTCAAGGTCATCGGTGTTTGAATGAAACTTTACATTCGCTAAAAAGCAAGCAAAGGGAAATTATGCTTTCCCGCTAATGATCTTGCGGCGCACGCTTCTTCTACATATTTGTTTATCTCCTGTGCATTTTTTATTTAGCTTTCTTTTGAACGTGACGTACATCCAGCATTGTCTCGGAGGTCTCGCTGCAGGAAATATTTTTTCTTCGGATTTTAGTTTGTGTTTAGATTTGCTCTCGCGTATTTATTGCGACGTGGCGTTTGTTTGACAGTTTATACTGACGACATGGTATCGCATTCGAAAGCTATGAAAGTCTTTTGAAAATCTCTTTTAGTATTTAGTCCAAATTATCGTGGCTTTAGTAAAAAAATTCTGGCGGCTGCACATCATTTGAGTCCCAGGGTGTGGCACCGTATACGAGTCACTCGCCTGAAGTTAGGGAGACGGTTGCTACTTTTGCCCAGCATATATTTCACTCAATATTAAATTAGTATTTTTATATAATTATATAATATTGCGTGGCAAGTTTTAAGATAATATCGTACATTATTTGTCTAAAAAGTCCGTTTCTTAAATGAAAGAGATTTCCTTGATTCGTGGGCCCCAAAAGAAATGCCAATCTCTCACTATAAATTTAGACAAACTCTGTCGGGCTTCATCGGCGAATGATTATCTCAGTCATTAATATATTCTACTTAGGTTTATGAAAAATTTGTAGTTGTCCGTTTATGTGATGTAGTTTCTATCTTTAGTGATCTCTGCCTTCCGAGATACATCTGTTTACACAATCGCCTGCGCCGAATCGTACTTTCCTAAGCGAGGGATTTTGGAATTCTCCCCGTCCGTGTTTGAACAGAGCTTGTTTGTATAACCCTATACCCGGTTCCAAGGTTAGAACGTTTTAAACGCGAAAGAGGTCAGCTATTGCCACTCTCTTCGTTTACCTGGGATTTCATTTGGCATGTGAGAAGATTTACTATCTACAGAGAAAGGGTTGAGCTCCACCGCGGAGAGAAGATCGATTCCCCGAGGACATGCTATGCCCAAAAGACTTTCACCAAAGCAGTTTAGGTCGGAGGACAAATGGAACGAAGAGAGTGAGAAAGAGAGGACGGAGGAGGGTGTGAAAGTGAGAAAGAGGATACTCTTCCTTAACGAAAACTGACCCTTCGGCTACCTCCAACCTTGCATAAATCGCAATTACCTCTCGTCCGAAATCAAATTCCCTCCGGGTGTTTAACAAGAGAGAACGAAGAGAGAGAGAGAGAGAGAGAGGAATAGAGAGTGCTAAGTCAATCTCGGGCCACGTATTCGGAATAGCTTCGGGCCGCTTATTCTGAGTAGAGGAAGAGGTCTTAAATCAAAACGATAACCGTGTCATCGAGGTCGTTAATAGGTAGAGGGGGATCATAATCCTATCTTCGCCACCCGCGTGCGGTCGAGTGGTGCGAAGTCGTATTTCCTTTCTCATCCTCTCCATCCCCCTTCGCCGTCGTTTGTATGGATTCTAATTGGTATCTGTTATCTCAATCAAGAAGCAGATATGGGTCGCAGGGTTGGGTACTCTGCGGTCGCGGAATAAGTGGCCGAGGGATACCGGGGCTCTACCCGTCTCATTATATCTGCATTGCAGTCGGATGTCGGAGGAAGGAGGGGATGAATGCTAACATTGGCGGGCACAACCTCCGCCTAGTCCGCTGGCGATTCCACGAGCTGCTCTCGCGCATTCTCATCCTCCCTGGACCGTTCGCTTCTCTCTTCTCCCCCTCCTTCCTTCCCTTTCGAAACTTTCAACTAGTGGTGTACATTATGGCTCGTAAGTGGTACCTCGGGGTTTCACGTTTGTTATCAACTTAATGAAATTCTGCCTTGGTCGTCAATCTCAATCAGTATGAATGCCTCAGTAAGAGGCACGTGAAAGTAATGTATGGTATTGATTTGATTTACCTATGGTAATTTATATATTCTTATATGCTTTAAGGTTGATGCAAAAAAACAAGATTTAATCGATAAAACGAAATCATATAATTTATTTTCCCATCAACCAATTGCCATAACTATGTGGGTAATAATGATTTCGGTAGAGAAAAGACATGCTTTTTCATTTAGGAAATAAGATAATTTCTTGGTTTTTGTTTTTTATTACGTGAAAGTATTTAATTTTATAATCGTAATTTACTATAGCTTGAATCAAGCCTTAGAATGCAAATGTTAGTGCAGATGTTTCTATGTAATTTTAAGAATTTCGTGATGATGCCATTGAGTGATTTATTTTCCGGATCATACATAGCGAGGCATTCGTTTGAAAATCATTATCCAAAATACTGTCTACGGAGATTGGCGATTAATAGATAATAATTTCACCATGCATGTTGTATACAATTATAAGATGTAATTAGTAATTAAATTTCATGGTTCAAAGTAGAAATTTAAAACCAATCTTTTATATTTACAAATGGAATTTGGATTTATCTCCTAAATTGAAATGTATGATGTTTTTTATACATGTGTACGCATTAATGTTAACTTTTCGGTCTGCTTAACTGACGCGAGCACGCAATATCACGTTATCAGTAACCGTTATTTATGTAACGGTAGTAATTTATCTCTTATTTAGATAGGGTGATGTGAGAGGGTTCTGCGTAAGGTAAGATGCCCATCTTGGCTTTCACGCCGCGCAACCTTCCATCGCGCCGGAGGGCAATTCGCGTGATACGGCTCCCCGCCGCTCTTTGCGGTGTTCTCGCCCCGATTAAACACTCAAGAGAGGAAGGGAAGGTGGGGTGCCCTCACGTAGCGCCATGGAGAGAAGTGCTTTCCTCTTAATTCACGTGCGTGTGTGTGTACGAGAGAGGTATTCAGATGATGGAAAGCGATGCTGACTCAATTCCGCAATTCTAACTTAAGAAAAAAGTCCATTCACGGACCCATTCCACTCTTGGTAAGGTGATCAGCGGAGGTGGAGAGGGAGGTAAGGTAAAAAGGGAGAGAGAGAACCGGGGGAAAGTGGGAGGTGGGGATTTGGATCGATCATGGTGCAAGGATCGAGGGAGGCTTCAAGGAAGGCTCGGATGTGGTTGGCGATGGTCGATGCACGCTAGTACTCTTGTTAGTCCAACCTTAACTGCGCTCTTTCTCTCCTTTTGAGGCGATGACTCTCTCTTCTTATACTTCCATCCCCCGTTTTATCACCCTTTCATCTTCTCTCTCTCTCTGTCCATCGACCCCCTCGTGAAAATTCCCAAACGAGAATAACGCACTCTCCCATTGCCGTCACCCCAGTCCTTTCAGATGGCACACAAGTTTTCATCCCTTATCGCCCTCCCCTAACTCCGACCCTAAACCATTCCCTCTATTTCCTCCTTTCCAAGGATAGTTCACGTGTCCTTCGGATTTCAGGGCTCTCTGGAGGGATGGAGCCACTGGAGATTTTTATCCTTACGTCGTCCTGCTCCACCGCACTATATTTTTCGGACTTTTCTTTTTCGCTGGGGAAACCCTATGGTGTAGATGTTCCTCCTGTCACGTAGGGATTCTTTGAGGGAGTTCGCTTGATTAATATCCTGTTCATTTTTTTCCTTTTCCAATTAGTGAACCTTCCTTAAATGAGTGATTATTTTAAGACGGCTGGGGAACCTTTTCTACGATGCGAGCCGCATTGGTGGTAGCGAATCCTTCAGAGGCTGTCAAGGCTTTGGCGGGACGGATTAGAGTAAAAATCCGAAGTTACCTAGAAATTTTAAGGTCTCATATAAGTGAAAATCAATTTAAAATGAGGTTTTTAGTGTTAACATTTCAATATTTTTGTTTTATTAACATAATTTAAATTAAAACAATATGAATTTGTTTGCTTAATTTTACGGATCTACTTTTCATGGCACAAAACTCTCACGAGCCGCATGCGGCCCGTGGCCTGTCTGTTTCCCACGCCTCTTTTAAGATGTTCGTTTTGTCGTCTTTAAATATTTTATATAGAATGTTGAAATTGCAACGAAGGTCAAAAATACTTAATGAAAGTAGACGTTTATTTAAGGGAACGGTTGTTTAGGTTGGAGCAGTGTTTAGTTATAATTTCAGTTATGGCGATTTATTTGTAATTTTATCATATTTTTGTGGTTTTTACATTATTGTGTTTATGAGTAACAATTTCGATTTAAACCAATCGCCTTCGAATCGATATGTTAATGATGTTACCAGATTCTCGTTATGGTTAATGTCTTCATTCGAGTAGAAACTCGACAGCGAAGTAGCTGCATTTATTGTCGGTCTTTGAGTTAACGCTGCTTAATATGACTGGCAACTATGTCATTATTGAGTTACGAATGCGCTAATGGAAAGAGGGAGGTAACTGGGAGAATTAAATCCAGTCTTGATTGCTGGAGATGGTTTACATTAAGCCTCTCGCTGCAGCGCGCAGAGAACCTTAAACTCATTACGACAGTTTTAAGTGGTTACAGTAAACTTATTGTGACTGTAACTGCGAATCTGAAATCTTGATTGCTTTTCTCTTCTTCATTCTACTTTTGGTATTTTCTTGATGCTTGTTTATTGCTGTTACGGATCTAATCGAATTTACCCCGATAACTTGTTTTGTTATTTATTCATTAATTTGTTCGATGAATTACTCTGCCGTCTGTATGTCTTGAATGATTAACTCCAAGTGAAGTCGTTAATTGACTCTGAGTAATTGAGTATTGAAATTGAATATTTTATTTAAAGGACGAACGTCATCTGAATTTGTGATGTAGTTGTATCGCGCTTCAGTAAACGTACGGTATTTAAGTAAAATTAATATAATGGTATAATAGGTAATGGTATAAAAGGTAATGGTATAATTGATAATAGTATAGTAGAGGTGGCTACTAACTTTAGAAATCGTTTCGCTTTTATTAAGTCGTACGTTGGCCTGGAGATAGTAATAATTTCTTTTCTTGTCATTTGTTTTTCATATGCTCTTACAGCAAATCTTAAGGCATTATATACGTAATGTTGCGGTATATTCACATTAATTAATTTAGAATTTATTTAGGGTTCACAACATATTTGTAAGAGACACTATTCTCTATCATATGGTATCACATTTATGAACTGGCTAAATATAGTCATCCAATGAAAGGATTATTTTGTTGTAGGATTTCCGCAAATTTAAAGGCTTACGCTTTCATTCGTTCGCATTTGAATTTTTTTATGAAAAATTTTCCGTGATCCATCACTAAAACTTTTGCACGTTTTTTTCATTACCGTTCAAATTTTTGTCATCGCCGATTTTTGCCATCCTTGATTTTTGCTACCATACCTCAAAAGAGTGGGAGGTTCGAAAGAGAGAGAGGGGGGAGGGAGGGAGGAGGAAAGAGGGAGGGAGACAGAGAGAGAGAGATATCTGTCACGTGACTCCGTTGTCTCATCCGTTTCTACTCCCATCCCTCCTCTCACTATCTCTCGCATCCTGTCTCGTTGGCGTTTGTTTCTCCTCGAAACCCTTTCCCGCTCACGGACGAGTATTTCCCATCATGCTCTCCTCGTCTCCCTTCTACTCCCTTGCGAAGGTAATGAATGCCGGGAAATGGCGCTTCGGGCTCTATCCCTTCTCTTCCTCCCTCCTTTTAATCTTCCTCCTCCCTCTATCTCTCTCTCTCTCTCTCTCTAGAGCTCTCTCCCGAGGTCCTCTCCTCCCACCATGCCTACCTGATTTACCATCTTAATTCCAAACTTTGAACTCCTGTAGCCGGGAGGCCGAGGCAGCATCAGGCGTGGATATCTCGCTCTTTCTCTCTCCTGCACCAGATTATTGGAAAAGTTTTTTTTTGTCCTTGATTTCTCCCTATTGATAAGGTAACACGCTCGCGATTTATCACATTTCTTTGTCTGCTCTGGAGCGTTTTTTTGGACCGAACCGTTCGTATTTTGGCGTCGTTGCCCTTATGTCGTTGATATACTTCACTGGTAGTTAAATATGTTTATATCCGTAGTGAGTAATTTATATTTGGTTTCTGTAGTTAATTTAATCGATACTTCATGTTCTTAAGACTAAACTATAATGTGAGAGATGGGTGTTTAATACAGAGAGAGAGAGAGCAAAGGAAAATATCACGACAGGATTAATAATTTATTTTCAAATATATTAGGCATTTACGGCTTGCATCCTTTTCTTGCCTTTTGTATTAAATGATTATATCATAACATCTCTTTTTTATCCATTGTCTTTAGTCTACCTTGCATTTCTTTCAACTTGGATAGATAATCGGAGAAATCATTAGTTCCAATATATTTTAGTAGAATATTCATCTCAAACGTTTATAGAATGATCACATTAGATGTTTATCGTTGGCCTAATTTCAACGGCGATATTATTTCATGGCTCTCTGCTAAATGTCCACAGATTCATTTTTTATTTTACAATGATGTCCTTATCGCCAAGTATAGCTAATGTGAATTTCACCTTTTAGAATCCCCGTTTTATATTGACTTTTCATAAATTGCACCGTTTGTGAACCTTTATTACTTCTGGATCCCCTTTAAATGCTCTCAAGAAACTAGGACTTCGGGGCCATTCGGAATGTTTTATTTTCCCCCCCTTGTTTTTGGACACAAAATGTCTCAAAAGAATTGATAGTAATCCTCAAAGCATTTTCATCTGCGCTCCTTTTCCCTTGGGCCCGCTTCTGAAATCTCGCCTCTGGTTTTCGCAGCCATTAGCTTATCTCCTGGGTTCCTTATCTCCTCCAACAATCGCCCCCGTACTCATCCCCCACTTCTATCAAAAACGCTCTCCCACGCCTTTTTTTCGTTTCTTCTTGTGCGTTTCATCTGCTTAGCAGTGGCGTCTATGCTTCATCACATCCCCTGGGGAAGCGGCTCATCTTCGTCGCTCATTTTCCAACCTCCTTCACAGCCTCCACTCCATTTTCCTTTGCCTCCTCCTCTCGCCTCTTATTAGCCGACGAGCTAAATTTAATGAAAGGGTGGAAGGGGAGGAGAACGAGGGAAGCACGTCGTTAAATTAGTTTCGGTGTCTCTTGGTGGGAGAGAGAACATCTTAAATGGCAACATTTCAGTGTCGGAATTGCCGTTTACGTGTATTTCGTGGCCGAGATTGTTTTGTGTGTAACAGGTTATTATTTTTAAACGGGGGCTCGTTCATTTATATCCCGCGAATTCGATTAAGTTTTTTATTTTTACTTGTGATTAACAGGCGGCGAGTAAAATTAATCCAACGGGTGTTTTGTATGCGTTGTATTTTTTCAGCAAGTTCATTACTCGCTGGTGTTTTAATTTTAAACCCGAAATATTTTTTGAGCGCGAATTCAAATTTCAAGTGAATGTGTTTTAGAACGAAAGAGAAGCCATAATTTATATAATCAAATCATTTTTTAAACTAAAGCATAAAAAGTGGCATAGTGAAAAAAGGTGTTTTTTTAATCGGTCGCATTTAAAATACATTTCCCATTAACTTCCGTTTTTGATGTTAATCTTGCAGTGTAGTTTTTCTGGAAATAAGCCGAGAAAGGTTTATTATTTATATATTAGAAGTTGTATTTTATATCAATTGATTGATTTGTTGAATTTTATCTGCCCGGTGTCAGAAAATGAATTATTGAGAAGGAAAGGTTTTGGATGACGTATTTTAGTTTCCGAAATGCGCTCTCAAATACTCGGTACACATTGGAGCTGTTTTACTACCCGCTCTGCACTTAGAGGGTTGTGTCAATCGGTGTTTGGTTGCCGGTTGTTTTCGTACGAATTGAACTTTTTTGATCAGTGATCGACCGAATGTGATTGAGTAAAGTACGAGTGTAAGCTTAAAGTAGGAAATCGTACTTATTATGCGTTCTTTGCACGAAGTGCATGCGTTTCCGTCCGTCCGCATGTTTAAGCTCGGGAACTGCTGGACGTACTTCGATGAAATTTGGTATTTGGAAGTTTTGCTGAAATTTGTCGACCGATTCCAATTTTGGTTTAATCGGACCATAATAACGAACACTTGACGTGAAGACCTACATGTATTTTTCAACGTACTTCGCAGGAATCTCGTTAAATACTCATCTGAGAGAAAAATATTGAGAACAAAAGTTGAATAAAATAATTAAATAAAAATTTTTGTCAAATAATTTCCCCGTAAAACGTAAGGTTTACGATAAATTTAAAGAAAAGGAAAATATCATATTTACGTAATTATACGATTGTCGATCTTCTTTTGTTCATTCCAAAAAATATTAAAAATTTTACAACTCGGACATATTAAAATAAAATTTAATAATGGGAAGTTTTAGGTACTAAAATTTGCCGGCCGATTACAATTTTGGTTAAAATCAGACTACAATAACGACCACTTTACCTGAAGACCTATATGTATTTTACAACGTGCCTCTGTTTCAACTTTGGAACCGCTGGACGTATTTTGATGAAATTTGGTATTGGAGAGTTTTACTAAAATTTGTCGATCTCAAAGAACGCATTTGAAAACTCTATGTACTCCGACATGGATTACATCTTTCCATACTTGTTTTATAGTAGCAATTACTACCTCCTATGATTAAAGTAATATGTACAAATTTTTAACATCTCTGTTCCATTGCGACTTAAAGGTGATATTCAAAGCATTAGTTTTGTTATTCTAATTTTCATTGATCAATTTTTATCGACTGCTTCAACTTCGAATATACAATATTTCAACCAAAAATAATGTAAATTTAACCGCTATGCCTTATTTAAAGACAACTTTCAAAAGTTTAGAGCAGCATTTGCTCTCTTCAGAAAAATAATTTGTGTCAGAAAAAGTTAAAGTCATTTGGTGTGTTTTAAAAATTTATTTTGCTTATAGGACGTAAATCCTTTCATATTTAATCATATTGTCGGAATTAACGTTAGTTTAATCTAAACATCAATGATTGTGAAACAATGGTAACAGTAGGAGACTATATACATATATTGGATGAAGATCTGCTGTTCCAAAAGTTTCTTGTTGTTTCGGCGTGATAATTTTAATTTATCTTGGAAAAATTGTAATAAGGGTATACTTATATAGTACTTTTGAATTTATACTCTTCAAATCTATTAACATACTCTTTTGACACCTGGCTTGGTATATATTAATTGCGCCTAAGGTCGTAGTAGCCAGAGTTTTTTTTATTAATTGGGCAAGGCAGCGCATAGCAACTGATCGATCTTACCTCTGCCAGCCACAAGGGAATCCCAAGAGCTGGTCTTTCAGACCGTATTGAATCGATTGCAAGTTACTCAAAAGTATAAAAAACTCGTGAGAAGCATCTGTCGTAATTATTTGGAGGAATTTAGGGACCCGTTTTAAAAGGTTTCATTATTAGTTTCGATAGCTCGTATATTTTAGTGAAGCGAATTGAAATATGCACCCAGTTGTTTTTTTACCACAAAGCTAATATTATGCCGAACGGTTTATTTATCTTGTTAACATTTATAATTTAATTCATTGAAAATATGGTTTCTCGTTAAGACGGTCTCTTTCTATATAGTATTTTTTAAAAGAATTCAAATCAATCATTTTAATAGTTATATTTTTCCGTTGTCTTAGAGTTGGTTGTTTCGGTAAATTATTTTATTTAACTTTCAAATTGAGGGAGCATAGTTTTGTGATCGTCACTTCCTTGTGTTACGGTGTTTATCGATTTTTGCTGTATTTTAAATTACTCGTCAATCTTTTTGCGCTTTAGTTTTTGGGTTTTTATTCTTAAAACATCGGCTGTTGTTTATATAAAGCAGCGTTTCCCAACCGGTGGTTCGCGAAATAAATCTGAGGGGTTCGCGAGAAAAAACTGGCAATGGCGTCTTTTTCAATTTCTTGATTTTGCAATTATTACCAATATTTTAATTTCTTTCAAATTACTTGCATGGTTTTATTTTATTTTAAAAAAATATGCTTCAAGAATTATATTTAAATTTTACAGGGTACTACCTAGAAACTGGTGACAATATCAGAGATTCTGATTTTATTGTAAACGTTTACCTACATGCTATATAAACTTTTTATTTTTCATGAATTAAACGCGTTCAAAAAGATTTGTTTTTGCAAAATTTGCTCTCCAATATAAGTGGTTCGCCGCCAAAACTGTTACAACTCAAGAGGTTCACGAAGATAAAAGGTTAATCCAAGGGGTTCGCGAAGTGAAAAAGGTTGGGAACCGCTGATATAAAGCTATCGCGTGCTGTTAAGTGACGGTTGTTGTCTTGAGACTTTATGTTCATAAATTTTGATTAAATGATGTTCTTTGGTGCTTGAAAGAAACGTTTTCAATTTTTAAGCCTATTTGAGGAAATACAAATCCTTCAGGGAGGTTTAGGTAGCGATATCTAAACGAGTGGCGAGGCTAGGTAGTTATACATTGTTTACAACCTTTGAGTTCGCCTTTCGGTTTGATAACAGGGCACCCCGTTAAAAAGGGGTTTGACACGTCAGAACCTTATATCCCTGGGAGTGGCAGTCGCTGGATTCGGACAATGCGGTTCGTGCTGTCTCGTTCCCTTTGCCCGGCACCGCAGTCGAATTGTTTTTCACCTCCATTTCCTTTCCCTTGCGGTGCGACGTAAAAAAAGAGGTTCGTTGGGGATGTCAGCCAAATGCGAGCTTTCAGAGCCTGATAAATGCGTAATGAGGATTGAGGGCATCAAGGTTTCTGATGGTTTCTTGTGGACACTTATGTCTTCAACTCGCTCTTCTCCTTCTTCCTTCCCTGTTAAACGCATCCACGTCCACCTCTCCCTCCTTTCACCGCCTCTTTCTTCTCTTCCCTTTCTCTCTACTCGTTATAGGGGCTTTGTAAGGTGATATCGGCATCTGCGGGGAGACACGAAATAGGCGTCCATTACGAGGTAGGCTTATACAAATTAAGCTGCTGTGATGGAGATCCCTATTTTAGGATCTCCATTTGCCCACGGAAATGTCGCCGTGAATCAAACTTCCTGCGGTAATCTTTCATTTCATCCTCGCAATGTAGGAATTGATTTTTTATAAAATAATACGTGGTATTTGAAAAAAATAAGTGATGGCAATAAGCATTATTTATATCACTTTCTAGAAAGAAGTATTGGTCAAGTTACCGGAGGTAAATACTGGAGGGAGTTGGTATTTTCAAACAGGAAGTCACAATGAACGAAGTTGGACGTACGTATATTATAACAAAATTGTTTTTATTTTTCGTCAAGATGAAATGTTTCTAGTTAATAAATACATTTTCTAGAACCATTCTGATCTTGAACCATATAAATGTTAATTGTTAGTGGTACTTAACACGCAATCAACTCACTTTAGCCCATTGGCTTAATTATCCCGCTGTTAGAATTTGTTAATTGGACTATATTATTTCGTAATCACAGGCATCGGTCTTTCAGACCGCACGAAAAATTTCAATAGTCTCATTTAGGATTCGTGAATCATCTACGCCTTTGAGATTTTGTTTACTTTTGTATCCTGCAGAGTGCTTTGTTTACTGTACGGCAGTTTCCTTCTAGCATTGGACCTATGCGTAGTAGAGCGTGTTTAGTATCGTTGCCGGTCTGAGAGACCGCATTTCCTGTGTTTGCGTATTTTTTCGGGACGGTTCTTTCTCACGATTTCGGAAATTTCTGAAGATATGTCGCAGTTAAATCATCCTGGACCGTCGCACGCCCGGAAAAGAAAACCTAAACTGCCTTCCAATGTTTTATTTGTAGCAGCTCAATATGTTTGAAATGTTCAGCACCCGCTTGAGGAGCATGCGCCGGAGTGACGAAGTTTAGGGTCCTCACTTTTTAATAAGTTTTTCTTTTTTTAATTCTTTTAAATTCATGCGTTTAAACAAACCTTCTGAAAAATACCAAAGCAAATACTAAAGTTTCTGCTTTACTTTTTTGTGTTAAAAATTTTTCATTTTCATAATTACCAAGAATATATTGCATACTAAGAGTTCATATTTTTGTGTTTGTTCACCAAGACCCTATTTCCAATATAAACATAAGAGAACTTTATAGTGTTGTTTCTTCTCACATAATTATTTATTTTTGGAGTGGGGTCTGAGAGACCGCATGCCTGTGTTTGCGCGTCAATTTCTGATGCCTGTGGTTACGGGTTAAATTCAGAGTCACTAAAACTGCCGCTCTTCGTTCTTTCCTATACATTTGAAGTTGAATTTAAAAAACATTCTACTATGCATTATTGATGTTAGTTGTGTAGAAATTCTGAAATTTAAAAAAGTTGTATGTACATTCTGCATAGGGTCATTATGATCGTGACCTTGATTATCCCTCGGTACGTCTTAGAATGCGGGTCGCCGCGCCTGCTTTAAAACCCACGCTGTATCCGGGGGGACTAATTGTTTGGCGGTTATCTTATTAGAAGAGAGGGATTGGTGACGGTAGGCCTCAGAGCATTTCTTGGTAAATGGTTAGGACACATTTGACGTGAGTGTAAATTTGTATTTATTAATTATAATTATTTTTGTCCTTACATTTTGCCTATTGTCATGTTTGTTGTATTATACTTTTACAATATACACTAAACCCTTCTTATTATCCGCGGGTTGTTTCTTTGTACATCTATTTAACATTCACGGTTTGTTTCTCTGCATCTCCATGTAAAATTCTCAGCAGGTTTAATTTTTGTAATACTGAAAATAATTTCCAAAAAGTTTCACATGAAGTAACCGCTTGAGTGATTCCTAATGCGTAGTTTGCATGAGGAACCCGCTCAAAATCTATACTTATGATGGAAACTGAAGGCCACTAAGCCACGCAATGAAAGTAGGTTATGGCCGCTTTATTTATCTATAATCAGTTACAAGCGTATCTCTTGCGGGAGTTTTTCAGCTATTACCAGAATAACTCATGTCGACTTTCGGATGAATTACGGTAGCATTTTTAAATTTGTGGATAGTTTTATTCGGCTTATGTCCGAAAAATCGGCTTTAAATAATAGATTTTGTTACTTTCATGTTTAAGTTAACGAAAAATGCGTTTTATGAAGTCTATTGTGTTGTTTTTTATGCTCTAAAGTTATTTTCTCTAAGTTAATTTTACCTCTCACCTATTTGCTATGAAGTGAATTTAGTATCATCCCTTACAGTAATCGTAAAAAACATTACATTGTGGTCTCCAGGTCAATAGCCCATTTCTAAATCAAAATTAATGTTTCATTTAGCAAAATAATAAATGCCCCCATACGTTTCATATTCGTCGCTGGTCGAATGCTACACCATCTGGCATGTCTGAAATGAAAGGCAATCTCGCGTAATTGTGGAATGGGGGTCTGTTGTGTCAGAGTGGTAACAATGCAGTAGTTGGGTGCAGGTTACATGGACAGGTTGGAGGACCACCATCGGAGTCCGTGATAAACGTCCCAGCTATTCACTACTCGGAGAACAGGCCCACTTCCCTCCTTCCTCCTATCCCTTCCTCTCTCCCGTTTTCCCTCCTCTTTCTTCTTCCGTTCCCTTCCCTTATCCCGTGGCTCCTCTACGTTCCCCTCCGTTTCCCTTCCGCTCTTCCCGTTTCCTATTTCCCTTCCTCTTCGCTTCCCCGCACAATTCACACGGAGTAAATGAATGTGCTCGCTCACTCGGAACCACGCCCCGCCGCTGTCTCTCACTCCCAGCGATTTACCTTATTCCCTCCCTCCCTTACATCCCTCGAACCGCTTCCTTCCCTCACCCACCTCCCTCTCCTTCCTCTAGACCTCCCGAATTCTCCCCCCATCGGCTCACATGCAGCTCGCCTCTACCGCCGTCCTTCTCTCTCTTTGTCACATTACATAAACTACTCTTGAATTACTTGATGTTTTCCGTTACATACACGAATTTCGGAGGTGAGTTATGGATTCTGTTACATGCACGGAGGATATCTTTTATTGTCGCGTTTCAAGTATTGTTGTCACGGCCGAACAGTTTGCATCAATCGTACAGCGTCATGTGCGTGGTGATGCTGTTGTTCAATTTGCGTGTCAGCGTAAATGTGTTCCGTAACTTGTGTGGCCAATGGTAAACGTAAGATTTCAGATAGATCCCGTTCCGAAAATCTAAAGTGGTGGCTAAATTTTACTTCATTTAGAGAAAATTGCAGCAGAGCCTTAATGAATTTAAAAGGTACGATCTTTAAGGAAGCAGTAGGGCAGCACAAGCAATCTATAGCTGGACCATTATTAGAATACGCATTAGTGCAGGATCCACATGAAATACTCTAATTAAAGACGATAAAAGTCTTTTCAAAGAATCTTTTCTATGCCCAAGTCGATCATAAAAAGAAGTTTAAACGTAAATTCCAAGTTTTTAAGCTTGGGAGTGGTTAGAAAATAGACGATACGTATATTAACTAGGGGGATATATAGGTCAAAGGCATGGAATAACTTACATAGAACGATAAAAAGTAAATAAAAAATATATTAATAACTAGGGGCTCTGCCCCTACACGCCTGAGCCTCGTGCCTCACTCCGCGAGGCGAATTTGTCTGCCGCCCGTGTGCAATCCCGAACCTCCTCTTTTCAGCATATATTTAAGAAAATTATATTTAGCCCTATTTTTTGGCTTCTCTTTCCCTTCCTCCCATTCCCCTCCCTCTCTCACCCCCTCTCTCACCCCTCCCCTCCCTCCCCATAATTTGCGTTAGGCAGGATAGTGCGGTTATATTATAGAGCAGGGTTGTCCAACCTTTTTCAGTGAAGGGCCACATTTAGAAATTTTTAGTCCCCTTCGGGCCAAAACGTATAACTTTTTTTTTGTTAGGGATTCGATTATGCGGGCCGATTTCTATACTATATAGGTCATTCAAGACTATCATTTACGCTTGATGTTTTCTTTTTTATCATTAAAATTATAGAAGTTCAAAGAATAAAATTCACAAGATTCACAAAGATTATTATGTATTCAATATACAAATAGGCAAATTACAATTTTACAATTACAAGGATTTAGTGAGATATTTGACATTGTTTATGCTTGCACAAAAAATCAATGTCCCCCGTACACTTCACGTGGAAATATGAAATACATTGCATAAATGTCCGTCTGTCAATAATGATCTCGACTTTGACTTTACATTTTTCATAAGTGAAAAAAGTCGTTCAAAACAATATGTGCTACCAAACAGTGCAATAAACCGAATGGTATGTTTCGAAAGATTTGGAAAGGATTCGTTGTTAACGTATTTCCTATAAAACGTGTGTGTCATTCTTCACAAAATTTCTCCTCAAGTGACTGCTGGCTTGAACTTAAATTAATTCTAATTGAAAGGTATTTTCCACTTCATTAACATCTATGCTAAATGGGTCAGCAAAAGTTTTAAGCTCGAGACTATGATTTCTGAAATCTGCAAATTTCTGTTCGAATTCGTTTCTCAGGCTACTAATCAATGTTGCGTATTTTTCAAATTTTACTGTCTTAGCACGTCTTGCTGAAAGTGTTGTGAAGTGGTCAGTTTTTTAACAAGTAACTGCCTTTGAAACAGCTTGAACTTCTCGGTAAAGGCTGTAACATGCTCATATAATGCATTGACGAACTGACCCTTTCCTTGTAGCTTTATATTCAATTCTGCAAGATATTTGGTTGTGTCAACTAAGAAAGCAAGGTCATTCAGCCAATCCTCATTGTCCATGATACTCACATCCTTTCCTTTGTTTCTCATAAATACCTTGATTTCTTCTAGCAGAGAGTAGAAGCGCGTCAATGTGTTCGCCCTACTAAGCCAACGTACGTGACTGAAGTAAATTACATCACCATAGTCTGATCCTAATTCTGCAAGAGGGCTTGGAACTGTCGATGATTGAGCCCTCGTGACTTAATAAAATTAATTGTGGAAACAACAACTTCCATCACATGCTTCAACTGCAGTGTCTTAGCACAAATTTGCTCCTGGTGAATTATGCAATGATATGTGATAATTTCATGTGACAATGATTTTTGCATTAGATTTACAAACCCGATTAGCTTCCCTGTCATCGCAGGAGCTCCATCAGTTGTTAGACCACAAAGGTTACTCTCTTGGAGTCTAAATTTTATCAACAGACGTTTTATTTCATCGTGAATGTCTTGTCCCTTTGTTGTGCCTTTCATTGGACAAAGTTCAAAAAGTTCCTCAATTATTTCATAAGTGTCGGTGACTCCTTGTACAAAGACTGCCAATTGAGCTGTATCGCGCACATCTGTACTCTCATCAATAGCTAAACTGTAAAACTTGCACGCCTTAATTCTTTCTACCAAAGTATTTTTAATGTTAGATCTACTCTTCTAGCGATTGTTTGATGCGAAAGGCTAATTTTTTGGACTAACGACTTTTTATCAGGGCATGCAACAGATGTAAAAATGTCCAGGCAATCTTTTACGAATTCCCCATCAGAAAATGGTTTTCTTCTCTTCCCTAATGTTTCGGCTATCAAGAAACTGATCTTGATTGCCTCCTCAGAATTCTCCTTTGCAGATTTAAAAAAGAATGTTGTCCAATAATATTCTTTTTCATCGAGGTAATTTTGTCGATTCTCACTTGACCCACGAGCCTGTCAAATTTACTGGAGTGTTTTGTAGAATAATATCGCTTGACATTGTATTCCTTAATAACAGCTATCTTCTCCTGACATATAAGACATAGTATGCCGTCATTATGTTCAATAACAAAGAATTCATGGGTCTACGATGCTTTGAAGATACGACATTCACTTGCAATTTTTCTTTTCTTGACTGAATGCATGTTTACCTATAAATATTTATTTATTATAACACAGTTAATTTCAATGAAAAATAACAATCTCGGCATATTTACGTGCTTAATAAGAATTAAATTTCAAAATAATACAGTAATAAATTAATATCTGATATTAAGTTCTTATTGCAAAATAAAGGGAAAATACACTATAAAATAAAGAAATAAAAAGGAAAATCAAATCTAAAGACAAAAATCAATGTCATTCTTCCCAGTCACCAACCTAAGCTATTTTAAGAACCATAATTTATGCTGTAATAACATGGGTAGATTGATCCTAAGTCCTATGCAATGAATACGTGTTTATAAGCGTTATAGAATGAGATTCTTATTTCGACATTAAGAAAATAAAAATCAATGTCCGATGTCGTATTTTTAAGATATTTTAATTTTGGTTAAAAAAATTACGTGTCAATCATTCCTGTGTTACACAAGTTGAGAAAAGTGCGTCAAGATTCGAACTCAGGCCTCTTCTTTAAAAATGATACCAAATTCATAATCACAATTTATCTGCAAATTTCTTAATTCCTCAATTACGTCATCTGCTAAGTTAATAACCTGTATTTGATCTAAATTTTTTCTTGCAAAGTTTTGCAGAGCGAAAATGATAAGCTGAAATATTTTTTTACTATAAATAATGATAAAACAAACTCAATTTCGTTAAGTGCACAAAGTATAGTTTAGCATCGGACAAAGTGTCCCTATCACGCTACTCACAAGGGAAGCCCCCAAGGTGTGCCACTCGCATCGGATTGAGACTTTGCAGAATGAAAGCATATGTAAAATAACGGACTCCTATTTCTACCTAGGTGCCAACTCGACGTCGTTTACGAGAAAATGTCCTTTGAAAATCGCGATCCGAGAGTCAACGTAATAAGAACATTAAAAGTCCTTTCCTAATTATCTAGGAGCGTTGGTCTAGGGGAAACGAGCTGGCTTTCAAATATTTTTGCCGGGGTTCGATTCCCGAAGGGACCAAATTCTGCAAAGTCTCAATCCGATGCGAGTGTGTCACCTTGGGGGCTTCCATTGTCAGTGATATTATTTAAAGATTCTAAAACCGAATCAAGTAATTCTATCAAAGCTGTCACGGAATTATGTCTTTCTATCCATCTTGTGGCGAACAATCCTTTTAATTTTTCCCAATTTGCAGAAGGCTCAATATTATTCGCAATTACTGATTTTAATACAACCTGCCTTTTCGAGGTATGTATTGAAAAAAACATACACTTGACCCACAGTTCCCATGCAATTACGTAAGGGGACGATGTCAAGCGTTCAAACTACGGGAAGCACAGTGTACATACAAAGCTGTAGGCACAGTTTCTCTAATGTGTAGGGAAAGAATGTGGTATGGAGGGAGAGTAGGAGGGAGAGTGGAATGGGTAGAGGGGGTGAGGGATGGAGAGAGAGAGGGGGAAGAAGAGAGAGAGAGGAAAGGGGATAGAGAGGTAGGAAAAGAAAATGAGTAAAAGAATAGTTCTAACTGCCAATGTAAATAGCTAATATGGGGCGTGAAATTTTCTTATAAATGACCAAATGCTAACTTATATACAAAATCAATTCAATATGATTGCGATGCATGTCACAGGCTCTCTACTTATACCATATTATAACAATAAAATTATAGTTGAAAAAGTAGTGTTTAATAATCAATAAATAAAGGAAGTTTCATTGTTCACGTAAGTGGTTTTTTTAACTTATAAAAAATTTCCCGGAATATATTACTCATGAGGTTTTGAAAAACACTGCCCTATGAGGCCAAAATTTAAAAGGATCGTCACATGCACTTTAAATTAAGAAACGATTAAATTGAGACTATTATTCTAGCAGGAAGTATGTTTGAGACCTCAGTCATGTAAAAATACTTGAAAGAGGAAGAAGCAGAAATAGCGGATTTTGGAAATTTAAAAAAATATAAATCGAAACTTACCTCTTCAATTAAAATGCCGCACTGATTTTAATTTGCTTTGCCATAAGCCGCTAAGTAACACCTGCATTCGTAAACGCAAAAACAGTAAAAGTCAATATTGATATAAATTGCCGAGCAAAGACAACAAAATATTATTAAATAATTATAAATAAAAACACAGACCTGTTATATATTCACTATCTTGACACTGAGAGCTGCAAGAAGACCAAACTCACTCGACCGATGTTTCTTTGACAAAATGCTTTGTAGAACTGACGCTAACGTATTTAGTGAAATTCCCAAATGCAAAATTGGTGGAAGAAGGGGTAGGAGAGAGAACTATGTGAGTTCTCCAATGTGTAGGAACATAACGGTTTACCATCCCCCGTTCTCATTGCAGGCGAAGAAAGGGCGGCCATTACTAACAAACCACTAAAGACAAGCCAATCGAAAAGAAGGATAATTAAGTGAAGAATGCTAAAAGGACGCATTGTTGGGACCCTGTCACCATATGCAGCTTGTTATTTTATCTTACGATCGTGGAAGAGAGAACCTTAACATCCTTTCTCGCCTTCACAAATCCCCACTGTTGCCGACGCTCAGGAAAATTTCATTCTCGTAGCATTTTATGACGAGTTAATGACCGCAAGGGGAGGGAAATGAGAGAAGTGGGGAGATGGCGTAGGGCGCTAAGGGAAGATAGAAAATCAGTGGGCAGAGTGTGGAAAACCCAATTCGAGAGCTGAGAAAAGGAAAGTGGGAAGGGACGAAACGCCGCCCTTTGAAATCGGTTGACGGCGTTCCTTGCACCCGCGTTTTACGATAGGAAAGTATTGTGACCGCTCATAAGACCGGGTCCAAGAGGCCCGGGCCTCGGGGATATTTTCCCGGTATTCCCGCCCTCTCGGTGACCCTGTGGTTGAGACTGCTGTATCAGGAATCGCGATGAAGAAGGAACTTTTAAATAATCAAAGACTGATTATTGAGAAAATGCACCTCAACGCAGGCGCATTGCATATCCTTAATAAATATCCTTAATAAAGAACCACTTTTTGTAAATTTAATTTGTATGCAATAGTTACAAAAAGTTTGCTGAACGGATGAAAGCCTCTCGCGGGCCGCATGAAAACCTCCGGCGGGCCGCATTCTGGACAACCCTGTTATAGAGGAACTTGCGTAATTACCCGTCAAATATTACGGGTGTGCATGACATAAGTATTAAATGAAAATAAAATTAAATAAATAATTAATGGCACCAACTTTTATATGCACTAAAAATAAACAATATTTAAATTCATAATTGAATGTCTCAGAAAGTAAAAATAGTTTAGGCTAAATGAAATTCGTGTGGAAAATAAATATTAATTATTAAGATAATTACTCGTAGTTGCCCGTCGATTGGTTAGATAAACTATTGTCTTCGTAGTTCGCCTTCTGTCACATTACCATGAAGCTCAGCTACTGCAAGGTTTATTTCCTTCTAGTAATGACCGCTAGGAGCGCCACGTTATTTCCTACAGCGTCTTATGTCCCCCTTAACATCAACCGCTACAACGATGTCGAGCAGAGCTTAGCCGGTCACAAAAATCTCAATATCTCACCAACGGTATGACCTATTTCAATTTTATCATTTTCCTGCAAATCTGCTGATCGAGGTGTTTTATTTGATGCATCACACGTTAAGGTGACTCTTACCTTCGCTTTAAAAATCTCATTTTTATGCTATTAATATCATCATCATAGGTAGTCTGTCCATAGACAGGACCGTGATTATTCATGGCTAAACCTGGTTCTCCATTTACTCCCATTTTCCGCGGTCCTCTTCATATCTTGATAATTCTCTTTCTCTTTCAAATCGTCTATCAGCTGAAACCTTTTCCTACCTCTTTCCCTTTTTCCATCTAGTTTCCCTCTTAAAACATCTTTAATCATACTCTCTCTCCTCAGGTAATGTCCAACCCAGTTAGCCTTCCTCTGTCTAATAGACTGTATAATCATTCGCTTCTCTCCTCCTTTTCGTAGCACTTCATCGTTTTTCATCCTATCTGTCCATTTTATCTTCGGCATTCTCCTCCAAGTCCACATTTCAAAGATTTCCAAGTATTTGATGTCATTTTTCCTTAGCTTCCAAGTTTCTGCCCCGTACAAAGCTATACTCCATACATAGTATTTTATGAACTTCTTGCGGATATCTTCGCTTATATTCCTCGTAAGTAGGTGTTTCTTTCTTGTGAAAGCCGCTTTTGCTTTTCCTATCCTAGTTTTGATCTCATCCGTAGAATTTGCTTCTCTTGTTATGATGCTTCCAAGGAAATTACAATCTGAAACATGTTCTAAAGTCTTTCCTCCAATACTTATGTTCAGATTCTCTTCTTTGCCCGATATTCGAATGACCTTGGGTTTTTCTGTATTTATTTCCATTCCATATTTTCTACCTGTTATTACTAGTCTCTTTATCATTTCTGAAGTTCCTCTTCCTTTCTTGCTAGAAGTACTTGGTCATCCGCATATTTTACTGTTCTTATAATCCTTTCTCCAATTTTGAAATCTCGTGTGCCTTGTAACACTTCTTGTATTAGACTTTCTCCATATATATTGAATAGGGTCATAGGCAGAAGCCCTATCTTACTCCTCGACTGATATTTACTCCGCAGGTGTCCGCATTCTCCAACCTGACCTTTACAACTTGATTCACATATAGATTCCTGATCAGTCTCCTGTCTTTCCAGTCTACACCTATATCCTTTAATATCTTCATCAACTTTACCCAATTTACTCTATGAAAGGCCTTCTGCCAGTCTACGAAACATACGCAGATATCTTGACTATTCAATTGCCCTTTCTGATATGATTCTAACTACCCCTACAGCATCTCTAGTTCCTCGTCCTTTTCTGAAACCGAATTGATCTTCCCCTAACATTTCTTCTGCCTTTTTTCCAGCCTTTTATTAAGAATCCTCGTGATGATCTTCGAAGTGTGTGACAGAAAGCTTATCGTTCTGTAGTCTTTACACTGCATTGCCTTTGGCTTCTTCTTTAGAGGGATCATTGTTACTTCTAGGAAATCCCGAGGCCACTCTCCCGTGTCGTAAATCTTATTAATTAATTTCGTGATCGCTTTTAGTCCTTTTGATCCCATGACTTTTAAGTACCTCAGCGGGTATTTCATCGCTGCCTGTGGCTTTCCCTTTCTTTAGTTCCACTGTCGCTTTTTCTACTTCGCTTTCCATAATATTTGGTCCTAGGTTGTCCTCTTCAATGTTTACCTCTTACAGTTCTATTTTTGCCGATCCTGCCTGCTTGCTGTATAGTTCCTTAATGTATTCTTCCCATACCTGTGCTACATCCTTTGTTTCTGAGACTATCTTCCCATCCGTATTCATCATTCCTTTACTACTAATTCCATTAGACTTCTTATCTTCTAATTCCAGTACCCTAGCGTACATCATACGCTACGGTCCTACTTCTCCATTTGTTGTATTTCATCACATTTTTCTTTTATCCAATTTTCTCTAGCTTTATCTGTTGCCCTTCTCAACTCATTATTTATACGTCTATAGTTGGCTCTACCTTCTTCACTGTTAACGTTTTTCCATTTTCGTCTCTCATCTATTTCCTTCAGCATTTCCTTAGTGATCCATGATTTTCTGATTTTCTTCTCTTGTTTTCCAATCTCTTTATCCAAGGTATTCTTGATACTGGTTTTAATTTCTTCCCATTCTATATCCTCGGTCTTTGGTTTGTTTTCCAAATTTCTTAGGCGATCTTCCAACTTCATGCTGACTACATCCTGCTTTTCTTTCAGTTTTTCAGGACCCAAGTCTGTCTTTTTCTTATCGTTTTTCTTATTTGTTTGAGCTTTGTACTCACGTCAAGTGTTAGAAGGCTGTGATCTGAATCAATGTCTGCTCCTGGTAATGTCTTGGCGGTCTTTATGCTGTTCCTGAATCCTTGTTTTACTAGGATGTAATATATTTGGCATATCATATATATATATATATAATTATTGAGATTTATTCTTTAACTATTACGATACAAAACTTTTATGTATTGTCGTAGTGATCGATGTAAACAAAATATGTGATATTGTGCTTAGGATTTTCTCGAATTTTCATCTCCCAAACTATAAGTCGTTATTATGTGGTCTCGCGGTCTTTTTCATGGTAAATGTTGTACTCTATCCGAATATAATTTTTAATGCATAACTCACAGATCTTATAAGAGCTTGGGAGAGAATGTTATTTAATTGTATACGTATATTTAAGTGTTTATATAAAGTGGAAGTTCGAATGGACGGATTTGTCGATAAATTTTAATAAGGAACACTAATACCTAATTAAATTCCGCCCTGTAGTTTCGGAGATTTAACATGAGGGTGGATGGACAGACGGAGGCGACGTGCCCATAAAGCGTTACGCTACTTCGCTCTTAAAGAAGCCTAATAATTGAGTATTTATTTATTTTCGTTGCCGTCGTATTATTTATCGTTGCTAAGGTATCGTTAAACTTCAAAACAGTGTCGAAATTTCCTGAGTATGTGGACAGATGTGACACGAATTTATAATCTCAGTCATTCGTAAGAAATGACACGAAATCGATCACAATGCAAATCACCGTGACGGCGAAACATTTTAACGTAAAAATAAATCAAATTTTCGCTTTGAAAACTAATTTGTTGACCGATTCGACGCGAATTAAAAATCAAAGGAAGGAAAATGAAAATTCGTTTTTTTTCAGGCGTTTTTTGTCCCGAATTCCTGCGATGATTTTAAATACCTATTTTTATTATGAAAATGACTTATATGCTATACTCATACCTGTATGTTAATCAAATCTGATAAAATAAACCCTCCTGCAATCGAACCCGTGATCTTATGATAAACGATGATTTTCCTATATGATGCGAGTGGTAGATCCCAGCATACCGCGAAAAAATATTGCAAATCGTACTGTTCTTAAGTTATACCACTAAATATCTCGCCAAACGCTTCCCAGAAAGGGGAGCGTTCCTGATAAACACACAAACAGATCAAGACTGCTATTATAATCCCGATTACTTACCATATTTTTCTGCAAGTTGGATGTCAAAATAAATTGATTTAGAAGGAGTGGAAAAGGGGAAGGCATACCAATAGTGGCAACAATAGCACCTAGTCATCAAGGAAATTTATCGTTAAAATGGCAATATTTTTCCAAAATGAGTTATTTAAACGTTAAATCTGAGCGATTTCGAACTGTCGGCGGAAAAAAGGTAAAAAGAATAAGAAAATGTATTTATTTTCCTTTTAAAAAGTCTAAATTTAAAGATCGTTGGTCATTTTTTACTTTCTCCGTACGTAGTATAGGGGAAAGTATTGTTTTCATAAAAAAATAAATTTCGAGATTTCAACGGAAATAACGTTTTGACAATTTTCTCGACTATGTCTGCGTGTATGTGTATGTGATAGAAATTTTGTGGGTGCTCTTAGCTCAAAAAGCTATTGATCGGGTCAACACGAAATTTTATATTTGACATTTTTGTTAAAGAGAAAAGTTGATTAGTTTTTTGGTAAAAATCGGTCAACCGGAAGTGGATGTTTGCTCTAGTCATTCGTTTTTTACTTTCTCCAGACGTAGTATAAGAGAAAGTATTGTTTTCATGAAAAAAATCGACTTCGAGATTTCAACGGAAATACACGTTTTGGGGTCCCCTGAACACGTTTTGACCATTTTCTCGATAATTTCTGTGTGTATGTGATAGCTTTTTTGTGGATGCTCGAACACAAAAACTATTAATCAGGTCAACGCGAAATTTTATATTTCACATTTTTATAAAAGTCACAAGAACTGATTAGTTTTTGGTAAAAATCGGTCTACCGGAAGTGGGTGTTTACTTTTGTCGCTAATCCGTTATTATGAAATATTTGATAAATGTAAAAATGTATCAGAATAAAAGTTGTAGGAAATGTTATTTACTACAACCTTTGTTTGAAATATTTTTCCATATAATGCATTGTTCAAGAGATATCTTATATTTTTAGCTGCCACAACCACGCCACCTACCGACGACTATTGTTAACAATTGATGCTTAGTTACGTCTTAGTAACGCTCCTTTTTCTTTTCTTAATTGTTGGAGCTTTGTGGCTATATTCAATATTAGAAGGCTATGGTTTGAGTTTATTTCTGGTCTTTGTAAAGTCTAAAATTTTCTCGCAGTTTCTTAAAATATTTATTATTATGTAACCTATTTGGAATTTTTAGAAATATTACAGATATGGAGAAAGTCATGTGTTAGTCACATCAGATGTTTTTAATATTTGCTTTAATACTTGACCAGTATAAAAAAGTATTGGAATAAAAGTTGTAGGAAATTTGTCTACAAGGTTTGTTCGAAAGATTTTCCCATATAATACATTGTTTAAGAGATATTTTAAAAATTATATTTTTTAGCTACCACCACCACACCCCCTGGAGGCGACACTTGGCGCTTAGTTACGTCTTAGTAACACTCCTTTTATGCTTAATTGTTGCAGCTTCGTAGCTTTATCCAATATCAGACTGCTACAGTATGAGTTTCTGTATGTTCTTTGTAAGGTATTTGAATTTTTCTCTCAGCTCCTAAAATATTTATTATCATTTAACGTATTTGGAACTTTTAGAAATATTACAGATATGGAGAAAGTCATGTGGTGGCCACATCTGATTTTTCTAATTTAACTTTTCAAAGGTATAAAAACCCTCACAAAATGGATTTTTCCGTGTGGAAATCATCCTCGGGAGTTGAAACCGGGACTTGTTTTCAGATTTTTTTTCGCCATTCACTCCTAATACGTGATTAATTCATTCCTGCCAAATTTGAACGCTCTATCTTGTCGGGAAGTTTATCAAAAAAGCGTTTCACACATAATGACATTAGTGACAGAAACCTTTTATACATATTGTCGAATTTTAAGAGCGCAAATAACGAATATATGCGTTTATGATAAGGGGAATAAACGAATTTGATTTTTTTCCGGAGCGGTTCTTCATACTCTTTCCTGAAAATATTTTATTATGTTCAGTCGACATTAGGTTTTCAGCTTCGAGGGGAATATTATTTTTATATGATGGATAATGAGTATATTTTTGTAGAACGTAGGTAAGGAGTCACCTAACCTTTTATTTAAAGACCCACATGATGCTTTATGTACCATTGTGCGGGCCACATATTATACTATCTTTCAAATAACTGTTCGGGCCGTGTCTAAATTTCAAAGTGCTGCATTTGAAATTTCTTTTTTGTAATGTGTGTAATCCTTTATTAAAAGTGTATTGAATCCTCGTATTCGAAAGTATTGTTTATGAAAATGTATGTAAAATGTATAAGGGTGTGTTGAGGTAAGGCAGGATGGAATGACTGAGCGGGCCGTAGTTTGGGGACCCCTGACCTAGTGTATTGGTTTTCTGTGGGATACACGGTGAGCCTTGCATTCTTGCTGTTAAACTTTCAACTAAAGATAAGATGATTTTTATTTTAATGTATAAACGTATGTTCATTCGAAGATTTATTTTATAATTTTGTCGTATCCTGACAGCTAATGAAGTTGCAACAATTTTTATAAGCAACGAACTTCTAAAATTCGTAGTTGATTACGTATTTTACCTCGACTATTTACCCGAAGTAAAAAAATTCCGAAAGTGTCATTAGTTGAGAAACTTGAATCGAAATTTTTACACGGCGATAAATATGCCAAAAACGGCATTTGAAACGTACATTGGATACATGTTCGAAGTATTTCTGTTTTTGGTTCCATGCTGCATATACATATAATTCGAAGACATCTTTCCTAGTAAATGAGAATTTGATTGCTGTTAAATCCGTTTTGTAGAATACATGGGATGATATTTTAAGTTTTTTTCCTGGTAGCTCTTTCCCAACGCCTTTGACGTATGTTGATCTTCTAAACTATTTTTGATAACCATTTTCTCGGTCGCCTGCCAAATTTAATCTCTTTCGTTTTATCGAGCACACTATTTCGGAACTTCTGATGATCTTGTGCTGTAGCTTGTTAGACTCCTTAAGCAGCCTCTCGGATATTTTCTGTTTACTGAACGGGGATTATTAATTTATTTCTGTCCTATCCCAATTGCTGTAATTCATCATTTCTTAAAGTACCAAAATTAGTTAATCTGTAGTTATTGGATACAAAATGTATGTTTTCTTGGTAAATAACAAATATAACAATTATGGTCTTATAGAGATATTTTGTACGATACGAAAAGAAATGCAGCACTAATGTACTCCGTATATTCGTGGAAGTTTCCTTACCGGTAAAGGAAATGTGCTGCCTTCTCCTTTGCTAGTTTGTTTGCCCGGAAATCTCCCATTCTTCTTCGTGGAAGTTTTCGTTTGTTTTCGCAAGTCGCATTCACCCTATGTCGGCGGATACAAACGTCACCTAGTCTTCTGACTGGACACACATTTACCAACAACGTTGGGGAATCCACATAGAGGATGCCATTACGTCATTGGCGCCTCAAAGGCTTTTTTTTAAATAGCTGCATCTCAGTTCGACTGGGAGTTTGGAGTGTATCTTAACGGGGGCCGACGCCTTTCTCCGCTTCCGCTCTTGGTCTCGCGTAGGGGGTGTAAGGGCTATATTTACACTGTCATGGGGCGTCGAGGAAGGGGAGAGAGAAAGAAGGGTGGAGATGCGGGTTGTTCTATGTGTTGGGTGCCCCGGAGGGTGAGGAGGTGTAGGAAGGAAGAGGCTTAGGTTTACCGTCGAAGATGGTGGAAGGGGGAGAATAGAAGGGAGTCTGGCAGGGGAGCGACGTTTTCTCCTCTTGCGGAAGGGGACTTTGCGGTGATGGAATCGCTCTGCGGACGACGGATCCTTTTCGTAGCATCTCACGGCACTTTTTAAGAATCGGAGTTTTTTTTGTTTTACCCGCGCTTGAGGTCGTGCCTTTTTTTTACAGACTAATGCGCTCTCTGTCGGTCGAAATAATATAAAGGTATATTCGATTTTTGCGAGGCAGCTTAAAACCCGATTGGATGGGTTTTCTTTCGTGGAAGTAACGAGCGTGTGTGTGTAGGCTGCGGACTATCTGATTCTGTTGTTTATGGTGGTGGTCATTATTTTAAGTAAGCTGGGAAATGTTTGGAAAGCTTATTGATAAATCGGGGATAGGTACTTAGTCGGATTACGTCCCCTGCATTCATCATACTCATGTTTGTATATTTAGTCTTAACTTAATGATAATAACTGTCATGTAAGCGGTAATTTATGCGCCAATTCCTTCGTAATGCACACCTACAAATTAAAAGCGGACCCAAAGAATAATTTTATTTTTACTTTACTTTTTTTGCTGTGAAACCAATCGCATTAGCTAATTGTGACCAATGATACATGTTAATGAAGAAATCAGCTTATGTTGCTTTCCTTCAGTTTCAACGGAGACAATTTTGTAGTAAATGTGATTATTTTTTACCTTTTCGGGATAAATGGAGTTCCTATCAATTAACTTTCGACAAAATTTTTTCTAGTTTGGTCTCCTTGGATCACTTTGTCATGTATCATTTGTTTCGTGTTTTTTGATTCTCATACCTAATAGAAATTATAGTTGCAATAGCACAAACGAGTTTAAATATACATATTGAACATCTAGAGCAGTTCATAGATTTCATATCCACTAAGGTGAAATGATCCTCTGAATCAAATCATTTCAGGTGTAATTAACGGATTTTTGCTTAGTTCTCTTAGATTCGTGAATTTTCTCAACTTTCCGTAAACTCGCGAAAAAGCTTACTATTTTGTGGCCAGTTGGCCACACCTTTTAAATGTAGTTTTAGAGTTAATTATAAAGTCTAAAGTTTCGAACTTTTTTATTTGTAATATCAATTTGCAACATTTCAAATATTTTAGTGATTTTGCGTTAAAATTATGTGTGAATTATCTGTATGCAAGTTAAGGGTAAATTCCAGGTTTCTAATGGAAATATACAACTTTTCCCTGATTTCATACTTAAAAAGCTATACTTAAATCTTATCGATTTAATTGCATAAAGCACTCGAAAATAATCCTGGTGTTGACTCGCATTGAATAGGTTTTTGGTGACAATTTGTTATTTATTTTAATTCAATTCTGATCTTATTTTATCCTTAGATATTTTTATAATATTGCGTATAAATTATTAGTGCTGAAAGGAATAAATAAATTGAGTTTTTTTTTATTTCTCGCTACGGTATCCTATTTAATAGTTTAGCACGAGGCATACTACTGAACGAGTATAAGCAGGAAGAGACTTGGAATATGAACTTACATTCTGTTGAATTAAAAAATTCTGTTCTGTAACCATTTTCTTATGGAACAAACAACCCAACAAAAAGATATTTCACTTGCGGAAAATTTTATTTTTAATATTTCTACCAGAAAAAAACTTTTAGTTGTATCTTTCAATTCAAGTCTTTCTTTGGAAAAAGTTTCGAATTTGTGTTACCTCAAACATTCATTTCGTATTTTAATCAAGGGGTCTAAAAACCTATACTACAGACGGTAGTGCTAAAATATGTTATAAGTATAATGTCTAAGTGTCAAGGTATGTCAAATGAAATTCTTGCGCAGATCGTATCAGACCCGTGTGCCCTGGTTTGAGGACATCTCCTGCAGATGATTAGGAGAAAAATTCCTTGGATGAAATTCATGTGATTTTATTTACGGATTAAACTTGCTGCTTCTTAAATGTGTAGTTATCGCCTGCCATAAAAGAAGTAGATGTAGTTATAAATTATGTCGCCATCAAATTTGTTATTGACGAACATCAAGTATAGTAACTAACTCACCAAGTCTGAGAAATAAAACGTTCAAAGCGTTACCACCATTTCACATCGCATTTTAAATTTTCTTCAATTTTATGCGATCATCGTGGATTTATCTGATGATACAATTTTATCCGAAATATACTATGCTGTAAAACAAAACTAAACCTCCTCGTATCCACGCATTATGCGCATTTGGGATAGAATGGTTAGTAAATGTAATGTTTCTGCATGTTATTGGGATAACCAATATTTTATCTGAAATTAACCTGTAATATGATAAGCAAGTTTTATATGAGTAACTTGGACGCGTTAATGATATACGACAGAGTCTTGAAACGGAGGGTAAGGTATCCTCTAATCTGAAAATCGTCCTAATATGGTTTTAAATTCTATTCATAATCAAAGTATTATACATTATCTCAAAAATGGTAGAAATAGTTCTTAGGTCACTTTCTGAAATTAAAAGATTAATTGTGCGTTTGTGTGTGGGAAGGAAAATAATCTGCCATTATTACTTGTGACTTATGATTACTTGACGCTTGCATAAGATAAAATCTGAAATGCACTGACCCGGAATTAATCGTCTGGTTTAGTTCGGATACTACACATGTATTGAAGTAGTAATTAAATTATTAGGCGTTCTTTAACAGCGAAGCGGTAGTAGTGCAACGCCTTATGGGCACGTCTCCTCCGCCCGTCTGTCGTGTCTTTCATATTCTGAAACGCTGGACGGATTTTAATTATGAGCGATCACTATTAAAATTTATCGCCGAATTGTGATTTCGAATTGCATCTAGACTAGAACTTCCACTTTGTATGAGCACTTAAATAAATTTATACTCGTATCTCGTCAAATGGCTTCCATCAAGCAATAATTAAATACCAAATTTCTCTCTCCCCAGCTCTTATATGACCTGTGAGGTATCGATTAAAAATTGATTCGGATAGAGGGCAACATTTACCACACACTAATAAGAAATTTCAATCGCCTGTTAATTGACATTCGTGAGACTCCTTCCTCACACCGTAACAAATTGTAACATTTTGGCCTCTCTTTGCAGTACTTAATTTTGATTGGCTCCTTATAGCATTTGCAGTCTTTCTTGGAAAAGGATAAAGCTTCTTATCCATCAGTTCTTACTGTGTCCTCTCTCTCTAAGTTTTATCCTTCGTAAGAACAGTACGTACTTGTGTCAGCGTTTTGTAAATTCAACATAAACTGCAGTGAGAGTTTATTCAAAGTTACAAGCTCTACAAGATTCTAATACAACCATTCAGTTGCAAAAGTACTTTTTGGAATTTCATTCAACGGCAGTTGATCACGTGCATAAGTGATATAGAATTAATGACTATCCTTCGTCCACCCAAACGGTAATGTTTAACATCACTGAATATATCCAATATGATGCAATCCGGAAATCTGCAGGATTTTTAATGCCAGAAATCGCTACAAAATATTCTTTGTGTGATGAAACGACCAAATTAATTTCATTTCTAAGAAGTGCGTCAAAAGAGTTAATAGTTCGCCGATTGATAAAAAATGGATCACTTTGCTTAAAGAAATCATTCTGTTAATCTAAGGAAATTGATGCACGTAATTTTTGTTATTCCAACATCAGCTGTTACTGTTGAGCAAGTTCTTTCATTTCAGCAATGGACTGAAGACAGGAACAGACAAAGTTAAGACACTTAAAAGTTTTCTACAAGAGAAATTCAACTATTCCTTAAGTTACAGTGAAATCTATGAAAAATTGCTGAAAGACATACAAGACATACATACATACAAGACATACTTGTATTTCTGAACCAAATATGTTCATTTACAAAATATACTTAATCTCTCTTTTGTAAGGGGGGAAAAATTTTGAAACGAGAAAAAAAAGTCTGCTATGACCTGGAATCGAACCAGGGTCTTCCACTTGCCGGGCGGATATTCTACCTCTGAACTATCGTAGCAGAACAATTTTTCTCGTTTCTGAATGCGGATGTTTGTAATATAATAATAATAAATGAAGTTTGTTGTTTTATAAGTGTCATAATTTGTATAAGAAATGTCCTGCTTTTTGAAAAACAATGTTCTACTTTTTCATAAAAATGTCCTACCTTTTAGTTGAAAGTGTCTGGGAATCCTAGCCGTATAGATTAAAAACATTATTCGAATAGAGAAAAACATTTACCACAGAAAGACCGCGAGATCATATAGTTACTTATTGTTTCGGAGATAAAAGTTAAAGAACCGCCCAATCTTTCGGTACCGTTTTATACGCATTTCCCATAAAGAAGAATTGGAAATCTCTGTATTCCATTAAGGGAAATACTAATCCATCTTGTTTACTATTGTCAGTGTAGAAATATTGTCATCTCTTATAGTTTCGCAGTATTTTTACCGTGAAATTTAGTTTCGCATTAAAATTGTATGTAGGTTGATGGGTTTTGAAAGCATTTTTACTTTAAACCTCTCACTTTTAGGCGATCTTATCAACGAAGCGGTAATAGCGGAACGCCTTATGGGCACGTCTTCTCCGTTCGTCGTGACTTTCATCTGCTGAAACGCTGGACGGATTTTAATTAAATTAAGTACGAGTGATCCTTCTTAAAATTTATCGCTGAATTGTGATTTTGAATTGCACCCGTCAATTAGAACTTCTACTTTATATAAGTACTTAAATAAATTTATACTTATCCCGTCAAATGGCTTCCGTCAAGCAACAATTAAATACCATATTTTTCTCTCCCTAGCTCTTATATGATGTGAGGTATCGATTAAAAAAATTATTCGGATAGAGAACAATAGTCCGCAAAAAAAGTCCGCGAGACCACATAATTACGACTTATAGTTTCGGAGATAAAAATTCAAGAACCGCCCAATTTTTCTATACCGTTTTATAACGGACGCCTTTGAAGTCTGTGTATTCGTTTTATGGAGTATAATTTTCCATCTTTTACTTTCTCATATACATAGTATATTGAGAAAGTATTGTAATCGTGAAAAACGGCTGTTTATGAGCTGATATAAAATAAAAAAAATAAATATGTCTCTTGAAATCACTATATGGAGTCCAGTGACATTACAATGTACGCTAAGCTACCTTACCGAAGCCTTATGACGTCACGCCTCCGCCGTGATCCATTCAAACTCTTACTACAGCCTTACGGTTTAACTAAATCGAATAAGATCTCATATTCATGGATAATATCATTCATAAAAGACATTCTGAAGAGATAAACGATATTGCGCAACAATTAAGGGTACTTGATTGTAGGATATTTTGAAACAAAATTCAATTTACTCAAAAATGGCTCTAAGGATTTCGATTAAAATCCATCTAAAAGTGCAGCCTGATGTCACAAATAATACTAACTAAGCCATATGTACCAAAAAGTTACTATATATCGTCCAGTGGCATTATTTCTGTACAAGACGATCAGCGCACGTGTTAGAGGGGAGGGGGAACCCGGGAATTCCCTACTCTAAAATTCCGTACTTCTCTGTTAACGCCATGCGTTTATTAGTGAGATTTATTAGACGTGAGAGGTTGATGGTGTCAGTCACTTTGATTCTGTTGCTACGCATTATTAACATAATTGACAGTGAATTGCCAAGCATACAGAGTTAATTTAGGGGCAAAGAGTGTAGTGAGACGAAACGTATATGAGAAAGTTTGTGCAATGTATATCGCGCCTATTATTTTATTATTGTTAGTGTAGAAATATTGTGATTCCCGTATAGTTTCGCAGTATTTTAATGTGAATTTTAGTTTTTCATTAAAATTGTATGAACAGAGGTAGATGGGTTTTGAAAGAATTTTAATTTAAATCCTCACATATTTTTAATAATAATTAAGGCGCTTAAATATGAAAATTTCATATTCAGAGTAGTGTCGATGCTTATGCCTTTCTACTTTCGCGTGGAGAAAATAATTCTGCTATTATACTTTAAAACTCATGACTACAAATTCTATTTTTATCTTGAGCTTGTTAATACTTTCATTTGAGGATTCGTAAACATTTTACCTGTTAGGCAGCATTAAATCTAGAACATGTTTTTAATATACACATACTTATTGGATTGAATAGTTTGTATACGTTTTAAATAGATGATTAGATTATTATTATTTTGCTTCTTTGATTTATAGCGCCAGTATAAATTACTAATTACTAAAATTACCCATTCTATCAAAACAATGTGCATATAAAAATTATAAACATGAGAAATATTACAATGATTATTTTATTCCGAAAAGTACATCTTAGCTACGAATTTTTCCTCGCCGTTTAACATTGACAATTTTTCTCGCATTTGAATAAAATGTTTGCGTTAATCAGAATATACTTTATTGTTGTTGTCATGCTTACGTTTTCGTGACGTTTAGTAACAAAATTCTCGTCTATTTAAAAATGCAAATTTATTATATCCCGCAGGCAACATTCTGAACTTTTCATGGGGACGAAGAATGCTCCTCGTCTCAAATAAAAGCCCTTTTTGAGAATTGAATATAGTCATTTCTTCTGGGTAGACTAGTCTTCCTTGCGTAAGCGGCTGGTAATAGGAAAATCGTAAGACAAATACTAAACATGCCCAACGAAAAGCTGATTAACTATTGAAATTATTAATTTAGCTTTTTAAAGACATTATCCAGTAGTGTAAAGGAAGATGTTAAAGATTGTTGGTGGCCAGCCTTTTATTATCACGATCGACTCTAGTTAATTGATGTACGAATATATTTAAAAGTAGCTCTATTCGCGCGCTGCATTCAACAAGAAAATTATTTGATCCAAAGAGTATCGTATCTCGCTGGAGTGAGCATCTGTAGCGTATCGATTTCCATGAAGAAACGTGAAACGGTCTATTTGAAAGGAATAAAAGTGAGCAAAAAACGGCTGCGCTTCCGCATGAGAGAGTCCAGCCATGTCTCAGCTTCTGCCCTAACCTCGTGCCTCCACATCGCGTTCTATTCCTCGATGGAACTTCTTCCTTAAAAAACGCGATGTTTTAAAACGCGTGAGGAGACGCCTCGATCATCCTCCTCCCCAAGTCATCCCGGATTATATCCATCTCATCCAGCATCTCCTCGGTCCAGAGACCACCTCCGCTACCTCATCTTGAAGGATCCCTTATGTAATCTCCTCCCCCTTCTTTCTTTCTCTTCTCCCCATACTCTCCCCTTTTCCTCCCCACGCCCCCATTCACGCTCATCCCCACACTCCAAATTTTATCCCTCCGAACTCTGTATTCCTCACGCGATCATCCCCCGCTCACTCCGCCCCCTTCCGAACCCCTCCCATGCGCCTCAATTTCCGACCTTCCCTCCCTCCCCCTTTGCACACCCTCCCCCCGAATTTCCCACCCCTTCTCACGCGTCGCCTCTTCCGCGCGCCCGCCGTCCACCCCTGTCTCCCTCTCTCTCTTTATCCCTTTCTCTCTCTTTATCCCTTTCTCCCTCCGCCAACCCCTTTCCCCTCCTTCCTCATCCCCCGTTCCGTACCCATTCCGTCCGCCGCCGCCGCTGCTGCTCGCCTCCCTGCCTGCCACCGCGGGGCATAAGAGAGAAGCTCCCGCTTAGACGCATACGGTGTCCGTGTGTAAGGTTGTGACGACATGGAAAATCCGAAAGGCGACTCGTGCGGCTAGAGGATCTCCTCTTCCGATGCACTCGCACCTCTTACTCCTTCCTCAAGTTTCGGCCCTCATGTAACTTTCCCTCACTCTGAGCGGACACACCCCTCAGTCCGCGTACCTCGCTCATTTCCGCGTCTCCCGTCCTTTCTTTGCTTCTTTTAGGGGGAGGTGTAGGTTATGTTTATCGCGGAAACCGCGTGGGTGCGACGTACTCGCTCTTTAGGGTGCAACGATTCGTCGTAATCCCTTTTCGTATTGCCGTACAACCTGTGGTCCCAGCGTACTGCCGTCGTACGTGCTGTCGTGGTGAGTCGTCGGGAACGGCGTTGTTTGGTTATTTTTTGTGGTCCAACTCGGCGATGTGGTGAAATGAACGAAGTGTGTTCTTCGAAGACCGCCAAAGTCGGATGCTTCGGATGATATTCGGTCGCCAAGGCGGCCGAAGATGGAGCTCTTGGATGCGGAGGAGTGGTAGTGCGGTGGTCGTGGCGGCGTTATCGTCCGCTTCGGGTCGGGGGATGTGGATGGTGGGGATCCCCGATAAGCGGGGGCTGGGTGGCGGTCGTGTGTCGGCACGAGCTGCGGCGTGGAGGGGCGGGGCGTAGCGGGAGGCGTGAAGCCACGCGATGGAGAGACGCCTCAACTGCATGGGCGGGGCCGGTGGCGCCCGGGACCACGGGCGACCACCACCTCCTCCACCGCCACGTGGGGGAGAGTTGGGGGGTCGCCGCCGCCCCCACAGTTGGCACAGCTCTACACAGACGCTGTCTGTTCACGGTGGCGGCTCTTCGGAGTGCGAGGACGGTAGGTGTGGTAGCGGGGATGGAATCGTCTCGCGGCAGTGCGCGGGCAATTCGTATGCCAAGTATCGTCTCTTTCGGCGGGACGTGAATGGAATCGAACAGGTCACGGTGATCCTCGTCCCTCGTTTCGTAGATGCCGCCTCGCAGTGCGGACGTACGATGGCTTCTAGTATTGATTTATTTTTATACGCGTAAGACGCAGCTTTATGTCGTGCTCTCCGTGAAGTTTGGACCGTAATGCATGGTGTTGAGATGCGTTTGGGGAGGCGAATATTGATGCTAGAATGCGGAAATGGTTACTTAGAATGAGTGAAAAGTAACAGAATGAGCTTTGGGCAATTTTTAGGAGTTTTATCCTAGAATTGTCTATCATCAAAAGAAACTATTCATATAGCAGATTAATTTAAATCTATATTTTGAATGAGCAAAATTGTGTAACTTTTTAAATACTTTATTGGGTATTTAATTCGGTAATAAATTACAAACATTATCAGTTAGAAAAAATGTTTTGTCTACAGACCACTAGTTTGATACAATAATTTCGGCTTTTTTAATTTTCTTTTATGAACGTAGTATTTACAATTATTCTTTTAATATCATACGTTGTTATTTTTACTGTCGCTGACTACTTGCATGAATTTTATATTTAAATATATAATTTTGAGCATTAATAAAAGTTGTTATTAATTTCATAGCTTTTTACTAGTCAATTCCCCATATCAGTTTTGTTAGAAAATTTTAATCGGAAATTTTGATAGTTCGACATATAGGCTGACTAATTCGTTAGTCACATCGGGAATTTTTTGGGATTTAAATCAAACAGCTATATTTTTTGATACCCTGACCTTGTTATTACATAATAATGGTAAAAACGAATAAATACGATTTGAACACCTCCGAAATCCCATAAAGCAAAACGTAACAATTTTAATTTTTTGCATTTTTATCTTTTAAACGAATTTGGTGCTTTTGAAGTATTCAATTTTCTAGTACTTTTCTCTGTTTAGATACATAAAAATCACGAAAAAAGCGCCCCTCTTTCAAAACTTTCGAAGTTTTTTTTAGTTTAATATCGCACATCTCGCTAGTAAAAAGTAATATTAAAGCCATCCTTTGAAATATAATATGGCCTTATATTTTTTTCAGGTAGGCGTTAAAAATCTTTATCATCATTAAATCAAGATGCATATATATTTAAATGAAGTCCATAAATAGTTATCGACTGGATGTACCATTTGTCTCAGGCTGTAATGCTTATCAATTTCACTGATTTTTTTTATCCGTCGTGATGAAAGCTTCATTAAGTTTCCTTCTGGAACTCCAACATTATATCCATAATGAGAGGAAACGTTCATGATGACAAAGTTACTTCCAAGGACAATTGCTGACTGGTGACTGGTAATTTAAACGAGCATTGGGAAAATTTCCGTTCCGTCATCGAGATAACGGCGTACTTCCTTTGAGGTGGACGTTGTGATTACGTCATTTTGCCAAAGGAAGTGGATTTCTTTTTTTGTATGCTTTTATCCTGAATGCTTCCATTCCTACTGTCTCTTGGTCGATCCTCACGACGTTCTTTTTGCAATTCGATTTCCCAGGCTAAATAGAAACGCTATTGTTTCACTGAACAATTCTTTTAAACAACTCAAATATTCTTAGCGCTGTGATATCCTTTGTCTTATGTGTAACATTTTTCAATAATTAATGTTTTACAGCTACGAATTCTCTTTTGTGCATTGATTCTCTAAAGTTGATTTTGCAGAGCAGAATTATCTGTCGGCGTTTCAAAAATTTAAGTACGTCTTTTTAGTTGCGTTTAAATAGGTATTTAATTCACACCATATAAAAACTAGTGTAGCTGTTCGTCATAAATGACGGGATGCATGAATAAAATGATGAATTAAAATTTATGACACTTTCCATTCTCCCTGTTTCTCACTCTCTCGCTCCCCCTCTCACATTTTCACTTTCTCCTCAATAATTAGTTGTCTCCCTAGCGTGACGGAATTGCAAACAGAATTATTTTTTTAGAGAACTATATGCCCCTGGATCTTATACCGTCAGTGGTGCATATAGATGAGCGTGATCGAGTAACAGACATAGCTTATTATGTATATACATAAATCATCTGTGAAGTGCTTTTTTAAAAATTATCTTAAAACTCAGGTTTGTGCAAAATTCACAACTTTCATTTTCCTTCTCTATTGCATTCTGGATAGAGTTTTTGAACCGGGAAATCCCGTTCCCGGGAATTTACTCGATATTTCTTATTCTCGATTCCCGGGAAAAATTTTAATGATTCCCGGGAAATGTTCGTTTGAATTTTGTGCCGAGTCAAGTTTTTCCAGAATTACCTTTATAGCTGTTTTTTTTTAGATATTCCTCCGAATTTCATCCCCAAATGTTAAACTATCAAAATTATTTTTGATGTTTTTGATTTTATGCATATTGTACCAATAGAATTTCTGATGAATACTAAACATTTTTTCAGTGAATGTTATTTAGTAAATGAGTTATTAGGACTTTTTAGATTAAGGTTCAGGTTTCGTTTCCCGCTATTAATTCAATTTTAATTGAACGCTAATACAATGTCAAAATTGCTTCTTTTCGCGCCCGTGAGTGTCGTTAGTAAGAAAAGGTCCAAAGGTATGGTTGTATGTTGCATGAATCTGGAACTAGGCGCCGAAATAAACTACCTTCCCCTCCTAATCTTCTTCCTTCCCCCATCCTTCCTCCCCTAATCGACCAAATTAGCTACTCTGACCAAGTGAATTAAGTATATATAAACTAGGGAGATGCCCGTCGAAATTCAACGAGAAAGTTTTTTATGAAATTTCGCGAATAGATGCATTTTTCCAAATCAATGGTACCCAATAACACGAAACCGGCAACAATACAAATCACTAAGAATGCGTCAAATGTCTTCCTTGGAGTCTAACCCAGAACTATTTCGATTTTTTTTCGTCATCACCTTAAAATATGTAAATCGAGCATTCTTGCCAAATTTCAAAAATGTCATTGGGATTTATTGAAGACATGTATTTGCGTTTTATCAATAATAAATATCATGTTTAAATGAATAATGGTGTATTAAATATTAAAAATCCGAAATAATTCTTATTCCCGAGTTCCCGGGATTCCCGGGATATTTGAAAATCTAATTCCCATTTCCCGGGAAACAAAATATCGCCGGGAACCCAAAACTCTAGTTCTGGATTTATTTTATACTCAAGGTTAATATATATTTGAGTGTTGCGAATTTATCAGTGCAAGAATTTGTCCCTTTTGAAACTGTTTATTATTTTTTGCATAATTTTTCCTTGTTTTTCTATTTTTGTCATTGGGCGCCATATTTATAAAATTGATATATTCGGCTGTGTTTCCGCCGAACTATATTTATCAAAATATGTTAGTCAAATGCTTATTATTTTTTACAAAAGACATCCACATTTAATATTAACAACGGAAAATGAGGTTTCATACGCGAAAAAGAACTGGAAATTGGTTTTAAAGTCTTAATTTTCTTTGCAGCCTTAATTTTTATCAAATTCAGACCTTAAAATAAAAATATGGCATATTTTCCTAATTTTTAGCGCTTTAAAAAAACCGCTTATGTATTCGGTTTATCTGTCCTTTCGTCCTTCCATCTATTCGGGCAATAGCTCTGGAATCCTTCCACGTAGAGAAGCTAAAGTTTTAGAGCAGATTGGTCTACATGAAGGCTACGCGTGGCATAAATCTTGTCGATCTAGCATCAGCTGCTGGGGAGTAATCGGTGTCTTTTTCCAACCCTTTACTTTCATTTCTATCCCCCCCCATAAGAAAAGCGTGAAGTCGGTGCAGGGCATTATAAATTTGCCTTTTTAAAAATTAGTTCAAGTTAAGATAGGAGCTCTGGACATGAACAGTTCTGTAGCTGAAAGATAGGTTTAAATATTTTGAAAAAATTCAAGTCTGTCGAATGAGAGCGAACAATTGTTTTTAATCCAAACTATTAGGGATCTACACGGGTCCGCTCTTTAGCTCCGCTTTAAACATTTTGATTTAATTATGGTATATTGTACAAATCTTATATAGAAGATTTAGTTGAAATCCGTTCAGCCAATTCCTTCCAAATCCATAATCACTGAAAGAGTTTAATTTGTAATTGTGGCACCTCTGTTTGGCTGATTCGGTTTAAGTATGCTAATATAATTTTGTATATATGTGTATATATCGACGACTCTTACATAGGAGGAGGAGGATATAACATATAGGAGGATACTAATGTTTAGGCACTTCCAGATAATCTGGAGATTCGAAATTTTTTTCTTAGGTAGGAGTTTGTGCAAAACCGACTAGAAAAAACGAAAATCATGAAAAAGTGCAACAATGCGGCCGCTAAAAATTCGCAATTGTTTAAACAAATTTTCAGGGTTTAGGTATTTCCGAATGTGCTACGGAGCTTAAACTTTTTTTATAAGTAAAATTCTTAAAAAAACGAAGTAGGGATTATACAAATTTTGATATTTCAATTTGTTTGGCAGTTAAAAATTCTTAAAGTTTAAACAAATAGATAAGTGTTTAGGTACTACTGGATGAGCTAGGAAGCTGCAATTTTCAAATTATTTACAGAACAGTGCATTTGCACAAATAAACATTCCAATCTCTCCATATATATATTGCGGCAACCGTTAAAAATGTTTAAATTTTTAACAATTAGAAAAATATTATTTTACTTCTATAAGTGCTACAACTTTAAAATTTGGCTAAAATGTGTAGCATTAGTACCTTATAATGAAGAAAGTGTAAAATTATTAAAATTGCAACATTTGGGGATTGTTTAAACTATTATTTTTACATGTGGGAAAAACGGAAATCGCTGCGGAGGTGAAATCTTTAGAATTGAAAGAATATTTGTAATGATGAAATGTCTGTCTGAAAAATGAATGTTTTTTTCAATGTGATATGAAATGCTTGCAGTATGCAATCACCAACTACTAGTATGTGTATATTATAAGTATTAAATTTGGTTAAAATTGATGTGGACAGTTCAACACAAATACGTGTAAAAGGATTTTTTTATTCCTTTTATTGTGGCAGTCCTGCTTTCTATATCTATACTAAACATCTTGATTTTGTTGTTATATGTTGCTGTCTACTTCATGCAAAATTTCGTTGAAATCGGTTCTGCCAATTCCTTCCAAATTTATAATTACCGAAAAGTTTTATTTTGCAATTGTTGCTTTCCTGCTGAGTAGATCCGGTTCAAACATATCATTTTGATCATATATTTACGTGAAGATTTTATGTACCAAATTTGGTTGCAATCGGTTCAGCCAATTCTTCCCTGATACATGCGTACGGACGGACGGTCGGACATCACGAAGATAATAGTGCATTTCAGCGATGACGAAGAGCACTAAAAATAGGAGAAAATTTCCGATTTTTAACGATGGGAAATAAAACTGCAATAGCAACGAGTCCATTGCTTTTAAATAGAAAACATATTATTGCATAGCATTAATATAATGCTTTTAAAGGGAATTTATTGGCTACATTACAAGGCCATCTATTTCGACCAAAGATGTAATCTTATGACAATGTCATTATCCTAACACAAGAAAAAAAAGCGCCTTATATAATTTGCTACGCGATTCTTCCCTCACTTGTTTATTCATGTTGTTATCACTTGAACTGATGTGCAAAAGTCAACTTAAAAATATAATTTATAGCCAATTTATTTTTTTATCCTGGGGTATGCTCTCGTTTACTACGTAGCATTAAGCTTGCGTAGTTTTCAACGGCCCAAATAAACCTCGAGCCTCTCTCGAATTATTTTTATCTATACGTGATCGTAATTTCGGTCTACCCGGCTGCATTTATCCACAGGGATGATAATTTAAGGGAAGGGTTTTTTTTATCAATCTTAACAATTTTATTTCTCCTTTGTCTCCCTGAATACGTTTCAGGCTACGTTGTTTTTCCTCTCGGCGAGCAAATTTAATCGCATAGGAATGCAAACTCTTCTCCTAAGCATCCCGTATGATTCGGTTGTCATCCGTCGGTATCCTTAACTTATTTGCTTGGCTGGTTACGCCGTTCCTCGCAAAGCGACCGAGGAGCTTCGTCTCCTCAGCCTTTCGCATAAGGGGAGAGCCGTTCGTGCTCATCACCCTCCTTGGCCGACTGACTTCCGTTCTCCCTCTCCATTTCCCGCCCTCTATACTCTTTCCTCCTCCTCCCGGCATCCCCACGTGCCCACTACCTCAGTCCTCCCTCTCACCTCCGCCCTCTCCTCCTCCCGACCCTCCTCCTCTCGACCCTCTCTCCCTCATCATATCCACGCTCGCGGCCTCCCCTCCACTCCTCCCGCCATCATTGATCGGCGGTGGTGGCGTTTCCATGACGACGAGATGCTGCTGCCGGCCTTACCACACGCATTTCTACCCATGCCTCTTTTTCTTTCTCTCTCTCTCGACGAGGAATCCTTTAGGAGGAGGGAAAGTGGAAGTTTGATACGGAGTGGGGTGGAGGGAACTGGGAGAGGTAGGGATAGAGAACGAGGGAGGGATTCCGGAAACGAAGCCCCCAGGTGGTAGAGTGCGTTGGTGTGGTACCGATGGTGCCAGGGTTGGTGGGCAGGGATGGTGAAGGGTGGGGGCGTGGAAAGGGTAGCGACAGCCATGGAACTGGAATGAGGGGAGAGCGTGCACGCCGTGAAGGGTTGCTCCGATGAGAGAGTAAAGGGGGTGGGGGGAAGGGGATTTAGTCCTCCCATTGTTGCTTTCGCTCGCGGAATCCATACGGTTCATCCCCATTTGCCGCGTGGGTTGATAAGGAGACGCAGAAGTCCACAATTCCGCTACAAACATCGTCTGGGAGTGGTCTGCGGGAATAATTAGGTCGGTTCGAAGGAGAATTTAGACGGCTCGTTTCCGGGGCGTTGTTGATAGTGGTGTTAGGTGCAACGCGAATCGCGTGTCTCTTGTACGTAGTGGGAGGAAAATCGAGAAAGGCAGAATGTAAGTGCGGAGAAAGAATGATGTCGGATTTACCCGGCTCCCTCTCCCTCTCTACACTCCGACCTCTTCCTTTTATCCGCAGTTCGTTTTCAAGATTTGTCGGGAGCGACGGTTGAATAAAAAAAAGCTCCGAAGAGAGGCGGAGGATATGAAAAAAACCCTCTTTTCTTGGTTTCTTCACGGATCGTTTTTTTCCTTTTTTCGATGTTCGTTAAATCTCCATTTTCTCGGTTTCTTTCAATTATAAATAGCGAACGACTTTAGAATGGGATCGCTTCGCAGCTTACCAAACTTCGGAACTTTTTGTTGCGAACTTCACGACCCTTTTCAATTTTTTCCCTTTCGGAGCTAAAAAATCGGAAATTTCGTTGTTCTCGAAATTCATAATTCGAATTTAATTGATTTACGCATGAAGGATTGAATGCATCGCATGGTCGATTTCGTCGCGGAAATTATTTTTAATTAAAGTTCTCCTTTTTGAAAAACATAAAATATTCTATGGCGTTAAAATATTATTTCTTGCGCGATTTTGGACTGATTTCTTTTATTGTAGGAAACCTTGTATACCCATAGCGTTTGTCTTTCGCTAAACACGCAATAACTTTTGTTCAATTTTGCTGTTTTTACTAGTAATTTTTCTAAAAGAAATCGACTTAAAGCTCTCAGAATATAAAGTAACGCTGCGGCCATTTGAAAACAAATATACGTCATTTCTATGAACTTCAAACTTAACCATGAAAAAATATTTCCATTTTGGATGATCTTTAAGTATTGGAAATTGTTTGAACCATTGTTGAATGGGTTATTATCGATCAAGTTTTATCTCCAGTGGCCATAAAAAAATGTTATGAAAAGCCATATGCACATTTCAGTCTGCAGGTAGACTTCATTAGTGGTATTCACCGTTAGTAGATTATAAATTGTCGATTGATCTATTTCAGATTTGATAGCCAAGATTAACTGCAGTTTAGCTTGGGAGTCGCTCATTAATGTTGTGTTTAAAAGTTTTGCTTCGTCTGTTAAAAATCTATGGCCGCTTAACGTATACAGATGCTCACCCACACGGATACGACATTTGCGCATTATTAACTTTTCAAAAGTTTTGTTTGTGGGTTCGTTATGAACATACCTGTCAACGGTTATGGTACTTTTATATAGGATTATTTAAAGTTTTTGATTATTGTCACCTTCCTCGAATATTTCCATAACCAATGAATTTGTGTGACATCCCCTACTTGAATGGTTGCGCAGTTTTATTACTGTTTATCATTGTGATGGTATAATTTCCTAATCAACATGGCATTATCCTTTACTCTGAAACTTGAGACTTATTCATGTTCTTTTGTTGTTATGAATAATTGAAAATATCGAGTTCAGCGACCTCACATCAGAATCATACAATGGAAAGTATTTACAGAGGGTGATTTAATATTTGTAGTTCTCTGTAAACTCCCATAAACTTTCTAAAAACCTTGCTTTTTTCTTTTTTGCTTTAAAATTCACCCTTTGACTTTTAATCCACTTTCGGTTCGGAATTGCCATTGAATGAGATTTCCCACTGTTAATTGATGGATGCGTAAATTACGGGAAAAATTACCATGAAAATTTAAAGTGTTAGCTCAAAGTCCGCTCGGAAAAAAATATAAAAAGTGGTCTAAATTCCTGTAGACGACAATTTGAAATACAAAATTAAAAACGGAATAATTTTCACAATAAAATTATATATTTATTAATTTTTGTGATGTATTTTATTGATGTTATAATGCGATCCGAAGATCCTATGCAGACGGGCATAAGCTGTAAAGTTGGGAATAATTCTGAAACGAGAAAAAAGTCTGCTATGACCGGGAATCGAACCCGGGTCTTTCAATTGCCGGGCGGGTATTCTACCACTGAACTATCGTAGCAGATCAATTTTCTCGTTTCTTAACGCGGATGTTTTGTTGGTTGAGACGGTCATAGCAGACTTTTTTCTCGTTTCAAAATTATTCCCAACTTTACAGCTTATTTTGCAAACTGTAATGCATCTTTTAACTCGGCATCTTTTTTATTTTTTACTTATTAAATTTATCCAATGGAGATTTATGACTGAAATTTTAAATTTTGTTTCATCACGTAAATTTGAAATCATTCTTTCGGTTTGAAAAGTCTCAATTGAAGTAAGGGAAAATAGCTAATTTTGTAACTGTGAAAACAAAAACATTTTATTGTTTGTTAGTCACATTTTACTTTTCATTAAATATATAAATATAGATAAAAAAATAAGAATTTCAAGAATCGCAAAATTAAAGTCGTGTTCATTAAGACGCCCTTTTGTTTTTCTTTTACTTTAAAACTAATAAAACTCAAGTTTACTTGTGAGTCTAGTAAAATTTCAAGTTTATTTGTGAAACTCTTAATAATTCAGGTTTACATATTTGTCATTTTGAAATCAATTAGATTATAACGCGTATCTAGGCTAAGATTTAATTTTGTTGAGAAAATCTTATTAACAATTTTAAGACTTCAAAACTTAAATTAACAGTAAAGCTCTTGAGCTCTGGTCGATATTTTTCCATTCCATTCCACCCGCTTTCAACGTGGATTTTAAATCCCATCGGTTTGTGTTTGTTTGACAGGAGGCTGGAGCGGAGGCGATTGCGGCATGGACGGGAGCTGTGGCGGCGGGGTGCGAGCACTGGACGTGCTCTCGCTGCTGCAGGACCGGTTGGCGGTGTTGACGGGCGGGAGGGACCGGAGGGGAGGACCCCTGATATCCTTCCCGGCCACCCCTCGTCGCGACCGCACCAAGCCCGATGACTACCGCCGCCTGCTCCACTACCTCCTCTCCATTCCATGGTAGGTCAAGGGAAACCTTTCCTTAATTTTCTACCGCAAGCGGAGATATGAATATTATCGACGAAAACGATATAACCGAAATCAGAGAATGACATTTGAAGGGATGGAATTTGTTTGCTCTTTCTCTGTGATGATTTTTTTCAGTTACGTAGTTTCATCTAATAGCCCCCCGAGACTCTTTTATCTCGCAAATTCTGTAAATTCTTTATTCATCCTTTCACAATAGAGGAAGTGAAGAAATTTTAATATTGGAGATAAAAATATGCGAAATGGCAGTATCCTAGTCCAAAAGTATTCTACATTACTTATAAAGCACGTTTAAAATGTTCTTATGGTATTTATAGATGGTAAACAGTCGTTATATCTTACCAACCTTACCTTCCAATGTTTGCTCTTCGGAAAGAGTAGGCTAATGTCTGCACCGGGTTTTCCTCCCCCTTTATGTGTGTGTGTTCGTTGTGGAAGAAGTCTATAATAATCCAAGAGGTTAATTAGCCAGAAATTGCATACAAACAAACAAATTACCTTCCAATGTTACAGTTTTGGAGAAAAAAATGAGTTCGAATTCTAGAACCAAATCGGAACGCACGGTGCATTTGTCATTTAAAAAAATGTAATTCAAAACGTGCGTGATGTTATGACGCTGGAGTGCATTTGTTTGAAAAATTTGCTTTTTTGGATTAATTACTATTTTTGACTGTTTCGGAAGGTAATTAAGTCCCGTTAGCAGTTGAGGGAAACTTCTTTTTCCAGAAAAGTCGTTAAAATTCAGCTCGAGCTAATTTTGACAATGCAACTTAAAAATACCTTACACTCGTTCTCGTGTCGATCACATACTTATAGAAAAGAACCTTTCCTTGATTCCAACTTTTCCAGAGATAAACGATTTTTATTGGCCATTGTATTCAAACATCTATGCGTGTACGAAATTTCATCTATTAGGTGGGAGTGTCAGAAGAAAGCGTTACCGACGGTTACTTGTGATTTATATTGTAAGGTAGTTTATTTCGTCCTCCAGATATAAAACGTTATTCAGTTCAATTAGACGTATTTTCCTCCTAAACTATCTTTTTTTTGCAAATTCCAATAATCGCACTCAAGAGCCGTTGTTTCTCAGAGGTTTTCGTCTTTTTTTTCTTATTTTGCGGTGCCGACTTTCAGCCAATTAAATCACTTATATAACCTGGCTGGATCTAGTTATAATAGGATAATTATTTGACGTCATGGTCAACGCTGGTTAGGGGAAAAGAGGGTAAAAGGGAGTTGACTGCTGTAGTTAAGGAAAAAGGGTGTCTGCCAGTGAGAAAGAAATAAGAGCTCTTCGATGTAAAAGTCAAAAATATTCTTTCGGTAAGCTTTTTGGTGGAAGTTTCGTAAAATGGGATTGGCATGTATACTAAAGTTTTTCTTTTGATTTACGGAAATCTGTAAACATGAGTTTTCTCTCGGCGGAGAAATTTTTCTAGCATTTTACCAGATGTCACGGCCTACCTCTGTAGCGTAATCGGTTGCAGTGAAAAGCTTGCAATATATCGATCGCGTTGAATCATGAAGTTTACTTTTTGCTACTGAATCACGAAAAACGTCTAAGGATTTTCTTATGCTTCTTTTGTGTTTGAAGATAAAAATGTTCGTTTAGAAAGATCTCAGACTTTCCCGGCGAATAGATGTGAAGAAGTTTTCTCGGGCTTCCAGGAGGAGGAGAGGAGGAGAATCCGGCCTCAGCAACTCAGGTTCTCCCTGAAGATGATAACAGAGTTTGTTATCGAAACGTCGGAATACGACAGTATCATGACCCGGCTGGAAGCCCGAGAAAACTTCTTCACAATGTTCGTTTAGTTCTCGCAAACTCCTGTGATAAGAGTATTTAGTAAGAGCGTGATTTGTTTATAATGCATTTGCTTTGATTTGTGATAATATTATAAATAATTTCACTTAATAATCATGTTATACACATTCCCGAGTAGTTTACTTGTCGCATTTTAGAAACAGCCTCGAAAATTCCAAGCCCTTTACCCCGTACATCTAGGCAGACCGTAGAACTATACGTTGAGCGGGTTGCGTGGTAATAATGGTTCAGGCGCTCTGTTAAGGCGATTATTTTTTTTTCGTCTTTTCAATATTAAGTCGTCCAAATCTTTAAAATGTAATGTCTAATCGTTTCATTTAAATATTTGTTGATGTTATTATGCCAATATATATCAGTTAAGTAGATTAGCGCATGTAATTAAAGTGATGCAGAAAATGGAGTTCAGTTCCCAAATTTGCGAGAAATGACGATAGTGAGATTCCTTTTACTGAGCTAACGGCCAGAGATCAAAGAAACACATAGGGGGAGAGAATTGCATAGAGAAAGACAGAGAAAGTAAAACTAATAGAGAGAAAAGGCAAGAAAAAAGATATAAATTTATTCTCACCATGTACGATTTCCGAGACAAACCTAAGATTTTGGGAATGAAGATGTTTGACAAGAGTTGTAGTTGGAGGTAGAGGAAGAGGAGAAATGCTATTATTTTAACACAATTTTAATTTTGATTTTAATTGTTTATTAATTCCTATAAGGACTCTATGCTTCTCTTAGATTGGTTCTCTTTTTTCACGAATGTGTCAACCTCACTCACTCACACTCACTCACTCACTTTCTAATTTAGTTCATTTGCCATCTTAATGATCACCATTGGTGGATTCGCTTTTAACTATGATTTCTTAGTCAGTTTATGTTCAATTTTGCATAGTCATTAGCATAACATTCTCTAGGAAGAGTTCCATCCAAACCTAGCCTTGATCTCTATACGCGAGAGTAGTACATTATATCTCTACTGCTACCGCAGTGTCATTCTCTGATCTTTGCTTTAGTATTGATAGCCTTACAAAGGCCCCCTCTGCCATATTTGAATGTGACGGAGTGTAAAAGTCAGTGAAAACTGGCCACTACAGGGTTCATCGCAAATAAGCAAAACTGCTAGCAACTAAGTACATATACCTTTATCTACAATACATATCTGTTTTGTGTATTTCTCCTGTATAACTAACTCCATATAAACACTGCGTTATGTAAAAATGTTTTGTTTTGATTTTTATTTGCTTGTATTGATTGTATTAAGTTTTTAAATATAAATTTTGTATCGCTAGAGAGATAATAAAAAGGAGAATCTAATCCTTCTAATCTTTTTACTTCTCTTCTGTATTTAATAGAATTTTATAAGGTTTGTATAAAAACAAATATTTTTCATTTTATATTCCAAAAATTAAACACAACTTTTGTGAGTTCCCATTCAGTTACACTTATATAGTGAGGTTTCACACAGATGCAGCTTGATTATGTTTTTAATCTATAGAATTGAATAAGTTCTTGATGTCAATAAGTATCAAGGTCTTCTATCTCTATTTATTCAGCAAATAGATCCATCAGTAGTCCATTAGGAATTATTGCAGGAATATATGTTATTATATTATGTATGAGGTTGAGTTGTCCTAAGATGATAGCTTTTTCTGGGCACATTCTGGAAGTGAATATTTTTTCAGAAGCTCTATGGAGGTATATATTCATTTAACTCATTAAACATAAAATTAAATATTAAATGTAAAAATTTGTAGAATAATCTGCAGTGAATTTAAATTTGCTAGATCGTCTGATCATTTAAAAGAGCCACATTTTGCATAAAAATTAGGAATTGTGAGGTTTAGGCATAGGAGGAGAGAACTTTATATAACCAATGTGGAAGTTTTTATGATAGGAGACCCTGTATTTTATACATTAAACTGAATTTTTCTTGTAATTCATTAAAATACCTGCTTTATTACAGTGAGATCTGCTTTTTAACCTAGATGTTCAATTTATATGTTGTCGTGCTATAGGTACAAAGATAGAGAAGTGGGTGACTCTCGGTTAAAAATGTAACTATTCAACCATTTGTGTGACTCATTGTAGTTGTAGCCATTGATGGCATTGGTGTCTCATTAGCATTTCTTAGGGCTGGAATTGAGCTAGTCAGTAATTCACGATGACATTATAGAGGGTGGTTCAAATGAAAACAGCAAAAGTGAAAAGAAAAATTTTATATTAAAACCTTGGACAAAATACTCATTTACTTTTCAACATAGTCCCCTCCTCTCGCAATGCACGTTTACCATCACAGAAACCTACACATGGGTTCTTTCGGAGAAGAACTTTTTTGGTTGCTTGCTCAGCCAATCATGCACCACATTTTTAAGATCGCAGTTGGAATGAAAGTTTTTCCCTCGTAATGCCTCTTTGAGTGGGCCAAAAAGATGAAAATCACTCGGAGTAAAGTCTGGGGAAGAAGGGGGATGGGGTATCATTTCAAAATGCAGATCCTGAATGGTTTCAAGAGTCATGGGGACTATGAGGACAGGCATTCTCTTGTTGCAAACAAACTCCTTTTCGGATGAGTCCCTGACGTTTATACAGGATTGCAGGCTTCAGTCCATTCTTAAGAAGTTCACGGTAGGAATCACTATTGACAATTGTCCCTTTTCCCGTATAACTCCAAAATTACTCCATTTTTGTCCCAAAATGCAGTCAACATCACTTTTGCTGTGGATGGTGTCGCTTTGAATTTTTTTTGGCTTTGGTGAGCTTGGATGCCGCCATTCTTTACTTGCTCGCTTACTCTCAGACTGAAAGTGATTGATCCATGTCTCATCCCAGGTCACTATGCGGTTCAAGAAATCTTCCCCTTCAGCTTCATTTTGAGAGAGTAGCACAGAGCAGGCATCAACGCGTTGTTGCTTCAGGTCTTCAATGAGTTACCGGGGCACCCACCTCGAACAAACTTTATTGAATCCAAGCTCTTTGTGAACAATATTGTGAACAGATCCAATGCTGATGCTCAATTTCTTGCTGATTGCTTTCACTTAAATGTGACGATTTTCGCAATGAGCCTATCAACGGCAGAAATGTTCTCCGGCGTTACTACACGATCAGCCTGGCCTGACCGAGCAGCGTCTTCCACATCTTGTACACCATTTTTTAAATTTTCAACCCATTTATACACTCTCCTCTGTGATAAACAGTTATCTCCATACACATTAACCATCCTCCTGTATATTTCAAATGGCTTCACTCCTTCTGCATTAAAAAATCGTGTCACTGATCTCAACTCCAACTTTGTGCAATGTTCTATACGAGATGCCATTCTTATATGACAAGGGGTACCAAATACCACAAAATATCCCACCAAAATAATAATAACAATAGCAACAAAAATAATTAACAACAATAGCAACAAAAATAGCAATTACAATAATAATAGGATTTCATACTTTTTCCCACTTTCTTTTCACTTTTGCTGTTTTCATTTGAACCACCCTTGTAATTGTATTTTATGAAAAGGTGGAAAATATTATGAAACATTACATAAATGATATTATTTCATTCTGATATGAGCCATTTAGCAGGAGTGCAAAAATATGAAATGATGGTAAACATAAAATGTAGAAATTTCAAATTTCGCTTTATATGGTATTTACTTAGGTTTATTTTCTTTGGCAGTGAGGAGGCAAGGGAGCTGGGCTTCACGGCTGTTATTGATATGCGTGGATCAACTTGGGGGACTGTGAAGCCTATACTTAAGGTTTTACATGAGCACTTTCCTGGTAGTGTGCATCTTGCTTGTATCATCAAGCCAGACAACTTCTGGCAGAAGCAGCGTACTTCCTTAGCTAGTCACAAATACAAATTTGAGGTAAGGAATTAAATTCTCATGTTATAGAAAAAAATAGATTTTAAACTACATTTCTATTGAATGGTATTATTCTAAAATGCAAAAAAATTGTGTATGTTCTCAGTGAAGGTGAAGAGCATTTAGCCTGTGTTATTCATGGTTGGGCAAGGTACCCAGATAATATTAAGTTTTATTTGAAATATTTGAACAGAAAGATTCTCTCCATGTTTCAGTTAACAAAGATTATGGCCATAAAGGAAATAATATAAATTGATTTTCTTTGTATTTATTCTTTGTGCAAAAATTATCTTTTAATTTTTAAATATATGTTTAAGGTTGTTATTTAAATGGCATTAAACAGGATATGCAGATGTTTTTGTCTGCCATTGTTGCTGTTATTGAAATATTAATCGACTTTAGTGCTGTTTATGGGTCTTTGAGAAATTATTCATCATCATAGAAAAATTGACAGGGCCCAAACAAAATTTTGTAAATAGTGGGAAAAGTCACATTCCGATAACATAAATACAGGGTTTTACTGTATTTGAATTTGAAATTTTTGTGCAAGTCAGTTATTTTGTCATATCATTTTGACAGTGAACCTTTTTTGTTTGAATTGAATGCTGTTTCGATCTGATTTCGGGCTAAATATATTTGTTTTTGAGAAATATTTCTTTGTCTATGTTTGGGGAGTTTTACTGGTCTAATGTTGGTTATTTCTTATACTTGGTGAAAAACATGCAGCATTTTGAGCTGAAGGGCAATGATAATTAAAAAATATTTTCAATTATTTTTAAATGTCTTTATCATGATGCATTGTTTTAATAAACTTAATTTTTTCCAGACAAGCTTAATAAGCCTTGAGGCACTTCCCAAGTTAATTGATCCATCCCAATTAACGGCTGATCTGGAAGGTACATTGCGTTACGACCATGCCCAGTGGATTGACATGCGAGTTGTAAGTAGACCATTTAATTTCAGTTCCATTTATCAAGGTTTAGCCATATGTTTAGCATTAAAAATTTCGATCCACAATGCTAAAGACTGTAGTTTGGATTTATAAAATTCTTTCATGTTTCAATGGCAAAAAAGGTAATTACAGTAGAAGACCATTTATTCGAAACTCCAAATAATGAAAACATCAAAAAGATGAAATAGCAGTTTTAGTTCCAAAAGCTACCACCACCACAAGTAGCATGCTACCATCCTATACAATGCTTTTAAGTGGGAATTGGTAATCTGTATTGTAATAACATCGATTTAATGCTTTTCAATAGGGAATTGATTTCAACCAACAATGTATACATATGGTGACACTTTAATTTTGAAACACGATATACTGTATTAAATAAAAAACACATTACTACTTTTAATTATGGGGAATGATAATCTATAGCAATGATTTGGTGCTTTTAATGACAATTATTGGCCTATATTATAATGCCATTGATTTTAAACTGCAATGTAAACTTATGATGATGTCATTATAAAAAATTTAGGAAAACATGAAAAGTATTTTATTGTTATGTTTCATAGTTTTTTGAGAAATTTTTAAATCTTTTTAATTATTAATTATAATGACATAATACTTCTTTCATGATTTTTTATCCAAATATGTGCTAAAGGCACAGATGGTGATGTCATAATTCTAACATGAAATATCCTAATTTTTCCATAACTTTTAATGTATCATATAGGGTATTGTCTTAATGACATATTGTTCATACATGCCAATCCGAACATCCAACATCCGGAAGTATCATTTATTCAAAATGGATCAGGCCCCAACTGTTTCAGATAAACTATCTTCTACTGTATTAACTAGTCATTTTAAAAAATGAAACACTAAACTCTCCTTTTGGCTTTAATCCAATGGATATGTACTTTTCAACTGATGGTACATTAGTGGTAATCCATGAATCATCAGGTGGTAATAATTAATTTTACTGGCATTTTAAGTTATTTCAAGGCTCAGAGATAGACTTGATATCTCTTATCTATATTATTGCTGCAATAATTGAGAGTTTTAGGTCAAAAATTGGTCTTTGATGGCATATTGAACAAATTACTTCAGTTTTCATTAAAATACAGGCATGCCTCACTTATCACAAGAGAGGCATTCCAAGATATTTGTGTGCTATCCGAATTTGTGCTAAAAGAACAGTTTGTAACACAGTTGATTTTTACTCTTCATAAATTTTACTATTTTTATCTTGCAACTTATACAGTGTGTCCCATGGATGATCTGTAAAAGTTTTTGTTTAATTTACACATCAAGGGGTGACCGTAGGTCAATGAAACTTTTCACACCCCTTGCCCTGGGTTCTAAGGCAAGGGGAATCCCAAGTTAGTATGTTGCTGATTTCACCCCATTTCAGGGGTGAAATCAATTTTTGTCACGGAGGCTTATGGGCCTCCCATGTTAATTATGGGAAACAAAATGTTTTGGAATTCGCTAGAGAAAAGTTGAGGTCAGGGATTTTTGACCCTGCTGATTTAAAAAATGAAATCAGTTTTAACCCCTGACCCACCCCTAAGTTAGGGGTTTTTTATGAATATTGTAAATTTTTTCTCATAGGGGTAGTTCAGGGGTTAATACTGATTTCATTTTTGAAATCAGTGGGATCGAAAAATGTTTTTATGAACATCGTTTTATTTTCTCTCTTAGGGGTAGTTACCCCTGCAGTAGGGTTGGGGTTAAAACTGATTTAATTTTTGAAATCAGCAGGGTAGAAAACCCTCAACCTCAACTTTTCTCTCACGAATTCCAAAAAAATATTTTTCCCTGAAATTAACATGGGAGACAAAAATTGATTTCACCCCTGAAATGGGATAAAATCAGCAGCACACCAACTTGGGATTCCCCTTGCCTAAATCTTAGAATGCAGGGCAAGGAGTATGCCAAGTTTCATTGACCTATGATTACCCCTTGATGAGTAAATTCAACAAAAACTTTTACACATCATCCGTGGGATACAGTATAATGATAGGCCATTTTTAGCCTACTTTTCAAAAAATGGCAAGTAGTTTTATGAGATTGCCCGGGTGTCGGTGTGTGTGTGTGTCCCAAATCATCCCTGGCGACTTCAAATGGGAGACCTAGCTGAACCTAGCAACGGGTAGTAGATAGTGGAGGGGAGTTGGAAGCTCTCCCCTCAAGTCACTCCTTGCAACAACATATGATACAAAGGCGCTGGGGAAGAACCGATGCCATTTATGTCATGCACCCTTACTCCTTAGTAGGCATTAGCCTTTTTCCTGTGAGGAAGTGTTCGCTTTGGTCTGTGTGTTCATAATTTTTTATAGCTTTTTGCTTTGATAAACCCTTAACATGGGCCCAAAGTGATCATCAAATAACCACGCAGGATGTTCTAGTAGTAAAAAAACTATAAATCTCTCTACGAAATTAGAAGTTTTATGCCGTTTTGATGCCGATGAAAAGCCTAGGTCATGCAATGGGACTTGCCAGAACCTCTATTATTACTATTTGCAAAAATCAAAAAAAAATTTAAAAGTGCTCAAACAGTTGGAACTTGAAGCATAAGTAAGACCTCAAGAACAAGATCTGACATCATGTCATGTCATGTTTACCTCATTGGGTGGTGTCGAAATGACTTCTGTCATGCGGTTCTATAGTTCCCTGGCATTACAACCACATCCCTGCAAATCAAGAGCAGTAAGTCTTCATTTCTCATTACTTTTCCGATCGAAGTGTAGTTAAAGTTAAAATTTGTTGCATGATTATAGTACCTGCTTGTAAATGAATGTAATAAATGCGTTTTCCTTAGTGTAAAGCACCTGTTTGGTTCCATAAATGTTATTAAACCATTCCCAATATTCCGGGAGATTGCTGAAGGCATATATTAAATTTTATAGTAGTGCATAGCAATTTTCAAGGAATGTATCTACCATTTTAGCATGGGAATAAATGTAAAATCAGTATTCGTTTGACAATTCACCTAACCCTGTCATTAAACGAAGTATGCCTGTATTGGGTGAACAGATTTCAATGGAATTTTGTTTGTAGGGCGACTATAGAATGGAAAAATGAGATGAATATGTTTAGAACAGATCATAAAAGCAGGGCTACCATAATATAAGGAAAAATAATTTTCTGATTTCAAACAAATACATTAGTATACGATTATACTATGGCGAATTTGACGAAAAGCACTTCTGTACTATGAGGAACCTGTGTACACCCTTACTTGTTATATATTAAAATTGTATTGATAGGAAAGTACTACTTGTTATACAAGGTGCTACCCAAAAGTTCCAGGAATTTGAATAGCACACACGAACCACTTGTAGTACGGCCACTCGCCGCTAGGTAGTGCTGGCAGTATCCTTTGTGAATAAGTGTGCAACATGGCGGCTAGCTGAGTGCACGTGTTCACAAGTTCTGTGCATTTTTGTAACGTCGTGTTTGAGTGGTTCTGTGAATTCATTTCAAACTGAAATGGCTGATGTTAAGGAGTAAGGAATTTGCATCAAATTCTGCTTCAAACTCAGCAAAACGGCAGCAGAAACACACAGAATACTTAAACAAGCATTTGGTGATGATGCTTTAAGCCAAAGCAAAACATTCCTTTGGTACAAGCGTTTTAAGGACGGACGGACGTTTGTCTGTCTGGTCGACCGTCGACAAGCACAACTCCTGTAAACGTCGCAAAAGTGCATGAGGCTATCCTGGCAGACCGAAGGCGAACAATCCATGATGTTTGTGACATCGTCAGACTGTCGTACGGGACGTGTCAACGCATTTTGTGGTAGGATTTGAACATGAGATGCATTGCTGCAAAATTTGTTCCGAGACTGCTGAGCAACGACCAGAAAGACCATCGCATTGCTGTCTGCAGGGAGCTTCAAAATGAAGTTAGAGATGACCCCAACTTCATCTCCAAGGTCATAACTGGTGATGAATCTTGGGTTTATGGTTATGACCATGAGACAAAGCAGCAGTCGTCACAGTGGAAGTCGCCAAATTCACCGTGACTGAAAAAAGCGCTTCAAGTTTGCAGCAATGTCAAGTCCATGCTGATCATTTTTTTACGTCGACGGGATCATCCACAAAGAATTCCTCCCACCCAGTCAAACTGTCAATGGAAGTTTTACTGCGATGTTTTGAAGTGGCTAAGGGAGAACGTCTGACGCAAACACCCAGACAAGTGGCGCAACAATGACTGGGTGCTCCACCATGACAATGTGCCTGCCCACACGTCACTCATTATTAGGCAGTTCCTGGCTTCCAAAAACATGGCAGTCATCCCCGACCCCCCCCCTACTCTCCTGACCTCGCCCCCTGCCACTTTTTCCTGTTCCCCAAAATGAAACTTCGGCTGAAAGGGCGACGTTTTGACACGATTGAGGAGATCTGGGCAGAATCGCAAGAGGTGCTTAACATGCTCATACCTGCGGACTTCCAAGGATGCTTCACATCATGGAAAAAATTCTGGGAATGCTGTATAAAAGCCCAAGGGGACTACTTTGAAGGGGATGGTGGAAATTGGGACTTAGCGTAAATAATTTTCTTTATGCACAAATTCCCGCAACTTTTGGGTAGCACCTCTTAAACTAATTTAAAGTCATAAAAACAATGTACTCTATTTACTCGTGTAATACCTGCACTTTTTTTCCCCACAAGTTCCCATAAAAAAGGGGTGCAGACATTACACGATATTTACCTCTTTATCATTTTCGGGTAGGCCATTCGCAAAATTCCTTCTAATATTGCGCTCCTGGCATGAGATAATGAGTAGGCATTTTCTTCGGTAGGCGCATTATGCCATGCATTTTGTTTCCCCGACTTAACCAAGGTATTTTTTAAAATGCGTAGAATAATATAATAGGCACAATATTTATAAAAATTTTTAAAATTCCTTGCCAGCTGTCAGTAGCAAACCTAAATCACATAAATATTCTATGTAAATAGGAGTGTGTCAGACAGAGTTCATTATCAATGAAAAGGTGATGTAATAGAAATAAACAACTGAATTGCATATATTTTTCATTAAATACAAACGAATTCTGGTAGATTGCCTTGTAATTCGTGACATGCTCAAATCACATTTGACTTTAAGTGCATTTTTTTGGGTTCCTTTTACATTACGCAATCCTAAAAGAATATACATACTTTTATTACTCTGTATATAAGCAAAGAACACAATCTTGCAATGGAGATGTGTCACTAAATGGCTGTTGGAGTTGTTTGTTTGTGCTTTCTGAAAGCTGTAAGTGATATATTTTATCCATAGAATCGTGTGAAATGCTTCTATGCAACCGGGTCACAGTGCATCTAGTGACCGGTTTATTTTTGGTATTGTGTGATCTCTGAAGGATTTGACGTGGGGATTTATTTTGAGCATGAACAGTTTACATTTATTTATGTAAAATTTGTTCTTTTTCTAGGTGAATAATGGCTGAGTTATCATAATTTTGCAAAATTAGCAAATATTACTCATTTTAAATTAAATAACTTGAGAATGTGCAACAGCTCAAAATTGAAAATTTTTGCAAGATTAAGGAGCTAGACTCCAAAATTGCTTTTGGAGTTGTCTCCATTTAATATAATGGCAATAGATATGAATTTTTCATGATTACTTACATTAAAAAAGTACAAAAAAATAATTTTTAGTTTAGAAGTCATTTCTTAAATATTTGCTTGTTTGCCATAATTGTATCATCAAACTCGGTTTCAGATAAATTATTCAACCGATATTGCTGTTCAAAATTTTGGAAGTGCGGTCATTACACGAATTACAGTTCTTCTAGATTTTTAGCTCTAAAAACGGGGGTGTGGGCATTACACGTGTGTGGGTAAATACGGTATATGACAATTATTTTTAAATAATTATTTCTTATGAACATATTGGTGTACAACACCTTCAAAAACTAATTCTTTATGATGGAAAAATCACAATTTTCTAATAACATTTGGTATGAAAAAATGTATTATAAAATAAATGAGATATACAAAGTATCATAAGTATTTCTGGTATATACTTGGTAAAATATCAGTATAGTTTACCTTGACATTTTCTTAAAATTCTTCATAATTACTAAGATATTTGATGATGATTGGCCATTGCAAAAGTAAACAAAAACAGAATACAAGTGTTATTACGATTCAGCGGCGCCGCTGCAGCTTCAGACATGTAACTGTAGCATAGGTACCAACAGCAAAATAACATTAGGATAACAAATGACTAATGATCATGAAAGTTAAAGTTTTCATGAACCTAATCTAATCCCATCCAAAGTGAACCCAACCCTGCACATCACAACAGTAACGTTAACAAGTTTAAAACTTCCAATGTTAGCGTCACTGCAAAAGACTGTGGAATTGCGGCAAAACATTGTAAAAGCAATAATAGTGAATGACTAAAATAAAATTAAAGCTAATAAATTTATAAATAACAACAAATTTATCTTTAATTAGAGTGGAATGACTATCCCTGAACAGAGTGAAGTACGAATGAAGGTGAGCAAAATGTTGGGACCATAATAAAGGACTATAGAATTTAGGAGCATTATTTTAAAAAATCAGCGAGGAGGTTTTATTTAGAAAGTCGCCTTTCTTTAAAAATAATAATGCCAAAATAACCGTTGATTGAGAGGTAAAAATGGTGCCATCACTGGAGTTTCTTTTATAGTATCACATCCTGACACTAAATGGGAATCCATAAACAATACAACTAACATCCACAAGTCTAAAAAAATGAATTTCTGACTCATATATGGTTAGTCTGCCTCAATAATTGGCCACATTTGTATATCCAAGGTATCACCTAGCAACATAACAAATTTAGACAAATAACCGAAATATCTCTTTAAAAATCCATATAATGAAAAATTGTATCAAATCAAACTTGTAGAAAATTATATTGTCTACAGCTTGAATGATAACAAATATTTGCATAAAATAAGTCCCAAAAGAGATATTTGGAAAAAAACAGAAAAATGACTAGATTAAACCTCCACTTGTTTGATCAGCTTCAGCCAAAACCTTTTCAGACCTTGAGTTACTAATAAAATCTCCAATATAGAATTTTATGCTGATCTGATTGTTAGTTTTGAGTTAGAGCACCCACAAAATTCCTATCACACATACAGTTATTGAGAAAATAGTGAAAATGCCTTTAGGGGACCTTAAAACGCATATTTCCATTGAAATCTCAATTTCAGTTTTTCACGAAAACAATACTTTCTCCTATACTGCATATGGAGAAAGTATAAATTCCTGATATTTTTTGTTTTGAAAATAAATCATTCTTTGTTTTTACTTTAGGCCCTGGAGGACTTCTTGTGGCAAGCAGCTGACCTGCTGGACAGGTTGGACGATCTACAAGAAGACCTGTCTCGCAATGAGTTTGCTGATGATGTTTCAGGTGCCAAGCATGGTCTTGATCTCCATCATGAGATGAAGAAGAAGATACTTAAAGCCCCAGTAGAAGATCTGGATCTCCTTGGGCAGCGTGTATTGCAAAGGTACTTAATTTCTTTTTGCATCTGTAGGAAAAAATTTTGTGTAAACAGCCAGCAGGTTTTTGAAAAAAATGCTAACTCTTACATAATCAGATTGTCTGAAGGTACCACCCACAAATTGCATTAAAATTCATGGGACTGCTGTCACCAAAAACAATAATATTAATAAAAATATTTAAATTCATAGAATTTTGTAATTTCTAAGTTTTACCCGAATCCAAGATGACCTTGAATCTAAGACTGTCAAACAGAAAAAAGAATTAATAATCCAATTACATGTGATTCCTGCAAAAATAAAAAATTTCAGAAAACTAGTAAAATTTTTATTGGCTCCCATAATTTTCTTGAATATCATAGGTCTTTATATTACATCAGTCATCATCACCCTCTATGCTCTCTTTGTCAATGTCCTCACTCTATCTTTATCACTCCGAACTTTTTCCATCGACTCCCACAAAACATCATCTTCTCTTCCGTCCATGGCATTGGATAAGCAGCACTTCTTAAATACACTCACAATTACTTCTACATTTATCTGTTGCGATGATGCCTTGATCCATTGGCAGAGCATTGAAATACAGTAAATCCTTGTTATTTTGAAGTTCAAGGGACCACAATAATACGACTTTGAATTATCCAGGTTCGAAATAAACGAACTTAAAAAAAAAAATTCTTACGATCCACTCTTTGGACAGTAAAATCACAATATAATCTTATCTATCCATTCTGCTACAAAATGTATTGACCTTGAGACGAAACTATCATTTTACATTAATCTCTCGTATCCTTAAAGTACTTGAAAATAGTTAAACGATATGCTACACCTTTGGTGACACTGCTGCTGCCAACAGGAAATCAAATATAATACACTGGCAAATGACAAGAAATATACTAACAATTATATTGAAGTGACATAATACAAAGCAGAAATATAGTACAATACTTAATAGAAATGTCCACTTGAGGAATCACAAACGATACGAAAAGAATTCGACTCGCAAGGTAATCTTCCGCAGGCGGCGGGTCAGGTGTGCTTGTCTCCGAGTCCTTTCTCGTTCTCTCCCTCTCACTCCCTCTCTCTCTCTCTTTCTCTCTCCCGGCTGGCAGCTTGTGGCGAGGTTGTCGGATTGGGAATCCTCTAGTTCGCAGTGAAGTGCGAGTAGAGTGCACTGCACTCGCGAACGATTATTGGTTCTAGGCTCTTGCTAGTGGCGTCCTCTTCTGGGCTAATGTCTGTTGCTATAAAAGAAGGAACTCTGTACATACGCGCAAAGCCGAATTACTCGCATTTGCCGAAGTACTCACGTTTGCCGAAGTACTTGCGTTTGCCAAAGTACTCGCATTTGCCGAAGTACTCGCATTTGCCGAAGTACTCGCGTTTGCCGAAGTACAAGTGTATGCCGGGGTGCGTGCGTATGCAGGGGTTGCGAAAAACTGATGGGGAACTCGATAAATTGTCAAAAGAGGGAAAAATGCTTCGATGAGTTCACTCACTGTTTAGTTCGTCAAACAAAGTCTCACTCCAGAGTTTATAGATGCACCAACTTGAAGCACAGCATAAGAGTTCAAAAATAATCACAAAAGTTCCAAAGTACATTAACAAAATATTATTACAAAGTTACAAATCAATAAGAAAATATTATTTGCCAACAGGGCAAAATTGAAAATTAATAGCAACCATTAGACGAGAATGACAAGAAAAAAAGGGGGTGCCAACCCTGGCATTGACCAACAGTTATGAAAATACAAGAGAGATTTAATAATTGAACGACTGGTAAATAGATTAAGCTTGCCTCACATTGTTTAAGTAGAGCCCCAAGAAATTCACAGTATAAAAAAATAAAAACAATCGCTGTGTACGGTAGTACATAGATATACATTTTAAAGTATCCTAGCCCAATTGGGGCTGGAGTACACTAACCATGGTAAGTATTACCAACGGACATGACATGGCATGGTTATTGAGAGAATTTTGTGCCATGTGACATACATAGATGTCTGGAAACCATCTATGATGCCTGAAAACGTGACTGCAATGAGCAGTATTGTGGCAATTGGCCAAGTAGATATCAATTTATTTTACCAGATTTGCATCTGGGGGCTGGTTGCGATGATAAGAATCATCGGGCGATGAGGTCGTTAATTCTCTACGCCGAACATTAACAAAGAACAATAATGATTCATGTGAATCAGTGACTGTCAACAGGACAAGAAAAAAAACATCCAAGTGAAAATGAAAAACAAGACCCAAGATGCAATCACCCAAGGACACTCTCTTGCTTGTATATCTAAACAAGCTTACAAAACAAAATAATTCTGAACATTTAAATACAATGGGTGAATCATGAACCGAAAAGCCAAAAAAAAGTCAAACTGTTATCTGATACCCACATAAAGTTTCTTTAATTGATTAACAATTGTATGTGGTAAGTGAGAATGACAGATATTACCTTATTTCTTCAAAATATTACATAATATAAATAACATTGACATGTGATATTAAAAATAACAAATTATTGCCTACCTGAGGGAAAACATTTCTTAACTTGACTAACATTTGCTATTTGAAAATAATTTGGGTTGTCTGGCTTCCTTAAAGACAGAGTTACTGGAGTGATTATCCTGTTGACCACGAAGGGTCCTTCCCATAGGGGAGAAATTTTGGCAGACATTTTATTAAGTTTGGAAACACAACCTGTTCACCTGGTGAAAAGGCTTGTGGAGAATGTCTAGCATTATGTTTGCTAGCAACACGCTGTTGTGACTTGGCTAAATTACTTAGCTCCTTATTCCAAAGTTGCTGCCCTGGAGCTGAATTTCAATCAGCTGATGCCACCTCATTTGGCAAATCCCATTGAAGCAACAATGGGTGTGGAAGCTCACGACCCAAAAATACCTTAGCAGGTGAAACACCTGTAGAAGAGTGTTTGGCAGAATTAAAAGCAAAAGTCAGCGAAGGTAGGAATGCATCCCATTTCTTATGGGCATCACATGTGAAAGCAGATAAGGCATACTTCAAATTTCTGTGAACTCTTTCTGCATTGTTGGGCCTGGGATAATAGGGGGACAGTATAAATATGTTTAATCCCTAGGCTAAAACACGTCATAAAATAATTTAGATTTGAAAGAGGAAGCGTTATCTGAGACAATATATTTGGGAACCCCAAATTTCGAAAATACAAGCTTGGTTAATATATCAACAACAGCTTTACTTGTTGAATTTGTAACCGGTTGAATAATTACAAATTTACTAAAACCATCAATTATGGTTGAAGCATAAACATGACCAAATTTACTCCTAGGCAATGAGTGTTTATGTGTGTCTATACGTACATACATACATACCCAATTTACTCTAGGCCTTCTGCCAGTCTACGAAACATACAGAGATATCTTGACTGTACTCTATTGCCCTTTCTGATATGATTCTAACTACCCCTATAGCATCTCTAGTTCCTCATCCTTTTCTGAAACCGAATTGATCTTCCCCTAGTATTTCTTCTGCCTTTTTCTCCAGCCTTTTATTAAGAATCCTCGTGATGATCTTCGATGTGTGTGACAGAAGGCTTATAGTTCTGTAATCTTTACACTGCATTGCCTTTGGCTTCTTCTTTAGAGGGATCATTGTTACTTCTAGGAAATCCCGAGGCCACTCTCCCGTGTCGTAAATCTTATTAATTAATTTCGTGATCGCTTTTAGTCCTTCTGATCCTATGACTTTAAGTATCTCAGCCAGTATTCCATCGCTGCCCGTGGCTTTCCATTTCTTTATTTCCACTATCTCTTTTTCTACTTCGCTCTCCATAATACTTGGTCCTAAGTTGTCTTCTTCAATGTTTTCATCATCTTCAAGTTCTATTTTTGCCGATCCTGCCTGCTTGCTGTATAGTTCCTTAATGTATTCTTCCTATACCTGTGCTACATCCTTTGTTTCTTCCCATCCGTATTCATCATTCCTTTACTACTAATTCCATTAGACTTCTTATCTTCTAATTCCAGTACCCTAGCGTACATCATATCGTACGGTCCTACTTCTCCATTTGTTGTATTTCATCACATTTTTCTTTTATCCAATTTTCTCTAGCTTTATCTGTTACCCTTCTCAACTCATTATTTATACGTCTATAGTTGGCTCTACCTTCTTCACTGTTAATGTTTTTCCATTTTCGTCTCTCATCTATTTTCTCCAGCATTTCCTTAATGATCCATGATTTTCTGATTTTCTTCCCTTGTTTTCCAATCTCTTTATCCAAGGTATTCTTGATACTGGTTTTAATTTCTTCCCATTCTATATCCACGGTCTTTGGTTTGTTTTCCAAATTTCTTAGGCGATCTTCCAACTTCATGCTGACTACATCCTGCTTTTCTTTCAGTTTTTCAGGACCCAAGTCTGTCTTTTTCTTCTCGTTTTTCTTATTTGTTTGAGCTTTGTACTTACGTCAACTATTAGAAGACTGTGATCTGAATCAATGTCTGCTCCTGGTAATGCCTTGGCAGTCTTTATTCTGTTCCTGAATCTTTGTTTTACTAAGATGTAATCTATTTGGCATCTCATTCTATCTCCTGGACTTTTCCATGTGTATACCCTTCATTTATGGTTTTTGAACCATGTATTAGTAACTACAAGGTCATTGATGCAGAGTATTGATAGAGTAAATTGGGTAATGTTGATGAATGTATTCAAGGATATAGGTATAGACTGGAAAGACAGGAGACTGATGAGGAATCTATATGTGAATCAAGTTGTAAAGGTCAGGTTGGAGAATGCGGACACCTGTGGAGTAAATATCAGTAGAGGAGTAAGACAGCGCTGCTGCATATGACCCTATTCAATATATATGGAGAAAGTCTAATGCAAGAAGGGTTACAAGGCACACGAGATTTCAAAATTGGAGAAAGGATTATAAGAACAGTAAAATATGCGGATGATCAAGTACTTCTAGCCAGAAAGGAAGAGGAGCTACAAAAAATGATAAATAGTCTAGTGATAACAGGAAGAAAATACGGTATGGAAATAAATACAGAAAAATCCAAGGTCATTCGAGTATCGGGTAAAGAAGAGAATCTGAACATAACTATTGGGAGAAAGCCATTAGAACAAGTTTCAGAATATAAATACCTTGGAAGCATCATAACAAAAGAAGCAAAATGTACGGATGAGATCAGGACTAAAACAGGAAAAGCAAAAGCGGCTTTCACAAGAAAGAAACATACTTACGGGGAATATAAGCGAAGATATCCGCAAGAAGCTCATAAAATGCTATGTATGGAGTATAGCTTTGTAGGGGGCAGAAACATGGACACTAAGGATAATTGACATCAAATTCTTAGAAAGCTTTGAAATGTGGACTTGGAAGAGAATGATGAAGATAAAATGGACAGATAGGATGAAAAACGATTAAGTGCTATGAAGAATAGGAGAGAAGCAAATGATTATACAGACTATTTGAAAAAGTAAGGCAAACTGGTTTGGACATTACCTGAGGAGAGAGAGTATGATTAAAGACGTGTTAGAAGGAAAACTAGATGGAAAAAGGGAAAGAGGTAGGAAAAGGTTCAGCTGATAGATGATTTGAAAGGGAAAGAGAGTTATCAAGATATGAAGAGGACCGGAAAATAGGAGTATATGGAGAACCAGGTTTAATCACAGATCTGTCTATGGACAGCCTACCTATGATGATATATATATATAACAACTTACGGAAAAGGAAAGGTAAAATGAATATATGGATGTCAACAAGGTGTTGGGATGAGGAAACCCAGTGAGCACTCACCAATCAGACAACTTCAGGTTGGCGAGGCCCCGGGGATGTCGAAGCGACACACGTAAAATAACACAAAAACACAGAAACATCACAAACGTAAAGCTTTCGGAACTACTCCTTCTTCAGCTACAGAGAGAGAACTGGGGGGTTTCCTCATCCCAACACCTTGTTGACATCCATATATATATATATATATATATATATATATATATATATATATATATATATATATATATATATAGTTTTGTATATCCCTTAAATGTTTTTACACTGTTGAAGCTATCAAATTCAAAAGTTTCATGGACAACAGGTAGAACTTGGTCTAGGTTTACAGACCATGGAGTCTCTTATACCTCATGGGATCAACAAAATAGTATTTCCGTAAGAATGCATGGGAAATGGTGTGGAGAAATCCCAAAATGCAGCCCTTCACTGATGTGGATATAAATATACCTAAATATTAACTTACGATCATGGGAAATGGCTTATTTTACCCACGAAAAACTGAATATTTTAATTCTGTTCATGATTAGTCATATTACATTTGAAATCGCTCAAAATTATTCTTTAAGCTCAAAATTTATTAACATTATTTTTTAACAAAATTGAATCTAGTTACAAAATTATTTATAGGGTACAGAATCCTCATAACTAAAGACTTTCAATGTGCAAGTAACAAATAATTAGAGGTACTGGAATTTTGCTAAACATTATACTGGAAATATACTGGAATTTTGAAAATCTTACTCAGTAGACACCCTGGACACAGGAAAAAAAGGAAAGGAGAAAAGTCAAAGAAAAGGAAAAATACAAACAGGTTTTGGGGGTGTTACTCCATGCCAGGGACCTGAAGTCACACACATTCACTCACTCAATCACACAAGAACTAACCCTAAAGATGGAAAAAGGATAAAAAGGTGCCAGGTTTGCGAGACATTAAACTGCACCAGGGACCCAAAAATCACACCGTTGCTAGAAGGTTTGTGAGTCAGTACAACCACGACAGGGACCTACTAGGCAACCAGAAAGTGGAAAATAATACTAGGTTTACAGGAAATAAAAGCACGCCAGGGACCTAGTATCACACACAGTTACATGTAGGTTTGTGCCGTCTGGCAGTGACCTATCAAACAAAGAAATCATGCATACAAGCACTGGAACACACGCACACAGCTATGTGTAAGGAGTTAGATTCCTCATTTAACATAAATTTTGCTGTAGTCTCCACCTTGACCTATTTATAATGCATTATATGGGAAAATATTTTGAACAAAGGTTGTAGAAAATTAAATTTCCTATGACTTTTATTCCAGTACTGTTTTACATTCATCAAATATTAGAGCAAATATTAAATAAATGGAATATCCCCTTAATAATATGTTCTACGAAAAAATGTTTCAAATATAAGTTATAGAGAATAATATTATAATAATACTATAATTTAGAGTTAATGACAAAATCTAATAAAACTAAAAATAAACAATACTACAGCAATTGCATAAAAAATTAATCAATACAACATTTCACAAAAACAGGTAACCTAATTATTTAGAATATAATTGACATTATTCTTCCTGACACCAATTTCTTAGTCTTTATCATCAAAAGTGATATTATATGTTCTCTCAATTCATCACAGTGAACAGCATGAGTCTTCCAGGCATTTGAATGAGATCTTATCCTGAATTGCATTTGTGATAAATTGCCCAATGCCCTTCAGATAAGCTTTTGCTGCCAATATCTCATCTGCAAGAGAAATCGATTATGACACTGCCTTTACCAAGTTCCAAGTAGGATATGTAAAGTTTTGAACACCCTCATTAGATTCTTGGTATTAAATTCCTGCATTAAAAAGATCTTTTATATTAATTGCTAGTATTAATGAATGCATCAAGTACAAAATTCTTCAAAATTTATATCCACTATGTTTTTCTCATATTGATTACTAAATAAAAATCTTGAAATTAATGTTTTTCTCAGTAACTATAAAGAAGCAAATGCAAGGAAGTGTTACTATCATTCTTAAGCTATTCAAACATTCGAATAACACTGCACTTCCACTTATATTGCCTCTGTTAAAAAAACTACATTTTGCACAAAAAGTCAATAATATTAATAAAAACTGGTATTTTATTCAGACAGTCATTAAGATGAACCAGTTTAGAATATAAATCCAAAATGGTGTCTATGCACTAACCATGCTTTCATGTTGGCTAAAAACAAAACACCCTTAGAATCCAAAAACAACATGAAATAACAATGCATATTTTACGAAGAATAAAGCAGGTTATTATAACTAAAATACACTTCAATACTTTCCTATCTCTAAATATAAACTTATTTAATGCACAGCAGCATACTGCCAGCATGCACAAACCATTAATTAGTACATTTCCCTATTTCTTGAGAAATAGAAAAAACGAATGCTTTCATTTTCGAAGTACTTTCACAACCTTCAATGGAACAACGGATAGTCTTCATCTTGAGATTTCTTGAAGTTGATTCGCTCTTGACAGACATACTGAATTATAAAGTTCAAATCAACGGACCTTCCTTTCTCGTTTACATATTTAACAATTGACTACAGTGATGTGCAAGTGATATTCGCAGACACTGCCATCTAACATTCTCATTTTTTACTTTGTTGCCAACTGCCATCTATGAGGATCATAACGAACAATTTAAGACAAGATATCTGGCTGAGTTGCTGACCCCTGGTCTCAGGTCACTGCACTGTGACAATTTACCATTATATTGTGTCCCCAAATCGTTATTGGACAACACTGATCCATGGCCTGTTAACTATATTATTGAAATTTCATTAAAAGTATTTATACTTCATTTTTTTGGTTGCAAATATTGCCTAAAACATTAAAGTTAAAAAACTACGAGTATCTATTATTTGCCATTGTAGGAAAATCTAATTTGAAAAGAAGATTTAGATAGAAAATATTAGTGTCATGCTATTTTACCATACCGCCATCTCATGACAGTAATAGGAACCGGTAAAACCTAAAATGCAGGACCGTTGGAGATAGTTTAAGTATTCGCCACCAGGTGGCACTAGTATTTTGACATGCATTTTAATAAATTATACCCCTGCACATTCTTGATTTCCATTGCATTACATTAATGTCATAAAAAACATTAAAATAAAAAAGTACGAATATCTAATAGCAACATTTGTCGCAAAACATAATTTGAACAGAAAATTCTGATAGAAAATATTTATGTTGTGCATCTTTCTATTACTGCCATCTCAGGGCCAAACATGGAACTGGTATAACCTTAAATGCGGGACCATCAGAGATAGTTGAAAAGTTCTCCACCAGTGGTCTCTCTAGAATTTTGGAATACATTTCTAAAATTAAACCCACCCATTGCATTAATTTACCATGCTGAGTGGAAGTAAGCATATATCTTATTGATGCTGCAAGCAACGCTGCACTAAGCAGCTAGTTTAAATGAAAGCATTTCCTTGGCATGAACAAAAGAATACTGAAAATTGCATGTGAAAATATGTGGAGGTAAACTGCGCAATTGCCCAAAAAAGTGTAATCGCTTTGTAATGCTGTGCTTTGATTTGCTATTACGTGTTTTGAAGATAATTAAAAGAATGTTTTTCACTTTATGATAGCTAGGTTTTTATTTGCTGTTAAGTTGGTGTTATGTTTTCTTTTATTTTCAGTTCAACTTTATTATTTATGATAAACAGTGATTTTTTTAGGTTGACTGAGAACCATAATCCCAAAATAACATTGCGTCTTATGGGAAAATAGGACTTGCACTTCACGAATTTGCATTTCGTGTCAGTTTTCTGGAACCAATTATTTGCGAAGTTCAAAAAGGTGGTGTACAGGTAATCATTGAATGCAGAAACCTTTACCTTAATCTGCCAGATTTAAATGCCCATGCCTTGGGTCCTGCTGCCTGATTAAATTTAAGATATTTAAAAATTTTTGTGCCTTCCAAAAAAATCTCGTATCTCGTTAACTATTGTTGATAAAATGTTCAAATAAAAGTCATTTTATAGTAAAAAAATTTAGGAATTGCATTTTTCTACTTATTAGAGGAAATTAACATGTTGAAATTACATTGGTATACAAACTTGATATAAAACAAATAAATCCAAAAACAACAATGTATACTCATATTTTGGCAGCAAGGTTCCTACTCACTTCACAACTGACATGACCTCAGTGTTTATTCTTCCCTAGAGCAGGCGTGTCAAACTCGAAGAGGCGTCTGGGTCACATTAAAGCAATGGGCGTTAGAGAAGGGCCGCAGTTGTTTAATGAGGGCCAGAGCTGGAACGATAGACTTTAGCTAGAAGATTGGACGCCCGTTTTGCAATTGAAAACAGTAATTTAGAAAATGCGTTGTTGTAATTTGGTAACTATGAGAAAATTATCATCTCCATTTTGCTAAAATAAAGCATTTATATGAAATCTCAGACAATTCACTTGAGACAAAAATTAGCTATTGGGCCGCACTAAGGCACAGAAAGTGCCACATGCAGCCCATGGGCCGCAAGTTTGACATGCCTGCCCTAGAGGATTGGGCTTGTGTCAACTTCCACTTTCCTTCTGTTGTTCAAGGCCTCTTCTTCTTCATCTGATATTTTCATAACTTTATTGTTTATTTACAATCCAGGCTGTCCCTTTGTTATCTTTAATATATTAATCATATTTATGCAGAATATCAAATTATCCTAAAAATGGCAGAAGACATTATGTACAATCCAGATGTCAGGCACCCATGGCAACCCCTCTTTGGCCAACTCTGTGTATGGTGGTCTTGAAATTGTGGCTCACTGTTAACCAAATTGAAAGTGACAATATAAAATACCATGTACCTATTCCTATTGAGGATAGGAATATATCTGCGCTTTAACCAGTGACCTTTAGGGGGATGAAACTTGGTATGCAGTAAGTGGGCATTTAGTTTGTGCATACAATTAAAGGAACCCATTTCATGGTTAAAAACAATAGCACAGTCAGTATCAGTATGTTAAATGCTTTTATATTTTAGTTTTGACTATTCTGCATTCCACATAATTAAATTTCTTGCAATTAGATGCTTAATTAATTAAATTTTCATATGGTATTCTCAGTGATTTTGAATATTGCCGTGGACCAAAACATTAATTTATAATATTCTATGCGACCCTTTTAATGAAAATTTTTATGATCCTAATGTAATTAGTGAATGATTTGCTTCATAGCTTCTTATGTGTGGGTGCTTTCTCTTTAAATTAGGCTATCAGGTGATGGTGTGAGTAGTGGTGGGAGCAGCGGTGGATATGACTCAGGTTACTCGGGTCGTGAGAGTGATGAGGCGAGTGGGGCTGGAAACGCGGGGCCAGACCTGCAGGCAAGTGTGGCCCCGATCCTCCAGAACCTAGAGGCAGTACATTCTGCACAGCAGCATCTTCTCCAGTTGTGGCACCATAAGAAGTTGAAGTTGGATCAGTGCTTTCAACTTCGACTTTTTGAACAGGACTGTGAGAAGGTTGGTTTATTCTTGTGGTCATTATTTTTCCCTAATTAGAGGTTTTGAATTATGAATGATGCACCATTTGAAATATAATTTAATGGTATTAATTTTTGTTTAAAGAAAATCAGTTGTAGTTCATTTAAATTGTGGAAATTGTTAAAATAGTTCTTAAAGAATAATTATGTAATAATTTGTTGTTATTAATACTTTTAAATAACTTTCTAGTATTGATGACATTTTTGGTATCAGTATATCAGTAATAGCATAGAAGTATTATGCCTGAAAGTTTGTGTTTTATTGTTCCAATTTCATAGCATCATTGCATCTTTCTGTAAGATTTATGTATCCTTAAGCTACCTTTGCAAATATTACTTTTCTGTAATTTGTCATCTATCTATCATAATAAAAGGCGGTGTTTGTCAGTCTGTGTGTGGACAGCATTTCTCAAAAACCAAGAAACATAGAGACTTAAAACATGGTACAGATATTAAAGAGACCTTGAAGATGGTCACCTCAGTGCCAGAATTTTGATTTCTTGTGGGAGGGGGGGGGGGGGGTGCCATGCAAATCATACCCTGACTAGAGGCCCATGTTAATTTTTTGTAAAATTACACAACTTATTTAGAGTATTCTAAGCAAAATGTTAAATTTTAATCTATATTTAATATGTTCATACCAATTAAGGGGAAAAATTAAATGAAAAAATACTAAGAAAGTTATTCTTTTATTGTACACAATTTTTGTTCTTGTGCCAGGTAATATGAATATGAACTCAAAACAAAATAAACAATGTATCATGTTGGATTTATTTTCTGAATCACTTTCCAAAACTTTTAAAGTATTTATTTGTCAATTTATGCACCATTATGTCATTGCTCAATTATTTTTATCAAGCATCTTATTGAAATAGAGTGATCGCAGAGAACCATGGAAGTGCTGTGCATTACCTTGGTGTTTATTATAACAACACTTGACTGTACTAGTTATTTCTTGAGCTATATGATTTTGGAGTATTATTTATATCAATAATCTCTATAACTGGATGAATTTTAATGAGTACTGTGAGAGCCATTTTTGATAAAATCAACCATTTTATGAAAATCGACAATTCTTACAGAATATGCATCATTTTAAGTAGGCTAATATTCTGTGTGATACTTTGCATAAATATGAAGTACCGTTAGATTTTGTTGAAACCTTAAGGTTCTAGAGACATGAGAAGATGATTAACAGAGAGACAACCTCACCAAAACCAATTTTAAGGCTCAGGGATATCCTTATTGTGAATTTCTATCGAAATCTTGAACTAAAATATTATTGCAATCAAAATACATACTTGCACATTAAAAACTAATTCTATCAAATCAACAGATTTGAAAAAATAAAAGACACTGTAACATCATCAATAACGTTAATAGTGTAAGATTGGTCATGAATTCCAGTTTGTCTGTTATTGACTAAAATACAATGCTTAGGGTCATATTGACTCCAAGTGACTAATGTTGAAGAGCATGACTGTGGCTGAAAAATATTTTAACAATATACATTGCCATATGGTATAAAACATTTGAGATTTTACTATACATAATACACTACCTTTTTGTACTTCGCTTGCTTGCGGTTCGCAAATTTGCACTTCGCAACAAAATTTTTTATGACCATTACTTCTGTTTTGTGCTGATTATTTGCATTTTGCATCATGCGTTTGTGATGCCAACAAGCATGAACCCCTCTACTGTTTTGTTTCGAAGTTCAGTTTAAATTTTGGCACCCTAGAAAAGGACTTATTATATTTATAATGTTCATTATTAGCAGTTTTTGAAGTAAACAAATGTGATAACTCTCGACTTAATTATTTTGTAACTCATTGTCAGTTTGAACTTCACCGCCAATACCACTATTTTCGATGATTAAACTTTAGTTTAAAAATTAAAGAAATGCCATCATTTTGGAATGGAATGTTTTCATTTGCTATTATCTTAGTGTTTTGAACGTAATTTAAGAAAATGTTATTTTGTTTTCTTAGGTTATCATTTTTTATTATGAATTTTTAATATAAATCTAAGAATTGCTATCATCTTGTAATATAAGATTTTCTGCCGCATATTTTGAATGCGATTACTAAAAGAAATGTTACTACTTTAATGCTTCATTTTTATTTTTTGTGATGTATTTTGAACCATTAAAAGAAATGTTAGCACTTTCTTATGATAGGTTTTGATTTTCTGTTATGCATTTTGAACAATTAATAAATGAAATGTTAACATTTTTTTAATGCTACTGTTTTTTTGCGGTTTGGAAATGTTTGCTGCAGAACCCAAGAAAACATCCGTGCATCATGTACTCAACATTTCATTTCAGTAGTTCATCAATTTAAATTAAAGCATTTCCTTGGCATGAACAAAATAAGATCAAAAATTGCCTGCGAAAATATGTGGAGGTAAACTGCACAATTGCCCAAAGAAGTGTAATCGCTTTGTAATGCTGGGCTTTGATTTGCTATTACACGTTTTGAAGATAATTAAAAGAATTTTTTTCACTTGTTGATGCTAGGTTTTCATTTGCTGTTAAGTTACTGTTATGTTTTCTTTTATTTTCTGTTAAACTGCATTATTTATGATAAAAAAGTGAATTTTTTAGGTTGAATGGGAACTGTACTCCCATTATAACATTGCGTCTTATGGGAAAATAGGACTTGCACTTCGCAAATTTGCATTTCGCATAAATTATTTGCAAAGTTCAAAAAGGTGGTTATACTGAGGATTTTGATACACCCTGGGTCTTCTTAATTTTTATGTAGTAGTTCACGATCGCCATGCAACTTTTTTATTCAGTACCTTCAACTGGACTACATTCACCATTGTCTCAAACTTGTTACAATAATGTTCTTTTGCAGATGAAAATGACCCATCGCTTCTGTAACTTGATATCGGAATGCAAATAGAAATTGATCACTACAAGTATAAGTTTGTCTCCATATTTAAGGAAAGTACCAGTTCCTAGAGAAAACTATTGTTGTAAAATATAATGAGCGCTTTTCTACATATCGTGACGATTTGAACTGTACCAGACATGTAATGAGTTAAATGAAAAGTAATTAAGAAAACTGCTAAAATGTACTTGCAATCTGTACCTTTGGTAATTTTTTACAATTTGGCTATTCAATGTTGAGCTGCATAAAAGCAATGCATGCCTCTGCATTCTGAGAAGTTTGTTGCATGTTGGGTACTATGTAAAATCGAATTTGCGTTGCAGGAGGCCGTGTTCAGACAAGTTTTGCTGAATTGATAATATGTGTGCATTCATTTATTAGTTAATGTAGATTTTGGAAAATGCCTATATTGGATTATTTTTTGGATTATCTATTGTTCAAAAAAATTATTTCAATAAGGAAATTAAAGCCTAGCATATTTGTTATGGATGGAATTACTATTTAAAAATATCTGTATTTTAAGTGTTTACTGATTAATATTTTTTTTTTGCAGATGTTTGACTGGATCTACCACAATCGGGATGTCTTCCTTATAAATTATGTAGAAATAGGGCACTCATACCAATTAGCCAAAGAACTACAAGAAGAGCATAATCATTTTTCTATGAGTTCCATGGTTAGTATTAATGAATTTAAAAGTTTTTAACTCTGGTGAATGCTTGTTTGTGAAAAATATTTACAAGCATGTTTTCTTTATAAAATTACATAGAATAAGAGGTAGCTTTATGAATAAAGTTAAGATTTTTCTAAAAAGACGAATTGTTTTTATAGGGAGTTTATGTGAATATCAATCGCATACTTTCGGTTGCTCAGAGGCTTGTAGAAGGTGGTCATTATGCAGCACAGGCTGTGAGAGGCATTGCAGGTCGTTTGGATCGTGCCTGGAAGGAGTTTGCTGCAGGCTTAGATGAACGGACATCAGCACTTGCTCTCTCAGTCCTCTTCCACCATAGAGCAGAACAGGTAATAGGTCATTGTAAAAATTTTTGTTTGTTTATGCTAATATTTTTTCTCCATTATGAAGTTATCATTCCAATAAATATTCTGGTAATAACTAGAATTTTAAAGTTGTAGTATATGATATGTAAAACATGAATTACAAGTAATTCTCGCAATCACTTCTAACATATTCAGATTTGTATTATTAAAACTAAGTGTTGCTCTGGAATCTGAAAATAGCATTTAGCCAACAAATATGAAGAGAATGATTTAGAGCAAAGAGAAGGGGCTTTGTATGATTAAAATTTATTGTACGAAAGGGAACTTATTTTCCCATTAAAAAATAGGTTCAAAAGCATAAGTGGGAACTTACAGCACCATGAGTTTTGGCTTCACAAATTTGCTTTTTATTTCAATTTTTTATTGCTGATAGTATGAATGAAAATAACATAAATCAATAATTCTAAGTAATTATATTTAAATGTCGTGAAATTAATCCATCTTCCAGCTCCTTCAGATTGGGTTTGAGTTACAATAATTTTTACTAGAAGCAAGTTAATTGAGGAAATTGATTTACCATTTGAAGTTTACATGAGCTACAGCTCTATAAGAAAGTAATTGGATGGAAGAGGAACTGTTAACCATTCATGTTCAATGAATACACTCATACTTTGTTGAATTGCTTAATGTGACAATATAGATAGAAGTTGATTGGATGATATGGTTTTAAATATTAAACTACAGAGCACATTTAGTACATTCAATTAATTCATTTTTATTAACTGTAATCTCCCAATACACCAATTCAAAGGAAAAATAAGGATCTTAAATCCACATATAACCTTAAAATGTCAAATTTCAGTTAAGCTTTATGTGCTCATGCATAAGAAATCATTTCCTTAACTTTCCATCTTGTTACTTACAAGGAGAGGACACAGTAGTGGGATCACGAATTTTTATGAAACTTGGTAGGTGTATAGCTCTGGATTTCAGGATCACTGCAAACCCCCCTTTTGGGCGTATAGGGCTGATAGTTTTTCCAAAAATCGCGATTATATATTGCAAGCTCACGTCAACAGGTATAAATTTTTTAATGCACGCTTAATTGATCAAGTATTATTGTACTTTTAACGGACTTCTCATTCATTTTCCTTTATACTTTCAACATTCCTTTGCCTGATATACCTCTGCCTAATGGGTCTATTTTAAGTATTCGGAGGAAGTCTTCGCAAAAATAATTTCAGGGATCCTTTCCATTTCATAAGCATCAGTATAGGATGTAGCGTGTGCCGAGATCAATGAAGAATATGCGATTTAATAATTTAAACTTTGTTGAAACAATTGTGCATAAAATGACTTGAGAAAAAAATCTGGACCACCACCTAACAACATAGAAAAAATATGAATGTGACTGTTAAATTTTAATGTGAAATACAAAAAAGGATTTGTAAATGGAGGAGGAATTAAAGAAAAAAATAGCTACCCAAGAGGGAATCGAACTCGCGCCCTCACGTTTCGAACACACCCACTATATGCTCATCGGCAACAATTACTTGGTCAATTAAGCATGCATTAAGAAATTTATCCCAGGTCATGTGAAATTGCAATATTTAATTGTGATTTTCGGAAAAAATATTGGCCATATATGACCAAAAGGGGGGTTTGCAGTGATCCTGGAATCAAGAGCTATACACCTACCAAGTTTCATAAAAATCCATGATCCCACTACCGTGTCCTCTCCTTGTTAGAATATTTGATTAACTTAAATTGCTAATCTCATTAGTCTATTATTTAGAAGTATGTACATTTTGTGTGATTCATAGGTTATCCTTCATTGGGCTTCAAGGTAATTTTATCTGCCCCATAAGGCTATTCTAGAAAACAATTCTGAAAATTTCATAATTACGTTACATATAATTTAAAACTATTGTATTCCATTGGAATATTAGCATGGATGCAATTACATGAATTTTAAGCAGAAACTATATTACCTACTTTTTGATACGTCCATATATACTGCCTCATGTGACTGTATGAAGGATTGCTCACTTTTCAATACATTTGTTGGTGACTCTTTTCTTCTGCAGTTTAGCTTGAAAGTCTTCCCAAAAGCATTTCAGTAAAATATAATGCATATACACTAAAATAAATATGGGAGAGCATGCAGCATGCCTTAATTGCTTGCACCCCCTAATATAAGAAATGACATTTTTAGAAAATATTTAAAACTTCTCAGAATGCATTTCTCATTGTTCTCATTTACTGTGTCTTTGTATGTGAAAATTACAATAGAAATATTTTATTGCAGTTGTATGCATTTCTGATACATATCTCATTTTTATGAAATAGCATCAACCACAGTAAACATTTAGTATATTAACTATTTTTCTATGAAAGCTGTTTCACAAAAAGCTGTAATGATCTTGCCTCGACTGTTGTTGTGGAAAATAAACTCCTCTGCTCATAAAGTAGGTGAATAAGACAAAATGCAGGGGTGGTTCGAGTGAAAACAGCAAAAGAAAATAACTATTTGAAATATGAATTTAATTTAAAGTATTTTACATAGCGATTTTATTTTGCTTTAGTTGACATCTCAAAGTGTGATTGTCCTTTGGTTTCCCTGATGATAATTAACCCATTGAATATTCAAAATGGCTATATGTCTGGAAATTTATACCAAGATTGAGATGAGAATAGTTATTTTTGAATGCAGGAGGAATTAAACCTAGTGAAAGACATTGCAGGATTGTTAATGTGCGTGGTGAAAAACTTTTATCATAAAGGAGAATTCATGAATGTTTCAAAAAGTTTTTAAATGATGTCTATGATTTTGAACATGCTGATTGATGAGGGCAGGCTAACTGCATAGTCACAACTGGTGATATTTCTGCTATTGAAAGACTCATTTGAGAAAACTCATGCTGGAAGAATTGAGCAATGCTTTCAATATGAGCATTGGATTTGTTCATCACATTTTTATTGATGAGCTGTAATTCAGTAAACTGTGTGCAACATGGATCCTTCATCACCTTACAGATGAGCTGAAATAATAATGAGTTAATGCATGCACTGTGATGCTGGCTCTGTATGAAGATGAAAGGGATGATTTCCTTGGCTCTATAGTGACTGGAGATGACTCATGGATGCATAAATTCAAGACTAGAAGTAAGAGAGTCGGTAAAAAATGGCATCATTCCAGCTCGCTGATGTTCAGAGCACTACTGTCTGCAGGAGCGGTGATGCTAACTGTATTTTGAAATGACAGTTGGAATATTTTGGAGAGTTACATGGAGAATGGAATGGCCTGCAGCAGTGATTCGTACTGAGATATGCTTAGAGCCAGTTGAAGCCTGGATTCCAGACCAAACCTTGAAGGTTGATTTTAAAAGTGGTTTGGTTTCAGCATGGCTGAACACTGACATCATTAAAGATCTGCATATTGAAGTGGTACCATACTTCTTCTCCTGAGTTGGCTCCAAATGACTATCATCCCTTCTGGACATTGCAAAGAAGCTTAAAGAGGAGTGTTTCTACTCCGACAATGGGGTTTGAATAGAGGTGCATGAGTGGCTCAGAAAGCAATCCAAGAAGTTCTGCTTTGATGGAATCCAGGTGTTAGTTTTGTGGTGGTAGAAGTGCATTCAAAGAACAGGAGACTACTGTATTTTCCCGTGTATAAGACACATCCATGTATAAGATGCACCCCTAAAAATAAGGCTATTTTCTAGTAAATTTTTGAGGAAAATATTTTTACTCATAAAAACAGATTTGTTTGGATAAGGACATAAGATTCATCAGTGGTTAAAAACAATTTAATAATTTTGAAAATATACTGTATTTACTCGCATATAAGCCACACTTTATTTTTTCAAATTTTTTGCCTCCAGAAAGAGAATGTGGGTTATATGTAAAGAAAAAAAATCGGATAAATCCAAAAATGTGAGATAATCATTAAAATTCACTAGGAATTTGCTAAATTGCTGAGTGATTCAATGTCCAGGATGTGACATATAAAATTACATTATCACAGCAACAAATAAAAAAGGAAAGAAATATTATTATTATTGATGATGGAGCTACATGTGTCAGATTTTGCAAATGGTCGCTATGGTAATGTCAGGGGCCTGCAAGAAAACTGCCATAGTCTGGGGCATGTTAAGGCATTGTCTCAATTTAGTCTCCTATTCCAATAATTCTATCAAAAAAATTTTCGGTTTCTTTCAGTTTGAAAATCGTTTCTCATCACTTTCCATGCGCAGCAGGTTTGAGCTAAAAGCTGCACATTCCAAGATTTGATTGTCATTTGTATTCTGCTAAATGAATATGTATATTGCTGATCGGTTACTTTATTACTGTAAATAATAACAATAAAAATTCTACAGAATTAACCCAGGTGTATATGTATAAGTGTATATGTCTAAAGCGAAATATCTTATCCACATTTAAACCTTCCTTGTATAAAATGCAGCATAATTTTAGGATACATTTTGCAGCAAAAAAATGCATCTTATACACCGGAAGATATGGTATATAGAAACAGGATTCCTTAACACATTCGCTGCCCTCCAAATATTGGGGATACCTCCCCAGGAGCCAAATTTGTAATTTTAGTTATCTTATGTAAAATCACCTTAAAATAACGAAAAATAAGTGTTTCAGTCGATATAATGAATTTACTATAAAAATAATACACCTACTAAACAAAATAACATGTAAACAACTTCCTAACTAATCCAACTTCAAAATAAAATTTTTCAATTTCTTTTTCAAAACTATGTGAAAAATTCTAAAAAGTGATAAAAAAGAATAGAAACTAATGTCCATTAAAAAAGGTCTATAATTAGAAAAGATTTCATCCAAAGTAAAAAATAAGCCAAGTGAACATTTCCAAAGAATAAAATTATGTTCATGGCACAAACTACATAAACAAATATATTCATCTAAAGTAGTTTTCAAATGGATTTTTTCATATTAGACGGGGTCCAAAACATACATATATATATATATATATATATATATATATATATATATATATATATATATGTAGTAATATAAAAGTTGGTAAAAATGCTGCTCATTTGAGGTCTAAACTTTTACCGAGTGCCTTTCTTAGGGACGTATCCCTCACCATAAAGCCAACGGATCCAATGGTATAGGAAACTGCATACATTTGTGATGCACATGTGAGTCGCCGGCCCACTGCAGTCGCTCGGCTTGTTGCACATGTGTGTCATTGGCATTGAACGCATTAACTTAGATTTAAATAAATAATTTTGTATTTAACCTTTGTTGTTTTCATTTGAACCATCCTTGTATTTTATAAATATATTAATAATCCTCTCCTGTAAGATTGAGTTGGTAAAATGTTTTTGTTCTTGCTTCATATTAACAGAATTAAAATTTTAAGTATTGGCATGAAAATTGCAAAATTGTGTATCATGATTGAATACAAAATTTTACATTTATTGTTTTGCAGTATGTTGATAATGTTCCGGGTTGGAGTCAGGCCTGTGAAAATGTAAATATTCCCAGCGAAATCATGATTCTTGAAACTGCAATCCATCACCATCAGAATCTCTACGAGTCAATGTGCCAAGCTTACACAGAGGTATGTTATCAAGTCCACTTTCTATCTGGGAAACTGCTGAATATTTTACTATACTTGTGTGTTTTTCTCTGCTGTGAAGTGTGTATTTATGATTTGATGTTACCAACATTTTTTGTTTGCATCTTGTTAAATAAAATCACTAAAATTATTGTTTTTTTGCTTTATCATTTGTTTTCTACCAATTAAATTATCTCGTATAAGATTGTGTCAATGATTAATCTATCCCCTTACAGGTCTATAATTCATACCAGGCTCTACTCAATGGGTTGGATAGTATGGTTGAAGTCTGCCATTCTTTTCCTAAAGGAAGAAAATCCAAGTCATGTCACCGTAATGATGTATGCATTTGAAAATAGTTATATACCAAACCTTGTGTGTCAGGCAGAATGAAGTAGTGCTTCTTCATTCAAAAAAACAAAGATGAATGTATGGATTCTGCTGGCTACTTACTGGTTTTCACTTTACTGCAGCATAATCAGAGATGTTGCTGCTGTAAAGTATTAATTATGTAAATTGGAAAAATTTAAGCAGAATCTATACAAATTTATTTTTCATTCTTTATTCCTTATAAATAATGATTTTTTTAGTTGGATGAAGTGTCCGACTCTTATGTAAACTGACATTTTTTTCAAAATTTTCAGTCAATATTTGATGATGAAAGAAAGATTGATTATTTTAAATTACAGAATCCATATTAATTTATCATTATACCATTTTTAATGTTTTTTTATACATGCCTTTCTCTATCGTATGCTGCAGGATTGTTTGATTTCTTAGCCTGTAATCATGCAAAAAATAATTAACATTCTTCCTATCTCATTTGGTGCCTTTTTTGTCTTCATTCACTATCCTTTCTGGTGCTTTAGGCTCAGAAAAAACCTTAACAGTGACAGCACGGTAACAGGAATTTTTTTAGCTATCCAAGTTCCTACCTGCATTCTCTGCCAGAACAAGGGCATGCATGGCTTCAAAGTCACCAGTAATACCCTAGCCATTAAGAACAAGAATGTTTATGGTTCGGATCTGTTACTGGAAAAAGGAATCGAAAATCCTATCTTCTAACTTATTATTACTAGACACAATACTATAGTCCTCTCTTTCCCCAAGAAATGTATTGTCTTTATATTCCTGATGATTTCTGTTGACTATGCTTTATAATACTTTGGAGTGTTTTGTATGAACATCAGCAGTTGGATAATTGTATAAGAGGTCTCATTAATTCTATTGAATTAAATTAATCCTATGCATTTTATGGAAGAGAAAGAGGAATGGATGGACAGGAAGAGAGTAGGAATTGGTGCTGGATATCTTGTTGCAGATATCTCAGGAAAGCAGTGCTAAGTTAGAAAGAAACGGATGCCAATTCTATGCTGCATGCTAATAATGATTCTATGGCAGGGGTGGGCAAACTTTATACGTGGCAGGCCGCATTAACAGCTGCAGCTTCTTGGGTGGGCCGCATAAACAGATGAAAATACTCCGGGGGCCACATTAGGATTCATATTGGAAGTTAATTGAGATAATGCAAAGGATCCTGTTAGGGAAAATCAATAATTAATAATATGTTATTCCCATAACATCACTGAAAAAGGTTTTCTGACCATAATTTTAAGCTACAAATATGAAATTATTTGTATTTTATATTATGGTTTGCTTTCATAATGGCATTGCAGGCCACATAAAATGCCCTCATGGGACACATGTGGCCCACGGGCCGTGGTTTGCCCACCCCTGTTCTATGGATATTGTTTCTAACCTCAGAATTTCAGTGCGTTTTAGAGATGTTAGAGTAGGGCGGCCATTTATCTGTAAAGTTTTATACATAAAAATGAAAGTCTCCTATGTCATGAAAATAATAAAATTAATAAAAAATTTTTAGTCCTTAGAGGTGAGCACAGTGATTTAGCTGTATCTAAGGTGACTTTTCATGTGAATGGAGAAAGCTGTCGTATATTTATTATTAATCATAAGATAAATTGATATTTCAGTTGTCAAGTATGAAGTGTTTTATTTATATTTTTTTCTGATATGTGAATATGTAGTAAAATTAGCAGGAGCTAAAATTAAAGCTTTGTGGTTGCAGGTCCAAGCTGATATATAGAATCAATTTGAAAGAAAAAGCAACTCTTGGTGCTGGGTTCATGCCAGAAAACTGTAATTTTCTGTTACTAATTAGTTCCATAACAGGGTTACCTTGACTCATTCTAACGTCAAAATTGTTTGTCACTCCTTGACAATGGAATTTTTAATAATTTGGTTACTGTCCAATTCATAATTATTTTCAGAATATTGGCTGCTGAAAAAACAATTTGTCCAAGGTATAACTTTATGAAGCTGCCTTAACTGCATCAACCTAAGTTACACTTGAATTTTGTAACCTGCATAACTTCAGTTTTTCTTCGTACAGGTCGCATTTTTTGGGTGCAGTTCCACAATAGCTTTAATACATTTTTAGCCTTCACAAATGTAATTTTCTGATTGTAGCTTTTCCTTCGGCATGTTATTATTCCAAGGTTTGGTTTCACTTATACTCTTAGAAAGTAATCAATAAAATACTAATTTGGTGCTGGTTGGGTTCTTCGCAGGTTCATAGCACTAGCAAAAAACTACTATATCAACTAGACCACCTGGTTCAGATCTGTAACCAACCTGGGATGGAGCAGCCCCCTAGGAAACATGTAGGCACTTTTCTTTCTTCTTACACAATTATTTTGGATTTATAAGCATTTAAGAAATGAACATAATGATACAAAATTTTGTTAAATAAAAATGCTTGTTTCAGTTTTTCTGCTTCATTATGTAGACTTTTAACATTTTCTTGATTAATTTATGCATGTTATAGAATTAATTCAAGAAAGATATTTCTGATTGCTACGTAGATTTTTACTGTGGTCATTTATTCAATTTTTGAGACGAATGTTTATTTTTACCTTTTGCATTTAAATAATTTTCGTGCTAGTAATTGCTTGTTATTTTATCATTTAATCAAGAATGAAAGCTTTTTATGCACATTATTAACTATTTTGCATTTTTATTTTAAGAATCCAAGAAGAAAGCTGAAAGGGCATGATGTAAGTTTCATTTGAGTTTGCTTAATAATTCATTATGAATTACAAATACTTCACATATATTGATAATATACATCATTTATTTCACGGCATAATTTATTGAAAAATATTTTACATTTTCATCGAAGCAAGTTATAAGTTATCTTTGAGCTTAGCATGGAATGATTGACTAATGTTCCTTTATTATATATCAGGCGTGGCCAAGCCTGATTACCCTCAGAGCTGCATATGATAACCTTCCTGAGTTCGAGAGCCGCATTCTGCGCACAAAAATGTATGAACAGTAAACGTAACTTGTATTGGAAGCAATACAGAGAGACAGCATGTCCATTTAGCATCCTCAAAATGTCTTACTCTCCCTGCGTTATTACTTTCTGACATGAAAAGCCTTGATATGCCCCTGAATTTAAATGAACAAGAGCCACATGTTAAGTTAAAAGAGCTGCATGTGGCTCACGAGCTGCGGTTTGGCCACCCCTGTTATATATGATGAACATCACTAAGTTTGATTTTTTATTAAAATAATGCTCATAATTTTAATTAGTTCACATTTTTGTTTCTGTTGGCTATTATGATATCGTGAAAATTATTTGGAATAATATGATGAAATTTGCGAAAGATCAAAATTCTCAATTCATTGAATGAGTAGTCATTCAGTTTTATATTTGAATAACTTTCCATTTTTTGTAATGTCGTACTAATTTATTTATAGTAGTTTTTAAAATTAACTTAGGAATTCCATGTGCAATGAGCTTTTGTATTATTCCAATTAAGCTATTTTAATGGGATTTCATTTGGAATTTTAATACTATCTATAGTTTGTAAGACATTGAAATTTGCAGTCTACATTAAATTTTTAAAGCTGAATTAAAGCATTTGCAAGCACTTAAGATTCCTTAAGTTCAAAAATCAGCTGTATAAAGCATTAATAATTTTTGTTTGTATCATTGTTCTTTTAACACACATTTTGTATTACTTATTTTATTTAAGGCATTTTCTCTGATTTTCCTTTAAATAATTTCCAGGTACCAGGAGGAGTGGAGGGCAGTGTAAGTGGTGGAGGTGGGGGAGGTGGGAATGTTGGTGGGGGAGGAGGGGGAGGGAGCAGCCAAGGCTATGAAGTGGTTGGAGTCAGCTCCGGAGGTGGGGGAAGTCAAAGGGGAGGAGGGAAGAGTCCAGCTGCTGACTATTCAGAAGGGGCAAGCCATGTATTGGCTGTGATTCACCAAATCTTAGCACACCATAGGACACTGGAGCAGAAGTGGCATGCTAAGAAAATCAAACTTCATCAGCGGCTTGCCTTGCGTCTCTTTCAGGAAGATGTTAAACAGGTATTATAAGAAGTTGAAAGAGATTTAAATGCCCACAAATGATCTTTTTAAAATTAAATTGTAACAAAAATTTTCATTGTAGTCTTCATGGTAAAATGTTGGTTGTTTTATTTAATTATTTAGGTTTTGGATTGGTTGGAGAATCATGGTGAGGTATTCCTGAGAAAGAATACTGGGATTGGAAGAAATTTGCAAAAAGCTAGAGTCTACCAAAAAAGTCATGAACATTTTGAAAATGTTGCTCAAGTAAGTGTAATGTTAGGCTGTTTTATTTCATTTAAATCCTGGAAATATACACCGCAAAATGGTATTTTCTTTAATTATGCTACTTTTTCTACAGAATACCTATACTAATGCAGAGAAGCTTCTAGCTGCAGCTGAAGAGTTAGCGCAAACTGGGGAGTGTAATGCAAGTGAAGTTTTCTCAGTAGCATCTCAATTAGAAGCTCGTGTATCAGGTTTTGCAGCTAGAGTGCAAGCCCGGCGAAGACGTCTTGATCTAGCTGTTCTCTTTTATACACATGACAAAGAGGTTAGTAATTGTTAAGCATTATTTTCATCAAATATCATTATTGCCTTTGCTCTAAGCTAGACATTAACATTATACTTTTATTAAATAAACATTATTTTCATTTTTATATTGTTAAACTACCAAATATACCCGCGTTGCTTGGGTTTTTAAATCAAGACAAAATAATTTGAAGAAGATATGAGAATAAATGAAGTATTTAAACCAAGTTAATTTTTATTGTAATGCTTGTTGGTATACAATATTTCTTTTCTTCTCATCTTTTTCTCAAATAAATTTTTTCCCACATCTTTCTCTGGAAGTATATATATAATATTCCATAACCAAAGCAGTCGTTTGACAATTCAACACCTGCAACTTTAAAAGACTGCTCTTGTCTAAGTCGTTGTGATCGAAATGGAATTTGTCTTTGTTCAGAAGACTTTGCTGCTCTTGCTGTGGCTATTTTCTTATATTTTAATCTGTCAGTAATATCTGAGAATGATCTCCGTGGTCGTTTCGGCAATATGCATGTTTTAAAACCTTTGTTTAATTTTTTGAAATTTTTTCTTAAAATAAATCTATAAAAGTAATGTAGAGTATTAAAAATGACAATTTAAAACAATGTTATGAATTTTTATCTAGATATAAAATTTTGGAAATGAAAGAAGTCTACCTAAAATCAAAATTTTAAATCTTGCTAACTTTGGTAGGCACTCGGTAATTAGAACTTTTTTCTGCATAAACAATCAAATTCAAAAAATATTTATGAAGAGAAGAAGCAGAGAAGATTCTTGTTTCATTATTACTGTATACCTTTTTAGATCCCAGTGCAGTAAATAATACACTGCTATTTACGACTATTGTTGTTCAACATTTGTTAAGTAATCATTTGTGATGATAAATCCGGAGGCTCTGCCGGTGTTCAATTGGTTATTTTACCAAAGCAAGGATTGAGTTATAGCATAGCTATAAAAATACATTTAAGAGGATAAGGTTGCTTTTTGTAAAAAGTAGACTAAAACATTAATTTTTATTGCATCTACATGTGAAATGTTTTTCAAGTAAAAATTCACGAATATAAACATTCCTATCATTATATATCATGGGACATGCTAATAGCCAATGTCATAAAAATCCATTTGATATAAGCCGAGATAAAATTTAGGGAATAACATTTAAATGATCTACACAATTTCACATATCTATATGTCTACCAAACTTTATGAAAATCTGTTGGATACAATCCGAGATCTTTAGGTATTCCTTCTAACTATGAAAATCATTTCCCTCTCCTTCTGTCTTTCTCTCCTTTCTGTATTGAAAGCCTTCAAAGGACACTTAAGCCCATAAGGATTAGAATAACATTATGATTTCAAGGTTTATCAATGTACTTGGTAGACAAGGCAACATCCCGTTAAAATGGCAAGATTTCCCCAAAATATGTGAATTAAATGTTTAACATGAAGAATGTTGATCTGTAGGCAAAAAACAATGAACAGAATAAGAAACCTTTTAATTTTTTCTTTTAAAATGGTCTAGATCTAAAGGTTGTGAGTCCATTTTTTCTAATTTTAATCTTAAGAAGAAGAAAAGCCTGCATTTCAAAAAGTCAATTTTTCCGTGTTATCTTATGGGGAATGCAATTCATCCTCTGGAGTCGAACCCTGGACGTTTTTCGTAAATTTTCCTTCGTCATTGCATTTTTGCATCAGAGTAGATTATCTCTGCCAAATTTAAAGTTTATATCTGCATATTTGATCGAGTTATTTGCATTTAAAGTATATTCCAGGAATTGGACATATATATATATATATATATATATATATATATATATATATATATAATATAAGGGAAGATATCCGCAAGAAGTTGATAAAATGCTACGTATGGAGTATAGCATTGTATGGGGCAGAAACATGGACGCTAAGGAAAAATGACATCAAATACTTGGAAAGCTTTGAAATGTGGACTTGGAGGAGAATGCTGAAGATAAAATGGACAGATAGGATGAAAAACGATGAAGTGCTACGAAGAATAGGAGAGAAGCGAATGATTATACAGACTATCAGAAAGAGGAAGGCTAACTGGGTTGGACATTACCTGAGGAGAGAGAGTATGATTAAAGACGTGTTAGAAGGAAAACTAGATGGGAAAAGGGAAAGAGGTAGGAAAAGGTTTCAGCTGATAGACGATTTGAAGGGGAAAGAGAGTTATCAAGATATAAAGAGGACAGCGGAAAATAGGAGTATATGGAGAACCAGGTTTAACCAAGAATAATCACGGACCTGTCTACGGACAGACTACCTATGATGATGATATATATATATACACAGTCAAACTCGTTTATAACGAGCACGGTTGTAACGAGTTCACGGCTATAGTGAGCAAATGCTACCTCCAAGATAAGTTTACGAGCATTTACATACATTTATTTCACGTATATAACAAGCACGCTTCATGGATATATCGAGCAAACTTTGACCACTTCTTACTGTCTCAAACGCGGTGGAGGTCAGCCCCTTAAATCCTCATAGTGACCCAAAATATGTAACCTTGTGTTCTTGAGTCCAGCCTCTACACCCTATCCATCGGGGAGGTTAAAGACCGCGGCGTTGTTGTTAAAAAATAATCTCTTCGTCCAAACCAAGAATTCCCAACTTGCAGGTACAGTGGCACTCGTGGAGGTCCTTTGTCCTCTCCTCCCAACCCCCAGCTCTTTTACAGCCAGGAGGTTGTGTTTAGAAGGGGGTAAGGGGCTGAGGGCATGTACAATGGCGCCCACCCCCGTCGCTCAGCCGAATGCACCCAACACCCTTTCCCACGTAAAGATGGGAAATCCCACGTTTAATCCGTCTCCTCATTAACTCTTCCTGGAATTGGTATGCTCACAGTTTGCAAAGAAAGTTCGTAGCGTTGATCACAAAAATCAGTTGAGATTTTGCCCTTGAACGAGTAACATGTCTGTACATAAAAGGAAGTGTTTGTCTATTCGCGAAAAGGTTGATATTATTCGAGAGTTAGAACGTGGTAAAAAAATGTTGAAGTGTGTAAAAAATTTAATTTATCATCGTCTACGGTTTCAACCTTATGGAAAAACAAAGAAGCGATTTTATATGCACTAGAGAACAACCTAACAACGAACAAGAAAATGAGGAAGTGCGACTTGGGTAGTGATTAAGGATGCAGCTGTGAGTAAATTTTATATGTACGTATGTTTACTTTAAATTTTCTAGTTTATTCTCATTTTTAGGTTTTTTCATAAATTTACTAAATAACCTTTCTGTTTATATATTCACTTTTACTTCTTATGTCTTATTTCACCATACGCATGCATGCTTTTGCCTTCACGGATATTAAGTTTAACGGCTATTACGAGCAAAACTAAACGGTCCCGTGGCGCTCGTTATAGCCGAGTTTGACTGTATATATACTACACATTCAAAATAGAATAGTTTTATTTGCCGTTTGGCCATAAAAACCAGTCTTTTTGATAGCTGTTGAATTTATGGAATTTTTCGTTCAGATGGCACATTTTTAGGTGTTATTTACATTGAAAAGGAATGATACAAACAATATATTAATTACTATGTTATTTTAGGCTATGTAAGATGCATCCTGCTTACCTCCATCAGTGTAAGATATTTAATTGAATATAAAAAACAACAGACTTGTAGCTTTTGTGACACGTTTCAAGGAAAAAACAAGTAGAGGAAGTGGAAGAAGTAGAGGATGAGAGAATTTTAGTTAGGGTAATTAGGTAGAAATTATGGCCCTGCAAAGCTTTGAGATTGTTTGATTTTGAATCAGGAGTGAGAATTTGATTTGATTTGGTAGCATGGACTCTGATTTGATATTTTCAAATTTACCTTACTTCCAATAAACAACTTAACAATATCTCATTTCACAGCATTGCATGAGACAAGCATGAAGCTCTGTTCACAAAGAATTATTATCTAAGCTCTTTGCAATTATTTGAATGGATCAAGTCCTGGTATACTGTGCCACAGTTTCTCCTTTAGCCTTGCGTCAATCATCAATGGAAATTCTAGAAGCTACGCTCCCAGATATCAGGACAACAGCAGAGGCAACAACACTCCTCACCTTATAATCAGTTGTAAATATCAGTCTTATTGTACCTTGCATTTCTGTTCTCAAGGACGAATGGGGTGGGTACAAAAAATTTTTGCTTTCTCCATAAATAGTATAGGGGAAAGCATTGTTTTCATGAAAAAAATTGATTTCGAGATTTCAACAGAAATATGCATTTTGACCATTTTCTCGATGATGTCTGTGTGTGTATGTGACAGTTTTTTTGTGGGTGCTCTAACTCAAAAACTAGTAATCAGGTCAATGCGAAATTTTATATTTAACATTTTTATGGAAGTTGCAAGAACTGATTAGTTTTAGGTAAAAATCGATCAACTGGAAGTGGGTGTTTACTCTTGTTATTTATCCATTATTTTGAAATATTTGCTTTAATATTTGATATATGTAAAAATGTATTGGAATAAAAGTTGTAGAAAATTTAATTTTGTTTGAAACATTTTCCCATTATTATTATTTAAGGGATATCTTAAAAATAAATATTTTAGCTGCCACCACCACGTCACCTACCGACGTCTATCGTTAACAATTGATGCTTAGTTACGTCTTAGTAATGCTCCTTTATATTTTCTTAATTGTTGGAGCTTCGTGGCTATATCCAATATCAAAAGGCTATGGTTTGAGTTTATTTCTGTTCTTTTTAAAGTTTTTAAAATTTTCTCTCAGTTCCTTAACCACTTCCCTGATGGGTTTTTTTCCATTAGTGGGTCAAAAAATCATCACATTATTTTATTACCTTTTTCAATTACTTATGGGTAGGTATGAAAGGAAATGTAGTAATTTCTGTTGTTACAGTTTTATTTAGCAAAATATTTTACTTTTTTCATTGCCAATTGCCCTTATTTTCACATAAAATTATACATTTTCATTTCAACACAAATCATTAATTCATGTTATCTAAAATGCTATTTTTAATCATAAATACTAATACAAATATATTCTAAAATCAATTTCTACAATTATTTGCATATATACCGATTTTGATGAAAATCCGATTGGCAGACGCCATGTTATGAAATATGCACGAATGACTAGACGGACGGCAAAATAGATGGATAGAAGAAAGATTAGAAATGCTCCAATGATTGGCAGAAATGTTTTCTGATCTATTTCAAACATTCAATGAACGAATAATGTGTTATTATTTGCAAATATACTGATTTTGATGAAAATCCGATCGGCAGAAGCCACGTTATGAAATACACACAAACGGCCAGACGGACGGAAAAATAGATGGATAGAAGAAAGACTAGAAATGCTCACAGAGAACTAATATCCACATAAAAAGAAAGTAACAGATAGCTTGAGATAATATAAAAGATTTTCAACCACGCATTTATTCAATACTATGCATTCTTTGAAAATATTACGTTTTGTGTATGTAAAAAATACGAATAGATTTTAGTACTTCCACCTTTGATGAAACACCGAAGATAACCTCGAAAAAGCCGCCTAGAAACATCGAAAATCCCTTGTGTCCTCTGTGTGAACTGCTATGAGGTGACGAGATAACTCGGCCAGAACAAGGCAAAAGAGGAAAAAGAGGCATAGGACGAGTTAACTCGTCCGCGTCAGAATTTGCGCGACTTGTTGGGACGAGATAACTCTGCTGCATCAGGGAAGTGGTATATTTATTATCATGTAACCTATTTGGAATTTTTGGAAATAATACAGATATGGAGAAAGTCATGTGGTGGCCACATCAGATTTTTTAAAAATATTTGCTTTATTATTTGATTAATGTAAAAAAATATTGGAATAAATGTTGTAGGAAATTTAATTTTCTACAACCTTTGTTTGAAACATTTTCCCATATAATACATTGTTTAAGAGATATTTTAAAAACTAATTTTTTAGCTGCCACCACCTACCAGCAACTATTGTTAACAGTTGATGCTTAGTTACATCTAAGTAATGCTCCTTTTTGTTTTCTTAATTGTTGGAGATTCTTGGCTATATCCAATATCAGAAGGCTATGATATGAGTCTATTTCTGTTCTTTGTAAAGTCTAAATTTTTCTCGCAGTTCCTTAACATATTCATTATCATTTAACCTATTTGGATTTTTTTTGAAATATTACAGGTATGGGGAAAGTCATGTGGCGGCCACATCAGATTTTTTATTAACTTTTAAACCAATTGAACAAGAAATTTGATCTCTCTAAAAACTATCGACTGGCAGCAATATTCATTCATCTAAGATTTAAGCATGTTTTGTTTACTGTATCCCAGTCTATGAAAACGGCATTATTTCTGGAAGAGCTACTTTATGAATCAAATTCTAATGACATAATTCGCCAACAAATTGAAAAAGAAATTAAACAGGTATAGGCTCTGGTACTGAAACTATGCAGCCTGAATCAGAAACTGAAAAGGGTCTTCTAGACAGATTTAAAAAAAGTGCATGCCATACAAATAGAGAGAGTTTCAAAAAGGAGCAAAATTATCGAATCTTCCTTCTTGGAAAGATTTCAGTGCAAAGTTGATGGATGTTGTAGGTAACCGATAATAGGTCATGATTAGGAATGGGACGATCAGTTCCTCGGTTCTGCCAGCTCTCTCAAGAACCAAAATAATAATGATAAATTTATTAATTCAGAGATCATTACAATGATATAGGACAAGTCAAAAAATAAAATAAAATTACAGAAACATACATATAGAAGGACAATAAAAGGATTTGGAAAGCTAATCAATATATCTATATATAAGAACATAAGAAAATTAAAATACAGTTTACAAGAGTATATACGTTACAGCAAAATACGGTAATGACAAAAATAATTATATAAAAGTCTAGCCTATTTGATATCATTATTTAGATATTCACTAATTGAGTAAAACAATTTGCTAAGTAAGAAAGTTTTGAGTCTAGATTTAAATAATCCAGGCTCTTTAATATTCTTCAAGTCTTCTAGGAGATTGTTGTATAGACGAGGACCAAGTGAATTAGGACCCATTAATGCTTTCCTAGTTCTAGTAAAGGAAATATGAAGATTTTTAGATCCCCTGGTACCAAACTGATGGAAATCACAATTCTTTTCAAAATCACATGTTTTTTTAATAAACAACAGTAAGGTAAGAATATATTCACAAGGTATAGGGAGAATATTAAGACTACTAAATAAAGGGCGGCATGGACTTCTGTATGATTCATTAGCCATTAGATGTAATACTTTTTTTGTATCCTAAAAATTTTTATGGCAAGAGGGGATGACCCCCAAAAAATGATACCATAACTTATGAGAGAATAGAATTCTCCATAGTAGAGGCTTAAGAGCACCTCCATCCTGACTGTGTGCCTAATATTTCGCAATAAAAAGCAGATTGAGCTAAGTTTACTCGCCGGGCTATTGATGTGGTTTTCCCATGTGATATGTGAATCAATTATTATGCCAAGAAAACTTGAACAATCGACAACCGGCATGGGTTTCCCTCCCATCTCCATGACAGTATTTTCACAATATTTATTTACATGAGAGAATTGAATCACTTGTGATTTATCTGCATTCAATTCGAGAAAGTTATTTTGGCACCACTGACTCAGTTGTTGAATAATTAATTTACTATTGCTTTTTAAATGGAGAGAGGTTTTTGCTGAGAGAAGTACATTTGTGTCATCAGCATATAAAATTACGTTAGCACCTGGTATTTGATTAAAAATGTTAGGGAGGTTGTTTATGTACACCAAGAATAAAATAGGTCCGAGAACCAATCCCTGTAGAACCCCTATAGTCGCTATCCTTTCAGGTGAAACATATTTCATTCCATTTAAGTTAATTACTGTATGCAATGGTCTACTGCCAAGATATGATTTAATCCAATTGTTGGCAACACCTCTTATTCCTAGCCTATCAAGTTGAATTAGTAGTAGTTCATGGTTCGCATTATCAAAGGCTTTTGAAAAGTCAAAAAATAATCCAAGAGATTCCAATTTATTATCAAGTGCAGATAGAATGCAATTCACTGCATGAAAAATGGCAGTTGTTGTTGATTTATGCTGCCTAAAGCCATGTTGAAATGGAGATATTATTTTGAAAGATACAAAGTATGCAATCAATCATTTATAAAAAACTATCTCAAAAATTTTAGCAAATTGGTTTAGGATTGAAATAGGACGATAGCAGTTAATGTCATGAATGTTTCCTTTCTTCTTATAAACAGGAACTAATTTGGAAATTTTTAGGGGTGATGGAAAAATACCAAGCCTTAAAGATTCATTTATAAGTAATAGGAGGGGAGATTCTATTGCCTTGTAGCAGTAGCTTATAATGGAAATTGGTATCTCATCCAGACCTGAATAGTGTTTAGAGCCAGAATTTTTTACGATAGATTCAAGTTCCTTTTCATCAGTTGGGAAGAGAAACAGTGAATTGATCGAGTATGGTATATTATTATAAGCATCAGCATTTAGTGAATGAGTAATGGGCGGTTTGATAAAATGATCAATGAATTTAGGTGCTAAAATAGAAGGATCAGAAATAATCTTGTCTGTACTATCTTTAACTACAGGTATAGGGTGGTTTACACTTATGTTTTTGGATTCATTTATGATTTTCCAAATTTCACCAGTTTTATTAACAGCAGTAGACACTCACCTGCTATTGCATGTTCGCTTTGCCTCGTTTATCATTTTACGATAATGCCTCTTAAGCATTCTGTATTCTATAAGTAACTCATCATTAACTGTTAGTTTGCAGAGGATGTATAATTCTTTAAGGTAGAATGAGAGTTGTCTAATTTCATAAGTTATCCACTAATTGGATGGTGGTTTCTTGTGGCCTTTTTTCTTGCAAATTGGAAATGCTAAATTAAAATAGAATATAAATTTATTGTAAAAGTAATTGAATTTACCCTCAAAAGTTTCATCATTGACTAATCCTCCCCAATCTTTGGATTCTAACATGGCCCTAAATGACAGTATATTAGTGTCAGAAAATGAACGTTTATGATAGATAACATCTTTAGGGGTAACCCTGATATCAAATAAAGCTAAAATAGGAAAATGATCAGATATGTCTGATTTTATAACTTTGGTTTTAACAGACATGCTATCACTGTTGGATACAATGTAATCAATGAGTGATTTAGAGTGACATGTAACACAAATAGGTCCATCATTAGCAACATATAAATTAAAAGTGTTTAAAAGATTAAGAAGATCATATTTACTATCATTATCTATCAACAGGTTACAATTGAAATCCCCAGTAATAATTATAACTGACTCAAGGTCTAAATTATATAAGGAATCCAGGAGGAAACCAAGTTTATCTAAAAATAGTGGAAAATTACCAAGTGGTGACCGATAGAGTGTGGCAACAAAAATGTTATGAGTACCAATTGATAGATTAATTAATGAACATTCAAAGTCCCTCTCTTCAGAGAGATGCTTGTATGAAATATCCAGACATTGCACAGCAATAGATTCCTTTACAAATATAACTACACCACCATTTTTGAAGTTATGGCGACAGTAAATTTCAGCAATATAGTACCCAGGTAGTCTGACAGAATAAACCTCTTCTGATTTAAGCCAGTGTTCACACAGACAAATAATATGAGGCTTGTAGGAATTAGCTAATATTTCTAACTCATATAGTTTGTTTTTTATACACTGAATGTTAAGGTGAAGCACAGTTATTTTGAAGTCACTATTTCTGTTATTATTCACTTGCACTGCTGATGGGTTTGCTTGTCATGAAGACTTAGGATTGGAGGGACCATTCTGGAGTTTGGGGGATGGTTTCTGGAAAGTATTAGTAGTAGGGGTTGAGGATGTCTGGGGGATACTAGGATTAAGTGCAACTCTATTATTAGTATCTAAACGCAAATTTAGAAATCTAAATCGATTTAGCATAACGTTTTCAGGCCAAATTGAAGTGTCAATCACCTTATCCAGATTTTGAAAATCAGTGGAAATTTTGAAAGATGCATAATTGCCTCTAGGTTTCAGAGTTTCAAGGTCCACACTGATACTTATCTTCTTTTCTAAATACAATTTAACATCCTCCATTGTTGTATCTGGACTTAGATTCCACACATGTACATGCGCTCTTTTCACCACCGCCTTTCATGTACAGCTAGATGCTCCATCAGCTGTTCCGGTTTTGCACACCCTGCGCTGTTTCTTGTACCACACTTCTTCAAAGCTATCATTATCTCGAATGACCTGAGGAATGCTGCAGTTCTCATGATCTTTGGTGGGTTTGTGAACCACGTGCTCGGACGGGGCAGATGAGGGGATGGAAAAATCACTTTTGCACTCTGATGCGATTTTAGGATAATTACACCTAACCATAGTAGTTGTGGGAATAACAATAGGGGGATCACTTGGAGAGGATTCACACTTTTCTTCGATCTTGTTGGAACTCTTGTCGATGTAAACACTCTTGCCGTGTTCCGCGACAGTAGATGACTTTAGCGCACTAACTTCTTCGGTTAGCAAAACAATTTGCTTAGATTGGAGACTTATGGTCTCATTGTAAGTTTCTATAGAGTTTTTCAGGTCAGACACAGTGCTCGCAAACTCAACTTGTTGATTTAGAACACGTGATAAGAGATCTTGAAAATTTTGCAAATGGTGACCCTTTCCTACACGGCAATTATTACAAAAATAAGCTAACTCCCGCAAACTATTCATTGCATCCATCCAAACTCACAAATGACTTTGACTGATTCATTATTAAATACTTCGGAGCACTTCGCGCAACAATCACTACCTGTCGCGGCCATATTGAATGATAAATAACCGGAACCGGTTTCGATTCCCGGTCAAGTACAGGATATTTCTCCTTAAATGTCAAAATTTAATTTCAATAGTTTATAATTCAGTTCTTTGGTTCCAATCCTCATTTTAATAAAATAAATTATTGCATTTCCAAAGCAGACGCTAACCGGAAAGTGACCACCTCATTCCACCATATTTTTCCGTGACGACATTCAATTTTCAATACATATATTGATGGTGGAAGTTGTGCATTTACTACATTGTAAAACATATTTTTATTCTGGATGTGTTATCAGCTTCAAATGGGATAAGAAAGTCTGAATTTCCTTTATTTCACAGGGTAAAATAGCTTTGTAGCATGTACAAAAATCAGGACAATGAATCAGTTCAACAAATTATAGTTCTGCAAAAGTATCAATCAAAAAAATTTAATGATGGGTTCCAAACTTCCAGCATTCAATATTTGCTTTGTGGCTGTGTGGTTTTATAATGTAAAAATTCAAGCAATATCTTTAGTCAAATCCATCAGTTTGAAATGTTACTATAACTTATTAACAGAAATAAGTTTTATTTTGTTGTGGAGTAATTTTGAATAGATACTCCACAGATAATTTTTAAATTTAACTGATTTATTGTGAACTCGAACAGTAAAGCCATGTCGGACATTTGGAACAACTTAAGAATTGACAGTACAAATGACAAATATGCTATATGTATCTATTGTGAAGCTAGAATATTCCGTGGTATATCAAAAAGCACTTCTAACCAAAAAAACATTTCACTGCTCAATACAAGGCAATTTCAGCAAAGAGACCAAGAACCGAGAACCAGGATCAGATTAATATAACCGGAACTGGGAAAAAGTGGAACTGTCCCATCCCTAGTTATGATTATGATCCACTGTTGTACTGGAAAGGAGGCAGCAGTACCTATCTGCTTTTGACAATAGAGGCATGAGATTTATTGGCTATTCAGTCCACAAATTGTTCATCAGACAGAGTGAATTCAGTAGGTGGGCACATGATATTGCCTCTCCAAGCAGAAATATTGATCAAGGCTCGAAAAATACAGGCTTGCTATTTTAATTATTTGTTTAAACAACCCGAGTTTAGTTTATAGAGAGATTTCTTTTTCTACTTTGCAAGAACATTTTTGTTTCACTTCTGTACCATTCTTCCTTCTGATATTTATTTATTTGAAAAAGCCCAAAAACAGCACAAGGCCAATTACATTGGACACATAACAACGAAGTAACAAGAATAAAACAAAAGTAAAACTATTAAACAAAATAACTAAAACTCGAGCAATGAATACACAGAAGACATACATAGTACATCAATCACATGAAATCAGGGTAAGGAGCGAATAGAAAGACAAATAAATAGGGAGAAAGGGGAACGAAAATAGGCAACAAATCAAATATTAGGTTTAAATTGGAAGTTAGGAGACTTAGTGAAGGGGTCATAGTCAGGGAAGCGCTTCAGCAAACTATTACAAAGATCAAGAAGGCGATAGAGAAAGGAGCATTTAGTGATTGAGAGGCGAGGGGTAGGGCAGTGAAAAAGCTCATTCAATCGAGTAGAACGAGCGGAGACCCGGAGTGGAAATAGAGAAAGAAGCTCATGTGACCTAAAATTGCCATTAATCATTTTTGAAAATACTTATATGTCACTGTGAATGCGTCGATCAGTAAAGGATGGAATCCCTAGGGAGGTTCGTATCACACTGACTGAAGAGTTATGGAGAGGAGGGTGACAAAAACAAAGTATAATATATAATAAGTATAATATTTCTTTTTTTAGAAAGAATTATGTTGAGCTTTGTTCTCAGAAATATTAGTTTTATATTCATTACTAATTGTGTGCAGAGGCACCAGACTTGTAAATAAAAACTATTTTCTGTTTGATTTAAAATTTAACTGTCTATATACCCTGTAATCTATATCTGCACATTCGATTCAATTTGTGAGTTGATTTGATTAGAATATTTAGGGATGATTTGATTCAAAAACATTTTGTGATTCACAGAGCCCTAGTAGAAATATAACATTATTGGCTGAATTGAATAAATTATGGAGAACAAAAATGTCAAATATTGTACAGTAATAGGTACCAGTGTTAAAAATATTAAATATATCAAATGAAATTATTAACATCGACAATGATGAGGAGATCTTTTTGTATGCATTTTAGTTAACAGGAAACGTGTTCCAAACAAACTAATTTACACAAACATCTGATGTGAGAAGTTAAAATTAAATGCATACAAAATTCTGGTATTGCTAAAAAAATTCAAGTATTATCTAATTATGATGGTTTCAAAGTCTGTCTTTGCTTTTGTTTTTGTAGTTGAGTGCTTGGCTGGAAGAAGCTCGTGAAGGGCTTCGTGGTGGAGAAGAAGAGGAAGAAGAAGCACCTGAAACACTGGAAGCAGCAGAAAGACAGTTAGCACAGTGTGCTACACAACGGGATTCAGCCATTGATGCCTGTCTTCGTACCAGTGCTGAAGGAGAAGCTTTACTGCAAGAACTAAGGTTACATTATATTTTGTAAAATAATTTTGTTAAAAGTGATTTTTATTTGTTTTTCATTAATAAAAGATGTCCAGTTTAAATTTGGTTATGATGGCATCATTGTGACAGGACTGGCTAACGTCTGACTCCTGATTTTTGGGTCACAGATTCAAATGCTGCCCAGGGCATGCTTGTGTGTGTTTGTCATTGTTATCATCATTAAGCTCTTTGTAAAAGGTCATCTACGGCTGTTTATCATAATGGGGAAATGCATTTACATTTTAATGAGTGGGTATTAATTTTTACTTTGTCCACACAGTATAATCAAATTCGAGATTTCAATGGAAATACATGTGTTATGGTCCCCTGAATACATTTTCACTATTTTCTTGTTGATATCTGTGTTATAGGAACGTGGTGGGTACTCTAGCTCAAAAAATTCTTATCAGATCAGCATAAAATTTTATATATAAGATTTTTATAGAAAATCATGGTCTGATTAGATTTTGGTTTAAATTGGTCAACAGGAAGTGGAAGTTTATTATTGTCATTTTTCTGTTTTTGCCAAGTGTCTCCTATTCAGCTTTATTAATATAAATATTTGTCATTATCAAAGTTGTCAATATAATTTTCTATAACAGTGATGCCGGCGCCACCAATGGTATTTTTAATCATGAATATTTTGCACAATATTTTGACCATAGTAATAGGATGGATGCCCATCAATATTTTGTTATCTATAGCAACAAATAACAGTTTTGCTTACTTGTTTTTTCAGTCTGAAAAGTGATCCAAAGAATTTTTCATTGTGAAAATTATACAAACTGTTTAAAAATTATTATTGAGTGTAATTGCTGATAGTTATTCTTGAGGAAGCTGTTGTCAACAGCAGCGGAGGAACTACAAATTTGGCACCCCCATGAAAACAATTTTTGGGCCCCTTCATACCATATCTGCCTGAATATAAGCCGATGTTTTTTGTCAAAATCTATCATTAAAAAATCACCCCTCGGCTTAAATGTGAGTCAGAGAAAAATTTTTTGGGTTAGGGTTAAATCTCGTAGTCACCCATAGATGGCAGCACATCTCTCATTGCCGTCGCGTTCAAATGATGGCACTATATTTTTCATAAAGTAAATATTTGACCTATGACGAATATTAATGAATAAATAATAAAGCTAGAATATTGAATTTAGCATTACCTGTGTTTTATTAATGTTGTTACATGTTCTTATGTTTCTAAATGCTATTGGATATTTTCTTTTGTATCATTAAGAATACTTAGCAATTTGTGTCATTTTTCATTAGCCATTAAAAGAAATTCCTATTAGTTTTACTTGGCTATTGTAGTTATTGCTATAGCCATTGTAATGTTTGTAGGCATGTTAAAACCCCATTCATAGAATATATTAAAATTGCGTACATTGACTATGCAGACGATTATGCAAAATGTGATGATGGCTTTTGATGCTCAACTGTTTGAATTTTGGTAAATAAAGAGACATCTGCTCCAAAAGTATGAGCAACTGCGTGAACTGCAAAACTCGGCTGATAATAAACAGTAAAACTTTACATGGAATGTATATATGTAATTATTAAAATGCAATTTCTTAAGGCAGTGTAAATGCTAATTTCATTGGAAATAGACTTGGATGAAAAATTACCTTGATAAGGTCACTATTGCTTTATTTGACCTTAGGTGAAAATGATGAAATTATCATCAATGAATGTGGAACATTATTCAACAACGCAAAATTATTAATTGCAGTAATATTTCAAAATGTCAACAACTAAACCATTTCCTACTTTTCCTTCAATCTCAAATAATCTATTCTAGGCTGTGCATGCATGCCTGTTAAACTTCAGCATAAAATCTACGAAATTTACTTTTTTGCCAAAAAATGGTGGATATTTTTGGGTCAGCTTAAATCCAGGGTCAGCTTCTATTTGGGCAGTTACGGTAATTTGTCTTGTTTAATATAATATATAGATGTAGATGGAACTGCAGGACCCCATTAATCTATCGTCCCCCTTGCAGTTGCTGATTCTGCACTATTATAGTTCCACTACTGGTCAAGATCAACTTGTAAATACTATTGCAATCATATACACTACTCTCTATGGTGATAGTTTTGCTGGCCACATCAGATTCTTTATTTTCTATCTAAAACTTAGTGTATTTTGAAAATTGTCTCCATTTTAGCTTTTGTGGTATCTGTTATTAATAAAAGTATGGATTCTGTCTGTCCACTGAAGTGAACTTTTTTTTCTGTGGAACAGAAATGGTGGACTGACTGCAGAAACGGATTCAACTGGTTCAGTATCTGCTGTGGAATCAGCATTAGATAGACTTAGCAAGCAGCGTGAAGAGATGGAACAACTTTGGGCAAATCGGAAACACAGACTTGATCTCTGTCTTCAGTTACGTCTATTTGAAAGGGATGCACTTGAAGTAAGATTTTATAAAGCTGTTTATTTTTGTCCTAATGTGTTAATTTTGTTGTCTTTTCTTACATGAATCTGAATAGTAAACCTGAGTTTCCTTGATCAGCTCTTTCTTTATTGGTATATATATGATCATACAGTCATACAGTATTAGGATGTATGACTCGTGTCACCATTCTGTTGAACTACACACCACCAAGTTAATTTCTCTCTATGCTAGATGCCCTAAAATTCATGAACAGTATTTATATATCGCTCTGATCTCACTGTTTCCATGAAAAAGAAATGTCTTATAACTCTATGGCAGCTTACAGCTCACTAAACAATAATTATCTCAATGTTATGGACTTTTGTAAATTGCATATGATTGTTCACTTAGCCATAAAAGGGTATTTTATAAATTAAAATAACCACAGACATGAAGCTATGCTTGATCAATAAAAAGCATGGCATCCAGAACACCAAGGTCTTTAACAAGCATAAGAAACCACTTACAGTAATTTGTGTGCTTCTCTGTTTGGTTCCAGTAACTGTTGCGCTGCATGAATTTCATGCGGATAAAAGTTAAGTGTCTTTAATGCACTCCTTTGACTAGAAAAAGTGTACGTTATAGATCCCCATACTCTAGACCAGGAGTCAACAACCTTTTCTGCATGGCGAGTCACATTTGTAGTTGTGAATAATTCAGAGGGCCACATAGGAAGTCACGAGAGCTTCGGCGGGGTGGATTAGTGTTTACATCTGAAGTTATCTAGAGATTCTGTGTTCTCATATTAGTAAAAATTGAGTAAATAATTTAATAGTGTTAAAACTGTACCATAAAAGGTTTTGAGACTATTTTTACTGAACAAATGCAAAATTGTCTATGTTAAATTTTACCGATCACTTTTTCATCATGGCTTCATGGGCTGCAAAAAGTGCTCTCGGGGGCTGCATCCAGCCTGCAGGTTGTAAGTTGCTGACTCCTGCTCTAGATGAACTAAAGGCAAGAGTAAGAGATGTGTTTGATAGTATCTCCCAAGAAGTTGTACCCTGTGTTGGAGATTATGCTATGGAAAGTATGTACCATATTTACTTGTGTACTGCGTGCACCTTTTTCTTCTAAATGTCGGTAAGAAAAAGGGACTGCGCGTCTTACATGAGGATTTCAGAACAGGTTATATAAATTGCGAGTATTGATAGTAAATTCACTGCAACATGCTTGTGTCTACGTTTATACTCGCAGAAGACAAAGAATTCTACCAAGTATTTTGGCAGTTGAGATGACATATTTTTATAATATTAAAGCTGTACCATTTTAATTAAGTTTTAAGTTTATTATTTTTACTCAAAATAGGCAGTTCTGTCAGTTTACTATCAATTTCTACCTTTACTTTTTCCGGAATAAGTTTGCATCTGGTATCTGTGTTTGCCAAATTCATTATGAGCCCTTATTGCTCCTTTAACATAAGAGAGTTAACTACTGAGGAGGAGATTTCTGCTAGCATCGGCATAAAGAGATCACCCAATAAATTGCATCATGCAAATAGGAGGGATAAGATGCTTAACTTGGGTGGACCTTGTTTCAGGGAATAGGGGAAGAGGCTGACTATTTTTATTAAATTCCGATGTTTACTTTTTCTGGCATGGATTTATTTTTATCCCTCTGAATTGGCCCAAAAATAGGGTTATGCATGGTACACGAGGGCATGAGGTACATGAGTAGATAAGGTATATTTATTCAGCATGGTAGTGCTCATCTTCAATGTTTGATTTGAATTTTTTTCATTAAATATATTTAAATGACAACAACGCTGTTCATAGAAATTCTTGCATTTCTCTGTGAGTTACTATATCTTGAGATATATTAATTTTTCGGGGTTCTCGAATAAAAACATCACCCTGTATAAACCCTTATGTACTGTATGTAATATCACTCAATCAATGTGTGACAAGTTTAATAACATAATACCTTCATTCCTCAGACATAGGATTTCACTTTCTCTCGGCACCAAGGAATCTAGTGGCAACTACAGTATGAATGTTATGGTACTTGTTTCTAAATTGTCTTTAAGTGCTAACATCTTCAAGATTTTCAGAACTATTTTCGTCATTCTTTAAGACATTCACAGTCAAAGACCCTTATTTGCATCCTATAAGGTCCAACCAGTTTTTTCTGTTTGGTTCTAATACTTAATTTTTTTGTTACTTATGCCGCTTTTCTGCTAAATAAAATTTCATTCTCTGTTCCACGTTTCATTTTCATTACTGTAATATTCAATAATAATTTTAAAAACTTTTTGCAAAAATAGTATTCATGTTTTATTTTGGTTGAAGTTAAATTATGCAAATGTTGCATGTCATGGGCATATATTTGCATACAAGGTGGCCCCCAATTAGAGACAATCTCACCACTGACAGCTGTAAACATTAAAACTATACAGTTACTTTCATTTTATTCCATGTTCATATGTCAAACATTTTTGTTTATGGACAGTTTCACAATTTCATTTTAAATTGTTGCAGCTTGTTTATTTTTCTGTTTATCTCTTAACATTCAAATCACTGGAAACTATTTCTTCTTAGGTGTCATCTCAGCTTGAGATGTGGTCTGAAGAATTGCAGGGAAGGAGTGGTGAGCCTGGAAGGGCTGATGCTCCGCAAGCAGAACAGCTTTTGAGAGTACACAATGAGAGTGTTTCTCATATGCAGAACACGACATTTCAAGTTCTCCAGAGAGGCCAAGAACTAGCCCAAGTTAGTATTCATTGATTCTTGGTAACTTATCTTTTTGTATTCTAGTTCAGATGTTTGGATTTATTCCATGAATCCTCTTCTTTTTTGTTATATTTTAATTTGTCTTAATTTCCTGTGCTATTCAGTTTTTGTCTGGAGTATCTGGTTATTCACACTTCATAATATTATTAGATATGGTAAAACCTAACCAATCTCCCATACTTGGGACAAGGAAGTTTTAGAATTTTCTGTCATCCAAATAAGTTATCTTTGAAATGACGATAATCTCATATCAAATACATAGCATTAGAATTTAACAACATTGAATAAGGAAATGTGAAATATCAAATAGTGAATAATAAATAAAGTAGATTTGTCATTTAATGTACTTATCAAATTATCATCTTTTCCTTTTCTAAATTGTCAAGTGTTAAGTTGAGGGATACTATAACTTTACATTGGCAGTGATAAGAGTGAGGGAATAGGTGGATTGTCTGGGTTTTGAGAGTATACTTTTAGTTAGAGGTTCCCAACCATTTCGTTGTGGTGAACAGCAAGTTATCTTCTATTACACCAAGTTAGCACAATCATACCTTAACAAAAATAGAAATAATTACAAATAAAATCAAGCTAATGTCAAAATTATTGCTAATGTTCTTAGTACTTTTAGAAAGAAAACAACAATACTGTATTTACTCGGGTATAAGCAGCACTTTTTTACCAAAATCTTCATTTGAAAAATGAAAGTGTGGCCTATATGCGAATATGAAGCAAAAGAATTTCAAAATAGGATATTCTGAAAATAATATTTCGATTTTCAGTTTTATATTATTTTTGGTTAGAAGCCATTGGATAGATCTTGTGATTTCCTCTAGTATGAGCAGAATCAACATCGTAATGATATTTTCAATACATAGTATCTTTTTGCAACATTTGATGTGGCCACCTTGCCTGATTATTACTTCTAGATTCTTGCGGAGCAAACAATGTAGTCTCGAGGTATTTGATTGATTAGATCCAACTCAGCACAATTTCAGCTCAAACACCAGCACTCATCATTGCATGATTTAGCGACTTACCAAATAATTAAAATATCTCTTAACCACTTACCTGGCAAGTTTTTTTCTTAAAAAAATGTTCCAAATAATATCATATTTTTTATTTTAGTTTCAGATAGATCACAAGGATTCAATTAAGGAGATTTATTCGTTTTAAAAAATGGAATATTAAAAATTTTATTCAACACTGAAAAAAATATGATTTAACAATCAGAATTTCCATTTTTGCTAGTTTTGTTTAAAAATAGTTAAACTAATCAATAACTATGTTTAAGAAAATGAAATTACATTAACAATTTTGTTGTAATAATGAAAATTTTACTATCCTATAAATATATTATCTATTAATTAACAAAAAAACGTAATACACATAAATAATAACTACTTTTAAATTTAAATTTTTGCACTGGTATGGTATAAACGAAAACAAGATACAACACATAATGGTACATCACAAGTCGGGCAGTAATACCGACTTTCTTTTCTCACTCCCCCCTGCTGTCACTCTGCCGACTGCACAATCCAGACTGCCAGGTTAGGTTCTGCTTCTTCTCAGTAGGCAGTATAAATTCAGGAAAGTGGCTAACTGAGAGGCGAGTGGGATGGAAATGCACCGATGCTCACCCTACCCCAGGGGATATAATTTTGGGGTGGTATTTCTCTATTATTTCTTCAATCAGAGTCATTCTGAAATCTAAATGAACTTTGCTCCCCCGTTTTATTATAGGGAACATAAGAATTCCAAATTTAAGGAGATGGAAAAATATCTTGTAATATTTTTCTCATTTCCTTGGGTGGGCATAATTGGCTAGGTGCTGGTCCACCCCGTCCACTCCTCCCATTGTGTCATTGTAGTCAATGATGACCTTGGGTTTAGTCTTCTCTTTCTCTCTTGGTTCAACTCTTACTATTTCACCATTATGAACCATGGAGAGAAGGATCATGAATCCTGCATCTTTCCATTTAACAATCACAATTTTCCTCCATCGATGTGTGACTGCTTCACCTTTTTATGACTTTTTATTTTCAAATTAGGTGGTATATCTTTTCATGTTGCATGCACTGTGCCATATGTGTCTGTAGAATTGGAAACTAATAACTTGGTCAATTGCGACAAAGTGTAATAATTATCTGTTGTTATGCAATGTCCTTTTTCTAAAAGAGGTTTTATCAAACTCATCACTACTTGAGTCATCATAGGAAGGTTTCCATAGTCCTTGTCTAAAACTCCCTTTTCCCATATATATAATCAAAGAACACACGTAGCCAGATTTTGCTTCAGACATCATGAATGTTTTAATTCTGAATCTTACCCTTTTACAGAATGTATTGGACCCATCCCAACCTTCCTTTCAATACTTAGGTCCCTCTCTGAGATGCACATTTTCCAAAATGTTCCTTCTAGATCATGGAGAACAGGCCAGATTTTATTTAACTTAGGATGTGGGTGAAGTTCTTTATTGTAAGATCCATTGTCACTAAAATGTAAACATTGTCGAATTCTTAGAAATCTTCTGTAGGACATGGTTTGTCCAAAAAATGGACTATGAAGTATTGGTCTTTTCACCCGATAATGTTCCGGATCATGTTTTCTGACAATACTTGGCATAATTACAATTGCCAAAAAAAACCCGAATTTCAGGACTGGTCGTGGGTTGCCACTGTTTTTCTGCGCTGGATGAGGTGGATGGTTTTCTGCAGAGTGACTGATTTGCATATCTGTTTGTTTCATTAACAATTAACGAAACAAGTTCTTCATAAAAAAAGTTAAAAAAACTGCAGCATGCCACTATCTGGGTTAACTTCAAAATTAATTGATGACTGACTTACAAAAGGAAACCTAGGTGGGGCAGGAGGGAAAGCACCTGAAGTGTTCTCTTCTTGCCAAGTTGTGTCTTCCATTGACTCCATTACATCTTCTGAATCGGATGTTGACTCCTCTTTGGAATAACTTCATTCCGAGCCTGATTCTTCTATAGGGAAGTCTTCAAAGTCATCGATGTCTTCCTCTTGACATTCCTTTTTGGAGTACGTAATTGAATGAGTTAACTTCAAAATAACCAAAAATTGGAATAAAAACAAAAAAGAAAACTGTAACGAAGCACCAACGCAGTGGTAGGTGTTGTATTTGCTCTAGAGCTCAACAAATAACTGAGGCAAAAATCTCTACAGTCCCTGATAGTGAAAGGGTTCCGCCACATCTATTGAGGGAACAACATCTGGTCAAATACCGTTACTTAGGAGCGGCTGCTCTGAGCACCTGGAAGAATATTCCAGGAACTAGAATGAAAACCTCGAGGTAAGGCCAGCCTGAGCTATGGGTGAACCGGGCAGCTGCCCAAGGTGCCAAAGTTTTGGGACACTATCCTAATCATTTATCTCTGCATTACTTGCGTGTGAATAAATATTGAATACCATTTTATATCAAGGAACAGATTAGAATCTTGATGGCATTCCTTTTAGCTTTTCATTATCAATAATTTTTAGAGAGCGATGAATAAATTAACACATACTTTGTAAATTTCTACCATACATGCACAGACATCGAGAAAATAGTGAAAATGCACTTCGAGGACCTTAAAACATGTATTTCCATTGAAATCTTGAACTCGATTTTTTTCCCAAATACAACTTTCTCCTATGCCATGTATGGGGAAAGTAAAAAAGCAATAATTTTGGTGCAGGTGGGCAGTCCCTTTTAATTATACAAAATCAATATTTTTCTTATTTTATTTTTGATCTGCAGAGAAAAATTACTGGTCAGGCAATTTGAGTTTTGTCCTCTGCCTCTTACCATGCATACAGAACATGTTGTATTTCTGAAGGTGACTGTGGTTCATCCAATAGAACTGGTTTCTGAGAGTTGGTGAAAATGTGCCATCCCTTCCCTGCCATCTGGCCTGTGAAGGGATTCTATCAGGTCTATGCTATTCCATGAAAACTGACATCTGTTAACAAGTTTGTGATTTTTGAGCAACCAACACACTTCAAAAGGCAGAGGAAACCTCTACTTGTTATGACAAAATATTGCACTTGTTATAACTGAAGATTTTTCCTATGCTGTATTTAAATGACTATTTTTAAAACTCTCTTAATAGCAAACTTATTGTTATATTCTGTACTCATCAATAGACTTTCATTGTAACTACATATTTGCTGGTTTATTTAGAATTTAAAGGTTTATTGTTGTATATCTTAAAAATTTTCATGAAAAGAATGTTACAAGATTTGCTAATTGTTATGATGCGATGCATATAAAATTGGAGATTATGAAATAGTTTTCCCAACATTTAGACCAGTGGTTCTCAAACTTTTTTGTCTATGACCCAAAATTTGAAATCACATTTGCCTTGTGACCCAATTGGTACCGGTACCTAATCAGCACCCCAGCAAATCACCATAGATTTATTCGCATAATATTAAATAAAACATGAAAAAAATGGTAGACACAATCGCTGAATTTCCTCCAATTTTATTTTTTCTCTATAAAGATCAATTTTTGAAATGTGTGCATGAAAAACAAAATGGGACCATTGGATCAAGGCATTCCTTCACTGAAATTTTAGGAAAGTCTTCAAATTTTTTTAGAACAAAGAAAGCTGCAAGCACTAATTTACTTGAAATTACCTAATAAAAATATAAACATCACTGTTTGCTTGACTGATTGATAATGCAAGCCCCTCGTCTTTAATGGCTTCCATTATGCATTTGCACCTTCGTGATCAGCTGATCCAATCTTGGTTTAATATTGATGGAAAGAGCACAGTGAGTTCATGCTGAGAATCAAGTTTATTTCTTGCCTCTCTTGATGGTCCTTTACATTTATTCTTGCTAGTATCGAAAATTGGGACTCGGGGTCATCTATGACCCATCATAAGGCCTCCGCAACCAGGGGCAGACTGGTAATACGGGCGATTAGGTGATCACTTGATGGGCCGGTGCCCATGAGGGTCGACTGGGTCGGTATGAAATTGAAATATTATTATTGTATTACTATAATAATTGGTTTAAATGTAATAGCCCTATTATAAACAAATTTTATTACCATAATTACTTGTGTACCGCATGCAACTTTTCTCCCAAAATGTCGATAAGAAAAGGGGACTGCGCATCTTACATGAGGATTTCTGAACATGTTCCATAAATTGCGAGTGTCGATAATAAATTCACTGCCACACGTTTGAGTCTAAGTTTATACTCGCAAAAGACGAAGAATACCACAAAGTATATGCGCGGAACTTGTTTCAGAGAAGGGGAGTCTGTGAAGAGGCCGACTTTTTTTAATATGTCAACTTATTTTGGCACGAATTTATTTTTTCCCCTCCGAACTGGCCCAAAAATAGGGGTGCGCATGGTACACGAGGGCACGCGGTACATGAGTAAATACGGTATTTTGATTAAAATAGTTGAGTGATGCTATTCAATATATTTGCATCCATATTTTTATCGATGGGATAATGAATTCTTACAGTGATTAAAATATAATTTAAAAAAATCGGGCCGGTGGCACAGTCGCCCGGGCCGGTTTAGTATTGGCAATCCACCCCTGTCCTTGACCCATCATAAGGCCTTTGCGACCCAAGTTTGGTTTGGGAACCTCTGAATTAGACAAAAATGAGCATAATATGCACCTTTGACATTCTGTTCCATTCAAATGTTATTCATTTGTTCCAAAATGAATTTCACTCAGGTTTCAAATTTATTCAAGCATTTTATAAAAGTAATTCTGTCATAGTTATGCAGTGGGCTAATGTATAAATGTTTTATTTAATGTTCCATATTATTGATAAACTTGGTTCTTATTTCTATAGATGCTTGAAAATTCAAATGTACGGCTGATGTCTGATGGTCAATACTCAGCACAAACTCGTGTACAAGTTCTGTTGGAGTTCCTTCATGAAAGAGAGATGGATGTAGAGGATTTGGCTGAGGTGAGGAGAGTGAGATTAGAGCAGTGTCTTCAGCTCTGCCAATTCCAGGCCGATGCTAGTCAGGTAATTCTTTTGTGTCAACTTTTTATTTTTTATATTGACCTAGTAATGGCATATTATTGATTAGTAACAGCCAAAATTTAGATTTACTTCCTAGAATGCCTATTACAAAATCTCCAGCACATACATTTAAGTATTTAATTTAAAATGTGTTGCAACAAATGTTTTAATTTTGACAATTTGATAGTTGAAATCGGGCTCAAGCCTTAAATTGAAAAAATGTGTAAATTTTAATTGTATAAACTATTTATTTAGCCAAAATTTGATAATAATTAATTTATTAAAGGTTGTTCGCTGGATTAGAAATGGAGAGGAAATGTTGATGGCTGGATTCACTATTCCTAGTTGTCTACAGGAAGCTGAACAACTCAAAAAAGAACATGAACAGTTTCAGGTGGCTATTGAGGTAAGCACCTATGCACCCTTAGAATAATATTGCAATGTGCCTATAAAACGTTAAATTTTAATTTCACCTTTTTAAATTAAAAAATACTTGAGGTTTACCCATTGAAAATCAATGGGAGTGTTACATTAATTTCAATTCACCCAGAAAGTGAAGCGTTTGAAATGTATTACAATTGAATACTTTTTCTACTAATACTGCTGAGTATTCAATAAGGTGAACAGTTGTATAAAACTCCTTCAGCCAAAAAATTGTAGGGTAAGCCCTATGCATTTCGCCCACTAAGTGGGCATCTTCAGGGGAGAAACTGCCTTGGCAGTGAACAGAGTTCAACTGCGACGAAGTTAGAGGAAAAGTTTATAACGAAGTCCGAAAAACATTTGAGGATCGAAAAGAATTTTGTGCGTCAAGTTCGGTCAATTTATATAAAGTTTTGTTAAAATCAGTGTCTGTGTTCATAAGATTGTATCTGTTTTTATAGATATGCAGATTTTCTAACGAGTTAAGTGAATGGTTGGCTGAAGTTAACACTGTTAAGTCCTCTATGTGTATACTGTGTCCATTTTCGAGGATATGAGTGGCTACGCTTGATTTCTCAAAACGATTGTGTTTGTAATGGGCTAAGTGTTCTTTAAATCGTGTTATTAGTTTTCGTCTAGTTTGTCCTATGTACATTAAATTGCAATGTGAACATAGTATTTTATAAATTCCGGACTTGTTCAAATTCTCCGTTCTGTCCTTGGTGCTATCCAGTAAATTTTTCAAACTATGTGGGTTCGTGTATGTTATTGTGCAATTCTTATGTTTGAAAATTTTATTCAAGCCCCTGTTTAATATGGGACAATACGGTAGTTTTATATATTTGTTGGCCTTATTGTTGTCAAGTTTGAAAGTGGTGGAGTTGGACAACGTTTTTTTAAGATTGTGTTTCCTTATTAATTTATTGATTAAATTGGGATCAAAACCAAGTTTCTTTGCAGTTTGTTTTATATGTTTGAGTTCTTTAACATATCTATCTTTGTTAAGGGGGATGTTGCACAATCGGTATGTTAAGAATTGGAAAACAGCTGTTTTTTGATTCATAGGATGGAAGGAGTTATTTGGAATATAATTGTCAGTATGTGTTGGTTTCCTGTAAATATCAAACTCTATTTGTTGTTGGTTATTGATGATTAGTAAATCCAGAAATGGTAATGTATTGTTCTCCTGAAGTTCAAAAGTGAATTTTATGGATGGATATATGTTGTTTAATTGATCCACAAAGTCTTCTACTTTTTGTTTTTTTAAATGAAAAATTGTAAAAATATCATCAACATATCTAAACCAACTTTCAGGAAAATAATGGAATTTGTCTTTGCAAGTCTTTTCAAAATGTGACATAAATATGTTAGCTAAAAAGGGGGATAAAGGGTTTCCCATGGAGGTACCTTGTGTTTGCTGATAGATTTCGTTATGAAATTGAAACACAATCATAGCATTTTGCTAACATATGCTCTTTGCAAATAAAACCCCACAATTGGCACATCTAAATGGCACTTTATTGTCCTTAGTTCTAGGGCAAAATTTGCATCTTCCTCTCGAAGGTCCTGCTACAAAAGATGGGCCTTCTTCCGTAAGTCCCCCCCGTTGAATGTGAATGCGCTTTCGGAGAAATCTTGGTAGAAACTGTGGGATCTCAAAATTTGTAGCTCTTTCACTAATTCTGTAGATAGTACTTTAAGATGTTTCGCCTCATCATTTCATTTTTAACATTTTGTTTATACAGTATGAAAGCATTGATGGCGGCAACATTAAAAAAAAAACAGCTAACGACCACCTTTTCGTTCTTCTGCCAACATTATAAATGTCACAAAACTGGTCGCATGTATTGACTCCCACTTTTGTTGCATTGTACATTGTTATTATTTTGGATTTTTGGAGATCTTGGGTGCTGTCGTCAATTTTATCATCGTGAAGCATGGTTGACATAAGTATCACAGATCTGTTTTTCACTGGAACATAGGAGACTATTGTGATATCTTCAATGAAACCGAAAATGCAGCTTCTAATACTTCTGTCTCTTTTTGGAAGAAACTCAGGTGGAATTTCTTTTTTTTATTTTTATGCAGTGCCGACAAGCATCAACTTGAACTCCGACAGAAGTGACTTAGCTAAGGGGACACTTGTGTAACAATTATCAGTGGTAATGTTTCTATTCGTTCCTTTTATTGGCATAAATAAACATTTCAGCACCTGATCAGGCTTATTACCTGTTGCGTATGATCCTTCTGGTTGTACATCCACATATATTTCCAATTTCTGTAAATAAAATTTTTTCGCATCCACTAATGCAAAAACTTTTATTCCGTGCCTTTTCGGTTTTTTTTTTCAGAATATACTGTTGAAAGTGGCACCCACCTATGAAAGAAATCAGTTACTCATCAATCGTTACATATTCTGTTGGGATGTATGCATTTTCAAAGATTGCTGACAATATTTGAATAAGGTCCCTTATCGGAGAAAGCTTATCAGTAGGGTATGGATTTTTTGGGTTTAAAAAAAATTTCATTCAGAGGGTAAATATCGGGTTTTATTTTTTTCCTTTTCATTCTGGTTAAAATCGGGTATAAATAAGTTACAAATTTTTTGAGGTTATTCGTGGCATGAGCAAATCAAGGAGATTCAGAGTTACAAAGTAAGCTTACGAATAAATAGTTTACAAATAGAATAAACAGACTGGTAACAAACATCTCAGACTGAACTCAAGTTCTGAGGTGCCTACAAGTGCCAGAATAGAAATTCTGTGACAAAATCTAAAAAAAAATATTGTTTAAAGAAAACTAATAATTTCGGATTTTACCCGAAATTTAAAAAAGGCTATCGGAGGGTAAAAATTGGGTAAAAATCAGCTAAAACCGGAAAAATCCATACCCTATTTATCAGTTCCTTTACGCACTTCTTGGGTTGTAACCTCGTCAAACCTTATGCATCTCATCAAGAAAAGAAATCTTTTTGGTGTCATAGTAGTAAAGTATTATCAATTTTGCCATCCAGTACTAAATAATTTGAGAAAAATACCGTACACAAATGATAAGTGACAGTTTGGACTGATGTAGAAAAGAAAAAACAATAACAAAAATGGGAGATACATAACTTAGAAAAACTGTCTGATATACCTAGTTTTATGCAATGTATGTACACTTTCTATTCATCCACTCAATCCCGTGTAAAAAAATTGGGAAAATTGGGTTACTGTCAATAATGAGGGGAGAGCTCTACGGTAGCTGGGCATAAAATTCATTATCATAATGCCAGTGTACACTATATAGCTAGTTTTTGAAATATATTGTTTATGTCATATTGTTCATGATATCAAGCTATATATAGAGATAGATTTGAGTTGAAATTGCTCAAGCCACTTTTGAGAAAAATCGACTTTTTTTAAAATCGACAGGAATGAACTACCCCCCATTCTTGCTATATATGTTACCTATCAACATTATATATACAGTAGAAGCCCTCTTAACCAACCTTCGCTTAACTGACTTGCCGTTTTAACTGATGTTTTATGCCCCTAGGTCTGAAAACTGAAATCACAGTTAAGTGCGACATTTTACATAAAAATTACTAGTTTAAAACAGTTTAAACCATTCCTTTCACTCCGCAACAATGTCATGAGTTGTCTCTTATGCTAAAATGTTTCTCATTACATAGTAATCCAGTCTAGTATGCATCTGCTGTCAGTTGTCCACACAGTCTGCTGTCAGTTGACCCACATACTAGTAAAGTTCATTGTTATTTTAGTTAAGATATTTAATCAATATTAAATTATATATATATATATATATATATATATATATATATATATATATATATATATATATATATATATATATATATATGGATGTCAACAAGGTGTTGGGATGAGTTGAGTTCTCTCTCTGTAGCTGAAGAAGGAGTAGTTCCGAAAGCTTTACGTTTGTGATGTTTCTGTGTTTTTGTGTTATTTTACGTGTGTCGCTTCGACATCCCCGGGGCCTCGCCAACCTGAAGTCGTCTGATTGGTGAGTGCTCACTGGGTTTCCTCATCCCAACACCTTGTTGACATCCATATATCTATTTTACCTTTCCTTTTCCGTAAGTTGTTATATATATATATATATATATATATATATATATATATATATATATATATATATATATACACACACACAAATGTTTTCCTCAAGGCAGTCCCTGCCTGGAGATCCGATTGGGGGACTATTTTACCTCCGGATTGTTTTACCTCAAGAGAACTCATATTGTCCAACCATATAATCATTACTAGGGATTGTAATGTGGTAGTTTCCCTCTTGCTTTCCACATCGCAATACTGTAGCCGTTCAAATCGTCCTGATCACTCCTACAGCTGTATTGGATATAGACCCAACCAACATCATTTGTTTTCGGCTCTATACCATACTGACAGTACTGCTGCCTACTGCCATGCACTGATGATAGTTTTTTTTTAAATAAAACCTCCATTCAAGGGGTTTGAACCCCCAAAATTTGCAATAGAAAGCCGACACGCTAACCACTACACCATCAGTGCCTTGAGGAAAACATTTGTCGAAAGTAATTTATGAATAGGGACTTGAAACGTAAGAACTATGAGAAAAGCAGGAAAGCTAGAGAACTTGAAAGAAGAAATGAGAAGAAATAGAGTTGACATTATAGGACTAAGTGAAACTAGATGGGATGGAGAAGGACAGTTCGACTCGAAAGAATTCACGGTAGTTTATTCTGGAGGAAATAGTGGGGAAAGGGGAGTAGCTCTGGTACTTGGGAAAGATATGATGAAAAGCGTGACAAAGATAATAGCAACGAACGATAGACTGATGGCAATAAAGCTAAAAGCAGCCCCAGTGGACATGCTGATAATCCAGGCATATATGCCAACGTTAGCTCATGAAGATGAAGAAATCGATGAGATTTATGAGCAAATTAATGAAATTTACAAAGAAGACGGAAGAGGAAAGGTAAACTGCATAATAATGGGAGATTGAAACTGCATAGTCGGAGAAGGACAGGAAGAAAATGTTGTCGGGCAATATGGACTTGGGAAGAGAAATCGAGGAGGGGAGAAACTCGTAGAATTCTGCATCAATAATGACCTTGTAGTGACTAATACATGGTTCAAAAACCATAAACGAAGGTTATACACATGGAAAAGCCCAGGAGATAGAATGAGATGCCAAATAGATTACATCCTTGTAAAACAAAGATTCAGGAACAGCATAAAGAACGCCAAGGCATTGCAAGGAGCGGACATTGATTCAGATTCTAATACTTGACGTGAGTACAAAGCTCAAACAAATAAGAAAAACGAGAAGAGAAAGACAGGCCTGGGACCTAGAAAAACTGAAAGAAAAGCAGAATGTATTCAGAATGAAGTTGGAAGATAACTTAAGAAAGTTGGAAAACAAGCCGAAGACCGTTGATATAGAATGGAATGAAATTAAAACCAGTATCAAGGATACCTTGGATAAAGAGATTGGAAAACAAGAGAAGAAAATCAGAAAACCATGGATCACGAAGGAAATGCTAGAGAAAATGAATGAGAGACGAAAATGGAAAAACGTTAACAGTGAAGAAGGTAGTGCCAACTATAGGCGTATAAACAATGAGTTGAGAAGGGTAACAGATAAAGCTAGAGAAAATTGGATAAAAGGAAAATGTGATGAAATAGAACAAATGGAGAAGTTACGATAGGATGTACACTAGAGCACTTGAGTTAGAAGATAAGAAATCTAATGGAATTCATGGTATGGGAATTATGAATACAGATGGGAAACAAAGGATGTAGCACAGGCATGGGAAGAATACATTAAGGAACTATACAGCAAGCAGGCAGGATCGGCAAAAATAGAACTGTAAGATGAAAACATTGAAGAGGACAACCTAGGACCAAATATTATGGAAAGCGAAGTAGAAAAGGCGACAGTGGAACTAAAGAAAGGGAAAGCCACAGGCAGCGATGAAATATCCGCTGAGGTACTTAAAAGTCATGGGATCAAAAGGACTAAAAGCGATCACAAAATTAATTAATAAGATTTACGACACGGGAGAGTGGCCTCGGGATTTCCTAGAAGTAACAATGATCCCTCTAAAGAAGAAGCCAAAGGCAATGCAGTGTAAAGACTACAGAACGATAAGCTTTCTGTCACACACTTCGAAGATCATCACGAGGATTCTTAATAAAAGGCTGGAAAAAAGGCAGAAGAAATAATAGGGGAAGATCAATTCGGTTTCAGAAAAGGACGAGGAACTAGAGATGCTATAGGAGTAGTTAGAATCATATCAGAAAGGGCAATAGAATACAGTCAAGATATCTGCGCATGTTTCGTAGACTGGCAGAAGGCATTTTATAGAGTAAATTGGGTAAAGTTGATGAAGATATTAAAGGATATAGGTGTAGACTGGAAAGACAGGAGACTGATTAGGAATCTATATGAGAATCAAGTTGTAAAGGTCAGGTTTGAGAATGTGGACACCAGCGGAATAAATATCGGTAGAGGAGTAAGACAAGGCTGCTGCCTATCGCCAACCCTATTCAATATATATGGAGAAAGTCTAATTCAAGAAGCTTTAAAAGGCACAGGGGATTTCAAAATTGGAGGAAGGAATATAAGAACAGTAAAATACGCAGATGATCAAGTACTTCTAGCAAGAAAGGAAGAGGAGCTACAAAAAATGATAAATAGACTAGTGATAACAGGAAGAAAATACGGTATGGAAATAAATACAGAAAAATCCAAGGTCATTCGAATATCGGGTAAAGAAGAGAATCTGAACATAACTATTGGGAGAAAGCCATTAGAACAAGTTTCAGAATATAAATACCTTGGAAGTATCATAACACGAGAGGCAAAATGTACGGATGAGATCAAAACTAGAATAGGAAAAGCAAAAGCGGCTTTCAGGAGAAAGAAACAACTACTTACAGGGAATATAAGGGAAGATATCCGCAAGAAGTTGATAAAATGCTACGTATGGAGTATAGCGTTGTATGGGGCAGAAACATGGACGCTAAGGAAAAATGACATCAAATACTTGGAAAGCTTTGAAATGTGAACTTGGAGGAGAATGCTGAAGATAAAATGGACAGATAGGATGAAAAACGATGAAGTGCTACGAAAAGGAGGAGAGAAGCAAATGATTATACAGACTATCAGAAAGAGGAAGGCTAACTGGGTTGGACATTACCTGAGGAGAGAGAGTATGATTAAAGACGTGTTAGAAGGAAAACTAGATGGGAAAAGGGAAAGAGGTAGGAAAAGGTTTCAGCTGATAGACGATTTGAAAGGGAAAGAGAGTTATCAAGATATAAAGAGGACAGCGGAAAATAGGAGTATATGGAGAACCAGGTTTAACCAAGAATAATCACGGACCTGTCTACGGACAGACTACCTATGATGATGATGATATATATTTAAAATACAGACTGTGTATATGTACTTTTCTATCAGTTCTCCACTTTAACAGACCTTTTTGATTAATCGACTAACTGCCGGTCCTAACCGCAATGGATAAGAGGGCTTCTACTGTATTTCAGATGATATTATACAAAAATATGAGATTTTATTATATTATGTGCAGCCGCTCAGGCACCAGAGCGGGAAAACGACTACAGACAGATGACTGAGCAAAAACAATTTTTTTGACTCAAGGATACCTAAAAAGTGGATTTCCATTGAAATCTCAAATTAAAATTATTTTATAGTCTCAGTATTTATTGTATGTATATTGTGCATAAAACATTTAAAATATCACAATAAACAAATCCCAAAATAAAAAAAACCATGAAGAAGGTTAATGGCAAAGGTAATGTCATATTGACCCCATATGACTAATTAAGGGTTAACATGATGAAGACCAATTGGCAGTTTTGTCATTGAAGTTAATTATATTAATAAGTCTCTCATATAATAAGTCTCCGATACTTAATTTTTGAGACTTTTATGATGTTGAAATGAAATAAAATAATTTCTTCATTTTGTCTCATTGCACATGTAGACTTACGTAAATGCAAATAGTACATAATTTAACTTGAATGAAGCAACATTGTTATAGTTAATTGTAATTGTATTAATATTTATAGTTTTATTTTAATTCCTTTGTTGTAGATAGTCCATTTCTTTTTACTTACTAAATGCTTTGTTTGAACAGAAATAAATTGAATTAATGTGCTTATGTCATAATAAACTCCTATAGCAGTATAATGTCTATTTAAACATTTTAATAATTTAAAGTTCCAATTACTATTCTCTAAATATATTTTATAAAAACAAGAAATCATAGACAAGTGAATTACAACTGATCACAGCTGCTTTTGAATTTATCAACCATTTTGTGTCAATAGTATGGTTGCTTTTAGTAATTTGCTGCTCTTTTCTTAAGTGCCTATATTTTTTTCCAGAAAACTCATACTTCTGCAGTACAAGTTAGGCTAAGAGCTGATGCACTCATCAGTGCAAATCACTACGACCCTCAAGGTGTAAGAGATATTGCAGAGGAAGTTACCAAAAGATGGCAGCAATTGGTTACTTGTGCAGAAGAGCGGCATAAACTTGTTACTGCTAGTCTCAACTTTTATAAGACTGCTGAACAGGTAATCATTTATATAAAAGGGTCATTTCATTCAATAGTGTTTTGATATAGGATTTTCATGTCTACTTGATACAACTTTTATATTAACTTCGCTTTTCATAACATGCACTCAAAGTTTTTTTCATTATACCAAATTTTAGTCATTTTTATTTATGATTAAATGATATTTCTTTCTATGACTTCTGAATACTGTGAAACCTTTGATTAAATCGATATACAGTCAGTCCTCGACCTACGTCGATCTGCACTTACAGCAGTCATCAATTACCACCCATGTTATTACCGTATTAGACTGAATATAGTCCCCCCCATGTTTCTGAAGCCTCAGTTTTGGAAAAAAGTTTGAACCCCATTACAGACCTCACCTTTTAGCCTACTTTCCAGAATGGAAATAGGCTTATAGTTTTGTCGTTATGTCTGTCTGGCCATCTCCCCCTATCAACTTTTGAACCAATAGACCGATTTTCATGAAACTTGGTGGAAATCTCTTGCTACATGGGTCAAGTTCCAGAGGATAGTTTTTGTTGCGAAGGTTGAAGTCCTGGGTTTGATTCCAGGAACTATCCTTCCCATTTGATTTACATGGGAAATCTGAAATCCATTGTGCAGGGTAATTTTCTCTTGCACATTAAAATATCTTAGAATTGTAATATCAGAGCGAGTTTTGTATCATTCTCTGAGGAAAGGAATGAGGATTTTAATGTTAATAGTAGAATTTTGCTTATCGATTGTATTCTTAGAATTTTGCGTAAATACTTGTGATTTTGCGGTTTTATCACTCATTTCGAGAATGTTGCCATAGCAATAACTATTTTTGGACTCAAATTCGATGTATTCTAATACGTACATGAGTTATTTTTGCCGCACAAATACGCGTGATCAATTTAATATTCTGTTCAAATGTATTTGTAATATTTTATAACGCTAAATTATGAAATTTGAGAACACAAAGAGCTACATATCCATGATGACATTAAAGCTATTAAAGCCAATGTAAGTATTAAATAAATGATTAAATGTCTGTTTGGATCATCTTGTAATATTCTAAAGAACGAGTTTTAATATGTACGAGCAATTTAGTTATAGCTATGAATTTACAATGAAATGGTGACATCATGTTTTGCATGTTTATTGTTGCAGGTGTAATTTAAATATGTATCAAGTGTTAGTGGACTCAAAATGTGTGTGTGATATTGCGTGATTTAATACACCATAATAGAAACCAGTGACAGTACCACGACGCAAAATTTATTTATTTTCATGGAAAAAGTTTTATTTGATATCAAAGCAGAAATGTGTTTTAAAGCCACCCCAATATTTTTGGAAGTGTTTTCTACAAATTTTCCTAGATGCATTCTTCAAAAAGCCATCAGCTCGCCTTAAGTCTCCCCAAAAGTATCTCCACCTATTTAACCACTTGACTATGGTCATCACGATCATACTCATTATGAACACAGTGCTAACCATTTGGGCATGATGGTTATATTTGTCATCAAGGTTTTTTTGACCTTTCTCTATGGGTGTGGCGAGCTATTTCGTCATGAGCTTCCCCTCGTATACCTTGGACTTTAGTTTCACGGTCATGCAAACAGATGGCAGTTAAGTCAAATTTGCAGAGATATAGACCCTTTGTCGTGAAACCCTGCATTTATTGTCTGGGGTTGTATATATGCACCACCTGGTCGGTAATTCTTATGAGTAATAAAATCTATTTTGCACGAACATGCGATCTGAGATATCTGGAATTTTTACCCATTTTGGCTCTCTGACACATCTGATTTACCAGGACTAATAAATATTTACCACTACCTCTTGCAGAAACGTTATTTTTGGGGAATGCTTTTTTCATAGAAAGGTGAATTTAGTAGTACAAGCATTGAGAGTTACCATGTTAGCATTGGGAAATTTCAGTGTTATTTTTCTATTTGTTTATCTGAAAATTTTTTGATAGATTTCAGTCCCTCTAATAGTGATTATAATGAAATGGCTTCTACAAGTAAATGGTCAGAGATTTCAGTGAAGATATTCCTGATATTTCAGAAGAAAGTGATGGAGAATTCATTGACAATAGCGATGATCTGTACATAAATACTGATATTAGCAATAGTGAATCTGATGCAGAAACTATTGTTGAAATGGTATTAAAATTTTGATTTGTTTAGCAAATTAATTGTTAATAATAAATTGTTATTTTATGCATTTCAATACGTTACTGTAAAGTTATTGATTATTTGTGGGATATCTATACTGTCTGTGTGTAAGCGAATGCATCATATTTAGGACTTCTGTTTTTAATCAATTCCACAGTTTTATTGTTATTTCATACCTTTTGTTCTAAAGAATTGTTTTCTCTATTTTTCCTTAATATCAAATAACATATAGACTACTGCTTTGTAAGTGATTCATCTGAAAACATTAAGAAAAACTTTGGATAAAAAAGTATAAAAATTTTAATTGTTTAACAAATTGTTATTAACAAATTGTGAATTTATGAATTTTTAATAAGTTATTCTTAATTAATTAAATTCTTAGAGAAAAACTAGACTGACTGTATACAAGCGGATACGTATATTTAGTAGAGGTACAAATTTTATACTAAATCCAACTTTTACTGCTGCTTTGCTCCTTTGATTGTTAAATATCGCTTATCGTAAAAACAAATTCATTAATGATTTTAAATTATTCCACTAGAAAATTTGAGAAGTTTGATTTAAAATATTTTGACATTTTTAATTCTTAATAAGAAATTGCTATTAACCATTATTTGTTAACTTGCATAAATGCCCATCAGATATGATGGGTATGTGTGAATTAAGTATTAAATTAAAATAAAATTGAAATAAAAAATGAATGAAGCCAACTTTTATATGCACCAAAAAGTATACAATAAATCCAAAACTCACATAATTGAATGTTTTAGAGTAAAAATAATTTTGAGTGAATAGAAATTGTATGACAAAGAATTACATCACACTATACAATTCTTATATGACCAAAATTGTTTTTAATTTATTGGACATTTAATTTTGTCTCTCTCTCTTTCTCTCTCTCACCCTCTATATCTCATTCTCTCTCTCCTATTAAAGCATCATAAAAATATTCTGAATGTTTGTTTTCAATATGAACAATTAGTAAAATCAAATCAGTGTTTTTGAAAGTTACCTTTGTTTTAATTATATTGTTTGAATAATTATTATCAGAGGTGTCAAATGATTATCCAAATATTTCCTGAGAATAAGAGGAAAAGCAAAATAATAATATATATTGTACGAGGAATCAATAGAAATTTACTTGAAATATTTGAAAAAATTATGTCATTTAAAACTTATAGGATATAAATTAATAATTGAATTATTTTATTAACTCTTTTTAACCTGTGAAAACCGGAGAAAACATGAATGAACAGTCAATTTACCATTAAAGGAAAATGTGTAGTAACTTACTATGAACTAAATACTTACATGAACTGCAATGAGTTTTAACTATATTTTAAGATCGCACTTTTCTTTTAACTATAGTATGTAGTAATTTTTTCAGAAAATTGGCTTTGTTTAAAGAAATTTAAATAAAAGTCATAAAATGTCATATTTCAATCTTATTAGAAATTTGGTTCAAAATATTTGTAGTATTACCATTTAGAGTAATCTATTGAAAATAAAGTTATATGTAGTTTTATGACTTCCCACCATTTGGCAATGGTGCATGATTCGATCATATAAAATATTTTATAATCAATTATAATTTACTATTGTTATTTTTGTACTGCAGCTCCTATACGAATGCTACTTCCTCTTTCTCAGTTTCTGCTCATTTCCATTCTCTTTTTCTTCCTTTCTCTAATTGCTTAATAGATTCAGTAAATGTGTTATATCCATGTAAAAGGTCTGATCCATGATAAAGCGCTAAATTGGTGCATTTATTATGAGGCCAAGAATAGAATTCAACAATTGGGACAACAGTGGTCCAATATAAACAAAATGAGTGAAAACGTGAAAAATCGTATTAAAACGTAATTTTTGGAGATTTACGAATGAGATTTAAATTCTTCACTTCGCATAACTAATGTAAGTTAAATACTTCATCCTTGAAATATTTTAAAATGTAAACAAAAAAGGTCTGCCTGTTAAGGAATGACTTTGTGTGATTCATATATGCGATGCAAATTTATAACTCTGGTAAATTATATGATGCACTCCAAATAAAACTATGAAAATAACAATAAAAGTAGTTAATCACCAAAAATTTCAATGTCATGTTATCTGCAAGGAAATTAATGAAAAACATGATTTTAATTATAAAAAAATTAGGCGCCTTCTCTCTCATACTAAAGCATTTAAAACACGCTTTCCATACACACATAGTATAAGGACGACAATACAATCTCGAGGTTTAACAATCACACAGCCGGCAAGACAATGTATCGTTAAAAAGCTTAAATTTTTCCAATAAATATGATTTAAATGTATAAGTTGAAACCGAAGGCAAAAATCGATGATAAGAATAAGAATGTTTATTTTTCCATAAAATGGTCCCTGTCCAAAGATTGTAGGTCAATTACTTCTAATTTAATTTTGCAAAAGATAAAAGCCTGCATGTGAAAAAAGGGATTTTTACACAAGTGTTCTCTTATGGGGATTTGTATAGAGCATTCCGGTGAACAGACAAATGGATGGACGGACAGAATAAGCATATTATGTTTATAATAACAATTAGTTACTTTACAAAATTTTCATACTTTATTGCAAATTGTACAAATTCCTTTATATATGAAAAAATAAATATATGGTAAAAGGTAATATACAAAAGATACATTTCAGCCCCGAATCACTGAATGGAATGCACTTCTGATCCCTTGCTTCCCCCAGTCAAGTGGTTAACAGCAAATATGCATGTGTTACGAAGAACCTTCTATATTATTATATATTCTTAGTATGTGATTGGCAGTTGAATAAACACACTCTTTTTGTTTGTGTCTGAAAAATTTGCATTTCTTTATCCTTATTCAGGAACTTAAACTCCTGTTATGTCATTGTTTTATGGTAAAATTACTTTTGACTTACGTTGTTTCAACTTATGGCACCTTTTCTAGGAATGTAACCTGACAAGTCCAAGGACTGCCTATAAATATATTATTGAAATGTTACTTAATATTTGTTGAAAATGGATATTTAAAGTAATGTCATTTTGTTGGCTAATTGACAATTTACTATGTAGCTAAGTTACCTTTGTTGTTATTTGCAGCCAACATTCTACATGAAGTCATCATAGTCAATTAGAATGGCCATAATCATCCACCAATCCTTTCTTACTATTAGACTTGGCAAAACTACATATTTTATTATTTTATTCAGGTGTGTTCGGTGCTGGATAGCTTGGAACGCGAGTACAAAAGGGATGAAGACTGGTGTGGTGGAGGAGAACTAGGAGGAGGGAGTACAAGTAGCGGGGGTTCTGGAGGTGGAAGTGGAGGTAACATGGTTGCCCAACTTATCAATAAGCATCAGGAACAGAAAGAAGCATTTCTTAAGGCTTGTACTCTTGCAAGAAGAACCGCTGAGACCTTTCTCAAGTACACTGCTCGCAGTCTTCAGTATTACAACTACCAGGGAGAGGCAGGAACAAGGTCCTCTGAAGGCAGAGTTAAAGGTCAGGAAATTTTTAATTATCAAATTCACAGAAGTTGTTTATTCATATCACTTCTACATTTTTTATGGTATCTTATTGATCAGATGATCTTCAGATAAAAAAGTTCAAAACATTGAAAGTATTTTTATCAATTGGTATTGTCTGATTAATAAACTGAAATTCATTTTTTTACAGCTATCTTGGAAAAACTGCTTTGCCAGGAGAATAGAGTTCTTGAGCATTGGACACAAAGGAAGAAACGTCTTGACCAGTGCCAGCAGTTTGTTCTGTTTGAGAGGTCAGCTAAGCAGGCTCTTGAATGGATCCATGACACTGGCGAGTGCTATCTTTCAACTCATACTCATGTGCCTGGGCAGAGTAGAGAGGAGGCAGAGGCTTTACTTCTTGAACATAATGAATTCAAAGGAACTGCCAAGGTGAGAATAAATCAAGATTGGATTAGTGGTATTAACATTCAAATGTAGAGAGATTGGAAACAGGTGCTGCTGCTAGAATAAACTAAATTGTTGATTTGAGTTCATCTTTTATTTTTTTTTGGAATGTAATCCAATTCAGAAAATGCAGGTTTAGCATTCTTAATAATCACATAATATTCAGAGTGATTTACTTTTTTCATTTCTACATAAATATTCTGAAAATGTTTCAAAATTATGCATTTTTTGCATTGTGTGGTTTTCAGTATATTAACAGTATTTTATTTTTCTTTTGGTGTTAGACTTTAACTCATGCAGTAAGATGCATATATGTAATGTTCTATCTTTTTTTCTTGTAAAAATATAACAGGAGACCCGTGAAAGAGTTAAGCTACTCATGCAGTTGGCAGATAGTTTGGTTGAAAAGGGTCATGCTCATGCTAGTGGAATTAAGCAGTGGGTTGCTGCTGTTGACAACCAGTACAAGGACTTTAGCTCTAGGATGGACAAGTACAGGTTAGTTGCTCATTTGTTGGGTATTTATTCTTTTGAAGAAAATAAATGCTTTTTTATTTGGTTTGTCCATCTGCCTGTTTGTAGGCACTGAGGCTATACTGCTGGATGGGTTTCAATGAAATTTAAGATGTATCAAAGTGAAATATTTAGATGACATACTAGGGTCAAATCACCCAATTATGAATACTGTTTCAATGAAACTAAACAAACATTTTGCTTTAATTTGTAAAATATTCGTTCAGAATAGAATTTCTCTTCAAAAGTTGTAGATCAGAAAAATATCTTGTTTTACGAATCTTTTTATAAGATACCTATTTTTTGAGAAGATTGTGATAAAAATATTCTGTTGCATATCAGTGTCATATGAGCACATCCATTTTAACAGCGTATATTTATGAATTAATGTAAAAATAATATGAAAAATCTTCATCTCTTATTCAGGACTTATTAAAATATAGGGCGAAAATGATTTATTTTAAAATACAGTGAAATACAGTAAAACCTCTACATATTGAACCTCTTTATATCGTAAACCTCCATATATCATACTAATATTTTCGTCCCGAACATTTCCTATGTAATATCATAGGAAATGTACCTCTCTAATTCGTAACCTCCTTATTTTGTATTCCTCTATATATCGTAACAAAAATATTGCTCCGAAATGAAAAATAACCTTCATATTTTGAAATCATGACCTTTTTTCCTGTATTCATTCCGCAAAAATACCCTCTATGTTTTTAAAATATGTTTTTGGCGCTAATCATTTAGCCAATCAACAAGGTGAAAGTAAATTTGGTAATTAACCAATCAGTGTGTTTCTATGACTGATGGATTGCAATGAATCATCATCGCTTGGCGTTAGCGCATCAGTCTGAATCATCATAGCTTGGCGTCAGTCTGAATCATCTGAATATTCATCGGAAAGATTACTGTACACGTGATTCGATTTCAGTGGTGAAATAGTGAAGAAGGCTTTGGAAACAGCATATATCAAGAAAAGGTGATTTATGGTACAACTACTTTTATTTTGTAAATATTGAATCGAGTTTGAAATAATCTATTGCGAAAAAATTTTTAAAACCGCCTCTCATAGCAACATTTTTATTAGTGCATATTATGATTTGTTTATTCTTCAAGCAAATAGGCTTAGTTTTTATCTTTTTTTATAATTTTTTAGTGTTAATTTAATTTTCGTCATTTTGGCATACCTAGTTTAGAGCGCTTGTTTTGACCGTGTGCGATTGTGAAGAATCTCCAGAAAACAACTTCGAAGTAAAGGTAAAGCTCACTTCATAGTTTATTGGCTGTAAAGCTACTATTCTGTTGCTCACTATTTTTAAATTACATGTGGTGAATAATCTCTGTGAACATGTTCTTGAAAAATTTAGACTGATGACTCTTAGAATTCGGCACCACTGGTATTGCTTAATAACTTTTATTTCTGGTAGAACTTTTTCTTAAGTTTATTGTAATTATTCTTGTTCATGTTATTTTCATGAAATCTTTCTCTTATTCCGTTTAACCAATTTGAAGTAATGTAATTCTGTGATAATGGCTGACAAGATTTTCAACGCCCTTTGGAAAATTTCCATTAAATGTTTTCAAGTTGCTTTAACTTGGACATTTAACTGGTTTTACTTCATAAGTTTAATTATTATGATGGTTTCATCATAGACCATGGTTTAAACTCGTTTGAAGTCGAATCAATTTGTCTCATCTTGCCTCCAATGAACCTGTTTCAAATCGTTAATCGTTTAAACTAACCTTACTGTGAACTGGTTTTAAATGGCATTAACTATAGACCATGGTTTAAACTCGTTTGAAGTCGAATCAATTTGTCTCATCTTGCCTCCAATGAACCTGTTTCAAATCGTTAATCGTTTAAACTAACCTTACTGTGAACTGGTTTTAAATGGCATTAACTATTTTCAAGTCGTATTACATAATTCGTTTTGTCTTTGACCCTAACGTATTTCCCAAGTAGCATATAGAAAACCATTTAGTGAAGGTTGAAAAGCTCACAAATGCTTAAAATAGTATATTAATGTAAAGTATAATAAATACACTGCCAACGATGAAAGCTGAACTTAGAAAAATCTTCCAAAATATTCATCGCTACTTGGTTGTTTTGGATTCGAATAATGGTTAAATAATATGCCAATGATAAATGTATTAAGAATGATATGTTTTACTTTGCTTTTTGTCTCATCTTATTTTCATCATTCATACTTTTTTGTTCAGCAGAAAAAGCAAACTATAAATATCATCAACTTTTCAAGATTAGAATATCTGATAAATGTTACTTAAGTTAAATTAAATAATTACAATTATATTATCAAGGTGTCTTATCGTTCACTGGTACAAACTGACAGTAACATTTCCTTTGTATAGTGAAAAATATTTTCCGATATTGATACATTTAGGCAAGCGTTTAAAAAATTATTCATGTATGACGTAGGCACTTTTCTCCTGGCATATGAAGCATCGATTTGCAGTCTCTGGGGCAGTGAATTTTGGACAAAGGCTCCAAGAGTTGGGACGGGTTGTTACAAATTGTTGCTAGTTACGCATTAAATAGTTTAGTATGTGTGAAGTTCATATGCAAAGGAAAACGCAATTGAAAACATTGGGCACTCATTATTTCCATTTGAAGTACGGATTGTATGAGGTTATCCAAGTTTCCGAGTTTCAGCTCGTTTCAATTGGATTTTTTCACAGGGTGCTAACAACATATAATTTTTAAGTATATCAGAGATTTACGTACAGATTTGATGTATTTTCAAAAATCGGAGGTTGGGCAAAGAAAGTTTATTACTTCAGGCAGTCTTTGATTCCAGTTTCAAGATTTCAACTGTTTTAATCAGCGTTAAAAATATTAAATTGTGTGTGTTATCAATGCGAAAATACAGCAATTAGTGACTTATGCATATGAGAAAGTACACGCAGGATCTTTTGCACCATTTGTTTTTATGTTAATATGTAAACTCAGTAAATTATAATAAATGTAACATTTTTAATTTACAGACTCTTAAAAGACATGAATGTGCCAAAGAAAAGACAGATGTTATCAACAGATACCAAACTAATATTTTTAAGGCTATTGATGATGGAAAAAGAAAGATGTTGCCAGGACATTTGGAATATCACCTTCAACGCTAACATCCATTTTAAATAAACACAGAGACATAGAAGCTGCTGCACAGCTTTGTCCAAATGGGAAACGATTTTGCACTGTGAAAAATGAAGAACTAGATAAGTGTGTATTTGATTGGTTGATGGAGGCCAGAGCCAAAAATCTTCCAGTTTCAGGGCTGATTTTACAGCAAAAAGCTACAGAGATGTCAACTAAAATGGGAGTGCAAGACTTTCATGCTTCTAATGGCTGGTTGCAAAAGTTCAAGACACGTTGGAACTTGGCAACATTAAAGATGTCAGGGGAAGAAGCATCAGTAAGTCCTTGTGTTCTAGATGAGTGGCAAGGAACACTACAAGCATTTTTAAGTGGGTATGACACAAAGGTCATATTCAATGCTGATGAGTCTGGATTTTTTTTCAATTTACTACCAGATAAGACTCTTAAAGTGAAAGGAGATTCTTGCCATGGTGGAAGAAAAAGCAAAGAAAGGCTCACAGTTCTCTTTTGTTGCAACGCAGATGACAGTGAAAAACTAGAGCCACTAATTATTGGTAAATATAAGAAGCCAAGGTGCTTTAAAAATATTAAGAAACTCCCTTGCATCTACAGGCATTCAAAAAATTCATGGATGACAACATCCATTTTTAGAGAATGGCTGGCCATACTTGATTCAAGGATGGGTATGACGAATAGGAATATTATTTTGTTCCTTGGTAGGTGTACTGCACATAACTATGCAGGAATAACACTTAGAAATATAAAAATTATGTTGTTTCCCCCTAATTGCACAAGTAAACTGCAACCGTTGGACCAAGAAATAATTTTTGTAATTAAAAGAAGCTATAGGTATCAACTGGTGCAGTATTTATTTAGAAATATGGAAGGGAATATTGATTTGCCAAAGATAAAATGGAACCTTTTGCAGGCTATGCATAGACTCTGTTTATGTTGGAACAAAATTATTGAAACAACTATTTCAAAATGTTTTTAAAGGCAAGCTTTGTTAAGGAAGTGCATAATGATGCAGATGAGAATAACAGTGTGTGTGATGAACCTCCAGAATGGGCTCAAATAAAAGAAACCTTGGAAGTACATGCATCATTTGAAGAGTTTGTTACAGCTGATGCAGCCCTGTATACTTGTGCTTCTACAGGAACTTATGAGGTAAAGGAAATCGTTAATGGAGAAAACACTGATAAAGAAATTGAAGATGAGGTAGCAGATGAGGAAGAAGTTGAGAGACAACCACCAAAAAAATCTGAGATCCAAAATGCTTTAAATGTGTTAGAGAGATTTCTAACCAATATGGTTGACTATGAATCCAGGCATCTTCTTCTTTTAAGCCAAATAGAAAATTTTGTTACACAAGAATTTCAAAAACAAAAAAGGCAAAAATTAATTGTTAACTATTTTAATAAAAAATAATCAAAATATTTGTATTTGGAATATCTATTGACAACATAAATTTATTATATGTAAATAATTTTGACAAGATCTTAGATTTCTACTCAGTGTTAAGTTGCTATTATTTTGTGTTTTCAATTTATTATGTTGAATTTTGTATATAATAATTTTTTATATTTATAATTAAATTTGATATAATAACAATATATGTGACTTCTTTTTTATTGTTTTTGAACTAACTTGTTTTCTCCTTTTTTATTCCTAAATTTGTCTTGAACCTCTTTATAGTGAACCTCTATATATCAAAATAGCAAAAATCTGGTCCCTTCAATTTCACTATATAGAGGTTTTACTGTAATATAAAATTTGAATCGTAACTTTCATGTCATCCACTTATAACTGAAATGTGAATTTTAATTTAATTTCCTGTGAAAAATGTGCGTAATTTAGGCTTTGCTTCTTGCGTGCATTACTCCTACTTGTTCAACTACATGTTAAGCCTATTAAATCATCTTGTTGCATTTTGTTAGGAGTAATTTGAATTAGTGGAAGAAGTTTTTCTGATGATTTTATTATTCTATTAAGGGCTCAGTTGGAAGAGTGTTTGGGAATACAAGTGGAAGGTGAAGGAAGTCGGCAGGATCTTTCTATTGATCGTAATTCTGACCCCACCCTTGAAGCCAAAGTGAAAGAAGCAGCTTCAGCAAAAGATTTAAAAGAGCTCAATGAAGAGAAAAGAAGATCAGCAAGGCGGAAAGAGTAAGTTGAAATCAGTGGAGAAGTTTTGAAGGCTTCAAAATGGATTGTTCATTTTATATTTTAACCTTAATGATTCCAAATACTTGGCTTATAAATGTAATTGATTGAATTTGTACTAATTCATTGTTTTTATGATCCATATAAATGCTATCAATGTGTAATGTATTCATGACACCTTTTCTGAAAACTTTTGGGGTGAATATTAATGGGAACTGTCCTGCTGGACAGCTTGTCAAATCTCTGCATCACAGAAGATGTTGGATTTCTTATGTCCAGATATCAGACATAGCATTAAATATGTGGTATAAATTATTAATGTTTGTAATCAGTCCTATTTATCAAGAAAGACAGCATACATCAAAACTATGCACTTTGTATATGATCCTGTACAGTAATAATATGATCTTAAGGTCTTTCAGAATTCTTCCCATTTCCTTAAATTCTAATTTTTGCCTTTGTTAATTTTTTGCTGGTAGGAAATAATCCTGAGTTGTATCTTGCTAGCAAACACCATAATGCAGAGATGTAACTGGGAAATATAGCATCTCTGGTTAAATTGTAGGAAACACCTTAGTTATGTAGAATATTTTTTTCATGTGTTTTAATCAAGTATAAGAGCATTATTATAAAAAATAACTTCAACATTTGAATATTAAATTAATACATATTTATGGGAAAATAAACTTGTTATTTTTTGTAGGAACATTCAGTGCCTTTTGCAAGCAGCGCTTATGGCTAATGCCAACTTTTTCATTCCCTAGCTACAGCATTGCCATATTGTTACAAATAGCATAAGAAAATTTCATTTGACAGAACATTTTTATTTTGCTGTTGATAAAGTTGCATTGCATTTTAGAGGTGTTTTATATTGTTTTTGTGGCATATGTTATCAATTTGACTAAAGGCCAATCTAATTTAATGTCATATAATATTAATATAATGTAATAATAATAAGTGACATGATTTTTTTTAACAGATTCATAATGGCCGAGTTATTGCAGACTGAGCGTACTTATGTGAAAGATCTTGAGGCATGTACCCGTTATTTCCTGGAAGAGATGAGAGCTGGCGGAGCAATGGTTCCTTCTTCGATTCAAGGCAAAGAGAATATAATATTTGGAAATATGGAAGAGATCCTAGAATTTCACAGAAGCATTTTCCTGAAGGAACTCGAAAAATATGAAACTATGCCAGAGGATGTTGGCCATTGTTTTGTCACATGGGTAAACTTCTAAATAATTGCTTGAATTCGCAAATCCCATAATTAAAGTTATTTCTATTGTTTTACTATTTATATTTTTTTATTTGAAATTAATTCACCTACTTTTATAATTATAGGCTCAGCAGTTTGACATGTATGTCAAATATTGTAAGAACAAACCTGAGTCAAATTCTCTTCTGGTGCAGCATGGAGGTACATTTTTTGAAGAGCTTCAGAAAAAGCACAAAGTGGAGCATCCTATTGCCGCTTACCTCATCAAACCAGTACAAAGAATAACCAAATATCAACTTCTGCTGAAGGACCTTCAGTCCTGCTGCGAAGAAGGTCAAGGGGAAATCAAGGTGAATGTTGTTATTAATTTTTTAATCTGTAGACAAAATAATTGGGCATAATTATGCTGTATTTGCTAAGGACTAATTTACTTCTCATGTCAGTCATATCTTGCATTTTAAAGTACAGTCAAACTCGTTTATAACGAGCGCGGTTGTAACAAGGTCACGGCTATAGTGAGCAAATGCTACCTCCAAGATAAGTTTACGAGCATTTACATACAAATATTTCACGTATATAACGAGCACGCTTCACGGATATATCGAGCAAACGTTGACCACTTCTCACTGTCTCAAACGCGGCGGCGGTCTGCCCCTTCAATCCTCATAGTGACCCAAGATATATATCCTTGTGTTCTCGAGTCCAGCCTCTACACCCTATCCCTCGGGGGAGGTTAAAGACCACGGCGTTGTTGTTAAAAAATAATCCCTTCGTCCAAACCAAGAATTCCCAACTTGCAGGTACAGTGGCACTCGCGGAGGTCCTTTGTCCTCTCCTCCCAACCCCCAGCTCTTTTACAGCCAGGAGGTTGTGTTTGGAAGGGGCTGAGGGCATGTACAATGGTGCCCGCCCCCGTCGCTCAGCCGAATGCACCCAACACCCTTTCCCACGTTTAATCCGTCTCCTCATTAACTCTTCCTGGAATTGGTATGCTCACAGTTTGCAAAAAAAGTTCGTAGCGTTGATCACAAAAATCAGTTGAGATTTTGCCCTTGAACGAGTAACATGTCCGTACATAAAAGGAAGTGTTTGTCTATTCGCGAAAAGGTTGATATTATTCGAGAGTTAGAATGTGGTAAAAAATGTTGAAGTGTGTAAAAAATTTAATTTATCGTCGTCTACGGTTTCAACCTTATGGAAAAACAAAGAAGCGATTTTATCTGCACTAGAGAACAACCTAACAACGAACATGAGAATGAGGAAGTGTGACTTGGGTACTGTTGATCAAGCACTTCTGGATTGGTTTAAGAGGCAGAGAAATGCTGGTTTCCCCATCAAGGTACAGACAGATAAATTTGCAAAACAGTTAGGACACGAGAACTTCACATGCAATAACGGGTGGCTTGATCGTTTTAAAAATCGGCATAACATTGTTTATGCGAAAGGCCCTGTCAGCAGATTCAAAAACGGCAAGTGAATGGGTGAAAAGTGTTCAGGAGGAGTGTCGAAAAGGTTACAGAGAAGAAGACATCTACAATGCCGACGAAACTGGACTGTTTTACAACATGATGCCTGATTCAACGTTTAAATTCAAAGGTGACAAATGTGTTGGTGGCAAAAGACCTAAGAATCGTTTAGCAGTTTTAATATGCGCAAACATAAATGGAACTGACAAAAAAAACTTTTTGTTATTGGTAAGTCACAAAAGCCACGTTGTTTCAAAAATGTAAAGAAGCTTCCCGTTGAATATGCAGCTAATAAAAAGGCATGGATGACTTCCAATATTTTTCAGAAATATGTAAGTCAGTGAAACAACTAGTTACGGAGGAAAAATAGAAACATTCTACTCCTTGTCAATAACTGTCCTGCGCACCCACATATGCAGGAGTTATCCAATGTAAAACTGGTGTTTTTGCCTCCAAATGCGACTTATATTTTGCAGCCATGGGGATAATTAAAAGTTTTAAATGCCATTTCAAGCGATTTTTTGTTCTGCAGTTGATTGAAAGGAGGAAAAGAGGTTTAGATGCCAACGACTCTGTATTGGATGCAGTTCATTTGATAACAGATGCATGTGTCACCTACAACGATCATAAACTGTTTTCGAAAGTCTGGTTTAATATCGGGAGAATTTTCGATTGATAACCATAACGTTGATGAAGATCAGAATGGCTTAAAGAAAATGGAATTGCGAATTTTGACCATGTAAATGACATTGACAATTTTGTTCATGTTGATGATGATTTGATTACCAGAGGAATTCCTACGGAGAGTGAAATAATAGAGACAGTAGAAAGCACAGCAAACAGTGATGAAGACAATGTTGAATGTGTCGAAGACACAATCCTGACGAAAGCCGTGCCAACTTACTCAGGATGCCGTGGAAACATTAAATGATTTTTTTTTAAACATTGACATTTCCGATGGTGTTTTAGTGCACTAAGTGTAATAAGAGGAAACTTAAGAGACTTCAAAGTGAAATCTATGAAACAGGCTACTATTCAAAGTTATTTTTGTAAAAAGGGGAGTGATTAAGGATGCAGCTGTGAGTAAATTTTATATGTACGTATGTTTACTTTAAATTTCTAGTTTATTTTCATTTTTAGGTTTTTTCATAAATTTACTAAATAAACTTTCTGTTTATATATTCACTTTTACTTCTTATGTCTTATTTCACCATACGCATGCATGCTTTTGCCTTCACGGATATTAAGTTTAACGGCTATAACGAGCAAAACTAAACGGTCCCGTGGCGCTCGTTATAGCAGAGTTTGACTGTAATTAGATTCAAAATGGAATTCATATACAGTAAAACCCCTTATTTACAGTAGGATCTGGTGCTTTCCCGGTGGATTGCTTGTAGAAACTTTTCTCGGGTACACAACCGGGTCAAAGTTTGATCTAGGATCAACGTTTCGACGGCTGACTCTGCCATCTTCATCAGGAGATGAAGATGGCAGAGTCAACCATCGAAACGTTGATCCTAGATCAAACTTTGACCCGGTTGTGTACCCGAGAAAAGTTTCTACCCTTATTTACACTTTTCTAGGGACCTGGGAAAAAAGTGTAAATTGCGGGAAAGTGAAAATTGAGGGAAAAGGAAAAATAGCTACTGATTTTATCTACTTTTAAATGCGCTCATTTTTTACAGTAAGACTAACAATAAAATCAGTGTTAAAAGAGCTAAGTTTATAAAGAGTATATCTATTTATTCATTTACTTAACCAACACACTTTTTAATAATAATAATAATATTAAAATATGTGCCGAATTAAAATGCTAGTACATATAATATGTTTGGGTTTCCATTACATTCCTCACATTACATTTGTCTCAAAAATTGTACTTAGATGTAGGTATATTTACTTCAGGTACATCATACTTTTTCGAAGCTTGAATATTGTTACTTTTTTCCGCCTCTTGAGCTATGACTATTTTAAAATTCATATAACTTCGTTGGATTCCTCTGTTAACCTGGGATTTGGAAGAACCTTTTTTCTCAACATGATCAGCATCCTTTTTGTCACCCATCGTTAAAAAACGGATGCGTAAAAACTCACTAAGGTAGGCACAAAGAATATGCCAACGCACTGATAGCTTCAATTCAATGACTAATGAGGAGTTCAGCCACAGACTGAAGTTGATCTATTCTCGCCTCAGACGCTTTTCAAGTACATTATAACATGTACGCCTAATGTGTCTACAATGTAACAAGTATCTTGTATCACTTAATAGATGTGCAGAATATATGGTGATTTTTCGAAAAACGATTGTACGATCTTTTAAAATCACTAGTACTCGAATATAACTTTTAAAATTTAATTTTTTGGAAAAAAATGCGTTATGTTTGGGACAATACAGTAATTTAATTTACAACAAATTACAAATTAACTTAAATTTAATTACAGATTGTGGGAACCAAGGGGCAGAATTTGAGTGGAAAGGGTAAAAACATGATAGTGAACATCTTTTCAATAGCATTCATACTTGGTTCAAAGAGTAAATAGCGTGAATAGTATTTCCGTATCTAGGTGCGCTGTTTATGCCCTGCTAGTGTGATTTACATATGATTTTGAAGTTTTATCCAAAAGAGTTCATACATATTTTTGTCTATAAGTACGCTTTTCCCTAGTAGCGTCTGTTAAAATGAGTGCTGTTTTGAAAAGAAAGTTCATATTTCTGCCTCTAGGGGTGCTGTTCATACTCTGCCTCAGTTTTTGAAATCTTCGCCCAAAAGAATTCAGATTTTTTTGCAAAGCTAAGTCGAAAAGTGTTAACAACTGTTGAGAATTGCATGCTAAATTGTTTTAAAAAAATTGGAAATTCTGACGTAAAATGACGCAAATAGCGGGAAAACTTAAAATGAAATAACATAAATACAGAGGTTTACTTACATTGGAATCATAGGAAAATTGATGGGACCCAAATAAAATGTTGTAAATAGCTGGAAAACATATATTCCAATAACGTAAATACAGGGTTTTAGATTCAGAATTTTTTAATATCTTAACGTGATTTTTATGGTATATTTTATTTTTAGGATGGTTTGGAAGTGATGTTAAATGTCCCTAAGAAGGCCAATGATGCCATGCACTTGTCTTTATTGGAAGGCTGTGATGTGTCCCTGGACAAATTAGGAGATGAAGTTGTGCTTCAAGACACTTTCCAGGTTTGGGATCCAAAACAAATAATCCGCAAAGGCAGAGAGCGTCATATATTCCTATTTGAGTTGTATTTACTCTTCAGCAAAGAAGTGAAGGATTCAAGTGGAAAGGCAAAATACATCTATAAAAACAAACTAATGGTTAGTGAATATACAAATACTTTGTTTTGATAAAATGTTCTTGTCAGTAATACTAATACTTGACCCAAACTCAGACTTGCTTTGCTGTCTTAATTTTTACTCTAGTTATATGGATTGATTAGAGTAAAAATTTTCTGCTCTTTTAGAAATTCTAAATGTAAAATATAAATTATCTGGTTGTATATTATATTCTTACAGACATCAGAGCTTGGAGTAACAGAGCATATAGAAGGAGATGAGTGTAAATTTGCAGTTTGGACTGGGAGAGCTCCAATATCAGACTATAGAATAGTACTTAAGGTAATATTATATGATTCATAATTGGATTTTTTTAGTAATCATTAAAAAGTAAAGTTGAATCATTGATACATAAAATTCACCATATAGACATGTATATCTCACCGTGGTTCTTTAAGTAATGGAATCTATGTTCAAAATGATATAGGATTTCATTTAATTAATTTTTTCAATTATCAAAATTTGATGCTTTTATAAAATGCGTTCATTTTCTTGTGATTACTTTACAAAACTCTTGCTAGGCTTCATCTCTCGAGGGAAAGCAAACATGGGTGAAGAAATTGCGTGAGGTCATCCAAGAAACCTACTTCAGTGGTGCTTTACCTCTGAGTATGCCAAAGAGCCCAGCTAAGCTGAAACCAGGCAGTCAAAGGTCTAGCAGGTATTGTAATAATTTATACCTCTCATCCTTCTATTTTTATGTATTGCAGCTATTTTATTATAATTGTTACTTTGTCAGAAAATTTGATGTTAAAATTGACCATTTGGAGATATCTGGACTCGGGTTGAATCTAATGATAGTGATCCTATATTAAAAATGTCGGAATATAACATTTTCCTTATTTTGTGAGTGTAATACATTGTTGAATTATTTGTTCAGAAGAATACTTTTTATTGGCATAATAGCTAATGACTAATTTAACCTTTAAATGCCGTATTTATTTTGGGCTATTTTTGTTAGTTTTATGGAAAATCACATCTCATAAACTATTGGTAGTAGAATGTTCAAATAAAAAGCATTTTATAGTAAAAATAATGATAAATTGTATGCTTCTGCTTTTTAGTTGAAAGAAATGTTTAAAAAATATTATTACGTCCGTAAGCAATCGCATTTTGTGTGCCCATATGGGCACATTCAGCATTTAAAGGTTAACATGTAAGTGACTTGCCAGCCTTGGTAGAGGGATGATAATCATTTCAGCCTTCCAATAGTTTGACTCCTATCATTGGCATGATCGTATGTAGCCATCTTTGTTGTTGCTGTTGATCTACTTCTTGTAAAATGCTTAAGGGATGTGTATGGCCTAACTAAAATACCGTATTTCTCAGCATATAGGATGCACTTTTTTCCAGAAAAATTACCCCCAAAATCAGCCTGTGTCTTTTATGCCAAAAGTTAGATTATTACTGTTCTCAATACTGACACTAACAATAATTGGCAGTCATTCATCACAAAAACAATAAAATATACATTATTAATAATTAATATTGAAATTTTTGTTAATATATACAGTAATAACATATGCAACGTGAATTCCGAGAACGTATTTTCATTATTACGCTTTAATACATGTCCGCTCACAGTGATTACAATTTTGGCACGTTTGCGATGTATTAGTTCCTAATGAGCCCGTTAAATAGCACGATTAATGCCTCAGAACAGTATAATTAGTGTAGATGTCATAAATATTTTATACATATCTAGGATAAATAACGTTGTGTGTATTGAGATCGCAATGGCTACTAGAATGAAAAGATATGCCTACACCATTACCTATAAGCTTCAGTCGATTCAATATGGAAAAATGCATGAAAACCGAGCTGCAGCAGGTTATTTCGGTCCACCTCCCAAAGAAAAAAATTATCCGTGAATGAATAAAAGAGGAAAAACTGAAGCTGATGTGATAAGAGAAACAGTCTTCGTAAGGTACGTCTTAAATGGGCACAATTAGAGGAAGTGATGGATCATAGAACAGAGGAAAATTGGAATTGCTGTACGATCAAAATCGTTATGTACGATGCAAATAGAGTTGAAGAAAAAAAAGGACTAGTTGAGCATATGTATAGTTATTACATATGCATTCCATTTATTATTTATCCCATTATATTAAAATATCATCTTGAACTTAAGTTTCAGTAAGTAATATCGTTAGAGGGTATCTATATGTGCGACTTGTGCGGCACACTCTGACAGCTTAATTAATACAACTGCCGAGTTCACGCAGGGCACATTTGGCTATACAAGTCTCGAAGCAATTATTTTTCCTTTAGAGCATCCATATTTATTTTACGAATGAAGTTTATCTAAAACAGTCATATTTAACTGTTATCACACTGGAATATTTTCTGTAAATGTTGCCGGATACAGACTTAATCATGGCTGGAAATGATACATGACATGGCCCTTCATAAATGTCTTGGTGAACCAAAATACCTTTTTTCCTGAAAAATCTTCTAAAAAACTGAGGTGCACCTTATACCCCGGTGCATCTTTTATGCCGCAAAATACGGTATATCAAATAACTAAAAAGTGAAACTATAAGACTTTTAAATCATAATATTACTAGTTTTGGAAGAATTATTGACCGAATTTGGTTGTATTTAGTATGATCAAGGTCTCACCTTTGAGGAAAGATGTATTATAAATTTAATCATATGGTACTTTAAATCTGATAATATTTATCATGCCAGTGACAATAATTCAAAATGCTGTAATACTGGATGTTAAATATTTTCTTATCATTTTGTGACATCTGTTTTGTGCGCAAAACATTCTTTTACCATGCAGTGAACTCTTAAATTTAGCATATACAGTAAAGATTATGATGGGCCAAATAAATTTTTGGAGCAATGTTAATTTTTTTAGTTTTGGTTTGAAATTTTTGTCTTTTTTGATCTTTCTGAAATACCCCATTTGTATGGTCTGACTTTTGAAATTTATTTCATTTATCGTTGTCTTCAATTTTTAGCAAGTCGCAATTGTTTAATGCAAAAATATAAATTTAATTATTAACAATCTAATAAGATGACATAAACATGCCATGTCAGCGATTATGGCGAATTCATTTCAAGTTTGGAAAAGGAAACGTCTTCCATTGGATCGTTTTATTGTGTGTGTGCAGTAAGAAATGATCTGGTTCTAAGTAGAAATAATTTTCTGGGAAATATCAAGGAAATGTAATGATATCAAAAAACTTATCTGGCCGATCCATTATCGAAATGTTTATTTCTGACATTCGTGAAATGGCATCCAGTTTTCCGCATTAACTGTAGATATACGCTCTTTCGTAATCGTAGTGCTGTGCTGTGCCGGGGAATGCAAGACGAAGTATGAGGAATTTTCCCGACGTGACGCTAATTTTTTTTCTAAAAAATATTCCTACGAAACCAAGGATTTCCGCTCGAAGTTGCGGCGACGGACGACGACGTCGTCGACCAACTCCTTCTGTCCATCACCGCACGTCCTTCCCTCTTTCCAACGCTCACTCTCTCTCTCTTTCTCCTCCCTTCGTCCTCTCCCCTCCCTCCCTCCATTCCCCTCCCTCCCTCCATTCCCCTCCCTCCCTCCTCTCCCTATCCTCCGCAGTTGGTTTCCTTCCGCGCGGGAAGCAGGAAAAATTGGGTTACACCTCCAGCGACCCGTGTTCTCAAATTTATCGGCTGCAACCGCTTCCTTTTAAGTCCTCGTCATATGAAAGTATAACTCCCATTTTTCCTTTCGACGTGAGTCACCTAGTATTATCCGTCGGTTCGCGATTATCTCGATGTAAAGCGTTGTCTCTCCATCATTCCAGTGCGCGGAGAATTCAGTTCACTCTTTAAACGCCCGATTTTTAGTCGTTTATTTTCCCTCTTCGTTCTCTCGACACGATTATCACTTTATCTGGCCTCTTACAGTCGCTGCGCGTTTTGTCGTGGCTTGAGATCACTTATGTCTTTCATTGGTGTTTTGAATGTAAAATTGGCTCTATCGTTCTGCGCATCAGGTTCGAATGGAAAACGGTTCTTTGTTAAGCAGGAATCACCCTTAGTTCTTATTTTAATTCGACTTTGAGAAATTATACTTCCTGATGGCCTACATTGCTTATTTGTTTATTATCGATGTATTTCTAGGCAAAATTAATGAAATTTAATATTAATTAAATTAAAAAGTCAAAAATCTATTATTGCGCGTAAATTTTCCTCGAGAAAAATGTCTGCATACCGGATCAAAGAACACACAATTATGGAAATGAAGAGCTGTGTTAAGGAGAAGAGTATTAATTAATTAATCGGGAAAATTAAATTTTGTATCCTTTTGTTAACTTTATTAATTTTTATTATTAACTTTTATCTGCTACTCTCGGGTATATACTGCTCTGCTGGCCATCACTGTTGTGCATGGATATACCCGGTTTGAAATCCCACATTCTTTAGATTTTCCAAAATAAAACTCAGCACCGGAGTAAATTGACATGCTGCAAAACTTAGCTGTTAATAAGTTGATCATCTTACTGAAACGTATCATATTTTTATCGTGTACCGTATTTATCCGAATATAAGACGATTCGAATATAAGAAGGAAAAAGTAGTTACCTGAATATAACATGACGACTCATTCGCAGAATTTTCAATTACGTACAGAAGAACAATTTTTCAGATATATTATTTAAGCTGAACCATATGAAACACGAACAACAATGATAAAAATCTGATGTGGCCACCGCATGACTTTCTCCATACCTGTAATATTTCTAAAAATTCCAAATAGGTTAGATAATAATAAATGTTTGAAGAAACTGCGAGAAAATTTTAGACTTTACTAAGACCAGAAATAAACTCAAACCATAGCCTTATGATATTGAATACTAGTAGTTGGTGCTTGCATACTGCAAGCATTTCATCTCGGCATAAAAAAACATTCATTATTCATATTTCATCATTACACATATATTTTTAATTCTAAATATTTCACCTCCGCAGCGATTTTCGTTTTTCCCACATGTAAAAATAATAGTTTAAACAATCCCCAAATGTTGCAATTTTAAAAATTTTACACATTCTTCATTATGGGGTACTGATGCTACACATTTTAGCCAAAATTTAAAGTTGTAGCACTCCTAGAAGTAAAATAATATTTTTGTAATTGTTTAAATTTAAATAATTTTTAACGGCCGCTGCATATCGTATGTGGTAAAATTGAAATGTTTATTTGTGCAAATTTACTACTCTGTAAATAATTTGAAAATTTCAGCTTCCTAGCTCATCCCGTAGTACCTAAACAGTTATCCAATTGTTTAAACTTTAAGAATTTTTAACTGCCAAACAAATTAAAATATCAAAATTTGTATAATCCCTATTTCGTGTTTTTAAGAATTCTACTTATAAAAAAAATTTCAACTCCGTAGCACATGCGGAAATACATAAACCCTGAAAATTTGTTTAAACAATTGCGAATTTTTAGCGGCCGCATTGTTGCACTTTTTCAAGATTTTCGTTTTTTCTAGTCGGTTTTGCACAAAATCCTACCTAATAAAAAAAATTTCGAATCTCCAGCACATCTGGAAGTGCCTAAACATCAGTATCCTCCTGTTATATGTATGTTATATCCTCTTCCTCTGTAAGAGTCGTCGATATATAATAGCCACAAAGCTTCAACAATTAAGAAAAGAAAAAGGAGCGTTACTAAGACGTAACTAAGCATCAATTGTTAACAATAGTCGTCGGTAGGTGGCGTGGTTGTGGCAGCTAAAAATATAAGATATCTCTTGAACAATGCATTATATGGAAAAATATTTCAAACAAAGGTTGTAGTAAATAACATTTCCTACAACTTTTATTCCGATATATTTTTACATTTATCAAATATTAAAGCAAATATTTCATAATGATGGATTAGCGACAAAAGTAAACACCCACTTCCGGTAGACCGATTTTTACCAAAAACTAATCAGTTCTTGTGACATTTATAAAAATGTTAAATACAAAATTTTGCGTTGACCTGATTAATAATTTTTTAGTTCGAGCACCCACAAAAAGCTATCACATACACACACATCATCGAGAAAATGATGAAAACGTGTCCAGGGGACCTCAAAACGTGTATTTCCGTTGAAATGTCGAAGTCGATTTTTTTCATGAATACAATATTTTCCCTATACTACGTATATGAAGAAAGTAAAAATGACAAAAATAAACAAAAGGTGTTATCCCTAGAGACCCATCCCACATCCAGTCATGTTAGTTCTCACTTTCCTCATCAATATCACTTCCTTCAACACTCTGGATCCATCTTCTGATTCATCCATAATATTCGAAATCATTGACCGCAGACTGCTGACGTCTTTGACCACGCGAATATAAGACAAACGTTCATTTTTCAGATGCAAAAATAGGAAAAATATCTCATCTTATATTCGGATAAATACGGCACTTGATGAACCTTTTTAGTTATGAACGCCCTACGCATCAGAGTTATTAACAGGAGTATTCTCGGAGATCTCACGAATCGATGAAACGTGAACGCGTTACTGCCCTCAATATTTTTTGTTGGATAGGTTGCTTATTGAGTATACAAGTCCCATTTATCGTGCTGTCACTGTATCTCAGATTTTAACAATGAGGCACAGATACTGTTCGGTATTACATTTATCTTCAAAGCTGAATTTGAAGTGGAAGTTTTTCTTATCGTAAGGTATTTATTTATACTAGAGTCGTGGCCTCAGAAATTAGGTGTAGCGAGTTATCTCAATCTGCAATTCATTGTACATTCGTTGAGTAGTCTCTTGGGGTTTGTAAGCCAAGCGCTTCACTCGTCGGTTAATTTTAACGATAATCCATGCATATATTATTTGAGATAGGTCAGTACTTAAATTGTAGGGTGACATCATGCAATAGGTTGAACGAGTGCAACGCCATAATGCAACAGAAACGAAGAAATTGTAGAATTGGAGTAATATTGCACATTTTCAGAATATCCGCGGTATGGAGGTTTATTAGAAAGTTTTTCACCCGCAGTCGTAACTTTTTTTATTCAAATGAAAGTAATGTAAAGCATTAGCAGTAAATATATTTATTCAAAAATGTCCAAATTCAGCTATAGAGTTAAAGTTATATTTTCCATGTATATTATTTGCTGTCTAACAGTCTCAAAAGTTTTTCGTCTAATTTGTGAATAAGATGAATTTGAGGCACTTAAAAATTCCTGCCATTGATGTATCTAATTTTTACGGAAATATCGTATCCGGCCATAAATCAAGAAGTAAAAAAGAGCCTTTGAGTGAAAGGGAATTCAGTTCGTTTTCGATTCTGCGAAGAACTTTTTTCTGCCACCGTAGATGTATCTTTTTTACTGGTTGCTCTCTACTTCTCTCCTCTTCCCCTTTGATGTGGGATCATCTTTCCCAAACATCTTTTTATTTTTCGAGTTTCGAGAGGAGGTTTTTCCCCCTTCTCCATCGGTTCCTCCTAGGACCCTTTAAGTCTGTTCACAATGTGTCAAATGTTTCGCTCCGTCGAAAATTCAAATTTATCTTACGATGGCCCGAATTAAAAGCCTTTGATGCTCACTGTGGTGTAAATATTATTTATTTGCTCGCTCAGAGTATCAATTGAGCTCAAAATCTTTTCTCCTTTCCTCTATACTTCTGGTTTACCTCGTTTCCTCCAACGAGGAAGGGATCACGAATGGCGGGAAGAGTAGTGGCAGGGAGGAAGCAATCGTTGGGATTTGCCCCACTTCCCCTCGGAAGATGTTTGTTATTCGAAAGTGATGTAATCGCGGAGAATTTCAAAACATGGAATACTTGGAGGGACGCTTATCGGTTCCGTGTTCTCTTGTTTCGCTTTTTCCCTTCACTTTTTTACCCGTTTCCTGATAAATTGATCAAATTTCGGGTATGAAGTTTTGATTTTAACCGATTTCTTTAGATTTTGTTTTGATATTATGAAGGATTACTAATTGTGCAACTTGGTTTGATAGGTTGGGAGGAATTTGTTTGGCGTCGGCTGAAAATTTTACGGAGGCCTTACCGATTTTTTTTATTTGTAATTATTTTCCACTTTTAATTGGAGCTGGGCTTGACCTACTTAAAATTTTCTGAGGATTGATAAGTATTTATTGCGAGCGAAAGTTTTTTCTCTCGATAGATTTCATAATTAGAAATTTTTTTCACTTTATATTACAGTTATATTGTAATTTAACAACCGATCAGTGTTTTTATTTTGGGATTAATTTTCCGTTTTTATCCAAGGTAAAAGATTTTATTTTTGTGTCCTTGGATAATTACAGTTTTTAATGCTTTTATCGCGTAAGTAATCGGTCCTCAGAGCATTTTTTCCTCGTCGGAAGTTGCGGTTTATCTTAAGGAAAAATATTTTTTAAATTATTTCATTATCTGGTAAAAATGATAAAATAGTTGAGAGCTGCATGCGGAAATGAATCCGATTAGGATTAGTTTATTTTCTTTCGAGAATTTAGCTCTATTTCAAGAGAAGCATTGTGAACAAATTCCCTCTAACATCTCGATTCTCGTACGATGCATTTGCCAAAATCAAGGAAAAATTTTAGTGAATTTTAAATAATAAGTGAGTTAGGTTTTTTGAAGGAATCGAATAGCTACAGATTTTTTAGGAATGAAGGTTGAATTGGCAATAAACTAAACACTTTTACATTCCTATCTGAAAGAAAATTATTTAATTGGACTATATACATTATCCTGATCAGTCATTAAGTGCTGCATCTACTGCAGCATGTACGTATATCAGGCTCTTGTTTCCTAAAATATTTAGAAATCTACGAGAAAATTAAGGTTTACAGATTGAAGTATTATCGGAAGAGGTTTTTTCACGTATTTTCCCTTATAGCGATATTTTAAGTAATTTATCCAAGTTTGTATTCGCTATCTACCATCCATCCAGCCATTCGTTTATAAATGATAGTGGGTTTGATGCTCGCCACCTTATTTAGGTGTGAGAATCACAGTTTGGCGTATCCTTCAACGCTTATCTAAAAAATCTAACCCGAACTCTTTCGGGTAAAAAAGCGCAAATGACCTCCCCTAACTAACTGGAAATCAATTAATGGAAATACGCATTCTCTGCATGCGGATAATTGTTCGGGGCAAGCGTGACATGTTGTCTGATAGACGAGGCCGTTATAAGAGAAAAAAGGATGTATGGCTACGGTGGGGGGGAGGGAGACCTCTCCATCCGTGACGGCATTCCGAAACGGACCCCGCTGTTTCCCTTCCCCTACTGGAAAAGAGCGCGCGTGTAAGCCATCTCACCCTCCACCTCTTTCACCCCCTTGCCACCTCCCGCTCGCTCTCTTCTCACCCCCTCTTGCTCTCTCCACTTCATCTGTCTCCCCTTCACCTGTCTCCCCTTCACCTGTCTCCCCTTCACCTGTCTCCCCTTCACCTCTCCCCCTTCACCTCTCTTCCCTTCACCTCTCTCCCCTTCACCTCTCTCCCCTTCACCTCTCTCCCCTTCACCTCTCTCCCCTTCACCTCTCTCCCCTTCACCTCTCTCCCCTTCACCTCTCTCCCCTTCACCTCTCTCCCCGTCACCTCTCTCCCCGTCACCTCTCTCCCCGTCACCTCTCTCCCCGTCACCTCTCTCCCCTTCACCTCTCCCCCCTTCACATCTCCCCCCTTCACATCTCCCCCCTTCACATCTCCCCCCTTCACCTCTCCCCCCTTCACCTCTCCCCCCTTCACCTCTCCCCCCTTCACCTCTCCCCCCTTCACCTCTCCCCCCTTCTCCTCTCCCCCCTTCTCCTCTCCCCCCTTCACCTCTCCCCCCTTCACCTCTCCCCCCTTCACCTCTCCCCCCTTCACCTCTCCCCCCTTCACCTCTCCCCCCTTCACCTCTCCCCCTTCCCTACCCCTTTCCCTCTTTCATCTTTTCCTCCATATCCCACCCCTTCTCCCATTTCTTTCCACCCTCTCTTGCTCTCTCATCCCTCTTTTTCTATCTCCCCTCCTCCATCGCTCCATCTCCAACTGTATATCCATCTTTCTTTCCACTCTACCTACATCTATCTCTTCCTCCATTTACATCTCCTTCCCTTCCACCTACCCCATCTACATCCCTCCCCATATCTTCGCCTCCCCATCTCTTACCCACCGCCTCTCTTCCTCCCCTCTCCCCCACCCTCGACCTCTCCTCCCTCGACCTCTCTCCCTTCCCTTCTCTCCCTTACCCTCCCCCTCTTTTTCTCTCCTCCCCTCCCTTCCTCTACCCCCTCCTTTCTCCCCCTCCCTTCTCCCCCTCCCTTCTCCCCCTCCCTTCTCCCCCTCCCTTCTCCCCCTCCCTTCTCCCCCTCCCTTCTCCCCCTCCCTTCTCCCCCTCCCTTCTCCCCCTCCCTTCTCCCCTCCCTTCTCCCCTCCCTTCTCCCCCTTCCTTCCCCCCCTCCGTTCTCCCCCTTCCTTCTCCCCCTCCGTTCTCCCCCTTCCTTCTCCCCCTCCGTTCTCCCCCTCCCTCCCTCCTCCCTTTTCCTCCTCCCTTTTCCTCCCCACTTTTCCTCCCCCCTTTTCCTCCCCCCTTTTCCTCCTCCCTTTTCCTCCTCCCTTTTCCTCCTCCCTTTTCCTCCTCCCTTTTCCTCCTCCCTTCTCCTCCTCCCTTCTCCTCTCTTCCCCTCCTCACTTCCCCTCCTCCCTTCCCCTTCTCTCCCCATTCTCTCCCCCCCTCCCTCCCCTCCCCTTCCCTCTTTCTTCCCCTCCTCCCTTCCCCTCTCCCCCCTCCCTTCCCATCTCCCATCCCTTCCTCTCTCCCCCTCCCTTCCCATCTCCCCCTCCCTTCCCCTCTCTGCTTTCTCTGTATCTTTTTCCTCATCCAGCTCTCCCATTTCACCTCTTCTCCCCTTCCTCCTTCATTCTCTCCTCCCATGCGCTATTACCTCCCTTCTCTCTCTCCATTTCTCTCACCTCCCTCCCCCCATTTTCGCAGCATCCCTCCCAAGATTCGCTTAGAGCGTGCGCGGGATCTCCTGAGGCGCTTACGCTGCCGAAGAAAATCGATATCATTGTCACGAGGATCGGAGCCCCCGCTGCGGTGGTCGGACCGACCTGCCATTCCCTTCCCCAAGCTATCCTCCTCTCACCAACTCTCTCGTCCCTCTCATGTACTTTCGAAATCAGCCTCATTCCCACCACTTCGAGACAATAAGGCTCGTAACTTGCTCCCAACCTCCCTTTTTGCGGTCACCATGGTGACTTGATGCCCCGGACGACAAGGTGCTCCTTCTCGCCCAGGTGTGCGCTGCTATGTCGGGATGTGGGAGTACACCACCTTCCTCTCACTCTATTATCTCCCTTCTCTCTCCGTTTCTCTCCCTGCATGTCTCCGGGGTAGCGTGATGGACACCGTCGTTTCGTGCTCCTTCTTTCCGTTCCTCGCGGCCTCTCCCGCAGTGTACCTCCCATTCGGCCTCCTCCCTCCGCCTCCTCCCTCCCTCCGCCTCCTCCCTCCGCCTCCTCCGTCCCTCCGCCTCCTCCGTCCCTCCGCCTCCATCCCTCTGTCTCCTCCCTCCCTCCGCCTCCTCCCTCCCTCCGCCTCCTCCCTCCCTCTCCCTCCACCCCTGCCTCCTCCCACGCTCTTCTTTCATTCTTTCCGCCTCATCCTCACGTTTCCTTTATGCGTCACTCGCTCTGGTGGTGGTGGCTGGAACTTGACTGAAGATCCTCCGGGCGAGATTCTTCGCCGTCGAAATTTCCTTGATCGCCCGTGTGGGAAGGAGAGTTCTGGGACGGAGTTAGTTTTATGTTCCGTTATTATTTTTTCGTTACCTCTCTCCATTCGTGATAAGCATAGAGAGCAGCTCGGGCGAGAGAACCTTACGCATTTTTATATTTCGCCGCCTTTTTAATACAATTTTTCCGCGTTTTTGTGGTTCCATATGCAAAAGGGGCAGTGGGAAAAAAAGAGCAAGCGGATGATTTATGGGTGTCGGGATGTTATAATACCGACGCATTCTATTTGAATTCATACATCTGAACAAGTTTGCTGATAACGCCAAATTGATATTTCAAACTTTTACCCCCGTTAAAAATGCCGAATTGCGAGACGAACCGCGTTTAGTGCGTTTCTAATTTTTTAATCTATGAGGTTAGAACTGTGTAAGGAAGTTAGAAATCGCGGAAACTGGAGATTTTAAATAGCCCGATGTTTTTACCTATGAAGTCAATTTTATTTGGCACAGAAATTTTATACTTAGCCATAAGGAGTTCTAGAGATTCGTGATGCTAGATGGAGGAGGATGTGGTCGGAAATAAACATGAAATATATATGGAGATAAATAAATATGGAGAGATCAATGGCGAGGAGAAATCGTGGAAAGTCGTACCATAGGAAGATGTAGAAGAGGTAGTATGCGTTTTCTGACGAATCAGCCTCTTGTGCTATTATCGAAGCTAGAAGAGATGTAGCATTTTTATAGTTAAACGAAAGACCTAATCATGCGTGGTGGAGATTAAATCTGTAAACAGAAACATCGATGGAGAAATATGAAGTCAGCTGATGATCGTTTATTGTTATCATCAGCTGATATTATCATTATTGAACCTAACGTGATCTCATCAGTTGTTATATATTTTGGTCTCCTATATTTTCAGTAATGATGCAATAAAAATTAGCGAAATTTATTTCCCTCCCCTCGAATGCAAAAGGCGCGTGGCGTTTCTTTCATCTCGGACAAATGGAAATGCGCCCTTTCTTCGCCTCCCGGTCTCAGAAAAGTATTTAAATTGTTCCATTCAGAAAAAGGAAGTGTATAACCAGGTCATGGAACCGAAATTTTTTTCCCTCCGCTTTTCGTTCCGGTTCGCACAAAACAACAAATTTTGCTTCGGTTCCGGTTTCGCTCCACCAACCACCATTGAACCGGTTTTTTTCGCTCTGACTTTGAATTTTTGTGGAAAACTTCAAGAAATTTTAAAATAATCTTTATTAATTAATGTTATTTTTTATTTAAACCAAATACATCATCAATATCGCAAGTCAAGACGGCAAAAATAGATATCCGCACGTAAAATCGCGCAAGCTCCCCCTCCCACCATGTAACGAACAGTAAAACATTGTATGGATTCCCTTCTTAGAATTTTCGTTATTCAATTTGTATATTGCTCCTTATATACGACTCCGTCTAATAATGTTCTAAAGAAATTTAAAATTAATTTTTTTCCTTTTTAGCGCGTATAAAAGCTATTAAAAATGTTATTAATTTTTTAGTCTTTAAGTTGATGTAAAACCGTTGTTATTCTTTCAAAAGTCAACACTTACTTTATTTTACAATTCCAATATTCCAGATTCCAATATAAGCAGATACTCTCATTATCAAAATAAATTTACTCCAACAGTATTCATGCACGTACTTGATCAGGTACAATAATATTAATTCACATTTGAATGCATAATGTAATTCATAGAGTTGTTCAAAGAAGAGCTACTTAACTATTTTTAAATACAATAATTTAGATGTTAATATTACAAATACCATATAATGTATAATTACATAATTTTTTTTAAGATGTCAAATATGTACATACTGTAACATATACCCCGATAAACCAAAATTTGATCTAATTAATAAAATGTCCTCCAATAAATTATCACAGGCTATCAACTCTCAAGATGTATTTTAGTCCCGAAAACACCCTCTCTACACTGACTTGTGTTGCTGGTACACCCAAAACAACTGTGGCTAGAATATCTTACAATTAGATATTTTTAAATAATAACCAAAAAAGTCTGCATGTCAAGACAAGGACTTTTATGTTTTTCCATTGGAAATGGAGACGAACTGAATTTACATCGCTGTAGTAAATATCCTCTTGAAATCAAACACATACCTACATAAAGAAAATTAAACATATTCAGCGCATCATGAACTTTCTTCAAGCGGAGTCTCTAAAGATGTTATTTACCTCGCAGAGCATGCTAAAATTATACAAAGACAATTTTGAAATTGTTTCGATCATTATTGACCGAATATTTGCAACTAAAACTGCGAAATTTCAGACAAGTCGAATCAATCCCTGGCTATTTATTTGTTTGTTTTCATAGAAAGTGGTGTAAGTTAGAGATTTTATATTATTTACTGAGTTTAAATGACATTTTTTCTATTTGAAAGCTTTTAAATGAAAAGTATCTTTATTCCCTGATCTTGCTGGATTCGCCGATCTTTGATCATAACTAGTCTCATTAGAATCAACTATCACCAATGAAGACGGATTTTTGGAAATGAAATTCGTATATGTTATGCTCAAACGTTTTATGGCCGGAGGAATTATTTATTTATTTTCTTAATACGGCGAGGTTTAGGCCATATGGCCACTTCTTCCACCTAACCGTACACAAAATAATTAATTTATGTGCATAACTCAATTCAAATAAAAACAATGAAATGAAAATTATTTCAAGGTACACAGAAATAAGAATACAATTAAAAAAAGTACAGCACAAATGTAAATATGGATCATATATTGGATTTGAAACAAAAGGTGAGCTCGATGACTCATTTTTCGAACGTATTAATTTTTCAATTCTTGTTCATTCTTGTGGCAGTAAAAGGGGGAACATTGAGTCTTCCTTAGGCCGCTTGGCGGTAATAAAAAAAACAATGGCAGGGAAAGAGGAATTTGCCGAATTTAATGTTCGCTTGGTTGTTTTGGCATCACGAGTCTTTTTAAGCGAGAGTGGGCTCGGGTCCCCCAAGGACATCACTGATATGGCAAACATCGCCAACAGCACCTAAACCAGCCTCCCACCGAGCAATCGTTAAGGGTACCACTAGGAACTTAACCGCGTTTTCTCTCCCCGTCCTCTTTCTCCTTTCTCTCTCTCTCTCTTCACCTTTCTCTCACTGCCTCTTCCATTTCTTCCCGCATTATTCTCCTCCCTCGACTACTTTCGGGGCAATTTTCGTCTCCGAGCCATAACGACCCAGCGTGTGCATATTGGTTCATAACGCTTCTCTCTCAGCGGTCTCCTCCGACAACATCATAACCTTACCGTTAAGAGTCTCACGAATACGATCCCGTTTCTCGCGGCGAATGAGAGTGGGAACCATTATCTCGGAGTGAAGGAGATTAGTAGTGGAGTTTTTTGGTGCTTTCTGAAAGCTTGTCTTTCTCTCTTTCGTCTTCATTGCAGTCGGTGGGGGAGGGAAGGAAGATGGAGAAAATTGTTACATTTTATGTTCATTCCGACACCGAAGAGATTGGTTGAGAATTAAGAGAGGATGATATCGGACGAAAGACACGGCGTTTTTATACCGTCTGATACTAATATTCCGTCATTGTATATTTTTGGATAAGGAAAATAAAATTAAACCGCCAAATAGTTATGGAAAGTAATAAGTATAGTTTTTATGTCTCAAATTAGTTGTTTTTTCCTGAATTTAGAAATTCAAGGAAGAAAATTGCAAGCATGATTATTTATGAAACTGTAGGTATTTCATTAATACAGCATCTAAACTAGAATTAATGCCGTTAGTTTTGAAGGCGATTTCGAACGTCTATTATTCGAGCATTGTATTGCCATAAATTCGAATAACATCGAAATAACTTATATGTTAAAGTGAATTCATTCCCAAAGCTGCTTAAAATTAGCGGTGCTACTTTGTCGTGCGCTCTTGTCTTATCGCCAATGTTTTCAGTTTTTAGAAGAGTAAACCGTTACAAACGCTAAAAAAGTTACTTGGTCGCGAAGCGTGCGTCACTGAAAAGACGGAAGTTCCTTTTACGGTTACGTGTTACCGCAAGATGGTGCGTCATCGAGTGGCCGCCGAACAGTCTCTAAATATATCTGTAGATAAAGTAACATATGCCCAGTATCTTGTTATTCCTAATGTAAGATGTGCCGTCAACTTTTCCTTATCAATTTTAACCCATCGAACGCTTTCCGTATCATATAAACTTTTTTATGTAATAAAATATTTTATTATTGCGATTTATGGCGGTTCTGTTGTATTTATGTCGCATTTTCATTCCCTTTTCGTATCGCATTCCTAGAATATTTTTTTATATCCGATAATTTCATTCCGAATAAGATTTTTTTATTTAGAGCTATTCGGCTTAAATATATTTCCTTTAAACCGTGCTTAAGTAGGTGTCGACCATAAATGTTGAGCAGAGTTCTCTCGGAAGCCTGAAGATATTGTTATTTATGTGAATAGGTTTTTTCTGGATCAGAATCGGACGTTTCACGATAAGAAGATATGTCTTAATGTAAATTTAAACGCAGACGTGGAATTCGATAGCGTTAGATTAGGTTAATAAACCAGAAGTACATTTCGGCTACAGTGGTTTCTTGGTAGCCGTCATGCGTATTTGGTTTTCTATCATTTATAAGGAGAGAGACCATCCTCGTAAAATAAGAGAGATAGCCTGTAGGACAGAGAGATACAAAGGCTCATTTTTCCCTAGAACGATAGCTGAGCAGAATAAAACTTGCGATCAAAAGTAACCTCGCGTAGGGGCGTAAACTAAGGCCTAATTTTGGAGTTTTCCCCTTGGTGTTAATACACCCCCTGCCACACACCCTTGCGGTGGCTTGCAGGGTAAACTGTAGATGTAGATGTAGATGAGACATAGCTACTTTAATAATTCAGTCATAGGAAAAGCTCCATGTATTATATATTATATCAATCAATCAATTATATATCTAATGTATTATAACCGCTGTGTCTCTGCCTGCATGCCTGCCTCAGAAGCCTCGAGTGACGTCACCGTCCGGCATGAACGCAAATAAACCGAGAACGATCGGTTCGATTTCGACGAATCTTTCGCCTGAATACTCGGCGCGAACTCTTGCAGGTTTTATTCTTACCACCGATTCTGTTGTTTAATTCGTGTTTGCTCATATTTGAAGGATATGTTCAATTTTTTTCGGTTTTTCGACATTTCAAAAGGGAGGTTGCTAGGGTAGCCGGCATTGTTCATCTCAGATTTTTGCATTGTTAGACTCGGGCTTCGAGTGCATTTGCACTAACAAGCTTGCAATAAAACGCATGAAGGACAAAAACATATTGTCTCGAGTGACGTCACCTCCCAGTATAAACGCAAATAAATCAAGAACGGTCGGCTCGATTTCGGCAAATCTTTCACCTGAATACTCGACGCGAATTCTTGCAGTTTTAATAGGGTAGTCGTCTCCTGAAAAAGCATGGGTACGATATCAGGAAAGTTTTTATTTTTGCATTTGATTAACGCATAATCGGCTGGAATACGATATGTAGACCTTTAGTCTTTAACATTTTAAAATAATTTACGATCGAGACTTTGGCTCGAGATTTACACTGTTTCACGTAGAAAGAAATGGTTATTCATATTCTTACTTTCTATTCTGTCGTTTAATTTGTGTTGGCTAATATTTTAAGTTTATATTCCATTTTTTCCGATTTTTCAACATTTCAATTGTTGATCTCGGATTTTTGCATTGTTAGACTTGGACTTTCAAGTGCATTTGCACTAAGCTTACAATGAAAGAAACGCGTCAAGGACAATAACCGATTGAATATTTGTCAAAAGTTTCGTGTAAATATAAAACAAATGAAACACGTAGCGAAGAAAAGAAACGATTCCAATGCATTGTAATAATGGGCAAATTAACATTTCAAATAGAAAGATATTTCACGCATACATTGAAAATATCGTTTCGTTTGCAAGTTTTATATTCTGTAGTTTAAGCAAATGACTGTATTGATAAGGTTTGTGATTAATTTCTTTCGATATTGACGCGAGGCCGGTGCATTGATTACTTAATATTAAACAAACCACAGAACATATGATATGCTGTACCATCAGAAATAGTGAACAAAAATATTGTGTACCGGTAGTCTAAATCATGTAGGTATGTGTTTTTGGTTTTGAAAATGGCGTGAGCTATATAATTATTTTAAGAGGGGCAATAAAAGTGGTTTAACTAATAACACTCTTTGTAACAATTTTTTGTCATAGGAACTATCGCATTGGGTCACTTCACGCAAGGGTTTCTAGATGTTTGCAGGAAGTACTGAAACGGGCCTCTAGTCGAATACTATAGAGTTAATTGTACGCTCTACCACGCCGGAGCAAATGTAGTCGGTGGCAACAACACACTGAGTCAACTCAATTGTATATATATACATGTATTTGTAAGATATTGTCGTAAAAGTCAGCAAAATTATGTGAAATAGTTTATTGTAGAAGCACTTTCGTCGTCGCAACATTTTGCAGAATTCCGATTTATCGGTTTCATCTTAAACAAGCTTAGTATTTCTTTGAATTTGATATATTCCATGTAACTCAATGGGTTAGTCGGCCCCGTTGTTTCGTTGTTCTGGTGACCCTCAGGAACGCATCCACGACGAACAACGTGGACTTAGCGTATCTGGATTTTTTGCGCATCGTCAGGGTAATTGGAAGGGATTCTCTGGCGAACCATAAGTCTTCCCTCGGCGGTTCTCCGCGCTCTCCCCCACCCCCCTTACATCCACACCTCTTACCCGATCCACGGCACCCTTCCCCGTACTCTTTCCGCTCTGGATCTCATCCCCAATTGCCTTTGACTGCGGTTCCGTGCCTCTAAGTTGTAACCTTGTCAAAACATTGGCGCCGTGGAGGGCTCGAAAGCCGCGCCTCAGGTTATTGAATCACAATCTCCGAGCGCCGTCCCCGGGACCCACCTTTCCCCTTCCCCCCTCTCTTCACACTTTCCTCATCCACACGCACCACCAGCCGCCCGCCTCTCCGCCCACCCTTCTCCCCACAGTCCTCGTCCAGACCCCTTTATTTCACTCTTTCTCCCCTTACCACTTCCATCGTTAAACTTCTCTTTCCCTCGCCTCTCTCGTCCCTCGCTCATTAGTCTCTTCCTCTCTCAAACCTTTCCGCCACCTCTCATTCGTTATCCCCTTTCCTTGGTCTTCTTTAGCTTTTCCCCCCCTATCGTCTCATTTCCCCCCCCCCATCTCCTTTCCATTGTTCTTCTACCTCCCTCCCCTCTGTTCTTTTTATTCGGAAAAGAATATTTCTCGGGAAAAGTGGTTCGAAGTACGTCGGAAGAGGGAGGGGGGAAGGAGAAGGGAGGAAACGAGGGGAAGGGTTTCGCGAATTTTTCTCGCGACGCCTATGCGAGTTTTTTACGAACGGTTTGACGTTATTAAGGTTATCTTCGCTTCGTATGCGTGCAGCTGTTGCGTTTTTTTGCCCCCCTCTCTCAATTTTTTCGTCGAGTGCCGTTCGTGTGCCTTCGGTGGGGGGGGGGGAGGTCGACGGAATGGCGGAAGGGGGAGGGAGCGTGGCCCCAAAAAAGTAGGAGGTGGCTAGAAACGCTTTGTGCGGATTGTTATCGCGTCTCATCGTTCTTGGCATGAGCGTGCTTGGCTGTACACACACACGCACTCTCTCTCGCCATGCCTTCGATGGTCGAAAATAAATAATAATAAAAAAACAGGAGGCCAGCGTTCGGTCGTTCCTCTCATTTCTGCGGTGAGCCAGAATATCATCCATCACTGCTTCGTTCCCCGCCATCTACTCCAATTTACCGACGCCTCTACACTTTTCTCCCCCTCTCCCTCGGTCTATCCCTTCCGCTGTCGCCGCGAAAATTGTGGGTGGGGTGGGAGGTTGGATGCTAAAGGGGAATTAGGGTGAGTCGGAGAGAGAGAGAGGGTAGTATAGGGGAGCAGGAGGGGGAGAAGGTTGGGTGTTTCACGGGAAGTGACGGCCTTTGATGGCGAGCCAATGTTTAGACGGCGGTGGGCTAAGGTGGCCGAGGAAGGAACTGGTCCTGTGTGTGTGTGTGTTTGTTTGAGGGTCGGAGAAGGGGGTGGGGAGGTTATACAACAGATTGGAATATGTGGAGGCATGATAAAAGGGAACCATCTCAATTTTGACTCTCCCTCTCCGTTACGGACGAAAATGGTAATCCGCCCCGGCTTCTTTTTAAAGGAGCTTTTTTGTCCGCGTTATCTCTCGCGGCGATAATTTCATTTCTGCGAGAGGTGGGAGAATGTTTTGGAGAGTATACCCGTGGGAGGGTGGTGTTTTTTTTAAGGGAAGGGGAGAACGGAGTGGAGAGAGAGAGTGGCGGAGTGGGTTGATGCTCTTTGAATATTTCGAGGCCTCCAGTAAATTGATTTCGATCTACCATCCGCCCGCAAAACTCTTTCCCTCCTCTCGCGCCCCGCCATCCCCTCCCCTTTATTCCCTCGCTCAGTTTTATAATGGAAAGAGAGAGAGAGAGCGCGAACGGGAACGAGGGAGGGAATTACTTTCCCCTCTCCCTCTAATTAAGGCTGTTAACGTCGGGATCTTACCGACGATGAGTTTTTTAAAACCCTCAATTTGGATGGTTAGCATGCGTTTTATAACTTCTGAAAAGTAATGAGTATGGTAATGGATGTTAGGTTCGGCTGAGTTTCTCACGCGAAAGGAGCTCTGTCCCTTTTTCGTGTGTTAATCTATCCTCAGATTGATCCGTCTGGTGGGGAAAAAATCCTCGTAATTAATCGGCCGTTGTGGTTTGTTTCGTGCGGTGAAAATGAAAGGTTTCATCGGAAATTTATTAACTGGGGCGGTGTCTGGAATATTAGGCGATAAAATTGAGTCTCCCCATCAATTTTTTCGTGATTATGGAACGAAGAGAAAGAGGTCGTTGTATCAGTATCTGTCTTAAATATCAAGCCGCAACCTTATCAGATGAATTTAGGACTTTTTTAAAAAGAAGGTATAAAAAGTAAATTGGAAATTTTAAGATAGCCTCTTCAACTCCGCGATTTACATCTTGATTTCGATTATTTCGTCCCATGTCCGATGCTTTTTTTAAATTCTTGTATAAATGTGTTTTTCAAGGAAGAGGTCGGAGAAAAAATACTCGTCGGTAAAAGAAAGGCGAAATTCCCATTAATCTGATAAATTTCCAACACCTTTGCTTCGGGCCAGAACGCGTTAAATTAGCTTTTGATTGCCTCGCCCAATTGGATTTATTTGACTGTCTTTCTTTTCAAGCTTTCACCGTGATAATTTTTCCCGAGATGCCGAGCGTGTGATCGCTAAACAGTGCGGTCTTGACACGTAGATTACCATGTCGGTTGGTTTGTAAATGCGATTCGGTTATATCACTCGTGGTGAAATTTCCTCGACAAAAGTGTCGAGAAACACTCGGAAACGAATTTTAAATTATGTATTGTAAATTTTTGGCCGCTGTTTCTTATTCCGTGATACTTAAGAGCAGTGGTGCCCAAACTTCTCTAATGACGGGCCGCATCGGTGGTTGCGAATCTCTCGACGGGCCGCATTGGAAGTTGCCAATTCTTCGGCGGGCCGGATTAGAGTTTAAGTCAGAAGTTTTCTATATATTCTGGGGTGCCGTATAAGTGAAAATCAAGTCTAAATAATGTTTTCATGGCTAACATTTCAATATTTTAAGTTTTAATATCAAAATTTTCAAAAAAATGTATGAAATGTATGTAGTTTGGGCACCACTGCTTTAGAGCAGTGATTCCCAACCTGGGTGACGCGGCACACTGTGGCGCCGCAGCTGATTTTTAGGAGTCCCGCAATAAAATTAGTTTTGTAAATAAATCAACGATTTGGATGTGTTTACAGGTAACTATGGCATTGATTTTGTCTCTAATAAATTGATTATGGTGTGGTACCAACAAATGGGTATGTCCAAACGTGGTAATACTCGTTTGTGAAAATATAAAAACCTTGTTTGAAGTCTGGGGTGCCGCGAAATTTTGTTTATCTTCGATAGGGTGCCGCGCCTACAAAAAGGTTGGGAACCATTGCTTTAGAGAGGAGTGGCTAATTCACATCTCTTCAGCACAGAGAATCCTTATTCTATGAATTGTGTGCGGCGTGTGCCGTTTCACGACCTCCAAACATTCGTTTACTGACAGCAGTTCCTAAAAATTGTATTAAATATGATTGTTTTTTATATGCGAAGATTTTTGATCTGGCGAAGAACTGAATACAGGCTGGCGAATGTTTTCTGATTTATAAAACCTATTTTTTCGTCGTTCACATATTTAGTTGTATTTTTGTCCTTTTGGATTTCCACTCAAGTCAAACTTTCGATAACTTCTCTAATACGTTTACATTTAAGCGATCCATTTGAAATTTTAGTGTGATTTTTACAGCTTTAAAGGTTTTTCGGTTTATTATTTTTATCGTATAATCACGTTAATATTCGAATATTATTTTGTCACAAGATTGTTTGACCTTGGAGAAAATTAGTCCTAAATTCCCTGTTCTTCTATTTCAGAAATAAAGGATATCTGGAAACGGTCAGTTCTCTCGTAATTTCTCTCCATACTACCAACGGGCTATGCAGTCAGTATGTTGAATGGATGTTTATTTGTTGAGGAAATTGATTTTTCCTTTGGGCTCGCGTATTAAATCACCCACCTCTGAAAGCAGGATTTGTAGATGGTGGATTCTCTATAGCGTGCCTTCCTAAAGAGTGACCCTTAAGGCGCTCAAATATTCCTGTAACGAGTCGCTTACTTTTCTATATGCATATTTCATATTTTAGAAATGGTGTAGATGTATTAGTCTAGACTCGCGTTGAACTCTCCCATTGCGTCAGAGTATTTCCCTTTCAGTATTGTATAAATCTGCTAAATCCTTAGCCTAGATACCTCCTAGAACTAAGGTTATTTATTTATTGATAAGAAATCGTCTTACAGCACGAGGCCAATTACAGTTGATCGATTATTAACGTTTTATAATTGATCAAATCATAACCGATCATTAAGTTTTTTGTTATAATATTAGCTGTTAGTACACTAGCCTTTATTTCACTGTGATCATTTATAAAAATAGATCTCTCAAATTACCTTCCCTTCTTTTAAGAATGTAATTTGTGAGATTTCGACTTGACTGATTTAATAATCCCAGAAACATAGTTATTAGTTTATTTCCTGAAATTATTTGCATGGATAATGTTTGAAAGTTGAAAGCTCTCTATGCCGCTATAATTCCGAGCTCCGTCACATTAGTTAAATTTTGGCGCTCGCATTTCTTTACAAAATCTGACCAATTTCAATTTAAATATCTGGTGAGTCACGGCGAGTAAAGCCATTTTGAATTTATCTTAGCCTTGAGGATTTGTTTTCGAACGGGATTTACGCATACGTCCTCTCAGTAGCATAGATACGCCCCGACCTTTGCTGTAAAAGCCCCTACCATGATCTAAAATCCTACTTGCTTCGCACTTCCCTCCCTCAGACGCCATTTAGGGGTATCTTCAACTTTTCAAGATCATCGTGCCTGCACTCTTGAGGCTTTTAGTTTACCTATTTATCTCTAAACTATGCAAACTAAACTTTAGGAATCACTTTGATAATATGGTATTAAAGGTTTTTGACTGTCAATATCATATTATAGATTTAAAATAGTGTAGCGTACTTTTTTCGGAACCAATGCTGTATTATCATGAATGATAATGAAACTATATTAATGAATCAATAGGTCTCATTCGGTCATCTTCATCTTTCCTAGGGACCTTGAGGATTCTGCATCCCTTGACGAAAGTGCGGAGAACCTTGACCGTGGGTCCCTAGCCTCTTTCGGTTCTGGAAACACCACCGACTCTGACAAGGTAAGTGTTTTTCGATAAGATTCGCATGTTTCTCATTTGATGCTTTCATTCGGGTCTGAGTCACATTGGTATTTGTTGCGGGGTATTTTCCGATTGATACCATGCCAATATTCACCAACTGCTTTGGAGGGTGGCCAAATGGGTTCGCAACACTCGTCTCCTCTCCGTTCATCCGAAGCGCGGATTTGCATCAGGCCAGGTGCCTCGAGATGAAAAGACCGTTTATGGGATAGGTTGTGTTGGCCGGATGTGTGGAGTAAGAAGAGTTACCACGCGCACCATACGGACACAGCGTTTGGTTTAACGAATGCGATTCGAAACTTCCCTTTCTTTGATAGTAATGGGAGGTTCTTTTCCACCATCGGAGCATAATAGCAGGATAAATCTACCCTTTGACTTAAAAGTTCGACAGACAAAGCATTTCCGCCTTGGAGTATTTCGTAGAGATTTTTTGTTCGGCAATCCCAGGTTTCATCAGGGCAATTTCGGACGATAAATGACTAGTTTTTTATTTTCTTCCTTGTTTTATATATCAAAGACAAAATTCGAGAGTACGTCCATCGTATTCGTTGTATTGCCGTTTTTATTTAAATTCATATTTCTGTATGTATAGTAAATGTAATTGTTTGATTAATTAATAAATTCCTGACAATCATTTGAATTCTCCCAGAAAATGAAGCGTTTGGCATCAATATACGACTTAATTTGCCACTCTTTGGCTCCGTTATTCTTCCTCTTCGTGTGTTTACTGAATAATAATATTCTTCAATTATTAACGTTGCAATCTATTAAGTTTGACATTGCGCGAAGCGAATAACACAATTCTTTCGTCTATTTTAAGGCTTAATATGCGCTAATTTATCGGAGGCAACAATGAAGTTCGCCTTGGCAACACCTGGTAAAAGTACGAAAAAGCCATGAAATTTCGAAAAGAAATGCGTGTTTCTGATAAATTCTTCCGTGTAGCATCTAAAAATTGGAAAAATAAGATATTTTATAGTTTTAGCCGTCGAATAAAACAGAAATGGAGAAATTCTGTCCATATTTACATATTTTAATGAATGAAGGAAATAAACCTTGCACCTTGAAAAATCGAAAATCCCGTGTAAACTAATGGGAAAATATAATTGTCTCCCGGAGTCGAATCCGGGACTTTTTCCGGGATGTTTGATTTGTCTAGAGACCACCTCATGGGGGTTAAACGATTTTGAAAGTTTCAGCTCTTAATTCCATTGGGAAATGTCCAAAAATACCGGGACGGACAGACGGACACTTGAGAATTATTATATAAGGACTAGAGGAATTACCCGTTGAACATCAACTGGACTTTGTAGTGTGATTTAAATTTAACTTTTGAGGGGTGTGGTGTATGTTAAAAACTTATATATAGACACACACAGACTTTACTGTTGATATATGCAACGGGTAATTCCGATAGTAAGAAGTAGTTAGTAAAATTAAAATAAAAACAGAAATATTCAAAAAGGTTTTACAAATTCATATAATATGTTCCAAAAAATCTCGTAGTATTTCTTTATAAACAATATTTCTAGTGCAGAAACGACCATCTCTCATCTTTCCTTGTCCATAACTTTCTAAGATCTTCACTCTGATGTCTTCTAAACGTGTAACTCTGGAAAAGGCGACGTATAGCTGTCTGATGGGTGAAGCTTAAAACACCTCGGATTCCAACAGTTGAGAAGAGGAAAATAGGAGAAGTTAAAATGTAAAAATTAACATGAAATCACCATATGAAAAAATATGAGTGAACCCTTTGCATTGAAATTATTTACGTTGCTATCTATTACGTTTGACGTTGCTACAGCAATAATTTCGATGTTTCATAAAACTCGCGAAGCGAATAACGCAATTATTTCGTCTATTTGAAGGCTTAATAGACGCTAATTCAATCGGAGGCAACAATGTGGGTCGCCTTGACAACACCCGGAAAGAGTACGAAAAAGTTATAAAATTTCGAAAAGAAATGCGTATTTCTGACAAATTCTTCCGTGTAACATCGCAAGAATAAGATATTTTATAGTTTTAGCTGTCGAATAAAACAAAAACGGGGAAATTCGGTCCATATTTACATATTTTATTGACTGAATGAAATAAACCTTACACCTTGAAAAATCGAAAATCCCGTGTAAACTTATGGGAAAATATAATCGTCTCCCGGAGTCGAATCCGGGACTTTTTCCGGGATGTTTGACTTTTCTAGGGACCACCTCATGGGGGATTAACGATTGTGAAATACTTATAAGGATTTGTTTCTCCCCCTCCTCCATTTGTATGCTGACATTTTAGAGCCAGTCTTAGATTCGATTAAATATGATTTGAGGTTCTTTTCCCTTGTCCCCTATAAGTAATGCTTTTTAAAATTAAAGATCGATAGAACTTGTGTTATAAACCATAAAAATTGGCAGTAGTTCCTGTCTCCCCAAAACAAAAGACTTTCCGACAACATTCACTATTTCCTCCATATTTTTCGCTTAACTGTTCCTCTAGGGAAAAATAACGTCATTAATTCATCCGCTTACCCCTTAGCTTGCCTTTTAACGCGACTTAATCGGCTATATTTTAAAGCAAGCACTTTCTGATCGTCCTGTAGTTTTATTTTTTTTTAAAGATCAAAGGCGATCGACGCGTGTAAATATAGTGTTTACCCTTGATCGATAGTCTCTTTAATGACGGCGCGCGCGTATTTACCATCCCCTTACTCTCGTCTTTCCTCCTTTCCCCACCCACTCTCTCGCCCCCCCTCTCTCGCCTCCCCTCCCTCTCTCGCCTCCCCTCCCTCTCTCGCCCCCCCCTCCCTCTCTCGCCCCCCCTCCCTCTCTCGCCCCCCCCCTCCCTCTCTCGCCCCCCCCCTCCCTCTCTCGCCCCCCCTCCCTCTCTCGCCCCCCCTCCCTCTCTCGCCCCCCCTCCCTCTCTCGCCCCCCCCTCCCTCTCTCGCCCCCCCCTCCCTCTCTCGCCCCCCCTCCCTCTCTCGCCCCCCCTCCCTCTCTCGCCCCCCTCCCTCTCTCGCCCCCCTCCCTCTCTCGCCCCCCTCCCTCTCTCGCCCCCCTCCCTCTCTCGCCCCCCTCCCTCTCTCGCCCCCCTCCCTCTCTCGCCCCCTCCCTCTCTCGCCCCCCTCCCTCTCTCGCCCCCCCCCTCCCTCGCCCCCTCCCTTATTCCATTTTCCCATCCCTTTTCACCATTCCATTTTTCCATCCCCTTCATAATTCCCTTTTCCCATCCCCTTCATAATTCCCTTTTCCCATCCCCTCTCCCGCTTTCTCGTCCCCTTCTCCATCCCCTTCTCACCCTTTTCCTCTGACGCGCGGCGTTTGTTCCCTATGTGCTCCTTCGCCAAGTGGCTCCGTATTAGGCACGCTTTGTGGAAAGGTGAGTGTAAGAGATAGCGTTAGGAAGAGGGGGTGTGAGATAAAGGGTGAGGATAGGATGTTCGTACTCTCTGCATCAACGCCGTCAACCGACGCGACTCCCGGGGCCCGCAGCGTTTGAGGCGAAAACTCTCTCACTTCTTCGTCCCATTTGTCCCCCCTCCCTCTCTCTCCTCGTACTCTCTCTTTCTCTCTCCCCCAACCTTTCTCGCCAATATCGCCCCGCGAACCTTCACAACTATCGCAAGCCCAGCTTGTTTAAATTTAGGCCTCTCCGTCTTTTTGTACCCTCTTAATGCTGGTGTTTACACGCCCCGACGGGTATACAAAGAGTAGAGGGCGAGCCTTCTCCTTTCTTCCTTCCCCCACCAGCTCTTTTCTCTCTCCTCCTATTTCTCCTCCTATTTCTCCTGTTCCCTCCCTGGTCTCTCCTCGAATGAGGTAGGAATTCGGTGTCGGATGAATCCGAAAAGTGCTCCGAGTGATATCAATGGATCATTCGCGAATGTTTTCGACCGCGAGGCGACGATACACGTTTATTTACATTTAAAAAAATTCTGTAGCTGCTCTGAAATTCCGTCCTGTTTACCAGATGTTGGACGTTATTAAGTACTCAATTTGTTTGTTTTAAATGCATGTTTTTTAAAATTTTGTGGTTTGTCGTTTTTTGTTCAGTTTGTTTCTCATTTTCAGCGTATAAATAAAGTGGAGATGAAGTGAAAATGAAAATATGAAATCTTAAGTTGTCAGTTTAATTCATTCGGATGAATGGATTAATGTAAAACTTCGCGGACAAAAGCCGTCGTCATTGTGTTCTTGCATAGAGACAAGGCGGCTGTGTCAGTCACGATTTAAAATTGTAAGTAATCACTCAAAAAGTCAGAATACACGCAAACAAAAATTTCAACAGACGTGAAGCACTTCGATATACTGGATCGTTTCTGGAATAATTCGTCAAAAAAATACTCTCCGCGAATATGTTAGCTATCGACCAGAATGGATCGGACGAAAGTGGTCGAACAGTCATCGCTTCCAAGAGTTGGCGTGAAGCCGCACCTCGTCGTCTGCATTCACTAATCACCCCGTATTTTCATGCCGATAAATTTTCGTAGAACGATTCAACGATTGAAAACATTTTGCATCGAAGAGGCGACGAGGTATGATGTTTTTATTTTTATTACAATCTTGTATTTTTGCTAAATTCTCAATCTTGGCGAACTTTCTAGAATTACAAGTCGTCAGGAATAGCCGTGGATTTTTACTTCCTCCTTTGACGCCGTATCGCTGGGACCTTGGTTCAGCATAAAGCCACGATTATTTTTCGATTAGTAGCGATGCGAGGCATCTTCACTCCTCCACGTCACCATGCCCTAGTCCTCCCTCTGCCCCTCGAATCCATCCCACTCCAAGTACTGCTCGGGATTATTATTACAGTCCCGCTTTATATTTCGAATGTTTGAACCTTCGACGAATCGATTGCCGCTCTTTCCCTCTAGATACATCACTTTATTGCCCCGTGAATTGCTGCTGCGCTGAACGACGGGAGGGATCGAAGAGCATCTAACCAATTTCGACAGAAGGGGAGATGGAAAGAGAGTGGCTTTTCCTTCTCCTGTTCCGGAGCTAATTATTTCCTCTAATCCGCAATGATAGCTGCGTAACGCTCTTAGATCGTAATCCCTAAGATTGGCCTATTGTAGCCTTTTTTTAAAATACGTTGGAATTTATTACGATTGTTGGATGTAGATATTGTAAAACGAATATAGATTGTCTGAGGAAGGCATTTTTGCATTTGCATCAAGAATCATCACCGTTATAGTCTTAATTTGTTCATATTAGCAAATGGTGTCTCTTTCTCGTTCCACGGTGAAACGTGGCTGCTCAAAAGTTTAAAAATTTAGTTGTAATCTTTAATGTATATATCACCGCTCATGTCAAGTTTGTTATTTTTAATCGCCTCTACGTAAATAGTGATATTTAATGTCCGATTAAGATGGTCGTTAGGAAACGTTTTGTCTAAACCTTTCTCATGTTATTTCCTGCTTTGTTTGCATCTATTCTTTCATCACGGCGTGTTTTTTGGAACTCCGTTTAATTTACTGTTCATTGGGAGCTGCTGAGCGGCGAAAATCATTCAATCTGAATAGAAGATAAAATTTTACTATGGAAGATGCTCCTCGTAAATCCTTTCACTGTTCTAAGTCGAACTTTGCAACGCATATCTAACCGTATGGCTGCTTATGGCAAGCTCAAGAATTGACCGATCGAATACCGTTTAAAATTCATATATTGTCAGTAATTTCCTTGCAGTGTTGTTATTTTGTTTAGCCCTATACAATTGGTCATTTGATGTTTGACTGCAAAAGCTTTTCCATGTTGCATCGGATTCGCATATAGAGATGTTGCTAGATTCTAAGTTTTACTCAAACGCTGGAGTCGGTGAAAATTTTGTTTCGATATTTCCGTTTCGAAAAGGAATTTTTTGAGAGACGAGAAATAAACCACGACCAGAAATGGCAGAGGAAATATTGGAACCATCGATTTATAGGAAGTGGCTCAGGCGGCCGAATAAACTTATCGATATTTATACAATTTTCGCGTAACGTTGTCTTCGTCGATATTCATCGCCCCAAAAATCTCATCCCATTAAAAGTTTTCTCGTTTTTATTATTGATTCAATAACTGCGGCGGTGCAGGTGACGTTTATTCCAACTTAACCCCAACCCACTCCTCGCCACCTCGCAAACCGCACCTCTCCCAACTTCCTTCTCATTAAAGCTTTCGCCACGCGCTGATTCTGAGAAATACCCTCGCTCCTATGCCTTATCATCATGACCTTCTTTAGCTAGGTCGGGGGGGACCGGCTTCCATTGGGGCATACACGTTCGGCCGTCAAGCGTTTCCAGACATGGACACGCGCGCGCACTCCGGTTTGCATTCGTTTCCCCCTGCCCCAATTCTCTCATTCATCCGGGTCACACGAATGACCGAGGAAGGCAAGTGAGCGATGGAGGAGAGATGTGGGATATGAAGGAAAGGCCGCGTATGCTGTTGTTTTTAGATATATTTTTCCACGGTATCGCTCTCTCTCTCTCTCCATCTCCGCCCTTCTCTCGCGTTGGTATCGCTACGGACTGGCTGTTATAAACCGCCTCAATGGTCGACTAATACCTTTTATCATTTCTCTCTCTCGCTCGTTCCCTTTTTTGTGCAGCACCGCGTTGTTTTTTTTGCTCGAGGGTGTAAAAGAATTTATGCGGCGCGGGACTAAATTTGGAGCGTTCTTTTCTCTTCACCAACCTTGTCATTGTTTCCTCGTTTTCACGGCGACATTCCCTCTTCTCTCCTCCCTCCTCTTCCTCTCTCCACTCCGTCGCCACCTCCCTCTCCCCCCTTCGCCCTCCCCCTCTCTCTCTCTCAGACGCATATACGGATTAGCTCCATTTTCTCTCTGCGTGTCTCCCTCACTCTCGCATAACCCTTATTATTTTCCCTTTCTCGCCGTGTTCCTCTAATCCTTCGCCTTCCTCTCTCGCATCCGGTTCTTCTTCACGCGGCTCTCACCACTGGCCACCTTTATCACGTTCTCTTAGCGTTCATATGATATCTCTCTCTCTGTACGTTGCCCATTTCCATCTTTTCCTTCCTCAAACATGTAGGCTCGAACCTCGATGACTCAAACATCCAAAGCTAGAATTTTCGATCATTCCAAGTGAATATTTTTTCTCATTCGCCCTCAATGTACGTTAAAGTGAGGTTTTATGACATAAAGTCGATCTTTTCTGTCTTCTTTTGAGGTTTGACTGATCTATTTTTGCCCTTTGTCATCCCCTTGATCAATTTCTCATAGCTTTTTAATTCTTATCGCTTCATCCTGAATGTTTCCTTATCCTACATTCCGATTTCTCTCATTTCGTTTCAACCTGCTTCATCTTTTATCTCTTTTTTCCTCTTATCTCCTCGCTGAGCCTCACTCTCTCTCTCTTATCGGAAATTCGTTTTTCCTCGCGTCTTCTCCCACATTGTTCCCGTCCTAATTCCCTCGTTTTTCCCTACCCCTCCTCTCCTAATTTTCTCATTCCCTCACCCTATCCTCGCGATCCATATCCGCGCCATTTCCTCCCATCCGCCCACCTTTTTGAACCTCTCTCTCCTCCCTCGCTCTCCGCAGACACCACCACCAATGTAAGCGAGATGGGAGGCTATAAATAGAGTCGTGGGTGTGGAGTGAGTAGTGGGCGGATGGATGGATGGAAGAAGAGATGGAGAGAGAGAGGAAGAAAGAATGATTCACCGGCTGCATGCGCACACTCAGTCAGTCTCTTCATCTCCCTCCGCGCACAATCGTTCTCCCTCTCTCCGTGCTACCCTCTCTCTCCCACCCACTCTTTTGCCCCTTCCGTTTCCCCTTTCTCTCCACATTCCCACTACTACGTCAGGCATCGACGACATCCCGGCCGAAATGAGTGTGGGAGAAAAGGACCAGGCCTCACTTAACCCTATATCTCTCCCCCTTCTCACCCCCTCTCCCTTCCTCCCTCCCCGGAACTTGGCTCTCTTATCCTAAACCTATCCCCATCTCCAGCTATTCAATCCCTCGTTCTTCCCGTCTTCCCACCCTTTCTATCTCTCTCTCTCTCTCACGCATTTTCAAGACCACTCTTACTCTCCGTCCTATCCTTCTCCACTTTCTCTCTCCCTTCCTTTTTTTCCTCTCTCTTTTCCGCCTCAAAACCGGATTCCAGAGTGTAATGTTCTCCTTAATATTCGTTCCCTGTCCAGCGCATCTCTTTATGGCAGACTTTCGGGATAGTATTTATACCTTTTATCCGATCGATTAATGCATATTTTAACCTAATATAAGGGATTTAGAGTTTGGAATATGGTATTTCTTTGGAGTTTAAAAGGGTTGTTTTTCAAGATATTTGTCGATTTTCCTCATCTGTTTTCTGTTCTTTATTGCGTATAGCTTTTTCACGTTTGAGATTACTCGTTTGCCTTTCGAAAATAAAATTTCTCGATGAGCAATGAGTGTCGTGAAGAAAAATTTTTCAGTCATTAGATACATTTATGCCTATTTGCTTTTTCCGATTTGCCATTCCTTTTGTCATTTCGGAGAGGTAGTAATTTTTAATAGTTTTTTGTATATGCCAGATTAAAGAAACATTGCAATGGTCTCACTCGAACTGTGGATCTTTTAAATTTGGTTCCTTTTCTATTGAAAATGTAATCGATAGGAATCGTGAATAAATTCTGATAAATTGTGGTTGAGATTGTTCGGTGTCCTTGTTATCTATCCTTGTTAACGATTTGACTCCTCAGATTTAGAATTTGTCATCTGATAAGTCAATTTATCTTCCTCTTATTACTTATTCTGCCATCATTACCTTTCCCCGTAAAGTTATTGGTCTCAGTCATCTCCGTATTTATTAGCACATTCGATCCAAATAATCGAATTTAACTTATTAGGAGAAAAATCTTACGCAACTCTCTCATTACCTTAGTCTGTTGAACAGCGATGAGGAACGTTCACTTTTGTTTCCTTGCTGCCAGTTATTTTGGATCCGCTCCTTGGAATGTCCTTGCTATTAATTTTAGCTTTTAAAACTCGACGGAACTCGTTTATATTATTTATGGGAAAGTGCCAGTCACCGTCGGAACAAATCTATTGATTTTCTTGACTTCTGAATCGTTGGAAACGGTTGTGGAATCGTGTATATTTACAGCTCGTAATGGGGCATGTTTTGCAGTAGGAACGCCAGCACTGTTGGCGTTTTCATCCCCCCAATGTTATCCAGGTTTTATTAAAAACTTCGGCGTAGTGTATGCCAGATTTGACTGTCGCACTTGTTACCCCGTAGAGGCGATAGTCCAGCCTTTACGTCGGATCGTAAACCGGAGCGGGAAATGGCAAGCAGATAGCATTCGTCTCTTCGCCGGGCATAGCAGAGCTCTTTCATCCTACCTCCGCACTCGACCCCCAAACCAAATTAACGCTCTATTTCTAGGCTATCAATGCCGCCGCTGTCCTTTTGCCATCCATAACGTCTACCCTTCCTCCACTTCCTCACCCTCAATCCCTTGTAGCACGCGCATTTTCTGGTCGGTGCATGTCGAGTTTCGCAACCTTCCAAACGGCCCAGATGGCGAGCGTTCCCAAGGCATACTCCGCCTTCTCCTCGCAACCCCTCAGCCTCCGACCTGATCTTCGTCTTCTTTTACTCTCTATCTCTCTACCTCTTTTCTTACTCTTCCGCAGCCCACGCGGAGGAGCAGGAGATGGTGACCCTTGGCAGCCTAAGGGTCACACGACGTATCTCGCCCTCTCTCCCTCACCTGCTCCTCTCCTATCTTAATGCCACGCCCATCTATTTGAAAATCTGCGCCGCTCTCGGGCCTCACCATCGCACTCGCATCACTCTCTCTTTCTCTCCCTCCTCCTTACACCCTAGATAGACCCTCTCTCACTTCCTCCCTGTGGTCTCATCTAGGAACCCGATGCGCCATCTTTTTAAAGCTGACGGTCTAGTAGTCTTTGTCCGTCTCCGGTATGACTTAAGACCCCGTGACAAAAATATCGGCTGGTATTTTTTCATTCGAGGTTGTTCGGGATTTAGCAGGTCCCCTTCCATCGGTGGGAGGAATTATTAGGTCCGCATATGTGGCACGTTTACTTGGAAATGTTTTTTTAAAACTTGCAAATCCAGTATTGATGGTGTCATCGCGCGCCGCGCAGCCGCATTAATCTTTTCCTCTAGTTTTAACGATGATGGTTGCGGTGGAAGGTGACCTCTTTCTCGCTCTTTTTCTTTTGGAGTTTTTCTCTTTCTGTAGTGTACGTTTATATTGCCTTCGTCAACATTTTTGCGCTTTTCTCTTCAGTTTTCGTCTTTTTTGGGTTGGCGACCTATTTTTTCGGTCTTATTAAAATCATATGCAGCACTTATGAGAACACACATATTCCTTCTTTAATGGAATGTCGTAATTCCAATGCCATAACTGATCCTTTTAACGAATAACTCGTTAAAGTTGTCAATATTATTTGTTACCGCCTGCATTTAATGCATCGGACTTTCCCTTTGTTTGAATCGAACGAATGATAACCAAGAAAATGCATTCTTTGGCAACATGTAAGACAACCGAATTAACGAAAAAAACACATGTATCGAAATTCTGACGAAGGTTTCTGCTCTTGTTTCACCGTTATTAAATTAATCGGCTGTGCCGTTTTTCGCTCTTTTATTTTCTTTACTCTGCTAATTTCCCAGCCGAGAAAATGTAATCTTTTGGCTTGTATGGCTAAAATCTCACCCGGATAAAACATGCCTACGGAATGATGTTAAAATTTCGCGCGACAGAACCCTTTCTCTCCCTTTGTTTTTATCCCGTCTCGAAAATTACACGTAATGGCTTTTGTTTCCTTGTTTAAATGTGCACTCCCTTTGTTCCATGTTACTTTTTGATCCAAATCCGTCGTCCCAACATTTGCCTCCCTCTGTTGTCGCATCCCTTAATTTCATCCTCTCATCTCCCTCCTCCCCCTTCTGCCGCGGATTCCGTTCTTTTTTGTTAGTTTGTTCTGCCTTGCTGGCTCGATAAATTATTTATTTTCCTTTAGTTCAAGCCATTCTTTCTCCTATCTCCCTTCCCTTTTCCTTATCTCAAACAACCCTCAGTCTTTACCTTTCCCCCTTTCTATCTCTTCCTCTTCTTCTTGCTCAGTCTTCTCTGCCCTACCTATTTCCCATTCTCCTCCATCAGTCTTCAAACAGCTTCATCTTCGCACATTTTGTCACCTAAATCCCTTTCTCTCATATATCTCTTCTCATCTTGTCATACCCTTCCTCTCATTTATTATAACCTTTTTACTATACTCTCACCGGCCTCTTGTATTCTTGTCGGATTTGATTCAAATTTCTAACTGCGCATGCGCGCTTACAGAAACGCCTCATCCCGGAGTTGATCCTTTTTTCTGAAATGCAATAAAAGTACCTGTTACTATAATTAACACTAAAAATAAACAACAATCATCATATATATTATCTATAAAAAGTTACTTATAAAAATTCCTTTTTATGTTTTCACTTTTCTTCTAATTCTTTTTCATATTTTCCATATTATAACCGCGCGTTGGTGAGCTACAAATTAATTGATGTTTGGCTCGTCCTTGAGTACCCACTAGGATATATCTGCCGCGTTAAGCCTTAAATATTGGAAACTTCATAGTGTGCAGTTCAGCCTCCCAGTAAACATCCAGTCAAAATGCGAACAGGGTGAGTTGCAATCCAGACGGCTGAATTGGAGTTATTTATCCATATGTGTATGTTACGGTAAAGATACGCAATCGGGAAATGTGTGCATTTACCGGTAAATGCGCACATTTACCATCAAACTCGGTAAATGTAAGTTTAAGTTCCCAGAAATACGCATTATCCGTACATTTCCCGGTAAATGTGCACTTTTACCGGTGTGCCTTGGTAAATGTGGAAATAAGTAAGAATGAGAATTGCTACACTTTAATAATTACGTTAATTTATAACAAAAACCATCGAGGGCTCGGCTCCACTGGTATATATTAAGATGAACGCTTACCAACCCGAGGGGGGAACACAGTGAACGTGAGGAGGAACCAAAAACACTTCGACTAACTTACCCAACCCGGTGTGGCCGAGTAAAATTTTCCTTCATGTTCAAATTTAGTTTAGTTAGTTGTGCACATTTACCAGGAATTCTACACGTTTACCGGACAACGAACATTTACCGTACTTCTAAACTGCAACATGTTCGCGACGCCGCCATGTTGTGGCCTATGTTGTGACGTTTATCCACATTTACCAGTGTCTCAAGGTAAATGTGTACATTTCCCCAATTCAATCGGTAAAAGTATGTTGTACTTACATTTACCGAACTTGGTGGTAAATATGCACATTAAACGGGAAATGTACACAATTACCGGACTACGCACGTTTACCGTGACATACACACAAGCGGTGGCTGAAGTTCCGTTCCTGGGTCGCGCGAGGCCCTGACATCTTTCCGCGGTTCCTGTTTCCTATTTTATAATTCGAAAAGGAAAAATTCCGCCGGTTCGAATTATATAAAAAAATAAATATATATATATATATATATATATATATATATATATATATATATATATATATATATATATATATATAAGTCGGCATTTTAAAAACGTGGCATCCTAATGCCCAAAGTGTTTCAGAGAAATAATCATCGCGTGTTAGTTTGGTCGAAAAAATATTCGTGTTTATTTTTGCGTAATGGTTCCCGTCTCTCGCGTGATAGATAATTTATTTAGCTTATTTCTTCTATATTTTTTAAAGCGAGATCTGGCCATTTTCTCTATTTCCATTCTTTTATTTATCCTTTTATTGCTGTAATAATTCAGTATTTCTAGAATTTTTTCCATCTGGCAATCAAAAGAGTGGGGAAAAACAGTCTAAACTAATAAATTCAATTCCAGGACGCCTGTGGCGTTGGTTTAGGTTTTATGAAATCCATTTCCCATCTTTCGGTCTCCCCCCCCCCTCTCCCTCCCCCTTCTTTGTACCTATATTTTTTTCTTTCGTCCACGCATACATCTTGCTATTATCTCGTCATTTTTCCCGGCCTCCCATTATTTTCCCTCCATTTTCATCCCATGCCATCTTGAACCTCCACCTCCCTCATTCTAGTCCTTTTTCTCTCTCTCTCAGCTAATCCATTCTCTCCCTCCCTTCCCTGCACCCTCTTTTCCCTCTCCCTTTTCTCTCCTCTCTCCTCACCTCCGTCACTCGCTCTCTAGCAGCGTGAGCTACTGTCCTCATCGACCGTCTTCCCTTTTCCCCAGGCGGCACTTTTAACCCTTCCCCTCTCTCCCTTTTTATCTCCTCCTCCCTCTGCCCTCCCTCTATCCCCCTCCCATACTTGTCGCTTTCTTCCACCTCCTTTACTCTTCCATACCCTTCCTCACTGCAACGTGCCCCTCTCTCCCTCCCCTCCCTCTCTTCTCGTAGAGATTGCGCTGCTGGGGTTGACCTCCGTAGTACCTCTTCCGCCTGCGATCCCCATTCCTCCTCTTTCTCTCTCTCTTTCTCTCCCTAGTCGCTCCTATAACGTCTCTCCTCGTCCTATTCCTCTTCTGGTTGTCTCTCTCTTTCCCGAAGAAAAAACGAAAACGGGAAAGCGTTCTCTTAAATAAAACATCGATAAAAATCTCCGCATAGCTCGGATTGCTTGAAAAAAAGTGCGTAAGGTAACTTGCGGATCTCTGAATTTATGGCTAGGCGGTCTCGTTTTTTTTGTATCTCTCGCCTCGTGGCATTAGTGACCGGATAAATTTCGTCACCTTACTCTCTTTCTTCTCTCACTTCCCTCCCACTCTATATCGCCCGCTCTTTTTTGGACCTTTCAATACTGAGGGCGCGCGCGGTACCCTTTCTCTCTCTCGCCCCTTTTTTGTCTCGTATCTCCCTTTCAGAAGTACGGGAAGCGGCGGACTCCTCTCCTATTTATTTTTCCTCCCTTTTATATATTTTCCTTCTCTCGGGTCCTTCGAGTGCATTCGAGCGTGGCTGGAGAGGAGTGATATTTTTTCCACGGATCCCTCCTCAATTTTCCCCAAGAGATCAAAAATATTTCTCGCTCAATCTGATGCTCAATGCCACGGCAAGGAACTGTCCCCCCGTGTTTACTTTTTTGTGTTTTCCTTCTATTTTTCTCTTCTTCTTCTACGTATTCGCAGCCTTTTGTTTCTATCTTCTCGGAAGGTTACGTTGAGTGACTGACGCGCATTCTGGAGGTGTTGGGTGACGGATGGAGGTGGAAATGGTAGGAAAGGGGCGTTAAGAGTTGTCGAGGGCTGGAAGAGGTAGAAGGTGTCTATCACTGTCTGATTCCGTTTTATCCTGTCCAGAATCCGATTGTAGGATTCTTCGAGAGCATCCTCTCTCGGAGGAAATTTTTTATAGCATTTGTGCGCATTTCTCGCAGTGGAAGTTTAATGGGACTTTTTTATTTTCCCGTCTGGATGCGATCGGTAGTCACGGATGACCATCGTCCTTGATTTCCCAACAGTACCATGAAAATTCCGAGGTGTTGGACCGGCCGAAATGTTATTTATTTGCCCGTTTATTCTTTACGTAACTTCATGTCGCCAGCCAGGAACAAATTGCCCCTCAGCCTAGAGTTTCTATTCTTGTTTCGGGAAACGCGGAACTGTGTTTATTCGAGTTAAAATTATCCGTCGTTAAGTTTTCGGATTCTGATCGATGCTCTTTAATGTTACTTCGATAAACTGAATTTGGAACAAGTAGTTTACAGTACTTATGCGATAACTTTCCCGATGCGTTCCTCCGTCCATTTTGGACTGGAAGAAATTACCGAAAAGGTGGATGGAACGAGGCTGGTCATCTTTGATATTCTCCTCTCTTTCTCTCTCTTTCTTTCTCTTTCTCTCTTTTTCTCTCTCTCTTTCTTTCTCTTTCTCTCTTTTTCTCTCTCTCTTTCTCTCTCTCTCTCATTCTCTCTGTCTTTCTTTCTCTCTCTTTCTCTCTCTCTTTCTCTCTCTCTTTCTCTCTCTCTTTCTCTCTCTCTCTTTCTCTCTCTCTCTTTCTCTCTCTCCCTATTTCTCTCTCTCTCTTTCTCTCTGGCCTCGTTCCAATTTTTGCCTGTAAATAAAGGGACGAGGAATATAAACAAGCCAGATAGTTTGGAATCTAATACCGACGGCGAAAATACACATTCTAGCTCTTTTAATGTTCTGTTGTCGTTTTCCATACTTCCGCTCGTATAAGTTTTATAGATTTTTTTCGCCTCCGTTGTATCCGCGACGAATTAACCTTTTTTATTCGGGCTCGTATACGTGGACTGCCGCCTCGCGTTTCCACGTATTAGGCGCGGTTAAAAATCTGTTCCAATGAGGGAATTGCAAATTCCCCTTCCCCATTTTGCCGTATCCTATGGCAACTCTTTTTACTTCTCTGAAAGAGAGTCGACGTAGTTTTCGCGGAGGTGGCGGTTCGGCCGTCACTCCTAGGAACGCCAAAAGACCCGCCGTCGCGGAAAACTCTTGAAAGCGGTCTTTGTTTGTCATTTCTCTCCCTCCCTCCGCCCTACTCTTTTCCGTTTCCTCCTCTCCACCTCGCTCTCTCCGCAGGAGAATCCTTCGTAGGAATCGCGGCGTTGTGCAAGATTCGAGACGGAACATCTGTTCTTCGGAAGCGGCTCGCTTGTATCTGTTTATTTCCTCCCTCCTTTGTGTACGAGAAGATACAAGTAACCTACGGAGTAGTACAGCAAGGATGTTTTAATTTTTTAGCGTGATTTTATTTCTTCAAGATTTTCACGAGTCGTTATTAAAGTACGCGACTCAATAAAAACTTATGATGCGAACTTCATCTGTGTTTGAATGTAAACCTATTGAAGCTCTTCATTCGTCGGTTCTTTGGGAATACATATGGCACGGATAATGTCTTGAATAAACAATTTATGCATTTTCCGTATGGAACTGGCTCATATTGTTTCATATATTGAAAATTTGAAAGAAATTTCCATATAAAATCGCCTAAATTGGTATTGAAACAATAAACCAACGCGCCATATATCCACTTTTCTTTCATCAGCATGACGACGCTGTAGGAACGTATTTTGAGAGCATCATGATTTTTATCAAACTATATTAGCCAGTTCCATCGCACTGCTGTGGCCATAAGGAACAGTTCGGACATGTGCCGTGACTGACATATATAGAAAGAGTTGGCGTGAGATTTTTAGAGCAGTCTATCCTCCTCTCTCGAATAGGAAAATGAGGCTGTAGAGGAAGGGGAAATGGGGGAGGATTTTGTCGGAAAGGATGTGATGTTCTCTCAGTAATCTCTCTCAAGGTTAACATAAAAGTCTTGGCCAGAGTTGTTTGATGTCTTTCCAGTCGGAATTCCTCCGCCCTTTCACCGTCTAAAGTTGGAGTGTTGTGAATTTAGACCGGGAAGTTTAAATTGATTTCACATTCCGAAAGATTAGAAGCGTTAAAACGGGAACTTTTTTTCGCCAAAGATTATGTATTCCGGCCGAAAGTGTGGAAAACGTTTAACTTGGTCTCAATTCTTCGTGTTTTTAAAAATAAGTGTCTCGCCCATATTTTGGAAAATTTGCAATTTTGTGGTTTATGTTGGCTTTAAAATAAATTCTTTCTCTTATAGAAAATCGTAAATGAATTTTTTTTAATTTATGATTTACGTCATGCCCAAATGATTCTAGCAAAGAAAATATTTTAATATTGTAATTAGTTATAATTTTACATTGATAATCTTGCCATGGCTGTATTATTTCAATGCAATGAAATCTGCGACTATAATTTAGTTGTTTATCTTTGATCTTCTGTTTTGATTTATCAGCGTAAGAATGCCAAACTGCGTTTTCTCGTATATTTTGATGCCTCGTATCATAGGTCGTAATATTTTTCGAAGGAGTGGTGCAACAAATTTTCCACTGTGCAGATTTTAATCGGAATATCAAAAAGTAGGTCACGTGAGGTCAACCCTTTAACTCAAATTTTTACATTTTCCTAAGTTATTAAAATAATATTTAAAAAAATACGGATGTTTGGATGAGATTGTATTGCGAGGAAAATATAAGAGAGAGGCTCATTAAGTTATTTCGCCAATATATAGTTTTGTTTTTGCTTTTATTGCGATCCCTTAGATTTGTGATGTTTTCAGTGAAATCGTATTTTGTTGTTTTTTGTCCGTAGTTTTGCCTTTGAGGAATTACGATCCCTCAAAACTTGTAGGTCACTCGTAAATATACATAAATGTAACTATTATTGTACTTGATCCTAAAGCTAAAAGTATAGGTAAAAATGAATGTAATTTTTAACTATGCGGATAATATCTCCTTGTGTGCGGTTGAATTTATTGTGTTATATTATTAAAATGTTGAATAAATTTAAAATTTTCGAAAACCAATTTAAATTTTTATTTGAGAAATCATACGAACGAGCAAAATATTTTTACCCATTTTATGAAAATGAGGTCCTAGGTCGATAAGATCAGTTGTTAGGATTTTATGTGCATTACGGTATTAAATGATCTGGCAACGGAAAGTGCTTTTCCGCTTTTCGTTAATTTGCATACATAGTTTATCACTCCATCCCATTCTTATTCCTCGCAAGCCCTTAAAGACCCTCGCTATAGGAACCGATTTCAAAATAAACGCGCAAATATCGAGAGGGAAGAGGATAAATATATAATGCCACGGACCGTGCATACGCATACAATAGTGCGCGCCCGCGTGAATGCGCAAGGGTGAGAGTATTGGCCTTCCGCCCGCCGGGTCCGGCCAATCGCTTCCTCCGGCAGCGCGACCTCTCACCTCGGCCTCCACGGCTGCGCCCCAAAAATCCGCCTCCGCCGCGGCCTCCCCGGGCTCGGAGTCTGCGCCCAGCAACCATCAACACCTCCGCCCTTCCCTCTTCCCCTGCCTCCCGCAGCGGAGCTCTATCCGATTCTGTTTCCCCCCTTCTCCCCCCTCTCTCCACCTTACGCGCCTCCTTCCGCACTACCCCGCTGCACACGCTCTCGCTGCTGCACCCCCTCTTCTCCGCTTCCCGCCGCTCCTCCGACCCGCTCTTCCCCGGCAGCGGGAGCGCCGTGGCCTCGGACACGGCGAGTGGGAAGGCAGCAGCAGCAGCACAGGCAAATCGATAGCGGCGTGGCGGGGTAGGAGGTGTGTGTGTGTGTGAGGGAGTGAGGAAAATAGGGGCGGGAGGAGGCCCCGAAAGGGTATCTTACGCGGGGTAGGCTGAAGGAGAAAGGGGGAGAGAAGGCGGGGGTGGTGTGTGGCCCGGGATGCCTCAAAATTGGGCCAGCCAGAGACGCGGCTGGACCCGGACCCTCCGTGTCAAGGGGAGGGACATCGACTGGACCACTTCAGAGGATGCGTGGTCAGGGGAGAGATTAAAAAAAACTTGATTTTTTGGATGGGAAAGGAGAAAAGGGGGTGATAGCGTCGCTTTTTTTGGATGCGACGCGCCTGGGGTGCGTTCCCTAGTGGCGTATCATGGAAAAAAATCTGGCATGACTGCGGTATTCGAGTGTCAATCTTATGACTGGGTTCTCACAATCGGGGCAGCGAACGGATGATGCGGAGGAAGTTGCTCAATTAAAGGATTTCCTAGAAATCCAACGCTCGCTGTGCGATTTAGAGAAGTGGGTCGATCTTCTCTTGTGTAACCATGTCCTTGAAACAAAAATATGGTAGTATTCATACGCGAAAGATTTTATTTTCGCCGGAAATCTTTGGAAATTGGAATTTTTTTAAACCATTGTGTTAGTCTATTGGTAAGATAAAACTATGCGAATTCATTTCTACAAACTTATCAGTGTGATTTTCTATGCTAAAAAATGCGGCGAATTAAAAAGTATTGACAGAATTGTATCTTGACGAATGCTGTTAGCCCTCAGTTGTGTTTTTATACTTTATAAGTAATACTTTTTCTCGAGAATGTGTTGCTTTTGGTTTGGGATTTTTGTTCGTCTTTATTCTGTAGTTTAAGCGAAGATTATTTGCCAAAGAGATTATTCATCAAGTTGTGTTACATTCGAATGTAAGTTGGACCGCAGGATAGCCATATTGTGGCCTATGGCAGGAAAATCAGCTTGAATTCTTCGTATCATTTCACCCGAATCAAATTTTGAATTGTTAAAATTGAAAATTATTATCCCGCACCGTGTCTTATCATCGAGAAGTTCTAAATCGTTATCTTCCGTTGTGTCTCGAACTGAGCAAGGAAAATATTTCAGTAAAATATTTTACTATTCTGATTAACCATTCAATTTCATACTGCTTCTTAGAATTGAAGATGCATTTAAAAAAGTGTTTTTTATCTCTTGCACTCATTTTTAAGCAACTTTGGGACGTAATGTTTAACAATTAAATGTCATTAGATAGTCTGGAATTATGCTCCGGTAGGTGTTAGCTTCTCTTCATTCAAAAATTTACTTAACTTTCATTTTTAAAAGTGAGAAAAATCGTTATAATATTTTGTATACACTATAACATACATTATAGTATTAGGAATTTTCTTATTAAACGTTTGCTAAATTTAGAACTATAGAAAACATCATGAAGAATGTGACAACTGTCATTATTTTATTGGGTTAAAAATTTTCAATTACTAATTATGTATTTCTTAGAACATTACTCTGGTTTTCATTTATTTTTGAATTAATGCCTATTAAAGCTACAAAATATTGTCTTTCATCGTATTTTATTTGAAAATAATTTTCTGTTAGAAAGGAAAATAATTTTACATTAAAAATTTTATATTCCAATAGGTTTACACGGGAGACTATATCGTGAAATAACTTGTTAGCTTATTATACGTTGATGTATTAGTTAATCCTGGAGGATTGTTTCAAAAAGTTACGCGGAAATATTTTTTTTTTCATTTATACATACTAAGAATCCTCACATACGATGATATCTGATGATATGCATTCATCAATAGTCGTATTTTTCATCGTTTGATATTTCTGCGTAAAAACGTTTAAGCGAGATTCTGGCGATTTTTGAGAAAGTTCCCAAGTTTTCGGTGATAGCTTAGAACAGCTGTTCTCAGTCGGTGTCGAGACACAATGGTGTTTCGCAAAAAGTCGAGAGGTGTGTTACCGAAAATTTTAATAATGGCTTGTAAAAAATAAAGTAAATTTTGTTAAGCAGTCTTTCTCTTGCGTCATTTTAACAACAACAAAAACAATATTTAGGCTTAAAAACTTCCTTATTACACACTACAATTTTTAGTAGTATGTAGTAGTAATTGATTTTTTGAGTTCGCCGACTGCTATGGTCATATTGCACTGTCATCAACTGGACATACAGAAGGGAGGAGGGAAAAACCGGAGCCGGCATTAGCCTACTCTTTACGAAAAGCATCAAGAGGGCCAACGGCTTAACGTCCCTTCCGAAGAACGGAAAGCTGAATTTGCGCGGTCTCCTCAAACCACACGAACAGGGTACCGGGCGACCTCGGAAAATCGTACTTTCTCAGGATTCGTGCCCCTTCGATCAGCAGGCGAGTAGCAGCCAGCGTCCTAACCACTCCAACACCGGCATCCCCCTATTTTTAGTTCGGCGGATTGTAGCGTGCTGTGTGTCGCGCATGTGAGCATCGGCCTTCATGTGTGTCACGACGGAATAAAGGTTGAGAATCGCTGGATTGGAGCATCATGATTTTAAGCATTGCAGGGATGTAGGTTCCTGAACATTATTCTTGTTACAAGTGAGGTTGGTTATTCACTTTTTATCTTTGTTTTTTTATACAGCCTCCTAAATCTCGCTGTTTGAGGATGTATTTTTTTAATCAGTGACATAGTTTTTTGTTATTGATGTTTAATAGTTTTCCCTCTTCTTCGGTTGCTATTTATCGAGTGGAGTTTAGTAATATTTTATTTATCAATATACCAGTAAACGATTATTATTATTGTATTATTATTTATGATTTTTTATTTGATTGACATTATTGACATCATAAAATCCGCAGGAATTTTCATCGTATAATTCTCATCCAGTATAAAATTACGAAAAACTATGAAATTTGGATGCTCTTAAAACTTCCGAAGCTGAAATTTTACCCTTTTTAATTTAATTAATCAAATCTTATAAAATAGCATTGGTCTAATTGTCACTCTTCTAAAAGGGGAAAGTTGTCGCTTAGGAAGCCAAATATAATGCTCAACCATCGTTTTATGACGATGAAATGGCGAAAATCATCTCAGGAACGGCAGTAAGTGGAAATAGTATAAAAGGGATAGTGCAATGCGCTTAGGTAAAGTACCACGTGTACTTCATGAAGCAGCGACCTTCAAAAGTAGAGATAATAAGAGGTCCGAAAGAGAAGGTGTCATGTGGAGAGTCAGGAAAGGGTCGGGTGAGAATGGTCCTTAATATTACACGGCGTAAGAAGGAAATTCGTTTCAATCCATGTGAAACTTTTGTTTCCTCCGTATTTCGTCAGCGGTCCGAACCGATCCTCTTGATTACGGCCGCTATCGGAGGTTCGTTTATTCGAGTAAGCCGCGACTTGGCGTAGCGAAAAGAGCGAGGAGAGAGAGAGAGAGCTCTGGTGCAGATTTAGCTTAATGGATCAAGTCCAAGTTGTCGTCATTGGACGTGACGTCGAGCGCGAATTATATCTCTGCTTCGGATTCTTTGTCTCTAAAATGTATCTCTGTTTCGTCTGCACGTAAGCCGCATAAGATGGAGGAAGAAAACTCTCGATAAATACGTTTCATTTTTAATTCTTATACACGTGACCCCTAATATCGGGTAATACATAGGAATACGATCGGAAGTGAAGCGCTTAAGAAATCGCGTTTTTCTCTCTCCGAGTGTGAGATTGAAGGAATGATAAATCTACTAATGATAGACAACCTCGATTATAGCGTTGTTAGTGACAACATAAGCTTCTTGTAAAGAATTTCAGTTTAGTTTATCGGCTTTTTGATAGGGTAATTAATCGTTTGTTGCCTTAGGGTATACTAAATAGTTATTTTCAGCTTTTCAAAAAATCGTTCCACAGCGTTGGACTAAAGAACGTAAACGGTTTCGCCCGTGTTTCGCATCACGGAAAGAGTGGAAGTAATAGTGAGGATATAAATGCGTTGTATACATTTGATCCTGGATAATTCAAAAGAATTGCGGATCTCAGCTAATCGTGCTACGAGTGCCATAAAAATTTACGGTACACCAGGTGCGTATATCGGCTACAAAGAAGTTGCCTTAAAGTGGCACTTCACCGACTGAAGATTATGCAATTAAACCTTGCGCATCTGGTTATTCCAACTTTTTTACGGATGTCTGTATTATCAAATAGATCTTGAATGATAGTTTCTGTTCTGGTAATATTAAAAGAAGATTGCTAAAGACACGAATACCACACTTGGAAATAATAAAAATTGCAATATTTTGAGGATATAAAAAATATGCAGCCACCTAAATTATTATTTAAATTTCTGAGAGTACATTAGTTTTATAGCGTTTGTTTTATACTTTTATTTAACGGAATGTGTAGCTGTAGCCAGTGTCTTTTATAACTGTATATAATGCGACTTAAGATAAATCATGTTATGTGGCCATAAAGTGTGTTCGCTCTTGGTGACTTTATATTAATTCTTTAATTTATATTCCTCATCTCGTGTTTTTTGTTTCCAGCCAGGGAAGGTCATAATCTCTGTAACCCTTACGGCACAGATTTCTCGGAAGATGTATTTATGGAACGCGGGATCGTTTATTCAGTCGCCCGCTTCAAGTCCTCACAGTTGACCCTCCCGTTCCCCCTTCTCTCGCTCCCTTGCCTTACCGCATCACTAGCGCCACCCTTTAACAAGGAGCGCATTTTTAAACACTGACCTAGCATTCGCGTTTTATCTCGTTCATCTTTTTGTTTTTTATTCCTCCGCCTCACCTTCGGTTGTAGTAATATTTATTTCATAACCTTCTCGTGCAGCGAGTGCTTAAGTTTCCTTTTCATCTCTCCTCAAAGTCGACATTCAAAAGTTCAAAAAGGTGCCAGTTAGCGTCAATCCACGGCTTTGGCGCGAATAAAGAATACAAGTTCGATACGGAGAGGCGGAGCGATTCAGACTTTCCGGCACAAAAGGCTCCTCACGCTTAAGTATCTTCGGCGTGTCCTTTGACTGGGGAAGAGAGTACTCGTATTTGTCCCTCCTCCCTCAAAAGAAACACAGTTCTCGCTTTGAATTGGCACGGGGTTAATAGGAAAAAAGACCGTGACGGCACTTGACCAGAACCGCGTCTTCGGACGCGATGCTTCGTCCCCCTTTCAATTGTTTTCGCCCGGGCAGCCGTCACGGGATCGATTTATCGAATGACAGTCAACCGTTTGGCTATTGTTCGATCACTTTCAAGGTGCATAATTACCCATCTTAATAGCTCTTCTCTCGCTTTATGCCTTCCAGTCGTCCACAATGCCGTGGACACCGCTATTAAAAATACCGACTTTCCCCCCTCCTCCCCCCACCCCTGCATTCTGCAACCGCCAGGGAATCCTCAATGGGCTACCCATTAAGCTCGAAACACGTACTCTTCCGACAGAGCCTCCCGGATCAGGACCCCGGCCCTATCGGACGCCTCTCCCATTCTCCCCGGGACCGTTTCTCCTTTATTTCCCGAGTAATGCCGTAATTGGCAGAGGAGAGAGTTTCCGCGCGAGGAGAGGATTGCTTAATTCTCCCTCTCTCGCATCTTTTTTTGTGCCTCTGCGCGCTCCTTTATTCTTCTTTCTCAGCCAACTTCGGCCTCTCGTTCGCCTCGACTCATCTTCTCGTGTCCCGCATGCGAGTTGCCTGCAGAGGGAGGGAATTTCCTCCCCAACGCCGCACGTTATCTCCCACCTCTCCCTCCCACCTCTCCCTCCCACCTCTCCCCCCCACATCTCCCTCCCACCTCTCCCTCTCACATCTCCCTCCCACCTCCCTCCCACCTCTCCCTCTCACATCTCCCTCCCACCTCTCCTCCCCATACCTTTTCCCCGAGACCTCAGCTTCGACTCAATCCCGGGGAATCCCCTCCACTTTCTCGCGTCGTAATCCTTCCCTTACCTCACTCCCGCTCCCCATTTCTCCTTCACCCCCTCCCCCGAGCCGTTCAAGAGATGCCACTTGCTCCCTTTCTTTTTTCTCTTTCGACCGGGCCCGGTCTTCTCTTTCTCTTCCTCCATCACCTCCTTATAACCTTCCTTACTTTTCGGACCGATATTTCTTTTACTTTGGGAGGCCGGAGGTGAAATGTAATTGTTCTCCGGTGGGCACAGTTCTCTGCTCCGCGCATTTCACTTCGTTCCTATCCGAATCATCATCACCATCCTTAGTCGGGTCTGCTATGTTCTCCGCCCTGCAGCCAGCCGAGGCGGTGGTTTTTCTCCATCCAGGTGATATGGGGGTCGTGGCTGGTAGCATCGCGACCTGCATTCACCTAGTTCTCCCTTAACCTCTCTCGGCCCTTTTCCTCTTCTACGCTCCCCTTCTCCATCTTCCACATCTTCTCCTGTATTTCTCGTATTTCCCCCTTCTCTTTATCTACTACTCTCGCTTTCTTTCCTCGCTCTTTACATTTCTTTTCTCCTCTCTCCTTTCTCTCCCGTCTTTATCTCGACCTTCTCCGAAGATGGTCTCCCTCCACCCCAGCCCGGCGGGGAGTCCCAGGAGAGGGAGTGCGCATTTATATGTGAGGAAGGGAGAAAAGGGGAGGCGGAAGGGTGAAAGGGGGAGACGGAAAGGAAGAAAGAGGGGAGGGGGTGGAGGGAGGAGAGGAGGCGTGCGGAGGACGGATGAGTCCGCATCGGGGGAAGATTCGGAGGAGAAAGGAGGCCGTCGGGTGCGGGAGACGATCCTTGCCTTTATAAACCGCTGTAGCCATTCGGCCGACTATCGATCCGGCCTTGGGGTCCCGTTCTACTCCTGGCTGCTGTGCCTCTCTCTCTCTTTTCCTCCCTCCTTCACCTCCGACTCCACTCTCACTCCTCTTCCCGTGCGTTGTGTGTGTGTGTGTGAGCCCTCGAGGGCCAACTTCTCTCCTCCGTCCTATCTCTACGTCTCTTGTTTTACCCTCCCCTCTTTCCTCTCTCCTCCCTACTCACCAGCAAAACCCTCCTTAAACCATCTCTTTCTCTCTCACTCTCTCTATCTCTCCTCTATCCGTCTCTCCTTACTCGGGAGAGTCCCGAAATACCCGTGGGTTATCAACTGGTTAATTGGCCGGATAACCTCCCACGGAGGCCCAATTCGATGCTTTGTGAGGGGATTGTGTGGTGGAAAGATGCGTTTTTGGGATCTCCAAAGCGAGGGAGTTGAGGGTGTTTGATATGGGGGCGCTCTTGACGGGTAATGTTATTGGACGGGAAATGTTATTTATGTTCTTCCGCGTGTGTTCCATGTTCGATTTTCCGCATATATTTGTTTTCGTTGGATATTGGTTTTATTGGGGCTCTTCACATACATTTATTCAGATTTTCTTTCTCTACATTTTCTGCTTTTCTACTCGTCGACACCAAAAAATCTTTTAAAACTTTTCTGGCGTTCATTATGTTCTCTTGAAAATGATCGATTTCTTCATGTACCTCGAATCTCTTTATTCATATACAACCATTATTTCTATTGTTATCTTTCCGACGTTATTATATAAATTTCACAATAGCCACAGAAAGGTTATAAAAAATCAGGAGAGCATTTCGGCTGAAATGCAACCGTCTTCTGTGGTGATTTACCGAAAGCAGATTTTAGTTCTTTTTTAGAATCTCTCTTTCGGTGAATCACCACTGTTTTCAGCCGTAAGACGAGCTCTATAATTCTCTTATAGATTTAGGCATTTGGTTATGCTAATAACTGTAAATGTCATCTCTGACTCCTTTATTGTAACTTCGAGACATTTGCATAGATGTCACAATTCGATGCTATTTATGAAACAAATTTGCCTCTTCCACCCTCAGTGTGTTAATAAAACCAGAATTCCTTTTCGTTTCTCTCGTCTCCCACCTGAAATTAAGGAAAATATACTTATCGCTCAGGTGTGCCTGCTCTTGTCCTGTTTTTCATTTTAGGGAAGAGCATGTAGCTATTGACTAACTAGGAGAAACTCGTGCTCGGATGTTTTGCATAAGCTGTTCGTCATCCAGTCGGAGAAATTTCAGCGTATTTATACGGGTCGACCGTAATGCGTGCATTATTTTACTCGATCATTGGACATCCCGCCCCTTATCGCCCCTCCGCGCGTCACTCTTAAAAACCGTACCAATCGTAGTTCCTTTAGACCTCGAACACGCGAGAGAGTGGAGGAAGAGGGAAGGGGATGAAAAAGAGCGGTCCATTAATTACCCTCGACGCTCTTGTCACGTGCCGACGACGCGCGGAGCGTTTTAGGAACCGTGTTAGTATTACCCTTCCGTCACCTCCATCCCTCTCCACTACCCCATGAAATTGCGACTGCCAAGCCGTCACGAGAGGAAAAGAGGGGGGAGGAATGCACGAGAGGAAGTGAGGGGGGAGGAATGAGAGGGGGATTGGGGGGATGGGGGAGAGACCCCACCACGCAAGAAAATCCCTCCATTTTAACCGCTCCTGTTATTGAGCTCCTCGGGCGTTCTGGGACCACGCTGTGTAACCATGCTAAGGGCCTCTGCATGTAGGCATACCGCAGAGCACGTCGGATCACCTGAGCTGCCTATATGCGCGGCGCTCGCCGGGGATGCTGAAGGGGGAGGGAGAGTGAGAAAGAGATCGGTTTCTCTCCTTTTTTTTCTCTCTCTCCTCTCGGGGCCACTCCTCTCCCTCCCTCTTCATCATTTCCCTTTATCTACTTCTCCCGTATCCGCGATGACACATTGCTACCCGTTTCGATCCCTGCATTTCCTGTCCCTATTCCTTTTCCGTTCTGTCGGTTCGTTCTCTTCTCCGTCCTTGCGACCCGCTGCCGTCTCTTGGCGTTTTATTTTCTCTATCTAATTCGTGTTTCTCGTGTTTTGTCCTTTTGCCAATTCTCTAATGATTTCGGACGCAATTACACGATTAGGCGATTTAACAAGGCTTGGGAGGGCTTCTCGTCCTCTCAGTCTCCCGCGCTTCCTGATCAATCCCATTTTTACCTCGCGTCCGTATTTCTTTATTTTGCCGCTCTCTTCTCTCCATCCCTCTCTATTCATTCCTCTATCTCCTTCCTTCCTCCCTCCCTCTCCTTCCTCCCTCTCCTTCCTGCCTCCCTCCCTCTTCTTCCTCCCTCCCTCTCCTTCCTCCCTCCCTCTCCTTCCTCCCTCTCCATCCTCCCTCCCTCTCCATCCTCCCTCCCTCTCCATCCTCCCTCCCTCTCCATCCCCCTCCAACTGTCCTCAGCCTTCGTCTTTCCCTCCCTCTCCCTCTTCTTCCTCCCTCCCTCTTCTTCCTCCCTCCTTCCTCCCTCCTTCTTCCTCCCTCCCTCCCTCTCCTTCCTCCCTCCCTCTCCTTCCTCCCTCCCTCTCCTTCCTCCCTCCCTCCCTCTCCCTCCCTCCCTCCCCACTTCTCCCTCCCTCTTCTTCCTCCCTCTTCTTCCTCCCTCCCTCTTCTTCCTCCCTCCCTCTTCTTCCTCCCTCCCTCTTCTTCCTCCCTCCCTCTTCTTCGTCCCTCCCTCTTCTTCCTCCCTCCCTCTTCTTCCTCCCTCCCTCTTCTTCCTCCCTCCCTCTTCTTCCTCCCTCCCTCTTCTTCCTCTCTCCCTCTTCTTCCTCTCTCCCTCTTCTTCCTTCCTCCCTCTTCTTCCTCCCTCCTTCTTCCTCCCTCCTTCCTCCCTCCTTCTTCCTCCCTCCCTCTCCTTCCTCCCTCCCTCTTCTTCCTCCCTCTCCTTCCTCCCTCCCTCTCCATCCTCCCTCCCTCTCCATCCCCCTCCAACTGTCCTCAGCCTTCATCTTTCCCTCCCTCTCCCTTTCCTTCCTCCATCCATCTTTCTCCATCCTTCCCTCTCTTTTGATCCCTCCCTATCTCTCCCACCCCTTTCTCCTCCTTTCCTCCCTCCTCTCTTTCGCTACTTTCCTTTCCCGCCTTCCCTCTCTCTCTCTCTTTCGCTTCTCGTCCATCCGTCTCGCAAGGGAAAGAGAATTCTGAAGACGCGGTCGTTGTCTATTTCGCTCGTACGCTTGGCACAGTTCCACTCGCATGTGGCGGGGAATTGTATTATTTTGACTGCTGTAACGAGTACGAGTGGAGTAGGGACGGAGTTCTTTATCGCGATTTGAGGGCTGATGCTCTGCTAAAGGATGGAGTGTCTTGGTTGTTTCAATCGGCGATTTACGTTAGGCGAGACGAAATAAGGTTCATTTTTCTCACCCACTTCATCCTTCGTGCGCTTTTATGCCCGACGGCTCGTAGTCCGTAACGAAATGCTCCTTTCGTCTCACCATTATTTCTGTTTGGGCTGAGTTGTTATGGACGTGATTTATGAGTTCCTTTTTTATCCAGTATTCGGACGAGGTTGATATATATTGTAACATTATGAAGCATTCCTGGGAAAAGTTAAGTGGCTGAGTGAAGTGTGATATCTTTCCAAGGCTTAGGAAGCCTATGACCAAATACATAGTTTTTTTAATATGGACTCGTAAAATCTCTTTCAAATCTCCTTTTCTGTCTAGTAAGCCAGTGATTGCTCCTTACTGTGGCTACCAGCAGCTACAACAATGATGCCCAAGTGCACCAACCCCGGTTAGGAGTTAACCGCGGTAACATTATTCCCTAACCGCGATTAAGCCCGTTATGGTGTGCACCAATCCCGGTTAGGGCTTAACGGACGTTTAACCGCGATTAAGAATTAACCGGCCAAAATCGAGCGGTTAAGTTCTCTTAACCGGCCTCAGTTTGGAAACAAATATGGAGTTCCGATGGGGTAATTTTGAAGACGAGCTCGTTGATATAGATTTTTTAGGTCGAAGAGTAAACCGCAATGAAATATTCATGGAAAGTGGCGATCCCTTTGAAGAGTTGACGTATAAGAAATTCCACGAAAGGTTTAGATTAACGAAAGCGACCGTACTTTCTCCTTTGGAAAGGATTTGTCACCACCTGGAGTATCCAACACAGAGAAATAAGCCTCTTTCGCCGTTGAATAGACTTTTGACTGCGCTATGGTTTTACGCCACAGGAGCTTTCCACATATTAATTTGAGATTCGGCCGGAATTAACCGTTCTACTGCTTTGCGTGTCATCGACGAGTTATCAGTTGCATTAGCAAGCCTTTCACCGCACTTCGTCCATTTCCCAAATTCTATACCAAACAAAGAACGGTTATGGATGGGTTCCATGGAATTGCGACATTTCCCGGTGTATTAGGTGCCATAGACTGCACACACGTACGAATAATGTCACCGGGTCCACTCGACTGTCAGCAACGTCTTTCCTAGTTTTTCTCATTACGTTTTCGTAGCACGTCTTTAATTGATTACATGTTCTATTTGTGACACCTTCAAAACCATAAAAACTTATTCATTTTAGTTTTGGTATTATATAAATTATAATAGTTTAGTGGTTTAAGGTAAATATTGGAAAATAAAAGTATTTTACTGAATTATACACGCTTTGCCATACTGATTGATTTGTTTTTTGAATTATTTCATTTAATCTACATGCTTGTGAGTGTCGCAGATTAATGATGGCAGTATTTTCAAAACTTGAAATCATTAATATAAGGATTATAAAACATAATAAACATAAATAATGAAATAGTACGTAGTTGCAAATTTTATTTTAATGTGAGAGTCCTGTGAATTTGATCTGAATGGAGTAACAGAATGACCCATGGGCTATATATGGTTGTTCTAATTTAACAATTAATTGCAATTGCTATTGATTAATATTGTTAATTTGGACGATGAAGAATGCTATAAAAAAGACTGCTATCAGGTCTGCCTTTTATGAAATTCATCATAGACATAGCTTTTTCATCCTAAATTTCAACATTTTTAACTTTGCCTGAATTGTCACTTTATCATGTCCGGTTGCAGAGAAGGAACTCGGTTTAACTTAAATGCTCACTAAACTGACGCAGAGGCTATTTTCAGTGGTACTTTTGTCTTATTAAAATATCTGTAACTCGGAAAGTATTTAACTGATGACTAAAATTTTCTGCATGGTCAAAAACCACTGAGCAATACTTTCTGTTAAATTTCATCAAAATCTGAGATGGTGGGTTGGATGAATTGGCATGGAATGGCCCTAAATCAACTTTGATAACTTGGATACCGTAAGTTTTAGTAAGTTACTAGTAGGTTTAACAGATCCTTTGTGGAGAAATGGCAACGGATATACAATACGACGATACATTCATTTAATTACCTGGAATTGAATTGAATTCCGTGCTTATTTGCACCCACGTCGCCTCGTTCTCCTTCTGTGTGTTCCCATCTGCTTTTTTGTTTTCTATCACTTCTTTCTATTTTGTGACTAAATCCACGATTAAGTCGACCTCATATGCGGAAAAATTTGGTGTCTTCTGCCACTTCTTTTCTGCTATATTCATCTTTAGTACAATATATTATTTCCCCGCCTCTAATTGTACCTAGACAAATGAATCACCATATTCAACGTGCGTGTTTTCGTTACCACTTTGTTTCGCAATAAACATGTGGCAACGGCGCTGAGCGTAGCAGTCAACGAGCAAACCGGCCGTCAGCAAACCGCGATTACAAAACAGTTGTTTAATGTTGGTGCACTCCAAGTTTGATTTAGCCGCCGGATAAACCAGATTTAGGAGGTGAATTCCCATCATACGTATATTTCGAAAAATTTCTATTGAAAACATGATTTGATTTTTATGGTTTTACGTCATAAAACACTGATAGGTTTTTGCAAATAGAAGGTCAAAAAGGTAATCTTTCGGCAATGCATTGGATAATTTATATTCTTCTTGGATCGTAATTGATATTATCGAAGTTCATCGTATGCAACATTTTTGGAACCTCCTTGAACGCTACAGGAGTGTTTTTGGCTTTGTGGAATAACAGGACATAATTAACTATACATTATTAATATTCGGTCTTATCATTAGTTGGAGTATTCACAAAAAGACATCATTGGTTATAAAAATACAACATTGTTACTTTTAATTCTTAATAATGGAACATAACTGCTGGCCTTGGTAGAGGGGTGGTTAGCGTGTCTGGCTCCCAATGCTAGGGTCGCGGATTCGAATGATGCCGAGGCCATGGTTGTACGTGTTCGCCTTTGTTAACCTTATTACGCTCATTGTAAAAGGCCGTTAACGGCTGTTTATGAGCTAATGTAAAATAAATAAATAAACTTTGGAAAAATAATTATGTGAGCCTGCGAGGAAACGTTCATTTTTATGCGTTCTTTGCACGAAGTGAATGCATATAGGGGAGGTCGTTTCCGTCCGTCCGTCCGTCCTCGGGAACCGCTGGACGTATTTCTATGAAAGTTGGTATTGGGGAGTTTTGCTAAAATTGGTCGCCCAATTCCAATTTTGGTTCACTTTACATGAAGACCTACATGTAGTTTACAATGTTCCCAAATCGGTCGACCGGAAGTGGATGTTTATTCTTGTCACATGCGTATTATTTTAACATTTGCTTTAATATTTGATGATTGTAAATAAGTATTGGAATAAAAGTTATAGGAAATTTAATTTTCTAAAACGTTTATTCGAAACATTTTCCCATATAATGCATTGTTTAAGAGGTATTGTAAAACTTTTTAGCTTCCACCACCATACCACCTACCGGCGATTATTGGAAACACTTTACGCTTAGTTACATCTTAATAACGCTCCTTTTTATTTTCTTAATTTTTGGAGCTTCGTGGCTACGGTTTGAGTTTATTTCTGTTCTTTGTAATATCTTGAAAATTTTCTCGCAGTTCCTTAAAATATTTATTGTCATTTAACCTATTTGGAATTTTTAGAAATATTACAGTTATGGAGAAAGTCATGTGGTGGCCACATCAGGTTTTTTCAAATATCTCATTTAGGACTTAATTTATGTAAATATTTGTTATTATCAAAGTTGTAGAAAATATATTTTTCTGCAGTTTTAAAACATGTTCTCATAAAAAGAGTTGTTTAGGAGTTATTTTGATATTAATCTGAATTTAAGTACTTCGCTAGTGATGATACATTTTCTTCCAATTGCTATGATATTATATTCTACGTAATTGTTAATGATACCTACGCTTGCCAATGGTAATTTAAATTGCGACCAGAATCATCCCATTGCCATCTAACGTCATATTTTGTAAATAGATTTTCCTGTAAATATTTTCAGCGATGCTAACGGTAATTTTAACCACGCATCGATATTTTGTTATCCATAGCAACAAATAATTTTGTTCACTTATTACTTTTCAATGTGAAAGGTTATTCAAAGTATTTTTCGTTGTGAAACTTATCCAGTGTTAAAAAATTATTTACCAGTATCATTTTTTATAATTATTCTTGAGGACGTTGATATCGAGAGCAGCTTGTAAATGCTATTGCTTTCATATTCATTATTCTGTATGGAAAAAGTCATGTTCTGGACACATTTTTGTTACTTTACAAATAAGTACACATGCAGAACAGCTGCCCACAGAACTTTCGTTAAATCGGCCCTGCGAATGTTTTCCTATCGAGATTTCCACTTTGGTTTGAATGCCAATATCTTGTTTTCAGCTGCAATTACAATAACAAATAAAGCTAACAAAATTCCCTCGTACATCATTTCAGGAATAGAAACCTCGCGCTGAACACAAGTCTCTTGTGTCGTATTAACCATTTTCGTTGCTTCCTGATTAATAATTCTAATGCGAACGCGAGATGGATATAACGAGAGACGCTCGTTTGGAAAAATGAAACCCTCCGTGAATGTAATGGCTCGTTAAGAGAGTAAATAGCATTGGTGTTTTCGCGTGCGAATGCGAACGCGTGGCGTGAGTGTGAAGGAGAGAAATAGGGAGTGTCATGCCTGTGCGTGCGACGTGTCTGTGCTGAAAAGTGGGACAAGGGGGGTGGGATACGGTCATTAAATGGCCCTTTCTACGCACCACCACGCGTCCTAGGGGTAGGCCGACGATGGGCCCTTTCAGGGCCGATAGGGGTGTGGAGTACTACTAGGACGCCGGCGGTTGAGCTAAGGGGCATTGCCCCTCAATGGAGATAATTTCCTTCGTGGCGTCACTAATTGAGCGGTGTATTCGACCGACGTGTTTCCCTCTTCCCTCACGATCGAGAACCCTCGTCCCTCTCTCCCCTTTGACCCTCCTCTCCCCTTCTACGCGGGTTAACCTCTTGTTCTCCCACTCCACTCCGTCACTCCCTCCTTCGTACGGTTTTACTTACAATAATCGGTGGAGCCATGTACCAGTCAATGTTTTTTTCTCCCCTCTCTGTTCTGTTTGCGGCGTGTGCTTGTTGCGCGATTTTTGTTAAGTCGGAGCGATTTCTCCGTCGCGGTTTTGAACGACCCTCGCGATTATTTTCCATTTGCGAAAGGTTGTTTTTTAGTTGTTTCGGTTTTCTTCCCATAAACTCGCTAGGGTTCCTTCGCTTGTTTTGTCAAGTTTGATGGCATCGGGTGTTTGTGTTGCGAATCTTGTCGTTATTAAAGCGAGTCAAGTTTTGGCCCCCTCAATATCGTTATCATATCCTCTTGTGTCCTCGAACCTCTCTTTATGGTCTGTGGAGTGCTCGGTAAATTATCTTCTCGCATGTTATAATTGTTTATCGACTAACGTAGTGATGGAAGAAAAGATAATTGTTCTATTACATTGCGTGTTTCTTCTTCCTAAGTTATTATTTCTTAAAGTGATGTTCAGCTGTTAAGGAACGGTTTTTAAACAGATGTGATATTGGAGTGCAATTTTTGAAATAGATTTTTGAATTTTCTTTTACGGAAATGGTGCCAACGTGTTTGCTGGGGTGACGTTTAATATCTGCCGTAAATTAATTTATTAAAAGGATGTAAATGTTGTATGCTGATGTAGATATCATAATTATGCGTGGAAAGGCGATTCATGTTCAGAAAAATAGCTCGTTTTAATAGTTTTTGACTCATTTGGTTTGAAAATTCGCATTTCACGCTGAATCCATACGCTGAAAAGGCTGCAGTGCGTCCACATTCAAATCGTTTGCGTCATCGCCGTTGGAATTTATTCGTCATCATTTGCCTCAACTTAACTCGCACTCATATCATGTTTATGCATTTCAGTAGTTATATATTAAATTAATTTGGCTGCATAATCCCCTATTCTTTGCTCTGCCTCTCTTTGCATTCCGTGTCAGTCGCGGGTACAAGGTGGTTTTTGCGGCGCCCTTCCTCATTTGCTTTTCCTTCTCTTAACCGATTGATATTTTTATTCTTTCCTTATCTGACGATCGGCTTTGTGATGCCTGTAGACTCTAATACCATGCGCCTTTTCCTCGCCGACGATTTATTTTTTAATTTGTTTTCATTAAAGTTGCAATCCCCCCGCGTGTCCACCTAATGATCCCAGTGTCATTGTGCACAAATACCCGTTCTCTCTATTGTTTCGTGCGTATGGTGTTGCGGTTTTCGGATCTGACGATAATATGGCCCCTCTACGTCAGAGGGATATGTTGACGTTTCGCGCGATCGACGAAGAGGAAGGGGAGGGGGAGGAATGTTTGTGGGCGAGGAGGAGATAACGTGCCTCGCAGCGGCAACCTTCTTCCGCTTTCTCCCGTCGGTCGGAACGTCGGTCGTCATCAGGAGGCGATCTCCGATTTTTTTTAATCGTTTAGAACAGATCGGGGGCGCATATTTTTCGGCCTGCCTCTCTCTCTCTCTCTCTCTCTCTCTGACGAAGTTCTTTTATCTCCTGCTCATTTCATACCAAATACCACATTGTAACATTGGAAGGCATCGTGGTGCGTCTTATGATGATATTACGATGTTCAAGTGTGGGATCTGTAAAGCTTTGTGTTGTTTAAGTGAGGACTTGATACAAATTTACTTTTATATGCATTGTATAGGGTACTGTTTTGAGAATTGCGGACACGGCTTAAGTTTCGCGCCGTCCCCATCTCCTCCTTATCGGTACGCAGCTCATCTTTCGTAACCAATTTTCTGTCATTCAAAATAGAAGTAATATTTAATGGGAGTGATTTTTACGTTTTTTGTTTTTTTTTCCTCAATTATTTCTTATGTCGCTGTGGGATCGTATATTCTGTAATGAATGTTTTTCTACGGAAAACTGGACATCGTTACGTGTAATTCCTATGTTCATATAACTTTCTTGAAATACATTTCGTGCACAGTGGGAAATTTTCTGCCTTTTTCGATTCCGTGCGGCCAAGTAACGCGAGAATTGAACGAACCGCTGCCCTAATGTCACATTCCCTCTAATTTTCGCCCCGTCGCAGTAATTACTCGCACCGTCGCGGCTTCACGCAAGGTTCGCTTGCCGTTCCTCCTGAATGCAAGTTTTCGTTTGTTTTATCTTCTTCAAGGTCGAATTCTTTGATTAGGAACGCCATGTATCGATGGAAACGATGGTAGTTTTCCCAGAGGGGGGGCAGCGGGTCGATATTCATTCCTGCTAGGATTCGTTTATGGTGACACCCAAAGCCTTCTCACGTTATTTGCGCTACCGCCGCGCTCTGCCTATCTTTATTTCTCGCGATTAATAACTTACCGCGCTGACACGCTAACGCAGTCTGCTCGAGGGCGACCTTTTCAAAGAAACGTGGACCAATACATATATCTATAGCCATTAAAGCGAAATCTTAAACTTCGTCATATCATTGGTGAAAAGGCAAGATTTAACGTATCTTAACATAATAGCGTTTTACCTTTCATGTTTAGAATATTTCTTAGGATATTTCATAGAGTTTTTAATAATCTTTATATACAGTTCTATTTGGTAATCTGTATATTTGTACTCTTGTATTCATATCCCAAAGAATGTCGAATAACTCGAAAACGGGTAGATCTGTTTTAACCATTCTTTCAGTTTTAATTAGAGCGACACATGAAGAGGCTTAGGGGTTGTCACCGTGTTATATAACGGCCCGAGTTTAATTCTCCCATTTGAATAACATGGGAATTGGTGCGGCAAATTTTTGATTCGAACTTAAGAATTACTGAAAGTAATCGTACAACCTTGAGACTTGAACTGAAGAACGCCTAAAAGAATGAAAATTCATTTTTTTACTTTCGATTTTCAAATACCCGTCAATTTGATGCTCAGATTTCTTTTGAACACGAATAGTTTTACGTTTTCTGGTGAGTAAATCATTGGTCGTCATGGGGAACCCCAATGTTGTGAATTTAGCTAAATGTTGTACATACATTGAAATTTACGGAAAACGAGAAATATTTCGTGAATTTACGCATCAGTAGGAAGGTTTAACTGAACAAAGTATTAATATGTAAATTTAGAATTTATATGCTTAATTTAAAATGTTTGTATTATATTATTACATTATAATTTCATTTTAATTGAGTGTTTTTATAATTTCATTTTCCATTGCTATTCTAATAATAATTAATGCAATATTTTATAAAGAGATCAAAAATGAAAATTTAAAACAAATTTATGACGATAACATTTGTTTATATCATTTCTATCCAATTTAATTATATTCTTTGGAATAGTTCAGTTGGCTGATACTCTGGGACCTAGGTACGTGCGTGATTAGTGGTTTTATTTATTAATAATTAATATTAACTTCGAAATTTATTATTTCTTTATAAAAAGGTTTTTATAACCAATACTTGCTCAGGCTTAAATGGACGCAGACGAATTGAAGTTAGTAAAAAATATTTAATATCGTCTTATGTCATCATTCTGTACGTAGGCATTACTATTCGATTTTTACACTTGTTTGTGAAGTTTTTGCTGGAATTAATTTTCTCGAGTTTCTCTGGCTCAATTTTTGTGGCTATAATTCATTGAAACGCATTCCATTATCATTAGAAGAAAAAAGAATATTAGACAATTCCTTCCAAGTGCAAATAACGATTGTGGTTTTGTATCTGGTTGTTCTTCTTACGAAGCCATCTGGTTATTGCAACAAAATGCGCTATTTTGAACTACGGTAGTTCAAAAGTCCATGGAAGTTGTGATTAATCAGTAATTACGGTGCTAGAAGAAATTCTAATGAAATAGAAATTGAATAAATCAAAGTTGCAAACTTTTGTCAGAACTGTCCGTTTAATCCATCCTCACTTCACATTGTCATCTCTACCATTGATGGTCCAGTCAAGGCGTTTCGTATCTGGAACGTTATCTTCTACTCGTGTATACTCCGATGCACTATTATGTATCACACGAACGCAGCAGGTCTCCCCATTTGGTCGACGTAGGCGCCCCTCAAACATTGCTCCCGTGCCGCGTTATTTTTCGTCTCCGGAGACACGCCGTCTATGGTGTTCCCGGAGCGACTTTCTTTCACCCGTCGCCATACATTTCAAAGGAACTCGTCCTCGCTCCCAATCCCCTCTCCTATTACCATTCTTCGCGAGGGAGGCGTGGAATCCCACAATACGGAGCGTAGAATGGATTAGGAGATCTCCGGGAAGGAGCTATCGAGAATCCCGAGGTATCGCTCTCGGAATGGTATATGCGGCGGCTGCGAGACCGCCGGAGGCTGAGGGCGGCCGAAGGTAGGAAGCGGGATTCTCGCGCCCCTCTCGTCCTCCTTCCTTCCCCGCGGGCACGCGTGGATTTTGAAGCCCTCGGGCGGAGGAGAGGGTGTGGAACGTGCGGCGGGTCGGGGATGGAAGGCGCCCTAGGTAGTCCTGGAGTGAAAGGACCTCGGAGGAGGAGGATTTGCTCTGGGGGAAAGGGGTCAGGCACCCGGGTAGTGCCCGTCCGCACCGCGACGCGGCGCAGGCGTCGCGCTGCGGCGCTGCGCGTCTCCGCCGAATCCTGGGAGGAGCACTGCGAGGCAAGGGGTAGAGACGACGGAGGAGAGATGGAGAGAAAGGGGAAACGAAATAGAGAGAGAGAGGGATGGAGTGGGAGGAGGAGAGTCAGTCGGCTGCAGCCCTTCACGGACGCTGGCCGCGCCCCGCGCCGCCCTCTCCTACCTGTCTCTCTCTCTCTCTCTCCTCTATCTCTCTCTTCTCTCCCCTCTCTTCGCTCACCTCTCCCTTCCCTACGCCCCCTCGTCTCCTCCCATCTCCCCCGGACCGCCTCTTGCGTGCTTCCGGTGCGCGTGGCCCCGCAGTCCGAAAGGGGACGGCGGGGGGCGGGTTTGGCTCCAACATGCTTTCTGGGCTTGGTGGCCGTGAAGAGTGGCCTCGGCACGGAGGCAGCGGGGGGTAGGTCGCGTGTGCCGGGGAGGCGGAGCCGGGGCACCTCGCGGCCGTTCCACGGGCGGTGCGGCCCGGTGCACCTCCGCCGAGCGCGCCTCCTCCTCCGGCCTCGCTCTCCGCTCCTCTCCCGGCGCGAGAGTCACTCGTCCCTCGAGCGGACTTCCGGTGGTTGTCTTGTGGTGTGTTGAGAGTCGTCGGTCGTCGTCGTGCGTCATGTCCTCTTCGGGAGGGAGTTCAGGGGGGGGAGTGACCGGTGGCGGGAAGGCGGTGCAGCAAAAGGCACGCAGGAAGATATCCCTGCCGTGGTTCCGCCAGGGATCTTTCAGCCCCCCTCACTTTCAGTTGACCCGGCAGCACACCATCGATACCCCAGGCTCCTTCCAGGCACGCCTGCTCCGACGGCAGCCTTCGACTTCTTTGGCCCACTCCTCAGGCGCCTCCGCCCAGGTAAGGGCGATTAAGATCTCTTCTTCGCTCGACGGGCGGGTTGCATGTTGGTGCGGCTCCGTCGTTTTTTATGTTCGCGTTATGTTGCTTCGACGTTGGGACTATGATGCCTCGTTTCGTGTAGTTTTTGCATTACGTATGTTTGGTCATCCCTTTTCTCGTGTAATGTTTTTCGAAGAGATTTATGGAAAGGAGTGTACCGCTTATTTCTTATGCTGGATATTGGTGACATCTGTGCGATGGATTTTGAAGATAACGCTCTAGTGATATAAATTGTCTTCGCATCTTTTATTACCGTATTTGCATGTATTTGTATTGTTTAGCAAAGGATTTTTCGAAAATTAAGAAAATTAACACATCAACGTGATTACGTCTAATTCCGTCAATTCTGAGATTAATTACGACGTATATATGTACCTCGAAGGAGATTGATTATTTTTTAAAAATATTGTGTTGTACCACCGAGATTTGTGTGTCACATGTACTTTTTATCCATCTCAAATGAAAATGTTTCGGCGATGGAAGGTTTTATCGCTGGAAATAAGTAACTTTTTCTCCTCCTCACCTCAGTCGGTTTTTTGCTTCCGACGGCCAACTAATTTGGTCGCCGTACTTAAAAAAATCGTTTAATTACTCCTCGAAGGCTCCTTTTTCGTACCGCCGTGAAAAGTATCCGTATCGTTTGCGGGTCTGAACACTATCCACGCTTCCGCGCATTTCATCAACGTCCCCGATTCCCGGGAGTGAGTGAGAGAGAAAGAAAGAGAGCTTTCTCCCAGTCTGCCGTTGACACCTCCACAATGCGGTGAGAGGAGTAGAGAGAGAGGGAGAGAAGCGGGAAGGTGGGAAGTGGGGCGGAAGGATGTGAATTTGGTGGTTCATTTGGGGAGATCCCAGTCCTCGTCTGGCAATGATGCACTCGTCTGTCGGGAAGTGAAGGTGAAGGGAGGAGAAGGGAAGGGGATAGGAGGTTGCGAGAAGTGAAGCGGCGTAATAAACGAGCGAATTTAATCCTCCCTTTTTCGGTACTTCACTTTGGGTGACGGTCCGAAGGGAGGTGGGAAATCCCCAAAAGTGTCCAATCGAAAAAGGGCACGCGACAGCCCTCTCCCCCTTCCCCCTCTTTCCCCTCTCAACCCCCCTTTTCACCCTCGACACGGCTGCCTTCGATCTCACGGAGAGCATTCCCTCTGCGGAGGAACAAAACAATGTGCGGATGCGTTGGAAGGGAACGGGTGAGGAGGGTGATATATGCGAAGGGTGGAAAAGTATGGGGGTTGGGAAGGAAGGAGGGAGGGTTGATTCACCCGGCCACTTGTTTGGTTAGAGTGGTTGATAAGAGCGTTTCAGCGGAATGGCTCGAGGAAAGGGAGAGAGGGCGGGCGTATCTTCCACCTCGGGATCAATTTGGTCTCATTTGGGCCAGTTTCTCGCGGTAAAAGTTTTATCGAGATATATGGAGGGCGGTCGAGGGTGAGGAGTGTGAGAGAAGAGATGCGTTTATGCGTCTCTTTTCTCTTTCTCTCTCCCTTTCTCTCGCTCTTTCTCTCGCTCTTGACGTAAATTTCTCCACGAGCGTGACCGTTTGGAGGGTGGTTTTAAGGGCTGGAGCGGTCGAAGCGAAAAGCAAATGCCTTGCCTTCCGTATTACGCACTCGCTGTTGAAATCTCTCGGCCCTTTTTTTTATCTCGGCGCGATGAAGTGGTCGGGTGAAGGGCTACGCTCCGGAATCCGGCTAAATCCATACGGTGGGAGGGGTGACACGATCGGCGTTGCGTGTGCGTACGTGTTTCGTCTTTTTTATCATTTTTTCTTGTCGTAGAATGAAAATTTTCAGTTTTCGTGATGTATGGCCTTCCGACTTCAAGAATTTCTCTTTTTTTTATCGGGAATTACGACGCGGAGGTGAATTTGCGCGATAAAACGAGAGGAGGAGGCTGGTGGCGGGGTTTTCCCCCCTCTTCGATTCATACGAAATAAAGCTCCATCCGTCAGGGCTCGAACAGACTGCATTTGTTATCGCATCCCCGGGGAGCCCCGTTTTAGTTATTTAAATGTATCGTTTTGTCAGTTCCATGGCTTCGTCTGCCGCGGTTGCTCGCGTAGCGTTCATTTGTGCGAAGGGCCTAATCGTATTGTTAGTCAAGCATCGATTATTTAGCTCGGTTATTAATCGGTATTGATTGAAGTCGAGTATGATCGTGATTTAATGAGCATTTGATCGATAGTTGCGTAGTTATGCGGTCTGATTTTTGTTATTTTCTTTAAGGAACCCGAAGTTAAAAAAGTGGCAAATTAGTTTATAAGAATCAGACGTTATCACTTTAAAACAACGAAACGAATTTTATCGATCATTTTATTATACAGCCGCGAATTTTTTAAACTGTTTTCTCCGTTTTCTTTGGCAAAATCTTACGAGATTTATCATCCCAAGAGAATTTTTGTTTCTGTTATTTTCCTTGAAGTCTTTTTCTTTTTGGTTTGAATAAGCTTTATCTAATCATGATCCTGGTAATTTTATTTATTTATGAATTAAAGAAAAAGGCATTCTATTGTATGTAATACAGAATTATAGCGATTATAATTTCTAGGTAGGTACTTTAGTTTATTTCAATTCCTGTTTTTAAGATTTTTCATGAACGAATTATTTGTGCTCAAAAGTATCAAAAGTTTATTATTGGCTTGAAAAACTACTATAATCGGGCTAATTCGGTGAGCTCTGTTCTACAATCTCTGTTCTACCCTAGATTTTTCAACCAAACTCAATTAATTAAAAACATTTGTACATCACACGTGATTCATCATTGCCTTTTCAAAATTATCTAGAAGTTCCCCTTGTTTAATACCGACGACGGTATCATGTTGTTTTCCTATTTTTGTCAGATGATGTGATGATTGATTAGCCCTATATGTGCCGTTAAAGGAACCGTGCTAACAGCCGGCATACGGCTCCATTTCATTAGATATTTTCGCGCTCGAAGCAGTTAATTTGTTTGGCCTGCCTCTAAAATTGGTGCATCTGTTATCGCTGGCCAAAAATTCTCCAACTTGAAATATGTTACCTGGAATTCCAGTAAAGTATTCCGCCCATCTTATGACTGTTTTCTTGCTGTAAAAGGTGTTATTTAAAGAAAAATTACTTCTTCGAGTTTGGAGGCTGTTCTATTCCAAAATAATCGCTTCAGTAATATATTCATTTTTAAATCGCCTCTATCTTTTTATTTATAATGATAATGACTAGTTGATTCCCCGCGGCGAATTTTCCAAGTTCATCTTTAATTACTGACCAGCGATAAACATTGTTTAAAATTACTCTCTTGGCATTCTTATGCTACTTATTTACGGAGAACGTCTTTTATAGTTTTCAAGGAAAGTATAGCGAAGTAAAGAATGAGACGGTAAAATTATTTTTGTTTCCGTTTAGTAAATCTTTCCTTTGTTTATAAGATCGTTTGTAATCTTAAGATTTTTCTGTTGCTTTGTTCTTGTCACGTTACGTAAGTCTCACGGTGTGTAATCATAGGTCAAGCTTAATGAATATAATTATCATTTTAGCAATGGAACGAGCTTGTGTAGTACTTCTTGATATTATTTTCCTTAGGAAAAAAAAGAAAAAATCAGTTGGAGAAAGAAACAATTGACAGGATTTTTGTTTTCTCATGCAGGAATTGATCTGCATCATAAGGGAGAAATTCTAATGCTTTCTGCTCCTGTTTTTAATTGACGCCTATTCTCTTGTCTGATCCGTTTTTCTTCGCGAATAGTCCTCTTTCATTCTTCTGTAATGGAATGGTATAGGGTAAAGCGAGGAGAGATGACGCACAATTCAACAAAAATTGTCGATTTTAGAATAGATGATAAATCATGAGATCGCTGATAATAATGCATTTTATGGTTATTAGTTATATTAGGAAAATAGTAATAGTTTTTTTAAAAAGGCTTCAAATATGATTTTAAGCGATTTTTCAAAACCCCGTTTTTTTTGCCATCTCTCCTCCCAGGGTAGGTAAGATGACGCACTGTGGGTAGGAGAGATGGCTTATGGGAATATACGTGTTGGTAAACCGAAAAGCAAGATCTACTTAAGATACCACAATCTTTTATATTTCATATTTATTACAAAATAAGCGGCCGTCTCTCCTAAAATGTTAGGATTGATGACGCACCCTTCTCCTCCGGGCCAAACATGGCGGAACAGTATACAAGTAATAACGCCACGTGTCCACTTACCCAACTTCGTCTACAAAAAACAAGTTTTTCATTACTGCCGCGATAAACATGGCAAATGAAATAATAGAAATGATATATGAAAAATCAGGCACTTATCAACAACAGCTGTGAATGAAATTCGTTTGTAAATCACCAAAAACTGCACAATAAAGAATGAAGTTGTCAACGTGTACTTTCTCCTTCACTGTTCACATTGCACTGACCGCCGTTGCTGCCCCCTGTCTATGTAAACTAGAGATGCGTTATCTCTCCTACCCCTGTCATCTCTCCTCGTTTTACCCTATAATTTTCTTGTGTTGACTTAATTCTTAAATGTTATTTACATTTACAAAGAACAATGAAATTGTGAATGAACTCCCATCAGCCATGTTACGTAATGCTCTTATGTAAACAAAAGTAATGCCAAGGTCTTCTTTTATTCCTTTTTTAATTTTTCTTCAAAATTCTAAGCTAAGCATTTTTAAAATCTTCGCCTCCAGACGATAATATCTTCTTTATCTTTAGATAAACTCTGATTTAGGTTGACTTTCTAAGAAAAGAATCGCAGACTTTTGCTATTTTTACCATTAATAATTTAGCGTAAAAACAAATGTACCATTAAATATTGAATCCGAACAGGTAGATTTGCACTTATTTTCTCGATTGAGTTCCAGCGTGTTTTGATATTTATTATTTTTTTTCGAAAATTCGTCCTTTTAATTATATTGTTATCTTTCCTTCAATAAATTGTGTAGTTGAAGGTAACGTCTTTCCTTCTAGAAATCGCGTGTCTGCTTCGATCGCGATATCGTAAAAATTTCTCTATAGTTCCGTATCTTATCTCCCAGAATAGTCTTGTCTTGGGCTTCGATTTGAAGCCCGAATCGATCAATTTTTCGAAGTATGCGATAGAGATCCCAATCTATATCATTTCGGTTGAACTTCGTTAAAGCTCGTCGACCCTCTTCAAAAACGTCGGCACGGATTTCTCGCGGCTTATTTGGCTACGTAAAGGCATGCACCGACAGCTCCTTTTGCATACATGTCGTTTCATCCCTCCACGGCCGATGGCGCGATTGGCAGCGATGCCGGGGACATCCCACGCGAGAGTGGCGCGATGCCGCTAAGCTCGCGAACTCGAATAAAGGGAATATTGGCTGCCCATTACTCTTAACTTAATCCCCCTCTTTTGTTTTGAGAGATGGGGTCAGATATGCCCCATATAATGCACTCGATCCTCGAGCAGCCATGTTTTGCTCGCCCGCCCGCGACCTTGACCGTTCAAGACTAGCCAAGGAATGGGAAAATTGCTAGGCTCGTTTAATTGATACGAGTCCTGATTGACAATCCCAGGGAGAGTTTATCCAATTGAATAATAAGCAGACAAATTCTTTATGCTGGATTACCATTCTGTACTCGAGGTATGAAATATACTCGCAATATTGCTTCGTGGGAAGGTCACGAAATATCATGCGTTTGAAATTACAACACTTGAACTTCGGAGAGCCATCTTATTAATCCCATCAAACCCTTGGACCGATAAGGAAAACTTTATCACATCCATTTTAGGATTTTTTTGAGGATTATTATTTATCAGACCAATGCAGTAATTGATAGAGATGCTTGCTTAGTACGTGAAGCATAAAATGCATTTATTTTTTGTTTCAGAAAGTAACTGGATGCTTTGCAGCTGCTTTAATTTTTTCTGCTTAACCGTTTAATATATCTGCCTTTCCAACCGTCCGATTGTAATGTTTTAAAGTCTCTGCATGCTACGGTCCCTCATAATCAGCGGCGAACTTCTGCCGAGGCAAACTAGGCAGCTGCCTAGGGCCCCAACCTCGGCGGGGGCCCCGACCAGGGGCCGAAATGGTACACATTGAGAACACAGGACACGGAAATTAATGTCAATTTTTCCGAACGAAATAGAAAATAATTGACCATAGTTAATTTTTTGACAAGTCAAGTGGCAACACTGTGTTTGTGTTCTTTGTTTGTTTTGCATCGCACCTGACTTCATTCTATAACTTGTCACTACTTGTCAGTTCGCCTTGAAAGTGTGTGTTAGAAAGTTGTATCAATTTTAATTTTGCGGCTCAAGGGTTTTATCTTCCACGCGAATTTGCTGAGGTTAGTTAAAGATACGATGCGAGTAGTGTTGGCGACGAAAGCTAAAGAATGTGATAGAATTTTCTAGTGTATAGTGTCTTAAGATTTTATAGAATAATCCCGTAAGATAGAATATTCCGGAAATGATTAGTGAATGGTAGTACAGGAACATTCTCGAAGGTTCTAGGCTACAGGGGGAAAAGGGTTATCGTCACTGGAGCTATACAAGTACATCCTGGAAAAAGGCTTTTTGGACATTTATCCAAACGTGGGAATAGCGCTCCGGATGCTGTTGTGTACACCAGGGTCAAACTGTTCGGCAGAACGGTCGTTTTCAGCGCTAAAGGGAGTAAAGAATTATTTAAGATCTACCACAGAAGAGAACAGAAATTACGCAGTCTGTGGACTATAGTGAGGTCATCCGTTCCTTTGCAGAGAAGAAAGTTCGTCGCGTGGCAATGTAATCTTGTAATTATATGTAAATGTAAAAATTATAATGTGTAAAAAAGTATAGTTGGTACTTGTCTATTTCATTTCTAAGTCTGCTTGTCTATTTTCTAAAGTCAAAGTACGTTAAATAAATAAAAAATAAAAGTAAAGTTTGTTTTTTGCTAAATTACAAAAAAAAGGGGACCCCGATTCTGTTAACTGCCTAGGGGCCCTGGGTCTCCATGTCTGGGCCTGCTCATAATGTGTCATTGTTGATTTTTATGTTGAATTCTCTATGAGATATTTTTATTTATAATATTCTACCACTGCCACCACGGAAGCTCATTTATAAATAACAAATATCAAGAAAAATGCTCTTCTACATGTTAACAAAGGTTAGGATAATTCTAAATTTGTATGATCGACGTTCAGATAATCATAACTGTCTTGTGCAGCACAAACACCCAACGAATACGTAAGGTCGCATCCTTAAATGATAAAATATTTCATTCCGCTTTATAGAAACTAAATGCAATACAATATGGCACCTTTTAATTGTTTAAATAAAATCCAATCTTTTGGAGTTAATATTTTTTCAAATTATTCAAGTATTCTCGTTTAATGCATTTTTAATGACGTAGAGATATTATTTATTAGAAGTAAAATTTTTAAGAATCCGATATATGTATGTAGACCACGTTAAAATTCATTTCCAAAATAACGGCGATTGTCACGAAGCGATATGAATGCGAAATGGGTCAAGCTTGTTATCCATGAGGTAATGAGACTATTCCCTGAGAGTTAACAAGCAACGGTAGAGTGTAATTTTTGTCTTCCTGTTACTGAAATACAGGACGAGCTTTTGGTCTTCCGCACAAATACTCATGAATTGTTCAGATTACTGGCGGATGTTGTCATTATCGAAGTAAAAATGTATCGATTTAATAGATATTGGTCCATTTACTCGTTTATTTTGTTTAATATCGACCTACAAATTTGCATACATTTCTGCATGTCTTTTATCATTTGTTATACACTATTTCAATTTTTAACAATTGGGTTTATCAGGAGTGACCCCAATTAATTATTCGTCCTTGTTAAAGTTCACGAAGTTCCTGGCGTAATTGTTCTCATTTTTTGTGCCGTACACCTTTCGATTTCTTGTAGCATTAATTTTCTTCGCCTCCTTGCGCTTTATTTGGCATCTTATCACGTTCTCCGTGGCAGCAAAAAATAAGTAGTCCAGCCTCAGGCTTTTATGTCCCGTGTCGTGTTGGGAAAGGTCGTCGAACTATATTTTCGTACTGGTGAACTAGAACTTTCCGTTCAGTATACTGGTGGCGACGCACTTCCAACCTTAGCAGCAGGCTGCTTTCTCCTATGATTCTCTCGGATCGGCGAATATCAGCTGTGCACCACTGATGTGTGTGTGTGTGCGTGCATATGCGTCGCGAAATGGGTCAGCAACTTGCTATATAAAGAAGCTTACCGCGTGAATTCCATCGAGCTTTCCTTACGTCCCGCCCCTCCATCCATCCATCCTCCTCCCTCTCCACGCTCCAAACAACCCAACAACCGGTCTCAAATTAATATCCGAGACTATTTGACCAGATGGGTCATAATCGAAAAGAAGAAAATAAAACGATGGCAGCGCGTTAGTAAGGAAATCAACGCATGCCGCAGAGGCTGAGTTACCTAATTATACCCATCGAAGATAAATCCTGGCGTCGGGAGAGGCTCGTCATCGTGGCGACGGCGCGCGAAAGGGGAAACCCGTTTTGTTTGTCGTATTTCATTTCAATTTTCAGTCATCCGCCCACACTGCAGGGTTTGTCAAAAAAAAAGTCCCATTCGTATCGCGGGTAATTCTTTTTCGCTTCTGAGCCGGGTTGTGAGGCGTGCTTGGTGTAGTCGTGTTATTTTCGTCTCTTTCACCTCTGCCTTATATGGAATCGGCGTTTGATTTCTTTTTCTTTCTCCCTTTAATTTTCCCTGCTGTCGTTTACTCCCCTTCCACTCCACATCAACCAGCCTCATCGTTGCTTCTCCGCCAATGCTTTGACAGATTCTTTTATATTTTTGGACCCGAGAGCGGAATCGCAGTCGGTTCAAACCTTCGAGTATAGAGGTCGTTACGACCTTTTCATTATTTGTTATTCGTTATAGGTTTTCTAACAATTGTTATATTTTTCTCGTTTTCTATTTTGCAAGCATTCTACTTATTTCCGGGACGCTACGTTGGATTTTGATCACCATACGTCGATCATATTATTCCATACCCGTTTAGAGGTTGTAAACGGCTAAAGGACTCGGAAAGGCGCCTTTATAACGAGCTTAAGTGGAATTGCTAGCTCTGCGAAATTTCGCCTCTTCGAGTGATGGGATAGGTAAGACGTTGGGGGCAATTATGTTTGCTTAGCCTTTTAATCGACGCACAATTTGGGCTGCGTTGGTAATCTTCGGCCCAATTTGGGTGGAAGGAGGCTCCTTCCCCGAGATTCATCGACCCGAATGACGCAATGCCATCGCGATTTAACGGTTGCATAAAATATTCGAGAATTCGTTTCTGAATGAAATTTGCGCACGCTGGATTTTTTTTTTAAGAGTCTCGTTACGGGGGCAATTTCGATTGTTTTGATGACTCTCCCGATATATTTGCTTTCGAGACCAGCTAACCATAAACACAAAGAAGAACGGGATAAAGTGGCGCTCTTAAATTTTAACACATTCGCGCTTTACTTTCGGTTCGCCAGAAAATACCGCATACAAATTAACCAGAAAGTCTGATGCTGTGGTTCGTAAATTGATTGAAACATGCGGTTCTCGTCGATGCTTTAAATCGAGTATATTTTATGTATTCTTAAAATTAGCTTCACTCTCCTATGAGCGCCGTAATATGGTGTAGGCTGAAAGGCAATTAAAGCTCCAATGGAGGATAAGCTGTGGTATTGAGTTTGGGGCTGAAAAGTTTAGCCTCCGAGTAAATATTTTGATTGAATTTCATCAAGCTGTGGTCTAGGCAAGGTTCCCGATGCTAATCTTTAGATTTTCATGTAGTCGTATAGGTTTTCAACCATCCATTTAATTATTTCTGTTGAATTATTTAGATATTGTGATTCATTGTTTATCTTGAAATATTGTTAAAAACTTTTAAACTGACTTTTTTTTGGATTCAGAACCTTTTTATTAGTCTGATTTGGAACGGATTTAATTCCACCAAGCAGTTAAAGGAAACTGCTCTATTTGGCGCACAGACGTTCATGTGTGGACTTCTTGTCTCGAGTTTAACTATTTTCAATGTGTAAACTAAAATCAGTCTACTTAAGTGCTTTGTTAATGACAAAAACAAGCGTTTCTGGAATCGAACCCGGGCCATTTCGCCTATATTTTCTATTTTTCTCATTCGCAAGTAAGTCTATGAGTCTAAAAAATCGGTCTCATCTGGAAGTTCCTGTAAAAACTTTGTCGGGCGGTTACTTTTACATTAGAATATAATGCATATTTTTATTTAGCCAAGTATATGAGTTCAACGTGCACATAATAATTTTTAGGCTGTTTTCCATAGGAAACAGCGGTTTTACGTTTTAAATCGCATTTTATCGGATTGTTGCCATGGAGATGATTATTACCGAACTCGGCTTGAACATAGACAAGTGAACAAATAGGTTATTTTCTTTTCCGATCGACTACTCTTCAGCAATGGACAGTTGATCCAGACATATTAGCGTATAAACAATAACATTTATTAAATTCTTTTATTAAAAAAATACATGCAAAATATGTCAGAAAGAGATTTTAACATTGTTTTTAGTATTTTAAACCTGATAATGCTCTATTAATTTGTTTTTACAATTTTCTCTATCATTGATAAACTATGAACTACAAGTACTATTTATGGATGTGAATTCCTTGGAATAACTAACACATACTGAAACATTTCCTGTCAATATAAGTAATGAATTCGGGACGTCAACTTTGGGAAACCAGTCCTGGTTTGGACTTCTTGTTAATATTTACATACGATTGCATAAACAATTAAATTTTATTGTTCTTTTACGAATTTTAAGTCCAAAACAGGACTTCTTTTTAATCCTGCAATGTTTTTGGCAAAATATATGAAAAGACAGCACATATTAGGTTATATTTAGCGTATGAATTTTTCGGGTTCAAAAAGAAATTTCATTCAGAGGGTAAATATCGGGTTTTATTATTTTCCTTTTCATTCGGGTTAAAATCGGGTATAAATAAGTTACAGATTTAAAAGAAAAGTTCAATCTCGAGTAATTTTCGGGTTTTATTATTTTGTAATTCGGATTAAATGGTTTTTAAAAATTTAAAAGTTTTATAAAGAATCAAAACTTTTTACTATGCTGTAAGTATGGTTGAGAGTGTGATTTTTGTGTCAAGCGCCTCCAGGTGGAGAGGAACACCTCGCAGGCTGCACAAATATTTTGCTTCCCGTTCAACTTTTTTTGAAAACACACCAGATATTAGTGAAATAATTTTTCTTTCGTAGTGTTTTCAACAAACAGACGAACTCTTTTTTTCTTATCCTATCAAAGATCTAACAGCGACTAGCTAAGGCGCGTCCTTGACTATTAGTGGCGCGAGAAAACCTAGGAGATTAAGATTGTGTTACCAAGTAAGCTTACGAATAAATTGTTTACAAAGAGAATAAACAGACTGGTCACGAACATCTCGAACTGCACACAAGTGCTGAGGTGCCTACAAGCGCCAGAATAGAAATTCTTTGACCAAATCTAAAAAACATTGTTTAAAGAAAACTAATAATTTCTGTTTTTTTCGGGTTTTATCCAAAAATTTAAAAAGGTAATCGGAGGGTAAAAATCGGGTAAAACCCGGAAAATCCATACCCTAGTTATATTTTATAAAATTATCTTTAAAAACGTCATAGCAAGCTTGGAATGATTATTTATCGTGCTAAGGAGAATATATTGGCGTTTTTTTATTAATCTTATTTGCCCTGGTGAGAGGTTGAAAATACACACTTACAATTAGTGCCATCTTTGATTCTTTGTTTTGTAGGTAAAATATTTATAATTTGCTCGAATTCTCAAATGATTGTCTTTAGTGGCGCTTTAGATCGACAACAAGCACTTAACCTAATGAATTATTTATTATAGTAAAACTGTCGTGTATTTCGCTATATGCTTAATATGAAGTATTTCAATTCTCTCTTTGTCACAAGTTCTTATCGTAATCCATCCTTTTTTGTGTACTTTCGCCTCTATATGCCTTTCAAAGTCGACCTCTCTAGCGTGGGGTTGTACAAAGAACAATTAGCCACCCCATCGCAATATTGCTTTTCCTACCGCCAGGAGCTCTCGTCCGTTCTTCTACTACGCCGCATTCATTGCTCTAAAGCAGGCAAGAGGAGATCCTAATTGCTTCTCCCCCACTTTCCCAGTCCATCCCTATCTTAGCACGCTTTTTTGTTCAAACCTTAGAATCGATCCCGGGACCGCATTGCAGCATCACCACTTACCCTCGGTACGTCTCTCCCTCTCTTCTCCTCCGCTTTTTATCCCTTCGGCAACCTGTAACTTCTCTACCTTTTCTTACTCCCACCCCCACCCCATTTTTTCTTTTCCTTTCATCCCCTTTCCTCCTCCCCTTTTCCGGCTAAGATTTCCTCCCAGCCTCTCTCTATCTCAATCACTATCTTTCGGTTGTCGCTTCGTTTGAGTTGTGTGCTTCTACCTCACCTTCTCCCTACCTCAACTCCCTACCCTCACCTCACGCCCCTACCTCACCTCACCTCCCTATCTCACCTTCTCCCTACCTCACCTTATCCCTACCTCACCTTCTCCATATCTCACCTCACCTCCCTACCTCACCTCTCTACCTCACCTCCCTACCTCACCTCCCTACCTCACCTCACGTCCCTACCTCACCTTCTCCCTACCTCACCTTCTCCATATCTCACCTTCTCCATATCTCACCTCACCTCCCTACCTCACCTCCCTACCACACCTCCCTACCTCACCTCTCTACCTCACCTCCCTACCTCACCTCCCTACCTCACCTCCCTACCTCACCTCCCTACCTCACCTCCCTACCTCACCTCCCTACCTCACCTCTCTACCTCACCTCTCTACCTCACCTCCCTACCTCACCTCCCTACCTCACCTCCCTACCTCACCTCCCTACCTCACCTCTCTACCTCACCTCCCTACCTCACCTCCCTACCTCACCTCACGTCCCTACCTCACCTTCTCCCTACCTCACCTTCTCCATATCTCACCTTCTCCATATCTCACCTCACCTCCCTACCTCACCTCTCTACCTCACCTTCTCCATATCTCACCTTCTCCATATCTCACCTCACCTCCCTACCTCACCTCCCTATCTCACCCTCTCTTTAAACCTTTGACTCTCTCTAGACATCCGCCTCCTCTTCCTCGCCCGTTAAAGTTCTTTTCACCTCTCTCCTTCCAGCGCTCTCTCACTTCGCCTCTCTCTACCTATTTACGAGTCCATCTTCTCGCTCTCTGTGTGGTACCCCCGCCGGTGATAGAAGCTCGAGTATCTTCGTGAAGTTATCGCGATGCGTCTACTTCCTCGGTACGTCAAGCTAATAGTTCTCTCCCCTCGGCGAGTGGTGCGTTTTGAGGGTGTAAAATGACTGGTAAAAATATGGGTTTAAAAATAAATGCTCCGCCCGCTACTATGGTGTGAATTTGATGCTGTGTTCTATGGCGGTCGATGGGAAAATAATTAAAATAACCGAGGTTAATATTTTGAATTGATTTAAAATGTTCGGAAATAATGGGTCCGTTGTAAGTCTTGATGTCGTATTTCATTATAGCAGGGGTGGCCAAACCGCGGCTCGCGAGCCACATGCGGCTCTTTTAAATTTTCATTCAGAGGCGTATCAACGTTTTTCCCAAAAAACATAATGACGTCGCGTGACTTGAGACGTTTTGGGGATACCTAAGGAACATGCATTATATCTGAATTGCTTTGAATACAAGTTTTCTTTTAGTATTCATAAATTTATGAACATAGAATGTGGATCTTCAACTTCTATAGATGATCGTATTCGGCTCCGATGGTAGTTTGGCCACCCCTGCATTATAGTATATCCCAGTTTTATATCGTTCTTTTTATATTTATGTTATACTCTATTTAAGTACAGGTTCTCTCGCGAAACGCGGAGGTTAGGACCTTGGAAAAACCATATTGCGCAAATTTAGTGACTTAAATCACCCGTTCGTATCAGTTACGAGCTTCCTCATGTGCATACATTAGTAAAGTGCGGTGCGCATAGCATTACATTTTATACGTATCGGGTGAATAAAGGTCGCATTTATTCAACCGTGTATAATCCAGTCCGCGTTGGGGGTACCCTCTTAGGACAAGGGTTTACTATATTATTTTTCAATTTAAAAAAAAAGGATATTTTAATGTGAGTCTTATTCGTTATACTTCTATCGCCCCCGATCGTCTCCTCCATGGTTTCCACAAAATGCGGAGATTCCATCTACTCGATCTGTTTCCCCCTCACATTTTCGTTGCGCTAAACCCTTTGAGGTCGTTTGAATGCTGCAAATATATTCCCTTACGGTTCGCCTCGTGCATTCTTCTAAAACCTTTCTGAACTTTTACAACCACTGTCCCACTTTATGGTCAAACGTAATAGAAGGGTTGGGAGCAAGTAAAAGTTTCGTGTGACCCAGTTGCCGTCTGATTTGGTCAGCGTATCTAAAGTGCATGTCAGTAATTGATTGTTCATCGATGAGTTTTCGTTTTACCCTTACGAACGTTTCGATACGCCTGGGTTTCTCGAGGTTTCAGTTAACGTCGGCAATGAGTCAACGTGAGTGACTCCTCGAATGAACCCACTCCCGCGTCATTTCAGCTCGAGATAAGTGGCTTGTAGTATTCACGTTCGTGGTTTATTTATGCGTGTAATTTTCAGGATAAATGAACAAAATCGCTATAAATAAATCCTGGGATTCAAATCATTTTTTTCAGTTGTTACTTACCTGCTTGATGTAAGTTTGGAGTAATGTACCTTAGTGCATATACTGCGTACATTATTTATTCAATAAATTATCCTCAGTGATAGATTTCATGGAGTTTTCTCGTCTGGCATGAAAGTAAATGTATCCCATTATTCTGGGACAGCGATTGAAATGAATTTTTCCGAATCTGTCATTTAAATAACATTTTTTTATCGAGGCCGAACTCTCCAAAATTGTTTTATATCCGATTAATCAGTTTTTTGAAAGTTTTCCAAGCAGATTTGGTCAATAGATTAGATCGTAGATGGAAAACAATGCAGCGCATCAAGTCAAGGGCGTTTTAATGAGGGACAGTAGGCCGCGCCGTCCTGCGTTTCTTAAACCGATCCTAGTGCAAGCGAGCTAGTGAGGACGCAATTGGTGTGTCTGTTTAGATTGAGTACTTCTCACCATCTGTCGACGCGATGAAAGAAACTTGATGAGCAATAGGCCAAAGTTCACGTTTCACTCAGCGCGTGTACGTATACCGGTCGCGCAAAGAATAAATCCGCATCTTTCTTTAAATTTCGTTCATAACGAATCAGCGTTAAATTTACATAACCTTAATTTTCTTATCACAATGAGAGGTTTTAACTGATAATTTTTTATGCTCAAACGTGATTTTATTTTGTCTTTGCTTTTATAAAGAGTAAAAGAACGTCTCTTTAAAATGCGGGAAAGGCTACGCTGTATGTAGTATTCATTAGAATTTCCTCAACCCCAATTTCAAGGCATCGTTTGCTGAATGATACATGTTAAAAGAAAAGATCAAAATACTCAATTTGTCTTCACTTAACATTCAATGCATCACTTGAATGAGATTTCACTTTTTGTACCATGCTGTGTATGCAGAACCAAATATGAAACGTCATAAGTGTAACATTAATGTGTGCATGATATAGCCCATAAAAAATATATGATGCATGTGAATCGACCTTTAGGGTATCCCGTTTTTTTATGATGGCAGTGTTGAAAATGTGACGTCATCCCAAACAACCGTCAAAAGTGTTTGTTTGAGCGTGTGTGAGCTTGTGGGCCATAAGTTGCGGCGGAGAACAACAGACAAAATGCAACGGATAAATACAAGTAAAGGTGTAAAAATGAATTTTTATAACCAACTTTTATATGGCTAATTCTTTAATATGAATAAACTTTCTAATATAATTGTGATAACTTGCGTGGGCTAAAAAATTTGCAAAACTGTCTACCTACCAGCTGTTGAGTTATGTGGGGGTTTCTCTATTTAATCTTTTTACAGTTAAGAGAATGACAGACAGAAGTAGAGAACTCAGTGGCAAACGTAAGAATGTTTGGTATATAAGTAGTAAGAAGTTTGATAGTATCTTTCGTTTCATTAATGGAAATACTAACTTATCCATTCATATTGCTTAAAATCAACGAAAATATAACTTCTAGTTCAGAGTAATTCAGCTTTAGATACTAGTAGGAGTGAAATTGTTGAATATTTCATATTTTAGTCACCTAACTTAAATGACAAAAATAATAAATTGTTCTTTTCCTAATATCACATCAACCATCCATATAAAACATTGTATAAATATAGTTACCTGAAGAATTGCTAAGCTACAACACAACACTTGAAAATGTTTAATTTAAATTTGTTCAAATTAACATCCTTTTCAACTGTATTACCTATCTTAAATAGTGAATAAATACAAAAAGTATTTAAGATAAATAAAAACACAATTATTAGCAGAAATATCCCTTCAGAAAACGGAAAAATGCTCGTATCAATACCAATTAAAATAACGAGACTTCTATTAAAAGATTACAGCATTAACAATGACAATAGTTTGTTTAATCTCGTTGCTATGATGAACGCTTGTCTATCTTCCCACGTGAATTCAAATACACATTTATCGCAGCGCCAAGGTAAGGATCTGGTGGCCTAGGTGACTAAATCAATCGTCTAAATCAGGGGTCCGCAAACTACGGCCCGCGGGCCACATCCGGCCCGCGCAGTGATTTGGTCCGGCCCGCCTTATCAGCAACAGTATTCCTTAGGTATGATTTATGATATCTAAACGACATTTTCCAAGTGCTTGGGTGAAATCTACTTTTAATATAAGCGAATTACATATTGCAGAATCAAAAAAATTCTCAAAACTTGCTCTTTGAAATTTTCGCACGGCCCGATCATTTGAAATGCCGTATGTGGCCCGCACTGGGGATCATGATGTTTCCTGTGGCCCTATCAGTAAAAAGTTTGGTGACCCCTGGTCTAAATCACTCGTCCACGCGACGGTGAGGTGAGGTGGTTCTAGCCCCGCTAGCAGCTTTGGATTTTTTTCCAGATTAGACGGGGTCCAAAACACACACACACACACACATATATATATAGCGAAGTTAATATAAAAGTTGGTAATAAAAAAATAGGATTAAGTTAGTCGTTGTTACCATTGTTTATATATTGTTATATGTTTATTTTATATATTGTTATGTGGAATGAACACAAAGTTATAATAAACCGTGTTGTGTAGTATTATCGTTTAAACTATTGTTGAATTTTATGACTAGCCTAATACCATTTTATTTAGTTCCACAAAGTCTCGGATTCTTCATTAAATTTTAGATAAATATCGGTTTTTTATCCTTTTATTTTTGAATTTTACGATTTTAATAAAGACTGTGTTAGGAATTATTGTTAGCAAAACGAATTGGTTTATTAAACGATTTAGGAATTTTAATAACATGTTTTTGGTAATCCATTCTTTTCCTATTTTACTATCTTTCTCCAGCATGAGTTGATCATTTTTATTCAGTTATATAGTGTTAAACATTGTTTTGTTTTTATTCGCGTCCCCGTTTTTATGTTTCTTCGTAACATTTCAAAGAAGCCGTTCGTGTTATGCGAAACTAGCTGCTTCCTGAACTTTTTGATTTGACGTCCTACCAATTGACCACGCATCCTGTTTTCGTGTCTGCAATTACGCGCTGAAAATCTGGGTTACGTTTTTCGAATCTATATTTTGCCGAAGCCATTAGCGTGGCTGAAAAATATTCCACAAAACAAAATATGCGCATGCTTCTGTGATTTGCGGTAATGCCTTTTGTGAACGGCATTTTCGCGGTCGAAATGCATTTTTCTATTGTTTATGTTCGCAACGAAAATTTCGCGTACTTTCAATCTAAAAAATAATGCATTGGATATAATATTCATGTTTTATTCCTCTCCCGTTCCAATTAAAATATCCATCATCTCCGGATTTTATCCTATGTATTAGATAGATAGATATAGTTTAAGGAGTCTTGATTCAAAGTACTATTAGGTGATGCAAACCATGAAAAAGACAAGCAGAACTTTTTGAGAAATATATAGCGGAAGTTCAAATTTCATTCCGGGCGTTTTGGATGGGAGAGGCTCAACTCTTATCCCTACGAATATTTTACGATTCTCGTTTTTTGTTTTGCTCCAGGCGGCAGCTGCAGCGGCCGCGGCGGCGGAGGTGACATGGGTGATAGCGGACCACCGCGCCGCACCTGGAAGCGGCGAGGTAAGCGTGTCCAAGGGCCAGCAGGTGGAGGTGCTGGAGTTGGGCGCGGGTCCGGGTGGCGAGTGGTGCCTCGTCAGAGTGGTGTCGCCCTTGCCCGCCCCGCCTTCCGCCCTCTCCCCGCCCGCCCACGGGACCTCCGCGACCGCACCGACAAGCGACGCCCCTCACGAGGGCCTTGTGCCGCTAGCCGTCCTCAAACAACCACCCTCCGGCCTCAAGACGACGTCTCCCTCGCGGAGAACGGTCTCCGCAGACGGAGGAGATCCGGAAGCCGGTGAGTAAGGACGTCCCACGCATCTCCCATCTCCATTACGCGGGTGTGCGCTAGGACTGTCACACGACTCCCCGCATCTGTCGCTTCGCGTTCTTATTTACGCACACGCAACGTCCCTCCGCCTCGCAAGAGGATCCGCTCTCGTGTGTTTTCCATATGGAGGTTCCACGGACGAGTGCTAGAGGGCAGAATCGGCGCCCAAAGAGGAACGGCGAAATTGCTGTTCGTAAAATCGCTCCCAAGGACTTTTTATTTCATCGCCGCTCGGTAGCCTTCATATCCTGGGCCGTCTTTATTGCGACTCTCCCCCAGCTACCAACCCGACAGCTTCCCCCTCTCCTCCCCCCTCTCCTCCCCCCCTCTCCTCCCCCCCCTCTCCTCCCCCCCTCTCCTCCCCCCCTCTCCTCTCCCCTCTCCTCCCCCCTCTCCTCCCCCCTCTCCTCCCCCCCTCTCCTCCCCCCTCTCCTCCCCCCTCTCCTCCCCCCTCTCCTCCCCCCTCTCCTCCCCCCTCTCCTCCCCCCTCTCCTCCCCCCTCTCCTCCCCCCTCTCCTCCCCCCTCTCCTCCCCCCTCTCCTCCCCCCTCTCCTCCCCCCTCTCCTCCCCCCTCTCCTCCCCCCTCTCCTCCCCCCTCTCCTCCCCCTCTCCCCCCCTCTCCTCCCCCTCTCCTCCCCCTCTCCTCCCTCCTCTCCTCCTCCTCTCCTCCTCCTCTCCTCCCTCCTCTCCTCCCCCCTCTTCCCCCTCCCTCCTTCTCCTCCCCCTCCCCCCCTCCCCCCCCCTCTCCTCCCCCTCTCCCCCCTCTCCTCCCCCTCCCCCCTCTCCTCCCCCTCCCCCCTCTCCTCCCCCTCTTCTCCCTCTCTCCTCCCCCTCTTCTCCCTCTCTCCTCCCCCTCTCCTCCCCATCTCCTCCCCTTCTCCTTCCCCCTCTCCTCCCCCCCCTCCTCCCCCCTCCTCCTCCCCTCTCCTCCCCCTCTCTTCCCCCTCTCTTCCCCCTCTCTTCCCCCTCTCTTCCCCCTCTCTTCCCCTCTCTTCCCCACTCTCCTCCCCACACTCTCCATAGCTCCCAATCCCATGTTTGCCTCTTCCAGTGATTTTCTCGCATCCATTCAATTCGCAGATGAGAGAACAGGAGACGGTCTATTTTTCCCTCGCTCGTGCTAATGGATAAGCCAGTATCTTATGGCTTTAGTTAATTAGACCGTTTTCCCCCCTCTCCTCGTTTAAAAAGAGCTTCCTCTCAAGTCCGTTCCTCTCGCTTTTATCATGCGATCGGCGCCGGCGCCTCGTGTCAAGGACAATTGTAACGTTCCTTTACGGAGATTCCCTTCGTTTACGGTTTTGCTTTATTTCCCTGTCGAGGAATAAATATCGCTCTCTTGATGTAGGACGTCTCCTTCAGATGTTATCGGATGTTTTTTTAACGCGATGGTATGTTTTTAGCGGCTCTGCAGCATAATGTCGGATTGCTCGTTTCTGTTTTTCTCTCTCATCGCTTTTAGTGCTCGTCGGAGTTATGTTCTTCTTGGCCGAACGAGTTTCGCTTCTGCGGAATAGTAGAGTGAGTCATTTTTTCCCGCTTAAGACATCTTTTGAGTTTCTCGGTGCCCCAGTTTGGCAAGAGAGGGAGCGAAAGAGGGGAGGAATTATTTTAATGACTGGCTGCCGTTGTTAAAAATTGCGCCACAAAGCACTTATTAAATCACTACGTATATTTTTTACATTAATGAGGTCGTTATAACGTACATCTTAGGAATTAATGAAGATAGTGTTTCTTAGAAAGGAATCCCGCATGAAGCGACTCCGATGTTAGGGGTCGCTTCTTAGAAATGCATTTTTTTATTAAATGGGGTTTACTCTAATCTGGCGGTTGTTCGTGATTTTATCGTAACGCGTATAAGCAAACCTTCCCGGCAAAATCTTCTCTTTCCGCATAATGAGCAATATCGGTCTTTCTCTCGCGCCTCAAATATCCGACATTTCCTGCTAAAATCGGTTTCGTTTTGTCCAACGACGGAGCTTATTCATATCGTCCGCATAAACTTCCACGCGATTTCTCTTTCGAAACCACTTCTGGGAATCGCCGATTTAAACATTCGCCACCGCAATCCCTCGCATGACGCTTCCCACCCCATCCTCCTCCCCCTCTCCTCTCCCACCGCGGGGGGCACTCGAGTGCGATTCCGCAGCGAAGTTACCCTTTAAGAGAGTGGGACTAGGGAGATGGGTCTGCGCCGCGACACGCCACAGCCGTCGAGGTCAAATCGAACATATTCCATATCCTCATCCTCCTTCCCTCTCGCCCCTCATCTACCCCATTTTATTTCAATCCCTCTCCCAATAGGCTCCCCCCCTCTTCAACAAATGGTCTTTTAGAGTGGTACGTGGTATCTCGGAGGCGTACGCCAAGCCGCGACACCGGAATTCCTTTTTATCTGGAAAATGGACGAAGTGTCGTGTACGCGTGGCCGAATGACGGAGGGATAATCAACGAAGAGGAGGGGGTGGGCGAGGTACACGTCTGGATTAATTTGTAGTGAAGTCGGCAATCGGAATCCCCTGTGGCGATGTTAATATTGCAGTGCAATATGCGAGACGGAGTCAGGGAACTTCCGGTACCCTCCTCGTTTCTCTCTCTTCCTCCCTCGCTCTATCTCTGCTCGTCTCTTTCGATTCCCCTTCCCTCTCCCCCTCTCTCTCTCCCTTTTTCTCTCTCTCCCTTTTTCTCTCTCTCCCTTTTTCTCTCCCTCCTATCTCTCCCTCCTATCTCTCCCTCCTATCTCTCCCTCCTTTCTCTCCCTCCTATCTCTCCCTCCTATCTCTCCCTCCTATCTCTCCCTCCTATCTCTCCCTACTTTCTCTCCCTCCTTTCTCTCCCTCCTTTCTCTCCCTCCTTTCTCTCCCTCCTTTCTCTCCCTCCTTTCTCTCCCTCCTTTCTCTCCCTCCTTTCTCTCCCTCCTTTCTCTCCCTCCTTTCTCTCCCTCCTTTCTCTCCCTCCTTTCTCTCCCTCCTTTCTCTCCCTCCTTTCTCTCCCTCCTTTCTCCCCCTCCTTTCTCTCCCTCCTTTCCCTCCCTCCTTTCCCTCCCTCCTTTCCCTCCCTCCTTTCCCTCCCTCCTTTCCCTCCCTCCTTTCCCTCCCTCCTTTCCCTCCCTCCTTTCCCTCCCTCCTTTCCATCCCTCCTTTCCATCCCTCCTTTCCATCCCTCCTTTCCATCCCTCCTTTCCATCCCTCCTTTCCATCCCTCCTTTCTCTCCCTCCTTTCCCTCCCCTCCTTTCTCTCCCTCCTTTCTCTCCCTCCTTTCTCTCCCTCCTTTCCCCCCTCCTTTCCCTCCCCTCCTTTCTCTTCTCATTTATCTCCCCACCCCTCCCTCCTCCCCCTCCCCTCCTTTCTCTTCTCATTTATCTCCCCACCCCTTCCTCCTCCCCCTCCCCTCCTTTCTCTTCTCATTTATCTCCCCACCCCTCCCTCCTCCCCCTCCCCTCCTTTCTCTTCTCATTTATCTCCCCACCCCTCCCTCCTCCCCCTCCCTCCCGCCTTCCCCTCCCTCCCCTCCCTCCTTCCCCTCCCTCCTTCCCCTCCTTCCTTCCCCTCCTTCCTTCCCCCTCCATCCTTCCCCCCTTCCTTCCCCCTCCCTCATCCCCTCTCCCTCCTTCCCCCTCCCTCCTTTCCCCTCCCTCCTTTCCCCTCCCTCCTTCCCCCTCCCTCCCTCCCCCTCCCTCCCTCCCCCTCCCTCCTTCCCCCTCCCCCCTCTCTTTCTACACGCCACTCGCCTAGGTCAACCTATTCCTCTCTCTACATCACCTCGCTAATTTTTTATTTATCATAGTGCCTCGACTGTCAGCCGTATTGCTTCCCGTCCTGAGATCCTCTCTCCCTCGCGCTCAACGGTCTCTCTCTCTGTTTCGCGCCTCCCCCGCTACTTTTTCTCCAAAGCGTAGCCACCTCGGGAAAGTGTGCCGGGCTCGGCGCCATTATGCATTAGCCTTTCGTATTCATGGGGAACGGTTTGCCGGGATATGCGGAAGGAAAGGGAAGCTCGGAGAAAGAGGAATTGTCGTAGATCCAGGAACCGCGAGATATTACGGCGGCGAGCGGTCGGCATTCTTCGCTTCTTTCCTCTTCCCGTTGCAGCGAAACTCTCTCTCTCTCTCTTTCGCTCCCCCACCCTCATGTTTCCACGATAAACCCCCGAGTCTCTTCGCGGGCAAAACCCCCATCATTCGTCTGAATCTACATTGCTCTCATGGGCGCTCGTTTTTCGGAGACTCACATCCGTCGTCGCCTCCTCTCCCTCTCTACGTTTAACCCTCTCCCGCTCTGCCTCTTTATCTCTTTCCCCTTCTTCGCGTCCGGCAATCTCTCGCGTCCGCATCTTCTCCTCGCTCCCTCCACAGCACCTCCACGTCTTCTCCGCCTCCCCGCACTCCCCTTCGACCCTCCCCCGCTTTTGCCTCGACCTCATCCTACGTACGCCCCTCTCCCTCTCTCCTCCTCCGCCTGGCTCTACATCGATCCAACTATGCAGCTTCCTTCAACCATTCCTCAGCATCTCCCTCTCCTCACCCTCCCCGAGCCTCGTCCCGCCCATCGCTCATTTCTTTTCCGATCGCGCCTTTTACCCATCCCTCTCGCATGTACCACCTCCCCACCGTTTATCTTGGATCATCCGAGCGGTTGTTAAGGCGAACGCGGTGGCCCCCGCATGTCCGTCCAATAAATCTCATTCTCTCCTCTTTACCTGTGCTCAAATCCCAGGAAATTCGGATTAAAAGCGGTGGTTATTTTTTTGCGGGGGGCGTTGGAGGATTTTATTTTTCTTCGCCTCTGCGTTTTTTATTCCATTAGCTTTTTGATTGCCACATTGCGTATGGGTGGTGTCCGCGGCTATTATTGTCACCCGTTGATGAACTCGGCGCATTCGGAGAGATTCGTATGAATATTTCATCTTCACTTTGTAATCTGCGATGAGGTCCCTATGTTTCATACGAGCTCGTTATTTTAATTCTCAGGGAATATTTCATTTTCTACGTATTCTTACTGGGCCTGAAATGCATTTCTCTTGTGGATTTGTAACACGTGTATAGGCCGAAGTGTTTTTTAGCCTAGGTTGTATTTGGGTATGTTATTTTGTCATATTAATTGAATACCACGAATAAGACTGGAGGTTTGATTGGTGTCATTATACACATAGAAATATTTCGTTGCAAAATGCTGGGAAATAGGTCTATCTATCTTCTATTGGAAGTATAGCCTGATTTTCCCAAGGCGTTAATCTCGTGGTGTTTCTCATATTATCTCCTAGGTTTTCTGTAAATGCAAACACATTGTTCGATCGAACTAGAGCCTAACTATTCCTTTCTTCCACTTTTGTCCTTTCTTTTCTCTCCCTTCTCACGCTCTTTTTTCTCTTTTTATGACTCCCATATCCTCTGACACCCTTTTCCCATCTCGAAACCTCTATTTATCAAGCTTTTTGCCTCCAAGTCTCCTAGCAGCCCAATATCGGATCGTGGAGCACGTCTCCTCCAAACTCATCCCCATCTCGTCAATTCCTTGCAGTCCTCCCGCGGTTTAAAACATGCCCCTTACCCCTCTCATCCATCCATTTCATAGGAGTTCCTCTACGCCGAACTAGTCTCCCTCTCTCCATGCTCATGCTTCATCGCCCTATGAATACTTAAACTTCACCCAAACCTTAAGCTCCTTCCAGCCCCCCTCTCACCTAACCTTCACCCCTCTTCCCGTCGCGGCTTCCCAATAACTCTTGCCTGCTCTCCACGAAACGTTTTCGGATTCAACCGCTTCAAACTTATACCTCCGCACTCCTCTCAGATCCGCCTCCCTTCAACTCGTCGCCTCGCGAAACCCTCATCTCCTCCCTCCTTCATCCCCTATGCAACACTTAAAAGCTCCCACCCCGGCGTGATACAACCCGTAAAATCCTGCGTTAGTGGATCGCATTTGGATATTAACTACCTCTCTGGCACTGCCTTGCGAAAGTGTTCCACTCTCTCTCTCTCTCTCTCACTGTCTCGTGGTTTTACTGCCAACAGTGGATTTGGAGGAGGATTTTGAGTGGAGGGGGTTGTTATCAGTGACACGCTTCGGGTGGGTATGTCGCAGTAATGCAGGTTACAAGCACAGCATTCGTATTTCAGCCAATCCTCCGTTTTAATTGGCCCCGCTTAGCTAACGGAGTCGTTGGATTTGTTTTTTCTCGAGGGACTTCTTGGTTGCGGGATCCGTTGAGTAAAATATGCTGTTGTAATGGTCGTTCACTGACTGCCTTTGGGAGTCGGCCTATTTCGGATTACAGCATATAAGAAAGGATCAATTATTAGTATTTGTATTATTCCTCGTTTTTATGACTATGAACAAGGTTTTATTCAGCAAATATTTAGGTTTACGTTTTTCGTTGCAATATGTTATGAAAGTTTGTGGTTGAATGTATACATTATCGTAATCTTTATAAAATTCTAGTCGGAATTTATTGGTTTGGAATTAAGGAAATCGCATCGCCTTCGTTTGCTTCCTGAAACCGATATAAATTTAATTACGGGATGTCCTCGTAGTTTTTTTTCACTAATGTCATTAACGTCAGTTATCGTTTCCTCAAACTATAACCCTAGGACCACCAATATCTCCTCGCTCCAGACAGCATACAATTAAATTACAGCACAGATATTTTATCAACGCATATTTTAAAACGGTTTTTCCTGGTGCTCTAAAATACACTTCCGGTTTCCTAAAGCTGATTCTCTCCCACTCCCTCTTTATCAATTTCTCTCTTTTTCCTTTTCACTGCTCAAACGAGTGTCGGAGAGGAGCCAACGCGATCGATAGGGCGCCGGCTCGATTCTCACTTAATGCATTTGGTGCTTTTGAAGTTTGGTCATCTATCATCCGCCGTGGCCGCATTTAATCGTTCAAAATAGACCATAGATGTAAAAAATGTATGGCTTTCATCCCCACAAAAACACGATTCCATACAAAATTCAACTCTTCCGACATGGGGCTATATTTCATAACGGGATCCACGGCCACAAACGTTATGGAGTCCATTTTTTACCTCCGTTAGCGGGAATCGTCTGCGAAGAAAGAATATGTCGCTTTACTTCGAAATATATGAGGGATGTGTCGGTACCACCGATGCGATGGACATGAAGTTGGGCCTAAATGTTCTTTTTTATGGTCGCCGTAAAAGAGTGGTTAAATTAAATTCAGCTACAGCGTCAACCGTTCATTGGCTTAGTTTGTGCTGTAAAGCGTACGTTTAAGAGAAAGCGAATGTGCAATGTTAGTTACGGGAGACTTGATTTTGGCATTGTTCGGTGGTGTATGTGGTTCAATTTTATATAAAATTTGCAAGTAGCATAATTGTGATCAATTTTCGAGGAATGTATTGACTAAAATAATTTATTTGAATTTCATCAAGCATCGGAAATAGTATATTTTTTATGATCGTGCACGGATATATTTGAAATCATTTTCATTTATTGTTTTTCGAATAAACTGCGAACTATTTAAAGTTTGATGTTCTGTATATGTTAATAATGTAATATCCCGTTTTTCCGGAATACACTTTTAACGGAAATGGCGTTTTCGCAAATTGAAAGAAACCGGTTATGAAGTTCCGAACGTTTGTTGAGACATTAGATACAGGGGGAATTAAAATTCAGTACTGTGAATGGCACACCTATTACTCGCTCCATAGAAGCATACTATCGTGTCAATTAGAAAGTACAATCGCCAAGCAAGACAAGAAAAAGAGAAAAAACCGACATGGGTGTCTTCAAATAGTCAGTAATGCCATTTCGTAAAACGTAACGATGTTTACGGCTTTTAAATATTTTCGAAAGCGAACTATTATGATAAATTTCCAATTTCCTTTTTTTTTTCGGAAAATTCGTTTTTATGGAATGCACTTGGCCCCGACCTAAAAATGGGATCATGCAGCTGTAGGACACAAAAAGACGAAGTCGATCTTTCAAATGCCGCGCCTATATTCAGTACTCTTTGATTTTATCGTTTCAATGGCACATAATATTCCGTTCCTTCGCAGGAACTTATCTCGCAATAGACTACGAAGGTTCAAAGAGTTCAACGTAATTTAAAAAATCTGATGTGGCCGCCACATGGCTTTCTCCATACCCGTAATACTAAAAATTCCAAATAGGTTAAATGATAATAAATATTTTAAGGAACTGCGAGAAATATTTGAAGACTTTACAAAGAACAGAAATGAACTCAAACCGTAGCCTTCTGATATTGGATATAGCTACAAAGCTCCAACAATTAAGAAAAAAATCTGATGTGGCCACCACATAACTTTCTCCATACCTGAAATATTTCTAAGAATTCCAAATAGGTTACATAATAATAAATATTTTAAGTAACTGCGAGAAAATTTTAGACTTTACAAAGAACAGAAATAAATTCAAACCATAGCCTTCTGGTATTGGATATAGCCACAAAGCTCCAACAATTAAGAAAATAAAAAGGAGCGTTACTAAGATATAACTAAGCGTCAATTCTTAACAATAGTCGTCGGTAGTTTGTGTGGTGGTGGCAGCTAATTAATTTAGTTTTATGTTATCTCTTAAATAATGCATTATATGGGAAAATGTTTCGAACAGGTGTAGTAAATTATATTTCCTACAACTTTTATTCCGATACATTTTGACATTTATTGAATATTAAAGGAAATATTTCAAAATAACGGATGTGACAAGAGTAAACACACACTTCTGGTTGACCGATTTTTACCAAAAACTAATCAGTTCTTGTGACTTTTATAAAAATGTTAAATACAAAATTTTGCGTTGACCTGATTAATAGGTTTTGAGTTAGAGCACCCACAAAAAAGCTGTCAGATACACTCACACACACACACAGACATCATCGAGAAAATGGTCAAAACGTGTTCAGGGTATCTCAAAACGTGTATTTCTGTTGAAATCTCGAAGTCGATTTTTTTCATGAATACAATACTTTCCCCTGTGCTACGTATATGGAGAAAGTAAAAATCTATATATTTCTCTCCCATTCTCTTATATTTGTGAGGTATAGATTAAAATATTTATTTGTATAGAGAACACAACATTTACTACAAGATAGTCCCGAGACTATAGTTTCGGGTATAAAAATTCGAGAATCACCTAATCTTTCGATACCAGTCCATAGGTATTTCCCATTAAGAACGCCTTTGAAATCTCTGTTTTATGGAGTATACTTTTCCATCTTGTTACTTTCTCCATACGTAGTATAGGGGGAAGTATTGTTTTCACGTTTTGAGGTCCGCTGAACACGTATTGAACATTTTCTCGATGATGTCTGTGTGACAGTTTTTTGTGGGTGCTCTAACTCAAAAACTATTAATCGGGTCAATGCGAAATTTTGTATTTAACATTTTTATAAAAGTCACAAGAACTGATTAGTTTTTGGTAAAAATCGGTCAACCAGAAGTGTGTGTTTACTCTTGTCACATCCGTTATTTTGAAATATTTCCTTTAATATTCAATAAATGTCAAAATGTATCGGAATAAAAGTTGTAGGAAATTAAATTTCTACACCTCTGTTCGAAACATTTTCCCATATAATGCATTATTTAAGAGATATCATAAAACTAAATTAATTAGCTGCCACCACCACGTCACCTACCGAAGTCTATTGTTAACAATTGACGCTTAGTTATGTCTTAGGTAACGCTCCTTTGTAGTTTCTTAATTGTTGGAGCTTCGTGGCTATATCCAATATCAAAAGTCTATGGTTTGAGTTTATTTCTGTTCTTATAAGAAACAAAGGTGTTGAGATGACTTAATATGCATGCGGGCATAAATCTGAAATTGAATTTTGAACTTTGAGAAGGAGAAAAATCCTGTACTTGACCGGGAATCGAACCCGGGTCTCCCCATTTGCCGGATAGGTGCTTTAACCAACTAAGCTATCAATTTTTTCTCGTTCTCAAAGTTCAAAATTCAATTTCAGATTTATGCCCGCATGCATATTAAGTCATCTCATCACCTTTGTTTCTTATTAGATGAAGGCAACTCACTTTCTTGAGTTAAAGTAGGGGTTTTTTCCGCGATGCCTCAGTGAGGACGTTTAGTGTTGGAGGTTTACTACTCTGTTAGCCCTTCTTCACCATAAATACCCCAATTCGAGAATGGAGATTTCTGTTCTTTTTAAATTTTTTTAATTTTTCTCTCAGTTCCTTAAAATATTGATTAACATGTAACCTATTTGGAATGTTTAGAAATATTACAGTTATGAATAAAGTCATGTGGTGGCCACATCAGATTTTTTTCATGAAAACAATACTTTCTCTATACTTCGTATATGGAGAAAGTAAAAAAGTATGATATCATATTAAAACTTTCATTGATTTCATAAGTAAATAGTCAAAGTAAATTTATTTATTTAATTATTTCAAAAACAGCCCAAAGGTCTTTAAATTGAAAACAGTAACATTTGTAAAATATCGGAACACAACATATAACTTGAACAACCATGACTAACGATCAGTAAAATGACGACAACCCTTCCCTCCTCTATTCATATTCTTTATGGCAGTGGTGTATTTCAACGATTCCTTTAGCAAGTCATCGAGCGTGATTTTTTTATTAAAAGTGTTATAAAGTGACACCTGATGATGTCAAGCTGACCGCTCCTTGGAAGTTTCCAACCGGTCGCGCATGCGCTTAAAATCGGGTTTTCCTGCGTTCAATATGCCTTGCACGCAACGTTGTCATTCTTATTTCCCTCGTAATGTTTCTTTAAAGAGAGTGCTGCCACAAATCGTAAATCTCCCTGCCTTGTGACACTTCGTTCTTTCCTGCTCGACTTTGCGCGGAGCTCTTTCTCTCTCTGCCCCTCTCAAAAATTTAATTTTGTCCTTATGGAGTGTTTTTCGTCATCCCTTTTGATTAAATAGTCGACCTTCAGAAATTATTTGCATCTATCAAAGCCTGCTCGAAATTCGGAGGACCTCGGTCGTTGCGTAAATGTTTCTTCTTCGAACGAACATACCCACCTGCGAATCCGATAAAAATGCAAGGCATCGGAGGTTTTTTAAACAAAGTCAGGCCCTTTTTCGCTTACCATGCCGTGTCAGGTACGCCGGGGAATTTCGAAGGAGATGCGTAGAAATGCGCGCTGTAAAGATTTACCGTATCAGTCAACAAAAGTTTGTTTTTGATAAGACCAATTTGCACAGCGTTGTGGCTTTTTCTTATCTGTCATATGTGGCGTTTTCCTCCTGTAGGTCGTTGATTACTCTTTATAGCTCTGGCCTTATTTGTTTTCTTTTTAAATTTTCAAATAAAACTTTGGGATTTTAGTTCTTTACACATTTCCTTGGTTTTAAAGCCTATTTATTGGGCAAGAGTAAATGCAGTGCTTTGTGACTTTAAATGTCAATTTAGACGTTAATTTGAAGCTCAAGCGTATTGTTATTAGAAAAACAAAACAGCATAAAAAGCATTAGTACACTTCATCGAGTTATATTTAAAAAAGAAAGTATAGGTCCCGTAAGAAACCAGTCGGATAACTCACGTAACATCGAATTCTCGGCCAAGTTTCCAATTTTATTCTTTCATAATGTCATTGTCATCACTCTGGAATATCTAATGGAGTTGTAACTCTACATCCACAATGCTGACCTGTGGTAAGGTGGTACAAAATGATCAAAAATACCTGTTCTGCGTTTTGTTTGCCGAATTGGGATATTCTATCCTATGCCGCAAATCCTTTTCATCCTTGGCATTTCGCGTTTTCAATACCGCGCAAAATCACTGGACCAGTTTTCGATCTCTTCATCTTCTGCGTTGATTCGAGATTTTCTTTTTTCGAAAATTTTCTCTCTACTCGCCGTTTTATGAAAATGTCTCCGTTTTATTTTTAACTATTTCTTCATTCAATGTAACTCTCATGCTAACATTGGGATGGAAGACATCCAATATAGTTTAACCTAAACAATTACACAGGACAACAAATTTTCACTTTTTATCGATAACATGAACGAAATAAGCTGTTTTTTATTAAATCGAGTACGCTGATCATGAAAATGACAGTCAAAAATTTGTAGCACGCACAGTTTTTGTTATCTCCTCATTTATATTTGTATTAAAAACATATGAACTTACGTATCTGTTATTATGCTGTTTGAAGGATTGACGTTATTTAAATGAGATTAAACTTGGAATCACTATTAAAATATCATAGACTCACACTATGGCTGCAAATATTAAAAAACAAGAAAAAATACACAGATTAAGAAAAATGCGCCGTTTTGACTCTAAATTCAAAGGACAGAAAGTTATTTTTCCTCTTAAAAGAAGCACATAATTTAAGTGAGAATAAACTTGGAATCCTCTAATTAAACATCATAGTATCACATTATGGCTGAGAAATATAACAAAAACACTCAGAAAAATATAAAAGTGAAGAAAAACATGCTATTCTGACTCTAAATTCATTACAGAGAAAGTTATTTTTTTCTCTTATGAACAGTACCATTTTTCCTTAGCAAAAACCAGCAATAGTCAGCCATCATGGCAGGATCCCACCTTCCCTGATAGCAATGTTCCATGTTACTTATATCTTGGTGGGATATTTCACCTTGTTCATTGCTAACAGCACTCAAATTGTCTGGGAAGAAGTCCAAATGAGAATGTAAAAAGTGTATTTTTAGTAACATCCGGCATCCTAATTTTTTAAAGTTATGAAACAGTTCTTCTACCCATTGTTGATAGTTCTCTTCTTTTTTATTACCCAGAAACTTCGAATTCAAAGGATTTCCAAGCAGCTAATTCAGTGGAGTTGAGTTTTCATTCGGAACTGTTATCATGCAAAAGTTTTCTAATTTGCAGACCAACAAAGATACCTTCTTTGAGTTTTGCGTCACTCAGTTTTGGAAACTTTCCTTTTAAGTAGGCAAAACCATCACTATTTTTGCCCAAAGCTTAGGTGGTGGAACAGGAGTAGGAAGATCTCTGTGCTGCACTGGCTTCATTGCAGATGGGATATTTGGATACTCTATTTTATTTTTTCTTCTCGAAAAACCCTCAATTTTTGTAAGACAGAAATAGCAGTCTTCAAGGTGGCTGGTTGTTTTACGCCAGGTCATTGGAACGGCTCTTCTTCTTTCCTTTCATCCATTCTGCCAGGTTTACATAGCACGTTATGCAGCATACATGCGGTGCCCAACTTATATATGGTTCTGCCAAATGGCAACCAAAATACAAATAATAGGTTTGTTTTACCGTCTTTGTTATAGATCGACATTGTGATTTTGCTGTAAATTGTCCACACAACAAAAATTGTCTGGCGAATTCACACAGCCGCGATGGTGCCCTTTCTCCATCTGCAGAACACAAATTCACAGAAAAACAACATGACTGATGCCTAAAATGCGCGTGTTTGTTACGATATCACAGTCCTACTTCCTCTCTAACCTTCAGTTCTGCCAACACTCACGTTATACCCACCAGTTCTGCGAACATTTAGTAAAAGATTGTTATTTTTACAAAAATTTATAAAAAATTGTCATTACTGTTTTTTCTAAACTATGACGTGATGCAAAATTTTTAAGTCCACATCTGGAATGAGCATGCCAGAATTATTGTAAAAAGGTAGCGTTCATTTATGTTACCAAAACCTTGTTGACTAGTGTTATCTTTTACTTTTCTGGGACCTCTTTCTCACGGGGTTGCATTAGCACAGGAGGCTCCAACTCATTGTGAGAATATAGATAAATCTGAAGTATATGGCGTGCCGCATGTGATGATTTGAATGTACATGGACCACATGTCGTAATAATGAGCCTTGGTATTTTGTCGAAATTTAATAGCGCACAATTTAGAATCTTCGCGAGGAGCCGAGGGTGAGCCTTTTTCTTTCCACATGGAGCTTTTGAGACTAAGTAAGTCGAAAATTAGACGCTGGCGGCTCTCTGACCGCGAGATTCACTCTCCCCCTCACCTCCAGGGCTCCCTCTATACCCCCCTCTCTCTATACCCCCCCTCTCTCTATACCCCCCTCTCCCTCTATACCCCCCTCTCTCTCTATACCCCCCTCTCTCTCTATACCCCCCTCTCCCTATCTCCCTCACTCACTATCGCTCATCTCATATTCTTCCGGTCTGTTTCTCCGTTATTCCCATCTTCTGCAAAAGCACTTCACTCTGCCCGCACTCGTTTTGATAACTTCAGTCCGCACACTTCGCCCCACCCCCGCTTTTCTCCCCCTCTCCCTTTCTTTTCTCCCCCTCTCCCTCCCCCTTTCTTTTCTCCCTCCCCCTGCTCTCTCCCTCTCCCCTTCTTTTCTCTTCTCCCTCCCCCTTTTCTGCTCCCTTTTTTTGCCCACCTCCCCCTTCTTTTTCCCCCTTCTCGCTCTTTTCTCCCCTCCCTCCTCTCCCAACCACCAATCCCCTCCCATTTCATCGGCCGATCGAAAGACCCTCTCCTTTATGGAAGGAAAGGGTAAAAGGGTCTCGCCCAATCGCCCACGGTCCCATCTGTAATTCCTTCTTCCGCGCCTCTTATCCTCTTTCTTACCTCCCGTTTCTCTTGCCCTCCTCTTTCCGCCGCCTCTCTTCTCCCGCTGTTACTTGCTGTGGATTTCACCTTTCCTTCTCCACTTTTTTTAGCCCCATCCCAAGGTGCCTGTTGCTGCGCCTCTCCCCCTTCTACTCCTCCTTTCCATAATGTTACACCCAATTTTCTCTCGTTCCTTCTCTCTCTTTCTCGCTGTCTCACAAGCCATCGTCACGCGACACGCCACAGCGTAGTCTCTATCCTTTCGAGATAACGAAGTACGGCGTCTGGGGGTGTGTGCATGTGACCGAGACACAAAATTACTACCGCGTAGGACTTTATCGAGTACTGGGGTATCGCGTGGTCGATTGTGAAATTCGGACGAAATCGATGTTTTCATTTCATGTAACTCGAATCCTTTATTAAAACGTGGGAGTTAAAAATCTTCAAATTTGCACGGATAGCGTTTTTATTGGTGACGTCTAGCCTCGATAAATTGGTGAGGGGCCTTCGTTCTGTGCTGTTATCGGTAGATGATAACATTTAATATCTTGGTAGCGGTTAGCGTGTCTGCCTCCCAATGAGATGGCATACGTAGGTATGCTTGTAGGTTCTCGTATTTGTTGTTATGTTCGTGGTAAAAAGAGCGTGAGGTGCTATTTAGGAGATAATTATAATGATATATATATATGATATAATTAAAAATGAATATATCGTGGCGTTTTAATTAAAATATTATGTAATTTCGCTTATCATTGAGGGTTAATTGTTTCTATTAAAATGGTATTATGAATAAAGTAAAGCCACAAATATCCATATTAATTGGGTCTTTAGCAAGCACGGATATCAGAAAAATGTTCTGGATGCTGATTTTTAAAAGAAAACTATCTTTACTATTAATTACTATACTACTTACTATACTTATGTAATAAAAAGTCACCATATTAATACGAATGAGAGCGATTCCTATGCAGAATAAGTTATCAGTTTATTTAACACTGGCAAAACAGTTGAGATCACTTTATTCGGCTTAGTACTATTTATGAACTAAAGACAAATGAATTAATAAGCTTAGAAAATTTTAATTGTCGATCATATTGACAGTTACTTTGATTTTATAAAATACGATCATCATTCCATGACTTCGGTTTGGCCGTTTAGTGACTGGAATTCAATTATTTACGTGATGCAATCGACCGTCCGTAAATAAAAAGTAGAATGGAAAATTTTGACGCGTCATTGCCTAGATCCGGACATCGATGTCACCAGAATTGTGCGAAGTCCAAATTCGGCGATTCCCGCGAAAATGTCGGCCGGAAAAACAAAATAAACTCACGTTTCCGTGCTTCACATCTGTCTGCGGATTGTTTTCTTTTTCGCGGAATTTCGCGTGTTTGGCCATTTCGCTCGGGATTTTGACTCGCGTGCGAGCGTCGTTAAAACTGATCTGGAGGTCGCGTTTTACGCAGCCCTTCGAATTTTTTACGACCTCGAGAGAGAGAGGGGGGGGGGGGGAAGGGCCCTTAATTTTTTTCGCGCGACGCGGCGCCAACGGCGCCTCCATCCCGCGGCGTCCCCCCATAGCTTATGCGTTTCCTCCCGCTACGCAATTCCGGAGCGGCTGCTGGGCCTGGAAAGAACTCTGGATTCCGTGTTTATAATTCTGGATGGGCTCAAGTCTCCGTCTCGCATTTGGGTCCCTTTCATTTCTTCGGAAGAAAGTCCGCCTCCTTTTCATATCTCTTCTCCACCGCTCGCTCGCTCCACATTTATTTTTGGCGCCTGGCGCTTAGCCAGTCACCCTTTTTATCTCTCTCGCTCGGAAATTAACTGCGCTTATACATCACGAGCGCTGAAAAAGGAGGATAAAAGTCGCGTCTTTGTACATAATGTAGGATGCGGGTAGCGGTATCGCTGTCATCGTTACCGGGATACCTAGTACGTTGTCGCTTCTCCGGTCGCGTTGCATACAATGGATCCCATTGTTCGATTCGTGGAGGCGTAGAGCGACGATTTTTTTTTTTCAATAAAAAGGAGAAGAAGGGGACGATTGGACGAGGTAAGGAATTGGAAGGGATGGATTTGTTTTTTTTCTTGTTCTTCCTCTTTCTCTCACTCACCTTATCGCGCAGTCCTACCTTTTCGCCCGCCTCCGCCTAGCCTTGTTTCGACGCTTCCGATCGATCTAATCGAAAAATAAATAAACGGCCAACAGGACGCTCTCGATTTTTCGCCCTTACTTTTCTTGGGAAGAAAGGACTTTTTGAGAATAGGTAATATGGGTATTCCATCTAATGAGAGTATTTTCCGAGGTTTGCCCCTTGAAGCATCTTTCGACTAGATTTAATGACGTTCGCTCGAGTGTGGTCGGCATTATTCTATTGTGCAATTCCCGTTTTTGTGAGATCTTTTATTTTTTAAAGTTTCGTCGGCGTTTTTCCGTTCCCTATTTTTATTCGATATTCATCGCTCCTAGAAGGTTCTGGCCGATATTTATGCGTCTAACTGCCTGTCTTATGTATGAGGAATGGTGGCTCGCCCTAAAATCGTGCGATTTGAATGAAGTTTTGGATAGGTCTCTAGAAATTTTTGTTTGGGAATAAGCCAAATAGCCCAAAACAGTTTCGAAAAGTAAGTCATTCAAAAATGTCCGTAGCGATGGAATCTTTGTTGCGAAATTCGTGTCGACCGCGTATATTGTTTGATTTATCGCGCTCCTTCCGCTTAGCTCGTTTCATCATCGGCGTCATCATAGATAGTCTATCCTTAGACAGATCAATGATCATTCATGGTTAAACCTGCTTCTCCACGTTCTCCTATTTTTCCGCAATCTCCTTCATATCTTGGTAGCTCTCTTTCCCTTTCAAGTCGTCTATCAACTGACACTCCTCTCTGGTTTTCCTTCTAACGTATCTTTAATCATGCTTCCACTCCTCAGGTCCAATCTGGTTCGTCTTTCTCATTTTTATAGTCGGTGTGCTGCTGTTTCGCCATTAGAATGTTGCTCAGTAATGCACAGTTATTTTGTAAGATATTTTTTATAACTATTATTTTCTTAAGTCTGTTAATGACCTCAAAACTGAATTATAACCACTATGGAGTGTCTCATCTGAGTGCTTGATTTTTAACCGTTAAGAATAATTTGATTGGCGTAACCAGCGAACGCACAAAATTTATTTATTATTTTATAAGAGTGAATACATCTTTACGCTCACAATCAGATACAGATTTGTAGCTTTCCCACTGGGCTCACATGAGGATTGGCGTCGAAATCAATTCAGAAATTGAAGAAGTAAATCATTTGGCTGTGTGACGTCGTGCTTTTTGTAGTTGCAAAAATGTCGTTTTAGCTTATCAATTGAACTATCCATTCGCGATTCATTGCTTTCTTCAACGCTTCACCATATGCACGCTTTCGTTCCGAATATTTTTATCGCGCCACTGCGAAAAAATGTTCGATGACTGGTGTACTTTTAATGTTAAAATAGATAGCGTGGATCAGGGGCTGTGAGCAATATAAAATTTGTGAAGAACGCGCCGTCAGCCTCTTTCCCATCGCGCTATTAGCGGAGAGTTGATCGAATATTATTTAAAATCTAGTAATGTAACGAAGAGAAAATTTTATCACGGGAAAGAGTGACTAATTGATAAAAACGTAATATACATATAAGTTTCAGCAGAGCGGCTCTTTGCACCGAAAGGTTATATGGCCATTCCGCCTCTGGCGTGGATCGAAAATCGTATTTTTGGAGATTAATCGGCTTGGTTGATCTCTCCCACTGACTAAATGCCGTCGCCCTCGCTAAAAATTGCAAGTGTTATTTTGGCAACGCATAAAGATTTGAATAAGTAAAAATATTCGGTGTTTAATGGATGGTTTTTTATGATGCTTTTTCCTTAGAAACTCAGAGCATTGCTTAACGCAATTATTTTTCTCGTGTTATACTTTCAGATCGTTAGAACGGTTTAATGTACATACCTAGTTTTTGCTTAAAATCTTGGAAATGCTTCCATATTGTTTGAATAGTAATTTTCCGAATTTTATTTTTTAATTTTTTACCTTTTTATTATAAATGTTGACTATTTAGTATCGATTACTGGAAGGAAATCGGATGCTGTGCTGAATGAAACAAGATTGGAAAGGTGTACTCCATGTCGGAGTACACAGAGTTTCCAAATGCGTTCTTTGAGATTTCACAATGTTTTCAATATTTTTCGCTCAGATGAGTATCTAACGAGAAGCTAGCGAGGTACGTTGTAAAATACATGTGCCCTTATGTAAAGTTGTCGTTATTATTGTCCGATTTTAACCAAAATTCGAATCGGTCGACAAATTTTAGTATCACTTCTTATTACCAACTTGCATCAAAATTCGTCCTGCGGTTCCCGAGTTGAAACAGAAGAACCTTGTAAACTACATGTAGGTCTTCGTGTAAAGTGTTCGTAATTGTTGTCCGATTTTGACGAAAATTGGAATCGATCGGCCAATTTTAGAAAAACACCCCAATACCAGATTTCATCAGCGGTTTCCGAGTTTTAACATGCGGACGGACGAACGGAAACGACCTCCCCTATATGCGTTCACCTCGTGCAAAGAACGCATAATAAATGCCTTAAAAAGATATTCCTGCATTCCAGTGTGAGGCTTAGAAAGGTTTTGTAGGCATTGTGTGTACTTTATATCGTTCTGACCCGTTTGATCCATAGTATGGAGCATCTGTAAGCATTTTTCGCCGTTTTGGCTTTTATTTTTCCTCCATTTACGCGATTATTATTCTGATGTAGTGGTTGTCTCATCTGAAAGGAGTCTGACTTGAGTTGTGCGAGATCACATAGCATTAAAAAAAGTCTCCAACAGAATGTGGTGGAGACCGAGGAGGCATGTCTTGGATTCTTAAACGACTTATTTATTTATCAACTTCCGGCGTTTAAGACGAATTTTTCCTCGATGCTCGCTCGAAGCTTCGTTGTTGTTTTTTCCCGTCTTTCCGTGACTTACTCTTTCCTTCTCTCGTGGAATGCTAAGTAAGTACGCTCGATACCAATGTATTTTTAGGTAACCTCAACATATGTTTTTGTTGTTCGATATTCGTCTCGTAAACCATTTTCAAATATAAAATTGTGGGGTGATGTGCGCTTGATTTTTTTCCATCGTATTACCGGGTTGTGCGTTAAGAAGTTGCCTGATTTAACGTATTTGGATGTATCGTGGTGTAATTAATGGACGCGGTGAAACGTGAAAGGAGCTTCATATGAATCTTGTTTTATGGCGAGAGAAATGCACGAGACAAATGATTTATTTGAAGCAAGACAGGAAGATATAGAATCCATAGTTCAGAACCTCTGTGGGAGCGGAGAAAATTATAAATCGCATTAAGCAAAAAATGTTGATTTGTTTTAAGTGATCAAGAGTAGCCGTAGAAAGTGCACACGTCGGTTATGCACCTCGGCAAAACTCGAGAAAAGGTATGGAGAAAGGTTGTAATGAAGTGCGTGAAAAAATTATTTAGGGAATATCGAGAATGAAAATTGGAGACGCAAAAACATGGCAAAACCAATCTCTGTGAGATGAAGAAAAACGGAACGGTTATCCTTGATGTCGAAATAAAAGCTTAAATTAGATTCATTATTGGTTACGCATGTGTATATATTATAGTAAAAGTATTTTCTATGCGTATAAAATGTTTTCCCCTCCCACGTGTGCCTTATTGGTCGATTTCTAAGTTGAGAAATTTCAGCTTTCCAAAGGAACCTCTTCAAGTAAATTTATATTTTTAAACACTCAATTTGGTTGTACATAATATCTATATTCTTGGCCTAAACTTTCTGAGATTTATAAATATTAATTTTTTTGTTTTTAATCGGTATTTTTAAACCATTAATTCAGATATATAGTGCGTGTTAGAGAGAATATTTCCCTGCATAAATGTAATGCGCCAGCGGGCGTAGCGTGATTGCTGCCACCACCTGAGGTTTACTGAGGGCCAGGACCCCGCGCCCTGGGGGCCTTGAGAGAGACAGAGAAACACACAAATCTGCTTTATAATTTATTCCGCGAATGATGGCCTCCGAGTTTTGCCGTATCCTGTCTTCCTCTCCGTCTCCTCGGACTGCTCTCTTCACTCGCGTTCCCGACACTGCTCTCTCCCATCCACGATGACGCCTTCGGGAGGAAGCGAGCTCCGTCCACCTCCATCCGGAAGGGTTGAGGAACCTATTTTCTCCGCAGATGTCCTAATGGAGCTTTCTCGAACCCTTTTGTAAAAGGAGTTAGACGGCGGAACAATACTCGCCTAGGCCTCCCAAGAAGAAGGCAGCTGGGGAAGAAGACGACCCTCTAATGTCCACTCCTACTACCCTCCATAAATCTAGAGGGACAATCATGCCGTTTATCCGACTCGTTTCATAAATATAAATCCTCCAAATGGATTTCAATATCTTGGGTGAAAGTGTTTTCATTGCTTTATTTTGGTACGATGAATAGAATAGTTTGGTATTTCGATTTTATTAAGTGCTTGCACTCGCCCAGTTGTTGCAATCTGGAAATTGAAAAAGTGAGACAAGAATCTGTTGTCGATTATAATCCTTAAACTGGCGAAGATAAATCGATTCAAAATTGATTGATTTTCAATGCTCGGACCCAGTCGCAAAAAATGATACCCAATCCCGGGCCCCAGTGTTTGCAAAATCGCCTCACCTGTAAAACGTGGCGTTCGCACGTGACCATTTTCAACGCTTCGATTATCCTACGTTGCCACCGCCGGAGGGGCTAAATCATTACCGATTAACCACGGGTAGTGGGCGTTCGAGATACGCGGAGTGGGGGAGCAGAGAGGGGGTGGCAGGGCTATTTATGAAACTGGCAGGCATCCTCCCCCACCCCCGTCGACCGCCATATCCCAATTTCGGATCCACCGATTTAAAAGATGCCTTCAATCCTCCGTTAAATCAACGTCCCTCGGGTCTAAACGTCACACATTTCTCTTCCATTCCGAAAAGTTTCACTATGCCCTCTCTCTCGCACTTGTTTGGCCCTCATGTGGGACGCTGCGATGAAGCGTTATTAGTCCCCGTCTATTTTGGAGTGACTCCGTAAAGCATTACGTGATGGGACTAGGTCAGGGCTGACGCCGAACCGCCGTCGCTTCGCCAGTCGCTGCCGATGCTTCCACTGCGGGGAGATTGCGGGGACCTCCGCTTCTCTCTCTCTTTTCCGCCGGTCGTTTTGCTGCCGCCCGCTCCAATCACGGGGAACGGGAGAAGGGAGAGAGTGGGTGAGAGAGATATCTCGAGATCCGACGCGCTCTGTTGCCTCACTTGTTTTCCCCCTTCCCCTCTATCCCCTTCCCCTCTCCCATGCCTTTCTCCAACCCCTCGGGGCGATTTCCAATCTGGTCCCTAAAGAACGGAGAGATAATATATACGTGCAAGCAGAGAGTTAGATCACACGGTAAAGTGGGAAGGAGTAGGGAAAGATCTTATCCAACGTCTTTTGGTCATACAGCTGCCACTCTACCGAGTGAATAAAGTGTCCAGATTTTCTGTTGTCCAAAGCGGGACTTGCGTTGCCCCTCGGATGTAACTTACAAGGCAGGTCTTCTTTAGTTCTCCTGCATTCGATATTGTATCTGAAAGATATTTCACTTTATTCACGATAGATTGTTCTGCATTCGTTTTATTTTACTTTATTTTTTGTTGAAATCATAAAATATAAAATCAAGAAAATTAAAACATTTTATGGACTCACAGCATCGAGTCAGAGTGTCGCTACGCGGATAGTCGCGCCTTCCACGACATCGCCAATTTACGGACCGCGGGCCGCATGGGACCCCCGAGAGAGCTCTTCATGCGGCCCTCGAAGCTATGGTGAAAAAGTGGTTGGTGTTATTTTATACAGACAATTTCGTATTTTTTCAGTAAAATGATGCTCTCGAAAGGTTTTCCAGTGATGTCTTAACGCTATTAAATTATTTAGACGTTCACAATTATGAGACCACAGAATCTCTAGGTTACACATGTGAACACTCATCCGACCTGCCGAAGCTCTTGTGACTTCCAATGCGACCCTCCGAAGCATTCACAACTACGAATGTGGCCCGCCATGGAGAAAAGGTTTTCTTATAGAATTTCAATTGTCCCTGACCTTGCGTTGTTCCCAGTTTGCTGGATATCGCTGTTACTTTGCTTTTCTACTTTTTTGTAGCTCTAAGTGCACCATAGTCATTTAAACGAATTTATATAAAAAGAAGGAAGTGCGGACAGTTTCAAATTCTGGTTTGGGCTGTCCCACCATAAACTGGACGTCTGGTCACCTCATGCGTTGTCCGTAGGATGGTCCAGCATCAAAGAAGTATGCGAAGGAAAAGAGAAGTGTCGAGGGAAGATTGTCGGGTGAGATTCGTGCCCTCCGAAGGCTAGACGAACTCGGATAATGAGGACTTTGGTGAGGTCTAGGGCGAAGGGGGGATTATTCGTTGCGTTCCCTGTGGATATCTCCGCGGAAGAAGGAATGCTTGGCCTCTCCCCCCTCCCCCTTCCTCCGATCCCTTCGGCTAAGTGTGGAATTTCATTTCGGTCGAGAGGCGCGGCAAATCTAAGTGATTGGATGTGGGGCTTTATAAGAGATTGATGGGATTCCCTCTGCTAGCTCTCTCAATGTGGGAATTTCATTTTATTTGCGGTCTTATTTATCCCGGAGACTCCCGGATTGTTTTAGAGGATAGGAAGGTTTTGTAGGTTTTGATATTTGCCGCTGATAGAATTGATATCGGGTTTATGCTGCTTGTTGCGTTTTTTTGCCTGAATAAAAAGTTCCTTTTCCTTTTGTGCGGAGGCCTTGGATTTAATTGGGGCTTCACCTCTTCTGGACGAGTTGCTTTCATTAGTTAATTAGTGTAAGGTTGATGGAGTGGTCGGTTGTGATAACGAAAGACTCGTGTTTCGAAACAGAAATACCCTTCCAGTTGGAAAGAAGTGGACGCTTTGCAAACGATATCGCCATCGTTGGATATGAGCTTTGTTCCCGACCTTTATTTAATTCTGTCCATTGGATGCGTTCTAGTTAAATATTATTTTATACTTAAGTAGCTAACACTGCCGGTATTTTCTTCTAAAATTCTTCCCTTAAAAACAATTATTATAGGTTTGAACTTAAATGCCATTAATTAACTGATGTTAGGATTGTAATTTTTTTCTCTCGTTAAAATAATTGAGTGGAAACAGTAGCACATTTAATGTACCGCGTTCCTTTATCGGATGCTGCGAAAGCTGTATTAATTGCATTTCTATTTTTGCCATCGTATTAGCTCGAATCGCTGACTTACTTCTCCATCATTCCTTGTTAAATGATCTTCGTGTTGGAGTTTCGGATTTGTTTTCCTGCTTGAAAGCGTTGCTTTCTTTTTTCCAGACCTTGATTTAGACCACTTATTTTTTTGCTCGGCAATCATTACCGGACCATTTTCAGCTCATAAACTTGACATGCGGACACATTAAAGATAACTGTACCTCATAATTGCTCGTTCTCTCTTCGCCAGTCACTTTCTCTGGAAGCGCTGAAGGTGTCGTGGGCTCTGCCATGTTGATTTGTGTCGAGTTAGTAAATGCAAGAAAATTACCATAATAAGAATTATGCCTTTCCAAACATCTTTTTTGTGTGGCGATGACACTCCACCAGACGCGTTTTTAAGACTTGTGGACCAAAACTTGCTCAATGCTATCAGTGGTGTATCTACAGCTGCATGTACTCCGGTTTAAGAATTAATCTTGGTCTCCGTTCCATGAAGAAAACATGCAAAAATTACATTTGATTGCCACAAGATAGCAGCAATTATTGTCAAAATCAAATAGAGAATATTATTACTTGTTTAAATATAATTAATATTTGATAATTTTAATCTTTCCTATTGGAATCCCTCCGCCAGTGAATCCCTACACACCGCTTAGATTGTTTATGCGTTGGTTCGCCTCTTAATGACATAGGCAGTTAAAAAAATAGTCATTAAAAATATTTCGGTCTTACCGGTTTCAGTTATTTTTTGAACATTCTAATTAGCATGGAAACTTCTGACTAATGAAACGAATGGGAAATTGCACCTTTTACGGAATCTTAGTATCAATATGCTTGATGTATTAAAAATTTCATTTCCCGAGCATTAAGCCGTTGTACTCAGCAATGCCACTTTTTCTTTATCTTCAAAGACATAACCTTGAAATCGTCAGTTTTGAAGGAGATCATAATAGAGGCCACTTTTAACGTTTACAATGGCTTCACTAACGAGTGTGAATGCGTGGGTAGCGCCAGCAAGACTGGTTGCCCATTTCGTCCAAATGTCTCTCTCTCCCCCACTCCCCCCCCCCCCCACTCCCTCGAGATAATCGGCCAAAGCGCTTGTAACGTAGAGGGGCGGAAGTACGGGCAAGCGCAATGGTGCAGCAGTATTAATAAACATGCCGGAGAAAGGCTGAATTCCAGCGCGAGAAGGAAAGGTGTTTGGATGCACGCACGCGTCATAGGCGTTCAGAATCGTATTTCCTGAATGGTCTGTTAAAGGCTTACGAAAATGGAAGTTATTCATCATTTCCCTCTTTTATTGGTGGCGAATAAGGCGCCGGCCTGGGAATTCTTATTTTTTGGCAAACCCTAAGTTTAATTTCCTGTAATGAATCCTCTTGCAATAAGCGAGAGTGAAAGAATGAACATTGTGGTTAGCGTACGTTTTCCTCCCTGACCATTACGCCGCAAAATGATTGCGCAATATGTTTTTAGTGCTTTTCGTTAATGCTGAAAAGCACTAGTATCTTCGTGATGTCCGTCTGTCCGTACGCATATATCAGGGAAGAATTGGCTTAACCGATTTCAACCAAGTTTGGTACATAGATTTTTCACATAAATGCATGACCAAAATGGCATATTTCGACCGAATCGACTCAGCAGGGGTGCCAAAATTGCAAAATTAAACTTTTCGGTAATTATAAATTTTGAAGGAATTGGCTCAACCGATTTCAACGAAGTTTTGTATAAATAAGGTGTGCAACAAAAAAAAACAAAAGTAATAAAAACATTTCTTTTTATGGGTATTTGTGTTGAATTGTCCACATCAATTTTAACCAAATTTAATATTTTTGATGTACACATACATGCAAAACCATATTAGCATATTTATACCGAATCAGCCAAACGGGTGCCACTATTACAAATTAAACTCTCAGTAATTGAGGATTTGAATGGAATTGGTTGAACGGATTTTGATAAAATTTTGTATATTAGATTTATACAACATACCACAATAAAATCAAGATGTATAAATTGGAGCTAAAGAGCAGGGTTACCACAATAAATAGTAAAATAATTTTTTCATATTTCAACCGTGTCGACTAGACAATATCAATGTTAGAATTTTTCTGTAACTACAAACTACGAAGGTATTGATTGAACCGATTTCAATAAGAAATTTCGATAGTAGGGTGAGTATAGAATGGCAGAACGAAATGAATATGTTAAGAACGGATCTAAAAATAAGGGCTACCACAATATAAGGAAAAATAATTTTCTGTTCAAAGCAGATGCATTAGTATACGATTATACTACGGCGAATCACACGAAAAGCGCTTCTGTTCCACGAGAAACCCGTGTGCATCCCTACTTGTTTAGAATGCCTTCATTTTCAGATGCTGTCGACTTTGAGACGTAGACGAAATATTTTTTGGATTGGCCGTCCTCGGCCGAACTCCTACCGCTAATAAGCAGAAACTTCGTCATTATGTTTTATCAATTAGTGAACTCGACATTATACAGGGTGTCCCGAAAAGATGTATTCACATTGTCATATAGAATATCTATTAACGGATTATTGTTTGGATGAAATTTAAAGCGACTCATTGTTGCATGGCATGCAATTTAAAGATGGCTTCAGACATAATGAAAAGCAACCACCCAATACCCATAATTCACAGCGTAATAAAAATGGTGGAGGATCACTTGACTTTCGAGCGAAGAAAGGCAATTTTGAAGTGGTACTGGAAATTTGATAATGTATGCGAGGTTCAAAGACAGTGGAGACATGATTTCAAGACTGAGCCACCAACATGAACCACAGTTTCAAGAATTCGTGATAAATTCGAGACTTACGGTACTGTGCAAGACGTGTGCAAGCAACGTTCTGGGAGACGTCGAACTTTCACGAATGCGGAAAATTCTGCTATGGCGTTAGAGCAATTCGAACGATCGCCAAAAAAGTCTGTAAAGTGATGTGCTAATGAGACTGGAATCAGTAAAACAAGTGTACACAGGATTCTCAAAACTGCCATTTTGAAATGTTATGTTCCGAGATTGTTACAGAAATTGGCTGAAGACGATCCTGACCGCAGATCTGAGTTCTGTAAATGGTTTCAAATGAAAGTGAATGAGGATGCACATTTTGTTGACAAGATTGTTTGGACTGATGAAGCAATATTTAAACTCAATGGTAGAGTGAACCGGCATAACTGCGTGTATTGCTCATCAGAAAACCCTCAAATTCATTAAGACAAGGCAGTAAATTTACCCGGTCTTACAGTTTGGTATGGTGTGTCGTCCAGGGGTATTGTGGGGCCGTACTTTTTCGATAGGCCTGTTACTGGTACTCCGTAGCTTAACCTGATTAAGGTATCTATTGTGCCCAACATTCAACAGCTTTATGAAAGAGAGGAATTTTTTTTCAACAACACGGAGCACCGCCACATTACCATTTTGATGTTAGGGCCTTTCTTGATAACAATTTCTTAGGCCAGTGGATAGGCTGGAGGGGAAGTGTTGAGTACACACCACATTCACCTGATTTAACTCCACTTGACTTTTACTTGTGGGGTTACCTGAAGGATAGAGTGTACTCAGTGAAACTAACGCTTCAGTAACTCAGGCAAAAAATTGACCAGTCCTTTGCGGCCATCCCGGCAGATATCTTGGTGGACGTTTGTCAGTCGGTTGCTACCCGTTGCCAATAATGCATTGAAGCTAATGGAGGTAATTTTGAACAACTGCGATAAATCAACTTGTAATAAAACATTATTGCTTCGCACACACCAAATATTGTTCTTTCTTGCATTCTTAAATGTTTATTTTTTCAGCATTAAAATGTGTATACATCTTTTTGGGACACCCTTTATATTCCGAAATTGAGAAAATTAACAGAGTGGCCGTGTCCGTAAATGAAGTTAATCGGGTCCCGTCATCCGTTAAAGTTGCCTTCGACGTCAACTATTGAGTTTTAGATGGCGTCGAAAAATTAGACGAATCAACACGTTCAATATTTTTCAAATATCTCCGAAAATATTTAACAGAACAGCGTATTTTGTCTCATAAATCAGGGGTGGGCAATCTTTTCTCCATTGGTGCAAACTAATACTTCGGCGGGCCGCATTGAAAGTTGCCTATGCTTCGGCGGCCCCTAGTAGATTTTGCATTGGAAATTACCTCGAGGTCCTGTGGTATATATAAGTTATATAAGTGAAAATCAAGTCTAAATGAGTTGTTTATGGTTAACAATTCAAAGTGTTTTATTGTAAGACTTTTAACAAAACTTATGAATTTGTGTATTTAAGTTCTCGGATCGCTTTTTCATCATAGCTTCGCGGGCCACATAAAATGTTCTCGCTGGCCGCATTCGGTTGCCCACCCCTATCCGTTTCGATGGCTTTAAAACGGTATTGAGTTGTCAACGAAGAATATTTACTTTCTCTGTTTTCGTGAAAATCGAATTCGAGATTTCAACGGAAATACATATTTTAATATGTTAATTAATATGTTTTCACTATTTTACTGTGTGAGATAGGAATGCTGTGTACGCTCTAACTCGAACACTATTAATCAGATCAGAACAAGACTTTATATGTAAGATTTTATTAGAAATTCAAGATCTGAGAAGGTTTTGGTTGAAACTGGTCAACCGAAAGTGGAGGTTTACTCGCGTCATTTTTCTATTTTTTCATATATCTCCTTTGGGACTTAATTTACGTAAATACATGCCATTATCTAAGTTGTAGGAAATATAATTTTCTACAACTTTTGTTTGAAACATTTTTTCGTAAAACGGATTTTGATTATTCGTGTGAATTTGTTAAGTACGTCGCTAAGCGATACCGTTGCTTTCGTTGTTTTGATAAAATTTTCCAATTGTTGATAGCGATGTCTACGCTTCCAAGGGTAGCTTTAATCGCTTATCGATATTTTGCTATCCATAGCAACAGATAACAAGTTTGTTTATTTATTGTTTTTTCAACGTGAAGTGTTTTTAAGTAGTTTTCACTGCGAAATCATTCAGTGTTTAAAAATTATTCACTAGTGTAATTATTCCTGAGGACGCTGATGCCGAGATGGCAATCATATTCATTACTCTGAATGGAGAAAATCATGTGCTGGACACATCAGATTTTTCTTTCTTACAATGCGTCGAATTTTACGACGAATTCGTAAGGGCAAAAACGCGGATGATTAGTGATGCGTGCGCCGCTCATCTCCGGCCAGCATCCTTTCCTAGGGTTTTCCAGAACCTTTCCACACGCGGCGCCTACACATTTTTGAGAAAAAACACGCGATTCTCGGCAGCGCGTGACCCGTGTTTCCCGTTTATCGGGTCCATAAATCACATTCGATTTTCTCGACGACACCACTCGAGATATTCCCTCCCTCCCGTCCCCAACCTTTTAGAGACCCGATTGACCATTCACTCGCGGAGGCGCGCTCTTCAACCTGTCAGAACGAGGAGTCGGGCGAGCGCCCTACGGAGCAGGGAGCGCGAAAGGGAACTCCCATCCTCCCCTCTTGTCCGCGGTGAGAGCGTTTTATTCCTGAGGGCGCCCTATCCAATAATAGAACAGCATTTTTCAAGGCGCTTGGCTAGTCTCGGATTCTTTCTCTCTCTCTCTCATCTCGATGGAATTCCGGCATCACGCGAAGGTTCTTAGTCCCTCAGAGAGAGAGAGAGGAGGGTGGGGACGCATGAACCAATCTCGATTTGCCGCAGATGGAGAGAGAGAGGAGATCCCACTGTTCCCTTTTGAACCTCTCTCTTTACCTGTCTCTCTTTACCTCTCCCTCTTTACCTCTCTCTCTTTACCTCTCCCTCTTTACCTCTCTCTCTTTACCTCTCTCTCTTTACCTCTCTCTCTTTACCTCTCTCTTTACCTCTCCCTCTTTACCTCTCCCTCTTTACCTCTCTCTCTTTACCTCTCTCTCTTTACCTCTCTCTCTTTACCTCTCTCTCTTTACCTCTCTCTCTTTACCTCTCTCTCTTTACCTCTCTCTCTTTACCTCTCTCTCTTTACCTCTCTCTCTTTACCTCTCCCTGTTTACCTCTCCCTGTTTACCTCTCCCTGTTTACCTCTCCCTCTTTACCTCTCCCTCTTTACCTCTCTCTCTTTACCTCTCTCTCTTTACCTCTCCCTCTTTACCTCTCCCTCTTTACCTCTCCCTCTTTACCTCTCTCTCTTTACCTCTCTCTCTTTACCTCTCCCTCTTTACCTCTCTCTCTTTACCTCTCCCTCTTTACCTCTCTCTCTTTACCTCTCTCTCTTTACCTCTCTCTCTTTACCTCTCCCTCTTTACCTCTCTCTCTTTACCTCTCTCTCTCTTTACCTCTCTCTCTTTACCTCTCTCTCTTTACCTCTCTCTCTTTACCTCTCCCTCTTTACCTCTCTCTCTTTACCTCTCTCTCTCTTTACCTCTCCCTCTTTACCTCTCTCTCTTTACCTCTCTCTCTTTACCTCTCTCTCTTTACCTCTCTCTCTTTACCTCTCTCTCTTTACCTCTCTCTCTTTACCTCTCCCTGTTTACCTCTCCCTGTTTACCTCTCCCTCTTTACCTCTCCCTCTTTACCTCTCTCTCTTTACCTCTCTCTCTTTACCTCTCCCTCTTTACCTCTCCCTCTTTACCTCTCCCTCTTTACCTCTCTCTCTTTACCTCTCTCTCTTTACCTCTCCCTCTTTACCTCTCTCTCTTTACCTCTCCCTCTTTACCTCTCTCTCTTTACCTCTCTCTCTTTACCTCTCTCTCTTTACCTCTCCCTCTTTACCTCTCCCTCTTTACCTCTCTCTCTCTTTTCCTCTCTCTATTTTCCTCTCTTTTCATCTCTCATTTCCTCTCTTTCTCTTCCCGTCTCTCACTCCGAACGCCTCTTTATTTCTGTTACTCGTTCCATCTCCCCGCCCTCTCACCTCTTCTCCGCTCCTCCTTCGCTCATCTTCAAAATCCCCTTTGCGCCCACGCTACGGCTAAACGACCCACCCTTCTTTTCTCTCTATCTCTTTCTCTCGTGTTACGCCCCTCGTGTGCCACTCTCTGAGATTAGTCGGTTAAACAATGATCAAAAAGTATTCCCTCTTTTGAGGATTAGGATTTTTACAGAAGTGAATTTTTTTAAGGAAATGTTCGATAGTCGTATCGTGTTCCGCGGACCGTTTTTATTTATTTTTAATGTGTTTGTAGCGTGGTCGAATCCTTTGTGAAGTTTAATTTTACTTCGCGAAGTGATGGATATCTTGATTTATGGGATGGGTTCGTTGCTGTAATGGATTAGGCTTCAGACCCGTTCCATGGATTTTTACTGACTTTTTGCGTCAAATTTTCTTCAGATTTTTCCAACTTTTTTCTGCTTGTATTTTCATTAAAATTATGTGTGAAGCGAGAGATTACGTTTGATTTAATTTAGATTTTTTTACACCCGAGAATAATTGATCAAAATTTAGAAATTTCTAATTTAAAATATTTTATTAATAGTTATGAATATGAACGTGCATTGTTGTAGTTGTCCGAATTATGTTACTGCTCGTCTTATTTAAAATATTTATATATAAAGTAATAAATGTAAATCATCACCAAAGTGAAACTGTAAGAGGTTCCTGTTGTAAATTTTTCTTCGAAATTCAAGAGAATATATCCATCAGGAGTTTAATGATCCATCGTAAAATGTCAAATTAATACTCAGTTTAAATTAACGGAAATTTAATTTATTTTATGCCCTCTAAAAATGTATTTTTTAACTTCGTCTTTAATTGCGTTTTAGTAAAAAAAATTACGCAGCGAGTGTTTCGGACCTTTGTTTAGGATTCTTCATTTTTTTAAATGAAATAAAACTCCTCCAGAGGTAAATTTTTGCGTACGTTTCCTTTTTTAGCGTTGCGTTTATTCCAAATCAGTCAAGGGAAGCAATGAAAAAAAACGGAAAAAATATCCCTTCCCGAGAATCGAATGTGTGTCCAGCGGCCTTCGGCCCGGGAGTGTTTGCCTTCTCACCCGTCGATGGCGAACGTAAAAATAGTAAATAAAGATTTCTTGAGCGGATAAAGAACCGTAATGTTATTCTTAAACGTGGTTCTCTTAAGAATGGGAAATTGTTAACCTGAATAAATACGCGGTGATACTATCAGCCTGTCCTAAGGGAAAGGAGATCTTCTCCGAAGACTCCTAGCGTCATCATTTAATTTGGTATCCTGAGAATGAAAATAAATATAGCTCTAGTCCGCGGAAGAATTTCTCACATTTTGGACGCCAACAAAATCTCGCTACGCGTTCCGATTGTGTTGGAATCGAAATACTCAGATAAATGGACGGGCGCACGTTAGATTCTCCGCGTCAACCTCTCCCCCCCCCCCCTCGTTCGTCGAAGGCGCCGTCGTATCATCCCCCTCGCGTCACCCGACACCGTCGCCGGCGCCCGTTTTCGGGCGCGACCCTGAATCAACCCTCTCCGCTTCCAATAGGCCACCATCTGTGCGGCATGTGGTACCGCGGATTTGGGAGGCGGAGGCGCCGGTACACCCCTCCCCGTCCCCTTCACCTCTCTCCCTCTCCGGCTCTTTATCCATCGCCCTTGGCCTCCTTCCGCCATAGCTGGCATTTATTTCGCCGGGGCCATTAGCGCCGCCTGCCTCACTTCCCTCATCTTCACGCCGCTGCCTCCCCACGGAGCGAACGCCCTCTCTGTACCATTGCCTCCTCCCTCCCTCCACCCGCGCCTCCCCCTCAACGCTCTATTCGTCACCCGTTGAATCTTTCTTCGCCAACCTTTTCGGCACAACATCCGGGAACGCCTCATTCGGATCGAACGCCCTCCGCGTTCATCACGCGGTGAACGAGCTGTTTCTCCGAGGAAAATAAAACGAGTCTCCTCTCTCCCTCCTCCTCCTCCTCCCACTCCCGCCTATTTTTCCCAGTTTACGCTGGCGAGGAGTTGTTGATCTCTCGTCGATATCGATTGGTTTCGTCTCCTCACTGGCCCACGGTCGCAGTTCGCGCCACCGAACAATAACAATCAGGGGAAAAAAGGACGATCGAATTCTCGCGTCGTTAGCGGATCGGAGTCTGTTTATTCCCGAATCAATTTTCCGAGCCGATTGATTTAGCGTTATTTTCAGCGGTTTTCGTTAAACGAGCGGAATTGCTCGCAGGTGGTCGGTTCTGTTGCCTCTGGCGGACGATGAGGTGGGGAAGCACTCGATCACGGAAAATCGCTTAAATTCGGCGGCGTTTCGAAACGAAGGGAGGGATTTCGGAGAACTTGTCGACGTGGTGACTTAACATGGAAAATCCCTCGAAGTCAGGGTCTTTTGATGCAAACACTTTTCTCAAACGGATGACTGCGTAACCTTTTTGGTGGCGAAACTCTCGGATGAACATTTATCGTTTTCGGAGTTTTAAATGTTTACCGCCGGGGTTGTGCGATTATAAATGCCGAAATGGGAACTCGTTGCACCGCGTCTATTTTTTTTAAGAATCGGGGGCCTTAAGCCGGCAGGGGGAAGTAATCTTTTTATCGTCGCGAGACGGCGGATGAATCGGAACGTCGCGGTTTTTCCAATCGGAACGAGCATATGCGAAAGTCGTAGAAACGCGAAGATGTTTGGGAAACGAGGATGAATCACCGCCTCTTTCGAAAGCGTTAAGAGGCGACCTCTCCGAGAGCCCCGCTAGAGCAATCCTTCGACAGGGTGGGGTGATTGCCGGTGTCGTAAAGGGGCGACGGACGTAGATCAATTAAGAGGAAGCAGGAGCGTAAATATTTCGCCGGCAGTTATTGCCGGTTTCCAAGAGCGGATCCAAACGCGAATCGACCGTATAATAAGCATGATGTCTTATAGAGAGGTCGAGCGACATTTAGATCGAGGTCGGGATATTCACGCCACCCGACTGAATAGCTAAGTCGTACCTTACGTGTGACTATCTTAGTTTGCTCGATGTCAGGGGTGGCCTGATTGCTGAAGGTGTGGACAATCAATTATCAAGAAGAATAGCTTCTCCTGTATCCCATGGCAAGAGGTTGAAAGTTGCGTATTTAAAGTGAAACTCGATTAAGGCTGTCCCAGCAATTTAAGGCCATTTGTATACCAGATTTAACCATTTAATCAAGAGTGAAGTGACGCAGAGTGGTAGAACTCGAGTTTTAAAAAGTATATCAATAAATTCATCCAAGGATTATCGAGCTCGCGTTGTGGGTGGAATCCGGTTCATAAATTAGGTAGGCCCAATGGCCGTAAAATAACGCAGCTATTGGAGCTGCCTTATTTATCAATTGGATTCCAGCCGTCAGGCGGACTGGATAATTCTCTTGAATTTATTTGAGCGTTCGAGTCAAATGCCAATTGGGTATTTAGAATATTAGGGGAATGAGAGAAATCTTAACATTACTTTCTCGCGTTTCAAAGCAGAGAAAACATTTTAACCTCATGTGAAGGAGTTAGCGTGCCAGAACAGCTCTGTCATCTCTATTCAAATGAATTTTTTGTACGTTTTTTTTAAGCCTACCAATTATGAAGAATCGATTTCTTTAATGACAGGATGGCGTATCAAGCAGTTATCACGAAAGAAATAAGCCATTAAGTATGTAAATGTATCCCTTTGAAACTCTCCGCCGATCATTCTTAACGGTCGGCAAGATTGAAAAGGCTGTTGTCCGTTTGTCTCCACTCTTAATATCACTTCTACAAAATGGAAGAAGGGAGCCTTCCTTTCTCCCTTTTCAACTGCTTGAGCGCTGGTTTACGATTGTAAGGGTGGGGGCGTTGAGGGTGGACACGCTATGCCAGGAGATGGCAGGGCTCCCGCATTGCGTCACAAAGGGATCCCTTAGAAACGGCGTCTCATTAGCAGCTGGATAAAGTGCATAAAAGGCAATGATTCACGCCTCGTCCTCTATGCGTGCCTGGCCTTCGCGGCACACCTTCCCTTCTCGCGACTCCGTCACGGTCATAACTCGGATAGGGCAAGCGAGGTGAAAGGGGGAAGAGATGTGGAGCGGGTCGGCCCGAGTCCCTCTTGTCCGAAAAGTCCCGAGGAGGGGATTTTTTTACGAACGGGAGACGGTGGCGGGGAGCTCGTAGGGAACCGAATGTTTTGGATTTTTGTTTCGCCTCCCCTTTAGTTGGCAAACCTTTCGTTGATAGGCTGGTTGGTGGCGGTGAAGCATCATCCGCTGAAAGAAGGGAAAGGGTTTTGGGAGGGTAGGGGCACGCGACGGTCCCGTGTAGAATGGCGCGTCGGCCGGGCGTGGTGGCGACGGAGTGGACTTAAAGAGGTGACGGAGCGGAGGGGAAGAGGGAGGGAGGGCATGGCGCCACGTCTCCTCCTCCTCTCGTTTCGCCGCGCTCTTCGCGAAGTGAAGGCGGCACGCATGCCACTCAGTTGGAAGACACCCACGGCTCCGACGGTCAGTTGAGGCGTCTTATTCTTCGTTAATCTAAAGAGTATCTAGTGTCGGTCTGTCGTCGGGAAAGTGCCGCCGTTTCGATAGCTTTTTTTAAATCCCAGCAGGCGTTGAACGCATTTCCGTGCCTCTATCTCAATCCTTTTTGTATCCTACCTCTGGATATAATAACAGTTCACCTCGCTTCCACGGGAAAAAATCTCGGTGACATTGGCCTCCGTGTTGGCGGACGAAGACGTCGAGAACCTTTTGGATGTAGGTGCAGTTTCGGCCGAGGGATAAATCATTCGTACGCGACCTCGGCGTGTCCTCGGTGGGATCCCCGTCGTCTTCCGTCCGCTTTGCATCCTCGATTTACATACGCTTCGACCGCGTGATTGAGTGGAACGTGAGGTTAGGCCGACAAAACGGGTGCTTGCAACAGCGCACTCCTGTATAGTGGCCCCTATCCGTTTCCCGCCGCAGCCCTGCATCCCCCCGCGATCGTGGGTGCAATTCCTCCGCGAGCGACCCCCCGGCGATCCCCGTGACGCCCCTGCAGATGCGGAGGCAACGAGGACCCCGCTGGCTTCGCCGGGGGTGGGAAAGGAAAAGAAGATCGGTGGTAGTGAAGTGGTAGCGAGTAGGAAGGGGAGTGCACGGTGGTCGCCATCTGGGAAAGGCGCCATGCTCAAGAGGATGATATTGCAGACGGTGTCAGAGGAGAAGAATGGTGATGTCTCTGTTCCTTTTTTATATATCTGCCTTAGAAGTTTTATTTATTATCTTGATTTGAGAATAATCTCGTGAATTGTTTATAACTCGTCCGAATTAAATTCTAGGAATTTTGAGCTAACCTTATAGATGAAATAAAATTGAAAAACTTTCTCTCCAATAAACATAAAAGGCTCGGGAAACCTGGTGCGCATTTCAGTTACAAAACAGCCATCGTCAGTGATGATTCACCTTATATTAGATACAAAAAATAAACCTTTTACTATTTTAAAATCTGCTATCGACGAATTACCGCGAATTATGGCTGGTCTTGCAATCTTTTTAGGGCTATCGGAGTGACATAATTATTCAGTTCGTCCCGATTTGAGAGAAAATAAAAAAATAGAAGCTACGTTTAAAGATCGGGAATAATGGGGTCACTTATTTGTCCTTCGAGTTTTGTCCGTATACACTCTTACGCCCACGTGTCAGTATTCGCGATCCTGTCCGTTCAGAAATACGCCGCTAACAGAAATTAATCATTAGTTGAATACGAAAAAATGAAAACTGTATATTTGGTTAGCACCGATCACAAGTATTGGCGCCGAGTTCTTTCTATTCTTAGAGGAGCTCAGTAATGGCATTTTCTAGGGTTAGGGTGAAGTTAATGTGAATCATAGGCACGACTACGTTCATATAATAAGCCTTCTGCCCGTTTCTCGTACAAGTTGGCGCCCTGAAATGCTTGTAAATATGTTAAAAAACGAAACCAGAGAATGGATAACCTAGATATTAGCATGGCACCAAAAAGGAACGCCAAACGATGGCGCAACACGACTGCGGAGCTGAAAATGTGTTGAGAATGACGAGCTTCTTTGGAGTCACAACACGGCGATGATAGAAGTGGGATCAGAAACGAGGTGGAGCGTGAAATTAAAGGAGGTTTAATCTCTCATTCCCTGCCGTGCAGAGGTGATTGTAGCAGATTTAACTTTCCTTTTCTTTTCCTCAAATATATAACTTACGTGTGTGCATGTATATGTTACGGTAAAGGTACGTAATCGGCAAATGTGTGCATTTAGCGGTAAATGTGCATATTTACCACCAAGCTCGGTAAATGTAAGTTTAAGTTTCCAGAAATACGCATTATCTGTACATTTCTCGGTAAATGTGCACTTTTACCGATGTGCATTGGTAAATGAGGAAATAAGTAAGAATGAGAATTGCTATACTTAAATAATTACGTTAATTTATAACAAAAATCATCGGGGTTTCGGCTCCAGTATATATTAAGATGAACGCTTCCCAGCCCGAGGGGGGGGGGGGCACAATGAACGTGAGGAGGAACCAAAAACACTTCGACTAACTTACCCAACCCGGTGTGGCCGAGTGAAATTTTCCTTCATGTTCAATTTTAGTTTAGTTGTGCACATTTACCAGGAAATTTACACATTTACCGGACAACGCACATTTACTGTACTTCTAAGTTGCAACATGTTCGCGACGCCGCCATTTTGTGGCCTATGTTGCGACGTTTATCCACATTTGCCAGTGTCTCTATGTAAATAATACATTTCCCCAATCCAATCGGTAAAAGTATGTTATATTTACATTTACCGGACTACGCACATTTAGCGAGACATGTATATGAGGAAAGGTAAAATAAGATGGGTGGCAATTGGGTGTTGTATGAAGCCCAGTGGATACCCGTGGTTGGGGAGCCGCCGAGGGTGTCGAAGAGACATACCTGAGGAAACGTGTTGTTCCTGACACCCTGTCCACTGGGTATCATACAACATCTAGTTATATATATATATATATATATATATATATATATATATATATATATATATATATATAAAATTAAAGAAAAGGAAAGGTAGTGATGAGGGTGGCAACAAGGTGTTGAAGGAAGCCCAGCGGACACCAAGTTGGCAGGCTGCTGGGGGCGTCGAAGAGAGACAGAAAACACGCACACAAAAACACGTAAGCTTTTCGGGCATATGCCCTTCATCAGCGATGGAGAGAGAGTGTATATATGTGTGTGTGTGTATATATATATATATATATATATATATATATATATATATATATATATATATATATATATATATAATATATATACATACACACACACATATATATATATGCTCATGTATTTAGTCAATTTCTACTAATACGAGACATGAAAATGTCAAATCCTCGCATGACTTGCCTCATTTAAACCAAGGCTATTCATTGATACTCGCGACGTAGTTTGCCATATTTTGTTGCACACGCATTTCTGGAGAAGGCCGTGTAATGAGAAACCATGTAAAGTGGGATAGGTTTCTCAATAGGAATATATGATGTTACATTTGACCACTGTGTTAAGTTAAAAATGCAACATTATAGTAGTATTATATTCAGAATTGCTTCCTTTGTTTTTTCATATAACCTCATTGTCCAATTGAAATTTTTAATGTTTGGAGACCGTTTCGAAATCGTGCTGAAGTAAAATTTTTGGCCGTGCTCTAGAAAGAAACCAAACCGAAAACTTTAACGCGAAACCGTGCAATTTGTGGGATGAGTCGGCTAACGATTAAACATTTTCGTACAGTTGATTCAATGTTTTTACTTTGGGATCGCGAATGGAATTTTTTGGTGAAAACAAGTCGGTGTCGTTTAAAATAGAATAGGATGACATGTTTCTCGCTAAACGCGAAAAATAAAAATACGCTCCGGCATTTTTTACCCAAATCTACCCCATAATTTACTGCAGTTAGAAGGCTGATATTTATTTTAAAATGTGTGAAATTATGGAAAGGAGTGTCACGTGCCTGGGATTTTATTTTAAGATTAGGGTAGTTTTCCGATTTGTATCTTCGAGAGGTGATGACTGTTGACATTTGCACATCGACGTCATTAACCACATTATCCAACGATGAAGCCTTTCTCATATTTTGTGCGACCTGGATAGTTGTCGTTTAAAGGAATATAATTGTAATGTTTATGATCGCAAAATATTCGAGAAGTGTGACATTGGAAAGCGATACCAAAAGAATTCTCACTAAACTCTCAGAATGAAGTCGAATTTATTAACTGGTTTGACTAATTTGTGCGGGGTATGAGTCGTACTAGTGTAAAATGTAAAAATCAGTGTACAATGTGTATGCGCGTACGAAGGAACTCTTCTCGTCAGGAAATTGCTGCGAATTACCAAGCACTTAACGTGTAGAATAGTTTCTTTCGTTTTCAACTGCATTTTTTCTCTGTAGAAATATGATTGTTTAAATGATACATTTCAGCCGCTGCTTTTGATTAGGCCAATTCAACTGAAGTTACGGTTTCATAATGATTAGATGTTTTTTTATCAGTTATGAGCTAATGATCATGACATCACGGTTTTTTTCCCTTCTGAAGTGATTAACGACGACGCAGTCGATTGAAGTGTTTTGAAAATCACTAAGCTACCTTAATTTGTTTTTGGCCCGATGCCACTTGGCTCTGCAAACATTTGCTCGATCGTGGAAATTTAAAACGCTGTTTGGACTTGACTCGAAGAGCCTTCTTCCACATTATTGTGCATGAATAATTATGCATGTGTTCATCAGCCATACAAAACTGTAGGTACTCGTTTATACGAGGACGTCATCGATTTAAATAGGTTTATTTTTTTTGGACATGTTTGAACGTTCGCGAATGTTTTGTTAGTCGTCTATGTCAGAGGTCGGCAATTTAGAGGCCGCGGGCCAGATGCGACCCCCGATAGGGCTTTGTGCGGCCCGCGAAGCCACGATGAAAAAGTTATAGGTAAAATCCTACGTAGACAATTTCGTGTATGTTCAGTAAAATATGGTCTCAAAACCTTTTCTGGCGAAGTTTTAACGCTAGTAAATTATTTAGATTTAGACTCTCTATATAACTTCGGATGAAAACACTCATCCGGCCTGCCGAAGTTCTCGTGACTTTCAATGCCCCCCCCCCCCGCAAGCATCCACAACTACGAATGCGGACCGCTATGCAGAAAAGGAAGGTTGCCGACCCATGGTCTCTATGTGAATTGCACAGTTTATGAATTATAAACTGTTAAACATTTTTTCGATGCATTCAGTCTTATGAGATAGGTAATTAAATCTAGTCAAACACCTATCGCAGATTGATTCTTTTCTTCACTGAATGATGTGACGGTATTTTATGATTTACGCGTTCTCCGCGCCGCTGTTGGCGCATCCTATGCCTTGCTTCGTCACGTCTTTTTCGAAAGTTTTTGCTGCGTAGTCATCGAGCGCTTTTGCATGTCTGCAAATGTTTTCACTCGCAACATTTCCTTAATCAGCGAATCCATTGGGATCCAGTAACTCATTGTCATTCTCTCTGTCTCACGCACGCACACAAAAACGTTCTTTACCTCTCGTCCGTTTTTCCGTTTTTTTCCTTCTCTTCTGGAATAGTTTTTGTCTTACTAAGAGTTATTATCCCAAAAAAATGCCTTAGCGCAAACATCTGAAATTTAAAAATGTTCGGCTTTGACTTGAAAGCCAACTTGATTTTTTTACGAAGTTAGAAAATGTAATCAAATCTTCTTTCAGCTTTAGAGCCCAGTTTGACTTAGTTATAAATAAACTCAAAATTTGATTGTCTAAACCGGATGTGAATGAATGTCAAGCCACTTTTTGGTGTGCTACATTTTCTATCGATGTATAATGGTTCAGAGCATCTACGTTTCATCCAAAATCAGTGTTATTTGTTAATAGCAACGAAGATTTTGTCTCCTGAATAGAAAATGGCATAGTTGGCAGGTCGTCGAAGGATAAATAAAACAGTGACGGTGGTGTGGCGTAATATACCAAGTGCTGAGGGAAAGCAGTTTTCTGTTCAAATTAAAGGAAGGTTTTGTATTCGTTAGGATTTTTAATTACTTTTATTTTTTTAACGACTACATTTCTACTTAAATCCGTTTGTATTGTAATTTTCTTGTGCGTACGTACATTCTGATTTTGCGGTTTATCTTCGTTGAGATTTATTGGCTGTTCCCAAACAAGGTAAGGTAACTTTTGACAATGCTCTTGTTTAAAATTCTTGAAATTCTCCGTTGGTGTAATCAGCAAATCAAATTAAGACTTGGTTATCAACTTGGCCTGATGGATATAAATGTTTTTGGCTGTTGTTTGTTTTGTTAAAAAAATTATGTATATAGATTTTACATTAAACTTTTCTGAAATGTTCACATTTAGAAATCTGATCTTTGCCTTTAACCATTTACAAATAATGCTTTATTATTTATGATAAATTCCAATACATTTATTACCATTCGGCAGTATTCATGTTCTTGGAAAATGCGTAACCAATGTGTTCAGTTATTCTTCGTAAGTATTTTTCTGTCACACTATTAAACTTTTAAATTCTTAACCTTTACATCCGTACTAGATAGCGTCCATTAACTGTTGGTTTTCCTTCCTTGATCAAGATTAATCATACTTTTTAGCGTTACCTTAAGTCATACTTAGTTTTGTTCTTCCTGAGAATATTTTTGTTTAATACGATTAAATTTCGTCTTTCTTAGCGTGTTTTAAATAAAACTAGCATTAGCTCGTCAGATAATGGAAAAATATTTTTGAAAGTTTAAAAATAGTAATTTTATTTGGCTATGGTTCTCCTGTATACAGTGGGACTGCAAAATGACCCGATGCATAAAAATAATCGTACTTTTTATCGTTACCTTAAGTCATATTACGTTTTGTTCTCCTCGAGAGCATTTCACCCGATGCAATTAAAATTTAGAACTTCTAAGCGAGCTTTTATTTTAATTGAAATTATCATTAGGTCAAACAATGGAATAATATTTTTTTAATGCTTAAAAGTAGTAATTTTATTTGATTACGCTTTTCCTATATACGGTGGAAGGACCGCAAAATGTGACCCACTTCATAAAAGTAATTGCCCTCCACTCCATTTACTTCCCCATATTTGTAGTTAAGATTCTCTCCTCCAGTCCTCTTTTGGCTTGAGCGATTGTAGAGATATTTACACCATAGCCTATGCGAGAGTTTTGTGGAAATACCATTTACGTCAAATTTCATATTTGTTATATTTGGAACTAAATCCTCATTTGGGAACTATTTAATTGCGCCAAGCTTGCTGTAATCCTTATGTTTCTTATCGGAAGCTATATATAGAGCGACAGTAATCGCATTATGAAAGTTTATGGGGTATTTACCTCGTATTTTAAAAGAAATAAATTAGTCGTTAGTGAGCGTAAGTGGCGGTTTCCTTCTTAGAAACTGTTACAGAAAGAGCTATCAATTACGGAGTCGTACTCTGGGAATTCCTCACAAAATTAGGATGAAATTTAATTGGAATGCCGGCAGTAAATGTCGCTATGGATATATTTAGACATTTTAAACAATCTCATGTATCTCACTAAATTCCACATTTGAGGAAATCTCCGAATATTCATGTAGAAAAATAAATATCCTGAAGCTACACAAGCATCGAAAATTATATAAATAAGCGTGTTCACTATGTTAAAAACGTTTCTATTTGTTAGTCTGGTTAGTTAATTTCAAGCTTAGTCCCTCTGTATCGGAGGTCGCCAAACCTTCTACCATGAAGGCCAAATGAGGATTTGTATACCGCTGTGCAGGCCACATACGACCTTACAAATGATTGATCGGATCTTGAGTAAATTTCAAAGAGCTACTTGGGAGATTTTTTTAAGGTAAAGTATATTGCATCCATGTACTCGAAAAATATCCTTTAGACTTGAGAAATGACACTTCCTGCTGGCAAATATTTATACGAATATTCAGATCTTAAAAAAAAATGAAATCGCGGCGTGGGGACCATGTTCTATAAATTCAATAGAGATTTATTTAGCTCTTCTCAGAGCTACAAGCAGATTCAAGGAATCAGCACTTAAGAATAAAAAATTGAAGAAAATAAGTACTTATCTCCAATAGCCATAACAAGTTTCGGTGAATTACCGCCGAAGATGGCTGACTTGTAGCGAAAATGCGCATTGATATGTGCTTATAGACTGTGACCAACAGGGTATAAAGAATTCAGAGGAAATACCCAGTAAGGTAAAACACTATTTAAATCAGGATTTCGTCTTTACTAATAGAATAGAATCTCGGTCTTGTATATCCCTCTGAATCTCCGTATTTTATATGGGAGTTACGTTTACCAAAAGCATTGCAACATAATTTTCATTTGTATTTTAAAATTACTTAGAATCATCGTACGGACGTGGTACTTTAACCAAACAACTCCTTAAAGATTGAAAATTCTTTTCCCTACTGTCGATTAGGAAATACGCGTTAAATCGGACAATATATTCCTTTTGAACACCAATTTCGCGTTTTTTGGGTTGAAAATCTTCCGTCGCCAAGGGCAGTCGCATTGTTGCTCATTCGACGAATGTAGCACATCGCTTAGAGGCTCGCCACCACTCCATTTCCTGGCTCTGGCACCTGCCGTCCAATTTTTGAACAACAAGCATGAAAATACGAGTATGTATTATTACTTTGTAATAAATATTGTAATCATTTTAATATACAGTTTGCCTTTGACTACTAAAAAGCTAGTTATAAAAAAGCAATTTAAATCTTAAAGTAGAATGATTTCCGTTTTATGCCTTTAATTACTTGGTGGAACAATAAATATCCTTTATAACATTGTTTTTATGCTGTTTACATAACAACGAATAAGTTGTGGACATATTGACATTTTATTGATTATTCTAATTTGCCTTTCACTGCTTCCCTTATATGGATATTATAAATATTTATATGGATATTAATGTATGTATTTATAAATGATTTTTTCTCTTTCTCAAATTAGTTTTTTTTTCTCTTTCTCTGAACTATTTAGGAATTTTCGCGGTTTTTTACACCTCTCTTTTCTTCGTAGGTGTTTTCCGTAATGGGAAATTTTTTCTGTGTCAAAATATAACTGATACACAGTTTTTTTTACCCACAAAACTAACAATATTCTTTGGTAATGCTCTGTAATCTATTAACCAATATATCATTAACTTGTAATTAGTATGTATTTTATTGTAAGTTCTATATAATTAATTTCTTTTAATACGTAAATATTGTAATTACTTATGACGAAAGGGTTAAATGTAAGAAGGGACTATATAGTCTCAATTTCGCCCTAAATAAAGACGTTTGTCTGTCTGTCTGTCTTAGAGGAAAAACACTAGTAATTTTATTTTTATTTTTTGCGTAACAAAAACGTTATATCATTGTTTTCATTATTACAAATATAAAGTTCTTCAAATATAAATACATTAAAATAAATTTTGTCGATTTGGTATGATTGATTGTTGCGCCGTGTCTATTGGACATGTAAATCGTTTCAAATGTTTATACGAGGAAATATTTGGACAAAATTTGTAACAAGACTGAAATGAATGACATTTTATGAACTTGAATTTCCATTCATTTCCTAAAAGGAACGAAATCAATGAAAATGTGAAATAAGCGTGAATATAATATAACAATTTTCGATACGTAGACAACACAAGGATGGCATGGTGTACGTTGCATTTGAGGATCACAGCACGAATTAGGGCCGTTAACGGATGAACGAATGAATGAAATTTTATTTTTAATGAACAAGTTGGTTCTAATATATAACGTTATAGACCCTAGAAAATAAATAAGGATTTGGTTACTTTGTTTCTATTTGGGATCAGATTTGTACATTTTAAAGATATGAATAAATTGTCAAAGAATAATAAATGCGAGAATTTAATTTAAATAATAAGTAATATATTCCTTCCCGTCATATTGACGGACTTTTGCCCTAGTTCCTATAGATTGGAATATTAGAAGCATATAAAAATGATGCATTAGGCACAAAGGAGTGAAGGACACCGCAAATATGATTTTATTTCGAATACTACTACGTCAGCCGTCGCTTTTGTTTGGGTGTCTATAGTGGTCTGTATGTTTGTAATACTATTCGCGAAGAATTTAATAGCGCTCTAGAGCTTCCTGTAAGTGGCCATAGCGCATAAAATTAAGAGGTAACATAAAAGTTTCATTATTTGAGATCCGGTGCATCTGTTAATTTTGGATGTATTACATAAGCGATCATTTATTCGATTTACCTGTGCATCCAATCTTTTATTTCTGTCGTTTTGGATTATAATTAGCCTCTTTTACCGCCACCAGGATTTCGGCGCCGATCATATTTTACCATATTTGTCGGGAAAGTCGTCGTTTGAACGGTAGTAACGTCATATGGTTCAGATGCACGCATTTTGTTCCTAGTAAAATACATTTCCAATAGGATGCGTATTGTTGGTAATAAATAGTGCATGAGTCAGACAAAAATCGCGTATTCATGAGGATGGCACGAGGTCGACGTTTGTGGTTTTGACGGCGAACGAGGAAAATAGAGGGGTGAGGAGAGAAGCGAGGGTTATGGAAAAGAGAGCGGCTGAGATTCCTGCGATAGTAGCCCATCCCAAACCTTTCCCCGCCTCCTCCGTCCCCTCTGCATCCTCTTCCCATTCGCATCCACCCTTCCTCCTACCCTTCCCACATCCTCTGCCTTCGCCCTCTTCTTCCGCAGACCGGGTTGCTCCTTTCTGAGGAGCGGGCCGCGTACACACACGCCCAACCGAGGAGTGACGTCACCTTAAGACGGCAACCTTCCGAGAGATTCCCCCCCCCCCCCCTTTTGTGGTGTCTCCCTGCCGCCCTCTCCCCCCTCAAGCCTTTTTCCTACTTCCCTGCCTCCGCCAGCGGCCGCCGCCAGCCGACTTCCCGAGAGAGCCCCTTCAGTCCTTATCCGGCACCCGCTCCATCCACCTCGCGCTACGTCGTCCCGACGTAACTCTTTCGCTCTCGTTAGAATCCGCGCCGTCCCTTTCTCGGGCTAGCGCCCACGCTCTTCGCCCTTTCTCTCCTCCCACCCGCCTCCACGCTGTCTCCCTCTCTGCCCTCGAGGTCCATTTTCGCCGTCCAGCTGGGATCCACAGGGTTGCCGCCGGCCTATCCGAGGGCGGCGGGAGGGGTGTTGATAGTGGGCGGGGAAGAAGCATGGACGGGGAGCACGTCGAGGAGGATACCAGTGCTCCCCGTGTCACCGCGTCTGTTGTTGTGTCGGGAGATGAGAGGTGAGGCGGAGGAGGAGGCGTCGGATTTGGTGGGTGACGTTAGGTCGGCGGCAGCCGGCGAAGAGGCGGAGGGCCATGGGTACGAAGAGGCGGGCGGCAGAGGAGCGCCGCGTAGGAAGAACAGCATATCGATGCAGATGCGACACGTTTGCGACAAGGTCCACAGATACCTGACAGGTAAAGCAAAACAAACATCGCGAGGCGGATCGGTATCGTAGGAACGCGATCCCTCGCAATCGAATTGGCGTATTTGGATTTCCTATCGCTTCTCTCCCCGCTCCTGCCCCCGAAGGCGGAGGGAGCTGGAAGAGAGGATGCGGTTTTTTTCCGCGGTCGGGTGGCGCGTTTTTCGTCCCGCGGAGTCCTAAAGGAAGCGGCTCGGAGTCGGCGAATACGCCGCGGGAAGACTTTCCTCATTGCGCGTCGCGTTCTGATAACGCGCTTCCGGTAAAAAGACTCAGGTTTTTTCCCGGACGTAACCCCTTCCCCGTCTTCTATCCAATCGTCGCTCACTTCCATCCCTCCCTCCCTCCTGTCATCCTCACCCTATTCCGACCCCCTGTAGAGGTTCCATGGAACGGTCGCTTCCAAATATTTCCTCATCGCTATTCGTCGAGAGAGGTTCTCTCTCTCTCTCCCTCTGGAAACAGTTTTCGGACTTTAGTGGTGTTTTTTCTGTGTCGTGTTTGTGTTTGGGTGTGTCGCAGTCGTGACGATGTTTAAATTCGAGATTCCGTTTGGCGGCAGCGACGCGTGGACGCGTCGCGCAGCGCCCGTCGGAGGCGATCCTTGGTGGATGCGAGGTCGCTGCAACATGAGATCCGTAATCGCATTTGCATCAGGTGATACCAGAGGTATTTTTTTGCCTTCCCAACCCAACCCTTCGACGCTCGGCATCCGAGAGTCTACAGTTCAATCCTCCCTCCCCACTGTTCGCTCGCCCCTCCTTTCGATCCGATGTGACACGGGAATTCCATCCATATGATAACTATTTCACGTTGCGTAAGGGAAATTCGCACCTTTTTTGTTTGCTCCAGATCCGCTCGCTCCGCGCGCGCGCGCGCGTTCTTGTCACCCTTTTTACGGTCGTCTCCTTGCGGGACACGCTTTTCAAAATCGACCTGTCTCGAGTGTAGTAGGTAGAATGGTGGGAAGGAAAAAAAACTGTTCGAATACATTATGCTAGTGGAAAGTGGCGCGTCTCGTTCTGGGATGGATTTTTGATGACGGCACGTTCGTGTCGTTTCCATTTTTAGTTGGCGTGCGTGAGTGATCCGTCTTACCCTTGTTTACACGGCTCCCCTTAAGCCGCAATGTATCCATCGTGGGATGCGCTCTTCGTTTACCCATGTAGTAGCTAGGAGATATTTTGGGAGTTAAGGCCGTCGGCTTATCCTTTAAAGAGTCGCGAAAATCAAAACTGGCGAGTTCCGGTCGAGGATGCTTTTCTATATTGACGCATTTCTGGTGGCGTGTATTTGTGTTTGCGCGAGGTATTTAATATTTTGGTTTATAGTGTCAGCCAGTGGCCAATGGAGGGTTTTTTTGTTTATCCCAATGGCTAATACGTAAAACAGATTAGGTTCTCCAAATTTTCCTCTATGGCGCTTTTAGGCCAGTAAGTCGTGCTTATGAGATCTGAAGAGTAAAATAAAATCGTTTAAATTCGGAAATTTTAATTTTGCTTTTGACGGATGAACAGGAGGTATTATTATTATTATAACCGAAAAACTGAAAGATGAGATTTCCGAAAAATAACTTCGTCTAATCCTGTATTGTGATCTAATTTCGCTACTGAATATCATCCTTAATTCTTGAACGGAAGTTTTTAGGGGACGTGCGCCTGGTTCGAAACTTGAAATGTCTTTTTACTTATCTGTGTGTTTGTGGTTTTTGTAGTAGGAAAATGCTCTTTTAGGTCTCACTTTTGGCTACAAATACTGTTGTTCTGATTCATATTTTGTATACATCGACCAAGAGAGCTATAACATCGTGGCATTGTGTAGTTAAACAAAAGTTAAAAGAATAAATTTTTTGTAAATTTGCACAATTTCCACGAACATTATTTCAGATGCGGCCATGGTTTAGACAGAATGGTAGTCGGTTTTTCAAATTGCCTATCTAAATTTCTTTGAATATTTTTTCATTAGTAAATGTCGATTTAGATTTTGGATCACCGTTGGCTGATAGAAATATTAATTTTCCTTGCAATTTTTTATTGTTTAGCGTACTATTTTTTGTTGGTAAATATAGCAATATCCCATATCGAAGAATAATTTTGGAAGTATTTATTACTAACTGACATTATTACCGAAATTCGCATTTATTCGGAGTATATATTAATCAACATATTGTGTGTCGCTAGTAAATTAATAGTTAGCATAAACTCATTCTCGAATTCTGATAGCATCATATCAATCTGAAAACGATTCCATAACTCTTTTATTGCATAAATGACAATCAAACTGAAGTAATTGTTCTTGTGTAAGGTCGTGTACGTGTATGAAAAGTTGTGCTAATATCCTATACTTTTAATCTAATTGTCTACATCTACATCTACATTATACCCTGCAAGTCACCTTTTTGGTGGATGGCAGGGGGTGCAGTGCACCAAGGGTCCATAGTTTTCCTAAGTTATCTTTTTCTATTATGGTCTCTTATCGTCCTAGGGAAAAACGATCCTCTATATCGCTCCGTTCTACAGTCGATCTCGCGAATCTTATCCTCACTGTCCTGCCTTCCGAGATACGTCGGGCTTCTGATAAGTCCTACTACCTCATTCGCTAGTCCTTCCGACATAAATTTTTCCAGTAGTTTAATTCTAGCCTGCAGCCTACGTTCCTCTAACGATGTCCATTTCAGATTTTCTATTAATGATGTTACGCTTTGTTTACTATCGTAATTCCTCTTTACAAATCTAGCTGCCCTGCGCTGAACCTTTTCTAACTCGTTAGTGAGTCCCTTTTCGTAAGGATCCCACACAGCTGAAGCATATTCGACCTGCGGTCGAACCAAGGATAAATAGCATAATTCTTTCACTTTTTCGGAGCTATTTCGAACTATTCTCCCTATAAAGGCCAGCTTTTTGTTAGCGGCACCTATCAATCGGCGAATGTGGGTGTCCCACGAGAGATCACGATGGATCGTGACTCCGAGGTATTTAATCGAGTCTGAAACTGGGATCTCTACTCCGTCCAACGAATAATTATTATTCAACGAGATACTCTTGGTTCTCCAGAAGTTGATGACACAGCTTTTCTTTTGGTTTATCTCTAACTGCCATTCCTTACACCATGCAGAAATAGCTTCTAGGTCATTTTGGAGATACTGGTGGTCTTCCGGATTGCTTATTTCTCTATAGATGACGGTGTCGTCCGCGAAAAGCCTAATTTTACTTCTGACTACTGAGCTGATATCGTTTATATAAATTAGAAATAATAACGGACCAATTACACTACCCTGTGGAACGCCAGAGACAACCTCCACTAAGTTCGAAGATTTCCCATCTATAACAACCATCTGCTTCCTATGATTTAAAAATTCACGGATCCAACTAACGATTTTAGAATTAACGCCTAAGGTTTCTAATTTCGTTATTAACTTCCTGTGAGGTACCTTATCAAAGGCTTTCCTAAAATCTAAGAAGATGGCATCGACCTGCTTATTCTTTTCTCCGCTTCTCAGTAAACAATTAACAAAAAGACCGAGCTGAGTATCACATGACCTACCTTTCCTGAAGCCGTGTTGACAATCATCTAACAATAAATTACTATCAAGAAATCGCATTATGTTGCTAACGAGTATATGCTCGAGAATCTTACACGATATCGAAGTTAAAGAAATCGGTCTGTAATTTTCTGGGTTCTCCTTGTCGCCGCCCTTATGAATTGGGGTAACGTGCGCTAACCTCCAGTCGCTAGGGACCTCTGCGCGAGAAATGGATTTCTCGAAGATTATCAGAAGAAAAGGTGCTATTTCTTCAGCTAATTCTTTTAAAACGCGAGCAGGAATTTCTTCGGGGCCAGTGGCTTTGTTATGTCTGATGGAACTTAATTGCTTTGCTATTCCCGCCTCAGAAAATACTATATCGTCCATCAGGTCCCCCCTTATTACGGGTGCATAATGTACGCAGTGGTCGCTGACGGCTGTGAATGCTTTTACAAAATGACCGTTTAACAGGTTGGCTTTCTCTACGCTATCATGAATAACGGCACCCGAGTCATTACGCAGGGAAGGTATTGTAGGGCCTCTACCTTGGACCTCTCTCACATAGGACCAAAACGCTTTAGGGTCCTCCTTCAAATAATTACTTAATACCTTATTCCGGAAGTTAGTAAAAGCCTCGCGCATAGTAGTTCTCGCTTTAATGCGGGATTCCTTATACGTCTTAACTTTAGTTGCTCTATATTCATCGGATGATGTAGACGGCATATTTTTTATTTTCGCGTGGCTTATTCTCTGACGCCTAAGCGCACTCCTAACTTGCTTATTGTACCAACGTGGCTCTTTATTGTCGACCTTCAATTTAATTGGAATGTACTTATCGATACTCTCTAGCATTATATCCTTGAATAGTTTCCATGACGACTCAGCACCTGATCGTTCGGTCATATCACGGAAGCCAGGTAGTATTTCTCGTAGGCGCGACCTGAAGCTTGAAAAGTTTGCCCTAGCAAATATATAAAACTTTCTTTGAGGCTTGAGGTGCCTATCGATTTTCAACTTACACTCTGCATATACGGCCTGATGATCACTTATCCCATCTTCAATGGTGACTTTGTTTATTCTTTCTGGGACGTTAGTTGCTAATAAATCTAATATGTTTCCCGATCGCGTTGGCTTTCTGACTAATTGAAGGAGAGAGTGCTCGCAGAATGTTTCGATTAATGCCTCACAGGATTCGCGTTCTTTACCTCTAGATTCGAAACATAGATTTTCCCAATCAATTGAGTGTAAGTTAAAGTCACCACCGACTATAACGATACCATCTTGATTTATCAGTCTAAGCTTTGATAATTGTTTCTCGAGACTTAAAATACAATCTACACCAGCGTTAGGTGTCCTGTAAAACGAGCATATGAATACCTTTTTGGAGCCATCTTTACCTATGCGGCACCAAACACTCTCGATATCCTCGTCACTTATCGGAATCTCACTGCTATCGTACTTATCGCTAACCGCTATGAAAACTCCCCCGCCCGATCTATTAGCGCGATCTTTTCTATAGACACGATAGTCTCTAGGAAATATCTCCTGACTCTGAATCTCATCCGTTAACCAACTTTCTGTGCCTATCACGACGTCGGCCTGCAGACTGCGAATAAGATGCTCGAACTCTGCAATTTTCCTACGGATGCTGCGACAGTTCAGTACGACGACGTTTAATTTCTCACTATCACTTCGCATACTAATCTCACCCTTGACTTTCTCTTCCACTCTAAAACTACATGCGCTCCCACCACAATCACTCCCACGACTGTATGGCGTCGCATCAAAATTGGAATTGCGACCCGTCGCGCCCTTTACGGAACAGTCTATCAATGACCTATCGCGAAATTGGTGCTGCATGTTACGCTCGGTGTATATTCTATCATTAGATAATCTTTCGGGATTCTTATTTTCTACAAATGTATCGATTATCCCCTGACCCAAAACTGACCTACACCCTGCCCTACTCTCTAGCCTAAAAAATCCCTACTGTGCTCGAGAATCCTACTCGCTACTCTCTGAGCCGATTCGGGCGTGTAGTGAACACTAGAGTGATCCAGTGGTGCCCTGCACGATTCGATAATCGGCCGTAGGTCGACGAAGTCCACTCCCAAGTCCCGACAGAAATTCCACAGCCTTCGGTTCAGACCTTCAACTCTACTCCAAACCTCAGAACCGCGGTCAATCCTAGGGACTATACTGCAGACAGTAAGCCGCACATCGGAACCCGACTCCTCTCGGACACGAGCAACCTCAGAGGCCAAGTCCTTAAAAGAACTTAAAATCTCCTCGGACCCGCGCTTCGAGGCGTCGTTAGTCCCAACATGGGCCACCACCCGCAGCCGAGAGCAACCTGTCGCCACTACCGCTTCTCTCACCGTGTTGGTCACTTGTCACTCGTGGGTTTAAAAAGCGTATTTATGTAATTCATGATTCGTCATCGTTTTTAACTGTGTATGTTGGAAATGATAGTCAACATTTTCAACTCCGTGTGACGCGTTTGGTCCTAGGAATTGTTTTATAGTTTCCTCGGCCTCGGTCACCTTCCAAATTTAGCGCTTATTTAGGAACCAAAACCAAGTTTCGAACGAATGAAAGTCTATATCTACAAACTAAGTCATCCGGCCAGTCAACCATTCTACAGAAGGTTTTGATGTAGTCGTTCGAAAATATTCTGCTTTGAGGTCGATATCTTTTTGCCGCTTATGAATCAGTTGTTATCGGCAATCTGCCCTCTCGCCCCATATTCTAGCCGTCGTAGAGGTGTCAGTTCGACTCCATCTCGCAGCTCAATTTCCCCGAACCTATTCAAACCCCACCCGTTCCATCCTCCTCGCACACAACACCCATCCTACCATCCCATTTTCACGCTATCACCGTCCCCTCCCACTACTTGACAAGTCCGAGGTGCGGAAGTGAGGCACGGCAGTGGGAAGGGTGTTGGGAAGGTCGCGGGGGAAACTATTTTGGCTCTCTCCAAAGGATGCGCACTCCTCCCTCCGCCGCCTCTGTTCACCTTCCCCCCCTTTCCTCCCCCCTGCCAGCTCCACCACCTGCAGTCCTCTGACTCTATTCCACGCCCGTTATCCTCCTCCTCACCCCCATTCTGTCCTTTTCCTTCGTCAAATTCGTCCCATCCTCTTTCCTATCTCCCTTTGCCGTCATCTTCGCCCTGTGTCAATCTTCATCTTCTATCCCGCGCCAGTTCGATTAGGGGATTATCCGATCTCTCGATTAGATCGAATGAATCGCACGCCCGAGCGGGAAGAGGAGCGTGGGGCAGAGGGCGTGGAGGGAGGTAGGCGTGGGAGGAGGGAGGGAGAGAGAGATGAGGATGAATTTTAAGGGTGAGCCAGACCGGGATTTTGGCTGCGAGCCCAAGAGAGTGCCTCAAGCGGAGGAAAAATTTTTTACCTCTTGGTCCCAGCGAGTTTTGTTTTGTGTACGATATCTGTAGGAGTGAGGAGAAATTTTTAAGCGGCCTTTTCGTCGCGGTAATCAAAGAGATAGAAAGTGCGAAGAAAGCTAAGGATAGAAATAGCTTCAAAATTCTCCCTTCGCGTGAATCGAAACAAGTAGTCCGTGATTTAGCTGCTTAAATGCATTGGGTAATCAAAATATACTTGAGCTTGTTTGTCGTGTTTTGTACTTCTGTCAAATTTTCGGTTGTCAGAATAGCCGTCATGACAGCTGTCGCGTACATTTTTTTGCGCTGGCCAACCTTGAGGAGTGACATAATTTGCGTCTTTAGGACCGTAACGTATTCGTCGGAGACTCTAAACGAGACCACTAATCATCTCGAGAATTTATTGGATATTACATCATTACTCACTGTGACATTTACGGAGCGATTTATTTTGTCTTGCGAAACGAGATCGAAAACAATTCCCACGGTACGTTGCTGTGTTATACGTGACGCAGCAGTTTTGTTATTTTTAGGTATCATCGGTGGTTTAAGGAAGAAGATTCGAGTTCCATGGTCTAATTAAAAACATTATCACATTTTTAAGCGCGCAATGTTGCCAATGTGTTATCAAAGCGAATGTGGCGTAGCGTCTTCCGGAAAGGGAGACTAGCATTCCTCTTTCCTAATAAGCGGTGTTAACTTCTCGCTGCGATAAGATTCTTTGCGTGTTGTTGTTTTAATCGCCGCATTTACTACAATATTTATTATTTGTGCTGTGTGCGAACATAAGCAAATATGTTATCTCAAATATTCATCACAAGTATGACGTAAATTTTATAGCAAAATGAATGATTTTAGAAAATGTTTTCAAAATTCCAGGGGATTATTTTATTTCAATTTAAAATGCTGTGCGGGAAAATGATTATTATTTGAAATATTAGTTATAACTAATGATGTTTTGTACCTATCAATCGAAAAAATCGACGAAGTATGATTTAGTCGAGACATTTGTTCTGGTGTTTGTTGTCGCAACTTTTAGATATCGACAAATAAGATCACGGATCCGCCGACCCGGGGAGCAGACGTGTTCATCTGCGAGAAGCGATCGCGTGAATCCATTCCTCATACGTTCTGTCCATATACGGCTCTTGTCTGCTTTGTTCTGACTTGTACGATAGCGAGAACATCTGTCCTTTTTGCTAGATACCGTACTATGCGAGTGAGTTGACCATTGAGCTTTCGCAACGATTGAAGATACGCTTTCGGAAAGATGTTTTGAAATATATAACTACATTAATTTAAGCGTCATTTATACTCGCGTACAATTTCGATACATTTATAAAATTTACCCTTGGGCCTTGACTTTTAAGTTTGATCGCAAATTATGCTGGCTCCGCGTACTTTCGTGTCATGCTGCCGATTGGGAGGAAGGAACTCGCGGTTTATTTTGAACCTCTTTCCTTTTCCGTCTATAACCACTGCAATAGATAATACTGCTGTAAAATTTGCCGAATTCCTTGTGCAATAAATGTTTCCCCTTTCGAGTTATATCGTGCATCTTTTGGTGGAAGTATGGATGTTTTATTTCTACATATCACCCACTCTTCATATAGAATAAAAATAATCCAACTTTTATATAAGGAAAGTATTTTATTGGGCATTTGTTTATTAATTTTACAGAGCGCTTGCGACTTTATTTATGAACTTACCTTAATCACCTTTCGTCACTCTTTATTTCTCTTCTCGGTTTGGTACGTTGCGAAAAGGTCTCCGCTTGGCTCAATATTCGACGGTGTCTCAACCTTGCGACCAACTCTTAGGGAACTACACGGCTAGATTGAATCGTTCCGCGTATTACATCGATTCAGACCCATTCTTTCGCCTCGCCTTTTAAGACGTTCTTCGATTTCGTATGCTCGGGGATACTCTCTCGCTTAGACCGCAGCTGCGAAGACACGGGGAAACCCATCCATCACTCGAACCGAACACGCGTAGTACGGCGAGCGCCCATCTCTGGAAGGCATCGAAAAAGGGCGTAAAAGAGTTATAACCGTGATAAACCTTATCCCTGCAGGAGTGTTGGAGCTAACCAAAAGGGGTCACGTCGTTTCTCCCCCCCCCCCCTTCCTTCCCGCTAACACCGGGCGTTTCCTTCCGGCCCGCTTTAGGGGACGACCTCATCTCTCCAAATGGAGATCCCCACATCCCTTACGTCGTGTTTTTAGAGGCGCTTCATCTTTTTCCGACGCCTGGTTTTTACGGCGACTACGATCTTCTCCCTTTAGGATGAGTTGTCGGTGTCCATGAGAGATTGTGTATATAAACGAGTTTGTGCGCCTCGGTTTTGCCCATGACACGGTTGGGATGCGAACCCCCGCTACCTCAGGGCCGATGGACGATCGGCTCGCACCCGAGGTTGGTCGCGGGAGACGCATTCGTTCTCATATGCAGGCTTGAGCTTTTTATTCCTTTCCTCTCAAATATTCATGTTTTCGTTTTTGTACCTTCGGCTTTGTATTTTAATGAGCATTAATATTCTGTTATACTAGTATATGCCTTGACGAATGAATGGGATATAATGGAGACGTCTTGTAATGGTAGGCATCGATAAAATTAACTGTAATTGACATCTTGTTTTTTTTCGAAATATCTGGCTGTTTAAGTTTTCGTAGTAAGTAATTGATGGACTAAAGTGATCCGAAGATCCTATGCAGACAGGCATAAGCTGTAAAGTTGGGAACAATTTTTGAAACGAGAAAAAAGTCGGCTATGACCGGGAATCGAACCCGGGTCTTCCACTTGCCGGGCGGATATTCTACCACTGAACTATCGTAGCTGATCAATTTTCTCGTTTCTGAAATATCCGCGTTCAGAAACGAGAAAGATGATCAACTACGATAGTTGAGTGGTAGAATATCCGCCCGGCAAGTGGAAGACCCGGGTTCGATTCCCGGTCATAGCCGACTTTTTTCTCGTTTCAAAATTATTCCCATTTTCATAGTAAGGTTAATTTTTTGCGTTTTCTTTCAATTTGATACGAATTAATGGGAATGAAATATGTCGCAAAGTTTTCAAACGAAACAATTTTGCGACGGCCCACGGTGTCTTCTGCAGTACCAATTAATGCTACTCCGCTTAGCATTATTTTTTCAGGGGGCAATTTTTGTATGCTAATGAATTCATTGCCTTAACATTTCAGGCAGTTAGCACTTGGCGATTTTATGAAGGAAAAGGTTCTTATTTTTCGGATCAGTTTTCATTCGTATTTTAATTCTTAGAATCGCCATTTTTTAACCTACAGCCGTTCCGCAACTCGAATAATGCGGTGAAAGAAATATAATTCAGTTAACTTCAATTAAACGTGGATACAGATTTACGGAAAAGGTATCTTGGAGCAATCTAAAATTCGCGTTGTATGCGTCCCGAGTTTTAGTTCGTCTTTATGTTGAATTATCTCGTTAGCTTTTTGATCCTAATAAATAGTGCTCGGGGAGAGAGAATTAAAAATACTCTGGAATTCGAACCTCGCATTTGTCCAGGCCTCCTTCAACCTGGTTACAAGGGAAGTAAGGTCTGAACTTCAGGAGGTTCCAAGGTATATGGGAGATGGCACTATCCTTACCAGATGGCCTAGATCCGCGTCCTTTTTAAACTATCCTTCGAACAAATGGAATATTATTTTTGTCTATTTCTGTACTTTGTAAGATATAACTTTTGATGAAGGTTGAATCTTAATTTTTTATACAATTACTTCTTGCCTATTACGGTGGCATTTTTATTGACCGCTATCTAAAGAGAGACTTTCCCATTGAAATTGTATTATATCTTTATGATTGATTTGATAACATTTAATTCGTGCAGAAAAAAATCCTTAACTTTAGGGAGGGGGACAACTCTCGTAATTAGTGTTTCGTTAATCAAGATTTTTTGCCTAGTTATTCTCTCACGATATTGACTTTAGACATCTAAGAAATCTACCTTGTTATTCCTAGCTTAAAGAAGTAAAGATTTGCCTTTCAAAACCTCTGTTGTCTTTTCGCTGTCGTCTTGCGTTAAGCAGTCGTGCGCTCTTCTTAAGAAAATATCGTACTTTCGTATTTATGCCGTACGGCGTTTATTTCTCCTTCCCGCCTATATACATCTTTCGCAACCCGTATTTTCTACCAATTTACGTAACCCGTTAAAGCTCGGTTTTATTTTGTTTACGGATGCGAGTGATAACATAGTTTGACTCGATCGAGTGACACTGATTCGGGACTCCCCGCTTTTTTCCTCGAGCTGAGGGAATTCTTTTTATACGCGTCTTTCCTCCTCCATTTACCCGTTTACTTTATGCTCTTACATCCTCTTCTCGCTTGTTCTCTGTCTCACCTCATCCCTATTTCCTTCCCCTCTTTATCTCCCTCTTTCTCTCTCTCCCCCCTTCCCTTCGTCTCCTCCTTGATCCCCCGCCGGCGGATTGTGGTCGGGCACTTGCCGCCACGATTCCTCCCTGCGGGAGTGGAGAGGAGACGGTTTAATGAGCCAACCTCCCTCTCCCCCCTCTCATTCCCCCCTCCCCCACCCCCCTCTCCCCTGCTCACCCCATCCGGTTGCCATAAGCGGTGATCTCCTCCGAATTGGCCGTAATAGCTTATCCATCAGCGGGGCCATTGGTTCTCTGCACTCGCTATAGTATAGAGAGTGCAGAGAACCAATGGCCCCGTCTATACCGACGGAGACCCCTTCTTCCCTTCAGCAATTCATCTCCTCAACTCGAGACCACTCGTCTTTCCTTTTGACGTTTCCGCGCCGCCCTCTCCTTCGTCCCGCCTCACTCCCACGCTCGCTTCTTCGTCTCTCCTTCGGAGGGACATCTTAATATCGAATCCCTTTCTTAGAGCGCGAATATATTCGTTAGTGCTCTCGGTTTGATAGGTCGTTTGTTTTTTATGTACTTCTACGTTCTCGCTGAAATGAGCCTCACCCGATGAATGTCTTTTGTCGGGTTTGCCAATCATCTTCCCATCGCCGCATTCTTTACCATCGCAGTTTTTCCCCGTACTTTCTTTTTCCGTGACCTTCCACATTCCACCGAATGCGGCGATTGCGTCTTGTTTCCCCTACTGTCGTCCTCCGGCGCAGTGTTTTATTTCGCGAGAAAACGACCATTCCCGGCGTGATTCATCGCGGCTTCCCAACCGACCGACGTAACCCGAGGTTTAGAATCAATTGGAAGGGAAATGAAGTCCCCATCGCAATTCCACTCAGATTTTTCACGTTTCGTTCCGCTCCTTAAAAAAATACGCCCGGCATTTTCATCCCGCCCCGTTTGAGCGGTTTGGCCGAGATTGGGAGCGATGTACACTGATTCTCTTTGTCCTCTTTCCCGTCGACTCGCGCTCCGCCGCGTCTGCCCCCTTTTTTTCCTTTCCAGTCGTCGACGTCCAAGTGGTGTCTCTCTCGGATGCATGTGGTGCTTTTTCGAAACGAGATGAAGTTGGCGTCGCCGTCGTTAAGTCACAATTTCGCCGTTTAGATTTTCGTCCATCCGGAGTCGGCCGAACGTGTTCGGCGTCGGGGGATGGTGGCTCGATGACAGCGCCTCTTTCGGTCGTTACAGATTCCCGACCGGGCATTAAATCTTTTAACGCGTTTATTGGAGAGTTCGCGGCCTTGTTCGGGTGGCGGAAATGCCGCTACGCAGCGCGCAGAGGTCGTTCGGATGAAAGGACGGTGTCTGCGTGCTGTTTGCTTGTAGTTTGTTGGATATCTCTTGCGACAGCTGCATCATCGTGGAGATCGGAATGTTTTATTTTTTCAATTTTCGTGTTAGGTGTATGGTGTTTTAAAATCTTCGAATTGGAACGCTTGCTCTACTTCCGGTTTTTTGTCCGCGTATTGCTGCTTCTTATCTCGGGAGAATAAATGTTTGTAGCGATGAGCCATTCGTTCTGATTACGTGTAGAGGAAGCACATGTCACCATCATTCTTTCGTCGTGTTACTCTCCGGTCGAAGGAGTTCGTGACTCATTTTTTTCGTAGATTCCATTTAAAAAGATGACTGATATGTTTATCGATTGCATTATACGCCACCCAGTAGCGACAGAAGTCATGTTAACATGGACTTAAAGATTCTTCTAATTGAAATCCAGCCTTGGTTTCACATCGGTGTACTCGATCTTTAATTTAGCCATTATATGTCGTTATGAGAAGTTACTCCTAATTCTTTAGCGGTAAAAGGCCCACATTCAGAGTTAAATGTTCCTATTGTCATTATTTTACTAGTTCTATGATTTTACCAATATTGAATGTCATCCTATCTTAATACTTTTTCAGTTGAATTTATTGATGCCAGCCGTACCAATTTTGAGCATCGAGAAATTTTTTTTGGAATTTGATTTTTTATTTTATAATATGCCTTAGATCCCATCAATACAACTTTATTTTGGTTCGATTCTCTCTTTATTCTTGAAAGTATTTAAATGTTTTTGATCTATTTTATTGATAGAAATTCAGTTTCGAGAAATTTTCTTATTTTTTATGAGAATAACGTATCACAGATGCATTGGTCATTGTCGTTACAGTTATCTTATTATTGCTTAAGAACATGTTTCAATACCGGTGGAGAACTATTAGTCGTGATAAAAAGTAAATTTTGACAGCGAAGGCTGGCTTTGATTCCGGGACAATATCTTCTTTCCTCCAAGTTCCACATGTGAATAGGAACGGTACCTCGGTGGTTTTATCTCGATCACATGAAGCTTATCCAACGAGGGATGAGGTGTTCTCTCATCCTCATCCTTCAATTTACTCTTTTATTGGCGGTCGGGACAAGTGAGCGTTGGCGATCACCGATATCCGTAGTGCAAACTCCGTCTCCCGCAGTCGGTTATCTGCTATCTGGCCACCGTCGTTTCTCGTGTTCTCCCGTCAAGCGTCCGTCCTTCGCGTCCATCTTCCATTTTCTTGCGAAGTCCTCCGTACGCGTGTCGTTTAATTCTGGTCCTCGGAGCCGGTTTTTATTTTTCCCGTCCTCCCGTAATGGAGGTTGGCTCATTTTCAGCAGGGCGTGTTCTCGCCCGGGTTTGACTCGAAGGATTTTTTTATTTTCATTTTCCTGCTGCGAGTGTGTGTGTGTCGAAGTGTCCCAAATCTCTCGGGTTTTAAAACTTCGGACAGATTCCTGGGGCCACCTAAAAAAAGAAAACAAGGATATCGAAGAGGCGTCCGAATGGTTTTGAGGTGAGCCGGAGCGAAGCGTCCCGTTTTCGCGGTCTCATATCTCGTTTTACTATTTGCCGAAGAGGATAATCTACTCGCGGACTCAAACAAAAAAGAAAGGAACGTTCTCCGCTCTTCGCGCCCGCGTCTGCGGCCGTCCCTCCGATCTGCGACTCCGAATTGTTGCGTATTTGACGGAATGTTTTTTTTCCGAACAGGCGTATCTTTGTTTGGGAGCTCTCTTTCTTCGCCCTAGATTCGAGACCTGGAAATCTGGAGACCCTTGCTCTCCTGCTGTGCCTCTCGCGCTCAAAATATTTGCCGGTTTTTGCGTTTCGTTCGTAAAAGTCTTGAAATGCACGAGCTTGAGGGCATTTTTTTCATTTGCTGTCCCATGTTCTTCGTAGAATTCGAGCAATTGCTCGATGAACTTTTGAAACCTCCGACATTCACCTCAATTGGTCGCAAACTCTTAAGGAAACAAATCCGCCTAAGGAAACAAATCCTTGTCAGATTATCAGTTGAGATGCTATCAGCTGCCCGAGATTCAGATAACCGTTTTGTAACCGTTCTTCTTTTGTGTGGTTTATCGCTACTAAAGAAAATCAAGTGGCAGTTTGGTGTAGATTGTTCAGAAAGGTAGTAATTTGTCAAATTACACATATAATACTATGATGCATTCTTTTGAAGGGAAAACTATCGGATATAAGGCTAGCATTTTTTATTCATCTTTTGTACCTTGTTATTATCTCCTCGGCATAGAAAATGCCTATTATCACATTAAGGAAAGAGATTATGTAGTTCTTAGGATGATTGAATAGATTGCGTAACTAAATTAAGCGTTAGCAAATATACCTGTATAAATATGGGCTAGTTTGTACTTTTTTACTTGTGGTGTTGAATTGTACTTGTTTCCAAATTTGTAACAATTTTTCTTTTCTTTACAGAGCCAACTGGAACTGGAGAAGGCGCGAATCTCAGCACTGGGAGCACAGTAACTACAGCCAACACCAGTTCCCCTGTGAATAAGCGAAGAGGATTCAGCGGGTGAGCCATTACTTCCTCTCTCTTATTGGTTTCTAGTTGGATTTCAAAGATGTTTGTTTCATCATTCATCTTACTCACTGCTAGTTGGAATGTGGAATACTGTTAAGACCATTTGATTATTCATATGCAGTCCAAGTGGCTAAGAAGCAAATAATATTTTCCGAGTTACTTTTAGTGACTATGAATGGGTTACTCTTACTGCCAACTGCTCATCAATTCCATTTTAAATTTTTTCAATACTTTTCTCTAAACTGTATTCTAATTTGTTTCATTGGCCATATTGTTTTTGTCATGATTATAGTTTTGACAATGTTCAGTATTTTTAGACAAACTTTTTGACTATACACATTGATTTATTTCACAAAGCTATTAAAAGTAAACTAAATTTTCATATAGTATCATGGTTATAAATTGTTGATTAGTTATATAGCAAGTAGCATTATTTTAAACATTGCATTTATGCATTAAATGTGTTATTCAGTGGTGATTAGCTGACAATGAATTTATGCTTTTCTTGGTTCTTGAAGAAGAAAATGGCTTCCTCCACCATTACGCAAGCTAAGTCAGGGGAAATTGGAAAAGAGTGGATCAGTTGGTACGCCTCCACCAGTGGGTGTTCAACAACCTTCTGCACTGGGCAATGAACCTTGTGGTCGTAATTCATCCAAGAAGTCTTCAGACAAAAGATTTAAAGTAAGATATTTTTTAAATTTTGTGCTAATTTTTACTGCTAATTATTTAATTAAAAATATTTTTCATTATATTATAGTTGGTATTTTTAGGAAATTGTATCATTTAATATTTTAAATGCTTAGCTTTTTATAAATTCTTATTTCAAGCTTTTTGAATCACTAATAATACATACATATTCATAACTATTCTTGTGAGCATTTTCATTCATCTAAACTTCCATCCACCATTTTGTAATAACCTACAACTCTTGTTTGTACAGCTTCCTACCCCAGGGCCCAAAACGCCTCTTCCAACACAGCCGTTTTCTGAAGGTGAAGTTGTGGCTACAGCAGCCTGCAATCTACAGGGAGTCTCTGACGGCCCTCTCTCACCCACAAGTCCTGAAATGCCTGCTTCCAGACCAGAGCCTGCCAGTGGTGCAGAGGAGGCAGAGGACGAAGTTGAGTTACCTCCTCCTATGGAACCTATTGCAGAACCCGTCCTTGTTGCCACAGCTGCGGCAGTGGCTGCAGCAGCAGCAGCAGCAGCTGGTTCAGGAGGAGAAGCTGGTGGAGGAGTGGAGGAAGTTAGTGGTGCTGGGAAAGGAACGGGAGATACAACAGTGCCTCAAGGGATATCTGTGAATGATTCAGCAGCAGTGCCTGGTGAAGACACTTCTCTTGGAAAGAGGGTAAGTTTATGGACAATCACCTAAACCATTGCTACAAGTTTTATTGTGGTGCTCTCAATGTTCTTGAATTTGTTTTCAATAAATTTGATATATATGGTGTTGCTTATACTTCCTACACTTCTGTACATTACATATATTGATTTAAAAATTAATGCGATACTAGATCTTGGAAATTTATATGCAGAGTTATGCTGTAGTCTCGGTGATTATCTCTGATGAGGGAAGTGTCATTTTAGGTGTTCAGTTTTGTAACTAGGGCTTCATTGTAAATAATGGTAAATTAATATTATAGTAACCAGTGGCATACCGAAAAATGTGTGGGCCTCCCTGCCGAAAATCCCGGAAAAAAATATGGACTCACTTTGGCAATAGGCCCTCCCACCATGTGGGGGTTGCAGAGGTGGCCACTATGCCACTGATAGTAACATAATCTTAATATATAAAGAGCAATCCATTTGTTTGTCTGACCACTCTATTTAAATCCCCTTAAGAGAGCACTTACAAATCCCTTTTTTTCACTTGCAGCCTTTTCTTATTTTGCAAAATTAAATTAAAAGTAATTGACCTACGATCTTTGGATTTTAAAGAAAAATAAACAAAGATTCTTATTTTTATTGTCAAGTTTTGCCTTTGGCTCGGAATTGTTCAAAGAATTCAAAATTTCATCAAAGTATTGTGTTTTTAGTGAAAGGTTCTCTTGGTGACAGAATAGATTGTTGAACTCGAGATCATCATGGTTATATGGCTTTTTATATGCATATGAATGTATATATATATATATATATATATATATATATATGGCTTAATAGGAAGTAATCTATCATTTCTCAGGCAGATGTAATGTTTAAGTGGAAATTAGACAGTTTTAATTCTATTCTGAAAGACATAATTCATTCGCGAACTCAGCTACACATCATCATTTATGAAACGTACCTCTATCAACCATAGTAATGTGATGATTTACCTTAGTTTGTATCTTTATTTTGCATTTAACTATTGATGTTTTAAACTTGCAAATAACTTAACTCCAATCCATACGAAGACATTATACGAAAAGATTTTTGAATGACATTCCATGAACATTGGTGGACATTTTCTCAAAGAAGATGTTTTTTAAATTTTCCGCTTTATTTAGCATTTTGAACTAAATTTTTTACGTTTAATGAATATTAACGAATATTTCCAAAATAGATATATTCAAGAACAAATCTAATTACTACATTGCTTATAGTAATTTTAAAGGTATTAAGAAGTGAAGATATTACTCAATTTTGTGGCTTAATTATCAATATTGGAAATAGAATGTTGACATATTTGAGATCGTAATAGATGTTTTTAAGTATGTATACATACAAGAGCCGTGTTTAAATAAAATGATATACAAATAAAAATCCATGGTCGTCCGCTGAAGAGAGCAGTGGGGAAGGGGGGTGCACTTATAATTTTGATTTAATATTTTTTAATATAAAGATGTAATCAATACTGCTGACACAATAATTAACCTGTTTGTGAATTTTTCGCACAGGCTTCCTTAGTTATTATTAGAATTATTACTTTAGTGGACAAATTAGTCTTTGAAGCAGAAAAAAGTTAATAGAACAATTAAATAACAATTATTTTATGTACTGGATTGGTCTGATTATGAATTGTTTTTTTCCTAAGCTGAAAAAAACATATTAGCCTTGCTGAAAAAACAAATTGTTAAACTGTGTAATTCTACATATTTTAAGAGATGAAAGTGATGCATTTTTGTTTGTATTTGCATAGGAAATTGATAGTAGCCTATCAGGTGCTTTGAAATGTACTTGAGTGTTAAAGCCCCTAAAATTTTAATTCTTGTTCAGTATCTGTAATTACAGATATTTTATTTGAGCTGCCTCTTTTTTGACCAATATGGTATATTTCTGCATTTAAATTATAATACTTTACTATTCTGTCAATTAGAAAAAGGAACCTATAATCTGAATTTGTATGTCTGTTAAAAATTACTATTTAAGTTAAATGGAGCTTAAATATCTTTCAATATTATTAAATATTCATTGACTTTATTTTTTAGAATTCTGTCTTGTTATTTAGTGAGAAATGTTTGTTTGCTTTAACTGTGCTCTGTGTAAAATCCTCTTCAAGATGTATAGTCCTATTTTCCTGATGCTTAAATCCATGTGAAAATGTTATAAAATTTTAGCTTAGTAATAGAAGAGAAATTAGAATTTGATGTGATTTTCTGGCCAAGTTACTGTTCGTAGCATAACTAGACATTCCAAATGTATGTTGTCCTTAGTAGCCAGTTGCCTGGCTTTATCTTTTCAGTCATCCCGACTCTCCCTCAAAGTTCTGGAAGGGGGGGCTACTGCTGATTTGGCGGAAATAGAACAAATCGTCAAAGAGCGAATGGTGTGTTTTGTATCATATGTGGTGTAGATATGGTTGAATTGCAAATGATGGTGCATTATTTTGAGAGTGCACATCTTTTTCAGGCATTTGAGCAGGCATGTGCTTATTTTGTTTCTTATTGTTGTTGTGTCTTAAGTTTCAAGTAATGTATGTAATGTATTTTTATTATGGATGTGGTGGAGTTGGTAGCATCATACTTTTTCTTATTTTATGTATTATTACAGCTGTTTGAAAGGGTATGTTAATATTTAGTACTTTTAATCACATGAAACTTAGAAACAAGCTTTGCACATTGCTGTCACTTTGATTTTTATCCAGTTGTTTGTAGAAAATTTTCAGAAATATTTTAGGTATTCCACATAATATAGAAATTTAACCTCGCCTGGATAAGTTTTTGGTGTGAAAATAAATGATTTTGGTACATTTAAGCTTCACAAAATTAGTAAGGTTTTTTCACTTGATAAAACAAGTTCACCTAATGAAATAATGATAAATTACGTACATTTCAGTGGAATAAAGCATTGAAAATAAGTTTTTATTAAGGCACTCAAGATCTTTGGATGAGTTATAAAGCATAGAAAACGCTTTTCGAGCTATGATGTACTGTATATAGCATGAATAGCTATAGTGTAGCATATTTAGTTTCTTTACGCAATTCTTCTAACGAACTTAATTTAAATTATCATTGAAATTAGGAGTTTTTAACCTCATTTATATTAAAAATCAATATTTTTATGTAATAATTATAGGAAATTTACTTGTACTTGACAAGCAACTAAACATCAAAGTATCAACTAAATATTTGTGTTAATAATGTGGAATTTTTAAAATTAGAATATCAAACCTTTTAAAATCCACTTTAATGCTCATGGACATAATAGAAACCATTGTATTCAAGTCGTGTTAAACTATTTGTGTACTGTAAAGCATTTTTGAACTTTATTTGTTAGTTAAGGTGAGGCCAATTTTTTGCACTGAAGCAGTTATTTTGATTTCTATAAATATTTTGGCTACTAGTTGATTTATACTCTTTATTTGTGCATTTATTGCAATCCTACAATTTGTTTACTTTATTTTTGTTGCTTTTGTGAGTTTATTTGTGCTTTTTGTATATAGTTTTGGTAACTAAAGTAAGAATATGTAGCTTATCAACATTGGATAAATCTATTCAATTGCACTGAATGATTCTTAATGTTTAATTACAAGTGGGAAGACTATTTTAATTTAATAATAGTTTATAAACAATGAAAAATTATCATTACTATATTAATTTTCTCATATATTTAAAAATTAATATTTTAAACTGAATGCTGATATAATAATTATCTGAAATGTCTTATATTACAGATAAAATCATTTACTTCCCGAGATATATACCCTTAACAATTGTATATACTCAGTTTTATGCATTGCTACTTATGTGGCATGCCTCTTGTTATAAGTCACTGCATGGTATATTTTTCGATAAGCTACCAATTCAGTTTCAATTTTGACATTTCAATGTGTTATTGTAAATCATTGGTAACTTTTATTCACCTCTTTTAATCATTCTTTCAGCCTGAACTCGGGTAATACACTTTTCACTCAGTAGTGTTTTTCTGTAATCTCATGACAGGAGCAACACTCAGAGCAGCGCGGCGGAAGAAGTTTACTTTCGCAAGGGAATGAATCTATTGATGGAACAACTGCATCATCAGGGCTTCCAAACAGCCCCCTTGCCATTGAAGGAGCGGAGGGGAAAGGGAGTGAAGAGACGGGGAAGCAACAGCACCAATCTGGAGATAGTGGGGAAGAGGGTGTTGTTGGAAGTGTTGTGGATGGTGGGGTTGTGAAGGGGGGAGAGGACATTGAGGAAGATGAAGAGGACAGTGCAGTGACTGAGGGGACCAAAGGGAAAGTTGATGCTCTTAGGAGAAGAGAATTTGTGATGAGGGAGTTGGTTGAAACAGAGAGGGACTATGTAAGGGATTTGAGATTAGTGGTGGAAGGTTATGTGGCACTCATGAAGGACCCTAATTGTGAAATCCCAATGCCTGATGCTCTGCGTGGTGGGAAGGACATGATGGTTTTCGGCAACATCGAGGCCATCTACGAGTGGCACAGGGAGTAAGTTTATATTTTGTTTTTCCTCCATTTCATTGTATGATTTTCCTTTAGTTTGCCCTCTGGTTGAAGCATGTGATTCAGTCTGAAGGTGATATCAAGCAGGTTTTAAATTTAAACAATTTACTTGTGAATGCTTCATTTTTTAAGACTAATTTTTCAGTTACTGGTACATATTTCTGTTAATTTGGTAGGAAAATGAGTAGCTATGAATACCTTTAAAATATTTTCCTTCAGCATGTTGAGATGTGTTAATACTTCTTATGTTTTCATATTCAATTTCAGAAATATCCTTCTATGTAGATTTCTATTAGTTATACTACATTTATTTACCAGTTTGAAACAGATAATTTGATATGTAATAATTACTTGGTTGAATAATATGTAAATAAAGCGTGTAGGGTGTCACTTCCTCAGGTAACAGAATTTATTAATTTAAGATTAAAAATGTGCAATCCTATCCATTCTGATTTTTTAAGTTAAATTATCATCTGATTTCTAATTATTTTAAATGTTGTGTTATTTTTGCATGAAAACCTTCCTAAATGACATTTTTAACTGATCATTTGAATTTTCTGAAGAAAAGTTATGGCATTTTATCAAATTTGCCATCCCAAAGGCAGCTTATAACTGATTTAAGAAATAAAATTTAAAATGAGGAAAAATTTCCTCAGTATGTATATCAACACTGTCTTATAAAGGTTTTTTTCTTTGGTTAAAAATGTTATATTGTTTGTTTAATAAATTTATTGTGTTAATTTTAAATCTAAAAATACTTTTGTTTTGGAGGAGAATTGCCACTTTTAATTCTATTTGTCACATCATTCTATAATTCAAGGTCATACTGTCTGCAAGTATTAAAAAAAATTGATACAATTTGATCAGTAGTATCATATCCAATGTAGTACATTTTGATTTCCTATTTTTTGAGGAGACTGCGCAAGTCAGCTTTCTGTCCTTCAGAAGGGACATTAAGCAGTTGGCCCCCTTAGTGCTCCTTGTAAAGAGTAGGCTAATGCCAGAACCAGGTTTCCCTCCTCCCTTGTGTGTGTGTTTGGAGTGGAAGAAGTAATGGCTATAATAATCCAAGAGATTGATTAGCCAAAAATTCTATACAAACAAATTGATTGCCTATACATTACTTTCTGCTATATGAACATTCACAAAATATCTCTGTTGAATTTCAACTAAGATACTATTTTATATGTAGCCTTAACTTGGAGAAATAATGATTCTTATATTTTGATAGCATGTTGATTTTTTATCTTCTTATTTCACAGCTTCTTTTTGAAAGCCCTGGAAAGGTGTCTAAATCATCCTGAAGAACTAGGGCCATTGTTTAAGCGTTATGAGAGGAAACTCCATATGTATGTGGTTTACTGCCAGAACAAGCCTAAATCAGAATACATTGTGTCTGAATACATGGATACATACTTTGAGGTTGGTATTTTATAATTAAATACTCTCATTAATGGGTAATAATAAATTAATATTTTTGCTATTTTGGCTTGAATTAAGGAAAAAATATTTAAATGATGTATGTGGTCAATTCTTCGCATGTGACTACTGGAAGGCCTATTGGATACATGCATTCTTCATATTTTCATTACTAGTAATGACATTTTTCAAATGAATGTGTCACGATACTATTTTGAGTTGTAGAATTGATTTTAAATAGGCATCTAGGAAAGAATTTCTGAAATTTTTATTCCATGTTTATGTAGGCACGTTTTTCAGCCACCACATGAATGTAATGGTTCTTGATATCTATTTCCAGGAGATGCGAATTAAGTTAGGTCATAAACTTCAATTGTGTGATTTGTTGATAAAACCTGTGCAACGGATAATGAAATATCAGCTTTTGCTGAGGGACATATGCAAGTACACAGAGCGGGCACAGTTGAAGCAGGAGTTGGAATCTTTAATGCAGGCTTCACGAGTGATGCAAGTTGTACCCAAAGCAGCCAATGATATGATGGATGTTGGTCGCCTTCAAGGATTTGATGTAAGTTGTGGAATTGTTAAATTTAGGGAAATTATCTGTAAAGATTCCTTTTTAGTCAAAATCTTGATTAATATGCAATTGGGAAATTTTATTATTTAATTATTCCTTCATCTGATACTCATAATGGTGGGGTAATGCTGCTTCTTGTCAGTATTATTTAGATAAGAAGTTTATGGAGCACTAATTTCTTCTTTCTATAAATTACATGTAGCATTTATTTTACTTTCCTGGATATTTATAAATTTTCAATTTTAGAATAATTAGGAATTTCAAAATCAAATTGGTACGAGAGGAAAATTATCATGGAGCAATCATTTGCTTGGTGATATTTCGCACAATGAGGTTTCAAGATCATAATGCTCTAACATATGACCCTCCCCTTTGTATTTATGAAATGGATAATTTGTCACTGTGACCATAGGTCTTTCCTCCTTTTATTTGCAATTAACCCGAAAAGAAGATGACTTCAAATTTAAGAGGACCACAATATGAAACAAGATCTATTCTGAAAAAAACTTTGTGGTACCAATTTTAAAAATAACATTTGGTGGTAACTTTAAGCCATCTGCTAACAACGCCAACATTACAGTAATGCATATTTTTTCATTCCTCAAAGTTTTTATAATGACGTTTTTGCACCTTTTTCATTAATTGGGTGGCATGTCGAAATAAATAGATGTCTCGTCTGTATTACCCATTGGGATCAGAAGGTAATTGTGAATTTTCCACAATGCAATTACATAGATGCTTTTGGAAAGCAGTAAGTTCGTCTGTGTAGTCAGAAGGTAAACATTGGCAAAGAAACGTTCGTCGTAGGTAAATATCATTATGATGCATCATTTGTATGCACCAACTATTACAGCCTTGAATTCTTGCCATGGGATGTTTAGTGATCGTGCTATTTCATGAGCTTTAAGTTAAATGATTTCCCACAACACTGATTTTCTATCTCTTCTTTGAGTATGCACAAGTTTTACAGTTTCTTCTTCTAATTCATAAAATTAAAAATATTAAAATTTAACAAGATTCAAAATCTGTGCATTAGTAGTTGTTTTATGGCTTATTTTCCAGAGGTCTTTCTTCATTTTCTTGCCTTCATTTATTTGTACTGTGCAAATTGTGAATCACCTTGTATAATTATTTTATTTCTATGATATAAATAATTCACCATGTTGAAGAAAATATGTAATGTTTATACAAATTATCTGGCTTCAAAATCTGAATGTATGGTTCAAGGACCTTTTGTCTGATACTTGTTAGCCTATCATATCATTGTTCCTGTGGGATTTTAAAATACACACCTTTTTGAACATTGCTAATATGTAATTGGTTCCAGAAAACTGACATGAAATGCAAATTTGCGAAGTGCAAGTCCTATTTTCCCATAAGATGCAATGTAATAATGGGAGTACAGTGTCCAGTCAACCTAAAAATTGTACTTTTTTGTCATAAATAATGCAGTTTAACAGAAAATAAAAGAAAATGCAACAGCAAATGAAAACGTAGCATCATAAAGTGAAAAAAATTCTTTTAATTATTTTCAAAGTGCATAATAACAAATGAAAACCCAGCATTACAAATTGATTACACTTCTTTCAGCACTTTAATTTAAATTGATGAACTACTGAAATGGGATGTTGAGTATGTGATGCACAAATGTTTTCTCAGATTCTGCAACAAACATTTCCAAGCCACCATAAAAAACACTAGCATTAACAAGATGGAAAAGTATACTCCATAAATGGAATACACAGATTTCAAAGGTGTTCTTTATAGGAAATATGTACAAAACGGTATCGAAAGATAGGGCGGTTCTTGAGTTTTAATCTCCGAAACTATAACTCGTAATTATGTGGTCTCGTGGATTCTACTGTGGTAAATTTAATCCTCTATCTGAATAAATTTTTAAGTCTATGTATATCTTACAGATCATATAAAAGCTAGGGAGAGAAATGTATGGTATTTAATTGTTGCTTGACAGATGCCATTTAATGAGGTATGAGTTTAAGTTTATTAAAGTAATTATGTAAAGTGGTAGTTCTAATTGACGGATGCAGTTCAAAATCACAATTGGGCGATAAATTTGTTCTGCTACCATCGCTTCCCTGGTAAAGAACTCCTAAAAAGTGGTAACATTTCTTTTAATTGTTCAAAATATGCCACAAAAAGTAAAAAACGAAGAATTAAATTGGTAACATTTCTTTTAGTAATAGCGTTCAAAATATGCAGCAGAAAATCTTATGTTACAAGATGATGGCAGTTCTTATATTTACATTAAAAATTTGTAATAAAAAATGAAAACCTAACAAAACAAAAGAACATTTCCTTAAATTACATTCAAAATACAAAGATAATAGCAAATGAAAACCTTTACATTCCAAAATGATGGCATTTCTTTAAATTTTAAACAAGTTTCATCATCGAAAATAGCTGTGTTGGAAGCTCCAACTTAGCTACAAAATAATTAAGTCGAGAGTTATCATGTCTGTTTACTTCAAAAACTGCTAATAATGAGCCTTATAAATATAATGTAGTGGGTACCAAAGTTTAAACTGAACTTCAAAACATAAAAGTAGAGGGGGTTTACACTTGTTGGCATCGTAAATGCATGATGCAAAATTCAAATAATCAGCACGAAACAGAAGTAATGGTCATAAAAAAATTTGTTGTAAAGTGCAAATTTGCGAACTGCAAGCATGTGAAGTTCAAAAAGGTTGTGTACAGTAATTCTCATAAACATTGTTATTAACATGTATGTGCAAGCTGTAAATCTGAACCTGTAATAATTTGATTTTGAATGAGATAGTGTGCTGTGTATTTTGCTCATTATAGCATAGTTTTTCGTAATTCTTATGTTAGCCAGAAGGTTTTTTTCTTGATGTCTTCTAAAATATATTTAAAAATGTTTTCATTAATTTCCAATAATTTAGGATTTTTTTGCTTTTATTTAAATTCAGTGAACAATTGGTGTGAGACCTGCAAATAAGATTTGCAGCAAATGTTAACTGGGTCTTATTGTTTTTATTTTCCTGGCATTTTTACCCACTGCATGAGTTGTACAATGCCATTTTTGAAAAGTTCTCTTTTAGGGGGCATGACATATTTGAAATTACTGGCATGTTCATCTTTCAAATATTTTTAAATGTACTAGCTTTAATCTGGTTTTTTATCATTTCATTCTAACATTTGAAAATAATTTTCTTCTCCATCAAGAAGAACCATGTTTCAATGAAACACTTAAGAGCATGGTATTTGAGTTAATGATATTTTGCAGTATTTGAAGCATGGGAGAAGCACGATAGCATAAATTGATATTTGCTTAATAATTTAATTATTTGAATTAATTTTTCTTATAGGGTAAAATCACAGCTCAAGGGAAACTGCTTCTTCATGGCCCACTTACTTGTTATGAGGGTTCATCTACAACTAACTTTAAAGGAAAAGAACTTCAAGTATTTTTATTTGAGCAAAACATTATCTTCAGCGAGGCTGTGGGAAAGAAAACTCAATTTATTAATCCTGTGTATATCTACAAAGCTCACATTCAGGTAAGAAATTCTTTCATTCTTTCCTTAAGTTGATTATAAAATCTTGGTATCTAATGAATAACCAGGTATCGCATTTGTATGTTTGGTTTGTGATAAGTACCACTTTTTCTTCTTCTATCTTCTAAAAATGAATATATAAATACAGTGGACGCCGCTTATTGTAACCACGGATGATGTTATCATTCATGTGAAGTTATCACTTTTATGAAGTCCCGATCAGACGTATACCAATGCATAGAAAAAACTATGTTTATTGTAATGAGCGCTTTGGTTTTTGTTATCGCTTTTTTGCCTTATCATGGCCTTGATGCATGTTCAGTGGAAGTGATTACGTAACATCCCGGTTTGTTCTTGAGTTCCAGCACGTTGTGTGTCTAGTTACTACTGTTGTTTCATGCAGTTCGTATGGTTATCGGTGTCGAAACGTAACGATCTAACCCTTAAAGAAAAACGTGCCATTTTAGAACGCTATGATAAATTACCAAAAATGAGGTAATGTAATGTGGCAGTGCAGTTAAAAATTTCGCAACCTCTTTTGTGTACAATTTTAAAAAATCGATGTTATTGAGAGGGCAGTAAAAATGAAAACTTAAACTGTAAGAGAAATCGTAATGGAAAAGATGATCAGGTGGAATTAGCATTAAAACTTTGGTTTACTAATGTTCGCATATCTGGTAAATGTGTACATTTCCCAGTTAATATGCACATTTACCACCAAGTTTGGTAAATGTAAGTATAACATACTTTTACCAATTGGATTGGGAAAATGTACACATTTAAGATTTTCCAGTTTTTAACAATGGGAAATATCAGCTTCTATGGCAATGAGTCCACTGCTTTTAAATGGGTATTAATTTTCTCTGCAGTTCTTTCCTTGCTTGTTTTAATGCTTAATTTGCCATTTAAGGAAGTTGGTTGGTTATAAAATAATGTACATCTTCTCAGACTGAGTAACATGCACATAAAAGGGAAAATTTTACTGCTATGTTTAGTAGTTAATTTTTTTTTAGAATCTAGAAGAAATCTAACTTACTTTTCTCCAAAGGTACCTATAAAAATAAATTTGTTGATTGAAAGTTCCATTAAGAGTGTGATAAGGGAGTTATTCTAAACAAAAATTGTTCCTAAATAAAATTAAAATGTAATATGTATTTGCACCATAAAAATACCAGCACAGTTGCTCATTAAATTGCTTTTGCAGTAACTTTAACAAAACATTTTTCGTATCATTCCAATCAGCAGATATTTTAATCCAGCGTATAAAACTACTCTTTCAATAATATATTTTTTAAGTTGTGTAGCTTTTATTTTTGTACTCCATGAGAATTCAAATCTTAATCTATTTTTTTTTTGCTCTTTACAGGTGAATAAAATGAGCCTGGAGGAAGCCTGTGATGATGGAGAATCCTACAAATTTGTGATTCGGTCGACAGACCCACGCAAACCCAGCACGATGTTTGTGTGTCAGGGAATGTCGAAGGAAAGTAGGGATGAGTGGGTTGCTACCATACGCAATATTCTTCAAACTCAGAAGGATTTCCTCAAGGCTATCCAATCTCCCATTGCTTATCAGAAAGAACTTACAAAAGAAGTGTGATAAAATTTCCTTTCTCTATTTCTCGAAGCTAACGTTTCAAAGCGCTTCTTGATCCAGCTTACACACAGCTTCTGATATTCGGTTCCTCTAGAAATGGACCATTTACTCAATGGTCCATGAATATTCAGTATTTTCCCAAGGCTGTATGTTGCGGCATCTGTCTCCATTATTCCCTTAAAAGGGTATAGTCTGCCATGGTTTTACTCATTAAGCTCATGGATAGTTTTGGCCTTAAAAATGAGGTTAATCCATTCCAGCTGCCATGAAGCTTAGAGTATGCGATATAGGTAGTATTGGAAGGTCATTGAACATGAAGATGGAAGCTTGTCAACAATAAAAAAACCTTTTATGCGGGAATCAATGTGAATTAAGGGAAGAAATATTGTAACATCAATCCAAGGAGGTGTAACCAGTTTGTGTTTGCCAAAAATTTTGGTCAGCATTGGCTGCATAAGATCTGACAGCAGTGCATACTCAATTGGAATATCGTGTAAAGTGGTCAATCAGTGCCACATCTTAATTATGGGTTGCTTCTACCTAGCAAAGCTAGTGTGACATGACTCACCCATGATGCAACCTTTTAGGTCTATCTATCAAGAAATACAGTTCTTGACTAAAGGACTGAAACTGTTGGACAACCATTAAAAAAATCTTGGAATTAAGTACTAATCTTTTTTTCAAATGAAAATAGAGCCAAATAGACCTTGAGCTCTTTGCAGCCTTGCTTCACAGCCTGCTCAACATTTGTAGTGCTCATTGGAAAAAATCCATAGTCTTTGTAAGCTTTTGGCTGTTTTTGAAGTCTTCATCTCAGAAAACTGTTGTAAAGTTTTCTCGTTTGTGGGCCAGTAACCTTTGCTGCCAGAATCCAGAAGTTTTGTGTTAAAAGTGCTGCTTTCATAATAATGAAAGGTTGCCTTGGTGGTGTTTTGAGGGAGGAAACCGGACCCATTTTTAGGCTTACAGTCTGTGTGCCATGTCCCAAGAGTGTGGTTTGATGTTGGCTTGTGTGCGCTTTCAACACAGTTGATGGCAAATGCAATGAGAAAATGCATCGTTTATTGGCACAGCTTTGTTTTGTCTCTAATACGAGACACTGTTATTTGGAATAATAAATTATTAGACTCAGCCAGGGGGTCTTCTTGTTGCCCTGGCGAAATGTATATATACCCTTTGACAAATGAATTATGTCAATTCAGTGACTTTTTAACTTTTTATTATTGCCTGTTGTCATTGTTTCATACTCTGGACTACATGAGGAAGGATTTGCGAAGTCTTGTACAAATGCAAAATTGTAATTATTTGGAAAGAATCGGCAATTAGTTGAGAAAATGACTAGGTACCAGGGTTTATGCTTGTCTTAAATTCTTCACATTTTACTTTCTGAGTAAATGGTACCGGTGAAAAATGAACGATTTTATATGCTTGAACTGTTATTTGAAATTATATCAGCACTATTCAAATGGTTACTGTTCCTCAAATCAGCATTAATATTTAGTTTAATTGTCAAATATAAGTTTAAGCCATTTTGTCTTTCATGAGTGACAATATCTTAACTAGATAGCTTTACTTTATTTCACCAGTCATTGCGTTTGTGTGCCAGTTTTTACTTATTTCGTAAAATCATTTTACCTTTTGCATTCCTTTTAGAATAACTTAAATTCTGAATTAATGCAAGACATCTCGTAGCAACATCATAAATGCATGAAGAATGACAAATATCTTTTTGATGATTGACACTCAATTCATATTTAATGTTATTATTTTATACGACGCTGCACTGGACAATGTACGAGCAGCACAATTTACTTTCGTTTCCTTGAAAAAGTAGTATTGACACTGCAGATTTTATTTGATGTGATGTTTCTGGATTGGTTCTTTCATCTGAAATGCAACTAGAGAGCTACCAAAAATAAATTCATTGTTTTAGCTCAACTTTGCATAGTGACTGCATTTTATTTGCATGCTAATGCATATTTCATTTAGTACAAAGAGCAAATGCTCTCATTCATGCCTTCAAGAAGCAAACACCGATCTTGTTTGTCATTACGTATGTATATTCAAACACTTGTGAATCATTTGGAAATGTTTGATAAGGACTTGATTGCTATGCAAGGAAAATTGGAACATCTGAGACGATCTTTTCTATTTGTTAAAAACATTGTTGGCCAAAGAAAGATGGAGTTGTATTTTGTGGCTGCTGTGATTATGTTGATATCTAAGCCATCTGGAAAGAAGGATGTAATCCAGAATATGATTATCACCTTATCTTGCTGAACACTTTTCTCTCTTGTGAAAAGTTCATAAAAATTTTCCCCATTGTATAAAAAAATTGTGATCCTTTATGGACATGGCTTGACATGAAACAGAAAATCAATACTCTGCAGACCTAGTCCGTGTGTTATAAAAGACACATATGTGTTGTACATAAGTATGTATGTTTGTACATAAAATAAAGGAAAATTTTTGAATAGAATAAACTACTGATTTTCTATCTTATGATATTTATGTAGAATTTATTACCCACAACCCAATTTTGTATGAAATGTTACATTAAATTGGACAGCAATGAGTTGAAATATCAATTGCAGATGCAGGATTATTCCTGAAAATGAAATGCCATAGTTCACATTTTGGATAGACAGAAATAGCCGTGTTTTAAGTATGGTATTGACACTTAATTTTCCACAGTTTTTCATCGATATTTTAATTTGAAAATAAAAAGGGAGGAAATGCAAAAAATTTTCCATCCAAGCAAAAAAAATTTATTTATTAAGACTAGTACAATTTGGGATAAAGAAGAGAACATTCATTACTTGACATGATGATATATGTACTAGCTTTATTTTGAGCCTACTTTCCAGAATGGAAATTAGCTTATAGTTTCTTCGTTGTGTCTGTCTGTCACCACTCTATTGACTTTTGAACCAGTGGAATGATTTTCATGATACCCATTCCCCACTTAATGCTGTCCCAATTAACGCTGTTCCGCATTAACACTGAAAATAATTTAATACCTTTTTCCGAATTTCACTCATGCGTTCCACATTAACGCTCTTTAAAATTTCTGGTGTAATTTACAAAGTCCACTGTGCAGCACCTCTGCACATTTACAACAAGACGTCAGTATTTGCTGTTGCTTGATAGTTTTGTGTACACTTTTCTAGTTCAAAATATAGAGTGAACTTTGTTTAAATTATATTTTCCCTATAAATTAAAAGACCATGAGTGATAACTGGCGGTCAGAGGAGAAAAGGAGGAAAAACTTAACTCTCGAGGTTAAATTAGAGCGACAGCGACTAAAAGCTGGAGAGCGCCAACATTTTTTTTTTTATAGCCCCCTTCTTGATTGTTCAGTTTTAAAAAATGTAAAACCAAGATATTTGAATTCTTCCTTTATTTGGTCTCATTCTATGTTCCTTTATTTATCAAGCACATGTGATAATTCTTTTATAAATCGATATTTCTTTATCGAAATGTAGTAAGGTTTTGATATATGATTTTGTTTTTCTTATTGGTTGCTTTCTCTTAATTGAACAGAATCTTGAGTCATGATGCTTATGTTCCAATTTTTTTGTTAATAAAATTGTGTCTGTATAGTGACTATTGCCTCACCCTGTATATATAAGTAGATGCCTTCCTTCTTTTGTGCTCAATCCTAGGATTGGTTGGCAGCAGCTCTCCAAACTTCTCGATCTTCAGCCAGCCTCTTCAGTGCTGTGTAGGTGTGGCAGCCGGTATCCTCCATGATTTGGTTAATATATTCCATCCTCGGTCTGCCCCTAGCGTTCTTCCCCTCCACAGCACCTTCGAGGATCGTCCTAACCAGCCCCTCATGTCTTATGAGGTGCCCAACCCAGACGTCTCTTCTCCTCCGTACCGTATCCCACAGGCACGGCTTCTCCTCCTCAATCCTGTTCAGCACCTCTTTGTTGGTCACTCTGTCCACCCAGGAGATTTTTAACATTCTACGGTAGCACCACATTTCAAACGCCACTATCCTCTTCCTCTCTGCCTCCCCGATTGTCCAGGTCTCACTTCCATATAATAATACACTCCATACATAAGTTTTGACCAAATGTTTCCTGAGGTGCTTATTAATGCTGTTGGAGATGAAAAGGTTGCGCTTTTTGTTGAAGGCGGTCTTTGCGTGATTAATACGACTTATAATTTCTGTTTTTGACCTTCCGTCCGATGTTAACCTGCTTCCGAGATACGTGAAAGTCTCCACGTTCTCCAACCGTTCCCCGCCCAATGAGCAGTGCGCCTGCGTACCATGCCTGCTAACCACCAAGATCTTAGTTTTCACTTTGTTGATGTTCATGTTGTAGGTGTTGCTGAGTGTGGTCTCCAACTCTGCCAGGGTCGCTACCAGGTCTTGTTCATTCTCAGCCAGTACTGCAATGTCATCCGCAATACGTAGCATGTCAACTTTCTCCCCCTGAATACGAACTCCTCCTACTCCTTCAAGTTTCTCTCTCACCTCACCCAGCCCTCTCTGAATATAGCCATTGAATAGTACAGGTGAGAGAGAGCAACCCTGTCGCACTCCTTGCCTGATGTTACTCTCTTCCTGGTGTTCGCCGCACCTCACCACCGCTACCTCCTCTCTATACAGACTCTGCACCACTCTCCTGTCCTTGTACTTCACGCCCGCCTCCCTCAGTACCTTGAACAACTGCTGCCAGTCAACCCTATCGAATGCTTTTCTAGGTCTATGAAGGCAATAAACGTGTCTTGGTCTTTCCTTAATCGCTTTTCAATAATTAGGCGAAGTCCCAGAATTGCTTCACGTGTGCCCCTTCCTTTCCTGAACCCGAACTGGTCCTCCGTGAGCATCGCTTCTATCTTCCCCTCAATCCTCCGCAAAATTATAGTGGTTAGGATCTTAGATGCATGGGCCACTAAGCTGAGGGTTCTATACTGCTCGCATTTGATTGCAGACGCTTTCTTTGGCAGTGGGACAATGATAGACTTCTTAAAATCTGATGGAAGCTGCCCTGTATCATAAATTCTACTCACTAGATGGAACAATTCCTTTTGTACCTGAACGCCTGCAGCCTTGATGAGCTCTGCTGGTAGGTCGTCGGTACCAGGAGCCTTCCTATCTTTCAGCTGTTTAACTGCCTGATCGAACTCGTCATGCAAAATACAGTCCCCTCTCTCTTCTGGATCGACTTCATCTTCCTTTTCCAGTGTCTCTTTTCCATCAAACCCTCCTCCTCCATAAAGTTTTTCGAGGTACTGCTTCCATCTCTCAGCAATGTCTTTCTGCTCATACACCACCACTCCTTCTTCAGTTCGTATACCATTGCATCTTATCCTTCGGTTACCAAAAAACTGTTTAATTGTCTTGTAGGCTCTTTCCAGTTTGCCTTCCTTGGTCAGCTCATCCACTTCCTTACATCTTTCTTCTAAATATCGTTTCTTGGCTTTCCTTGCTTCTCTATTTATCTCATTCCTTAATGCTCGGTACTGCCTACTTCCTTCTTCAGAGGAATCCTTTTTTAGCTTTCTTCTTTTCTCTATTTTCTCAACAATGTCTTTGGTTATCCAATCTTTTCTGTTCTGTACTTTCTGTCTTCCTATCACTTCACTCACAGTTTCTAGCATAGTTTTCTTCAAAGTTTCCCATTGCTCCTCTACATTCTCTGTTTGATTTATCACGGCAGTGTTTGTTTTATCTTGATATGCTGACACTACCTCATGGTTTTTAAGTTTTTCTAAATCCCATTTTTGATTAGTTCTCTTTGGTAACTTTTTAAAGTAGATGCAGGTATCTTCTTATACTCTAATTCCTATTCCTTAATGTTCCTGCGTGATTTATTCAGCATGGGATCAACATATGATCCGTAAAATGCATTCTGTTCTTCATTTATATGCAAGTTTTTACTGTTCAATTTTAAATATAATTGCAGTGCAAATGACGACCAATTCTACGCTATGTAATATGATTAACAAAGAATACTTTGGTGTATTATTTATATAATACTACCTATTTTAATTTCCATTAATAGAATCTTGGGAACGAATTAAATCTTATAATTTCATTTCTTATGGAAGTATGTGTTCCGAATAGTGCTGTTTCAGTTAGAGCTCGATTTTCCTGGCACCAATTAAGAGCGTTAAACGGGGATAGATAGATAATCGTCTTTATTCGGGCGAAATTTAGACCATAAGGTCCATTCTTACATTGTGGGTGTACTTGGTGGAAATCTCTTACTAATGGGGCCAAGCTCCCAAGAATAGTTTTTGTTGTGAAGATTGAAAGTCCCAGGTTCGATTCCAGGAACTATCCTTCCCATTCGATTTACATGAGAAATATGAAATCCATCGTGTAGGGTAATTTTCTCTTGCACATTAAAATATCTTACAATTGTAATATTGGAGCTGGATTTGTACTATCTTATGGAAAGAAATGTAGATTCTAATTTTGATCATAGAATTTTGCTTATCAATCGTATTTCTTCGGATTTCAGGTAAATACTGGCATTTTTGCAGTTTTTATCACTCATTACAAGTGTGTTGCCATTGCGACTATTGTTGGGACTCTGATTTGGTATAGTCTAGTACATACAGGCCCTTCAAGAGGGGGCCATTTGGCCTGGGCCTCAAGCTTGAGGAGGCCTCAAATTTTGGCACTTGTTCCGGGGCGGATTTTTGCACAGGTGCATGAGGCGTAAGCTGGGAGCCTCATTGAAAAGAGAGCCTCTGCCAATGTCAGTTTTAGCCTAAAACCTTATGTTCCTCTTCCTTTTCGAAAAGCTGCATACGGGGCTTCCCCTCGCTCAAATTTTCTCTATTTATCTGCAGTCATATTTTTCGGCCATTATGATGCCCACTCCTAGGGCATTGCTTCAAAACAAAGGCATGCTAGTCTAACCATCTCCGATTTTCCTTGCGGGTGTTCTCTCAATTTATGATGGGACATGTATTCTGTTGTTTATCTACCTTCTTCCTTCATGTACCAGCCTTAAGGAGGAGTGTGGAAGGTGAGGAAGGAGGCTTCAATAAACGTATCGCTTGTCGTTAAGCAGCTCTCTGCCATATAATATCCTCCCCAAGAAGGTTTTAAGTTAGATTTTAAAGCATGCATTGGCCAAACCTATGACAATATCAAATATGGCTGACAAAGGTGTACAAGCAGTTCTGACTGAGCATTATTCAAACTTTTCTTCAGCTGTGGAAACCACACATTAAATCTACTAGATGTTGACTGCGCTTAATCATGCTATGAGGCAATTGCATACTTTGGAACTGTTCAGAAAATGTACACTTTTTTCAGAAACAGTCGTCAAAGGTGGGAAGTTCTGAAGCAGCATCTTTCTATTAGACTGCATGGTATTTCCAAAACTAGGTGGTCTGCAAGGATTGGTGGTGTTAAACCAATTCAGTAGCATATGAATTCAGTGAGAAAGGCTATAAATGAGCTCAAAGGTCTCAATCTCACAGCACAAGCTCGAGCTGAGCTTCAGTCTATTCAGAAATATATGTCCAAATTTGAATTTATTCTAATGTCAACTTTGTGGATGGAACTACTCACACTAATTCATCAAACTAGTCTAGTAATTGAGGCATGCGATGCTACTCTTGGTGTTCAGAGTGATAATATACCCAATGTAACCTGCTGTAACCATTCAGCAAATCCCGATCACCAAAGTTGATTACGTAATGTTTAAACGCTTCCTAATGGGAATTTTTAATACAGTAAGGGGCCTCAAAATCTGGGAGTAGTTCACTAGTAGTATAAGTAATCAATATATATGATGAGGATTCAATTTTACAGTTTAAATTTGTATTCATTTTCATTTAATTTTCTTTAATAAATAACCAAATGTGAATGTCAAGAGTATGCTGTATTGTAAACTCTTTGACTGATCTTAATTCCTTACATTTAATAATTTGCAGGAGGGATTAAATTTTATTTGAGAATACCTAGCAATTGTAAAAGCATCCTTGGCATTGAGGAGGTGAGATTGTAACTTAAGCTGTAGGAGCCATTGAATTTTAGACAATGATACTTTAAAGGTTGCAATTTATCAAAATCCAGTTTGTCATTTTATCAGTTAATAACTTATTTTCATAAAGAGGCTTTTAGTACAGACACTAATCAATTCTGTGCTAATCAACCTGTAGAAAATTTTAATCTTTAAATAATTGGAGAATACAAACATCTGAACATTTTACATTTTAAAAAGTAATGAATTTACATTCGTTTAATTTAAAATAATTATGTGAAAAGGCATCATAAGTTCTGTTTGGATAATCTTGTTCATTTATTGGTTTACAAGTGCAAAAATCTGACCTCTCCTTATGTTATAACATTTTAAACTCTAATATAGACAGTCCAGAACTCTTGGCCTCTTTCGGTTTACGAGTACCCTCTAGAACAACACGCTCTATGGATTTACTCCACATTCCAACCACAAGGTTATCTATTATTAGGCGCTCTCTTTTTTTCTGTCTTCCTACCCTATTTAATTATCTACCTTCCCACATAGATCCGTTTATCCTTTCCTGTAAATCATTTATCAAAGGTTCTAGAGCTCATTTACCTCATTCTCACCTCTAATTTCTTTGTGCTCTATCCGCAGTGTTATTTTCCCTTTTCTCTTTCGTGTTGTATTCTTATTATTATTATTATTCTCTGTTTTTTTCCTGTTTTTTATTCGCTTTTATTTATACTCATGATGTTATATATTTCACTCTAAAATGTCGAATGCTGTATGTGAAATTTTTAATTAAATAAATAAATAAATTAGGCTCATAATCCAAAGTTGTTATCTCTGCTTCAAACAGGGAGCAAAAAATACACAATAATATTGTATGATGCATGCTCTTTAGGCATAAAACTGAAATCTTATGTGTTAAGTTATGAGGATCATAACTTTTCTAGCTCAATATGAACAGATCAAGCTGCAGGACAGTGCTTGTAAAGACATATCATTATGAGTTACAGTATGTTTTCAGTTGGTTTTCAACGGAATGTAATGGATTTTATCAGGAGCACTGATCTGGGATTAAATCACTCATGAATGTAGGGAAAGCACTGAAAGTTTTATGAATGAATGATCAACACTTTCATTGCTATAATTAAACATAGTAGCTGACTGCATTGTCTTGAAAACTAGGTAAATATTATGCAAGTCCAAGAATGTATCCAGGCTAATACCATTAGGACAGCCCATAGCCTGAGTATGTGACATTGAAGAGGTTAATGTTTGTAGGAAGCCTTCATCTTCATACTACCATGTTACGTTTTGGTATGAACAATTTAAGTGGGGAAGTGAATCAATTGAAGATGTTCATGTTTCTTGGCAAAATTTTTTGAGACCATGATCATGGAAAATTTGTCCTCAGATTCTCAGTTACTGCTCATGAACTAGAAATTTCAGAGAGAATGATAATTTGCATAATTTATGAAAAATGAATGTCAGAAGTAGTTTCTCTAATGGTACCCAGAATGATGCCTCTTGCTTGATAAGAAAATTAGCCAGAAAGTTGAAGTTGTTGGATTATGGTGCATTGAAGGGAGATTGCATTAAAAGTGATGGGAATGAATCCATATTTATATGTTCAGGTAACTAACTCATTGATTGGATATTTCGTAATCAAAAGATCTTGAACTGATTCAACTGCCTAATGATTACTTTCATCCATCCATTCATTAAACTAAAAATATGCTGAATACCCATTGTGAGCAGGAATTTAAAAGACAAGCTGTACATTTATGGGAACTCAGGATTCTTTTCTGAATTATATACCTACTGATTGAAAAATCAAAGTTTTTCATATGCTAACTTTTCCTCAAACTTTTTACATGATACATACCTTGCTTTGCAGAAAGGCTTTCAAATTATTCAATCGATTCAAGTATTTAGAATCATCAATTACAACATTTTGTTAATATGAATTACAGGGGATTTTTTTGTCTACTCACTGTGGAATACTTTTTAATTCCATCCACTTAAAAACTTTATAATCTTAGAATTGAGTGGTCCATAGTTGTAGATATATTTTGTAATTTGATATTTTTATTCCTATTTAATATAACACATGTTACTCGTGGGATTCTAGTATATGTTAAATAAATTATCTTTCTCAAGCATTCTCATAAATTTTTATACAATGCATTCATTGAGAAGGTCAACATCTTTATTTAATACTGCTTTGACACTTATTGGGAAAAAATGTCCTTATTCTGTTAATCAATGATTGACTAACCACATTTAATGTCCTCATCATTTCAGTTACTGAATTTTTCTCACTTTCTATGCACAGTAAACTCCGGCACCCCTCGGGACCGGAGTAGTACCGGAATAACGAGATTACCGGATCAGCGAGAGGCAAAATTTATAGTATATGTTCAAGGAGATAACACACCCTCAAATTCTACGTAAATTATTTATAAATAACAAAAAATGACCATGAACATTTAAATCCGGTGCGTGATAAATGTGCGAGGGAATTACACGCTGCATACAGACACGTACGTATGAATTTAGGTGTTATTATATCAGGTTTCATTCCCATGTATGTATGTATGTATGTATGCCCAGTCAATTCGCCTCTCTTACAGCACAAATGGGTATCTCAGAGGTAGTGCAATGAATAACCGGGGAGGGAGGAGGGAAACCCGGTGCCGGCATTTGCCTGCTCTTACGAAGAACACCAGGGGGGCCAACAGCTTAACGTCCCTTCCGAAGGACGGAACAGCTGAATTTGCGCGGTCTCCTCAAACTACGCAAACAGGGGGCCGTGTGACCTTGAGAAAAATCCTACTCGCGCAGGATTCGTACCCGATGACTTTTTCAAGCATCGGGCGAGTAGCAGCCAGCGTCCTAACCACTACACCACCGGCACCCTTTCATTCCCAGGTTCATCATTTATTAGGTACTTATCTGAATTTTCGAACCATAGCGGGATGCTTCTGTAGAAATAGCAAATGCGGCGACTGAAGATTTATGGAGAAATAACGCTATAATAACGTAAGATACGTGCTTTGTTACTCTTCCATAGTACTTTTTGAATAACATTAACTTCGTTCATTCAAATATTTCGTATGCTTTTAAGTTCGTTTGTGTTTTGTCTCTCTTGATCTTCCTTCAGACAGACTTAGCTAACTCCTTGAGGTAGCTTAACTCACGGTCGTATAGTTAACGTTAATTCTACGCGGGAATAGGAGTCCGCATTCACTAATTTGTTTTGTGAAGGAACAGAAGCAGTTTTGATAGTGCGTTGTCGAAAACTACCAGGCTCTGTGGCTTTCATTTGAAACAGGTTATTGGAGACAGCTATTATTCTTCGTGAACTAGAAATAATTAACAAAGTTAATGTAAATATTGGTCAGCCCCTATTATTTAAAGTTCACGGTTCCAAAGTTTCACAAAAACCGACACGTAATTCAACCTTCTCGGCAAAAGAAATCTTTCTTTAATTTACATTACCATTTCCATCGAAGTAAATGCAGTTACCCATTTTTGTTTACATTGCCACATTACACTGCGTCGTCATAATTTAACAGAATTTGTTTACTTAAACTTCTAAACACAAACTGCAAATAACAACTTAGCGCAAACGTCATGGATGTCGTCGTAACACAAAACACACCAAATACAAACAAGAAATAAAATAAAACACAAAAATATATAAAATAAAAATACAAAATAAGAACAAAATTGGGTGGATAATACAATCAAACATTACACTTTTCGTGGATGCTCCTTATCGTAATAAATCTAATTTCCCTCTTCGTGAGTACTGATACACTTTATATACGATTTCTCTTGCTTGTTTGTGCAAAACCTTTGCGTTTACTTCATTGGCCCTCCATTTTAGAACACCACAAGACGGTACTATTTAAATCTCAATCGTAAAAAACGCAAATAAACACGAAAATCACGCCGCAAATGTACGACAACGCACCCCAAAAGCCGCTGTAAATAACTGACGCTGATTGGCCAAGTGAAGGAGTGGGAGAAACCACGTGCCAATCCTGACCTGCGCATCCACTTGACACCCGCCTTCGTTCGTGCTCCATACTATAGTCGTCTACGCTGTGGTTCTCAACGATTAGTTAAATGTAAATTTTAAACTATTAGTTTAATTTTTCCATTACGTAAAAGAAATTTACATGGCCTTCAAACTTGGTTCAATGCCCTCAGTTCTCATCCAACGCGACAGTATTTCCATCTTGTGGCGAAATGTTGAACTTTGCAATGTCGTTACAAAAAGTGCCGTAATAACGAGAGTGCCGGATCAACGGGTGCCGGATTATCGAGAGTTTACTGCACCTTACATTTTAAGGAAACACATGAACCAATGATTGCAAAAATAATAAGTATGCTTCATTTAATGAATTTCTAAAAAACGTTTCTAAAATAGGGAGTGTTTTTCAAGTGAATGAAAATAAGATTTTTAATGGCTCATACATTTTCCGAGTTCTTTCAATGACAGGAAAAATGGGCAACCACCTCGTTCTTGAATGTTTTCAAAGTTGACTATAATCCACAGAAACAGCAGCATTTTTTCAAGCTTTCTGTTCTAACAATGATACTGGAAAATGATTATAGATTTTGAGCAAAATTGTTTAATATCTATTGGCCAGGAATCAATTGCATATTTAACCCAATTATTTAAGATGTGGGCAGGACATCCAATCCAATTAACTGCCCAAAGTTCTGCTGACAAGTTTTGCAAAGACATTTTTTGAGCCTTTTTGTTTACACTGCCAAAATTGGTTTTGCAGTTGTCCACTCCAAACGCAATACATTTTTCTGACCAACTATAATGTATTTAATATAAGCTGACTTATAGTCTCTGCTGATCCACTTGAACCAGATTTCAATTCAACTAGCTTATCTGAGAGTCCTTCAATAAGATGATCAAAATGCTGTATGATTATTGGAAAAAGTTTTGTTGATAATTATTACTACTATCAGTAGAGACCCCAAAGTACTAAACCTCATGCTTAACTTTACTTTTTATTAATTGTAGCGAATATGGCGCTACTTAGTTGACAATTGCTTGTCTTAGTTCTGGTTGATGAAATTTGAATGGCTGTCTTAGAATTGGCAAATAATTGTGCATGTAGCTTATTTGTGCAATCCACTGAACTGAAGTGATGGCAAATTGTATGAAAGCTTCAAGTTGCTTCACAAGCAGAAATAATTTCAGCATCCTTGCTGTTTTTAATGACAACATAGTTTATAATTCTTCCCGATGTATTTTCATATATGCTATTTTTCTTATGGTTGGCTGAATTCAATTGCTGCTTCCTCCAAATCTAATTTTCCCTTCACTGCTAAAGATATTGTTTTATGACAAGTGTGCTTCATGTTCATTTTTGGCACTTTTAAAGATTTTATACATTCTTTCCAGATCCTCATGAAATTTTAATTTTCAATTAGAGTGAGGCATTTCAGCAAGTATTAATCTGAAAAATATTTATATGGTAAATTAAAAGATGAGATTCACCATAGTTCAAGAAAATATTTAAAAAACTAAAATTCATGGTAAGGTTAATCATCACAAGTGGTTTCACGAAATTTATTTGTGGAAACATGTTTAACAATGATGGTTTTGATATTAAAAATATCGTGGATTTCACAAATTATGTTTTTATTCTCTCCAAAAATCTTGAATTTAATAAAATAAATAAATAAATAAACTTTAGAACAATTTTTGTGGGGATTCATTCGTAAATGCCTGACATCATGAGATAACCAACCAAATGAAATATGTATATCCAAACCATATATATATATATATATATAGATATGCCTGTATAAAAACTTGACTCAGAAGTTGGCAATGCTAACAAAATAGTTAACTGAATTCACGTTAAACTAATGCTAAGCTGAAATAAATTATCAACTCTGAATAAATATATAAAGAAATTGTGCAATAATGTACCATCAATAGGTTGAACCTAAAATACTACTAAAGGAAAACCTCCTACTTAAATTTAAGGATCCTTCTGATAATTCTCTTTAAAAAATTTTGAGACTCGCCAATCTCTTTAGCCATCATTTCATAATAGATAGTCCACAGGCGAGGAATTGCTCGTGCCAAAATTAATGCTAGTAACTATGTATATCTCCTTAAAAGTTGAACATAACCATTTCAACTTTCTCCAATGCATTCAATGACACTGACACACAAACGTATACTGACATGAGTGTTTGGCAGATTTGGCCAATCACAGGTGAGGAATTATTTCCGTGGCAAACTAATGCTGAAATGGAAAAACTGCCTGTGGGCCATGTGTGACCCCTGAGGGCATTTTATGTAGCTCGTACAGCTATGATGGTAAAGTTATCCATAAAATTTCATTCACAAGTTTTTCTGGTGAAATTGCAATGCTGGAACCTTTATTTTTGAAATGTTAACTCTAAAACCCTAATTTACGCCTGACTTTTACTTATATGAAACCTCAAAAGTACTAGGTAGCTTCAGATTTAAAGTCTAATCCAGCCCACCGAAACATTAGAAACTTTCGATGCGCCCTGCCCAAGTATTCGTAACTAGGTAACAGAAAATACTTGCAATAAAAAAGTGTTAACTTAATCTTTTGTCATGTCAACAAAAAAAAAGAATTGAAAATTTTACACTTTTCTCAGTTTGAGGGCACAAATTAAAGTTTCCATGTTTTATCTTAATTGAATTATATTAATTTTTGATCAATCAGTAAGGAGCCCCCTGACACTCCTCTGTATTATATATGCCATAATTTTATGGTGGGGGTCCCACATTTTTTTGCAGCAGGCACCTATATTTTCCATAACAGTAATGTGATTAATTCATATTTTTTCAAAGTGTGCTATTTTTAAATGAATTACTACAACAATTTTTCCCCAGCGACTTCCATGTTTATCCTAAAGGCAATATAGGCATTGCAATATATATCATGCCATTTCTTATTAATCAAATGTATTAACACTGTAGAAATATTAAATATAATTTTTGATTCATATGAATGTATTTAGGAATCTATACAGATTTGAAAAGCACAACCAAAATTACTTAAACAGCTTAGAATTACAAATTAATAATGTAAAATAAAAACTTCTATGGCTCAGTTGGTTTCAACCAGGGCATTGAACCAGAACTGAACTGAAACAAACCATTATTTTAGCTGGAGTGAAACCGAACACGAACAGGAAAAAAAATATTTTTCTGAACCCGAAACAAAAAACCGTTATTTAATTCTTTCCATTTTTTTCGGTTCGCATAAACAGTGGGAGCAAAAGAGGGGTTGTTCCTTTTACTTTAATGTCTTTTTTGAAAGTCCCCCTTTTCAACACCGAGTAAGGCAAAGACTAATGGCTTTCTTGAGAATACATGCTCCTAAGCCTATGGAGAGTAGCATCTTTGTGATAATATCTGTTGGTTCAATGGTGGGATTTTCCATGGGCATCCCAATACATAGAGAGAGGGCCAAGGAAACATCCTGCTGAGGTTTCTCAGAACCCTGTTAAACCCCCTTAAACTGTCATCCGATTATTGTTATTTTTAGTGAAGTATTTTTCCGACTGCAAAAACGCACATTAGAAATTCCGCTTGAAAAAAGAGTTAATGATGCGCTGCAAGTCTAATTTTCTTTCTGTGTGAATGTGTGTGGGTGTGTTTTATTTCAAGAGGATATTTAGTACAGCGATGTAAATTGTTTTGTCTCCATTTCCCATGGAAAAATGTAAAGGTCTTTGTCCTGACACACAGACTATTTTGGATATTATTTTAAAATATCTATGATATTAGTGCGACAATTGCATGACCATAAAGATAAAAGATTGTAGATTAATTTTCTTATCATCAAATTTTATTTCTCAATTTCTTCAAAGATTCACATTTTTATTAATTTTATCATATTAGGTCCTTGATAACCAATATAGTTGGATTCTATTGCTGTCATCATTCTCCTGCTTAATATGCATACATTTAAAAAACCAACTACATTTTCTAATTGTCTTTGATGAATCTCCCCAAGTTGTGAAGGAGGACAGAATAAATACGGAAAGGCGGGAGAGTGCAATTGAGAAAAAGTATACAGTAGAATGAGAATATAATATGCTATTCAATTATAAGCTCAGGCATAATAAATGCAGTTGTTGTATTTTAACTTCATTGAATTTCTCCTTCTTGGAAACGTTTGACATTTTGAATTTCAGCGGACATTTTGTCTATTATGTACAGAATATTGCAACAACTCGTTCAAAATGACGGCGATGGGAATCAATTTTAATATAGTATTTATCTATATAGGTTCATTTAATTCCTTACATAAATATGCATATACCCTTTCAAATCATCCCTTCTCACTCAATGCTTCCTCAATCACTCGTCTCCTTATCTTTTTCTCTACATCCCTCTTTCCTCTCAAGTCTCCCTCTACTGCTCTTCTTTGCTATCTCTTTCCCGTTGTTATTCCTACAGTCACATATCCATTCCTTCCTATAAATAAATACCAAATTGAAGGAGATTTTATTGATTGGATCGAATTTTGGTTGCTTAGAGTAAATGTCTCATTACTTGATGAGCAGATATTTTCAAAAGGGCCAGAAAAGTAAAGAAAACACACAGAACCATTTGATGCTCACTGGCATTATTTTTAGATAAGATAGTGAAGAGAATATAAGTGCCAATGTAAGTAACAATTTTTTTTGTAAATACAATTCTATTTGTTAGACTGAAATACAATGTAATAAATGACAATGTAAATATGAGAAAATTTAAAAATATAATTCTGCCACAAGAACATAAATATACATTCGATAATGAGGATCTTTATCATAGTAATGTAATTAACAGGCCAAACTTTAAAAATGTAATGCCTAAAACATTTCAGACATTTTCAACTAAATAGATATGCGGCGACAATGAAAAATAAATTTATAAAAAAATTTGACTTATTTTTAAGATAAAACTGAAAAAAATAAGGATTAACCTACATCCAGCAGCAGATGGCAGCCAAATACTGATAAAAGTATTTAAAAAAATACTCTTCATAGTTTATAATAAACTCCAGTAAATGATGTAACCAAGACCCATTGCATAAAATTTTTTGAGTAAATATAAAAGCATTTCATCTGAAAATAGTAGTTTTCAGTATTAATTAACCAATGATTGATTCAGACCTTTTTCAAATCAGCAATATGTGAATAACACCAGTGATAGATTCTTAAAAATTCAAAATATTCAAGTGGTTTATTCAACCATTTTGTCATACAACAGTATTGTATATTATTTATTCAATACTAAATTGAGCTAGAAAATTAATTTATTAACTTAATACGGAAATGGTTTCATGAATGGCAAGTTATTTTTAAAGTGCATGTTGAATGAAGATTCTTTATATACTGTACATAATGATTTCAAGTTTTGTTTTGGGTTAGCAGAATATGTTATCTTGGGCTGAAACTTGTCAATATTTTTATTTTAGAGCACTCTTACTTCATCTTCAATAAAAAATCACTAAAAGGATTACTTATAGAAAATTCATATTAACCTATCTTTTTCAAAGGCAAAGAAATCAAGAAATGCTAATGAATGATACAAAGCACATAGCTTACAAACTTTACTTCGCTAAAATTACAAAGCAGCAACTGCATGGGATATTTCCACAGCAAACTGATATATAACAATGTTATAAGCCAAATGGTGACATGAGAATTGTACTAAAACAGCAAAATTGATGAGTGCAGTCCCATAAATAATGGTTCAACATGAGATTCTAAATTGAACAGAAAAAATTTTCATTCTAATAACACCGGGAAGGAAGCTCTTAGAAATTATTAATTATATTTGATTTAATCCTTAGCATAATGAAATTGCCACCATACAAAATTATTTTCATTAAAAAAGTATTTAGTTAATAAAATTCAGCATCAGCTTTAATTCTGCAACATTTAAATTCATTGTAAACTATTTCATTCAATATTTTTTTCATTACTCTCTCTAAAACTTAAGGTTTTTTGAGCTATGAGTACCTTACCAAGATGAATCTTAAATATGATAGTAATGGATATGCAAAATTGTTTGACAATCCTTACAATTATCTCCAACATAAATACAAAGGTGCACATCATAGTTATTAGACTTGGTATTGCATAGAAATAGTTTATAAGCACCAGCAGTTTGAGATGACAGGAAGTGAAATAAATAAATATTAAATACCACTAATGGGAGGTGGAATTTTGAATAAATATAAATTACTGTTTATACTCTAAAATCAAATTAAAAGGTGACTATGCAAAACACTGAAATTAGAAAAGCACTTTCTAAACTTACAACAATACCATAAAATCAGCTTTCTATTATATTTGTTTGGCAGTGGCACCTTCCATTATACTATATTATGCAAGGTAAAAATTCAATTATTGAGCATTGAAAAAAGAGACCATTGAAGGCAAGATAAATTACTATGTAATTCATACAATTTCTATGTTTTATTAATTATTATATTTTTCTACAAATATTAAAGCTTAAAAAATATAAATAACAACGCCACGTGAAACCAATAGTTTACATCACATACTAAGGTATTCAGTTTTAAAGTATTTTGGGGACTCAAATAAATACTTCAATAACTTTTATAACATCAATACTTCTGACCTTGTTCGCTTACTTTTTCAAAAATTGTTCTCAGATGACTACTTCTACCAAATGGCATTAAAACTGCTAGAATATAGCAAGCCAAGCAGACTGCTACTCTTGGGGACAAACATTACTTTATTGGGAAAAACATTATTAATGTATTTTTAATTGATAAATACAAAGAAGTCAAAAGCAAAATTCTCCAAGATCTATAGTTAAATATTGATCATGTTTCTTATCTATATCCTGTTGGAAAACCCAAGAAATCTACACTTCTATGAATAAAATTATGAAACAACAAATATGCTCAAATATGTAGATAAGGCACATTCTGTAAAATGTTATGATTTTTATCTCAATAAGAATTTCCTGAGGCTTTTCTGTGGATATTCCAAGAAACCTATACAAAAATTTTATGAAACTTAGTTTCATGCAATTGTTGCAGCTACACCTGTTAATATTTAACTTAAACAATTTACTTGGATAACCAATTGTTAAAAATGCTTACAATGTTGATAAAATTTTTTGACAGTCATGATCACAATAAATACAAATGACACAAAACATAACAAAGAATTTCAAGGACTGATTTGATAATCATTTTTTGCATGCTCAAACAATAAATGTAGACAATGAACATAAATTTGACAGAGCAATTTATTAGTAAATTTCTTACAAAAAGTAAAAATGAGGAGACAAAAAAATGTAAATAAGAAAATACAGCTACACTTTTAGTCATAAGGTGTTAAATCTTATTAGTTTCTATGAAAAGATCGGGCAATTAAATAGCTGTTGGGCATGATAAATACACAGTAAATTATGAGAGATGCGTAAAACATTAAATGTGCACTTGTTGTATACAATCACATTGTAAAACAATAGTTCCCTTGAAAGCACCAAATACATGTTACACAGCGTGAACCAGTAGGGGAGCCAGCCATTTTGATAATGGGGAGATGAACTGTATCGGAGGATCACTTCCTCTTATACACTAACTTGGCATTTCAAGATAAAACGAGTGGTGCCAATTCAGCGTATGTAAAGGAGCAAAAAATTGGGGGACCTACACACCCCTAAACCACACCTGGCTCTGGTACTGGTGTGAACTCAGGAATGTTTACTCAACTACATTTCTCCGAGCCGTGAGCAGAATAAGTACAACCTGACTAACCTAACTAACTGCTTCATTTTTAGTCTCAGGCGCTGGAAAAGCCTGCTTAAACTTCTTCTTGGGCCTAGAATTCATGGAAAACATTTCTCTTAAATACGAATAACAACAACTCACTGGCAAAGAAATCATAATCAATATTTACAGAACAATTTCGTTAAAATTTTAAAATTAAAAATTCAAACAGAAATTATGACATAACATAAGACGTATTTGTACATTTATAATGGAAAGAAACCAAACTTACCTTCTATGATAATCAGTCATATGAGTGCTTAAGCTGTGCTTATTCTTTGCTTTGCGGCCGCACAGCGAACAATGAAATGGCCCTCTTCCTTGACCATGGATATTGTCAACATGTGACATTAAACTCTCCCGACGTTTGAATATCCTGCTGCAGGCAGTGCATTTATACATTTCTGACTCATCCGAAGGTTGAGACTGTTCCTCCTGGGTTGGCGGTTTTATACTCGGTAGTGGGGGTGGTATCCTTTCAATAACTGAAGGTTTTTCACTCATCATTGTTGCAGGAGATGCTTCTTTCACAGAACTTGGGCCTAATTTTTTTTGTATATTTATGAAATAATGTACAAAAATTAAACGAACTGCATGCAATAACAAGGTTACACCAAACATTAAAAAACACATTACTAGATATATAGTTTACTGTGAGACATCCTCAAGTATATAAATAATATACGTTATACAATATTTTATTCTACAAGAGAGTTTCCACAATTTCTCTATGAGAATTACAATAAATTACAAGTTGGTTTTTTACCAAACTGCACAACAAAGCAAAAAATTGGAGAGCAATCACATATTTTTCAAAATATAACCCTAGATACTGACCTACACTTGTAGCGGGAGTTATCATGGGACTATGATGAGATGAAGCCTTTAAAGATTTTAACGAATTATTTCCACTTTCTACAAATGATCTCTCGGCCACCACTTCAGGATTATGGTACTTCACCAACGGTATAGGAGGATAGCTATTGCTCATGTCTCCAGAAAAAGTATCTTCTCTATGAATTGACTCTTCATAAACACTCCGTTCAAACATACCGTTACCAAAACTGTGTTCAACATTCGAGGGTATATTATCCATCGACGTTTCAACTTCTGTTTCAATAGGGTGTGGAGAAGGTGAACTCGGTATATATTTTTCTTCTCTCCACGACGGCCAAATAGGCTGACAAACAACATTCTCTCCAGTAAAATTGCTTCTTTCCTTCATTAAGGAATTCCTAACATCTGAGTTTTGCTAGAATGCAAAAGATAACTATGCAATGATAGTACAAAAGAATACAACATTTTAAATTACGGGGTTGTCACTGTTGACTTAGATAATATGGAATTATTAAACATTAAAATACAATTACAAATAAGAATTCAACAGTATTTACGAACGAAATAAACCATTTGATATAAGAATCTCTACCACGTTCAATATTTTACAAAGTGATATTAAAAGTCACCGGATATAGCGAATTTTCTCTATGACACCGAGCAAATTACGAGATAATTTATTGATTTAATGAATGATTTCATATGGTTTGAATACTTACTTTCATTGAACGCTCATTAGCTAATCCATTAATTTTAAGCATTTCGGCCATCTCCAAGAATCTTGGCAAATCCTCCTGTCTGACATTTACTTTTCCACAGTACATGAACTTCAAGATTGAAACTAAGTCATTGTAATTAACGTCTTTTAGAATAACAATAGGATGCTTACATGGATTGACCTGTGATAAAAGTTGAAATATAAACACAATTTCATGCACGACCACCTATAATTCACACATGAAATATTAATTTCACTGTCATCACCTTAAATAACGATCTGAAGTATTCACTGCAAATGGACAGTATTATCTTGTGGGCTTGAACAAACTTTCCATCACACGCTAAAGTAACATCTACTAAGTCTTCATTTTTGAATAAATTTTCAAATCCAGATGACAAATTGCAGTGGAAATTATTCCATTGTAGGCAAAACTGTTCCGTAGCCATTGTGAGGTTAGACATTTTTATTTGTCAAATATAGTAATAACGCGAGAATTAATTACGTAATTTCCTTGAAGTTACAAATTGTGCATATTACTAAGAAACGAATGCAGCTCAGTCACAATTATTAAGTAAGAAACACAAGCTTTCATAAAACTGAAAACTTCACCATTGCAAAGGAAACATAACTTTCATAGCAATGATATTCTTTAACGCCACGCCATAACAGTGTGTAAAAATGGAACTATTTCAGCAGCGTAAATGACATGCGGGTTGCGGTTTTTAATTAATAATAAATATTTAAGAAGCATGCCATTGGTCCAGAATTCCTCGATCAATGGGTTGCATATCGTTATTCAAAGAGTAAAGGCTATGAGTATTTTCATATTCATCAAAGAAACAAAAATTGCGGAATAATAAATGTACATTACGATAAGGAAATTAACCAATTCTTTTAATCGTCTATCCACTGATATTGCTGATATTAAAATTTCCACAAAAAAGTATTCCATCATTTAAATTTGGTCAAAACATTAACTTCCTGTTCCGCAAACGCTTTGCGGAAGTAGTGTTGGATAATCAAGTATTTTTTATAAAAAAGCTAAAAGCGATTGTGAGAGTTCCGGAAGGAATTGGAAGACTTGTTCGACTACTCTCACTGTTACACCCCACAGGCCGCTATACCCCGGCATGTGGAGCTTCCATGTGGAAAATCAACTCTCACTGTCACTGCCACATACAGTGGGAGTGGTCAAGGAGGGAGTAGAAAGGGAGGATCACGCAATTTGGCCAATGCTTTCCCTACTCCCACTACTCTCCCAAACCCCTACTGTTCCAAACACGTAAGGGCAAAACAACACGCCCCCTACCACCCCTCCCCAGTTATCTTCCAGTATAAATGTGGAGCCCAGGTCTCCTGAAGTCATCCTACCAGGAGCATTCACTTCGGTAAACAATTCAGTTTCCTACCCTAAGCTAAGAGAGAAGAAGAGATGGCCAGCTTCAAGCTTGCTGTAAGATTTGTTATTATTTTTAAGTCGGAATCGTTTTGCCAAAAGCTTTTTTCTATTTGATGAGTATTTTAACATTTTCAAATGATTATCTTAGTGATACCACTAGAAAAGCTGTGCTTAAATTGGTAGTCATTCGATTTAAAATTTAATCATTGAATGGATTTTTTGACATTTGCTTTAGTAGTTTTGTTTATTTATAGGCAATTTTCGCACTCGTCGCCCTTGTTACCCTGGCAACAGCAATGCCTTTTCCCGACCCTGAGCCTGGCTATTTTGGACCACGACAGTAAGATTCTGATTAAATTAAATCTATAAACTTCTTCTTTTAAATAGTTTATTTACCAAATTCACTAGAAAAGAAATACTCTGCTAATGTTATTTGGCGATTGTGCTGTTAGTATATTTTTGAAGGCCTCTAAACAAACCTTTCCAGTCTTAGTGATTCAATCATTTTTACTCCACCTCATTTTGGACATATTCATTAAATTATAATTTTGTATGTCAAGACATAATCATAAATTCACGGAGACAAATTAATTCTATAGGTTTTTTCAAATTAATAAAACCTATCGCCGATTGTTCTAAGCTGTTTTTATTATAAATATCAAGAAGTGCACTAATCTCCAATTCTTTCCTTGCCTGGTCGTCTAGTGAGCACTACGTGATCCACGTGCCGTACCACATTCATACCATTCACCACCACACCTACCACAAGATCCCTGTCTACAGGAAGTACCACGGATGGCATTAAGCGCACAAAACAACAAGTTCCTGCAAGTGCAAACTTGAGAGATATACTTTCTCCATCTACAACTCGTCTTCAGTCAACCAAATGTCATCATGTTTTAAAACTTTATCATCTTGTGAGATCAACGCTGTTCTCCTTCTTGTAAAGTCGAAGGAATGGACTTGTTTTTAAGGGCCGTAGTGACCTCTTCTCTTTGGGACGAGCAAGTGTGGTTTACGACGTGTGAAATCGCCAAAGATATCGTCTTAGAAGTTCTTTTGGATTCAGGCTCCATGGAAACTCATAGTCGACATTCGAAGCTGATTGTTCCGCACATTCATTCATCTTAGCTGTACTAAAATCTCGAACGTTTTCACTCTAAGTCACTCTTGATTGTTATAAATCTCTTGTTCATGTTTTTTGTTCAACCAGCAGTTGACGCTGCAACCTAGTTTTTTAAATGTATCGTTTTTTATTGTTTATGATAATAGATAAATAAATATGTTAACCTTATAAAAAATTGCCCGATCTCCGTTCATTTCATTCGACAAAGCATTAAGGGTATTCATCGCACGCCTCTAGAAAGCACCTCCCATCTTCCGCTCGCGTTTTGACTCGGCACTTTCACCGCGTCCACTTCGTGCATTCTCCAATTACACGCCCTAAGGACAGCAGTGGACAAAGGCCAAGTGGGGCATCTCGTCCACGCGAAATGACGAATTCCGCCTCTGGTATTTGGTCAGTTTACCACAGTCCACCGCAACGAAATCTTATAATGGTTAACCGGCAAGAAACGGGGTTGGAAGGAGACTTAAAATTTCCGCGACGAGCTAGCATATCCCAGTTCCTATAGCAACAATTTCTTCAGGGTATTATGGCCATTTCAAGGTAGATTAACCAAAAACATTGGGAAATTTGGAAACAGGAAAAAATCTCCTATGAACGGGAATCGGTCATAGCAGATTTTTTTCCTGTTTCCAAAATTCCCAACATTCCGGCTTAGCATAGGGATCACATGGTCGGTTAATTCCATCTATTTATAACAGAAGACATGACAAAAAATCAGCGTTCTTCCTCGAATATTCAAATTCATCTTTACGAATTAGATGATATTTTGTAGCGAATTGATCTATTTCATCCAATCGCTATATCCGAATCAACAGTGCCAATGAGGCGTGAATAATTTTGTCGCTCGGGTCGATAAACATCTAAGCCTGCGGTTCCCCGACTTTAAAAGATAAAAAGGGTTTCGCGGCATTCCCAACCTTGAAACAAAATTTTATATTTATACATGCGGGTATTACAACCATTTGTTGGTACTACACCATAATAAATTTATTAGAGCAAACTTTATTGCCCCAATGACTTAACGGAATTTCCAAATCGTTGATTTATTTACTTAACAACATTTTTATCGGCTACGCTAAAATTCAACGACGACACCTCAGCGTGCCGCGGCGCTCAGTTTGGGGAACGCATCGCTCAAGTGCCGGTCTCAGTAGGGCATTTTCTTATTTCCATCTCCACTTTCACTCGGAAAGTCCAATCGCTCTTACGAAGCGGAAATAACAGAGTAGTTTTTTCATTCGAAAGCCTACCTCACATGTGGAGGGGTGACCCTCCCATCGTGCAGCCGTGTAAACAAAATTGATGAAAATCTGGCCGCTCAGAAGATTAAATTAGTGAGAAGAAATGATTTGGAATGGAATTGGATTTCCCATTCACAGCTTCTTTTGGCCGTCGCGTTTCTGCATTGTTCTTGTAGAGAGCTATGACGAGTCATCTTTTTTCATTATTTTTTAATGCTCAAAATAATTGTAGAATACATTGAAACCTGAATATAATATTAGCGATTTTCATAACTTCTTTACATAAATATACGCACACAAGTAATACTCGCTTAACGACAGATGTGGTCCGCAAAGCGCAAGGTTTAGGCGAGCGAAGGCCTAGGGAGCAGCACACTTAGGGGCGCAACAAATTAATTATTGTAGTGTAAAGTTTTATATTATAAAATATATTTTATTTTACTTCTACATTGTAAACTACTGCTTTGAGAGGTAAAATTGTTTAGGTACTTTATACTTTCATTAGAAAGGGGGCGTATTTTTCAAACCTAACGTAAAAATATCTTGTCCCGGTGCTGATGCAAAGATGTCGTCTATCGAGCATTTTCTCCTTAATTTCCACCATAACTATTACCAATTATATAATTACTAGCGTAATTGCCCGTCAAATATGACGGGTATGCGTGAATCAGGTATTAAGTTAAAATAAAGTTGAAATAAAAAATGAATGAAGAACTTTTATATGCACTAAAAAGTAAATAATGAATACAAAATTCACATTATTGAGTGTTCCAGAGTAAAAATTATTTTGGGCGAATAGAAATTGTACGAAAAAGAATTACGTTACGCTCTACAATTCTTATATGACCAAAATTATTTTTAATTTATGGAGCATTTAATTTTGTCTCTCTCTCTCATTTTCTCTCTCCTATTAAAGCGTCATAAAAGTATTCCCAATATGTTTGTTTTCGATATGAAAAATCAGTAAAATCAAATCAGTGTTTTTGAAAGTTTTTAAACAATTAGTACGTGAAATTTCCTTTTCATTTTTCGTTAATTTTAATAATGAGAAATGGAAAAAGTAAGTAATATAATAAAGTTAAATGAATTAAAAAGTTAAGTTAAAAACTTAAGGATATACTATATTCTAAACTTTGTTATCGCGACTGAATAACATTTTTAAATTTTCTTGCCGTCGTACTCGTGACATGGCGACATACAGCTGTCCATGTGCAAAAACCTGATTTTGTAAGAGTAATGCCACCGTATCAAACGTTTGGCCTTGACTTTTATTAATCGTCATGGCAAAGGCTAACGTTATTGGAAACTGACGACGCTTCATCTCGAACAGAAGCTCGCTATCGCCTGTCATTGTCACATCGAATTTAGGGAGTATAACAGCTCGACCTTTATTACTTACGGTTGCAATCGTGCATTCAATGGTGTGCTGACCAAGATATTTCACATTTAAACGTGTTCCATTTCACAGACCCTCCTTCTTAACGTTAATGTTGCGAAGAAGCTTTACGACAGCGCCAATCCTGAGACGTAATTTATGCGGTGGCATTCCTTGCGGAGTAAGCGAATTTAAAAATTTCGTTGGAAAGTAAGCTCTTTCATCTTCTGTACAGTAGATGACCTCATCGATGCTGACATACACCGCTTCATGATGTCCTGGAGCCAAAGTCAATCTGTCGAAGATTTCGTTGTTGATCGCAAGGGGGTCGACATTCTTCAGTGATAATATTTTTAATAGTATTTTTATTTGACTTTCTCCAACACTAAAGAAAATATTTACATACCTATCGACATATAGAGGTTACCGCATTATTATAAAGTTAGTAACCTTATTATTGATTAGTAACCTTATTATTGATTAGCAACCAATTGAGATTAAAATAGTTAAAGATAATTGTTTTCTAGAAGTTTCATAACCATATTTCATAATGAGCGATAAAATATTATTTACTTTGTGCTGCCATCTGTATTCTGCAATTCGAAATTAAAAAGTACTAAAAGTTTTATTACAACGTTTTAAAGAAAGTGTTTACATACCTATCGACATATAGAGGTTAACGCTTTATTATATAGTATGATAATTATTATCAGAAAGGTCAAATGATTATCCAAATATTTCTTGAGACTAAAAGGAAAAGCGAAATAATAATATATAATATACGAAGAATCAATAGAAATTTACTTGAAATATTTGAGAAAATTATAAGTCATTTAAATCTTATAGGATATTATATACACAATATCCTTATTCTGTACGTTGGTCCATCTTTATGCCCGTCTGTCCGTCCATCCGTTGGTCCGCCGGAACGCTCTATAGAAATCCCCATAAGAGAACACTTAAAAATACCTTTTTTCACTTGCAGGCTTTTTTCTTTTGCTAAATTAAATTAGAAGTAATTGACCTACGATCTTCGGACCTGGACCACAGATTCTTATTCTTATCCTCTACTTTTGCCTTCGGTTCGAAATCGCTCAAGTTATACTAGTAAATCATATTTATTGGAAAATTTTAAGCTTTTTAAAGATATGTTGTCTTGCCGACCGTGCCATTGTTAAACCTCGAGATTGTATTGTCGTCCTTATACTATATGTGTAAGGAAAGTGTGTTTTGAATGCTTTAGTACTAGAGAGAAGGCGCCCGAATTATTTATAGTTAAAATCGTGTTTTTTATTCATTTCTTTTAAGTTAACTTTCCATTGGAACTTTTGTTAATTAACTATTTTTATAGTTATTTTCATAGTTTTTTTAGTGCATCTTATTATTAACCGGAGTTATAAATTCGCATCGCATATGTGAATCGCACAAAACGCCATTCCTTAACATGCAGACCTTTTTCGTTTACATTTTAAAATATTTCAAGGATGAGGTATTTAACTTACATTAGTTATGCGAAGAGAAGAATTTAAATCTCATTCGTAAATCTCCAAAAATTACGTTTTAATACGATTTTTCACGTTTTCACTCATTTTGTTTATATTGGACTACTGTTGTTCCAATTGTTGAATTCTATTCTTGGCCTCTTAATAAATACACCAATTTAGTGCTTTAACACGGGTCAAACTTCTATACATTGGTATAACTTATTTACTGAATCTATTAAGTAATTAGAGGGAGGAAGGAAAGAGAATGGAAATGAACAGAAATGGTGAAAGAGGACGTAGTATTTGTATAGGAGCTGCAGTACAAAAATAACAATGTTAAAGAGGACTCTTCACAATGCTCTTATAAGTTTTTTAGTTTCAAGTGCCTTATTTGGATTTTCCTTACGTAAAGAACGCCTTTTATGTTGTAATAATCGGCAATTTTCACTTCGATCAGCTCCAAGTTGCTATTAAACGCATTGCTGATCTCACAACAGACGCTAATGCTGAGATTTTTTCCTAAAGGTGTACAAACGTGCTCCATTAGGATTGAAAGCTTCCTCCTCTAACCGTTCGATAACGAGTAATCATAAGGGATGAGGCGAGTTACAAATTCGATTGTTTTAAATAAGCAAAACAGAAAACAAGTGTAAAAATAAGGTGGCGCTCCTGAATTTGGTGCAGATATCGCTTTTCTTGAAATATTTTCTTCCAAAGGTTTGGTGGTTTTATCACCGTTGCGTAAAAATAAACTCCGCTAACATTGTCGACATTTTTAAATTTTCTTCAACTTACACAAATATTCGGAATACTACTTTCAATAAATATCGACATCGTCTGTTACTTGTCAGTGCGTTTGTATAATTATTAGATATCATTTAAAATAAAATTTTGAAAATATAAATATCATTATCAAAATACCCTTCACTTTCCAAATGTTCCCCTGAAACTACTTGCGCCTTGAATGATCTATCTCGGGATATATGTAGGTTGTTGATAAAAGCAATCTCAGCGTGAATTAATCGTATATATATGTATATATATAATATTATATATATCGTATATACTGGGAATGAGTAAAAAATTTTAAATATCCTAATGTCCAATTTTTCTCTTTTCTAAAAACGGCTTATTTTAAGCAGAGCTACAATTATATCTTGGTATTGTCTCACATTCACAAGAGAATTATCGAGCTCGTTCTGTGGTTGAAAATTTTCAAGAATAACCACTCTTAAATCAAAAGATTTATGTTAGAATCTAGTTTCGGTGAATTGTCGCTGAAGACGACTGCATTGTAATCGATATGCGCATCTGGTTTTTTATAACCTTGTGACTATTGGAGTTATCTGAGATAATAATATTTCCAATATTTCAATTTTTAAGAGCTAATTCTTGAACTGTCTCAGGTCTCATTAAATCGATTTATATGTTCAATTATAATATAAAAACAAATCGCGAGCTGGGACAGCCAGAAACTTCCTTGAAAGCGAGGCGTATTTCAGAAATTACAAGGCATTATCATTTTATATGATTATTTGAATGCTATCAATGAAATATTATATGTATATATAACTTACATAATATGTGATATTTTTGAGGAAAAAATATCCTTGACTTCACAGAAAACCTAAAAAGGACGTTGATTCATTGTAGCGAGTGTACGTTTGAAGTAGATGTGAAAAGAGCCATTTCAAAGTATACTAATTAAATATTATAACTGACTCTTTTGTTATTAATTTTTACTTAATCTTGTAAATAATAAGTTTGGATCGTTATACATTAGCTTACTTTTTCTTGGTAAAAATTTCCAGATAAAAAGTTTTAACGTCGACTTTGAATAGGTGTATCCTTTCGGAGTGATAGTAAATTTAGTCTACATGTCCAATTTAAATATAAATCTCATGCCATCACGTTGGACCAGACGTTATCTGGAGATTCCATGATATCAAATCAGAAATAAATCAAGTCTAATAGCGTTGAAACGTCGCCAGATGAGGATTTGCGAACATAATTCCATTTAAAAATATGGCATTTTGCGTTAAATTTCACGGATCACGTTATTTTCATAGCTTTGTGGGTCGCACAAAATGGATCACAAACGTATTTGATACCTTCGGGAATTGCTTATGATAAATGCGTAATTCGAAATTCCTCTTCAGATTCTGATATGTATTTTTGCTGGTACAATTAAAGCTCTCAAGTCCTCATCTTTCTCAGAAATCGGATATATTTCTGCTTTTAGAATTCCTTTAGAAGAGCCTGCGGAGTAATTTTACTTTTTCAAGCTCTGAAAATATTACTAACATTGAATGTAGGTATTTATTTCGAGCCAGAATCGTCACAATATACAATCAAGCGGACGGATTGTTTGCTAAAACAAGTACTAGATTTTGAAACAGTATTTTATAAGGATATTTCGGAACTATTATGAAAACATTTTCTAAATATAGATTTTTCTACAGAAACAGATATCTCATTTAGTAAAATAAAAAAATGGTTGAAAATCACTCACCGATATGTTACCAAATTATGAATAAATTCTCTTTAAAGAAGGAAAATGAATAGCTAAGAGACTCCTAAGAGGAAGATCAAAATTTTGGTGTTCGGATTCAGAGTAATACTGCCTAGTAATTTTCTAAAAATGCGGACAGACTATGAAGAAGCATGAAGATATCTCGTATACTTGCGACGGTTATGGCGTAATCTACAAATTTTGATCTAAAAATATGCTCCATGTCTTAAACTATGACCGACTGCATTGAATCTCATGCAACGAAGATCAATGGCTCTCTGTAAATATTTTGTCGCGTGACCCCATTATTTATTTTCGGATTCGAATATGAACTGGAAATTTTGAAGCATGTGTGCTTGTGTTGAGGTGTTATTTTCATTTAACTTTATGGTGACGAAGTGAAAGTAATGACAACTGACGGGAAGAAGTTTTGGCGTTAATCCAGATATGTAGTTTCAGTATATGTATCAGGTTCAGGACTTCGAAGAAAAGCGTTTCTATACGAATCCGCGATGCGGCTATTACGGCCGAGAAATGTCTGCGTCTTACTCTAATCCACAAAAGCGGCTTCTGATCGATCCGCGGTGATATAACACGTCATCCACCGGCATCGCCCTTATTTGCGTCAAGATCTAGAAACTTCGTTAAGTATTGCCTTAACAGCCAGTAGCTTTTCGTTCAATCGATTGATTATCGAGTAAAGTTCTCAGAAAAATGATTAATGAAGAACATTTTAGAATCTGCTTGTGTGGAACGGGGAAAATATTCAAAACTCTGTCGGAACTTTTCTTTCGACCTACTTGAAACAGTAATGATGGCACTTAACTAAGCTCGGAATTTTCCTAGATTTTAATATAACTCACTCCTCAATCGTTTGTAATTATTTCCACCAAATATGATAAGTTGCAAAGCTTGAGGTGCGTTTTCTGAACTCATGCAGTTTGCGCTAAAGACAGTTATAATCAATAACCATATCCTTTGGCATCTAATTTTTTTGTTAGCTAAAAGTATCCTTCGCGTCTCCAAATTATCATTTTTGTTGGCATGACCAAAACTGATAGCACTTGCAGTAAAATGTTTGGTTTCTATAGCATTATCTTCGTTTGCATATGAAACTAAATCTGGAGCCATTTTTTCATCATCATCGTTTTGAAATATGAAATTTATTAACCAAATTAAAACAAAAAACTAAATGGAAAATGGATCGGTGGAGTCTTTTTCGTTTAAATTAAACACTTTTCGAAATGAACATTATGAGTATGTAATTAACATATTAATTAATGATGCTTAAACGAAAAACATACAAATAATATTACATATTAAAAAGTTTAGAATGTTTCCTCTAAATTCTTCTAATACATTTTTCATTGCACTTTAGAAAAACATTTGGAAACTCTTCGCCAATTAGTAACATATTCGTCTAATTAGATATCTCTGAATGAACCATCTCCCGCGTTTAACTCTCTATAAATTACTAGAAAATGTACACGTATTTATGGGATGTCTCGTGCATCAAGGCGTTTTTATTATGAGAGCTTTACAGAAAAGGAACTCTGTAACTGAATTGGATGAGTGAGCATCAAGAAAAAGATTTTCTTTTAGGATGTCTGAAATGGTCGACGTACTCTAGAAGATGTCCCTGGATAGTTAGAGAATCTCTCATATTGACAAGGTCTCCACTAAACCATAAGCTGTATTCACAATGCATTAAATTTTGTTGATCTTTCAGATAATTTAAAGTTTTGTGTTTGAATATAATTTCAGCTTAAAATTTTAGAGCATTTATGTGCGTTAAAAGTAAAATTCATCCTCTTTCGTTTGACCTGGAATGAAGAAATTAGGAGCTATAAAATGAAAGCTCGTAAAACTCCGCTTGCTTCTGATTTTTCTTATTCTCTGTCGATGAGAAACATTTGTGCTAGTGATGAGTAATGCTGGGTAACGTGGGCTGACAAACCAAAAGTTAGATCAGGCAACGTCGCAGTGACATAGCAAAATAAGTTATCTATCGCACAGTCATTGGAAACCTGCTCCTAGCGTAAAGGTTTTTGGGAGTAAAAATGGATAACAGTAGCTGTTTTCCTTACTTTATCACGCATTTAATTCTTCAAGGCAATTTTTTCCATCGACCTCCACTAATAATAAATTCATGCAAGATTGAATCATATCTATTCTCCGATGAAATGCGCATTTAGAGCGATATTAGGCGATTCACTTTATATGATCGAATTAGTTAAGCTTTAGTCGGACGATAACATTTATTTTTATAAGAGATGAAATCACGAGAGAATTCCAACTAGATATTCTTTTTACAGTGAGAGTACTACGTAGATAACGGAAAACACGAAGTTGCCATTAATCTTCATTTTGTGCAGTACAGTAATCGTTGATATTAATGAAAAACTATTCTTAAAATAAGTAGACTTTCATTTTTTAGCACGCAGTTACATGCGTGACGGAATAATCCAGCTTTTTTCCACTGTGGGTCATTTCAAAAGATATTTAAATTATTGTAAACGTAAATTTTCGTGTTAAACGCTACCACTAGGGAGAGCAGTTCGTTTTTGCTCTTTAGAGTAGCGGTTTTACTCGCCTAAGGATTCCGCTGTTGCGATGGAGACGGTGGAGTGCATCGCTCTGTCCTTCGGAAGGGACGTTTACCCTCGCGGCACCTTGCCGCATATTGTTAAGAGATTCGGTCGATGGCGGTGGCTGCTCTTTCTCTCGACTTCATGATGTTATCGATGAGCGAATTTGAAAGTGGAAGACGCTGAATACTTTGCCGCTGACCCGCCATAGGGCAATACGAGGGACGATGCTCTTAAGGAACCAAGATGTTGTGGTGATTATTCATCCAGTTCTCCTGATTGGTCTCTACTCCTTTCTCTTGCCCACTTTCTCCCTCTCTCTCGCCCTTTCCTTTTTCATCTCTCTGCAAATCCATTCATACTTCTCTCGGGATCTCTCCCTTCTTAACCCTATTTTGCTTTCCCCTTTCCTCGCAAGAAACCTCCAAACATACCCACCTATTTCCGTCCCATCAATCTCCCTTCCCACATCCTTTTTTACGTAAAGCATTCTTCTGCCTCTCTTCTTTCTCTCCTCCTAGCTCCATTGCGCTCTATGAATGGGTTGAACGTTGGGATTTTTTGCAAGTTCAGCTGAGGTAACCTTAGATCAGTTTCGTAAGTGTAACTATTTAGTCTTTTCTACAACTATCAAACTAAGTCTTTTCTCATGAGCTAATTCATTCGACCATATCGCTTACTTTAAACGTTGATCTATCTTCTACTCTCAATTTTTAAAATAAATTCTCGTTTTTACCTGCCCTCTTTATGCTTTCTTTGCAGTTATGTAAAAATTCCTCGATACTATCTGACTTTCGAGACCTTATGGTGAATAAATAAATTATCTTCAACGCTGGAGAGCCGTAATGAAGTGTTAAATTCATGAAAAGTTCTTCTTACATAAATTCTAAGCTAATAACGAAACGGAAAATTTACATTAACACCATTTAAGTTTTTAATTGAGAATTAATTTTTTAAATTTACTCTTGGGTTTTTTTTAATTTTGATATTTCGAAAGTCGAGGTTTCAGACATCGAAAAACATAGTTCAGCATTGTTTCCGTCATCTGACGGAAGAATAAAAAAATACGGTCATATGAATTTTACAACACGACGAGAAAGTAGCTTAGCTATTTATTACATTGTAAAATGTTCATCATTTTATTTAGGTTAAAACATTAGCAAGTAAAAATTGATTATAATTCCTATGTCCACCTAGTAGATAACATAATAGTGTCAGATGCCTTCAGGTATTCAGATATTTTGCGGTTACCCAACTTACTATAGATTACAGGTCGCAAGAAATCTGGCGAGGACCGAATTCTTTCCGTGAAAAGTTATGATCACTTTTGTGTTAAGATTGAGACCAGAACGTTGTAATTTTTTTCAGACCCACTTTCTGACGTTGCAGACTGCGTGGTAATTTCCCAAAAAAGACGGATGACACCCCTTCATCCACTAAATTCACCGGAGGAAGCCCGCAAAAGTTACCGTGAAATCACTTGAGCTTTTTAGAGCGCTTTCTCTGCAGCGAAGCAAACGGACGTCACAAGTAGCTCATTAGGTTATATTAACTGCATCTCTAACGAGTTATTCATTTTTAACTGTCAGATTTTTAATTGCGAACGTATAGAATTAATTTGATTTGTTCCTGAGCATGCTTTTCTCAACTATTCTTCGTATTTATAAACCTTACTAACAAATGCACGCACATACAAAATTTATCTAGCTGCATTTTATGATAAAAGTTATTAATAAAGGGGTAGTGACGTATTTAGGCACGCTTGACGAGGAAGGCCGCAAGATAGGTTTGTCATTTAGAGTCCATTGAAGTTATATGAACTACCGTCCAGTCTATTATAGTTACAACTCACGATTGCATACAAATTATTCAATTATTGAATGCAAGAAAACGATTTCAATTCCAAGAGAAAATATAATTTCTGGTGTAAGGAGGGTGTTCTTATAAGACAGTGTTTTTCCACATTTTTTCACTGATAGTAGCCTAACCTTATCTATCATATTCCGCAACACCCCTATCACATTGCCCATTTTTATTAAAGTTGCACCAAGAAGACATGATAGCCGCGAGTTGAATTAAAGAATAAAACAGAATCCATAAGGACGTAAGTAAATATGCAATATTTTGCAATTTAAAAAATTGTTAAATGATAATAATTAATCTAAACCATAAAATTTCATAATTATAAATGTTTATACTGCTAGATGTCAAATTTATAATTACTATGAAATAACAAGCAGAAAGTTATTGGAATTAATTTATTTTTCTAGAGAGACATTTGGGTTAAGAAAAACATGAACGCAAAAGGTACGTCCAAGCCACGTGAGGGCTAGAATTTGACATAGGCACGTTGTAAGTCTCACGATTAGAGTAATTTTAAAGAGATCAACTAAAGTTTTTATTTGAGTTGATAAGTTACTAAACTCCTTATAATATTATTTCATCGAAAAATACATATTTTGTTTCCTGTTATATATAATTTTTGGCTCTTTTGGCTTCTTGTTTTTGAGGCTTATGATGTTTCGCACCATTTTAAGTTTTTTTTAAAACAATGTATTAGCATATGCTATATACTCATGCTAAAAATGGACCGATTTTAGACGTGCAGACATGATTTTGATACTTACTATGTAGTATAAGTTAATACAGCTTCTCATATAATACGGACCGTTTTCAATTTCAAAAGTATACGTGGATTATATTGACGTTAAAACGTCACCAAAGGAACACCATAAGGAACGCTTGATTATCTGCCACCTCAGGCTTATGGGAAGGAATCTTTCCGGTTAGCTGGTCAGTAATAACAACCTGGAATTTCCGAACTCAGTCAAACGTTTTAGCACGTTTTCTTCAAAACGAAATGATGGTTATACTTTTACTTGTTCGGTCTTTCCGTCTACCATGCTATTATACTTGTTCATTCAACATTTGGTTTTAAAAAATTATGGGAAGAGCTTCTTTTGAAAATAAAATGTCAGAAAGTTGCTTGTTTTCTCAGGTATGCAACTTTGTGGATATGTAATAGAAAAAAGTTACAATTTCCAGCTTTAGCAAAATTATATATTCAATCTATGTGCCGAGTATACAAACTTAAATAGGCGTGGGTGCAATTTTCATTTCAGTGATATATACTCAATGAAGTATTTATCATTCATATATGAGGGAAATCCCTCCTTGAAACGAGAAAAAATCTTCGCTTGAATAAAAATAATGCATTGTTCATTATAACGGTGAATGGAATGTACACAACTAATGTAAGCCATTATATCGCTAATTATCTCTTCTACTCTCTGTTAACTTCTCATTATTTTGCACTGAAGGTGTTTTACTTGTTTCTATCAGCTATCAGTGCAAGTAATTTTCTCCTATTTATTAGTGCGAATTTCTGTGGCCGGTGTTATTCTCCTTTGTCAGTATCGCAGTCCGTTATTTTCTATCAATCAACAAGAAAAGAAAGACAGTTGTGTGGCCTATGAAAAAGAAATGATAAGTATTTGAACATGATAAAATTAAAAATAACTTGCTCGTGGTTTACGCGTAATGGAGAGGATAGTGCATTTCCCGAGGAAACAATAAGGACCTAAAATCTGTCTCTACTTAGAAAAAATCATAAGTATGTATACATTCTTTGAATAATTCCAAGCTTAAACTTCTAGAACTTCAATGCTGTCTGTTCTTTATGCTTAATAAATTGTATCTAATAGTTTTTCTTTTTTTCTTCTTTTATTTATTGTTTCTTCAAATCGAAAATTTTATTCCAAATTAGTAATCTTTACGATTTATCGACCTACCAATTGGTTTTGTTTATGCCTACGAAGCAGGAGTAATTACTTTTGAATAAATAGACACCACTAAATACAGTACAAAATACATAAAACATTGTATCTTTAACCGCTCTACTAAAGACTTTTAATGCAAAATATTCACTATCGTAACTCTGATTGAAAAACTATGTTTCTCCAATAGCCATTCTCAAGTTGGAAAATCAGCCATCATCACTGCTGATAGTAGGTTGCGGCGTACGTTAAACCCCGGAAGGAGAGCAGTTAATGTAAAATGCTCTGTGAAAATCCATCCGTCACCATAAACTGAGCGTTACATTTCATTTCGGACTACTTTCGAAGTTGAGTTAAGAGTTGAAGAGTGCATTTAAAGATCCTTTTTTATATAATTTTCTATTTTACCCTTTTATCATATCAAAATTTAATTTGCGTTGGTGAAACAATCCATTCAAGCACCATTACACCCCTTGGTCGCGCAAAATTCTAATTCATTGTTGATCATCATTTTCCGAATACTTCTAAGTTGAATGAATAGATAACGTGAAAATAGCACGCATGACCAGTTAGCTAAAATCAGAAGCCTTTTTTTCCTTCTGTTCCATGTCATCGGACCGATTTTATTCAAACTCATCGTCTTATCGGAAAAAATCGAAAGGAATTCAATTATCGCTTTACGAGGAAAAACAACGACGAACGAAACAAAGAACGGGGAATTCCGGACGCGAAAAAAATTCACTTTTTCGTGCCCCGCGGCGTGACTTTTCCTTCCGTTTGGAGCATCTCACGGGTGGCGAGAGAAGGGAATTAAAAAAAAATAAACGTCCTTTTCATTCCTCGCCCTTTTAACAATGCCGCGCCATATGCTCCTCTGACGCGAGACTTAATGAAGAAGAGTTCCACATTGGAGATGAATAGGAAGGTGTACTCGGACCATATAACAGCAGCTCTCTCTCTCTCTCCCTCCAACTCCATTTCTCCTCCGCAACTCCGACACCAACCCGGTTAACGGGAAAAAAATTTTCCCTCTCTCGCAAGTTCCATATCGGTTGGGTTTAAAGTTTGGGAGACTGTCTGACTTTCCCCTCAGCCACGGATGGCTTATCCCCTCGTTCTTTCTCTCTCGCTTTATCCTCCACGCAAAAAAATAAGCGTTTTTTCTCCTCCGAAACAAAAAAATACCGGAGAACGAGAGCACCTTTTGGTTGCGTCTCCGCATTATAGTGTCAGCGGGAGAGTGGTATGTGTGTCTGCGGATAGTGGTGACGATCGCATTGGAAAAATCTTGCCCCCTCCCCTTCCATCTCACCCCTCTTAATCTCTCTTTTTCATGGGAAATATTTCCAGCGTTTTTTTCGAATTCTCTTCTTAAAGAACTTTGAGCACTCGTTTGACCTCTTTAGTACCTTTTGTATTAGTTATCCAAATATTCGTGCCTATTGTCGTTGTAGATCCTTAAGATTATGAACAGGTAACGACTTAACCGATCGGGATTAAAAGAATGAATTTAACTCTTCCCCGTCCGGATAAACTATCCAACATTCCTAAATCCTGTGAAACAAAAGTATACACATAGTATAAAGAGGTTTGATAAAGTAAACAGTTCAAACTCCTAATAGATGATGAAAAATTATAAAGGATTTTTGAACAAATTAAAGTGGAATATGCTAGGCGCTTTCGATAATTATTATACGGCTTGAAGATACCACACTCAATGTAAAGCAATTTTACGGTGAACTTCAAAATTTTCACATTGGGAAAAAAATCGAAACCATTTTGTATAAGTACGGCACTTGCTGCAAGAGTAATCCGAGAACCGAATAATTCACAGAAAAAAAGGAATCGACAGCCTCATATTCTTCGGCAATAATGACGAATTTCGTTTTTCTTCCCCAAGGAACGCATTTCTTCAAGATAATCTTATGGAGAGGGAGTGTAGAGGGCAGGGAGGAGGATAGTGAACGGGTGCGGATAAGCCTCTTCGAGAGCATTAAGCGATCTGTTCCCCCTTCCTCTAATTTTCCGGAGGGAGGCTCTGCGGATGGGTTGCGGGGGGAGGAGGTGAGGGGGAGTATGAGGCAGAGTTTCGCTCGGATGGACCAGATTCTAGTGTTTTTTTCGTTTATCGCCGCGGACGATTGCTGCCCGTGGGGAAGGTCTCATCCCACGACTTAGATGAAGCCAGAGTGAGTGAGTGAGGGAGGAAAGAGAGAGACAATGGGGCAACGGAGGAAGGGAAGGGTACTTATTGGGGTTGGAGGAGGAGAGCATCTCGGAGAAGTTATAAATCTGTGGAGCTTTTCGGAGAGAGCGTTTTTCGTTTCACGGCCTTCTTTTGCCGCGGAAGCATAAGTGCGCACAAGATCATCGCGTCCGCCGAGGAGCCAGGATGAAGGAGGTAAATACCTGGGGCACCTTTGTCACTGAGTTGATTGACCCTAAGGAGTCGGTGAGGACGTGCTGTCGCCTTATTATACGGAAGTCGCTGGTTTGCTGATGTCCTGAAAGAGGTTATATGGGAACGCATGGCGTTTCCTGCTTTATCGAGAAATTCTCGCGTGTTTGCAATTTTCCATCGCTCGAGGACATGGAGATTCTCGTTTTTTTATGTTGCGCCTAGTGAGAACACGTTCCGGATTCCAATGCACCGCGTTATTTCCGAGTTTTATTATGGATCTGTGGTGAGAAATCTGCATTCGTGCGCCAAATATGAAGGCAACTTTTTAGTTTAATTGGTGTGCAGAATGGGTTGTCAGAACGAGCAAAATTTTTAAAAGACAGCAATTGAACGATAAAAGAAACTGTTTAATATTTAACCCGCAGAGGTTTATAAACATTTTCCAAGGACAGATGGCGGCCATTACAATGTCAAAAAAGCTTCATTTAAATAATTTTTGTGTTAGACCGTCGTTGTTCAAACGATATTTTTAAAAATATTATGTTGTATTAAGTTCCACAATTGCTAATGTTTAGGTATCAAAGATTACGAAAAATCAGAAATTAATTCTCAAAACGAATACGAAACTTTATTTTGTTGTATTAAAGGGTCAAAATTTTTAACATTATGCAGTCATATAATTTTCATCTCAACCTTCTAAGAAGAGTCTTATAGTACTTTATGTGTCAAAAATTTACAATTAAATACTTTTATTAGTGCTGAAGACTAATGAGAAAATTGTAAAATATACGGTTTAACTCGTTATTTAATTTTATTAAAACATGTGTTGACGTATATTCAATCCGTTTAATTTTTTCATTTTTGGTCTACTTTGCGAAAATTTTAAACTAATTTAACACAAAATTACCCTGATAAAGTAAATTCATTTTTTATATTGTTGATTTGAATTTATTTTCATCTTTAACTAAGGTACGGTTATTTATAAGGTAAATTCATTTTAAAATATTTTGGAGATTTGTTTGATTTTAAATTGTTTGATCATAATTATCTGCATACATTAGCAGTAGTGATTTTTGATAAAGTCTATTCACATGCAAACGCTTCTACTCTTTCATTTAATATAGCCTTTTATAGTTTTATTCTCTAAACGAGTATCTGAAGCACTAATTTTTCCGATATATTAATAATTTTTTCAAAATAATATATAATAATATTATTCTTATTAACTAAACCCTTACTAATCCCGAAAACAACAATATGGCAGAACCAAGATAATCCAGCGCTGTAACGAACGAAACCCGCTTTCTCTCCTTTGCCGCCTTGAACTTGAGATCCATAGCTTAACTACCATCTTCGGATATGATTTCTGTGTGACCTACTTTATCAAATCGCTCTTCCTAAAAATGTTTCCCTGTCGCCGCATCACGATCTCAGAGAGAATTTGACTGCTTCTTTCGATTTCAGACTTCATTTTCTTGTCAATCAAACTATTTGGAACTTTTATATAGTTCATTCGCTTTCCATCATGTATGAAAGAAAAGACCTTTCAAGGAGAATCGTAGCTATTTTTCATACCTTTATTTGTTGCAATCAGAGGACTCATGTTAATAAGCATCACTTTATCACCATTTAACTGATACTTGATAAACAATCAATAAAAAGGAGAAGGGAGGGATAACGGAGGTTTGTCAAAACAATAGCATAATGGAGGAGAAAATGACGACCATCTGCTTGTTGAGGCGTCACAAATCTACTTCGAAGGCGGAGGAATATAGGTTAACGATCTGGTTGTAATATTTCTGTTGCATGTATCGTTATTTGCGTCGGTGACTCGTACACTAACAGGAATAATTCCTGTTAAAATCACGAATGCCATAACCTTCTCCCACATTTTCGCGTCAACTATTGTGTTCCTCCTCCAACCCAAAATTCAACACATCTATTTCTATCGAGAAATAATGATAAGTTCTCCCCGTTGAGTCTAAATCGTTGTCGTATTAACTATCCGATAGTAAATGACAATATAAACGCGTTCCAATTTTCGACCGCCTGCTTTTTTGAGGTGAAAGAAAGTAAACCTCATTTTTTTCGCATGTCATCCAGTGAGAGGGTCTCGAGTTTATAATTCATGTCATTTTAAATCACGTTTTCCATTCACCGGCTGACGGTGTCACCGCTTTTATTTCTTTCTCGCCTCCCGGTAATGAAACGCACACATCGATTCTTGCGACAAATATTTTACTCTCCCAAAAATAGCCGGACGACCGGGCGATTTGTCCGCGTAATGGGCTGTAAACACACATTTGCATCGAAACCACTGGGATTAGCGCGTAGGAAGAAAGTAAACAGGTCTTACCCCGACCAGAGACGTAGCTCGCGGTTTCTAGGAGAAATTAAAATCTAAGAGAGTCGGAAGTGGACGCAGTGTAGTGATTTGCGATCGAAAATACGGCAGTAAACATTTTCTCCGCTAGTATCGTCGCCCTTTCTCCGAAAAAAAAACAAAGTTGCCACTCGGATAAAATTTCTTTTTCTTTCAACACGTTAGTGATCTCTATCAAAAACAGTTTCCTCAGGCATCGAATTTATCAAGTTTCGCGTGACGCAATCGGTTAGCTGATTATTCCCTCCTCCACGGCAAAGGACGCCCTCCCCGACCATCTACAGCTCCGCCCCAATACAATCCCTCTCTTTCCTGCTTCCTCCTGAAGACCAGTTTGGGAAGAAGTGGCGAGAGGAAGTTCGAGCCTCGACTGAAACTGAAATAGTGTTTTCGTGTGCCCTTCGCTCTCTTTTGCAGGAACTGCACCGACGGGTTCTGTTCAACTTCCTGGTCGTCCTGATCCTATGCGCGATCCTGTTGCCATCCGTTGCTGCCAGAAGGTACGATGTCATCCACGAGGAATTCCTCGTGCCTTTATTAGTAAGCCCTTCGGGTTTTCTCCTCTGTAGAAAGTATTCTCCCCTTTTTAATGTGTTGCGGGTGTTGTCCAAGTATCGGTCGATAAGCTCGATTGCCATCTATAGGCAACGCACGTTTTGAGTATACGATCGTTGGTATAGATCAGTTTTCTCATAATGTACGTTTTAGTGGCGAATAGAGAGCGCCAGAAATTAATGTATTAAGGTTGTTTTGGTAGCTCACGAGTTCATAATGCAGAAATTTGCTTCGTTCATCCAGGCTTATTCTAAAATAGTTTGCATTACTCTAAAATCTTTAGCACAATCATAGTGAGAAATTTATTATTGGAAAAGTATTCTGTGTAAATAGGTTTTATATGGCCTTCAAATGAAAATACGGGTATTTTTCTAAATTTTATCGCAGATGGAGCAGTAGGGACAACATATAATCTCCCATAAATTTGCTATATTTATTAGTATTTTAATGCTATGATCAATGAAAATAAATAATTGCAATAAAATATTTTTTGGTAAGAGAATATTACGATATTATAATTTTGTAAAAGATTTATTTAGTGAAATATAGAATTAACTATCATACACTTTATTTGTTTAAAAAAATAAAATTCGAATAATTAGCGTATTCTTAAGTAAACTAAAGTATTTTTTGTTGTCTCCTATTAAATGGATACATTTTACGGAGATTTTTGTGCTGTTGGATAAATATTTAGCGGCAAGCTAAATACAAAAAAGTTATAAGAATCTATCTCTAGCAAAATACGTTTAAAATTAGCAACTAAAACTCATAATTTTACCATAATTCCAGATTTATTGACTGTAGCGGGTTACATAATTTTCTGTTATTTTTAAGCTATACGTTACTATGACTAGAATTTTACTAAAATTATTGCATAAACTACCTACTGAAATTAAAAGACTTCCAGCTCATTAAAGTATGGTATTTTATGTATTTAAAGTTATTAGCCATTTTAAAAATAGTTATCAGCACAATTACAGAATAAAACCTTTAAGTCTTTATGTGCCCGTTGTTAAAGTCTATTAGTTATAATGAAGTGATATTCACTTGTTTGGATGTTAATTTACCCATACTAAAGTCTTTATTTAAAGAAATACATTTTTAAATCAAATTATTTTATTAGTGTTTCAGCATTTTAGTCCGCTTACCATGAGCATAGAAATATATTAAATATGGTCTCAATGGTTATGTTCATTAATCAGTAACATTATCGTTCTTAAGTTCCTTCAATGGTATATATTTACATTCAGTTTTTTCAATGAATCAATTAATTTTCCGCGCACAGTCATTATATCGACAAAGGCACTTCCACGTTTGATGCTAGATTAAAATTTCCGTTTTGTTTCCTTTCGCATTTCAGGCATAAGGTCATAATCCACGTGCCGAGCAAAACGAAGTTCGTGCATCATCACCACCATCACCACCACAAGCCGCCCCCGCCTCGCCATAGCCATTACCACTACCATGGCCATGAGCACCATGGACACCACGACCACTACGATCACCATGACGACCACCATGGACACCACAGCCACCATTCTTACTCGCATTACCACCATTGAGTCACGGGAGATCCTCAATGCCTTGTATTGAGAAGAGTCGAGGAAGTGACGTTTCCGCGACACTGCCTCCATTAACGAGTATCTCAAATATACAGTGATGGAGCTTGAAGAATGTAGAATTGTAATCGCAAATGATGGCGAAGTATTTGCGAAAAGAAATCAGATATATGCCAATTAAAGCAATGATGTGTAATTCTAAGCTGAAAAAATATCTGTGGGAGTCGTCGCAGGAGAGATTCAGGAGCACGTTCTCACCAGAAGAATTTTCTAGTATACATTTCGTTTGTTGGATAAGATCAGTTAGTTGAGTTATGGCTGTATAATATTTATCCATGTATAAGCGAGTCAATTTGTTAGACCTGCTGAAGAATTTTCAACTCTCGAGAAACATCGATGATTGCAAAAACTGGTAACGGTTGATATATGAATTATTAAAAAACACCTGCTCCATTGTTCGAAAGCTTTTATGTTGTTATCCTATTTGTTGCTGTACATGGAATATTACACGCTATACCCATGTTGAAATATTTTTTCTGTTATTTAGAGGTAGAATTATTTATTTCCACCAGTTGAGCCTTTAAGTTTGAATTCTGTAATAAAGTGATTTTCATAAAGATTCAACTATGACTTATATTATATTGAAAATGGCATCTAAAATATAACCCAACTGCTCATTACCAGCTAAAATATTTTTCATTGAGAATCGAATGTTTTGAATAAATCTGATTAAAAAATATCCATGTTTAATATAGGTATATCTGGAAATGTATCTCGATCACATAAAAATTCCGAGCGTACCCATTAACAGATTAAAACGGATGATCTATAGATATCTCATGAATCAGATGTGCATTTTAGGGAATAAGTTGCCATTTTCGGCGTTAATCTACCTACCGCTATTTTTATTTTAAATGTTCATGTTATGGACATAAACTTATCTTTGCAACGTCTCAAGTAGCGGCGCGTGACATGTACATGTAAGCATTTATTGAATTTAAGTAATTCAATGCTATAAAATTTCTCTTCAACGTTACGAACTTTCTCCATGAGAAACGTTTCGTTTTCCAGTCCAAAAAAGCAGAGAAATTACGGAAACGCTGAGCGTACGATCAAGATCACAGCTTGACAAAGCTTAATACATTCCTTGTAATACGCGCATTTGATCATATCATATAAGAGACCCAATCTTTTGCCACACAAATACGAAACGTGAGTCTATTTCTTCGAGACGGACGTACCAATTCTTCCGGTATTCGTGGTCTCGAACAAAGGCGACGTTTGTCTCCGGAAGGAGATTACGTGTGAAACCACTCTTTCTTTGTCTCTCTTTTGTTGGTAGTAAAAACAGAAAGTAAAAAATCCTGAAGCTAAATGGTCATTTTGTTGTCTGTACATTCGTTACGCTATTTTTTGCGCGGAAACACGCGAACAATTGCCTTCCGTATTTCACAAGATATTTTTTTGAAACGTCCGTATTCCGGTCTTAGCCAACACCGAGCCTTAGTACGGTTTGTCACCAAGTTTCGGATTCTTGCATTCTTCCCTTCGTTTTTTCAATCGGCGTCGCACTTCCTTTTTATCCCGTTTTTTCCATCGTATCGTCGAAAAATTAGCGTTGATAATATGCGAAATTAAGAAATTCCACGCAATTCTGAGTGTACCATTAATTTCAAAATATTCCAAAGGTAAAAGATGTTGGCGCCGCGCTTTGTGAAATTATAAATATGCGAGGATTGAATGAATTTAAAAGTCAAAGGTCGCTTTTATCGAAGGGCCTAAAAGAAATTCGACCTCATCGCTTGTTGAAATCTCTCTTCATTTGCGTTGAACGACCGCAAAAATGAGGAAATAATAACAAAATTTTCCGGATGCAGAAGATAATTATGTGAATGCAGAAGTTAAATTCTGTAAATTTGTTATCTCAAAATAATTAAATATTATATAGGCACAAGCGCTACTTCTTATTCGGCGCGTGAAAGACATTCAGATCCTTTGATTAACCGCTCGTTGAAATATCCCTCTGTGCGTTCGTTTCGCCCCATTCTGTCCGGAAGCACGATACTTCCCAGCTAGCGTCTCCGTATTCTGCAGGGTGAGGGAGAAAGCGAATCGGGCGGAGGATTGTTCACGCTCTCCTCCTTCTCCGTAAAGGATCGACGTACTCAAAAGAAGCCGAGTTATTCCGCTTCTCCTCGGGAAGGTGTTTTCTAAAGATGATGCAGGAGTGGCGTAGAAGGATGGAGAGGGAGCGTAGGAGTGCGAAGGGAGAGCGTGAGAGGGACGTGGAAAGGAGGAGGTACGGAGGAGAGGCAGCTGCTGTGCAGGAGAGTAGCTTCTACTCAGCTTTCACTCTCTTCCTAACCTCCACGACTCCACCAAGGATCGAGGATTGGGGGAAGGCCTGCGTGGAAGTAATTGGCGCGGGACGGACTACAGAACGGTCGCGGTGTGTAGGAAATTAAAAAAAGAAACGGAATGAGATGGCCGTGGCTGATGGAGGAGGTAAGGGGAGCGGGGAAGGAGGGGCGCCAGAAACAAAAGAGGTCGAAATGAAAGTGCTACGCGATGCGAGAGGGGTGGCGAGTGGTTCGTCTTTTCACCGCGGGTCACTCTCGCGTCGCTCTAGCGTGTGGCTTCGGATGCTCGTTGAAGTGCGGGAATTTTCATTCCATCGACGCTATTTTGTTTTATTTGTTGGGAGATTCCTTCACGCATCGACTGTTGGCAAAGCGTTTAAGCACGCAGGCCTTTTACGGGTGTGTGAGAGTGTTAAAGAACCTGTTGTCTTGGTTTCTAAGAGATGAGTGAGAGAGAGAGTGTGTGTGTGCGGTTTGGCTGTACGTGTAATTTATGCCTTACGTTCAAACTGGAAACGTCTGCCTTCAAGGAGTGTGTCCTGATTTAAAGCGATTCGCTGGGTGCGTTGAGAATTGTTATTATCGTCTCGCTGGAACGGTCCAAATAATTTCACTTTGAAGCAATTTTTAAGGGAGGAAATGAATGCTCGATTGTCGGTGAATTCAGGCATTCTATAATCTATTTATATATTTACTCAGCATATTAAATCATTTCACTTTAGGAATGTTGGATTTAGTGACAAACTGCAGTATTATATCATCTTATCAATCACTCAATCATTCACGCCCTTCTTTGTCATAATTTTCTCTTTGAGTTAACTTAAAAAAAATGTAACGATATCTGTTCTATTTGAAGTGTAATTTAAAAGCTTAAGTTGGTTAGTTGTCCATTATCTTTCACTTGAAAATGTTTCCAAAAATCTAGAATTATTACTTAAACGATAATCAAATTAGTTATTTGTGTATCGCATTTTTTAATTTAACAGCTTTTATTGCAAAAACAAACTTTACCATTTAGTCTTACGAACAGCATGCATTATCTTGTCTTTGGCGGAGTTTGCAAGTAATCGATTATTCATTTAATTATGCATATATGTAGTTAATTCTTCACTAAGCATATCTCCTCATAAAGTATCTCTTTTTATTAAATCGGAAAACTTCTAACAAGTTTGGGCATAGTTTGTGTACATTTGTTAACTCTAAAATGTTAAAATATAAAGCAAATAAAAAAATGCCTAAACAGTGTTTCTTACAAGTAGCACTACATTTTAAATTAAAACAATCTAAAATATTCATTTGAATTTTCACATGAAGGATACGAGAGGATACACATAATTATAAATATAAAAATAATTGTTAATATAGAAATGAATTATTTGCGCTTGTTATTTCTGTCTAAAGTTGAAAATAATACTCAGCTATTTAAGGATGATTATCCTCACAAAAAATGTTGAAATTTTTTTGATGTAATTTTTCACAGCTGTCAGTATTGATCGAGGTAAACATTTTCTGAGCAGTTTAATGAAAATAACCAAAAGAGGTGCTAATGTGGCGAGGCCTTCTTCGTCTCAGCGTTAAAACTTGGCAGTTTCAAAAAAGTAGCAACAGTGAGTTGGCAGTGACAACCGTGAATGTTCGAAATTAAATCTCTCGAAGAGCAAGGTTACGCATAAATATTTCAAACTTAGAAAATAGCTTCTAACCATAATAAATAGTAACATATATTTCGCATAGTGAGAGCATTAGTTTCTTTATAATCTTATATCAGTAGCTGGTAATAAATAATCTTTTTGAGGTGCGATTTAGTAATATAATCAATTAAATAAATTCTAATGTATCAATAAGAAGCGATTTATTTTATAAAACGGCGCAATTTCTAAAGATTATCAACTCAGTTTTTTTATTGTTTCATAACACCGCATTCTATTTTTGCAAAACTACGAAACAGAGAATGCGTTGTTCTAATTAAGCCTTATTAAAAGAAGACAGCATTTACGTTTGGTTGATTTTGCGTTCATTGGTAAAATTAATGGCGGTGGTAACAGTTAGTTAACGCATAATTTACTGCGAACGAGATGATTACCGAGTTTGGGACACATTCTCGCTAGTCCACGGACCGCGGCCTTGAGTCAAGGAACTCTTCATTAAGACGTGTACGTTATAATTGAGAGGAAAAATAAAATCGGCCCCGATGGTGAAGTGATAACTGACATTACGAACAACTTGCTTATCTCGCTAAAACTGTGTAATTGTAGTTTTATGCTCGTTCAGTTTTTTCTTCTCGAGACGAACGAAGTCGGTCATTAACGATCGGAATATATCAAGAAATTCGATACTTTTCAAATAAAGCTTTCGGCATCGTTAATTCGAGTGGAAAAGCGATTTAACTGGCACGAAATGACGACAGTTTGTCGAATTCCACTCCAATACATGCGCAAATAAACGGAGAATGCGTGACTGCGCAAATAAACCCAGAAATTCAAGTCCCTTCAATCGTCTGTCGCCACAAACACTTTCCGTTCCTCTAATTGAGCTCATTGGGTTTAAAAAAAAACGGCGGCCTCAAATTTACGGACGAATGTCTCAAGCGTTCTCCTGAATCGCCCATAAAGTGCAAAAAATACGCGGATTAAAAAAAATCCCCAGAAAACTACAATACATAGATTTTCCTTATTTAGATGTATTTCTCTATATAAATGTTTAAATTACGAAAAATGTATATGCGTTAATTTTAACCTTTGAAGCATAAAAATGCCAATGAAAAATCCGTTGATGGAATTTGAAAATTATATAAAAGAAAATATATTTAGCGTATTAGCTACTAAGTTGGAAAAAATTGTTTGATGAATTATGTCATTAAAAATTGTTTCTAAATGAAGTTAACATATTATGTTTGATAAATACTACTTTTATAAAGAGTTTCATCATTAACATTTCACATGGACTGAAGTAATTGTGCCCACTTCAGAACGACATCTGGAAAAAAGAGAGAAGTTCACACATCGATGCCCGTCATTGATAAAATTATTCTCACCTCATTAAATTACGGTAAATTTACAGCGGAAGCGATTTAAATGCTTTTATTTATCCATGCTAAACACTTCAAGGAAAGTTTAGAAAGTGACTTTTCAAGATTCAAATGCGATGGAAAATTCCATTATGCTCTTTTCCGTCCCAGTTGCAGCCATAATGGCGACTTTCCATGCCCGTGCGCAAAATAATAAAAAGTAATATCGTGTGGGAAATAAATTAATTGCTCCGGTTTCACTGTTACGCGTATGGTGTAAATATGATGAGACAGAAAATGTAAACGTTTCGTAAATAGAAATTTGAAAGGCCGCCTCTCGTACGGTCTGCATGTGAATTCTATCCAAGTTTCTGCTACCACTGACTAGGAACCTATGATTTAGATACACAGTGAAACCTCTATTTTAAACTTTTGAAGGGACAATCTAAAATAAACGTAAAATTGAGGAAAGTTTAAAATCAGGGAAATGAAAATAGTGCAACGTAAAGAAAAATATGGGTTGCTTTATAGCATAACTTTGGCAAACCATTTAAAATATATATGTTTGAACACAGTAAAAATATAAATGCAAATACGCTAATCTACATACGATGTTATTTCTTTAACCAGCCAGAGTTATTTGTTTCTTTTTCTCTTGAGTTCTCACAATCAGTCTGTATAGTTCATTTTCAACTTTGTTGCACATCATAATAATATTTTCCTCAGTATCAAACTTGCAAATGTACTTTCTTGTTGCTTCCAACTCTTTCAGTCCATCCAGGAATGTTGTTTTGTCTTCTGCAACTTTCTCCTCCTCTTCCTGTTCTTCTTCTGTCTTAGCCAACTGTTCATCCAACACTAGGTTAACAGTCTAGATTTCACAAACAGCGAGGGCACTGTCACACATTATGTAGTCTTCAAACTGCACTCTAAAAAGTTGTAAACTATGCCAGCCATCCTGTTCATTTTCAGTGAGTTTCACAGCATTGTCGTCACTGCTACTGACGTGTTCAATCCAAAAAACACCCTTCTCAAAGCAGTTCTTGATTGTAGTGGGTGTTATCAATCACCAGGCGTCTGCTATAATGTGCAATGCATACAACACAACTTCCTTTTCGTAGCATCCTGGAGCTGTCCTCCAGCTATCATGGCTACAGCCTTCCGAATCAGCAGTTTTCTGTAATTGCATTAGAATGAATGGATGATACCGATATCTAAAGCTTGGAGCTGGCCGGTACAATTGGCTGGGAGGAATACAACTTTGATATTTCTAAGAAATGTTGTGTTATTTTGGTAAGCAGCACACTGATCAATGAAAAGCAAACCTTTGCGATTTTTAGCACTCATTCTTCTGGCCAGTTGCGTGAGGTAATCTTCAAATATTTTGGTGGTTATCCAAGAATTTATATTAACTTTGTATTTTACAGGCAGTGTCTTGACATTCCTGGAACGCCATGGGTTTTTATATTTTCCAATTACTGGAGGTGGAAGTTTATCACTACCATCGGCGTTGTATACAAGGAGCACAGTAATTCGCTGTTTAGATATGGTACAACCGTGGTAATAATCTCCTTAAAAAGCGAGGGTTTTACTTGGTTGCAGGGTGAAAAAAACCTGTTTCATCAGCGTTATATATATTGCAGATGTCATAAGCTTGAATTTCCTGCAATAGTCCGTCATTTTTCCAGTCTTCAACGGTTGCTGGATCAACACTTTTGCTCTCACCTGATAGAGTTCTGTAAACAACATTGTGTCTCCTTTTAAATCTGTCGATCCAACCATTAGAAGCGAAAAGGTTGTCTATTCCTAGACGAACAGCCTTCTCCTTCAGGTGGGTGCCATCTATGTAAACACGTGATTGCTTGATCCATGCGGCAAGAGCTTATTCCAGCGAACGCTTCAAAGATTTCTGCTGCTTTGAGACGGGGTCATACTGTGTATGACATCTTTTAATTTCTTCACGGTTTTTCACAATTGTGTTTAGTGTGGATACTTAAAGTCCCAACCGTGATTCCAGTTCGACACGTGTTCCAATATGCGCATCGATTTGCGCTATAACACTAATTTTATCACTTTTTGCAAATGCTTTCCGTTTTGCTTTATTATCCATATTTAAGACAAAAAATTACTGTATTTACCCGAATCCAAGTAGAGGTTTTTTCTTCAAACTTCAGCTTTCGAAAATCGAGGATCGTCTTAAATTCGAGTACGAAGTGGTATACCGTCAATACATCGCGGCCATTTCATCGCGCATCAATTCATCCTGCGTCAATTCATCACATGACAAAGTCGTCGCGCGTCAATGCGTCGCTCGACAAACTCATCGCGTGTCAATTTCGACAGATTCGTCGCGAGACATTCACCGCGGGGCAAATTGGAATAATTTTTTTTCTGTTTTGAGTCTGCGGGTAAATGCTGTAATTCATATATGAGTTGCCACGTGTATACATCCAGCGTCGCGTAGATACCGTCCACTTCCTACTAAAACAAATGACTGCAGCTGCCAAAGCGTAAAAGTTTTTTGTCTGCGATTGGCCGAGTTCTCTCACGTTAGGTTCAAAAACTTTCATATGCAAACTTTCTAAGACAAACCTTGAACATGAGCGGAACAGCGCCGGTGATTCTTTGAAGTTTACGAAATAGAACGTTGTAAACGTAAAATCGGGTAAATTTCTGTTGACAGTACTCGAAAAATGAAGTGCACAATCGAGGAAAAACGTAAATTTGAGGAAACGTAAAATCGGTTAAAATTTAACATTGTTCTTATGGACATTTGGCCGGGTTCAAACAAAAAATTGTAAAATCGGGAAAAAATGTAATATCCGAGAGCGTAAAATCGAAGTTTCACTGTAGTTCTAGCGTGTCTCTATAAAATGTTAATGTAAATTATAGAAGTTTTCGGCCAAATCAATGAATTTTATTGCTGTACATTTACATGAAGTTGATAAATACTGTACGAATAGATTTAAGTTAACAGATTCGAGTCTTTGCACACGATTAAAATTTATGGTTCCGGTTTTTGGTTTAAATAAAAAAGTATAAAATTCTCGGTATTTTATTTCCATAGGGGGCATTACGTTACCATGAAATTAACAAATGTTAAAATTGGCTGTCAAAGAAATATTGCAGAATTAATATTCGAGTAATCTTAATAGCTTCAATTTATATATTAAACTCGGAAAGATGTTATTATTGCTAGTTAGCATATAAAAAAATTAATTCATGCAAGTAAAGTAGATAAAAGAAAATTTTTAAAGATAAATCATACTCTAGAATTGTTGAAGAATATAATCTATATGAATAATTAGCAAGATAATTATTTCAAGTTTGTGGGACTATAATTTTTGTTACTAAAGCTGAGAAATGGATTTATATTATAGCTACATCCAGTACTGTTTTTTCAACACAAAACTCGAAAGAGGTGTGGGGGCAAAAATAGGAAATAAATGTCAGTTGTCAGCGGAGGAATACGTGTAATTGTACAATATGAGTAAAACGTCATTGCATTGCAAATAACTTCATTTGATTTGTTGCAAGTTATGCAGTTTAGTATTTTTTGCATTGAAGGTTCCGGAACGGCGTTCCGGTACGTTCCGGCAGAAAATAGCACTGGATACAGCTATACTTGAAATGTATACAGGTCATAAAACAAATTAAAATTCAAAAACCTCTATAATTTTACTTGCTTAACCATTAGAATCTGTTTTAATTTTAAGATTTCATAATATGTACCTTCATAACCTAGGATAGGGTAAAAATTGTTTTTCATTTTAACTGATTTTATGTTATTTTAATTCATATTACTGCACATTAGAGGCAAAATGCAATCTTAATCACTTAACTGACTCCCAAGATAAGTTTCCTTTTTAAAACAGATGTGAAATAAATATTATCTTCTATTCATTTGGAATGTCTGCTGAAGGGATCAGAGTGATTAGTTTCTGAGCGAATGCTAACACCTTTTGTAATAAAAAGCAAAATTTTCATATTTGGCGACTTATTTCCTTGGAATACATTCAACCAGAAAAATTATCATGCAGCGTATTTTTGGACATGTATGAGCGTAAATAAAAAAAAACTCGCGATGCAAAGTTAAAGAAACGGAACAGTGACTTATAAATCCCTTTGATGTGTTTGAAAAACTCAAAATATATATTACAGGAAGCGTGGGATGAAATCTCGGGACCAGAGTGCGGCCATTATTTTTATGTCTCGTCGTATGATGTCCCTAGCCCTTGCAAGTCAAGTCGTGTGTTTTTCTCCACAGCGCCTGAAAGTCAAAGGGCAAATGGAGAAAGTTTTTGAGAGCCAAGAAGAAAGGAGAGTTAGGATGTGCGAAGATTATGAAATAGGACGGATGGGGTTGGGTGAAAACGGCACTGGTCGCGATGGTTTCAATCCATCCGATCCGACCGGATGGCATAATCGAGCGAAAAGGTCATCTCGACATGTTTGTTTGGGTTACAATAGATAGGGAGAGGGAGAGAAAAGGGACGAACCGATTTCGCGCCTCTCTTTTCCCAGCAATAACTTTCACCCTGGTTCCTCGTAACCGAGACAGAGAAATGCCGGAACTTCATTATTATCATGGCTATGTTATGTCAAACAAAGCTCTTGCGCTAACTACTAATCACACGTAACTAAAAATGAATCATACAGCTCAGAGGCGTCGCTAGATATTTCTGATTCGGAATTCGAACCCCTTCTCTCGATACTAGGATCATTAAATATTAAATTCTCCAAAATCCTATTACGTAAATATGTACTTGTATTTTATAGCTTTTTATTGACCAAACATATCGATTTTGATAAATACGCATATACTTTCTTTTTAAAGGTAAGCTCTAGTGTTTTACTTTCTTCGTCTAATTTCAACGGCCTCTCCGCTTTGGCAATCGTACACAACTTTCACGGTTAATGTTGGTAGAAAATTATAGGATAACATCAATTTGAATCGTGTAAAATAATTAAGATTATCGTAGAAAAAGTTCTATTCTGATTTTTACAAGAGCAACTTAAATAGATTCGGGTCCAATGCCCAGAGACGCCCATGGCTCGCCTGGTCGTTCATCGGGTAAAACCAAATCGTTTGCTAAAAGGGCCACGTGGGACGTAGCAGATGACTGTGCGAGCCTTGTGAAAATTACGACGAATTAGCTCTAAGAATTTTTGAGGCTTGTGATGCGTCATACACCTACGCTATAAAAGTAGCGTAGCGATCGATGAAAACAAAATATGCGATATTTTGCTTGGGATTTCCTCGAATTACTTCAAATACAAATTTCCCGTCCACAGCGGTAATTTGCAGATTGTTCATTATAAAATCATACCTGTAGGTACAATAAGTTCTCAAGTATCTTATTGCGAAATATCCGCTTGTCGATTATCAGGTTTCGTTTATCTTTAGCACACTGGGAAAATCCCAATTTCATCATTTTTTCGCGGTCCGTGCACTGCCTGTTTTCAGCACTGAATTCTTGTGAGAATTCGTATTTTTTTTCTAAAACCCACAGAATCCTATAAAGGCGATGGGGGATTTCGGAAACCTGCGTTTTCCTTCTCTGAATTGCCGCGACATCTGAAGAGACTGGAGAAACTGCATTTTACGTAGAAATTAATTTAATAAACTACATTTCTCAAGGAGCATTAAATGCACAGCAGTATTATTTTTATAGTAATTATCGCAATATGCTAGACCAGGAATTTATAAAACAAATATCAATTGCCAATATCTTTCCCAGCAATGCGGTTGAAAGTGTTTCCCGGACATTGATTTTCAATAATAGGAATTGGTCGCCATGGCAATGTATATAATGATGCCTCTTTTAATGCTTTGTAGTTTAGTTTTGGGATAGATTAACATTCCAATGGACCGTAAACATCCTTTTGTGAAAGGGCCTGAGGAATCCCTCAGGGCGGTGAAAATTACGACCAACTTCCCAGCCGCAAAACCTTTCACCCGAATCTGAACGAAAGTGCATCGTGAAGTTTTTTTTCTTCTTTTAATCCATATCTTTTCTTCGTCCCTATTATGTGAAGCCTTCACTTTTCTTCCAGTTTCGCTACTTCCGATTTCACAAAACGTTTTATCTTCGGCTGGGTGATAAATTACCGTTATGTATTTCCGGAAGGAAATTGTAACTGATTTAAAACTGTAAAGAAAAAATATGTTGAAATGCGGAAGTTATCCTCGGTATTATGGTCAACGGTATCATAGAAGATAACGTAAAGGGTAAAAATGATGTCTTCATTCTCACCAAAATGAATTTAATTCTAACTTTAAATTCGTCATCTGAATGTAGCATTTTTCGTAATTACTACTTTAGGCGAGTTTTCATGTTATGTATATTATATTTATTATATACTTCAGTTTGCCGATAAGAAATCTGTTACAGTCCTTTCATGTTAATAGCAACTAGGACGTAGGTTAAAAATAAGACATTTTTTTAATGGCAGAATTTTTCAAAAATTAATGTAAAAATCTAAAAGGAAAATATTATCTATGTAGATATATATTATGTTTACCATATAATCCGTTAGCATAAAGTAAAGTTGTTCAATAAAACTACATAATATGCTAATAGATTATTGAGGAAAGTATTCTACTTAAATAAATGTTATGTGTTTCTTTCGCGATGCGACTAATGGTAGGCATTGTTATCACAATAATGTGTTTAATTTAATTAGGCACACTTAGATAATATAGTGAATAGTTAAATAGGTCGCAATAGATATCGAATAGGTTTTTCTTCGTCTAAGATAGCGAAATAATTTTTTCACGTGTAAAATAAAAAATATAACTTCTTGACTGTAAAGTTCAAATATTAGAGGCACACAGGGAAAAGGGATGAAAAAAGAAAGGAGGTGAAAAGTTGAAGACAATAAAAAAACATACTGGTTTAGGGGGTATTACCCCACGACAGGGACAAGAGGTCACTCACACATTCACTCACTCAATCGCACAAGCACTAATCCTAAAGATGGAAAAAGGTTAAAAAAGGAGCCGGGTTTGTGAGAGATTAATCTGCGCCAGGGACCCGAGAATCACACCGTTGCTAGAAGGTTTGTGAGTCTGTACGACCGCGACAAGGACCTACTAGGCAACCACAAACACGCGCACAAGTACACAACAAGAGGTAAGGGGAAATAAAGGAAAAAATGAAAAAGGGGAAATAATACTAGGTTTACGGGAAATCAAACCGCACCAGGGGCCTTGTATCGCGCACGGTTGCCTGTAGGTTTATGTGCCGTCCGGCAGCGACAGGAACATATCAGACGAAGCAATCACGCACACAAGCACTCGAATGCACGCACACAAGATCTCAAAAATTGAGGTAAACGTACTAAATGCGTATTTCAAGAGCAATGTTCTCATCATCAGTATCTGATGTGCAATGATTACATCGTAGTCGCCGTAGTCTCCACCTTTACCTACTTAGTTTTTTCACAGCGTAATTATTAGTAATTTCCTGAATCTTTGTTTTCTTTTAAAAATAAAGAGCCAAAAATGTAAACTTAAATCGTTTTAGCAATATTATTTATACCTAATTGAAAGGTCAATTCTCTAATTAGCTAATAAAGATAATATTCTACTCTATGACTACTGTTTAAAGTATAACAGTTAAAAAATATTGGTCTGAAAATTAATGTATCACGTGATTTAAAATATACAAAATCCTCCATCTTTTACGCAAAGTTATAAAAAAGTAACTAATGAAGGTTCAGAATAAAAAAATGGGTCAAGAATGTCATAATACATGGCGACAATGTTACAAGGTGAATAAAAGGTGAATGGAAAGGAAACGCCCCGAAAGGACGGTGCTTCTGGATTACTGACCACGTACGGAGGAATATCTTCGGAATAAAACCTTTTTCTTCTTCGCTGTGACTGAGTTTGGCCGAGAGAGAGAGAGAGAGAGAGAGAGAGAGAGAGAGAGAGAGAGAGAGAGAGAGAGATAGAATGGAAAGAGGGGGAGAGAGAGAGAGAGGAAGAGAAGAGAGAGGTAACAGACCGAGGGGAAGAGAAGACCCGAGAGAGAAATGAGAGAGAATATGGAGAGAAGGAGAGAGAAGCGTGAAAGAGAGAGAGAAAGGAAAGAAGAAAGGAAGAGAAGAAAGAGAGAGAGAGAGAGAGTTGTATTCGCAAACTGCCCGATTTCTTCCGTCGTCCGCCAGTTGAAGGAACTCATTCGCCATCTCGAAACAAGTCTTTTTTAGCATTCATGCCTTGACTTTCTGACGCGAGCTTGCTGCATTTTTTGTAAGTTTTATTTTACAAAGGACAGCGGTATTTCCTTTCGTGTAAATCCAAATTTCTAAGGAATTCTTTAAAAGAAAATTCGTTCTAATTTTAAATTAATATTCACAAGGTACTTCAATTTGGATTGGACAATATGTGGAGCCCATAAACCATATTGTAGCTTCCATTACAGTATTTAATTATCTATTTTATAAATTTTGGTGGCCATGTGCGTGATCGACACTTAATTCAGTGTAAATTATCATCAGCCGAATCTTTAAATATTTCAGAAGTAAGATTGACTCTTGCAGTTGCGTTCGATCGTAGGCTTTAAGTTTTGCTCTGCTGGCACAATTTGAATGCCTTCGTAATAAACCAAATAAATTGGGAATTAATCACGAAACTGCATATTTTATCAAATGAAAAGTAGTGTTATCCATTATCATTGGTAAAATTAGCGCATTTTTCTTCTATTATCAAATATATAAATAAATAATAATAATAAATAATTAATTCGTTTTATCTCGCTATGAAGATTTGTACCATTAACGTAATTGACGAAATGTGAAGAATATGTAATTTGATCATCTGTTACATGCGTAATTTAGCATATCTTAATTTATTTTTTATGTATTATCACCGCCACATACTCGGTCACTAGAACCTTGTTTGTAAGTGGCATCAATGTGAAAATGTACCCCAAATATTTCAGCTTTCCATCTTTAATAGCTTCGGAGATATTCACAAAACATAATTTTAAATGGGACCCAATCCGTGTTTGTATTTTTTCAAAACTCAAAGAAAAACAAATTGCAGCAATTGCGATCTATTCTCCAAGTTTCAGCTCTCTATCGTCGGTTTCGTCACAGTTTCAATTTAAGCAATTGCACAGACAGAGAGACACCAATCTGAAACTATAAGCGCGATTTTTATAAACGCGCTTCAAAATCAGAAATGCAATAACAATTAGTTTTTCGCGCATTATGACCGCACTTGACACCGCCAAATGTTCTAATTGAACGTCTCTGTCTGTGACGGCTGAGCGTGTGAATGGTGTAGAATGGTTTTTACGAAAGACTTGAATTACCGTTCTGAGTAAAACCTATCTGTACATAATTTAGGGATCTGAGTTCTAAACTTTGGGAATAGATTCGAAAAAATAACGGTTATCAAAACCAAATTTGATAAATGAAGACAGTATTTTTTTTACTTAACTAGTCTTTTTACATATCGTAATGGATGTTACTCATTGATTAAAATACCAATAATAACAATAACATAATGATTTTTAACTTTTTGCGAAAATCAAAACTCGAATCTCAGGAAAAAAACATTCTTTTGGGCAATAGAAAGATTCTTCTTCCCATCATGCTTGATATAATATGAGGACGTCACTCCTATACTGATTATGAACTAGTCATGACTCTTCTTTGGAAATTTTGTCGTAACACCTCAATATACGAAAAGTGACTTTTCGCAATTGCGCATGCGGAGAAAATACTCGTACATTATGTGGTAGTCAGCAAAGAAAAATACTTTAACAAGAAAATTCTTGGAAGGCAACGTGTCCTTGAAATAAATTACTCGATTTGAGACTGCCGTGTTTCTTCCTACCTTTCAGACATTCATGGGGTTAAAATAAATAATAAATTCAAGAAACATTATCGAGAAAATACGTCAAAGTTTAAGACTATCGCAACAAAGCGTATATCAGTTTTAAATTACGTCAGTAACCTAAAATTAATTCTTTGGGGAAAATATACTCTGCAGAAACTTCACCGTTATCCTTCTTACTACAGCGCCATTACGAGTAAAAATACGAATAAAATCATCTTTCCGAATGACGTAATTTCCTGAGTTAACTCCTCTATGCTTTACATGCAGTTGATATTCAATTTCTTTCCTGACCGCTTTCTAAGGAAAAGATAGAGAAAATTGCAGGAGATATCTATAAATAAATACTATTTTAGAAATAAAGAAATATTTTAAATCTTTTTTTTGTGGAATGATTTTTCGATGCAAAAAACACAATATTTTGTTTTCGTTCTAGAAAGGCACGAGAGAGAAGGAATTTCACTTTTCCTCACGAACTATGGTCAATGACACATTCATTCAACCAGAGTCGCTAACTGTGACCGTCTGTATTTGACTCATGAGGAACTTTTTGGGCGATGAGTTCCATCACGTAGCCTTGAACTTTCACACAGAACTTCTTCGTTCTACAATAAACAGATTCATAAATATTCTGGAACTTTTGCTTACGATTCTGCACTGGAGAAAATTTTACATCGAGATTTTGAGTTCTTATCTACGAATGGTTCCGAAAAAATGCAAAAAAATAAATGAGAAATTCATTAAAAGCAATTTATTGATAAAGTATTTGGACAAAAAAGTGCAAAATAAACTCATTTTACTCATTATTTACAAATAGAACATATACACTAAAATATTGCATAAGTTACATATTAAATATTAGGTCCTATTTAATAGTTTCATATAAACTAGCTTCCTAAATACAAGCTTTTAGAAATACAAATACACACGCGTACGCTTGCATGTGTGTATCATATTAATATTTTAAAAAATTAATTTAGTAAAAATTAATTGTAATATTACGGTGCAGTTTATGATGTAAAGAATTAAAGCTGAAGAGGAATTATTTTCATCGGCTAAATTGAGAAAAAAATCACTGTAAAAAATTTATTTCGGCATGGAAAACTTCTATAAAACTTTGATATGCTATTTCTTACCTAATTTATAACAATATTTGTTTAATTACTAAGCCCAATCATTTCATAGAGAACGATTTTAAATCCTGCTTTGCGTGAGGAAGATAGTTAACATTTTTTTCCAGCAGATGGGAGTACAGCACAGAGAGGAAAGAGTTTTTGGGTGTTCGTGGAGTTCTGACTCCAGCCAACAGAGTCCGACACTGTGCAAAGAGACCTCTCGTTATGAGGATATACAAGGCCTTGGCTATTTATTTGTAGGGTGAGGCTATTGATGTATGACAAACGTCAGTAAGAGCGTAAGAGCTCAGCTCAAAATCAAAATTCCTTCGCGTGTATTTCTTCGTTAAAGAAAACAGACATCAAACAGTTTCTAAGATGTAATATTGTTGGCAGTAATTTGGAATGGAAATCTTAAATAGAAGTAACTTGCTTTGCAGGGGGAGGGAATACCCAACAGGCCCAAATATAAATTAGTAAACTATTCTAAATTTAAATAAGTAATTACTTGGAGAAGATTTTCCAGTAAATGCCAATGCATTTGTTTCTCAAGTGCTTTTCTGCGAATCCATTATTACAGATTATGCAATTTGTTTTCTTCTCTTAGAATATTACAAATTAAGCTAGCCCTAATTGATCTTCTCATTCGATGGAAGAAATAAAAAATAATTTATTTGTCAGTATCCCTTATTGTTCACTAGGATAGCACAGATGTCCGTGATTATTTTCCTAATCAGCCAAACATTTTACCATTAGGAACACGAAATCATCAAAATAATTTCTTTTAAATGTCAAAACTGAGCGAAAGTAAACAAAAATTGATATGCACAATTGAAGTTAATAAATAATAAACCATTTGAAATGCCATTTATTCCTCATCAAAATCAGCCTTATAAGTGACTATCACCTTATGACAAGTTGGCGCGTAAAGTTTTCCACGCGCATCGAGGTATGTCAATATTTCCGTCTCGTGAAAAAAGTTCCGTAATTAGTCGCGTGGGCTCAATATGCCCCCAAAATTATTTACAAATTTTTGAGAAAAATATCTTACATAAATGATAAATGACAGTTTGAACTGTTGTAGAAAAGAAAAAACAATAACAAAAATCAGAGATACATAACAAAAACTATCTGATATACCTAGTTTTATGCAATGTATGTATTCTTTCTATTCGTCCACTCAATCCCGTGTGAAAAAAAATTGGGAAAATTGGGTGGCTGTCAAGATTCAGGGGAGAGCTTTGTGGTAGCTGGGCATAAAATTCATTATCATAATGCCGCTGTACACTATATAGCTATTTTTTGAAATATATTGTTTATGTCATATTGTTTGTTATATCAAGCTGTATATAGAGATAGATTTGAATTGAAATCACTCAGAGCCACTTTTGAAAAAATCGACTTTTTATGAAAATCGACAAGAATAAACTACCCTCCATTCTTGCTGTATATGTTATATATCAACATTATATATATTTCAGATGATATTATACAAAAATACGAGATTTTATTATATTATGTGCAACCATTCAGGCACCAGAGCGTGAAAAAGACGACGGACCTAACCAAATAACAGCAAAAATATCATCAGAGCCACCGCATTATCGCAGATAACGGAAAACATTACCAAAAAACGAGCAAAAATCAACATAAACATTCCGAACACAACACAATTAAGTCTCTTAATAATAAAAATTGTTTTTATCTAAAAGCAGACAAACGTAACACCGTAGTCATATGCAAAAAGATGAATGCCACGACAAAGTAGAGCAAATGTTAAAGGAAGGGCCGTACACAAATATCCCCAAAAATCCAATCAATAAAATTATCTCAGAAACCACCAAAATTGTAAAAACGTACACCACAATCATCACGAAACAGCTCAGCCTTCAACTCCACACCTCAAACCCCAGGGTTCCCAGGATGTATTGTTTACCCAAAATCCACAAAGAAGACATATCCCTCAGACATTGTTTCTTCCATCAACAGCACTACATATAAAATTTCACGTTGGCTTAATGATAAATTTAAACAATTTCCTATCAAGCAAGATTCAAATATCAAAAACAGTCCTCTTTATTAACGAAGTTAAAAACATAATACTACAGGACAATGAAATTTTAGTTTCTTTTGATGTTTCTTCTCTCTTTCCTAGTGTTCCCATCAAAGAAACATTACAATTCCTCCAATAATGGCTCACCGATCAACACTTACCATCAATAACTGTAGATGAATTAGTACGACTAACACGCTTATGCATGAACCAAAATTTTTTGAAGTTAACAACAAGTTCTACAAACAAAACCACGGTACAACCATGGAAAACTCCTTTCACATTTCTTAGCCAACCTATTCACGGTTAACTTTGAGAAATAATGCAAAAACACCTTCAACTACTTCCCACGTTTATGGCTAAGATACGTAGATGACATTTTCGCTATTTTCGATACCTCCGTAAATAACATAACAGATTTTGTACACCAACTAAACGATCAATATTCATCCATTAAATTTACACATGAAGTAGTAAAACAAAATACATTACCATTTATTGACCTCCTCTTAAAAAGAGATAACAACAAACATAAGTTCGGGATATATCGCAAACCCACACACATAGACCCGTACATTCCCTCTGATTCCAGTCATCATATTTCACATAAATTAGCACCATTCCACTCAATGGTACATAGACACAAGTTCTCTTTCTAAAGTTGATTTTCTCACAGAATTAAAACATATCATAAACTGCGCTAAAATCAATGGTTACGACCCTCAGACGATAGAAAATATTTTACGTAAACACAAGTTTAGTCTATCTTTAAAAGAACGCATTACCCTCACAAACGCGCCACCCAAAAAAACCAAAATACGTAAAAATCCCCTTCGTCCCTGGCATCACAAACGGCTTATCAAAAATCTTCTCAAAACAGAACCTTAAAATAGTACTTACTACACAATCCAAAAGACACGATCCCGAATTTATAAAAATCCGGCATATACAAAATCGCTTGCTCAGACTGCGAAAAAGTTTAACGTATTTTTAGTTTGGTTTAATACATCATAGGTAAGCTGCTTAAATTATATCACGGTTAATTTTAAAACTTTCTTCTATGGAATCTTTTCACATATGCAAAATAAAGGATGCGGAGAAACTCAAAAATTCCTTTGTGCACATCCGCCAAGAGTTAGGAGCGAGCGATATGGACTATCTCCCTCCAAGACAAACATGGGAGCGTCATTTCGCAAAACTCTTTCTTTGAAATATACGACGCCCTGTTTGAGTTGTCGACAGATGTAAACATATATGTAAATACTAGACAACAAGCAAATTCGCTGGCGCTGAAAATAAAATCATTTAGATTCATTTGCTCCATTGTGCTCTGGTATAACATTTTATCACGGGTAAATGTTGTGAGTAAAACTTGACAAAAATCGGACGTAAACATTTCAGTTTCAATATAAGTTCAAGAAAATTTGAATGAATATTTGAAAATCAACAGAACTGAGGAAGGATTTAAACGCCATTTGATTGACGCAAAGGAATTAGTTTAAGATGTTGATGTAGAATTTCCTCCATTGCTATCTGTCCGACCACGTAAGAAAAAAGTAAAATCCGATTACGAACACAAGGATGAAACAGTTCAAGACCCTGAGACTAGCTTTAAGATTAATTTCTTTTACTATATTTTGGATACTACGATAATCTCTGTTAGTAAAAGATTGGAACAGCTAAAAATACATAATGCTTATTTCAGTTTCCTCTATGATCTACATAGTTTATCTAGGACGAAATATGAAACAAAAATGAAATTCTGCACAGACTTACAAAAAAACTAACGGACAATGCCAGAGAAGAAAGTAACATTAGTGCTATGGATCTCTATGGCGAATTAGAAGCTATTCACGATTATATGAAACCAAGCAAGAGCCCTTTTAAAATTTTAGAATATATCTTCACCAAGGATTTAATAAGAGGCTTTTTAAATATCTGTATTGCTTTGCGTGTTTTATTAACACTTCCTGTAACAGTTGCTGCTGGAGAAACATCTTTCTCAAAAATTACCTTGATAAAAACAATTTGCGTTCATCAATGAAGCAAGATAGGCTAAGCAGTCTGGCTCTTATTAGCACAGAAAATGAAATATGCGATGAACTAAATTTTGATGACATTGTGAATGAATTTGGAATTATGAAATCTCGAAGTGTAAATTTCTTAAAATAAACCAATTTGTCATTTTTATTTTACTGTCGCTTTTCCCTTAAGATTGCTAGATTTTTACTATTTTTCTTGTACCTTGCACTTTAAAAATGATTAATTAAACTTTACAAATATTATAATTTGGCTACTTTATATGTATATAGTTTTTATTTCAAGAAGCTTTCCTTTCTTATATCTAATAAATTTTTGCAAACGTTGCTTTATCACTAATTGAACACCTATAAATATAATTCTCAAGTATCCGTATATTGTCTTCTTTCACGCTTTTTGGGCGCTCTATATATATATATATATATATATATATATATATATATATATATATATATATTAAAAAGATTAAATTTTGTATGATGGCAGATCATAGGTTACAACCGACAGGAAAAATCGAAAACTTCAGAAATTCGCATTTTGGAAAGTATTTTTAACCTCAATGATTCCTTTATTCTCCATTAGGAGGGACTGAAAGCGATTAAATTTTTCACAAAATTACATTTTAAAATTGCTTTAAATTAAATTACGAACTTGAAACTTAAATTAATGTATAGATGAAAGATGGTATTATTTTAAGACAAAAAAAGTCCAAATTTCAGAATTTAATGGGAAAAAGTACAGATCTCTCCTCTTTTCTCCAATCGAAAAAAACCGTGAAAACGCATCCAATGCTTTAAAATATAAATAAATCGGCACTTTTGAGGTGATATTGGCTTTTAAGTATACATTTGGGTCTTTTAAGCCTATATAGTCATTATGTTGATGTTTACCGCGACGTAAGCAGATGGTGATGTCAAAAAGTTTAATTGCCAGGTATTTTCATTAGTTTCAATATATGTATTGCCTATACTCACACTAAATTATAAATTTTATGTTTAAAAATATGAAATGTTATATATATCTTTCTACATTAATTTTAAATATTGGTAAAATTATGTAAAACTGTGGCAAATCACTTTATTATTTACGTAGTCGTAGAGTGATTCTTAGTAGAAGCTTTTACTTGGATAACTTCTTTCACATTCAAATAATGCAAATAATAATGATATGAATACTTTTTGAAAAAGATGTTAACAATAAAAACATAATAACGATTGACAGTTAATAAGGAATATTTGTAACTAATCATTAATAATAATTTGTAACTAATCTGGGTTGGGCACCGCAGGCGCGAAGACCCTACTTTATTATAGCTATCCTTAAATTAATTACACCTTGTAATGAAAAAATCGAAAAAATTTGGGCTTATAGAGGAGGGCGGCATAAATTGCTTGCACCAGGGCGGCAAATATGCCCGGCGCGGCTCTGCCTCTCCATATATCGTTCCCTCTATAGGAGTAGGGTATCTGCGTTCGGCCAAACCGGAGCCCACCAAATCCCGTGGGCCCACAGTGGGACATTATCCAAAAATGCTGGCCAAAAGTAATTTTTTCAAACTTCAAAATCTCTGTAAAAGCTTTGTACAATGAAAAACAAATGATCAAACTATCATTTAAAACATCTGTCATTAAAATTGTTATCATGGTTATTCCTTTATAAGCACGCAAACTTTGAATGTGATCTCTCCGGTTTATTGCATATTTTCATAGCTCAAATATTTTACGAGAAAAAGATGGCAGCTCTTCAGCGCGATTTATTAAGCACTCTGATGTATCTAGTATACGATGTGCAAAATATTTTTCTTTTATAATCATGAAAATGAGAAAATTTTCCGATTTTATATCTTAATGCGAAATGTAGAAAAAACTTTGCATGAATCACATCTATGGACATATAAAAAGTACCCGACGAGTCCCGGCTGATTATTTTGGAACGTTTATTTCCTTATTTCATGCAAATGAAATTATCCATAGTTTTTGCGCAATATCATTTTTATGAAAAAAATCTGCAAAAAATGATATATTGCACAAATACAAAATATTATTCGATTTCATGTACGCGTTTGAGACCTAGAACAGCGAACAGACCAACAGACAGACAGACGGCATGGCGAAAACCACTTTTATGGACTTAGGGACACCTAAAACGTGTATTTCCATCAAAATCTCGAAGTCAAATTTTTTCACGATAACAATACTTTTTAACATACTACGTATATGAGAAAGTAAAAATCTGCTATGACTGGGAACCGAACCCGAGTTTTCCACTTGCAGGGTATATATTCTACCACTGAACTATCGTATCAGAGTAATTTTCCTGGCTAGCCCGGTCCTAATCTATGAAAACACCCCCGTTCTGAAACAGGAAAATTACGCTGTTACGATAGTTCAGTGGTGGAATATCCACTCGGCAAGCGGAAGACAGGGATTCGATTCCCAGTCATAGCAGATATTCTGATGTTTCCAAATTTTCCATCATGAATCCCGTGGTGATACTTCATGAAGCCCATGTAATACAACTTTCTCTAAACAAAAACAAAGAACTGAACTTAAGACCTTGAATTATATCCATTTCCTGGCTCTTTGGTGTGATATATCTGTCTTGAATAATGTAGTTACTGATTATAAATGTGAATTTGAATCAACTTCATTCTTACGTTTACCTCTGTAAATGACAATGAGTCATTTAATTCGGTAAAATGATTTTTCATACCGTACAACCTTTCATCTATGATATAAAATTAATAAAACCTTTAATGGGTATTTACAATACTTTTTCTAAGAGAAAAGGTATGTGAGCAGAAAAATTGTCAATATCACTAGCTGCAAAGAAAAGACAAAAGCCGCGAGTGTTATTTTAGAAAAACAAAGGAAATTATGATCATCAGGTAGGCTGAGACTTCGTGGAATTCCATAATAAGGTAGCGTTGTTAAAATTAGAAACAAAGCAAAAATTAAAACAACACATTTTTAATCACACTTCGACTTATTCCACACAAAACTATATAAGAACGGCCGGTTTCGATGAATAATAATCTGATGATGGTGATTTTTCATCGAATCCGATCTTTGTTGAATAGTGTTATGTGCAATAAGTCGAAGTGTGATTAAAATTGTTTTTTTTTTCGCTTTGTTTCTAATTTTATCAACGCTACATTAAAAGAAGCTACCTTTAATTAAAATTTATTGAGGTTAAAATATTATAAGTAATTTATAATAATATATAATATAACTGGATGTATATAATATTCATTGATATATTTAAGTTCTTTTCGCATTAATGTCACTTAGGTACGATGTTTGTAACGATCTGTGACTGGCCGATGAAAACATCTGCTACGTAGCAAAAATGCATATGAGACTTTCTCAACCGTTTCTTGGCTAATGGAGAAGATGCCCTGAAAACTATTTGGATTATAGCCCTTATAATGAGATAAATGAATCTTCATCGGATGTTAAAAAATTGTCTCGTTATGCGACAGAAGAAATGAAAAATGAACGTTCGCTGACACTTCGAAAATTATTGGTTGGTCACCCTGTTTGTCTGCGAGTTTGTACACTTTCTTCGAGTGGCACTTTTGTCGCAGCGATACTAAGGACGTGTTTTTGGAGTTGTTTTTTCTTCTCGTACTGCCGCAGAGGGTAATTTAAAACTAAGCCGTTGTACTATAAAAGCAAAATTTCCAGGTAAGAGTCTGTGCTTAGAACATATTAGTCCTTGCACTTGTTTTCTTTTTTATCCGCTTTTGAGCGTTCGGTTCCTCTTTATCTTAAACAGCAAAATTTAAGGACGAAGGCGGCCATTGTATATGTGAAAAATAAATCAGCCAGCTTAAAATGGACGATGGTAAATTAACAAAATGATCATTTTAAAGTTAGTTCTTCGTATTTTGTGAATTATTGCCGTGGGTCACGGCATTATTCGCTCTATGAACAATAAAAGTATTCAAAATCCGGAGATCGTATGCGTTCGTGCAGTTGGCCTGATGCGGATCAAAAAGTTATTTGCTCGTTCAAACCAAAGATTTGTATTTAGACAGATAAAAAATCTCCTTTTTGATAAAATCCTACATATTTACGATCAGCCTTGGTTCCAAAGGAGAATTCGTTCACCTGCGAAATGAATCGCATTGATATTTAGACAACCTTTAATATTTACGAGCTCGAGGCTGGTTTTTGTTATTCCACGAGGCATAATCAAATAGAGCCCGTGGCATTATTGCCTGCAAACAGTTTCTTTTATGCTCTCATCAACTATAATTAACAATTCAGAAAACAGATCGCAAGCAGAAACTTTCCGCTATGGAGTGGCGCGCAGAAAAATAACGGATTTCTGCTCTTTATAAACTTTTTTAACTGATTGGTTAATGCTTTAAAAAATAAAAACAACTGATTTTAATACATCAGTAAAAATTTCCAAATAAACTACACGGAAGGCTTAGAAATGTGTTATTTTTTTACGGAACCAATTTAAAGAAGCGCGAGTATTGAAACATTTTTGTCGCCGACTCTCGTTTGTTTACGCTCACGTCATTCTAAAAGCACGGCGGAAAAATTCTCGAAATAGTCGTCTAATATGGAACCAGGTTGAGATCCTGAAGGGAAGGAAGGAGGGAGAGAGAGAGATAGAGAGAAAGGGAGGAATAGGGAGGAGAAGGATGTATGAGGGGAGAGGAGTGGAGGGAGAAATAATAAGTGAGGGAGGCATTTCCGCGCCGAGCAAAGAGCGAGTCGGGATAAAAAAAATCCACGGGGTTTTGCCCTCCGGGTAATTTCGTGTGGGAATGAGGCGCAGAGGAAGGAAAGAAGCGAGAGAGAGAGTTCAAAAGGGAGAGGGAGGAAAGGGGAGGAGATAAGGGCGGGAAAAAGAGGCGAGGAGAATGAAGGGAGAGGGGGGATCGCGGGGGAGGAAGGCAGGGGAAAAGGCGGTTGGTGGGGGAGGGGGGCGATAGGGTTCTGAGGAGGATAGGAGTGTGGGATTCCTTTTTTTACCGCTTTGGGGAGAGGAGTCGTGAGTAGGTGCGGGTGAGATTGAAAGAGAGAGAGAGAGAGAGAAAGAAGGCAGCGGTGGGATAGGGGAATGAGAAATATATTTGGCGATGGAGAATGAGGCAGAGAAAAAGGAGAGAAAGATGGAGGGAGATGTTTTTGTGGGAGAAATATAGGGAAATAGTGTGGGAAAAAGAGGTAAAAAGTAAGAAAGAAGCAGAGGCAGAGAAAAGATACAGAAAATGAGTGTCGAGTATCTCTGTTATTGGGAGGAGAACGAGAATCTTCCATCTAACCGCAATTGTGCGATATATATGCTCGTAAGTAGCGGAGACAAGAAAATATTCCGAAGTGTTTTGCATCTCTAATAGACCTGCAAAGATAATCGCTTGAAAACTTCTTGCATTACTTTCCCTCAAATTTCACCTCCGACTCTTTCTCTCAAAAAATTAATTTCGCCACGAGTGAACCTTGGTGTATACGAAACTCGAAAAAATAAAGAAAATATCATCGGAGTCGTGAGTCGGACGGGCGGAATTATTTCTGACAAAACGTTGACGGCCCGAGAGGAAGAGATCGGGGCGGAAGGATTTATTTATTCCGAAACGGACGGAGGGAATTTTTACGACGTGCTTTTTGAGGGACAAGCAGGAGGGCGTGGAGGGGAAACAGGAAGGATGCTGTCGGGGGAATGGATAGGGGCTGAGAGGAAAGAAAGAGAAAGGCGGAGAGGGAGAGAGCGATTCGGAGGAGGAGAAGGTGAGAGGGAAGGATAAACTCTGGAGAACATCACCCGCGCTTTTTTCACGGCTCGCATCTTGTTCTGACAGACCGCGGGCGCGTTTGAAGAGGGAAAGTGGGAAAGGAAAAAAAAGGAGAAAGTGGGAAGGATAGAGAGAGGGGGAGAAAGACGGCGAAGCGGAATGGCCAGAGAAAAAATGCCCGAGGAAAGGGTGAGAGAGGGAAACGGAGAGAGAGAAGGATGGACTGTTGCCGTAATATAAAATAAAAAGCTTTTTAAAAATTTATGGAAGAAAATTCTTACGGAATCTGCTATCTCTTTGGAACTAGCCAAGAGTTGGCTGGAAGGAGGGTTGTTAGATGAGGGAATGAGGGAAAAGGTAGGCAAGAGAGAGAGAAAGAGAGTTGAGAGATATGACTTCGTCAGTAGTCATACAAAAACACTAGGGCGTGGAGAGAGAGAGAGAGAGAGGGGGAGAGAGAGAAAGAGAGAGAGAGATGGGGTAGATTGTCCGGAGAAGGAAGGGTGGGGGTGGGGTCGGGGATCATGGCGGCAGGCGGAGTCTCCCCCCTCCGGCTCAGTAGTGCCCTCTAGGAATAGGTTCCCGAGGGAACGAAACAGGGGAAAAGGAGGGAGAGCGAGTGAGGAAGTGGGCGGGGTGGGAAAGGAGTTGGCTCCCATGAAATGTAGGTATTCTGAACGCATCCGTCTCGGGAGAGAGAGAGAGAGAGAAAGGGAGCGAGAGGGAGAGAAAGGGAGAGGGAGGGAGAGAGAGAGAGGGAGAGAAAGGGAGAGAGAGGGAGAGAGAGTGAGAGGGAGATAGAGAAAGGGAGTGAGAGGGAGAGAGGAGAGGGAGGGATAGAAAGGGAGAAAGAGAGAGGGAGGGTTAAAGGACGCTTTCTTCATTTCAATTGCTGAATCGGAATCGCTCAGTCGGTGAAGTCTCTCAATTCATCCGGCTCTCCTTCAAGCCTTTTAATTTTTCGTTCAATAATTCTATCTGTCGTTGAGAAGGAATAGGATCATGGAGAGAACGTTCGTTAGCGACGGCGGGGGAGGATGGCGGAAGGGAGAGAAGTGTGTAGGAGATGGCAGCTTACATTATTCGGAGGAGGGCCTCTTGTTTCGTAATTAGAAATTAAAAGAATATCTGGATGTGAAACGAAACGCGGTGAAGCGAACTGTCTAAGTGTTGCAGAAAGGAAACGGGTATGTTTTTTTGTTTTTCTTTTATTTCGGCCTGCGAAATGGAAGGATATATCTGGGGAACTGGGGTGGGGTGGGCGAGTGATTGAAAAGACTTCACAAACACGCCGCCGGAGTTAGCAGTGACCCGGAGGAATAGAGGCGTTATGGAAAACTAATTGCTCTTTTTTTATGTTTTTACGGAGATGCACAGAACGGCTTGCGATGGTTCTCATGTCTCGTTTTATCCGCAGAAGCTCGGATGATTAAAATGATAATTAGCCGTGGGATGTAACGGAGGCATTTATTCGCAAGGGATAACTATAAAAACTTTTTTTATCAGAAATTCGATGAAATATCGTACCACATCCTGGCAGAAATTTCTGGAAAAAATCTATGAAATGAAAAAGGAAAGCTACACTTTTGCTTTATATTTCTATCGTCTTTGCGCATAGGGGAGTAGGAGGGAGGAAGAGGAAGCTACAAAATGTTAATTATAATTGGATTGAAGATTTCTATAAACTTCAGCGTGGAGTGATGTGCACTACATGTCATATCTTAACCCTTGCTATTCTAGGTGGATACATTGCGCCCACCATTTATTTATTATCGATATTTCGCCTCGTTAGAATGTAAATACAATTCTTTAAAAGTATTTATTTTCACTTATAAATGCTATATCATTACCTTTTATTTTAAATACGGAACTACTACAAAAAATGATTTTGGACGCAGATTCCCTCTAAATTTCCTTAGGAAAGAATAAATACTTTTAAATGACATTTTTCTTATTTTTGTAAAATTAATATTTCTTACTTACTTTTAGATTATAGCAAAAAATTATTGAATCAATTGATTTTTTCTCAGTGGGTTCAAAGTTCTCCCCCTCCCCTAGGTATAACCTACCGAGAACTAAGCTTTCCTTGTTGTGGAGTGACGTGCTGGGTAAGCATATAGCTTGCTCTGTTTTGTGCTTCCATCTGGGACCTCCTAATGAAACTATTTGAACATTACTCGGCTAGAGTTATAGGAAAAGATTTACGATTTCGATCGATCATCATATCGACACATAGATCGATTCTTTATTTTCATTTGTCATTTGTAAAACACGTCCTTCTCAGCTGTTTGACTTAAACGAGGCGTCTACTAGTAAATAGAATTTATTTAACTAAAATATAGAGCATTTATTGGAAGACGATTTTTGGTGATTCTGAGGATAGTTTTGTAGAAACGGACGAAGATTAAAGTGTGGATTATGTCACAAATATGGAAAAGAAAGTAAGCGGTAACTGGTGCCTGGATTGCGAAGCTCTCCTCGTGTCGATGGATGCTCCAAGACATTTCAAACAGAGATGGCATTCTAAGGTAAAAATTAAACCGCTAAATGTTGGATAAGGTGTAATGTTTTAAGCTCTCGTAATTTTATGCTAAAATTTAAACCACCGGGAAGAACTTCCTCCCGCAACAGATTGTGGTCGGAAATGTAAATATAAACCCTTCAGAATGGTTAATATACAGCTCGGTATCGCCACGAATCGGTTTCCTATTGTTTCGAAGATTTCGTACAAAAATCTTTATCAGACGTTTCCAGCGGTTGCTATATCTCCATCAGAAACCATAAATCATTTTTCATATTTATGGAGTAATGGGTCACTTTTTTCTATGCTTACGAATGTCGTATTTTTCTTTAAAAATGCCAACCGAATAAGATTTTAAGGCCGTTACCTAAACTTCGTCAAACTAGAAGCTGAAAGCGAGAACGCAGGGACAGAAAGCGTAATAAACGAGGAGCAGTCAGAAAATTAGTAAACTAAGGTTCCCTAATCGACATGGTGATTATGTTTAAAAAAAAGGGTCCTCCTTTGGTTTTTATTTGTGTAATCCGTAGTTCCAACACTATCTCCTTCAGAAAGACGCCTTATAAACTTACTTTCTGATTGTCCCTCGTGTATTGTATTTTAGCTACAACGATGGAGACAGGCTCGGCAACTTAATTTTTGCTGTGCAGAAGACAAAAAAGTATTCTTAACAACAAAAGGAAACGCCGACATTTTTTCCAAATATGTTGTGGTACCATGCTAGCAAATTGTTTTTATTTATTTTAAAATGTCAAGTGAAAACATTGCGACACATTATAGTTTTCTTCGAATGGAGTAAGAAACGCTCCTTTGATTGCCCGCGTGAAGTTGACATAGAGGAGAGTAGACTTAACTGAAAACGTTTTAATAATTACGCTGAACGTATGCTTGGTAATTTGAGTTCATACGAGCTGTTATCGAATAATAATCGAATTTTTCTAGTATTTTTTTACGAAAACAATATTTTAATTTTTACGGCGACCTCAGAGGTTCACGATGAGTGTGTCAGAAAAATCCATTTTTCTTTTATTTAATTATAACAGCCCTGTTATATGTTTACGTGACTGCTAGGCAACATTGTAATGCAAGCCGAACTTACTAAAACAAATAAATACGACTTTTATTATATAGATGGGAAGTGTGTGGCGATTTTTTGTAGGCGTTCGGCGGTAGGCGATAAGCACAGAGAAGAAGTGCATTTCGAAAGAGATAACGGAAAGGTTTTGCCTCTTGTGGCCTGATGAAGGCCGGAAAATGGAATGTCAATGAATTATCTTCGAGAACCATAACCTTTCCGTGTAAGTAGAGTTGTGGGATGAAAACCAAACAGACAGTCATGACACTTTTTATTAATTTTAAATACGGCTTTTTGGGTGCATTTTATTTGCCACGTATGAGTTGGCTGCCGCTAATTTTTTGGATCTGATCGGGAAATTCATATCTTGAATACGTTCAGCCATGTTTGATTTTTCAACCGGAGGTATGAGACCATCACAGCGTTTTCTCAATTGCCTCTTTGCTTGTTGAATTTTGCGCAATTTTTTTTATTAGTGATTTATCTGTTTTGAATTCTGTCATTTGTTTCCAAAGATGTTTTAAAACTGGTGTTACTACTGTATGTGATTCAAAGTTCATCATTTTAAAAGTCTATTGAAATGTATAAAGAAAGTGAATGATTTGTGGTCTTGTTTTCTGTACCGTTTTGGAATTTTGGTTGAAATAAGGGGTATATTTTACTTAGGTAACTTGGTTTGGGTAATACTTTTTATTTAATTCTTTGTTTCTTTTTTGAGTAAGTTAATGAATAACTACAGGAATGAAATTGAATAGAATTAACGTTTGAGGTAGAGGACAATACCTTACGAGTGAGAACCAGTTAGCATAATGAAAAACTTATTTTTAACCAAGAAATTGTCATAAAAACACATCATAATTAACTAAATTTGTTTCTCCTGTAGCCTATTAATCATAAGTGCATCCACTAATAAAAGACCAACATAAATGTAACTAGAAAAAGGTTGAGTCCGAAGCAATTCAATGGGATTGACCAGATTGCAAATGTGGCATGAACAATAATTAAATTTATCGAGGCCTTTACCGAGAACTTGGAGGTTTCTCGCCATAATTTCAACTAAGAATCGTGTTTCTATAGACGAATCGTTGAAACAGATAGCGGAATAAGATAAGCTAATCGAAATTTATAATTCCATCAATCTTAAAAATTTACCATAAAAATTTTGCCTAAAAAAATAAATTACCAAACACTAACTCATGCCGTACCTCACTCGAATACCATATCCTCCTCAAACCAAAAGACCACCGAATCTCAAATCACAATTGATCTCGATGTTTAACTGCGGCAAAAACTAGCATTAACTACGTGCAGCCACCTTAAGTGTATGGTAAAGTCAAGAAATAAGTTTGCAGTACGCAAACATTTGAACGCATCGCGCGAGGAATTCGACCTAATTCCGTTCCCATAACGCAGGAGACGGCGGTGTTTGCTCGCAGACCATGCTAACCTTATTTATTTGCAGCAATTCAGTAACGGATCTCAACACATAACAACGGTTAACCGCCACACCATCCGTCGCGCATTTAACTTCCCATTTAAAAGCCATCGGACCTCGTATAAAAAATTATCGAAAGATCATCCTTAAAACTCCCGACCGTTTAATTATATTGTCCTCCTTGAGAGAATGGAACGAACGAAGGGAAGAGAAATGCGCGCTATTTGCGGGGCGAAGAATACCGTAACCTCATCAGGATTGGATAAGTAATTCATTTTGTTTTCGTCTTCGGCGGTTATAACCGCGAAACGATCCTTTCCGGCGATATGCACGCTCCATCGAACACGCGCTGTGCACATTACCTCCCATCGTTATGTGGATTTAACAAGGTTGGCATCGGGCCGCAGTTGGCTCGACCTCGAAAAGGAAAAATAACCCACTCTTTGAAAAAGAAAAATCTCCCCTGGAGGCGCTCCTAGGACGGCTGTCGTGCCTACGCATCTTTAGAAGAGTGCAGCCATCTTTTGATTAATCCCATCCTCTTAATTCGCTGCCCGCTGGATAATAAAAGATCATTCATTCCCCGGCGTTTACAAGAGGGCGGAGAATGAGATTCGATTCAGGTCCGCCAGAGGCCCTCAGCGTCCGTTATCTCTCTTTCTCCCCATTCCGCCTCCCCGCGGAAGGACGAACGAATCCGCTCCTCGTCGTCGCCCTCTTTCAGTTAATACGGCCGATGCGCACGCGTGACGTGGTAACGAATGGCTATCATTCGTTAAGTTGCTCCGGGATGCCGTCTTTTGTCAGGTACCGAAAGAACTCGATACATCAAGCGGACGCACAATACAAGGATCGTGGTCGTTCCTTCCTACCTCGTATTTCGTTTTTTTTTAAATATATTTTTGGGCCGCAACTTTACCGAGTTTTCGTTTCAGTTTCGTGAATTGTTATTTTTCTTTTCTTTTTTATTATTTATGTAGTGGGAGGGAAGGGTTTGGAAGGTCTGGGACAAAGGATACACGTCGCTGACTCGTACTCTGAAATGCAACTCGGCCAATTAAATCCGTCTGCAGCAGAGACGACTCAACGTCGAGTCGCTTTGAAACGAAAGTAATATTTTTTGTTGCTGTCGCAGTACCCCGCTCGACTTTTTCCCAAGCGCTCTTTTCGATATAAAGACGGATGCGACGTTCCCTCCAGTGGCAGCGCGGCGAATGACTCAAAATTTCCTCCGGTTGTTTTTGGTCCGATGCGCGCCTCGTTACGTTCTTGGACTTTTATGAAATTAAATGTCATCCGTTGAAAATTTCTCGTTTTGCTTCCTTTTCTCTCGATATTTTCGTATCTTTAGCGTTTTATCGATTGAGCCCAAGAACGGCAGCTTGAAATGGTAAAAATATTATTTATTCTTTCGCTTCCGCTTCACAATTTAGATCTATTGACCTGTAACGACTTCAAGTATCCACCTTAAAGCTTTCATTCGTGATTTTATTGGAGGATTTTACAATCGCATATTAATTCTAAGTAATTTCTTTACCAAATTATTAGGTAAATGGGCATACATTTTCCAATATCTTTTTTCTATACACTATTGTGTCTATAATATGCATCAAAAGTTATTAACATAATGTGATTGAATGTCCGTAAATGGACATGTTGACTAAAGGGGTTAAATTCATGAAGGACTTTAGAGCTTCTAGAATGGTTCTTTTCCGTAGACAGTTTGCCATTCTGTCGAGAAACCACGTCTTAAGATACATTATTTTCAGAAACTACAATTATTAGTTCAACATCAGTTACTGAAAATTAAATTTTTCCTTCCTTTTGGTTTCCCTAAGAGATTAAATGGAAAAGTTTTCGTCGTCATTTTACTTTGAACCCCTTAAAAGCTTGACTTTATTTTTGCTTGTCATTCCATTTTCAATTAAAACCTTGCCAAAGAGTTACATATGCTCAACAACGAAGAAGCTAAAGCACTATTAACAATGAAAACCCTTTCCCGCTAGGAACATCCATCATTCTTGCTTTTGTTCCTGCAGCACTTTTCGTCTTGCTAAAACTTCCAATACCTTCTCCTCAGCAGTTGATATTGTACTCTGCAAAAACGAATATTTCGCGAAGGAATTCCTCTTTAGAATTCCGATTCCGTGAAATCCCTTTTAACATTCTGTATCCACTTACGCGCTCGACTTCACCCCTCAGTCGCAAACGGCAAAAAAAGACAACCTCTTATTTCCCTATCGGTAGCGAGGAGAAGGCGAAGAGTGAAAAGGGACGCCTCAAAGCGAAAACTCATTGAATGCATACGGAATTGCAAGAGGCGGACAGAAAAAGGGAGCGAGAGAAAACATCGAGCTCCCACAATGCATTGCGCGGTGGTAACAAGCGGATTCCTATTCCTACGCTTCGGCGATACTTAAACAGTTATGCGTGCGCGTTGATGCGCACGCGGCCTGGGTGGCAAGAGAACGCGGCGGGCCCTCGAGGTTCCAAACGCTCTTCAGGGAATCCGTGTAATTCGCTCAGATCGACTCATAAAACACTCCAGGAATCCACTTCTCGCTTCTCCTCTCTCCCTCTCTCTCTCTCTCTATATATATATATATATATATATATATATATATATATATATATATATATATATATATATATATATATATATATATATATATCCCGTTCCGCTTGCCATCTTCTGCAAAGTAAATGGTTTTTTCCCCCGGGAGCTGAGTGTGTGTGCCGTAAGATGTTATTAAATGCTTTTAGTAGATTTTAATTAAAAGTTCGCCATCCAAAGGAGGATTGCACGCGTCCTCTTCTTTCTCGCGTTTTAAGTATCGTCAACGTGATCGCGTCGGTGATGTCTCATCGTATGAGTTTTATTCCAAATCTGATGTTTATTTTAATGGAATGATAGTGCGTGTGAATATATTATTTAGAAATCGATATTATTATTACTATTAGCTATAATAATTATTATAAATTATATCGAAGTGATAGTTGAGTCCTATATTCTTCCTTAAATTTGTCGGTTTCGATTCAGGTTTTTCCTTTTAGTTGGATGCGATTATTCTTTCGATATTAATATATTGGTATAATACGACCAATCCCCAAGTGCTTTAGAATCAAGTCGCAAAACAAGATTGGTGGCATCATAAATGCAATAAATTAAATGATGTTATAGATCTGATTTTAAAGTTTATGATCGGAGAAATTTTTAGTGCAGCCGATATGAATTCAAATACTCTGATATAGCAAAAACAGCTCAACTTAATATCCTTCATGTTATGCATCCCTATCCATTTTGATATAAAAGATGTATGTACTACTGTATTTGATTGATGAAACGTAGTGGAAATTGATCATATATTGTGATTACATGGGCTCTTCTAATCGGTTTCGTTAAAATACGATTCTGGTTGTTGTTGTTGCTGTTACATATAATGCAGCATTTACAGTTATTAAAGAATCGAAAAATTTCAGCAGCTCTCGTTAGTGTTTTATTTTTAAATCGTATGCTCAATATAGTTGCGAATTCAAAATTTCTATTTAAATACTCAACAGTGGAGTGAACAGGCATTTTATCACCAGTAAATATATTAAACCCGATGATATTGTCTTTATCACATTAATGCCGAGTGTTATTCAACGTTCCAAATCACAAACGAGACACTTCCCATATATTTGTAATGCTACTTATAGCTATTGATTTATTCTTAATTTTAGAGTGGGACATTTTTGAACCAATTTAGCTATAGGCACCTTTATATAAACCATTCTAAGGACAACGACAAGTACAACACTTTTCCTTTCGAAAAAAGTGCTTAATTTATTATTTAAATTTGAAGGAGAGCATTAAAGTATTATACGAGGATGGTATATATATATATATATATATATGTGTGTGTGTGTGTGTGTGTGTGTGTGTATGTTGCCACCCTCATCACTACCTTTTCATTTCCTTAAGTCTATATATATATATATATATAAATCGAGATTTAAAAACTTTTTGTATTAAAAAAAGATTTTTTACAGCAGTAATACGGCCGCTTATAGGGATCAAAGCCTCTCTTAAACCTAAACATGACAGAATCCAAACCCCTGAACAATTATGTAGGAAGTCATTATTCGCATCCTTTTGTATAGACTAGACTAGTAGTTCCCAACCTCGGGTTGCGGGATATCTTCAATAGGGTCGCGGAGGGTCATCAGAAGAAAACTCTCCCGACAGTCAGTTTGCATCTATATATCATGCCTAACCTTGATCAGTCAAGGGACATAATAGTAGCTGATGCAAGTCACCCTGGCCTTTCGAAGCTTTTATCAATTACCAGCATAAAATATAAGCGAAGGAAATTCTCCAAAGCCAGTCAAACTGATAAAACCCGGTTAAAAGGCCGGATAAAAATAGATGAACCCGGATAAAAACCGGGTTTTATCAGTTTGACTGGCTTTGGAGAATTTCCTTCGCTTATATTTTATATATTTTCCATTGTAGCTCGCTCTCTTTTACTTAACTAATTACTAGCATATATACCCGTCGTTGCTCGGGTTTTTAAATCAGGACAAAATAGTTTGAAAAAGATTTGAGAATAAATGAAGTATTTAAACCAAGTTAATTTTAATTGTAATGCTTGTTGGTATACAATATTTCTTGTCTTCCCATCTTTTTCTCAAATAAATAAATTTTTTCCGCATCCTTCTCTATATATAATTGTCCATGAGCAAAGCAGTCGTTTGACAATTCAACACCTGCAACTTTAAAAGACTGCCCTTGTCTAATAATAAGTCGTGATCGAAGTCGAATTTGTCTTTGTTCGGAAGACTTGGCTGCTCTTGCTATGACTATTCTCTTATATTTTAATCTATCGGGATCTGAGAATGATCTCCGTGGTCATTTTGGCATTATGATTGTTTTAAAACCTTTGTTTAATTTCTTTGAAATTTATTTTCTTAAAATTATAAAAGTAACGTATTAAAAATGAAAATTTTAAACCAATATTATGAATTTTTATCTAGATATAGAATTTTGGAAAAGAAAGAAGTCTACCTGAAATCAAAATTTAACATCTTGCAAACTTTGGTAGTCAACCAGTAATTATAACTTTTTTCTGCACAAACAAATTTAAAAAAATATGTATGAAGAGAAGAAGCAGAGAAAATTTTTGTTTCGTTGTCACTGTATACCTTTATAGATCCCGGAACTGAAAATAATACGTTGCTATTTACGGCTATTGTTGTTCAACATTTGTTAAGTAATCATTTGTGATGATAAATCCGGAGCCCCTGCCGCGGTTAAATTGGTTATTTTATCGAAGCAAGGATTGGGTTGTAGCAGTTATAAAAATACATTTAAGAGGTTACTTTCTGTAAAAAGCAGACGAAAACATTAATTTTTATTGCGTCTACACGTGAAATGTTTTTTCAAACAAAAAAATTACGAATATAAACATCCCTATCATTATATATCACAGGACATGCTAATTACTAATGTCATGCGAATCCATTTGATATAGTTAAGCCGAGATGGAATTTAGGTGATGACATTTACATGACCTATATTGGTAACACTGATCTATTTTAATATAAATTTATATAGATGAATATGAGGCAAAGAATTGAATGCAACTCTTTGGAACATACTATAATATGAATTATATATTTTTTAATTTTCTGTCCACATAAAATATTGTTTCACTAAATTCAATTTATTAGTTTTATTCAAAGGAAGTGCAATATATCCCCTCTCAAAATAGCGCCAAAAACGGACATTTATTTCTTTAATTACCATGTCAACGCTATATAAACAAATTCTGATTAGCTAATTATATAAATTTCGGCCAAATTTCAATTTACTATCTACTACCTTGATCGAGTTATTCGCGTTTTAATAACTTTACACTAACAAGGAGACCATACGCGTCATGGAACACCGATTTCAACGAGATTGTGGCAGGGTGTTTGTTCTTTGCCTCTCAATGGTTTGCGAAAAACGCGGGAACGGTGCGCGCAGCGCAATATATGAGCCTACTATAAGGTTCTTTCAACAAATGCCGACGTAGCGTAGTGGTAAGCGACTCTGACTCGCGCGCGCGGTACGATGGGTTCTGGTCTACATGCTAACAAAATTTCTTTTGTTTTTGTTTATTACTTTTTTATTTTATGCTTTTATTATAAATATTTATATAAATAAATATATATATTATATTCTGTTATAAAAATGTTTTCATTGTGGATTTTGGCAGAAACGGTTACTTATCGTATTTTGTTGACTGTTTGTGAGCAACTGATAATTTTGCAATAACAAATGCAATTTAACAATGTTTGATAAAATACGTGTTCATATTGCAATAAACAATAATTTATAAAATACCGTGGAAAAGAAATTTTGTAGTCAAAAAAGGGAATTTTGAAGATTATTTTATTAAACATCACAAATTGACGAAACTTGTAATACATAAAATTATATTACATTACTGCCCTGCTATAGGCTGTCCACCTATCCAGGAAATTCCCTTATAGTCTGTTTAACATAAGTACGCTGAAAAAAGCTGCGAGAGACGGGGTATGGCCTGTATAAACTAACCACAGACATACATACACATTACATTTATTCTTCAGATAGTCCAGATGGGACGCACGGTGCACAATTCTTCGGATTATAATTGTCAAAAACGCAAACAAAACATTGAATCTTCTCACACTAAGAGCACTTCAGCAATGCAACCCCGCCATATTCACAACTGCTTTTTAATATATTGGCGGGGAAGCAAACTTCATTTACAATCAAGAAAATATCTCTCTCGTCGACGATCTTCGACGCATGCCAGGCATATCGATACATGTTTTGGAAAGCTGGTGCGCTCGATTGATGGTGCAGCAACGAGTGAATTTTCATTGCAACCTCACGTGAACTTATTTCGCGTATTTGCTGTAGCAAGTACGAGCAGTTTTGAATGCGTTTGGTGAAATTCTTTACTTGCCTATAAAAGTAAACATCACACGGCTGGCATAAGGGAGTGCATTTAGGTGGTATTATTTTCACTTGACAAGTTGCTGCACCATCGTAATTAATGAAGATCTCGTCGTACAGGGTAGGATTCGTCTGACCTCCCCATGAATCGATAAGTAAAAGAAAGTTTTCTTTCCCGACATAAGGTTATAAGATGCTTTTAAAAACTGTGCGTATAATTTTGTTGTTAATTTACCAGATTTTGAACACGTTACAACTACATTGTCCAGCTCATTTAATACCGCGTCAATTCTTTTTGGACAAGAGGGCCAAATTTGTCAGTAGTTGTTGCTGGTAAGCTTAGAGTCGCAGTTTAAAAAGTTTGGGAACCACATAGTGTATGTGCTACCATGCAAATATCTTATCTAATAGAACACATTTTTTAAGCGCAGTATTACTGTGAAACCTTCGAAACTGAAATAATTCGCTTCTTAACTCAGAACGGAGCTAGATTGCCATTTGAGCACCTTATTAAGACCACGGTCGTCGAGCGTTCAAAAGTAGTGAGAAACCCCCGATAATAAACTTGCTTCAAAATTCGAGAATCACTACAGAAAAAGGACCAAAGAGGTAAATATGTATAGATAGATTCCATGCATAGGTCCTTGTCTCCCTTGACTCATTGTCCTAAAAGAAGCCTGGAGGCGGACGAGATGGGGGAAAAAGGAGGTAGAAAGGGTAAAATGGGCGAGGTGCTGGGAGGGAGAGAGAGGAGGACACAGAAATGATGGAGTCTTATGGAAAATGAAAGGAAGATAGAAGAGAGGGATGATGATACCCTTTTGGTCCTCTCACTCCCCCTTCCACTTTCTCTCTCTCTCTCATGATACTTGAAGCAAATGTGAGAATGAGGTAGCGAGGAAGAGTGATATGTGTTAAATGAAAGCAATCCCACGTATATGTGGCTCTTCCTTTCTATAAACTCTTCACAATGCCTTCCTACGTAACCTTTATTGGCTTCTAAAGGAACCTAGGGTCACCTTCCAGTGAATTTCCCGGGCTTTCTGGTCTGAACGCAATTACCTGCCGACCATTTTTGTGTGTACCATTACCATATGTGCCACCCTCGCTGGAGTAATCAGGAAGTGAGCAATATCAATCTGAAATCTGAACGAGAGAATTGAATAACAACGCAATCTAATCGACGTATGTTGTCGTGTTTGGAACTTGGTGTATGGTGATAACTAACTCATCCCACGATTTAATCGGAATGATCTTTTATTCTAATATCGTGGCTCGAGTATGATTAAAATTAAAAGAGCGCAACGGAGAAAACAATGCCGAACGGAAGCACAATCATTTATTGTCGAAATTTGTGTTCATTAGCATTATGTTTTAAAGGTCAATGCTTCAGCTATAGTAATTTGACTGCGCAAAATCTAAAATTTGACGTTAGATTAAATGTTATCAAACGCTTCTCAATTTAATCTCAAATTGATCGTGATTTACTTCTAGAACACAACGTATCATACATATATCAGGATATTTTTCAACTAATGCACCCAAATAGGCGCAAAAATCAGTTCAATCAAAACAAATGTTTCGAATCCGAAATCTATTCCATCTGCCGGTTTGCCATAACAGAAAGGTTAAACGACATTTCAACTGTGGAGTGATAACAGTTCGGTCTGTTCATATTTTTAATGAGCACTATAAAAAATCAATCTGGATTTACATTTTCACTTTTACATATGTATTTTTATTTTTAAAAATATCAATGGAATTTGCATAAATCGGAACATAAGGCTCTCTTTATTTTATTTTTTTTATATGATCTCTTTCTTTATATCTATTCGTTCTTCCACGTACTCGCGGAATACTTACATACTTGCTAATCCGATTCATATAACATTCTTCTTTCCGTCCTATACTCCAGTGTTTCTCGAACTCTGAGACACCCCCTCCCCCCAGAGGGTCACATAATTATTTTGGATGCAAGACGAAATGCCAAAACATAAAGTTTTCACGAATAATAAAATTTTATCAGGGAATTTTATGGAAAAACAATGAGATAAATACTATTGATATTTACATAAAATGAATAAATTTGCAATAAAGTTTCTTATTTTTACTATTTTTACTACATTCAAGCGAGCCGCTATACTCCATTGGAAGAGGAAATTCTACAGATGGATCACGTTTTATTAAAGAGGCATCGAGCTCACCTTATGGCTAAAATCGAAGTGAGTCAGACCACGCAAATTCAGCGTTCCGTCCTTCGGAAGGGAAGTTAAGCTGTTGGCCCCCTTGGTGCTCTTCGTTAAGAGTAGGCTAATGTCGACACCGGGTTTCCCTCCTCCATTGTGATTGTGTTCGGTGTGGAAGAAGTTACGGCTATAATGATCCAAGAGGTTGATTAGCCAAAAATACAGACAAAATACAGAGACAGTCGAAGTGAGTATATATCTCCAATAGCAAAAAAATGTAGTTGGTCCACTTTACATGACTAATGGAGAGATATAATTTGAAAATATTTTGTTGAAAATGTATTTCTGATAATATTGTTTCTTATGTCCATGAATAATATTATGAATCTACAGATGGGTTCAATAGAAACTGTTTAACTTTTAAATGTGATATACAAAAGATATTCAAAATAAAAATACATTTGTTTTGCTAATTTTTATTTAAATATTACATCCTCGTAATGACTACATGTATCGTGAAATTCCCTGCTCTTAACTGATATGATAAAAAATCCATTCTCCTTCTCTCAGTCATAAATTCTAAGTAAAACAGAGCACTGGTGCACTGCAGTGGTCAAATTTTAAGAGCGAGCTGTATGCATTAGCCTCTTTCGCTGAATAAACGATAACTCGATGTACACTGTTAACATAATATCGCATTCTCCGAGACGGATATGTACGACCTATAGGTTTGTTTTGAAAAATATGCTCCAGGGTACACTGCATTTTCGTCGGTTGGGTAAGGCGGACTATTATAAACCGGTAGCCAAAACTTCTTACTCATATAGCAACAGAAGTATCGAATCTTACTTCACTGTTAGAAGCATATCACATGGGTGTTCAGAGTCGCAGAATATTTTAAACGCATTGCGAAGTTGTTATTGTTTTAGCTTTTAATTATAATTAGAACCTCGAATTTGGTCTCGCAATTGAAGGGAATAACCAGCACCGTTCCTTTCTGTTTGTTATAAGTAGAAAAGTAGTTATTTTTTACAAAACCTGGTAAAGGTTTACCGCCTCTTCATTGTCAATAGCGTTTCTTGCAATGATGTTCATAAGATACACGGAAAGATATATAGGTTAATAAATGATATCATAGCAAAATATACTCGATAAAATAATTTTATTTCATAAATAAAATGAATGATAAACCAGTGTGTTTATAATACAATAATCCTCTTCTGCATATTAATACGGACTTTTTAAATTCTAGTATCCAATCTTTATTCCACTTTTTACATCCATATTGATAGACTGGATATATACGGCTAAAAGTATATCGTTGGTCTATTATAGAGATTTCAGTGTTTTATTTTAACCAGTTGGAACCATCTGCATTCACTTTGCCCATGATAGATCGAACTCACAAATAAAAGGCTTAACTTCTCCACATTTAATGTCACAAAGTGTGCCTTCTTCCCTTATACATCCGCAATCTTCCTTACCACCAGAGTCATCTGGCTGACCTGGAGTCCATTTATTAAAACCGGTGTCGTTCAATGGATCGCCTACAAAAATAAAATCACATGATTAAAAACACACGTATATTTCAGCTATATGAATTCTAATCAAAGGGAAAATGTGGTTAAAGTTCTTTAATGAAAAAAAGATATAAAAAAGAGATAGTAAAATGAATACAATGCTAGAAATATGAGATAACCACAAGGAATGAAAAAGCAGCAATAAAAAAATTTCGGAATGAGAATTTTAATTAGAGTCTTTTATACTGTCAGCATTGCTTCATATGTTGAAATATTTTGTTGCAAACGAAGTGTCAAACGCAGTATCGACGGCTGCACATGACATTAATTTTACGATTAAAATATATGATGCATCATGGTATGATTGGCGATGCTTGAAGCTATACGTATTTTACAAAACAAGCTAAATATCATGCTTATATGTGAAAGAATGAAGAAGATTGAGTGGCTGTCTACGGATAGGCTTATCTATGGTGATAATTTGAAACCGGCATTTTAAATTAATTTGTCAATAAACCTTTTGCGATTGAGAAAAACTTAAGTATACGTATTTTTTATCGGTAACGTGTGTTAGAAATGGTCCACATTATCATCAATAAAAATCTTTGAGTATAAGTGGTTATTAATACAAATTTAATAATTTGTATTTATTTGACGTTAAAATTATTTTTAGAAAAATTGACTTAATAGATAATATATTTTTCAATTGTGAGGCTGTCTGCTTTCCTGATTTAATATAAGTAAATTTCAAATGTGGTTTGAATGTTCTCGTTCAACACGAAGATTGAAGTTGTTTCTGGATTATTTTATTCACTGCTCTGCAGTATCGACATTATATCTTACTCTCTCTGGTTTATGAATGCTAATTCTTATGACGGTGTTAGATCACCTTCTAGCAATCTCTTTTGCTCCATGCATGAACAGAAATTCACTTTGATATACATTAAAAGCAAATAATCAGCGAGTATGAAAGTTTGGTTTCCCTTGAAATCCGTGATATTGAGTACTTTTTAATATTAAATAAGATAAATAATTCTATTCTTATTAGGGAATATCCAACAAATTGGGAAAGCAAATAAAACGTATGTATTTGCGATACATAATAACCATAATAAAATAATTTCCAGTGCAACTACCGTTGATTATATATTATTGTATATTCGTGTAAACATATAAATAAATTTCTCGTATCGTAAGTAAGTGGTTTAAATCTGGGGAGTACCCAGAAATAAACACTTCCTAGTGGTAATTTAGTTATAACGCGAGTATCACTCACCAAATATGGTGACGAATTCGCCCTCCTTCACGCGGTCGTGAAATCCGATGAAGGCGGCGTGGATTTTTTGTTGGTTCAGCAACGATTTGTACAAGTCTGCCTCCGCATCGGAATTAATGATCCCTAGGTGACCACCCTCTCGGGCGCATGTCGCGGATGCAGCGTCGTACGTTTGCGGCTTCTCGTAGTGTATCTTGTAGTAACCGATTGCAGGGAACAACGTGTAGTTGTCGGGTTGAGGAGGCGGAGCTTGAAAAAGGAAAAATCGGGAGTTTATAAATAAAAGTAAACAATATTTACAGTAGTATTGTAAGGCCTATCGCCGATCTCATTCGATATTTATGGAGAACGGCTAATGGCAGAAGCGTCAGGATCCACAAGAGATTTTAAGATTGTAGGAAGGATTACATAAAGTAAAATAGACTGATGACCCAAATACTTCCTGCAAGAAAGGAAAAGTACTCCAGAAAATGACAACTAGACTGGTAATAACAGATATAAAATACGGAATGGAAACAAATAGAGAGAAATCAAAGGTCATGCGAATATCGGCTATAGAAGAAAATTGAACATAAATATTGGTGGAAAGGCATTAGAACAAGTTACAGAATGTGAGTGCCTTGGAAGCACCATAACGAGAGAAGTAAAATGTACTGATAAAGTAAGGACTAGAACATCGAAAGCAAAAGCCGCTTTCAAAAGAAAGAAACACTTGGGAAATGTGGGCCTGGGAAAAAATACTGATTGACAGATAAGATGAAAAACGAGAAAACACTACTAAGAATAATAGGATAGATGCAAATGATTATACAAGCTATAAGAATGAGGAGGACGAGATGGATTGGACAATACCTGAGGGGAGAGAGAGAGAGAACCTGATTAAAGACGTATTAGAAGGAAACTGAAAGGAAAAGAGAAAGAGGAAGGAAAAGGTTTCAGCTGATAGACGACTGTATCAAGACCTGAAGAAGGCTGCGGAATACATGACTATGTCGAGAATCAGGTTTAATCAAGAATAATCACGTATCTGTCTACGGACAGACTACCTATCATAATAATGATTGTAACGTTTTTCTTACCGGTGAATGTTCCGTCGATGCAGAGAGTCTCTATTCCTCCTTGAGAGGTGACGCTCTGCTTGAAGTCCACTTTCCATCTATTGGGTATCCTTGGAGATGAATGGTTGATCAAAACTTTGGTGACCCAGTGACCAGATTCGTTCTTCATGTTGTTAATGGTGAAGTCCAACGTCCTGTTCTTGTGCCAAACGCTCACTTCTTTCTCGCCGAGGGCCTCCGTCGTTGTAAAACAAAGGAGCAATAACGAGGCCGTGAAAGCGTAAGCTGCCGACGCGAACGCGACCATCTTGTCCTTTCCTCTAACGAGTAACTTGAAGAGTTTTACCGCAAATGAGCTCTTCGACTTTTTAACTTTAACTTTTATAGCTTTTTAATTTTCTTAAAGAAAATGTCTGATTGTGAGCTGGACAGTCGAGATCACTATATCGGCTTTATTTAGCGGTCGATGGAGAAGGAAGTGACCTTCAAACGTCTTAAAGATTCAATTTGATTTTTAAACGGAAATGCGTTTTTTGCTGATGACAGTAAATATCGGTTCCTTTGCGGGAGTGACTGGAGCGAACAAGAGTCGACATTCATACGGTTCGTCAAAAGAGCTGCCTCGGATAAGGATCAAAGGCGAAGATATTCCTTTGATGTCTGTTACTCAGATGGTATGTAACAAGGAGATAATTTTTCCATTAGTTAGTTTACAATATGAATTTAGAAACTATAATTAATTCTTCCAAATAATATAAAATAAAATAATTTTTTTATACTGCTGCTTCTCATTAAGAAATTTTATATTTTCCTTGATAAACTAGATAATTTTTATTAAAATTAATCTTAATATAATTTTATTTTTATATTTTCTTAAGAGAATTTAAACAAACCAAATGACTTAAAAATTACTTGTAAATACAAAATTTTGAATATGTTGGCAAATATTTCATGGAATGTATATCATATGAACGATTATGACAAAATTTCATATTTTAATGCCCCCTCATTAGAAAAGTTGAAGATGCGTGCAAAATAAATAAAAATATAGATGGAAACAGTGCATGAGAATTTGTCATTAACATAATTATATATATATATACGCTTCTTACTTATGATTTAACATATCATTATATATAGAAGTTCCTTACAGAGGAGGATATACGTAACATATACATAACATATAGGAAGATACTAATGTTTAGGCACTTCCAGATGAGCTGGAGATTCGAAATTTTTTTCTTATGTAGGATTTTGTGCAAAACCGACTAGAAAAACGAAAATCTTGAAGATGTGCAACAATGCGGCCGCTAAAAATTCGCAATCGTTTAAACAAAATTTCAAGGTTTATGTATTTTTGAATGTGCTACGGAGCTGAAATTTTTTTAGAGGTAAGATTTATAAAAAAACGAAATAGGGATAATAGAAATTTTGATATTTTAATTTGTGTTGCTGTTAAAAATTCTTCAAGTTTAAACCAATAGATAACTGTTTAGGTACTACGGGAAGAGCTAGGAAGCTGAAATTTTCAATTTATTTACAGAGTAGTGCATTTGCACAAAAAAACATTTGAATATCTCCATAAATAATTAGAAATATCGGCCTACGATTTACATATAAAAATTACAAAAAACTTAAATAACGTTGGCTTCGAACTATGGAACAACTTTGAACATAAAATGCACGAGACCAATTCTCATAAATATCACACTAAATCATTAACTTTAGACAAAAAATTAAAAATTCTTAAACAAAAACAGATTGGTAATACACAAAACATAGCTAATCACCCCAATCACACCTCACAGAAATTTGAATTCATTGAAAATGTATCCAAAACATCTTTTTCTCAGGAAGAATTGTCTTTACTAAATATGGGTTTGAAGTTTGCATTACCACCTAGGAAACTACCTATAGACGAACTTATTACTGACATTGAAAAATCCATAGAATTTTTCGATGAAAATTCAAAAAATTACATCAGACAAGCTTGTTTATTACAATTAAAAGATAACTTGAACAAGCCTACAAAGATTCATCCTAGTAATAGTAATTTCCCCAATACCATTAAAAAACTTAGAGGAAAAGATTGCTTTTACATCAAAGCTGATAAAGGCAACAAAATTGTAATCATGGACAAAGCACAATGCGTTGACAACGGCCAAACCATGTTAAACAATGGACCATATATCAAATTAAATAAAAACCCATTAAATTCCATGATCAATAAAACCAAAGTAATCATCAAAGAATGCAATAATATCATAGACAAAATATTAAGTTTCAAATTAAATACTTCCAACCCAAACATATATAAACTATATTGTCTTCCAAAAATCCATAAGAACGACAACTCCATGAGACCAATTGCATCAGGGATCAATAGTCCTACTTATAATTTAGCCAAATGGCTAAACAGTGAATTCAAACAGATGTCATTCCTTGACAAACACTCAGTCAAAAATTCTTATGCTCTGATTAACAAATTGAAAAATACAACCTTAAAAGAATCAGAGATTTTGGTCTCTTTCGACGTGAAAAGTCTTTTCCCAAGTGTACCCTTAGATGAAACATCCCAAATCTTAAAATCTCTTTTATTAAAACAAAATTTTACTGACGAAGTTGTCCACGAATACCTACGGCTCACTAACTTATGCAATCAACAAAACATCTTTCAATTTCAAAGTGAAATTTATCAACAAATACAAGGTACCTCCATGGGAAACCCTTTGTCCCCCCCTATTTTAGCCAACATATTTATGTCACATTTTGAAAAGACTTGCAAAGACAAATTCCATTATTTTCCTGAAAGTTGGTTTAGATATGTTGATGATATTTTTACAATTTTGATTTAAAAAAACAAAAAGTAGAAGACTTTGTGGATCAATTAAACAATATATATCCATCCATAAAATTCACTTTTGAACTTCAGGAGAACAATATATTACCATTTCTGGATTTACTAATCATTAATAACCAACAACAAATAGAGTTTGATATTTTCAGGAAACCAACACACACTGACAATTATATTCCAAATAACTCCTTCCATCCTATGAATCAAAAAACAGCTGTTTTCCAATTCTTAACATACCGATTGTGCAACATCCCCCTTAACAAAGATAGATATGTTAAATAACTCAAACATATAAAACAAACTGCAAAGAAACTTGGTTTCGATCCCAATTTAATCAATAAATTAATAAGAAAACACAATCTTAAAAAACGTTGTCCAACTCCACCACTTTCAAACTTGACAACAATAAGGCCAACAAATATATAAAACTACCGCATTGTCCCATATTAAATAGGGGCTTGAATAAAATTTTCAAACATAAGAATTGCACAATAACATACACGAACCCACATAGTTTGAAAAACTTACTGGATAGCACCAAGGACAGAACTGAGAATCTGAACAAATCCGGAATTTATAAAATACAATGCTCACATTGCAATTTAATGTACATAGGACAAACCAGACGAAAACTAATAACACGATTCAAAGAGCACTTAGCTCATTACAAACACAATCGTTTTGAGAAATCAAGCGTAGCCACTCATATCCTCGAAACTGGACACAGTATACACCTAGAGGATTTAACCTTGTTAACTTCAGCCAACCATTCACTTAACTCTCTAGAAAATCTGCATATCTATAAAAACAGAAACAATCTCATGAACACAGATACTGAATTTAAAAAAACTTTATATAAATTGACCGAACTTAACAATACTGACGCACAAATTTATTTTCGATCCTCAAATGTTTTTCGGTCTTCGTTATAATCTTTTCTTCTAATTTCGTCGCAGTTGAACTCTGTTCACTGCCAAGGCAGGTTCTCCCCTGAAGATGCACACTTAGTGGGCGAAATGCATAGGGCTTATCCTATAATTTATGGCTGAAGGAGTTTTCTACCACTGTTCATCTTAGTGTCCTGGGTTAGACTGCAGATGCCCCGGAAAACCTCCTGTAACTTAGCGTGGGAAAAAGGTATTCCAGTGTGTAGACCAATCTAAGAGGAAAAAACGAAAATTTTAAAAAGGTTCAGCATAGCGGGCGCTAAAAATTTGCAAATGTTTAAAAAACATTTTACTGTTTATGTATAGTATAGTATAGTATAGTATAGTATAGTATAGTATAGTATAGTATAGTATAGTATAGTATAGTATAGTATAGTATAGTGGTGTAAAGAGTGGCAATTAGAGCTGAACTTAGGTAAGTGTTCCGTCATGAGATTCTGGAGAAACAAAGAAATTGAGGCGATGAATTACAGTATAGAAGGCGTGCATCTAAAATTATCCGAATCCGTCAAATACTTAGGTGTCATTTTAACAAGTAACCTCTCGTGGGACACACACATACGAAATATATCCGGGAAAGCTAAGCAAAAACTAGGATTCATCAAACGGATAGTAGGTAAAAGCGAAGAAAAAGTCAAAGAGACATGTTACTTTTCTTTAGTTAGACCGCTGCTAGAGTATGCGTCGAGCATATGGGATCCGTACGAGAAAGGTTTAATCACCGAGTTAGAGAAAGTGCAGCGAAAAGCTGCTAGATTCGTCAAAAATTGTTATGATAGAAATATAAGCGTTACAGGCTTGATACAGGACTTAGGATGGGAATCACTAGCTGAGCGTCGATCACGTGCTAGGTTAAAACTTCTTGAAAGATTTAGAACGAGTACTTTCTTCAGCGACGTCAAAGAAATAATAAGAACTCCCACCTATATCGGTAGAATGGACCATCCTCGTAAAATAAGAGAGATAGCCTGTAGGACAGAGAGATACAAAGGCTCATTTTTCCCTAGAACGATAGCTGAGCAGAATAAAACTTGCGATCAAAAGTAACCTCGCGTAGGGGCGTAAACCAAGGCCTAATTTTGGAGTTTTCCCCTTGGTGTTAATACACCCCCTGCCACACACCCTTGCGGTGGCTTGCAGGGTAAACTGTAGATGTAGATGTAGATGTATTTCCGAATGTGCTACGAAGCTGAAATTTTTTTAAAGGTAGAATTTGTCAAAAAACGACACAAGTATTATAGAAATTTTATTGTTTTAATTTGTTTGGCCGTTCAAAATTCTTAAAGTTTAAACAAATAGCTAAATGTTTAGGTACTACGGGGTGAGCTAGGGAGCTGAAATTTTAAAGTTATTTAGAGCTTTGTGTAAATACACGAATAAACATTTGAAAATCTCCATGAAGTTGTTATTGCGGCCGTTAAAATGTTTTAAAATTTTAACAATTATATAAATATTATTTCACTTCTAGATGTGCTATAACTTTAAAATTTGGCATAAATTGGTGGCATTAGTACCCCACAATGGAAAACTTATAATATTCTTAAAATTTAAAATTTTAGGGATTGTTTTAATCCAATATTTTTCCATAAGGAAAGAACGAAAATCAGTGCAGAGGTGAAATCTTTTGAATTAAAAAATATTTCTAATAATGAAATATTTCTCTGAAAATTAAGGTTTTTCAAGGTGAGATGAAATTCTTGCAGAATGCAAGCACCAACTACTTCATTTCTTTACAAAATGAAGAAAAATCTTAGAGGATTTATCTCAAGCATCAAGTGTGCTGCGGAAGGTTAAAAAACAACACATTCACGATCTCTCGAATTGAAATTCCAAATTATTGCCGCTGGATATGTAATTTCCTTGATTTTTTATAGATTAAACGCAAAATACTGCAAGTTTTAGGAGAACGCGTTACCTTTTTTGAAGACAATTGAAGATACTCACTCGATATGTCGATAAAGTAATTTGTTTCGCAACATCGATCGGCAGTGTAAGGTTTGCGGAATTGCTTCACCAACAACTTTCTCTCTCGAGTCTTTTTTCCGAAACCCAAAAAATCGTAAATTTCTTCGAGGAACGTATATATTTTATTATGCAAAAATCTCCTTTTATTTTGTTCCGATGCTGAATTAAGTTATACGTATCGCAATTTATGTTGTTTAATAGTCGCTTCGTCTACCTACTTTGGAGGAAATTTAGGTCCAGCGTGCTAAAAAAATACGGTCATCGGTTTGATACCGAAAGATTGTAATCTGACCATGTGAAAAAATAAAAATTCGATGAAGAGGTGGAAAATCGTTCCCATTGAGTTCTCGAGGCATCTTTGATGCTACTGAAAAAACTGTATATAGATCATACTCTCCGAGACCATCACGAAGATCGTTCGATCGGCTCATGTGATAACCAGGTTCCTACCTTGCCATTGGTTATCGCAGGAGGGATGCGTTGCATGTGATCGTATATTGGTCGAAAGCGACGACGTTTTTTTGTTTATTTTCCTTTAAAATCCTCCCGCATGCGTGCGTGTACATTTTTATTTTTGAGATCGGGTACCAGGTTTTTTAGTGAACCCGTCGAACGGGTTTCTCCTGAAAGGGGCGTGCGACACGAGGAATGGAAGTCGCGTTATATTTCCATGCATCGGGCGACCGCTTTCGAAAAATACGGGCGAGATGTTGCGGCAAGACTGCGAAAGTCGAAAGATATTTTTTTTATTGCGCGTATTTTTTTTTTAGGGTCTCGAATTTGCGTGGTGGAATGTCATCGGATATTGTTGGTATTTAACGCCATTGGTCGGTCCAAAATGCATCGGATATGCGAAGGCCGAGCTTTTGGGCACTTGCGAACCGATGCTCACTTTTTTGATCCTCCATAAATGCCAGTTAGTACACGTTTTAGTTTTTATTTATCCTGCGAAAATGTCAATTAACATGAAGATTTTGCATCGGTACTTAAAAATGAATGCATAAATGTCTTATGTTCGCGGAAAGAGCTATTCTTGTATCCACTCATTATTTAGTTACATATTCGCTTCGAAGCTGCATGTCGCTATATTTCGCATTAAAAGTCGTAATTTAAATGCACTCATGAAGCATTTGGATTGAAACGGATACATTTATTCTCTCCACTAAAAAGCCACATTATACAGGGCAATTCAAAAGTTGCGCAAGCCAGTTTATATTTCAGTGTAATATCTACGCATCAGTTGTACATTGTGCATCAGCTGTAAATTATACTTTACACGCCAGCTGTAAAATACCTCCACATTCATGTCATAAGTGTTGTCAAATCACGCACTAAACTCATCACTAAATTCCGTGTTCACTTTAAACTATAAGTCATGTGTAGATATTGCAATGAAATATACAGGGTTGCGCGACTTTTAAAACGCTGTATTAATGCTTGATGGATATATCCATTAAAAATAAAAGTATGATTTTTTAATGTATAATTAAAAGTGACGGAATTTTAGAAAAACCTTAAATTTTCATCCTGTTTATCTTAAGGAGCAAGGAAAACATTGTAGTAATAAATTAATAATTGCGAATACGTCCATGACTATTAAGACGTTATTTGCCTCTCTTTACGTAGTACATACTTGTGTAATAGGCAAACTATTTATAGATATAATCTATTCCGAGAAATTCTCACCGACCTGCTTAAAAATGCATCCAAGAAAAATATTTGCGGTGCAAATCCTCTCTCTGTGGGTATTTAGGCGAAACATTCGATCAAAAGGGACACAAGGACGTGTTTTCTTGCGCAACACCATCACACACGCGAGCACACGCATGCTCGCATATAAATATATTTTCATAATCACGCTGCCGTTCACCGGTGTGTTGTTTTGCATCTCTCTTTAGCGCAAATAAACGGCGTCGGCGAGTTCATGCGAACTGAGAGATAACTCCTCATCCCATCGCTTCTCCCCTCTGTGATATTACACCATTTCTCCCTCTCTCTGTGCAAATGCATCGTGATCGGCATTGTCCTACACCTCCTACCTCTATCATTTTCGATGCCTCGCAGCTAATTTTCCTCCTCCTGCCCCCCCCCCCCTCGTCTCCACGTACGCGTTTCCACCTTCCACGCCGCTTCTCCTCCATCCATCCCCTCGAGGACCTGTAAATATTGGTTTTTCAGTCGTTCTAAATTGGTTGCACTCTCATCTCCTCTCCGTGTCATAATTCGGGCACTCGGTTCAAATTGACGCGATTCGGAAAATGCATGAATTGTACGGAGGAGAGGAAGTGGAGGATGAGAAGGGAGAGGGGGGAGAAAACGGGTGGGGAGGGTGAGGGGGGAGATAAGAAGTTGGGGGGGGGTGAGGGGAGAGAGGAGAAAGAGAGGAGAGAGAGAGAGAGAGAGAGAGAGAAAGGGACAGGAGTTGAGTGGCTTGAGAAGAAATGAGAAAATGTAAGAATGCCAAGGGTAAATTAGGCGTTACGTTTTCAGGGCTTAAACTCCTCGATAATTAGATACATACTATTAAATTTTTAAATTTAGTTTTGTTTTATTTTTTCTCTTATGCCAATCATTAAAAATTAATGAAAATGATTGATACGAAGTAAATATTACAGCTGTGTTAATTTTAAGCTAGAAAAATCGCAGGGGACGTAAAGGAAATAAGGAGTTAATTTAATCAAAGATTTTTAATGTTTCTGGAATAAAAATTTTCTTACGTTTCACTATTACACTTACTACGTTTGACTAAACCTCAAAGATGCATTTTATATTACTGGTTGATATGATATTAAATACATACGAAGTTTTATAGCCGATTAGAGAAAATATATTTAATATCCTGAGTCTATTGTCTTTATTATGACATTAATGGGTTCTACACGAATGTGTGACGGTATGAAATATCTTACTGCAATTTCGTTTCCTCCGTGTTAAAATATTAACAATAATATATTAGAATATTTATATTTTATTTTATTTTGCATCATATTAGAAGTATGCATTATTTTTCATGTTGTTTTATAGCCTTACGCGAATTTAATCGTATTCTTTGTTTCATGTTAGAGCAGAGCTTTCAACCTTTTTGGAGGTACGGAACCCTTTAGAAACTGGACACCGCTTCGCGGAACCACATAATGCTTTCACACAAAAATATCTAAGGAAAATAATGCATTAACAAAGTAAACAAACCATACAAGAAAACGATTAAACTTTGCTCTGATGACCTCTGAATTACTAGCATAAATGACATCAAAATTAACAAATATAAAAAACCAACAAAAATAGGCAAATGGCAAATAATGAAATAAGATCGATAAAGAGGCCCTTCCAAGATGATATTTTAATGTTTGACTATATATATATATATATATATATATATATATATATATATATATAATAACACTACCATCTAACAGCCCAAAATGTTTAACTGGTAAAATTAAATGGCAAAAAGATTTAAAAAATTAAAATGTACCACAAAAATTGTAGAAAAAGAACAATTATGATAAGGAATCATTTATTAAAAATAGTAACTTAAAGATATGTGAAATAGTTGAATTGTGCATTTTTCGGTGCACCAAAATGAAGTTCAAATCTGATAGATAATAAATTAATATTTTACGTTTTCTTTCGTGTCCAAAAAAAATTATATTTACCACACTCCAATCGTGATCCAACTTAAGGTTGAAGAAGGTGAAAGACAACTAAATAGATATAATCAAGTAATTTTAAAGTTGCGGCAAAATTTATTGATGTTGTAATCAATGTAATATTCCTTTTAAATTACAAAACAAAAATATTAAATCTGAAGCGTATTTTGTAGAGGCGGGAGGTCAAAATTGGAAATCTTTAGGTTGACACCGACCCATACTTTCCCCGCTAATGAAAGTAAATCACAGCAACATACACAGCTGTGCCCAACAGGCACTTCAACAGTCACCAAAATCCTAGAAGTCTCCAGTATGTGATACTTTATAAATTTCTTTATATCAATCCATATTAACATTTAATTGCCATAACAACCCATATATGAGTTAGAAGCGAATGTTTTCTGTTGACACATGCTATGATGGCCTTTCTGTTATGCAAGTACATATTTTCGCGGAAATCCTGGACCTCTTCCGCGGAATCCCAGGGTTCCGCGGAACTCAGGTTGAGAATCACTGTGCTAGAGGATTTATTTTATGGAGATTATTTAGTATTACTTTCACAGTTTGAGGTAAAAAGTATCTTTAGCTACCTGAGAATCATTTTGCGTCACTAGATAATCTATATTACCAAATTTGGCCTTTAATTCTTCATCAACGGAATGTTAATCTGATTTCATGATATAGAGAGAATCTATTTTCTGTGAATTACCACTTAAGACGGCTGCTTAGTAGCTGAAATGCGCATATGGTTTTTTAACCTTGTTGTGGCTATTGGTTATACATTTTCTAAATTACTTGTTCTTGAATTTTTTCAGTAATATGATGGGCTTGATAGTTCCCTATTAAATTAATTCTAACAATTAGCCTAGGTAATAATTTTACGACTAATATCCAGTTATCTGCAGACCAAGTACTATAACTGAAGTTCATAGTGATTTTTTTTAATTAAAAACACAAGACTGAAGAAAAATAATAAACATCTCTTTTATGTAGATGCTAAAATTACTATATACAATTTTTCGCTCATTTATAGGAAACTCAGGCTTACTTTAAAATGTTAAAGTATGCGAGTGGCCTTGGAAAAAGGGAATTTTTTTACCCGATGAAATAGTTTTTTCTTTATCACTTCTCTCAATTTATAAATGATGGCAGACATGGGCGATGAGGACATAGTTCATTTTGTCAGTCAGTCTGTTAAGCCGAGATTGATATTCTTCATTTTAAATTGATGAAACAGTCCAAAGTACTTAATAAAAATAAAATAATATCCGAGATAATCATATATTCACACTTCAATGTGCATGCCTTAACAGTCGAGGAGACGTTATTAAACGCTTAAGAAGTCCAAGGAATCTTTTCCAATGTTGAACTTAAATTCAATAGCTTTGCTGTTTGTGGCATCATCTGCATGGCTGCACATGTCGTCGGCACAGCTGCCATGTTCATACGACTTGGATGCCTCGGATCTTAATCGAACGGTTGACTTCTCCGTCGCCAGCCACAAAAACCAAACCGGCCACTGGATAACTAAATTTTCAGTCGACAACGTTGGTTCGAAGATTCCTAGGAAGTGGAAAGTTGAGATTAAGCACAGGCTGTCCAGCTATGGAGGACAGCACGGCTTTCATCTGCGAGGGATGCTTATCGGTAACTTACGCTTTAATTTAAATCGAATCGGTTCTAAAATCGACAAATTTTCAATGCATTTTATTTAATTTCTGCAAAAGTACCGCCCGCCAGACCCACGGATTACAAACTGTTTCCCGGAATTGGCTACTATAAATTTCACGAGGAAAAAAGCAAGTTCGACGATGCGTATACAACGTGCATGGATGAGGGAGGCCACCTTGCCGTAATCAATTCGAAGGAAGAAATAGACGCTATGCGATCGTTTTATAGTGAGTCTCAGGCGTTTATTGGACTGCATGATAGAGTGAAGGAAGGTCAATTCATCTCCATATTTGGTACGTAAATTTCGTTTATGAAAAGCTAAATTTAATGTAATACTACTAATAACGTAGAATATCGTAATTTATTAATAGATAAACCGTTGAAATTCAACAGGAGATATTCAAACTTTTAATGCAGCATTAAAATGTCGTTCGTAACATGTCAAACTAGATTTTTTAAAAGTTGTAAAAAAAATAAATTATCTGTTTTAGCTCAAATATCCTTTCCTCGACTCCCGAACTCACCCTTCCCAGCAAGGTATCCCCCTGACCGCAGGTTTGATTAAGCAAGAATTAATAAAAACTTTTAAAATGTATTTCTGATTAGAATGCATCTCTGTTTAACACTCTACGTAGTTTATCGACCATACACGTCTTTTAAACGACTTTCTACGGCAAATATTAAGGAAGTTGATGTTTTTCGCTCAAATGTACCAACCCAGTGGGTTTGTCTCCCGCGGTTTCTGCCAAAATTAAACGCTCTTATATATCACTCACAAAATTTTTTAACCAAGTATATGATATTGGCATATGGCCTGAAGATTTTTTAGATGTTGTGATGGTACCACTGGAGAAAAAGAACAATGCAAAATGTTGTAAGGATTACAGAACTATTAGTTTAATTTCTCGTACAGCTAAAGTTCTAACCAGAATAATAACCAAAAGAATTGAATGTAAAATAGAAAAGGAGCTGCAAGATAATCAGTTTGGTTTTAGAAGAGGAAGGGGGACTAGAGATGCTATAGGATGTATGAGGATGATGATAGAAAGAGCGCTAGAAGTCAATAAAGGTATGTATTTTTGTTTTGTACATTGGGAGAAAGCTTTTGACCGAGTGAAATGGGATAAAATGCTGGGTATTTTAAACAAAATAGGAATAGATTGGAAAGATAAAAGACTGCTTAAAAACCTTTACTTTGATCAAAAGATTAGAGTCAGGGTTGAAGGAGAAGAAACAGAAAGTACTTCAATAGGGAGGGGAGTGAGGCAGGGTTGTCCTATTTCACCAGCGATATTTAATATTTATGCAGAAAGAATAACAGAAGAAGCGTTGATGGAAGAGAAAGGATTTAAGATAGGAGGTGAAAGTATTACCACCATTAAATACGCAGATGATCAGGGCTTAATAGCAGAAGGCGAGAAAGAGCTTCAGAGGATGACAGACAGACTAGTGGAGGTTGGCCAACAATATGGAATGAAGATCAATGCTGAAAAAACGAAAGTCATGGTGGTTTCAAAGGAACATAAAGAATTAAATATAATGGTAAATGGCCAAAAATTGGAACAAGTAAGTAGTTTCAAATATCTCGGCAGTATTTTAGCACAGGATGGAAGTAGTACACAGGACATCAGAAGTAGGATTGCAATGGCAAAAGCAGCATTTAACGAGAAGAAGGAGCTTCTCACAAGCAAGAAAATAAATTTAGAAACAAGGAAGAAATTAGCAAAATGCTACATATGGAGCATAGCTCTTTATGGTGCAGAGACGTGGACGGTAAGGAGAAAGGAGGAAAAATATTTAGAAAGTTTTGAGATGTGGGTATGGAGAAGAATGATGAAAGTGAAATGGACAGAGAGGAAGAGAAACGAAGAAGTATTAGAAATGGTGGGAGAAGAAAGGACGCTAATAAAAACAATCAGGAAAAGAAAAGCAAATTGGATAGGGCACATATTGAGAAGACAGTGTTTACAAAGGACGATCTTAGAAGGAAAAATTAGTGGAAGAAGAGGAAGAGGGAGAAAAAGAATAGGAATATTAGATAATATAAAGCAGGGATATAATACTTATAGAGGTATAAAAGAGGCTTCTAGGGAGAGAGAGAAATGGAGGCAGCGATTCAGTTAAAACCTGTCTTCGGACAGAAGCATGATGATGATGATATATCACGAGGTGATATGACATCATTATGTTCTCATTTCAACTACCACGAGTTTTAATTTCGTCCCGCTTGCTTTTTGCGCTTGAAATATAGAGAATGTGACAATACATTTTTGCAAGCCCTTTAACTGCTATAAAAATAATAGATTTTAAAGATCAATGGTCAAGTTCAACCAACTTATTACCGTATTTATCGCAACCCTCCGTATGTTCCAGTTTATGTTCTGATGGGAGACCCCGTGTGAATAGGGTGATTAGATGCTGATCGTCACAACCGGGACAAAATGAGTAAAATTTATTATTTTTATAGCATTTAAGGGGCCTGCAAAAATTTAATGTCACATTTTTTATATTTTAAGCGAAAAATAAAGCGGGACGAAACTAAAACTCATGGTAATTGGACATCCAGAATTAATCCTGGACGTGTGATTTTAAAGGTATTTGCGTTCTTGACTTATTAATTTTGACGTATGCCTCCGTCTAGCACTAAACATTTTTCATAGACAAGGTAATGCTTTTATTACATAGCATCTCTGCGCGCATTTATATTAAGAAATAATTGGTACTTGAGCTCATTTTTTAACTCCATATTAATTTCGTGCATTATTATTATTATTAGTGAAAGCTATGAATTTACTTTTTTAACTTGTGCCACGTTTGATCGACAGTTTTTTGTGATTTATGGAGTTGAAGAACAAGTACTTAAAGATCAAAAGATTAAATAATTAATTATGCCAGAAATTTCCAATAGCCACAAAAAGGATATTTTGTAGATTCTATATTCTACTTTCGTTGAATCACCACCGAATACGGATGCATTGTAGTGGAAATATGCATTTGATTTTTCATAACATTGTTGTGGCTATTGGAGATACTTGAGGTAAATTCTTTTTAATCTTTTGATCTTTAAATCTTGAAAAATTTCAGCCATATGACGAGCTTAATAATTCTATGTTGCAGTGATTTATGGAGTCAAACAGAAAGTAAATGCTTGTTTAGTGTTCATTCTAAAACTCTCTCTTACATCTCTTTTGCAATTAACTAAATTTTATTAATATTAAAAATGTATATTACTCATTACAGAATTCATCAAAATATTTGTTTGCTGTTAATATCGAAATAAAAAAACGTGCAAGTTATTTTCCACAGCTTGCGGTTATTATTATCCACTCATTCTGAGTCAAGCTGTTTTCTGTCAAATGCAGGTGAACCTTTAATGCCAACTGGTTGGAAATCTGGCCAACCAGACAACTACCAAGGAAAGGAAGACTGCGCGACATTATTTTTTGATGGACTTCTTAATGATGTGCCCTGTGATTTGGAAATGCCATTTCTGTGCGAATTCGATTTGGCCTGGGATGGTGAATGAGCCACATGGAAGTTATCTGAGACGATTACATGTGAATTCCAATTTAGAAATTGCAATGATACTAATAATTAAAATCCACAACACAATTAAAAAGTATCAATACAGTAAGTTTTATTTTATTTTTAATAAGGTTTTCACAAAAATTATGACTTCCGACTTCGTCAAACACGCATAAATCACACATCTATACAGTTGTTTTCAGCTGATAATGCGATACTCAGAATATCCCTTGAGCTTTAAATCAAGTTTAAATGCGTATTTCACGCACGATATGAAGCTTATTTGGTTAAAACTTAAAGATTTATTATATTGAAGTTATTTAGTATTACTTTCATAGTTTGATGTAACAAGGATCTTTGAATACCTTCGAGTCATTTTGCGTTACTGGATAATCTGTAATTAATGAGTCCTCTATTTCTTTCCCCAATGGAATGTTGTCCTGATTGCATGGTGGAGAGAAAAGCTTAACTAATTTTTAAGCCTAGTTTATAATTTTACGAATGATATCCAGTTATATGCAGGCCAAACATTATAACTAGGCTTGATATGATTCGATATAAATCGATAAATATCGTTAAAAATGGAATAAAAAAAATTAATTCTACAAAAATGAATTGTCGTTGATATGTGCGATTATTACTACTACATTTTCTACGAAATTATGCGTCATGATTTTAAAATTTTGTTTTCCACACTCACACGGTATATGTTACCACAAAACATCCAAAACGGAAGAGAAATCGTTATTAGTCATATCAAACGGCCGCACAACATTCGGAGCTCACTACACTTTGCTTTCTAATGTCGCCTATGTCATTGTCTCAAGGACACATATTGAGCTGCCGCGAGATATAAAGCCAAAAATAAGGGAAAAACAATTGGTTTATTGGGCTCTGTATTTGCCCTCGACCGGATCTGATAATCCCTATGCACTTAGGACTCAATTAACTGAAAAGTCGGGGGACGTTTATTCAGTGGCGGATTAGGGATTCTGTCGCCCCTAGGCCCTGAAATAATTGCCGCCCCATATGAAATTATGTTAGTATTTACGAATTAGTATGAACTAAATATGAAACTAAAAATCATTATAATGGAACGTTTATAAGTTTTAATATATATCGAAATACTCGTGCATCGCACATTTATTGTAACTAATTAGGTATACATTTTTACGTCTACACTTTTGGTCTACAAAATTATTGATTAATTATGAATAATCTGGAGAACAATCGTTAATATTAAATAATAATGTCAATTAGTGGAGTTTCAGACAAAATTGCCGCCCTAGGCCTGGGCATTATCGGCCTAGGCGGTAATATGCCACTGCGTTTATTGCATCTTCTGTGCGGCAAGATCCGCAGACCTCCTCCAAGAAACGAAAAGAAAGGTTTTTCTGGACTAATAAATATGAGTACCTATCGTCAGATTTATTCATGCATTTTGTTGTATATTATCTTCATGTCACATTAATTTTTCACGAATGATCACGATTTCGTGAATAAGAGGCGCGAATTAACGAGTAAAATATACTTTCCGATATATTCCAAAAATTAACTGTACCACATTGGTGGTCAAAGCCAACAACAACACAACCACCAGAATTTAGACAAGTACCAACAAACATGCATACAAGAAGTCTTATTTTTTATTTTTATACTTTTAGTTAAATTTAATTTGAAGGAATTAAATTTATAAGAAGTTTCTAGATAAAAATCAATAAAATGTATTAAGATAAACTTCGACTTTCGTCATTGATTTTAAAGAAAAATAAACGTCGATATTAATGATCGGTCTTTAAGAGATATAAATGTCGAAAAGTAAAAAGTCTGATAAAATATTTAAAAATAAACGTCGATTTTTATCGCCGATTTCTGGGATATAATAAACGATATTAGTGATCGCTTATTAAGAAATATTTGCGTCGAAAACTACCTAACTTAGTAAAATATACTGAAATAAACGTTGATATTCGTCGCCGATATTTAGGAAAAATAATCGTCGATTTTTAAGAAAAATAAACTCAAAAACTACCAAACCTACTTATAACTGAAGTTGATAGCGATGTTTAGGAAAGAAAAATATCTGCCATTGCTGGCAAATAATAAAAAGTGTGGGAAGAATTGCAGAGAAAATTACTAAGGCGCTTTTTTCCTTGCTTTGAGATTATTATGTCATCATAAGATTACAACTTGGGTTAAGATCAACGGCCTCATAAAATCCTTATATAATAATTTTCAAGTGTCCACACTCTTTCACGCCTTTTATAGAAACCCAGATAGGATACAGATCTGAAATTTGGAATGATGATATGTCATAGGACAAAGCCGACGGAAAAAATAAAAAATTTCAAATATTATAATTTTTTATTCGGACGCCAGTTTTCATTTCATCATCCCATAAGAAGAGCATGGAAATCTGCGCAGGAATGTATAAACTTGCGTTTTTAAATTATTTAAAATTGAGAAAGAAACTCGGGACTAAAACAAATTTATAGGATAAGGAATGTGGTTTATTATTTTTTAAGACTAAATTCAAATCCTTGCCGAATTGACGTGAAAATGTGTTTATAATCGGAAAAATGGAGATTTGCAACAATAAAAAATTTAAGATATCATGGTAATGAGTACAATGTTATTAAATGGGAATTGGTAACCTGTGTCGTCAAAGCATCGATTTACTGCTTTTTAATAGGGACTAGGGGCCCGTTGCAGTACTTCCCGCAAACATTTAGGGAACCTTGCCTGAAATTACCCTATGCGATAGAGCATGTGACAAAGAGCTGTGGCTCAGGGTGTTTTTCGTTTAACCGCTTTTATTGCTTTCAAAAGTAATCGCATTGCTTACATCATTTTCACAACCAAAAACACATACCTAAATGTTTTAGACCAGTGGTAGGCAAGCTATGACCCGCGGGTCAATGAGTGACCCGCCATCACGATTTGGGTGACCCACAAAAGTAAACATGTTCAGAAGGGTTTGCGTTTTGAAAATAAAAGAGTAATTCAATTGCTAAATATAGCTTGTACAAACATCCAGCTTTGATTTTTCTTTTCATTCAAATTTTTTAATTGACCCATCGCATTTCCCCAAAACCTTTTATTGACCCGCCATCAAAAAAGATTGCCGACCACGGATTTAAGCACTTACCGGTACACAACATTTTTTGTTTTGTTCACTATTTCTGATAGTATAGCAAATCGTATATTCTGTGGTTTGTTTAATATTAAGTAATCACTATAAATGCACCAGCCACGCATCTTGCATAATTATCGAAAGAAATTAATCACAAACATCAATATAGTAATTTTCTTTAAACTGCCCAATAAAATTTGCAAACGAGACGATATTTTTAATTTAATTAATTTTATTTGCGTTCATGCCGGGAGGTGATGTCACTCGAGTCTTCAGACGCAGTCAGGGATGCAGGCAGGAACACAGCGGTTATAATATAATACTAGGAAGGTGCCCGCTGAAATTCAACGGGAAAGTTTTTTGTTAAATAAAAAATGAACATAAATATACCTACCTTGACTTTCTTTGGATGGCAAGAAAACAAACTTGCGTTCTTTTAGGCGTTCGTTGTTTCAAGTTTGGAACTCCTACGATGATTCTAAGTACCTAATTTTAATACGCAAATGATTAATGTTCTACATTCAAATGTATTCCTTCTCGTAAATAACGCAACGAATGTTGTTTACATTGGTTGCTATGAAAAGAATTTCTCTCTCCTCTCTCCCCTCTCTCGTACTAATTGTAAGAGCATTTAAAGCACGCTTTTACCCATAAGGGTTGAAATAACAATAGGATTTCGAGGTTTAACGATGTAATGGGTTGGTATGGCAATACCCCGTTAAATGGCCAGATTTACCCAAAATATGTGAATTAAACGTTTAACATGAGGAATTTCGAACTGTAGGCGGGAAAAGACGAAAAGAATAAGAAACGTCATAGTCTTTTCTTTAAAAGGGGCTAGATCCGAAGATAATAGGTTAATTACTTCTAATTTAAATCTCAAAAGAATAAAAGCCTGCAAGCCAAAAAGTAGATTTTTACGTGTTATCATATGGGAAATGGAAATGCCTACCTTGGAGTCGAACCTAGGACTTTTTCGAGATTTCTCCTCATCATCATCTTACATTATGTGAATCTATCATTCCTGCCAAATATCAAAAATGAATCTCATTCCATTATTGAGTTATTCACATTTTTATAGCATGACAGAGGGAGCCAAAAAGGGACAAAGGGACAGAAGTAGCCTTTTATTATTGTTAGATTAGATTTGATGGATTGCATTATAAACCCGCTGATTTCAACCAACGACGTATAAATACGATAACGTCATAATTTCAGTACACGATTTATCGTAATAAATAAAAAACATTTCTCCTTTTAATTAAAGTGATAGATAATCCAGCCTTATCTTTTATATATAATTACACAATGTCTGTATATCCGTATTTCCGTCTTTTATCTCTTGAATAGTGTGTCATAGAAAAATGCTGTAAACGTCATTTTGTTTCTGCCAACTAGGAGACCTCGAGAAAACTTCTTTCGTTTACATAAGTGTGCCAGGCTCGACCCCAGAAGACAATTATATTTTCCCATATGTATACAGTAGTTACGATTTTTCAAGGTGCAAGGTGTATTTCCTTCATTCATTAAAATACGTAAATATAGATCGAATTTCTCCGCTTTTGCTTTATTCGACGACTACAACTATAACACATCTTAATCTTGCAATCAGGGCTGGCCATAGGAAGGTTGACGCCCCGGGAGAGATAGCACTCCAGCGCCCTCCATAAATGTTTGATGAGATATTTACAAAGTTCATGTTAATTTATTGATCACTCTTTAAAAAATATCGATGAAGAAAAAATAAGTGAATGTCATCAAGATTCCAACCTGTTATCCAATATTTCATAATCATAGGTAGTCTGTCCGTAGACAGGCCCGTGATTATTCTTTGTTAAACCTGGTTCTCCATATACTCCTATTTTCCGCTGTCCTCTTTATATCTTGATAACTCTCTTTCCCTTTCAAATCGTCTATCAGCTGAAACCATTTCCTACCTCTTTCCCTTTTTCCATCTAATTTTCCTTCTAACACATCTTTAATCATACTCTCTCTCTCCTCAGGTAATGTCCAACCCAGTTAGCCTTCCTCTTTCTGATAGTCTGTATAATCATTCGCTTCTCTCCTATTCTTCGTAGCACTTCATCGTTTTTCATCCTATCTGTCCATTTTATCTTCAGCATTCTCCTCCAAGTCCACATTTCAAAGCTTTCCAAGTATTTGATGTAATTTTTCCTTAGCGTCTATGTTTCTGCCCCATACAATGCTATACTCCATACGTAGGATTTTATCAACTTCTTGCGGATGTCTTCCCTAATATTCCCTGTAAGTAGTTGTTTCTTTCTCCTGAAAGCCGCTTTTGCTTTTCCTATTCTAGTTCTGATCTCATCCGTACATTTTGCTTCTCGTGTTATGATACTTCCAAGGTATTTATATTCTGAAACTTGTTCTAAAGGCTTTCCCCCAATACTTATGTTCAGATTCTCTTCTTTACCCGATATTCGAATGACCTTGGATTTTTCTGTATTTATTTCCATACCGTATTTTCTTCCTGTTATCACTAGTCTATTTATCATTTTTTGTAGCTCCTCTTCCTTTCTTGCTAGAAGTACTTGATCATCTGCGTATTTTACTGTTCTTATAATCCTTCCTCCAATTTTGAAATCTTCTGTGCCTTCTAAAGCTTCTTGCATTAGACTTTCTCCATATATATTGAATAGGGTTGGCGATAGGCAGCAGCCTTGTCTTACTCCTCTACCGATATTTATTCCGCAAGTGTCTACATTCTCAAACCTGACCTTTACAACTTGATTCTCATATAGATTCCTAATCAGTCTCCTGTCTTTCCAGTCTACACCTATATCCTTTAATATCTTCATCAACTTTACCCAATTTACTCTATCCAAGGCCTTCTGCCAGTCTACGAAACATGCGCAGATATCTAGACTGTACTATATTGCCCTTTCTTATATGATTCTAGCTACTCCTATAGCATCTCTAGTTCCTCGTCCTTTTCTGAAACCGAATTGATCTTCCCCTAGTATTTCTTCTGCCTTTTTCTCCAGCCTTTTATTAAGAATCCTCGTGATGATCTTCGATGTGTGTGATGTCTTCTCATCCGTATTCATAATTCCTTTACCACAAATTCCATTAGACTTCTTATCTTCTAATTCCAGTGCCCTAGCGTACATCATATCGTACCGTCCTAACTTCTCCATTTGTTCTATTTCATCACATTTTCCTTTTATCCAATTTTCTCTAGCTTTATCTGTTACCCTTCTCAACTCATTGTTTATACGCCTATAGTTGGCTCTACCTTCTTCACTGTTAACGTTTTTCCATTTTCGTCTCTCATTCATTTTCTCCAGCATTTCCTTCGTGATCCATGGTTTTCTGATTTTCTTCTCTTGTTTTCCAATCTCTTTATCCAAGGTATCGTTGATACTGGTTTTAATTTCATCCCATTCTATATCAACGGTCTTCGGTTTGTTTTCCAACTTTCTTAGGTTATCTTCCATCATCATGCTGACTACATCCTGCCTTTCTTTCAGTTTTTCTAGGTCCCAGGTCTGTCTTTCTCTTCTCGTTTTTCTTATTTGTTTGAGCTTTGTACTCACGTCAAGTATTAGAAGGCTGTGATCTGAATCAATGTCCGCTCCTTGCAATGCCTTGGCGTTCTTTATGCTGTTCCTGAATCTTTGTTTTACAAGGATGTAATCTATTTGGCATCTCATTCTATCTCCTGGGCTTTTCCATGTGTATAACCTTCGTTTGTGGTTTTTGAACCATGTATTAGTCACTACAAGGTCAATATTGATGCAGAATTCTACGAGTTTCTCCCCTCCTCGATTTCTCTTCCCAAGTCCGTATTGCCCGACAACATTTTCTTCCTGTCCTCCGACTTTGCTGTTCCAATCTCCCATTATTATGCAGTTTACCTTTCCTCTTCCGTCTTCTTCGTAAATTTCATTTTTTGGCGGAGAGGAAGGGAAAGGAGGAATTGCGGCGGAAGTACACACGCAATAATATCGCGCATCTTTCCTCGTACACGCGGCATGCGTCGAACAATCTCTCAGACGCTGACCTCCCTCGGGAGTCACATGGGGCGTCATTGGAGGAAAAATACAACTTTCCCCGGTATTTGAGGATTAATAGCTGATGTTAGGGAGCGAGAATTGATTGACGAGAATTTGGCCATGCGCGGCAGGTTATTTGATGTCTATATCTGCTGAAGAATTTAGAGATGACATAATTCTTTGATTTGTTTGGATACCTTAAATCTAGAAATAAATATCTATAAATTTATTAACAGCTTACTGGAGGCGGCATGCTGTCTTTTTTATCTCTTACTCTTAGTTAGAATGAATAATGCTTATATGAGATATCCGATTACTCGGCCAGCGGTCAGTTATCATGACCCTTCGGATCCACTGACTGAGTTGATTATGTTATGCGTACTCGCCAGTCGTATGGATTGGAAATTTTTCTGAAACTGCATTGGCAGTTTCTTTTCTCCACAATGCGATAAAATAATGATGTGTTCTATATCATAATTTACGAGATGAGATTAATTCATGCAACATTCAAGCACCGAAATGCAATGATAAATGACCCGCGCCTATGAGAGCCCCGCGTCTATGAGGAGCTATAGCAGAAATTGTATTCGAGAAATTGTATTCGAGAAATTGTATTCGAGAAATTGTATTCGAGAAATTGTATTCGAGAAATTGTATTCGAGAAATTGTCTCGAGAATAGGAGATAGATGCTCGTTTGCTTATATACTTTTTATATATACTCGTATACTTTTCTCATTAATTTCCAATTAATAAATATAGAAAAATAAATATGTAATATATAATTTTAATTTCCTAGATATAATTACCTTTTAAAGTGGGAACCTTCACGAAAACCGTCAAAACAACACTTTCCGCCAAATCTCCAAATTCAAGTACACATAGAATGTCTATCGCCAAGTGAATTCTCATTGGATATCCGTGTACGTGAAGTGTAAAGAGATGAATGTTGACCATTACTTTTCAAAATTAAAATTAATAAAAAATTACTTACGGCCAACAATTTCACAGGAGAGACTGAAAGGATTATCTTTTTGGTCAATTAAACATGAGGAAGTTGATAAGATTGAAAAATCAATAATTATCGACAGATTTTCGCATATTAAAGCTAGAAAAATAAACATTTAAAATTGTAATGTACTTTTAATCTGTGCAAACCTTAACAATTAATGCTTTTAAAAATATATTTCACCTATTGTATTTTAGGAGAAAAACTAACATAAACTTGAAAACAATAATAAAATTGTAATTTAATGAGAAATTTGATTTGCATAAATAAGGGGCCCCGCGGCAAATAAGGGGCCTCGCGGCAACCCTCTCGCCCGGGGCCCCGCGGGTCTTAGAGACGGCTCTGTATACATGCATTTAAATCACCTTTATTCTGAAATAAAATATAAATAGATAGGTATTACGGACTTCTGCCGTCTTTGGATCAGTTGGAGGCTCTTCAGATTTCTTTTTAAAATAAGAAAGGAGGTTTGTTTGCATTGCTTGACGCCTTTTCTCATGCAGCACATGGTAGTAAGGCTGCAGCACTGGATTGACTCCTCTTCTAATTGAACAGCTCCGTTATCAGTCAGGATCAATGTCGCCTAAACTCTGAAGGTGCCTATCAATCCCAACCAGAATTTCCTGCAGGTCATTGGTTTTTAATGACCGTAAAATGGGCTCTTCTTGTTCTTGCTGCTGCTGTTCCTGAGTCATCTGTGCAGCCAAATCTTCCAGTTCCTCATTTGTAAGAGGCTGAGAATGGCTCTCCAACAACTCAGTCACATCATCAGGCTCAACGTTGTCAAGCCCTACCTCCTGAGCAATTGTGGTGACTTCATTTGCAATCTGTGGCACTTCCTCAAATCCTCTGAAATCAGGCCACACTTTCCACCACACTCCATTCATACAAGTTGATGTGACCTCTTTCCAAGCAGCATCGATGTTGTTGATACTCTTCAGGATATTATAGGACCTCCAATATTCTTTGACAGACATGTTGCAGTTTTCCATTTCCTGTAACATCTCCCTAAATGTCTGCGGGAGGTAGTAGGCTTTAAAATTTGCTATTGCCATTGGTTGTAAAAGGGAGGTGGTATTTGGCGGCATATATTCAACCTTTACATCCACATTCGCCCTTATCTCTCCAATGTTTGGTGGATGTCCTGGGGCATTGTCCAACAACAGCAGCTCCCTCCTTGGATAATTATTTTCATCGCAGTAGCGATTCATCGTTGGACAAAAATAATCTCTATACCAGTTTGTATAGACATCTTCTGTCACCCAAGCCCTTCTGTTTGAAGTCCAAATGACTGGTAAATTTGCTTTAATGAGCCACTTCATCACCCTCGGTGTTTCAGAGTTATAGACGAGCAATGGTTTCAGTTTTACAGTTCCTGAAGCATTTCCACCAAGAAGAAGAGTTAAACGGTCCTTGGCAGGTTTAAATCCAGGAGCATGTTTCTCTTCACGGGGGATGAAAGTTCTCGAAGGCATCTTCTTCCAATAAAGGCCAGTCTCATCCAAATTGAAAACAAGATCAGGTGGATATTCACCTTCCTCTACAAGTCTCTTGAAGTGCTCAGGATATGCCCTTGCTGCCTCTTCATCGGCACTGGCAGCCTCACCTGTTAATTTTATATTGTAAATTTGAGTTCGCTGCTTGAAATTAGCGAACCAGCCTTTGCTTGCCATGAAAGTTTCATCGCCGCCTTCTTTTTCTTTTATTTCATCCAACAAACTCTTCGCTTTATTACAAATAACACTTTGTGTGAGAGGAATATTTCTTTCATTTAATTCATCAACCCACAATGAGAGTAACTGTTCCATTTTTCCAATCACAGGACCACGTGAGTATCTAAGAGTTGTAGCAGTTTTCCTTCTTGCAGTTTCCATTGTCTTTTAATCTTATCAGCATTTTTCATGATTGTTGTTACAGTGGGGGGGGGAGAGGGAGGGTGATATTTAGCTCCCTACAAACAGTAGGACGTGATTGCCCACCCTCTATTCTTCTAACAACTTTCATATTTTCTAAAAATTTTATAGATTTGCGTGATCTTTTAGCCACATTTTCACTGGCAGTTACACTTCCGCCCTTACGATCAGATAAAGTTTCACTTTTATTTTTTATTTTAAAGAACAGATTTATAAAAAATTCTAAGGCACAATATTAATGTACACAATAAACCCCTATAATGTAGCACAGATAATTATTAATTTAGTTTTCAACTTCATAAACCGAGTTTTAAAATAAATTCACCTAATAAGTAAAGAGCATAGAGCTAATACGTATATGTAGTGCACTAGAGACCAACCTGGCGCTAGTGTCTATGCAGTTAGCAACTGACGGACTTTGCAAATGGAACATTTATTTCTTTCCGAATGTCAATGCAACAAGGCCAGAATTACTATGCCTTGCATATGGGCTAACACCAAATATAAACTAGAAATATCATCTCCCATGCTGAATACTGATAAAATCAAGATATAGATTAAAGTACTGACATTTCAAAAGGTAAATCGGCAGGTGTTTACGTGTTTATCGGCAAATTAACACTGCGTTAGTCAGAAATGTATATGCCTAACAGTGCGGTAACTGTCGTTCAAGGAAATTTTAAAAGCGGAATTTCTGTGAATCAAATATTCCTCCCTTAAAAAATATATTAATGTGTTTATTTATGAGATATATCTTTTGTTTTTACATACTGAAACAAGAAAAATATAAAAATTACCTGTATAAATGTCTTAAAATCATACAAATTTGTACCGCTATAACTTTCACAATTATGAACACGCAATTATGGCAGACAAAAGGGTAATAAAAATGAAATTAAGCTTGTTAAAAGTAGGATAACCTTGAATAATACAATAATAGCAGAAGCGCTGAATAGAATTTCCCAGAATTTTTTAAGGAAAACTGAGGAAATTCTAGAAAATTTTCAAACCGGCGGATATTCAAATCGGCGTAAATCAAGGGCACAGTGTAATTGATTAATTCATTTTATAAAGCATTTAAATATCGTTTAGCGGACTTTTAAAAGCATCTTATATACATTTACAAATATATTCCGTGTTTATGGCAGGATTCGAACTCACGACATATGTAATAGGAAGTCAGGTTATCCACTTTTCTATCAAGTTGATACACTAAAGTAACCGACTCCAAGTGTTGGTTCCTTAAATCTTAATTATATCTTCCTGATAATGTTATCATTGAGGATTGTGTCAATTTGCCCAAAAATGTTTTTCTCTGAAATCATTTTAAAAGCTTTGTTTTTGCATTCAAATTTCTCATCATACTTCCATTGCAAAAGCGAAGAATATGTAGTTAAAGTAGCACAAGCATAATTTTTGTGCATAATTTTCGCTACAATATTTTAAATTTAAAATTTAACTGTATGAGTGGGCTTGGTGGTAAAGGTAATTTTCACTCAATAAAATATTTTTTTTCTTTACGACTTCCCTCAATTTAGACATGACGATATACGTGGGCGTTGAGTGCGTTTATAAATTTGTAAGTCAGTTTCTTAAGGGGAAATTGATATAACTGGTCGACTCATCTTATTTTCATATAAGTTGGTCAATTCATATTTCGTTGGTATAACATGGCAACGTTCTTAGCTTGTAATCATTATCGAAGAAAAAATAATACTCTCGATAATCATATAAATCCGCGGACCAGTGGACCTGCCTTAACAGTCGAGGAGACGTTATTAAACGCTTAAGAAGTCCAAGGAATCTTTTCCAATGCTGAGCTTATATTCAATAGCTTTGCTGTTTGTGGCATCATCTGCATGGCTGTACATGTCGTCGGCACAGCTGCCATGTTCATACGACTTGGATGCCTCGGATCTTAATCGAACGGTTGACTTCTCCGTCGCCAGTCACAAAAACCAAACCGGCCACTGGATAACTAAATTTTCAGTCGACAACGTTGGTTCGAAGATTCCTAGGAAGTGGAAAGTTGAGATTAAGCACAGGCTGTCCAGCTATGGAGGACAGCACGGCTTTCATCTGCGAGGGATGCTTATCGGTAACTTACGCTTTAATTTAAATCGAATCGGTTCTAAAATCGACAAATTTTCAATGCATTTTATTTAATTTCTGCAAAAGTACCGCCCGCCAGACCCACGGATTACAAACTGTTTCCCGGAATCGGCTGCTATAAATTTCACGAGGAAAAAAGCAAGTTCGACGATGCGTATACAACGTGCATGGATGAGGGAGGCCACCTTGCCGTAATCAATTCGAAGGAAGAAATAGACGCTATGCGATCGTTTTATAGTGAGTCTCAGGCGTTTATTGGACTGCATGATAGAGTGAAGGAAGGTCAATTCATCTCCATATTTGGTACGTAAATTTCGTTTATGAAAAGCTAAATTTAATGTAATACTACTAATAACGTAGAATATCGTCCGTTGAAATTCAATGGGTGATATTAAAACTTTTAATGCAGTAGTAAAACATGCTCGTAAAATGTCAAATTTGATTTTAAGAGACTTTTAAAAACAAATAAATTATCTATTTCAACTCAAAAATCAAGATTTATATATAATTTAAAAGTGCAAATTTTAAGAATTTCTTCCAGATGAAGCAGATATTTGATGGAAAGTATTTACTAAGTTATTTTTTGTACTTTAGGCATATAGTAAAGGAAAAGTTAAACTATAATTTTATCATTTATTCTATACACAATTATTTCGTAAAATCTATAAACTTTTAAAATGAGTTAAAACACTTTCTTACAAACTATATTTGTGCTACACATATAAAATGTCTTCGCTTTCTTAAGTTCATGTGTATGTATTTTTAGGCTCCACAGTCATTGTGGTAAACTGAGGATAAATCGTTTTATTTACAAGTCCGAAAAAAAGTTAAGGAATTTCTATTATATTAATATAACAAGAGAAAAACAGAGCAAATCCTGGACTTGTGTTTGTAAAGGGATTGCCGTTCTAGACTTGATAACTTCAACGTATACTTCCGTCTAACACTAAACTTCATTCTGCATTAACACAATACGGCTCATATTATGCGAGCATCTTTATTATGATATAATTGGGAAGAACTCATTTTTTAACTCCACGCGAGTTTCGTACATTGTTTCTAGTAAGGGTCTTTAATTCACTTTTGTTAACTTGTGTGACGATTGTTCGATCGTTGTTGTGATTTATGGAGTCAAACAAAATTAATGCTTTCTTTTCATATTTTTAATGTTCATGCTAATGCTCTCCCTTACATCTTTTATGGAATTAATATAACTAAATTTAATAAATAATAATATAAACGCATTACATTATTCTTCAAAAATTTATTTTTTGTTCGTATTGAAATAAAAAACGCATGCAGGAAATTTTTTCTGGTATTATTCACAAGCTGTTCCCTATCAAATGCAAGTGAACTTTTAGTGCACGCTAGTTGGGTACCTGGCCAGCCAGACAACTATTGCTTGTTTGTTTAGTGGTGGCAGTCGGCGGCGCGTGAGAGGGGAAGGGAAAGACATGGGAGGGAACCTTTAAGGAAAAATTCGATGTCATAGCCATGCGCAGTAGCACATTTTGGGTCCGGACTAATAGTTCGGAGAATAGGTCGCGCAGCTTTTGTCCACGGCTAAACATGGCCTCCCCTATAGGCGGTCCCGCCTCAAGGAAGGAATCGCCCTTTCGTGAGAGTGCCTTCTGTGCACCGCCACCACTAAACGAACATAATATACCAAGGAAAGGAAGACTGCGCGACATTATTTTTTAATGGACTTCTTAATGATTTGCGCTGTGATATGGAATTTTCATTCCTGTGCGAATTCGATTTAGCCTGGGATGGTGAATGAGCACATGGTAGTTATCTGTTACGACTGTAAGAGGATTGCTATAGCATTTAGAAATTGCAATGGTACAAAAAATTAACAATCATCACTCCCACATTTAAAATCTATTAATACAGTAAATTTTATTTTTCATAACGTTTTCACAAAATTATTCCTTCCACGTTCGTCAACACGCATATATAATATATCCATACCGTTATTTTCAGCTGATACTCAGAATGGCCTATGATTTTTCATGTTATTTCAATCCTTATGGGTTTAAGCGTGCTTTGAAAGCTTTAAAATGAGGAGAGAAAGACGGAAGGAGAGGGAAAATATTTTCATAGCAACATTAGTTGCGTTATTTACAAGAAGTTATACCTAAAAACCTGAAACACTATTTAAAAAATTAAAATTGTTATGATGGGCTAAATTCAATATTAATAATAAAATAGAAACGGTATGGAAATCGGAGGTATTTGCTGGACGTCTTAATAAACAAGCCGAGCATGTAAAATATTTATAGCGTGAAGGATTGTGCGACAGGTTACGGGAGTTAGGTAGAAGAATGGAGGACTTGAAGACGGTTTTGGAAATAGGGAGAGTAATTGAGTTTTAAAAGAATCAAATAATCACAAAAATAAAAACAAAAGACTATGTTTTCAGTCCGTTGGTCTGAGTGACAAGCTGTTAAAACGCGAATAACTCGATCAATGATGTAGATAGAAAATTGAAATTTGGCAGAAATTTATATAATGAGCTAATCAGAATGTTTTTATAAAGGGTTGACATGGTAATTAAAGAAATAAATGTCCGTTTGTGGCGATATTTTGAGGGGAATATATTGCACTTACTCCGAATAAAAATAATTAAATTTTAGAAGAATGGGTGGGGGGAAGATAGAGGATGGAAGAAAAGAGGGTGAAGAAAAAGAGGGAGATAGGGATAGAGAAAGAGAAGAAGAAAGAGGGAAAATATGAGGGAGAGAGAGAATTGGAGGGAGAGAGAATAGGGAGAAAGGGATGGAGAGAGAATAGGGTGAGGCAGGGAAGAGAATGGGAGGGAGGCAGAGAGAAAGGGAGGATGAATGGGAAGCTCCTTAATTTTAATACAGAATCTGCACATGCTTACCCGTCATATTTGAAGAACATTTACGTCAGTATATATATATATATATACATATATATCTTTACATATATAATGCTTTTTTTCAACAATCGCACCAAAAAAGGCACAAAAATCAGTTCAATCAAAATAAATGTTTCGAATCCGAAATCTATCTCATCTGCCGGTTTGTCATAACAGAAAGGTTAAACGACATTTCAATTGTGAAGTGAAAACAGTTCGGTTAGCTCATATTTTTAATGAGCACTGTAAAAGATCAATCTGGATTTCCATTTTCACTTATACATATTTTTAGTTTTTTTTAACAATATCAATGGAATTTGCATAAATCGGAGCATAATGGCTTTCTTTATTTTTGTTTTGTTTGATCTCATCATTTCCTCTTTCTTTATGTCTCTTCGATCTCCCACGTACTCGCGGAATACTTACCTACTTGCTATTCAGATTCATATGACACTCTACTTTCGGTCCTATACTCCAGTATTTCTCGAACTATGAGCCGCCTCCCTCCCCAGAGGGTCACATAATTATTGTGGTTGCAGGATGAAATGCCAAAAAAATAATAAAGTGTTAAAAGTGAATTTTAAGAAAAACGATGAGATCAAAATTATTAATAGTCACATAAAATGAAGAAATTTGCAGTATATTTTCTTATTTTTACTATTTTCAATTGAAAGGGGGCCGTATGATATTCAAGGAGTCCACAATACTACATTAGACGAGGAAGTTCTAAAGATGTGTCACGTTTTTTTTAAAATCTAAGATTGGCATTGAGCTCACCTTATGGTTAAAATCGAAGTGACTATATATCTCCAATAACAAAAAAGTAGCTGGTCCACTTCACATGACTAATGGAGACCTAGAGTTTGAAAATCTTTTGTTGAAAATATATTTGTGATCAGAGCCGTCTCTAAGACCCGCGGGGCCCCGGGCGAGAGGGTTGCCGCGGGGCCCCCTATTTATACAAATCAAATTTCTCATTTAATTACAATTTTATTATTGTTTTCAAGTTCATGTTAGTTTTTCTTCTAAAATACAGTAGGTGGAATATATTTATAAAGCCACTATATATTACATATTTATTTTTCTATATTTAGTAATTGGAAATTAATGAGAAAAGTATACGAGTATATATAAACAGTATACGAGTAAACGAGCACCTATCTCCTCTTCTCGAGACAATTTCTCGAATACAATTTCTACTATAGCTCCTCATAGACGCGGGGCCCTCATAGGCGCGGGGCCCTGGGCGACTGCCCACCCAGCCCCCCTTCAGACGGCTCTGTTTCTGATAATATTATTTCTTATGTCCATGAATAATAATATTAATCTACAGATGGATTCAGTAGAAACCGTTTCACGTTTTACTGTGATATATAATAGATGTTTAAAATAAAAATATATTAGTTTTGCTAATTTTTATTAAAATATTACATCCTCGTAATGACTAGATATATCGTAAAATTCCCTGGTCTTAACTGATATGATAAAAAATCCGTTCTTCTTCTCTCAGTCATAAATTCTAAGTAAAACAGAGCACTGGTGCACTGCAGTGGTCAAATTTTAAGAGCGAGCTGTATGCATTAGCCTCTTCCGCTGAATTAACTATACCTCGATGTACACTCTTAACTAGATATCGTATTCTCCGAGACGGATATGGACGATCTATCGGTATGTTTTGAAAAATATGCTCCAGGATACACTGCATTTTTGTCGGTTGGGTAAGGCGGACTATTATAAACCGGTAGCCAAAACTTCTTACTCATATAGCAACAGAAGTATCGAATCTTACTTCACTGTTAGCAGCATATCACATGAGTGTTCAGAGTCGCATAATATTTTAAACGCATTGCGAAGTTGTTATTGTTTTAGCTTTTAATTATAATTAGAACCTCGAATTTGGTCTCGCAATTGAAGGGAATAACCAGCACCGTTCCTTTCTGTTTGTTACAAGTAGAAAGGTAGTAATTTTTTACAAAACCCGGTAAAGGTTTACCGCCTCTTCATTGTCAATAGCGTTTCCTGCAATGATGTTGATAAGATACACGGAAAGATATATAGGTTAACAAATGATATCATAGCAAAATATACTCGATAAAATAATTTTATTTCATAAATAAAATGCATGATAAACCAGAGTGTTTATAATACAATAATCCTCTTCTGCATATTAATACGGACTTTTTAAATTCTAGTATCCAATCTTTATTCCACTTTATACATCCATATTGATAGACTGGATATATACGGCTAAAAGTATATCGTTGGTCTATTATAGAGATTTCAGTGTTTTTTTAACCAGTTGGAGCCATCTGCATTCACTTTGCCCATGATAGATCGAACTCACAAATAAAAGGCTTAACTTCTCCACATTTAATGTCACAAAGTGTCCCTTCTTCCCTTATACATCCGCAATCTTCCTTACCACCAGAGTCATCTGGCTGACCTGGATTCCATTTATTAAAACCGGTGTCGTTCAATGGATCGCCTACAAAAATAAAATCACATGATTAAAAACACACGTATATTTCAGCTATATGAATTCTAATCAAAGGGAAAATGTGGTTAAAGTTCTTTAATGACAAAAAAGATATAAAAAAGAGATAGTAAAATGAATACAATACTAGAAATATGAGATAACCACAAGGAATGAAAAAGCAGCAATAAAAAAATTTCGGAATGAGAATTTTAATTAGAGTCTTTTATACTGTAAGCATTGCTTCACATGTTGAAATATTTTGTTGCAAACGAAGTGTCAAACGCAGTATCGACGGCTGCACATGACATTAATTTTACGATTAAAATATATGATGCATCATGGTATGATTGGCGATGCTTGAAGCTATACGTATTTTACAAAACAAGCTAAATATCATGCTTATATGTGAAAGAATGAAGAAGATTGAGTGGCTGTCTACGGATAGGCTTATCTATGGTGATAATTTGAAACCGGCATTTTAAATTAATTTGTCAATAAACCTTTTGCGATTGAGAAAAACTTAAGTATACGTATTTTTTATCGGTAACGTGTGTTAGAAATGGTCCACATTATCATCAATAAAAATCTTTGAGTATAAGTGGTTATTAATACAAATTTAATAATTTGTATTTATTTGACGTTAAAATTATTTTTAGAAAAATTGATTTAATAGATAATATATTTTTTCAATTGTGAGGCTGTCTGCTTTCCTGATTTAATATGAGTAAATTTCAAATGTGGTTTGAATGTTCTCGTTCAACACGAAGATTGAAGTTGTTTCTGGATTATTTTATTCACTGCTCTGCAGTATCGACATTATATCTTACTCTCTCTGGTTTATGAATGCTAATTCTTAAGACGGTGTTAGATCACCTTCTAGCAATCTCTTTTGCTCCATGCATGAACAGAAATTCACTTTGATTTACATTAAAAGCAAATAATCAGCGAGTATGAAAGTTTGGTTTCCCTTGAAATCCGTGATATTGAGTACTTTTTAATATTAAATAAGATAAATAATTCTATTCTTATTAGGGAATATCCAACTCAAATTGGGAAAGCAAATAAAACGTATGTATTTGCGATACATAATAACCATAATAAAATAATTTTCAGTGCAACTACCGTTGATTATATATTATTGTATATTCGTGTAAACATATAAATAAATTTCTCGTATCGTAAGTAAGTGGTTTAAATCTGGGGAGTACCCAGAAATAAACACTTCCTAGTGGTAATTTAGTTATAACGCGAGTATCACTCACCAAATATGGTGACGAATTCGCCCTCCTTCACGCGGTCGTGAAATCCGATGAAGGCGGCGTGGATTTTTTGTTGGTTCAGCAACGATTTGTACAAGTCTGCCTCCGCATCGGAATTAATGATCCCTAGGTGACCACCCTCTCGGGCGCATGTCGCGGATGCAGCGTCGTACGTTTGCGGCTTCTCGTAGTGTATCTTGTAGTAACCGATTGCAGGGAACAACGTGTAGTTGTCGGGTTGAGGAGGCGGAGCTTGAAAAAGGAAAAATCGGGAGTTTATAAATAAAAGTAAACAATATTTACAGTAGTATTGTAAGGCCTATCGCCGATCTCATTCGATATATATGGAGAACGGCTAATGGCAGAAGCGTCAGGATACACAAGAGATTTCAAGATTGTAGGAAGGATTAAATAGTATAGTAATAGTAAAATAGACTGATGACCCAAATACTTCCTGCAAGAAAGGAAAAGTACTCCAGAAAATGACAACTAGACTGGTAATAACAGATATAAAATACGGAATGGAAACAAATAGAGAGAAATCAAAGGTCATGCGAATATCGGCTATAGAAGAAAATTGAACATAAATATTGGTGGAAAGGCATTAGAACAAGTTACAGAATGTGAGTGCCTTGGAAGCACCATAACGAGAGAAGTAAAATGTACTGATGAAATAAGGACTAGAACATCGAAAGCAAAAGCCGCTTTCAAAAGAAAGAAACACTTGGGAAATGTGGGAATGGAAAAAGATGATCCAAGCAGAGCGTATGATTCCTACTTTCCATTTAATCATTTATTTAATACTTATAAATTGGCTTTAATAGCTTTAAAGTCATCGCGGATATCTAGCTATTTGTGTTCCCAAATTTCATAATTTAGCGTCATAAAATATATACTACAAATACATTCGAACGGAATATTAAATTGATGACGCGTATTTGTGCGGCAAAAATAACACGTGTAGTTATTAGAACAGGGGTCGGCAACCTTTTCTGCAATCCGGCCCACATTTGTAGTTGTGAATGCTCCGGAGGGCCTCATTGGAGGTCACGAGAGCTTCTGCGGGTTGGGTGAACGTTAAAATCAGAAGTTACCGAGAGAATCTGTGATCTTGTATTATTGAAAATAAAGTTTAGATAACTAGCGTTTAAACTTCACCTGAAAAAGCTTTGAGACCGTAATTTGACTGAGAAAATATGAAATTTTCCATGTTAAGGTTTATCGACCACTTTTTAATCACAGCTTTGCGGGCCGCATAAATCGCTCTATGGGGCTGCATGGGGCCCACGGGCCGTAGATTGCCGACTCCTGTAATTGAATATGCAAAATCGCCAGTATTTACGAAAAATTCTGAGAAATAAAAACGATAAGCAAAATTCTAAGATAAAAATTAGAATCTTCATTATTTTTCTCAGAAAGCAGTAAAAACTCGCTCCGATATTACAATTTTAAGATATTTTAATGTGCAAGAGAAATCTACCCTGCACGAAGGATTTTTAGATTTCCCATGTAAATCAAATGGGAAGGGTAGTTCCTGGAATCGAACCCGGGACTTGTATCTTGGCTACAAAAACTATCCTCGGGAGCTCGGCCTATATAGCAAGAGATTTCCACCAAGTTTCATGAAAACCGGTCTATTGTTTTAAATGTTAAAAGGGGGGACGGACAGACAGACACAACAACAAAACTATAAGCCTATTTCCATTCTGGAAAGAAGGCTAAAAATGCTGATGGACAGATAGGATAAAAAACGAGGAAACACTACTAAGAAACTTTCTAGAAGAGTTCTGATTGGTGGCACCACCTAGAAGTGTTCTGAAGAACTATTTCAACCAGAAGTAAAGAAAGGTGTATTAAGATGACTTCCCATATGAAGAAACTATTTGGTTCGCAGGCAAGAAAGTTTTTATTTTTGTGATACCATAACCTAACTATTTGTATGCTAGTAATTAAATTGTTAAAATTTTGATGTATACATGCAATTATTTTTAAGGACTGTTTGTATTCTATGGTAATATTATCCTTTGAATGATTGAATGATACGTTGCCAAGTTATGCAGGCATATTACATATTGAGCCTGAGAAATATTTAATTTCCATGTACCTATAATGCAAATAAATTTGTCATTTCTATACATTTTTTGCAATGTTAAACTTCATATTTTATAGCAATGAGAATAAGAAACTAAGTCTTATTTGTTTTCAGAAATCTGATTCATATATGTCAAGAGGGGCGCTAATGTTGTACTTGCTTCCGAGGAGAAGAGACGATTCTGATGCTGAAGATGATGAGGGTGTCAAGTGCCTCATGCCTACTTCAGAAGTAATTTTAGAAGATGGTGTTTTAGTGGCCATCATTAAATGATGTCTGTTTTTTGGGGTTTTTTGACCCCCCCTCCTCCCTTTGTCTCAGAGTGTCACATAGAACTTCAGATCTCCCCCTGCCCCATGCCACAATGTTCCGTAATAAAGGAAAATTTTATATATACAGATAGGGTTAGCAGATCTCCATTGCTAAAAATATGACAAATTAGAGAAAAAAGAGTACATTAGAGTACACTATGCATTTCTCCAAATAACAGCAATAATCATTAAGGTTTTCATATTTATTGTTAAATTATTAATATTACATCTTATGACTAAATATGTATTTTCAATCAAAGCGTACTGACTAACCTTCTATAGACTTAGAAATTTTATATAATTGTTTCACTTTTTGTCATACTATACTATAAATATAAATTATTAAATTAAAAAAGAAGTAGGTAATCATTTAGTACAACAACAACAACTTTTTGATGAAAAGTAAAAAATTGTCTTTTTTAAGTTAGTCACATTGAATGTCTTAAATTAATGATATTTCCAGAGCTTTCAATCCCCTAGTAGACCGTTTCATCTGTTATTATGTGAAAGACAATCAAAACACAAAATTTATTTATTTTGTAATTACATCAGTAGATATTCCTTAGTAAACAAGTGCAATAACAATTAATACAAAAAGTACATGTACTCTTAAAAGAGAATGTCTGCTAACCTTATTAATGTACCTGAAGATTTTGCTTTTAAAACTTCCAAATAAATTTATTTCTATTTTCCTAACTTAATGAACCGTAGAAAACATTCAGTAAAAACAATTACGTTTTAATGAACAAATTTATAAGGAAAAATGGTTTTATAAGAAATGAAGAGAAATTTGAATAATGTAAAAATTTTAATTCATTCCATGGTGTTTGGAGAGGCTCATCCATAGTATAAATATGCATATTATTTGAATCAACATAATTTCTCTTATATGCAATTTCATTCAAATCGAGAGTTTCTTCATTGATCCATTCTGCATATTCAACATTGCCTTTGTTTCTTAGAATGGTCATGATTTCGCGCTGTCCTTTGGCAGAACTCTTTCTTTAATTTGTGGTGTGGTCTCAGCCTTCTTCTGTATCAGATGGTGTTTCTTAACATGACATTTGAAGCAAAATATAGATTGCAGGTATTGCATATTCGATTTCTTAATTCCTTTTGAATAGATGGACAGCAAAGATCATATGGTATAATTTTGAAACTTTTGGCAGATCTTGGCAGCATTTCTTTCTAATTAATACTACTTGCAATGAAAACAGATGGATATTTCAAATTGAGATCTTGTTCAGCTGTTGTTAATGGAGCCTTTAAACCTTCGTTTGTTTGTTTGATCGGTATTGGTAGAGGTAGGAAACGTTCCCTAAAAATATTGAACAGTGAGCTTTGAGGTACTGAAAAACAGTTTGCGTCTCTACATTTTACAATCTGTGTGAAATATTGGCTGGTTCTCAAGTGTTTTGATAACCAAATACAGTAAAACCTGCGAAAGGTGGAAGCTCAAGGTACCGGCCTGTTTTTCCGTCTTTCACAGGATTTCCGCCTTATAGAGGTTAACATAATTTACACGTTTTCTTTTTGGCGGATTTTAATTAGAAAATAGACGTTTTTGTGAGTCTCCGTAAAAATAAAAGCTTTAATATCACAAAAGCAATTGATATAGATAATAATTGAGAACATAAACTTCAAATTGCATCCATGTACAATATTAATTTATTAGAAATTAATGATCTTCCGTTAAAAATTATTGTTTTTTCATCGAAACGGTCGTTATTATACATGTGAAATAAGCCGAAGTGTTGTTTTAATTATTATTTTGTTTTAAATTTTAACAACGCCACATTATATCTTTTTTATGGAATTCCACCAAGTCTCGGCCTCGTCCATTAATTTTAAAGCATTTTAAAACTTATACTTGATATCTCTCTATTGAAAACTTGAAAGAGTTACTGGGAGAGACTTAGATGATCACACCACACAAGGCGAGTTCTTTTGACAACAATGAATACACTTCGGGTTTCAAAAAGAGATCATAATTTATAAATTACTCTGACTCGAATAATTCTCACCAAAGTTACGCACCCTGGATGTATCTAACTTCCCAGAAGAGAGCTCTCAAGTCGGTCGAGATTAAATGCCGACAAGTTATATTCGCAGTAGTGAATTTGCTGAAAATCGTTGCGGGGGATATTTCTCCAACAAAAACTCTCGACTTCTTTTCTCGAAAGGAATTATTCGACTGAGTTATAATAAGCAAAACAGGATGGAATGCACACTGATTGCCACAGAAATGAATAAAGAATGACACAAACCAACTGCTAAGGAAGAATACACAAAAGGAAAATGAAACAACACATCGAAGAGATGACCATGCACATCCACTCCGACCAACTCGATGAAAGAAGAAAAAAAATTTGGGTCTTTATTTCGTATTTTAAAGTGGTAAATCGTGCACACTTAATAGACAAAAACAAAGCATAATCTTTCTAGAAGACAATAGTGTTATTTTTTACTCGGAAAAAGGAGTGCCGAAAGAAATTATTTTTTGAAGGAGTGCGCTGGAACCACCGGTGGCGAGAACTACGAATAGAGTCTACCTGCTTGGTAACCACGATGTGGTTACTTCTCACTTCCAACCCAACCCTTCTTATAAGGAGATTTTCATGGCGATGGAAAAGCAACGAGAAAGGGAGAGTTGCCAGATTTCTGAGATGACAGCACATAAAGAAATGAGATGATCTAGAGACATCCCCCTGCTGAAACCCATTATCCAAACTTCCAAGATGTGACAAAGAACCTTTCAAAACAAAAGAGATATGACACCCATGTGGTTTACAGAATGGCAAATGAACTGAAAACATTTAAAGCCCTCAAGACACACTTTATAGAGAATGTTTTTTTATTTCCGTCTTTCACAGGTTCAAAATTTACTTATCCAAGTTACAAGAAAAACCCTCTCCGTCCCAGTCTCGCAGGTTCATATGAAAAACGGTATCGTTGGTAAGATTTTATTTTTGATTTCCGCCTTTGACAGGTTTCTGCCAAATAAAGGTTCCGCCTCTGACAGGTTTTACTGTAGCATCTTTTGTTAAAAAATATTCAGGATTGATTTCTAAATTTTCTGGACTTAAATATTTGGATACAGCTGGAAATTCATCAATGTTCATCTGCCCCCATATTTCCGCAGATATTTGCCACAAAATTCAAAGTTTTCTTTTTCAAGATCATCATCAATCGTTTTGCCTTGTGAATCAAGGTGACTTTCATAATGTTTATGAAGAAGAATAATTCGTGAGAGTAAAAGGTGCTATTCTTCTCTCAACACGATTAAAAGCGCTCCTCCCTGGTGCATTAGTGGCAATAGAAGGAGCATCCAAATTGTATTTTTAAAAGTGATTGATTCCAACATTAATTACATTCTGGTATTGGGGGTTCCCGTCAGAACTCTCATCCACAGTAAACATTACAACAGGTTTTACTTTGTTCTGAAACCTTGTGATAACTTCAAATTCTGGTATTTTCAAAAGAATTTCAAAGTCAAATGCATGTGAATATGCTGTTGAAGAAGAGTGTGTGTGTGTTTATTTTTGGCTAATCAACCTCTTGGATTATTATAGCCATAACTCCTTTCACACTGAACACGATCACAAGGGAGGAGGGAAACCCGGTGCCGGCATTAGCCTACTCTTAACGAAGTGTTGAAGAAGAGTGCTTGCCAGATCTGATAGTACGAAAAAGCCATAAAATGTCGAAAAAAATGAGTATTTTTGACAAATTCTTTCGTGTAGCGTCAAAAATTGCAAGAATGAGATACGTTTATAGTTTTAGCCGTTGTATGAAGTAAAAATGGAGAAAATTGGTTTATATTTACATATTTTGATGAATGAAAGAAAAAAATCTTGCCCCTTGAAACACCGAAACTCCTGTGTAAACTTACGGGAAAATATAATCGTCTCCCGGAGTCAAATCCGGGACACTTATGTAAACAAAAATAGTTTTAACATGGTCTCCTACTTGGCAGAAACAAAATGGCGTTTACAGCATTTCTCTATGACAAACTGTTCAAGAGATAAAAGGGGGAACGGACGGACGGACCCACAGACGGACAGACATTGAGTAATTATATAAAGATCCTTCGAAATAATATAAAATAAAATACTTTTCCCATACTGCTGCTTCTCATTAAGAAATCTTATATTTTCCTTGATAAATTAGATCATTTTTATTAAAATTAATCTTAAAATAATATTATCTTTTTGGCATTTCCTTATGAGGAGTGTAAAAACAAAATGATAAAAATTACTTGTAAATACAAATTTTAGAATATATTGGAAAATGTTTAATGAAATGTATATCGTATATCATAAAATTTTTATATTTTAATGCCATCTCATTAGAAAAGTTTAAGAAGAGTGCAATTTAAATAAAAAATACAAATGGAAACAGTGCATTTAAAAAATATTTTCAAAATGAATTCACAGCAATTATTGAAATTATACTCTACCAATAAATGATAAACGCATCGAAATTTGTTAAAATAAATGTAATCAGCCTACGTTGCACAGACGAGCTTATCTACAAAATCTATTCGTTGAAAATGAATTTGATTTCATGGCGCAAGTCCAAGATTCAGCGTTAATATTTATCTCGTGAACTTTTTTTCTTAGAACCTTAAATATATGTATTCCATCCTTCAGCCGCCCATCCCTCATTCCATATATTAAAATATCTTTTTTTCTTGCTTGTATATCCCATTACCCTCTTCCCTTTCTTTATTCTCCCGCCTCTTAGCTATAACTTCAGTCTCGGAAAAAAAGAAAGAGGCCTCCTTATTGACGCGTCTCCCCCACATCCTTCTTTTGAACCTGGTTATTCAAGTCCCCCTTATTTCGCACTTCCCTTTTAACATAATCAACTCCGACTGTCACTAAGTCAAGTTTTACGCTCGCATGCATCATGAAATTCGGAATTTTCCGCCTCCATTCCTTTTCTTTTTGCCTTCGTCCCTCTTTATTCGCTCCGAAGTCTGCCCTCCATTCTTAATCTTCCTTCCCTCCCGTCATCCCACCACTACCGTGCACCTCTTCCTCCACATCTTTCCGGCTCTCTTTTTCGCTCTATGACTGCTACACTCCCCTTACTATCTCTTCCCTTTCTTGCTGCCATCTCTCATGCAACCATCCTTCTTCCCGCCGTCCGTTTCTTCTCCTCCAATTCCCACTACCACGCTCTCTCCCTCCATCTCTCACGCCTCGTCCTCTCTTCTCCGCTCTCCGTTTTTCTCTTCCTCTCTATTTATAGCTGATATTTTGTAAAAAATATGCGCTGTGCTACTATGGCGTCTTCCTGTCCGTCTGTCTGTCTGTGCACTTGCTTAAATTGAAATTGTGATCAAACCGTAAACGATGGAGAAGTGAAACTTGAGTTTCAAATTTTTGCACTGCTGTCACATTACTTTCTCCATATACGTAGTATAGGGGCAAGTATTGTTTTCATGAAAAAATCGACTTGGAGATTTCAACGGAAATACACGTTTTAGGTCCCCTGAACACGTTTTGACCATTTTCTCGTTTGTGTCTGTGTGTGTGTATGTGATAGCTTTATTGTGGGTGATCTAACTCAAAAACTATTAATGGGGTCAACGCGAAATTTTATATTTAACATTTTTATAAAAGTCGCAAGAACTGATTAGTTTTTGGTAGAAATCGGTCAACCGGAAGTGGGTGTTTACTCTAGTCACCTATCCATTATTTTGATATATTTGATTTATTATTTGATAAATGTAAAAATGCATTAGAATAAAAGTTGTAGGAAATTTAAGTTTCTACAATCTTCGTTAGAAACAGTTTTTCATATAATGCATTGTTTAAGAGATATCTTATATTTTTAGCTGCCGCCACCACGCCACCTACCGACGACTATTGTTAACAACTGACGCTTAGTTACGTCTTATTGTTAGTAACGCTCCTTTTTCTTTTTTTAATTGTTGGAGCTTTGTGGCTATGTCCAATATCAGAAGGCTATGGTTTGAGTTTATTTCTATTCTTTGTAAAGTCTTAAATTTTCTCGGTTTCTTAAAATATTTATTATTATGTAATCTATTTGGAATTTTTAGAGATATTACAGATATGGAGAAAGTCACGTAGTGGCCACATCAGATTTTTTAATTCTCTCCATTAATTTTTTACTTTCTCCATATACGAAGGACATATAAAGTATTGTTTTCATTAAAAACTCGAATTCGGGATTTCAACGGGAATACATATTTTAAGGTCCCCTGAACACGTTTGGACTATTTTCTCGATGATGTCTGTGGGTGTCTGTGACCGGAATTTTGTGGGTACTCTAACTCAAAACCTATTAATTAGATATACACGAAATTTTATATTTCACATTTTTGTTAAAGGCACAAGAATTGATTAGTTTTTGGTAAAAATCGGTCTATCGGAACTGGGTGTTGGCTCTCGTCACTTATCCGTTTTTTTTGAAATATTTGCTTTAACATCTGATGACTGTAAAAAGTTTTGGAATAAAAGTTTTTTATTTTCTATAACGTTTGTTCAGAACATTTTCCCATATAATGCATTGTTTAAGAGATATTTTAAAAATTCATTTTTTAGCAGCCACCACCACACCAGCTATCGGCGACTATTGTAAACAATTTACGCTTAATTGAGGCTTAGTGAAGCTCCTTTTTATTTTCTTAATTGTTGGAGTTTCGGGGCTAATCCAGTATCTGAAAGCTACGGTTTGAGTTCATTTCTGTTCTTTGTAAAGTGAATTTTTCTCGCAGTTCCTTAAAATATTTTTTATCATTTTACCTATTTGGAATTTTTAGAAATATTACAGGTATGGTGGTCATGTGGTGGCCACATCCGATTTTTTTTAAATTCTTCTAAGGTATAAACGATATAATGCTGACATTTTTACCGAATATTTCTACATTGTTGCCACTTGTAAACAAGGCTCTAGCGACAAAGTATGTGGTGGTATAACTGCATAAAAAATAAAAAACGCGTTAATTCTATCCATGTTCGTGGATAACAATCAACTTGTTACCCCTTCATTTCCACTGAAAAGAATGTGATAATCTTAGGATTTCTAGTTCGATCAATACGCAGACGATTATCTGGTCCACCAAGGGACTTGGTATTTAAAACGATTCCCGCCAAGTCTTTCGCGGTATCCTCCTGCAATTCGTTTTATGCCTTCTTCGTTTCCCTTCTCTCTCTCTCGCCATCTTTTCTCCCGCTTCCTCCTCTGCTCCTCCTCTACGTTCCCCTCTCTCCGATTCTACGCCCTTCACCTCCCATCTTCCTTTACACCCCCTTTTCTCTCGCTTTTTCCTCGCCGTCCTCGCGCGCCCTATAGAAATTACGAGTATGGTAGGCGATCCTCCTAGTGGTGGCAGAGCAGCGGGATACGGGGGCGTTGTCTGCCTTGGAGGAGGAGTTCGGAAGGGGGGTGGAGGGGGGAGTAAAGCGATTGTGCGGGGAGGAATCGAAGCGGAGGGAGAAATAGCCCCGGGGGGGCTAGAATGGAGGCCGAGGTGAAAAAATGGGAATTGTGTGGGATGTGAGAGCACCTTATACCTAACCTCGTCCCTCCCTTCCACCACTTAAATACCGAATAACTTGCGTCTGAGGGAGAGAATGTATTATTCATCGGGGTTTTTTTCAATGATCCTTGTTTGACGTGGGAGAAGGTAGAAGATTGAAATTGCATCGGAATAGGAGGGGAAAAAACACCAAATGTTGGAGAGAGAGAGAGAGGAAATGTTTTAATTTTTTATGAGTAATTTTTCATCGAGGACTCGAAGGAAGGCTTCGTGGAGACTTGGAATCGATTTTTAGGACGTGGAACACGTTTGCTTTATGATTCTGGGTACTTGATGTCCAAGATTTTCATCATAACATTTACTGGGAACGTGTTTCGTTAGATGCTATGAAAATCCATCCAATTGATGGAACAAGTTGGATATATTTTTCCTCTTAGAAATTTATGATTACTTTTTGTCGCTAATTAATTAACGGTGGAATTTTGATCTAAGCCTAGCATTGACCAAACAATTTTCTGTTTTCTTTACCTGGCCGTTGAAGTGAACGGACGTGCCTCTTACTTGCTCCTACGAATCTTCCGAGCGACTAGAGTAGCAGTAGCATTAGAGCAGCTGTAGTGTTAAGTAGAACTAACATTTACTTTATTCTATATGTTATCCTTTCGTAAATTTTATATAACATTCGTTTAAGTAACCTAATTTGTTTTTTATAACATCTGCGTTATAGCTTTTTCTCTACCGCAATAGTTAACTCTTAAGTCTCGTAGTTTTTGTTAGAAATTTCATTCTCCCCTTTAGAAAATAATATTTATGTCATAGTAGTTATTGTGTATTAGCATATTCCCCTTAAATTGGCAAGGTTTTTTATTTTTACGCTCCATAGTATTTATATATTTTCGTTGTTGTGTACTACTATCTCCTGTGCGTGATCTAATATTACTTGTGTTGTTTACGCCTTTCACTTTATACCTACGTTTGACCCTTTCTCGTACGCTTCACGAAGAGCTTCCTTACGTTAAAACTTAGACCAGATTCTTTAGACTCATCCCATTTCAGCTTTTGTTTTTATATTGTAGCTCTTTTGCGTTAGTATATAAATTAGGTAAGATTTTAGGGTGGCTTCATCGATGACTCCCGTTTCCTCCTTCTTGTGTGCCGCTGTTTGCGAGGCCATGAGGGCTCGAATCATGGGGCTGGAGAGGGTGGTTGCGGACCTCCTTCAGAGGGTGGAAAGGTCCGAGGCAGCCTTGGTTCGTGTGGGGGGTGCGGGGTCATCCCTGAAAGCTCGCCGCGCCAAATTGGAGGCCCGGGTTCGCCTGGGTGCGGTAGCCGGTAGAGTGATCGGGGTTGACTCTGACTCCTTACCGCGGGCTGAGGGTCCTCGGGCTGGGAAATCCGATGAGTGGAGAGTGATGTCCACTCGGGGAGATCGTGGGGTGGTGCTGCGGAGGCAGGGAGGTGGGAATGCTTCGGCGGACTCTCTTCCTGTCAGTAATAGGTTCGAGGTGTTGTCGGAGGACGACTCCACGGCCATTGCGCCCGTACCCACTCCCGTCTCTTCGATGGAGGCCGGGCCCAAGGGGAGTCGGGTTGGGAAGGGAGGGTTGTTAGTGTTAGGTAGCTCTAAAGTTCGGCGTTTAATGGCATTCCTGTTATCCAGTGCCCGCCGGGAGGGAGTTGAAGAGCGGATCTTCTCCAGATGTATATCAGGAGGCACGGCGCCGCAGGTGACCAACACGGTGAGGGAAGCGGTAGTGGCGACAGGTTGCTCTCGGCTGAAGGTACCGAGGAGATTTTAAGTTCTTTTAACGACTTGGCCTCTGAGGTTGCTCGTGTCAGAGAGGATTCGGGTTCTGATGTGCGGTTTACTGTCTGCAGTATAGTCTCTAGAATTGTCCGCGGATCTGAGGTTTGGAGTAGGGTTGACGGTATGAATCGAAGACTGTGGAATTTCTGTCGCGACTTGGGAGTGGACTTCGTCGACCTGCGGCCGAATATCGAATAGTGCAGGGCACCACTGGATCACTCTGGTGTTCATTACTAGCCCGAATCGGCTCAGAGAGTAGTGCGTAGAATTTTTGAGGACAGTAGGGATTTTTTATGCTAGAGAGTAGGGCAGGGTGTAGGTCAGTTTTGGGTAAGGGAATAATCGATGCGTTCGTAGAAAATAAGAATCACGATAGATTATGTAATGATAGAATATACTCCGAGCGTGAGGTAAATGCACGTAATACGACAGATAAGGAGGAAGTTCATAGTAACATGCAGCACCAATTTCGCGATAGGTCATTGATAGAATGTTCCGTTAAGGGTGCCACGGGTCGCGATTCCAATTTTGATGCGATGCCAAACAGTCGTGGGAGTGCTTGTGATGGGAACGCATGCAGTTTTAGAGTGGAAGAGAAAGTCAAGGGTGAGATTAATATGCGAAGTGATAGTGAGAAATTAAACGTCGTCGTACTGAACTGCCGCAGCATCCGTAGGAAAATTGCTGAGTTCGAGCATATTATTCGCAGTCTGCATGCCGACGTGGTGATAGGCACAGAAAGTTGGTTAACGGATGAGATTCAGAGCCAGAAGTTATTTCCTAGACACTATAGTGTCTCTAGAAAAGATCGCGCCAATAGATCGGGCGGGAGGGGGGGGGGTTCATGGCGGTTACCGATAAGTACGATAGCAGTTAGATTCCGATAAGTGACGAGGATATAGAGAATGTTTGGTGCCGCATAGGTAAAGAAGGCTCCAAAAAGATGTTCTTATGCTCGTTTTACAGGCCACCTGACGCTGGTGTAGATTGTATTTTAAATCTCGAGAAGCAACTATCAAAGCTTAGACTGATAAATCAAGATGGAATCATTATAGTCGGTGGTCACTTTAACTTACCCTCAATTGATTGGGAAAACCCATGTTTCGAATCTAGAGGTAAAGAACGCGAATCCTGTTAGGCATTAATCGAAACATTCTGCGAGCACTCTCCTTCAATTAATCAGAAAGCCAACGCGAAAAGAGCCACGTTGGTACAATAAGCAACTTAGGAGTGCGCTTAGGCGTCAGATAATAAGCCACGCGAAAATAAAAATATGCCGTCTACATCATCCGATGAATGTAGAGCAGCTGAAGTTCAGAAGTATAAGAAATTCCGCGCTAAAGCAAGAAATACTATGCGCGAGGCTTCTATTAACTTCAGGAATAAGGTATTAAAATAATAAAGCGTTTTGGTTCTATGTGAGAGAGGTCTAAGGTAGAGGCCCTAGCATACCTTTCCTGCGTAATGACTCGGCTACCGTTATTCATGATAGCGTAGAGAAAGCCAACCTGTTAAACGGACATTTTGTAAAAGCATTTACAGCCGTCAGCGACCATTGCGTACATTATGCAACCGCCATAAGGAGGGACCTGATGGACGTTATAGTATTTTCTGAGGTGGGAATAGCAAGGCAATTAAGTTCCATCAGACATAACAAAGCCACTGGCCCCGAAGAAATTCCTGCTCGCGTTTTAAAAGAATTAGCTGAAGAAATAGTACCTTTTCTTCGGATAATATTCGAGAAATCCATTTCCCTCGGAGAGGTCCCTAACGACTTGAAGTTAGCGCACCTTACTCCAATTCATAAGGGAGGCGACAAGGAGAACCCAGAAAATTACAGGCCGATTTCCCTAACTACGATATCGTTTAAGATTCTCGAGCATATACTCGTTAGCAACATAATGCGATTTCTTGATAGTAATTTATTGTTAGATGATTATCAACACGGCTTCAGGAAAGGTAGGTTTTGTGTTACTCAGCTCGGTATTTTTGGTGATTTGTATACTGAGAAGCGGAGAAAATAATGGGCAGGTCGATGCCATCTTCTTAGATTTTAGGAAAGCCTTTGATAAGGTACCTATCCTGAAGTTAAATAACGAAATTAGAAACCTTAGGCGTTAATTTCATAATTTGTTAGTTGGATCCGTTAATTTTTAAATCATAGGAAGCGTTCCGCAGGGTAGTGTAATTGGTCCGTTATTATTTCTAATTTATATAAACGATCATAGGATCAGAAGGGCTAAAAGCGATCACGAAATTAATTAATAAGATTTACGACACGGGAGAGTGGCCTCAGGATTTCCTAGAAGTAACAATGATCCCTTTAAAGAAGAAGCCAAAGGCAATGCAGTGTAAAGATTACAGAAATATAAGCCTTCTGTCACACACATCGAAGATCATCACGAGGATTCTTAATAAAAGGCTGGAGAAAAAGGCAGAAGAAATAATAGGGGAAGATCAATTCGGTTTCAGAAAAGGAAGAGGAACTAGAGATGCTATAGGAGTAGTTAGAATCATATCAGAAAGGGCAATAGAATACAGTCAAGATATCTGTGCATGTTTCGTAGACTGGCAGAAGGCCTTTGATAGAGTAAATTGGGTAAAGTAGATGAAGATATTAAAGGATATAGGTGTAGACTGGAAAGACAGGAGACTGATTAGGAATCTATATGAGAATCAAGTTGTAAAGGTCAGGTTTGAGAATGTGGACACCTGCGGAATAAATATCGGTAGAGGAGTAAGACAAGGCTGCTGCCTATCGCCAACCCTATTCAATATATATGGAGAAAGTCTAATGAAAGAAGCTTTAGAAGGCACAGAGGATTTCAAAATTGGAGGAAGGATTATAAGAACAGTGAAATACGCAGATGATCAAGTACTTCTAGCAAGAAAGGAAGAGGAGCTACAAAAAATGATAAATATACTAGTGATAACAGGTAGAAAATACGGTATGGAAATAAATACAGAAAAATCCAAGGTCATTCGAATATCGGGTAAAGAAGAGAATCTGAACATAAGTATTGGGGGAAAGCCATTAGAACAAGTTTCAGAATATAAATATCTTGGAAGTATCATATCACGAGAGGCAAAATGTACGGATGAGATCAAAACTAGAATAGGAAAAGCAAAAGCGGCTTTCAGGAGAAAGAAACAACTACTTACAGGGAATATAAGGGAAGATATCCGCAAGAAGTTGATAAAATGCTACGTATGGAGTATAGCATTGTATGGGGCAGAAACATGGACGCTAAGGAAAAATGACATCAAATACTTGGAAAGCTTTGAAATGTGGACTTGGAGGAGAATGCTGAAGATAAAATGGACAGATAGGATGAAAAACGATGAAGTGCTACGAAGAATAGGAGAGAAGCGAATTATTATACAGACTATCAGAAAGAGGAAGGCTAACTGGGTTGGACATTACCTGAGGAGAGAGAGTATGATTAAAGACGTGTTAGAAGGAAAACTAGATGGGAAAAGGGAAAGAGGTAGGAAAAGGTTTCAGCTGATAGACGATTTGAAAGGGAAAGAGAGTTAAAAGATATAAAGAGGACAGCGGAAAATAGGAGTATATGGAGAACCAGGTTTAACCAAGAATAATCACGGACCTGTCTACGGACAGACTACCTATGATGATGATGATAAACGATATCAGCTCAGTAGTCAGAAGTAAAATTAAGCTCTTCGCGGACGACACCGTCATCTATAGAGAAATAAGCAATCCGGAAGACCACCAGTATCTCCAAAATGACCTAGAAGCTATTTCTGCATGGTGTAAGGAATGGCAGTTAGAGATCAGCCAAAAGAAAAGCTGCGTCATCAACTTCTGGAGAACCAAGAGTATCTCGTTGGATAATAATTATTCGTTGGACGGAGTAGAGATTCCAGTTTCAGACTCGATTAAATATCTCGGAGTCACGATCCATCGTGATCTCTCGTGGGACACCCACATTCGCCGATTGATAGGTGCCGCTAACAAAAAGCTGGCCTTTAAAGGGAGAATAGTTTGAAATAGCTCCGAAAAAGGGAAAGAATTATGTTATTTATCTTTGGTACGAAAAGGGACTCATTAACGAGTTGGAAAAGTTTCAGCGCAGGGCAGCTAGATTTGTAAAGAGAAATTACAATAGTAAACAAAGCGTAACATCATTAATAGAAAATCTGAAATGGACATCGTTAGAGGAACGTAGGCTGCATGCTAGATTTAAACTACTGGATAAATTTATGTCGGAGGGACTAGAGAATGAGTTAGTAGGACTTATCAGAAGCTCGACGTATCTCGAAAGGCAGGACAGCGAGGATAAAATTCGCGAGATCGATTATAGAACGCAGCGATATAGAGGATCATTTTTCCTTAGGACGATCATAGAACATAATAGAAAAAGATAACGAAGGAAAACTAGGGACCTTTGGTGCACTACACCAAAAAGGTGACTTGCAGGGTATCATGTAGATGTAGATGAATATCTGTCCGTCCGTCCGTCCGTTCCCCCTTTTATCTCTTGAACAGTTTGTCATAAAGTAATGCCGTAAACGCCATTTTGTTTCTGCTAACTAGGATACCACGTTAAAACTATTTTCGTTTACGGAAGTATCCCGGATTCAACTCCGGGAGACGATTATATTTTTCCATATGTTTGCACAGGAGTTTCGATTTTTCAAGGTGAAAGGCTTATTTATTTCATTTATTAAAATATTATGGACCGAATTTCTCCGTTTTTTGCTTTATTCGACCGCCAAAACTATAAAATATCTTATTCTTGCGATGTTTTAATATTACACGGAATAATTTGTCAGAAACACGCATTTATTTTCGAAATTTTATGGCTTTTTCCTACTCTTTCCGGGTGTTGCCAAGGCGCCCCCCATTGTTGCCTCCGATTGAATTAGCGTCTATTAAGCCTTCAAATAGACAACAGAATTGCGTTATCCACTTCGCGCTGTTTATGAAGTATCGAAATTATAGTTGTAGTGATGTCAAACTTAATGGATTGCAACGTTAATAATTAAAGATTATTATTATTCAGTAAACTGCGTGTGGGCTGTGGTCATTTTTAACGATTGACCAAAATAAAAAATCTTCTTTCTTTATTTCAATACTGGAATGTGACCTTTTTCGTATGGGAGAGACAATTAAAATTGCACATATAAATTATAAAAACAAACATGGCATGCAAAATATCAGTTGTCTAATTTTATAAGGAGAAATTGGCTATTATTATATTTAAACTGACTTCACAAAAGTTTTTGCGGGTACCACTAGTTACTATTAGCAGAAATACAGTTAAACTTATTCCATCTTACCACCACCAATGAATTTCAAAATGTTTTAAGATGAATGCGGCTATGATGCGAGTTTAGAACATACAAGAGCTCGACTTCATACACATCCTGTCGTTTTAACAAAATAAAACAAGCTCCGTTCGTTATCACGAAGGAAGATGACGCAATTCTTGCAAGAGGAGACGAGACCTAAGAGCGAACGCTTGGAAAATAATCCTTCTTGTATTTTAAATCGAGGCAGACGTCTACTTTGTGACAGCTGGGATCCAGTTTTGAATGGATGCAAGGCTGATTTATAGAGGGTGATAAATGATAACTGGCCTCGGAACATCCACCACGCCTAGAGGCCTGGGTTCGAACCAGCGTTCATTTGGAGTGACGGAGCATTAAGGCGCCCCCTTTTAACGGCCTCAGAGGCAAGAAAGTCTTTTAAAATAGCAGCCGAGCAGTTTTATATATCTATTATATACGGCGAGCATCAACTGCCTGGTGGCCTCAGGGGAGGGCGTTGAAGGAGGGGTTGGTTGGCGGGGTGGTTGCTGCTTCTGGCGGTCGCTCAGGGAGCAGCTTGTGCGTGGGCGGAGAGAGGGCGAGATATTCAAGGTTAACGACCGGTTACTCGATGCAGTTTCCATAGAGATCGTAAAGCAAATGAGCAGTGAATCAAATTCGCTCGATGGGAGAACGCTTGGGTAAGGTTAAACGCCATTTTGCTAATATCTCTGTGCATATAATTTGTTATCAATTTACGATGTTTCCACTAGGATTTACTAAAATAACAGTCACTTTGTCACATTTTTCGAAACTGTCTACATACGAGTCTAATTTATCGTCGCCATTTCCTCAGCGAGCAAATATTTCTGTTTCGACAAGATTTCTTAGGAATCAAGAGCTATATGGCGATTTGAATTAAAAAAAGATGATCCAAACAGAATTTACAATGCCTACTTTCCATTTAATCATTTATTTAATAATTATATTGGCTTTAATAACTTTAGAGTCATCGCGAATATGTTTGTGTTCCCAAATTTCATAATTTAGCGTTATAAAATGCTGCAAATTCATTCAAACGGAATATTAAATTAATCACGCGTATTTGTGCGGCAAAAATAACGCGTGCACATATTATAATATACCGAATCTGAGTCCAACAATAGTTGTTGATATGACAACACTCACGTAATGAGTGATAAAAACTGCAAAATCGCCAGTATTTACGTAAAATTCTGAGAAATAAAAACGATAAGCAAAATTCTAAGATAAAAATTAGAATCTTCATTCTTTTTCTCAGAAAGTAGTAAAAACTCGCTCCGATATTAGAATTCTAAGATATTTTAGGATTTAATATAATATAATAATATAATATCAATTCCTTTTCTCAGAGGATAGTACAAATCCTGCAATCACAATTACAATTTTAAGATATTTTAATGTGCAAGAGAAATTTACCCTGCACGATGGATTTCAGATTTCCCATGTAAATGAAATGGGAAGGGTAGTTCCTGGAGTCGAACCCAGGACTTTTAACACAACACAACACAAACTATCCTCGGGAGCTCGACCCATGTAGCAAGAGATTTCCATCAAGTTTTATGAAAATCGGTCTATTGGTACAAAAGTTAATAGGGGGACAGACAGATAGACAGGCAGACGGACAGACAGACGGACACAATGGCAAAATTATAAACCTATTTCCATTCTGGAAAGTAGGCTAAAAACTTTTTTTACATGTGAATGGGGTTAACTGATCATTTGTTCACTTGAAGTCCTTTCATCAGGACAAATTAAAAATGAAGTAATCATTACATGAATCAAATTTCTCAAATTTAAACTCAAATCCGTTGACGGTAAAGTTTGGTCGAAATAGCATATAACGTCCTTTATATTGACATATTTCTAGGGCGTAAGCTTGCTTACAAAAAAGCACTATGTCCCGTCCATTCAAAAATCGGGTGGTAATTTGAGGATAGGTTATTCATATTTGATGCAAAAGTTGTACATAGAATAAAATTCATTACTTGCCCGTTAAAAATGCAAATAAACATAAACAGCAAATAAAATCATCTTCACTATTTTTTAATGAAAAATTATTAAAATCTCAAGGGAAAAAAGCTCGAGATGTTCATTCGCAGCAACTCAATGGCTGAGAATTATTTTGAAATCTCCCAAAAAAAGGGAAACAGATGAGTATTTTAACTGCCCACTCTGAGGACTTGCAAGGCACATGGTGTTAAACACTAGCTCATTTATCAGAGCGACGCTTAACACTTTTTTTAAAGAAATAGTATGTCCGAATCGTCTAAACGGACCGAATCTCTCAGGTATCCCCCTTTATTTATATCTTTTTTTTAACCTTACCCTCTTCTCGGTCCTTGGAGATTAACGCAATCGTACTCGCCAGACCATCTGCGAGGAAAAAAAACGAAAATAAAAAAAAACTCGACGAATAACTTTTCTCGTGAAAACCCTTTTGGAGAACATGAGGTCATAGATTATTCGCGTCAGGCGAATGGGAAGTAGGAGGCGCGGGGGAGGCGTTGAGAGGGGGGCGGAGTGGAGCGAGAGAGCGGGGTCAGAGGTGGACATTAGCGAATCCTGGAGATGCCCGCGAAGGGGTGGGAGGGCGGAGTGCGGAGGAAGGGAGGCGTTGTTGGGTGGATCTGATCGGCTATCTTCGAAGTGAGCGGCGGGAATGGGGGGTGGAGGGAGGGGAGGGGGGAAGGGAGGGAGGGAGGAGGGGAGAGAGTGTGTTAAGGAGGAGGAGAAAGAGAATAAGTGGGGAGAGGAAAAGAGAGGGCTGACTGAGAGGCACTGAACCTGAACCCGCTGGCCTATTGGGGATAGCCGCTCACAAAAATCTTATCTCTTGCCTCATTGCCCTTAAGGCTCCCACTGCGGTTCGTTTGTACAAACCTAAGTCTCTCTCTCTCTCTCTCACTCCTTCCTTCCTCTATCTCCCTCTCTCTCCCTATACTTTATCCCAACGTCAGTGATGTGGAGCGGAGTTTGGGGAACATAGTAGTGTTTTATTTTTCATATCTTTCACAGAATTTTTTAAACTCTTCGAGGAGGCCAAATGGATGCGCGTTTGCTGATATTCGTTGCTTCCTCTCTCTCTTTTTCTCTCTCTTTCTCTTTTCGTTGAATTTATGGAGGAAGTTATGGGTGGTCAGAGATCGAGATCGTTCGTTAAAGGGTGACGTTCTTTTGTTCTTGCATCGCTTATCTCTTTGTTAGGGGAGAATATTTGGGTCTCCCTATAAGACTGGGATAGATCAAAAATAGTTTTCCTCATAAAGATTCTTATTCAAACATTATGGAGTAATACATTTCATTCCAGTTCATAAAAATATCTCGAGACTTCCAGTCAAAATGCGGTTGAATTCCAAGATAAAATGACACACAAGGAAAAACATTTTGTAAGTTCCACATTTTTTTATTTCAATATCACGATCCGGGTTTCGAAGTACTACATCATCGTCATTGTGGGACTTGCAAAGTGTTTTTCATTGTGTATACTAAGGAACGATTCCACAAATTTATGCTTTCCACCGTTAAATTTATTTAGAAATAAGGACATATTTGAAATACTGTTCCGGTGTTGCGTCATCGTCCGGTGTTTTTCAAACCTCTCTCAATGTAGTTACGTATACTGCAAATCACTCAAAAAACTGGGAAATTGAATGCCTCACAAACATTCGGATCTAAAAATAAATATCAATCTTCTTAAGTTAAGAATAGAAAGGAAGTGGAAGCAAATGAAATTCGACTGAATTGATTGTCCTTGCAAACGTGTTAACAATAAGAACCTTTCCACTTTTTGATTATGAGATACGCTGGCAAAAGTTATAGCAATGAATTTTAGCTTTGAAATCAAAAGTTACGACCAACTTTTATAGGGACTTACTAGGCGTGCAAACACTAACTCAATGAAAAAGGAAAAAATGAAATGCGGTCACGCAGGCACGCACGCGCACAATCAATCATGAACACGTTCGATGATTTTAGATATTATTTCATCGACGTAAGATTATTTTTAAATTTAATGTATGTTTTTAATGTATGAATTTTCGTGATATCTTTCGGATGAAATATGTTTTCATTTCCGAAATTGCATAAAGTAAACACAAGTTGTCTAACAATTCAAAACATTTTGAAGCCATGATTACTGAGTTTCTTGAAATTCATTTGCAATTTACCTTACGAATTAATTCTGTAAGTAATTTTTAGAGCCTTTTGATATTCCATTGAGTAGTTTCTAATGTAAGAGTATTGCAGGATTAAAAGATTTAAGCCAAAATTTAGGTCAAAATGGAATCCTGGACAACGTCGTCATTTTACAGTGTGTATTGTAATTCAGTAATGATAGTCAGATTACTTGCAAATAACTCCTAGAAGACAAAAATAGATGTACTTATATCGTTAAGAACAATTTGAATACATTTAGTAAGTCAACTCTAGCCGTACTTTGGTTATTTTCCTATCGCTGCTCACCTCAAATGGCATCTATCTCTTTCCGGCCCATTTTGTTTCTCTCTCTCACCCCTTTCTACATTCTCCTCCATTCCGCCCTCTTCTCTACCCTCTTTCCTCTGGCCACCCACCCCCACGCCTCAGACTCCGTGGACTTCGAAGAACGGTTTAGTAGCGCTGAGGAGCCGTAAAATCGAGTTATTTCTCACACGGCCTACGCCCTGAGAACTTAACCGCTCCCTTCTTTTCCACATATCTCCATTCTCTCCCTCTCTCTCTTTTGCTCCCTCTCACTCGGGGATTTATTTCACTCACTCTCCCCCTAAACGCGAAAAGACCGTCTTTTGATCTGCCTACTTTTCTTCTATCCTCCTAATCCTCTGACCGCTACAAAACGACCCGCACGTTTTTGCGGTCGTGACACTGTTATTGTTTCTTTTTTTTAAATTTTGCTTTCTCAACGCGATTTACGTTCCATTTTCCATATCATCGATACCTAGAAAGGACTTTCGTTGCGCTCGAATCTCTCTACTGCGTCAGACGAATGCATAAAAAATTCATCTGTATAGTGGAGATAGGAGGAGCGAAATTTCAAAAATGATTTGTTCTTAATTGCATTGTGTGTTCATCGTGCTGACAATTTTCCGAAAAATGATATGTAGAGCTAAAATTTGGCCTGGAATACAGTTTATGGATTAAGGTAAACCCCAAAGTCACAAAAATGCGCATATGATTTTCCCATCAGTTTTTTGGCCATTGGAGCTATCCAGATCGTCAATTCACTATTTTATTTAGAAAAAGAAACTGTGCTATGCTTTCTCAGCATAAAGATCACCTAATTGTATAACCAAGGTTATTTTTTTAGTTTAGTTTATGTATTACCAAAAATTATGAATAAGCAAGGAATATCTAAACTCATAGAATGCTATACATGGTTAACTAATAGTAACTGGCAATTAACTGGAAAAAGATATAATAAATAAAGCGATGCGTTTATCAGCAAACGTGATGTAACCGTGGCGTGCTTACGTGTATTGATTCGCATTTCTGGGTGTCATTTTTTATTTGCAGAGTTACTTTAGGCACTTTTAAAAAGGAAACACTACATCAAAATTATTGATTCATTAGCATTTAATTCTCGGAAATATAAATAAAAACACGATACCATCGAACTTCATGGCCTTACACATATAATAGCCACTATTAGCTTGATGATATTCTTTATACGAGGTCATAAAAATCTCAATTCTTCTCAACGAGCTCCGGAGGCGTTTCATAAACTTTAGCCAATCCTGTCTTTTTTATTTTCCCGGATAAAATACAGATTTTTGACAGTTTCTTGTTTATCTTTCTGCGTAATAAATCGTAAAGCATTCCCCGACGACACTAAAGAGCATCGAAAAATTATCCAAGAGAAACTGTATCAACGCGATTGACGTAAAAAATTTAATTTATACTCTCATTCCGCGAAATGGGACTTCCTATGAGGAGATAACCCACGAGAAACTGAAAAAAAAGCAGGCTGTAATATTTACATAGCTCTATAAAGCTCATCCCTTTTTTTACTCCGTCACCAACTGTTTCTCATCCTCCCCGAGATCTCTCGGGTATTTTTCCTTTGAAGTGTTCCGAATTTTTTTTAACGTGTCCCTCAACCACAAACCCCCTCGTCCCTTACCCCAGCCATTCCTCTCCCTTTAGTATATACGACCACCCGCCTCGGAAGAACAATTTCTCCCATCTTCTCAAGTCGAATTTCCCCGTACCGTACACACGAAAGCTCGCGCGCTTTCCTTCTCCTCTGGAGGAGCATCCATCCATCCTCTCTCTAAACTCCCCTCATCCCTACCTCTCTCTTCTTTACCGTGCGATCCCCCCCCCTCGTCCCTCGCCTCACTCTACCATCCCCCCGTCTCACTCCCCACCTCCGATCCTCCGTCATCCGTCTTACACGCTTCCCTGATAAAGCGAATTTAACGACACCTCTCATCCGAGGTGGAACTAACGCGTTTTGACCTTATCTCACGTCCGTGATGAAACGCACCCTCGAGTGGCGCTCTTCCGCACTGCCTCCCTCTCTCCTTCCCTCTCTCCCTCCCTTTGTCTCTCCCTCTTTTTCTCTCTCCTTCGCTTTCTATCTCCCTCTCTTTATCTCTCTCCCTCTCTCTTTCCTCTCTCCATTTATCCCTGCATCTTTCGTTTCCCACCCTTTCTCTCTCCCTTCCTCTCTCCCTCTCTCTTACCTCTCTCTCCCATTCTCCTTCCCTCCCTCTCTCCCCACTCTCTCCATTTATCCCTTCCTCTTTCATCTCCCTCCCTTTCTCTCCCCCTTCCTCTATCACTCTCTCTTACCGCTCTCTCTCTCCCTCCCTCCCTTCCTCCCCCCCTCTCTCTTACCTCTCTCTCTCCATTTCCCCCCTCCCTGTATCTCTCCTTGCCTCTTTCACTACCTAACTCTTTCTATCCCTCCCTCTCTTCCCTTCTCCATTTGTGTCTCTCTCCGTCCCCCTTTAGGGTTAAATGTAAGAATGGACCTTCTGGTCTAAATTTCGCCCGAATAAAGACGATTATCTATCTATCTATCTATCTCTCCCTCTTCCTCTTTTACCTCTTTCACCCCTTTCATTCCCTTTCTCTTTCTATCCCTCCCTATCTCTCCCTCTCACCCCTCTCCATTTGTCTCTCTCTCCCTCCGTCTCCCTCCTTCCCTTCTCTCTCTCCCTGCGTCTTTCTCTTCCTTCCTCTCTCCCTCTCTCTCCTTCCGTATCTCTCCCTCCCTCTTTCTCTCTAATCTCTGTCCCTGCGTCTTTCTCTTCCTTCTCTCTCCAATCCCTCTCTCCCCTCCCACTCTCTTCTTCCGTATCTCTCCCTCCCTTTTTCTCTCTAATCTCTGTCCCTGTGTCTTTCTCTTACTTCCTCTCTCCAACCCCTCTCTCTCCCTCCGTCTCTCTCCTTCCCTCTTTCTCTCTCCCTCTCTCTGTCTCTGCATCTTTCTCTTCCTCCTCCCTCTCTCTTATGGTCTAAATTTCGCCCGAATAAAGACGATTACCTATCTATCTATCTCTCCCTCCCTCTCTCTCTATCCCTACCTCCCTCTCCCTCCCTCTATGTCCCTCCCTCCCTCTCCCTCCCCCTCTCTCTCCCTCTTCCTCCTTATCACTCCCTCTTCACCCTCTCTCTCCATTTACTCTTCAAGATTCGACTTTCCCAACGCTCTGTCTTGTGAGCGAGGGTGTTTTGTAGAAACGTGGAATTTCGCAGAGAGGAGTTTTACAGCTTCAGACGGTGAGAATGGTAGGAAGAAAGAGAGGCTGAGAGAGTGGGGTGAGGTGGAGAATTGGCCGGATCTACGATAGGGAAGTGGAATATCGCCCGTGGGTCGTATGCCATTGAGGTGGTGGTTGGGCGAGAGGTCGCGAAGGGGTTAGATCGTCTCCTTCCTTCCTCCCGCTCTCCCTGGCGGCGCCCCATAAAACTATCAAGAGACTTGAGGAGAGTGAGATTGATGGGTCCGATTGGCTCAGCCCGCGCGTATACGCGCGTGTAGTTGTATAAGGGTCGATTTCCTAATGGGAGAGGAGTGAGGAACCTCTGCCTGTTTCCAGGATCGAAGGTTTTGGAAAAAGTTTCCGACCACCCCTTATCTTTCTTTCTCTCTAAACTCTCCTTCCATATCCAACCCTCGCCTCTTTTCTCTAGTCGCCTTTTGAGCGCGTAAGAGGAAGGCGCGTAACACGAGACCATAATAAATTTTTGGATTTTTTTCGTTTTTTTTTTATTTTGTTATTCTGAAGGTTTTAAAATTTATAGAGGTCGTCGTAAAAACCGGTTGAACAAAAGAAGAGCGCGCGTCCGAACGTCTCATAAACCACCAGACCTGCCCTTCTCCGGGTCCTTTTTTATTCGTACCCTTGACCTCTACCTCCATGCGTGTGTTTGTCGCTTTCCTGAAGGACCCTCCATTGTGGCGGAAGGATTTTGCTTTCTTCGTGTAATTTATTTTGCTTTCTCGACCTTTTGAAATTACTAACGTTTTTGGATGTGTCCGGAAGGATTATTTTTCTACTGCACACTAAGCCTAAGTACTTTCGTGGTGCCAAGGAAACTATTGTTTGCCTTTATATATCTTACCAATGGACTGGGCAAGGAATTCATTTACGAAATAATTTTTCTGAAGTGCTCATTTTTTAAATTTCACGTCTGATTTTTTTATTGAAACAATTTTGAAAGTAATCGAAAATCCTACGTTATAACGACATAGTGGATTTTTAATTTAAGTAAATCTAGAAAAAAAAATAGATTCCACCTTTGCATTTTTTTGCTGATATGAGCAAAATTGCGAAATGTGTGGACACATAATTCATTTCATAAGATTAATGGATTTAATTGTCGCAAAAATAAAATTTAATTGTTACAGAGTTTTGAGAAAAATAATATTTTATTTGCATCATGTTTATTATGTCATCGTTAAAGAAAGCTAGCAAATCAGCATCTTTCAGCCTGATTTCTAATTTTGTAACATCTTACAATTACGTTTATAAGTCGAATGAGATTTTGTTTACTTCGATGAGAGGAATTTATATTTTCATCATCTTTCTTTATTCCACCGTATAAATGGAATAACGACATAATGACATAGAGTCTATTTAAAAGCGGTCGTGAGCTAATACCATCGGTTCAGGTATTATTATTTTATGGCCATTTATATCCTTTAACGATCTAAGAGCAAAGTTCTCCGAACAAAATATATTACGTTATTGAACATCATAAGTCAGAGGCATTGAATTACCCATTTCGTTGGAAATGATTCAATAAAAGCACATATAGGTTCTATAGTGTTTATATAGCCATATATGTATTAGCGGGAGAGAGATAACAGGCCTAACGCGGTCGAATTTAGCGAGAAATTTTTATTTCTCGCTTCCAATTAAGAATTGCCTATCTTAACTGGGAATACGAATTGTAATTAGTGGAATGGAATGGAGATAGCACTAACGAGCACTTTGTCTGATGCATATCGGTCCATCCAGCCAGGAGGCGTGAGCTAAAGAAAGTTCAATCACCCTAGGGGCTAATTAAAGTGGGCTCCCCTCGAAAGGAAGGTGGCCGCAGGCCAAAAGATCGCTAGAGGAATTACTTTCCATTCCGTGACGCTTTACAAAGGCGTTCTAGAAATATCAGGGGCGTAAAGAAATCACAAAATGGAAAGTAATAACCAGGCGCTTCTTATCCACGTGTATCGGTGAACGGCTTTGGAAGATTTCTCACAGTGTATTTCTTAATGTAATAATCGACAAGAAATATTTACAAGTAAAAATTCGTATTTTTATATTTGATCTAAAATGTAAATGAGACGTAGTTTCTGGGAAAAATATTATTCCATTTTAATTGATTTGTGCAGTTTGTGTTATTGTTAGATATACTGAAACATTTATTCAGGCTTAAAAATTTTGAAACGCAGGGTTTTTATTTTCTTAAATCTAAGTGAATCAGATTATATTAATATTATCATATCGAAAGCTGAAGACATAAAATATACAAATACCTCACTAAAGATATAGAAAGCGGCCTCCAGATTGACGATTTGTTTCTATTGGCTTAAAATGTCTTCACTCTGTAATAACAAATCTAAAATATAGTTGAAGGTGAGCATGGGAATTGGCATATTTGGTATTAATGAGATAAGTTCCTGAAAAATCATCAGGAGTTTGATATTCCCAAATAAAGGTTATCGATTTGAAAATGAAAAAGGTTCAACGGAAGACTGCAGGTTTAATACTAGTGTGTATTGGAAGAGAAGATAGCCCAACGGAAATCATGAAGAAATAGGATGGAAATCACTAGAAAACAAGGAATAGGCTGGTCGGCACATATCGCGCATATACAGGTAACCCGACCTAGAAAGATCCAGGAGAAAGGTAATTAAGTTCGAATTTCATTGGGAAAAAACATCACGCGTACAAACTAAATACTAAATATCAAAGGAAATATGTGAGTAAATATTCCTTTATTAATAGAACAGCGGAGAAATGGACAAATTGCCTGAAGAACTTCTTGTTCTCTTTCCAAAGAGTAAAAGAGCTTTTAGAAAAAGGCTGCAGAGTTGTTATTAAAGCTGCAAAAATATTGGTATTAACCCTTGCAATACCGAGGTAGTTATAATAACAGGAGAGTAATTTTGGCCCACCAAATAAAAATCAAATTAATCAATCGTTTTTAACCTGGGTGACGGTGGTGTAGTGGTTAGAGCGTTGGCCTCCAACGCAGCGGTCCCAGGTTTGAATCCGGAGGAGGCCAGGATGTTTCAACCTGGGATCGTCTCGTCCCCTACTTATGTGATTTGAGGAGACCGCGCAAGTCAGCGCTCCGTCCTTCGGAAGGGACGTTAAGCAGTTGGTCCCCTTGGCGTTCTTCGTAAAAACTAGGCTAATGTCCCTCCTCCCTTGAGTGTGTTCCGTGTGAAAGGAGTAATGGCTATAATAATCCAAGAGGTTGATTAGCCAGAAATACAAACAAAATTGTTTTTAACCATTGATATGGAATCAATAAAAATGTTGTTTATGGATTAAATCAAAAATGTCCTTTTTCGATCTACTGTGAATGTTAGGTCATCTCTATAAAGCTGTCCTTCACCAGTCGCACAATATTCGCATATGATTGTTTTTTCGGCTGTTCCACAGACATATCGCTGACAACAGGTGCAAATGGTGTTTTTCTTGTTCATCTTGCGGTATTTTTCTTTTTTTTTGGGCGGGATACGGATGCTCATGTGTCAACGACTCCTTTTTAAGGGAGAGATACTCTATGTCCACCACCGGGTTTTGTAGTTACGGTGTATTTAAAATGATATACCTACATAAGAAAAAGACATGATCATCTAATGGCATTTATAAGTGACAGTAATAATAATTTCTAAAGAATTCTATTCACTAGACGAAGAATCGATAATAAACAAATATTGAGCACAAAGTATCACCTAACTATTGCGATGGTTAATATGTGTTTATATTAATTAATTGTAAAAGCTGTCCAACATGCGTGCGAATGGACGAGATGTGGGGGAAATAAGGGAATTATTGATAGGGTGATATACGATTGGCACTTCGTGGACTCCGATACCGCTTTAGTAGTTGTGAAGGCTTATTATTAACCCTGTAAATCTTTACACGACACACACACGCACGCACACGCACACACGAACGTGCACTTTGACAATAATTTTTACTAATAATTAGTGATAGTAAATTGAGCGTCGATTTATACAACTTGCAGTAGTGTTTCTTGGAAAATTTGTTGAATATTAGATGTCCTGCAATGCCTGTTAAATCGGTTTTAATGATAGAATTATTTCGTTCTTAAATTCACCAGGCAACGTTCAGTCTAAGGAATATATTAAATGTCAAACGTTTTAACCATCTTAAAATTTTATATTTTTGATATTATTACGAGAATTTATAAACATATGTAATAATTCCTATGAACTTGCGCTTCCTTTGTTTTAATTAATATTTATGTATATTCCGATAACTTAAAGTAGCAAATTTTAAAAGTAAAATTTTGTGATATTTGTTAGTATACCTACAGAAAGTTATTTCATTAGCAATTTATTTTCTTACCAGCGAAGCGATAGTAGCGGAACGCCTAATGACAACTTTTCCTCCGTCTGCCCGCATGTTTCATCTTCGAAACTAATTGGCGGATGTTCATGAAATTTGGTATATAGGACTTAGAGCAAATAAATATAAGAAAATGATATAAATGGTTTATGTAGCCTAATCGGGAGGGCCACTTTACTGGTGACAAAAAATGAACTTTCAGTCATATCTCGTAAATATTATTTATATCAAAAACGTTTTCAAACAAAATTTGTAGAACTAGTCACATAAAATATGTTTTGTTCAATACATTTTTGTCAAAGGAGTGGTCATTTTCAAGAAAATCAAACGAGAACGACGTAATTCACTTAGAAATCTTTTTAATTGCCAACGAAAACAATCTTCGTAGCAACTGAAGTGAACAACATCTACTACGTTTAATATCCTTTAATGCACCTACGGCATCTAGTAAATGAATGGAAATGGATAACCCACGTCGAAGAAATAAACAAATATGTTTATTTTCCTTACGTGTACACACAGCTTTTGTAAGTGCAAAGAATTGGATTATTTACGGCAGTGGAATGAACGTGAACGTAAAGGTTATTACTACTCATTTCAAATGAGGTATGTTTTAAACAATTTTCGATTGTTTAATCAATTACGACTGATTATAAAATCAATCAGTAAACCACAAATTCAATATTTCCTTGACATTGCTTCTAATATATCGTTTTTCAGTGTTTAGACATTAGGCTAAGCCATTAATATTTACGTTTTTTGACGTGATAACCTAAATTGTAAAAAACGCCTTTGGAAACTCTGGGTACTCCGACATGGACCACACCTTTCCATTTTTGTTTTCAATGAGAAAGTAATCTATGTATTTTCAACAAAAACTTTTTCGCCAGGAAACTGTTTTAGAATGATTGGTAAATGCTTATATCGGAAATAATTAAGGTGAATTTTAAAATAACGGAAATAATAAGTTATTATTATCATAATTTTAAATTTACTTTAACATTTGGATTAAATATAAAATAAATTTCTTTGCCAAAGTCGCATTTTTGATATCCTATTTTATCTTTCAATTGGTTTTGCCTAATTTCTCAGCTTTTAATTCATTGTTTCGTTTGAATCTCATTATCACTCTTGTTGAAACAAATATTTTTGAAAAATTCCAATTTAATTTCTTCTGTTCATTTAAGCCTTGCTATACATATATCTTACAAGAAGTTCATCATTATGATACCTATAGTAAATAAATATATGCAATTCTCCTTTCCGTATTTTCATCGTTAAGGTTGCAAACATCTCGGGCGAAACACGCCACATTTACAAAAACTCTTTAAATGAATAATCCACCGACAAGCTCCACCTTCGTGTAAAATCTGAACTGATCGAGAAAAATTCGTCTAAGTTGGTATTATTAACCTTAGACAGTCAATCCAAATTACATAGATTTTTCTATACAATTTTATTTTTTATGTTTATTTATGCTTATCTATCTCTAGAACACACATTTGCGACTTGTAACATTGAAATGATATAAAAATATTGGCAAAATGGGCTAAAATAAAAAATATAACCAAAATAGCTTATATTACCCTCAAAGTAAATGATATAGAAGAGAAAAATATTATACATTACATAACCTAACCAAAGCTAAAAATAAGTGCCAACCGTATAAATGTAGAAAAGTTATTTGAAAATAGTAATCTTTGCGAGCACACTGTTCAATAATAAACACCCACACCAGGTAATCTGGAGTGGAATCGACCTTTCCAAGCTCTATATCTCAGAAAAAAAAGGAGTAAATGGTCACGTATCTGGCACCGAAATCCTGTGTGACAACATAACATAATCTCCTCGGTAGCTATTAGAATACAAAGAAAACATAATATGCGTGGGGTTGTCTAAACCCCCCGATTGCCTATCTATGTTTAAATATACGGGACTGGGCAGTGTTGCAATTCGTTGCACGATCATCTCAGAGTTCTCACGACTCCAAAACCATTCGATATCATGCGAGCGTTTGCTAATCCATAAACAACACGCGAAAGAACTTGTTTATTCTACGGAAAAATCCTTCGATAGGCGGCGATAGTGAAGCCCGGTTTGTTTTGATGGGACGCATATCTATCGCAGCGATCGCGGGATAGAGTTGATTGGATTTCGATACAAGCACGCGTGGGGGTGCTGGCGAAATTGGCCCTGCTTCGAAGCGCAATTCGCGTTTCGCGTAGATAACGGACTTTCCATCGCGTCGACTTTTCAAAGCGGAATTCAACGGCGTGTGCGCCGCCTGATAAATTAGATAACCGAGATACGGCTGGAAGTTTTATTTATTTTTTTAAATTTTCTCCTCTAGTTTTACAAGAGAGCGATTCTTTTAATCCAAGCTAAGATTTTTCCTTCATTTAATAATTCTTAACGAACCCATCGCATCTATGGATTTAAGCTGCTCATTAATTATTTCTAATCTCACGCATCGACCGAGGAATTATCGATATGGCATCTCGAAAGTGAAGAAATCGATTTCATGCCTCGATCTCGGACGCGCTGGAATTTCAACTCTAATTTAGTTTTTTGTGTGGGTGCTGGTTAAGATTTGTATCCTTTGGAATCCCTCGTGCAATAAAAGGGGGTTGTATTAAAATCTCTATTCTTACGATCTGTTTTCTAACTGCATGGGATAATTAATTTCTAGTCTGAACACTTGCTATCATTGCTGTGGACTTCTCCAGAAATATTTTTCATAACTCGCTGGAAATGTAGTTAAATATAGGTTGAACTGATGGTATTATTATTTTTTATGCGCATAATTTGGGTAGTGTCGATGAGTTAAGGGTTATCTGTTTTTTAAAATAATTTCCTTTTTAATAAGCGTAATGTTATTATCTTATTTATCAACGTTATATATTGAAAATTGAAGAGATTAATATATGTATTTGCAAAGTTATATTTAATCAATGGCGATTAAAATCAGATTAAATATTTATAAAATAGGATACATTTGTAAAATTTACGACTACCTTTTACAGATTTTCAGTGACATCAGCGCAGAAAATATTTCATTAATTTATCTGACCCAAGGCTCCGTTTTGGTGATTCGAATAAGTTGATATGTGTTTTACGTCATTTGGAGTCAGATTGTCAAGAAATTCCTTTCTAAATAGGTCATACAATATTTCATGATACTGTAATGCTTGCTGTAACTTATCATAAGCTAACATTTCTCTTGGCGTAAAATTCCCTGTTAGCAGGGTGAGGGTAGGTGGGCTGAAAGAATGAGAAACTTGGAGACATGTCTTGATCACACAGCGCGCGCAGACTTTGGAAAACACTTCTAATTGGACGACTTAATGAAGTTCGCTTAAGTCAATGAGTTTTGTATTAAAATTCGGCGATGCATTCCTAACACAATTCCTCGAAACGTTTGAACAAGGGAGAGATAAAATATAAGGAATGTTTGGGGCTAAGTATCATTATAATCATATCCAAACTCTCTTATAAATTGGGTAAAGGAAATCACCGAGTGTTAAATCACTTTGATTCATGAGTTACAGACTGCATTGCAGCTAATAACTGGAAGTAACATTTTTATAAAACCGAAATGTGCGTATGGTAATATTTTTATAGTTACCGGATGGAGATTTTCCTAATTACATATTTTAATCTTTATAGGATCGCTAACATATTTGGAATATCTTGAACTTTCCGTCTTTCTTTTAAATTACGCGAAGTTGCGTTGTTACTTATTTTATTATCTTCACAATTGTATTTTCCGTACGTTATCCCTCCTTGGTCACTATCGACACTTTGCTCTATCCAAGCCACATAACCATTCAATACTCACTTCCGCGAATTGTTCATGTATTAGACGGATCTTCTTTCACCTTTCTCAGTTACATAATGCCTTTTCTGACAATTTAGTTTCTGCCAAATTCATTTCTCTTGATCTCAAAATAACTGCACCAATTATACCCTCTCTCATTCCTCTTCAAACCTTCACTCTATTGCCGCAATCATCTCTCATTATTCTTATACATTTAGTTTTATTTACGCCGACCGTTAATCATAAATATCAGAGATCCCTTCGCCTCGATCACGAATCTCATAACCCTGAATGTGTGTGGCTATCAGCTGACTCGCCGATTGATGTACTTATATGTAAACACATTTTTATCGCCTTCTCTGGCCTCCTTTCATTTTTCCCCCAATTAATTTCCTCTGCCTCCAGTCTTCCTCCGTTTTATCTTCCTATCTTTATTTCGCGCTCTTTTGTTTTGCCTTTTAAAAAAAATTAATCGGCCTTCGGCACCCGCATCCTCACACCGTTTTCCGAAGTAGTTCACATGCTCCATTTCCTTCCCCCTACATCTTTCGCCCTCAACTAGTGCTCGCTCCTTTCTCCTCCCTTCTGCCGCATTGCCTCATTTCCACCGCCCCTTGACCACCTTTACCAGTCCGCTTCCTCTCTTTATAATCGAGTCCTGTGCGATCCGCCCTCTTAGAACACCTCGCGTCCCTTCCTCCCCCTCTCTTTCCCTCCGTGCAACCAATTTGGTTGAGCCCGGGTTTCACCCGCCGGACTCAATTTAAGATATCCCTCCCTCCCCCCCCCCCCTCTCTCTCTCTCTCGCTTTCTCTCTTCCTCGGACCGGGAGGCGAGATTGGTGGTTGTGTGAATCGGGAACTGGGAGGGAAGGGAGAGAGAGAGATAGAGAGAGAGAGAGAGAGGGATGGGTAGGGGGAGAGAGAGATATCGAACGCCTGAGGAGTTGGGGGAGATGGCGAGAATGAAGGAGGGAGAGCGCGAAACGAGGCTCGGCCAGTTTCGTTACGCGGCATCTTATCGTTCGTTCAGTGACAACTTTTGGATTATCGTTATGGCCGTGATAATGATGAGTGATGGGGGACGATGAAAGGGTTTCGGGAAAGGGCAGGCTACGTCCAATAACGGGATTGCGAACTAGGTGGTTGATTGGGCGACTTTTTGAAACGGAGATCCCTTCCGTGAGATTTGTTTGGCGAGATTCACAGCATATTCGTTATGTTTTTTCTTTTTTTTCATCTCGGAATACCCGATGCCTCATCGCTTAGTTAAACTGGTCCTTCGAAAATTAAATGCTCTGAATCATTCCTGTGACGTCCGATCAAGATGCTATAGTTTTGGAAATTTAACGAGCGGCTTGGTACCGCTTATATTTTCACCACGCAACGCAGGCATTTCGATATAGCAACTATTAATTATCGTCAAGGAAGTGAGGAATCGCTTTCAGGATATCGCGGGAAATGTTTGGACCAATATCTGACTAGTGATGTTTTGCATCTTTTAAACAATTTGATAAATATAAAGACAGGCAGAAAGCAGACGTAATTGTTTCGTTTCTAAAACTTTTATCCGCTGAATAAAATAGCAGGCTACCCTTTTTATTCAAAAGTTTTCTTAAATTTTGTGCCTCAATTATTAGTTAAATTAATTAGCAATAAATATCCTCATGCTCGGTTTATTTTCAAAGTCATAGGATTAAGACACGCAAAGATGTCGTATGTGAACCTAACGTCTCTCTTTTTTTTGCAATGCATATTTATGAAGAGAAAAATTCTAGAATCACTTATCATTTCAATTAACTGAGATGCTTTTCATGTTAATAGAAGGAAAGACGTTGGTTTTAAAATTATATGAATTTAAAAAAATACTGGTATCAAAGGTTAAAGTTTACGTAGACATGCACCTGACTTGATGTTATGGACGGAAGATGTCATAGCTTAATTTTAACAAAGCCCATCACAAATAAAACAATTCCTTGAAACAGGGAAAAACGTACGAAAAATAGATTTTAAAAGTTCATGCATTTAGAGATCAAAAGCATTTGTATCTTAAGGCGAGGAAATTATAATAATTATTAAAAGTTCACAAAATATTTTTTAAGCTTGATTTCTGAAACAAACAATAAATTTGTTTAAAACAAAGCATTCAGAAAAAAATGTGTCACTACCGGAATTTATACACATCATTTACAGGAGCAAAAACAGTAATTTTTCAAATACTTTCGTTTAGAGTGATTCATCGTCGTGATTTCCAAGGTATATTTGCGAATAAATATGAACAGTCACAAAACTGTGGGCGAGCATGATATTTCGAGATAATTGCGGTTATAACGAATAAGATTTACAGTAAACAAAGCTTCTCCCAGAAAAAATATGTTATCGTATTTTCGCCTTACCACGCAAAACATTTTATGGCGTTAAAATGCGGATGCCTGCATTCGCAATCAAGTCATGGAAAAATCGTCACGGAAGAGTTGGCTTTGTGAAAAATTAAGCAAATATTAATCAGAAATCCTTCCTCTGCGGAAATTAGGCATTCAAAAGCAGAGATAATGGTGGCAGAATGCGACGACAACAAAAGCGGAAAAATGCCTCACGCAGAATTTCACGCGGGAAAATAAAAAAACACGCGAACGAGAGAAAAAAATGAAACTCGGAGGCCTAGGTCCGCATAAATCCTTTTCGAGTATCTCTTCTTCTTTTGAAACGGACCGAGGAAAATACCTAACGGCGTCTCGCTGATTTGCGGGCATTTCGTCGGTGCAAGCAACTGAGCACAACAAGCAACTAACTGACGGCAGAGAAAAGCCTCCAAGGCGAAAATAGTCTGCTTAAGCACGAAACGTAAAAGAAACCCTTTATCGTAAGACGCCCAAGAGTTTTGTTGTGTATTGCGATTTACTGATCAAATGAACACGAGCATTCGAATCGAGATAGAATTATTATTTTCTAGCTTGGTGATGAAATATTACTTTCATGCATGAATGAGCTTGAGGAAACGCTTCGAAATTTTTTTATTAAAAAGTATTGGCTAACAAATGATTGAGCTTTCACTGATGTTATGTAATAATTTTACTCAATTTTAAGGTCTTTTTTAATTAATTAATTAATAATTTTTTTAAATTTTTGTTTGGCATAATTTTGATTCTATCAGAAACATTTTTTCTAAATATTTAATTGAGAAAATCTAAAATAGTAATAATATAGTTATCATTTAAGTTATTAATTCCTTCCAAGAATGCTTTTTTCTGTGAAAAATCAAAGAAATTACTACAAATCTGATGATGGTTTTCTTTAACTCTTCTCATGTTTTGCCACCACTGATTTTTTGAGATAAAAGAAGGCACTGAAGAAATTTGGACAAAGATTAGTCGATAAAGTGTCGAATAGAGTAAAATAATTAAATGATAAGTCAGTTTGTTTAACTAATGCCATAGCACTGCGGCATAAGGTGGATTATGCGTACAATTTTTACATAGTTCTTCGGATTAATCGCCAAGAGAAATTATGATTATTCAAAGGTATATGAATACTAGCAAAACCCGTGCAAAAAATCCCAAAAAAATAATTATTGTGTCAACGTTATTGATTACATCTTTATATTAAAAAAATATGAGATAGAAGAATATTTGTTCATTCGTAAAGACAAACAAAAGCCTCCTTGTTTTCCCCCAATAAACGTATATCACCGGTTAGATAAAATATTTCTTCAATTTTTTCTGTTAGCACTTAACATTCACATTCAACTAAGGCTATATTCAGCCATTTTAAGTCTAGTTCTCATTCTGAGGAAGTATTTAAATGATTACTTGATGGTACACGTTGTTGCAAGTAAAAGTAGCGCAATTTACGTTGCTGATTTTAAAGCCAGGTAAAAATGTATATTTATCTAATATTCCGCTCAATGAACATGGGAAGTCATTGATATTTTTACAAGCTATTGTGGTTTTTTTGATAAGGAAAGTAATTAATTCCGGCCTATTCACCATTTTCATCTCCCTTGGGTGTAATTTAAATAACTTTAATATGATATTAAATAGGTTTAGAGGTCTCTTAAGTAAATACCCTCGTATTTCAAATTACAAAATAAATGTCAACATTTCCAGGGAGGGGAAAGTCTACCCCTCCCCCATTGCTCCCTTCAGCGGACGCCCATAGATTTTTCTTTGTGTGTCATTTTAGTAAAACGCGGCTCTCGTACGTAAACATACTTAAAAACATGTATTTCGATCGCGAATATGTCAACATTCTATTTCCAATTATGATAATTAAGCCACAAAATTGAGTAATACCTTCACTTCTAAACGTAAATACCTTTAAAATTACTATAAGCAATGTAGCAATTAGATTTGTTCTCGAATATATCTAACGTTAAAAAAGGAATTGGAGACTACGGTGTACAGATTGGAATTAAAATTTAAAACTCCTGAACCGTAAATTAACCCAGAGAGCACTCACACGTCAATAAGAAATAAGGAAAATTAAAATTATACTTACAAGTTTGCAGGACAATGATGGCCTACAGGGACCTGTTGTCAAAAACTAGCCTAAAAAGAAGAAAAAGAAAACACACACGCACAAACACTCTGGAAATCTCTGGGAAACCCGCTAGATACGTATACATATAGTATAATTTTAATTTTCCTTATTTCTTATTGACGTGTGAGTGCTCTCTGGGTTAATTTACGGTTCAAGAGTTTTAAATTTTAATTCGAATATATCTATTTCGAAAAGATTCGTTAATATTTATTAAACGTAAAAAATGTAGTTTAAATGCTAAATAAAGCGGAAAATTTAAAAATCATCTTCTTTGAGAAAATATCCGTCAAGGTTCATGAAATGTCATTCAAAAATCTTTTCGTAAAATGTCTTTGTATGGATTGGAGTTATGTTATTCGCAAGTTTAAGACATCAATGGTTAAATGCAAAATAAAGTTAAAAACTAAGGTAAATCATCGCATTACTATGGTTGATAGAGTTATGTTTCGCAAATGACGACGTATAGCTGAGTTCATGAATGAATTATGTTTTTCAGCATAGAATTATAACGGTACGTCTAATTTCCACTTAAACATTATATCTGCCTGAGGATATTCATTCATTCGTGTTCTGTATTACGACAGGTCCTACCAATTAATTAATTAATTGGTTTTTGACTAGGGAATATACATACACGGTGTGGTGGTTTCCCGTTGCCTTCCACACCGGACACACACACAGAAGGGAGGAGGGAAACCCGGTGCCGGCATTTGCCTGCTCTTGCGAAGGAAGAACACCAGGGGGGCCAACGGCTTAACGTCCCTTCCGAAGGACGGAACAGCTGAATTTGCGCGGTCTCCTCAAACCACGCAAACAGGGGGCCGGATGACCTGAGGATATATATATATATATATATATATGAATTTATTTATTCATCCTCCTATATATAGTAAGCTAATTTTGTTGGTAACGCAATCTGAAGAATCTTATTGGCTGCCAAAAAGCCAATTATATATTGAGGAAGTTTAACCTTATTTCCCTTGAAAAAATGCGATAAATAAATAAGAAGTTAAATCTGTTTAATTTTAATATTTTAATCGCTATTTAATTTTAACAAATGATAAAATATATCAATTTATATGCCGCACCACAATCTGAATTTAGCATATATTTTATCACATGCTAACTATGTATAACAAGAAATAAATAAGTAAATAAGCATGTAGGATATGGATGTAAATGGATTGCTGTTTAAAGTTCTTCGTTATTACATTTTATCACATGGTAACTAATAGGAACACACAATTATGTGAATTTTATATATATTGCTTACTTTTTAAAGTTGGTTTCATTAATTATTATTTCAATTTTAACTTAATACTTAATTCACGCATACCCGTCATATTTGAAAAATGCATGCATAGCTACCTAATTGTTGACAACGTAAATAGTCTTATTGGATACTGAAGTAAATAATATCTGCTATAATTACAAAATACGATTAACTCCTTACGCGTGCATGGCAGATGGATTATCTACAGCGAAGAAAAAAATATAAACGTAAATATTACAACTACTGAATTCAAGTGAGGTATGTTTTAAATAATTTTGATTGTTTGGTTGATTAAAACTGATTATAAAATAAATCTCTTAATAGAAATTGAATATTTCCCTGGAATCATTTGTTATATATCGTTTTTCAGTATTTAGTCATTAAAAGTAGTGATATATTTATTGATGCACCAACTAAGGGAGGAGAAGAAATTTTTAATAATAATAATTCTTAGTGTGGTGTTATTTGGTTTATATAGGAGATTGCGTAAGGAATGCGTGCATTGAATGCTTTAATACGAGAGAGAGAGAGATAAGGAGAGAGACAGGGAGACAGAGAGACAAAATTAAATGTTACAAAGATTAAAAATAATTTTTGGCGTATAAGAATTGTATAGCGTAATGTATTTCTTTGTCAAACAATTTCTATTCACCAAAAACTATCTTAACTCTCTGGAACACGCAATTTTGTAAATTTTATATTTATTACTTACATTTTAGTGCATATAAAAGTTGGTTTCATTAATTATTTTTTCAATTTTAACTTAACACTTAATTCTCGCATACCCGTCATATATGAAGGGCAATTACGCTAATATGCATATAAAAACCATATAACAATGACGATCTCGAGTTCAACAATCTATTCTGTCGCCAAGGGTACCTTTCACTAAAAACGCAATATTTTGTTAAAATTTGGAATTTTTAAGTAAAATTCGAACAATTTAGAGCCGAAGAAAAAATTCGACGACAAAATTAAGAATCTTTGTATATTTTTCTTTAAAATGGTCCATATCTGAAGATTGTAGATCAATTACTTCTAATTTAATTTAGCAAAAGAAAAAAGTCTGCAAGTGAAAACAAGAGAAAAGTATACTCCATAAATGGAATACGCAGAGATTTCAAAAGCGTTCTAAATGGTAAATACATATGGAACGGTATTGAAAGATTAGGTCATTCTCGAATTTTTATCCCCGAAACTATAGTCACGGAGACAAACTTGTAGTAAATGTTGTTCTCTATCCAAATAAATTTTTAAATTAATACCTCACAGATAATATAAGAGAATGGGAGAGAAATATATGGATTTTTAATTGTTGTTTGCTGAGAGAACCGTCTTCGCGATCGATGTCAACAAAATATGCGACGTATTTCTCGGGATTTTCTCGGATTTTTATCTCAAAACTCTAAGTCGCAATTATGTGGTCTCTGAACCATCGTGTAGTAAATGGTGTTCTCTATCCGAATAAATTTTTTAATCTAAATATACCTCGCAGATCATATAAGAGAATTGGATGGAAATATATGGCTTTTTACTTTCTCCATATACGTAGTATAGGGGAAAGTATTGTATTCACGAAAAAAATCGACTTCGAGATTTCAACGGAAATACAAGTTTTGAGGTCCCCTGAACACGTTTTGACCATTTTTTCGATGATGTCTCTGTGTGTGTGTGTGTGTATATATATATATATATATATATATATATATATATATATATATATATATATATATATGGTATGTGAAAACATTTTGCGGTTGCTCTAACTCAAAAACTATAAATCAAATCAAAGCGAAATTTTATATTTAAAATTTTAATAAAGGTCACAAGAACGGATTAGTGTTTGGTAAAAATCGGTCAACTGAAAGTGGGTGTTTACTCTTGTCACTTATCCGTTATTTTGGAATATTTGCTATAATATTTGGCAAATTTAAAAATGTATTGGTATAGAAGTTGTAGGAAATATAATACATTGTTTAAGAGATATCTTATATTTTTTGCTGCCACCACCACGCCACCTACCGGCGACTATTGTTAACAATTGATGCTCAGTTACGTCTTAGTAACGCTTCTTTTTATTTTCTTAATTGTTGGAACTTTGTGGCTATATCCAATATCAGAAGGCTATGCTATGGGTTTCTGTTATTTGTAGTCTAAAATTTTCTCGCAGTTTCTTAAAATATTTATTTTTATGTAATCTATATGGAATTTTTAGAAATATTACAGATATGGAGAAAGTCATGTGGTGGCCACATCAGATTTTTATATTAAAATAATCGGTGTATGTTATAAAATAGCAATAAAAATATCTTTCCATCTTTCTTCTCGTTTCATCATTTCATGGAATTAAATGCTTTTTTTAATCCTCTCCCTACCCCTCTACCTCTCTCTTCCCATTTTCCATTTTAAATAATTATTGTACCATTTAAAAGCATTGGACTCGTTTCCATGATTTCAGAATTTCTCATTGTTACCCTTGAAAAATTTCCATTTTGCTCTGACAATAAACGAATTATAAAACTAACTCGGCTGAGATTTTGATTCTCTCTTGGAGAAATTTATAGTTAGTTCTTTTGGCCTTTTAACTGTCCAAGTCTCAAGTTCGTATTTTAATTCTAACCAGCCAAACAAACAATGTTATGGATAAATAGGGAGACATTTATAATCGGTAAATTTATATTTTGAAAAATTAATCAGTTAACTGTTCAATGTTTTCAGATTTTTCCCATTGCTTTCACGTATTTATCCAAGTTTCAGATTCTCACCTATTCCGGATCTACCACTCTACACCGATGTGACGCACGCACACATGCAGGTACACTTCATTTACAGGATTTAACAGAAAATATTTATATTTCACCACCGTCATCTATGTCAATGTAGGAATATAATGTATTTTAACCTAATTTTTTCATTTTTTGTTTCAACTGTCCTAATTTCATGACAGTAAATTATCGTGCACGAGATGGCTATCCAGGGGCTTGCACTACTAAATCGCCTTGCGATAATGTTATTCCTCTTGTGATTTACGTAATTTTATTGTCTTAGTTAATACCTCGAGATTGAGAGAATAAAAATAAAACAAAATTTTGATATTGATTTATGGAAACGTCATAAGGTGGAAAGAAGAGTTCTTAAAAACCTTTCGGTGGTTGTATACGTAGCACTCTGCTCGATTTGTTAAAAATTTACTTTTTTAAGGTTGCTATAGTGGGAGAAGGATATCCATGTTCAAGAAGAGCGAGCTAGCAATGGGACGCTTGCAGTTATTCCACCAATTCTGCTTTATCTTTCCAATTTTCCGGATTTCCTGAAAAGCAAAAACAAAAATCTTCTATCCTTCGAGCTCGCAAATATCCTTTGGAATCGGGGCGCCATCTCTGATCGGTCAAGAGAGAGACCGAATCGCCTCTTTCGTGGATCGTATTATGCTTGGAGGAAGAGAAGAAAGAGGTTTGAAATGACAGCTCGCGCGGGTGTAGAGAAAGGGAGAGGCTAAGCTACAGGGTAAGGGCCGCTTAAGGATATTCAGAAGGGAAGGAAGGGTGTCGTGGGAAGGGGGAAGTGGAGTGGAGATCGTACCTGGAGTTGAAGGGACCGCCGGCGTTTGGTGAATCCTTTGCGCTTACCTCCAGATAATTCCCTCTCTCCCACCGAACCTTCGTAACTCACCACTTTTTTCCCAACGTAGGCACCAGCACTTCTCTTTCCACCCATTTACTTCGTCTTTCCGGACTCTTTTTCTGATTCAGGGCGCGGCTATAATGCTTTAATATTTCAACCCCTCCTGGCATCTAATCTTTCTCTATGTTTTCCTTTGCGTGCAAACTGGCCAGTCTTTCTATCGTTTCGATCGGTTCCCTTTCCTACCCATTGGGTTTGGACGGTACTGTTAAATTTGAAATATTTCCAAAGTAATGAAAAATGTCATCGTGCACAAAAATCCGAAAATTCGCGACTTTCGTTTATTGCTACCCTAGCATAGGATAAAACTGGGTTAATCGTCATTCGGAAGTCGGAAAGATTTATGAAATTCGGTTTACGCCCTTAATGAAATATTAGAGGTGGTTGTGGCGGAGTGATTAGACTGAAATGTTTCCCAACCTGGATAGCGCGGCACACTGTGGCGCCGCAGCCGATTTTTAGGAGTGCCGCAATAAAATTAGTTTTGTAAATAAATCAACGATCTGGATGTGTTTACAAGTAACTAGGGCATTAAAGTTATCTCTGATAAATTGATTATAGTGTGGTACCAACAAATGGATATGTTCAAATGTTGTAATACTCGTTTGTGGAAATATAAAAACCTTGTTTGAAGGCTGGGTTGCTGCGAAATTCTGTTTATCTTTGAAAGGATACCGCGCCTGCAAAAAGGTTGGGAACCACTGCATTAGAGCGTTGGCATTCGACGCAGCGGTCACAGATTCGAATCCGGTGGAGATCGAATTTTTCAACCTCAGATCATCCCGTTCCCTACTTGTGTACTTGAGGTTACCGCGCATGTCCTTCGGAAGGGACGTTAAGCAGTTGGCTTCCTTGGTGTTTTTCCTTAAGAGTAGGCTAGTGCTGGCACCGGATTTTCCCTTCTGTGTGTGTCTGGTGTGTAAGGAGTTATGGCTATAATAATCCAAGAGGTTGATTCGCCAGAAATACACACAAACACTCACACTTAAATGGAATATTAATTTGGGATCTCAAACATGTAACGATCTGGGCTACATCTGGCAAGAAATGATAATATATAAGTACTGTTTTATATCATCTGCCGGGACTGTTTTAATATTAAATATTACTCCGGTCACTGAAAAGTATTAACCCTTAACTGCGCGCGTCTTATTTCAAGACTTTATTACGCGCGTGCGGCACTGAGCTTAGGATTTTGTAGAATTATACGATAAATATAGAACTAGTTAATGGGAACATGTTTACTTTTATGCATAAGTATTGTTAACACAATATTTTGACACAATATAAGATTCAGAAGGTTCAATGAGGGATGAAGTGATAGATTTTTTTGCATAGGTCGACTCCACGTGAACTCAAAGCGTCATGCCTCTACGCATGATTAACCCGGTTGTTGAAATGCGTAAAGTGAATGGTTGTTATGCTAATTCGGTTTTGTTTTGGTGGGATGAGCCGCATGAGTCATTTGTTGTCATCAAATAGTCATCGCCATCAGATTCCGCATCCTCTCTTTTGTTGTTGTGCTCTGACTCAAACAATTTCCAAACTCAAAAAAAATTTCGTCATTCTTCTAGAAATCACATGCATATTCCATAAAACGTTGCATAAAAATGCCAATTTCATCTTTTATATTGCAAAAAATGCGATTGTTTCACTGACATAATTACGCGCGAGCGGTACTGCGTTCCGGATTGACATCGAAGGTCACAATAAATGCTTGCAATACAGACGTAAGAAGAATTAGCGAAGCGAAACATTCCCCACGGACGGTTGATGTCGTCTTACTGTTAGGGTATTTAGATGAGTGTTAATTTCCAAGAATTATGCACATTTTGGCTAAAATGCGGTTCTGCGTTCCCGGGTGCGCGTTAAACGCATCAATATATTTGGAGGGATTACTATGCAATTTAATAAAGGTGCTTTTAAATTAAGATCTCATTTTAGTAAAAGGCAAAACATTTAAAAAATTTATCCGTTACTGGCAATCATATATATTTTCAGAACGCTTCATATTTATTTATAGTCATCAGCTACAAAAATGCACCCATGCCGAAAAATGCCATTTTCACAATGAAACAAATGAAACGATACAACTCCTGGTTAAATCCAAGAGAGCTCAAAACTAAAAAAAAGAAAAACGGTAAAGCACTTCCGTCCGAGCCATCTATTTAAAAAAGTAAGAGCTTTATACATTCAGACGAGGAAAGCAAAGAGGAGATTTTTTTGAACGATGGGAAGTTAGGAGTCGAAAGATTTGAAGCGGAGAGACGCAAAAGAAAGGGGAGAGAGAGTGGCATGGAGATGAAAGAAAACGAGAAGCAGGGAGGAGGGAGAGGATATGAGGGAGGGAGGGGGGGGGGGCGAATCAGGAGAAAGGGTTATGAAGGGGTTTAGAGTCAGGTCAGTTTATCTCAATGAGAAAATCACGAGGATTGCCCCTAACGGCGAGCGGCAGTTCCCTCTTCTAACAAAACGGTGAAAATTAATAATAAACTTTTTATAGCCATCCCCGCAACCGTCCTCACCCTATTTTCCTCCCAATACTCCTCTCCGCCCCCTTCTGCTTATTATGCTCCACGTCGAGTACGCCGCGTTTTCGGAGGGCGCACCCAACTTTTAATTATCTCCTTAGAGGGGTTTAAGGACTGGAAATGGCGGCGAGGGGAGGAGGAAAAGGGTCGAAAAAAATTCCACCGGAAAAAACGATGTTTCGTCGGGAGGGTAAAAACAGTTTCATAACCCTTTTCTCTACACGGGTGTCTACTAAAAGCCAATATTGGAGGAAAAAAGACCTACATCCCATTACGCTCTGCTTATCAGAGCCTCGTATTAAAACTTCCGCCTCGCTCTTTTCGAGCAAATGCCGATGCACAGGTTAGTGCCGGGAACTTTTGCGTATCCGCCCATTCCTCCATCCCTCCTCCGCATCCATCGAAACCAAGCGTAATGCAAAGCTTGTCACTTTGTCTTTCATTAATAATACAGCGGTTTCCAACTTTTATGTATCCGCGACACACCTATTAAGGCAGCAGACCATGTCGCGACTCCACCAATAAATATAAAACGTAAGAGCAATTTAAAAATATTATAAATATTTATAATATTTGCACAAATATTGTTTTTTCTAAATATATCTATACATTAAATTCATTAATTAAATAATTAGTATCTAATTTAAGTAAAATCCATGGTCCTGCTCATAAATTGGAAAGGTAAGTATAGCTTTACATCGGTTATACTGTAACTCTGAACGATTCGTACAGTACATTTTGTAATAATACAATAATTTTGGTAAAATACTCTAACACATCTTAAAAAAACTAAAAAAATAAAATATTGAAACCTTCATATAAATTGACCCGTTTTCGCTACACCCCCTCCAAACCTTTCGCGATCCTCAGGTTGGAAACCTCTGAAACCCCGAATGTCTATTCTGTATTTTTTTATTTCCCTGCTAGCGTAATCGCCCGTCAAATATGACGGGATTATCATAAAAGTACTCGAAATATATTTGATTTCGATATGAAAAATCAGTAAGATATGCTACGATCTGGTTTGGCATTCATGCACAATCAAATCACTGTTTTCGAAAGTTATCTTTGTTTTTATTATATTCTAAAAATAATTATTATCAGAGAGGCAAAATGATTATCCAAATATTTCCTGAAAATAAGAGGAAAATCTAAATAATATATATAATAACTTTGAAACGAAGCTAGTATCAACCAGCCCCAACGGACGTCCTCCAAGAGAACGTCAAAGATACTAGCTTCGCTAGCCCGGACCCAACTAAGAAAAACACCCGCGTTCAGAAACAGGAAAGATTATCTGCTAAGGTAGTTCAGTGGTAGAATATCTGCCCGGCAAGTGGAAGACCCGGGTCATAGCAGAATTTTTTCTGTTTCAAAGTTATTCCCAAAAATTACAGCTTATGCCTTTCTGCATAGTTTCTATTATTCCATCAATTTCTGGCTTTGGCAATCTCACCAATTGAGAGGGAGAGATTTTCTTTGACGTTCTCTTGGAGGACGTTCGTTGGGGGTGGTTGATACTAGCTTCGCTAGCCCGGACCCAACTAAGAAAAACACCCGCGTTCAGAAACAGGAAAAATTATCTGCTAAGGTAATTCAGTGGTAGAATATCCGCCCGGCAAGTGGAAGACCCGGGTTCGATTCCCGGTCATAGCAGAATTTTTTCTGTTTCAAAGTTATTCCCAAAAATTACAGCTTATGCCTTTCTGCATAGTTTCTATTATTCTATCAATATATATAATGCATAAAGAATTTGCAGAAATTTACCGGAAATATTTGAGAAAATTATAAGTTATTTAAAACGTATAGAATTTAAATTAATAGTTGAATTATTTTACTCTTATTAACGCGTAAAAACAGGATAAAATGTGAATGTCCAGTTAATTTACCATCAAAAGAAAAAGGTGTAGTAACTTACTATGAACTAAATACTTCCATGGATTGCTATGAGTTTTAACTATATTTTAAGATCGCAATTTTCTATTAACTACATATAGTAGTTTTGAATTTTTTTAAGAAAATTGTCGTTATTTGAATAAATTTAAATAAAAGTCATAGAAGTTTATTTTTTAATCCTATTAGAAATTCGGTTCGAAATATTTTCTGTATTATTCAAATATAATAAAATCCCAGGTTCGTTCGTAACTGGTGGTAAAAATACATTAAAAGACGAATAACTTGATCAAATATGTACATATAACAATGAAGTTTGGCGGGAATGGTCTGCTTATAATTAAAAATGCTCTGACGAAGAAAAATGTACGAAAAACGTCCAGAGTAAGAGTCAATTCCCCATAACAGAGCCCGTAGATATCGATTTTTCGACCTGCAGGCTTTTTTTTCTTTTGCAAAATTAAATTAGAAGTAATAGACCTACGATCTTTGGATGAAAACCATTTGAAAGAAAAATAAACCAAAATTCTAATTCTTATCGTCGATTTTTGTTTTCGGTTCGAAATCGCTCGAACTTTGCATAAAAATTCAAATTTTCATGAAAATATTGCGTTTTTTGTGAAAGGTTCCCATGACGACAGAACGGATTGTGGAACTCGAGATCCTCATTATTGTACGCTTTCTTATATATACATAAAATTGACACGATGCAGCAATCATGAAAATTTAAGAGACCATGTTCACAACACAACATATCATGGAAAATTAATTCCAGGCGAACGTCGTTTTAAAACAGCTGTTGCGCTAATCATTAAATCTTCAAACAGGTTTTGCAAAAACTAAACAATACAAAACAATTAAAGAAGTTTTAGTTTGAGAAATTAAAAATGAAGTTTTTCATTCACTTTGTTTTTCAGGAGAGAATTTTCACAAACTCGAATTTCTATTTTTAGATTTCTATTCCATTCGAAAATATAGAAATTTATAACTCAGGCAAATTATAAAAAACTATGAAAATAACTATAAAAATAGTTAATTACCAAAAATTACAATGTGAAGATAACTGAAAATAAATTATTGGAAAACACAATTTGAATGATAAAAAATTCGTGCGCCTTCTCTCTCGTACTAAAGCATTCAAAGCATGCATTTTTTACGCATATAGTATATGGACGACAATACAATCTTGAGGTTTAACATTGACACGGTCGGCAAGGCAACATATCGGTAAAAAGCTTAAAATCTAAACGTATAACTTGAGCGATTTCGAACCGAAGGCAAAAATCGTCGATAAGACTAAGAATCTGTTTATCTTTTAAAAAAAATGATTCCTGTCCAAAGATCAAAGATTACTTCTAATTTTATTTTGAAAAAGAAGAAAAAGCCTGCAAGTGAAAAGAGGGATTTTTAAGTGTTCTCTTATGGGGATTTGTTAGAGCGTTCCGGCGGACCAACGGACAGACGGACGGACCGAATAAGGATATTATGTATATAATTGTTACACATACACAAAATCTTATTTTAAAATCGCTCATAAAATTTCCAGCTCTTGAAACATTTTTCCTCTCTGTAGCTGATGAAGGAATAACTCCGAAAGCTTCTACGTTTTTGTAATGTTTCTGCGTTGTTTTAGTGTTCTTTTACGTGTGCCGCTTCGACATCCCCAGGGCCTCGCCAACCTGAAGTCGTCCGATTGGTGAGTGTTCACTGGGCTTCCTCATCCCAACATCTTGTTGCCATCCATACATCCATTTTCACTTTCCTTTTCCGTAAGCTGTTATATATATATATATAAACTAAAGGAAAAGAAAAGGTAGTGATGAGGGTGGCAACAAGGTGTTGAGGGAAGCCCAGCGGACACTTACCAAGTTGAGGACCAAGCTGGCAGGCTGCTGGGGGCGTCGAAGAGACACGTAAAACACACGAACACAAAAACACACGCAAGCTTATCGGGCCTATGCCCTTCTTCAGCGAAAGAGTAACGTAAAGTGACACACTGGGCGGGGAATGACAGGGTGATGTGGGAAGGTTGATGATTGGAGGAGGTGGGGAGTAGGAGGGGTGGATAGCCAATAAAGAGGGAGTGTGGTAAGGGAAAGTGCGAATAACTACAATGTAACAAGGAGACATTGTAATGGGGCTAATAGGGTTAGCGGAGGTTGAGGCCAGGCGGAGAGAAAGAGTCGAGAAGATGGATATGTGCTAGTTCCCAGTGTCGGAGAAGGGGGGCAGAAGTGTCATAGGGTAAAGCGCGAATAATCCTAACATTGTAGCAACTATTGAAGGGGACATTGTGGGTATTAGCGTGTAATGCAACTGGGAGGGGGCGTCTGAGAGAAACGCTATTCCGGTGACCGTTCATTCGGATGTTTAACGGATTGCTGGTGAGGCCTACGTAAAACGCGGGACAAAGGGTGCAGGTAAGGAGGTAAATGACGTTACGGGTGGTGCAGTTGCTTCTGGAGGTGATGGGGTAGGTGATGTTGGTGGAGGGACTCGAGAAAGAAGATGATGGTAGGTGGATAGGGCAAGTGAGGCAGCGAGGTTTTCCGCAGGGGTGGGAGCCTATTGCAAGAAGCGTGGTAGAAGTGGGAAGTTCCTTCCTCCACAAGATATTTCCCAAATTTGGGGACCGGTGGAAGGAGAGGAGCGGAGGATTGGCAAAAAAGTTGATAAAGAGGGATTGATGGGAGGAAGAGGTAAGAATTGGGTGGGCAGCATGAAGGATTGTTTTGAGAGCTTCGTGGATACCAGGAAGGAAAAGTGTCGTAAGAGTGAGTGGAGGGGTAGATGCAGGAATAGTGGGTGTGTGAGGATGAGATCCATTGTGGGTAGGCGTCATCGCCCTATGGATCTGTTCGCGGACCAAGACTGGAGGGTAACCACGTTTGAGAAGAGCATCCTCGAGGACAGAGTAATACTCTAGAAGGGATGCTCTATCGGAACAAAGCCTCCATCCTCGACGAGCAAGGGCATAGGGGATAGAGGTTTTGGTATGAAGGAGATGGCAGCTATCAAAGTGGAGGTATTGGAGGCTGTTGGTGGGTTTGATGTGAACACAGGTGCGGATTTGGCTGTCTTGAAGGTAAAGATCGACATCCAGGAATGTGATGTGGGAGGTAGAGGATTGGTGGGTGAAGGACAGTGAAGGATGGGAGGAGAGACGGGAGAGAAAGGAAAGGAGAGAGTCAGGTCCATGCGTCCAAATGAGGAAGACATCGTTGATGTATCTCAGCCACAAAAGTGGTCTGAGTGGAACGTTGAGGAAGAGTCTTTCCCATTCTCCAAGGTAGCAATTGGCGTATGAAGGCGCCATTCGGGTGCCCATCGCAGTGCCTCTAATTTGAAGGTAGTGACGACCATCGAAAGAGAAGTTGTTCAATTTGAGCACCATTGCTGCCAAGTCTAATAAGAAATGGGAGGAAGGTCTTGCGTCGGGTGGTCTTGAGTCCAGGAGTTTACTAAGGGCAGAGAGTCCATCATCGTGGGGGATGTTTGTGCAGAGGGAACAGACATCGATAGTGGCCAAAATGGTATTGGGTGGGAGAGGAAAGGGGAGGTGTTTGAGACGTTTGAGAAAGTGGTTAGTGTCTTGGATGAAGGAAGGGAATTGACGAATGAGAGGTTGTAGGTGGGAGTCAACGAAGGCGGAGATGCGTTCTGTAGGGGAATTAAAGCTGGCAACGATGGGGCGGCCGGGGATGTTGGGCTTATGGATTTTAGGGAGAAGGTAGAATGTGGGTGTGCGGGGTTTGTTGGGGATCATTAGAGCAATGGCGGAATCGGAAAGGCCTTCCTGTTTTCCTGAGGAATGAAGATAGGACGAAATTTGGTAGGAGTGGTGGTCTGTGGGGTTGGAAGTAAGGTGATGGTAAAAGGTTTCGTCAGAAAGTTGGCGCTCGGCTTCCTCGTTATATTTGGCGCGATCCATCACAACCGTGGTGGTGCCCTTGTCGGCAGGGAGGATGATGATATGGTCAAGATATTTGAGTGTAGAAATGGCATGCCTTTCACGTCTGGTAAGATTATCTGTATGGTTGATAAGATCGGAAAAGTTAGGTTGGGAGATTCTGGAAAGGATATAATTGAGGTATTGTTCGACCGGGTGTAGGGAAGGAAGGGTGGGTGGAATGTATTGGGAAGGAGGTTTGAAGATGGAAAAGGTAGGTGGGAGGCCGGGAGGGAGTTTTGGGTTGGCAGAGGTGAGAGAGTCTTCTTTGGGAGGGTTAGTTTTTAGACGTAGTGTGCGGGCAAAGGACTGGACGTCGGCAAGGATGCGAAAATGATCAAATTTGGTGGCGGGACAAAAGGAAAGGCCGCGTGAGAGGAGTTCATTCTCGGCAGGGGTAAGTACGTGGGAGGAAAGGTTCAAGACTTCATCTGGTTGGCAAGATGAAGAGGTGGTGGCAGGAGTGTGCGAAAAATATGAGCGCTTCAAAGGTTTGCGGGTTAGGAAAGTGTGGGTCTTTTTCAGGATATGAAGTGATGGTGGCGTTGGGAATCCCAGGAGGTCCGCAAGACAGGGAGTTTGACCGATGAGTGGCGGGGAAGGAGGTGGTTTGTTGACCTCGCCAGCTGTTATGAACGGAAGGGGAAGACCAAGTTTGAGGTGCCGGACGCAAAGCAGAGAGAGTTTACGGAGAAGTCTGTTGCGATGTGCGGTGATATCATTAGCCGCTTGAAGGAAAGCGGCACGAAGGTCGGATATGGATTGCGAAGAATGACGAAGATAAAGAACGAGAGATTTACAATTAGCGAAGTGGGTGTTAGAGAGGGTGGTATAATAGTGTATGGTGGAACGGATAATGTGGATAGAGGCGAGGTGATACGTGAGGGCTAGGGAAGCGCGGATAGGGGGAGGAAGGCCTGAAAGAGGAATTCTGATGGTGAGGCATTTGGGGGTGAGTCCAAGTGCAAGGCAGGAGTTGAGGAATTCAATCTGGCAGTTGAGGGTAATGTGTCTACGGAGATGATAACGGAGACGGGTCAGTTCCATGGTGGAAGAGAAAGATAAGAGGAAAAGACGACAGGAAAGAAACGTAAAGATATAGACAAAAAAGGAGAAAAAAGGACGGTATATATATTAACTAAAGGAAAAGAAAAGGTAGTGATGAGGGTGGCAACAAGGTGTTGAGGGAAGCCCAGCGGACACTTACCAAGTTGAGGACCAAGCTGGCAGGCTGCTGGGGGCGTCGAAGAGACACGTAAAACACACGAACACAAAAACACACGCAAGCTTATCGGGCCTATGCCCTTCTTGCCCTTGCCCTTATATATATATAGTATATATATAGTATATACATATATATAGTACAAATATTAGAGAATTGAAGATTCAATGAGTGACGGAACCTCTCGCCATATCAGTTTTTTGTGAGTAAAGATGATAATGGGTCGTTTTTATTGCTCTTAACTCCTCGCTGCAGTTTCTATTGTTTATAATTTTGGCTGAATTTTTATGGTGATAAATAAAACGGATTTAACCTTTAATAAATAAACAAGATGGAAAAGTATACTCCGTAAATGGAATACACAGAGATTTCAAAGGCGTTCTTTATAGGAAATACGCACAAAACGCTATCGAAATATTGGACAGTTCTTGAATTTTTCTATCCGAAACTGTAAGTAATAATTATTTGGTCTCGCGGACTATTTTGTGGAAAATGTTTCCTCTATCAGAATATTTTTTATATATAGCTTACAGATCATATAAGAGCTTGAGAGAGAAAAATATGGTATTTTGCAACCGATGTAAACCGAATATGCGATGTCATGATTGGGATTTTCTCTAATTTTTATCACCTAAACTATAAACCGTAATTATGCGGACTCGCGGAGTGTTTTGTGGCAAATGTTGTCCTCTATCCGAATAATGTTTTTAATATATAGTTTACAGTTCATATAAGAGCTTGGGAGAGATAGGTATATGTATATGGTTGGGGGCTGGATTCGTTCTATTTCCTCCCTCCGGGTTTCGTTGAGTGGTTGAGTGTTGGATTCATTCTATTTCCTCCCCCCGGGTTGAGTTGAGTAGTTGGGGTTGGATTCGTTCTATTTCCTCCCCCCGGGTTGAGTTGAGTGGTTGGGGTTGAATTCGTTCTATTTCCTCCCTCCGGGTTAAATTGTGTGGTTGGGGATTGGATTCGTTTTATTTCTTATCCTCCGGGTTTGGTTGAGAGGTTGGGGGTTGGATTCTTTCTATTTCCTCCCGCCGGCTTGAGTTGAGTGATTGGGGGTTTGAATCGTTCTATTCCCTCCCCCCGGGTTGGGTTGAGTGGTTGGTGGTTGGATTCGTCTCGCTGGCGCCGAACTGTCCCGGCGCCAAATTGTCCCGTCGCCGAATCGGTCGTGCCGAACTGTCCTATCACACTTGCGCGGTATCGTCATAGCACACAAGCAGGAGACTTCAAAATTCCAACCTCCGCCGGATTCGAACCCGGGGCCGCTCTAACCACTCTGCCATCGCCACCCATGCGATGCTTTGCTCGAGATTTTCTCGAATTTTTATCTCTGAAACTATAAGTCGTAATTATGTGGTCTTGCGGACTCACTCGTGGTAAATTAAGTCCTCTATCCCAATACATTTTTAATCTATACCTTACAGATCATACACGAGCTAGGGAGAGAAATATATGTTCTTTAATTGTTGCTTGACGAATTCCATTTAATAAGATACGAGTATAAGTATATTAAAGTAATTACGTAAAGTGGAAGTTATGATTGACGGATGCGGTTCAAAATCACAATTGTGCGACAAATTTTAATATGGATCACTCCTACTTAATTTAATTAAAATCTGGTTCAGCGATTTATGAGATGAAAGTAACGACAGACGGACGGACGCATTAGACGTGCCTATAAGGCGTTCTGCTACTATCGCTTTGCAGGTAAAGAACGCCTAAAAATTATGAAAATCGAAAGATTTTTTCTTTTTCGAGATGAGAAATTATAACTAAAATCTTTGGTAATCTACACTTCCGTTTTTCTCTAGAGTATTTTTAATTAATTTATTTTAATCACATTAATGGCATAATCTGGAGATAAATGCTATCGTTTGTGAAATTTTCCGGAAATTCAAATCTCATTTGGTTTTGCCATCTCTATGTGCCCGAGACCCCTTCAAGAAAGCCGACGAAGGATTAAAAAAGGAAAATCCCATGTCATCCATCTACGCTTATACGATCCTATACAAAAATTTTTCGTTTTATTCTCCCACACAAGAAAATGCCTCCCTCCTCTCATCCTTTCAAAAGACTACACACTTCATCATAGTTCTCCCCCGTCTTTTTTGATCCTCCCCGAAGTCACTTATGAAAGGTTATTGTTTTACTTCTCCTTGTGAGTTTTTTTTTCCTCAACCACGCCCACGCCATCCACAACGTTCCCCTTTGAGGTATAAAGCTTTTTCATCATTTTCCTTTTCGGGTCTCGCGCTATCCTCCTCCTCTCCCACTCTCCCTCTCCCTACTGCCTCCACCCGCACGTCAATCATAACTTCATTCCCACCTCATCTTGTCCCCTTCTTATTCTCCTCTTTGTTCCCGATCCCCCTCCTCCCCCCGGCCGGTGTTTCTCCCACTCCCATCGTCCCCATCGCCTTTTCCCCTCTCTCCACCACCACCAAACTCTTTCGTCCCTTTATTATTTTAACACTCGACGCATCAAACAGACGATTCCTTTCAAAAACATCATCTCTCTTTTTCTCCAACTCTTCCGTTAAAAAAAATACTTCGCGTCTCTCTATCTCTCTTTCTCTCGCCTTTTGGTGGAAAATATTTCTTTCCGCCGATGATATTTTTTGTCCGTAAACTAAATAAGGAAGCGAACCTGCCAATACGGGACTCCTTCGAACTTTCGGCATTTTTTTAGTCCCCGCGCGAAAGGAAACTAAAAGAATATATTCTTAAAGCGGCGCAGAAAGAGCGAGGAGAAGGAGCTTTCGAAATTTTCAGAAAAAGTTTTCATTCCACCTGCTATGACGCCTATCCGATTTATTTTATTTTTTAAATAAAAATTTCATAAAAATGTCGATTAGGGGGGTTGAAGCGGGAAGAAAAAGAGGTGAAAATAAGAGAAAAAGAGGAGAGGAGCGGATTCGCGGGGCACAAAGTGAAGAATAATGGAATGAACGGGAAGAGGGGACGGAGAGGAAGTGGGAATGGGACGGAAGAGGCGAGGAAAAGTCGGGATACGATGGAGGCGAGTGTATAATGTAAATTAAATAAATTAAAAACAGGTTTTTCAATAGCACACACTTTTATGATGCACTCAAAAGTAGAAAACACATATTTTTGCCTCAAAATTTTTATAGAAATTTTCATTTTGTAAATTTGGTGTGAAGAATAAAAGTGGGTGGCCAAGAAGAAAATCATGTACGCAAACTACTTTTATGTAAAGGCCATCCACTTTTATTCTTCACACCAAATTTACAAAATGAATATTTCGATGAAAATTTTGAGGCAAAAAAATGTATTTTATACTTATGAGTGCAACATAAAAGAGTGTGCTATTGAAAAACCTGTTTTTTATTTATTTTATTATCTACTTTTAAGTCTTCGAACTATTTAAAAATTTCAAAGTCAATTCTTTATTTACATAGTCCATATTTATTTATATGTATTCTCGAATGAAATTGTTGAATCGCGTACCAAAACTTGATAGATTAAAATGTACCGCGAATGTGGATTACGTGCAAAATTTCAGCTCTGTAACGTCTGTGGATCCGGAGATATAATGCATCAAAGATGTTGAACTACGATAACGCTCGAGGCAATTTCAACAAAAGTCGGAATCGGAAGGTCCGATGCGTACCAGAACTTAAAAGGTTAAAATGTACCACGAATGTGGATTATGTGTAAATTTCAGCTCTGTAGCGTTTGTGGATCCTGAGATATAACGCGTTAACCATGTTGAACGACACTCAGGCCAACTTTAATAAAAGTCTGAAAATAAAATAAATAAAAAACAGGTTTTTCAATAGCACACACTTTTATGACGCACTCAAAAGTAGAAAATAAATGTTTGTTGCCTCAAAATTTTCATTTTGTAAATTTGGCGTGCAGAATAAAAGTCGATTGCCTTTACATAAAAGTAGTTTGCATACATGTTTTTTTTCTTGACCACCCACTTATTCTTCACACGAAATTTACAAAATGAAAATTTTGATGAAAATTTTGTAGCAAAAAAATTTATTTTCTACTTTTGAGTGCATCATAAAAGTGTGTGCTATTGAAAAACCTGTTTTTTTATTTATTTTATTATCTACTTTTCAGTCTTTAATCTTTTTAAAAATTTAAAGTTAATTCTTTATTTACATAGTTCATATTTATTTATATGCATTCTAGAATGAAATTGTGGAAACGCGTACCAAAACTTGATAGATTAAAATGTGGATTATGTGCAAAATTTCATCTCTGTAGCGTTTGTGGATCCGGAGATATAACGCATCAAAAATGTTGAACGATGACAACACTCAAGCCAATTTCAATTAAAGTCAAAATCGGAAGGTCCGATAGGTACCAAAATTTGAAAGTTTCAAATGTACCACGAATGTGGATTATTTGCAAAATTTCAGCTCCTTAGCGTTTGTGGATCCAGAGATATAACGCATCAACCATGTTGAACGACACTTTCAATACAAATGTGTGAAAAAATGAAGGGGAATGATCTTTTTTGGGTGGGAACTAGAGTTGACGAGGGAGGGGAGGAGCTTTTCTTGACGGATACTTTGACGTAGCTTGAGGTACCTTTTGTGAACTATCTTCCTCTCGTGCTCTCTCTCTCCCTCCACCTGCTTGATGGGTGGGATGCGTTTACCTTAGCTAGAAAGAGAGAGAGAGGGGGGGGGGGAGTGGAGGGGGAGAGGGGGTTCGGGTAGATGGAGGAGGGAGGGAGAGGGGCCGTGAAGCGCTGCATCCACCTCGGGGGCTAATCATGTCTCCTCTTCATATCCTACCCACACCTATTATCTATCTATCTCTCTCTCTCTCTCTGTTTCTCTTACCGCCGCTCTCTCACACCCTCTCCTGCTTGGGTCCCTCCCTTCTTTTTTTCCTCTCTCTTTTCCGCCGTACCCTCCCCTACTCACAACCTCTCCTCTCTTACATTCTTATTCCAAGACGGCGATTGAGAAATCTCCGCAAGCGTGAGTAAATATTTTATCGTTATGAAATCATCAAGGTGGTCTTTATATAAAAGGTGATTATAAACTAATCAAATTACAAATTCAGTCATCAAATTTAGGAATTTTAAATTAGCAATATGGAGTGGAAATTCATGGACTAATACTAACGCATAATTAAACTTGTCCTACAAAATTATTTTTTTAAAATTTCATTTTCTTCCATTCCTTAGGAAATGTTGAGATAATTTTCCAATCGCATATATTTCATCACCATCATTTGCTCTCTAGCTTCTGATTGTGTTTATGGTTAACAGGATGGGGAGTGATGTTGGAGGAAGCTGAAGGGATTGATTATAAAAACGTATTAATTTTCAAAGAAACAAAAGGAATAATTTATAATTGCTGTAGACCAACCATGCTAAGGGCAGTACTTTTCACGTGTAACGCTACAGGAGAAAAGTAAGACTAATGTAAGACACGTTTTTAATTGCTCGTTCTTGAATTTTTTCAGCCATATGAAGAGCTTTATTTTTCCCTGTTGAACTGTAAGACTTCCGCATAAATACTTCATTCGGACTTTTAGTATTCATTTTCTCGTAACAAATGCGAGAAATGGTGAAATTTGACTGTTACGAACGTTTGGCATAAAAGTGGTCGTTGTATCGGTTATCTCGCCAGTACCGCGCTCGTTATGAGTTCCGCTGTGGGTATCTCATTCATTTATAGGCTTCCTTTTTTATTTTATGTTTCACTTTATGCCAATTTTTTCCAAATATTTTCTCTAAAATAATTTTCAAACAAATATTTGATATTTTTAATTTCTCTAAAATTAATAACTTTTATTATCCTCGCATTGTTCTAATTTTGCGGTACTTCCTGAAATTAGCATGGACGATTTACTTTTCAATCTCTTCTATGTACCAAATATATACAAATGATCCTACGAAAAAGGATTTCTATTTAGTAACATATTGCTGGTATTGTTTTAATTGCTTAATTGAATAATTATTTATCTCCATAAGTAATATTTTTCAGTTTACATTCATTAATGTTATAACTTTTCCCTACTTCTTAAAATTTGCATGAATAATTTTTATTTCTTTCTTCTAATGGGTCAAAAACCTATAAAAAAATATTTTAATTTTTATGAGAGGTTAATGAAGTTGGTTGTTTCTATCGCTTATGCTTAGCTTCATAAATTATTTTCAGATTTTTGTCTGTGCCACCTCGTAGCAGACGACATAAGACTACAGTTTTTGGCTCCTGCTAATCGTCCAATCAACGACAGGCTTTCATTCCCAAGGTTCACTCCTCGCTGAAAGCAGAGGCACGACGGCTGTGTGGACTGTGTCATACAGGGAACTATCGTATGTGGCGCCCTCTTAAATCGACATCTCATTACAGTCACAGTCAAAAGTGGTCACGTGACCGAGTGAAGGAGAGGAAACGAGTGATTTTTGAGTGAGTACTACAAGTAGAGCTCGAGTGTTTCGCACAGTATTGATATCAATGAGATTTGATTTATTTAATTGCATGTTTCACTGCTATGTAAATCCTTGCTTTCGCCTGAATTTGTCTCTTTTTATTCCTGTTATATTTCCGATCCAGTGAAGCCTTTATTGATCTCTATTACAAAATCATCGCCAACAACTATTCTTGAACAAGGCGGCGGATCTCGGAGGAAAGTATCGTCGTCAGTCAGCCTACGGCGTTCAACTGAACTTGAGGTGAGGGCTTTCATTTTTTCCATTCGTCTAATTTGGAGTTCTCTCCTATTGTTATAAATGAGCACAGTTGAAAGTATTCCGCCTCTTGTTTAAAATTACGAATCTATGCTCGAATTTCTCACCGAAGTACCAAATGCTATAGTGCCTGTTACATCCCTCATAGTTGAACTGCTACTTTTGGTTTGTCTAATTTCTTCAAAGTGGTAATTCTAGTTCGAGATCATTAGATATTTACTCGGAACAAACTTTTCCACAAGAAGGGAATTTGACTGGCACGCAGAAAGGAAGGTTATCCACAGAGGCGTTACCATGACCTGCCGGATCCAAAAGCTGCTGACTCTCACAAAATGAGAGGCTGTGTGTTTGGTAGTAAAGGCACTAGTTAAACGCTTTCAACTGCCGGAAGGGCCTACTGCTTTAATGTGTCCCGTGAAATTGGCTCTTAGCTTTTAAACTTGAACGTCTATTCCGGGATTTCTGCTATAGAATAAATTCTGTAGGAAGCGAATGGTAGCATTGATGATATTTTTCCTTGTACTTAGATACTTACTTCTCTTGAATATCATCACCATCCTTATTAATCTGTTCGCAGATAGGTGTTTAAAAAACATCAGTGTGTTAGTTATCTCCTGTTCTTTTCTGCGTGTGTGAGTGAGCTTCTGTTAACTAAACTTATGGTCAAGGAAAATTACATTTATTGTGAGAAGTGACCCAACGAACCCATATGGAAGGGTTTTGAATGATAATGAAAATCGAAATTTTTTTCACGAAAATTGAATAAATAACCGCGGGCTGCTCAATATTTCTGGAAATGTACAAGACGTTGTTTTATTGTTTTAGGCGAATGTATCTTTCGTCGATCAAATAAGGACGATATATACAAACTGCTTATATATGTTATATGCTATTACCGTCGTCCTTATTTTATGCTTATGTTTCTTACTAAGGATCTAATGCCTCTATTGGAATATTTTTACCAAGGTATCATATGACAATTAATTTTGAGATAGGTTTAATTGAGGGACATAATTGTCAGCATCGAAACTTTTTGATTATATACCAACGATGTACGTGACACATTTTCACAGAAGTGCCCTCTAATACATCATCTTGTACGCGTTACCAGTAAAATAGTAACACTTTTGAAAAATTTTGGGTTACTTTTCGAGAAGTGACGCAAAATAATTTTTATTAATGATTCACAGAGCCCGAAATGGTAAAAACAAGGAAGGCTAAATTTGAACAAACGAGCTACTCGGTAACAATGTAATTGTTTGTTTCGCGGTATCCGCGCTATTTATCCACGTGAGATATAGATGAGGAGATCCGGATGCACAATGAGCCCTGAAAAATCACCTCTAATGCTCCGGAACATTTCCGATTAATTTCGGAACAATACTAACCGCAGCGCATAATGGAGTCTCCCTCCGTGCTGCTTTGCCTCACCTCTGCCCCACCCCTTCACTTCCTAGTACACACCAAACCAAAAGGGATTGAAAATCGACTGCCGCAGCAACCGAAGCAGAAGCAGAAGAGAGTGAGTACGCTTGGAGGCTTGTATGGGGAGGGATATGAGGGGTGGTGGGAGGAAGACGAGGAGAAAGGTCGGGGAAAAGCATAAGAGGGAGATAGAGAGGAAGAAAGGGAGTAAGGTAGTGGGCGAGCGATAGAGAGAGTGGGAGAGAAGCCAAGCCCTGAGGTAAGGTTCGGCGTGTGGAAATGAAGAAAGGGAGAATCGGGTGGGAGATATAGACTGGAAAGCATATATATATATATATATATATATATATATATATATATATATATATATATATGTATATGTGTGTGTGTGTGTGTGTGTGTGTGTGCGCGTGCGTGTGTGTTTGTATATATGCATATATCTGCTTCATGAATGCATTGAGGAACAGATGGATGTAGAGTTACATCAGAAGAAAAAGAAAACAAGTACTAGAAAGTTGTACAGTTAAGAAGTCTATATAAGTGAGGCAGAAAGTGTAAAATAGATATGCGAGATGGATATTTATATTATAGAGAGCAAGATGTGGGGAGTGAATGAAACCATGGAAGATGTGTAAGAGGGAGGCAGAGAGAGAGAGAGAGGGTGAGGCTGGTATACAGATAGAGATGAAGAGACGAGATAAGAAGGGATGCTGCGGACCCTTCGGGGCACAAATGACGGTGGAAGGAGTGAGGGAGGGGTGGGAGTGACTAAGGCCCCGGAAGGGAAGGATGGAGGTGGGAGGGTGGGCTGGATTAACGCGGCGATCCTTACTCCCTTTTGCCCACTCCTCCCACTTCCTCCCCGCCTCGTCCACCCTCCCCTCTATCCTCCTCCAAAACTTCCCCCCACCTCTCCGGCGCTCATCCTGTCTGAAAATGAAGACTTGCGGGGTTAGGGCGCCCGAGGCGCTTTTGCGGGATGTGAGGGGAAGGGAGGGGAGGGGAAAAGCGGAGGTCGGACGGGAGGGGAAGCTCTGCGACTGTTCCGCAGAGAGGAAAGGGTCGATAGGAGAGGGGGAATGAGGGGGTTGGTAGAGGGGAGGGTAGGCTGGGGCAGAACCTTGCCCTCTGGTGGCTGGCGAGAGATGGAAGAGGAAACAGAAGAATAAAGAAGAAACCATACCGCATCCATCTCTTCCCCTTCTACTCCTTTCCCGGCATCCACTTTTTCCTCTGAGCCACCGTGTCCGCGGCGCCGGCTTGCGCCTTTGCGGGCGGATTGCAAAGACAAGAAAGGGTATCCCTGTGACGCACGCAGCATCTCTGCCGTCACACCATATCTCTCCCTCCCACCACCATTTCTACTTTTCCCTCCTTCCCCTCTCTTCCCTCTTTCCCCCACTTTTCTCCACCTCCTTCTTTATACTTGCCTTCCCACCCCCTCTTATTTTTCGCCCCAGTCCATCTTTCACCCCTCTGCCCATCCATCTTCCTTCCCCCTCCCTCTCTTCTCTCCATCGGGTCGAACGGGGTTCAGGAGCAGTCGGCTTTCTTTGTCCCTTCGCCCTCACTCCTCCCTCTCTCTCTTTCCCGACAATGCGTCGCCGCTTAGCCGCGAGGCCATTGGTTTGTGTTCCGTAGTATGGAATTGGTCGACTCTCCTTCGATACCCGCTCCCTCCTTATCTTACCTTACTCCTCCTCCTTTTAAGCCTCTCGCCCTATCTATCTCTCTCTCTCTCCTAAATCCTTCCCCTCCGCATTTCCCGCGGACTGATTTGATTACAGAGGAGGTTGCCCCACTCTGGGAGGAAAGGGATAGATAGAGCGTGGGGCTATAGATAGGGAGGGATGTTGTTTTATCCTCTCCTCCTCCCGTTTCCGTGGTGCATCGAGTTAATGGCATTGTCTTCTCTACGTCGTTTGTGTGTGTGTGCGCGCGCGACAGCGTCTTCGTCCTCGGCGGTTGATAAGGAGTCGCTGGAAAGAGTTTTCGTCTCGCCGGTTAAAAGGAGAGTGGAAAAGGGGGAGGTGTTCTGCGGAGTGAAATCGCCGCTCCTAATCAAATAGATGCCTTTTTGGCCTCTCGGCGTGAAAAGGAAAAAAGAAATGTCGCGAAACGATGAGAGGTGATTCTTCTGTAGAAAACAAGCTAAGTCGCTCCCAAATGAAATGGGACGAATTCGTAGGATGTCTCTAGGCGAGAGGCACTGGGAAACAATCAAGCTTTCTATTTCAAATTTTTTCTAATGCTGAAAGTTAATTAATTATCTAATGAAATTTGAAGTTACGTGTAGTAATTAATTTTAAGAAAGTAATCGATATTATTAGCAGTTAAAAGCATGGTATATTTATTCAGATCATAACATATTTATCCAAATACATGAAATATAATCAGGTCCATGTTTCCTCGTCATGGTGAAACTCAATTTATTTGTCATTTTTAGTTGCTATATTCCACATTAATTCATGGTCTATTGGTTGATAAATTATGAACCTAGTTTCCGTTTTTGGAAAATCGCACTATGAAAATTATTTCACAAGTACATATTTGTCTTTTCACCTTAATCTCGATTGTTTCTCAATTTTTAAATTTAATTTCCGAGCATCTACATCCACAGTTTCATTTAATTCTAAATGAATTTTCCCATACCAATCGACATACTATTTTCTGTTGACGCTAACACACGTTAGTAGCTAAATGGCGGGTTAAATGCCAAATAAATAAATAGACCGAGGATCAACTTTATTTTTGATTTGTGATACACGACAGGTCCCGCACGGATGCTAAACAGCTGAATAAATTGAGTTTCTCGATCATTCGATGTGTCTGATCAGTTCCGATAAAAAAACGATTGTTTTTAGAGGCAGACATCACAACTCCGAATTCTTATGGTGAAAAAACATAGCGAACCGTAGGTCGTGCACAAAAGCCAGCCATCGAAATGCTATCCGATGCGTCATCGGGACGCAACGTGAAAAGGGAAAGAAACGCGCTCAACCGTAATCTCTTTTAGTCATGTGAATGATTCTAGACGGACGAAGAAAAAAAATAAAACCGAATATTTTAAAACCGATAATGTTTATTCTTAAAATATTTTCGAGAACGGGCTTTTTTTCATGTGGATCGATGTCTGAGACTTGTACTCCGTGCATCGTATCTGCGAGGGATAAAGAGACCGAACTTGTACGGGGGATGACTCAGAGGACGAGCTGCTGGAGAGGGAAGAAGGAAAGGTCGAGAACGAAAAAAAAATAATTAAAAAAACGGCCGTACCGAGAGAGAAGGAAAGAGGTGAGGGAGGAAAGGAGGGTTTAGTGGGACCGAAGGGAGGCTTGCGTTGTTTTGGGATGAGCTGAGGAGGCGAAAGAGGGGAGGTGGAGGCGTGAGAGTATGATTATCGGAGAAAAATTATGATAGCTCGGCGGATAAGGAGGAGGAGGGGAGGCGTGGAGCGATATGGGGGAGAGGCGGGAAGAGAGGCGAGGCGCGGAGTTGTGATCCCGCCCCGAGGTCGAGATGGCAGGGGTCGCTGAGGGAGGGAAGGGAAGGGAAGTGTATAAGGCCATTAAAAAAAACGAAAAAAATTAAAACAATGAGACGGACAAAAAGCGCGCGAAAACAAAAGGGAGCTATGGTGGGCGAAGATGGGAGAGATGGCAAAGGAGAGAGAATGAAGGGATGATGGAGACGGATGAGAAAAATCGGCAGAGGGATGACTGAGTGAGGATGCCCGTGGAAAGGGTTAAATGGAGTTTTGTTGGATGAGAGATTGATACACGAGGCTGAGGTTGGGGAGCGAAGAGAGGAGGTGGGGTTGGGGCGGAGTTATCCTTGGATCAGACTGCGAAACTTTTCCGTGGAGTGTGCCAAAAAAATTAACCCTTAAACCATGCTCGGATCACTGAGAGGAAGCGCGCTGTTGACCCAGAATTTTAAAAGTAAAATATTTTTTTCAAAGTGAACACGTAAGCTGAATATTCGTATAAGACTAAAGAAAGACCTTTGCTGTTTAAAGTTTCTTTTCCTACAATTGTAATGTACTTTTTCTTGGGTACCCATTAGTAGTATTAAACCAATGATATGATTAGAATAGCTACAATTTAACTGTTAATCTAACATCGAGACCTGGTTCAATTCCTGTCTTCGGTATTTAACGAGATTGCTGATAAAACGCATTCTATGCCAATACTTTGACGAATGCTGGTATTAATCGTTAACGTGACCAAATTCTCACGTCGCGTTCGACTCGCTTCATTAAAGAAACGCTCTTTTCGCATGGCTGAAAGGAATGCAACGATTAATTACTTCAGACGGCACAAAGTATGATGCCGAGCATTTTTCGAGTCGGTGATTAAAACTGCTAATGACTGTATCGTTTTATTCCGTTGCAAGAATGGTTTGCTAACTCGATGCCATTGCCATGGACACATTCTTAAGATTTCCGTCCAAGTACTCCGCGTGCCAGCAACTGCTAGTGCAATTTCGTCATCGTTCTGCGATACAACGGAATGGTTGAAGGAGAGGGCGAGGATGCAGGGGGGGGGAGAGGGGGGCGGTGGACGAGTGGAAGGGGTATTCTGTAGCTCGATATGGGTGCACGGGTCGTCCATCCTCTCCTCCCACTCTCCAAGTGGCTCCGTTATCTCGTTGAGCAAAAGGATGCGTTTGGTGAGGAGAGGAGAAGGCGCGGGAGGAGGCGGGTGGGGGGAGAAGGAGTTGCCGTTGATGGTTTGCGACCCCTCCGCGAATTTCCCTTAACTCTGTCCTAGTCTTCCTGTCTTCATTTATCCTTTGACCTTTCTCTCTCAACGGTTTGCTTAACCTCGCCGACTCACCCTATCAATCCGCGTCCTTTCATTTCTTCGATACATATTCTCTCTGGTTATCGTGCGCGAACCGAGAGAGAGAGAGTGGGTTGTAACGAACACGCGGACTGGCTATTCTCTTCCTCTACGGTCTTCTGTTGTTCAATTTTCCTGAATGAAGTTATCCGCTGTTAGGTAGGCGGTTGCTAATTCTAAATCTGTGTCTGCGGCTATAAATAAACGATTCTCGTCAAGATTCCCTCTTGATTTTCTTTCGTGGTGTCAGATTGCAATCATGATAACGGATTGTGTAGAGAAGAGTGAAGAATTTTGCCTTTTGGGAATGCGTAGATTCTAGGCGCCTTTCCTTTAAAGAATAAATAGTCATGCATATTATGTCTAAGCGTTTTATTATAAAATTTAAATTAATATGCCTTCCTATTTTTTGACCAAGACATATTTCAGTCAAGGCTGTATAGGAAATGGAAATAGTCTTTCTGGGTAAATATGAAAGAGAAATTGAGAAATTTTTAAATGTAAGATTCAATAGATTGGACTATTTTTACAGGAATAAATCAATTGTTGAGATATTTAAGAATCTGTGCATTTAGTTTTATTATGATTTATATTCTGTAATTGTCCAAAAGTTTGTTAGACATATGTTTATGGGTTAAAAGAAAATTTTCCCTCAAATGTGAAAATTCTCCAGGAATTAAGAGGACCTATGTAAAGATGCACGAAAACAATTCATATGCTCATTATCAGATCCAAAATTTGATTCGGTGGTTTATCGTGGCGACCGTTCACCCTTACCATAAAAATTATGACCCTTGAGGTCCACCTGCAGGAAACTGCCATGGGTTTTACTGGAAGGAAAAAAAAGCCACAAAAAAGATGAGATAAGGGATTAAAAATAGACAGAGAGAAACAGAGCTAGAGCGATAGAGAAAAGAGAGTGAGTTCGAAGGAGAGAAGTGGAGAAGGGGATTAGGATAATGAAAACAAAAAAGTGATAAGTTGAATAGTGTAGGGAGAGCGATGCAGGAAGATGGTGGGAGAAAAAAAGGAAAAAATAGGAGATAGGAAAAGAATTGATTTATGGCAGCATTATTGTAGAGGGAGAGAGAGAAAGAGAGAGAGAGAGAGAGAAAGAGAGAGAGAACGGGAGCTGGTGGAGAGGGAATAGTTTGACTCAGACAGATGTCATCGCCATCTTAACACAACGGTTGGTCTTCTATCACCTTGCACCGGATTCCAATTCTACCCGCGCTCTTCCCTTTCCGCTCCCCCTTCGCCCTCATCCCGCTATTTATCTACTCCCAGTACGTGGAGAATAAGAGAGCTCAGATTCTCCTTATCTCTTAAGGCATGTGCGATGGTAGCTTCCACCGGGCCAGACAACTTGCACAAATTCTCTTCAAAACGGCACGCCTATGAATCCAGGTTATTTTCCAAAAAAGTGAGCGCAAGAAAACTCTCACGTTAAGAGAGGTATAGCGGGGGAAGGTTCGAAGCCTTTCTCTCGACCTAGTGGTGCATTTATCCTCTCGATTCCCACCGCAGTTCCCTCAAAACTGCCAAACGCGAAACGAAGAGTGGATGGTGGAGGGTGGATGAAAGGGGTGTGTCGCGGGGGAAGGTGGAGGGGGGAGGGAGTGGGAGGGGGTGGGAGGGGGGTGGTGGTGCACGGATCCCCTCGAGGCGGTCGGCATCGGGAGGGAAGTGCGCTGCGAGGGAAATAGAGAGAAGGGCGAGAGGGCGGGGGTGGAGATAGAATGAGAGAGAGAGAGAAAGAGGATGTTCGCATTGGACGGGTATGGAAATAGGGGGTGGAAGGGCATGAAGAGTTTCATATTCCTCACTATTTCTCCCCCAAACCCCACCCCGAGGGGATTTTCCCCTCCCTTTCCTTCCTCCCTCCTTTCCCCGACCTCTCTTTCCTCTGCCCTCTTCCGCCTCCACTCACACCCTCGCCTCCTTAAAGGTTTCCGAGTCTCCCATCCCCGCCCACCCGTTCACATGCCCCGTCCGCCCACTCATTCACCTACTCCGCCTCCTCTCCCCATGCTTCGAGCTCCCTCTGTCCCCGGGGCCACACCGCCAATGCTCCGCTCCTTTCCTCCAACCTCCCTCCTCCTTTTTATTCCCCCCTTCCTCCTCCTCCTCGGATGCGCCTTCCTTCTCTTTCTCTCTCTCTCTCTAGTGCCTCCCTCTCTCCTTCCTCTTCCTTTTCCTCCCCTCCCACCCTCCTCCTTCCTTCCCATGCCTCCGTCCTCTCGATCCACTTCCCAGTACCATTACACCCTCAGGCCAACTTCCAATTGGTTCCATGTCGGGGATATTGAGTTCAGTGTAACCATGGCAACAAGCTCAAGGGAACACTCAGTTTGTCCTGCCCTCCCATTCTCTCCGCTCACTCTCATCCCCTCTCTCCTCCCTCCCTCAATCTCTCCGTACCTCTTCCTCCTCCGCTTCCCTCAGGAACCCTCTCTCTCTTTTCTCTTCCTCCTCTTACACCCTTTCTCTCTCTTAGCATGCCCTCCAACCTTTCTGTAGCTCTATTCCCCACTCTCTCCCACCCCATCTCTCTTTCGTTCTCTCCATCCTGAGGCCTCCTTTTACCTTACCCCTAATTCTCAATCCCCTTACCCCTTCTCTCTCCTCCTTCTCCCTCTACCTCCCCTACCTCCTAAACCCCTCTTACACTCGTGGCGTACGTACTTCCAGCCTCCGAAAAGGATATTCGATATTCGGTACAAAGAGGAAGAGGAACCTTAGTGTGGGTTTTTCCTGTTTTTTTACATTTTTTCAAACCTTTTACCCCCATACGCACACAAACACATATACAAGGAGATCTTCCTCTTTCTCTCTTTTCCCTCATCTCCTCCAGATCGTGTATTTTTCTTTCTTCCTCCGTATATATGTTAGCCTCTCGCGTTCCGGTTATGGTTATTCTTCCCGATGCGCTTTGTTCGACATTTCTCTGGCAGTCTAGAAAAAAATCTCATTTAAGGATAATTCGTGTTCTATTTTTCTATGCTCCTCTATCAAGTATGGGCATTCGCATTAACGTACGTGTGGGCATGTTAAGTCCAGGAGAATGTAACGAAAATATATAAATAAAATATTGCGCCCTGGTTTAGTCTCGCTCAGATAAAGCTACTTGTGACTGTGATTGTATCTCCCGTCTGACAGTGCGATAGAAAAGTGAGTACAAAGCGCGCAGGGTGAGGCGAACGAGACCACGCATTTTTATGCATAGCTATACGTTCCTAAGCGCCTGTGTATTTATTCATGTCTGGTCTTTTGTACGTCGTTATACTTTGATGTTTTTATCATCGCCTCTCTTTCTCTCTCAACAGCTTTCTGATCTGCTTCTCCTCTCAATTTGTCCCTCACATTTATCTTTCTCCTCCCATGCTTTCTTTGATCTTTGACTTCCAATTTTTTTATTCCACCGCCACCTAAATTTTCTGTCCCTTTTCTCATTTCTCTTCACATCCATAACGTTTGTCATTTCTTCGTGTTCTTCTCTTTTCAGCACTTCCGTTACATTGGACGAATTTGTTCCTCTCCCTCTCTTTGTCGATCCCAAAAAATGCAACCCTCGGTTTGCAGAAAAGCCGATGCAAAGTCCGCCATGCACATAAAAAGGGCAGCCGATCCGTGAGGGAAATCCCAGAGGACAGAGAGGGAGAGAGGGGGGAGAGAGAGAGGGAGAGAGAAGGGGAGAGTGAGGAAGAGAGAGGGGGAGATAGAGAGGAAGAGAAAGAGGGAGAGAGGGGGAGAGAGGAAAATAGAGGGGAAGAGAGGAAAATAGAGTAGAAGAGAGAGAGAGGAAGAGAGAGAGAGGAAAAGAGAGAGAGAGAGAGAGAAGAGAGGGACGAGAAGAGAGAGAGGAGAAGAGAGAGAGGAGAAGAGAGAGGAGAAGAGAGAGAGAGGAGGAGAGAGAGAGGGGAGTAGTGAGAGAGAGAGGAGAAGAGAGAGGGGGGAAGAGAGAGGGGAAGAGAGGGAAAGAGAGAGGGAAAGAGAGAGGGAGAGAGGGAGAGAGAGGGAGAGAGATAGAGGGGAAAAGAGCGAGAGAGAGAGGGGGGAAAGTGAGAAGGAGGGATGATGATGAGATGACTTTGGTAGAACAGAAACACTAAGGAAATTTCAAAGGTATGACAGATGGAAATCGGTTACAACAACATCATATTTGGAGAAATGAGGGTTATAACAAAAATTTTAACGCTCTTGTGTTTGGTGAGTAAGAATTCAATGCAAAAATTCACGGATATGACCTCAGATACATTTGTACCGATTAAATTTTTCTGTAGAATCCAAACTAACCGCTTACATAATTTGAAAATATACTAAACCGAAGCTGAGTAGAACGGATGAATGTATTTCCTTGGATCGAGTTCTGGTTATGAAGATCTATTACGGTCTCTAAATTTAATTAAACGTAAAATTATCGTTCAGAAATACAGTTCAAGAAGTAATTATTATTGAGAGTTTTTCTCATAATATCTACCATAGTAATTTCTTCACGAATGTCAAAATATTTCATAAATATAGGGTATTGCATTCAGAAGACATTCTAATTTGACACACCCACTTTCTTGGCATAACGAGTAGAATTTTCATAATTTTCCCCGAGTTATCATTATTACCAAGTTCGAATGTATTTATACAATTATCGCTCGTTGGAGTAAGCTATTTGCGGAGACAAGAGTTGCTTGCAAGAAGGAGTGAACAGGAAGTGGAGGAGGTTGTTCTTTTTTAGTGGCGTGGGTGTAGCGTAATATTTTTTATTTTATGCGTGCATCACCCTAGAGGCGTCTCCTTCCCTTCCTCTTCCCTTTTGGACCTTGGTCTCCCATTTTAGCCTAAGTAAACGGTACAGTCGGAGGAGCGGTCTCCTCCAGAGGGCGCCAAGTTGGCAGTATCACGAGTCACGATCGGATAGGATGCGCTCCTCGACCTCGATTAAGTCCGCTTCTATTTTCCTCTCCCTTAAATCCATTCCCTCCCTCTGGCTAAACTTTCCTATCGATGTTCGACTCATTTCGTTTAGTTAGGTCGCATCGAGAAAATGGCGTCCCCTCTTCCTTCGATTCTTTTGACAAGGTCTTTTTAGATTACTTTCCAGAATGGAAATAGGCTTATAGTTTCGCCGTTGTCTCTCTCTCTCCCTCCATATTAACCTTTGAACCAATAGACCGATTTTCATGACACTTGGTGGAAATCTGTTGCTACTGGAACCGAGCTCCAGGAGATAGTCTTTGTTGCGAAGATTAAAAGTCCCGGGTTCGATTCCAGGAACTACAATTCCCATTTCATTTACATGGGAAATATGAAATCCATCGTGCAGGGTAATTTTCTCTTACACATTTAAAATATCTTAAAATTGTAATTGTGATTGCAGGATTTGTACTATCCTCTGAGAAAAGGAATTGATATTCCATTTTTTTAACGTATAATTTTGCATAGGGATGGCATTTCTTGGAATTTCGCGTAAATACTGTAGTTTTGGCCGTTTTTATCACTCATTATGAGAGTGTTGCCATTGCAGTGACTATTTTTGGGATCGGATTCGGTATAGTCTACTACATACACTCGTTATTTTTACCACTAAAATACGCGTGAGTTTCCCGTTCGAATGTATTTGTAATATTTTATAATGCTAAATTATGAATTTGATAAAGTAAGCGTCATAAGTTTCGTTTGGACCATCTTGTTTTTCAGATGACATAAACTCCCCTTCTTATCCATGACGTTTCTCTTCTTAGAAAGAGAGCGCAATTTTGATGACTTATTCGGTCTCTTGTGAGATATTAAAATCCCTCGCTTTTAAATTGCGTCTGTTCCAAGAGTTGCTCTATTTATTTTCCTCCTCAATGTTAATCGTTTGTCTCCTATCAAAACGCATTTGAGATATTCTCTTTCGTCGATTAGAGTGGCATATTAAACCGTTCGTTCTGTTTGTTTGTTGGATAACCTAACCTTGGCGATTCCATTTTCCGACGTATATAAAACATGATTTAAGTTTCTCTGGTTATTTGTTTAGAAACGAGGCTAATATATTATTTCTTAGATATCCATAATACTTGGTTTAAAAATACCTCAATATGCTATCGTGGGTTTTTTCTCTCCTGATTCCAATTAAAAATTGATTGAGAAATAATTTTAACTTCAGTGAGTAATGCCTACCAATTACGACCAGTTGTTTCTATCGCATTTCTGCTAGAATTTAGTTTTTTTATGGACAATTATTTATTTTGTGTATGAAGACGTCAACTCAGTTGCTTATCCAATTAGTACCTTAAAGTTATCCGATAAAATTCTTACGATTGTGTCGCATTCGAATTCAACTATCGAATTCCTTGAATTCCACGTGTAGGGAATCCATTCCTTATGTACAATTCAAGATCTTCGGCAACCGTTACACAATTTATCGACATATGTTTTCCCCCGCACACCTTCGAGTTCCCTCCATCCCTTTGGGCCGAGTTACGTTCATCCGATTGCAAACCTTCCGCTCTTCTCCCTTTTCCCTTCGACTTCAGGCATCCCTTTTATTCTTTTCTTCGTTTTAATACAAAAACCTCTACTGCTGTTTATGTAATAAATTTATTTTGTATGAATTATATAATCAACATTACTTTCTTATCCCTCGGAAAGTTTGAAGTTCTGCAAACACCTGTCCCTTCAAAGGGATTTCTTTTCATTTTATCATAAACATCCATTTACTTTAAATAAATTCAATATTCCTTCTCTCTTCCTATCTCAATGTTCCTTGCTTAACATTCTCTATCCCATGGTTCATTTCAAAAGACCGGTGTCTCTTAAGATTTTGGACACCCATTTCATCTGTCTCTCCATGGTCAATCTAATTAAGCTTTCCTCTTAATTTACTCTATTTATAACTTCTTCATTTATTTTCTTTCAAGTCCAGTTAATTTTATTCAACCTAATCGCGATTTTATTCCTTGCTTATATTTTCTGCAGCACCTAAATTTTTGCCTTTGTTTCGTATCTTCGAGAATCGCATTTGGTCTTGAACAATGTTATTTCATTCTTCGTAATGTTCACGATTGCGTCTCAAGATTGTCTTTCTAAATTTTTACACAGATATTAAAATCATATATAACTTGAACGAGAGGTGAAATGTTAACTTATTTTCCAGAAATAGAAAACTAATTTTCTAAATTTTTTGAATGACATGCGAAGAGAAATTAATTTGATTTGCGCAAAAAAGAGGGGATCTAAAATTAATCGATCCTTTCCGTATTACAAAATGCTTTCAGGAATATAATTACCGCGCAATAAATCCAATGACATTACAGGAGAATTCAGGAGAATTCCAGATGAAACGAATGGTTAAAAAATAAACTCGATACAGATATTTCCACGTCATTCGGTTTTTTGTACTCGTTTTATGCCACTGCGCATTCCTTTTACTCCAGTTTCTCCTATCTTACATTCGTTCTTCCATTTTCATTCCTTTCCTTACCGTCTCTCTATCACTACCAGCCGCTTTCTGCTTTTCTTTTTTCTGCAACGGGATGGTGGGAGGGAGGCGGAGGAGGAGAAGTAGGAGGAATACGAGGAGTAGGAGAATGAGCGGGAGGATAGATTTCCCCTGCCAAGGCGCGCGCGCGCCAGTGTGTGACAAAAAGACACAAAGAGGAAGGCAAAGTTCACCGATGCCAGATGACGCGATTGCATTGTTGACTCGCGGGCTGGATCTCTCTCTCTCTCTCTCGCGGCTCCCTATCCTGGAGGTGCGCAGGGAAGAGAGAGGAGGAGAAAGAGGGGGAGGAAAATGGGGGAGGGGGAGGAGAAGAGTGGAGAGCTTGGGAGATAGGATAAGAAAGGGAGTGGTGGATGGGAGAGATATCAGGAGATCGCTTGGAGGAGAGAGAGAAATCGAAAGAGGGAAGAAGAGAGCTGCATTTCCCGATAGGGGAGGGTGAGGGGGAGAGGACGGTGCCGTTCTCTTTCTTCGATTCCTCCACCTCCCACGCCGTATCTCCCAATACCCGGCATCGTTTTTTTATCATCTCTCCGTCTCCGTCCCTATACGCCTCCGTTAACCTTACCATTCCCAATCTGCTTTCGGCCGAGAAGGAACACCCCCACCCCCACACACACGGTTGCGCGCAAACACAATACCCCTTTGGTGTATTCTGGAGGTATGGCAATCAAAAGCTAGGGTCGTGGTCCCTTTCGGATAGATAGCTTTCCTTTAATCATCCACCTGTGTAAGGTAACCGGGACGCTTTAGGGGTTGGGGGAAGGTGTATAGGGGAGAGGATAGGGAGGGGGAGGGTATAAGGGGAGGAAAGAGAAGGAGTGGGGAGAGAGTGGAGGGCGAAGGTGGAAGGGGGATGAGGGGGGTAAGGAGGTTGGAAGGGAATGTTGCACGGACTGGGACTTAGTTCGGGTCCTATTAAGTCGTTTGGGAGCAAGTATCTCGCAGAGGGAGTCAATTTGGAGAAGAAAGCGAAACTATTAATATGAGGTTGAGGATGAGACTTGGTCGAGGGGACGCGTGGTTGGCTTTTAAAAGCGGTTGTAATGGTCGGCTTTCTTTTTTTTCTCTCGGTCGAATATATTATCTCGGAACCTATTACTGGAGCAGGGTATTGTTCGACAAAAATGCCATTTTTATAAGAAAATTCTGTTAAATCAATAAGACTTAATAATTATTTAAGTTAAATTTTCATTCCATGCACAAATTCTTCATCTTGTTATAAATTTTAGAATTTGAGGTGGACATTTTTATATTGGTATTATTCGCCACATGTCTCCTTTTCAAATTCGTATATTTGTATTTATGCTGCACGCTAACTTTAGTTGCTGTGAAGTTTACTGGTAAAGAAGAAAAACCTTCAGTTAACGATATTTGTGGCTTTCAAGTATACGAACTGAGTAATATAATGCTTACTGATTCATGTCTGCAACTGATATCGCTCTCGGACCTGTTCTGTATTTTCAAAGGTAAAATTGAACTTAAGAATGTTTTTCTGATTTAATAAGACAGTTATCTGCGTTACTGTTAGGCATATCTTAAGACAATGAAATGTATCATTAGGGTTTGAGGTATGGTTTATTACCTATATCGATGGCACTTTTGTTTTATGAGATGATAATTATAATTCAGTAATATGTGCATTAAAACGCGTTTTACTTTTACTGAATGTCTGTTTCAAATCACGAATGGTATACATCCTTTGGTTAAGTTTATCAGAGGAGGTGACCTCATTTTTATTTTCAAAACCATCTGATAAAGCTCCGGTCTCGCATGGGACATCTCCAAAGATAAGGACCGAAACAGGAATTCTCTCTCTTTTTGATCATTGTCTTTTATTTTTAACTTTATCTCCGAGTTTCATGCATTCCAATGGCACCCGTCTCGTATAAAGCGGCGTTCTCGTCCCGAGATGCCGCGCGTCTTTCTCTCACGCCGTAATCGCCCCCATACGTTTTATCGCTACCCGTTCTAATACCCTCCCGCTTTCCGCGTATACCAGAAACTTCCATTAGCGCAATCACAATTCACAGACGGCATTACAGGGCGATTTGTTTAGGAGGAAGAAGATACTTGGTCACGATTAATAAAAAAACGAACGAGGGAAATAAAACAGAAAGATCGCGGGGTTGCGATATGCGATATGTTTCTGGAGGAAAAGTTCCTCCTCTTTCCCTCTCTTTTGCGATGGTCAGATCTTCCTGAAACTGTTCGTCTGGGGCCCTCTTTTCTATTTATCGCGCACACACGCACGCACCGATACAAGCTCACCGGTCGTTTCTTTTCTTCCCAAACAGAATAGTTATCGAGATAATTTTTATTCGCGAGATAGAAATGGGAAGTTGATATGTCCCTCTCCTTCCTTCCTTGTTTTGTTCAATGGGTCTTATCAGAATTATTATTTTATTATTGTTAATATTATTTTGAATTATTATTATTTTATTTGTATTTTATTATTATTATTTTTTTATTACCAGAAATATTATTTTTGTGGCGCCAGGAAACCGTCAGTAGTGAGAGTTCTGCTGTCTTTACCTCTCCCTTTTCTCTCTCCCTCTTCCTACGTTTGCGAGAGTTTTAGTAGAAAGGGTAGTAAACGGAGGGGGTGGAGGAATGGAATAGAGAGAGAGAGAGAGAGAGTGGAGGGAGGAGGCCGGTGGAGCGTGAAGAGCGCAATACCTTATCTCTAGGAATGCATCGGACCCCTTACCTATCCCATTCCCAACCGTCCAGCTCCCTCCACACACAGCTCTCCCTTCTCATCCCTCTTTTATCCCTCTCTCTCTCTCCTCCGATTTGTAGCCGAGAGGTGAGTGATGCTGGTTGCCGGGGAGACCAATTTGCCACCGTCAGCGTCTCTTTCCTTATCGATGAAATTGCACCGCAGCTTACCTACTATTCCACTCGAAGTGTTTGTTCGCGTGCGGGCGTCAAATCTCCCCCCGACTCAGATATCGACCAAAAAATGGTTGGTGGCGGAAAGAGAGACTTAGCATTAACCTGGCGGAAAAATGAATTAATCGAGTTAACATTTTAAGTTTTTTTTGCGAGTCGTAGGATTTTTTGGATTTCGAGAGTTTGCTCGAAAGCGCGCACGTCGCCGATCAATAGCCTCGCGTGATATATGGCTACTATTTTATTTTTTCTTTCTCCCGAAGAGACGTGATTATTGTGGCGTTTTGTAACTGTCCGATGTTAGATGGGACGATAAGCAAGCGCGATTTTCCGTGGTTTAACTCAGTTTCTGAATTTATACGTCGACTCGTCTTGTGAGGAATATCTATTTGTTCGAGGAGATGACAGTGGAGAGGGGAGAAATACCTAGGTATCCGTTATCTCGTAATCTCAAGAGGTTCATACACCATCTTACGAATGCCGTTTTTTATATGCTTTTTCAAAAGACTTCGCTGGCAATCTCGTGAGAAGACGCTTTAAAACGTCTGGATCAATTAATTATTCGAAGTGGCGTAATATGTTAACGAGACATTGAAGAAATGCACTGAACAGGGTTAAAACACGTACTTCGGATCAAATAAATCGATTGGCGCGCTTTCTAGTTTCAGATAACACGGCAGATTCGCTCAGATACGGCTGTTCGCGCTGAGTGAATCGTTCGGAAGACTTGTGCAAAATTATGTGAAATTTGTGCAAAATATTTTGAATTTACCTTAATTGCCTTGTTTCTAGTTAGAAAGAATAAAAAAAATTTCAGCTATTCGTTGAGACAAAGTTGGAGTTGCGTTCATTCGGTGAATGCGCTATTTTTGTGCCCAACAAGACGTAATGAATACCAATCTCATTTCACATTCAACTATTCACTGAGTAGTTATCTGATATAACATTATTTTATTATAATTTTTTTCTTATAAAATATACAGCCTTATTATTTAAACCCAAAACTATTAAAATATATTCTTAATCGGAATTTGTAACCAAAGGTTTTTATTTTTAATTAATCACTAGCTAATTATCCGAGCATTGCCCCGGGTTCACAGTTTCGAATTTTTCCTGCTCATTTCACTCGCTAATATTTTCAGTCAAACTCAATGTACTCTCGATATAAGTGACCAATATTCCTCATTAATTGGTATGAACAAATTAAATATAGGTTCAAATTTGATATTTTGCTAAGAAAATTCAAAATAAGCTGTGTAATTCAGAGCATGATTTGTATGGCATCCCCTCCCCAAAAATTAAAATTCTGGCCCAACGGTGCACATCCTAAAGGTCTTTTTAGTAAGTGCACCAAGGTTTAAGTCTCTAAGTTTCTTGGTTTTCGAGAAATGCTATCTACATACACACACACGCTGCCTCTTATTATTATAGATTACATCTAGGAAATTAATACAGTTATGCGACAGGGTTCAAACGTTTAAGATAATGTTAGAAAAAATATAAGTTAATGCGGACTATTTTTATAAAATTTGATCAATTCAAAATTTAATCATTATACGCATCGAATTGTCTGCTACTTCTTAAATGGAGTTCAGTGTGTATATTTACTATTTCATTTGAAATTGAACTAAAAGGAAAACATCCCTATGCTTGTTATTCTTAGTGCGTGAATAAAAGTGCTTACGGTTTCACTCTCTAAGCCCGCCCGTTGTGCACTTATTTAAAATCGCAGATTAGAAAGAAAACATGAACTACATCAATGTAACGATGCCATTATTAAATTGTACATTTAATTGATTTGTATTTTAAAAAGTAAGCGCTTCTTGTTTCTTAATGCTTCTGTTACGAAGAAGGCCATAGCAATTATGCAATTTAGAACATTTGAAAAACCATTGCAAGAAGGATAATAGCTCAAGAGGATGATTCACCAAAAACACAGACGCACACGCCATTATACGAAATTAGTTATTATCTGTTTGGTTGATTCTATATTAATGCTTTGAGAATTTAACCATTGATCTTCACAAATAAATGGCAAAATGAATAAAGAACTGTTACTGCGAATAATTAGATTTCCAGTTGATCTGAAGCATAATCCTATGACTCTTTTAAATTTAATTAATGCCAAAATTTGAAATTTTCCCCGTAAATTTGTTTTAGGACGAATTATTTGGTTGTGCAGAATTATTTATATAAATTTATGTTTCTCTTCGCGTAAAAATATACTGATCATTAAAAAATACAAATTTTTATTAGTACGTATGTCAAAAACTCCTTTTCAATAAAGTTAAAAGAGGTATATAATTGTTTTCATTCATTTAGAACTTGACATCAATCTTTTAAACTCGTATCTCGTCATTTTTCATTTATTGATAAATCTCTTTCTTTGTGTTACTGTTGAATATTTTCAGTTCTATTTTCTCGGTTGCCTTCAAGTTTTCCATTTATCACACGACTCTGTTAACCTTCCATTTTAACAGTTTTACTATTATTCATTTCTCCACTACTATTTCTTACGTTGTTCCGTTTTTGTCTTATTTTCTTCATGTCCAAAGCTATCATACTAAGATTATAAAAACTTTGGAGGTTTCCTCAATATTGTTAAAATAAAAATAAATTTTAAGTAGGAAATAAAGGAATATGAGGAATGAGGAATATGAGTCAAACACGGATTTTCAACTATCCGGGTGTATGCTTCATCAGGCTAAGATATCAAGCAAATATGTTATTCAACGCTGGAATTAATTGGCTCTTCATTTTTTACAGAAGCAATTTTTATTGAACTTTATAGAGTCAGCCGGGTCTGTTATTATAAAAAATATACTATCCAATAATTTATTTAAAGGTTAGGCATCGTACCTCAGGAAATGTTGCCTGAATATTTTTCATAATTTCTACGATCAAGTTGTGAAATGTAGTTATAAATATACCATTTTCCTTTATATTTCGGGTGTATCTTTTTCTTGTGTATATTGGAAATACAATTTTTTGAGAGTAATAAATATCTGTCACTTCATTAGCTTGCTCAATAAGCTTGAAAATATGAAGAAAATTGCAAATCAAGATTATTTTTTCAGCGTCATGCACATTGCCAATTTATCACAATCGCCAATGCCGGAAGATTTTGAGACCTTTCAAATGTGGCTTCAATTCTATATAAAATACATCGGACAGAACACGATAGTTGGTTACCTGCTCTTTCTCTCTTTGATAAATTTTATAAGATGAAAAATTGCATATTGCTCAAAACTAATCCTTTCTTTGAAATGATATACCTTTAAAGCAATAAGTAAAACCAGACTGATTATCATCCATATGATGGAGATGATATTTGGCTACAAAAAATGTTCAGTAGACTTGAAAATTTTTACTTTACTGTATCGTAATAATTAGCTTCATTGATATATTTTATTCTATAATTAAATATAAGCAATAAAGTCTAAAAATGATTTATTTAAATATTTTAAAGAGAGGAGTAATGTTTAAAACTAAAATATCTTCATACCATTTTTCTAAATAATCACATCGTGATTTTCATAGTTTAAATAAGGTGTATACATACTTTTTGATGATGATTTAATTTCCTAGCAATTGTTTGATAATAAGATCTGGCATAACATATACAAATGGTCACTATTAATTAAAGTAACAAAGAGACTTGCTTTCAGTACAGGAGGTCCCCGAGTTACGAACAGGTTGCGTTCCGAAAGTTCGTTTGTAAGTCTTTTGTTCGGGTCTCGGAAGTATAGGCAAAATTTTATAGATGGTGGTTAAGTTCCACAAAAGCCTATTTAACCCACAATTAAGCTAAAATATTGTACATTTGCGATGAATAAGAGTGGATAAAAACACTGCTGTAAATTTTAGTTTTGTCTATGATTACTCTCTCGATCGTCGAACGAACAGGTAACTGACTGAGTAAGATTGTAACAAACCAGTGTCACAGAATATCTCGCGGAGGATGACCTCTACGTTCCACCGCCGCAAGTTCGTACTTTCATAGAGCGACGACTGGTTCGTACGTGCGAGATGGCGTTCGTATGCCCGATTAATTAAATTATTAATATCTTAAGGAATTCCGTTCGTAAATCGGACATTCGTAAGCCGAGGATCTCCTGTATTGATATATATATATATATATATATATACTTGAAATACTCACTTTTCTATATGAAATAGCTTTTTTATCTTAACGTTTATTTATAACGTAATACTGAAAAACAGGTTAAGGTGACCATTTACATCTGCTGCATATTGCAGAGCTTCTTGCCTTGGTGGCTTGCAATTATACAAACAAGGTCTTAATACACGGATGCAATTTTTACATATTAGAATTCAGCATACACTGCGGGAGGATCACATAAATTTGTTTTACTTGTAAGAATATTTGGCAAACATGATCTGAGCAAATACTTTTTCCAGAATGATTCGTATACGCAAATTTATCCCTTTTTATTAAAAAGCGTGCATCGATATTTTCCTGCAACTAGTGATGTCAAGTTTAGACTGTCGATTCAAAGAGATCGGCTGCGCAGTTTCAATTTAAAAGTTTCATAAAAGAATTACGTAGAAAGTACCGGTTAAATCTTGGGAAAAAGGGCATTAGGGACGTGGATAATTTACGTTCCAACTCTTTGCATCCGAAGGAAAACCAACAGGCACCCGAAGTAACTTTAGAATAAGCGGCGATCTTTCACAAAGGGCGAGCGTAAATCCCCCATTCCCTCAAGCTGACTCTTACAGCTCGCGGTAACTCCTCTCACGGTCAATCAATTACCATCTGCTGGTCGCTATCCTCGATCGAATGAGAGACGCATTCACTTACCCTTTGCCCTACTTCTCCTTCCACCCGCATCCTCTTCTATGGCCACTCCTCCTTCCTTCCCCCTCCCCTCACCTCTCCTCTACAAACATCCCGTCTCCCTCGTTTATACACAATCGCTCTCTTCCTCTCCACCGCCGCTGCCTCTATCTCTCTCTCAGCCTTACCCATCTTTCCATCTTCGCAGACTCATTCCTTCCAATCCTCCTAAACCCCTCCCCCTCTATCCCTCTCCTCCCCCTCTCTCTCTCTATTTCCACTCTCCCTTGGTCTCTCTCTCTCTCTCCTCGCAGAACCCTATCTCCTCCAAACTGCTCCTCGCGCGAGTTCTCTCTCTCTCTCTCTCTTTGCAGGCGGATCAGATGTAAACACCCATCCTTTTGCCTCGCATACTTCCGTCGATATATCTTCCGCGGTCCACTGAATCTTTTGAATGACCGTTTCGCATACCGACGGCGCTCCGATCTGCGCGTTGGGGGAGGAGAGAGTGTGGGGTGTCAGAGGCGGCGTTTGGTGAAAAAGGGAGGCAAGAGATGGAGGGGCAGAAGGGGAAGATAGGGGAGGAGAGAAGTGAGGGGGGATGAGAACCCGATGCGTAGCGCCCTCTGGCCTGCGATTTGTGGCCTTGGAATCGGACATTATCTCTTTGCTCCAGTTATTATTTTAGGGGCGCGAAACCGATCCGATCGGAGGGGATCGGGAGGAATTCTGGAATTGTATGTTCGGCCTTAGCGCCGTGAAATTTAGGCTACCATCCATACACGCGAGATGTTCTTTTACGGGATGGCAATAAAAAATTAACATTTTTACAAGGTTTGGGAAAGGTTGATGCTGATAATTTGGTAATGCTTCTTGTAGATTACTCCAGGTATATTTATTGAAAGCAACCCTTATTAAAATGTCAAAATGTTGTTCGGAACTAGAGATTGGTTTCTTAGTACTTCTTTTGTTCGACATGAAACTACATTAGCACAGGAGATAAATAATTACCTTGAGAATTTTCCCTCATTAATACTGACATAATGGCCGCCACTTACTTCATTTTCAGTTTTTAAATATTTTGTCATGAAAATGCGCGATATTAGTTATATATATATATGTATGTATATATATATATATTATATATATATATATTTACTGCTAAAAAGTGTTTAATATATTCATCAAGTATTATACCTTTATATATATATATATATATATATATATATATATATATATATATATATATATATAATGGTATAATACTTGATGAATATATTAAACACTTTTTATCGAAGCAGTAAATTTGGTTCATGTAGCAGAAGTGGGACCATGTCTGGGAAGACTACTTGCTCTTCGCGTTCGACCCTTATTAGAGAGGATTAGCGTCCCTCGCTCGGACTTGAATCCCGGACCCTTGCTCGGTGTAGTCTACCCTCACAGCGGGTGGTGAAATTACCGATCTATCATTGAAAAATTGCAATACCTTTTGCAAATAAGGTTACATCATTGCATTGCGGTAAAAATGCTGATTATTGGCGTTTTTAAAACAAAATTCTACGATACATATCAACGGAACTAGGAAACGAGCGAAGTAGAGAGGGTGGGGGAGGAATGAAACTGAAGGGAGAGTGAAAGGTACCAACATAAGCGCTTCGACTTACCTTAAGCGTTTTAGGAGAGAAATTTCAAATCGACATTGCCTATCCGAATTACAACACGTACAGTGACTCTGTTCTTCCCGCTTTCCCTTTCAAATAGTATGAAAATATGATTGATTTCATTGTTGTTGGTCTATGTTTCATGACTTTCTCGGCATTTCACATTTTCTTCTTTGAAAGAGATAGGAACGGTCTGCTATACGTTTTTGTTGCGTTTTTCTAAGAGGATAAAATAGACCATCAGGAGATGTAAAATGAAAAATGTCTCATTTGTGCAAAATATGAGTTTCGGACCTGATATAATTCAAGTGATTCAATAAAGGCACTATTACTAATAATAAAATACGATGAAAATATTAATGCCGTTTTCTATGAACCACCATATCGTTTTGAAATGAGAAAATTCGAATGATTCTATAAGTTCACGCTTTTACAGCATGCGGTAAAGCTCAATCCCCCTTTTTTGGATTTTACTCGCAAAGAAATCTAAAATTAACCAGTGGATCTATTGATAAGTGACCTCGCTAAGGTTTCAAAAAACTAACATCTAAAAACTAATTAAAATTATTTTAATTTAGTTTAACTCGCGTGTGCATTTCATTCATTGATCTTCATTACAAAAACACTCCAACTCCGTAGTTAAATTTACTAAATCGAAGATTTTAGACCTACATAAACAAATCAAAATTTAGAAGCCACCGAACAACTCTATGAGTAGGGTAAAATATCATAAATGAGTATGAATTATGTTATGAATGATACTTCTAAGCAGTACTTAATTCGATACGGGACATTTGGCTAAAATTTAATAATTCATAAAATCTTATGCATACCAACAACCAGTTAGAGAGTCAAAATTAAAAAAACTTTTGTTTTAAAATTAAATTTGTGCGATTACTAGTCGAATATGATAATTAATTATAAGAATATTAAACCTTGTTTACTTAAATTCAAAATAGTTACAGTCCGATGATAGAAGGACAATTTTTTCTAATTTTAACTTGCAAACGAATAATAGCCTGCACGCCGAAAAATGTGTTTTTACATGTTATCTTATGGGAAATATAAAAGAACTCGAGTCGAACCCAGGATTTAATTCAATATTTTTCTCTTCATTACCTTTTAAGGCGTAAATAAAGCGTCCATACCGAATTTGACTTAACCTTAATTTTAGGTAATTTTAAAGTAGGAAGTTATATAGCGCTTATGTTGGTACACTCTCCCTTCAGTTTCATTCCTCACCCACACTCTCTACTTCGCTCGTTTCCTAGCTCCGTTGATATGTATCGTAGAATTTCGTTTAAAAACGCCAATAATCAGCATTTTTACCGCAATGTATTGATGTAACATTCAATCGCCTTATTTGCAAAAAGTATTGCAATTTTGCAATGATAGATCGGTAATTTCACCACCCGCTGTGAGGGTAGACTACACCGAGCAAGGGTCCGGGATTCGAGTCCGAGAGAGGGACGCTAATCCTCTCTAATAAGGGTCGAACGCGAAGAGCAGGTAGTCTTCCCAGACATGGTCCCACATCTGCTACATGATCCGTAAATTTTTTCAAAATGCATCACAGCAATAAATATATGCATGTGAATAACTCGTGTTGGTAAATATTAAGAGAGAATTGAAAAATCAAGATAGCTTCAAACTAGTTTTTTGACATATTTATCCTCTATTTAAACCTTGAGTAAATGTCTTAAGCAACGCTGAACTATCGATTTTTTTTACTTCAAATAACTCCTCCCAAACTTTATAAATAATTATATTTTCAAAATAATATATTTTAAAAGTACGTTTTGAAATTATAAAGTTAAATATGAATATAAAAACGTATAGAAATCATTTATTACTTATTATTTGAGCTTTAAGTCGATGTATCATATTTTCACCAGTTGCTTCCCGCAATCCTGATTGTGCATTAGAAGTGGTCGAGCGATCACGCATAAAGTAATTCATTTCGATACCATAAAATATCATCGATTTTTTCCCCGCCTCTTAGGTCGGCGTGTATCCATCGCTGTTCCTCCATTTTCGGCCTCCCCTTATTCTTTCCCTCCTGATCTTTCAGGTCGCAAGCGGCTCACTTTGCACGATCTCTCTCAATCATTGGCCCTCATCCCACGGCACTTCCGCGCCGATGATCTCACATAAGACGCCATCCAGTTAGTTTGATTGAATGGCACTGTCAAGCCGCGGGGGCCTTTTCGTTAAGAGTCGGGAGTTGTTTGACCCAGGTGACTTTATCATCCCATTTTTAAAAGGCCGTCCCAGCTTAGTCTCTCTCTCTCTGCCAGTCTCCCTCATTCTCCTCCTCACCTCTCTCTATCTCCCCCTCATTCTCCTCCTCACCTCTCTCTCTCTCTCCCCCTCATTCTCTGTCTTCTTCCACGTATATTATCCGTCTCCTTCCACTCCGCCTTGCGCCTAATCTTGCGAGAGTTTTGCTCTCTAATGCTCCTTTTGAAAGCCTTTCCCTGCTGTAGCTCCAATTTATATCGCGGGGGCTTTTTAAGAACCCGTTGCTCTCTCGCTTTCTTTTTATTTTCCTGTCGCGGAGTTTTCGGAAGGAGGAACATAAAGTTTTCGAAGACGGGAATAGTCATATACTTCCTGGAGAGGGAGTTTTTTTCAGTACACTTGAGGTGGAATTGAAGTAATCTTGAGTCAATCGAATACCCATTTATGTTAATTTCCATCCGCCAAACTTATAAAAGCGGTTTTATATCTGAATGTATCACCTCAACTACGTTTTCGTGTGTTTCAAGGAGAGGTTTGGGTAATTTTCGTCAAAGAGGAGTTTTTCCGAGAGTCACCTGGCAAGAGAAAGTCAAGTTGGAGATAAAAATCAGCAAAGTTGGGATGGAGATTTAAACTGTTAGTTTAAGAATGTGCTCTCTCAAAGGATCAATTTTCCCGCAAAAAATTGCGTCTTTGCGAAATAAAAGTTTACATAATGTCTACTTTTTCCGAATTCTACCAGTTGGTTGGACCCGCCTCTTATTTTTAGTTCTAATTTAGATTTAAGTTCAAATATCTCCTTTAATGGCGATCGAAATTGTAACTGATATATAGGAAAATGCACCGGCGGAACCTTTGGCCATCCTAAGTTATTCTTCCATTTATACTCGCGCCCTTCACTTTCACAGTTTACCGCTTTTGTTGATGGATTGCGTTCATTTGATTACGTAGGTAATCAAGCTTCGGGTGATGCTGTGCGGCTGGATTTTTGCTTTGTTTGCGTTGGATAATTTTTCCATTCTATGTAAAAGATATTCTCAAAATAATCTGTATAATGCAGGGGCGCACCCAGGATTTTCTCTTGGGGGGGCTCAGCCATAAGAAAATATATCCCACCGAACATATCTAATGCTTTACGTTTTAATTTGGGATAAAAACGTAGTGATTCTCGGATAGAGAATAGGGGGTATTCACTAAAGAAAAGAAATGCGATTGAGATTTGCAGTTTTAAGTACCCACAAATTTAATGACAAAAGAAAAAAAGGAAAATTTTGACATGGTTAGCAATAATAAAAAGCTTTGGTACAAATTTGACAAAAAATACATACTATTTTCAATTATTAATTACATCATTCAAGAAATGCGATTGAGATTTGCAGTCTTAAGGACCCAAAAATTTAATGACAAAAGAAAAAAATGAAAATTTTGACATGGTTAACAATAATAAAAAGCTTGGTACAAATTTGACAAAAAATACTAACTATTTTCAATTATTAATTACATCTTTCAAGAAATGCGATTGAGATATCCAGTTTTAAGGATCCACAAATTTAAGGACAAAAGAAGAAAATAAAAATTTTGACATGGTTAACAATAATGAAAAGCTTGGTATAAATTCGACAAAAAATACAAACTATTTTTAATTATTAATTACATCATTCAATACATATTTCATTCTAGATTAAAATGTCAATTTTTCTCTTTGATTTCTGTAATTCGTTTAAAACATCTTGAGGGTTAATTTTAATGTGTCGATGTATATTTAAAGGCGCTAAGCCATTTAAACGGTCTTGAGAAATGGCGTTCCTCAAATATGTCTTCAACCTTCGTTACGTCGAAAATGATCTTTCACTGGTGCACGTAGTAATAGGAAGTGTGGCAAATATTTTTAGCAATATGAAAATATTTGGATAAATTAATCTATCACACTGATTCAATGCATCTATAGCATTCTTCGGTGGGGCTATTGTAGATACCAACTTATCAAAACGTTTGTACCACATTATAAATTCTGCCTTTAAGACAAACTCATTTGTTGAGAGAATATCGGTATCGTAGAATTCAACTAGCCTCAAAAAATTCTCGATTTCAGATTGTTTTTGAAGTTCTCTTTTAGGTAGAATACTGCTAAATTGAAGTAGTACGCCCTGATGTTTAGAAAACCATTCATTCAGCTGGCTTAGCATGTGATCTGCGAAGGGAATGAATATAAACCTTCGGTAATATTCCTCCGTAGTTTCAGATGGAACATCTTCACTCTGACGGCGTTTGCAGCTTATTAACCTCTTTACTTCAATACCAATCGATATTGCTTTTTCAGAAGCTTTTTGAAATATAACCCTAAATTCATTTTCTGAATTAGTTCGCATACTTTCTATTTGTTCTACAACATCACGCACATGATTAAGTGCTGAGTGAAGGTCACTATCAACTTTTTGCAGTAGTCTGCACAATGCTAATGTATAGGAAAAAAATGCCTGTACTGTATATACTGAAATAAGAAAACCAAACTCACAAATAGAGTTTAATAGCATTTGGGCACCGGATGAAACTTCTTGGTTCTGCCAGGAACTTATTTCATCAAGAGCAAAATAAATCGCGACAAAGAGTTCAATCATTACCATTATGGATTCATGCCGTTCAACCCATCTTGTATTAGCAAGTTGTCGTAGTTTTTTCTTATTTGATTCAGGGCAATGTTCATTAATTTTTCTCGTTAATACTTCACCTCTTTCAGGAGTATTGAAAAACTTATAAATTCGTTCTACTATACCCAAGCAATTCTTTACTTTTTGCACTTTCACAGCATTTCCAATTGCTAAATTTAAACTATGTGATGCGCAGTGGACATATAGTGCAAGGGGGTACAATTTCCTTATATGTGTTTGAACTCCATTGAATTTCCCACTCATTGACGCAGCACCATCATAGCCCTGACCTCGTAAGAATTTTAAATCAATTCCTACACTTTTTACCGATTCAATTAACGTATTTGATAGTTCACGACCAGAAGTATCTGATACTGGAACAAACTGTAAAAAATCTTCTCGTATTGACAAACTCCCTTCTTTATCCTCATCTATGTATCGCACACACAATGAAAATTGCTCAGTAGTCGATATATCACAGGTTTCGTCTGCAAGAATTGAGAAAAATTTTGCAGCATTTACCTTCGCAACAATTTCCCTCAGTATTATGTCGTTGCATGCTACCAGAATTTGATTTTGAATGTTCCAGCTGTGAAACGTTGCATTTTTACCACAATTTTCTAGATGTTCTCTTAATTCTTTGTCGCCAGCATCAATTCTGGAACGCAATATTTCCCGAAAGTTACCCTCATTTTCAACACAAAACTGACCATAATCTCGATGGGCTCGAAGAGATATTCCTTGTTTTCCACAAATAATTACTGTTTTAATGATAGGTTCTAATCTTTTCCTATTTAGTTGAACTTTTTGTGCCTTATCCTTATCTATTTGCTTGTCAATAGATGTAACTTTCTGATCACGAATGTCCTGCAATCTTTGAAAAGTCAACACAGAACTGGTATGATAAGCAGTTTTTTCGTGTCCATTAAATGCTTCAATTGCGTGTTTCCAGTCAGAAAAACCATTTGAAACTAAGTATCCAACAGCCTGTGCCTTAGACTTACCGACTTCCACTGGCGCAAAAAATGTACAGTACTTACAATAGGCACTATTTTCAGATTTAGAATAACATAACCATTGATATTTTACCAGCCATGAGTGTTGAAAACTTCTTTTTTGATTTTTAAAGATGCAGGAAGGAAAATGATAGTCTGCTTTAGGTTTCCAAAGGATTCTTAGAATATCTAACTTGTCATCGCTAGACAATGGGTTCTTTTTTAAAAGAGCTATATCATTTTGATCAATATTAAAGGAATTAGAAGAGGCTGCCTCTGTTTCATTGAGATGTATTTCGCTATTTTTTGCACTTGGTCCATTATTACTAGTACCGCAAGAAATGTCATCCACCTCTTCAGAGCCTGTCTCGGGCTTCGGTTTTTTTCCGAAAAAGTGTAACAAATTGCGCACATTTTTTCGTTTTTCTGCCATTTCTGTTATGGGTAAAATTAAACGCAATTATTTAAAAACCAGTTTTAACAGAGTTCAAACTGTATACGATTTCCAAGAGTCCAAATTCAATTAAAACAATGACATTTATGATTACATTTAAACCGTTGATTTATATGGAGAATACATAAATAGGTTGGCTTGCCATTCTTAACACGAAACACTTCTATTCACTAGTAACATAAAAATATGAAACATTCCATTTTGTGAAATAATTAACTTTACTTACCAAATGCTGTAAATTCGTCGCCGCTGAAACTTCGGGAAACTCAGGATAATAAGATGAAACACTCGAAACTTACGGTAACAAACGTTCTGAAATTAAGATTTCACTCCTCAAAAAAGAAAACTATCCGGAAGAAACTGGATATGGTGAGCATAGCCGGTAACTTGAGATTTTATTATTAAGGTAACTTATTGTCAACTTTTATGATTTCTAACGAATTATCTTGCACTCAGAATACACAAAACAGACAAACTCACTAATGCAGTTGCTTTGAGGAGAGACAATGTGAAACTGACGCTCAAAAATGCGTTCCTTTCTCAAGATGTGCTTTAACGTTCTTAGAAAAACCTTTCCTCGAATTTCCTCTTTGCGTCGCTCGCATGCGTTCTCTCCATCTGGAAGCTATTAGGGATCCAGGGTCACTTTGCTTTACCCTTCACATGGAGGACAAAAGAAGGCTGAAATGACCACTTTCTTCAGTCGGGGTGCCTTCCTGTCACTATTCCGTTGGTGTAGGGAAAGACTATAATGAAGTTAGAAAAATGGATGCAAAAAAATGACACGGCTGAAAAATTATCGATGACTGAATTTCCTTAATGATCGACATTGTGAAGAATTTCTCGAGAATATTGTTAGAAATCTTACGAAAAACCAGCAGATTTACTTACAAATAGTACAGACATTTTGGTTAATACTAAAGCCCTAGCATGAACATGTCGATTTTTTGGGGAGGGCTAAAGCCCGTCAGCCCCCCCCCCCCCTGGGTGCGCCCCTGGTATAATGATTTCTTTGTCCATTCTCTAAATTAAAAAAAATATCAGATATAAAAATAAAGTTATATATTGAGGGCGTTGAGACCATGGTAATGTAATAATAAATTTTCACTCTTAAGTTAAAATACAAAGGTTTCATTTTATGTCTCTACACACAGTTATCAGTGATTAAAGGCTGCCATATAATAATTTGATTAAGTATGAAATTTGCCATTCCTTTCGTGAATACTGGCGAATAAATCAGTCTAATGAGCTATTTATAAATAAGCTCCTAAGTAAAGAAGTACTTCCTTATTTCCATGATGGCTGAATATTATAAAAGCCTGGATATGCTGAGCCAAAATATATTTAATTTATTTTTATTTAGATTTGATGCGAGGTTCGATTTTCATTAATTGAAAAGATGGAACTTCGTATAAAAATCAGTGGTACTTAATGTATGCCAAGCAATAGGAATTTTTTGCTAGTGAATTAGCACTTGGAGGTCACTAAGTCGAAAATGAAAGTACACACAAAATTAACCATTTCTGAATGAAAATGAGTCAACCGATTATGAGGAATACTTTTCAGAAATCGCGGTAATTTAAATTTTCTCTTGCTCATTAAATAATCGGAATCGACATACAGAACGAGAGAACATATATTCTCCCTATTAACTTCTGAATCCATACAGTTATATCATACATTTCAAGAATGTATTAGTTGAAACGTGCAGTTTTGTTCTTCGAGACGTATATTTGTGAAATTAGGCAGATGTGAATATTTTATTTAAAACGGACGTAAAATCCCTCCAGATGCGTAAATTCTAAAATTGAAACGTCCCTTTTCCGAGACATTCTCATTGCTCATCTTGACCTCCTACACTTTCGACTGCGCGAGTGCCATAGGTTTCACATATATTTACCTAATGAACCCGCTAGTCTACTTAGTAATCGGCGAATAAAAAGAAGTACGAGGGCACGCGCATTGTGCATAAAGAGGTACGGAACGGTAAGGGGGATACCGTAATAACTCCAGGTGCCTCCGCACTTGCCATGCACGCCGCCGCGCTACACCTGCTGTAATTACCGGCAATTCCTTCGTTCCGAACCCTTCCGTTAACGCCGAACAAAAGCTCTTGAGCGTGCGACACTGGCCGTCGACTATCGGAAACGAGAGAAAGAAAAAGATGACTCGCGTTATAGGGGTCGAAGGAGAGGTCGTGTGGGAAAAGGGAAAGGAGGAATAAGAGATTGTTTGACGTGTGTGTGTGTGAGTGTGAGCACGTAGTGCAGTGTGGGTCGGCGGTGCGCGATTCTCTCGAACCGACCACTGTTGGACGAGATGGATACGCGAAAAACACAATGGGCAACGAGAAAGAGAGAGAGAGAGAGACTGGAGGAGAGAGTACGCGGGAGTGGAAGAGGGAGGAAAGCGGTATTTTAGAGTCACGACACATATTGAAATATTAGAGGCCTCGGGGGCCGAGGAGTAGGGAGAGGAGGGAGTGTCGGTGGGAGGGGCCTGGAGAGGCGTCCACGGGGCTTATGGAACCGCGAGAGTGTGTGTGTGAGCCCTGCGTTTGATCCGGGAGGCTGCCCTTACGGTGCGCCGCCGAGTACGTTCTCGCCCCTCTTGTGCGTGTGAATGTGTGTGTGTGTGCGCGCGCGCGCGCGAGGGTCCTTTTGGTGGCGCATCGCGAGCTTAACTTTCAAAAGGTATAAAAAGGCGACATAAACCAAAAGGGACAACTTTTCTCCGCTTCCGTTGATGAACTGCGACCCTTTGGCAGGTTTCTTTTAACGGTTTTGTCGTCTCGATTTTGACGGTTTAATAGCGGACGCCGGTTGTGGCCGATTTATTAAGGTGGCTAAGGGTTTGGTGTATTACCCTCCTCTGCTTGCCTCTTGCTAACTCTCTCTCTCTTTCACCTTTTTTCCGAACTCCCGATTGATTTCCGATCACGTGTTCAAGTGGCTCAGCTTGTTATAGTCCGGGACACGGATCCATTCTCTTCGTTGGCCGGATAAAATTAACCCGCCACAATAACTTGCGTCAAGTCGCCTTTGTGTTATCGGTGTGCGAGGGCATACATCTTACCGTCGCTGAAGGAGAAAAAAGGAAACAAAACATATATAGCGAAGTTGGCGCTGTTGGGGCGTGATTGGAACACTTTCTGTTTCGGTCATAATTAGTTGTTGGATTCGTTCTATTTGAAAGATATATCAAAACTGCAAACGGTGTCACGATTTTATCATAACATTAACCTGCATAGTTTTAGGGGAATGATTCAGAGTTTTCGGTAGTGGCTTTCGTATTTTTGGGCAGGTTGAATGATTTTTTTTCTTTACCAGCAAAATTTCGGTGAGAGGCAAGATTCGCGCAAAAAAGGATATACAATTTTAATTAAGGGTCACTTTTAAGCTATATCGGCAGACGAACAAATAATGTTCGTTAATGAAAGGGTCTACATCATTACAACTAACATTTTAATCACTCGTATACCTACTGATATTATTTTAAAAATAATTTAACTCGAGTATATAATCTCAGCTATTAAAATTCTCAATAATAAGTAATTGGTTTCGAAGTGTATAATTTTGGATATTAAAAATATATGTATTGACTTAAATTTTTAATAACTTTTGAAAATAGGTAATATCCTACCTTATACGTTTTAATAAACAAACCGAGCGTGTAAAAATGTATAGAGCGAAGGATTGCGCGATAGGTTACGGGAGTTAGGTAGAAGGTTGGAGGACTTGAGGACGGTTTGGGAAATAGGGAGAGAAAGGTTTAAAAGAATCACAAAAATAATAATAAAATGCTAAGTTTTCAGTCCGTTGGTCTGAGTGTGAAGTTATTAAAACGCGAACAACTCGATCAATGATGTAGATAGAAAATTGAAATTTGCCAAAAATTTATATAATGAGCTAATCAAAATTCCTTCATTTAGGGTTGAAATTGTAATTAAAGAAATAACTGTCCGTTTGTGGCGTTATTTTGAGGGAGGAAGGGATATATTGCACTTTCTTCGAATAAAACTAATAAATTTTGATTTAATGACACAATATTTTATGTAGACAAAATTTAAAATATATATAATTCACATTATAGTATGTTCCAGATAATTGAATTATATTCTTGGTCTCATATAAATGCTTAATAGTAGCACCATTTTAGAGCTTTAATACGGATCAGGCATTTTATGCAATGGTATAACACATATACTGAATCTATTAAGTAGTAAGATGGTGGAAGGAAAAGGGAATGGAAATGACCAGAAATTGAGAAAAAGGAAGAAGAGGACATAGCATTTAAATAGAATTAAAAGGATCTGCAACACAAAAATAACAATAATAAATTATAAAATATTTTATGCGGTCGAATAATAGATCGTTGCCAACTGGTGAGATTTCATTTAACTAAATATAAGGTTACTTTCAATGGATTTCTTTAAATTATAATACAGAAAATATTTCGAATCGAATTTCTAATAGGATTAAAAAAATAACATTCCACTTTTTATCCTATTTTTACGCGTAAGAGTAAAACAATTCAATTATTAAGTTAAATTCTATGTTTTTAATAACTTATAATTTTCTAAAATATTTCAAGTAAATTTCTGCAGATTCTTTATGCATTATATTTTATTATTTCGATTTTCCTCTTATTTGGATCATCATTTTGCCTCTGATAATAATTATTTAAACAATATAATTAAAAAAGATAACTTTCAAAGACAGTGATTTGATTGAGCATGAAAGCCAAACAAGATCATAGCATATCTTACTGATTTTTCATATCGAAATGAAATAGGTCATGGGGTACAACCTTTGAAAAAAAACCGAAACTCCAGACAAATTTATATTTAAGGGACGTTTTTGACCCCAATGTCCAATTTTAAACACCATAAGAAAAGCATTGAAAACGGCGCAGGGCTTTATAAATTTGCTATTTTAAATTTGTTACAACTAAGATACGAAGTCGGAACATTAACCGTTCTCTGGATGAAAGAATGTAGTTTGATTTTTTTGAGGAGAGAATTCGAATCCGAGACGAATCGGCGTAAAAATGTGTTTTTAATCCGAAAATAAGGGTATTTTTTCAGTTTTCTAACAATGAAAAATATTAACTACCATGGCAACGAGTTCATTGCTTTTCAATTGCTTTAATTCCACCTATCACTTTTCAGCCTACCGAAACCGATTTTCCTTTTGAGCGGCACAGATGTCTGTTTCCAGTGAGAGCGGCATTTGGGATCACCATCAATAATTCTCAAGGCCAAATTTAAAAGAAAATGTTTTGTGTCATGGACAGTATGTCGCCGCGTCTGGAGTAACTAAACGAGATAATCTACGTTTTGCTCTTGCAAACTACCCTGACACAATGACTGCCAACATTGTATTTAAAAAGGCTTCATCTTAATTTAAACTATTGAATATTTAAAAACAAACTTATTTCTTATCTAATTCTATCAATAAAAATTTCGAAAATAATTTTCTTATTTGCCAAAACAGTATACGTAAATTATAAATACGAAATACTGCTCCCCCTCTCCCACCTCAAAGTGTGACGAACGTTCCCTTAATAAATCTATCTATTTTATAAAATTTAAAAGCAAGCGGAATCTGCTTTTAAGGTTACTAGTTATATTTAAAAAAGCCTAGATGGTGGGCTTTGTGTGTAACGCTGAGGTCACCAATGGCACATTTTAACGCGTTTTTAACAAACTTCCCTATTAAGTGGAAGGTTGAAATTTCGCAGGAATGTTTTATTCAGATTTAAAAATTAAACTACGAAAAAAATACGAAAAAAGACCCGTGTTCGACTCCAGGGGAGAGATTTCCGTTTCCCGTAAGATAACACGTAAAAATCGACTTTTTAAAGTGCAGGCTTTTATTCTATTGGAAATTAAAATTAGGAAGAATTGACGAACGATCTTCGAATTTAAACTATGTTTTAGGAAAATTAATTGAGTTTCTTATTCTACTCATCTTTTTCCGCCTACCGTTCGAAATCTCTCATATTAAACATTTAAATCACATATTTTGGGAAAATATCGGCTTTTAAACGGGATGTTGCTTTGCCGACCACGTCATTGTTAAACTTTGAGAATCAATTGTTGTCTCAACCCTCATACGAGTAATATATACGAGTGCATAGATTTCCTTGAATTATCGTAGGATGTTTTGCGAAATTAGGTAATCCTAATGGGACTGGGATTTAGTTTGGATTCTTTTGCTTATCTAAACGACTATATAGACGTAGAGTAAGAGAGAAGGGGATGTGAGGAGGGAGATAGGAAGGAAGGGATATAGAATGGAAGGTACATAGAGAGTAAGGGAGGTATAAAATTACAAAAGGACGAGAGGAAAGAGATAAAGAAGAAGACGGAGAAAAAGAGGGAGAGCTATGGATTGTGACAGGAGGGAATGAGAGAGGGGAGAGGTGGGAGAAAAGAGGCAGAGAGAGGGAGGGAGAGAGGAAGGGATGGAGAGAGGAATGGAGGGAGAAGAATGGAGGGAGAGAGGAATGGAGGGAGAGAGAGAGGAATGGAGGGAGAGAGGAATGGAGGGAGAGAGGAAGGGAGGGAGAGAGGAAGGGAGGGAGATAGGAAGGGAAGGAGAGAGGAAGGGAGGGGGAGAGGAATGGAGGGAGTGAGGAAGTGAGGGAGAGAAGAAGGGAGGGAGAGGGAAAGGGAGGGAGAGTGGAAGGGAGGGAGAGAGGAAGGGAGGGAGAAAGGAAAGGAGGGAGACAGGAAGGGAGGGAGACAGAGGGAGGGAGAGAGGGATGGGGAGAGAGGGGAGGGAATATTATTATTTATCCGTCATATGACGGGCAATACACTAGTCAGAAATAAAACGTGTAGATTCTGAAAATAATGCAATATTATTAATAATTTTTCATTTTGAACCCGGGAGTTTTGACATAATTCTATGTTTATTAACTTGTTTTAAGTACAAAGTTTACTTGGTAAGGCTCTGCTTCGTGGAAAGATTCCATAGAAATTAAAGACGTAATTTCCACTAAAAAAGATTTACTCGATCGGTTTCGCCTATTACAGCTTACCTGATGATACTGTAATAGGCGAAACTGGCCGAGTAAATCTTTTTAGTGGAAAGTACAATGTCTTTTATTTCTTTTTAAATAGATTAAACAATTATTTTTATTATTTCTATGATCCAAAGATTACTCTAAATTACAGTTATATAATATCTCAGATACGTATTTTATTTGTAATTATAAATGTTTTATTTAAGTTTTACATTAATTTGAATATAATAAAAACTATTAGTATAAAAACTAATATATATGTGTGTGTATATATATATATATATATATATATATATATATATATATATATATATATATACACATATACATATATATATCTGCACATGCATCTCTATAGCTCTTTAGGAAATAATATGTATTGGAAGTCTTTGAAATAAATGAAATATATATATGGTATTTTAAGCATTTTATTTGTAATTACAGATTTGGCACACCATGGTACTCTAATAATAACATTTTTATTTATAAAATCCATAAGGTGCTAATTCAACAATTTAAAGACACACAGATACACAAATGAGACCTGTGGAATATCACTTTGAGTAGTAATAAAATTTCAGTCTGTTTGCGCAGAGTATAAGCCATTACAATTCTCTGCCATGTACCAATCAATCACTTTACATCTGCAGTAATTTGCAACCTGTTTTATTGGCGATCTTTTAGAGATTCTATAAAGGATAAGATAAAATTTATGCAAGTCCATTTTATACGTTTCGTTCACTTTATAGAGTATATCGCCGAGGAATATTATCATATCTCTGCAGGAGACGAATCATGTCACTATCTATTCTCCTTCGCATTTTAGAAACATTTATAAAGGTCATCCTCGCCACATTTCATTATTTATAGCTCTTCTTAGAAGTCAAACCGTTCCATTTCACTTCCGCCATTCGGACAAAAAATATTTAGGAATGTATAACAACTCTCGTTGGAAATGAGAGAAGAGATAAAATGAGATTTCATTTAGGAATTTTAAGCGTTAAAATTTTTCCATGAAACTTTGCTGTTAAACTTGCTTAAATGAACTTTGGATACAATTTATCTATATTGAATGGATTTTTAATCCTCTCTCAGACCTCATTTCAATGCGCTCCCTAAAAATACATATTCGAATTATTTTTACTTTTGGATTGTACATTCATGAAGCTTTATTGAAATTATCGTACGTTAGTTAATACGTTGTCACAATATTTCCAAACATTTTTCTGAGACAATGTTGCCCAGTCAGAAAGGTAATGATTCGTCCTTATACCAATTTATGACGATTCCGATGAAATTATCATAGGTTTTTTTAAATTAATCTCTATCTCGCTCGGTAATTTAATGGAATAAAGTTGTCAAAATGTACAAAATCAGTGTCACTTAAAATTCATCATTAGTTTTGCTGGGTAGCTATTAACGTCTATATAATATATGCTTATTGCTTAATGTGTCACTTATTAGAAGTAACACGCCTTATCAAAGGAGAGGAGCAGTTAAAAATTTACATAACATTTGTTGGGACATATTACTGATAAACTTCTGTTATACTTTTTGCATTTGTCAGATTGACTCGTTGCCCGACAGAAATGTCCTTCTTATCAATCAAAGTCCTTTTTTGCGCTGTTTAGAATAAAGTTTTTCTTTAACATTTGGTCCCGTCCATTCGAGCACGTTCCTCTTAGCGATTCTGCTCGTTGACATGCCTCATCGGTCCCGCAAAAAACACATCTTTTTCCAGAAGTCTTCATATAATTTCCGAAGTCAATATATGCGATCACATAGCTCTCTTCGCAACAGTATGAAAATTTAATGCACGTCACACCTATCATGTGTCGTAAATGGATAAAGGTCCCGTCTCAAAAGCAGTCCCAGCTGCGACAGTAAATAATTGTTTTATTTTCACTATTGCGTAAGCAACTTGAAGCACCCGAATCCTTCGATTGAAGCTTTATTTATAGTTCAATCATTTCACTGTTATAACACCGTTTTAATCTCACCGAATAAATCGTATAAAAACATCATTAGTACTATCCAAATAAATATATACAGTTGTGCATCAATGAAGCAATTGTAGTGTTATTTGTGGTATTAATCAAATGTATGTGTAGATATGCGTACGGAGCTAAGGATTATAAAATTAGATAATATGGCACAGCAGAATGTGTTGGGGGAAGCTATAATAAAAACATTTTTGTATGTTAGGGAAGAAAAATGTTGAAAAATAATCACTATTACGGAAAAAAATCAACTAGAAAATTCTGCAACAATAATTGTTGTATATTACAAGAAAAAAATGGTAGTAAAATACGATAAACAAAAAATAAACAAGTTCTCTCTCTCTCTGTTTCGCGAGCACGTTCATCTTTTGTTTGTTTTGACTCCTCTCGTTTCTCCGTAGTTATCGTTTGCTCTGCAGGCGGAATAATAACAATAACGTTATTAATGATAGCAATTATAATGGAAATATTCCTGTTAACCTGGCCTCTCACTCACTCACTCACTCGCTCACTCACTCATTCACTCTCTCTCTCTCACTGCTATTACAAAATCATCGGGGAGCGGAAGGGGATGGGAGACGCGTATAAGAGGGTAGTGGGAAAGGAGGGAAATTTTGGGGATGGGGGTATGTGTTCCGACCTCCCCGCCCCCTAAGGGTAAAAGATAGGGACAAAGAGAAGGGTAGGAGGAGAAGCGGGGAGTGGGAGGGAGAGAGGTACCACATCCGCCCGGGGCTGAGGCTTCGTTATTTGCCGACCGAAATGAGTTGGCTGCCGCCGTTAGGGGAGTAGGAAGGGTGGGAGGGAGGAGGTAGGAGGAGAGAAAGAGGAGTGGGGTGGGGCGAAATGTGCGTCCACTATTCCCCTACTTCCCCTCATATCTCCTGTCTCTCCTCCCATCACCCCGAGGGGAAATAGAGAGGAGGGGGATGGTAAGGAGGGAGTGAGGAGGGCAGAGGTTCCAGAGGGCACTGCCGTCAAATCGATGGTGCCGTGCCTCTGGGCGGGGTGGCGTCACTAAAGCGCCGCGCCTCTCCTCTTTCTCTCCTCCATGCATATATATATATATATATATATATATATATATATATATATATACACACACACGAATAAACACGAATACACAAACACATGCGCATGTACACATACATACAACCTTCCCCTCCCTATTATTCCCCACCTCTGCCATTCTGCCGAAAGGCTATCCATTGGGCTCCACAGAGAAGAGATAGAGCGAGTTTGTCGAAAGCAAAGCGAGAGAGAAAAGCCAATGTTATATAACATGAATATTATACATTACGTGTTCCGCGGCAAGAAATAATATATATATATATATATATATATATTTCCAACGAAATTCACTTAATAAAAAAATAAAGAACAGCGTAACGCGTGGCGTTATTTCAAGAAAAAGTTTCGCTTTCTCGAGTTGAGTAGTTGGTTTATTACTTTCACACACACACACATATATATATATAATCGTTGCATTCTGGAATGCAGTGAGATTGAGTGGAAAAGGATTACTTAAGGGAGGGAAAGAGATAGAAACAGAGGTATCTCTTAAGTTTTCGCACTCTTTTTTCTATGTGACAGTAAGACGTCTCGAAGAATCTTTTCATTCTTCCTCTCTCAAATTTTAACCGAAAGACCCTTCCTCTTCCTTCTGTCTTCTTTCCCAATTCACGGGCGAGAAAGTCGTTCCTATAATGCCCCTCTCTCTTGCGGCTAAGAAGGATAAACCCTCCTCACGAAGAGGTACTCCGAAAACTGCTGCCCTTCGACACCTCCCCCGTTGCTTGCAGCCACGCGGAAACCGGCGTTCAGCAGCCTCGTGACCGCCTGCACAGAGTTGAGCTTGCAGTACCCGTTCAAGGGGAACCTTATGACGTGGCGCGGGTCTCCGCCTGCCGCGGCGTTCCACGCCACCCCGCTCCTCACGTCCATGAGGGCCTGACTCGTCTCCGGGAAGGCCTCGTCTATCAGGGCCCTCTCCCCGGACAGCATCACGCGCTCTCCCAGGTCCGGGCTGACGTGAAGGGCCACGCACTCGAACGTCACCTCGGGGGTTTCATCTTCCTCTCCGTCCCCGCATTCACCTCCACCGATGCCTCCTCCGCCCCCGCCGCCTCCGCCTTCGCCCCTCCCTCCCGCCACCCTGACAGTCCCCCTCCTCCTCCCGCATCCGTCCTCCTCTTCGTCCTCCGCGTCCTCCGGCGCGCCCAGCATCATGGCTCCCTCTCTCGCGTGCCCCGCCCTGCCTCCTTCCTCGTCTTCGTCCTCGTCCTCTTCGTCTGCGGCGTCGCCCTCCAGGTGTCGCCTGCGTCGGTGGCGGTGGACCAAGGAGGTGGCTCCCCTGTGGTGGTGGTTCTTGAATGGCATCCCGCCGAGTCGGCGGAGGCCGCGGTGACCGCGTCCCATCAAGGCACCGGCACCGACCGTCGCGGCGGCCGCTGCGGCTTTGCAGGCGGCCTTTGCTCTCTCCTTCCTTAGCTGCTCCAGCTGCCGGATCATGGCTGCGGAGAAGGAGAAGAGGGATTTATTCGAGACGAAAGCGCTACCAACAGACCATTTCTTTTTTTTCGCGCACCTGCTCTTTTCCTCGCCTTCCGCCTGAAATGATTCCGCTTGCATCTGTACATTCCCACTTTGTTTTTGTTTTTTCTTTTATTTTATGCGAATGCCGGCGGAGTTATCTCGTTTCTCGATCTCTACTTATTTGCTTTTCTTAGCTTCTCCTCCAGGATAAAAGATCGGGGGGAAGACTGCCGACGCGCGCTTGGAGGAGAACACGAAATTAATTTGCGCGAGGAGGTTGCGAAGAAACGAATCGCTTGACTACGGTTTTTCATGAATAGGACTGGTAATATTATGCTATTAACATGTGACTCGTGGAGGAAGACTATCGGATGGAGAAGTTGATAAAGTTTTGGCGTTTAAAATGTAGGACAGCTTATGTTATTTCCTTTCTTAATTTCCATGCCGTTTCATTATATTATACAACCATTCAATAAGCGATTGCTAAAATTATGTAACAGTTACATGAATATTCAAGAGAAAATTAACCATTTTTCAAACACGATATCCTCGTAAAAGTTTATTAAGTTATTAAATCTTTTTGAAATATTTAACAGGAGATGAAAAAAAAATCTACTTGAGCAATTTAAAAATTTGGTTACATTATTATCGCTCTAGATTTTCTCCCGATAAAAAAAGAGCCGAAACGTCTTTTAATCATTCATTTAACTAAATTCCGTTATAGCTTTATCCGTTTCCGACATATTACACTAAAAAGAGGCTGGAGACGTTTATATGAAAAACCAGTAAGAAAGCGGATGTAAGTAACGAGTTTTCATCAAGCATTCGTGGAATTTCCTTGCGGCTGAGAAAACAGCTTACATTAGAATCATCTCTACCCCCTTCTTTCTTCCTCTTTCTCTACAAATTCATATACATATATATATATATATATATATATATATATATATATATATATATATATATATATAACCCCTCCTCTCTCCATCCGTAACGTTCAACTAAACCTCCTTTGGGCAGGACATGCAATACTGCCTTTCTCTCCTTATCCTTTATTCCTTTTCACCGTCTGATTCTCAACCCTTTCATCGTTTCCCCATCTTTTATTAAAGATATGGAGAGGGAGGGAGACAGAGAGATAAAAATGGTGTAACCGAGGAAGAAAACACAGATTGGAATGAACGTGAGATTGAAATGAGGCGCAAGTTTAAGATTCCGTGGTCTCCCCAAAGGTACACCGCCTTATTACCGTCTTGTGTTCTGTCTTATGGAGTAAGGCTGGATGGATGGAAAGAAGGGAAGGGTCGCTTCCGCTATTGGGAAAGGGAGAAAAGTAGAGAGAAAAAGAGGGGGTGAGAGAGAGAGAGGGAGTGTGAGAGAGGGTTGAACAGCCTCGGGAGAAGAGAGTTGAGAAAAAGGGGTGGTGAGGAATAGGACTGGTGATTTGGGAGGTGGGAAGGGACCGAGGGAAGAAGAGAGAGAGAGAGAGAGAGAGAGAGAGAGAGAGAAGAAAGAGAGAAGGGTGCCGGAGGAGCAAACGGTGTGAGAAGGTCAGAAGACGAAAAGGGAGGTAGGCGCGGGAGGGGATGGGAGGAGTCGATTGAGAGGGAGAGAGAGAGGGTGGTAGAAAGGGAGGAGAGGTGGAGGAGGAGTGAGGCCGACGTCTGAGAATTCTCGGAGAATGCGGCAAAGGTTTGAAGGTTCGAGGAGGGGAGGTGGGAAAAATGTTGAAATTTGAGGAAGGGAAGTCAAATAAGATGGATGCCGGGTGAAATCGCGCGGGAAGAGGGGGCGTGTGTATGTGTGTGTGGAGCAGGTAGATACGCGTGAGGGGAGGGAGAAGAATGGTTAGTTAGTGTGGCATTGTGTACGCGACGGATCGAATGTTTCTGCGTTTCTTTTTCACCTTACTCGCAGAATTTTTAATCCACGCTTTGGTCGAGAGAGAGAGAGAGAGAGAGAGAGATTCGAAAACGATCTGAATTATTCAAAAATTTCGAATGATACGCTAAACATAACGACGCTTTGTATCATTATATACATGAAATCGGCAACAGGGCGGAAGGTGGGAGATTCTCCATAATAAGACCGCTTGAATTTTGATGAGAAAATGAGTGTTGTTTATTCGACGACGGAAAAGGCAAATATCCGCTATTTTCGACGATGTTGCCGGCGTTGCTTAACAATAAAACCTTCGCCATGATTCCTAATAATAACCCTGTATAGTCTTTATCCCAGGAAGGTTGCGCGGCACAATGAAAGTGCGTTAATAATACACGCGTTTATGGGCGAACGAGTTTGCGGAACTTTGCTCGATCCAAAAATCTTCATCTTTTTCCAGATTGATTTGGCGCTCGTTAGTGAATCCTGAATGAGGTTTACCCAAAGGTTCGTGGGAAAGAAGGAACTAAGAGAGAGAGAGAGAGAGACGGAGGGAGTGATAGATATGAAGAGAGATAGAGAGAAAGAGAGAAAAAGCGAGAGAGAGAGAGAAAGAGAGAAAGAGAGAAAGAGAGAGAGAGACGGAGGGAGTGATAGATATGAAAAGAGATAGAGAAAGAGAGAGAGAAAAAGAGAGAGAGAGCGAGGAGACTGGAAAAGAGTAAATATGAAGCAGAAAGTACCCTCATAGGGAAAAGATTGGATAAATCGCTGAAGTTGTTTTAATTTGTAGTTCTCCAATAAAAGACTGAAGTTTTTTAATCGGTACCGCCAACCGGTCAGAAAAATCTAAAGGGATTCATGAAAATAATATTATAAATTCTGCAATAGGGATGGATACGGGACCTTCCTCTTTATATGTGGTTTATATTTATAAATAGAGGGTTTTCGTTTGATCTTTATTGTGTATACAGAAATTTCAAAAAGCTATTTTATTCGCTGGAAATCTAACCCCAACCTATTATGAATGGCTTCTAGTCGGCTGTCAAAGTTGAATATAATTCATTACTCGAGCCACAAATACTGAAATATCTATGGAGTTGATTTTGTAAAATTGATACTATTTAATAACATCTAGCTAAGGTTCTAACTTCTTTCTGGTGCTTTCAATGACCTCCACGTGATGCGATAAAAGATTCTAAATCACAGACTTTTTCTTAGAAATGCCCTTATTTCCACAAAACAAAAGTCAAATTTATAAAGGACGAATAAAAGTGGGAAACAGCCATTAACTCTTGCCAATAAATAAAATTCGAAAACGGTGGAAATAGCGAAAATTTGAATTGTATCGTATTTCAATAAAGTGCAATTCAGCAAAGTTTAGTGAATTTCGTCTTACAAATAAAGTTCATTAAATAATAAAAATCGTCTCATAGTAGTTATTACATATTTCAAGCTGCCTCATGAGACACTCATTCTTCTTTTCGCAAATATCCCGCTGCCATTTTATTTTCCCGAGCAAACCGAGATTATCTGAATGTAGTTTTTTTATTTCGCTTTCTCTCTATCTTGCCAAATATACCTTCCTCTCTCTAGAGGCCAATGAATTTTCGTCCGTTAATAGGTCCGGCGTCACATCGGCGTTTTCGCAAAGGGAACCATTAATGGGAGACCTATCCGTGATGGTGTAGCCCCGGGGTCCATACTCTTTTCGACCACATGACTCTCTCTCTCTCTCCCGACATCCAATTGGGCCGCACACGAGGTCTCCGGGCGCGGGTCCCTTTGGGAGCGCGCGCGCACACAAACTCACTAACATTTCCGCAGATCCCAAGTCTGCGCCTGATGAAAAATGAATAGGAGCTGGGAGATACCGGACGGGAAAAAAGCCCGATATTATAAAGGCATTTTTTGAAAGAAATTGAAATGGCCAATCAACCGATCGCAGAGGATTTTCTGAAGATCGATTACAGGACTATTACGTTTTTATATACTCCGAAGGAAACATTATGAACGCAAAATTATAATTATAATACTAAGGGAAAGTTGAGCTACGTTTGCTTGGAATAAACAAGTTTTATCCGGAAAACTGACGAAATTTCATAGGTTATATGAATTTAGCACTCCTTTGTGTGTACTCGGTTAATAATATATTTAGTGGGGCGTGGGAGGGAACAGACGATAGAGAGTAATTCAGTCACCGATACAGGTTACTTCATTACCACTTTCCCTTCTCTTCTCCCCTTATTTCTAGAGGCCACGTTTGAGGAATCGAACACGCGAGCACTGTTTTTCTCGATCCTTCATAAACTTGGCAAGTTTTCAGCAATGTCACGGATGGTATGAAAATGATTTTTTTGCATTGGCATTTCCGCTTTCCTCCCTTTCTTCGCCTGAGGTGAGAGGCATGTGTGTGAAGCAGGGAGGAAGGAAAGACGCTGTTATATATATATATATATATATATATATATATATATCGTTATAAGTATTTAACTAGAGAATTATAGAGTTCGTATCATTGCTGAAAAAAAAATTAAAAAATAAAACGAAAGAAACAAAAAATGAAAAAATAAATATTTAGGTCTCTCCTATGGCCATAAAAAGGCCATGAAAAAACAAATACATATCCATTTTGGTTGCGAAGTATCGAAGGTAGATTAAAAAATAGAATGCTGAATTGTAGCCGTAATGCGCATCTGGTTTTTCATAACTGTGGCTGTAGGATAGACCTAAGATTAGTATTTTTTTTGCTTTTGCTTATTTGTTAGCATCAATAGGTAGCATGTCCGCGGGCAGCTTATTTGTGAATTTATCGTCAATAGATAGTCTGTTTGTGGACAGGTTCGTGATTATTATTGGTTAAAACTAGTTTTCCACGTACTCCTTCTTTCCGAAAATTTTTACTTAATTTTTTGATAACTCCATTTAATATACTATATATATGATATACATAAATATTTTTTTAAAACTTACGCGCTATTTCGAAGTACCGCGCCTCTTCCAGCAGCAGGTCCAAGTCAGCGAAGTTCTCCGGAACCAATAGCCGCGCGTTTCTCATGAAGTTGAGTATATGTCGGAACATCCTTCCGTCCCTGTCGATGAAGTAGTGCTGCTTGAGGCTGTCCAGGACTATAGGGATGCTACCGTTGAACAGCTTAGCCAGTCTCGATTCCGGATACCTTCGGGAGCGGAGGAGGGAGGGAGAGAGAAAAAAAGAAATAAGGAAATGCATCCTGTCGGCCTCTCCGGAGGGGGGAATACACTCACGTCTGGACGTATTTTCCCAGGGCCTTGGGAGATATATTTTCCTTTTATGACCGTCAACGAGTTAGTCGCACGCAACGGAAGTGGTGGGAATCTTCTATTTGAGGATTAGTAATTCATTAGAGCGTTCATCGGCAAATTAATTCGAAAAATGGCCGTCATCATAAATTCAATAGTGGCATCCTTGCCGACATCAGATTGAATCATCCTAAATCAGAAAGTTATTATGCTTAACGTTTCGTAAAACATGCAGAATTTGAGGGATGTTTAAATCGAAAGGCCACTACTATATTTTTACCAACGTAGAAATTCTAGAAAGTCTTATGCATTATATCAATAGCCTTTAATTCGCTACGAAGTACATAGAAACATCGATATAGCGAGAATTAATAAAATTGATAAAAATGCTAGTTCTAATGAGTAGGCACTCGTAATAACAGAAAATTTAATTCCGTATATGTAACGTTCAAAAATTGACGGTGGCGGTGTTTTCTCTTAATATAATGAAGTTCTATTTATATGCCGTACTCGATATATCGAGTTTACACTGTTTATGGTAAAAATAAAATTTGACTCATATTTTGATGTCTTGAATAATACAAATATCACCAAAGAACTTCAACTAAACCTTTTTTACGAGAGATGTAATTTGCTATCTCTTGCATTTAGACTCAAATGCCCATGATAATACAAATACTAATTGCAAACTAAAAATAATATTGAGCAGAAAGATAATTTTGCAATACTCTGGATATCAAGACAAAAATAGCCTATTTATCTGTGTAAAGCTGGTTAAACTATTAATTTAATTGTAAGTATCGATCGACTAAACCGCGTCAGAGGATGCCTACTTTTCCATCTTTACTCTCACCAAAAATTCTCAAAAGAATTTATCCTAGATAAATTCAATATTCATTTATTAGGAGCACTGAATAACTAAAAACGTAATCAGCGTTAACCAGACTTCAAAAGAAAGATGATAAAAAGGCGGATGTCTTTTCTCTAAGAGAATCCAATTTATACAATCTTGGCTTAACGCGGAGGAGGCGGCGGCGCCATGATCCCTCCAACAATTAAGCGGATTCAAAGGCAAATTCAAAATTTTATGCGCCATGCCGATCCCAACTTTCGGGCAATGCAAGGGAGTTTTTAACATGTAAAGAATATTCTTAAAGTTGACGTAATTACATCAAAAAGGGATGGTAAATTTTCTAAGAACGTGATGGTAATTTTATGTTTGAGATGATTGATTTGAAGGTAGTAGACAAGAAGATGCCAAATGTAGTTTACTGTAAAAGGTCGCTTAAGTATCGTAATTAAAGTTTTTATCGATATAGCGAATGATTCTATATTTCCGAACTTTTTCAAATATCCCGAATTCTATAAGTGGCACAGGAAGAATATCGATTCTGGATTTTGACTCGTAAGTATGATTAGTTAAACAGTTATCGAAAGCGTTTTTCAAGTTCATACACTGGAAACATAAATACTAGTTTTGACATTTTGGATCGACCGGTGAAAAAATCAGAAGAAAAATGACCGCGATATCCTGCGTGAGAAAAATGTTTTCTCTTGAAATCGTCCGCCCTATTTTCCGACATAAAGGTGGAAAACATAGAACGGCTTCGCATGTTTCCGCCCCTTTCCCTCCATTTCCCTCTCCCACCGGCGCGCACGACTTTTGGGAAATGCAAGGAAAGGAATCTCTCAAGGCTTGGTGCGAGAACCAGGAAGAAGGAGAGAAATACGGAGAGAGGGAGAGAAGAGGGTTAGGCAAAAAGAAATAATATCTCACTAACAAGGCGCACACATCGCCTTACCTTTTAACTTTTCCGCACGAAGAAAGAGCGCATTGTGTAAAAAGATCCGGTCCTACCAACTTATTTCTGCTGCTTCCATATATTTGAGCAGAATTCTTTTGGTTTAACCGCAAAAAAGTAACAATAACGACCGAAAATCTCTCAAGTTACAGGAAGGGTGGTATTTGTTCGGCCCAAAGGTCGAACAAACCGGTAATATGGATTTTTTCCTTAGAAGGAGAATTATGAAAATGTCATCGACTTCAGCCTTGTAGCCTGTTTCTTTAATAAGTTCCGAGAACTATTTAAACTTAGGATAAAAATGATTCCACCCATCTTAGTTACTAGCGTGTAAGACGAATAAGAAAGGTCTTCAGACATAGAAATATCACCAATTGAGAAATAGAATCAGCGTTACTAACGGAACTGGGGAGGGTCAGTTTTAAAGAAGGATATTTTTTTCTGAGTGTAGGGATCACCACGATACGGTCCAAGGGCTACATGTAGCTCCGGAGAATAAAGAAGAAACACATCGGCATTAATTTATTCAAATGGCTACTTTTTAGAAAATTTTATAAATATCCCTTAATTAGTTTAATTCATTGCAAGCCGAAACAAAATTTCTAATTTTTTAAACTCCATTTGTCCTCCTCGTTCTCTCTACCAAACTACACGTGTTATTGAATTTTTTTAAACATTTATTGCGATAAATTAATAATTTGGCGAACGAAATCTTGCCTTCACAGTACTGACAAGGGCCACCACGTAAGATATTCTTTTCAGAGATATCTCACACTATGACTATTAGCAGTATTTGATATTATAAACTCTAGTGTGATCCAATTTATAAGTATTGCATAAATGTTTTTGCTCTTGAATCCATGAAATAACACAAGTCCTTTAGAGTAGTCTGGCAGTAAAGATTCCTGTCTTTGATGCTTTAATAAACGACGATAATTTTCTCTTATAAGTAATTTGAAAGAGCGCGCCATACTATGCCTGCAGAAAAAAGTGCGGCTCAAACTGTACCGCAAAAAATCCTAATGCGGCCATTAAGTGTTTACTTGCTGGTGACTTCTGTTCTGCAGGGATGGAATCGCTCCTCCGATTGCGGAAAGAAATACCGAAACAACGTTGGGAGGTTGTTCGACAAATGGTCGCTGATCCATCAAGCGAATCGATCCATGCCAGGGGACCCGATCCCGTGACCTCATAGAAGGGAGAAGAGTCACGCTGCCCAATTCGTTAAAAACACTCTCGGACGCACGGGCACGTGCGAACGATTTGAAGAGGTGTGGGGGAGGAAAATGAAAAGTCCTCAGGGTGAGGAAGTTACCGTGAGGTCAACGATGACTAAACATTAAACTATTGAGACGTTTTGCGATCACGATTCGGGAATAGCTTTGTATCGGATGTCCGATGATTAACGAGAAGCAAACGCCTTGGAGATTAATGGCGAGTCTTCCTAAAAGAGAAAGATGTAATCGAGGACGTTATCTCGACGAAAAAAATTGGCCCATAATTTCGGCTGAAAATTATTTGGTTTAATATGCGACGGAAAAAATCCAACTTTTATTCAATTTTTTTATTCTTGAGTTCTACGCATGATGCTGATAAAGACGTATTCGAGGTTACTAAAAAAATGAGATATATACAAGAGTCTACTACTATACAAGAGTCTAATAAGAACAAAAACCACATGAGTTCCCCGCTCTGGCTTTATGAATAATATGTCAAGCGAAACTAGTCCGGAAAAGGTCTCTCAGCTTACATTTGGCAGTAATTCAATAGCAATTCCTAAATGTTAACCAGAATTTTACGTGAGATTTATAACGCTACCAAAGCGAAGGAACAACCACTGCTTTTAACATTAATTCCTTTTCATAACTTTCTTCTTCTATGGAGTAATGCGAACTTCTCCTCCCCTGATTTAATATTAGCTAAACAAGAATATTTATTTAGAGGCTGCCAACGCTTTTTTCCCGGAATAATCTAGCAAAAATATCAAAAATTTCCCGAGATTCGGAGTGCTGTCCCTTTTAGAGATATAAATCTACCGACTGGCAAGAAAAACTCTCGAGTTTACCGCTCTGAAGAAACAGCCGAATATATGTCGACATGCTTCTCGGAGAACTTTATTCCTTCTCTTCCTCAACCCACACCAAGGCTAAAAAATCTCCCCGTCCGTCGTAACCGCGGGAAACGATATCCGTTCTGTTAATTAGCAGCGATTCAAACCGTAGAACACGAATTTAAGTCATTTAATTTTTAATATATCCCAAACTTTGTTATTGATAAAAAAAGTAAGAGACGACATCCGGGCGAATCGACGACACTCGATGCGACCGTCTTTTTTACCGACGTAATTTATTTCGGCGAAAACTTTTCCGCGGAAACACGCCCACCTGCGTGGAGGTAACCGTTGCGCACAGTGGGGGAGAGACCGGAGAGGTATCTACCATCGAATAAGGAGAAGAAGAAAAAAAATAGGGTAAACAGGAGAGAGAGAGGGGAGGGAGGGGAAGGGAGGAGGGTGAAGAAGGCCAGTGTGGAGCGAGGGGATGAGGTCGAGCGAGTTAAGGTAAAGAGGCAGAAAGATGCCCGTGGTGAGGAAAAATGAGAGCAAATGAGGTGATATCCCGAGAACAGCTGGGTCCCTCGCTCCTCATCTCCCTCTCTACCTCTTTCTTTCCTTCCAAGGTTCTGACGTCTCAAGAGGTCTCCTTGAGGGCAAGAGGTGGAGTGTGTGTGTGAGAGAGAGAGAGAGAGATGGTCCATAAATCCAGCCGGCCATGCTGGAGACGGGTGGCGCTTTCGGGAGTCCAAAGAGCCCATGTTCACAGTCCACCCGAAGCCATCAATTGCGCACACGCTCTGTGGCATTGGGGAGGGAGAAGAGGATAAGAGCGGGAGTTGTATGGAGCTAGTTCGGTAGGAAAGAGAGAGAGAGAGACCCAATGCTCTTCCTTCTGCGGGGACGGCGTCTTCGGACCAACCGTCGGTTGCGCCGCTCGTGATGGTGATAAATTCTTGCGGCAGAAGGTCAAGTCGGTTGTGCGAGGAGGAAAAAAAAGGGGTTGAGGAGTGGTTGATGAAAAGCAAGAGGGTAGGAAGGCTTGACACGCTTTAGGGAGATGTGTGTGTGTTAAGGAGAGATTGTGCCGGGTTTTATTTTTTTCGAGTGTGGATCGGTGTACGAGGGACGATAGAGGAGTGAGGCTTTTGAAAGAGAGACGAAAAATAAATATAACGGATGCTGTTGGCGGCCTCGTTAATTGACGGGTCTCGATTCATGTCGTCCCGTGTCTCACTGAAAAATATGTATGCCTAATTTTTTCCCTTCGTGATCGGAAAGACAGAGAAATAGTTTTTCTATTCCATTGCCACCGTATGGACGATAGAGGATTTTTTCCGTCTCCGTTATTTCGGAAACCGGATCGTCTGCGTGCCTCCCGCTCTCCCTATCACTTACAGGGGTTTGATGAATGCAGAGATCGTGGTGAGTTTAGCGATCGTGACTTCCTTGAAAGGAGAAAGAGAGGAAATTTTCGATGCGGTGAAAAATCGGTCCTCTTTAGATTTGTTTTTTTCCTTCGGAGTTGTTTCTTTTTCCCGCTCTCCGCGGCCGGCGACCGAAATGACTGATGCGAATTCACCGGACGGCGGCGGTAATGTGGGCGTTGCTCGTTCGAGTTTATCGAAGTGTAAATATATCTTGGTTCACTTCGTCTCAGTCGGATCGTCCACCCGAGCAGACTTCGACGATACACATGGAACGCATTCAGACTATTTGAAATGAAGCGGTAAGATAAAAATTGCGTTTCCGTAGCTAAAAGAGATGCGTTAGATGGATGAGATAAACTTTGTCGCAGCGATTTGGTAACGCGACCACATTCTCTTTATAGGAAATATTTATTTCAACTTTAAAATAATATAATTCAACAGAGAATTATCGAGCTCGTCTTGTGGCTGTAAAAATTTAAGAATAAGCGCTTAAAAAATACTTGTTTAAGGTATCCCCACTTGTTGTGGTGATAAGTATTTTTGAGTTAATCAGTATTTTTTAAGTGCTTGTTCTTGAATCAAATAATATGGTAGACTGCGTTGTAAATCTACCTCGCCTCTGCCACCAAAGTCAATTAGAAATACAATTTACTGTCGGCAATTTCGGGTGTGATGGACCTTGATTTTCGTTAGATAAGATATTTTATGCTAAAGCGATCGATAAAAATTGATGCAGAATCCCGTTTTATATTATCTCATTATTTATTTTTTCTCAAGAGTAATCACTATACCCTGGATGTGTGTGTGTGGGGGGGGGAGGAGAGGAGGGGGAGACACCAAATAATTCGTGAACCGAGGTGAATTCTTTTGTGGTCTCTTCTGCTCTTGGCCTCGTAATGAAATCTGCGTTGGAAATGAGTCCCGACTAAATATTCCACCCTTTACGACTTAAATCACTTTTTATAAGACAAAAAAGTGGAGAGCGGATGGAATACCTAAAATTCATCAACGCCGGCTGACGTCGACCCGACAGGGGAAAAAGCGGCTCATTAGCATTTAAATGGCCCAATTAACACTGTTCTTAACTTTTACGACTCCCCTCACTATTTTTCACTTCGTCATTGTTCCTGGGATATTTTTAATCTCCTCCCTATTCCAACTTTTCTTCTTTTTCCTTTGAGTATCCCTCGCTTTCCGATTTTCCGCGTGCATAGTGGATTCTTCCCGAAAATTGGGAGACATCCGGAAAGACCTCTCAATAATAATTCGTCCACGTTCTTCCCCGTAGCCGCCACTTTTTTGCTGCGGATTCTTTTTTTTAATCTGGAATTAATCTTTTGTTCGATCAAATTCTTCGTCGAACATTATTTTTTTCCAAAAGTCCATTTTAAATTTCTTCTGATTTTTTTAAATTCTCTCCCGGCTTAAATCGTAATTTACATCCCTCATAAAATTTTTAATTAAGCTCCGCTCCGTCACGCTTCCATAGCATCGCCATGTGTCAATTTCGGAAGAAAGGAAACGTACGCATTATCATCCCCTGACCGAAAAAAGTTGTAGCGGAAAAACAAAAGGTCAGACGGTAAAAGTTTATGCGAGCTTTAGCGCTTGAGACCGTTTAAGACGATAAGCTAAACGACGACCTCGAGACTCGATCCTTTTGTCGCAGAAAGTAATTGCTTGCGAATTTAAGCCATCTTTTCTCTCCTTTATCCGCTTCTCTTATCTTCCTACCTCTCTCTCTGGAATCTCTTATCTGTTGGAATTTTTTCTTCATTTTTTGTCGAAGATGCGTTCCCAGATACGGGGAAAAAATAATCTTACCATTTTTCTTGCGCGAAAGAGATAAGCCGTCGACGGAGGACGAAGGGCATGGTATTTACAAGAGAGAGCATGAGAGAGTTAGGGGGAAAAAAGAGGGAATGCATGGACGCTGTGTGTGTGTATGTGTAGATGGTGGAGGATCCCGGGTTAACCTATAGGGAGGGGGAGTGGGAGCAAAGGCCTTTGGCACGTTGCCGGGCACTCTCTGATTTGCTCCTCCACGACGACGCCGGCCTGTTTGTTTCTCTCCGGCCGCTAATTAAAGGAGAAATAGCACGGGTCTCATGCCTTGGCTCCATGTACATCGAGACCCCATCGTAACCATCCCCTTTCCCGTCCTCTCCAAAATACCCTCTCTCCGATCGCCTTTAACACTCGCCATCTCGGAGCGCAGCTCGAGGATCTCTTTTTTTGTGCGCCTCCGACCACTCCCCGAGTTCCTAGGAATCGTGTGTGGGTGGGAAAGCGAACGGGATGATGAAAATGGGAGGGAGGCGGGGAGATGGATAAGGATGAGGAAGCGAAAAGGGATGGAGTATTGTGGATGAGAGGAGGAGATAGGTGTTACTCGGTCTGGCATTTCCAATTAGGTCTGCCTTTGGGACCACGAAGAAGTGTCTGGATATCTGGTACACCGCCCCTCTCGAGGGATCTTCAACTTGGTCGGGGTAGAATGCGGGTGCAGCACAGGCGGGTGGGTTGTCGAGAGGATATCGGAATGCATTCTGCGAAAAGGACTGACAAAGTGGGAGTAGTCTTTCCCTTCTCTCTTCCTTCCCTCCAAAGGATGCCTGTGGACAGTGAGAATCCTCCGATATCTCATCTAATCACGCACGCTTTAACACGCTAAATTAAATAATAAACCGATGCTATATAAAAAGCCCACTTTATTCCAAGCAAATAAGGCGTGATAACATAGGAAGGTCTTAATTTAACGGGTTAATGATTGGATCAATAAAATTAAAATTTGATAGATATGTTCGGAAATAAAAAGGACGCGAATAACTAAAAGAATGATTTTTTGAAATAATTACATAAAATGAAATATCTTGATTTTACGAAAAAGATTTTTTTCGGTCCATCCTTTCATGACTTAATTGGAAAGGAGCTAAAAGAATACGGTGATAGGTTATATGCCGCGTTCGTGAGTCATCTTTCAAGCAAAGCTCATTCACTTTAAATGCGAATCGATGCGAGACACGATTCAAAAGGCGCTCTCTAAAACAGTAAACTCCGCCGACGCAATGTGAAAACAGGTTTCTATGATGAAATATATGGAAGTGAGCGGAACGTTTTAGTGCGACAGTACAGTATATTCTTTGCTATCCATTGTTCCTGCATACGTGAAGCCATTCGTTTTAGGCGGTAATTGGCGAGGAGGCGTTTCTATACACCGAACATCAAAGCAGAAGCTGAATGCTGCCGTAATAATGGTAGATGAAATTAATCTGACACGAGACAGAACTAAGCTCGAATGCAAAAATTAGGTCATGCCTTCTCCCTATAAAATAAACTTTTCTTTCGCCTCTTCTTTCAAACACGAATGTGGACCGAATGACATATGAATGACAAGGACTCTTTGAGAAGATCCATTTCATTCAGATGCATGATTTTGTTTGAAACCAATGCAAATAACCTAAATAATTTGTTTTAAGATCAAGTAGGTATTTATATGTTGTGGTGTACTTTTTTTAGTTCGTTTATTTCATACTATAAACTAACCAAATTTGAGCAACCAGTATTGAAAAACCTTAGACCAGCAAGAGCATCCAACCAAACTTTTGCGGCAAATGGGGAATAACGGAACATTCTACGAAAAATTTTCAAATTGAAATAAAAATACTATATATTAGGTTTCACTTAAGCTCAGAGCAGTTATAGATAAAGCTAGCAGACAATTACACCAATCAACCTTGTTTTCGTATCACACGATACAAAAAATGGTGCACATTTAATGTTCTGTATTGGAAAAGATGATGAGTAAGACTAGTACCTACAGGAAGATGAGGCAAAATGTTTCAAATTGAACCGTTTTCCATAAATAGGAAATCGTATCAAGCACGGGAGCCTTCCTAATGGCAACACAACTGGCAATGATAGGGTGAGAGAGAGAGAGAGAGGCAGAGAGAGAAAGGGCGAAAGAAGAGAGGAAGGGAGAGAGATAGCGGGGATTTAGAGTAGTCGCATAATAGAGCAACACGAGAGGAGACAGTGGGAGGTGCGGAATGCGGATCGGAGGTAAGAGATAGGAATCCTTAACACATCTTCTCACATTGCTCCGGCGTTTTGGCCTCGGGCCTATATCAAGTAGCACCGTTGCCATAGAATCCTATGTAACTCCGAGAATCCCACGCCACCGGCCAATAGCGGGAGGGAGAGGATAAAGGGGGAGGGACTGAGAGATGAGAAAAGAAGAGACTCCCCAATGATATGTAGTACTGGAGGGATGAGAAAAGAGGGGGAATAAAAGGTCCGGCGTTGGATGAGAAACTATGACCCCTTCCGAGATTCCGAAGGGGTTGTGGAGTCGCCGTTTCAATAAAGCCCTCCTTCCTCTCCAGGTCGAGAGAGGGAGATGAGGGATGGGACGTGCTCCGGGGCATGAAACTTCTCCAGAGACCTGCACGACCGATGCTGGACCGGCGCCTGGGTTGCGACGACACACACACACACATAGATGCATGCGCACAGACACAAATCACGTGACCTGGAGGCTGCCTTCGTGAGCGAGGGCTCTTCTCCCCCACTCCTGGCCTTACCCTCGCTCTTTTTCTTGGCGCCCCATGACACTATTTAACTCACTCTCTTATTTTCCTCTTTTTTGTTGTATCTTCCACTAGCTTCTCTCACTATCTCTATTTATTTATGGAGGATTTTAGCGTCACTCTTCTTTGTTGTGGTATCTTTCGTCCACATGACAGAAGGGTTAGCATTTATCGTGTGAGGGAATTAAGATATTCTGCCGGTCATTGAAATGAGTTTTATTCAACATTCTGATAGCTAGTTAATGTGTGCGTCAACATCACCCAATGAAAAAACCCTGTGCTTGGAAATCAAATGAAATTGTTAATTAAAGTAACTGCAATTTCTTCTTTTATCGAACGTTGAATTTTCCGGCAATATTATTTTTCTCGAAATTCCCGGAACAAATACAGTCATACCCGTTTAACGCTGGGGGTGCTTATCTGAAAACTAGAGCGCTAACTGAATCAGCGTTATGCGGGGTCATTTTAGTATAGTATTTATGGAGATGGGTTCCTAAAATCATAATTTATTGCCTATTTTCAAAATATTAGTATAGCCGCTCTTCTCTCCGATACTCTAAAACTGCGCTGTAAATAATTAATCCTTAAATGCGCAGTTTATCAGATCTGCTACATTCCAGAAATCCTTCAATATAATAACTGTCGCAACGTTTTTGTCATTTTCTGACACTGTAACATATTCCAACCATCCTCCTCTTATAATCAAACGTGGTGTTTCTGCTGTGGTTCGTTTGATGATTTCGGCAGTTGTTTTCTGTTATTTTGACTGAAAATTGTCTGTTACATACCGAAAATGTGAAATCAAATCACGTCTTGTAATTTTTTATTATTTTTTCCATAGCGTAACACTTAATAACTTTAAAATGTTAATTATGAAATTTGGCGATGTTCCGGCAATTAGCTCTTGAGTTAGAGCAGTGGCATAACTAGGGTATGGCAAAGGCGGCATTTGCCATAGGCGCCAAATGTTCCAGCGAAAAATGCCAAGTTTATTTTCTCATAAATAAGCGTTAATTTAGTACTCAGATATAAATGTTATGGTTAGTCAAAACGCTATTATTCCTTATGAAAACGCAGCAATAATCATATTCTACGTAAAAAAGGTTATTCCTTAAAATTTTGCCGTAGGGGCCGTATCTCCCAGTTACGCCTCTGAGTTAGAGCACCCACAAAAACCTATGGAGAAAGTAAAAATCGGTTCAAGAACAAATAGCGCTATAATGATTCAGCGTTGTACGGGGCCGCGTTAAAGAGGGTGTTGCTGTAATCGAAATATGCTTATTTTTCGATCAGCTATTTGATATACAAATTTGTTATATGCGATAAAATATGAAATTCTGATGGAATGGAAATTAATAATTAATAGACATTTTAAAAATACAACTCTGCCTCCTAAAGCAGCACTCTTTCAAAGATAAACGGAATTTTGTGACACCCCCAATATTCGAAAAGATTTGTATAATTTTACATGCGGATATCACGATTTATGGACGCAATCAATTGTTGGTACTGCATCATCATCGATTTATTAGAGGAAAGGTTAGAAAAATATTATTGCCCAAATGAACCATCAACATTTCCAGATAGTTGAGTTATTTATCAGGCGGTTTTCGCAAAATCCTCTAACAATCAATTACAGCGCAAAGTTTTGGAAAAACCTCTCTAAACTTGTGTTTTGAAACTGAAGAAAATTGTAACAAATTTTGACTACAAATTTTCGTGATGAAGCGTATTTAGACCTATAACCAATAAACAAATCCGTATGACTTGTTAATAGAATGATTTTCCCTGAGGGTATTAACGTTGTTATCGAGTATTTGTTTATGCTCCTCATATTATCGCTAATTGCTTAAAAATATTATCTTGTAACGCTTCTAAAGCGATTCCATGTTTCAACAACATATTCCACTTTGGTTCTATTCCATTCGGACTGCATTAGGTTTTCACAAATTCAGACATTCTCTAGCTCATGTCCTTTTTTCCTACCGTATGTTAAAAATAATAAAATAATTTTCTTCCCCTTCACTTCCACGCTGTTTGCGACACAGGTGTTAATTAGTGGATCAGTCAAGAAAGAAAGCTGCTCCCAGAAAGAGGTCGGGCTGCCCGCCTCAAAAATCGCTCCGAGGATCTCAACCTACCGCAGAAGCGTAAATGACCTTAAGAGGTGTTGAAATTTTTTACGACCATCTTTTCGTTTAGCGGGTTAATGGTTACAAGAAGAGAAAATACGAGAAAAGGATCCTCTTTTTTTAATCCTTGTATCGAAACCGCGTCAATTATCTTCCAAGCGTGATTCGTTTATTAGGATAATTATTATGCGTTCCTAACCGGCGAAGCAATAATAGCGGAACGCCTTATGCGCAAGTCTTCTTCAGCCGTCCGCATGTTTAATCCCAGAAACTACTGGGCGGATACTCATGAAATTTGATATTGAAAACTTGAGGGCAAAGGAAATAAGAAAATTATATAAATGGTTCACATATTTTAATCAGGAGTGTTACTTTACTGGAAACAAAAACTGAACTTTCAATCGTATCTCGTTCAAATATTATTTATATCAAAAAAGTCTTCAAACAAAATTTGTGGAAAGTCAAATAAAATACGTTTTGTTTAATACATTTTTATCGAAGGAGTAGCCGTTTTCAAGAAAATCCAACGAGAAAGTTGTAATTCATTCAGACATTTAAAAAAAAATGTCGTCGACGAAAAAAATCATCGTAGCAACTGAAATAAACAAGATCAACCATAAATACGTTTGATTCCCTTTCGTTCGCCTACAGCGTATAGTAAATTAAAAGAAATGAATTATCCACGACAAACAAATGAACCTAAATGCGTTTATTTTCCTTACGTACACACACAGCTTTTGTAAGTGAAAAAATGGATAATTTACGACGAAGGGACGAACGTGGAGGTAAGAATTACTGCTGCTCATTTCAAGTTTCAAATAATTGTCGGTTGTTTCCTTAATTACAACCTATTATACAAAATAAATTGCTAAATCACTAACTCAATATTTTCTTGTCATCGCTTTTGATTTGTCATTTTTAGTGCTTAGGCATTAGATTAAGCCATGAATACTTATCTTTTTTGACATGATAACATACACCGTAAAGAACGCCTTTGGGAACTCTTGTGTACTCCGACATAGAGTACACCTTTCCAGTCTTGTTTAGACTGTGTATGGATTTTACGATATTTAAGAAAAAGCCAATTGCAGACTTGGTTGGTGAAACCGGAATTACGCGTCATGATATACCAAGACTATGGGATTCTTTGTATTCACGCCTGCTCTACGGTTCATTAGTTTACGAGCAAAAAATATTTGTTATTTTTATACTACACTCTTACGTAATTTACCAAATGAACGGCATTACGGATGAATTCACACGCTTTAAATTTATTCGCCCGTTAAATGTCAACTTCTTAATATTTTAGCGAGCTAAAAAGATGTGAATTAGGATTTGTTTTCAAAAACATTTTTTAAACGATGCACTATATATAAGAAAATAACTGAAATTGAATAAGATATGAATGGGTTTATAGGTAAATTTTAATGGAATAATGTTTCCTCGCCGTAGACAGATTTCTGCCTTCTTACACGTTTTATTTACGATGCCACTATTATAAGAACAAACTATAATTGGTCACGCGTATGAGAGTGATTTTTTTCCTACTATTACAAACCCAGAATGTTCGCATTTAGCTGCAAAACGACCGATGAAATGTAAATGACAATTGGGATGAATATAAATAAAGAACGATCCAAATCCTGGTCAAGTTAATAATGCGCAAAAAATGCGAATAACAGGCTAAACCCACGGTATCCGGCCGTCCGTCTGAAGTTTCATCGATGCCGGCAGCAAAAAAAAATCAATGAGAGAGGCGAAACCCCTTTCATGGGAATCGCCTTCCTTATAAACGGAACCGAGTCACACACAGACGCAAAACTTCCTCTATTCAACAGTTTTCCGCAGATAAAAAAAATTCCCTTCCACCGTTCTCCACAATTAAACCGTGATTACGAGGCTACAGAGAGTCGTGATCGACGCGGGCACGACTCCAATCACCATGAACAATCCCTCCGAGCCATCTTCAATGAAGCATCCACCCTCATCCCTCAACTTCTCTCCCCCACCTCCCCCCCCAGTCATCGCCATTGCCACCCTTAACAATCGTCTCGCCTAGGGGAAAAGAGAAAAGAGGAGATAGAGGATGGAGGGAGAGGAGGAAAGAGAAGGCTCTCTCTGCTGAAATATGAAGAGTATAGAGAGGAGAAGGAGCCAAGAACGATGTTCCCTTATATAGGATTCGAACTCATTCTACCTCGTGCACATTATCCTTCCATTTTTTCCCGCCTCTCTCTCTCCACAGGTCTCTTCTCCCCCTCCCTTTCAAAGAGATACGTTCGAGAGAACGTCTCCCTCCCTTCTCTCCTTTTTCTTACTCCTTGCCAGCGAGATGGTTGATATTTTCCCCTGGCCGATGAGCAATGAAAAAGAGTTGGTAGGAAGATAGCAAGGGGAAAGGGGGAGGGCGTTTGAAGAAGAATTGGGGAGAGAGAGAGGGGGATGGGAAAGAAAGGAAGCAAGTTGAGACGGAGGAGGTAATGCCTGAGAGGCGTGGGTGGGAAGGTTTGAATGTTTTGATTGGAGGAGGTTTGTGAGGAGGGGCTAAGAAAGAAAAAGATGGCGAGAGATGAGATGGAGAGGGTGGTAGTAAAGAGCAATCTCTCTATAAAAGGAGATGAAGAGAGTGAGAGAGAGCGAGGGAAGCTGGGGGGTGGGAGGTGAGAAAGAGAGAGGGGAGGTATTACGTGGAGAGTCGTCCCCTGGGAGACTCGATCCTAAGGGCAAAGGGAGGCTGAAGGGATGCGGAGAGCGCCTCGGGAGGTCTCCCATACACCTCTTTCTCGGCATCGGTGCCTCTTTCTCCCCGTCTCTTCCTTGCTCCACCCGCACTACTAACATTCTCTCGCTCGCACACAATCTCTTTCTCAAGTCCGACTGTATCTCCCTCTCCTCCTCTTAGGGCGGTCCTTAGCGACGTCATTTGACCTCAGGCGAGACACGATCGCGAGCCTCGCGTGCGCGGAGACGGCCGAGGAATTTGGGCCGCCCATTTCCCACAGATCCCTCCAGGGGGTCCCGTAGCAGACTCGGAACACCCCCGTCTCTCAAATCCTATGTAGGCGGTGACGGAGCGGTTTGGATGGCGGTGGGAGTGGAAGGGGAGATGGTTGGAGGGGAAGGGAGAATCCTACCGCCTATAGCCTTTTTTCGTATTTTTCACGTTCTGAAAATATAATTTGAGCAATTAAAGTTTGAGGTTTTCCGCAAATTTTTTTGATTGGTCATAAAATTAAGTAACATTTTGGATGATGTCATCGGAAATATTCGGTTTCAATTTTATCCTGTAAATTTCTTTTGGTTGGACTGCTTCAATTTCCGTAATGCGCCGATTTTCTTGCTTTTAACATTTTTATTTTATTTCATATGCATAAAAGATGAGAAAATTTTATAAAGACATACATAAAACACTAATTGAAACATTGTTTGATAAAAATGTTAGTAACATTTTATTTGGTCAATTCCTAATTGTATATTAGACTGCAAAGTTAATGTTCAAGTTTTCATTTTCTCTGAATATTTTTAAATGCGTTTTAAATCATATTTTTCCCTTGTTTTTTAACCTCACTAGGCTTTTCATATTCTTGTTATGTTAAGAATAAGAAAAAATATTGCAGCGGCTAGCTGGCGGAGGCGAATCGCCTAAATCCAGTGAAATACGCTCACGATTTTTAGTCCTAGAAGAGAGATATTTTCTCTGACGAAGACTCATTTGTAAAAGATATGCCCAATTACATTTAAAAATAATGATAATAATAATGAAATAATAATAATAGAAAGTAAATGGATAGTGAAAAGACATTAAATGGAAATTTTACTTATCCAGAAGTGAAAAATTGGAACAACGACATCTCGGAAGGTCTCACGCATCATTATATTAGGATGGAACAATAAAACTTGCGTGTTTTTACAATCTGATCGTTTAAGCTCACCGGACGGAAATGGTCGGCGACAAAGCAACGATGGTTTTCGAACCGGGGACCTCCATTATCAACGGACACGTTACTCCTCCGAAAAATTGAGCCGGAGGCAATTTCGCCAAGGATGGATATAATAGTTGCGAAGGGCCACTTCTAACCTGCCGACAGAACATCTCAAGCGGCCTAAAAGGTCGAGTTTTTTGTTTGATTCCTCGATTTCCTCCTCCCGGGGCGAAACGGAATAGACTGGGCAATTTAGAACTTCACTCGTAGCGTACACGTTCTTGGGAAAATGAGTTTGGAAAAAGGTTGCGAGTAATATTTAGATTTAGAGTGAGGTTAGTATTAGAAAGTGTAGGCGTAACAATTTTTGACCTGCAAAGGAGCGCCCGGGGAGGAATTTTAATGTCTTGAATTAACACTCTTTTTTAATCACGAGGAAAAGATACGGCGATGTATCTATCTCAAAAAGCGAGATAAGATCAGGTCGAAATAAAAATCGATCAAAATGAGGAGGGTGGGATGGCTGTCAATTAGCATAGGAAGATCCGTCTTGAGGTTTCCTCCGTCTCCTCGGCAACGTGTAACTGTCATTCGTTTCCTTTTTCCTTTTGCGCATCCGATTGCGCAATTTTTGATTTCGCCGCTGGATTTATTCTCCCGATACCCTATACTTTGGGACGCTCTCTGAGAGAGAGAGAGAGAGAGAGAGAGAGAGAGAGAGAGAGAGAGAGAGAGAGAGAGAGAGAAAGGGATAGCGTGGGCAGAGATGAGGAATCTCTCTCCCTCTCACCTTCCCTTCCTTCTTCGCAGCCTCTTCCTTTTTATGGTGCTGCTCTTTCGAAAAACTGACCGCATATGTTATCACTTTGTGGTTGTATAAAGTGCCGCGTTTGCGAGTTTTTCTTTTCAATGAAAGGGAGATTTTTTTCTTTCCTCAACTGCAGTTTTTGAATTAGTCAACACCCTTGACTCCTTTTCTAAAAACTACTTTTTAAATTGAAGGAGAGATTTTAAGAAATTAAAGGTTGTACGCATGGAAACCAATTTCCATTAAAGCGCTTTAGCCTTAATGTGAGGAAATAGCCGTTCGAATCGATAATAATTTAAGGCCATGAATTTATGCAAATCATATGGTTCAAGACTACGTAATTCTCCTTCGCCATTACAAGTACAGGAAAACGCCTCTTTTAAATTACAGAATACAGGAGACTGTCTCCAGTTCGGTATGTTTTCACATCTATAAAGGTACAATTCAACTTTTATGGCCGAAAGCAACAGCTATCGGTTTTGCATCATAAAAAACTTAAAAATCAATTGCGTTAATAATTAATACAATAAATTTGAGTATAAGGTTATGTGAGTAATCCTTGACCACGAACAGTTAATTATATTTTTGAATACTAATTATTGTATGATGGACTAGCACAACAAGAGAAAAATTATTTTCAACTGAAATCTATTAAAGGATCCATAAACTGCGAATAATTGATAAGTATACGTTTCTGAGTTTAATTCCGCTTAAACGACGCGAAAACACTTAAGTTATTCAGAAACGACAAAAGATTCGTTCTATTGGCCACGTCCACGCGCAGCTCACGACTCGCGCTCATCGCACCTCAGTCAAAAGCGATCAGAGCAACAAAACAACATCCATAGGAGGGAATTTTCCAAAGCCGACCGTTCCTTTCTCATCACTATCCCTTTTACGCCATCGCTTCTTCTCCCGCCCTTTCCCTTTCTTTCTTCCCCCCTCTCCTCCCTGTCGACCAATTAATTAATGAGGAAAATTAATTCATCCCCCCTCTCTCTCTTCACATTCTCCATTCCTTTACCGCCATCATCGATTCCCATTCTCTTTATCCTCACCTCCCAGCGCTCCGCTATTATTTCTCCCACTGCGGGCGAGGAATGAGGCGCAAAGGGGAGGCGGAGACAGGAAGAAAGAGGGAGTGACTCGTACGATTTCCTTTCTTTCCTTTAAACCGCATCCCGCGGTGAAGTTGCCCTTAAACGCGTGCCGAGGTTGGAGAATATTAGAAGAGAGAGGGAGAGAGGCGATCTCGAAAGGAGGAGGCGAAGATGAGATGGGAGAGACTCCCTGGCGCTCAGATCCCGATGGATAACGTCCCCATGGCCGTCAGGGGATGGATAGAAAGACCCCCAGAGTCGGATGAAGAATCCCCTCCACAACGAAACCCCCGCCGGGAAGGATGGGCCTCCCTCCCCATCCCCACTTTCCTCCCTCATTTTGCCTCCCCACTCCCTCATCTCCGCCTCCGAAAGGGGAGAGATGCTGGAGGTGGAGGACTGCGAAGGGAGGGTGTGTCTACAGGCGGGGTCCAGGTGAGGCCAGGCGTCGGTGCCCGGAGGCTAGGGCAGGTGAAGGTGGTGCGGGCAGGTGCGGAGGAAGCGGGAGATGGAGCGCCCCACCCCTTTCCCTAGGGCTGAAGTCCCTCTCCTCCACCTCCTCCTCCCTTCCAGACTCTCTTCCTCCTCCGCTTCACTCCGTCTATCCACCTCCTCCACTCACTCTCTCTCTCCCTCTCTTCGCCTTCCCCTCGGGCATTTTACAGGGGTGTAATGAGGCGGCTGCGTCTCCCCCACCCCACGACCACCCACCCTCGTCTGAGAAACCCCCGAGGCACCGATTTATTCCCGCTGATGCGTCGCACCGATCCATTCCATCCATTCCGTTCCTCCCCCGTTCCTCCTTACCCCCTCCGGATTCCATCGGTCCATTCCTTCAACCCTTTTGGCCTCGGGGCGACGGCGAGTTCCATCGCATCACGGGACAACCGTCGCCCGAGGGGCAAAGCCCTCCGACGCCATCGCTGCGAATAAAGCGGAGCAGGTGCTAGGAGTCGCGTATGATGGTGACTTTTTTAAGGAAGGAACGGGAGCGGCTCGTAGCAGGCAAAAAACCAACTTCATGGCCAATAGTCGATGATTTTTATATCCATACCGAGAATAAATAGCGGTAGGTTTTCGGTTCTGGAGTTCGAGAGATGGGGTCGGAAGTAATGCGACCGCTAAGCCGAAAGAGAATAAATCAATAAGGTATTAGAAGTACATTCAAGGATAATTTTCCACTACTTCATTCGTTATACTTTGTTTTCTATTATGTCAGTCATTGATCTTATGTATTCAGAAAAACTTTCCGCCTAATTGGGTTGTAATCAAGAAAGATCTAATAATATAAATTTCGGAATAAAATATAACTAAAAAGAGATAACGAAAATATCGAATCGGTGTTTTTATTAAGTAGCAATTCTTCAATTTGATAGCTTTAATATGGTGAAATTACTCGTAATTACGCTTGTTTCTTCTAAAGAATATGGGGGATGCAGTCTGGCCAGTATCTAACTTTCTACAGAGAGATAAACCGTTTTACATCGTGTTGATTATACTTGGCAAAAATCTCTTCGGTATCGCTTACTTAACAGCTTGATAGTGTTTAAACACGCTAAGAATACAAATTCTTCTCAAAACGAATGAAATGAATTAACACGAGAGTGATTTACGGAAGAACACTGATGTTTTTTTCTTCCTAAAGTACTTGTGTAGTTGCGTCCTCTACCCAGACTCCCTCTTGCTTGACGTCTGTTTCAAATAAACCTCGCGAATAGAGCCACCTGTCGCACGGCGATGATACATCGTCTTAAGGGATTACACGGGCGTGCCAAAGGGCAGAGAGAGACAAAAAATGCCGTAATGAAGAAAAGAAGTGGCGAGAGACTTCAGTCACTCTGCGCATGCGCATTCGTGAAAGGTGTTCTCCCGTGTCGTCTTTTCTTCCACTGTCATGTTTAAGCGCGAAGATGTCCGTGCTCGGATCTAGCCCTGACATTCAGGCAAACATATGGCGCCGTTGAAGTGTGCTAAATAAATAAGAGCATGGTGTATATGGCATAAATCCTTTATAATGGGCGTTATTAGAGGAAGGAATTCTCTAGGGATACTCTCTTAGGCATTATAGCAAGTCATCAATCTACTCTGTAATTGTCGTGAGCTCATCGCCATAATTGGGACAAAGCTGTCACGAAGGAAATTACCTCGGTTTCTCGGCTCGGACGCAAAAACAAAAGCCGCGATTAAAAGTAGTCCTTCCGCAGGTAATGTATAATGCTGCTTGCGCTTACCACAATTTTTTGCATGGATTTCCTCGAAGCGTCGGAAAACCAAGCTGTCATCTTATGGGAAACATTGGCGTATACGGTTCCAATTTTAGGCGCTGAAAATAGTCGTAACATAACCCCGTTTTAATATAATGATCGATTCAGTCGTTGTTCCACATCTCTTTGAGTCGTCTAAATACAATGTTGAATCACTGGTGCTTAACTAATACCGATTCAAGATCTTGGACCGACCCAAACAAGATTAGCTCCCAGATTCATCTGCTGCCGCGAGAATGGCCGAGGCAGCATAAAACCGCCATTCAAAAGACGCCTTAAATAGCTGTGGTCCGTTTTTTGTTTTATTTTGAAGCCGCCAGATCGGTCTAAATTATTCACTTTAGCTGATTTGGACACTGATCTGTTATAAAAGTTGGGCTGTGGTGATTTTTATAACGATGATTGGAGCCTTTGTAAATTACTAAATGAATGGACTACAGTTCTTTTTTACATGATTTCTTAAGGAGACCGTTGCTCAAATTCCACTTCAAAGTGGCCTAATTCGACGGAAAAAAAACGAAGAACCAGCTTGTTTAAAACTATTCGCTGAAGAAATACTTTTTTTATTCACTAACCGAGATGTATCATTTACTTTTCTCCTTTTTTATTCTCGATGTCTGTCGATCCTGTTGTTCTCGGCGGCATTAAAAAGGACGAAATTATCTCCGCGTGTTCTCTCAGTTGATTTAAAATCTCTATCCTTTTTCCCCCTAGAATTACCAGTTTTACACTTATCGGCCACCAGTTTCCTCCGGGTTATCTCCGGCGCATCTTCATTGGTGTTTTATTGCGCCAAGGAACCTATGTAACTTCCTAGTTAAATTTTAATTGATTTCGGTTTTAACTAGAACGGGTCTCGAATGGAATTCCTTCGAGTATAGTAAAAATTCCAAAGAGATAGAGTGAAAGAGAGAGCGGATGATAGGGAAGGAGGAAATAGAGAGGGGGAGAATAGGAGAGAGAGATTGGTAGGGGAAATGGAGATGGGAATTAGAGGAATGAAATAGATATAGGGGAAAGATAGAGAGCGAAATAAAAGAGTGGGACAGGAAAAATTAACATATCGACTCAAAACGTAGGAAAATAAATCAAATCAAACAATAAACACAATACTTAACATTATCGATTGCAATGGAGAGTTGCTGAGATTAAAAAACACGAAGCGCCTGTCTAAGTCAAGAAAAGTCTCCCGATTGTTGCGTAATCTCTTATTGACTGTGAGAAGGAGAGCAAGGAGTTAGGGTCCGATTCGGCGACCAATTAAAATGGCGACATCTATCGCGGAACGGGATCGCCAAGGTGATACAGGATTTGACGTCTCGTGAAACGAACGATATAAAATACGCCGTCTTTATTGGAGATGAAAGTGTCTTAAAAATAACGAAGGATGCGTTTATGTAAAAAATGAAGCTTGGAAGAAAAAAAAAGGCGAAAGGAGAGATAAAAAAGGAAGGAAAATGGATGACGTGAGAGGGGGGGGGGAGTGATGAGATCACAAAAAGTCGTTCGCGGAAGAAAAGAAACTCGCGAAGTGGAGTGGAGGAAATAAGTAGGGGAAACAATTGAAGAGCGTGGGAGCTAAAAAGATAAACTCCATCTCTCAACTTCAAAAAGTAAAGTCCAATTGAAGGGTCTGATTAAAGGAACGTAAGTAGTAGATCCGATTACATTATATGCAAGGAGGAAATTGTTAAGATGCATTATTACTTTCAATGCATCTAGAGGCTTTTATTTGTCTGGTTTCACGTCAGGAGGGATGGTAAGTAATATACATGTCTCTCATTACAAACATTTAAACAAAATTTCATTTGTGTTTTTACCCTATAACCAAACCGTACCGATTAATTGTGCATGCCTAAAATCTGATCACATAATATTAAATGCAAAGCCTCTGAACCGTATAGTAGGTTATGAATTTTTAATTAATATTTTATTTTCGGAAATATAGTTTCAACAATACTTGATTAGCTATTATATACAAAATCCGATTTTTTTCTGTATATGCAAAGCAATGTTAAATTTTGTCATTTAAATTACACTGGATATCTTCGAGGGAATTTGACTAGATTTGGATAGGATGTAGTATGTCTTAAGTTTATTTATTAAACTGGTAAGGCGCCTTATATGTCCGTTTAATTCTTTAAAAAATTCTTTCTCAGCTCAGTGACTCGTCCGTACCCGAGAGCCTCGAGGGACGCGGCGGAGGAAGGAGAGAGGGAGTGAGTGAGCGAGGGGTGTGTTAGGGAGAAAGGGGGAGGATGTTTGGAGGGAGAAAGAGGTGAAAGAATCAACGAACGCCTGAGAAGGAAACTCCATTTGAGGCCGCAAATTAGAGGCAAGAGAGGAAATGCGACCTGTCCATTAGGAGCAAATCGGATCATAGCGGATGCAGTAAAAAAAAGATCAAGCTGCCAGGTACCACATAACGCTCAATTTAACATGACTTTTAGAGAGACTTAGAAGGTGGCTTCGTGGCTAACGTCTTTAGACGTAGCTCACGACCCACCATAGTTTCCTAATTGGTTTTAACAGGACCAACAGGCGATGTCCTGTCCAATCCATATCGATAAACAATTCTATCCGCTAAGTTCCATAAATGAAATAGAATCATCGAATCGATGCATTGTGACTCGCAGATAATACGCTTATGAATCATCGATCACTATCGGAAACCTGCCATGCTCCTGTGGAATAATAAGTTTTGATTTTTGATAAAGCCATTTATTTAATTGTTTAGGTGTATGTTTCATTTAGAAAAAGTCTTTCTTGCTGTGGTAAATTTCCTAAAACTTGTCGTTTCAAATGATATTTTTTGAAAACTTGTCTAAACATTTTGCCCATTAAATTTAACCGCTCGACTTCATTCGCACAACAGCGCTCTCCTGTCACTAAAAATTCGAAAGGAAGTTGATCGCGTATATTAAACGTTTAGACAGCGCTAATGGAGTCATCAATTTATCACCGCGCATTCGACATAGCGAAACGTGGCAGAATTATTGGGTAAATCCAAACGGCAAGAGAAAATATCTCTCTCTGCGGCAATTACTTCAATAACGTATCCATTTCCCTAACTGGGAGAAAGTTTTTCGCAAAAAATCTGTCAGATGAACGAGAAAGATCGTTTTCGATTAGATAAATCAGTCTCTTCAAAAAATAAAAACAGATTACTTACCGCCGAGGCGAGATTGGTTAACAACGCGCGGCCATAATGAGCCCTCGAAAGCCATTGCAACGGGGCACACGCCGCGGAGCGGAAGTCGACCCGAAAAAAGAAAAATCTTTGTTTGTTTGTTTATTTTTGAGAGTCGAGCAGATTACGCGTACCCGGTTTTTCCTCTTACGCCGGGTTGACCCCACGAGAGAAGGGGAGAGACCACCCGATAAACCCCGCCCAGGCCACACCCTCTGGACAGCAAATGAGGCCCTCCAAGATGAGGAAACTACACGTCACCCACTCGCCCCCGTCCCGCCCACCAGCCCTGAGATCACCGGCAACCCCTTCTTCCTCCTCGACTACCCCTATTCTCCCCACACCCTCGGGGAATTCCAATAAAGATGGCATCGTGCCATCTAAATTCCACCCTCGCAAACAAGAGGTGATAATTCATTAAGTGGGCATTTGTGGAAATCTTGGCCGCTGGGCATTCTCCTACTTCTCCATGGGAGCGGGACCGAGAAGGCTTAAAAGATCTCGGGAGTTTTACAAGGTCCGGACGGCGTGCCAGAAGCCGAAACGATTCACGTCTGAAAAAAAGACCTTTGTGAACTTCGTCCGGAGATAGCTTTTCGCTACCAGGAAAGCACAAAAACAATCTCTTCCATCTTTGTTCTCTTTTTTTATTTGGCTTTTAAAAGCGAGGAAAATGGCCAGTTTAAGAGCGATCGATTCTGTCTCTACATTTTAGTGGTAGCGGCTATTGTCGCTGGTGGCGGACCTCAGAGTTTTAATTTTTACACCCCGACCTACCGGAAGAATAATAATTATATACCTTCAACGGGTTCTGCGCGGAATTAAATGGTCTATTGTGAAGACGGAATTTAAATTAATTGGTTCATCGGATCGCCTGGTTTAATTTTGCGATCAAATAAAAAAATAATTAAAAAGGTCTCTCGCTGAAAAATTCATTCCGAACGTTTTATTTATTAAATAAAGAATGGAACGCGCAATTAACTGTTATTTTTACAGCCCCACGCGCACAATTTGCTTCGAGATGACGTCCGGAAAAAAATTATGCAGTTTTATATCATTTTTCCGGGTTCCAGGCTTATAAAAACGACCCGTCGCGCTCTTTTGAACGGAATGCGTCGCTGTTAGGACGACGATAAAAACCATAAAACGTTTTCGATTACGGCTTAAAATATCTCTCTCCGTAACTGCATTAGACGCTTAGTTTTGCATGGCATTCTTCCTCGCTGACACGCAGGCACACGCAAACACTGATACTCTTTTAATGAAGACAAAGAGAGAAAAAAGGTAGGGAAAGAAAGAGAATGAAATGTACCAAATGCACCTATTTTCTCAGCGGAGACTCACGAATAAACCCGAAGCCCTAAGGGGAGACGAGGGAGAGAATGTGTGAGGAGGAGGAGAAGGTGAGAGAGAGGGAGAGAGTTAAGACGAGGCCTCGGTGGCATCTTTCCTCTCCGGTGTTGCTCGGAATTTCTCACGCGTGCGACGCGTAAAAAGGGACGCCTCGATCACGAGCCGAAGATTGTTCCGAGAGATACAGACGAGAGCTGACATTTTTCAGCGGCCATTTTCCCATCCGGTTATCACAAGGATATGACGGGGTTAAACATTTGCTCTCGTGACTCGGTTCGTTGTGCCTCTGACCCCGGCATTTCTACCGACCCTCTTCTCTTATCTTAAATGTAAGAAGGGACTATATAGTCTCAATTTCGCCCTAAATAAAGTCGTTTGTCTGTCTGTCTCTCTCTCTCGCACTTCTCCCCACCCATACCACCACCACGAGCATCGTTTGTTGTATCCTCGCGAGATAGGCGAAACCGAATTCGTTTCCTAGGGATGTTTGCTCGTACAATGTTTGACCGGCGATGATCTGCTTATCATTTTCACGATCTCTCTCTCTCTCACACACAAAACAAAATAAAAAAAGCTGCTTCTTCTCCTTAAGGGGATTGGAAACCTGAGATGGTTATTTTTTACGCGGCGGACGTTGGAAAGTCTTCGCCGCTAGCCAGAGAAGGTCGTTGCGAAATCGATTTTTCCAGTTTCGCGATGCCCCATGATAGAGACCTTTATGCATCCAAATTATCGCTTGGGTTACGGAAGGATATATTTTGGAAAATACGTTTTCGTTATGAGAAAATTCGTGTTGTATTTTTTCACTTACCGATTGGCCAACCTGTAGAATATAAATGGCATATTTATTTATAGAACGACTAGAACGGAAATTTCAAATTAAATTTCTGTATTATGGTAATTATTTTATAATGACATCTTCTATAGTACCTGGCTATAAAATGATATTAACCCATAAATTTCTCACTGGAAACATTATGGCCCGAAGTAACGTTTAAATTAAGTGTCACGAAACAAATTCCAGGGCAGAAAGTGCCTGGGTTTATATGAGTAGTAATTTACATATCATTAACATAGTAACATAACTACGATAAATGAATTCAACAATAGCAGAAGAATCACAAGCGATTGTCTCTTTTCCTATGACATGGCAGCAAGGTTTTAGCTTTCAGCTCCCATGCGATTCACATTAATTAAACTTATCCAACTTAAGATAGATTTGAAAGAAACGGCGAGGATGTATCGACAATGCGCCGACTGTGTAAGCGTCGGCCGTATAGAATTTGCATTTGAAGGATTTCTTCATTGATGAATTTATCTCCCGGACGAAGTTAACCCATTAAAAAAAAACTTACGAACCAAAGGCCTCAATGATTGCACGCAATTCTTGCGATGACGAGATGCCCTCGGGAAAAGAGCTCGCCGATTCAAAACTATTTAACATATGACTTTTCAGTCGAGTTAAGCTCAATTTATACGCTTGGTCTTCTCGCAAGAGTCATCTCTCCGGTTAAAGAAAAATTCGTCCATTAATTTTATGGTCCAGTCCTCGAAATATAAATCCCATCTGGCCGTTACAGCCAAAGGCGATTTCGTATTGAAAAAGTCGGTGGCTTGACTGGTCAAGGTAATTGGGAACGGAGAGATTGAAGTGAATCTATTGAGGAGATTCCGCTCGAGGTTATAATTAAAAAATGCTGAAAAAAGGAGTGACCACAAGAGTTTCAAAATGAATCGCCGACGGTGACTTAGGATCGCAAAGGAAACCATTTCGCTGCGTCACTTTAATGACTCGATGTCAATAGCCTTCATTTTACTGTAATAAGATGCTAGTAGATAAATTAAAGGTCTTACAAAAACATGGTTTCCTAAATATAGTTAGTTAGTATCTTGATATTAAGGTCTATGTGGTTCGTAGTTAGTTTAACGATATTATAAGTTCAGAAAAATGTTCAAACATGAAAAAGTCCTTTAAAAAACTGAATCTCACTTTCTTATATATTTATTCTTAATCTGGTAGTATATATTAATTCGAGGTATTTTAGCATATTTGCTTATTAGTGACAAATAATTACTGCCTATGCTATAAAAATCACGCCTACGGATGTTCGGTCAAGTTTTTGGCGTTAATGGCAATGACATATAAATATCTTGACTAAAGTACATTAATGGTTGTAGGATCTTGTTCACGCGTCTTGGAAATTCCGATTAAAATTATCTCAGAAACTGATACTCCTTTATATCTGCCAAATGTCCATTATATTAATAAAGCTAATAGGCGAAAAAACGCAAAACATAATAGCAAACAAAGCGGAATTTTTAGAGACGACCTATAACTAATCGCCAAATATCGCCATTTACCAGAAATCGAACAGAAAACAATCGAAAGAAGAGTCCGACGCTTGTCCTTGAAGTAGTATCGAAAGCTCATCTCCACGGAACATTACGCGGCAACATTCTAATTAATAGCGATTGACCAAATTTGATCAATTTACTTCGAGATGCCGAGGCGAACATCAGCGCCCGCGCGGCAGAACAAACAAGTTTCGGCGGCAAGGTAAGCGAATCTAAAAAAAAACGCCTTTATCACGCCGCGGGTGAGACTGTCCCGAGGTCAAGAGAGGCGAAGACAGGATAATGTTTCTCCGAAGCGACTCGCAGGGAAGAGAGGGTAAAAGGATTGTAACAGGACACACGGGGAGAGAAGCAGAGAGGAAGAGAGCGAAAGAGAAAACGATGTTTTTTTCCAACGGGTCAAAGAGCGTGAATGTGGCTTTGAGCGAGTGCTTAGATGTAGGAAGAGGAAGCCTATGTTGCGGGGGTGAGATATTAGCGTATGGAATAGAGCAATGATTTTCAAACTAGCTGTCGCGCACCAAAGTGGTGGTTGAAAAATAAAAAATAGTGCGCAGAAAATTCAAGAGAATATCTTTTATTCTATTCCGTTCTTTACTATATTATATCATAAAACAGTAACTACCAAGCTGCGCCTATTTTTTGTAAGAAGTAAGATCATTTTAAATTGCAAATAAAAAGTATGTTACATTTTGGCACAAATTACCAAAGTGAAACAAAATCCTATACAATAGCATCAATAAAATCAAAGTTGCTGTATCGACGACCCGGCCTAGGGTGGGACAACTCGTCTCAAATATGCAGACTTACCCTTCTCACTGAGAAAATGCTATTGTTGCAACTTTTATACAACTCCGAGTATAGTTAATTTCTTAATGCGTTCAATTATTTGTGTACGGTGCGCGAAATATATATTTTTTATTTTAATAGTGGCGCCAGGCAGGCCCTTCGAGAGACTCAGAGAGGTCCGGGCCACTTCCAGATTTTGAGGCCCCTCACCGTAATGAAAATGAAAAAAATTCCCATAAGGAAGCGTTTAAGCATTAGGTAACCCGCTTTGGTGATCGCCGAATGGTTACAGTGGGTTACATTGGGGGTAGGGGGTTCAAGCTTGCACTATGTAGCACTCTTTCATAAAATCTTCTGACCTCTTAAAGAAAAGATATAATCCGAAAACTGTGTTGCTTACAGTGATTTCTACCCAGCCAATAATGCAGATCACATTGAAATGGCCTTCTAGAGAAATTGTTTTAAAAAATGAGTGCAAAATGAAAATTTCTGTGCGTTACGTAAGAGGAGAGAGGGGGATCTAATTGAGGGTTACGCAGGATTATATCGGTTATAAAAAATTGGGGAAATTGGGTTACATAATACTTGAACGTCCTGCAAAAACAAAGTAAGAAAATCGTATTTTATATCTCTTTTTGGCATGTCCTATTCAACATTCATTATTGATATTTCGATGGATAAAAAGATAAATAAATAAATGTATAAGCTTATAAATTATTTGAATAATTTTATATTTACAAAATGCTTTTCTAGCTTTTGTTTCTGCAAATTTATTAATTATAGGTTAAAAATCTAATTATAAGTTAGGTGCGATGTCACTTCAGCTTTTCGGAAAAGAAGAGGAATATAGGCTAAAATCGACATTTGGTGAGGCCCTCTTTTCCACTAGGCTCCCAGATTGTGCCTCGTACGCCTGTGCATAAATCCGAATCTGAACAACTGCCAAAATTTGAGGCCCCCTTGAGGTTGAGGCCCAGGCCAAATGGCCCCTCCTGGTCTCCCCTCTCATAGGGTCTGGCGCCAGGTTTGGGGACCACTAGAATAGAGAATTAACGAGAGATAAAATGGAGCAGTGGGAGGGTTGAAGCGACGAGAAAATCCCGGAAAGAGATAGGAGCAGGAAGCGGGTTGGGTAATGAGGGAAAAGCGTGATAAAGGGGGGTGGTATTGTGAAGAGGTGTTTCTAGGAAGATAACGATAGCGTTAAATTGAGAATTTGGAATAGATGTTGATAGGATTGGAACATAATAGTTAGATTGAGTATGCAATATGGGTATGTAAATAGAATTTTTTGTTTGGAGAGAATGTAGGTGAACAGAAGAGAAGAATAGGTAGCAAACGGGTTGCGTGTGTGAAATTAAGAACATGTGGAGGCAATGCACACTAGAAACGCAGCATAAATTAGGTTCTTTTCTTTCGGAAATTTTGGAATTCGAAATTGTACTTTTTTATTTTTAGTAAGGTGGCATTCCTAATGAAGAAATTTAAAAAATTCGGAGAGGTTATAACAAATTCGAGAAATGACGGTCTATTAGGGCTGCCACCTTACTGGGGAAAATATCGAAATGTAAACTCGTGTATCTCTCGAGGAACGTAACCACAAAAGAGGGGGTAGAATAAAGTAGGAAAAAAATTTGAAACTAGAGAAATAAAGGCCTTTATTCGAGGAAAGCCGAAACCAGTGCCTCTCATCTCTCGCGTATTCCATCGCCAAATCCATACGTCCGAGCCCATTGAATGAACGTATTTCAGGAAAAGAGTACGAAGGAATGAGCGATAAAATGAGTGAGAAACAAACAGGTTCGGGAACAATGAAGGGAAAGATAAGAAATATGACGAAATTAATACAGAACCCGCGTAACATACGCTGAGATTAATACGGATGAAAGATGTTCGCCGCGACTCGGATTCACGTATATAGGAAAGATATTTCATATGAAGGGAAAAGTGTCTTCGGCGTTTTGTTTTTCATTGGTGTGCACGGAACCTAGAGACCGTAAACTCCCGACGGAATAAAGAGGAAGGAGAGAGAGAGAGAGGAGGGGTGAGAGGAGGAGGAAAAAAGAGCCCATCAAGAAGGCAGTATGCGTGAAAGGTGGAGGTCGGGAGGCCAAAAAGTGTGAAACGGAACGAGGGAAACAAATGGTTTTAAGAAAAGAGGGCGTCGGAAGGAGAGTTTTAGGTGGGAAGAGAGGAGAAGGAGAATAAGAAAGGAATCGGTATGAAGGAAAAAGTATCCCAAAGGTAAATATGGCCCGGGGGCGTTTATGGCTCTGCGGAGAGCAAAGGGAAAGGAAGGAGAGAGAGGTGAGGCAGAGAGGAGCAGAGAGAGATAGGAGGGAGTGTGAAAATTTCTCTCGGGTCATCTCCGCGAGCGTTATTAAGGCACCACGAATCGGAAATATGAGTGCCTCGGAGTGGGAGTCAGGTATGAGACTGCCTCCATTTAGCCCAGTCATGAAAGAGAAGTAGAGAGAGAGAGAGAGCCGTGGGAGTTGAGGATAGAGAGAAGAAAAGGGTTCGCGCTAAAAAGGGCCAAAGGCATGGAAAACGTTACCTTCATTCTGCCTATTCCTCTTTTCCCTCTCCTCCCTTCATTCCTATCTATCCACCCGGGGCTAGTTCGCAACGCGGTCCTTCGGGAAAAGAGGGAGGGGTGGGAAAAGGATGAAATTAATGGGAGGCGAGGGAAATGACGAGAGAGGCCCCGAAGGGGAGGGTGGAGGGGAGGGGTGATAAAATTGAGGAGGGAAAAAGGGGTCCGGTTAATGTTTTTATGGTGATTGTCCTCAAAATGGCTTGATTGTTGGGAAGGAACGGTGTTGATGTTACGGGATACCCCGAGAGAGAGGTGAGGAGTGTTATATAAAAAAACGTGCGAGTGTGAGAGGGAAAGAAGGAAGGAAGATGAGAGATGGAGCGGAAAGGTAATTGCCGATATTTTGGGAGAGAAGATGACTGCGCGTTTATTTTTTTCCCAAATCCCGGTTTCAATTAAATCCGAATACCAGAGTGCACGTAGCATGCGCGTTGTTTTTTGAACGAATAAATAACATACATTTCGTAAAATACATTTTAATCGAATTCCGTTAAATATAATATTTTTATTAAAAGTAGGTGAGAGTAACCGAGAAATAAATGTATCGGTGGGTTAAAAAAAACAAACCATGTTTCTCCTCTTCCTTCAACGCTCTCCCGAGAGAACCCGGAATATTCGTAGGAATCGAGAAAGATGGTCGTGGGTCCCTTTCGGCACAATCTGTGGGCGCATCTTATCGAAGTAAATCCTCATTTAAATACTATTTTTCTTTATTAAAGGTTTATGGCCGCCTCTTTATCTTTTGAATTGGCCCCCTTTAATAGATTGACTCCGTTTGTCGGTCCGGACCTCATTTATGCTCGATTATTTTACGGTCAATTAAGAGGTAAGCCATTTTCCGCGTCGATCAGCTTGAATAGATTAAAAGAGACGATGACACTTCCTAACAAGAGGTAAAGGAAAGGAGGACTTCGAAGCGACGAGGCCGCCCACCGAGGGAAATAAAGGAAATTGGACAACGTTTTAGTTGGTCCTCCTCCAACCTTATAACGCGTGCCGGTGAAAAGGTAGCGGGTGTCGAGGAGAAGATTGTAGCTCGCCATTAGCTACTCCCGAGATGGCGGAGGACTCCCATTAACGTAACGGATACGCCAAAAAAGATTGAAAAATTAACATCCTGTATCATCTAAATGACCGACCAAATTTAACCCTCGAAAACCTGAAACCCGACTTGGTTGCGTTGTTGCGAGAAGAAGAAGTTAATGGACTACCAATGGGACCAAATGCTTCACTCTGACGCTAGTATATATCTGCACCCATTAAAGTCTGCCACATTTTTAAATTCAATGCTTATTCTCTTGTAGAATATTTTAGTGTTTCTTATTTATATGCCGATTTGTTAGACTTCATTAATATTCTTAACACCAGAATCGTCGTATTTTTTCGAATATTTTTTTTACATTTTCTTATAAAAAAGTGTGATGAAAATCAGGAGCGGATCCTCCATGTGAAAAGTGTGCTGTGAGCCCCGGCCCACGAGTACAAGGGGCCGACAGGTGCTAATTTTTTTACACTTTCGTCACTACATGGTGCGTATGCGCAAAGAACGCCTTGCACCATTATTTGTGTCGTTGTTATTATATATATATATATATATATATATATATATATATATATATATATATATATTGAAATGTAGACTTGGAGGAGAATGCTGAAAATAAAATGGACAGATAGGATGAAAAACGATGAAGTGCTACGAAGAGTAGGAGAGAAGCGAATGATTATACAGACTATTAGAAAGAGGAAGGCAAACTGGGTTGGACATTAGCTGAGGAGAGAGAGTATGATCAAAGACGTATTAGAAGGAAAACTAGATGGAAAATGGGAAGAGGTAGGAAAAGGTTTCAGCTGATAGACGATTTGAAAGGGAAAGAGAGTTATCAAGGTATAAAGAGGACAGCGGAAAATAGGAGTATATGGAGAACCAGGTTTAACCACGAATAATCACGGACCTATCTACGGACAGATTGTCATATAGTAAAACCTTCAATAGGTAAAATAAAAACGGGAATTTCTCCCTACTGGTTAGAAGAAGGAGAGGGAATAATTCAATTCGTTTCATTTCGTCCTCAATAATTCGTTACAGAGTACCAGTTTTATTTTAATTTTTGACAATCCTCGCTCAGATCCATAAAATTCCGGCACTCCGTGCATAATCCCTCCCTGCTTGAAAGTGTCCATTTGCCGCAAAATCGTTTCCACTGCGCGTATCGACGAATTTATGGATCGCCAGGTAGCGGTACTGCCCACTTGAGGAAATACCGCGCGATCGCCAGACCCTCAATTTCACTCAAGTGCAGAAGTGGTCCGCTCTCTCCCGTCTTTAACCCCCTCCTCCGTTTGGCCACCATCTCTCTCCCCCTCCTCCTGAAACACTCCTCATCTTCCCACCAATCGCCTTACCTGTCATTAACCCCTTGACCTGCTCCCTTCAACCCGAACGCATAAGAATCCAAACTCCTAACCACATCCGCGTCTCTGGCTGCGGTCCAGAACGCGGGGGGGGGGGGGGGAGAGGTAGAAAAAGATAAAGCGAGAGAGAGAGAAAAAGACAGTTAGATGGGCGGACAATCACCTCCGACCATCATATAAGTTCCGACTAGATCGAGGCAAACAGGCACGCCGTGCCGATGCGTGCGTCTGCGAGTAGCACGAGAATTACAAAAGCGGCGTGGCACGTGAAATTTCCCGAGGTGCCGACACAATTACAAATCTGCCTCTTTCTTTCTCTCACTCTCTCGTTCGGATCCACCCTCCCTGCGAGAGTCGGGGGCGACGTATCGCCTTTCCTATTCTCGTTATTTTCTTCCGTTTTCTTTCGCCCTGATCGGAAAGCGACGTCTTTCATCTGCCACAGTCTTGCCCCGTGCCTAATTCGCGCCGAAGTGTAACGCAATCCACATTCACGATCCGGAAATCGAACCATTTCGTGTCTGGCTGTATGCCAGGCATCTCCCCCTCTCTCTTCTTTTCTTCCACCTCCGCGAGTTGCTCCTCCCCTTCTCCCTTTTTCTCCCCCATCTCCCCTCCCTTCATCCCACTTTCCTCCCCCGCTCGAAAGCCAACGCCTCCTCTTCACCCGTACGCGATGCGTCCGGACAGTTGCGAGTGTTGGGAGGTGTTCGGAAGGGTGTTGCAGGAGTGAGAGGAGGTTTTTGATGAGGAAGAGTTGGAATCTTAAAGGTGGTAAAGATGGTCCACATGCGAGGGCGGAGAGAGTTCAGCCAAGGTCGTTATCCCTTATGGTCATTGTGGAGGTCCATCTCTTTCTCTCACTCTCTCTCTCTCTTTGGGATCATTTACGAGAGTTGTGAGTGTTTGGGGATATCCGGAGGAGTTAAAAAGGATCGATTCGGAAGGAGGTGGGAAGAGAGAGAGAGAGGAGTGATGGGAAGAAGAATAGACGCTTATGGCTCGGCGGGAGTCGGGACATGTGGGACGGAATTGAAAAGAATGAGATTGCCGTAATTTAAGAGGATGTGTGAGCGTTTGTGTGAGTCTTTTGGGCGTTTTCTCTTCGCCACGAGTTCGTGGGCAATTCTCCCTCTCCCAATCGCGCACTCCGGATGAAAGAGTGGGTTTGTAAGTTAAGGAAGAATAATAAAAAATCCGGACTTCTTGAATACAAAAATATATATGTATGTATACACACGCACATACATATATAGTATATATATATATTTATTTATTTATTTCCCGAACAATCGCTAATTTTCTCTCGCGACAAAAACTCCGCTCCGTAGTAATGTATACGTATATGTATTTTATCGTATACGTATATATATATTATCCGGCTCGCTTTCTCCCTTAATCGTGGGCGATTTTCATTCGGTAAACATGAAGAGGGTCCGATTTATTTCCCCGAGGAAATGCCAGATGAATTTAAGATACGATCTACTTGTCAAAATAATAAACGTGCGCATGCGCACACACAAATACACACGCGATAGGAGGAGATCCTTTAGGAACGTCGCCAGAAAGGTTTTTGGAAGGAACCAATTGCGCTCATTGTTTGAGTTTTTAAGATTGCTCGCGAGTCGTTTTTTTTCGAGCGGTTTCCAACGGCAGTAATAGCAGATTTCCGTTATCTGTTATTCCGCGCGCATAAAAGAAAACCAGCGTGCGGGTGATATTTTTTCGGTTAATCGTTTAAATCCCTCTCCCCTTCCCCCCTCTCGCAACGCGCGTCTTTTTCTATTTCTTTTTTCTCGGCACGGTTTGATTTACTGACGTAGATCGCCATAAAGTTAAAGAATGAAAGCCGGGTAAATTGCTTGGAATTTGTGGTCGTTGTTGGACGAGCGTTGACTCGAGAATAGATGGATAGCTAAGCGTGTTGGTGGCCCAAGATGTTTATTCTTTACCCTAGAGTGGGCGAAAAATGTGAACAACGGCAGAGAAAGAAGCGGCTTTACGTGGAGAGTCAGATTGATGAATTTTTAGCGTCTCTCTTTTGTATTACTCGTGCTTAGGAAGTTAACGTTTGTAACTTCCGTGGTACGCATACATTTTATTATGCGAAATCCTTTTCGTGCAATGTACCGAATTGCCGCTTGACGTATCGCAAAGGGATTGGACGCTAACCTCGCTGGTCTTCTCAGCGTGAACGCAACGCGTTTTTATTTCGCGTCCGAGTCATTTCTCAGAGATTTTCTTGATTTTTTATTTTCTCCGCGAGAGAGAGAAAGCACATGCGCGATTTATCGCTTTATTTATCGAATTTCGGATCGTATGTTATGATTACACGATCATAACCGGATTCTAAGGAATGGAAAGGGATTCGCAAATTTTTCGCACGAAGACACACGCTGGTATGAATGTTGATCCTCGAGAAAGGAAGGGGAACCACTCCTTATATAAATTCTGCGGGATTCTTCTTTTCGAAAGGGTACGTATGTCACTGCCGTAAACGGCCTTAAAAGCGGCCATCCGAAAGGGCAGGGGAGAGAAAGAGAATCCCTTTCTTGGGAGATGGATACGCCGCAAGCAGACTTTGAGTCGTAAAATCCGGGGAAATAAACGGAGAACTCCAACAAGCGAGGCCGCCGTGCTACGCTCTCAACGATTTACAAAATGGAGGAGGTTGAAGGAGGAATAGTTTAGGGAGAGAGAAAGATGAGCAAATTGTACGAAACGAGGAATTTAAATGCGAGGTAACGCGGAGAGCTGAAGCGGAAAAATGGATTAGAGAGAGAGAGGACTCTGTACAGTTGGCACTTGAAACATCGGCCGGTGATAATCCGCACAGAGAGGGAAAGGGAAGCGTTTGGAGGGAGAATACGGAGAATGAAAGGGTGAATTGGAGGTTTGCGGGGGTTGGGGTTGAGAGGGAGAGGCGGGAGGAAGGTAGGAAAGAGTAGGGGTAGTAGGAGGACGGGGTCGGCGGCGAAAGGACGGCGAAAGGAGGCAAGCGCTCTCCCGATTTTCAGTCCTCAGGGGAGGTCGATCGCCTTCTTGCGCTCGCGCGTCGCGGGAAAATGGTCTTGGAGGCAATTTTGCGTTCCTGTGCTGTAAAAATCCGCGATGGAAAAAATCGCGAAATTGGAAGAACGTGTCACGTCTAAATTGGGGTCGTAAAACATGGAGGATTTTTTTAAAGACCGTCGTCCATTCTCTGTGCGGCGGTGGCTTATTGTATTCGTGATCGAATCCGACGTGAGAATGTACAAGCCATGTGAGAGATGTTTATTTTCTGCCGTCAATTTTGCTGATGGAGGAAATTATGTTGTGATGAAATTTTCAAAATTATTACTGAACATAATATGTCGCGATTATTTTTATTATATAAAAATGTCGATTATAAATAAAAGCTGACTGCGACAAGTAGCATAGGCATTGTGCTGCTTTGCACAATTTTCTCGTAGCTATAAATAAAACAAAAAAGGTAGGTACTTGTAATAAGTTCCATAGCAAAAACACAAATAATTAATGTTAGCTTTGGTCTGTCGAAAGTTGACCAATAAATGACTACGTTATTTAACAGGAGTATATAGCATGATAACAAAAATAAAATACTCTAGGAACCAATGAAACATTATATAATCATTGATAATATTTAATCACCTAAAAATGGACAACAGTAATTTAGGTGAAAAATATAGAACCCGTAATTCCAATAAATTTTATTTATTTTTCCTAATTATTTCTCGCAAATATTACCTCCTGTAAAAGAAGCTTCCATTCGCTTTCCTTATAATAAGTAATGGTGTGAAAAAATTGGGATGGGAACGCGAATTCTTCCGCGCTGCCATACTCGTAATTCTCGCCATAAAACTCTCTCTCAATTATCCGTCGCAGCATTCTTGAGAAATCCGAAAACTCATTAAGTAAGCAACCGCAAAACGGTGCGGAAGTTGAGCAAAGACTAGGGCTGTAAATAAACCTCGGGAGTCGCACCGAGGTGGTTATGGAGGTTCGCAAACTCAGGATAGGAATAAAAACCCGTGTTGGGAGACGCGAGAGACGTGAAAAAGTGAAGCAAACAATATGGTGTGTAAGAAGTATGGACGTGCGATGAAGGCCAAGGGGATATAGACTGCTAATAAAGGCAAGGATAGAAGGATATGGGAGTTGAGCTTCGGGTAAGAGAGATGGGAAGTTAGAGAAGGAGAGAGAGGTGAGCCTCCTAAAGGGGGAGGTACTTGTGAGTCGTGAGCCAATTTACGTTCACTCGTGTGACCGCGGCCGACCCAAGGGGTTGTCGTGACGCCACTCGGGTCCCGGAGCGAAAGAAACTTTAAGGACAAGAGGAGAGGGGAGGAGGTTGAAAAAGAAGGTGGCGAGAGAGAGAAAGAGGGATTTGGAGAGAGGACGAAGCAGATGAGTAGGCAGAGAAAGAAAATTCTATAAGGTGAGGAAGGGGTGATCGATCGAGTCGTTTCTCCGGACAGAGAGCAGGCGGCTACCATTTCATTTCCATTGAATGTTCGAGAGGGAGGGAGAGAGAGGGGGGGAGAGAGAAGGAAACTGATAAATGCACTTTGCCTGGATCGTGGATGCGAAGGGCTCGGTGACTTGTGTTTATACTCGGAAGGAAATTGATCGATGTAGCAGTCAAAAAAACTATACATACTCATCGTGAATGCAAAATTGGAACGATTTCTCAAATTACTTGTTTTTAATCATTGTGAACCAGAAATGAGCGGATACAAGTTGACTCGACGTCTTTATTCCGTGGATTTATTTAGTTCACGAGTTCACGCTTGTCAAAACGCTGTATTAAAATCAATGAGAAAAATTCGAAAAGTACCAGCCATTCGGTCAACAAACAAGTTGATAAGTAAAAATTAAAATAAACACTTCCCGTTTCATTAATAATACACTGAATAAATATAATCGCTTATAAGACCTTATTTTCGTTATATAGAGATAGGCCTTTAAAAAGTTATTTATGAAAAGATTATTGAATGAACAATAATTTTATCGTTTCCAGTAAAAAACTGAAAAACAATCATGACTATCATATGAAAATTTTAATTATTTTTTGCTGGAGAACGTAAAAAATGGACCTTTAGGTAAATTAGAAAGCATTCTAAATCCAGAATAGAATTTTTTCTATATTTGAATCCTCCAATAAGCTTTCGCAATTCTTCAAACGGACCGGAACGCTGGATGCGAGTCGTGATGCCTGTATAGAAAATTACGTGATGACAGGGTGAGGAGAGAATATTAAAGGTGATTGGCGAAATAGAAAATTATCGGCCTCTGAAATATAGGGCGACGCCCATACATTAAATCCGTCGACCTTTATAAAACCGAGTCCCTCTCTACCACGAGGAAAAACAGGCGCATTGTCCCAGCGCTGATTCGATTGCGGAGCTAATATGCGTTCCTGTTGTCGCGAGCGTAAAAGGCAACAAACGCTTAGCTTTTAACGAAGTTTAAACTTGAATTAATGCGCTATGAACGAATCGTGAAATTTAAATTTTCACGATTAAGCGCGGTATATAAATAGTATACATTTAAACTCTTTACCCGTTAAACGGTAGAGTAAATTACACACGAACTGCAACTTCAAAGTACATACATAGCTGTATTCGGTAGCAATTCGCCGATCTCGTGATTTAATTACAAGGTTTCGCTGGATCGACGATAGGAGAGTTTTCCCTTTGGTAAAGGCCACTTTGAGTCGAAACGTGCATCAGGTTTATTCCAACATTTTATGGCTACAGGAACTATCCATATATAATTAATTTTGTCCAAGTTATGATGCGAGATGGTAAATTTATTTCTAAATTGCTAATCCCGTATTAAATCAGGGTTCGCTTAAAAACATAAATATAACATTTTTCATTAAAAGGATGTGCAAAATAAAGCCTGCAACAATAATTATAAGTTACAACAAAAACAAAACTTCCATTTTTCAGTAGTTAGAGAAAATAATAGAAGACAAATATTTATGTGCTAAAATATGGACGTAACGCTGAGAGAACTCGTTATCAAAGTAAAAGTTTCTAACTATGAACAGTGAAACCGTAATGGATAAATCATCAAAATATTTGGCGCAAGGACTCAATAAAGTATGTATGTATGTATGTATGTATGTATGTATGTATATATATATATATATATATATATATATATATATATATATATATATATATATATATATATATATATAAAGCGAAAAAGGCACAAATAGGGAAAATAAAACTAATGAGAATTTCTCAAAGAGGCTCTGAGGGAAACGAAGCGATGCGGAAAGAGAAATAAAAGGGGAGTTTGGACATCCTTCTTCTCCCTTCTTATTTTCATCCCTTGGGGATATAAGGAAAGAAGAAGTTTGGGAAATGGGAGAGAATAAGGTAATGAGAGAGTAAGAGGGAGAAAGAAGAAGAGAAGTGAAGAGGATCGCGGAGGCGGGCCTCTTAAGGGGTTGTGGTGGGAAGAACGGGGAGGGGAAAGATATGGGGAATGGGTGGAATGTTGTTTATAGGCAGCGCCGGAGGGAGTAAAGGAGGAGGTAAGGTCGAGGAGGGATAGGGAGGGAAGGCAAGGAAGGGAGGGAATGGTACCTCGGAGGCATGGCTGGAGGATGGGGAAAAGGAAAAAAGGGGGGAGGAGGCGATGGGGAGGGCTTGAATGTGGGTGTCGGAGCAGAAGAAGAAACTGGCGATGAGGTTGGTTGCCAGGAGACTTATTCTATCCTCCAGCTCTCTCTCTCTCTCTCTCTTTGTGGAGCGTGGTTTGAGGAGGCGGGGTAGATCTCCGTTCTGTAGTTAGAGGTGAAGGATAGAATGAAGAGGTCGAAGATGACGCGCTGAGAACCGGAGAAGACGTGGACTATAACAATTCGTATTCTGTATCTCGGTACAATACGGATTGGGTTCAAAATACGTTTTATTTAATATAAAACCGTGTTTTTTCAAGCTAAAAGATAATTAATTTGGAGACCATAGCTATCCGCTCTCACTCTAATTGCGAATTTAAGGGGGTTATACGGTGGAGGGAATATTTTTATTTTTCATAAGGAGCGTCAAGACCTTTTCGAAGGATCGTGCGCTGCGTCTTCCCGGACTCCTCGGAGAATTTATTACACTCAAGGGCGGAATAAAAATGTTTCATACGGTCCACTCGTCCGGATGGCGGAGCGAGCTCGGATTTCGCAAAGTGAGTTACGGCACTCTCGCTGATTGAGACGCTACCTGCAAAACTTCGCGAAGCGAAAAAATGGCGTGCTAGCAAATTGATTGTGCGGCTACCACCGTGGTCGAAGGGGATGGGAGGGGGGACGTTGGGTAACAAAGGAAAAGCGCGGAGGGATGCGCCCATTATGGTGGCCGTGTGTAATGGGAAACTTAAGAAGGTAACAGGAGGTGACTGCGTGGGTGTAGGATGAGGGGAAAGAGGGAGAGGGAAAGAGGAAGAAGGGAGAGAGGGAGAAGGGAGAAAGAGAGAGGGTTGGTTGTTGTAGGTTGAAAGGTAAGGAAGCAGAGGTGGGGAAAAATGGCAAGTTGTGTCATAATCCGAAAGGTCAATCCATCACTTTTAGCCTTTGCCCCTAGTTTTGTTAAGGCAAAAAACGTCATTTCGGATACAGAAGCTAGATAAGACGATATATTTAAACAGGTTTATTATATATTTACTGGTTTCGTTTGACATTTGAAAGGAGAATACGGTTCGTGCTCGAGCTTTTTTAAGTTTTTCATTTCCCAAAGCGCTGTTCGTAAGCAAAAAACGGCGCGACTCGTTTGAAGTTTCCGTCCAGATGATTGGTGACTTCGACGGTCGTGGAAGGATTGGATGTCTAGGAAGGGAAAAGAACGGAGCATCAACTTTTACCAAATATGCTGGAGGCGCAGCATGAGTACGTGGCCTGATCCATCACGCAAAAGAATGACGGAAATTCATTTCGATTGATGGGCTTTCTTAATCACAGGAAAGCCGAGATTAAGATGAACAATGAAGAAATAAGGCAGGCTTTAAATTTTCCGCTAATATATCTATCTCTCACTCTAATATAAAAAATTTGAAATTATTATTGTGCGTCCTTGCCTATTTGTGAAGCATTTCTCCGTGAAGCTTTTCAATACTATTATGCATATAACAATTGAAAAACGCCGCTACAAAGTTGATTGGATCGAAATACAATGATAAATTAGGCACAAAATGTTATAAAGAATTCTTTTCTATCATCAAGATCAGGAGAGCACACCATGTAGTTTTTTCCTTCCGTAATGTTATAGTTATATTTTCTGAGTAAAAAAACGCGTAATAATAAAGGAAATTTATTACTATTACTGCTTTCTTTCTTATTTTATCCAACTGATGTACCATACCCCCATAAGACTGACACATCTACGAGTTACGGGTTTTGACTTTGATTTCTAGATATCGAAAAAATTTCATGTAGTTTTCCGATATCCTATGTACAATAAAAATGATTTAAATGAAATGTAAGCTATTCTAAAAATTAATTTTGTGCTTTTAAAATTTCATCACTTCACGCCCAGGTATAGAATACAGGGTCTCGAAATTGGTTTTTTATTTTCCTTTTTATTTCGGTGGAAGCCTGTTTAGTTACTCAGGGTCGATTTCGCCCTTGTAAGAATTTCAGTTAAGTACCTCTGTTTTAGGCAGACGTCAGACAAATATCACTTGTTGCATAAATATTTTATTTTATAGCTAAATATGTCAACTTCATATTACTATATTTCTATCAATAACGATTGTAACATAATTTTTATTAGATTTATAACCCTCATTATTTTTTGACATTATTTTTTGGCATATCGATGTCTTTTGCCGAGTATTACCTCCAGTCGCCATTGATTTCTATGCAATTCGCTTATTTCTATTGCTATATGAAATACACGCACCAAATAGGCGAGATAACAAGATCCCAGGACTGATTCATGCATGACGTGCTCAGTCAGCGTCGATCCACCCAATGGCATTAATGCTTTTCGTTTCCAGCATAATAAGGTTACCAAGTAAGAACTTGTTGGGCAGACACGAGCTGCTCGGAAACCTTGTCCACTTTATAGTCTGTTAAAGTTTGAAAATGAAGCCTTTTTGTAAATCTCTTAAGATTTAATCGCTGTTTAATTACGACGAGTCTTTGGAAGAAGTGCGTAAAGAGGAAGCCGCTCCGCCATAAGAGGAGAGAACGGAGAGGAATATGTAAAGGAGTGCGATCGCCAAAAGTTTATTGCTCTCTCACAAGGCGATCGCTCGCGGAAAAGGTTATATGGGAGATGTGGGGCGGTGATAATTCTATCGACGGGAAGTAAGAAAAGGAATTCGAACGAGGCATTTTCTAGAGTTTTCCGACTGCGAACTCAAAATGCCTCTCGATTCCAGTCAAGTTGCCACATTATTTTCATTCTCCCCCCTAGGCGGCGTCGCTAAGCTGTTAGGTTTTTCGAGTAACTCACGTCAGAAATCTATGCGGACACTTTGTCCTCACGGACGGTGAATGTATACCATTTTTGGAATTCCCTTCCACTAAACATAAAGTTGCAATAATAAAATTTGTTCGCGAGATAAAATCAAACTCCCGATTAGCCGAAATTTATAATGTATAACTTGAAAGGCTTTTGTGCTGCATTAAGTAGGCACATGCGCACTGTATACACTTGTCCTATACGTAAATATGTTTTAATACTTAGTAATATTTTATTTAACTGTCAAGACCTCCCTTATCTATAATGATATTTACTAAATTTTTTCATATCTGTGCACTATGGCTAAAATGACCAATCGTGCTGATTTATTCAATGCTGTGCTGATTTTGAATTGAATGTACTGATCTGCCTTCTTTACTGATTTACAATTATTGTATTTCCTTTTTGATACATTTCCTTAATACGGTAACCTTTTCACTTAATGGTATTTTGACATCCTTGATATCTGTCTCAATCATTTTAAACGCTATTTCGTACCTGTCGAAGTAATTTAAAACAGTTAGTGATTTACTGAGATATTCGTAAAACTAATACAAATATTTAGATAGATTGCAAATTTGGCAATCGAACTTTTAGCGAAAGATTTCTGTACTGGTTTCCTGATTTATGCAGTTGGTATTTCCGAATTTGCTGCTTTTTATTGTAAAAAATCCATTTGTAGAGATTTGGGTTCGGAAAAAATGGTCACTGGAACTATGGTGCGTGTAAATGTCACGCTCGGTTCAGAGACAACGGATAAATCGGGAGTTTACTGCATGTCGAATTCTTTTACTAATCATAAATCTCCAATAAATATTTCATCGCTGTCGAATTAATTGATAACCGTGTAACTAGGATCAGCATTGCTGCTACGAATATATTCTAGGCTTCCGATGGGGGGAACAAATTACGGCCGTTTTTATTGATGGAAGGGAGAATTTTGTCGTGGAAACCGACACGATCGCAGCCTTGGCGCGTTGGCAACAACTTTATTTCCACCTGCCCCTCTCGCCTTGAGGACCCATAAGCAACTTTCATCTTATAAACATAACATCAACATTTTTCGATCGACTGAAAAGGAACGGCTGATCTCCGTCACCGAGGCACGTCTAGCACGGGTCATCCATTGAGAACCGGATCGGGAAGGAAATATTCATTGCGATATTGTCATTGCGCCTCAAAGAAGAGTGGGCGAGATCTTTCCCTGTTCCTGCCGTACCCATTTCAATTTCCATCAGCCGAAGGACCAATGTCACCCGTCTCGATCGTTGGCATCCGTAAAAAACGCCTTTAGTCCAGGAGGACGTCTGGAGAAGGTCCGATCCCAATGCCAAGGAAGATACTCACTGAAGAAGCCACGGCGCAAAAGCTGCCAAGTGACCATTAAGGTCTTTATGCATGTTTGTTGCGTAAATTAACGCCCTCCGATGGACTGGTTTGTCTCACCGCCAGCAAATTATTCGGTAAATGCGTATTTACGACCGGCGCGTAACAGTGAACTAGTTTTCTTTCTTTTTTATTTTCATTTACGTTCGAGCAAAAAGCTCTGGCTCTTTGCCACTTTTGGCCTCAATGTTATCCGAACGACATCACCGCATCGGTTCGAAAATTGAACCTCTGAGCCGAGGTTTTGTAAATTTCTGCATCGTCGTCACGGAGAAATTTTATCGTCGGTTTTTCTTGCAGCGGGTAAGGTAATTATTTAGTTAGATATATGTCCACGTTTGCACTTACTTTCTCTAAACATGTGCAAGAAATTCTATGAAAACATTTTGGAATTCATTCACTAGTCATAGCTAGCCTTATGGCCGAATGAAAATTCTAGAATAAGCACTTAAAAATAAAAAAATTGAAAAGTAATTATCTTGGATACCTCGGATGTTTCATAACCTTCTTTTTGGCTGTTGGAGAGAGCTGAGATAGTACTTTTTCATTTTTAAAATATTTAAGGGCTTATTTTTCAATTTTGGAATTAACCCTTTCAGTCACGAATTCTTTTCGGGGAATGCTTTCTATTATATTGCTAAATATTTCTGAATATTTCAGTTATTCCTTTATAAAATATTTAGGCTATAGGCCACACACCACGTTCATAAACCACTATTATTTCTACAATATGCGGAAACAGTTGTCAAAATAACAATTTTATGGACCTTCAATTAGACTGTCCATAAAAATGGACATGATGTCTGAAAGGGTTAATTCACGATAATTTTCACGATATTTGTATTCAAATACATAATAATCACCCAATTATATCTTATCTTTAACCCTTCGTTACTGTGCTGGGGTTTCTCAAACCCCAGCCTAGGCATTTTAGTATATTGTCATGAGATGGCGCGAGTGCAAGATTTGAGCTCCAGTGTACCTTTACATAATCACCACTAGAATGCATCCCCATAGGAATTATTAGAATCCATTTTGCTGTTGAACAGAGCAGATGCTATTTGTTTGTTTGGAGCACGTTGTTCCTTATTGTGAGGATTGTGTCAGGGGAGAAAAAGACCACGAGTGAAGTCATTGTATGTGAAACAATAAAACAAATTGTTTATTGTTTATTTTTTATTGTACCGACTTACCATTTTAATAATTTAGCTTTTATTTGGTTTTTCATTGCACTATTTGTGTTTGAGAGAGTAGGGTTTCACGAATGCAATTATAGGATCAAGTTTCAATCCCAAATATCAAGTTTTAGTGATTCACATGTATTCGTTATTAACAATTATTCATAAATTGTTCAATTTAAATCGGCCCAATATGTTTTTTGTATTTCTTTATCCAAAACTTTCCTCGGGGTGTGTCATACCCCACCACAGTAATGGTGTGTTTCTTTCACCACGGTAACGAAGGGTTAAGAACCTATTTAGAAATCATCTTTTTCTGCTGCAGTATCACTTAGTCGTCGAATAGTTAGTGTGGTACTGAAGCACAACTGGAGCAAAAGAAAAGACAAATAACGTACATTTCCCTTCTCATTGTAACACCACGCTATACCAGCTGACGAGAAAGAGAGTACGTGGAGCGTTAGAGAGACAACTCCTCAATTTACCAGTTTAGCTCGCCTGCATCTCGCGAATCGAACCTAGCGCCCGGCGCGGCCGATCTGCCCTACGGAACAGTCGGATATCGATCGATGCACGCGTCGGTGTTCCATTCCAGCGAACTTCGTCGGGCAAAAGGGCATAAAACGTTACGCGGACAACCTGTTGCGGGCGTTACCCGGGGAGATGCGCTCGTCGGGAAAAATCCCTCTCGTTCAAAATGTTGTTTTATTTACCTGCGGACTAGATAGGGCGTAAAGAGAGACGCGTTATTGGAGAACGCGCGTAGCGAGAGAGACACGCCGTTAACGATCTTCTTCCATTCTTCCCGCGCTGAGAGAGAGAGAGAGTGGTAGAGTCGAGGTGGTGGTAAAAAAGGAAGATTTTTCCCTCAAGTGGCCCAATGGATTAGTTGGACAGCGAGAGTCGGAAGATCGCGAAAATCGTATTTTACTCGAACTGGCGCGCCTCTTTCGCCTTTAATATTTTAAAGTTTTTTTTTCATCGGGCGAGTCCGTTCGGGTCACGGATCCACTTGACTAACCCTGTCGAAATCCTATCTAAAACCTCACCTCCCTCGTTCTCTCTCTCTCTTTCCCCTATCTCTTCCCCCAAACCAATGGAGTTTAATGGCCCGAAACGAAACGGGACTAACCAACCACCCCTTCTCTCTTCCTCTCCTCCTCCTCTACCCCAACTCTCTCTCAATCCACTTCAACCCCTGTATCCCAGAAACAACCTTTCCTCCCACACCCGTTTTAATATTCCCTAAAGGAAGATTTCTTCCTCTTCTCTCTCTCTCTCTCTTTCTCCCTGTACCTCTCCTCCGCTATCTTCTGTGAAGTTCCTCGGCTTAACTTATGGTACACTCCCGTCTCTTATTGCCTTTCAATAACTCAAAAAGCTTCGAGAGAAGTGGAGAGAGAAACAGACAAGAGAAAATGGACTCCCTTCGGAGGAATAGATATCGCTTTCGGGTAAATTGTCTCGATCAAGTAGAGAAAGAAAGTTCTCCTTACATATACTCTACGCCGATTGGTTAAAACCGGTTCGTTTCTCTCTCTCTCTCTCCTTTCCCTAATCTTTCCCCGTCCATCTCTTGATAAGTTTCGAGAATAAAAAAAGAACCCCGAGAAAGCCCAAACTCGATTCGCGACATCTTTTTTGCCTTGCGGTCGCCTCGGCATTATGTCCTCTCCAGAAGGATCGGAGGAGCTGGGACACGCCGACGCGAGGACGGCCGTTCGATCTGAAGTTATCGGGGACCTCGCGCGGAAAGAATATTCCGTCCTCGCGTTACGACCGTTCTTTATCGATATTATCGCCGTCGGTGCCGTATCTGGTTGTTTTTTAACAGAAAACATCGGCGGAAAAAACCGCCATCTATAAACTGCTTTACGCGACGAAGAGTAAAAATTATTACTCCGGAGAGAAAACTAGTTGATACCAGTTAAAATATGAGCGACTCGTGTCATATATTAATATTCAAATCCCCTTTTGTGGGGCGTGGCCGTGGTGAATGGCGGGTTAGTTCAAGGCTGGACTAACACATACCGTGCGAATGATAAATTTTTAATAAGCTAAAACTTTGTGAAAAAGATATATGATTTTGGCTCTGTGGTCTGAAGAACGGTCTTTTACACGATGGAAATCCAAAATGTGATCTCGATAATTTGTTGTAAATTGTACATAGTAGAGGTCATTCGTGATAGCTTATAGAGTTCTGCGACAGCCACGGCATCAGAACTGGATAATGCGAACAAGAGACAAAAGAGACCCAACATAGCCTGTAGAATATTTCAAAATAATCGCATGAATAGATCACAGTCATTAGGCTATAAAAATAGGGAAGCGTTATCTTAACATTGATGAATGTCCCAATCGCGACCCAAAATCTACGACAGATTAGATCCAACGCCGCCGCTTCGAGAAGACAGATCCTCTGCCAGAAAAAAGCGAATCAGAAATAAATCAGCTCAGTTTTTTTATGAGATTAAACTCTCCTCGACGTATCCACCATTAATTCCAATTAGTCTCGGCGTAGAAAGAGAGGGAGAGAGAGAGAAATAGAGGGAGAGAGAGAGAGGGAGGTAAAAGGGAGGAGAAACAAAGAATCGAAACACAGCTTTCGAACCCGAATCGAAAGTTGAAATCAAACCGTCAAACGTACAAAGCCATACAAAAACATCGCATGCGCCGCTGCGCTTTCGTTTTTCTCATTTCAAAACGCCTTTAATACCTCGGAGGCGGAATGCGTCGGGGAGGAAGTGGGTGCGTGGGCGAGCCGGGTCGGTGGAAGAGTCCGAGTCCGGGGTGTGGGGAGAGGGGAGAGGCCGGAGGGGAGGGAAAGAAGAGGAGGGGAGGGAGAAAGGGTTAGGGTGTTCTTCTCACCCAAGCGTCGGCCCCGCGGCCACTCACGACGACGCCGCCGCCCTCCAGCGAGCGCCGCATAAATTACACGCCACCCCACCCCACGTCCGTTGGTCCATAACCTCAGCCCTCTTCTCCACTGACAACACCCATACTCTCCCACCTCATTCCGACCTCTCCCTCCAAACTCCCTCCTCGCCTCGCGTTCTCCCCCATAATTCGCTCGAGGGCACCAAAACCGACCAACCTCCTCCTCCTCATACCGCCCAACCCATAAGCCTCTCTCTCTCTCTCACTCCCTCATTCAATTCCTCCTCCCACCCCTTGCGGTCACCTCTCCTACACTCTCGTTCTCTCTCACTCTCTTCCCGAATCCTATGCCTCATATTCTTCAACGGAAAGAGTTTTTCCTCCGCTGAAAGTCTTCCTTTATCCTCCACTTCTCTCCTTATACACGGACGGAACGCGCTTTACCTCCCGTAAAATATCCTTCTTCAATAAATATACCTCATCCGATTCTATTACTTTTATTCCGTCTTCATCCAGTCGTTCTAGTGTGAGTGTGTGTAGCTCTTGGTAAAGTATTCACGATTCGAACGCGAGATATAAACTCTTCCTTTGGGGTACGGTTTGCGAGAAAGAGGGATAGAGGCATAGGGGGAATGGGGAAGATAGATTTTATTCTTAAAGGAGAATGTCAGGTTATTTTAGAAAGAGAGGGGAGGGGATGAATAGTACGAGGATCGTAGGGATTTTGATACAAATAGAGAGTTTAATATACGGATTTAACTTCTACGACCGATTGAAAAAGATATCTTTTACCACCCTGCTCTGCATAAAACGGCGTTCACAGTAAATTATACGGTAATTGCATAGTTTTATCCCATTAAAATTTTATTTTGTGGGATATCCGCGGATGACTGTGTAATTTTGCGTTATTACCGTCCAGTAAAGTATTGCTCGTTGATTTGTGGTATCTATAGTTACCGTCATCCGATAACGGTTCTGCCATTAATGAATGAATGGCAATCTGACGGACAGACTTTAGCCAACCATTATCTTAACTTTTAAGTTGATAGATATTTTTGATCAGTAACTTCTACTTACTGCGAAAATATTTTAAGTTAATTTTTATCAGTTTACTTTTGAGATGTAGATCCGTCTGATATTAGAAGCAAATGCATGGGGAAATATTTCAATATTTATGCAAATAAGCATCGTACAACATTCTCGAAAACTAGTTTTCCTTCTCGGTCATTAACACAAACATAGCACTGCACTTATCGATTACGAAAAAGGCTTGACAGTTCTATTCCACAGGATATCGCTCATAAAGCAATGGAATGTTGTTTTAGAAACGCTACCACTTTACCATACCTCAAACTGATGGAACAAAGTCTATTGATCTATCCGACAGTCATTAATCAGCGAAAGCGGAATAGAAATATAACCTTTTTCTTTTGAGGCAATCCAACAAATTGACGACTCAATCCTAACTCCTTATTGAAAAAGTAAAGGCCTAACGTTTATCCCAAATAGTAAAGCTTCAGAACAAGGAGGGAAAGTATAAGTGAGAATTCGAAACGGTTAGAAAGCGCACGAATTAATAAGACTAAACCATTAAAAACCACGGATTGAAAGCCATTTGTCTGAAAGTAAAACAATGGAGCGTGTAGCGTTCGACGGAAAGAGGAGGGGGAAAGAACTGACGGGAAGAAGAGTGGGAGAGAATAGTTGAGGAAAGATGATGAGATGGAAAATTCCTTTATTTTTTTATATACGGTCGTTGTGGCGGCTGTGGGCGGCGAGCCTGCCCCCGGAGAGAACGGTAGGTGGCATACCGGACAATTTATTAAAGCGGACGTAAGTGAGTAGAGTGGGAGGGGGGAGGGAAGGAGTGGGGGGAGTGAGAGATACGAGGAAAAGAAGCGGTAAGGATGGGAGACCAGAGGGAGGGAAAGGAAGCAACGCAGGAATGGGAACCAGGTGCACGTGAGTTTGGCTCGTGTGTGGGACATGGATGGATTCAGAGGGAAAGAAGAGAGTTGGTAGAGAAGAGGAGAGAGTGAGATGGAGAGGGGGGGGGGGTTAAATTGCAGAAGATCATCTCTCTGAGGAAGAAAGGCACTTTGGATCGAGTAAGAATCCCATAAGGTCCTAGGTCTTAATACGGAATCGCATCCCGAGTAAGAGAAGGTACAGAATGCTGAACGTTAGGAGTTTATTACGAGAGACCTCCATAAAGCGAACATGAGAAGAAATTCTGGTTTTCCCCCCGGAAGAGGAACCTCTATACTTATCTCTAATAAGTTAAATAAACAATACTTACAGCGCAGCAGCAGTTTGAACTGATCAGATGAGTTGCCATCAAAGGATGTCCGCGAACATACAATACCATTATAGAAAACTGACCAAAGGAAATTAATACTTCATCTACATAATAACTGTACGTTTACTGCATTATCTTTCTATTCCGCATTCTTCCAGTTCCATTAATGACTCATAAAGTAACTTGTAGCCGTATTCAGCGTTGTATACTCAGATAATCACCGATCGAGGAAAAAAGCTTTACTAAAGTGGGTAACTCCGTAGATACCCTTATATTTTATCTATCTTTTCTTTTCCGTTAGATGGCACAGGATCCCCGAAACAGAAAGGAAATCGGTTTTTAAGCCTTCAATTTTGCTATTGAAAGTTAAATACTCTTTGCTTAAAAATTTTATTCCGGTTAAGTTAAAATCAGCTCTAGACAATATCTAATTTACCTTCGAGTAAAAACTTTTAGATGTGTGAATATTAACCTAGATAAGGCTTCCCATAAAATAGCTCTCTATTTTGAATGGCCAGAATTTCTCCCAGTATGTGCAAGGCACTTCATTAAGAAGGAGCGAAGTTATACGGTCTCTTCTCTCACTTTATAATCCATAAATAATACGGCTCTTGCAGCTGCAAATAGTAATTGCTTCATGAGAACATAGCGGTCGTATTTCAACTAGCCCCCATTCCCCTCGAAGAAACGCTCATCCAATTCATCGAGAGGAGATCTCTTAACGCAGGGAGCCACTCACGACTCGATTCTGATCGTGAGTACTCGGGAAAAACGAATCCCCTAACTAATTCACTGCATCAAAGTTATCACTGAAAGACCAACGCGTGCTACATATCCATGTCGAGTGAAGTTAAACTATAATGACAAATAAGAGTTAAAAAATGAAACGATAAAGTGTTTTTCCCCCTTTTTGCTGGAACATCCATTGATTGCTTTGGATCCGCTGGACTGTACGACTCGCAACTTAAAATGATTAAGAACCTAGACAAGTAATCGTTTTAATGTAATATAAAAATTGCAATTGTATATTCTATAGTATTATATGTATGCTATCGGTATAGATGTTATGAGCCAAAGTAACCAAATTTTCAGAGCAGGAATAGTATAATCTGAGGAATTTGGCTCAGTCTTGTGGCAAGTAATAAGCATGTTTAACTATGAAAAGGGAAGCTTTGTAACTTCCACACAATAATTTCACAACATTACCGGTTTTGCTACACAGCAACTGAATTTCTCTCGGGAGTTTTCTGAATATATAATATTTTTGATTCTATTCAAAGAATTAATTGAATCAACTTCATTGGTCCGCCACAGTATTTCCATATCAAAGAAGCTTTCTTTGTGACGGGCATTTCGTAATCATAAGGTTCGTTCATATCTGTGATCAACCATTTAATGAAAAATCCAAAGGAAACTAAAATAAATAAAGCTGCAAATTTATATAAACAATCATGACGCCATAATTGATGTATTTAAAATAAATTCCAATAAATATTTCGGGCTAATGTTTATTTCAACATCATATGTAATTATTATTCTTTTATAATATAAATACACAAAATGCAGTAGTAGGTATATGTCGGGGAAGATAGCGAATGAGGTCGCAGATCTTATCAGGAATCCTACATATTTCGGAAGGCACGACAATGAAGATAAGTTTCGCGAGATCTATTGTTGAACGGGGTGGTACAAAGGATCGCTCTTCCTCAGAACGATTAGGGATTAAAATAGTGAAACGATAAATGGGAATTTATAGGGACATGATTGGTGCATTTCACCGCTGCTATCCACCTTTAAGGTGACTTGCAAGCTATAATGAAGATGTGGAAAATAAATCTAAACAACAGATCAAAGTTTTCAATGGAAATTAATGAACAAAAGGACACAAGGTGTCGGCATTTATCTTTCCTGGGTAAAACTAATGAAAATACTCTTTTAAGGTAAATTTACTATGGTTCATTATCAGGTTGTTAAAACTTTTAAAGGACTCATTACGGTCGCCGAGGTGCTTAAGCCAAAATAGAAACCACTGAGTCTTTAGAGTCTAGGTTAGTACAAACAACGAGCGGGAGATGTCTACGACGACAATCTCTTTTGGAAAGTGCCCTTCTATCCCTGCGCTTGCTGCATCCCTATCTATCCTCTCGAGCCCCGGGCAAATCTGCCCCCAAGGGAGGAGAGGCGGATAAGATGAGTGAGGGAGGAAGGGAATCCCTACCATTACCTTTCCGAGCATTATGATTTTTTCACCTTATCCTTCTATCCCTCCCAACCCTTTTGTGCCTTTCCAGTTATCCTCCGATCTTAAGTCCGCCCCGCCCGCGCCAGCTCTCCGGGACTTCGCCGCGATCCTCCTCGACGACATCTTTTGCTGCCTATTCCCGCCTCGCCCTTCCGACCCTGTGTTCTTCTCCTCTTTCCTGCCTCTCCTACTCTTCCTATCTCTCTCTACTAACGCCTCGTCACAGGTCGCAAAGGGAGAAGCATCCTACGAGGGTCACGATTCAATCCCCCACACCACGACAACTAGCAATCCCTTCCCTCCTTACCTTTCCCTCGACTCCTAAGCCTTCTCTCGCATCCCCATTTCTCCCACAAAACCCCAATCTCTCCTCCCACACACATTTCCGGTCTTTTCCGTCTCCTTTACGCTAGGTTCCCAGGGAGAACGCGGCGCCAAGACCATCGCCTATGTCACCCATTCTCCATCCTCCCTCTCTCTTCCCTCTCCTACACTCCAAACGGTCTCCGAGCCGCCTTCATTTGTCTTCCAAATCAAGCACTCGTGTTTCGCTCGATTCCTCATTTATCACCTAAAAGACCTTGTGTCTCTCTCTCTTTCTCTCTCTATATATCTCTCTCTCTCCTTCCTTCCTTCCTTAGGTTCTCGGCGTGTATATATTTTTTCCATCCGAGTTCGATCTGCGTCCTTGCTGTTGGTGGTCCGAGGTAGTGAGCTAGCGTGTGTGAATGTCACGTACCGCGGGAGGATGCTTTAAAGTAAGGCCTCTTTAAACACCGGAGGGTAATCAGTGGGATCTTCTAACACTCCACTTGAGAGGTCGAGAGAGTTGATTTATTTCGCGCCTTCTGTTGGACTTATTGGATATTTTTTAGCAACTTAACATATTTGATGCCCTTCATACATATTTCTGCAGTGGATTTGGATTCGGTTTTATGCATGTAGTTTGTTTTCTCTTGTCACATAATATGCATTTTAGGTGATAAGTAACTTATTTATTATATTTTTAGGATATTAAGCTATGAATAATATTTGCAGCAAATATTGTAGAATGTTACAGAAATTATCATTACAGTATACCATATTTTAATACCTGCCCAATTTAAGAGCAAATTATTTCGAATTTTGCCGTTTTCCGCCGACGTGAATTGTTTATTCATATAACCCCGTTAATAATTTTATCTCTCAATTCATATTCCAATAAGTCAAAAAAGGGGCTTCAAAAACTTCTTCGCACATAAAAGTCTTTCATTCATGAAATTCCCAATTGATGCTCATTCTCGCCGTTGAAGCGAGAGCAAACAAAACTAAAAAGGGAAGGAAGACCTCTTGAGCCGAGGAAATGACTAATGATGATAACCCAAAAAGCCGATGGATATTTTTAGAAGATGCGGTGCCGCTAAGAAAACTAGCTATTCTCCCTTTCTCTCTCTCTCTCGAACACTTCTCTAAACCGGCATCGTCCACGTCGGAATATCCGAGACACGCACCAAAGGTGCGAGGAATTCCCGCCATCTCCCCCTTAACCTCCTCCGACATTACTTGACCCCACTTTGTTGAATTCTATCCTTCCGGAAGACTTTGCGTATACCTCCTTATGCTGTATACATTACTTCGGTTAATTCCTCGCCTTCTTTCCGAGCGAGCGAAACTCTCTCTAGCTCGTCCCCATCTTAACTCTTCGCGCCTCTTTTCATTCTCGCTTCTCCAACAGATACATCAAACTCACCTTATTCCTCCTTCCCTCCTCTTTCTCCTGTACGACTAACTCAGCTCTTCTTAAACCTCGCCTCCTCTTAACAAGACTCCACGTGTCATCCGCAGTATCCTACGTCCGTAACACACGCACACATTCACACGTCCACACAATATCTCTTTCTCTTTACTCCGAAGACCAAAATTCCCATTTCGCGCTGCTCGTGCGCCATTCTCGAACAAAACGGTTTTCTTCTTTGTTTTTTTGTTCCCACTCCACCGTCTTCCTAAGCCAAAGCGCCACAATTCCCTTGTTTCCTTAGCCTTCCCCCACTCTATCGCTCACCCGCTCTCTCTAGCCTGGAGCTCACGGTTCCCTACAAATGCTGCGGTCATTTATCTTTTTTCCATTTTTTTTAGGACGTGTAGTTCTTGGTTTCTATAGGGTCCCTTAGGCTCGCCTAACGCTGCAAATCTTAGCTTTTTCCGGGCGAATACGCGTGCGAAATTTTTTGAAGATGGCGCACTTATAATGTCCATCAGTTCGACTTCGTTTGTTTTATATCAGCGGAGGTTGTTTTATGAGAAAAATGAAAAGGTTTATTACGTCGCATTTTTAAAGGAATGTGTGCATTGCGTTCCAAATAATCAGAGTAGGGACTAATAAGATCTATTTGAGTACTTCCAAAATATTACGAAATATTTTTTTAAACTTACTCCTACAGTTAGTTATAGGAAGAAATTAATACTCTAAAAACTAAACTTGAAAATTTATTTGTTTATAAGAAAAACAACCAACACATTCGAGTAATATGTTCCTGTTTGAAATGATGGCGTGCCTTGAAGTTGTTGATTGGACGATAACGACCATTTCGAAAAGCCTCAAAGAAAGATATCAATTTGATGGCGGCTTTGGAAATAAGGAATTTCCGCGAAATCCATCCCACATATCCCATTCCCATCAAGTTCTCTCTATTCCGCAAAAGAGCGAAAGAGATACTTCTTTAGAGTGCACTCGAGGGATCGCACCTTGTCCCTTCTCGGTTATTTTCTCTGAAATCCTTACAAAGCGAAAGATCGGCTCTTGGTGTCTTTTTATTGTCGAGGATACTATCCTTCTTAAAGCCCCGCCACCCGCGCGCTTATCTTCTTAGCGTCATGTAGAAAGAGGCTTTTGCGCGGCTGTCCCCGTGATTTAGCGGCCTCGAATATCTCCTGATTGATTGGTTTATACACGAAGAGACGAGATAAATAAAGATTTTCTTCCTGCAGTGGAGCTTCCTCTGCAAAATGTTTACCTCCGGAATGAATTCTCGTCGATGTTGAACGAGACCAGTAGCGGAGGGGAAATTGCGCGAATTTGTCATTGCATAAGGGGCAGGCGAAATCTCGCCTCATCTGAGTGCCCCCGTCTACGCAATATTTAATCCCGCGGTTGACGCGGTAATCTGTTTGTTTACGGCAAATCAATTTTTTCCCATAAATCATGACCAATCCGAGCATACATTTTTTCGAAATTAGATGCTAAATGAACATTTTATTGATGGTAAATTGCTGTTTGATGCGAGTTTTGAATCGCTGCTCAGGAGTGATTTATATTGAAGTTATCAAAGTAAAAATCTAATTCTTGTCTTTTATATTTTTTCACTATATAGAGCTTTGCAATGTATAAAATTAGTGAAACTGCGGGAAGAAAGTAAACTTTCATACGTGATTTTAATTAAAATTTTGGTGCTGACTCGCGCAACCTGCTAGGTTGTTCTAATAAATAAATACACTAAGTGGCAGTTAAAATATTTGACCATTGTTTCTCGAAACAATTTCTCCTTTTTGGACCCAACGGAAGGTTAAGGCATAGGTTTTTCACCCTCATGTTCAGAGTGCTTCATCCAGCTCCGCAACGTACCCTCCGTAGGTATGCACACATCCGCCAGCCCTTTCCTCCCTCGCTTTCTTCAGCCCCTTTGGGTCTAACCCAGTTGATCCCCCGAGCTAGAAGATTTTTCTGGTATTTATTTTTACCGAGGCGAGGGTGGAGAAAGAGAGAGATAGAGGGAGGTGGGTAGGGGAGGAGCGGGGCAAGGCGAGGGGGTGCGGCGTGGGTGTGGTCGGCATTCGTTTTTCGCCCACGCATCTCGACCACCTTTTCCCCGAGGGTTAAGTCGTCCTCCGCCTCCTCACCCCTCTCCCGCAGAAAAAAGGCTGCCCCTCCCTCTCGAGGATAGCATTACAAGAAGAGCAGCACCATCCACAACTGACCGCACATCCTCTGTCCACTCCCCTCCATCCCTCCCGCTCTTCCAACCCTTTCCTCCCCTCTGGTAACTGTCCTTTTTTTATCCCCACCCACGCAAGCGTTAGCTTTCTCGTGGACTAGGGTTCAGTTCTGCGAAATCCTACATCGATACCCACAACGGACGATCTACTCGTTCGATTTGTTTTATTTTTAGGTTTTGGAATTTATTAGGCGCGATTTGTGTCGAGGCAGGGAAGTTCTTTCTCTCTCTCTCCTCTTGTCCTACTCTCCTTCTTAATGTTGTTTCATCTCGCATTCTTCAAATAAAAATAAACTTTCCTGCTAGGCAATTGCTCGATTCTCGAATTTTACGACTCGATCGTAAAATAAAGCAGCCAAGAATTTAAATTCCTAAAGGTCTAGTAAATATTGCTTTCCATAGTGCCTCTTTTGGATTTTACTTATTGATTACATAATTAAAACAATAAAATAATAATATTATAGTTCAAAGTGAATGCAATAACTTCATACAGAGTTATATAACTAAAGAAAATATGTACATCCCCGTTGTTGAAGTCTATATATCTTTATTTTTCCCAAGCATGAAACTAAGCCAGAAAAAATAAAGATTAAGAATAATATGATCCGTTGAGTTACTTGAAACACATTTAGTTACACGCAAACTTTTTGTTGGCATTTTAAACGGAGAGGAAAAACTCCGTAAGATAAACTAGTCCCTAAAATAAAAGCAAAAGACAACCACCACTCGAAATTCTTTTGGGCTCTGAACAAGTTGGCTCCCTACATCCATATGCCAGAGGCCACCACCATCTGTGCCCCAAAGGGAAGACCGGTAACTCTGGTTTTCATATTGACAGCCCTTCGGCATCTCCCTGGCAACGAGAGGCCACCGCCCATGCATTTGGCCGTGTGGGTCACTCTTCCGCCACGCCCGAAAACTTCTCCCCCTTCATTTGTCCGCTTCCCCTCATACCCCTCTGATTGTGGTATGTCTTCAGTCCACCAATCTCAGGTCTTGATGGTTTCATCGAAGTGGAAGTAGGCATCGGTTATGCAAAATGCCTGATCAACGTGTCTCCGTGGACCGAGCCGGTCGTTAAAGTCTCCAGGGATGTAGCATAAATAACGACATAAATAAATTACGCGCCATTTTATAAGATTGCAATGGTCTTCAAACAGGATGAAACGTACGGTAATGAGAAATTTATAGGAGAATTTGGTTTCATATGTATAAAATGGTTTTTTTATTCGGTTTAATTTTAAATTTACAAAATAATAAATTCGATAAATTGTTTGAAGTGAATTAATTAAATATTTAAATAGGAATTTTTATTGGATCGTTTTACGTACCCGTAAATGCGGCCATAACGGTCTTGAAAATTCAAATATTGGAATTGCATCAACAATATGTTTTCAAAGATTTTTAAGGATATCACAGAAAGTAAAATTAAACACTTGGGAAACTATCATTATATAAACCTTTTAGTTTGTACCACAATTAAAGATCAAATAAAAAACGAGATAGAATAAATTCGAGAAAATTATCTTTAATCTCGTAAAAGTCTATTATGAATAGGCACACTCCATTCAAAATTTTGGTTGCGAAGAGACTGACAGGAGTTGATCACTATCGAATGTGCTACTCTACGGACACGGAGAAAAATAAAACTGATAATGAAACTCGTGAACGTGAAAAAGTTCCGTCTTCAGCACAGCATCGCTTTCAGTCAAAAGGAGAGAAGGAAATGGATGACTAATGAAGATAAGTATCACTGCATGGCAACGCGAGGAGGAGAGGTGTAGATTATTGACTTCGATCCGATGGATGGATGGCCCACGCTCTCTCTCTTTCTCTCTCGCATTCTCTCAACTTTCTCGCGGTGACACCGAGCTGTGAACGCCCAGCATAACCACTCCACCCACTCACGAAGCCTACTCCATCAGGGATTGGTTAAGGAGGTGGTTCTTCATTTTTTTAATGGAGAGTGAGAGAGAAGGATATAAGTATCCCTCCCATCGAAGCGAGATAAAGGTATATTTGGCCCATGTTCAAACGACAAGACTTGAAAGAATGGATGGCTACTCGCTTATTCCCTCCCTACATCTCTCTCCACTTATTTCCTTAAGTATCGTATCTGATCATATATTACTGGCTGTGGAATGGAAGAAAGGAAGGCAGCAACTAAATATTTGGTTGCTGCTTTGATCAAATTGTTTTTCTCCTAAATATGATTATTCTTCGATATTAGATAGCAGTGGCGCATGAGGCTGTTATTATGATTTACGCGGAGAAAATAATGTCCAGAGCTTAACGGGATGGTTAATTCTGAAAGCAAAATGTCTTTATGGTCGCGTTAGTTAACATTTATGGTTATTGGCATAAATAAGGCTATTAATTGGGCTACATTTGGTTACATCCAATTAAATTTAAAAATATATCATAGTATTTTAAAGTCAATGCGCAATTTAAAAAGGTACTGATATAACTCGGTCTTGAAAAAATATCATCAAAACTTATGCAACTGAATGAAATACTGATTTAGCTTTTTTAAAATCACCCTTTTCAGTAATTCACCATTCAATACTCTTATTTATTCAAAATGTTCCTATATAATAGACCATATAAACAGAAATGTATTTCGCACGAACATTAAAACTAAAATTCATGACAGCAGCATTTTTCTTTAGTCATCAAACCGGAAATAAATTCTACGGTATCCTGGAGGATGAAAGATTGCTGTAGTACATTAGAATAATCTCATACTCAATCTTAAAACAGAATGCTAAATTACTATAAATAAACTTTCCGAATGATGCATTATACTAATTTTTACGACAAGTGATTTTTTTCTGATTGCCTCTCGCGAAAAAGAGAAAAAACTTCCGTTATCTGAAGTAATTATCTCGGAGGCTTTATGACAGGATTCGCCGCATCTCTCCTGTAAAATTGCAGTATAAGTTAGGTGCGTTATCCGAACGCCACGTTCTCTTGCCCTAAAGTCATAGAATAGACTTGAAGCGGAAATCTTGGCAGAGCTTGGATGTACTGCACTCGCAAAAGTTTTCTTTTCGTTGTCCGAGCACAACTATCCCCTTCCTCTATCTCTTCCCCTTCTTCTCTTCCCTTCCAAAGGCATAACAAAGTGATTTATCGCCGCGACACGGGGGCGTTGAGTGGACAAGTTATAACGACGCAGTATGCAGAACGGCCATTTACCCAACGCTTTCCAGGGATTTATGGTCGAAGCGGGGGGGCAGCGACCCCCAGGGAAGGGGTGGGGGTGGAGAAGAGGCGGATGAGAGTAGGAGTGGGTGAGGGAGAGAGAGGGGGAGAGAGAGCACGGGGTGAGTTGAGGTGCGGAGATAGAGGATGTAATCGGTGGGATATGGGGGTGAGATGGTAAGGGCAAAGAAGGTAATAAGGCTCCTCTCCTGAGACTTCGTTTCGCAGTAAACCTATGCGAGCCATGTGCGAGACGTTTTACTCGGACTAAGAGACGCTGTAAGCTTGATTGTGAGACTAAGCTTCGTAGGACTCTTGTAGGTAACATTCTACGAAAACGTGATCGCGTTTCTTTTTGTATTCCCTCAGGGAATGGGCGAGACTGCAATAAAATATTATCGTCGTTTCTATCATATATGCCTGATGGGCGCGTGAGATAACCGTTTCGAAACTAAGGGAATGTTAAAGCTAGTGGTAAATAAAAATCATAAAAATAATCTGGGCGAAGTTTCGAATTATTTTTTTTCCTTCTATATCCATAAAGTATATGCGTGAAAATATTGTTGGACATATTTTTGAAAACCCGTCAAAGTTATGATGTAATAGACAAAATCCTCGTCATATGTTGATTTAAAATTTAAGTATTATTAAACGAGAATTGAGATATTAATAGGTATAGGTACTGCTTAAAATGTTTTATAAGAATCAATTGAATTCTTGATCAAATTGTTTTAAAACCTTTATGAAAGAAAAAATACATGTTGAAATTACTGTCATGATTTATTTTCTTTATAAACTATTCCGTTTACACCTTAAAAAACACTCGAGACTTGTATTTAAAAAATTAAAAATGCATTGCTTTCAAGGAGGATTATCATTGAAATGTCTTAAAGTGGTGAAAACACTTCTCTGCCTAATCTGAATTCTGTAATTGTTTATTTCTTCTACTATTGTTGTATGTTTACTACCATCATTTTCTATATATGGGAAATAAAGAAAAAATGAAATACTAGTAAATTGAGTGGGCGCAAGCTAAAATAAAACGCAAAAACTTGAAGCAGAGACGTAGTTCACGTAATCAAACATTTTATTAGACCTAAACATCCGAAATCGAAAGATTTGAGGGGTCCTAACTACGCGAAATCCACTCAAGGATGAAAAGTGACTTGAACTCACTTTGTTAGCGTCTCCAATGACGACGTGTATATCGTCCCGCCGACGTCTATGTGCACTGGGGCCGTGTAACGAGAGGCTGCCGCCACGCAGGGAATGCCAGAGATCGTGTTGGCGGCTGCCGCCGCCGCAGCGGCCGCTGCAGCCACAGCAGCCTTCCCTCCGTGGTGCCCATGGTGTCCGTGATGACCGTGGTGGTGCGAAGAACCCGTCCCGGGCGGCCCGGCCCCGGGAGCGCCGTGGTGCGAGTTGTATGCAGCCGCCGCGGCGGCCGCAGCAGCAGCCGCTGCAGCCTGAGCGGAGGTGGAGAGGGCAGAGGCGGCGGCAATGGCGGCGGCGGTGGAGGACGAAGAAGCCGCCGAAGAGGAGGCGGGGGGCGTGGGTGCCGGTGTGGGTGAGGAGGAGTTGGACATAGTGGGTGAAGTTGCGGGGGAGATGCTTGGAGAGAGAAGCCTAATCGAAATAGAGAGATAGAGTTCTGTTTTATAAATGTATATTATATTAATTATTTACTAGATTAATCCATACGTTTTGGATATAGAGCACAGAAAGAATATTACTTATTTTCAGAAAGCAATACCCGTTTTATGTGTTAAAAACAGCTATTTTTACTTACTTTACTAGTTACTAGACTTTTCCGGAGATAAAACGGGCTACAAAACGTTTCTTTGCCAAATCATTTTGATTTTATCATCCAGAATAAATTTACCTCAGTGCTTCAATGGACGAATAATTTGTTATAGCTATGATCCACATTATTTAGTCCAAAATTACAATCTATATGTATAATTATCGCTTTTAAAGCTATGTAATTTGGACATTGTTAATGTTATTATAAGGTTCAATTAAGCATTCATCGATTCTAAACTTTTAGAAACGCGAGCTCTTATCATATAATGCATCACCAAGAATAGTTTACAAGTGATTCATTAAACGGGAATTTTTCAGCAGGTGGTCAGACTGCAAAAAAAAAAACATACTAGCGTATGGAAGTGCCATCTTACTTTGTGATTAATATTACGCACAATTTTGTTTCGCTTAGAAACTGAAATGAATCCTGGAAATTTTTTTTCAAAAATGTCTCTTCTATCGGGTGGCATTTAACAACAAACTTGCGTTATTACCCTTTCCTTTCGCCACTTACCTCATTTTTACCGATCCCGCTCCAGAGAACATGCTCCGCGATGACATAAGCATCCTCTCCTGCTTCACGGAATATTTCTCTTCTTCCTCGCCTGTTCCGCCCCTAAGGTCACATTCTCCCCTGTGAATAGAGAGGAGGCGTTGCGAATTAGACCAGAAGAATCTTTATAAACAAAGCTAACTAGAATTTACACATCTCGTCATTTTACCCAATTAAATTGTGACAATCATCCGTTGTATACTTGAAATATTAAGCTTAGGAATTTTCCCTTCTTTAACGACAATTTCATCAAATGCTTTTCCAGGTGGAAATATATTCATGAAAGCATTTTAAAATCAATATTTTTTAGGAATATACACTTTATAGGTTATAAAAATTCCTCGATTTTTATTTTTTTCACAGCAAACTGAGAATCTTGTTGGGGGATTTTTTTCGGTTATCAAATAAAATAATGCAGGTAGGACAATTAAAACGTATTTATATTAAGTTAACAATTTTTTCATTTTATAAGATGCTACACGAATGCACTCATAGACTCATTCTAATGGATACTTGAACCATGGTAAAATAGAGATAGATATTTTAAGATTCAGAGTTGATATAAACGATTTTTATAAGAACGCCGATTTTATCTGACCGTAGCCTAATTGATATGTATACCAACTGCGATTGAAAAATTGTTTCCAGAATGGAATATATCCAATTACACTCTGCAAGATATGTTTGACTATGAATTATATTTAACAAAGCCGTTCGCCGAAGAAGGATTAGTGTAGGAGATCAACTACTTAAGTGGAGGTATCTGTATGTGTAGCATAACCGTACGTTCGCCGTAAACCGGATCTCCTCGAACTATGTAGAGAAACAAGAGGATTGCGTCAAGCGAGCAAAAGGCCTTGAGTCAAGTAATGTTAGAAGAAGATATTTAGTCTCGCGTGGTCTCTTTATTTGAACGATCTCGAGAGATTAATTTCGCCTGGAATGTTGGTATTATTTATAAAATGTGATATTTTCCTAAAATTTCATTTATTTCTCTCATAATTATGAACATAATCCTTACCTCATAATTCTTTATTGTTTTATTGTTTGAATATCAAATATCGCCGTTTATAAATGATGGTTCTTTTCTTCTTTGAAGGTGAGAGCGAAGTAAGCGGATATTTAATTTTTAATTTGCACTACGAGAAAAAAAATTATTATCACTTCCACCCACTGCTTGGGAAATTTATCTTTATTTTCAGCCAGAATTTTGTATTACTTTGTTTTTTATTCATAATCTCTCATATCTTGTTAACATAATATCATCTCGAATGGACCCTATGCGTATATAACAAAGAAACAATTGCTTTAAATATAAGATAACGCTCGAGAAAACTTAATTTAACCTGGATAAAATATTAACTCTGACTGCAAATATTTTCCCAAGAAATAATAAATCGATTCAATGCAAAAATATCAACCAACCTACCCAAAATCCCACCGAGGTGATAGCCATCTCGAGGACCCTTACCTTTCGTGTTTAGAGTTTACGAGACAATAACGTTGAAGCCTGATTAGCCGAGCCGTAAATTGTATGAGAAAATTAAGGCGAATGTTGCGGGTGAGGGGGATAGGAAGAGAAATAGTGAACATATGCGCCGAGTTGCTACTTCTTTCCCTTTATCCTATCTCTTCTTCGTATATGTCTCTCTCTCTCTTCCACTATTTCTCTCCTGAGGATTCCTATTATCTCGCCCTTCCACCTCCTGGCTGCCCTTTTAAAAACATAGAGGCCCTTGCGTGCATATATATCTCAATTAGCCGCCGCAATCTTCCATGTTTACATTAGGAAGTGGGGAGGAGATTCTGGGTATGAAAATGATGTGGTTGGAGGTAACAGGAGGAGTCTGGCGAAGGAATAAATGGATAGGTGAGGAGGAAGAAGAGGGGAGTCGGGAAGGGAGTGAGGCGAGGAAGTGGAGAGTCCGTTGTACTTCGAAAAGATAAAAAGCGCAGACGAAGGAGTCTGGAAAGTTAACGGTAACAAAAGTAATTGATGCCTGAAAGATGTAAGATTAAAATGACTGACCTCTTGATATTGGACGAAATGCAAGGGAAATTTCGATGGAGGCATATAATTATGTATGTAATGCCGGCCTCGGTAGAGGGGTGGTTAGCATGTCTGGCTTTCAATACTTACTAGGGTCGCGGGTTCGAGCCCTACTCAAAGCAAGGTTGTATGTGATCATCTTTGTTAGCGTTATTAAGCTCATTGTAAAAGACTGCCAACGGCATTTTTGAGCTAATTCAAATAAATAAACGGAAAAATGTTGGTATATCAAATGGAAACTAGATGGAAAAAGGGAAAGAGGTAGGAAAAGGTTTCAGCTGATAGACGATTTGAAAGGGAAAGAGAGTTATCAAGATATGAAGAGGACAGCGGAAAATAGGAGTATATGGAGAACCAGGTTTAACCATGAATAATCACAGACCTGTCTGCGGACAGACTACCTATGATGATGATGATGAAATGGGATGACTCATGTTTTTAATTTTGGATCCAACGATATTTGTTTAATTCTATATATGAGATGATACTTTTAAATGAAATGCTTAATTTTTAACGCTGTTTTTTGCGTAGTGTTAATGTCTCCATGTTGGTGACAAGATTATGTACTATGTACTTCTAGATGCGATTCTTCTGTTAAAGAAAAAAGCGCCTATTTAGTTTGTTTGTTATTATTTAATATCCGGAGAAGTTATAATTTAATTTGATAATCACTAACATTATGTTTTGTACGACGTATTTTCAGCCTTGAATTCTATTTTTTATATTAGTTACAAATGTACAAAGCTAATTGTTTTTCTCCGCCAAAGTGGGTGAAACTCGCACCAGTATTTAACAATTAATGAAGCGCATGTTCCGCATTCAGAAAAATTGGATGTCAAGCAGCGTTTCCTAAGTATATTTGCACTGCAATGCAAAAATATATCAAAGAAGAGATGAGTGTCTAAGGAAATCCAAAATTGAACCAATTACCGTGAAAATGGATATAATTCCTTCATAGTCATATTGATAACGAAAATCATATTTAAAATTGTTTTAATGCCAATACAAGATATAATTTATAATGAGTCTATGTTTAGTTCCAATGTGTAATTGGTTCTAAAATATATGGTTCGCGGTGATCTATTTACAAAAATAATAAACGAAATGATATAATTTTTTGGTGAACCGATTGTTGTGTTAATTTCAACCTATCGAGCGGAAAAAATAAAAGGCGGCGTTAATGGAATTTCATTTTCTTTTAATGGTTCGAGAGCAGACCATCAAAAATTCTCGCCGAGGGAAAACGCAAAACGTCGAAGCCAATCAAACTATGGCGGAAATCTAATTGACTCCGGGTCCATTTGCACCGCTTGATCAAACATCCATTCCGCTCCTGCCTTTCCGAGGGGAATGAGGTATGATTGCGGGACGAAAGGATAACAAGAGCCGCACGCGGAAAAAGGGCAGAAAACTGTATAAGGAAAGGAGAAAAATCCAAGGATGTGAATCGTCAGAGTTTTTAAGTTGATTTGTTGTAAATATATTTGTGTATGCATAAAAATTGTGTACATTTTGACTCCTTTTATGCGACGTTGGTTCACGAACTGTTTGAGAGTTTCATTTGAAAGTAAATGACTCATAAGCTAATAATTAGGAGGTTTTTGTAATATCATACGATATGATTAAATTATTATTTCGAAAATGAAAAGGATGGAACTATTAACTTTTTTAGGTAGAGCAGTCGTACATCAAGCATTTAAAAAACAATCACCATCACGATTATGTTTGCATAAACCATGAAGGAATGTCTGTACTAAAGCATAACAAATATGTGCAAGGAATCTAATTATTTCTTCATCTCAAAAACTTAGAAATTCTTTCCTCCGAAGAGTGAGGATTGACGTTTGTTTTCCATTCTTAGTGTCTCGGGTTCAAATCCTGCTATAATCGCGTGTGCAAATCTTTACTATTTGTAAAATATGCTCAACTGAAAATTCTGATAATATTTATTAGATAGCTAATATTAAAAAGTAATTTTTAGAATCACCCGAGCTCATTAAGCCTTTGATTCATCGTTGTTTCACTGCAATGATGGCGAAGTATGTATTTACGTTGGATTTGGTATATTTTCTTCTTCACGTTTTAAATGTAATTTTGCTAAAAATGTTTTAGCGTGTTTTTTATTCTTAGGAATTTGGCGCGAATCAGTTCAATGCGTTATAATTTGATTAGAAAAGTAACTTCTGAAGCGATGAAACGGTAAGGTGAATTTAAGCTATAAAGTAGTAACCTCATCAATAATTCACCATGGATCTCTAAATTACATTTGAAGAAGAGTGTTTTGTAAACGTGCGTTTCGTTTGCTCAACTGTGTTTTGGTCGGAGGACTTACCCGAAATCATTTGATGGATAAAAAACCAATAGTATAGGGGACATGGCGATTAAAATTTGAAAGATCTCATTTATGTAATCGAGAGGAACTGCAAATTTCTCACGATGCGCCCCGTTGAGGTCTCATATAGAAGAAAAGAAAGATTTTCTGAAATACCTGTTGTAAAATAGGATAAAGAGAGAAGGGAAAAAGGAGCGCTCCATGATGCTCCAGAGAGAGACGGAAGGGATAGTAAACGCAATGGGCGGGGCGGGAGGGTGCGGTGGCGTGGTTAATACGTCCGGCCAATTATTCTTGGCCCAGAGAGAGTGTAGGCCCCACCCCCTTTCGTTCATGATGGGAAGCAGAATCGTGAGACGGGTGGGCGGAGGGTGAGAGGGCGAAGAAAATCGATGTGCAGTGGAGAGAGGGTGCTCGCAGCGGAAAGACAAAGGGGGAGGCAGAGTGAGGCGAAAGGAGGGTTTATTAGGTCGGTGGCGTTCGACCACCACTTCCTTTTTCAATGGAACAAGCAGGTGACGTATTTGTGTCAGAATTTCTCCCTTGTGGGTTTTACCAGACTTCAGGACGGCCTATGACGTCACGCATGCAATGTTAACTGTACAAAAATTATTATCCTCTTTTTTTAACGCACACGGTAGAGAAATATACCTCGATGAGTGAGGAGGATAGATTTGACTTCGAGTTAACTGCAGTGCATTGTCCGTAAACATATTTTGAACTACCCTAATCAGATTTAGAAATCAAAACATTTTTATGGCCTATCATTAGGTGAATCCATACTTCCTTGAATCGGGAGGAAAAATCACACTCATCGGCAGGAAAACATTCCTGTTTAGTCTGGCTAACAATACGATGAATCAGAGCAATCTGTTTATTGAGCGGTAAATTCGAAAACGTGCCACCGGGCACGAATCGCTGCGGTGCTTATAAATGGGAGGAGGAGCAAAAAATAAAGCGATCGCGTAAGATACTTCAGCGGCGGTGACGTATCCTCCCAAATTGCTCGTGATTTGAGAGCCGGTGTGACTCGGGAGAAGACCCCACCCATCTCATTAATCCCGATACGTCTTGCCGGCCGCTTTCATCATCTGCTTAGCCTGTCTTTTTATCCGCCTCTCTTCTCCTTTCTCCGAAAACCTCTCCTCCTCTCGGATGTGTCTCTCTCTCTCTCCCAGATCCCGCCGCCGCCCATCCCGCCCCCTCCCACGGGTGCCTCGCTCATCCCCAGCCATTAAGCGGCACAGAAGCCGCCTTCCCTCCCCTGTTTCCGCCTCTTCTCCTCCTTCCGCCCAGCCTCTCCCACCTCTCACCCGTTCTTTAACCCCGCCTCACATCCCACGATTCCGTCTCACTCAATCTCATGTTTGCCGTCATATCTCAAGTCTAGAGGGTGTATTTTTCGAACATTTTTATCCCATTTCCTCCTCTTCTTCACCACTTCCTTTTTTTATTTTCACTTCGGCATGGTTGTTCCGGACCACAAATTACTGACGACCGACACGCAAGCGGAATTCCTCGCATTCTCCATCTGTCCCTTAAAATATCCGCCCGTCGGCGGCGAATTCCTATTTTGAATCCGGAGGGCCATTCGCATTAACCGACTACTCTCAGAGAAATTTCGGTTTCCCCTCTTAAGGCAGTTGTCTTCGCTACGATGGGTTCGCGTTTTTTGCTTTCTTCGTTTTAATCTGCTCGGAGTTGGGGGCGAGCGAATCCACACGGGGAGCAATTGTGGAACAAATGGAACAGTTACATATCTGCGTATTTTTTAGTACAGAACTACGAATAATACGACGGTTCATCAGCTGGATTTCTTTACGTTAGCAAAGAATGAGGTTAAGTTTATAATAAGAAATTTTTAATAGGTTACGCGTACCTTATACACAATGTACATCCAAAAAAGTAAAGTTTCCAATTTACCGTAAGAAGAATTAGGCGAAAAAGGTTAACCTTTCAAATTACGTAATTACAAGGACGGGTTATTTCGCCTTCTTTTACGGAATAGCTTAGTTATAATAGTTACTTTAAATTGATAACAATCTTTTAAACGGAATTAACTTTTTAGCTCGTTTTTAAATTTGTAAAAAACGAGCGATTGTTATCGCTTTATCGTCCGTTGGTAGACAATCAACTTTTTTGTTTGTAAGATAGATGAAAAGTTCTTTTTGGGTTGGATAGGTACTAATAAAATACATATTACGATTCGCATTTTACGAATCCTCCATTAGTTAGAATTTCCACCGTTAGAGGGCGCTAAATTTGGAAATGAATAAACAAACTAATATTGAAAACAGTCAATTAATGCTAAAAATTTTATATTTCGGTGTGGTGGTAATTTAATAAATGATATATTTAAATCCACGGAATTATGTATATTCCAGCAAATTTTTATAGAAATTTTCGAACAATTTGAAATTTGAGACAGAACACGACAAACAGAGATCTTTTCTTCGTTGCTGTTGTGCTGTGCTATCATACGCCCGTTGCTATTAGATGAATTTAAATATTAATCAAATTATTTAACAACAAATATAAGTAATATAATATAATAGTTATCATTTAATAATTATTTTAAATGTAAATATTTCTTGGGAATATAGTGCATATTTGTTCTTAATAAATAAATATTTGAACAAAAAGTTTTACTTCGAAAACGAGCAGCCAGAGGCGATTGGACATTCTTGTTGATTCGTTTTAATGTCCGATAATAAGATTCACGCCGCAACTGGCATCTTGCGCTTTTGCAGTCGCGGATATTTTTACACACAGATTCCTACTGTTAATAAAAGAGTCACATAACGCTTAATGTACTCGTGAGAATAATTCATTCTCTCGGTATGAAAGTGAAGATCATCGCATTAAAGCACTCGCGCAAAAAACACAAACATGCTAGCTATAACACAAACATACGTGCAAATACACACAAAGGGTTAACGCTCACGGGTAAGTCGTGACGAGCAGTTAAAGCGATGACTCGGAGAGTTGTGCGAGAGGTGCGATCTAGCGTTCTTCTTATGATTCTTTTTTATTGTGCAGTCGGAAATGAGTGAGAGTGAGGAACGGAGGAGACGCGCAAGAAAGAAAGAGGGAGGAAGAAAGGAAAGGGTCTCATTATTTTTTTTAACCTCTCGCCTCCATTTTGAACTTGCACGCCATCCTTTGAGATGACCTCATTCTAAGACCCCCGAGGTGCCTTTGCGTGAGTTTATGCACCACAAGAGTTGAGTCAAATTATGCGCAGGAAAGAGCGACACCGAAATCCAATTAGTATCCGTAATTTCGTAATGTAGCTATTCGCGTGTGCTGGTCCGTCGGAGGAAAGTTGTTTTAACGTCCTCACTCTAAAGCTTCGATATGTTTTATGTGAACTAACTCGGAATTCATCGTTTAGATGTAAATTCACGAAATCAGGTTTATTTTATTTTAATTTTGAGCAAGGTTAGATTCTTAACGTCGGGAAATCAAATAAAATCTGAATTCACTCTCCATGACGAACTTCCCGGCAGATTTTACGTGTCGACATCTCAAGCGTGGCAATGTTAACCAACAAAATTTTAATCAATTCATTAGTGACAATGTTCCTTAAGTGAATTTACCTTCTCGCCATAAGAAAATTCAATGATAACACTTTTAGTACATTACATTCGCACCATTACACCATGATTCACACTCTCATAATCACCCCAAGACTCATCTTCTCCGCTTACTCCACCACTGTCGCTCACTCCCTTTCTCCTCCCATCTTCTCCGCCCATCCCTGACGCCTTCATCCTACACTGCTCTATCTCACGGCTCTTCCTTCCCGACCTTCTGCCCTCCTCCCATCCCCTTCCTCATGCTCCGCCGAGAGCACCCTTCTCATAATGGTTTTGGGCGGGTTTAATGGGTTGTTTACTCGCTCTCCATCAGATGTATGGTCCGCGAGGAGGAATTGGCCCTCCGTGTCCCGTTTCGCTGAACATACCTTTAGGTCAGAGTGGTATGGAGGAGCAAGGGGGTAAGGGTGTGAGAGCATACAAGACGGGAAAGGCGAAATTGCTGCAAAGAGGGTGGTACGATGAGTGGTTTGGATTACACGAAGACAGACATACAGTCTGTCTTGCAGGAGATGGATGGAGGCGATTTTGGCTTGATTTAAAAGGAAACGTTGAATGTGGTTGTTTTACAAGTGATATATTTTTGTTGCGCTATGGATAATTTGCGCAAGTATATTTACATGATTACCCGCAAGCACCCTAAAGCGTGTGGCATGGGTAAATTACACGTATTAAAATGTATAATCTTCACGGAGTGTTGAGTGAAACAATTCTAAATTTTGTTCCTCCCAATAAATAAAATTCATAGCCAAAGCTGAGTTCTAAAAGAAAATAAAAAATAAAAATTTGGATAGATAGATAGATGGGTGCCCTCTCGTATAGCAAAAATGTAATCTCCTTATCACACTATTAAATGTTTTAGGGCAGTTGGAAATATTAACTCGCAAATAACAAAATGTGCAATCAGACTTTTTATGCTGCGATCACATATACTTTCTTTTCCTTTTTCGGCTCTTCTGTCTCTTTGCGTCGGCAACTTATGCACAATTTATCTTTAAACACAGAGACTTGAAAAACTGTAAATGCGAAGTTTTAAACCCAACCTCTTGTCAGAACATTAATATACTGTTCTCTCATTTCAAACCGTTGCAGTATAAGTACATTGACGTGAAAATACGCGATTTCAACGCAGGCCATTCTCGTATAAATACAGTCCGTGACCAATTTATTTTTCCTCCTCTGCCCGTCCCATCTGGAAAGGAAAAAAAGAGCGTTTCTTTCCGCCCTCTTCAAGAATCAAACCACAAAAGACCTCGCAAAAAAATTATTCAGTTCATTTTTTCCTAAAGAGAAAGAACGGCTCTCTTCTTTCACCGCAACATTGGCAAACAAATAGAGCACAAGAGATCTTTCTCTCTTTCTCAGAGTAAGATGTGTGTGTGTGAGAGAGAGAGAGGCGGCGATGAGGAGGGCAACAAAAGCGAAACAAGAAGAGAGCAAGAATGGAGAGCCGCGGAGGCCGATGCCACAGCTTCACGTGCCCCGACCTCGACTCTTAGCCGCAGGCAACACACATCTCTCTATCTCTCTCCCCAAACACACGACTCTCTCTCTCTCCTCCCACCACCCCCACAATAATTTGAAGCGCGTGGTCACTCTCTTCTCCCTACCCTCCTCACCAATCTCCCGTTCTGCTTTCTTCTTCCCTTACCTCTCTCATTCCTCCTATTTAACCCGAGGGGGAGAGGGGGGAGTCTTCTCCCTCCCCCTTCTATCCACCCCATCACAAACCCATCAAGACCCTACCTTCGTCCCTTCCTCTCTCTCTTTAAAACCAGCATTTCCCTCATTCGTGGGAAACGTACCTTCCTCGCCTCCTCCGATGCCCAGAGCCATTTTCTCCTCTCAATCTCTTTCCGTCCTCCCTCCATTTCTCTCTCTTCCATCCCTCCTCTCTGCTCTCTCTACGCTGGTCCACCTCTCTCTCCCGCATCGTAAGACCCCGGGGCTAGAGAGAGAGGCCTGGCCCTTCCCAGGGCCGTCAAAACAAAGGACACCGCGTTCCCATGCAGCCCACTCATTTGCCTCCCTCCCTCGATCTTTCTCTTGCCTCCTTCCTCTTACCTCTTTTCCTTCTCTTACACATCCCACTCTTTTAAACCAACTCTGCGTTTTCCCCCATTCCCTCTGTCCTTCGTAACCTCTCCTCGAATTCCATTCCCTTTGCATCTGGGGAATGAAGAAGAGAGAAAAAGAGGGAAAATTAGCATGTATTTTTTCGTGTTTTCATTTCATCCTTTCTTCCCTCTTTACCTTTCTTTCGAGCATTTCCCGCTCCCTTCGGATTTTCTTTCTGATAGTCTGCTAACTTTCGAAGGGTGGGTTTAGCGTCCCCTTTTCTTTTTTTTAAACCATTTATGCTTGCGTTTCTCTCTATAAACATCTGTTGTGAGTTTTCTCATTGTCGGAAATTGGCGTGTTTATGCGAAAAATTATGGGGGGCATGTATCGGTTGTAGTTACCATTGAGCTAAATGATGTTTTAATGTCACCATTAGTCTATTTTGCCCATTGCAAAATGTTCGCACTGTTACCAACTTTGAATAATCTGTAACGATTTTATTAACTAGTCATTGGTAGCTATTGATTTGGAAATGAAGATTCTGTAATCTAACGGTTAGATTTACAATTCCCAAGCCTATGCAAATTTATCTGGAATTATACAAAGTTGTTCAGTTAGTAATATTTTTCTTTACTTCTTACAATGGCTAGTTTATCAATATTCTGGGAAATTTACATTTTCTAAGTATTATGGATGTCGAATAATTTGACTATTCAAGAAAAAAGATGCCATACTTAAAAAAAATGCTAATTTCTATTTTGCGGACTTCATCAGATCCGTCGCACAAATGCTTTATATGTGACTACATTGGAGAGTCGACAAACTGCTTGAAAACATTAAGAGATAGCCATTTCGCCCCTCTCCATTATGCATGAATTCTACTGAGATCCCGTGCTCATTGCCATTCCCCTCTTAGAAAATGCCTATATCTCGCAAGCCACCTTACCCTATGTCTCTCGCGACCATCAGACGATCAACGTGGCATTTCCGTTCACACCCACGCGTTAAAACATTATTTTTCACTATTTCATTTTTATTAACCGGAGAAGAAACGTCTCTGGGGACGTCGAATTGCAGTGGTGCGGCAGAAAATGAGACGAAGAACATTTGTCCGTGATATTTCTTACCGGGAGACTCAAAAATGCAATGACGTGAAGGCATAATTTTCATGTAATGGCTCTCGAAAGCGCCCTTCGCAAGAAAGTCTCACACTCGAGACGTCACTTCTTTCCATAAATTATGCACCTCTTTGGAACATTCGTATGGCAATGAATCAATTTAATTCAGAGCTTTTAAGGGTTTGACTCGCGATGAAATGTTGTGCAGCGGAAAAGAACGAAATTATAAAACGCGGATGAAAGGTTATGGGCGTCAGCTCGTAAAAAATAGGATTTCCTGTTGTGACGGGTAGTAAAATTGGATGAATTAAAAAATTGTTATGGCTTTTTTTACTGTCCGGTTACCTTTTACCAAATATGTTTCTGTGGAAAATGGACGATTGATGTAAAAGGATCGAGCAACTATAAATAAATAAAATTATAGTCAGCTTTTTTGAGTCTATGTGATAAGGATTTTAATTTTAAATTCGTTCACCGCATTCATTTCTCAGGTATATACATTTTAAAATTTCCTCTTTCAGTGTAAAGTCAAGGAAAAGGAATATTTGTATAATGTCAGAAAAACTTGCTAAAACTCAGTATAAGTGCTTAATTGCTTAAAAAACTCATTTAGTGCAATTCGTGTTTACAGTTCTATTATCAGTGACATGCGAGCTTCCGATTTAAGGACACCTTAAAAAGTTCAACTAAATTTTGTGACCAATAAATTTAACCGATAGTTATAAAAAACGAATCCTTTGACTGATTGCATTAAAGTTTTTACGCTCGGCAACCGAAATATTCGAGCTGGGAAGAAAAGCGTCGCCCTTAAAATTTTACGAATTCCGCTTGCACCTTAAGATGCTTAACGAATTTCGCAATTTATTCTATCGTAAAATGGCCATTAAACCCCTTGTCCTCGTTAAAAAAGACGTACATCCCCACGCGCGCGCGCGCGCAAGCGTATCAAGTAGACTCGAGGCAGGAATAAACTCCCATCGATAAGAATCGGGGTTGGGTCAGCTACCGGAAAGAAAAACTACGTTGCCCCTGGATGGTAACAGAGAAGGCGTTGATGAAAATACTCGGTCGCCTCGCCCTTGCTAAATGAGAGCGTGTGAAGAGTCTAGTCTCGGTGAATGACACAGCTACTGCGTCCATCCGCGCGTCAATCTTTATCCCAACAAATCGCAAACTGCGGCTCATAGGATGAGTAGTATTTCTTCTTTTTCCCCGAATGATATTCGGCAATTTAAGATAACCGAGTTTCATATTACGCCTGTAATGGGTGCCGTTATATATTTAATTGTACGCGTTAAGCTCAGCACGGTAGACGGACGCTTTTTAAGTGGCTAATAAATAAACGCGTCAAGCAGATGAGGAATACTGTTCATTTATTCAAAACTCTATGACAAAAGAGATCCCTCGCGTTTTTTTAGTTCCGCATTTTAGCAAAAAAATTACGCGCTTCGATAAATTCCTCTTGCTCTATCGCGACGACCCATCGTGATCGGAGAAATTCGCGATAAATTCTCTCGCGAGTTGGAAAGCGAGCTAATTGCCTGCGCAACTGAAGTGATCGGGGAAATTATCAGCGGAACGGTAACAACTTATAAGCTCTCAGTCGCCTAAAAAAAACAAATCGCATGCCAAAGGAATATTCCTAGCCTACATGATGTCTCGTCTGATTCAACGAGGCACGGCAGTACGCCCTAGAATAAATCAATTCCGTTCGAAACCCAGCGCTTGCTAGAAAAAATGACGGAAAAAAACATCCGAGGCCTCTCCCATCTCCCACTCTTCGTAATCGGATATTCATGCAGCGTTCCAGCGATGTTCCCTCGTCCGTTGCGAATCAATCCGTTTTGGGAGTCCATTGAAAAAAGTCTTCTCGCCAAGAGCGCTCCCGAATAAGGGACGAGGAGGCTGAATGGAGGAGGAGGAGAGAGAGAGAGAGAGCGCTACAGGAGGCGTAGGAGGGAGGCAGTAACTAAATATGCGAGGAGACGTGAATTCAATTTTTGTTCAGATCTAGTATTTCAGATTACTCTTCTATTATAACAAAATTCGCCACATCGGCATGTGTTTTTGCTGGAAAACAAACAGCCAATCGTTCTGGTCCTAAATATGTTAGTTCTATCAATTATAGAGCATTCAAGAGAGACACGGATGGAAGTTGTGTCTTATTTAGCTTAAAACCTATGTTGTCATATGCTATGGGAGTTCGTGAATTAATATATTATGTAATGTAGTGCTAACTTATTCATATAAAATATTAAGACTTTAGTGGACAATAGGGATATATACCATCCACATTATGTTGGTCTATAGAGGCAAGACGGTCTCTATTTCTAATTTTAAATTATTACTTTCTCCATACGTAGTATTTTTTTCACGAAAAAAACTCGATTTCGAGATTTTAACGGAAATACACGTTTTGAGGTCCCCTGAAAGTCATGTGGTGGCCACATCAGATTTTTATACTTTTATTGTCATGAAAATGTCAAGAGTAATATGAGTAAACTAGTTCGTTCGTAGAGTTATGCATAAAATGTGCGAAAATTATTGAAAATACTGTAAACTAGTCGTAGGTCATGTTATATGTTAAATAATAGTAAAACACACAGAATTTAAAACTTTTACTGACTCCACATACATAAATATGAATGGAATGCAATCAGTAAAAGTTTTTTAAATTTTGTGTTTTATGATTATTTAACATACAATATTTCCTATGATTATGTAGTTACACAAAGTTACGAACTTTTCAGTGGGTGTTGCTCTAAACTAAATTATCATCCATAGATCAAAGGTGATATCTTTACAAAGAGAAAATTCGCCATTGATCACATATCGTTCGTTTGAAAGTATTTGAAATCGCTCTTTCTCTATCACAGATCATGCACAATGCGGTTTAATTGAAGGTGTTTCAAAGACGATAAATATACAGAGCCAAAGTAAAAAGTATGCATGACATTCCCCAAGTATGTAATGCATTTTATGTTGGCATCAGGTCTGGTTTTACTCCTCTTAGTTAATCGAATTCTCTAAATCTTTCTATATTTAGGAACGTCACTTTCCGACCGGAAATTCCCTTGGAGCGCCAAAAAACGGCGCGATAATCTAGCATGAAATGGACGTAAAGCATCCCTAAGCGCAAAACAAACGTCCCCTTTTTTTCTTGCCGAAATGAATTTTAAAAAACGTCTTCCCAGACCTCCAAATATTTTAACCCTTTTCTCTCCCCGACCCTCTGTCTCTTTTTCTTTCCTTCTCTTCCCCATTCCCTCTCCACCTCTACAGCGTCCGTGGAATCACGTTCTTCCCCTCTTCGATGGACTGCGATAATGCGAGACACTTCGAAAATGCGTGGTCGAAAAGTCCCGACGGGGTCCGGTCTCGCCGCGGCAAAAGGAGGGTCCGTCCTTCTCCACCCTCTCTCTCCTCACTCCCCTAAAACTTCCACTCCTTCTCTCTTTCTCTCCACTCTATCTTTTTATTCCTTTCCCTGTTTGTTTTTTCTCTCGGTTTCGGCTTCCTCCACGCCACAACGCCATCCTTCGCTCTCTCTCTTTCTCCTTTCTGGACCAGACATCGCCTTGGTAACCCGGCGGCGTTCAACCACTACATCCCCCCCTTCCACCTCTCCACCTCATCTCCTCCTCGCCTTTACCCCTCGCGGGTCCATTAGTGACCGCAAACCTCTTGCTTTCCTCCTACTACTACTGATCCGCGCCCCCTCTCCGTATATCCCGCCCTCTTTCCTACTGCTTTTACCTCCTTTGCAGACGTATCGCCTTTTCCCTCCCTATCGCAGATTCCATGGTTTTCCCACTGCCCCTAACCAACTACCCTTCCCTTTCCATCTCCTCCTAACCCCAGTTCGAAATACTGTAATCCCATGACACCCACTTTTCTCTCTCTCCTCCTGTACTTTTCCCCTTTCTCCCTTTATGGTACATACAACGAGAAGGAAGCGATGGTCGTTAATTCTCGATGCATGAACACCACTCGCGCACACATACACATGGCCGATTCTACCCAAACACTCCCTTTTTATCAAGATGGCCATCTTCACATATTTCCTTACGAATCTCCTTGTTAAGGTCTCTCCTTTTCCCTATTTTTTCTCTTATACAGGGTCTTTACATAGCGATTTTTTCTCATTCCCTCATACCGAAACGCGAATACGAGGCTTGAATTAATATTTATTTTATCGTACACAGACTCTATACAGTACAACCAACCTCTCTTAGTTTCGGAGAGTTATTTACGCTTTTCCGCCTCTTTTTAAAAATTCGCAAGTGCCACTTCGCGAAGATTGATTTAGGCTTTGAAACTCTGTTGAGTTTATTGGCTATGCCTAACCTATTTAAAAACAGCACAAAGAGAAATTTATTTAAAGGAAGGAGCTCTTCTTCTGTCTTTTGTTACATTCATAAATAAACAAATGGGTGAAATGGATAAATAATACTTGGGATACGCAACTAAAGCCTTTGTGTCAAGTTTTCCCATGTCGTGAAAAATATTTACTAAGTTTCTAATAAAAAGCGCTTGTTGGTAACAATTTAGGTCACCATCTTTGCAGTCATCATAAAGTTCAAGATATGCTCCAATTTTGCAATCTTATGCTAAGAATTTATATGATCAACAATTAAAGCTGTGAAATATTTATTTCATTCGCCTTATCTTATTTTACATGTGCTAAACCAATTTTCTAGGAACTTGATGCATATGACGTGCCAAGTAATCATGCTATGGTTTATAAAACACAGAAAATCAAGTATTTAGTAAAATAAGTTAGAATTTTATCTTCTGTGCATAACTGTCGATAAAATCAATTAATATAAGAAACGAAACTCCACTCACTTATATAAAAATTATGTTCTGAGGAAAATGTTGGCCGCACCCTGACTGCTGATGCTCATTTTACGATCATATAGCTCCATGCTGAGTCCGCTTCAACATACGGATTTCGAATCTTCAAACCTCATTCCTTCTTCCGACGTCGTTCTAGGAAAATATTCCCAATATAACCGAGCCAAACCATTCCCCATCCCTCCACATCCCAACCCTTCTCTAACACGATCTCGAAGTCCGGTCGCGTATGAAGCTGGGATCGGACGATAAAAAGAAGACGACGAAGCGTCGCCATCAAGACGACATCTTTGGGATCCAGAGATTTGTGCACGATTCCTTGCGTGCCTTTGTGTGTACGCGAAGCGGAAACCGTGTCGGTTTTCGATTGATTCCGCGCTCACCGACTCCCAGAAATTAGCCCCCCGCTCCCTGCAGGTTGAGGAGGGGGAGATGTGAGATTCTGTAAGAAAGGGGGAAGGGAGATGTTAGAGGGCGGACATAAATGAATGGATGAGAAAGTGGAGAATGGAGGGGTAAAAGAAGGGGAGAGAGTGAAAAGGGGCAGCAGTTGGATAGGGGCTGGGTCGGATGTGTAACTGACGGTTTGGAGTACGAAAGGAGCAAGGCATCAGATCAGGGTTTGGAGAGTGGGGGGAAGAACGCGCTGCTACTAAATGGATGAGCACACCGTCTCCCTCCCCTCTTACTCTCACCAATCCTAAATCCTTCGCCCGTTGGAATCTCCTCTTTTGAGAGGGGAGAGATTTTTATATTCGGCGGTGAAGGGATTTTGTGTACGGTATAGTGAGGTGAAGTGAGACGTGGGGGGAGAGGCGGCGGTAGGATTAGACGGGCACTGAACTTGTAAGGAGATTTTTTGATGGGAGATAAAGAGAAAATCTTGCTCTGGCTTCAGTGCGTGGGATATAAAATTCTGATGCATGCTGTATGATATCAAAATTTTATCGTAGAAATTCGGCCAGTTCACCGCGGTGCAAGCTACAATGAACTCGTATAAATGCGAGGGATCCATCTTATTTTTATGCTTTTAATAAATTATTCAATTGAAAATTTGAATAACATTTTATTCGCGCTATTCTTATACTATAGGCCTTATTCGGGTAACAATTCTCTCTTTGTATCTTTAATCTCGATAAACAGTTTCAACAAAATGACCTAAAATTTCATCCAAAAGATACAATTATTAATATACAGGTACAGCAAAACATAATCTTTTCTTTATTTTAGTTATCTCAAACTGTGAGAAATATTGATAAAAATTAAAAATTGAAGCACAAAATTAATGATATCGAAAAGATTTAATTTTTTCCTGGAATTAAAACAAAATTTATGTTTCCGAAGAGTTATAAAAGGACTGACTTTAAAATCTTATATTTTTAACAATTAATTCCATAAAATGTAAACAAAAATTTCCAAGTAGAGATGCGCCTCACAATTTGCTTGACCGTTCTAATTAGCGAAATACATAATATACGATGACGCTATTTCAGCAATTCACACGCGATAATTTTTTGCTATACTTTTTCTACGAAAGCGGACTATTAGTTCAGTAACTAGGTCGCCTCTCGTATTCTAGCTTCGACAGAGTCAGCCGAGACAGCGATTGTAACCCTATTTGTTATACTAATAGATAGCGCTGGAGTTAATAATTCATCCGGAAAAGTGCGTGGGTTTCTTTCTGTCGACATTTAACCCCCATCTGCGATTACAACGAGAGCGAATCAGATGTCGACATTTTTACAAAAGCAACGCCTTCGACTATGTCTGCGTTCGAAGTAACATCTGCCGAAATTGCGCGACCAATTCGGAGAATGGCGGGAGAGGGGATTAAGCGGAGACGTCGGGAACGAAAGATGATTAGGGTAAGGGCATGAGAAGAGGTGGAGAGAAAACGCATGTGGCATCGCGGTGGCGAGCGTGTTTGATGAAGGAAAATTGCGCCACCTTCTGCGTTGATCGCCAATTACGGAGCGACTGGAGTCCCCGTTCCGATTTATTCAGCCTCTTTCGAGGGACGGGTGTGGCACTCAGTCTGCCTCTTCTCCTTCCCTTCCCTCTCGTCCCCTCTCCTCTTTCCACATTCCCCCCTCTGTGTCTCTTCGCAGTGGCATCCTTGGGGGGTGAGGATACACCAAGACCCGAGGAAAAAGGAATAATTTAGCGCGAGGTATTTCGAAGGAAAAAAATCTAGTCGAAAAATTACTCCAAAGTGACTACAACTCTTCTGGTTGAGTGATACTATCTTTTTGTACGGCGGGAATTTAATAACACAAATTGTAATGTTCTTTGCAGTTTCGGGTCTACGGAGTGAGATTAGGTTGATAATTTGACAAACTATGTCTTTCTAATATGTCAGAATTTACTATCGGCGAACCACCACTGATGACGGCCGCTCTGTTCCTGAAACGCGCATTCGGTTTCCACAATCTTTTAATTAGAGGGGCAGAGATATTTAAATTTTGTATTAACCATAAAGTGAGCCATGTAATTATTTTTGAAGCATAGAAATTTACTCGTTTTTTGATAAAAGAGAAATTTTTATTGGTTCACAAAATATCGAAGCATTATAAAATTCCAAAACATCTTTGAAGTAACATTTAAAAAATTCTAGGTCCTGAACATCGGCATGAGAAATTTTTCCTTATTTCAATTGAGCTAATAATAACTGGGAAACAATTTTAACTCCTACTCATCCGCTGATGTATGCATTAAATCTCACCATTACGGCAACAAATAGGATTCTAGATCACGCCGGCCAGCTCCGCTTTATTTATGGCCTAGTAGGGAAATGCGTCGAGCTAGTTCTCCGGAATGATAAAATACGCAGTGAGTCACAGTTCCTCGTATTGATAAATAATTCCCGTAACTGAAACGAATCGAATTTTTGCTATTGGAATGATGCCCTTGGATAACGTGTACAAGCGCTTTAAATTGCCAGGCAAAACGTGAAAAATAAGCATAAAAAAGAAAGGCAAAATTACAAAGTATCGGCTTAATATTCTTGAATTAAACTCAAGAAACTACTCCCCTGTCAGCCTTAAAGCTCTCAGAAACGACAAAGTACGTCTTTTTTACGCAGCGCACTACTCACGAAGCTGGAATTTCCTTGGTTTGGGCATCAGAACTCCATTAACGTCTCGGTAACGAATATAACCATCCCGTGTCAAGGGCGCAACCGAATGCACGAACTCGTGTTTAAAAGCTCTTGGCTCTTTTTTTACCTCATATTTACGGCACGTCGTCTTCATTTGTTTCCTTTATGTACGCACTCATATATATATATATATATATATATATATATATATATATATATATATATATATATATACACGTATACATCTCGAGACACGTGGGGATAAATTGGTCTCTATATTGCTCGGTCGAGACCGACTTCCAAAAACCGAGTGGCGGGGGAAAATAAAACCAAATGAACTCGTCCTTTTTTTACCCCTTTCACTCGCTATCTCCCGCCCTAAGAGCAAGAAGTACACTAAGGGCTAACGGCCTCGAGCCATAAGGGAAGCTGGAGGAAGAAAGCCGGCGGATTGAGAGATGAATGCGGGGAGTGGTGCAGAGAGAGAAGGTGGGAGTGAGGGAGAAGGGGGACCAAATGGAGGACGGATGGGGCGACGGGAGGTGGGAAAGAGAGAGGTAAGGTTTGGGATTGGGAATAGGTTGTGGGTTAAAACCGTCGCAAAGAGGACGTCGCGTTAGGAGACACCACTTGGCAACGTCGGATCACATAGGAGTGGGTGGGTGGGGCACCAAACGCCGTCTACCAAGAGGGCTTGGGACGTGGATGAGGAGAGGAAGTGGGGATGAGGTGGAAATGGAAGAAGGACAGAGAGAGGGGAAGATGGGCAGTAGGAGGTGGGTAAAAGGGGTTTTAAAAAAATATGACCTGCGGCGGGTCCAGCCACCTTCATAGCTTGTCGGTAAAACGCTGCCAAGACTTCAGTTATCTTTCCAGCCGTGAGGAGGAGGTGGAGGTGGGGGGTTTGTGGAGAAGACGGAGACTTGAGTGGAATGGTGGGGGAGGAGGAGTTGGGTGTGGGATGAGATCGGCGTGGGAGGTGGGAGAGATGAAGGGGATTATGGGAGGAAGTTATGGGGATGCTGTACGGGAGAGGAAAAAAGGGGGTTTGGGAAAGAGGGCGGAGGGAGGGGAAAGGGAGTTATGCCAGCTGCCTATATGGAAGGCGCGGCGGCGGCAGAGGAAGGCGGGTGGGATGGAATCGGTGGAGGTCAAGGTGTCGCTTTTTGAAGTGGAACGTGTGAGGGCTTCGAGAATATGGGAGGCAGTGGAGAATGGGGAGAATAGGAAAAGGATGGGAGGAATAAGAAGAGGTCGGGTGGGATTACGCATGTACGAAGCGAGAAGAGGAGTAGAGAATGAGGCAGAGGAGAAGGGTTCGAATAAGGGATCTGAAGAGAACGGCGGGAATGTTGTAGTGCAGAGACAAAATGTGGGATCTTCACCATCCAGGTAGATTACGTTATGTTTCCGATTCCGATTCGCGAAAATTGAGAGAGGAATCGGTAGGTGGTGAGTATTGGGACTGCTGTTGGTTCAGGAGAGAGAGTGGAGATTATATATATATATATATATATATATATATATATATATATATATATATATATATATATATATAACAACTTACGGAAAAGGAAAGGTAAAATGAATATATGGATGTCAACAAGGTGTTGGGATGAGGAAACCCAGTGAGCACTCACCAATCAGACGACTTCAGGTTGGCGAGGCCCCGGGGATGTCGAAGCGACACACGTAAAATAACACAAAAACACAGAAACATCACAAACGTAAAGCTTTCGGAACTACTCCTTCTTCAGCTACAGAGAGAGAACTCTCTTCCTCATCCCAACACCTTGTTGACATCCATATATATATATATATATATATATATATATATATATATATATATATATAATATTATAACGGCGAAGATGAAGATCATCGTCTAGAAGCGGAGATTTGGAGGAAAGGAACTTTGTTAGTACAAATACGTTATTGCGTGATATTTTCATAGCGGCAATGAAAAGTCGGAGTAAAGTTTGCTGAAGGGTGGATAGGTTTACATTTAAAGGGTTGGCTTCTTTTTTTGGAAAAATATATAGGTGTATGTATTTGTGACCAAGAAACAAATTAAAAATATAGTTTTGTTTCACATTGGAATTACGAGATTAACCTCAGACTCAAAGATTCTGTTTTTGTTTTTGCTGAAAAATGTCAGCATTTTTATATTTCTCTTAATTAGACATATGTAGACAGAATTAATATTGGCCGAAATGATTATATGGTCCGGAATGCTTAAGTAGACTGTATTGAAAATCTGGTTCACAGTTTTATAAAACGCCAAGAAAATCCTATAATTGTTCCCTGAGCAAACAGATTGACACAAAGTGACCGGAAAAGTGAGTAGGTCTACTCCCCGAACGAGTTAAAATTGTCTCTCGCGCTCCCTTACCTTTGCAATTCGAAAAAAAAATAAAACTTGAAAATCTCCGGTAACATCTCGTTTGATTGATGAAGGACTATTTAAAACACACGAAAGCGGCTTTCTCTTTTTTCAAGTGTCTCCCGAATAAAACTCAAAACGATAAAACTAAAGCACTCCAAAGACAAGAGTGGGAAGTAGAGATCGAGCGAGAGAGAGAGAGAGAGAGAGAGAGAAAGAGAGAGACTTTGAAAATTGATACGCGGTAGGGAGCCAAAACACTTTTCATCGCAATCTACCTGACAGATCAAAGACAAGGTGTGTCGAACTAACGCCACCGACATATATTTCCCAGTTTTATCCAACAATGCATCGTTCAGAAAGTCGCGGGGCTCGGGGGAAAAGTCCGCATACCGCAGCATATCCATCGCGGAATCCCTACAACTCGCTCTCTCACGCCGGCAGCGCCGCCTCCACTCCCCTTTCCCCCTCTGTTTATCCCCCCTCTCCCTCCAACATCAACTCCTCCCCAATCTCCGACTCCCTTACCATTCTGCCGCTTTCAACGCATGCACACACATCTCCTCCCACCCCCGCACGAGCGCTCTCCTTCTCCCCCTCCCCCTTCCTCATCGCAGCCAACTCCTCTTAAAGCCGCTCTTTTTCCAGGAAACATGTAAAGCCGCCTTCTCTGGCAAGAAGAGATCGTAAATGCGCCCAAGAGGAAGGAACACTTGCTAAGTTCAGTCATCAAGCACAGTTCGCGTAAAACAGGAGGAAAGATAAGGAAGAGAGTGCATAGGAGGGTACGCAATGCTTCCTGGCCCATACCACCCTCTTTCTCTCCCTCTATCCTTTCTCACTTCCCTTCCATTGTAATGCGTTTTATCCTTCAGAAGTCTCCTCCGACGTTTCGCCTCGTGGAAATTCTGGTACGTTACGCGCTCTCGTTTAAAAAAAAAAAGTGCAAGCGGGCGACCTCTGCAGGAGCGCACCAGATGGACGCACTAAATTACAGTGAGAGAAAAGCTTTTTCGCGAAAAGAGGGATTTATATGGAGGAGGCACGGAGACTTCCTCTGTTGCATTCCTTCGCAGAAAGGTATTAAAAGATCCATTCCATTGTTTCAAGTGTTAACGTAAGACGTCGTTATTGTGAGTGGCAGCTGCTATCCGTATGTGCTGATACGTAGAACGTAGAGCAATGCTGGTCACTATCTTTCTCCATTAAAATCCTTGAAAGATCATTGTATCGCGGATTAATTATTTTTACGGCATAAGGACGATGAATAAGAAACTTTAGAGAATTGGAAAAACAATTAGAGTATTTTATTCGCTTTATACCTGAAATAGATATTGATAATTACTCCCAGAATGTGGGCATTAGAGCCAAAGAAACCATGAAATACATAGAAATTTCATAAAAGATTTTATGCTAATCTCTAATCATGGTACCGTACATCGTGAAATAGAAATATACTTACGAAACATTTTTTAATTTCCTTAGGAGGTTTCAAATTCACTCTTGAATAGGAATTAGCTCTTCATGTTTAGCAGGATTCGTACTAGACACTAAAACCTTCCCCTTTCAATTTCTCTGGATTTATCTAGGTTCGCTCGCTCCTCCTAAGAAGAATACAATGATTTTTACAAACCCTTGAGATTCGGTTTCATTTCACCTATTGAGGCCACACTACGACGAAAATGAAATCGAATCGAAAAACCTTCATAAACAGCTCAATAATTTTATGCATTAGCCTCTCCCCCAAAAAAACTATACGACACCTGGTAGCTTAGTCAGAGAGAATTCGTTAAGGACCGGATTTGAGATGCATGCAAGTTAACGGTCTTCAATTTCGAAACAATCCCATTTGGAACTGAAATTTTTTCGCAAGCCGAGACGTGCTCGTAAAAAATCGAGGGGGAAAGAATTTAAAATAATAAACGGAACGCGATATGAGCGATTTCGTCGCTCGGAAAGTTGTTTATTTTTAATGCTTAGGCTACGCGCCACCTCGTTTCCACCTCCGCTTCTCTCTCTCTCTTACTCGATTGAGATCCGATTATTGATGGCACCCATCGCGAGAAGAAGCCCATCGGACGAGGACGGAGAGAATCCGCATTAAGAAAAAGTCTGAGACTCTGTTGGAGTGAATGGAGGCGCGGAGGACTGGAGGAGACAAAGAGGGAGGAAGAGTTTTGAGGGAGGTTGAGTGGGGGGGGAGTTTGAGAGTGGGACCTCGCACCACGCTCTCTCGAGGTTGATATTCAGGATGGCGGCGGGCGTGTCGGTCGGCGGGTGGGTGGACGCCTCAGGGAGTGGACTGGGGCGTGGTGAGTCCGTAAACGTTAAAGGTATAAGGGAGGAGGGGAGGGTCGAGGGGGAAGGGCGGGAAGGTGGAGGGTAGTGGAAGGGAGGGTGGGCGAATGTGTCGGAGGGTGGTTGTTGCCCGGGGGCCTGGGCGTAGGCCCCCGGAGCCGGGACAGAGATGAGGAATGGACTCGAGGTGGCGGCGGCCGGCGAGGAACTCCTTTATTTTTCGTTTCTTTTTTGTTTTGTTTCTCCCGCTGCTTTTTTGTCGGGGAGGGAAGGGAGAAGACCGGACTGCGGGCCACTCCCCGACGCAATACCAGCGATCGCAGCCGCTGGCGCCGGAGCGAGCGAGAGAGAGAAAGAGAGATGATCCGGTCGGTTTGAGGCCTTGTCTCTCTCTTTCTCTCTCCTCTCTCTCTCTCTCTCTCTCTTTCTCCGTTTCTAGCTGATCCCCAGGGAGACAGCTTATGCGGTGCACTTCCACTTCGCCAGGAGTCGCAGTTGACGCACGGACGGAAAGAAAAAAAGGGTTTCTTTTGTTTCGTGTTGTTGTTGTTGTTGTATGTCTTTATTTTTGTTTGGCGGCACTGGCTGACCGTATGGCGGCGAATTTATTTATAGAAAATATTACAAGTGCCAGAGAGAGAGATAGAGAGAGAAAACTTATTCTCATTCTCTTGTAAAATGATTTAGTAACCGGTTTTTTTTCCTTCTCCCGGTGTTGAAACATCTGTTAGTGCTGTTTGAAATATTTTACCGGCGTCGAGATCGCGTTTTGGAATTGTCGGAATAAGATTAAAAGCCTTATGAAAAATTGGTAAGTAATTTCGACTCAATACGTTTGGTGATGGAGTGTTTTTTTCTACAATTCATATCGCTCGAGAGCAACAAGACGAAAATGATCGCTCGTTATAGATAATGATTTAATCGGAAGATTTTCTAGTTTTCCGTGTGCTTTAAATGTTTTGATAATAAAAATTATTGAAAATAGCTTACGTTTATAATTATGAGATAATATAGCAATTAAACAAATTTACTGAGCTTCATTTACAGATTCGAAATACCAATTTGCCAAAGGTGTTGGTCGCCCTAAGCAAAAGATTCCGAAAAATATCTTTTCGGTTAAATATTATTTGGTACTATCCAAATTTATTCTTTGATCTTAGCCAGAATACGATTTTTATTTATTAAAATAAAGGAAAAAGAATATTCGCTGGAACCGATTTCTGAAGGTGCTTAAATTTTTTCATGGGCGCCGAATAATTCAGGTCTGTAGCGTTTCATAAAATTACGACGTAGTTCATTCAAATGCTAAAATTAAATTGAGCCTGCTGTTCCTCCAGCCCTCCATATTCTTTCTCTACATAATTTTTTGTATGCAGCTTGAGTGAATATATATTCAGTAAATATACGTAAATGGCTAATTTTAGTCTTTGTAGCTTTTCAATTTTAATATTCATTGCGAGAACATTTTTTCTTTGATGCCAATTTTCACATCAGATACTAATAATTTATTGAGCGTTTTTTAGTCTTCACTTCTCAGGTAATGTTTTTGAAAAGAGAAAGTAAAAAATAAGCTGTTATGCGACCTTTATAACATAGATCATTCTGTATCAAACCCTCTGAAAGGAATTCGCGAAATAAATGAACGAGAAGAAATAAGCCACGATTCTCACAAACGTGGCAGTGTATATTCCAAGTATAAATAAAACTGAGTATTTATTCATTGCCATCCATAAAAAACGACTTTAGTCCATCAAATTATTGGTACCTATATATCATAGCTAAAAATAAATTTGCTGTTTCATTGTTTATTATACATTTCATCGGTTTTTACTAAAGATTACCATGTCTTGTTAAGAAAATGTATTGTTTATCTATTTTAATAAATAAAAATCTATTCAGCTACCTCTACAATTTCTATGAAAATCGTTATCATTATTATTTCTCAGAATTATTCTAAATTACACTACAAAGGAGTCGGTCTACCCACTAGAAGAATCCACTAACAAATTTTCTCTTTCTAGCTTAAGCGCGAGTACAGACGGAAATAAAATATAAAATTTTCATTTCGTATGCAATAACTATATCCGTCGTTAATTATGTATATCTTATGTATTTTTTCATTGATACAATTCTTCCCATTCCTTTTTTGGATTCGACAATCCTCCTCACTGCGTAGTTCTACGTGTCGCTTGATCACGTCACCGCCAGAAGGCGCCGTTTATCGATTCCTACGGTTGTTAGCAATTATCTTCTTCGCAAAAATGAGAAGTGGGAACCTCGACTGCAATTCACTCGAGAACAAACTATTTAACCTTGAAAGCGATGTTGATTGCCTGTATCCCAATTTCAAGACAGCGACTTCTAACGCAGTGGGATATGAGGTTTGTGTTCGCCATCCTCGCTGTTAGTATTCTTAGAGTATTTGCTGCGATTGATTACAGGAAAACGACATTTTTGTCTTTCCATCATTCCCTCTAAATATTAAGGATTCCCCTTCTTTATTCTCTTTCAAGCTTAATTGTATCATCTTTACCACTATATGTATTCAACGTATAATATTCTTTGGACGCGAGGGTAACAGCGAAGAATGGGGGCAAATAGAGTGGACACTTTATCATAGCTAGCCCAAATTCAATCCTGCTTGATGGTGCGTAGATGACTTGTGTCATCTTTTTACGAAATAATTTTTATAAAGAGCTATTTTCTGTTTCTTTTTTAGTCCATGCAAAACTGACTAAGAGACATACATAGAATTAAAGAAAGTTATGGATTCAAAACATTCTATCTTCAAACAATTCAAATACGTTTTCGTGTTATTTTTTATTTTTACGGCTTAAAAAATTAACTCATTCTTTCAGCGTTGACTAACTTTGATATCCATTCTGAGTCAGAAAGGCGGTAGCACAACATAATAGCATGAGTCTATCGGCACGTGTTAAAATGAGTGACAGAATATCTAAATAGAAATTTTAGAAACAGATTGATAGAAACAGTTTATTGGAATGTGGTTTTATATGCAATTGGTATTTTGACGAGGGAGTAGATCGTGAGTTGATTAAAAGCTTTCGAGATGCGAGTGTGACACGCATCACAGAGAAAATATTAGGTTATACAGGGCAGAAAACAACTATGTATGGTTTGATTAGATGGCTAATAGAAGCGTTCAATTAGCTTGAGTGAGATTATACAGGAAAAATAGATTGATAGGTTTTCAGAGGGTATACGGCTTTATCAAAGGAAGAGGAGGGAGAAGAATGGAATAAAGTGTGGGCAGCTAGAAAGTAAGGATTGTAAGAATTGCGGCTTTATATATATAACACAAAAATATTCATGTGAGTAGAATGATTGATCATAATAGTCATCCTTACTTTGAAGTGCTTTTTAATTTCAATTGAGATCGATCAAAGCTTTCAAAATACAAGAATACAAAAGGCACATTTTCCTCCAAAAAATCGAATTACAAAGCAATCGAACGATTAAACTCGAATAATAAACTTATAATTTTCGGCATGAGAGAGTTGAGAAGACGAAAAACTTTTTAGGGACAAAGGTATTCAGGCGGTCGTTTTAATAACTCATAACAAACGAGAGATTTCTGGGGGTTTCTTTCCCAATTTCTTGAGCCCATTGTCGCCTTGGTTTTAATGGAAACTCTTTCGAGTTTGGAATCCTTTTCATCCGTAACAATGGTTCCAGAGTTTTTTAAGCGTCTTTCGGAGAAGCGTACGATTTGAACCGTTAAGGCCTCATAAAAATAACAAGTCAACCTCTTTCAGAAGAGTGTAGAAGGAGAGATTTTAAAGGTTTTCAATATCCACTCCATTTTAAAGCCGTCATTTTTCCAATGAACTGAGATGAGCATTCGCGAGAGACGCTCTCATAAGTTACTTCCCGAGAGAGAAAGAGAGAAAACTTAATTCCTTTTTCCCAAAGAGGTGACGCTCTAAGGAACCATATTTTTTACGATCAGAAACTAAATTTGTGGTAAGCTCTAGAACTATAGAGGCCGCACTTACGATCCCAAAGGGTAGAGATCTTGGAGAAAAAGAGAAAAATCTAATGCCAGCAAAGGAGGTTAGACTTCGCGGAGAAAAAATACGCCCTTCCTATTTTTTTCTAATTTCGGACTTGGCGATTTCTCCGGACCTGCCTCTGACCCTTTGTGACCCGCTTCGGCTCTCTCTATCTCTTTCTTTCTCACCGGTTTGGGCTACTGTCGCTTCAAAACGGCAAAAAATAACAGTATAAAACGACAGTTTATTGTTTTTTTACTTTTACATTTTTTCATAGCTTTTTAAAGAAATAGCGGGAATGTTAATTATGGATCCGAATCCGAATTTTTTTCCACGGTAACAACACTTTCTCTGCGTACTATAAACGAGAAAATAAAAATAAATTTGTCAAAATTATGTTAAAGGAAAGATGGCGTGCTAACATTATATACATAGCGTTTCTCGCATTTTTATCGCTTGATTTTGTCGTGGTGGGGTTTTATATTTTCTTCGTGTGCGCTCGTATTTCCGTTCGTCTGATAAAAAATTCCCTCCATGTTTTAAAAAGTTACCACTTAGAAACCAAAGATGTGACAAGTGTTATAAAGAAAGCTTACGCGTAATCCATTGCGGACGTTGGTCGTCGGAGGAGTTTTGTTGGGCGGTTTGGGTCGGCAGGAGGACGGGGGACGGGGGGTTTCTCCTTCTTCTGCTCTTTCCTGTCCGGCGCCCTTTTTAATATGCCCTCTTCTCCTCTACACTCCGGAGAGGGCTAAGAGCGTATCGGGATGGCGAGGCGCGAAAGTTCCGCCACGCCGCGATCGTCCATTTGTCAGGGAGACAGCCGTGAAAACGTTGTCTCTCTCCCACCACCCCTTCCCGTTTCTATAGCTAGCCTCCTTTTATTTTTGCAATCTCTTCGCGGCATAAACTGCCCCGCACCCGACTCCCTGCTTGGCCGCCCTTTCTCCTCCCTTCTTCTCATTTCCTCTTTCTCATTCCTTTTCTCTTCCATTCTTCTCATTCCCTTTAAAGCGTCCCATCGAAAAATAAGGGAGACGGACGTTTCAGTTTTTTTTACTCCTCAGCCTGATTGGATCCCGCGAGCACCTTAGGTGGCCTCCCCTTCCTCCCTCTCTCTCTCTCATCTACGCTTTTTCTGCGCTCGTAACCAATAAATTTTACGGTTGCCCCTCTCATCTTCGAATTTTTTTAAGGGCCTTTGGTCACGCATTTTTCGACCCAATTTAAAATGCCGCTGGCATATATATATATATATATATATATATATATATATATATATATATATATATGCGTACACAAAATTGGGATCCGTAGCAGACTTATTATATTCCGAAATAATTGGTTAATTCGCATGTTTATAAGCTTGGATATTTGTAAATTTTTCTTCTTCAACAGATTAATTTGCTTTTGTCACAAAAATAAAGCAAATGAATATAATTTGACGACCTGCTGACTGGAAAATTACGAGAGCATAGATTAACTTGTAGTCATTGACAGGGACCAAAAAGAACAAGTTCAAAGCACGTACATTTTATCAAATTTCATACCCTCAGACAAGAGGCCCGTAACTGCAAATTTACAGCCGTAACAACTCTTCGAATTTTTCAGTACATCATCCATAAAAAAACAAGGGAGGAAATTTATTATAGAACTTCATAACGAGACGAGCGACGATCCCTTATTCCGAAATGACGAGAATGGCTCGACGTCCCTGATGCATCATTCAACCGCAACATGGCGCCCTCCTCATCACGCACTCCCTACGCGCGGATCTCCCAAAACGACGTCGGAATACTCGAGACGCAGGTTCGTAATAATCGAGATGAGGAGAGAACTCGTTCACCTCGAGTCTTATCGGACCTTAAATGGAATTACACGTTCCAAATCTGTCGCGGTGATAAAGTGCGCGCTGCTCATCCATTCGAAACCAAGATCGTACGTATGCCGAATGCTTCATTTTCCGAGTCTGAAAATAACGGACGATACGTGGACACGACCCCCGTGCAGGGATCCGGCCATATTTGCTGGACGCGTACTGATATATGGCGATCACCTCGAACGTACTAGTTATGCTATCTTATCCGGGAGCCGCCGTTATAAAATATTTACTTTGCGCATGAGAGCGAGACATGGAAACGAATGAGAATCATTTTTTTTCTCTAGATACTTTTTCTCTCTATTTTTATATTGCGGTCAGATATTTTGAAATAAAGATTTTATGTCCCCAAAACGAATAAAAACAGTACTCTTTTCGACAGTATCCTATCAGAGGTTGTTTATTACCTGCATTTAAAGAAACTAAAAGACTCCCTCAGTAATGGTTTTCCCGAATTGGAGACCAATACATTATCGGAACCCTGCCAAAAAGATTTAATCATCCTGATTACCGAAGCTTCATACTTTAATTGGTTTATAAAAATGACAGAGTGCGCCGATAAAAACATAACAAATGAATGGAGGAAGTTATCATCTCGCATAAACTGATATAATAAGGTAACACATGAGATAAAAACCATCCTACAGGGCTCGGGAAACAATCGAGAGTGTGCGATTACTTGCGCGCGCCTGTGTACGTGTGGTTGCGTGGCCAATAAAGATCGCGAATTTAGGCGAGGATACGAAGACGTTTGATATAAAATGAAGAGGGATGTTGTTAAGAGGTTTTAATAGCGATAAATGAGAGAGAGGAGAAAGTAAAGAGCGGGTTCGCCAAGTGGGGATGCAGGGGAGAAACTTGTGTGTTCTCGAAGGGAGGTTCCGCAGAGGTCGGGGAAATATGAGTCGCGAAGGAAGTATTCCCCTTTGGATGGGGCGACGGCGGCGGTGCGGGGCGAAATGGGGCGTCGAGGAAGGGGGCGGGGGAGGGAGCGGGGCGACGAAAGGAATGGGGTGGGGCGATCTCTCCGAATGAGGAGGCGGAATGTCGAAAGCCCCCGGGGGCATCTCTTTGGCAGCGGGAGGCCCCGTTTCAAACACTTGGAACCGGGGGAGTGGGAGGAGAGGCGGGGAGGATGAGGGAGGGCAGGGTCGGTAGAGGAATAAATAAATTTGTATAATATATACATTCGAAATGAAGAAAAGAAGGGCCGGGCATTTTTCGGGTGGGGTGTAAGAGAGGAGTAGGAGTGAGCGGAGTTCTCTTTCTTAATCCCTTCCCTCCCAACAACTCAAAAGAGAAGGGGGAGGAGGAAGATGGATGTCTACCGAGTACGTCGGAGCAGGTAAGGGATGCGTGCTGGCGTCTGGTCGGAATGCATGCCAACTATTCTTTTTCTTGCGGGAGATAACGAGGTGTGGAAGTAGATGGAGGTTATTCCATCCGCCACCTCTCCTCTATTGGTTTTCATCTTCGGCCGGGTTTTTTCGTCGACGGCGAGCTTTTCTGGGGGTAGCCCCTTTGAGATCTGACGATGAAATATCGGTTACGCCGAATTAGCGCTCGTAGTTTTCGGAAATGAGTGCTATTAATCATTGCGGATATGATGCCAAAGATCGCTTTTTAACGCGGTCGGGATTCCAGGCGAGGGTTTAGGGAAGAAATGAACTCGGTTCCAAATGTCATTCGTGGTTAATGATGCGATTACAGTAGTTTGAATGCGGGCCATTAGGAACGGTCGTGTTGAGAAAATATTGGGAAGACTAGGCTTCGACGGGCTTTTCACTGCAGATGGCGCAGTCGTTACAAGAAAATATATTCACCTAATTTATAGTTGGTTAAATTTATTTGAAAACAAATTGTGGGCAAGTAAATCATTTTCTCTCTGTAGGGCATAATTAACAAAATTTTACCGCGATTTTATCACTGAATACTATAGAAATAGTAAATTATATTATACCATAAAAATTATCCATTCTATTTGTAAAATCTTCATATCGAAGGACAAATAGCGTTGTCTAAATTTATATATATATACGCAAATGAGTACTTCTTTTAGCGAAACACGTACAGACTGACAAACAATCTACCGAAACCCATAATTAGGGCTTTGTATATATACCACCGAAGAATTGGAATTTTTCATGAAGTAAAAACAATGTTCACAATATCCGGCTTGCCTAAAAAAATCCTCACATCTTTCAGTTTGGTAAAGAAAAAAGAAATTAAGCTGGCTGCTGTGATTGGATTATTTCTCATTTCCTCCTAGTCCAGCAAGTAAAATAGACCCGAGACAAAACCCGCATCTTTCCCCCTCCAAAAGAAAACGCCCCAATCCCTTTAGGCACATCCATCGCACGATACACGCGACACTCAAGGCGCACTTCTGTTTCGTCTTCAGCTCACCAGACTCTACGCCGCCCCCAAAGGTCTTAACGTCATAAGCCTCAAGCTCCAATTATTTTTCCCTTCAGAATTCTCTCCTTTTCTCCTCACTCTCTGCATCCACCCACCCAAACTCTAGCATTCCTCTCTTCTACTCACCCCACCCTCTCTCAGCCTTTCATGCTCCACGCCACGGCGGCACCCCGCTCTGTCTCTTCCCCCCTCACCACCTCCTCCTATTTCCAGGTTCACCAGCCACCCTAAGGCAACATGACCTCTCGCTCTCTTCATAAGGTACAGTGGGAGAGAGAAAGATGGAGGGAGAGCGCAACCTCCAACTTCAGGTGAATCCACGAGCATAAGGGTAAGGTAGAGAGAGAGGAGGGGATGATGGGAGGGGGAAGGAAGGAGGAGGTGTGTTAGAGAGGGAAGGAAGGAAAAGGAAAGAGAGAAAGGCCTTTCATGAGCCGATGACAACGGTTTACGCGCGAGAGAAAGGGAACGGAGAAAGGATAACGGCGGAGACAAAGAAAGCGGGAGTCGGAGGAGGAATAAATGTTGGTGAAGGGGGAGAGGGGAGGGAGATGGTGGGAAAAAGGAGAGAAGGGGGAGAATTATGCAATGGAAAGGAGAGAGGCAAGATGGCGCGGGCCGTCTCATCTACATCTGGGAGATCCAGGGTCGTTTGATGATATCTTCTCCCCTCTATCTTTGGTCTATCAGCCCCGTTCTTCCCCATTTCCCACTCCCCCCCCAGGCACCACTTCTCCCCCTCTCCCTCGACCCACTCCATCTATCCTTAACCTCCCCGTGAGCGTTTCCATTTCGACCTCTTACTGTCCTCCATTTCCTCCCTCCTATTCTTCCCCGATTTTCTACTCCCTCCAGGAAAAAAATAAAATCTTCCCTTTCCCCTCCCTCTCATTCAGTCTCATCATATCTCAATCCCTTAATCTCCCTTCGTAGCGCTTCTAACAAATATCCCTCTCCCCCGAAAGTTCTCGTTTCTTTCTTCTTCTGCCGCTTATCCGAACTCTTCTCCCCCCTCCTCCTATTCTCAACCCTTCATCCCCCCTCTCTGCCCCTCCGTTTCATCCCCTCCCCCGTATGAGTTTTGCGGGAGGTGAGGTGAAGTAGGGAATGAGACAAGATGAGGAAAGAGGATTGCTCAGGGGAGAAGATAGGAGGGTGGTAAGGAGAGAGAGAGAGCCGAGGGGGTTTTTTGAATGGAGAGGGGGATTGTGTGTGTGTGGGAAGAGGAGGTCACTTGCCCGGAGCGCCATTCAAAGGAAAGGGGAGGGGAGTTATGGGAGGGATAAGAGTCGGAGAACGATGTGGCGGATGGAAAAAGATTGTGGGCAAGAAAGCGTTTTGGAAGAGACGAAAATTCGAAAAGTAGATGGAAGGATAGGGAGAGAGAGGGATATAGTTACTAAAAATGGGAGAACTGAGGAAAACGGTGAAAGAGATGAATGGATGACAAAAACCGGGAGAACGTATTCAGAATGGGGAATGAAGTGAATTGGATAAGGAGGGGATTAAAAAAATATTATTTCGCGTGTTGTTCCGCTGTGCATCTATTTAGACTTTTAATAGTTCACGTGTGATTTTAGTACTCCATATGCGTAGATTACAGATTATTTGTCGAATATATATGGAGGTATTTGCGGCATATATATGAAAACATATTTTATAGCCTGTTAATTAAGGTAAATTTTTGCTCTTCGCGTGGCAAAAAATTAATAAATTACTTACGTTAACAAGCAATGATGGTGTGAAAAATGTATCAAACATCAGACAATACGAATAATGCCACTCAAAGAGTAATTTTGTAAAAATGTTAACAAAAGATGAAAAGTAACTCCTTTCGAAATATCACAAGTGAAAATATCTTTAAAATAAATAAATAATAAATATTCGCATTAGGAACTGGCAATGGAATCAGAGGTGCCACTAAAAGGAAATCAACGTGAAGTTGGTGATGTATCTACTGAAATAATAATTAATAGCGGATTATTTATAAGTGTAAAGGACAAAAAGGTGGGAAGCTGCAGCAAGCGGGGAAGGAAACAAACCACCAAAATAATAATTAGAAAAGTAAAAAGAACCATCATCGACAGAGGATCGAGTAATTTTTTTCATGATCAAGGTAGAATATAGGCAAAGATGACAGGAGAAAACAAAGCATAAACGATACCAAAAAAGAGAGGTAGAGTGAGAGCTGAATAGAATGCGTAAAGGCGAAATGAAGGCCAAGAGGGACGAAGGAGAGAGAAGGGAGGACATAAAAGGATGAGTAAGAGGCGCCGAAGGGGGATAAAGGTGATGCGGGAGGAGGAGAGGAGAGGAAGTGGCCGGAGGGGAAAAGGTGGAGGGTCGAGAAGGATGGAAGAAAGGAGAAGGTCTGGAAGGAGAGTGGTCGGATATAAAGGAAAGAGACGATCAAAGAGGACGAAGGAGAAGAGATGAAAGAGGGCGGAGGGAAGAGGAGGAAGGGAGAAGGAGAAAGCGGGCAAGGGAGCAAAGAGGGGAGGAGGAGGAGAGAGCGGGAGGCATTGGTGGGTGGAAGTCGCGACGCCGTCCTGACCTCGAGGCCCATCCCATTTCGACCTCCAGCAAGGGTGGAGGGGGGGGAGGAGGAGAGGGAAGGCTGGGTGAGTTGGGAGGAGGAGGAGGAGACGGCGGTTTGGGGACGACCGACGAGGAGACTGCATGGAAGAGGCCAGGCGTAGAGGAGAAGGCAGGGTGGGTGGCGTGTAGGGCGGAGGAGGAAAAAGCTCCAGGGCGGATGGAGGAGGAGGGAGAACGAGGCGGATATTCCGCCCGCCCGCCACAATTCCTCTTATGGTCAAGACGAGAGTCGCCCTGCCCCGCGGCCAACGTGGCCGGGCGGCGGCGGCTGAGGCCTTAGGAAAGCAGGGAAGAGGAGGAGGAGAGGTAGGGGGGAATGAGAAGCGAAGAGAGAAGTGGAAGAAGGTAGAAAAGGGTTGGAATGGGAGGGAAAGTGAGGGGAAGGGAGGGTAAGAGGTGGATTTAAGGACCTATAATGGAGGAGAGAAGGCAGAGACGAAGAAAAGAGGATACGAAGGAACAAAAGGAAAAGAGAGACGAGAGAGAGAGCGAGTCGGTGAACTGGTAAGAAGGAGCGGTGGGTGGGAAGTGAAAATGTAAGAGAGGACAGGTAAGGTCGCTTTATTTCTTCTGATTAGCATGCATTACGTTATGGATTGGAACACTTCACACTAAATTAAGGCAGACTGAAAAAGATGTGCCCGCTGGGAACATCTGTTTGCGAAGTCGATGGACAATATAACTAATTTTCTGGCAAGAAGGCAGCATGGTACCAAATTTGGTCGAGTATATTGAAATGTTCATCGTAGTGTGGTAATTGAATTCGATTAAGGCATTAGATAGAAAATAGAAAGGAATAGTCTAATTTTTGTTAGGTTTTAGACAGATGAGATTTTGAACGTGTCTGAGGGGTTTTACATATAAGCTCACACATACGGAAACTTACGGTATGTCTTTTTAAAACAACGAAATTAATTAAAGCTCATATTGCATTAAACATCCATTCCCATATTTCAGGGAAGTATTAAAATCAGTTGAACGAATACTCATGTTTACCTGTTCTTAGTTTAAACATTCTGAAGCAGAGCAAACATTTGGCTTCATTAAGGAGAATTATTTTTATAGATTTGTTAAAAGACAACGAGAGAGTGATTATACCTGGTTTCACAAGATTTGAAATGTACTTTAAGGCAATCACAACTAAGCAAAATTCATCAACGCCATTATTTTAGCAATCGCCATCAAACACGTTCAATTTATCCTGTAACCTGTATTATTAAATGTTGTAGGAATAATGAAAGTAAAATATGCAGCCAATATTCGAATAAATTTTCATTGAAATTTTTCTATACTGGATTTAATAATGTTATATAAAACCCGTGTTTACTTTTCTTGCATTTATTTATTTTAAATATATAAACAGAAAAATACGTAATTGAATCCAGTAGAATAATAAAATATATCTACTTATGTAAACAAATTTTTGCCAACTTTTACGCAAAGCTTGATGAAATTGAATTGATTTTAGTACCAAATGGAACAATTTTGTTTGCCACTTTGGAAACGATAATTTTAGAGGAAACATGAAGAGATCAGTTAGTAATTTTCTATAGACTTAAAGTAACCGCAAAATGTCTGTACAAACAATTTAATTTATCAAATTATGGAAAAACTTCTGATTCGAATATCTATAATAATGATAATAATTATAGCATACATAACGATTTTCTTAGTATCTTATCTCAAATAGAGGCATTTACACTATAATATCGTTCCTTGACAACGTAAAACGCAGTTTTTTCTCTATTTTAATATCACAAATCAGCTTAGAGCAAATTAAATACAATGATGGCAATAAATAAGTAAATGATGGCGTAATTTTTGTCAGTGCGCTTAAAGTACAACAAGAAAGTATTCCTATTTATAGCCTAGAAAAGACGCTCTTAAGCGGATAAAGACGACGCAGGGATAGTAAACTTTACCTCAATGATTATGTCAAAAACCGTGAATTTCTACTCCGAATAACCTCAAATACGTTTCACGGAGTACATAGCAAATTAACTCCATTTTAAATCAACCGACGGGAGAGTATGCTGTTAGGGAAAAGGGTCACAAAGAAGAGGAGAGTGCGAGAAGGGAGGAGATCACGGGTACCTGGACTCGCGGGAAGTGGCAACCAAAAGGAGAGAGAGAGAAAGAGGGCGCGCGGGTGAGTAGGAGAAGGGTTTTTCGCGGTGGGGAGAACGAGATCAACGAGGAGGATGGAGAGGGAATGAGACATTAAGAGAGCGAGCAAAGACAATGGAAACGCCGCCGGATAGAGAGCAAGAGAGGGAGAGAGAGAGAGGCGAGAGGAGAATAGAGGGGAGGTAGGGGTATAAAGGGATTCGGTTGATAGGAGGGAGATATGGAAAGGGTGGAGATATGGGAAGGTAAAGAAGAAGAAGAAGGAAGGGAGGGATCAGAGGTCAGTGACGCTCATGGCTACGGTAAGATAAAGGGGGAAGAAAGCTTTGGAGAAGGTTTTGAGACCCAGGGAGGAAAGGTGGGAGTGGATGAATAGGGGAGACGTGGGATGGAGCGAAGAGAGAGGGGAACCGAAAAAGGCAAAGGGAGAGGAAGAGGAGGGGGAAGATGGGTGGGGAAGGGGGTTTGGCGAGATTCGAAGAGGTAGAATTAGGACAAAAATCAGTTAACTTCTGCTTAATAGGATGGAGGAGGAAAGGAGAACGGAAAGAGTATCGAATAAGTATCGAATAATACGATGTGATAATGAGTACATTGAACTACTGAAAAAATGCAAACTTAATCTTTAAAGTAAAAGTCAGGTGGGAATTTTATATAAGAAAGAGGACTGAAGCGAAGATGAAAATTGTATGTGAACAAATATGTGAAGAAAAGGAAGGCAGACATATCATTTGGAGCTAAGGGAAAACTTTCATATGAATGCATTCGTAAAAAATGATGACAGAACTAATAGCATACGGGGAGAGGAAATGTTGTGTGCTCGACATATCTCTTTACAAATTGATTGATAAACAAGGTTGTCCTTTTAGTTGAATAATCCAGATGTCTATTCCTGATAAAAAGTGGCTGTCACCAGTGATATTTCGCCGATTGTTGGTTCTAATAAAAGGAATGCGCCTCCAATCGGCCGCTTCATTGTAAAAGTATTTATTTATTTATTTAATAAGTTCAAAAACAGCACTCAGGCCTATTACATTGAACATTACAACCAATAAATAAAAGTAGTAATATTTATCAACTTTTGAATAGGCTACAATTCGATTTCGAATTATTTATTTTAGAATTATTCCTTTATCCTTGTTTTCGTTCGTTCTGATACTAAATAAACGAAATTTTCATCATCACAGAGGTCGTTCATTGTTCCAATCTAATCTAAATATGCAAGATTATTTTAAGAGAATCCATCGCCACTCTCCAGGAATTTGGGTAGGAAAATATGAAAAAAAAAGAAAAACAGGTGAATTATTTGGTGTGCTCAGAGGTTCCAAGTAATGGCGTGAGACGAGAGAGTGATGGAAATGCTACACCCCAATATATCTCCCTCCATTTCCATCATCCTTGAGAATCTCATTTGTTATCTATCGCTAACGAGGCGCTGAAGTTTCATAGTTTTCAGGATTACCGAGGGGAGGTCGAGCGAGAAGGGGAAGAATATAAAAAATCTGAGGGTTGACTAAGATTTGTGGAATCGCAGAGCTTTTCGTGAACGTGTGAATAATTGAGCATCCATTTTTGATCGTGGGGTGATTTGTTTGGGCTGGAGTTTGATTTCTTGATCGGGAACATTCACTTTAAGTCGTGAATTGTGCGATCGTTGATCAAATAAATTTATCCCATGGCTGGAGTCGGAGCTTACCACCTTGTTTTATTCACCGAAATGACGTCATCGTTCTAGATACGTTGTTCAGAATTCGTGTTTTTATTTCCAGCCTCGCGACTCGGCAATTTTCCATCCGTCTGTATAATTCATGAGTAGGTGTTCCGATCGTAGAACAATCGATTATTCATTTCGTAAGCAAGTGCCTTTGGCTTGTTTTTTTGAGGGATTCACCGATGTCCATTGTTTACAAAGTGTATTTTTTCCCGGAATGGAATATTTTTCGGCCAGAGGCGAATTTCCGGCAAAAACTAGTTAATGTACTTTCCAACACGGTTCATCTCCCACTAACACCCTTTGAAATTATGAAAACGTCTTATATTTTATTCATATCGATTTAAATAAGCGGATATTGATAACAAACGGTTTTCTGTCCTTTCGAATGATAAATCTCTTAAAGCACGAAGATTATTTTTATACATATATGTCTGAGATTTTATGAGAATTTTCATTTAACAAGCAAAACAACATCCGTGTGAGTCTGAAGTCTCAAATGCGTTATCTATTGACTTTTGTAGGTAATAATATTCCTTTTAAGTTTTGAAATGCGATTGGTTGAATGCTGCATTGAAGCAGTTCATTTTAATTAACAGTGAACTATCATCGAGCGTTATGAGGTAAGGCCTAAAGTTGAATTATTTCAGCCTTCGCTCTTATTCCAGCTTTAGAGAGACCTCCATGTACATTAACGCGCAATCAGTGTGTGACTGAATGCCTTATGTGTCAACATGTCTCTTTATTTATTAAAACAATTTTGAAATTCGCCAAAAAGATAAAATTATGTTCAAAATCTTCCCTAGTTTTTCCCCGCAACAACAACAATTACCCATATTTTTAAATCCTATACTTTCCTATACATTTCATTGTATTTTATGTTGCTCTTCATTTTATGTAACCTTTTAGTTTAATTTTTTTACTTGTTACTATCTAATTGTATGTAACTGACAATGGGTGAGATGGAAGAGGAGACTGTTTAGTCTCAATCTCGCCCTAATAAAGACGTATATCTATCTATCTATCTATCTATATTTAGAGGGAATCTATCGATAACGTCTTTGGAATTTCTGATGAATTTAAGTAATGAAATAGTGTTTTTAAAACTTCATTTATAAAGCCTATCTGAAAGCAACAAATAACAAAAAAATCGGCAAAATAAGAGCCCCTGTGTGTTGTGGGAATTTTCTGTACTTGCCCAGTTTTTTGTGATTACATAACTATTGCAATTGGAAAAATCGCTTGGAAACATGCCACGGGAAAATTACGAGCAATCTTCTGCGGATGAGTGAATGAAAAAGATCCCGTTGATTATAGAACCAAAAAATTACCTAGCAACTCTTTTGAATATTAATGCTGACAACTCTTGAAATATGCGGTGGCATCAATTGTCTGCAACTTGAACTGCTTCCTTTACTCGGGAACAAGAGTTTTTCACTAATACTGCTCCGAAGGAATGCTCAGACGAAGGGAAAAAATCTGTTTCCCTCGACAAAGAGCCAGCCAGGATTGAAACAAGATCGATCGTTTAAAAGTGTTTTTCCTTATCTTTTCGAATACCATAACAAATGGAGTCACGCAAACGCTTGAAGGGAATTCGAATGGAAAACCAACCTTTCCTTGGCTATTGACGGTTAAGTTATCCCGTACATGACAGCGTAGCTGACAGCAATGACTATCGAGGTGATAAAACTTAAGTCGATTTCAACATATTTCTAGACTGCTTTTGAGAAATGTTAATCTTTTCTCCGCCTGTAACATTTAGCGTTTAAGTAAATGTATACACTGGGGACTGATTCGATTCACTCGGTCATTTTCAGTAAAACTCAATGTATTAACCTTATTTTATATATTTTAAGAAAAGTTCTGTTAGATCTTGTCCAGCGCTAATTTCTCCGTGCGGATTTGATTATTCTATATATATAAACGCCAAAGTTACAAATCTGGTCAGTATTCATAAAAGCCAGTCATTATTAGTATTGGCCGTGTGATTTGGCCTATATCCGAAGTAATTGGAAAAATCATTAATTTCAGGCTTTGATTGAGCAATGTTAATAATTGCTGGATCGCGCTTGCCAGAGTTTGAAACCCAAATCGATTCGAGTCAGCGATGCAGCGCGACTTGGAATTCCTGAAATGGGTGCGTCGCTTTAGGGCGTGGTTAATTATAGAACGTGGTTTCTTGACGGAAATTTTGAGGGAAGGCTTTGAATGAACCCCAATATTATAACCCCAAGACATGGCCAATATTGATATAGCCGGATATTATGAATACTGGCCAGATTTCGGTTTATGAACATGACATACACGGTATGAGACAATGATTTACTCAACAGGTGTAAAATTTCTCGAGTTCAGCTCGCACAACATTTACGTCAGTATGTGAGGTGAGAAACCTTTTAGCCTACACGAACATAGGATGTTTTCCATAAGGTATCATTATTAGATAAAATTTAAGAGATCTGTAGGCAAACACATAGACTAATAGTTGAACTTCGGCCAGAAGAATAAGTCGTATTTTCCATCGCTTTTTCCTCTCTTCTTTACCTAACGCGCCTCCGCTCGAAAAATAAATTAACGGATAAGCGAATAGGAGTCGGGTCGTAGGTGCGACCTGCTAAAGGAAAGAGATATTTATAACTTCTTTCAGTTGGTATCCCCAGATATCTCCCTAAGTTCGTCACTCGGATCCGTGTCGTCGAGTGGTAGCGAAGCAGAACGTATGCGGGAGGAGGAGAGGTGTCTGAACCACGCATTACCTGCAAAAGATGTCTACATCCCATCGATTCCGCTCTTCTCTCTCTCTCCTGCTCCTCGTTGTTTTCAGCGTCTTGAGAGGAGGTTAGTGACCAACTCTCATCTCAGGGTGCGTGAATCAGGTGGGTGTCTCTCCGGTGGGTCCTTTCTGTCATTTTGAGAGCTGGCTCGCCTCTCGTGTCACACCTCCGGATTGACTCCCACAGTCAATGGCTATTTCCCTCCCTAAAAGCACACGGTTCGTTTTGTTTAATCCACCCAACTATTCCCCTTCCTTTTGGCCATTCTCCAATCAACCTACTTACGCAATCTATTCTCGCCTCTCGACAACTGCTCTTAAAAAACGGAAAATTTTTAGCCGTGTTTCTTCCTTTCTCTAATCCGAATGGTTTCCTGTTTTGAAGTATTGTTTTCCATAAAAGGTTCATCGGTGGTGGGCTGTAATAGCGCTCAGTAAAGTTACATAAAAAGGAACAGAATGACTTTTTAAGGTTGAAATTGGACAGAAGGTAAAAGACATATATTACCTCGTAGATCTTTAACTTTTTGAAATTTTGTTAGAAGGAAGAAAATGCACAGTTATTTGCTTTAATAAGCATGCACTTATTATAAACGGAGCATTCATTAAACTTAATGTTGAAAACGCTTCATTGCTAGAACTTTACATAAAGATTTACATTTACATTTTTGGCGGACTTGACGAACCGCTAACGAAAATTTCCAGGGATATTCAATAATCTAAATAAATAGAAGTAGCCATTAAAATAATTAGGAGACAACATTTTTTGTAATATCATTATTTTTCTGAGATGTAGAGTATTTTCAGCGAAAAGAACGACGAATTCAATTGCTCGTAGAAAAATTACATTTCCATAGAAACTGTTTTTACCATCGTTGATTTAGATATCAAGAATGAGGTCAGGCTCAAACCTGTGGAATTTACTCATCGAGAAAAAGAAAGAAGTTTGTCACTTCCACAAATTTATTTGGCACGACCGGTTTCACTACGATCGTAGCATCATCAGGTGATAAAATATAAAAATCGTTCCATATATATAGGGAAAAAGGGGGTGAGAGAGACAGGAGGGGTTACACAGAAAACGAATGGAAGGTAATTAAAGAAATTAAAGAAATAAAAAACCAGGAGGATCATCAGTCACTGCGTGAAGACTTAAGAGCCATTTCAGCGTGGTGCAAAGAATGGCAAATTGAAATTAATTATACTAAATGTGCCGCAGTCACGTTTTGGAAAAGCAAGAACAAAGATTTAGATTTCGAATATAAAATAGATGAAATGAGCATTCGACAAGCTGAGTATGTAAAATATTTAGGAGTAACCATTTGTCGAGATCTTTCGTGGGACATGCACATTCGTCGAGTTATAGGCGCGGCCAACAAGAAACTGGCACTCATAGGTAGAATAGTACGAAACACTACAGAGAAAGTACGTGAAACATGCTACTTATCACTGGTAAGACCGCAAGTGGAATACGCAGCGAGCATATGGGATCCGTACGAGAAGGGACACATAATTCATCTAGAAAGAGTACAGCGTAGAGCAGCCAGATTTGTAAAACAAAAGTACGAACATAAGGAAAGCGTCACCTCTTTATTGAGCGATTTGAACAGGGTATCACTGGAGGACCGTAGATTGGACTCAAGGTTGAAACTTCTGGAGAAATATAGATCGGAAAGTCTAAAAGAGGAGGTAGTGGGAATAATTGTGGCACCGACGTATATAGGTAGAAATGATCGAGACGATAAAATACGTGAGATCGATTGTAGGACGGAGCGTTATCTAGGCTCGTTCTTTCCGAGGACAATACGAGATCACAACAGGAAATTTCGAATTGCGTTAGACAATCTTTCGGTAAGATTTGGTGCATTGCACCCCCTGCCACCCACCAACTTGGTGAATTGCAGGGTAACTTGTAGATGTAGATGTAAATAAACGGTTAGGAATAGGAAGGGGTTGGAAAAGGAAGGCGAAAGCAAAATAAAGTTAAAAAAGGTTACAAAATGTTACAAAAAGTTAAAAAACCTGGTAAAAGGGGCCAAAGACAACAAAGATACAAAGTATTTACAAAATATTCGGTAAGCTAAATAGAGGAGAATGATTGTTGAATAGGTATTCATTTAAGAGAAGCGAGTCTTTACAAATAATTATCTCTAGCTGTTCAAGAGCATCCAATTTGCGACCTTTAATTTCAAAGTGGAGGAATTTAGGGTTGAAGGAACTATGATGATTGAGGTTTAAAAGATGTTTTACATCTACATCTACATATTACCCTGCAAGTCACCTTGACGGTGGATGGCAGGGGGTGCCGCGCACCAAGTTCCTAACTTATTATTATTCACTGTTATCTATTGTGGTCACGTATTGTCCTAGGGAAAAAGGACTCCTTATACCTCTCCGTCCTACTATCTATTTCGCGAATCTTGTCGTCATTATCCCTCCGTCCGATATACGTTGGTTGTCGAATAATATCCTTCATTTCATTTACGAATATCTCCGACCTATATTTATCTAGAAGTTTAAGTCTCGCCTGTAATCTACGATCTTTCAACGATGGCCAACTCAACTCATCAATGAGTAACGTAACGCTCTGTTTTTTATCGTAATTCTTTTTCACGAATCTAGCTGCTCGCCGCTGTATTTTTTCTAAATCCTTTATGAGTCCCCTCTGATATGGATCCCAAACCGCTGCTGCGTATTCCATTTGAGGTCTAACCAACGATAAATAACAGGATTCTCTCACCTTTTCCGTGCTTTTCCTGACTATCCTACGCACAAAAGCCAACTTCTTATTTGCCGCACCTATCACTCGTCTTATGTGGGTGTCCCAAGACAGGTCACGATTCAAGGTTACCCCGAGGTATTTCACGGATTCCGAAACAGGAATGATCTCACCATCTATCGAGTAGGTAAACACGGACGATGGGCTTCTAGATTTCCAAAAGTTTAGAACGTTACTCTTTTTCTGATTGATTTCTAGCTGCCATTCCTTGCACCAAACAGATAACGCATCCAGATCATCCTGAAGCTGACGATGGTCGCTAGGACCACTAATTTCTCTATAGACTACGGTGTCATCCGCAAAAAGCCTGATATTACTTTTTACAACTGAGCTGATGTCGTTTATATAAAGCAAGAAAAGCATAGGTCCGATCACACTACCCTGCGGCACTCCAGAGACTACATCTGCCACACTCGAGGACTTACCATCGATGACTACTTTTTGTTTTCTATTCCAAAGGAAAGCGCGAACCCAGTTAATGACTTTAACATTAACGCCAAGATTTCCCAATTTTAATAACAACTTACGGTGGGGAACCTTGTCAAAAGCTTTTCTAAAATCAAGGAACACTGCATCGACCTGCTTATTATTTTCGCCGCATGATAAAACATCATTCACAAACAGACCGAGTTGGGTGTCACAGGATCTACCTTTTCTGAAGCCATGTTGACAGCTGACTAAGAGCGATCTACTCTCAAGATAACGCATTGTGTTGCTAACAATAATGTGCTCCAAAATCTTACATGATAATGATGTTAGAGAAATCGGCCTATAATTTTCGGGGTTTTCTTTGTCACCTCCCTTATGAATGGGTGTGACGTGTGCTAGTTTCCAATCATCAGGAACCTCACAGAGGGTAAGAGATTTCTCGAAAACTATCCGAAGGAAGGGAGCTATATCTTCTGCTAGTTCTTTTAATACACGCGCGGGAATTCCTTCTGGTCCAGGATTTTTGTTGGGCTTTATCGCACTCAGTTGCTTCGCTATTCCTGCCTCAGAGATTTTAATATTATCCATCCGAGTACATCCATCGGGAATAAGATTATCTTTAAGTATATTTCCACCTGCCGTGAACGCCTTCGGGAAGTAAACGTTTAGTAGATTAGCTTTATCCTCCCCATCGTGAAGGATGTCTCCGGAATCACATCGCAGGGAGGGTATTGAAGGACCCACTCCCTTGACTTCTCTTACGTAGGACCAGAACGCTTTTGGATCCTCCTTCAATTTTGTATTTAATACCTCATTCCGGAAGGTGTTAAATGCGTTACGCATGGTTTTTCTCGCTAGTACGCGGGCACTGTTATACTCATGGACTATAGCTGTGCGATACTCATCGGAAGCGGTGGTAGGTATGTTTTTCAATTTTGCGTGGCTACGCCTCTGTCGTCTTAAGGCAATCCTGACTTCCTTATTAAACCAACGAGGTTCTTTCTTATCAGATTTTAACTTACTGGGGATAAATCTATTGATACCTCTTCCTAGTATATTCTTAAATAATAACCATGATGGCTCCATACCTAATCGTTCTGTCTTTTCACGATAACTGACAAAGGTACTTTTGAGATGTAAGCTGAAACTTTTAAAGTCGGCCTTGGCGAAAGCGTATACATTCCGAAGAGGCTTAGGATGTCTTTTGAGCTTTAATTCGCACTCCGCATACACAGCTCGATGGTCGCTAAGTCCCTCCTCTGTGGATACCTTAGTTATCCTATGCGGGATGTTAGAAGCAAGCAAGTCGAGAACATTGCCCGAACGCGTGGCTTTTTGTACCATCTGGATTAAGGAATATTCATGAAACGTGTCAATTAAGGCTTCACACGATTCGCGTTCTTTACCTCCCGTAACGAAACATAGGTTTTCCCAATCGATTGACGGTAAGTTAAAATCGCCTCCAATTATCACGTAACCGTCGTTCATAATAGATCTAAGCTCGGCTAATTGCCTCTCTAAACTTAAAATATAATCAACTTTGGCATTAGGTGGTCTGTAAAATGAGCATAAATATATCTTTTTCGAATTATCCTTACCTAGGCGGCACCACACGCTCTCGGTCGTTTCATCGATAATAGGGATCTGACAACTATCGTACTTTTCACTTATTGCCAAAAATACTCCGCCACCTATTCTATTGGCGCGGTCTTTTCTGTATACTCTATAGCTTTTCGGAAAAATTTCTTGGCTAGCGATATCTTCAGTGAGCCAACTTTCCGTACCTATAACTACATCCGCATGCAACGTGCGAATTACGTGTTCGAGTTCGGCAGACTTCCTACGAATGCTGCGGCAGTTTAAGACTATAATATTTAATTTCTCGTTATCGCCCGAAGCATTAACTGCTCTATTACGGCTTTCGCAGGTGGACTCTCTCACTTTGCGACCAGAAACTGTATTACACTCGATGCCCCTATGAAATCTCCTAATACGCCTACACCCTACCCTACTCTCTAATCTAAAAAAGACCTACCATGGTCGAAGATCCTACACGCTACACTCTGTGAAGCCTCGGTCGTGTAATGAACTCCAGAGCCGTTTAGGGGTACCCTACACGATCCGAGAACCGGCCGGAGATCAACAAAGTCGACTCCCATGCCCACACAGAAATTCCATAGCCTTTGGTTTAGCCCCGCCACGCGGCTCCAAACCTCCGAACCACAGTCAATCCGCGGGACAATACTACAAATGGTGAGCCGCACATCAGAACCCGACTCCTCTCGGACACGAGTGACCTCGGCGACCAAGTCCTCAAAAGAACTTAGAATCTCCTCGGACCCGCGCTTCGAGGCGTCGTTAGTCCCAACATGGACCACCATCCGCAGCCTAGAGCAACCCGTTGACTCCACCGACTCCCGTACCGCCCTCGTCACTTGGGGGACCGTTCCTCCTGGTATACACCTGGAGAACACCCGCTCAGCCACTCCCTCCCGGCGGGCCCGAGTTAGCAAGGGAGCCATAACACGCCGGACATTAGAACTACCTATTACTAGGAGCCCTCCCTTCCCACCCCGACTTCCCATAGATCCAGCCTCCGCCAAAGAGACGGGAGCGGATGCGAGAGCATCGGCCGAAGTGTCGTCCTCCGACAACGCCGCGAACCGATTGCAAACTGGAAGAGGGTCTGCCGAGGCATTCCCAGCTCCCAGCCTTCGCAGGACCACCCCACGATCCCCCCGGTTGGAGACCACTCTCCAATCGTTGGGTTTCAGGATTGGAGCGACCCCAGCCCCCGAAGAGGTCCCACAAACACCCTCGATCACACCACCGACTTTCGCACTCGAGCGCACCCGAGTCGCCATCATGGCGCGGTGAGTTCTCGGGGATGGATGCGTTCTCCCAACACGAACAAGGGCCGACTCCGCTCTTGCCACCCTCCGACGGAGGTCCGTAACCTCTCTTACCAGCTCCGTGATTCGAGACCTCATTCCCTCGAAATCAGCGTCGCATAGAAAGGAGGAAACGGGAATCCTAGGTGAAGCCATCCTAAACACTAATCTGTACTAGCTATGAATTAAATTAAACTTCAAGCTAAGGTTATACTAAGTGACTAACTAATTCGTGGACTTAAGGTCTACGCTAGAGAGGAACGCAGGTAAAAAGTGAAAGGGAAGCGCTGACTCACCGCACAAACAACGTTAGCAAACAGGCAAGATAGAAACACAAGCAAGCGTTAAAACAATTTAAATTAGTACACCAACAGCGATAATCAAGTTAAAACAAGTTAAGTTAGTACACAAACAGCGTAGAGTTCTTACAGAAACAATTACTACCTGAATATGAGTTTTTTTAAAGCAAGTGCTAGAAAAATACTACTGAAAAATGACGATATTGGGATTAAGAGATACTACAATAAACAATATAAATAAATGTTAGTTCTACTTATCAGTACGGTTACTTCGACTCTACTTCTACTGCTACACAACGATACAGCTACGGAAGGACAGCTGCTACAGCTACTCTACAGCTACTGCTATTAAAGCGCCGGTCACCCGCAGGTCAGAAGCTCTTGCAGGAGGAAGTGAAAGGCACGTCCTTACCCTTCGACAGCCAGGCACTAACTACGAACAGCCAGGCACTAACTATAGATATTATAAATTGAGAATTCAAATTATTTAAACGGAAGCATCGCTTATGCTCCTTAATCCTCTTGTCAAAACTCCTCCCCGTTTGGCCGATGTAGACCGCTCCGCAATCATCACAAGCAAGTTTATATACACCACTTCTTAATGACAACTGTATCGGCTCTTTAGCTTTAAGGAATAATTTGGAAAATGTAACTGGGGAGTATAAATAAGGTTTAAGTTTAGGAAAAAGGTTGGGCAATTTATGAGAAATGTTTCCTAAAAATGGGAGTCTGCGCCAACTAAGAGGTTTGGAGGGGAGATTAGGCGGAAAAGAAACGATTTTTGGGAGGCAATAAATAAACGTTTTTTAGAGATAATTTTATCAATTAAACCAGTTTTGTAGCCATTATTGATAGCGATCTGTTTAATGGTGTTAAGTTCTATAAGGAAATTGGGTTTAAAAAGGGGTATACTAAGAAGGCGGTGAAGCATAGAATGAAAAGCAGCATGTTTGTGAGAAAAATGATGGGAAGAGTGATTGGAAATGTCCTGATCTGTATAAGTGGGTTTACGGAAAATAGCAAAGGTAGGTGTGTTGTTCAGCAGAAGCAAAGTGACATCTAAAAAGTTAAGCAAACCATTGGTTTCAGATTGAATCATAAAATAAATGGAAGGGTGGAGGGAATTTAAAAGGGTTAAAAATTCAGAAAGTTGGTCATCTGTACAACTCCAGACACACAAAATGTCATCCACATACCTACTCCAAAATTCGGAAATAGTTAATAAAGGATGGCCAGAATTAAAAGGGTTAACTTATAAATTGTTGAGAAAAATGTCGGCAAGGAGAGGGGAAAGAGGGAACCCCATCGCGAGACCATCCGTTTGTTTATAAAATTATTGTCAAAAAGAAAAGTTTTGCTCAGAATACGCTTCAAGTAAGATAAAAAAATCAGTTATAAAAAATTGATTGACACCTGCTTTGAAAAGCATATCTACAACCGAATCTACGGTTTCTTTAACGGAAAGAGAAGTAAAAATATTACAAACATAAATAAACAAATAAATTTGTGGAAGTGACAAAGTTCTTTCTTTTTCTCGTTGATTTAGATGTTTCGGAACTATAACGTAAAATATTTTATTTCTTATTAGAAACCATGAAAAATTCAAGTGTATGGATTATGTCCCTATCGAAGGAAGACCTTTTTTTCTGAACGGCACAATAAAAAACTTCTCACAGCAAGTGATCGCCGCTTAGCGGTTAAAATATTTTCCTCGTCTTATGTAGCGCGGTGACACGCCAATGAAGGAGAACATGACATCGACGATGTCCTTCCTTCCAAAATTTCCCTTGATTTTTTAAATTTCTTCCCCTCGGAATCAATTTCCGCATCTCCAGAATTGCAGCGCCGTTTATCACTCCCCCAAAAGTCACCCATTAGTCTTCCCACTCCTTTTTTTTCTTCTTATCATTTTCGCAATCCTCACGAGGTCATACGTTTCGTATTACCGATCTATAAGAAGGCCTTCCCCCGAAATGAGAAATTTTTCACGTGAGAAAAACCGAGGTCGCGGAAAGAGCTTGAGTAAAATATGGGAAAGTTCAAGAGACGGCGACCAGAACGGTCCCACGCAGGAGGACACGGGTCTCGTTCCAAAGGTTGAAAAGGGTCATGGAAACATCAACCCGACCTCTCCCCTCCCCTTCTCCTCTTCTCGCTTCCCCTCCCCAGCCACTCCTCATTACCAATTCTTCCCCCTTCCTCCTATCCCCCCTCCCCCTTCGAACATCTCTCCTCCTCATTACCCGGCAGCGGTCAAACCATAAGGCAGAGCTGAGTGGAGGAAAAAGAGGTGGAGAGAAAGTGTCTGGACTTAGATGTGTCCTCCCAAAGGATCCGGGTTTCCTGGCTCGCGCTACTCTTCGTATAAATTATTCTCCAAAATGTCAGATACGGCGCGAGTTTTGCGGTTCAGGAACCAGGTCTCCGAAATACCGAGGAAAAAAACACGGTTTTGGAGACAGAAGAGGAGGAGACGTCTTCCTCCATCTCTGTCTTTCTCTCCTCTCTCCCTTCCTCCCCTCTTTGTCCCATCTCCTCGCCAGAATTATCTCCTTATTTTTTGAGTGAAACAGACAAGCGAGTATCCTCCCAATAAGATTTGGGGAAATTCCTGTCTCGGAGATACCGAAGAGATTGCCCTACAAGAGGAGAAAAGGAGTCGCCGCCAACTTCTTCTCTATCTTAAACGTTAGATGGCTATATATATATATATATATATATATATATATATATATATATATATATATATATATATATATATCCCATTAGACGAGAGAGAAAGAGAAGGAACGACGTCGGTTTCCCCTTGAGTGAGTTTTTACAACGAAACTGAGCGGATGACTGTAATAACGGTCCATTAAACGACCATTACGACGATCATTCCGTACATTATTATCCATCGCCGAGGAATCCTTCGGAAAAGGTCGGCAGTTAAAGGTTACATTTTTCGTCGCTCAATTCAAGTTCGTGCCGATTACCATCAGAATGCAGTTGGCAATTCGTAACAATTGATTTATCTTTTCACTCGGTGACTTGTTACTTAACGGAAATCGTTAAAGTGAGGGTGAATGAACCGACATGACTTCTAACGTTCCAATAATTGGACGGTAATGAGATAAGGAAGGTACCTGGTGCACGTATTGGCCTTTAGCATACCGTTCAAATGAAACCGAATAGTTGTAATTTACTTGAATTGCTTGTCAGATTCATCTCCGATATTCGACGAAAATATTTCTTAAGGGCCTAAAATTACTTTCCGCGTAATTTTTAAGTATCATTCTCTTAGTGACCCAAAACCACTATTAATGCAAATCAATATTGTAAGTTTTACTAAAAAATTCCATCATGGCTAAGAACAAATCATGCTATTATAATGTCACCTAACTGTCCATTCAAAAACGAATGAGTTAGCTCAACTTACCGCTTGCATCAAACGGTTGATTGCCTACTCCTAATCGACAAAAATGTTTGGAGAATTATAAGCGCATTTCTACTGGGGAACTGCCAGCGTTAACGTTTAATTCAGCGATCGTCGATTCTGATAAGAAGTTATTTATTCATTTGATACGAACAGTCAGCTGAATTCGGTGATTTAACTTTTTTCATGCTATGCATGTATTTAAAAAGTATCCAGGCATCGCGATTTATTATTGCAGAAGCAATTACAGAACAATCTGTTTCCATTTCAAGAAAAAAGAACTTTACACATTAATCCTTAAGAAATTATGAGTCTAAATGATTCATCACCTTCGTGTAGCAACACGGTCCTGTATATTTCCCTTTTTGGAAAAAAATATACACACACATATAATGTTTCATTCAAAATTCACCTAATAAATAACACCGAGTTTCCATTGTCCAAACCGTTTCCACCACTCATCTTTCTCTCTCTCTCTCTGTCGGGGAACGTCCTACCCCCCGCCAGCGTCATTCACGAAAAATCGCCTTCGCATGAGTTATCTCCTAAGAGGAAGGCGGTTGGAGTGACTGAGAGAGAATGAAAGAGAGAGAGAGATACGAAAACGATTCGAATCACGAAACGTAGCGGTTTCGGAGATTCGAAAAATGGCGACATTCTCTCGGTTGATGCTCACGAAAAGGTTGCGATGCATCACCGAAACGTGATCGGAGCTCACGAGGCTTTTCGAGATATTGGGACCCGAGGGATAGAGTGAGAAAGAGAGAGAAGCATCTTCGACAATCGTGTGTAGAAAACTCCCCCTTATCTCCCCCGGCAACGAGGCGTAGGGATGGAGAAGAGGGAGGAGAGTAGTAAGGGAGTCGAGGGATAAAGGAAAAAAAAGAGAATCTCAAGTTGGAATTTCGGCTGCGTGCTGAAGAGAGTGAACTCTAAAGAGGGGAGAGGTGGGGTGCGGAGGTACCGAATAAGTGGTCCCATTTTTTGCCATCTCCGTAGCGCAGAAATCGTTTTGCGGGTCTTGCTGCACGAGACGCCTAAGTTCGGTGACACCAAAATCCAACCTTGTCTAACCTTTCCAAAACACACCACTGCGACGAGGACGTCACGAGGAGGAGGCTCTGGGTCGGGGAGGCAGGAAGAGATAAGACGGGAAGAGAGGGATGAATTAAATGTGGAAAAAAGTTGTAGAAGGAGAGGGGAAGGGAGCGCTTAGGTGGCAGAGGTTGTAGGGAAGGGTTCGAAAGGGGAAAGAGGTGATATTAAAAAGGTGGGACGAGTGACGCACGAGGACCACCAACCTTCTCCCCGCCCTTATTTTCTTCGTCGGGATAACCGGAAATGGAGGAAGAATCTCTCCTCCCATCTCCTCCTCAAAATAGAGGATGGAAGAAAACTCGGTATTTGCGATCGGCATGTGAAGAGAGGAGAGGATTTGTTTTGCTAAAGAGCGCAGAGGGAGAGTTTGGAAGCCTTGAGGAGAGAGACGCGTTCAGTTATGAGGTGAAAAGGAAAGGGATATGAGAAAGTATGTGGAGTGAAATTGGCGCAATAGTAAGATTAATAGGATAGCGAAGTAGAGAAAATGTTGTCTTCGGTTTGGCTGGGTTGAAATAATACAGTGTATTAACGTTGTCAATCACCACTAATGTAAGTAATCTGATGGACAGTTTTACACCGGAAGATGCCTTGGAAAATGAAAACCTAGTTATTTATCGTATTGATAAATAACATTGCAAAAGCTGAAAATTTTTATTATTTCAGTCTGGAAAAAATTAACGAATTATCGATTGAAAATTTCACTTTAACAGTTATAATTGATAAATGTGCTTTAGTACATAAATTGAAATAAATTACAAGGACTTATGAAGGAGCAGAGTTATTAAGTGTTTTAAATTTTAAAATGCATAGATTTTTATTAATTATTTAAAAAATACCTTTGGCTTTTTGTCTGCGACCACTTGAGTAAGGCCCAAAAATCTAGTATCGAATCTCAAGCAGATGTTACCAATAAAATTTTGTCCATGGCAAATACACTTCTCCCAATTTTGGCAAGCGCTCTTTACATTTATCATATGTTGGCTTGACAGCGGGACCGCGAAGACGTTTAAAGTGGTAGTCGGTGAAAACAACGTAATGCTGATTAGAGCAATTATTTATCGAAAAATTGGTAGTCACGCGTGTGACAGCGAACCAAACGATTCACCTTTATACTTGGAGATGCGGTCCCATGAGTATCCGACGTGTAAGTAAAGGAACCAGTAACGACCGAATAAAAGCAGGTATTTGAAAAAAATAATAATCGAGAGACGGGGAGAAGTAAGGAAAAGAGGGAAGTGGTCTTTGTGGAGATCGTCCCGATTAGAACAAGTTAGGATGGGGCGGACATATAAGACTCGAGTAGGCATACATTAGGCTTGATTGAATGTGTCGAGAAATATCATTCGGAGAGAAAGAGTTCCGGAGGGTACTAACCGCCGTTGGCATGGGAGCGAGAAGTTGGGATGTGGGATGAATCGAAGGGAAGATGCCGAGGCGGTCGGGAGAGCAGTGGGGGAGGGAGGAAGGGAGATGGGAAGTTGAAGGGGAGGGGTGCAGGGGGAGGGGGAAGTGATGAAGGGGGAGATGGGGAAGGTGAAGGGGAGAGATGCAGGGGGAGGAGGAAGGGGAAATTTAGAGGAGGGATGGGGAAGGGTAGAAGGGCATGGGGGAGAGGGGAAGGTGGGGGGGAAGAGGGGGAGGGGGAGAGGAGGAGGGGGAGGGGAGGAGGGGGAGAGGAGGAGGGGGAGAGGAGGAGGGGGAGAGGAGGGGGAGAGGAGGAGGAGAGGGGAAGGAGAAGAGGGGAAGAGGGAGGGGAGGGGGAAGGGGGAGGGGAAGGGGTGGGAAAGGGGTGGGGTACATCTACATCTACATCTACAAGTTACCCTGCAATTCACCAAGTTGGTGGGTGGCAGGGGGTGCAATGCACCAAATCCTACCTAAGGATTGTCTAACGCAATTCGAAATTTCCTATTGTGATCTCTTATTGTCCTCGGAAAGAACGAGCCTAGATAACGCTCCGTCCTACAATCGATCTCACGTATTTTATCGTCTCGATCATTTCTACCTATATACGTCGGTGCCACAATTATTCCCACTACCTCCTCTTTTAGACATTCTGACCTATATTTCTCTAGAAGTTTCAACCTTGAGTGCAATCTACGGTCCTCCAGTGATACCCAGTTCAAATCGCTCAATAAAGAGGTGACGCTTTCCTTATGTTCGTACTTTTGTGTTACAAATCTGGCTGCTCTGCGCTGTACTCTTTCTAGTTGAATTATGTGTCCCTTCTCGTACGGATCCCATATGCTCGCTGCGTATTCCACTTGTGGTCTTACCAGTGATAAGTAGCATGTTTCACGTACTTTCTCTGTAGTGTTCCGTACTATTCTACCTATGAATGCCAGTTTCTTGTTGGCCGCGCCTATAACTCGACAAATGTGCATATCCCACGAAAGATCTCGACAAATGGTTACTCCTAAATATTTTACATACTCAGCTTGTCGAATACTCATTTCATCTATTTTATATTCGAAACCTAAATCTTTGTTCTTACTTTTCCAGAACGTGACTGCGGCACATTTAGTATAATTAATTTCGATTTGCCATTCTTTGCACCACGCTGACATGGCTCTTAAGTCTTCACGCAGAGACTGATGATCCTCCTGATTTTTTATTTCTTTATATAGAACGGTGTCATCGGCGAAAAGCCTAATTTTACTACGAACAACCGAGCACATATCATTTACATAGATTAAGAAGAGCAGAGGGCCCAATACACTTCCCTGAGGAACACCCGAAGCAACTTTAACGGGGGACGAGTATTTCCCATCGATGACCACTATCTGTTCCCTATTCGAGAGGAAGTCTCTCACCCAACCGACAACTTTCGAATTGATACCACATTGTCCTAACTTCGCAATTAATTTCCTATGAGATACTTTATCGAACGCCTTCCTGAAATCAATGAATATGGCATTGACCTGAGTATTTTTCTCTCCGCATCGCAACAAATCGTCCACGAACAGGCCGAGCTGCGTTTCGCATGATCTACCTCTCCGGAATCCGTGTTGGCATTCGCTGAGCAATGAATGACTATCTAAATAGCGCATTACAGAGCTAAAGACTATGTGCTCAAGTATCTTGCTTGATAATGAAGTTAAGGATATCGGCCTATAATTTTCGGGGTTCTCTCTGTCGCCACTCTTATGGATGGGCGTAACATGTGCCATCTTCCAATCTTTAGGAACTACTCCTTCTCTAATGGATTTCTCGAATATAATTTTCAAATACGGCGCGATTTCAGCAGCTAATTCTTTCATTACACGCGCGGGAATTTCCTCCGGTCCAGGTGATTTATTTGGCTTAATTGAATGAAGTTGGAGCGCGATGCCATTTTCCGAAAATACCAAATCTTCCATCGAATCGCCCTGATCATAGGAATAGGGGTTTCACATTCATCGTCATCACGAGTAAAAGCTTTCTGAAAGTGATGATTTAATAGGTTTGCTTTATCCATACTATCGTGAACTACGTTTCCCGTTTCCGACCGCAGTGACGCAATAGTGGGGCCCCTACCTTGAACTTCCCTGAAGTAAGACCAAAATGCTTTTGGGTTCTCTTTCAAGTTTTCCTGTAAAACCTTCTTTTTATAATTGTTAAACGCATTACGCATTGCTACTCTGGCTATGGAGAGGGAGGGGGAAGGGGGAGGGGGAAAGGGGAGAGGGGAAGGTGGAGGGGAAGAGGAGAGGAAGAGAGGGGAAGGGGGGGATTACGGTATAGTGAGAGGCGAAGATGGGCACGCAGGCGACACTTTTAAGGCGGAAGGGTAAAGTCGCGACATTATCACCTGGGGTGCATCTTCTATCGGACGCGTGGGAAGCAGACGTCTTGCTCGAATCCGCACCGCGTCTTCGGTGGTTTCTTTTTCGTTTGCGTGGGTCGTGTAAATTGCTGGGAGTGGTGCTGATGACGAGGAAAGAGGAGGTTTAATTTGTTAGCCGAGCGGCGGAGTCTACGCTCGAAGGAGTGCGGGTAATTCCAATTCCTTTTACCGCCGTTTATCAGATTGAATCTGTTCTTCGTGGCAGCAAATCGTTTGCGGTGGTATTTTTTTAATTCTTGCTTTGCTACGTGATCTTTAGGTAGACACCCGTTTGCTCAAGACTAGAAACTCTTGGATGCTTGTTTATTTTAATGCCATATAAACAGGAAAAAGAAAACAACGTCCCATGGAATAGAAAGTCATAAGTATGTGAATTTATAACCAAATGAGAGTATATTTGCGAATATGATGTACAAAAAAATCTTAAAATAATTACTGACTACAACAGAACAATCGCAACGACTGTGAAAAATCTTTCCTGATAGATTGTGGAAAAGTTGTTAATTTACTGCACGGATCAAAACCAGAATCATCTTAAGTTAATGATAAAGATGTATGTAAATTTTCGCCTAAGTTGAAGCCATTAAATTAGAAGTTCATAGTCTTTAGATTATTAATTTTGCCTTGAGTAACTGTAATCTGTAAAAGCGGTTTCTTCTATAATGGACCCTTGGTGCATTGCACCCCCTGCCATCCACCAAAAAGGTGACTTGCAGGGTATCATGTAGATGTATAATAAGTATAAAGATTGCAAATGCAAGAAGAACATATTCATAAAAAAATCTCAAACTACACTAGTAGCGTCCTTTGTTAGCACGACCACAACTTCGATTTAATCTACTGATTGAAAAATAAGCAAGAAAATTGCAGTCCGTCATCATATTGGGATAATATTTCATCCATTATGAAAATCGGACTTTGCGTTTAGCCAAAAACACCGTGCCCGCTCCCGTCTCCTCGGTGGAGGCCGGGCCCAAGGAGAGCTCGGGGAGAAAGAGAGGGCTGTTAGTGATAGGGAGCTCCAACGTCCGGCGTGTGGTGGCGCCTTTACTGTCACGGGCCCGCCGGGAGGGAGTTCACGAGCGGGTGTTCTCCAGGTGTATACCAGGAGGTTCGGTGCCCCAGGTGACGAAGGAGTTCAGGGTGTCGGTATCGGGCACGGGTTGCTCCTCGCTGCGGGTGGTGGCCCATGTTGGTACCAATGACGCTTCGAAGCGCGGCTCCGAGGAGGTCTTAAGCTCTTTTAAGGACTTGGCCGCTGAGGTTGCTCGTGTCCGAGAGGAGTCTGGTGCTGATGTGCGGCTTTCCATCTGTAGCATTGTTCCTCGGACGGACTGCGGTTCTATGGTTTGGAGCCGAGTGGTCGGGCTGAACCGTAGGCTGTGGGACTTCTGTAGGGGCAATGGAGTGGACTTCGTTGACCTGAGGCCGGTCCTGGACTCATGTAGGGCATCCCTAAACGGTTCTGGTGTGCACTACACTGCCGAGGCTGCGGAGGCGGTAGCGCGTAGGGTGTTTGAGCATTCTAGGGCTTTTTTAGGTTAGATTTAAGCAATTGCAATTTTTTAGCAAGCGTTGAGATGCACGCCAATAGTAGATCAGATGGTAGGTTAGGATGTAGGCAGCTTACCGGTACGGGATTAATTGAGAGCACAATAGGGGAAAATGTAAGAAATCCGTGCGGTAACAGAATTATCGAAGGCATGGGGATAAACGATTTTCCATGCAACAATTCCGTAGATAATGCGTGCGACCTTAACAGCGCTATAAACCCGACGTTAAGTAACAGTAGAATACATTCCAAGCGTAGAAATAGTCGACATAGTAGGAAGGATAAGGAGGCAGTAAATAATAATAATTATAATCTTAATAATAATAACAGTAATAATAGCTCAGTAGAGCGCGAGGAATCGTTACGTAGTCATAGCGAGAAATTAAAAATCATTACGGTTAATTGTCGCAGCATTCGCAGGAAGGAGGCCGAATTTGAACATCTTATTCGTAGTCTGCGTGCTGATGTAGTTATAGGCACTGAAAGTTGGCTTACGGCAGACATAGCTAGTCAGGAGATCTTTCCTCGTGACTATAGCGTATACAGAAAAGATCGATGTATCCGGTCGGGAGGTGGAGTCTTTATAGCAGTTAGCAATAAATACGAAAGTTACCCAATACAGATTAACGACGACGAAGTCGAAAGTGTTTGGTGTCGTGTAAAAGGAAGCGACTCAAAAACTATAAATATATGCGCTTTTTATAGACCCCCCAAATGCGAGCGTGGAAACTATTCATTCTCTGGAGAAACAAGTGGCGACGCTAATTTCGTCTAATAAAGATAAAGCCATTATAATCGGGGGCGATTTCAATCTTCCGTCAATAGATTGGAGGCATAATTGCTTTTATCCCGGAGGTAGAGAGCGTGAATCGTGCGAGGCGTTACTAGAAACTTTCGGTAAGCACTCATTGTATCAATTAGTGAGATTTCCCACGAGATTTAATAATATATTAGATTTATTTGTTACTAATCTTCCTGAGCGTATGAATAGAGTATCTGATGCTGAGGGAATAAGCGATCACAAGGCAGTGTACGTGGAATTTCAGTTAATTATTGAGAAACAGGTTAAGGCCAAAAGAAAACTTTATGTATTCGCCAAAGCCGATTTCACAAGATTTAGGTCTTTTCTGCGAAATAAATATACTAATTTCTGCAATTTAACCGATAGTGCAGACGCGGAGGAATCCTGGTGCATGTTCAGAGATATGATGCGAGAGTGTACAGATAAATTTATTCCGAGCAAACTGAAGCGTGATAGTGCAGAACCTAGATGGTACAATCAGGAAGTAAGAAGCGCTCTCCGACGTCAAAGAAAACTCCACTCTCGCGTAAATAACACATCCTCAACAGCTACGGTCGAACAGATTGCAATAATAAGGCATCAATACAAGGAGGCGCGCTCCATAGCCAGAGTAGCAATGCGTAATGCGTTTAACAATTATAAAAAGAAGGTTTTACAGGAAAACTTGAAAGAGAACCCAAAAGCATTTTGGTCTTACGTCAGGGAAGTTCAAGGTAGGGGCCCCACTATTGCGTCACTGCGGTCGGAAACGGGAAACGTAGTTCACGATAGTATGGATAAAGCAAACCTATTAAATCATCACTTTCAGAAAGCTTTTACTCGTGATGACGATGAATGTGAAACCCCTATTCCTATGCGTCAGGGCGATTCGATGGAAGATTTGGTATTTTCGGAAAATGGCATCGCGCTCCAACTTCATTCAATTAAGCCAAATAAATCTCCTGGACCGGAGGAAATTCCCGCGCGTGTAATGAAAGAATTAGCTGCTGAAATCGCGCCGTATTTGAAAATTATATTCGAGAAATCCATTAGAGAAGGAGTAGTTCCTAAAGATTGGAAGGTGGCACATGTTACGCCCATCCATAAGAGTGGCGACAGAGAGAACCCCGAAAATTATAGGCCGATATCCTTAACTTCATTATCGTGCAAGATACTTGAGCACATAGTCTTTAGCTCTGTAATGCGCTATTTAGATAGTCATTCATTGCTTAGCGGATGCCAACACGGATTCCGGAGAGGTAGATCATGCGAAACGCAGCTCGGCCTGTTCGTGGACGATTTGTTGCGATGCGGAGAGAAAAATACTCAGGTCAATGCCATATTCATTGATTTCAGGAAGGCGTTCGATAAAGTATCTCATAGGAAATTAATTGCGAAGTTAGGACAATGTGGTATCAATTCGAAAGTTGTCGGTTGGGTGAGAGACTTCCTCTCGAATAGGGAACAGATAGTGGTCATCGATGGGAAATACTCGTCCCCCGTTAAAGTTGCTTCGGGTGTTCCTCAGGGAAGTGTATTGGGCCCTCTGCTCTTCTTAATCTATGTAAATGATATGTGCTCGGTTGTTCGTAGTAAAATTAGGCTTTTCGCCGATGACACCGTTCTATATAAAGAAATAAAAAATCAGGAGGATCATCAGTCTCTGCGTGAAGACTTAAGAGCCATGTCAGCGTGGTGCAAAGAATGGCAAATCGAAATTAATTATACTAAATGTGCCGCAGTCACGTTCTGGAAAAGTAAGAACAAAGATTTAGGTTTCGAATATAAAATAGATGAAATGAGTATTCGACAAGCTGAGTATGTAAAATATTTAGGAGTAACCATTTGTCGAGATCTTTCGTGGGACATGCACATTCGTCGAGTTATAGGCGCGGCCAACAAGAAACTGGCATTCATAGGTAGAATAGTACGGAACACTACAGAGAAAGTACGCGAAACATGCTACTTATCACTGGTAAGACCACAAGTGGAATACGCATCGAGCATATGGGATCCGTACGAGAAGGGACACATAATTCAACTAGAAAGAGTACAGCGCAGAGCAGCCAGAGTTGTAAAACAAAAGTACGAACATAAGGAAAGCGTCACCTCTTTATTGAGCGATTTGAACTGGGTATCACTGGAGGACCGTAGATTGCACTCAAGGTTGAAACTTCTAGAGAAATATAGGTCAGAATGTCTAAAAGAGGAGGTAGTGGGAATAATTGTGGCACCGACGTATATAGGTAGAAATGATCGAGACGATAAAATACGTGAGATCGATTGTAGGACGGAGCGTTATCTAGGCTCGTTCTTTCCGAGGACAATAAGAGATCACAATAGGAAATTTCGAATTGCGTTAGACAATCTTTAGGTAGGATTTGGTGCATTGCACCCCCTGCCACCCACCAACTTGGTGAATTGCAGGGTAACTTGTAGATGTAGATGTAGATTTTAATGGCCCCTCTCGAATCTCGGACCCCACGCCGATTCATGGTAAAAACAAAAGGAACCACTCATCTCTCTCTCTCTCTCTTTTTCTCCCTCTCGTTTTCTCTGGCTCTCCGTCGAACATAAGATTGAGACCTGGGTGGTCTTCCCACAACACGAAGGTCCGCGAACTCCGCGTTCAACGTTCTCTTTCTTGTAGCGATGTCTCGTGAGGTCAGTCGTCGAGACCACCGTACGAAAGATACGGAGAGGTCATCTGCGGCAATCTATCTACATCTACATATTACCCTGCAAGTCACCTTGACGGTGGATGGCAGGGGGTGCCGCGCACCAAGTTCCTAACTTATTATTATTCACTGTTATCTATTGTGGTCACGTATTGTCCTAGGGAAAAAGGACTCCTTATACCTCTCCGTCCTACTATCTATTTCGCGAATCTTGTCGTCATTATCCCTCCGTCCGATATACGTTGGTTGTCGAATAATATCCTTCATTTCATTTACGAATATCTCCGACCTATATTTATCTAGAAGTTTAAGTCTCGCCTGTAATCTACGATCTTTCAACGATGGCCAACTCAACTCATCAATGAGTAACGTAACGCTCTGTTTTTTATCGTAATTCTTTTTCACGAATCTAGCTGCTCGCCGCTGTATTTTTTCTAAATGTGCTAAATGCGCTAAATGCGCTTATTTCCTCCTTTTCCTCAAAAACTCCCGTACGGCAGCGTCACGTTGCGGGACACGTGTCTGGGGCCTGAACGAGGAGTGAGTGAGAGAGTATAAGGGTCGTAGAGGAAAGATTTTTTTTGTCATATTCTTTCGAATTCACTTTACCGGCACACACCTCCCCCCATAAAAAATACCCGCCTCTCCCGCTTTCCACTTGAACCCGCTATTAACCGGACACACATCCTCCTTTCCTCCGACTCCTCGTGTTCGCGCTCTTTACTCAGAAACTTACTCTTTCTCTCTCTCTCCTCCTCTTCTGCAGGCTCCTTCTTTCCTCCATTGCCACCTGTCATCACGTTCCCTCGCCTCATTATCCCTCCTCACTTAATCACTGGGATGTTGTGACTCCCCCTTCTCCTTCGTCCTCCCTTTCGCCTTAAAGCCATTACTTGACCCTATAGCTACCCGCTACGCAGCGCCACCTGCATACCCACCTCCTCCTTCCCTTCCTAAACTACACGCTTTCGGGTCCCTCACCTATTACCACCGGTGAGAGAGTCTTGGCCAAAAAGCTCAGCATGTGAAAATTTCTCTCTTTTATCGCTCCTACTCCTCAGAGTATTCCTTCAATCTACATTTTCCTCCCTCTAACATCCCTCTTTTTTATGCAACTTTTCCCACTACATTTTCTCAAACCATCCTTCCTCTTATTGTCGGCGTTCTCTTGTTTGTATTATTCTTAAAAAATAACCCTCATACCATGCTCTCTCGTTTTCCTCTTCGATTTCCTCAACGGCGATGTTATTTCTCGTGTTTTTCTCGCTCCATGCGGTCGAAAGACAAATTTATCATTCAGTCTATTTCTCCTCTTCGTTTTCTGGCTTCTTCTGTCTCTTCTTCTTTTATTTTTCTTCTTCTTCTTCTCTCTTTCTCCTTCGTCTCTCTCTTTCTTTCCCTCACTTGCGTGCCCGTTCTTTATACCCATATCCACATCGCATACGAAAAAACTCACTTGAAAAACTCGGTTGGCTGTCCCATCTACTCCGCTTAATGTATTTTTTGGGCCTATTTCCCACGTGCACGGTCCTGAGAACGTCAAGTACGCATTTTCTCGTTGTTTAACGTTCTCTCTCGCGTCTAATTCAACTAAAGGGTTGTAAATTACAAGGTGTATGTGTGAGTTGGAAGTATCCACCTCCGCCCTTTATTTTTTGGCGTTAACCAACGTCTCCAATCTCATTTGTATAGCTCGGAATGTATTTTTTTCTCCCCCTCCCCGTGCTCAGGGACTCGGATCGGTAATTTCCCTTCGCAGGAAGCGAAATTTCGGGGACGTCGAAAATTTCCCTGCGACATCATTATGCTCCGCCATTTTCGACCCGTCCGATCGCATGCTAGCGCGCGGAGACGACGTCTCATTTTCACCTTGGGATGCGAATGAAAATGTTAAGGAAAAAGGAGGTTGAAGACCGAATAACGCGAGTGGATAACCCGTCCGAGCCGAAAGGAACGTCGGGCGTAAGGTTACAAGCGATAAAAGTAGTTTATTCGGAATTTATAATGTAATTTCTTTCGTTATTTTCCTCTCTCTCCTCCTCTCTCAATGAATTTGACAGATGACGCTCGCCTAATGGTCGGTTCCGCCCGCGTGTTAAAATATTCTGCGAAAAATTTACTAACGTGAAATATAGGAAAATTTACTAGTGGACAATTACACAATACACGCCGTCAAAACATGAGAGGAACGAGGATGTTATAAACTACTTTGAAGTCCTTAAAAATGCCATGAAAATTCTTTTGCCATCGCTAAACGGTAATATTTCCTTAAAAATTGACAGAAAAGAATCTCCGCTTATGGGGAAAAATTCGAATTTTTCGAACGAGAATCCCTTTTCTTCCGAATAAAAAATCTACGAATGAAAACGTTTTTCCGAAAATCACCGACTGGTGTAATTCGGTCCGTTCGAAAGAGAAGGACCACCGAGGTGGCGGTTGCTCTTTCCTTACGACTCCTATTTGTCGGCAGGAAAAAAAAAGACTTTAAACTTTCCTAATTTTTTCGAGTCGATGTTCGAAAGGGACGACAGTGCGTTTGGGGGTCAGTTGTCGAAGACATTTGGAGAGAAAGAGAGAGAGAAAGGGATAGGGCGAAGTAAAGAGTTAAGATACATGGAAAAACGTGGGACAGCGGAAGGGTGGAAAATACCTTTTCAAAGGTCGGCGTCGAATAGCCTACAAACGGGAGAAAGGTTAAGAGGGTGAGGGAGAGATTTGGAGAAAAACACAGTCGAAGGAGCATAATGCCTCTTGCCCCTTAATATTCCCCATCCCACTCTCCCTCTACAAAACATACCGAATTCTTCGATCCATTCCCCTCTTTCTCTCTCTCTCGACCTATCGCCTCCAACTCCATTCCTCTTTGACAAGACAAAAAAAACTTTCGACCCCTCCTCTCCCTCTCTCCCCTTCTCACAAAATTCCTCCTTTTTTCTCCCAGTCTCCAGTTTTTATTAAGTAGTTCCTTACATAAACCTGTCTCACCCATTCTCCCTTGTTTTTTCCTCCAGGAAGGAGATAGGAGAGGTAAAAAGTGATTTTATTTTTATTCTTTCTCACACAAATGCGTCGAGTTTATGGGCGGCTGGAGCGAGAAACAGAGGGAGAAAGGAGGAATTATAGGGCGAGAAGTGGATTGAGGGGGAGAGAGAGAGCGAAAAAAAACCACGTAAAAAAACCTTAAAATCCCGATTTCCCTTCGGTAGCTCCCTCCCCTCCTCTTTTCCTCTTCTTCCCCTTCCTTACCCCACCGAACGTAACGACGACGACGACTCGGGTGTCCTTCCGAGCGCGAACATCGTCCCCGCAATCATCGTTCGAGGGAATAAAAAAATCACCCGGAAAAAGGCCCGAGAGATATTTCCAGTGATTTCCGTCCGATGTTTTCCAGCTTCTTTGTCACTTCCCTCTTCTCTGCTCTCCGACTCTCAACTCGCGTGTTCTCTCCCTCATTCCCTGTGTGATTCTCAAGTCTATCGTTCCCCATCCTCGAAAGATTACGATTTTTAGGATGCTGTAAAAAAAATTCATTCCCCCCTTTCTCCAGGTTCCGCGATACAGGTGTTCTTACCCCGCCATTAACCTCCGGACACCACCCGTTGCTTTGAAAAATCCTTCCACTAAACCTTTCGTTATGTTTCTCGCGTCGAAAAATGTGTGTTTGTATTTATACTCGTCTATTTATAGCAAAGAGTGGCAATAAAACCTTACGCACTGGAATGTGTGTGTGTGTGTTTTACACAATCACACTGAGTAAAGTAAACAGGGAAAGGATGCGATGGATGCGCACTCAGCTTTAGGGCCACCGAGAGGGTAGGGATACCAAGGCAAAATCCCCGGGGCCTGGGCCTCTGGAGGGTCCGGAAGAGGATATGAAATTGAAAAATATTAATAAATTAATTGGCCAAGTAGCATAAATATGAGTGATAAACATAAACTTTATAGAGATCATTTTTGCCGTCTTGCCAACACACAATATTTAACGTAAATGCAAAAATGCAGTATGTATACAGTAAGTATTTAGAAATGTTAATAATGACGGGGGGGCATATGCCAACCCTTCCCTAGGACCCGTGTCAGCTCTTGGCGGCCCTGCTCAACTTACTTATTTTTTTAAACCCTTTTCTCAGAACCGATAAAGGGCAAACTTCCCAAATTTAAACTATTCCATTATGTTTTTATCTCCGTAGGCTGCCCTCTCAATCCCCAGCAATTCATCTCAATTCCATTATGTAAATAAACCTAACATGCATTATTTTCGTTCAAACTCAACCGTATTAATTTGAACCGTCGTAATTTTCAACTTTATTTTTTAATAAATTAAGACGCCACCTACATTATCGATTCTGTGCGATCGATGACAACTTTTATTTGGTATAGCGTTTTTATAGAAAGAGTGTCTTCTTCCTCATCCTCTCTTCATTTAATATGGAACCTGCCTCTAGCTAGTCTATCCCACCTGCCATTCTCACGCTATAGAACACGTGTAACACATACATGAAGGCATTCGGACTGCGGCCACTTTCTCGATTCCGGAAAGAAACGCCTTTACAGAGGATATGTCATCGCGAATGAAAGGTCAACTAGGTAAAAATTTCATTTTTTTAGCCGACTGGAATCGCTGTTAATTTTTTGTTGACTCAGCCTCTAGGTAAGGGAGAGTGAAAATGACGTATTTTTATTCGAATTTCCCCAGTACTTCACGAATATTTCTACAGGAATTTCTTTTTTTAAGTGGGTATCGAAAGTTTACTTTTTAGAAAACATTTCTAGTATAAATGTTATCCAGCTAATAGCTCGATTTTTAATGAAAGTCTGACGTCACCGTAAGGTGCAAGGAGTTTTACTTAAAATATTTTTGACAGTAGAATGTGGAAAATGTATAATCTTTTATTCTTAATCATTATATCTGTGTCTATACCTTATAAAATAAACGAACATATAGAACCACAAACTAGTTTCTGAATCAGTTCTTCTCGAACTTTTTTGTCTGCCATACCCCGTTTTCAGTTTCTTTTCCTTCAAGTCACCTAAAATATTAATTGGGCTCTCCCTGCCACATACGCACAATAATTCACATATTTAAAGAAGCACGCGTGTGGTTTAATTTATATTGTTATTACAAAATGTGAATTTAACAAATATTCACGTCAACCCATAATAACTCTCGCTTCACCACAGTTTAGAACCACCGCTTAACTTGACAAGTTATAAAATTACCGAATTAATATTAAAATATCATTCACAGTCATATGAAAAAAGGGGGAGAGGAGACTACGGCGGATAGGTGAATTAAAAATTACTAACTCCAAACCTTAACGGTTTGGAGTTAGCAATTTTTAATTCACAGTCATAATCAATTTCAGGGATAAAAAATATATAGGTATCTATATTTCTGCCAAGATCAAGTAACTTGAATAGCCTTTGTTTAAAATGATTTTGACCGAACTATAGTCAACTATTACAGAGAAGCAATCGCGTCTACTATGGACCTGCAATGCTACGAGATCTTGTAAATAATAAAAGTTGCATCGAGAAGGATTTTTCCGATTAAAAAAAACTTAAATCGACGTTCTTGCGATCTTTCCGACCGTTTTCTCCGATCTATTCGGTACGGTAGAACTTTGGCGTCTTATCATTCATTGGACTCGGTAAAAAAAGATCAATTTCCCGTTTTTATATTTTTATCCGAGCCGAACGCAAAGGATGCCCCTCCGGGTTTTACATCCTCTCGAATTTTTATTCCCTCCTTCTGGCCGCGGAAGCTTCCGAGACGTCTGGAAATCATTAGCCGTCGGCCATTACGGCCGCGCAACCCGTTCTCATTCAATCAAGTATTTATTCCAGATCGTTCGTTTTGCCCTACTTCTTGGCGAAAATGGAAAGGGCGGTGGCGGGTGATGAGGGGGGAGGGGAAAGGTGGGGGTGGAGGGGGAAGAAGAGACGAGGGTGAGAGTGCTCTTATAATCTCCCTGCTGGCCCACATCATTTTTTTTACTGCCCTCCCCACGATTTGCTCACGGTCCTCTTCTTCCATCCTGTTATCCTTATTTTCTTTCCTCCTCCACACCTATATTTTCTCCCGTTCTTTAGAAATATGTCGATGCTTCTGCAAAATCCTCCATTCACACAACGCGCGTTTTTCCCCATCCCACTTCAGCTCCTTCCCTCTCAAGCCTCGGCTGCATGGACGTATTCCATTTTCACATTCCCTCCTCCCTCTCCATCCCCTTTCCCCCTCCCGCTCCAATGAAGTCCATTCCGACGATGGCTCGTGTAACGGGCGGAAATGAAAAATTCAGGGCAATCGGTGCCAATTCAGATTACGCCCGTACGTGAGCGAACGGATATCGGGCATTGTCTGTTAAAACCTCCCGCCGCGCTCCCAGCGAGATCTCCCTCCCTCGCTCTCTCTCTCTCTCTCTCTCCCCCTCTCTCTCCAACTCCCTTCCGCAAATCCTTCTAGTTCCCCTCCTCTCCGGATATTCACGATGCCTATTAACCCTACTCTCCCCGCTATCTCCTTCCTCTCTCTCTCTTGCAACTTCGCGAATGCCGTCCTCCTTATCTCCTCAACAGTTACACGAGACGCAACAAACATTCCCTTAAATTTTAGCGCAAAGCGATTTGTCCCGCGCTAGCCTCTCGCGGACGATTATCGGAAGTTAAAGGGACAAGTCTTGCAGCGATCGAGCTATTTTTTCTATACAGGAAACAATATAATGCGCAAGAGGAATGTTAATTTCGCGCGGTAAGGAGATTCTATTATAACATTTTTTAAAATAAATAATCAATTCCTTCAAAAAACATCACGGGAGCCCTTTAAACTTTCAATCAAGTTCCTAATGGAAAATACTGCATTTATCCCACTGTGAGATGAGTTATTTTCTGTTTTTTTTTGTTAGTTAAAGTTTGAAGGTCGTCTTATATTCGAGAACAAATAAATTAATAACAAATAGTGGCAGTGACTATGGCTTGTATTACGTGTTCTAAATCATATTTATCTTTTCGCTGCAAATTATGATGACAGTTTTGGAATATTTCAATATAAAAAAGCTCCGATAGTCGTTTGATTTATTTGCTTCAGAATCCCTTATAAAATATTTTTTACTCAAAATTAGCCTCTGTAAAGGGAGGTCGTCTTATTGTCTGGTAAATACGGTACACTTGGCGTCCTCGATTCTTATGAAACGGACACGCGACAAAACTTAGCAGGAAAAATATCAAGTTTCCATAGTTTTGATCAATTGCCAGTATTGTGAAACCACGAGAAAGCTTCTGAAATGAAATCGCCGAACCGGCATCGCTTACTGCCAGACGCAGACATTTCCCATTTCCGCGAGCGTAGTGCAAATGCCCCCCCCCCCCCCACCCGTCCACCCCTCCAGCACCATTTCGTTCGATTCACAATAAGAAAATACGGGCGAACGAGCCCAAGCGCAGTTCTCTAATATGATAATGCCTCGACAGCTGTCCAATCCTACTCGTCATTCTCAGAAAAGGCTTTCATCACGGCCAATTAATGCCAATTATTTGCGCCCATCAGGTGGCGCGTAAAAGGGAAAGAGCGGGGACGCAACGGCCACGACGACGCCGTGCACATGTAATGACGACTGAGCCCCGAGGCGCTCCGGCTAGCCTCCATTATTCGATCCTCAACTGGCCGCGAGCTAGAGATAAAAAGAGAGAAACGGCTCTTCCTCTGTATCTTTCTCCAATTCTCCCATCTCTCACCTGTCCACCAATGGGCTCACAATGCCCCGTCCGCTCTCTCTCTCTCCCTCTCACCAAACCCTAACAAAGAGGCACCTTCCTTCTCTACGTCTCTTTCGATGCAACTCACCACCCGCGAAGTCTCTCTTTCCAGTCGTCCCGCCTATAACGCGGTTCCACGAATACGCGATTTATAAAGTGTGAACATAGCATCTTAGAACGCGGTTCGGGTTCACGTTTACGCGATTTTCTTCGAGATTTAGCAAAGAATTTCTGATGCGGAGTGATTTTAAATCCTGTTCGAGTTGGTTCAGTCAGACTATTTCATTCCAATAAAAATCTCTCCAAAAAATTCCCCATAATGCCCACTTAAGTGACGCCATAACTCTTTCGAAGATAATATTTTAGGAAGATAAGTTTTACATGTTCTTTTATTATGCAATTTCTCTTCTATAATTGTTAGTCTACATTGTGCTCTTGATTCCACTGCCGAGTTTAATAATGAATTGTATTACAGAATGTACACGACGTGAAATTTATGAAAATTATACCCACATATTATTATATTAATCCAAGTTTTATTATGTTAATTAAGTTTTATTAAATACAATTGGCATTTATTTAGTACTAATGTAACGATTTATTATTATAATTTTACTATATTATTCGGAGTTTTAATATTGAAAATTAGTCCGACGGGTCCCTTTACCCTTATTTCCCCATAGACTTAAGGTATTCTATTGCGCGGTTTCCTATTACACGATGTTTTTCAGGAGCATATCACTCACGTTATAGGAGGGACGATTGTGCTTTCCTCTCTCTCTATTCTTCTCTCTCCCTATCTCCTCCCTCTCTATATCCTCATCTGCGGTTCGACGGTTCGATCCAATCTCTCCTTCTGTTTCACTTCTCGCGAAGGGACGTCGCGCCGCAACACAACAATGTTTTCCGTGTGTCGCGAGGGGTCCAACACGTCCACTCGCTCACACACAATACGCCCCCGTCCGACGAGGAGGGAGGGATACGCATCTGTCGAACGATTCTCTCCGCTCATTTGTTTGCCTAAGTCTCGCCAATATTCTGCGCGGATGCATTATATTCTTTTCTCTCGGATCGTCTGGTCCACCTTCATCCACCATCACCACGTCCTCCGGGGCGCGATCGCGTGACGTTTTGATGATGGAAAATCGCGAGAAGAATGGGGTTCGAACGCGCCAGGAGCTTTCACTTGTTAATGGTGACCAAAATTGATGGGTGATTTTTTCTGAGCTCCTGTTTTGCTTTAACAGTCTTCTCTCTTCTTGGCTATGTGGCAGAATTTTCGGTTGTACTCCGTTTTAACCTCATTATTTGGCAGGAAAAATACCAATTCTAAGAGAGTATCAGCTTATTTTTCAGCTACTGTCACTGATCGATGCTTCCCAAACTTTTTATCGCTCGAACGATCTGGCCATTATCTGTCGTGTCCTACCAACCAACTCTTCTCTACGAGGCAAATGATCCGTCACGGAATATACCCAGCATTTTTAAAACGGCTAACAAACATCACTTCAAAAAATAGCAGAATAATCTCGGAGTACTTTTTTTTAGGAGAAATGGAACTCTGTCGCTTATCAGAGGAGTTTTCATGGCGACAAATTCTCGGAAACGAGGAGTTTTCCTCTTGTAAGAGAGAGAGAGAGAGAGAGAGAGGGAGAGATAGTGCGGGAGAAATAAATTGTGAGAAAATAACAAAAGCTCCCGGATGGCGAACGCATTCCTTGTTCTATTTTCGAATTCTTTTGAAAAATTCCGCCGCCATCCTTTCCTCTTTTTTCCTCCGTTCATTCATTGACTCCTTTAGTGTCTGCATCGCTCCGTCCCAAAAGGTATTATCACTCCCTTTTTACGCTCCGAGATCCACACCACCGCCCAATTCTCTCTTCCACCCCATTTTCCTCCCTTTCTCTCTTCTATCTATCTCTCTCTCTAGGTCCCAACTACAGAGCATTGAAAAAATAACCAACTGCCCTCTCCCTTCTTCCCCCTTAAGCCGCATCCGCGTGTATTCCCTCGCGCTTCCCTGCAATGGCCGACGGGTAGACAAGTAGTCCCCTCACCCCACCCCCAATGGCACACACAGGCGCACCGCAGAAACATCGACTGCGCCGCCACACGGCAATATTCATTTGCACGCAAATAAAACACGTGAGAGAGCAAAGGAGAATGCGTCAATACGAGCGGGTTTATGTACGTTGAGAGAGAGAGAGAGAGGGAGGTAGAGAGAGAGAGAGGGGGAGGTAGAGAGAGAGGGAGAATGAGAGGGAGAAAGAGAGGGAGAGAGGGGGGGAGAAGAAGTGAAGAGAAGGGAGAGAGTGAAAAGGGGGGAGAGAAAGGGGGCTAACTAAGAGACACAAAACGAGAGACAAATGAGGTAGAGTCGGATGCACCTGTGGTATCCATTGTAAATAATACACAATAGGGAGAGAGAGGGGAATTGGGGAAGAGGGAGACCGTTTCGGATGTCGGCCGAGGGAAGGGGTTACATGGTATTGCAGCGTTTTCGTAGAACTGACGAAAATATTAAATAAGACTACATATGTGGACGTCCGCCAGAGAAGGGCCCACTTTGTCCATTCTCGTTTCAAAATTATTCCCAACTTTACAGCTTATGCCTGTCTGCATAGGATCTTCGGATCGCTTTATTCCATCAATTGTCCATTCTAGTTTCGGGGATATGAGCATTTTTGTGAAAAAGGGTTGAAAATGTCGATGTCTAGAAAAGTGCATAGAACGATTCTCTGGTTTATTAAGAATAACTGTATCGAAGAATTATATCCGTATATGAAGTACGAATAGAACTTATTTTTAATGTCGTTAATTTGGCTTCAATTTTCTCAAAACACTGTTTTTAAATATCATCTTTAATATCCAATAAAAAGTTTATTTTTCAACATAGGAGTCTGATTTTTGTTTTGTTTTACTCGTAATTTATCAAAAAATACCGCTGCATTCCTAACTCCGTACCGATAAAGTTGGCCCTTTTCTGGCGGACGTACACATACTGTATGCATATCCTAGCCGGCATAGGTTGGATATGTGATATTTTTCCCCGGAATCAAGAGAAAAACGAACGAGGATTTTGAATGATCCCGGGTAGTGCGTGTGATCATAATGTATGTATGTGTAATAATAGTAATCCTTGCCTCCTAATTGTTAGTTTGAGTAAGATCGCTACAATTCGCATTGTTCCTTATCGGTCTTTGGTAACGTAGGCAAATGGCAGGGAATTTGACAATAAAAATAGGAAATGAAATTATCCCCCAAGTAGCACCTCATACCATGGTAAATTCGTCATTTAATTGAACCAAAGTTACATTTTTATTATAACGTTTGCTTAGAGTCTATAATACGTTCGTTCAATGAGTATAAACTGAATATTACTACGGCTTGAAAAATCGTATACAAGTAAGAATATGAGTCATTTACACATACATGCATTATACAGTTGCATACGAAAACACGCGCGGATAAAAGTGATTAAAAATGACTTTCGGAGCCAATCGTACTGAAAGTTTCGGTATGTAACGATAAAATTCATTAAAGAAGATGTAATTTTTGGAACTTCATTTTAACAAAAGTACGAAATACTTTGTGCAGTTTCCACCGTTTATAAATAGCACGCGACCGTTTTCGCAGCGACTACTACATCATCGAGACCGGATGTAGTAAAAGCTGGGAAAAACTGTAAAAAGTTGTATTATTTCGTATTTATATGTAACAATAAATTAAATATTCTCAAATAATAAAATTTATTTTGCCCTAATTGTTTCAATTCTGTTTGAGTTGCGGTCACATTGGCAAGAGCCGCTTATGAAAAAATAAAAATAATGTAGAAGATCTGCATAACCAGAAAATACATAATAGACCTTTGTTAATCTGATTATATGCATCGCTATGATCTACCACAGTTCAAATATTTTTTTATTTACTTATGAGTTAGAATCATATTTCGATGGACGCTAAAGATTTCAACTATAATTCTTTAGGAAAAAAACGGGATAAGAACAGACGTTAACAGGTATAATAGATACAGATGTGCAATTTGATATGCTCGTATATAGGTATAACGCATCCTATTTATAGTATAAGTATAATTTATTGTGATATCTATAAGGATGAAGCCGGTATTAATCAATTATTCTTTGCTTTGTTTACACCATCATTTGCTCCCTTTTCCACTTCCTTGGGCCCGAAGTGTTGAGCAGGTCGGCTAGCAAGTAATAAAAAAAGCTCTGATCTCGACTTTGTGTAATCCTATCCGTTATCCTATTTTTGAGGTAATATTACAGACTATTCATATTTTTTCTGACATCGCCGGTGAATCGGAAATGGAAATAAGGAGAATAAAATCCGATTGAAAATCAATTAAAAGGAGGTCTCGCAGATGTGGTGCTGATAACGTCGCTTCGAGTAAACACAAAAAGTTTTGCTTTAATAATCCAAGAGGTTGATTAACCAAAAATACACAAACCCACAATAAGTTTGGAAATGCCAGCCGGAATCATGATTTTTGCTCCAGCGCGAGGAGATAATATTTTTCTTCTCATAAACTAAGGCCCGACGGTAATTGTAAAATTTTCGCGGGTTAACGCTGCATTTTTTTTGCTATTCGAGGTCGACGAAGCAATAACCACGAGAGCAATTTTTGATAATGGACACGGGATGATGAGTTTTATCCTCCTCCTCCGAAACGAAACGTTCGACTAGAGAAATAGCAAACATTCGAATAATTAGTGCAAATTGACGATGACCTCCGGTGATACAGGAATAGGAAAGCTAAAACCTCGGTCTATTCCCGGAAAATAAAACCGCGTCCTACATTCGTTTTCCTCTCGAATACCGGAAGGTTTCCACGAGGCGGAAACCGTCACAATCGATACCCTACAAATTAATTCATCCGAAGCCCGTTGAATTTTTGAGTCGTGGCTCATAAACGGCGATACGCGTCGATGGAAAATATTTTTTTGAAAACAAAGAAAATAAAGGTTTTGGAAGATTTTTAATTTCCTCGGAGGAGGAAAGAGAGAAAAAACCATCCGGCCAGACAAAGGAAAATAACGAAGGCGGAAGGCAATGGAAGGAAGACGAGGTGGCGTGTTTTGAGAGTATCTATCAGGTTGCGGGAGGGAGGGAGGGGGGGGGGAATAGCGGGGGAGGAGGAATAGAAAACTCTCTTCCCGGATAAAATGAAAAAATGCCCATAACACGTGTGATATGTGGTTTCATCCAGGCGGGAGCACGGTACGATTATATTTGCGCTAGGAATATACGCAAGATGAAGTACAGCCGGCAAAAGTTGGGAGATTTTAGAGAAACTTAAAAAAAGGATGCGCGTGTGTATGTGCGTGTTCGTGTGTGTGAGCGCGTTTGTTTGTAGGTAGGATGTGAGAGGGGAGAGCGAGATAACGAGCCTGTGAAATAAGATGAGATGAGAAGGAGAATCAAGGAAGCAAAATAGATCGTTAAGGGAGAAGCCGAATTGAAGAGAATAAAAAACCTGAAATCCCCAGAAGTCAAATAAAGAAGTTCCGGTATTAAATTTTCCCCAGGCCACCGCCGGAATGAAAAGAACTCCTCCCTCCTGCGGTTATATTAATTTCTATGCCCCAAATCAAACAGAATTACCAGAGGTTAATTACAAATCCCTGGTAGAGATCGGAAGGATATATATATTCCGATTGAGATTGGGGGCCATACCCAGCTTCTTGCCTCGAGGGGACGGTGCAGAAAGTAAAGGATATCGCGCAATTTTCCGTCCTAGACGACCCTCGCACAAGCAAAAATTTCCCAGTTTATCAAAAACGAACCCAAATTGAAAGTTCGAGAAATGCTTATTTTCTGAGAGATGTAGCTGCTCTGGGGTCTTTTTTAGTTAATTTGATATATTTTGGCCATATTAAAAGGTGCTTACCCTTAAGAAATGCTGCAATAAGTGATATATTAATTACGTTTTCTAGAATATGCTAACCGATAATTTTCTGTGTTATTTACAAATTCTTTCAATACATTCCTATGTTTTGTAAAATGGTAACTATGATTTACATGATCCTGGGGATGCTATTTGATTTATTCTACAGTAGGTAGTTATAGTTATAGTTTGACACCCTTAGAAAATATTTGCCACAACTTCACATCCAAGCCAAATCATTGAAACATTTAAGTCTTCGTCGCATCATCAATTTCGCGTCAAATTATCGGATGCGTCTGTCATTTTCCCATAGACTCTTCAGCTTGTATATTGATTCATTAATTCAAAACCACGCACACATGACTCGGCTTCGACATTTTTCTTTTTTAGCGTCCTTTCTTCACACAGAAAGACTACTTCCTCTTTCACCATTCCTATCCAGTTAACCTACAACATCTTACAATCGCTTCACGCGCGTACAAATACTCACATCCCTAATTTTCGGCGACTACGTAGGAAAAAACTCGAGGTTCTAAAACATCGGAGCACTTTTCTTTATCTCTCTCCAACCCCTCAGTCCAAAAAAAGGGCAACGAGATGGTGTATGAGGAGAATAGCGAGAGAGAAGGGAAGAGAAAAAAAACCTTCGCAAAATAATTCACCGCCTTCCAATTTCCTCCCTTCATTCTCAATTCCAGCGATCAGCGCTGGAAATAAAAAAAGGAGAAAAGAGGTTTCGGAACGAGATCACCTTTGTGGCTTGACCGCCGCAGCATCGACGAAGGCAAATATCAATCCTCCTTCCATCTCGAAATCTCCCCTCCCTCTCTCTATTTCCCTCGTTCTCCTCCTTTTTCCCCTCCACCTCCTCTCAAACCCTCCCGTGAGCGTATCGGACCCCACCCAATTTGCTTCCCTCTTTTCCCTCCTCTATAACCCTTCGGAAACCCCTTTCCATCCTTTCCTCTCAGGCCACTTGCTCCTCGAGCCAAGCCCAGACAACCAAAGGGGCTTCGGGAAGGGCGAGCAAGCAGCAGAGGCAGAAGCAGAGAGAGAGGATGGGAACGGCAACGGCGAGTTTGCTCGAATTTCTGACTTATTAAAAAGTTCGCCCGAAGGGATATTACGGGGAAAGAGGGAGGGAAGGTGGTAAGGGGAAGGAGAAGAGGGGAAGGAGGAGAGTAGAAAGAGAGAGAGAGAGAAAGGAGGGAGTAGAGGGATGGGGAAGGAGAGAGAGAGGGAGGGAAAAGAGAGTAGAATTTTAAGCTTCGAGGTAAAAGTATAAAAAAGGTAGAAAGAACACACAAGAGACGCTGGCACCCTCGACGTATTTTTTCTATCTCGCATACCCGCGAGAACGATGAAGGGAGAAAGGGAATGAGGAAAGAGAATAAGATAGGAGGGAGAGAGAAAGAAAAGAAGAGATTAATGGATGATAAGAGTGCGTAGGAGAGGGAAAACAATGAATGTTTAGGAAGTGTGGCGGAAGTAATAGAGCGGAAGGCCATTTCTATTTGGTTGGACCTTGTGCGAATAAAGGATTGCGTAGGTATGAGAAATCTGAAACTCGATGAGTTGCCGAATCTGAGATAGAAAGATTGCTATTTACAAAAATGTTCTACTGTGGTGTATTATTGGTGAAATGATAACGGAGGGGAAAAACTAAAAAGGAAATGTGCGAAGTTTTTAAAATACAACAACATGCAGAGATCTGGTTAGAAAATGAATTTCAAGAGCATATTAAAAAGAAATCGTCAGTTTTATTAGCGTCATTTGAAACTTAACCAAACTGTATAAAAATATGTACAACGTACCTAATACTAGAGTTTATCAAGCGGGATCCCGAATGTAAAATGAACATCCCATTTTCCCGGGAAATCATCGCATTTCCCGGGAAATTTCCGGTCCATTATAAAAGATAAAATGATCTACAGAGTGGCCCAAAAGTGCATGGTTCTACCAAGAAACCCATATTCAGTTATGAAAATGGTTCACGAACAATATGGCATCGCAATGCAAATGGTAATATCATAAATCGTCAAAAAGTTGTTAGATGGTACAAATTTCAGTATGACAGATGAATACACATCACTAAGAAATTGTCGTTATTTAAACATAAATGTATACGCAAAGTCAAAGTTTTGGATATGGTGCGTGTTTTTGGATCTATGTTTCAACAAACAGTGAACCTCGTTGAAAATATACTTGGTGAATTTAATTTTTCTTTGACGAAGGACATCATTGCCACCGTAACTGATGGTACCTATGGCTTAAGTCATCTTGATAATTGTGTAAGTGTAAGTTAAATTTGGAGGACTAAGTGGCATTGATCATCAGCTATGTTTTGCACATGGACTTTATTTAGCTGTCTGTGATGTTCTTTATAGGAAAATTTATTTTGAAATCAGGGAACACCAATTTTGAAACTGAATCTGTTGAAAATAGTTGCAGTGACGATTACAGTGCAGATGAAGAGGATTTAGAAGATAGCGAATTTACAACTACTACTACGGAAATATGTAACAATGATGCCGATTATTGTGGAAAAATATTGATCAGATTACAAATGAGTTGAACATTGCCAGTGCGGAGTACTGTACGATCATTTCGTAAGTCGCATTTAAAAATGAGATACATATTACAAAATATGTAAAAATTAAGCACGAAAATAAGGAAATGCAATACTTGATTCGAAAACGTGGTGGAATATCATATTGAATGTGTAGAAAAGATTTGTAGCATTGAAGGAATGCGTTTTAAAGGCAATGATTGATATGAAGAAAACTTTAAATATTTCAGAGGAAGAGTTTAGTGTAATTAATATTGTTGTATCATCACTGCATCCGGTTAAGATAGAAGTCGAAAAGCTAGGTCGAAGAGATTCAACATTGCTTTTTGAGGAAGGAGTATTCAAATATGTATTAGATGAGTTGACTGAACAGGATACTACTTTTTCTTCTCAAATGAAGCAATCCATACAGAAAAGACTAGAATAAAGTAGAAATAAGAATCTAATCAGTTTGCTTAAGTATTTGAACAACCGCCAAAATTACCAACAAAATACAAATTTCACGTTACCCTCAAAATTGGAACTGCATACGTCTGCTAAGAAGTTGTTTTCCAGACTTTTCATCCGTAGGCCAGAAGATATTGGCGATGTTCCAGCATGTGTCATCAAATCTCATCAACATCATAAATATAATTTTATGCCCTCAGAGTCAGAAGCCTGATCCTCATCGTCCAATCAATTGTCTCATCTATATTTACATCTACATGATACCCTGCAAGTCACCTTTTTGGTGAATGGCAGGGGGTGCAGTGCAGTGTTCCTAAATTATCTATTCCTATTATGTTCTCTTATCGTCCTAGGGAAAAACGATCCTCTATATCGCTCCGTTCTACAATCGATCTCGCGAATCTTATCCTCGCTGTCCTGCCTTTCGAGATACGTCGGGCTTCTGATAAGACCTACTAACTCATTCGCTAGTCCCTCCGACATAAATTTTTCCAACAGTTTAAATCTAGCCTGCAGCCTACGTTTCTCTAACTATGTCCATTTCAGACTTTCTATTAATGATGTCACGCTTTGTTTACTATCGCAATTTCTCTTTACAAATCTAGCTGCCCTGCGCTGAACCATTTCTATCTCGTTAGTGAGTCCCTTTTCGTAGGGATCCCACATAGCTGACGCATATTCGACCTGCGGTCAAACCAAGGATAAATAACATAATTCTTTCACTTTTTCGGAGCTGCTTCGAACTATTCTTTATATAAAGACCAGCTTTTTGTTAACGGCACCTATCAATCGGCGAATGTATGTGTCCCACGAGAGATCATGATGGATCGTGACTCTTAGATACTTAACCGAGTCTGAAACTGGAATCTCTACTCCGTCCATTGAATAATTAACATCCAGCGCGATATTATTGGTTCTCCAAAAATTGATGACGCAACTTTTCTTTTGGTTTATCTCTAACTGCCATTCCTTACACCATGCAGAAATAACTGATGGTTTTCCGGATTGCTTATTTCTCTATAAATGTCCGCGAAAAGCCTAATTTTACTTCTGATTACTGAGTTGATATCGTTTACATAAATTAGAAAAAATAACGGATCAATTACACTACCCTGTGGAACGCCAGAGAAAAACTACACAAATTTGGAGGATTTCCCATCAATAACAACCTACTGCATCCCATGATTTAAAAATTCACGGATCCAACTGACATTTTTGGAATTAACGCCTAAGGTTTCTAATTTCGTTATTTACTTCATGTGAGGTACCTTATCAAAGGCTTTCCTAAAATCTAAGAAGACGGCATCGACCTGCCTGTTATTTTTTCCGTTTCTCAGAATACAATTCACAAAAAGACCGAGCTGAGTATCACAAGACCTACCTTTCCTGAAGCCGTGTTGACAATCATCTAACAATGAATTACTATCAAGAAATCGTATTATGTTGCTAAAGAGTATGTGCTCGAGAATCTTGTACGATCAACAAATTGAATGCTTCCATTGAAAATGTAGTAAGCGCTGGAAAAGGGAACATGAGCTCGTCATATGATGTGAGAAACATTGCTAACGAAATTAATATCTATGAATTAACCGGTAAACGCTCAACTAATTTAAACGGTCTGTTCGATGCTCCCGCCGCTCTCAAAAGGTTATTACTCATGACTTATCATCTCGTCCCACAAATGTAAATGGAGGCGTTCCACAGGGTTCTATTCTTGGCCCTCTGATTTTCTCTTTGTACATTAATGATATCTCAAATGCCATCACTCACTGTAATTATCACCTATACGCTGACGATCTCCAAATCGATCATTCGCGTGTATCTGAGTTCTCCGACGCTATCACTAAAATTACTTCTGTCCTAGCCTCACTCTCTCTTTGGGGTGCTAACAACTTTCTGAAGATCAACCCCGCAAAAAGTCAGTCTATTATTATCGGTTACCCCAAATTGTTGACTTCCATAGATCAGAGTGAATCTCCACTTCTATCATTAGAGGGGTCCACATTGCATTTTAAAAAATCAGTAGTCAAGCTCGGTATCATAGTAGATAAAACTCTCCTGGGCTCCCAATACCAACAAAATCTGTAGTATCGTAAATTACTCTTAGCATTTACTCAAATGACTCAAAAATATTTTACCTAATTCCTTGCGTAAACTCTTAGTGACTACACTCCTATTTCCTCACTTTGACTACGGTGATGTTGTTTATAACGATCTATCCTGCGAACTTGCATTAAAGCTACAACGTACGCAAAACTCTTGCATTAGATTCACCTGTGATCTTAAAAAGAGTGACCACATCAGCGAACATTACAATAAACTTTCGTGGCTCAAACTTGACGCTCGAAGGAACTTACATATTCTCATGCAAATGTATAAAATCCTAACTTATATCAAACCTGATTACCTCTCTTCCCTCTTCAAGGAAATCAATACAGTACACAAGCGTGAAACTGGAGGCAAAAACAACCTCCTTATTCCTCATCACAGAACTGACATCTATAATAAATCCTTTCAAGTCTCTGGATGCCGACTCTGGAATAACTTAGATCATAATCTTAAAACATCCCCCTCCTTAAACTCCTTCAAACGTGCCTGTCTCACTCATCTTCTAAAACATCAAAGCAATACTTAATCACCCCCATACACACCTATTTCATTATCCTTACTCAATACTTGATTTTTATCCTGTTGTACATAAACCTTTAAGATTTCCTGCAACTCTTTTTCTTCGGGTTATTGCTACGTAAACATTGGATGTTTATAGATTGTTTATTATTCTCATTGACAAATAGGTCTCCTATTTAAATATTGCCATTTCTTTTTTTCTTGTTTATTTTTATGTATTATTATATTTTTAAACCGCAATGTAAACAGTAATTTCTATCTTTTCACTTCATTGTGATAATGTATCGTTTCACATTGTTCTTTCAAGTATCTAGGGTTTTCGCAGGTTTTTTCCACCCCCCTTCACTTCGTGGGTGTTTTCCTGCGTGGGTTTTTACTAGTTTGGTCATGGCAGGTCCTTCCTAGGTTTTTCCCACAAACACCATGTCTTTCTTAGAAGTTTTCCTGAATATGTACCTACCTATTTCGCACTGTCTGTATTTAGTATGTTTTTATCTAAATAGTTTTGATGTTATTATTACTTTTTTATAATATAATTTAACATAGACGATGGGTTAAATGTAAGAGTGGACATTATGGCCTGAATTTCGCCCAAATAAAGACATTTATCTATCTATCATTCCATCCCGCCAACTTCTATTGAAGCAGAACGGGCATTTCCTGCGGCAGGTCTAGGTACAAAACTACGCACAAACCTAAATGATCGTAGTGTGGATAATTTGTGATTTTGAAAATTTATTTCAATTATAATAAAATATAATAATTAGTAAATTAAATAAATAATACTGCTTTCAATAAAACAAATTTTATTTGTTTAAATTCTCGTGTTTATGAACTTAGTAAAGGAATTCATTTGATTTTAATTTTTATAAGAAAGTTTGTAATTTACTTTGAATTTATTCATCTATAACAATCATCTCTATTCTCTGTTTGTAGTGTGCAAATCTAGTTTATAATTATTAAATAAAAAATTCACAAATATTACATTTTAATCCTTATTATCTTGTAGAGTTATGATTATAATTGAATCTCGGGAATTTCCTGGGATCTCGTGATTCGACAATCCCGGGATTGAGAAAAACCGGGAAATATTAATCCCTAACTAATACCTTGTCTTGGAGCGTCGCAATCATAAAATGAGCCAAAATGCGTAAAATAGATAGAAAAAGATGATATTAAAGTCGCATCAGAAAGAGGATCAGATAAATTATTCGTCGTAAAATTTAAAAAACATGGAAAAGATATTTATACACGCGTAGTGACTCCTAGTAATTCGTGTGATAACATGGAGTTACTATGTATATAATATTTATTGACCACTCTGAATTTAGCAAGTATAATTGCAAAATTTTGTTAAAGGATAAAACCAACTTTATCATCAAACAAGCAGATAATCCGCAGCAAATGAAAAATGAAAAAACTCATTTTTATGCAACCAAGTTTGAGTTCCCCAAGGGCATTGCAAAGCCTGAGGCATCCATTTTAATTTTCATACGAAATCATTTATTTTGCATAATTATACGAAACTACTGCTCTGGCCGAGCCTTGTATTCGATTGAGCTGAATTTAATTTTCATATTCAAAGAATTTTCTGTAAAAGAAACTTGAATGAGTTAATAGATAAGCGAAGTGAAAATATTAGCACAATTATGATTTTATAAAATACGCTAACGTAGGTTGAAACACTTTCACGGTAACCTAATTGAAGAGATGACCGATTGGAATAATCGGTGTACGTATATATTTACTTGAATATGGACAAAATGGCCAAAGTAAAAACGTTTTCGGCTCGCACCGTAATGTATCAATTTAGATTTTAATTTTAAAAATATCAATTCCCCCAAAATTTTATAATCAACCGACTATAAACCAGCGATTGCAAAAGACCTTAGCAGCCCTAAAAAAATCGTACTTATATATTTTTTCCGATTTCCCATCACAAAATAATGCTTCTTATAAGCCGTTACAGACATTTGGATCCGAAAAATATTGTCCATACGAGCAAAAGACGTCTCGAGAGTTTAAATATCCCTTAATGGCTTCTAAGAGGAAGTTGGATGAATGGATGGGTCATTTATATATATCGGCAGACGGCATTAGTATAAAATTCCATTCGAGGATGATAACGATTTTTACTACGAAGGTTTCGAAGCTATATATGTATGTATACATAAATACATACACCATATATATATATATATAGCAGAGGTTGGAGTTTTTCCTTTAAAAACGAGGTCCATTTTGAGGTTCCGGCAGTCGATCGAGAGAGAATTTAGTGATATGCAAGTTTTAATTTGATGTCTCCCGGTCACCACCAACTCCCGGTATCTTTCTCTCCCTCTCCCCAAACTCGTTCTGTTCACTTCATCGACGCCGTTACCTGCCGATCTCATGCATAAAAACCCTCCCATTCATTACCGACCTTTTTTTACTCACCCATACCCCATCTCTCTCTCTCTCTCTCTCTTATATCCCCCCGAAGAGCGGCCCCGCTGAAAGACATTTCCACGTACATTATGAATGGAGTCCCACTCGGTCCGCGCGCGCCCTGTGATTATTACGTATCCATGACGGAGGGTCTCCGTCCTAACTCCCCCCTCTTTCTTCCCTTCCCCTCTCACCTCACCCTTTTCCTGCCCTCCACCCCACCCCGTAGCCCAAGGCCCGAAAGAAGTCGCAAAAAAGTTAGCAGCAAGGAAATGTGCAGAAAAAGGGGTGACTTGATTGTTTATGAACGGGAGAAAGAGAGAAAAAGAGGGATGGTAGAAGAATGAGAGAAATATCTCTACCATCCCCTTTTCTCCTCCACGGTCTCTCTCTCCACCTTTCTTCCTAATCCCTCCATCCCTCTGCTCTCTGCTCCGTGGCCACCTTGCCCTAATCACGGCCGTTCTCATGCGAATATTATATATATATATATATATATATATATATATATATATATATATAACACATATGTACACACAAACGTGTGTATATACGAGTTTATTTTAGCAAATGCCCTCTGCTTTGACTGGCGAACGGAGGGTGATTACTCGGCGAGCGCACAAGCTCCGAGCATTGTTGGAAAGTAAAGTGTAATTAGTCCGAAGGGGAGGGTGAAAAAAGGAGAGTAGAGAGAGAGAGAGGGAGGATGGAAAGGTGAGGCAGGCAGAGGAAGTAGATGGAATGGGAGGAGTGGAGGGGGAGAAACGAATCGCGATAACAAGTGCCTCGGAGGAATAAGTCCTATTCGGTGAAAAAAACTCGATATCTCCGCAGAGTCTGGATAGTCCAAAGTCATGTAGCGCCCCTATATTTCGCCGGTAATCATTTTACGGAATTCGTAACGCGATTTTATCATTTACCGGTTGCATTTCCTGCCATTAGTGTAGATATGGGTGTATATATTTGCGTTGAGCTGTGAAAAAATTGAACGCGGCATGACAATAACGGAAATGTAAACGAGTGCAGAGCGAAGGAAAGTTCAACATGGGCTGCGCTTCAAAATGATATGTGAAGTTTTTTGCTATAATTAAATCCGTACAGATGGATGTTGCTCAAAACGAATATTTATTCATTCTGTTGGTCCAGATACTATTCAAACACCTGTCTTTGTTACCTCTTTCGTAATTATATTAGCATGCTAACCATGTTTACTTTCAACGCTTATCATGAAATCCAATGAAAAGCATTGGAATAACATTTACGACCTTCTGGTATTTATTTGCGCCGTATATTGTTGCAAGATCGCGGGTTAAAATTGCAAACAGGCGTATACAGAAAACCAATACACCTTTTTCAACTACTGGGCCGTTGTCCTCGTAACTCGCGACAATGGCATAATTAAACACTCACCAGCCGGTAGAATTTTTAACTTCATTTATACAACTCCTGTCGACCAGTCAGTCTCTTTTAGCCACGAATTGAAGTCACTCACCTAAAATAGAAATAAATACACAGTAGTTACAAAACGTTTCAAAAAGAAGATAAAGAGGATTTTGGGTAAACTTTTTTGGCCCCGTTATCATGGAGGACATTATTTGAAAGAAGATAATTAATAATGGTTAATCGATCTCACTCTATGTACTGATTCCAATATATGTTCATGGCAACTTCCGTTTCTTTTCAGAGTAAATAATCGGTGGATTATCACCGAGTGCGGCCTTTATTAGTTGATATAGGCCATTCAGGTTTACTTAACAATTTTATCGATGAAAGAGTTACCTTGATCATATAATGGACGAAATTATAATAGGAAAAATATTTACAGAAATATATAATCTCATACTAAAGCAATATATAGTAAACACTATCGATCTTGACGCTGAAAAATAAACTTGTTTATATATTAATCCACCCCTTTCTCATTTTCGGCTCAACTACACACGCACAAAATGTTTACATGATATCGCTCCCTTTATTTTCTATTTACTGATATTTTACCGCGTGTTATTTCTGCGAGGCACACAATCCATTACACATAGAAAACAAATTTAACATTTTTTGTGAGTAAATAGCGAAATAAATTAACGCCGTAACCAATCAGTGACTATTCGAAAAATAATCCGGAATAGTTTCTTCATCCGAGGCATATTTCAAAGCCATTTTGATCGAAAGGAACGGTCATATCCTCGCGCGTCATATATCTGGATATACAAAGCGTAGTGCAACAATAGTGATGCTGAGAGAGATATTAAAACCGAATTTCGACGCGCTCTCTCTCTCTCCCTCTGTTTCTCCTATCACATCCTCCCACTTCCCTATTACGACCACCCCTCGTTTCGTGACGGAGCGAGAGATGTACTCCGGCTTCTCCCTGCCCCCTTCCCTATCTTCCTCTTAATTCTGCGCCTCCCTCCCCTCGCCCGCCTCACTTTGTCCCCGCAGTGATGCCCACAAGCGTGCACAACAATTACTCCAAAGAGAGAGAGAGAGAGAGGAACCTCTTCCCATGTCTCCACCACTCGCACAGCATCCTCCTCCTCTCTCTCACTCTCCCTCCATCTCTCTCTCTCTCTCACCCTTCCTCTTATAACATCTCCCGACCCCTCAGCGCCATCCATCTTGCCTCCGGGGAGAGAGAGTTCTCTTTGGTTTTCAGCCTTCCTTCCCACCCTCTCCCTCCACCCTAACTCCATCTCCCTTTCTCTCTCTCTCTTTTGCCTTTCGCACACTCCCAATCGGTACACCAGCAGCTACGGCGTGCAAAACTATATCTGGTGCAAACTCGTACTCGCTGCAAACAACAAAAAAATAAATAAAACAAAATGGCATGCAAAAAAATGATGAAAACCACCCGCGGTGTCGGGAGGGATGGAGGTGGCCTGTTTCTGCGATGGGAGCTCCTATTTTTATTTTCCAGCGGGAGATAAATAAAGAGGGAGAGAAAGGAGAGGGAACGTCGGGACGGCTCAAAAGGAAGAATAGGAAGAGAGAGAGAGATAAGTAGAGGGGGAAGAGAGTTAGGGAGGGAAAAAAGCGAGAGGATGAGGGAGAGAGTGGGTGGGCGTTAATGTCGGTGTCGTCGTCATACCACTCGCTCGAGAAACGTCCTTCCCACGTTAACTTTCATGCATTAGGAGAAAAAATAAAACAAAATAAAATCGAAAATATTTCTCCGTTGAAACTGAAGTCGGGTGTATTCGTCTGTGTGTATGCAAGTTATGTTTATATATATATATATATATATGTGTGTGTGTGTGTGTGTGTGTGTGTGTCCACGTGTACGAATTTGCATGCTTCTGCTCTGCGAGGATTCATTCGACCTGTCTACCTCTTTCTCTCTCTCTCGCACACAGCGCACTCGCGCGCGCGACGCCGCGCGTTTGTTTTGCCGACGCCGCAGAACTCGAGATGAATAAAGAAGGGACTCAGAAGTGAACAATTCCGGCGGCTAGGTTCGGAGGTGGAGATTGAATGTGTGTGTGTGCGAGAGAGTAAAGAAGGGGAAGTGTGGGAGGAGTGGAAAGAAAGCGGGTAGGCGGAGGGATTTGGAGTGTGGGAGATTGGAAGGAAAGAGGGGAAGGGAAAGAGAGGGGTGTGGTGGAAGGGGCACAGAGACTAAGGAGCGGTATTTCGAATGTTACGGAAATAATAAAAACGTGCTCCCCAGGATTTGCGTGTGTTCGTATTTGTCCGCACATAAATACACCGGCGCGGAAAAGGAGTATTTTCTTTTTTGATTCCGGAGTCAAGAGAAGACATACAATCCCTCTGGGAAAATGCTATATAACACACCTTTATGTATTTATGTTTATATATATACATATAAATAAATATATCATCATCATAGTACATGCTCGTGATAATTCTTGGTTAAACCTAGTTTTTCACATGCCTACTCCAGTTTTCCGCAGTCTTCTTCATGTCTTGATAGCTCTCTTTTCCTTTCGTCTATCAGCTGAAACATTTTCTAAACTCTTTCTCTTTTTCCTTTCAACTGGATTGGACTTTACCTTAGGAGAGAGAACATGATTAATGATTAAAGACGTATTATAAGGAAAAAAGTCCAATCCAGTTCCCCTTCCTCTTTCTTATAATCTCTAAAAATCATTCGCTTATTTCCTATATTTCTTAGTACTTCCTCATTTTTCATTCTATCCATCGATTTTATCTTCACCATTCCTCTCCATGCTCACATTTCGAAGCTTTACATATATTTTTACAATTTTTTCCTCAACGTTCACGTTTCTGTCTCACACAAACTATGCTACATACATAACATTTTATTAATTTCTTACGTATATCCTGGTTTATGTTCCCCGTTAGTTGGGGTTTCTTTCTTCTGGTTGCGGCTATTGCTTTCGTTATTCTAGTATTTATTTCATCGGTACATTTTGCTTCTCTCGTTATGATGCTTCAAAGGTATTTATAGTATGAAACTTGTTCTAATGGCTTTCCTCAAATATTTATGTTCAAGTTTTCTTCTTTGCCCGATATTTGCATGGCCTTGGATTTTTCTGTATTTATTTCCATTACGTATTTTTGACCTGTTATTATCGGTATATTTATCATTTTTTAGAGTTCCTTTCCCTTTCTTACTAGAAGTACTTCATCATCGGCGTATTTTACTGTTCTAATAATCCTTTCTCCAATCTTGAAATCTCATGTCTTCTGGCGCTTCTTGCATTAGCCTTTGTATGGAGAAAGTCTAAAAATAAATAAATATATGTATATGTGTATATATATACACACAATATTTATCCCCTCATCTTTTTTCTCTTCCTCCTTTCCTCTTCTTTCCTTCCTCCTTCCCCTATCCTTCTCCTTATTTCTCCTTCCTGCATTCTTCTCCTTTGGAGGGGAGGGGAGTAAGTCCGGAAGAGATAGAGAGAGAGAGAGAGATTGCCAGGTAAATGAGATGCTAATATGCTAATAATAGAGTATTACCTCTCTGCCCTGGTGTCCGAGGCGGGTTACTCATCCTTGCACGCCAAATTGACTGAGGGCGTTGACGTTCTCACACGATTTGACTCTCAATTTGTTAAGTATCGCATCCCACGGAACGCGTTTTGTTTTTTCTTTTTAACCGCTAATATATTCACGGTTGTTCGGTTGCATCCATAAAATGCTAAAAATGCGAGGAGAGTGAGCGATTCTTGGCGCTTAACGGGCGCATACCGCATATAAAAGGTTTGTTTCACCAAAATAATTTTAAATTAACCTCCATTCAAATATTGATATGTTTATTCTTTATGCAAATTCATGAGTTACTATTTTAGAGAAGTGAGTGGGCTATTAACTAAGGGCATAGTATTCAATTAAACCTCTTCATGATGCATAATATAGTATTAGAGACCGTATATTGCGTAAGTAATGTTTGTTTCATTTGAAGTTTCAATTTTATTTGCTCCCTGCTAGCAATCACAGCCTCGTGTTCTAAGGAAGAAAAATAATTTTAGAAATCGATATTTTTCTAAGAATTTGATTGGCTTGTAGCTGCCATTCTCATAACACTTTCGCATATTCGTTTCGTATTAGTATTGTTTGGCAACCTATTTTATAAGATTGGCCGTTTTACGAAATAATGGGAGTACCATAAAAATAAAACTTCACCAGTACATTGCAACAGACATTGGGCCAATTCCTAATAACTCTTTCTTTCTTTCCAATCCTTTAAACATCTGAGATAACAACCTCCAAAATGGCAATGTCTACCGATCCAAAGGTTTCCTCACGAAATCCATCTCTGGTGCTGAAAAAAAGAAAATAAACCGCCAAATTATCTCTATAGGAGTGTGAATCCTGAAAAGAGAAGAGCGCGGATGAGAAAAATATGAGAAAGAGAAAAAATGGATTTTTTGGCGGACGATAAGAGAAGTACAAGTAGCGCCTTAAGGGCGAAGGTGAAGGAAGCGGGAGGAGAGAGGGCGGAATAAAAAGCACCCAAAGATATAGGGAGAGTGCGAGAAAGTCAAATTTCTTTGGGGCGAAATAAGAAAGGGACACGAGGTCATATCGGAAAAAAGCACGGATGGGATGGTGATGGCAGAGAGAGGGAGGAAGAGAGAGAGGGAGGTGGAGTGGGTCGCGGAGGGAGACGAATGAGAGAGGGAGATATGGCGCCTTACGGTTCGTAGCTTTGTGGATGCCTTGAGCAAGGAAGTGTCGCGAATAGGGAGGGGAGTAGAGGGGGCGGTGTGATGAAAGGGGATTAAGGGAGGGAGAAAGTGGGAACGTAGAGGGAGAAAGGGGGAGAGAAACGAGAGGCGCGAAGAGGTGGAGAGTCTTTGAACGAGAGGGTACGAGATGAGGAAAGGATAAAGTAGAGAGGAATTTAGTGTGAGAGAGAGAGAGAAGAATAGAATCTAGCAAGAGAAAAAGAATACGGGTAGATATAGGATGGTTAAAAAAAGACAGAAAGGGGTTTTGGGAAGATACGAGAGAGGGGGTGAAATTTGCGCTGAAGGGGGTGCGGGAGGAGGGGGTAAGGATACAAAAAAGAAAGTAGAGGAGAACAGGGAGGCGTGTTATAGTATCGCCATTGTTTCGGATCTCTGCCTCTCTCTCTTCTCATCCCTTCATTTTTTCGCCTCCTCTTTTATTTTTAGTTTCGGCTGAGGCACGAGATGACACTTTCGCCACTGCATTGCTGGAGGTGGCCTTAGAGGGGTAGCGAATAAGAGAGGGAGGTGAAGGGGAGGAAGGGTGGGAGGAGAGGAGAATATCTCGGGGACATGGAAGTCGGGTGACGGGGGAGAAAAGGAAAGAGAACGAGGCACGAAAAAGGCGAACAGAAGAGTGAGAGAGAGAGAGTTGAGGAGTAGAGGTGAAGAGAATAGAGGGGATGGAGGGAGGTTGGGGAGGAGGTGTAGAGAGAGATGGGGTGAAAAGGAGGAGAAGAGCTAAAGGGATTGTTATGAAAAGGGGATAAAGGGGTGGAAATGGGAGGTTATGTATATACAGGAGGGGGATGAAAGGGAGTGGGAGGTTGAGCCGGAGGGATGTAGAAGGGGAGACTGGGTGAGAGAGGGAGGAAAATCGGGTGGGTGCGGGAGCAGGCGTTGAGAAAAGGGACACAAATAGAGCGTGGATGATGATTTGTCGTAGTGACGAGCTTTTTAGGTCCTGCCCAGAGAAATCCCTCGCTCGCTCGCTCTCTCTCTCGGTGTGCCTGCATCTCTCTTTTTTATCCCCTCTTTCTCTCTCCGCCTCATCTCTTCGAGCTGCCGTCCGAATTCCGCTCAGAGATATGTGTATCCACGTTGACGTGTGTGTGTATAAATGGCGCGCTGCATAGGCCGTTCCGACCGAGAGAAACGAACAGAAAAAGAATTTTCGGTGTCCGTGAAGCTCTTTATCGTTGATTGGCATGTCTTTTGAAGAAACGAACGACACTGAGGAGTTACGGACGAAGTGTCGTGGAATTACAGGGAGTCAGATTGGAAAAGGGATTGTTTGCGTGAAATGGATTTTTATTTTTTAAAAACTCCAAGATGGGAAACGGGGATTTTTGATATCCAAATGAGCGAGCGGATTCGTTTTTAAGGATTACTGCTTGTGTCGGATTCTTTTAAACGGAGGATTATGTATTTAGCTCAATTTTATGAAATTGTTAATTATTTTTCGTCCGCGCAAGAGTTAAAGATTGAGCTGAGTAATACACTCCTCCCTCTATTTGTGCGGTTTTGCTTCACTCAATTTCGTATTAGCACCGTTGTCTTTTAAGGCGTGTTTACACTTGCGATACGTCACTAGATAAATTTTGTGATTTGTTGAAGATCTTTTTCAGTATTTACACTTGATGACTTGTCGCGGATAAATTTAATAATTAAAATGGACTTTAATCGCAGAAGTTTGTGTGTGCTGCAGCAAATTTTATTTTTTAATTAAACAATCAATAAGTGAAAGAAACAAAAGATGAAAATGGTAGGCAAGAAATATTTTGCATAAATGGCGTAGTCATGAAGTAAATCACTCTATGATGGTTTGTGGATAGAAGATAGACAATGCATAAAAAATTTCTTGCTTGTCTAAACATGATTTTATGCAGATAATGATTTAGCGGTTGACCAAATTTATATAGAAACAAATGCGTAGATTTTCATCATAGCCCTGTAAATATAATGTGTAAAACGATAGCCAAAACCACGACAAGGTATTATTGCGCCATAAGCAAGGTTTAAAGTCGCCCTCCTAATAAAAGTATACAGTACACAATATTACCTCTCAAAAAAGTAGTTTATTTACAATGCAGAAGTGAAGGAAAATATATAAAAATATTTTATAAGATAAAACGTTACACTTAAGTGTTTAAGATGTGACTTGTTAAGCCCCTAAGCGAGCTTCGCCCTAGGAGGGAACCTAGCTCGCCTAGCACTTGTTCCGGCTCTGACTATAGCCACATATGCTGTTAAAAATTTCTAATTAAGTTGGTAGAATTTCAAAATTAATTTCTTGAACCGAATAAAACAATTTTTTTAAAATCTGGTTCGGTTCGCGGTTCGGTAAATTTGGGCGGTTCGGCGGTTTGTTTCGGTTCGGTTAGCTTCACTCCTTTTATGTAGTTTTTGCTACTCGCTGCCGCCTCTAGAAACTGCCGTCTGCATGTGGTGTACATAATGCAACTGTGGTAACCAGGGCTTCAGTGGCGCAGCTAGGAATTTACTTTGGAGGTGGCAAATAATAAAAGACATTTTATCATAAGAATATTTCTCTCTTTATTGAAAAAATTGCAACAATAGCCCATAAACATCACTATAAAATAATAAATCATTTAATAAATATGTTTATTGTGAAGTCCAAGTTGTAATTAACGCGAAAGCAGTCGCAGCTCAAATTAATCGCGATTTTGGGGAGGTGGCAAATGCCTGCACGGCCCTTCCGGTATATGCACTGCAACTGACACAATAGGTCAGCTGTCAGCAACCATTTTAAGTTCTTTCATTCTAGTCTTCTGTCTTACGACAGGTCCTACCAATCATTGGTTGGTTTTGACTAGGGAATAAGCATACATGATGCGGTGGTTTCCCGTTGCCTTCCTCACCGGACACTCACAAACACAGAAGGGAGGAGGGAAACCCGGTGCCGGCATTTGCCTACTCTTCGCGAAGAGCACCAAGGGGGCCACTGTTTAATTGTTGACTTGTCTCCTCAAACCGCACAAGTAGGGGGACGGGCGATCTCGGAAAAAATCCCACTTTCTCAGGATTCGTGCCCGGTGCCGCTTAGCGTAGCAGACCTTACCGCTACACCACCGACACCCCCCCCCCCCCCATTTTAAGTAAAGAGCCATTTTTTGTCTCACTCCAAAATACTTGGGAGCCGCACAGTGACAACCCACACTACCTTTTTTATTTTAGAAATTCGTAAATGGGTACTAAATAGAGTCGCAATCATCAAGTTTGTCTAGCGACTTGTCCGCAATAAGTCATAGATATATCCGCAACTTATCACCAATTTGTCTAATGCATGTCAAGTCGAGCGACATATCGCTAGGCTAAACGCCTTTAGAGAAGTGCCTCCAATTGAGCGGCCATCAATTTCACTTTAGCTCGGTTTTGAAACTGTCTCCGAGGATTAAAAGTGTATAGAATATCTCAGTTCGCCTCAGAGGTTATTATAAAGGAAGCAATTCTGAATGAATCATAACTAAATTGTTGCAAATTGAGCTCTGGACACCCAAATTTAACATTTACCCTTATGTGATAGCCTACCCCACATTGCACAGTGTTGTTTTACGCGACCTTTTCTAGAACCACCTATTCATCGCAAAGGGATGAATTAAGGTGGCTATGCATTACTATTTTCAGTACATTCCTGCATTTTCCAAGTTAATACATTCACCAAATATGTACTTAAAAGAACTTAGTCATTTCAAATAGCCATAAAAAACGTATTTATAGCATTTATTATGCTTTCTCTATTAGTCATTCCCCTACTGTCAGCTGATATAATTTTGGCACAAGAAATGGAACTGAATGGAGGTATTCCATAGTTCTCAGCACTGGTGACTGCGTCACGTCCCGACTCGGTTCCATTTTCGATCCAGTTTCGATTATTTTTTTCGGGCGTATTATTTCGCGGAATAAAATTCTTAATATAGCATGAGTAAACAGCATCTTCGTCGAAAGCGGAAATTTGTTTGCTTGTTTCTGCCCAAAAGGCTATCCGTTCCAAATTGTATACTTTTGATCAGGGAAAATAGTTTTCATTCTACTCCACGCTATGGAAGGGAATGATTGACAATTTAATTGGACACAAATTCCATTTCACCATTCAAACAGTCGGTGTAATGGGAGCGATTCCAATTACATGGAGTTTAGAACCAATGCATGCACGAATATTTTCATGAAACTTTTTATCACGGCTGATAAAGGGAAGGAGAATTACCCCCATTGCTGCTCAGCGCCAATATTATGAGAGCAAACAATGGTCGATTAATTAAATTTCGAAGAGGTCGCATGTAAATTAGATACATATTGACTGCGGGAAAAATTATTTGAAAATTCTGCCGTAAAGAAGGTGGCAAACGAGCCTATTTTGGGCAAAACATATACTAATGCTCCTGTCATGAGAAAATAACATTTAATTAGACATTTTCTGCTATATTTGCCTCTCGTATAAGAATGTAGCCAATGGAGTAGCTATCTCCCGGGTAATCGGGGCGAAGTCCGGAGACCTGTGTTTGAGGGAAACCATTTACAGACTGCAGGTTTAACTCCTTGAAAAAATCTAACACGGTAACACGGGGATCCGCATACTCATAGCTATACCTCCAAGTATAACACAATGAGATTAAGTCATTTTCCAAGACTAAAGCGAACTATTTAACACTGGGATGTAAAATTTGCAATAATGTATTCATCAGCACTTTATCATGATTCTTTCAGGAATTAGGAAGAAACTTAAACACAGCGGTTTTTTATTATAACAAGTTTATAAGTTATAAGCCTTTTACGCTTTTTAAATTGAACACAAACATAAGGAAGTTAGGTAGCAGTTTTTTATGAAGATTCAAGTAATGAACGCAAAAATCGTTGTCTATCATATTTGTATTATTTTGAAATTATGCGCGAGTTCTGTTCCCTTTCACCATAACAACTAATTTAGCTCAAACTAAAATAGAAGCTACCCGCAACGCACGTAAAAGACCAGTCGATAAGCTGCCACCGTTCCAGGAAGAGTTCCTTTTTTCAATCACTGAATGACCCTTTACTATCACATTTCCGGCCATTTCCTGTTCTTTCTCTCTCTCTCTCACTCACTCCATCTCCCCGAATATATCAGAAAAACGCTGCGATACGCTCTCTAGCTCTAGGTCGGAACGAGATTTGCTGAATGTTATCCGTGTAATGAGTGAGATGAAATCGCCGCGGCGCCTCTGGGCGTCGGGGAGCGAATGGAGGCGGGCGAGGGAGGGGGCGGATGAGGAGGTGGGTAGACTGAGAGGGGAAAGAGGGGGTGGAGGCGGGAAGCTGGCGGAAGGGAGGTGGATAGATAGATAGATAGATAGATAATCGTCTTTATTCGGGCGAAATTTAGACCATAAGGTCCATTCTTACATTTAACCCTTCGTCAATATAAAAAATATAAAAAATGGTAAAGTAAGATATATATATATATATATATATATATATATATATATATATATATATATATATATATATATATATATATATATATATATACAATACGCATGACATAAACAGTATATACCTAAATCATACAGAGTGAAAAAATATATAAAATTGAAGACAGATTAGAGATTGTGGGGAAAACCTAGGTAAAACAGGCATGTCCTCCCTAGTAAAACCCACGCAGGAAAACACCCACTGCGAAGGGGGGTGTGAAAAACCTGCGAAAACCCTAGATAGTGTACATATTATGATATAGTAATACAACATTAAATAGATGGAGGGAGGGAGGAGGCGAGAGGGGGGGGGGGGATGGTTTGGTTTACGCAGAGGAGAAGCAGAGAGGGAGGAAGAAAGGAGACCGAAGTCTGACCGAGCCCTGGCGTTCCACTTCGGGGTTTAGACCCACGACCACTGGTCAACTACTGCCCGGGGCGAGAGGCTGACCCGCTGGGATAGGCCAGCCAAGAGGTGGGGGGAGGAGAGCGGCGGATGGGAGAAGAGAGCTCAAGTGGGGGGATGAGAGAGTGGGAAGAGGTGAAAGGATGGGCGTGCATTAAGAATCAGTGTAGTTATGGATAGGATAAGGATATGTGGTTACAAGTCGAATTTCGCAAAGCGTTCGACAGGAATCGAACGTAAGGTTGAGGAGTTTGGGAAGAAGCGCGAGGTTCCCCTGAAAAAGAAAACGCGAGGAAAACCTGCGCGATGAACTCGAGCGTAACTTTTTAATAGTGGGCAGTCCGGAAATTTTCACTTCGCAAAACTTTCCAGTTATAATTTTCAATTCAACATTTTTTTGTTGCGCGTCTCTCTTTCTCTGTCTGGAACATTTTTTCTGATTCGTCTGGGTTACCTTTTCCGCTCCTCCCTCTTTTCACGGCGAGATATAATTGAATATGTAGATATATGTAGCGGTAGGATGAGACGGATTTTTTTGTTAGGACGTCTCGAGAGGATTAACGATTGGTCCTAGTGCGCCGTCCAACTGGACCATAATTATTGGAACGTGGAACAATGTTTCCGCTCCAATTGCGCGAAGTTCTGTCTCCGGGAGTGTTTTATTTAATGTTCGGAGAAAGACAGTAAGCGTTAATTCCGTGTAAAACATATTTCAGCAGGTAGTAGCTGCCGATGCAAACGACGATCTTTTCGGTTGCTGCGTTTTCTGTGAAATGCAGTTGACATCGAATTCGAACTGAAATCGTCGAGGGTTCATAAATGTACCTCTTTCGGCGTGCAATTCTCTTTACCAAATAATAATGGCAACAAAATATAACGGAGGGATATGTATCAGATTTTCCATAAGCACGTTAATTAACACGTATATAATGCATATTTGATATACTCACTAAGACACGCTCAACTGGCATTTAACGGACTTTCCTTTTATCGCGTCTCGGTTGTAAAATGAAAGTGGCCCCACTTATTCAGAAAGGAACAATTTAATAGAGACTCTCGATAAATAATTCTTGATTTCATACCCATCAATACGTATCATTTTCCTCAACAACGTCTACTCCCACCTCTCCCACTCCCCTCCACAATCTCATCCTCCGCGCGAGCGGCGGCAGCTGAAGTCCCTTCCTTGTTCTTCCTCGGGTGTCACGCGTTCGCAACGAGACGCGCGCCGACTAAAGCCAATTCATTACGAACGTCGTGTCCTATAAATCATCGTCGCTAAAAAGCTTTGCCACTTTGCGCTTCGCCGGAGAGAGAGAGAGAGAGAGAAAGAGAGATTTTACACGCGTCCGAGAGTGTCTGAGAGAGAGAGAGAGAGACGCAGAGCGGAGAGTAGCGGTAACACGATGGATGAGACGGATCTTTTTAATCGCCCCTTTTTACCGCACGTCCCTCTTTAGAGACTTGTTTTACTCCGCACGTCACCGAGACAAAAGGAGAGAAAAAATATAACAGGCGAAAAGTCCGGAGATATTGTTTGTGCGATGCGCTGCGAGTCTTCGGTAACTTTCTTTTGACGCGATTCGAGAGATCGAACTTTTTTTATTTACAAGTGACGCGGAACAAACCTTTCGAGACGTGCGACAACTAGGAGGCGACACACAAGCGCTTAAAACTCCAGCGAAGAAGTGAGTCAGACCAGGAATCGGAAAGATAACGTCGACGCCTGTATTATACATTTATTATTAAATTATAATAAAAAAGAATCTTAAGCCCATTTAATCGTCTCTTACTGTCAAAGCCGGGAGTCTCCAGGGAAACGGGCCGGGACGAGTAGGATGTGAAAGGAGGGTGGGTGGGATTTTGTCGGTAGGGTGGCGAGGCGGTAATAGAGCGAGACGGAGGGAAGGATGGGGTGCGAGATGGGAGGCGCAAGGGAGGGAGAAAGGGAGGAGGAGTGGATGAGAGAGGAGGAGGGAATTGCAACGCTATCACCATGCCGTTTATCCGTCTCCCCCTTCCCTTCTCGCCACCTGTTGTGCGGTTCGCGACGGAGAAGAGGTGACTGCCATCTTCGTCAGAGAGAGAGGAGGAGATGGAAAGAGGGAGCGACACGGAGTGTAGACGTGTCGAGAGAGAGAGATAGAGTGAGAGTGAGAGAGAGAATGCTCGCGAGAGGGTGGCGAGGGAAAGAAGATTGGAGAGGGAGTAAAGAGGAGGAATAGCGAGAGGTAGGAGACGAAGAAGCAGAGGGAATTCACAAAAGTAATGAACACATTTGATCGGTTGTGTGGCTTACAATGCATACAGCCGTTAATTTCAATAGTGTACGACTTATTAACAATATAGTGTAATAAAACATGAAAGAACTGAATGCGTTCTTCAAAGTACATAAATATAAGCTTATTATTATACGGTAGCTTACAATTAGATAGAATATTTAAGATGATTTCAACGCAAGCTCGAAAGAAGATTATCGAACTCACCCCATGGTTAAAATTAAATTGACAAACTACGTATGTCTCTCAGTTAGGCTTTAAAAAGTTGGGAAAAACCAGGGCTGCACAGCAGCCGTCATCACTAATTCACGAATAGTACAAGGTGTTTGAAAATTGGAGAATGCTTGCGTATTAGTAAGTTACAAAAATGGTTAAATTTGTTGGCCATTATGATTTTCGCATAAGGATACACGACTAATCATTTTATCGAAAACTTGTTTTAATGTCTCGACTGATATTCTGTTATGCTGATATGCTGTTCCCTTGCTGTTCCATTTGAATGCACAGATTTCTTGGTGGCCATAGTCCTTTTGGAATCAGCTGCCCACGAAACAACTATAAATAATCGACCGATCTGTAGAAATAAACGTGCTTTCTCCAAAGGGTTGCATTTCTTTTTGAACACCTTATATATTCGAAAAGAATCTACTATCGGAGAATCACTAGTGATGACAGCTGCTTAATAGCCAAAATGCGCATCTGGTATAACTAACCTTTTTATGGGAATTAAAGCAGAATAATTTGTAAATCTAACGCAATTTTAACGAAATAAAACCAACTAAAGAAAATTCTTTTCAACTTTCCCGATTGTTATATAAAAATATGCTTCATAGCATGGGATCTTATGACATTAAAAAAACGTGTCATTCAAAATGTAATTGCTTTAAGCCTCAAGGAGTTTCACTTAAAGAAATTAACCCTCAATATTAAAGAAAGTAAGCGTTACTAAGCGTTCCAGATGTGCACAGGACGTTAATAGAAAACAGTTACACATCTCCTGCAACCGTAATTAAGCGTTTCTACCTTTTCCCCTGACCGCCAAATGCGCTTACCTAGATGATCAGTGCCATCAAAACCACTTTAATGCATCCTTTCCCAAGGAGAATAATTAACGATTCATTTCCGTCACTCCGCACACATCCACTTTTTTAATTCTCTCCTTTTCTCCCCACTCGACCTCTCTTTCTCTCTCTATCCTACTTAATTACATTTCAAGAATGATTGGGAAAAATGAGGAGACGATAATTAGAGGTGATAAATGTCTCCTAGAAACGAGCGTTGAAAAAAGTCCTCGTTATCCGAACGCTGAAAGGATGGCGGTCACCAAGGGGCACCTGCGCAACCCCACCGCGAAATACGGTCTCTGCGGTATAAAAAAACAATTGACGCGCGTCGGAGGTAGAGTAAAGGGAAAAGAATTGACTTTTTTTCGAAGGCGTGAAGCTTGGGCGTGGCCGAATGTACTTTTCTCTTTTTTTCTCACATCCCTCCGAAGACATTAGAGGCAGCAGCCTGTGAGAGAGAGAGAGAAGGGAGAGAGTAGTAGTTACAGTGGGTGGACAAACAAGGCCAAAACTGGAGGAGAGAAAGAGTTATTGAGCAAGGCAGGGAAGAGTTTTTTTCCTACCTCTTCCCTCACTATGCCTTCCGAAAGGGGTGCTGGAGACAAAAAAATAAGGGACCGCACCTCCTGTAGGTGGCACTTGCTCTTCTCTCTGCCGGGTAATTTTTGTCGCTGACAGATTGCGAATGGCATTGGGTGAGCTGGAGGGATTGATCACAAGCGATTCGGAAGGAAAATGTAGAGAGGAAGAGAGGAAAGAAACCTCTTTAAGTGGAGGAGGATGGTTACGAGAGTGTGTTTGTGAAGACGGCCACGGGAGAAGAAGAAACAAAAATGATGCCGCGTGTCTCGGATGGAGATAGAGACTGTAATTTAAATGAAGTCCAGAAGGAGGAGGATGAGTTTTCTGGTGGGTGGAAAGGAAGAGAGAGGGAGGGAGAGATGAGAGCGCTATTCGGTGAGAAGTATTAGGATGAGTCGGTAAGAAATAAAGCGGAGGGAAGGGGGAGAGAAAGAGAGAGATGGGTAGGAGGAGCCGAGGAGTAAAAGAGGTAGGAAGAAGGGGTAGGAGGAGAAGGCTTTTCTTTCTTTTTTCCATCTCTCTCTCTCTCCGTGTAGACGGGAAAAAAGAGATGGAGTGAGAATGCGAGAAAAAGAGTCAGATAGATAGGAGGGAGAGGGAGGGAGAGACAAGGAGCCTCTGAGGTGTTTTGGTGAATCGTGGTAACCAGCGAAGTGTCTGATTTGAGCCCCTGCGGCCACCCAAAAACCCCATCCCATCATCTTTCTCTTGTGTGCGAAGCCGCCCGTGTGTGATGCCTTATTTATTTTCCGTGAGAGCGTGGAGTCCCTCGCGAGTGGAAAATGAGGATGGCCCGCCGCGGCTACCGGGCTGCGGCGGCTCTCTTAAGCGACTTCCCCACTCCTCGCAGGCCAGCAAGTAATAAGAAGAGCCTCCGGGAAGGAGGAAAGAGAAGAAGAGGGAGATTTTTTGAAAGACATCTCCTCTCTCCGCGTCGACTCGTCGGGATTTGAGTGAAGTCTTTTATATAAAAAGGAGAGGATGGTGGGAAATAATAAACAATGAAAACAAAACTTTTCTGAAAGTTTTCTTTTCTTGCGTACTTTACCACCCGTCCTCCTCTCGAGTTCGATGTTTTGATCGATCCAGACGTCGCTATACCTATCGGCTTGCTTCGGCCGGATTTTTAAATGTTTTATTTTTATTTTTTCATTGGTGAAGTTTTCTTTAAGTACTTGCTTTCGAGGAATCATAATTGCAGGGCTTTGTCGGGTATGAAGGCAATGAAAGGAAAAAAAAGCTTTCCTAACAAATTTGCTTGGGTGAGATGTCAATCCTTTTAAGCGCTAAAAGACACGTTCTTCGTCCATTTACGAAGATGATTGTCCGATTCGAGTTGAAAAAGGCCCCGTATCTTAGCGGGGATGAATGGTTAAGAATTGCTCTGGAAAATAATTGATCGTTTCTTAGCTATATATATATATATGCGTCTAAATAAAGAAATGAACAGCTCTGAAGAATTAGACGACGATGAGCCGCTCGACAACTTATCGGCGATCTTGAAAATATCGGCGGGCATTTATATATAAATGTCTAATCCGCATCGACCGCACAATTATTTATACAAACCGCACCAGAATTAGGGTTTCGAGGTGAGGAAAATTTAAGTGTAGCTTTTAACGTCCAACATATCTCTTCAACACACGCTATTAAGTCGTCCTAAATTATACCTTAGCTCGATAGAAGAAGTTTCATATTAGACCCTTTCAGCGCAAGTTTTCTCCTGTTAGCGCGTTAGGAAAATAACAGCGTCCAGGGATAATTTTTGGCATGCGCGCGCACCGCATAAATTGCGATCGTGACATGAGATAGGCGTGGAGAAGATGAGAATAAATACGGCGAACGACCGCCTCCCCCTTCTTTATCCCCTTTCACTGACCCCTGAATTCGTCGCCAATTAATACTCGCGCGCCGGAGAGACCCAACGACGCGCCATCGATCGCTCCCCTACTCCAGATTGTCCTCCCCCTTGTGGATAAAGACATATAATCGCCCCCCTCCCTGAGTTTCCTTCACAAAAGATTTAGAAGCGAACTCAGTGCAGTAGCGTAACTAGGAGCGGAAGGGACTTCGGCAAAATATTATTGATTGTCCCTCCTCCACACCTAAAAAATGCTTATGTTCAACTAAAACCCATTTTAGACCTACCAAGTTGCTCTTATTAATCAATCATCCGAAACATGCTGAAAATGTTAAGTTTTTAAAGGTATTATGTCCAAAAATAATTATTAACTCGCAGGTCATTAAGGAAATCGGACAAAAAAGAGAAGTAAAAAATATGTATTTTCTCTATATTCGGAAGAATTCGAAGGACCCCCAGACCCCTGGACCGAGGCATTTGGCCACTCACGCCACCCCATTGTTGCGCCATTGCTTCAGTTCCGATCTTTTGAAGTACGTTAACCTTTATTAAAACGATATTATTTTAAGCAGTGCGATGAAGAGGGAGAGAGGAGATATGAAGAACGTAACAATAGAAAAATAATTTAACGATCCGGATCTCTCGTGAATCTCGACACTTCCCCTCCTCATACCCCCTTTTCCCCACCCCTCCGATACACTCCTCGCACCTTTAACCAGCGACAGCTTCGAGGTGCGAATTCAAGAGCAGAAAAGGGGGCGTGGCGGTCATCGAGAGAGAGAGAGAAAGAGAAAGAGCTTTCACCGCTTTTATCGAGGCGATCAGAGACACCTCGGTGATGAAGGTGGCGGCACATTGAGGGTCCGATACCTCCGGAATGGGAGAGGTGCGGAGGGAGGGAAGAAAAGCGGTGGAGAAACGCTGCCTGGATTTATACCAAGCACGACGGAGGGGAGGATTTTTATTAGGGTGAGCTCCGTATAGAGAGGGGGTGAATTTATGGGTTGGCCCCGCTACGTGCTTCGGAAGGATGGATAAAGAAAGCGTGAGGTTGTGGAGATGATTCGGTGAGGGTTGGGAGGAGGAGGATATATGAAAAACTAAGCTACGGTAAGAGAGATTTTTGGTGGAGTTTGACGAACGACGGAGTTTTGCCACATTTTGCCCTGCAAAAAAATTTGTTAAAACGTTTCGCTCTTCCAGTTCCGCACCCATGCGGAGAGGAAAGTAGAATTTTAATTTGAGGAGGCAAAGGCTAGTAGACAAACCATTACTTCCCTTAAATTTAAACGCGTAGTTGAGCCATCACCTTCACTTCGAGGAGAGATTCTGGGTGGTCGCCAAGGCGTGAAGTTTGAGTGGACGGGGAACGGATTTTTTGGGGAGGAGTATGAGAGGAGGGAGCAAGGGATGCGTGGGAGGGAGGGGGAAACGGCGTGGTGGTGGGGAAGCGGGAGGAAAACGCTCGCAGGAATGTGCTTTATGTCCCATCCGGAGAGTCGTATTTTTGAAAGTCGTTAAAAAGCCGGGTTGTTAAGTGAATGTCAAAGCCGTTACTTTATCTCGATGGCATCCTCTTGGAGCGGTGTTAAGGACAAAAGAAAGCGACGTCTTTAGCATATAACCATTATAACCCAAAGTGCTAAGGGACATTGTTCGATGCCTTATTTCATATTTCCGGGATATATGCGTATAAGTCTGATTGCATTTTTTTAATGTCTTATCATCAGATCGCACGAGTTTGTTAGAGCAGTCTCCCTGAAGCTGCAAAAAATAAGATGGAAAACACGGCCGAGTTTCCTTAAAACAAAAACTGCCGATAAAGATAAGCATCGGTTATTATCATCGAAATTTATTTATAAGGAGAGAAGGAGAACGCATGCGCTAAAAGCACCTGCCCGATCGATCATCCAAACGGCACAATCATTTTACAAGGAATAATTTTATAACCATCACTTCCATCAGTGTCTATAAAGCTATAATCCATCACATCGCCTCTCTCTCTCTATCTACCTGCAATCGAAGTATTCCTTCGATCATTCACTTCTCTCGAATGTCATGAGTCATTCATTCCGGTAGCACATCACGAAAAAGTGCTTCCAAGGAGGGCAGGTTCTTTCTCTCTCCATCTCTCTCTCACTCATTCTCCTACCGATGATAGCCTGAACTAACGGCATACTTTTGACGGCATACCATAAGGTTCTCTCAAACAGTCGACGATCTTGAAACGCCCTCCGGATTCTCGCTACTCGCGAGAATTACGCGGTGAGGGAGGTGAAGGAGATAGTGAACAGAAGAGGTAGCGAGAGGAAGGGAGAAGGGGAAGGAGAAAGAAAGAATGCGCGTATCATAAAAGAGATGGCGAAGTGAGCAAGCGGAAGAGAGGGATGGAGTGGTGGGCGGGTTTTATAGGATCGGATGGATTGAGAAATTCTGAGCGTCGCTATGATAAGCGCGTGAGCACGACTCATATTAATGCGATAAATGAGTATCCCGTTATATATTAAATTCTGTTTCTTTACGGATGCTCGGCGAAAAACATACATATTTCGAGGAGAAACTCTTCTAACCCAACATTTATAAAATGACGTGGAAGATCTCTCTCTCTTTCACTCTCTGGGAGAAATATTAAATATTCACCAGAACGATCGCAAATAACAAACACAAGCTGTTGATTTTTTCTTACCCGTATATTATTTTTCTAGCCACGTCAGGTTGCTCCGGAAGATTAAGGCAGGAAAAAAATGCGCGTGAAAATTAGAAAGTGAGCCTGGCATTGCACGTGAAACCGCGTTTGACGCAAAATATTTTCTCTCTCTTCTACCCGTCATTTGCAGAAAATTATAAAATTAAAATCCCCTCATTTTAAAATCATACGCTATATTAGACGGAGAAACGAGCTGGAGAGAGTAGGAAGAGTGAGAGATCAGGAGGAAAAACGCGCAAAAAAACGCAAAATATTTGTAGCGGGGAAAAAGAGATGTAAGTGATGAGTTAGCGGATGGGTTTTGAGGATGAGTGAAGGATGTGAAAGATCCTCAGGGAGTCTGGAGATGGAATGAGAAAGGGAAAGTGAGGCTTTAGAGAGGTGGAGGGAGGGGGAGAAAGGGGAGTAGGAGGTAGGAAGAGAAGAGAGAGGCGGGTTAAAGAGAGGCATTTGTTAGGAAAGGAGAGAGATAGAGAGGGGGGAAGGAGGTTCCTGCAGGGGAAAGAGATGAGTGGGGAGGGTGAAAGAGAGAAGGAACAGGAGTGCGAGAGAGAGAGGGAGAGAAAGAAAGGAGGAGGAATTGTGGAGGCGTTCCAATGAAGCGGGCATTGTAGTCAAGGGAATTATGGGCAGAAAGGGAGAGAGAGGGAGGGAGAAGGGAGATCGTTCGAGAGGGAATGCGGATCGAGCGAGGAGCCTGGAAGAGCGGCGAAGGAGAGTGGGAAGAGGGCGGGAAGTTGGACCGCAGCTTCGTGAAGAGGGAGCGTTTTTAAGAGAGTGCCGAAGAGTTGGGACGGCTCTTTCCGTTGAATTAGGTGCGTGAGATGCCGCCGTGGTCCGAGGAGATAGCATCGGGAGAAAGAGAGAGTGAATCTTCGGAAGAAAGGCGAATGCGGTGGGAAGGCGGCGTTTGCACAGAGGGCGTGAGCATGCGTGCGAGTTCGGGTGTGGGATGCTTGACGGAGGTGGGGGTGAGAAAAAAAGAGGCGGGAGAGGCGCTTATTTCTCTTAAGGGGAATTTGGAAGTGGAAGCTGAGTTGGTAGCAGGACGGGAGGAAAGGGGTGTTTTGAGTTAGCGGATGAGAGGAAATGAAGAATGGGTATGTTAGGCGGAAGAGGGCGGGTGCATGCATGTGTGCGAGAGAGAGAAAGGAGTATTGTTTCGAGACCAAGAGGTTTTAAAATAAGGAGAAACATTTATAGAAGGAGCTGAGAGTGAAGGCATGAGTCAGTGCTACAGGAGAGAGAGAGAGAGAGAGAGAGAGAGAGAGAGGAGAAAGTAGTGTGGAAAAGCTCGTCAATATATTTTGGAAGCAATGCAACGAATCGGCTCAATGAAAGATTCCGCCGATTTTCTTAGAAAACAGGAATCTTAATGTTTCTAAGGCAATAATGTAATGGGGCACGCACAAATCATCGCTTGACAATATCATTGTTTGCATGAGTAATCATTTAATAAAACATCATAAAAGAAATGAGGCTTTTACTAATCGTAAACGGAAAATAAAGCTACATAATCTACAAAATATGCGTTCTAACTGTTGATTTAATAGAAAAAAATGAATTAACCCCCCAATCGATAAATATTTTTATATTGAAATGAGCATCTGGTTTGCTTTTACGTTGTTTCATTATAAGAGTTGCCTAGACCTACTAAAAATTTTAAGCACCTTTTGAAAATTGAATATACTTCATCAGAGATTAAAATATATTTATTCATCCAAAATAACTGTTTATACCCGAAAAATATTTGGATCTAATTCATTAATCTTTGACTTTGACTTTCTTTTTAAAAAGTCAAGTAAACATTACGTATTGACGGTAACAGGCTAGCATTAACCTCACAGAATTCTTCTCATCGGCAAATGACTTGCTGTGTCCCGAGCGTAATACTACAAATTTCACCTCAGTCAAAAATATATTTCTGTCCGTCAAATTAGGATTTGATTTTAAGCCTTCAATGTTTTCTTTCAAGTATGGCCTCATTGAAAGAGAGGAGACGATTCTTTATTCCTAACAAATTCATAATCTTTTTCTCCTTCATTTTTTTAATCTCTAAACAAGATGATTTCCGAGGTAACAAATGGATATCGTCGGCGTCCAAATCGATGGAAATGTGATAGGCGAATTAATTGATTCCAATTAAGTTTGACAAGAAGGAGAAGTCTCCGATCGGCATTTGAACCCAACGTGAAGGATGACGGGATGATTCGAATGGTGCGTGACCTAACACTTGTCCGTCCGAGGCGGCACCACGAGAAACCGAGTGAGACGTCGAAGGGAGGAGGAAGAACAAACGCGTCGATATGGAGATTGAAATGGAGTGATCGCAGATAAAGCGGAACGCAAATTGAGATGCTTGAAGGACGTTGGGAGAGATTCGAGAGGATGGAACGATAGGGCGTCGGTGAGGCAGACGCGGAGGCGGTTGGAATTGAAAGCGAAAAGGGATTGGATGCGAAGGTTGTGAAAACAGAATCCCTTTATAAATGGATCCCTCTTAGCAGCAAGGTATTTGTCGTGCTCGTTTTACCTCGGTTTGCTTCTGGCTTTGATACTGACGTCTCAAATGAGAACGTATCTATATTAAATCGAAAAGGAACGATGGACTTTTCGAACTCACATTAAACCGGTCCCGGGTCTTCCAAAATTATAAATGAAGTAAATGGATTTTATCTTATTTTATACTTATTTCAGTTCAGCAATCATTTAATATCGTTGCAATATTCAAGCGTGTTGAAAGATGTTTCGGATCAGTTACGATAAAGAACATTCTGTTTCCCTTTATAGAGAAGAATCATATTATATTATAGTTCCTAGGAGATATATCTTCGAATATTTAAGTTAAAGCAAAACTCATTGGTAAATAAGAGTGTTTATCATATGTTTTCGAATGGAATCTTGAATGCTTTTCTATCATTTGTTTTAATTTAAAATGCATATTGTCGACGATTACACATAACTTGGATACACCAGCTCTCGGACACTAATCGGCACATGATCCCTATTGAAATTACATCGAGTCAGATACGTTTTTTTGTCGAGAATCAGCTATCAAGAATCGCCATACGTTCCTCCACCGGAGAGACTTGATTCAATTAAATCTGTGTCCGACCGATCTTTCATAGTTCGTGTGCTCATGATTTGGAAGCATGGCTCTGATTCCGAGAGCCTGGAAGAAATGCCTCGTTTTATAAAATGCTCATGACAGTGAGATGGAAACGCATCTCCCCCAACACCACCGCCATGGGTGAGGGTTAATGCTGAGGCAGAGCAAAAAGAGGAGGGGGAGAAGAAAAGGAGAGATGAGGCGCAAGCGGTCAGAAGTATGGAAGTGAAGAGGGAGGGGAGAGAGAAAGAAGGAGAGGAAAGGGGAGAGGGGAAAATGGAGAGAGAGAGATGGGATGGGGAAGACAAAGGTGGAAACATTTATCTGGCAACTGACAACAGCAGGGGTTGAGGAGAGTGAGGGGGAGGGGGGTGAGAAGGAAGGGAAAAAGGAGGCTATGGTAGATGAGAGATGGATACAGCGCGCGGTAGGTGTAGGGGGTGTTGGGGTGAGGAGGGGGTGGAGGGAGGAAAAAAAGGCGAGGAGAGAGGGAGAATGCAACTGGGGATGAGAGAGATTGGAGAGATGGGCAGTTAAGCGGAGGAGGGAAGAGGTAAGCGAGAGAAGAATATCTTCAGATTAGGTAAAGGTGGGATAATAGATGAATAATATCATGTGGGTAGGAGGAGAAGAAACATTTTCAATTTTTGGGGAAGTACACTTATTGAGAAACATGGAATTCCTAACATTCACTTCGAGCTCTGGTTCAAACGGTGACAGGCAATAAACCCCTCGTCTCTCTACCCTTTATATTTCTTACGGGAATGATTAACGAGTCTTGGAATTAAGTAATTGGCAGGTATATGTATTTGATCACTGTGATTGTATTTATGCAGTAAAACTACATTATTCGAATAATTCATTTTATTCGAATATAAAACGTGAATCTATCGTGGGACGCGGTGATCAATAATATCTTTTACGTATAATTGGGATAATAATCCGACTTTTCTCATCATCAAAGACTCCATAGAGATATGATTACATAGATTATTTATGAAATAATTATATTCATTTATGGAGTTATAAGCGAAAAAGAAATAAGCACCAGGCTGTCAAATAACATGAATGGTTATAAATTGACACCTTGCAAGGAGATGTAACTCATTTTCAATAGCAGTGATTTATCTTGTTTTTCTCCAAACGATTCATACTTCCCGAACTGCATTTTCCAATCGCCCTTCACGCCGTTGTTCGAACGAGCAAAATTAGCGAATGACAGTTGGATAGATTATCAAGACCTTCAACAAACGTTTTCCTAGTTAAAAAAAACATACATTGTCGTTTCCACAAATCTTCCATTTCTTCTCGGCCGACGCCGGATCTTCAAAACCATTTCGATTGCACGTGGCACGTTTTATTTGAGGAAGACGCGTGAAATATTGCACTGTGGGAAACCCTCGGGGGAAGGACGCGAGCGAGCGAGAGAGAGAGAGAGAGAGAGAGAGAGAGAGAGAGAGAGAGAGAGAGAGAGAGAGTAGGGAGCTTAAGAGATGAGAAGGTGCCAAGCGATGTAATCGCGATGCTGCGAAAACGGGTCGGCCCGAAGATTACCATAATCGAGAGGGTCGGTCTGAGGAGCGCGAACTCGCCGTACTGAGAGAGAGAGAGAGAGAGAGAGAGAGAGAGAGAGAGAGAGAGAGAGAGAGCGAAGAGGAGAGAGAATGAAGGAGAGATGAGGGAGAGGAGAGATAAGGAGGTTGGTTTGCTACGAGAAGGGTGAGATGATGGGGGGAAGACCGCTGAAGACCTTAAGGGCCCCTGTAGGTTTAGAAATCTCCTGGGAAAGACCCCGAAGAGGTCGCGGCGAGGCACGAGGTGAGACCATGTGTAAAAATAAAACTGAACGCGGGGAAGCCTATTTATATTAAATGTTTGTGCGCGAGGGTTACCGCAGTCGGTTGGGGGTGGAAGGAAAGAGAGAGAGAGAGAGGACATTTTGCCATTGTTGTCGATGTGTTATGCGGATGGCAGAGTGAGATAAAAAGGGACGGCTTCCCTCTCTGTCTCGAGGGTCAAGGAGTTCGGCGTGAGTTTATTGCGTCCCTACCGACCGGCATCTTCTCATTGAAGAGAGTCTTTATCGATATTAAATTCCACGAAGGCTCGAAAGGGATTTGCGGAATAATATAAAAAATTATTAAAAGTACCTTGTATTCGTAAATAACCACCTGACAGAAATATTTATGAGAACGCGCGCGAAATTAATTGGGCGGCGAAGAAAACAGCTTTCCTTGGAGTAAGCAAGCGATTCATTTCAAAAGATGATGATTATTTTAGAGAAATTAAATAGGACGATTTCCATTAAATTTGGCTAATTATGTTTGAAGCGTATCAAAATATTTAATCTGATCCGACGTAATTTCTTGCAGTAATATACAGCCTTACGTTCCCTCCAGAGGATAAAGTTACACAACAGTTACCTATCCGCAAATCATATCGCAATTTAGCTTATTTCGACAGAATTTCTCATTAAAAATTCTTGGGAAACTACGCATAGTATAACTTTCACTTACAGCTGGCAAAACATTTAATCGAAGGAAGATTTATTCCTCGTTCAGAAATTGTATTAATTGGTTACATCGAGGAGAAATGTTTAAAAAGCATTTAAGACAATGGATGAAGTGAAATGGACATATGCTTAATCGAAGAGTTCCAAAATGAGACGGTTATCTTCCGGTGTTTAGAGAAGGAAGAGAGGTGAAGGAATAATAAGTTTTAAGACGGTTCAAAACCAGTGGCCGTCGCATTAGAATCCGGGACGCCCAGCCACCGTAGTTAACCCTTTGTTTACGTCTTCGAGGGTAGGGTTATCTCTCTTTCTCAATTTTCTTACCCTCTCCCACATTTCCCGAGAGTTGACATGCGCGACCATGTCCCCTTCCATTCTCTCTTAACTTTGCATGAGGATAGAAGGTAGGATAGAAAGTGGAAGAAGGATGAAGGAAGAGAAAGAATACGAATGGCATGCGGCTGACGATCGTCATATTTTTCAAACCGTCCGGTAAAAAAACCTAGCTAGCGCACATCCACTTCTTACTACACGCGCTGGATGACTATCGTTGTGTGTGATTCATGAGCCTTCGCTTAAAACCCGACGACCTCTTCCTCCCCATCCCAACTTCCATCTTCTCCCCCTCTCCCGCCTATTCCTCTCACCATCCTCCCATTTTTTCGTCCCGGCATCCCCTCTCCCATTTTCTTCTCCATCTCTTCTCCAGGCGGCGCTGGAACTGGAGGAAATTATGTCTATCTGGTGACGCACCGCTGCTGAGAGCGTCTCGGCTTGTCGCGCCAGACGTCTCTAACCTCCTTCTTTTGCCTATCCTCCGTTCTCCTACGCTCCTACAACACCCACCTATGCCTTTTATTTATGAACCTCTGAATCGATGTTTGATAGAAAAATTTCCAGTGATTAAAAAGGTAGGCAAGAGGAGGGAGGAGGGTCGAAGGAGGAAGAATTTTCTACGGGAGGGAGAGATTGATAGTGGTCGGGGGAGGCGCATTCCTACAGGTGATCGAGCCATGTGGAACGGCCGAAAAAACGACCGTCTTTTGGATTTTTTACGACGTCCGTTAAAAATGTCGACACGGGTGATTCGAAGCTTGGAAAAAACTAGGAGTGGCATACCATAGGAGACATTACTGTCTATTGACCGCTGCCAGAATTACACGTCCCGAGCGAGAAGACATCTTCTCAAGTGACTAAGGCAACCAAATAATTTCTTTATTTGCATCGGTGCCCAAGTCAATCATACCATATCCAGCAGTAGAAACCCCGTGTTGATAACCATTGTTTCTCACCCGAATGTTTCAAGCTGTAAAACTATGTTTCTCGATAGTATTCCAAGGACGGGAAAACCTTTTTTAATCTACTCTCACTGAAGTACAACTGATGACGATTGCTTAGTGGCAAAAATGCGCATCTGGTTTTCCCAATCTATCTTATGGTTACTGGTTTTTCAGTTTTATTTCAGCCCTAAGTCGATCTCAATAGCTCTTTCCCCGAATATTTGGCAGTAATCTTCTGAAAGAAAAAGTGAAAATAAATGGGTGCTGAAATTCGTAAATAAAAAGAGGATTTAGTTTCTATTGCTTGCAGCGTCAGATAAACACCAACTCGTTGATGAATGCTGCTTTCATATTAATTGCCAATTGCAACTTGCATTATCAATATGGTAGGAAGCTTGCACAAAATAGCCAAACTAATAACGGCGACGAAACTAATCAATCAAAACACGCACGAGTCCCACAATCAGCCATCTAAAAACTCGTTTGTTTCCAGCGCCTTTCTTACGCATCAGCTGACTCGAACGCAGTCCGGACACGACACACTGTCAAAGCAACACGGCAACAAACGGCCGCAAATATTGAAAGGAGTTGTCTCCCGATTCCTCACCCGCCGTATCAGTTACGCTAACCACGGACCCAAGATTTCTCATTCTAATGGTTTTTCCCTCCCGGGCGTCTGGAAACTCGTTTTTTTTCTCCTTTACTTTTCACTCACCCTTGACTTTATTGGTATCCTCATTGCGAGCGTGACTGTGCAGGTAAAATACTCCTCCTTCCCACTCACTCCTTCACCTCCTCCCCCCCTCTCTCTCTCCCTCTCCACACCTAACTCTCACCTCCCTCCCTCTTTCGATTCCCTCCCCCTCTTTCTCTCGCTCTCTTCTTCCACCTAACTCCAGGCTCTTTCTTTCTCTCTCCCTTATTCTCGAAGACTGCCTCCGGCCGACGCAGCACGGCGCCACTCGGCCGTGTTCCCAATCGTCCTTCGGGACGCGCCTATGTCTCCCTCTCCTCCCCTCTTCCCTTCCCCCTATCTCTCCTCCATCCCTCCCACACCCAGATTCTTGAGAGGGCCCAACGGGGGCCCCTTCAACCACCATCTTCCACCTCCTCCCCATCCACATAATGAATGCCGCTGCCCCTAAACGCCCTTTTCACGGCCCAACTCTCGCCCCCGCCTTGTCCTCAGCCGCCCCCACCAACCAGTCTCGCCTTAGGCGACGCCCCCACGCACTCTTGCCTCTCTGTCTCTCTCTCTCCATCTTCCCTCCCTCCATATCTCCCCTCCTTCCATATCTCCCCTCTGGTAAGGATCGTGACGACCTCATGGCATTGGAGGAGGTGGAAGGCCCAAGGGCACCAAGGTGAGAGAGAGAGGAAAGGAGGAGGGAGGGTGGGGTGAAGAGGAGGAGAGTAGCAAAGAGAGTGGGAAGGAGGTGGACGTGGGAGGGAACACTATGGGGAGAAGGTAAAGAGAGAATTAATAGTGAAAGAGGGGAGAGGACGAAGTCAGGGTAAGTGGAGGAGATAAAGGAGTAACGATGTTAATACCGTGATAAGACCTATAACCTAAAAATAGGAAACTAATTACGAAATAAGGAACTTTAATCTTAGATTATAATTAAGTCCGAATTAAACTGTGATTAATTTTCTTGGAAAAAATTCATTTGGAGTGTAGTTTTTGTTAGTGCAGTAAAGTATCGTAACATGAAAGCATAAAAATGTGTTAATAATACACACATTAAATAACATAAATGATTTTAATGCGTTTCAAATGGTTGAGTATGGTATGGTTCGAGCACATATAAGCCTCTGACTTTTAATTTAAGGCGATAAAATCTATTATTTTTGTGTAGAACAGTCAATATTTCGTTTGGGTCGTATCCGGGAAAGATTAAATAAGATAAAACGATCATGGTAGTAAAATTTTATTTTGTCAAATAAATAAAATATTCCACTCTTACGTCCTCTCTCACGATTCTTTCTTCACACGAATGATAAAAAAATGTAAAAGTGATGAGTAAAGTAGGAAATAAAAAAGAGGATAAGATCTAAAATCGAATTAAAGTAACGGAAAACGAAGGATGGCGGCAACAAAGATATTTTCTTGTGTTAGTCGGAGAGGATGGAAAGGGAGAGAGAGAGAGAGAAGGAAGAGGGTTAGGAATGTCCGCGTGAGACTTGATGCCACCATTATGCTGAGGCTATCCGAGAACGGAGAGGTAATAATAGGAGATGATTAGCGGCTCTCTAACCGGCTCTTCCCCCAAAACAGGATTCGAAAGCGGCCCGTATGAAAGTATATGTCGGTAAGTACGGGTCACCATTAAAGCTCTCGACCTTTTGGCGGTGATGTATGACAAAGGGGACGGATTATCGCCTTCGCATCTCGCTCTGTCATTCGTAGGTCACGTCTGCAACGGGTAATGTCGCCAGTGCCTTTTTATCCGGCACGTAACGAGAAATTTCCATTGCCTGTTAAATAAGATATAGAAAGACTCGAGTGTGATTTTCTTTTTTTCGAAATTTCCACGTAACATTTCTGCGTCACTTTCCGGGAGAAAATTTTGAGGACGACCCATGGACGAACGACACTTAATGTCGCAGGGCATTCTGAGATGTAATATCCCGCTAACTCTTCAACTGGAGTTCAATATGATGAAAAAATAATTAAATCGTAAACTATAACTACAACTGCAGTAAAAAAAGAGAATCTATAAAAGAAAGATATGTTGTGAAATATACGAAGTAAATTGAGTGGATTTCTGTATGAAGAAAAATAAAAAATAAATAACTTTTGTGCATACCTTAACGAGGATAATAAATAGTACATTAAACCAAAGGTTCACAACCTTGAGCATCGCGTTCAGAGACCACCCACCACCACAGAATATAACCACGGACCGCAATCAATCGAATTTCGACTTTTTTCCATCCATTAACCATTTTGAATCTCATCACTATCGCTTTTAATTTTTAACTAATTTTGTCATTAATTTGGACACCTAGGCTACGGCGATAAAACTGCCTGGAGGTATATATGACGGGAAATAGAGAAGAAGAGTATTGATTTGAATGGAATAAAGAGGAAAATAAACGAACAGAGTGTATGCTTGAAGAAAATATAAGATCAGGAGGGAAGAGAGCCTTGCGACAAAGGAAAACGGATAGTGGCGTGAACGGAAAAACAAAAGGGAAGAAAAATCCAAGAGAGTATAGTAGAAGAAGAAAGGAGAAGAGAGTGGAAAGAGGGAGGCGGTCCGGGGGAGAGTCTGCGGTGCAGGTGCCACAACTTGCTTCTCAACCTAACCTCGCCTCCGGGACATACCTGGCGGCCGCACCGCTTCACGTCAGCGATGCACACCCCTCTAGACTTTTCTCACCCTCACTCCACCCTTCGCTCGATCCAGGCCCTCTCATCCCACCCTCGACCCCGCCGGACTTCTCACCGCTCGTCGGCAAAGCGTTGTCAAGGGGAATAAAGAGGAGAGCCAAAAGGAACCACCGGTCACATAATGAAACCCACCATGGAGAATGTAATGATGCAAAGGGGATAGAATGCCGTCGAGGAGTTAAGAGCGTAAAAATATTATCAATTGAACGCGACAGAAAAAACTCCCCCTTGCTGGAAAGGGTACTTGGGAGATTTTTACGACCATCTTTATTCTTCCCCATGTCATTTCCTTTTAGTGTATGAAAACGGTTGGATCTGGGTTCAAAATATGGGTTTTTTTTATTAAGAAAGCGGTTTCTCATTCTAATCTTGTTGCAGAAAATCCTCTCGTTGAGAACGACTTCCTTAAAGATGAACTTTAGTTTTACTTTTCACATAAGTTGTTATAAAAAAGGATTATATATGGCATAATGGACACCGAAGGTTTAGATTCAAAGAATCACTTTACATTCATAATCATTCCCTCGTAGTTTATCTGCACCGGTAAATCATGACGAATTCGGCCAGAAAGTTATCATAATTTACGATTTACTCCCAAAATGTTTAACGTAGAGTTATTTATATAGTTATTCGCCGCAATTAAAACATCTTACCGAAAAGAAAATCAAAGGCATAGCCAAAAACAGGAAAGAGATTTCCGGATCGCATCGTCTTCGTACCAGAAAGAACAAACGGCGCATGCTCAAAAACGATCGTCGAGAGCGAACGAGCAAGAGCGCGGAAGGCGGAAGGAATTGGAACTTTAAGAAAAAAATATATAGCGGCGTTAAAGGCGAGAGGAGAACAACAAACTCTCTTTACGCCGACGAAGTTAATAGTCGGGCGCAAGGCAAGTTGCAAGAATAAGGAGGCATGGAGAAAGAGAGGAATAATGGGGGAGGAAGGAAGCGGGTAGCGTATATATGGCAGAAAGTGTGCCGTAAACTTAGAAGAAACCGCCCTTTTGGATGAGCCGGGGATACGGCGAGGCTGTCTTAGGTTCCACGTAGAAATGCGAACGATGATTTCGCGCGATGCCAGCTCTGCCAATAGAGCGGAGGAAGGACGGAACGTCTTAATAGAACGGGTTTATATGGAATATAGGAAGGAAATAGAAATAACTGCATCTTATATCTATAAATAAAAAGTTTTATTCTTTGCTACGATCTCTTTGATCTCCGCACGCAGAGGGAAAAGCTGAGAGAAAAGTTAAAGTATTTCTCACCGGTCTCACCGAGTTTGTTTAGAAGAGTCGCACCTAAATCCTTAGGCGTCTTGTTCGCGATATCGCGTTGTTTTATGTGTGTGTGATGCGCGAGTGTACGTGCGGGATAGAGAGGGAGAAAGAGAGTGGGAGAGAGAGGGGAGAGAGAGAGAGAAAGAGAAACAGAAAGGGAGGGCTGCCTCTCTAAAACCTTCTTTCCTTACCTCTTTGCGTCTCGATTCATGTACTTCGTTTTAATGATCGCATATAGAGAGTGAGGAACAGAGGGATAGCATTACGAGTGCGCGCCATTAAAGAAGGCAATTACAGAGGAGGTTGCGCGCACAACAGGGGTTTTTAAACACAGTTTTAATCTGATTTATTATTATAGGGCGCGTCACAATTACGTTTCCTCGCGCACCGTTGCTCCGAGAACGGGGGAGATGTTGATCTGACGCGAAAAGGCGGCTGTTCTAGTAGGTGGATAGTCGATCGTTTTATTCACTTGTTTTTTTTTAACGGGTGGAGCCAAAATCATTATTCGCGACTCCCTCTCTCTCTCTTGGTCCTGGAGCGATTTTATTATATTCGATCTACGATGGTTCGGTGGAAACCAGTTTATTTATTTTTCATGAGGCAACTTTTCCGCGTGCGTTGAAAATGAATTGGTTATTTAATCTAAGTGATGAATAGAAGAACAAGTGAAATTCCACGAATAGCCGCCAATTTTGTCCCCGCTGTTAAAAATAATAAGAGCGCGATCATTCGATATAGGTGGAGAATCGTTTCCAGCAGAAAATGTCATCTGTTGCGTTACAAAAGTAACGATGCAAACATTTTAATTGTTAAGTTGTTAAAGATTTTTTGATATTATCCCTAGGATAAGCTGGTCATATTTCACTGAATTTTAATCGGAAAAGTTTCTTCCAAAGCCGTAATTTGTGAGATGATAACGATAATAATAATTCGAAGAAATTCAATTAACTTAACTCGGGTATACGGGCGGCATAGCGCCATGGACCTGGTTAAACAAAATCTCCAAGAAAGCAAGACATGCTCAGGGACATCCCGAGGAATTTCGGCGCCCTCTCCATAAATGTTTGTTGAGATATTTTCCAAGTACATGATAATTTAGTAACATGTATTTAAATTATTGACAATGACTATAAAAGGAATGTCATCAAGATTCCAGCCTGTTCCGATATGTAAAATGATAGCCAATATTTATTGACTTGCAAGTAATTCTTAGACAGATGATCAGGATAGCGCCCCCAGGACTTGGCCGCCCCCCGGGGCGTCCGTACCTCGGGCCCGTCCTGCACATACCAATTCACAGCGTTTCCAATTATTTCGCCGTTTCAAATCACCATCTACTGATAACGACAGGTTAGCTGTCGAAATACGTATTTTAGATCTTACAATAGCGAATTTGTGTTGTTTTTTGTGTTTATATAGTTAAATGTAGTTACGCGTAAACCTGTTAATACGATTAATTTCTTTTAATTATTATTTCACAAATTGCAGCTCGGGACGATCCATTTCCACCCATCGTTAAAAAAACTTCGCCATGGTCTCATTCTTTAATTAACTTAATGTTAAGTAAATTTATCGCAATTCCGATTTTATTCTGAATATAAAAATCTCTACGGATCAACTTCTCGTATAAAATCAGCGGCTTTAAACCATCAATATCATCTACTTCTCATGCATTTAGCGGCAGATGGAGACAGATACCGACTCTCAGAATGAGAATATCGCCGTCGAGCGTAGAAAGGAAGCTTAAAATCGAGTCGAAAAAATTCTCCTTGATCACAGTCGACACGGACCTAATAAAGTCCCATTTTTTATCCTCTCGAGATAGAAAGCCCTAATAATGGACGCCGATGATAAAGGAAATAAAAGGCACCGCTGCTCTCGAGGAAAAACAAAAGGAGAGAGACCTCTCCCTCCCATCATCTCGTCCTTCTATCCCCCCACCCTTCCCCCTCCTCTACTCCCCTCAACGCTGGAGAACCCACAAAGGATTTCTTGGGAAAAAATGTCAAACATGAACCCGGTTTTTTTCGAAGGCGGGGAAGCACATCTATGTCTTGCGGTGCCTGGCATATAATAAAAAAAATAGGAAGGAGAGAAAATAAGGAGCGTAAGCAAGAAAGGAAGCATAAGGACGGGCTATAGAGAGAGAGAGAGAGAGAGAGGGAGGAAGGAGGAGGATGAGAAGGAATGATAAAATATAAAAACACTTCGGAGAGTGTATTTTTTTGAAAAAAAAATGCAAGATGGAAAGGTGGGCGAGGAGAGGAGAGCTATATAGAGAGAGATAGGTGAGGCGAGGAGAGAGAGGTAGGTGAGGCGAGGAGAGAGGTAGGTGAGGCCAGGAGAGAGAGGTAGGTGAGGCGAGGAGAGGAAGGAGAGAGAGGAAGGAGAGAGAGGAAAGAGAAAGAGGAAAGAGAGAGAGAAAGGAGAAAGAGGAAGGAGAGAGGGAGGAGAGAGGAAAGAGAAAGGGAGGAGAGAGAGGGAGGAGAGAAAGGGAGGAGAGAGGGAGGAGAGAGGGAGGAGAGAGGGAGGATAGAGAGGGAGGAGAGAGGGAGGATAGAGGGAGGATACAGAGGGAGGAGAGAGAGGGAGGAGAGAGAGGGAGGAGAGAGAGGGAGGAGAGAGAGGGAGGAGAGAGATAGGAGAGAGAGGGAGAGAGAGGGAGAGACAGGGAGGAGAGGGAGGAGAGAGAGGGAGGAGAGAGAGAAAGGGGGGAGAGAAGGAAGGAGCAGGGAGAGCAGAGTGAGGTGGAGCAAGGTGGTTTTTTTTTCAGAGCCGAGAGTCGGAGTGGGGTGGGCACGGTCGCCAACCCGGTTTGGCATGCGCTCGCCCCAGGCTAGCGAAAGGAGGGGCGATGCGGTGAGGTGGATGGGGAAGAGGCGGGAACAGAGGCGGAGAGGTGAGGAAGGGGAGGATGAGGATTATGGAGAGAGGGGGGGAGGCGGAGGAAGAAAAGGGGGAAGGAATTTTTTCTTTGCGAATCGAAGGGATATGAGGATGCGAATAAGGAAAGGTATTTTTGATCAGAATACCGGGTTTCCGCATTAACGCTCTGCGTGCGATTGTCACGATTTTCGTTTTATTTTTTGGGGAAAGAAGAATGCTAAAAAATACAAATATCTGGCCGTATCCAAGGTGACCCCTCGTGTATGTGTGCGCGCATGTGTGTGTAAATGGTTTATTTTTATGGCCTTCTTATTTTAGTTTAAGGAACATCTGACAAGGTGGATTAATTGCTGCTCGAAGGAATTTAATTGTGTCAGGATAAGCTACTTTATGGACATTGAATAAATGTTATGGCTCATGGCCAGATATACGTACCTTTTAATGTGTCTGCGTTTAATTAAGTACTAAATCTTAATGCTTAATGGTTACGATGAAAAAAGAACTGCCATAAATAAGCACACGTTAAAAAGTACAAATAAAATCATAAAATCGATGCTTGTAATATCTTTGCGAGGTTACAGGTCTACATATTGATAATAATTCTGTTAACATACAATTAATTTTAAATTGAAAATTGAAGTTATCTCCGAACAATGCTTTTTGCTACTTTATAATAAATTACTTTAATTTGATCGTCTTGTTAATATACCTATCTCTTCATAATATTGCGATTTATTTGTTCTCGGATATATAAATAAGAAGTTGTAAAATTGCAAATGAGATTACAATACTTGTTTTGATAATACAACGAGAAAATTTTACATGCATCAAGTAACGTAAGCACCAAACGTTTCCATGTGGGCGAGCTAAAGGCAATTGTTTTTACGATGAAACTGCCCTCGGCAAATTATATTTCAAAGCGATCGCAATGCTACACTCGATACATTTATTCGCGATATTCGCTCACAATATTAATTTCTTTCGATTTATTTTTATTCGATTCTTCCGATAAAGATTGCTAGTACCTTTCTCGATGATAATGAAAGCTTAACCAGAGATTTAAACAAGCGACCCACATGCGGGAGGAAGATCTCCTTACATGAATCTCCCACAACCGCCAGGTGTACAAAAATAGCACATTTTCAAAGCAACCGGAAGGAGAGTAACAGATTCTCAGGCAGCCCGAGACTTTACGTTCTGGCAAGAAAAAACGCGAACATTTTCCATCTCGCAAACAGGATTCGAACCCGTAACCTCGATATATAGACTGCGAGACATCCTTACCCGGAGAGAAACATTTGCCCCTCTCTCTCTCTCTCTCTCTCCCCCTCCCCTCCCCCTCCCTTCCCCCTTAAAAGTGACCGAAGACACCGGAGAGCGCGTTGTGAGGATTTCATGCGCCACTAATTAAACAGTGGCAGAGAGGGGAGGAGAGTGAAAGGGAGGGTGAAAAGGAAAGGTGAGCTAAAGAGCGATCTTCCTCAAGGTAGAAAAAAGAGAGAAACGGACGCGGAGAATGTTAGAGGGACAGAATACACACAGTGAAAGTGGGAGGGAGAAAAAGAAATGCAGGAACAATGCGCGCGAGAGAGAGAGAGGTGAGGAGTTGGGTACGGAGGATACGGTGGCTCCAACCACCACACTCCCACGCGGCGTCTTCGTGCCGCGTGGACCCGGAGGCAGTTGAAAAAGATTGGGAGTGTGAGAAAAGAGAAAGATACGGGAGTATAGAATGGAAGAAAGAGGTTGTGAGAAAATATAAAGAGAAAGAAAAGGAAGAAGTAGGATAAAGATGATTGAGAGAGAAACATGAGTGGGAGGAACATGAGGGGAGAGTGGAGGAAGGAGATGGGATAGATAGATGTGAACTTTGAAAAGGAGAAATTTTTTTTAACCGGGAAGCGAATCCGGGTCTCCCACTATCCGAGTAGATGTGACGCTGAGGTGATAAGCGCCTTCCCGGAGAGTGGGAGACCCGAATTCGATTCACGGTCAAATTCAGAATTTTTCTCCTTCTCAAAGTTCACATGTGTGTTTAGCCTTATGCGCTAATACATAAGGACTATATTTCCCAGCATTTCATATAGAAAGATAGATAGATATTATGTCTTTATTAGAGCGAGATTGAGACTAAATACTTTCTTCTTCCATGTAACCTGTTGTTAATTACAAACAAGAGGAAAGAAAAAATGCACAAAATAAAATACTATGTAAGTGAAGTGAAAAGTTAACATTATTGGAAATGAAAAGAGATGCACAATTGTTTGTGGGGAAAACTAAGGATAACTAAGATACTATAATCTAGAAAAACCCCAATGGGGAAAAAAATCCACACAAGAAGGGGGTGGGGAAAAACCTGCGAAAGGGAAAATAGGAAAAGCAAGAAAGAATAATAGCAGAGAAAAGATAAGGTAAATGAGATAAGAAATAGAGCTGAGAAGAATGGAAGGAAAAAGGGAGGAGGGAAGAAAGAAAAGAAAATGCCTCGTAAAGAAGAAGAGGAAGAGTAGAAAGAGGAGACAGAGAGAGAGGAGAGGAAGGGTTAGTGTTGGGAGTGGTCCGGGGCGGAAAGATAATTAAGCAAGATGAGAGGTTTTGGAGCGCCTTGGAGATGTGCGTGGTGGGATGAGGAAGTGGGGGAGAGAGAGAGAGAGAGAGAAAGAGAGGAGTCGAGAACGGGAGTTGTAGAGGAGAGAAAAGGGGAGGGAGAGAGGGGAGGAAGCCACAATGAAAGCGGTGGCGGTGGATAGACAGAATGAATGGGGATGGAAGACAATCATCCGACGAATGAGGAAGGGAAAATTGTCGGGAGAGGAGGAGGGAGGGCGGGAGAGAGGGGGAATAGTTAGCATCTCTCTGCACAAAAAAAGAATTCGTTGTTGTGTGAGATGAGGAAAGGTGCCTCGGAAGATAAATAGATAATAGTTAAATGATGTGATTATAACCTCGCCCAGGATTGGGATCATTAACATGCTCGGAGCTCACCAATTCGGTGTTGTCGCTGATGGATGGAGGTGGTGATGAATGCCGCGGTTAGGTTAGATATGAATCCACGCGCGGCGAGCAAAACTCGTAATTGCCGAGTTATGTTGAACTAGTTTAAAAAATAAATGAAAACATGCTTGTTTGGGCAGTTCGAATACATTTGCAGCAAACATATTATATATAATGTAGATTATTAACTTGACGACAGTTATTAAAAGCAATGGATAGACCTAAAATTAGTCAAATGTGGCTGAGAAGTTTTTGGTCTAATTATTGGTTACATATAATACGCGCTGGGGATTCGTCTCACTGGCTAAGCGACTTTCGTGATCAAAGCAATAGATGAGGCATTTGAGAAAACTTCAGCGAAACAGAGATGCATCAGAATAAATTTGGCAAAATTAAACCAACCGTTCCGAAAAAAAGCATTGATATGAATAGGATATATGAAATAAGATGAGATTTCGCAAAACTGACAATGATTCAGGTGGAGGAAGAATCGACCTTATGTTTCGAAAAGAATCGTTTCAGAATTTCCTTCATTCGTTAGTTCCTGGATACTTTTTTAACCAATCCCATATTCGATTTATCATTCGGCCCTGACTTTTGTTCCAAAACGCTATATTTTTTTATCTTTCATCTCGCTCTCCAACATTCCGCGGCAATTTCGAGATTTATCATCCTCAACCTTCCCCGGACGACTTCGTTGTGCCCACATTCTCTCCCAAAATTACATCCGCGGCGAAAATTCGGAAAGGAATCCGGTACACTCGGGTGAGATATATAGCCAGGACGGTTAGGCGCGTTCGCCAACATGGAGGCGTTTGAGTTTTTGCGGAAATTTGGGCTTTGATATCTCCCGAGGCTCCGTCTTGTGTTCTACCGAAGCTATAGGTACAACTCAAACGCCTAAAACTATTATTAGTTTTTCCCTTAAAGGCCCAAATTGTTGTTTGCGATTTCTTTAGATTTTCATATACGCCTATATATGTATACTATATTTATTATGAATGTGGTGTAAGAATGTTGACAAGGGGGAGGAGGGAGGAAGTGATTACACGCGCAGACTGCACGAGTTGCCTTAAATCTTATTGAAATGTGTTCGGTCCTTTTTCGGAGCGGATGCAGGCAGAACCTTCGAGTTTAATACCGGTGTTTGTGGCCTTTCATTTTCCCGTCCACCCAAGATAGCTCGTTCCAGGAAGCGGCAGCATAAAAATCCCTTAGGCGGAGCAAGTGACCAGTCCATTATAAGCCCTCGGGCAACAGGACAAATGCTAACGCACGCGTACACAGGCCGCGTTAAAACCGTTCCGATCTCATTCTTCCAACCTCTCATCTGCCCCTTAATAATCGCCTCCTCTCTCTTCCCTCTTCCTCACCCCTTCTCAGATTCCTCTCTTTAAAAAAAACTTTCATCCCCTTCCAGCGAACCACGAGAACACAAGAGTTTCGAAGTATTAACTTTAAGGTTCCGGAGCCATTAAAAAAAACGAGTGAGCTTTCTACGTTGAAAAAATGGTGATGACGGGGGCAATATGTAGGGCGCCGGGGAGAAAATCCGAACCGGGGGAGGGACCGTTCCCTGGCGGCGATTGAAATGTTAACACAGAATCGACCTTCCGGTGAAGCGAACCGGCGTGTTTTTTCACCCTTTATAACACGGCCGCTTCTTCGCCTCGCCTTTTTACTTTCGGGAACGCCACCTCTTAACTATTTTTAAGTGCGGTTGGAGGCCGTTGCTGAGGAATGAAATATCTGGTTTGTGCGTACGCACGAGGATGGAGGTTGCGGAATATTCTTTTTTCTCTGTTTTCTCCTAAAGGTTACTGCCGGATGTCGCGTGGATTGCGATTATTCTTGCGAGAAATTTTCTGAAATCGTAACGAGAACAAGGACGGAAAACTCTCTTCAGTAGTTTAAATGCGGTTTGCGAGGAAAGTTCCCAATGTGATTCACTATCAGGGTGCTACGAAAATCGTTAAGTGAATGAATCAACTATTTGAAATTGTTGATAGGCCGCTAGGGAAATAAACTTACCCGTGATAAATCGATGATGATACAGAACCTACAAATGAATGCGCCCAAGCATTATGCTACCCGTATGTAGTGTAAATATAAAATCTTGCTTCAATGCGTGAGTGCCGCGAGATTCTGTTTATCTTTGAAAGGGCGCCGTGCCTACAAAAAGTTTGGAAACAACAGAATGGGGATTATAGCGATGTGTGTGTTGATGTGGAAAAAGGATGGATTATTAGTGGACTCCGATTTATCTGGCAAGTGAATCGTTCAATATATCTTATTACGAAATTCGTTACCAGCGGTATAGAAAATCATTTTAAGGGTGAAATTAGTCACCGTACTAACATGTGAGAAAGATGAGTTTTCTATTTTTAAGTGCTCTTTACTAAAAGTAAACAAAGAATAAGAAATTCATTTATTAATTAATCAAACAATTACATTTACTATATATATATATAAGTTTTTACACACACACCTCGGAAGTTATATTTTAATCACACTACAAAGTCCCGTTGATGTTCAACTGGTAATTCCGCTAGTAAGATATAATGCATAAAGAAGTAGCTGAAATTTACTTAAAATATTTGAACAAATTATAAGTTATTTAAAACGTATAGAATTTAACTTAATAAATGAATTATTTTACTCTTATTAACTCGTAAAAAATAGGATAAAACGTCAACGAACTGTCAATTTACCATCAAAGGAAAATTGTGTAGTAACTTACTGACTATTAACTAAATACTTATATGAACTGCAATGAGTTTTAACTATATTTTAAGATCGCAATTTTCTTTTAACTATATTACTTTTTAAAAATTTCCAGAAAAATCACTTTAGTTAAAGAAATTTAAATAAAATGTTATTTGTTCAATCCTATTTGACATTCGTTTTGAAATATTTGCTGAATTATCAGTTAAAGAAATCTATTAAAAATTACGTGACTTATATTTAGTTTTATGAATTCCCACATTTGGCAATGGCGCATGAATCAATAGTATAAAAAAATTTATAATAATTATAAATTATTATTGTTATTTTTGTACTGCACCTCCTTTTAAACCTATACAAATGATACGTCCTCTTCCTCTTTCTCAATTTCTGCTCATTCCCGTTCTCTTTCCTTCCTCCCTCTAATTACTTAATAGATTCAGTAAATAAGTTATACCCATGTATAAAAGTCTGCCCGTGTTAAAGTACTAAATTGGTGCATTTATTATGAGGCCAAGAATAGAATTCAACAACTGGGACAACAGTGGTCCAATATAAACAAAATGCGTGAAAACGTGAAAAATCGCATTAAAACGTAATTTTTGGAGATTTACGAATGAGATTTAAATTCTTCTCTTCACATAACTAAGTTAAATACCTCATCCTTGAAATATTTTAAAATGTAAACGAAAAAGGTCTGCATGTTAAGGAATGGCGTTTTGTGCGATTCACATATGCGATGCGAATTTATAACTCCGGTTAATAATAAGATGCACTAAAAAAAACTATGAAAATAACTATAAAAATAGTTAATTAACAAAAGTTCCAATGGGAAGTTAACTTAAAAGAAATTAATGAAAAACACGATTTTAATTATAAATAATTCGGGCGCCTTCTCTCTTTCTCGTACTAAAGCATTCAAAACACACTTTCCTTACGCATATAGTATAAGGACGACAATACAATCTCGAGGTTGAACAATGACACGGTCGGCAAGACAACATATCTTAAAAAAGCTTAAAATTTTCCAATAAATGTGATTTAAACCTATAACTTGAGCGATTTCGAACCGAAGGCAAAAGTCGACGATAAGAATAAGAATCTGTTTATTTTTCTTAAAAATGGTTCAGATCCGAAGATCGTAGGTCAATTACTTCTAATTTAATTTTGCAAACAAATAAGTCTGCAAGTGAAAAAAGGGTATTTTTAAGTTTTCTTTTATGGGGATTTCTATAAAGCGTTCCGGCAGACCAACGGACGGACGGACGGACAGATGGACGGAGGACGGACGTACAGAATAAGGATATTATGTATATAATACTCGCGAGCCCCTTGACGATATTACGTCATTTTGTTTGCTCACATGTATGTTGATTTATGTCTTTATGTTAAGCCTGGTTGAGCCTGTTTATTTTGTAATATTTACAAAGAAAGAAGTTTAAAAGAACTTAGCAAGGTCAGTTATTTTTATTTATCACATCAATTGTAAAATTAAAAAATTAAATTCAATAAAAATTAAATTATACTTATCCTTAATCCTAATACAGGTTAATAATAAACAGAATCTTAAGTTCTATTTACGGAGAAAGAAGTTTACATCTTTTGTCAAATAAATGTATCTAATCAAATTAATTATTTTAAAAAATAAAAATCTACTTAATGTGACAGCGAAGCGTCACAGGCTCTATAACTAGTTTAATTTTCTTTAGTGCACACGCAAAATTTGGTAAATGAAGGCAAATGGATTGTCTACGACGAAGAAATGAACAAAAATTCGTTTATTTTCTTTATGTATACATAGCGTTTGTAAATGAAAAGAAATGTGTAATTAACGACAAAGGAATAAACGTTAACATAAAGATTATATTACCACTATTTGAGCGAGGTAAGTTTTAAATAATTGTCGGTTGTTTTATTAATTAAAACCGATTAGGAAATATATCAGTGAATAAAAAATCGATATTTTCTTGGCATCACTAATGGCATACCGGTTGTTAGACTTTATGCCAAGCCATTAATATTAATCTTTTTTGATATGATTGCATAAATCGTAAAGAACGTCTCTGCCTCGTATGCACGCATTATGTATGCATCTTTCTTCTTTTGTTTTCTTAAAATGTTGCCCAAAGTTAATGCTATTCCATGGAAACTATTGGTGTGTATTTATCATCCGGACATGTTCACTCGAGTATTATCGAGCTCGACTTAAGGGTGAAAAATAAATGCAAGAATAACTACTTTAGTATCAAACATTGTGAAAATTGGTGCTTTTCTTAGGTCTCTCTAATAGACACAACATGGTTATGAAAAACTAGTCTCACTTGTCGGTTAAATGTAGCCATCTTCAGTGGTGATACACCGAAAATTGATTCTAAAAAAATGTTCACCACTGAAGACGGCTGCATTATAGCTGAAATGCGTATCCGTTTTATCATTACCCTATTGAGGCTATGGTGATACCTAAGTTAAGCACACCTCTTTCTCAGTTTTTGGTACTTACATTAGTTAGTGCTTATTTTTGAACTCAGAAACGTCATACACAATTTGCCAAAAAAGAGTAAAACCTTTTTTCGATAATGATGGCTCATATCATAAAATCTATCTTAGACGAGGAAGATTAAATTGTTCATTGAAATTCACATTCTCCACGCAGAAATAAAACTATCTAAAACTATCGATAGAGGAAAAAAGGTGAAGGCCGGTATTTTTCCATCCTGGACAGTTTTTGAAGGACAGGAACTACTAGAAGAAATATGAATCTTTTAAGGGAGACAAAATAAAGCTATATATGTATGTATATAAGCTGAGATGTTAAAACTCATTAACGTAATTTAAGTGGTCCTTTTGTGAAGCAATTTGAAAGCTTCCTCGTCCTTACAGAAGAGGAACGGATATGAAAGTATCGACGTGGGCAATGAAAATACGTACCAATATGCAGTCGAAGCTGTGTGAGGCGATTTCACGCCCGGTTGGACACCACATGTACCCGTTTACTACTCTTACTCACCTGGAAGAAAGTAATACAAGAACTATTAAAAATACAGAAAAAAATACGACAAAATAACTGCTTCGACAGAACATATTTATTCCTAGTCGATAAAATCTTATCCCCAGCATAAAAAGGGGTACGTAGTTGGAACATTAAGACAGATAATTGTTAATACATTTCTTACAGATTTCAACTGCTTTAAATGGCATACATTTTTTATAAAGAATACTTTTTGGAATAGATTAATATCAATTAAATCAATTATATTTTTTCTGGAAAATGTATCTTTTTAAATCGCCTTGCAAAGCAAGTGATCGAGTACTCAAGACTTAAAACTCGTTCTGCCGATTTAAGCAGAGCCTTGTCCAAGAGAGAGAGACGCGTCTTCTTGAAATAAATGTTAAATTGACGAAACAAAACAAAGTCCAAGCGAGAATAACTTTCTGCACGAAAGAATTAACGCCTCATCCACCGCACCACGAGGCAGGCGCGGAACGTGAGCGCGTGGCACGGAAAATCTTCCCAACGAACCAATTATAACGAGTAAATAAAAAGGGGAAACGTCTACAACTCGGTTCTCTCTCGCCCTCTCTTCCATATCTGTCCGATCCTTGTTTTTTGCCCCTTTTACAGCATCCGCTCTTCATCCGAATTAGACGACCGGTTCGCCTCGCGTTCTTCGTGAGTCGGCGATATCGGGCGGGGCTTTTTTTCCGCTTCCGAAAGCGCGTGCAAGGAAGAGGGCCCTCGCGCCCGGCTCCATCCCAACCGCCGCCGAAACATCATAATAACCATCGCCCCTTTTCTTCCACCTTTTCGTTCCGCTCCCAATCATTCGCCTCCTCCTCCTCTCCAATCACTTTTTCCTTTTCGCTGCTTTTCCTTCTCGGCGTTCCCATTTTAACCTTTTCTCTCCATCCCCAATCCACCCTCTCATTACCATAGGAACGACTTGTGTCGGACCCCCATTCGAAACAATAATTACGGAGTGAAGCGATTCGGGAGGAGGAAGGGAGATCCATGGGATGCCGTGGGATGAGCCGCTAAACTGTTCATCGGGAACGAAGAAAAGGTTCTCTCGTTTCGTTAATCCGCGCTGGTGCGCGTACCTGGTGGTCGACCAGGCGCGTGCACGCGCGTGCGAGGATGCGTGTGTTAGGCTTTTAAGGCAGACTTCAAAAGTGAAAATAATCGTGGCCGTGAGGAGTTGAGGGAGTGGGAGAGTTTTGTGGAGATCGGAATTGTTCCGTGGATATTGAGGATGTTCGGAACAGGTGCCACTGCCGCGCGGGGTTTTTATTTAAAAAAAGGTTATTTTCGCATGCTGATTATTTGGCAGAGTGACTGGCGATTATCCCGATCGGTCGGAAAGAGACGCGTCCTCAAATTCTATTATATGGAATTGATTCCTCAACGTCGGGATAATGAGGATGCCACGTTTCAAATTGACCCGGATTGTGTTTGCGCGCGCGCGCTCGTTTCCCGCGTTTTGTGTGCGCGCGTGCGACTAGATAAAGGCGTTTATTTCGTTTTCGTTTTCTCTCTCAAAGAATGGACTACCGTGGGATATTCTCGAGGGCCAAGATTTACCCTTATGCCTGTTTAGGAGATGAAGAGATCGTAAACCGCTCAAGAGTTCATTAATCAACTTTCCCGGAATAAGTGCCATAAATAATAATTTGCGCGGAGGGAGAATCGTAAAAGTCCGGTACGAGAGGCGTCTGAAACATTCTCACGCCGCGCGCTCTTGCGTGCTTTGGAATTCCGAGGATTCGGCAAAAAAATGCGAAAAAACGTTTTTCAATTTACGACACAATCGCCGGGAGAAATTGCCTCGACGGCGTTTTCTCCATATCTCGTAGAACTGCCGCAAAAGCGCAAAAGTTGGACTCGATCCGGAAAATTCGAAAGGCATTGTCTCGAGTCGCTCGTTATATTACCTTTCCGTCAGATCGTGTGGGTGGGAGTCATAATTACGGAGGAGAAATATCCTTTCCTGATTTCCGCGAGTGCTTTTCCACGTAGAGTAGACCGAATCGGCAAATCTTATTTCCTGGGTTCGTAAGAACGAGGGGTTATGTGAGGGGCAATACAGGAAGGGACTGATCTTACGTTTCGCGCGCCAACGGGACCAACGCTTTTGGAGTTCAAGCGGTACCCTAAAAAGGGAGCAATTGTCCGGCGATGATAAATGAACGTGTGCGTCGCTGTGAATGAATGATTGATGGACTCTGCGGGACCCACAACCGTCCCGGGGGAGAGGAAGGGGATCAAGCGTGAAACATCCGTTGTCACGGAACTGTCACGGTTAATCATTCGGCTACCGCGGAACGTCAGACGATTATTTTCGCGTGTGATAACGGGGTTTAGAACCACGTCTGGAAAGCTAGGCCAAAAGAGACTCTGTGCGTGGACGCGCGCTCATATGATTCTTTCTTAAGAAGATTCCAAATAAGCTGATTATTCCCATTCTAATGTGGAGGTGAGCGCTGGATTAATGGAAGAGAATTGGGCAACGATTGGAGATTCGTCGGAGAAAGGCGGAAATTTATTTTTACGTGGGCCGTAATATAATAGTCTATTTAGGTCCAGAATCGATTCGAATGTATTCTCAGAGACGAACGGCTGCGAACGTGGGTCGAAAGTGTTTTTAGATTAAGTGCTCACTCGAAATTTCCCTTTTTCGAGAGATTAAACGGTACTAAAAAGTTTCTTCTGTTATTCAAGGCATTCGTCGATCCTAAAACCTTTCAAATAGACTTCTTAGTTTTCAAAATTAGTACATTCATTATAATATTGAGAAACTTTTTTCTAATAAAGCACTCCTTCAATAAAATGAAACTTGCTATAAAAACGGAAACGTATGCATACTTCGTCATCGATAAAATTGAGCATTAGATGTGCATGGCAAATTAAATAAACAATATGTAGTAGGTTATCAATATTGATCTCGAATTACAATTAACATGATCAAGTTGCAGGTGGATTTCCTGAGGTTCGCCAAGAATGGAACTGAGAACGTACATGGAAAATATTAATGAGAAGAGATAAGTCTAGACATTTCGAATATTTTAAAACTCAGAAAATAAAGTCGGAAGGGTCACCTATAAAATAAGTACTAAAGAAACGCGAAGTCTTCGTTGCCTAAATAAATATTGGAAAGAGTATTGAGATGCGTTATTTTTAACAAGTTCAAAAACCAAGGAGCGAAAAGAAAAATAATGGAAGAATGAAGGAATTGCATCATTGATACATTGCAGATGAGACGATTCCAAGGAAAAGAGATAAACGGAGGAATAGAAACTGAATGCCATAAACTATATGGATGAAACAATAGAAAAATCTAGAAATAAAAAAATGCAGGCGGTATTCCTATTACATGACATTTTCTTCATGAAAGCAAAGGACGCATCCAAATTAACCTTTGTAATGCACTTGACTTCGCGCATGGAAAAGGCAATGCAAGTCGATTAGGATAAAGGAAAGAAGTAAGCGATGACCTGAAGTAAGGGAAAAGATGAATGGGAAACGTAAAAGAGGGGTTTTTCAAGGATGGAACAAGATTACTGAAGAAAGAGAGAGCTAGGCAGAAAATTACAAAATAGAAAAGAAGGAAAGAAGGGAAGCAGGTGAAGATGAGAGAGGAAAAGCAAAGGAAGGAGGAATGGTTGGAAGGAGGGGGGAAGTGTGTGAGGGTTTAAGATAATATGGGCTTGAAGAGCGAGAGGGCGTGGCCGTAATCAGAGGGTAGGAACCGTGTCGAGACAGAGAGGGATAGCTGAGAGGTAATCCCTCCTCTCTCTCTCATTTTCTCCCAATTCATGGGGAGTCATGAGGGAAACAGGACGTATTCTGTAGAAATAAGGAGAGAGAAGTATATAGAAAAAGTGAAGGTGAGGAGTGGAGGTGGATCAATGAATGAGCAAGGAAGGGGAGGAAAGTTAGAGGAAACAAATTTCCCCAAAGGAGATGGATGGCGCCACATCCCGTAGGTGACGGCAGAGGAGCTATTGGAGGACCCACAAGGAAGAATAGACACTACGGGGAATATTTTTCAAAGGATTGAAGAGGGCCGACTTTTGTGGGAGTTTTCCTCAGCTAGTGGTTTCTATGGTGGTCTAAAAATGAGTCTCGAAGAAAAAATATAATTGAAAACAAAGAGTTAGGAATAGGATTGGTATCCCGGGTACCCAATAACTTATTATGACGGCCAATTACTCATTATGAGCTCCTTTCCATTCCCCCCTTATCTTCATATATTTCTCTCTCTGGTTCTAAATCATATATTCCTTTTGTTTTTGTACGATAAAATCAAAATATATCGCAAGAATTGCTAAGATCTCACTCACGCTCGTTAGGGAGGGATGTAAACTTTCACAAAAATAAGTATAACTTGGAAGATCGGTGTAATCGAGATGAAAATTTGTTCAACGGGCAATCAAAAAATGACTCGCCTTCCCGGCCATCATGAAATTTGAAGGAAGATTTATAGATCCAGAGGTCCGAAAGTGGTGATTTTGATGAGTTATGATAAGCTGTGCTCATAATACGTCAATAGCTTAAAACTCGTACCAGGCCAGAACGTGAATAACGGGTTAGGCGGATGATTAAACACGCATGGACGCACAGTTTTTCATTTATTCATTTGAAATGAAACTTTTTATTAAATTTGTCCGAAATAAGCCGTGGAATGGCAGTTTCAATCATTTCCCTACGAGAGGATATTGAAGGTGGACTTTTTAATTCAACTCCATCTGAAACTAAAATTACGCACTAGTTCTAATTTCACCGTTTCTGTTCGCCGTAAGAAAAGTTGTTTTCGCTAAATGTTTTCTCTTCGTTTTTTTTCCTTTTCAAAAGAGAAAGAAACCGTTAAACTGGAGAGGATTTCGAAACCTTAATTAGCTGTCACACATCTGTCATTCAACTCTCAAAACTGTTTTGAGATTTTTATCTTTACCTGCCTGTATCTTATAATCTAATGCTTTGGAGTAGAGTAATATTTTTTGCTAAGAAGAGAATTTTAATTATCGAGAATCGACCACACACATTCATATCTAAAAATATATGAAGAACGATGAAATATTCACGGCTTGAAACATTTTTCATTATAGCATTATTAAAAAATTACTTTAAGAATACATGATTCATTCCTTTAAAATACAATTCTCCAACATGATCCGTTTTAAATTAATCAAGGAGAAGATGGCACCATTTGTTTAATCTTATGTCATACCAATATTTACTTACTCACATAGGTAATTCAAAAGAGAATTATCAAGCCCACTAAGCCTCTCTAGCAGTTAAAAAAAGGTTGTCACAACCAGATGCATATTTCGGCTACAAAGCAGCCATCACCAATAATAATAATAATAGTAAATATTTATTATCCAAGAGACCATCCAGTTTGTAGGTATAGAAATTGTCAATGATACAAATATACTGATTTACACTGTGCATAGGACAGAGGCGAATCGGCTGGGCATTCAAATTCAAGTACTGATTTACAATAATACAATAAAAAGACGTCAATATTTTACATGTAAGAAATTCATCAATATCATAAAAACATTTATAAATTAACTTTTTTAACTGCTTTTTTAAATATTGTTAATTTTCCAATACAACTAATTTGAATGGGTAATTTGTTGTATAATTCTGATCCCATGGCAAGGGGACCTCTACATGTTATCCTCCTGCTGTGATGCGCCAAATGTATGTTTACATGTCCTCTAGTACCATGCTTGTGCACTTCATAGTTTTTTACAAACATTCTAATGTTGCATTTACTAATACAAGAATATTATAAATATATACACTTGGAATGGTTAACATATTCAAATGAATAAAAAGGGATCTACATGAAGCCCTGTGAGGAGCATTCAACATACACCTTACAATGTACTTTTGAATAAGGAACACTTTGTGCAGTAATGCTGGAGATGAACCCCAGAAAACAATGCCATATGAAAATTTTGCATAAAAATAACTATAATAAACAGATTTGAGGATTTAAAGAGATGATGTCTCTTTGATAAATCTTGTGCAATAGATTGATGAATTCAATTATTTTGAGAGTTGTGTTACATTTTCTGACCAGTTTAATGTTTCTGCAATGTGAATGCCCAGGAATTTGGTATAGAGAGTAGGAGTGATTATTACATCATTGATTATTAGACTTTGGATAATCTGAAGATGTGTCTGAGAGAAGTGGATCACTTGAGTCTTATCATAATTCAGTAGCATCTTATTAGTTTTGCACCAACTGATCATATTGAAGATGATTTTTTGACCTTCCACTTGAAGTGATTTAGTGTCAGGGGCTGAAATGATAAAATTCGTGTCATCTGTAAAGATGATACTTTTACTGCTGATTTGTTTTATATAAGAGGGAGATCATTTATGAAAATTATAAACAATATAGGCTCAAGAATAGATCCTTGGGAACACCAGTTTCACAAAGTTTTGTATCAGAGCTCTGCTTAGCATTATTAAACTTTAGAATAACTCTCTGTGACCTGTTGAAGAAGACTGATTCAAACAACTTAGAAAATTGTGATAAAAGCGAAATTGGTCTATAGCTGCCTATACTATCTTTTTCCTCATTATTTTTGTACACTGGTATAACTTTGTTAGTCTTTAATGCATCAGGAAAGGTTCTTAACCTTAAAGACTCATTTAAAAGGAATAATAGTGGTTTCAAGATAAAATCTTAACATTTGTTCAACAAGTTACCAGGTATGCCGTCTAAACCAGCTGCTGACCCTTTACTTAATCTATGCAAACAGAGATTAAGTTCATCTTCATTGCAAGGATATAAATATATATATATATATATATATTGAACTATAGCACTGGTGGTGTAGTGGTTTGCGTGTCGGCTTTCTATTGCAAAGTTCGGGGGTTCAAACCCCTCGAATGGAGGTTTTATTAAAAAAAAAAACCTATCATCAGTGCCTGGCAGTAGGCAGCAGTACTGTCAGTATGGTATAGAGCCGAAAACAAATGATGTTGGTTGGGTCTATATCCAATACAGCTGTAGGCGTGATCAGGACGATTTGAACGGCTACAGTACTGCGATGTGGAAAGCAAGAGGGAAACTACCACATTACAATCCCTAGTAAAGATTATATGGTTGGACAATATGAGTTCTCTCGAGGTAAAACAATCCGGAGGTAAAATAGTCCTCGAATGGAGGTTTTATTAAAAAAAAAAACCTATCATCAGTGCCTGGCAGTAGGCAGCAGTACTGTCAGTATGGTATAGAGCCGAAAACAAATGATGTTGGTTGGGTCTATATCCAATACAGCTGTAGGCGTGATCAGGACGATTTGAACGGCTACAGTACTGCGATGTGGAAAGCAAGAGGGAAACTACCACATTACAATCCCTAGTAAAGATTATATGGTTGGACAATATGAGTTCTCTCGAGGTAAAACAATCCGGAGGTAAAATAGTCCCCCAATCGGATCTCCGGGCGGGGACTGCCTTGAGGAAAACATTTGTCGAAAGTAAATTACGAATAGGGACTTGGAACGTAAGAACTATGAGAAAGGCAGGAAAGCTAGAGAACTTGAAAGAAGAAATGAGAAGAAATAGAGTTGACATTATAGGGCTAAGCGAAACTAGATGGGAGGGAGAAGGACAGTTCGACTCGGAAGAATTCACGGTAGTTTATTCTGGAGGAAATAGTGGGGAAAGGGGAGTAGCTCTGGTACTTAGGAAAGATATGATGAAAAGCGTGATAAAGATAATAGCAACGAACGATAGACTGATGGCAATAAAGCTAAAAGCAGTCCCAGTGGACATGCTGATAATCCAGGTATATATGCCAACGTCAGCTCATGACGATGAAGAAATAGATGAGATCTATGAGCAAATTAATGAAATTTACGAAGAAGACGGAAGAGGAAAGGTAAACTGCATAATAATGGGAGATTGGAACAGCATAGTCGGAGAAGGACAGGAAGAAAATGTTGTCGGGCAATACGGACTTGGGAAGAGAAATCGAGGAGGGGAGAAACTCGTAGAATTCTGCATCAATAATGACCTTGTAGTGACCAATACTTGGTTCAAAAACCATAAACGAAGGTTATACACATGGAAAAGCCCAGGAGATAGAATGAGATGCCAAATAGATTACATCCTTGTAAAACAAAGATTCAGGAACAGCATAAAGAACGCCAAGGCATTTCAAGGAGCGGACATTGATTCAGATCACAGCCTTCTAATAGTTGACGTGAGTACAAAGCTCAAACAAATAAGAAAAACGAGAAGAGAAAGACAGACCTGGGACCTAGAAAAACTGAAAGAAAGGCAGGATGTAGTCAGCATGAAGTTGGAAGATAACCTAAGAAAGTTGGAAAACAAACCGAAGACCGTTGATATAGAATGGGATGAAATTAAAACCAGTATCAAGGATACCTTGGATAAAGAAATTGGAAAACAAGAGAAGAAAATCAGAAAACCATGGATCACGAAGGAAATGCTGGAGAAAATGGATGAGAGACGAAAATGGAAAAACGTTAACAGTGAAGAAGGTAGAGCCAACTATAGGCGTATAAACAATGAGTTGAGAAGGGTAACAGATAAAGCTAGAGAAAATTGGATAAAAGGAAAATGTGATGAAATAGAACAAATGGAGAAGTTAGGACGGTACGATATGATGTATGCTAGGGCACTGGAATTAGAAGATAAGAAGTCTAATGGAATTTGTGGTAAAGGAATTATGAATACGGATGGGAAGATAGTCTCAGAAACAAAGGATGTAGCACAGGTATGGGAAGAATACATTAAGGAATTATACGGCAAACAGGCAGGAGCGGCAAAAATAGAACTGGAAAATGAGGAAAACATTGAAGAAGACAACTTAGGACCAAGTATTATGGAGAGCGAAGTAGAAAAAGCGATAGTGGAACTAAAGAAGGGGAAAGCCACGGGCAGCGATGGAATACCGGCTGAGATACTTAAAGTCATAGGATCAGAAGGGCTAAAAGCGATCACGAAATTAATTAATAAGATTTACGATACGGGAGAGTGGCCTCAGGATTTCCTAGAAGTAACGATGATCCCTCTAAAGAAGAAGCCAAAGGCAATGCAGTGTAAAGATTACAGAACTATAAGCCTTCTGTCACACACATCGAAGATCATCACGAGGATTCTTAATAAAAGGCTGGAGAAAAAGGCAGAAGAAATAATAGGGGAAGATCAATTCGGTTTCAGAAAAGGACGAGGAACTAGAGATGCTATAGAAGTAGTTAGAATCATATCAGAAAGGGTAATAGAATACAGTCAAGATATCTGCGCATGTTTCGTAGACTGGCAGAAGGCCTTTGATAGAGTAAATTGGTAAAGTTGATGAAGATATTAAAGGATATAGGTGTAGACTGGAAAGATAGGAGACTGATTAGGAATCTATATGAGAATCAAGTTGTAAAGGTCAGGTTTGAGAATGTGGACACCTGCGGAATAAATATCGGTAGAGGAGTAAGACAAGGCTGCTGCCTATCGCCAACCCTATTCAATATATATGGAGAAAGTCTAATGCAAGAAGCTTTAGATGGCACAGGGGATTTCAAAATTGGAGGAAGGATTATAAGAACAGTAAAATACGCAGATGATCAAGTACTTCTAGCAAGAAAGGAAGAGGAACTACAAAAAATGATAAATAGACTAGTGATAACAGGTAGAAAATACGGTATGGAAATAAATACAGAAAAATCCAAGGTCATTCGAATATCGGGTAAAGAAGAGAATCTGAACATAACTATTGGGGGAAAGCCATTAGAACAAGTTTCAGAATATAAATACCTTGGAAGTATCATAACACGAGAGGCAAAATGTACGGATGAGATCAAAACTAGAATAGGAAAAGCAAAAGCGGCTTTCAGGAGAAAGAAACAACTACTTACAGGGAATATAAGGGAAGATATCCGCAAGAAGTTGATAAAATGCTACGTATGGAGTATAGCATTGTATGGGGCAGAAACATGGACGCTAAGGAAAAATGACATCAAATACTTGGAAAGCTTTGAAATGTGGACTTGGAGGAGAATGTTGAAGATAAAATGGACAGATAGGATGAAAAACGATGAAGTGCTACAAAGAATAGGAGAGAAGCGAATGATTATACAGGCTATCAGAAAGAGGAAGACTAACTGGGTTGGACATTACCTGAGGAGAGAGAGTATGATTAAAGATGTGTTAGAAGGAAAACTAGATGGGAAAAGGGAAAGAGGTAGGAAAAGGTATCAGCTAATAGACGATTTGAAAGGGAAAGAGAGTTATCAAGATATGAAGAGGACAGCGGAAAATAGGAGTATATGGAGAACCAGGTTTAACCATGAATAATCACGGACCTGTCTACGGACAGACTACCTATGATGATGATGATATTGAACTAGATGCAAATTTATTACTTAAGTCTCAATTGATACTATCATTGATATTAAAAGCATTACTTGGGAGTTTTAAAAAATTATCATTTATGTAGTTATATAGTTCTATTGAATCAGTGATAAGCTCACCATTTCCATTGCAGAATTGAGATATAAATTTGGTCTTGTGTTTACCAAGCTCCCTATTTACTATTTTCCAGGACTCTTTTGATTTGTTTGTGGCATTAATCAAAAATTCATTTTGAAAGGACCTTTTAGCTCCATTAATTAATTTCCTGTAGAGTTGCTTGATATGCAGATAAGATGAATGTGTTTCATGTGTGTTTTACACTTTATCAAGGTGGGCCCACTCCTTGACAATAGCAGAGACCCAATGCTTCCTCATATGCTGCCTACTGTCTCTTTTGATTCTAATTTCAGGAATAGCACAGTTAAATAAGTAGAGGAATTTTGAGTAAAAATTATTGAAACTATCATTGAAAAGTCGGGCATTGAGTACTGTTGACCAGCTTTCTCGTCTTAATAGAGTATAGAGATTTGAGATGTTAGATGGTGAAAAAACTCTAGTGGTGAAATAACTAATTGATTTGATTTGTGCTAAAGTATCAAGTTCAAATACAGTTGAAATAGCCAAATGATCTGATAAATGTTAGTTGAGAACATCTGATTCAGTTTTCTTGGGCTCATAGTTAGAAAACAAGTTATCCAATAATGACTGTGATGAAGGTGTTATTCGTGTTGCTAGAAAGATTGATTGTTTCATACCATACAAATCAAAAATACCTGTTAATTGTGCACTCTGAGATGTGTCAACCAAAAGATTACAATTAAAGTCACCAACAACGAGGAAATGCTTATTGCTATACATATTATCAACTAACTTGTCCAGTCTATTGATAAGGGATTCATAGCAACAAGAAGGAGAATGATATAATGCTACAAGGAGAAATAATGACTATCTATACTAAAGGAGCATGCCCGACATTCAAAAACTTTTTCCTCCTTCCTAGAAACATTAAAATTTTGACTTTTATATGTAAAATTATTATTTTAAAAAATTGCTGTTCCTTCATCCTTAAAATTAACATGAGAGAAAGATGCCACCAGATGGCAGTTGTACAAATTAAATTCTCTTAGTTCTGAGACACTCAGCCAATGTTCACTGATGCACAGTACATCATTATTCAAATTTCTAAGTGATAATTCCAATAAACTGGCCTTATTTCTCAAACACTGTTAACTTATTTTTTTGAGTGGGTCCTTCATTTAGCCCAAAGGTACACTGGGTCGAAGTTTGCAAAAAAATACCCATTAATTGAGACATTTTTGACCAGAATGTTGGCTCACTTAACACTTTAAAGTTGTCAGAATCAGCTGATACACGAGAGGAAGCAGAATCTCCCTTTGTCACCAGTTGTTCTGCTTCCACCTCAGCACTAGTGAATAATTTCGCCATTAAATACCTGCTGAGATCTACTTTTGACGTGTCTTTCCTAAATCTCCAGACATGCACTTGGCGTTAGCAGTGGATGCACTTCCTGTGATCAGCTTAGGTTTGGGTTTGCGCTTATAGATCACTTTAGTGAAACTGTTATCTTGTGTCTCGTTTTGTTCTGCACTGCCACCAAGATCTGGGAATTGTCGCGATTAATACAGTCATTGCTCATCGGTTGAACAGCAACCTCGGAATAGGGTCGCGAAACATTCAGTTTGTTTCCTCAGTTTCACCATTGAGTCACACTTTTTACTTAACTGGTGAGGGTTGGAGTTATTAGAACTCTCCTTCCTCGATATTATTGATCCTTGCAACTGGCTGATGGTTTTCATCTCTGTCAATGCGGATTGAACCGTACGCCACATGGAATTCGATGATCTCTCAATTACGATCTTGGTTTTTTAGGTTAATCTCTTCATTTTGAGATGAGATCATTTTAATACAAGTGATCAACATTGTTTTGCAGATCCTTTACAAGTTGTAAGACATCCTCTTGTTGACTTTCAATATTGTGCACGCTTCGTTCAGACAGCCGGGCCGTTCGAACTATGTAAAAAATACTCTTACATTTATAAATTAGATTTTCATTGCTGATTACGGCATTTGCAACTACAAGGGTGGTTCAAATGAAAACAGCAAAAGTGAAAAGAAAGTGGGAAGAAGTATGAAATCCTATTGTTATTGCTATTGTTGTTACTGTTATTATTATTTTGGTGGGATATTTTTTGGTATTTGGTACCCCTTGTCATATAAATATAGCATCTCGTATAGAACCTTGCACAAGTTGGAGATGAGATCAGTGATAGAATTTTTGAACGCAGGAGTGAAACCAATTGAAATACGCGGGATGGTTAATGTGTATGGAGATAATTGTTTATCACAGAGGAGAGTGTATAAATGGGTTGAAAAGTTTAAAAATAGTGTACAAGATGTGGAAGACACTGAGACACTGCTCGGCCAGGCCAGGATGATCGCGTAGTCACACTGGCGAACATTTCTGCCGTTGATAGGCTCATTCGCGAAAACCGTCGCATTAAAGTGAAAGAAATCAGCAATCAATTTAACATCAGTGATGGATCTGTTCACAATATTGTCCACAAAGAGTTTGGATTCAATAAAGTTTGTGCGAGGTGGGTGCCCCGGCAACTCACTGAAGACCTGTAGCAATGTGTTGATGCCTGCTCTGTGCTACTATCTCGATATGAGGCTGAAGGGGAAGATATCTTGAACCGCATAGTGACCGGGATTGAGACATGGGTCAATCACTTTCAGCCTGAGAGTAAGCGAGCAAGTAAACAATGGCGGCATCCAAGCTCGCCGAAGCCAAAAAAATTCAAAGCGACTATCCGCAGGGAAAGTGATGTTGACTTGCATTTTGGGACAAAAATGGAGTAATTTTTGGAGAGTTATATGGAAAAAGGGACAACTGTCAATAATGATTCCTACCACGATCTTCTTAAGAATGGACTGAAGCCTGCAATTCTGTCCAAACGTCGGGGACTCATATGAAAAGGGGTTTGTTTGCAACAAGACAATGCCCGTGCGATTCTTGAAACCATTCAGGATTTGCATTTTGAAGTGATCCCCCTTATTCCCCAGACTTGGCTCCAAGTGATTTTCATCTCTTTGGCCCACTAAAAGAGGCATTACGAGGGACATACTTTCGTTCCAACTGTGACCTTAAAAATGCGATGCATGATTGGCTGAGCAAGCAACCAAAAAAGTTCTTCTCCGATGGAATCCATGCGTTAGTTTCATGATGGCAATGCAAGAGGAGGGGACTATGTTGAAATGTAAATGAGTATTTTGTCCAAGTTTTTAATAAAACATTTTTCTTTTCACTTTTGCTGTTTTCATTTGAACCAGCAGGCTAATACAATTATAATGTAATAGGTAATTACATCCGAAATTACAAGGAATAGCAACCTGTAAATCTTCAATTATTTCGGAGCACAAAGCACAATAAACATCGGCGTCGGCCATCTTGAAACCTTATGGTGAGTTACCGATAGTAGACTCTAATCTGATGACGGCAGTTTGTAGCTGAAATTCGTATACGGCTGTCACAACCTTTTTAAGGTTATTGGAGATATGTGGTTTGTAAATTTGCTTTCATATGTGAAGGACAGTGAGAAAGTCGAGTGCTGAGTAAACATAAACGATAGCTTTCAGTTACACACTTCAGGATATTATGTCATAAATATTGTGAGGAATTTATGTTGATCTAAGGTTTTTCTTTTTTTATTTTCCCTATACCGTAAGAAACCAATATAAAAGTGGAAATATTATACAAAATATTCTTCGCCCACCCACAATTTTCATGTTCATTAATTGGGTCTAAAATATTATTCATTATCTTTTACGCTTCCATGCCAAGTTGGGTACTCATCTAACCTCGGAAATTTGCCAGTGAAACTCCTACGCAAACATCAGGTTCTCAACGTTGTATTTAAACAGCGGGCCTCATGCTCTAAATACGAGCAATCTCCCGTCCATTGTATCTCCCATCTCTTCTTTGTAATTATTAAGTAGGCAATTTTTTGTCGGAATCGGAGCTTCATTAGCTCGGTCTGTTTCCAGGCAGGGCGAATGAGGTAAAACCACTTCATTTCATCGTCAAGATACCTCCCCCCTTCTTTCGCCTCCCCCTTTCAGAAGCAGCAACATCAACCCTCCCCTTATACATATCTCTCCCTCCCTTCACTCTCTCTCTCCCTCTCCTCCGCTCCGATCCCATCTACCTCCTCCACCAATCCCACTTTCCCCCACATCCTCCTCTTATACCGCGGCAGCTGTTTCCGATCGGCCTTAATGGAAAGGCCACTCCCAGGTAGCAGCGCATCGAACATCTCGCCGCTCTTTTTTTCGCCTTCTTCATCGCTTCAATTTCTCTCCGCTCGTTTTTTCGAACGTTTCGTTTAGTTTTTTTCTTCCTCTTTTCCTTTCCTCGATTTTTTCCTCGTATCCACTTTTCCGCCGTTTAATGCAGTCCGGCTATGGTTTGTTTTGACCTCCACGTTGCACTGTTGTTGGTTTTTATTTATCTACGCTTCACAGCGCTCATCCCTCCACGCTTTCTTATTTTTTCTTACTTATCGAATACATTGCTTCAACCTTATCGGAGAGATGTGTGGTTACGCATTCCTTACCTTCTCCTTCTAAATTTTTTATGGGAAACTTTTAAACATTTATGACTTGTACATTCGCTAAATTCTAATAGATACAGTATAGACTTTAATGTAAATTATTTCATTAATCTTGATAAAAACATAAAACGAATTTAATGTGTAGATGTATTTAATATTATGATCTTTAACATTTGGACATGGTTTCAAACAAAGGATTCTGTCTACCATATCTTTTTCACTTGGGCCGGGCACATTTATATGCCTAAAGTAATAAAAATTCCGTAAGTTTCAAGTGAATGGTAAAAATAAGTAAATATCAATATAGAATTATGTTTTTATACAAATATGAATGTACAGATAATAAGAAAGAGAAAGGTGAGCTGGATAGAACACTACCTGAGAGGAGAGAGCATAATTAAAGTGTTACATGGAAAACTTGATAATAAGAGAAAGAGGAAGGACACATTTTGAATAGTAAAGGTAGTTTTCAAGGAATGGAGAAGATAACGGAAAAGAGGAGTACGAACAGAACCAGGTTTTAACCTGTAGTAATCACGGACTTATCTTCGGACAGACCGCCTACGATGATGATGACCCATATCTTAAAAATAAATATTTTCTAAAAAAATATTCGTATGAATGAAAATATTTAATTTAATTTCTAAATAAAAAACTTTCGATACATTCTACTAAACCCAAAAAAGAAAATAACATTTAATCGTTTACTTAAAATCTTCGTCATAAAAGAGAAAACTATCATCAATCAATGAACAGCATAACCTCAGGTGTTTAGACAAGAGGATTCAGACACGTCAAACAAAAGTGGCCTTCCGCCGCGTCTCAACGGTAAAACTATTTGAATAATAAGAAAGAACAATATTAAATGCCTAAATACGATAATGTCCTCTTTTTATCACCATGTTCTTCCGAGCGTGCAGGATATTCGAAATATGTTTGCAGTTATTTTAGTGCGCGACTCAGGCGTTGAAGTCTCCAAAGCGTTGCGGTTCTGGAATCGGCAAAACCTGCAGTCCGTCAAAGAGAAGAACTTTCTCGGAACGATTCTCTTCCTCCTCCCACTGTAATTCATCCCTTGGCCAACTAACTCATTCTAACTTCCTCTCCTTTCGAAGATATCATTTCGTACAGCATCTTCTTTTTTCTCGATCCCCCGTGAAACTGGACGGCCAACGAAGCTTGAAGACGCGAACCTAACCTTAGCAATTCAAGGAACGAGTTCTTGGCTCCAACCCTACCCCTCATCTCTCTCTAGGAGCACTGAAAGGTTTGACCACTCGGGAAAGATAGTCGGTTAAAAGGCATTTGGGTAAAAATGAAGGCGATGAAGGATCCAAGTTGGACATGTTTCGAAAATGTGGAGTAGAATGTTTTAAGAGAGTAAGAATGGGGAGTTACATTTGTCATTCGCGACTTAATGTGTTCCTGTGTGAATTATATGGCCTTCGACCTTTTGCTCTCATTCTTACGAATTAAAGATCTTTAAAAGTTGCGGATGCGGCGCGTATTTTCACTATGATCATTGCTAGAATTTAATGGACAAGCAGTTTATGTGGATGTATTCATTTAAATCTGAAATTATTTTCTCCTATTGAATTAGAAATTTGTCAAATACCAAGATGCTCTTAGGTTTGTAACATGTAGGTATTGATATTTCATAGCATTTTTTAGAAACATTAATGGTATTTAATTATAATATTAAAATTTTAAATTATTATGTAATTCATCTTTATCTAATTTTGTAATAGAATTTTGATATCTACGCGTGACGGACTATAATGGATTTAAATTCGCATTCAATTTAAAACATGGACTGTTAGATATTAAAATAGCTAATTTATTTGCCCATGAAAGATGCTCTCTTAAAAAAGAGCTATATGGTAGCCTACAAATTAGTTCAATACTTTCAACCAAAGTAGAACTCTTTGCAAATGTACGAGTGATGCAAATTTCCTTGATTAAGTATTTTCGTGCATAAACAATAAATAAAACTTTTAAATTCATATTTTCCCGTTCATACTCTTAATATCTTCATCAATCAAGTAGCCAGGTCTGGATATTAGCGTATTATTATAATTACTAGTGTATTGCCCGTCATATGTCAAATATATAATAATATTCCCTCCCGCCCGCCGTCCCTCTCTCCCTCCCTCTGTCTCCCTATCTTCATCTCTCCTTCCCTCTGTCTCCCTCCTTTTGCTTACTCTCTTCCTCTCTCCCTCCCTCTGTCTCCCTCCCTTCCTCTGTCTCCCTCCCTTCCTCTGTCTCCCTCCCTTCCTCTCCTCCCCTCTCTCTGCCTCCCTCTATCTCCCTCCCTTCCTCTCTCTCCCTCTCTCTCTCTCCCTCTCCTCCCCTCTCTCTGCCTCTCGTTTCTCCCGCCTCCCCCCTCTCTCATTCTTTCCTGTCACAATCCATAGCTCTACCTCTTTTTCTTCGTCTCCTTCTTTATCTCTCTTCTCTCGTCTTTTTCTAATTCTATACCTCCCTTACTCTCTATGTACCTTCCATTCTATATCCCTTCCTTCCTATCTCCCTCCCCACGTCCATCTCTCTCTTACTCTACATCTATATAGTCGTTTAGAGAGGCAAAAGAATCCAAACTAAACCCCAGTCCCATTAGGATTGCGTATTTTCGCGAAAAATCCTACGATAATTTAAGACAATCTATGCACTCCTATATATTACACGTATGCGGGTTGAGACAACAAATGATTCTCGAAGATTAACAATGACGTGGTCGGTAAGGCAATATCCCGTTTAAAAGCCGATATTTTCCCAAAATATGTGATTTAAATGTTTAATATGAGAGATTTCGAAACCTTCCACCTAATCGGGAAGTTTGTTAAAACGCGTTAAAAAGTGCCATTGATGACGACAGCGTTATGCACAAACCCTACCATCAAGGCTTTTATTGTAATAATTATTCATTATTTTGTCAAAATAAAGATATAACAAACCCACCAAACTGATTATTCTTTAGGAACAGGAAGATTACCTTCAACGGGGAATTTTTCTCCTAAAGAAAATCCGGCTTAAAATAAAGGTTTATAATATTTTATTAACATCTGTGCTTGTTAGAAGCACATGTTCTCATCACATTAACTAATGTAGAGATAGTTATTCAAATACATTCAAAAATATAATCACTCGACAAAGATTCAATCTGCAGCACAGATCTTTAACGATAAATAATGGTACCATTTCAATCTTTTGATTAAATATAATTTCTGAAGCGCATTACTGGAGGCTCTTAGCAGATGTTTCTGAAAACGTCGGAATGCATGACAAGCCTTTTGGTAAACAGCCAATTTCTCAAATTACAAGCAGAGTGTAACCCACCAGATAACTTTATTTTCCGAGGTGGTTAAGCGGACATTAGGAGAGCGTGCCGGAAGATTCGTTTCGCATGGCATGTGGCTGCACCCGCGATTCTCAAGCGTAGAAAATGGAATGTCCCCTGGCTAGCTCTGGACGTCGCAACCCACTTCCTACCTTTCGAGCAACCCTTTCATTCACCCCTCCCCTTAATCCCAGAGCCCCCGCTTTCACCCATACTCCCTTCGGCATAAAAAATTTCATCGGCAGAGGTAGAGCAATTCCACGATGATCACGAGAGAAGGGAGGAAGAGCCTCGAGGTGCCATTACTGAGCGAGTAACACGATACAACGAAAAGAGCATAACGCACTTTTGCTAACGATACACTCTCTTGCTCTCAGTTGTAAATGCTGCCGCGAAATTCTTTGGTGGAAATTTTTAAAATTCCGTAATTTATACATGCGAATCACACGAGAAAATTCCTGTAGCAGATGTTCTTTCGGGTCAGCTACTTTTGAATTTAACGAAATTGAATGCATTTCATCTGAAGCATCTGCATATTTACCGTCACGACGATCATGATCATCAAAACAAGGGGTTGTGTGGAATCGTTGGAAAATTTTCAATTTACGAAGGCAAACGATTTAAATTATTTTCTAACCGTTAGATAATTTCCTTATCGTGCATGATGTTTTGCTGCATTGCATACGTTCTGAATCATTCATATTACTGCAAATAAAAATTCTATGACATTAAGAATTAATTATCGTAGATAATCTATATTAGTCCATTGAACATAAATCAATCAGATAAGCCAAATTATAGGCAAAGTATTTCTGTCCTTGGTGATGATCGTTAATTCTATAAGTTTCTCTTTCTATTTTGCGGCTTTATTTTTAAATTTGTCGATTTGCCTAATTACTTTACTTTTTCATATACGTATATTGGAAAAATATTGTAATCGTGAAAAAAATCGACTTCGAGATTTTAATGGAAATACACGTTTTAGGTGTCCCCGAGTCCATTAAAGTTGTTTTCGCCATACCGTCTGTCTGTCTGTTCGCTGTCCTGGGGCCCAAACGCGTACATTAAATCGCATGATATCTCGTATTTATGCAATATATCATCGTTTTCAGACCTTTTTTTCACAAAATTTATATTGCACAAAAATAAAGGGTATTTTATTTTTGGCGATTTTTAGAAAAATTTTATTTACTCAAAAATGGCCACATAAAATTTGATTAAAATCAATCCAGTTGTAGAGCCTGATCTTATAAATAATAGTGCGTAAGCCATATTTCTCAAAAAATCACCATATGGCGTCCAGTGACATTACAATTCACGCTAAGCTATCTTACCTAAGCCCTATGACGTCACGCCTCCGCCGCGATCCACTCAAAACATTACTACAGCCTTACGGTAAAACTAAATCGAATGATATCTCATATTTATAGATAATATCATTAATAAAAAACATTCTGAAGATATGGTTTATATTGCGCAACAATTAAGGGTACTTTATTCTTGGATATTTAAAAAATAAATCGATTTAATCAAAAATGGCTGTAAGGATTTTGATTAAAATCCATCAAATCATACAGCCTGATGTAAAAAATGATGTTTTATAAGCTATATATCCCAAAAATTACTAGATATCGATCAGTGACATTAAAATATACGCTAAACTACGGTTAACTTTGAATTATAAAGGTTTTTCTTTTACAAGCGTATACAGTGGACCAAACGTATATACGTATATGAGAAAGTTTGTGCAATGTATATTGCGCCGTTTATTTATTTGGTAATGAGTACATCTGCAACTGCATAATACGCTGCAAGTCACATACAATTAGAAGGGAGGAGGTTGAGTGCACTACACTTCCTAACAAAATCTCAACTTCAGGCTTCAAATAGTCACAGAAGTTTCGAGGAAACCATAGGTATAAGCTGCAAAGCATCATCAGTGGCCAATCAACACAATTTTCAATCGGTGATCCACTATTGATGATGATTGCTTCACAACCGTAATTCGTGTTTAGTTCCCACAACATTTTGCGGTTTCTTATTTATCAAAAGGATTCTAGCTCAATAATTTAGTTTTGAAATGTTAGCTGTTGCATAGACTAAATGCGAAAATTTATTTTAACGCGGATAAATGAAAATCAAATCAGCGCTAATGACTTGCAGAGGTGATTTCTGAAGGAATTAGTTTCATACGAAATAATCTTAGATTAGTGGGCGCCATTTTTTGTAGCATTAGATACATACTAATCACGTCGAAGAAATGGACGCCACGAAAAAGACGGCGCATTCTTTCCGAAAAGATGTTTCGAAGGCCATGCGTCGACGAGAAGAAAAAGGTCGCCCCAGGTGCAACAAATTAGCGTGAGAATCACGAATCGGATGAGAAGAAATGGTAACTCGAGCTTAGCAACTGTTGAGATATGTGGAAAAGTGGAGAGGGCTGGTTTAGAGGTCGAGGGAAGGAGTGTGATTGAGTTACGCACCGCAGGCTAGCCAACGGGTACATAACGGATTGATGGAGAGGGAGAGAGGGGGAGAAAGAGAGAAATAAGGAGAGCCCGAGGGAGAAAGAGGAGTCGATTATGAGGAGAAGAATGCACAAGGAGTGCGGGGGAAAGCTGCTCTCTCACCCTCGCGAGATGTTTAACCATTTCTTCCGTAAGAGAAACACAAAACATTTATTAAATCATCTTGCCCTAGCAAACGGATTGCACTTGTGTGTTGAAATTCACATATCATCAAAAAACGTGAGTAGAAAAAGGAACGCTATCTGCATTGGAAATTACAAGCTATGGTGTACATTATTTCGAGTGGCGACCATTAAATAGACTTTAGGCGAAAATTAAAACTTTTAATTGTAGTTATTCAGACGTCTCTAGTTACTGAAAACAAAAGTAAAGGGCATTTAAATAATATAGAATGTTTTTTACAGAACTCAACAAAATGAAGTCTGATCTCGATAGATAGCATAGCATGTAGAGCTAATTTTCTTTGATTAATGTTCCACTATTCAGTTCTTACATTTCATATCTCCCCCAAGATACCTTTCATTCTCTGAGGGCGCGGAGCACGGAGCTTATTCTCTCTTGTAGCGGTAAAGAGATCCGGATAGAACCTGGTAGACCACAAAAGCGAGGTTTTGATGTACGACCAACTTAACCACCATTCGTGATGAATCGATTCTTCAATCACCGAAACGCGCAGTCGTGTCTCTTTTTTCCATCCGCAGACGGACAGCACTTCTGAGGTCTATCACCCTCCTCAAACTTCGTTGGCTTTTATTCGACCATAAAAACGAGCGATCGATCAAAAAGTGATTTATAAGGAAGGTATTTCTTTATGTATGGGAAATCGATAGCGGTCCATCGATGATACTACGAATGCTAGGAAAGGACGCGACCGGTGGATGAATCACACTTGGAAAAATCAGCCGTGACACGTAAACGCATAACTCAAGATTGGCAGCCGTTTTACCTAGCTAGTAGTCTTCCAAATACCAAGTTGGCTTAGGCAGGAAAGATTCCCTGGCGAAAATGATCGAAGATCAAAATTATTTATATCGCCCGCGTTTCATGAATGAAAGCGTTATTTTACGACCTTTTTCGTCAAGGCCGTTCTTTCTACGGCCCCCAAACGCGAGGAGCGTATTTTTTTCTTCAATTTGGCAGAATAAGCGCGTGGACGTTAAAAAGAAAACAAATCACTCTAGCTCGAAAATTCTCCTTTTTAACGAACGTCCGATAAGAGTCCCCCCTCCCTCCAGAAACAAACCCGCCCCGGTTTTCGTAACCGTCGCCCCGTCGTCAATTAGTCTCTCTCCGTTTTCTTTTTTAAACGACGTGGACGGGGAAACTGGCTATCACTTTGGCGAGGAGTCCACTACGACACATGAAATCGAAGGGAAGGGGAAGGAGGAGGAGGAGGAAAAAAGCGTGATGTGGCCATGCGGGGGCTTACGAGGAGAGGAAGAGAGAAAAAAACGAAGCGCGGAATGCGTCTGGGAGAGAAAGAGATAGAGAAAGGAGTGGTCGAGTTATGACCGAGGGGAGAGGGAGAGTGCGACGTCGATGGGAGAGAATGGGAGGGAGGGAGTTAGAGGAGGAGAGAGCGAGAGGATGAGGGAGAAATGGAGAGTAGGAAGGGAAAAAACGCCTCGAGGACTGCGACACCACCCCTCGGGAGATTCCGTGTGGCAAAAAGGTACGATGAGAGGACGTGCGTGCGTATAGGAAGAGGGGGAATAGGAGATAGGAACTCAGAATATATATATATAGAGAGAGAGAACCAATCACGTTTCCATCCTCCGAAGTGCGCCCGGCGGCAATGATACGCAGACGGCCTTCCGTCGCCAGTCCGAGTATTGGTGTGTGTGTGTGTGGCCCCCGAGGGCAGCGTCGCCCGCCCTCCCATTCCCCAAGCTGCCCCCGAGGCCTTGGCGACCCCCACCCATGGCATGAGTTGAATAAACTCTCGACCCGTTTTCCCCCTCACCCCCTCTTTTCCCCTTTTGGAGACCACCCGAGGGGAGTTTGATGCCCCCCCCCCCCGCTCCTCCTCCCCCCCACCACTCCCTCACCTCGAAATCCCTCCCACCTCGACCCATCCAACCCCTTCGGGGCCTACGAACGCGTCGGCTCCATCATTGAATTCGATTACGCCTCATCGGCGAGTAGGAAAAGCGAGGAGGGGATGGGAAAGAAGAAGGATGGTGGATGGAAAGAGAGTGTCGAGAGGGGGAAAGGGAAGGAGGAGAAGAGTAGGGCGGACGAGGTCTGGAGCATTAAAAAATAACTCGGGAAGGAGAGCCGTAAACGTTGGTAATTCTAATGAGCACATTCCTAACAAATGATGGCCACTCTCATCTCATTACCATCGCCACGTCATCTTCCGCGTATGTAAGGGTACCGGAGTTGGAATATAGTATCTGTTTAGGAGAGCTTAGGACGACTCCGGTAGTGTCTTTCGAGTGGTCGCGAGTTTTTTTTAACGCCGTCATTTCGTGCTTCAACGCGCGAGAACGTTCGAGAAGCGGCGTACGCATAAGGAAGAGGAGATGTGAGGGAGACGGAGGATTAATCACGTTATGCCATATATCGTGTCTATTAGAAGGACGTTGAAATCGCTAACTCACCGTCGTATCGCTGTAAGTTGTTTATGGCTTGATAATGAAATAGCTGAAGGTGGTTGTTTGGCGAATCTGGACGTCTTAAGAGGCTAGATTTTGTGTAACTAAATGAATATCGAGGCGTGCAGAAATGTAAATATGTGCAAAGTTGCAACATTTGCAGATGTCAGGAGAAATCTTACTACCTTTTATAATATTAATGCTGTAAATAAAATAATCGTATGCATTATGGTTGATTTCATAGTCCAAAAATCTAGAATGCAATACTGGAGAAATCCCGGTGAAATTGTAGCTGGCAAACAAGTAATTTATGGCAATTGGTATTTTTATGACACAAAGTAGTCAGATGGGCTGAAATGAATTTTGCATGATTACATTTAACAAAGCTACGTCGCTTATATTCCCAAAATATTACTACGAAAATCGCTCCGCCAAATATCCCGTAGCTTTCACGGTGGCCTGCGTGAGGAGGAATTCCCCCCTCCTCCCCATCCCATCCCCCGGGGGATGGAATTTGCACTCCCATTCATGTCCACCCTCGCCTTGGGCAACTTGAGCCACGGGTGACGTATAGCGGGAAACCATCGACTCTTAGCGGGTGGCGGCGACGAGAATCGACAGGAATAGCGAGCGAGCGTGTGGACGCGTTGAAAGGGTGCGTGCTTGAGATTCCTTGCTTATTCAGATTTCCACGCATGGTTTTTCGTAGGCCCAGGGAAACATCAGGTGGAAGTACTTACGAAAATTGCCGAAAGATTTAATATCGACACGTGACTTGTAAACAGTGCCTTGCTCTTTAATTTTTTCTGATATCTGCTTTTCGTACATCGCTGATATAGGAGGAAATGTACCGCAGGAAATCCCATAAAAAAATACCAGCGAAGCTTCGGAGAGTACTTAGCATTTCCATAACACCCTCTGCTGCATTCCACCGGCAAACTGCGAGATATAAACGTAAATATAAACACTTGAAACGACAAGACGGTGATGTGTCACTTTGGAAAATAGTAATATTGTTCTATGCCAAACGAGGTTAAGCTTACAATATGGTCAATCATGTGATAAAATATATTGCATAAAAATGCATTTTTTGCGCACAGAAACACGAAACTAAATAATCTTCCCGATTTCCCGCTTTGCACTTTTTCCGAATATTTTTCCTGTAAATCATAAGCTACTTCAAATGAAAATACACCATTATTTATTTTTGAGCAGAAACGTGAACGATTTTTCCAATCTTTCGAAACATTCTAATATCTTTGTTAAAACGTCGTGTGAAACTCCAGAAGAGGAAGCTGGAACAGAGAGATAGCTTTTTATCGATTTTTCTCACGTTCTTTCTCCATAAACATTAAAATTCACGAATCGAGTTTCGGGGAGGTCAAAGTGCCTAAAAATACATTTTAAAGGAGTGGCGGTCTAATTCCTGTCCCGCAGTTCCCTCAGGGATTAGTTGGTAGAGACCTTCCTAATTATTCTACGGCCGCTTCGCCTCGGGCACTCTCGCTAACGGAAAAGAAGAAATATTTGGAGAAAAATCCGAGTATAATTTCTAAGCCCATTTAGTAGCCATATTCAGGCATATATGTTTGCTAGAAAGAGCAAAGTCTGTATTTTGCGTAATCACATCAATTTGAGGATTCATGGTTGACAAAAACAGAAAAACTGGTAGCATAAATTTATTTTTAGGTCCCAAAAGTCAATGCAATTTTCTATAAATAAATGGAACAAATGATAAAGTTAGAGTCATTACTTTGAATTGTCTAAAGAATACATTGAAGATTTTATAACGTAACAAGTAAGTTTGTTCCAATTTAAAAATGATTAATTTGCAAGTAAAATTTAGTCCCTCTTCCTAGGTAATTAAAAAATATAACAATTACTCTTAGATATAATATTTGAGCTGATGAGTTATAGGTATAAGGGCTATTCTAACTTTAAAAAGTGGACATTTTAAGCTTATTTGCCTCGTTATGTATTCCTAGACATGTATAAATTGACCTTTATTAAACAAGACACCTAGTACCCTATTCTAAGAGAAGGGATTGAGTCCGTGAAAAATACTCGGACAAGAATAGGTAAAACCTTAAAACAACTGCAACAAAACCAGAGGAACACAGTACCCTTGCCCGAATAAACTCCTCAACGAGAGTCTCAACATGGACTTTCACTCTGCCGACCGTCCCAACATCCCCGAGGGGTGTGGATACGGAAGATCTAACCAAGGGACTACAGAGAGTACACAAGCCTCTGCTGAGGCTTCGACTGAAAACCCTTGGTGGCACCAACACGCTCCCTTGCGGGACCCCCGGAGACAAAGGGTTAGGGGAACGCCGGAGCACTGTGGTGTGTCTCCCCTATTGTCTTTCCTTTGAGGAGTGGGAGAAGAGTTGTTTGAGGCTGAGAGGAGTTGGGGTGTTCAACTCGGACGAGTGGGTGTGTCAAGGAAGGAGAAAGGGGGTGGAGAGGAGGAGGGAGTTGATGGAGAGTGGCGCCCGCTGCTTCAGGCGACGTCTGGTGGTTTCCAGCGACACCTCCGCCGCTGACGCCCTTACCTCCCCCCTTCTCCCCACCCACCCCCACCTCCTTCTATCCTACAGTATCACACACACACACACAACAATCCCGCCCTCCTTTGTCTCAAACTCTTCCACCCCTCTTTCCTTCTCTACCTCCCTCCCCGCCTCTTCACCCACTTCTTGAAGGTCCCTTCTCTCTCTCCCCCCTCTATAACAACGGACTCATTCTCTCTTATCCCCTAAGGAAGGCGATGGATGGGAAACCCGCAACACTCCAGGCTAAAAAGATGATGGTCCACCCTTAGAAAGGCTGCATTAAAATTTTAGGAAGTATAACTAACCCAAATCTCTCCTTTTTTAGCCAGCTTTCTCAAACCAATCCTAATTGCCTCGTATAATTGCCTGAGGCTTGGCAACTTCTGTGGATATAGCATCGAGATGTGACTGCGTGCAATATTCTGTTGAAATATTGGACGCGACGTGGCTAAAAATTGGAATCGGAAAAATGCACTCCAATCCCCGAAATGTAAGTGTAAAAACTCCTAGCTTCGATAATGTGTATTTATAAAAATAGACAAATTTTGAACTTGTTTCTATTCGGATAGAAGTTTTTTGAAACTTTGAACTGTTTAAACTTTAGACGAATGGATGTGCCGAAATAACTTCAAATCGAAAATAAACAATGTATCTGCAGTCTTTTCTTTGCTCCTTAAAATTCGAAATCATAAAAATTAACGTGATCGCGAGCGAATACATTGAGAACAGCAACGATCTATTTATTTCACTCTCCGTATCTCTCGCAAATTACTTGTCTCTAATTCTCCGAGGAAACGCGGTTTCTGTCGTTTATGGACAAAAGAATGGCTACATAGTTTGGTTCATTGTCGGAATACGTTCCGTAGAAACGTGAGGAAACGACAGCCTCAAGACCGAAAGTTTCTCAACAAGTCCCTCTTCCACAAATCAAGTATTCAAACGTCCTCTAACAGCCCCTGGCTTTGTCCACTCCTCGGTCAAAAGCAGTAAGTTGCCTTTGTCTGTTCCGAGGGATGGCTTAGGGGTGAGAGTTGATTGAAACGGAGGACACACTCCTTTGTGAATGGATGAACACTCTTTAAGAGAAGAAAAGGCAAAATGTTGAAAGAGAGAAGGAAAATCGGCATGCTATGCTATGCGACGTCTATATATCGCTTATATATATTCTATGAGAGTCTTGTAACTTTCTTCCAATAGGAAAATGTTAGGTTATGCCAATATTTATTATCAAAACTACCTAAGTGAAAGTGACACCTTATTACTGCCATGTTTATTAATCAGACAGAATGATCCAATTTTTAAAAAATGTTTCCTCACTGAATGAATATTGCTAGAAATGGCCCTTTTACACCTTTTGTCTGAAATAAATAGTTAAATGAGTACGTGTGTTTCATATACCAGAAGATTGATCTTCAAAAATGAAACAATTCTTTAATTGCCAGCAATTAAAGAATTGTGTTATTACGTTGAGTTACCGAAACTCTATTAAATATTACGGCATCTAAATTTTTATTTTTAAGGGAAACAATGATTAACACCACCGGTTTTTTGTTTCACAACAATCGAACACAAAATTTAGTTGTTGAAAAAAAAATACTGGTGGTGTAAAACATTTTCCTCGAAGATCGTGTTGGAACTGTTTAATCCGCAACCATTTATTCTTGCTGGAGGCGGTATCCGTGCAAAAATTGAAATACTGAGGGAAAAACCCCTGCGAGAGCCTTCCCGTACGATGGGCCACCGAGAGAACAAAAGCGGCAATAGCACTCTCATCACCTCCGATTCACCCATGGACCTGCGTGAAGGGATTGATTGGTTGCAGTCGGAGAGAGTTAATATGGCGCGAATCTCATACCATCAAACATTTCCATTGCGATGCCCAACCGCTGGGCGCTCCATAGCCCAGTCAACCGCAGCCGCTAGACGCACGTATCGCCGGAGAGACGTGCATCCAAGTGTTCCTTGCTCCGAGAGACGGATAGCGAGGATCGGCGGAGAATAACTTCCGCAGCAGAGGGAGACTGTTATCGCTTCCTGTCGATTGAACAGGGGATCGGATGAAGGATAGTCCCATGCTAGAGGGGGAGATGCGGGGAGAGCAGGAGGAGTGGCAACCCGCAACTTCCGGCGGAGAAAGGGTCAGAAGAGCATCATCTCGCGTTCTCTCTTTTGTTATGGCAGGTCTGGGTTTGCTACTCTCGATTTCTAACGTCTCCGACCCCATCTCTCCCTTTAATACCCTTCCCCTAACCACGCGCCCCACCCTTTCCATCCCCGCAACCTCCTCAGCAGAACAACCCCTCTCAGTCGCGCAGTATTTGTGCTCCGCGGGATATGCGTCCTTGTCTGTCCGCGCGCGCGTGTATTCTCTGTCGTTGAGTGGAGAACACAATAGAATGGAGGCTGGATGGCTAATAGGGGAGATGGAGGGGTTTAGCGTGGAGAGGGCGTAGGGTTGGTTGGCGGTGGGCGGAAGGGACTGAATCAATTCCACTTCGGCCCAATATCGATCTGGGTGTTCAGTCAAGTCTGATTGCGGGATGGTTACCGGGCAATTTGAGCGGAAGGAGGGGGTCGTGGGCGAGGCAATTGTGGAGGGGAGGAAAAGGGTCCGAGGGTGGCGGGGGTGAGATGGGGGGGTGGATGGCGCGTGGAAGAAATTTCGCGTATAGAATTGGGGCGAATCCTGTAAACGATAATTTTCTATGATAAAGGTATTTCACAATTTCATCTCCTGCATTTAGTGGGCAGCTATTAATAAAAATAACTAATAAAAATAAATGGTGCCATATTCTACTATTATTTTAGATAAATACTACCTCATTCGAGAAATCCAATTAAATAATATTGAAATCACATGCCTGCCGTGTATAATATTTTCTTCTGACGTACTCAAAACACCCAGAGTAAATAATATGCTCATAAGAAAGCAAATTCCTTTTTTGCTCTTTAAAGAATAAAACAGGAATTTTACAAAAAATAAATTCGTGATGCTATATTTAAATTTTTGGATATTTCTAAAGCGTTCTGTCACATTAGAACGGGCTTTCCGGTATATATTACACGCTTGCAAATTGATGGTAATTTATGTTATTTTAAGAAATATAAACGAAAAACATAGCATCCCATTTTACATTATTCAACGGAAAATAAATTGGATAAGTTTTAGTCTTGCAGCTGCCAAGAAATAAATCAAAAGCATCATTCCCACTAATCCTGTTCTTCATAAAAGAGCAATCAAGCATGAGATGCATTATTGGAAGCTTCGGGATAGTGCTCCTATCATTGCTGTACGATATGCTTTGTAACGAAATCTCCTACGAGATTTCTAGGTAATTAATTTTCGGACTGAAAATTTAGAAATTTTCATTTTCTCCCAGCGACCTTCTCATCGAGAGAAGAATTAAAGGACGGAAAAATAACTTTGAAAATTTACTTTCCTCGAGATCGCATCGTCACTCGACGCCTTTTACTTTTCTTCCGAGCGTGAAGACGGATCCACTCCTACGAGTTCGTTTGAATTCCACGAAGAGTTTCTAGATAGAACGCGAGAAAAACTTCCTCTCTCTCTCTATCAAACGTTTTTCCTCCCGAGGCAGAATTCTAGCATTTTTACCTTCGCTTTCTCTGCAACTCGAGAATTAAAAAGAAAAAGAATTCCACGATTCGCCCGTCTCCAGTGGAGTGGAGGATATATGTATATGAATACGACCGCGCACCCAAACGAAAGCTCTCGCTTCAATCAAGAAGCTCGTTGTGGACGCACAAAAGCGCGGCCCCCCGCTTCCTCCGTCCCTTGATATAAGTTGTACCCGCAGTCATTTCGTAAGATAACTACCTCGTACGTAACCCCGTCTAGTCTCACGTCTGATTTATGGGAGGCGATCCCGTAGTGGGAGGGATATCCCATTGTCACCTGGAACCGATTTATCTATTGGGGAGGGATTCCCGCTGGGGAGAAAGAAGAGGTGCGCTTCCGTTCTCGCACGCGAGAGCGCGCCCATGTGATACGAGTCGGGAATTCTGGGAGATATCGGATGAGGTCTCTCCGGTTAAAGTTCTGCTGATTTAAACTAACTTGCCGCCGAATAATTTTATCGTCCCTTCTCGTTATCCACCCCTTCAATAAAATGGCGATAAAATATAGTTTAGGAGCGGTGCGCGGAGTCGAATTTATCTTCAATCGTTTGGGTTTAATCGGGACAAAATATTCGTATACTTTTTGAGATGGCAGGTCATTAACGTACTTATAATTGGATAAAAGAAAGTCGTAATTCAGCGTGATTAAATTTATAGTTCCCTAAATATCTGGAGGTATTCCGCCACCAACTGAGGAAAAATAAGGGCTATTTCGAACGGTGCTCCGCAACTGGTGTTCCGCGGCACGCTGGAATGCCATAAAGAAGTGCCTGATGTGCTGCGATATAAATTACAGGCAACCCTCGCATAGAAACGCTTCGCTCAACGACGTTTCGTGGTTACGACGCCATAATATTGTGACCGTTTCACTCTTACGATGTGACTAATTCGCGCCCATCAGTCGCAGTACTCAGTTTGGCGTCAGTTTTCCCACTTGGTTGTAAGATACCGATACAAATTTCTGATACGAAGTAGCCATCATCAGCATAGTCCTTGGAACCTCAACACCCGATTACTTGGAATCGTCGTAACCCGATCCATACTATTCCTACTTACTAAGAATCCACCAGATGATTCAAAAGAGGAAAATAGAGCTCGTCTTATGGTTGAAAAAGATTAAAGAACAATAACTTAAAAATCAAAATATTAAAATAGTATTTATCTCTGGTATCTCCAACAGCCACAAGACTGTTATAAAAACCGGATGCGGATTTCAGTTACAAATCAGTCGTCTTCAGCGGTAATTCTCCGAAAGTAGATTCTAAAATCCTATTTTTCATAACCTTGTTGTAGCTGTCGGAAATATTTGATAGAAGTACTTTTTAATCTTTTGATTTTTAAGGGTTTGTTCAAGAACCAGATGATGGTTAGTTTGTGAGAGAAATACGTGTCGGTGCCAAACAATTTTGTGTAGACAAATGGACGGGAAATACATCAGTGTTTTACCGTTCTCAATCAAGAAATCTTTCATTGAAATGATACTTTTTGGTAGAATGTGATGCTTTGCTCCAGTTACTTGAAGTTCTAACGAACTTATTAATTGAAGACTCGATAAGACTACCTTTGGTTTATTCCGAAGTCAAATTGAAATAATAATTATTTTAACTGGTATTATTTTAGTTATAATTTCTTTTCACCATTTTGGTAAAACTTTTTATCTTACTGTACTAAGTGATAAAAATGTTCTATACAATGCAAATGCCATTCGGTGTGTCACTTAGATCTATCAAACCGGAAACCTATACCGTAAAAAAAACACAGGATAAGAGATAAAAATTTTAGATTTTGCTTTAATCGTTTTGGCTAAATAAAAAAATTTACTCATCAAATTATTATCTATGAGCATCTTTTTGCATCCATTTCTCACTTTAAAAATCGTGTCTCGAAGATATTACATACTTCTAAGCTTCTGGGAAGCCAATCAAGAATTCATCAACGGTTAAAAATTATTTCTAAACTTCATTTGCAAATATTATCCAGTTGTCCATTTGAGAATCGTTCTTTTCGATTTCAACGAAGCGGGACACTACGAACTCACCAGCACGGAATTATTCTGCGGCATTACCGGGAGAAGCGAAAAAGGCTTCATCGGCATCCCGTAATTGAAAAACTCAAGTTTTCCCAGTAGCCTCTAAGAGATTGGAAAAACAAGACGCGAATTTTTGCTTCCAAGCAGCCGTCATCAGCGGTTAATCACTGACGAGATTTTTATCTTTCAACCACCACTGATAACAACTACTTCGCGGCAGAATTGCGCATATGGTTCTCTCACGTTTTCACGGCTAATGGAAAAAACATTTGTTAGCCAATTTGATTTAATTCATAAGGGTGACCTTAATAATTCCATCTTGAATCATCCCATAACGCACATGTAATGGCGGAATAAATCGAATGAACGCACCTTACAACCGACGAGTTGTGCCGAAGACACCTGCTCGCCTCATCCACTCCAAACCAAACGCGCATTACGCGCTTCGAAGTGTTTCCAATCGGCTGCCATTTACAAGAACAGTGTAGGAGTGGAAATTGACGCGGGGAACATATGAGGCTATAAATGTATAAATATGAACGCCGTTTCCTACTAAATTAAAAATATTAAAGGTCAAATTGAGAAATACGATCGTCCACAATGGTACAAATTGACATTCCTCCGCCGTTCTTTGCGTTTACTCATTTGTTTGTTTAGTAGCGGTCCCTTTGGTGATACCCGTATGAGGAGAAGCGTAACAATGTAAGGAACATTTCGGAGTTTTGGAGATGAGGGAGGGGGTGGGTGGGTGAAGTGCCGGAAAATGTTGACGAATGGGGAGAGATAGAGAGGGAGGAGGATGAGCGGCTATTGCATTGCGGGAGGGAACATTGGCTCGATATAGAGGTGGGAGATGGAGACATCTGCGCGGCGCGTGCTTGAGGGATGCTGCGGGGGGTCCATTCTTCTCTCTCTCTCTCTCGCCTACCCTTTCCACCCACCCTCTCTGTCTTTTTTTCCCGCGCCGTCACTGCAGAATTCGAATGAAAAATGAAAGATACCTCGTGGAATCATTTGTCACATTCGCCTGGTGCCAGTCGTTCATTAGCCAATGTCAATAAGGTAAAGATCGCCCGGTAGAGCTTGTGACACCTTCCCATTTCCCCCCACTACAACTAGCCATGGCTGTCCAACAAAATTAGCGAGAGAAAAAATATCCTCCATAGTTGAAAGCACAAAGGCATTCAAAAAGCCGTTCACTGCATTGTATTTTGTCAATTCCGTCGCTGATCGATTGGCCTCCAATAACCGCCGCGGCCGCTTTTTAAGACTGAGATTCGACGATAATTAGAGACAAATTACGATAGGTTAGAGATAATAACGAATGAGATAAGTGTTCCATTCCAAAGCTACGCCACAGATTAAACCTCTCATATATAAATCCTGAGTATTATCTATTATGACCTCCGATGTTGCGGTCAAGATCGGCCATTGATAGCAGGACGACGTAAGAGGGTTGAGAAATAACGCGCGCTACTTCATTTGTTGCTGACCACTTTAGATTGGAATTCCTAATTGAGTCGTACATATAATTTAGGAACGTGACTGATGCTTCAGGTTTAGTATGCTATCGGAATTGGCTGATAAATAATTCTGCTAATATCATGATCAAACACGACGGCATATGAAACTAATGGCTAAACGTGATAGCCGAAAACGTTTCGGAGACTAAATAAATAATGAACATTTGTTATAAGATGAAACAGTCAATAAAGAGCAAATCTTATAAGGGAAGAAAATTTTGTATTTTAAAAAGTTCTTAAATATTCCTATATCAGTGAAAACATTATTACAGTGCATGAAGACTTTAAAACGAAAATCGTATTATGTAAGCTGATAGAAAATGTCGGTGCGTATCTTGCGTTAGGAATGATTTAAATAGATATAAATTGAAATATATGTATATTTTTAGGTGATGCAATGTGGAAGAGAATTCCTCAAACCCTGTTTATTTTACCTGCCGTTGAAATAATAAAATCAGAATCGTTTGGCGTCATTCGTTCTGCATGGACTTCTACCGTGCATGCATCGCCATGCACATGTGTCAGGTGACAGATTACACAGCGTAAGAAATCTATAAAGGCCGGCAACAGAACTGAAGGAGGAATAGAAAAACACCCGTTTTCTCGTGTGCATCAGAGTTCGAGCGAGAGACACCCAACATTTGATACAGAGCGACCTCATGAAACAAAGGGGAAAAAAGGGTCAGCGATGCGCGGATGGGGACAGGGATGGAAAAATGCGGGACATCGTGGACTAAGGCGCCGATCTTGGAAGTTATCCACGAAGTTTGCGTGCTTACCGTTTAGAATGGATCGTGGTGTCGAGTGGGATGGCCGGCGACACTGACGACGGATGCGAACTTTTCCTCTTCTCCCCGCGTGAAGACGCCCTTGGGGCCGGAGGGCAGGACCTGGGGGCTCCATGCGGAAATATCTTCGACGCCGTGGGCGGAACGTGGGGGGCTAGGCATAGCGGGGTGGCGGCTGCGGCGGCGGCCCCGGCATCTCGGAGGCGGGCCCAGAGGGCCGCGCCGCTGTCGGCCGCCGTCGCGGGGCTTCGGGTCCTCAGCCTCGCCTCCGGTTCCTCTACGCCGACTCCCTCCGCGCCCTCCTCCTCCCCACGATATTCCACCCGGGTAGCCACCCTCGCCGTCACCTCGACGCGACCTCCCGACCTCTTCCTCCAAAACTCACCGGCTAGCCCGACACGACACGCCCTCCCGTGCTCTTCCGGCGTTCTCCGAGAGTCAAAGAGGGAGAGGGCGTCGCGTATACCGTGCTACTATATGTCCTCCGGTGACGATAAACGTGCTCGGCACCCTTCCACGCCTCAGAAACCGTCGAAACGGTTATCTCGACGTCGACGAAAATTAAAAACAAAACCAACAGCTGACGGAATCTACGGATGCTTCAGCAAAATCTTCAAAAGCTGTCTCACACTTGCCTCACCTAGGCACAGATGTCAACCGAAGGTGCGGTGCGGGAACACACAAACTGCTCAATGATCGTATCGCTCTTGGTACAAAACTTTGCGAGTCTGGCAAACTTGACATCACATCACACGTGGAAAATCTCCACGGAATCGTCGCTGTTCCTTTGGACAGTCGTCGGTGGTCGGTGGTGTTTGGGGTTCCGGCCAAAGCAAAAGATGTTGTTGTCGACCAGAAATTTAAAAAAAACTTAGGTCAGATAGTCGGGCCTCAACCCTCTCAACGGCGACGCCTTCCTCTTCCTTCGCCCGTGCTCCTTTCCAACCTCCAAGGTATCGAAGACGTAAACCGCCCGCCGCCGATCCCTCGTGGCTCGCACCGCACAGGCGAGATGAACCGCGCTCCAATGCGAAGAGCGGCTAAGGGCAGATACGACCGTGAGCGCGACCGCCGTCAGACTGAGGTAGTCGAGGGAGGTGGGCCGAAAGGCAGGCGGGCGGGCGCTAGCCGGAGGAGTTGGGTGGGGAATCGAGAGAGAGGGTGGCGGAGAGGGAGGGAGGGAAGTAGAGAGAGAGATGGGAAAGGGAAGGGGAAAAGGAGGGAGGGAGGGAGTGGGCGAAAGGGAGACGGGAGGACTCGGCAAGGGGCCCCCGAGGCGTTATGGAGAGAGAGGGTGGAATTGGGAGGAGAAAGAGAGGGGAGGGAGGTAGGATAGAGGGAGAGGGAGGGGACTGGGCGAGGGGCGAGCCGGTAGTGGGGATGGGGCGATGTAGCAGCCAGCTAGCTAGCTGCCAGCCGTTTTGTTGCAGGCAAAAGTTGGGTTAATAATGCCCGCGGGCCACCGAATCTCCAGCATTCTCCTTCACCTCCGCCATCTCTCTCTCTCCGTCTCTCCGCCTCATTCTCTTCCTTTTCGTCTCTTTCCTTCCCTTTGTCCGTCATTGTTCTTACTCTCAATTTCTCCCTTTTCTGTCTCAAAACCCCGATCCCTCTCGCCCTTCCCACCACCTTTGTCATTCTTATCTTCTTTTCCCTCCTCTCTCTCTCTCTCTTTGAACTTTCTCTCAACCGCGAGCTATCTCTCACATATTCCTTCTCCCCCTTATTACTCGCGCATTCGCTCTACCGTTTAGAAAAAAATAGTTTTTATTTTTCGCGCTTTGTTTTTATCTGTAATATTCCATCACGTATTTGCCTCGATTCACTGTATTCTATCTGTCTCTCTCTGGACCTCCCTTTCTCTTCTTCCATCTTTAAGTAGGCTTTTTTAGACATTTTCTCTCCTTTTCCCTCTTTTCATCGTTCGATCCTCTTTCTCTCCGATTTTCTTCTCTCTCTCTCTCTCTCTCTTGCTCGCCCAGTCCACCAATTTTACGTCTCCCTCCATCTGCGCGTAAATACTTACATATATATGTACCTATTCACCTCTTTTGCTCTTTGCCCGGAGGCTCAACTCCCAGCGCCTAACCCTCCTTACCCCTCTCATCCATATCCCTGAGGTCCTCTCCCTCCTCTCTCTATCTATACACATCTATCTGTCTCTCTCTCTCTCTCTCTCCATCTCTCTTTCACCATTCCTCCGTCTCTTTTGGTCCTACTCATTCCACCGTCCTCCTTTCCTCGCCTTCCTTTTCCTAGAAGCCACACCAAACACACACACAGACTTCTCACTCATTCCACTTTATTCTCAATTCCTCACTCTCAATGCCCTCTTCCTCCGCCCGCCTCTTCCCCTCCCTCCTCACAATTCACTCCTTCACCTCTCCACCACCGCCGCCACCACCATCCACTTCACTATTCCTCATCAAAGTTGAGCTGGAAGGGTCCTCCTCCCACCCACCCACCCACCCCATAATCCCCCAGGGGGTCGAACTGTGTATGGAAGGGAAACGATAAGGAAGGAGAGAGAGGAACGAAGGATCAGGGGTGGAGAGGAGGTAGGATGGGGGGGGGGAGGAGCAGGTATCGCAGCTATGTACCTCCACCAACGCCCGCCATTCTCCCCCTTCCGCCCTCCTCCACCTCATACCTTCCCGACTCCGATTCCCAATCCTCTTTCGACCTTTGGCCCTGTCTCATAACACCCCCTGGGGGCGGTCGTCTCAAACTCTCTCCCCATTCCCATTCTTCCTCCTTCGCGATCCCGGTTCGAAACCCGCCAGACTCCACTCTGCTTCCCTCTCTCGCTCCTAGCCTCGTGGCCCCTGAATCCTTTGCCTTCGCCCTCCAGCGCCCTCCTCTCTCTCCCTTCCTAGCGATTCGTCTACCTTCGGGACCTGTTCGGCAGACGTCGGCCCTCCTAACCGGAAAAGTCTCCACCCTCTTTCGGAGACTTCCATATTCACCCCCTCCCTTCCTTTCTCTCCTCCCCCTCTTCCTCCTTTTCCCCTCCTCGTTTCCCCCCGGTCTTAACTCTCCAACAAACCCCCTCTCATTTCCTTCATCTATTTCCACACCCTTTCTTTTTCCTCCACCTCCTCCCTTTCTTCCTTCACTTCCCCTTCCACGACTCTTTCTCACCCCTTTCCATTTTCTCTCTCTCTCCCTTCGTACCCTTTTCCCCTCAGTATAACTTTCGTCCGCGAGTACGGTCGCTCCAACTAGGCGCTCCGTTCTGTTGTCGAGAAGCCGGCGGCTCGGCTACGCCCCCACGGCAGTCAAAGGGTGAACCATTATTCCCCCTTTTGCCGCCCCGGCCCTTCACTCTCCTCTATTCCTCCCTACCTCCCTCTATTTCTCCGCGGCACAAGCCGTGCGCAGACAACATCCCTCTTCCTCCTCTTTCCCCGACCCCCTTAACTCACCCGTTCCTCACGCGACTGCCTCTGTTTTTGCTGTATTTTTTTGCAGCGCCACTCGGAGCGCATTTCATACCCTAAGAGCTAAGGGATCATTTCTGCAATAGAAAAAAAGACTTCAGCGGATTAGATCGACGAATAATAAATTGGATCTGGAATTTTCTTGAGTGGATCTACGATTAAAAGATTTTATTAAATGTGGTATGAGTTTCTTAAGTAAACAAAAAGAAAGTTATCGCTTCAGAATAATGCATGCAGCCAGTCACCGAAAATAGAGTTTTATGAACAATTTTTCTCTTGATTAACTTTCGTTGATTTTTTGCTTGGTATTTATGATTGGTGTATTATTTACAGTAAATGGCATCTGGTTGGTGAAAACTTTCGTCAGTCATTCAATGCGGCTGCCAGTCGTGAAAAACAAACCACGGTTCTTTGTTTGTGACACCGCTAAAATAGCGGTTACCTAACAACTTTATGGTGGTGAATATTCGAAGCGAGTAATTATTTTGATTTTGTATATTAAAGCACACAATTTTATGGAATTACGGGGATCAAATGTTCTCTTCCCTCCTATTTAGGAAATAAACGTAAGAAACATATAATAGGATATTTATATAAAACATTTCACCTTTATTAGTCTCATTTAATCTTAATGAACTTGTGATATTTGAGATGCACTAAGTTTTAGATACGGTGGATAATTTCCTGGTTTCTTGGGATCAGGCTGATATATTCGTATGCCTTTTTAATTGATTATCCAGTAAGGGTGAATATGATTTAGAAATTTCAGAGGTAGTAGACATCCATTACAATATCTCAATTGTAATTTGTAAAATTTTCAAATTCTGTTATTATTCATCTTCAATTCAATTAGAGATTGCTTACAAGTATAGTATGCTTACGATATAGTGCCTCATCAACACAAAAAATTACATAATTGCATTATTTCATCCAATCTCAAATTTTCTTATTTTATTTTTGGGTGAATGATAAGATATAATATCAACAGTGCCACGGGAGAGTAAAAATACGAAGTTGCATCACATTAAAAACTTTTGCGAATAAATCCCCTTGGATGGCATCATTATAGCTTAGTGACCCAATTATAAAGGCGCAAAACAATCGATCCTCCCGCACGCGTATTTTTCCACTTCAATGCGATCCATTAGGTCCCTCGCTTGCTCCTCTCTCTTTAGCTCTTTTCCTCTCTCCCTCGCCAATGAACCAATTCCCTCTTCCCCTCTCGCTTCCACCGCCTCTCTTCTTCCCCTCGAAATATTCCGAAATTTTTTGGGTCTCTCCCTCTCCCACGCCAACCCTTCCAGGCAGTTCACTTCCTTCCTCCCTCATGAATAGTAGTCCCGTTTTTTGCTCTCTCACCAACTTCACAGCTCACCATCAATGAGCGATCGAGGTCGTTAAGATGCATAGATGCACGAGCTTAGTAATTACGTCAGGAAATTTGATATCAACGAAGTGTATGTGAAGCCCTAATTATTATTTCGAGGATTGGGGCCAAAATTTCGGGTGGTCTATCAACTATTAGAGTATCATAATCATAATCATAAATATTTCATTTTGGTGTTTATTGTCGGTTATAAAATGATTTTCAAAGGTATAGGTAGCACAGACGTTGCCAAACCGCGGCTCGCGAGCCGCATGCGGGTCTTTTATCCTAGTATGCGGCTCTTTTATATTTCCATGGAGAGGCTTGTCAACGTTTTTCTCTGCAAGACGCAATGACGTAGTGTGACTCGAGACGTGTTTGGGATGCCTAATGGACATGCATTATATCTGAATTGCTTCGGATACAGGTTATATTTTACTGTTCGTAAATTTATGAGCGCAGAATATGTCATGCGGCTCTCGAACTTCTGAAAATCATCGTTTGCGGCTCCGAGTGCAAGTAGATTAGGCCACCCCTGGTATAGTATCCACAAAATAGCTGTAAATTAATGTGGCCTAGGATGGTAAGGTCGGTTATGATCGTCAAATTCTCCGATGCTTATTACGTAAGCGTATTATTATTTACCAAAATCTATTTTTAATATCACTCCAATAGGAATTCTTAGTCAGCATTAACTTTAAAATAAACTTTAAAAAATAAAAGTTTATTAAATAAATGCTTCTTTATTAATTTTCGTTTTAACTATCGTTTAGATATATTTTGTCGCAGTCCTATTTTTACAATCCCTGTATAAACTATTTCAGCAATTGCGCTTATCTTGTTTCAAGATAAATTAATTCAATGTCCAGAAACAATTTTCATAAACGTTAAAGGCTTACAGTGGCAACATAGTTATGATAATAACTCTATTCCAGCAAAAACGAATTCTGTTTTGTATGTGGTTGCAACTGTTGTTAACTAAAGCATGGTTCACACCGATATAGAACGATTCATGAGCGAAAAGTCTGTGGCTAGCGTTGCTAGAGCGTAAACAGAAGAAGTAATTAACGAGTTGCTCTGGTAGGTAGCGATGAATATGAGAACTGCTAAAGTACTGTAAGGTCACCTTTGTTGTTTGCATATTCTCGTTTTGTCCATCAAAAATTTAAATGAATCCTCGAAATTTTAGGTTCCAACTATGTTCGTACATCTGTTTGTATTTACGGTTAGCTTAACGTATAAATAGTGTGTTCATTTAAATAGAGGTCAAACTAAAAAACAAAATAAAATAATAGTTGGGTCTTGTATAATTATTTTCATCCGCTAAATATTGTCTAAATAATATTAAAATACGTAAGCATGAAATCCCAATGTATTCATGCCATGTGACTCGGGGATATATACCATTGATGCGGGAAATATCTTCATGATGAATATAACTACACATATTTATGTGAAAATGAGATAATTGCGAAAGCAAAGCGATTGAATATCTAAAAATAAAGATTTTAGAGAAAGAGAGATTTTCACGTTACAAGCATCGACTTTTGCGTGTAATTTAAAATTTGCAATATCAGTGTCATAGTGGCCGAAAACGTAAACCTTCGCATAATACATAATGTTTATAACCTAAAAAATTAACAAAATTACTTTTATATGGATCCATTAATTGCCATCTGAGGCTTTAGCTTTCTAGTAACTTCGTAGATAACGTGAAAAACCTCTCATGGCAATAACAGCAATGACACCATATGTTTTAGGATTGAAATGAAATGTGAGAGGCGCTCTCTTGAAAAAAAATGTTTAGTGCTTCAATGAAAACTTCATATTTTATTTTTTTAACTACCCATTTTCCCCTAAAATTTTTACAATGCAGCGATAACGGTCTTTGAATCTCTCATTATAGCGAACGAAAGGTTTTCCATTCTACCCCCCCGGGCGCGGCCTCCGGGCGATCTATCCCCCACATTCTCTCCGCTCGCCAAAAAGGGATTTGCGCGGTCGTACGCTGGACGAAGATGGCGCGATTCGTGGCGCGTAAAGTGAAGGCCTGAGCCATTCCTTTGTACCCGGCTATGTTTATAGGCAGTAAAAATAGGCGCAGCTTAGGTTGAAATTACGTGAAAAAAATGGCGAGCTCCTTCAACGTAAATGCCTATCAATCTGTCTGTGATTATGTACTCGCCAAATAGTCATTGCATTACGGGATAATCGCGCGAATACGGGAGAAACAGTGTCAGTTGTTAGCATCGGTTGTAAACGAAATTGTGGATTATCAAAGAGCCTTATGCGCAAAATTTTGAAGATTTTTGTGGGTTTTGTCTCTGTTATGTCTTAAGAGCTTTTAGGTTGACGTCCATGAACATTATTGCGTGCGGGAAACAGAAGATATAATCGTTTCCATCAGTTCCCCCCGGTCGACGCTGATTAACATTTTCTTCACGAGTGAACCTTCCTAAATTCTCCTACTAAATATAATAATGTAAATACTTAATCGGTTTTAAAACTATCAGAAGCCTTCGAAATAGCAAAATTCTATAATGGTAACTTTAATCATGAGTTATCTCTATATAAAATGACGTAAAAATAAAATTTATAGTTATCTGGTACCGTTAACATTCCAACGATGATTAGGGTTTTTCATTTTAAAATTCCTAAGTCAATTCATATAAGGAATTGAAAAGTATCTACACGCATTATTTCCGTTAATCAGCCGCAATCAGAGTAATGCAGATATATATCTTGCCTGTATAAAGTTACTTATAATCAAATGTTGTCCTCAAAAGTAAGGTGAGTTACCAATGATTGTTCTCCAAGAAGCACTTATTAATCACAGCTATCAGAATTACTTTTATAATTTATGAAAAATCATCGTCTTTAATTATTAAATCTCATTTTAACAACGAATGATAAACCCCTTCAAACTCTCAATTACAAAATTTTCTGTTACTGACGATTTAGTGCAAAACTATGGACTACTTCAGCAGTATCACGTCAATGTCACAAATACGTCGATTAAAATGTAGATTTGCCGCAGAATATGGTGAAAAATTAATAAACCCTTTCCGTAACTCTTTCAGAGGTATCCGGACGATTCACCCAAAGCACTTCACCCACGGGCACTCCTCCCACGGGTCATTTCACCCATATACTCTTCACCCACGGGACGTTTCGCCCACAGATACTTTACCCGCGAGAAGTTTCATCCAAAGAACTTTCACCCATGCCTTTTCACCCATAGGTTTTTCGCCCACAATCCGGTTCACCCACATAAGGTTTCACCCAAAGATCTTTCACCCATTGTTTTTGGCCCATGCTTCAGTTTAAATGTTAAAAATTCAAACGAATCCATTACAAAAGGAATTATTTATTAGAAAATAGAATCTCAAGTAAATTATTATTTGATTATTATTGTAGCAACGTAAACAAACAACAAATGGCACAGCAACAGACTAAATATGGTCAACGCATATTAACTAATATAGACAATTTCATAAAACCAAATACATATATAATAAACTGCAAACTATTGAACATCAAATGGACATAGAAGTGTGTCAATACACAGTAACAGAAAGAAAAAGAAGGTATAAAGTATATTATTAAATGGACTATTTTACCCAAGTTAAGGTAGATGAAATTTCGTATTTATGAAAATTCATTTTATGAAATACTCTATTTATTGGCCACCGAAATTACAAATACAAAGCGTATTTTTCTCCAAAAATAATATGCGTGTGTAAACAATCATTTTATTAAATAGTCTATTGACTGTCGAAATTATAATTACAAAGCGTATTCTTTTCCAAAGCATTATTCGTTAGTGTAAGTGAAAAACATTACGTTTAATTCTCAAGTGAAATCAGTTGGACCACTCTCTGTATCAGATAGCAATGTTTAAACAACTGTAAAGTAATCAAAGTTGTGGAAACTAAATGAATAGTATTTGTTGTTAAGCCTTATCCGGTTTATTTAATTTATAAATGAATTACAAAAGAAAATAGGAAGAGAATCTTCATATTCCCAACAAATTGAAATCAACAATTTGGGACCTCATTTAGGTTATTCGAAAGAACTACCGCATTTGAAGTGTTATAAATACGGCGACGATCACGTTGTTGATGTTTATCATATTTATTTAGAGATTTATTTTGCAAAGGAAGTTCATATTTTATCACTTTACTATTGCAAAAATATATTTATTTCTCACTTCTTTTATGATATGCCTATTTTCTGCGTTTTAGAATGAGATAATAACACTGTAATTCTGAATAGAGAAACGTTTCGAATCCTATTACACAAAAAATAACTCAATTTTCAGACTGGCTAATGCCCTAGTATGTATAGAATGGAAATTCAGTTTTTAACATAACAAAATCTTTTTATCTTTAATATGATATTATTTATTTGTTTAATAAGGTGTACTACATTATGGAAACTTATTTTTTTAGAGTAGTGAACTTTTTGTATCTTTTCATGGAATGAAATTATTAATTTCACAAGTACAGACATTCACCCATACATCACTTCGCCCATTCTTTTTGTATATAGTTATGCCCTTACAGGATGAAATAAGGAATCAAAGAATATCAACTGTTGTTATGTTTTATTTAAATGTTTTAGGACATGACATTCCAATGAAAACAATACAATATGCGTTTACAAAGTGAAATTATGGCCACAAATATTAAGGTATTCTGTTATGCGATTACTTTTTTTATAATATTTATGTTGCATTAACTATTTTCATAAGTCTTTGGGTGAACTGAGCCGTTGGCAAAACAATTATGGGTGTAAGATTTTTGGGTGAAACCTTAGGTGAGTGAACTGGATTGTGGGCGAAAAACCTATGGGTGAAAAGGCATGGGCGAATGGTCTTTGGATGAAACTTCTCGTGGGTGAAGTGCTTTGATGGAAACGACATGGAAACCTTTCAGGTGTTAATTCGACTAATATCACAATGCTTTTTATTGAATCGTTTATCCGAAACATTGTCATTTTCCGTGGTGGCCATAATTTCCAAATCGTCCTCTTTAGTATCTCGGTCCCATACGCGAGGACGGGGTTGCTTTGCGAGCCTCTCCCATCACAGGAGGGCAGAAAACTTTAATCTATTAGGCGCGGTTGTAAAACTGCTGGACAAGCAGCTCATTAAAAAAGTGTTATTTTTCGCGTTTGGTATCGCATCCTTTAACTAACTAACACTCTTGAAGCTTTCTTTTTCGCCAGTTTATTATATCCTCGCCTACCCTTCTAAACCCATCCCCCTCTCTACCTTTTTTATCGGATCGGTTGCACGCCGAAAAAAAAAGACCTTAGTTCACCTCTTCCACCCCAATTCCTATCTCCCTCCCAGACCTACCACCGCCAACCCCCTCTCCCGTCCCATCGCATCTCCCTGGAAAGACCGAACTCTCTCCCTCGCTCCATCTCCTCCCTCCTTTTCCGCTGCACTCTCCTCTTCCCTCCACCTTCCCTCGGGGAGGCTTCGAGCGGAAAAGGGAGTCGCAGCAACGCCTCACGGAAGACGCACATACAAAGCACGCCGAAGGCACGCAACATCACGAAAAACTCAAATAAAAGCAGCTTACATGCGAGCAGAGAGAAAGAGAATGAGAGGGGGGAGATGGAAAGGAGTGGGAGAGAGAGAAATATCATTGGGAGGGTGGAGGAGGGGGAGAGGGGAGTGTCGCAGGAGTGCGAAGGAAGACAGGATGAAGGGGACGAAAAATGGAGAAAGTTTCATGGAAGAGATGCAAGGGAGAAAAAACGACATTATGGATCGGTATAATTCGTGGAAGAGCATGGGAAGGGAAATAGGATGCGTTGCTTCCGCATGGCGTCATGATCTCCGCACGGATATAGAATTGAACGATATTCTAAGAAAAAACGCTGATTCAAAATGGAATCCTACGAGAAAAAATACAAGATTTATTGTTGCCCACGTTGTCTAGGTAATCTTAATTGTGAGATTTGCAAAATACCGCGCCTGATGAAAAGCATCAAAATGCCTTAATTCTCCTTTAAAAGGTTCATACACAAATTAATAGCTTAATAATCATAATATTATCATTGCTCCTATCCATAATGAACGCCAGTAACTTAATGCGTATTGAGTGCTTCATCGAAAGTGGGCTGTTTTATAAAGAATAAAACTGTGAAATGTGATCGGAAAACTTTTCACGAGCTAATTTTCTGAATAATTGTTGATGTTTTTCTCCACACAAGCTTCATTCGATCTCACCATTAAGCGTCCGCTAGTCGACTCCCCATCGCGGATGCAACGATGTGGATTTTGGCAGTGGCTCCAGGGACTAGAGGGAGTGCTGCATAGTGGGAGGTAATGGAGGGAGGGGAATGGGTGTAGAGGAGGAGGTGGGGAGGGAAAAGACGTGGGAAAAAGAAGAGTCGGGAACGAAAGGAAAAAATAAAATAAATAAACAAGGATGCGTCATTCGATTTTCCGCTTCTACCACCCAGCCAACCAGCCATCCATCGAGAATGCGTCCCAAGTTGCCTTCCTATCCGAGTCGCTCTTGTTTTCCACCATCATTCCTTCCGCTTTCTCTTTGTCTTTCTTTCTCTCTATCCACGACCCCTCTCGTCCGCTCTTTCCTTTACCTCTTTACTATCTATCCAAATCATCTCTCACTCTTTCTACCTCATCCAATATCTGATCCGTCTCTTTCCCTATTCCATCCCTTTTTCTCCTCCTCCTCCTCCTCCATCCACTTCCTTCGTGCCGGTGCATCCTTTCTCTCGCTCCAATCCATTAAAAAAATACCCTCTTCAATCCGCATCATTCCCTCTTCGACACCACTCTCTTTCACTTTCTCTCTCTATGCTTCGTTCTTTCTCCTCCGGCAGTATTCCTCCCCTTCCGCCAGTCTCGTCGCGAGAATCTACGTATCTCTCTCTCACTCCAAAAATTTCCACGATCCCTATTCCCGTCACCTATTTCCCCTTCTCCGCATATCTCTTTCCCTATTCATCCCCCATCCCTCCTCCCTCGGCGCAAGCCCCCCGCGGGAACATTAGCCGCCGGGACCACTTGTGCCCTGTCACCCCTTCCTCTGAAACTCACTCGCGAAGAGATAGTTAGGAGGCGTTTTAGCAAATCTCCATTCTCTCTCCTCTCTTTCTCTCATTCTCTCACTCTCTATCGCTATTTATCCATATCTATCTCTCTTTCCTTCTCACTCGTCACTATTCAGCTTTGCAACGATGTTCGCGCCGTCACACTCTTCTCTTTCGCATCTTTTCGGTCGGGTTCTCTATCCCAATATTGCCTTTGGCTCCACCTAAACGATTCTGATACGTTGTGTATGATTTTAGTGCCGAGGCGACTAATAAGCGCGAATTAATTCGTGGAAGTGTGCCTAACAAAAACCTTTTCGTTCTACTATACGCTATATATACATAGAATTGAAAACTTTATGCCGATGCTTTGTCGAGACGAGGAAGAACATTTTTCAACCCTAGCGATAACTCGCATAGCTTTAAAATAAAAAAATGTTTCTCGCTAATTTGTTGTGGTGATTTAAAATTCTCATTTGCAATAATGATGGTTTATTTGTGATCTAAATATTATCGGTATTTGCACGTTTTATAATCGAAATCGCTTTCCGTCAAATTAATCCTGCATATCTCATAAATTTCTCATAATTAATTCTGTCGGATTATTAAGTACAGTTCATAGTATGGAGATTACTTTACTCGTGGAGGTCAATTTGTAATTTCCTTTAATTCAACAAGAAAACATTTTATGAATTGAATGTACATTTATTTACTACTTGAGGCATTTTGGTATCTCTGTAGCTCAGTGCTGTAATACAGAAAGCGATAATGAATGTTGAACACGGACTGAATTATCTAATCGGTTTTCAGCTATGATTTCCAACACAGAACACATGGAACCTTTGATAACTCCTGAGTACTTTGTTTGGCCTCATGGTAGGTAGCTTCAACAGTATTGAACTTCAACTTCGAAAATCTGAAAATGTTTCTAGTTCGTTTTTTGGGACCAGGACGAATCTTACTCCACTGACTTAATATTAATTGGCTCATGCGTTATCTGTTCTCACAAAAAAGAAATATCTACACCAGTATGCATTCGTTTTTACTATTATGCATGTTTCGGCTAGTGATGCAATAGATACATAATGACAACATGAGCATATCCCTTAAATGCATTCCAACCTGTTTATTGGCATTCTTATGTTTTCACGTTGTACTAAATTTTATTGCTCGATAACTACCAACATTTTAATTAACTGCAGTTAAGATGATTTAATTACCATCTCGGAATATTGGCGATAATGTCATAGGTGCACCTCAATATTTTTGGAAGATAATCATTGAAATGTTTAACATTTTCCTTTAAAGATAATCATTTATGTTTCGCTCAATTTTAATTTTTATCTATGGCATACATGCTGTTGTTGTTGTCTTGGTGAAGAAATTTGAAAGTTTTTATTGTATGAATATGAAACTGTTAAACAACATTTTCATCCATTTGTTATTTACTATTTAAAAAACGCACTTAAAATGACCATTTTCATTTGGAAAGATTCGAACATCAATCTTAGATTTTTAAGTCTCTTATCCTGGAACTAATATTAAGTATGGCGGCAACGAATCCTGTTAAAGCAGAAATTGGGCGTCGGAATGCGCGTCTCCGGCGGATCAATGAGCTGGAGATATTTCGGTAGTCAGACAGACTCCTCCATCCACTTAATTGTATAATTCAACGGAATGAATTCGGGCCCGCTCATTATTTCGCTATAACACAATCCTCTCAAAAGGTTTTGCTCCTCTGAGGCTTTATCTGTAAAGGCAGGGCCCGCCACATAGTTTGATAACCCTCTCGATTCCAGCCCACATCCTCCCTCTCCCTCCTTCCCCACAATTCCCTTTAATCCATCGAAGGATGACGTGAGGGTGTGATGGAGGAGGAAGAGGGAGATATAGAGGAAGGTAGAAGAGGAGGAGTGAGGAGAGATTCTCTCTCCCATCAGTCACACCTTTCCAAAATACCCCTCAGCTAAGGGATGGAGAAAGATTTGGTTTGCGCCGCCGCCGAGTGGTGGAGCCGCCGTCGGCTAAGCGCCCTCCCGTGCGCCACGGCGGAGAGCATCGCGGGCGCGATGGAGGAGGGTTGGCGGGCTAACAGAGGGGAGACGGGTGAGAGGTGCGGAGCTGAAGGATGGGGAGGAGAATGGGCGTTGGAGGGGGAGGATGGGTGGGCCGTTGGTGACCGAGGGCAGTCTGGGGCTCTGGCTCACGGGTCGGCGACTGCGCGGCGGCAACGGGCGTAAGGCCCCGAGGGCCGCGTTCCCTCTTTCGCGGAGTCGGTGGATTTCGGCTCTCCAGCAAAGGCAAATGAGGGAGGAGATGCGGAAATTGGAGTCAGTGAGAGAGAGGAGGGAAGTGAAGGATGGATAGGAGAAAGAGTGGAAGAGAAGGGAAAGTGATAAGGGGAAAAGGGAGATGAGGCGAAAGAAAGGAGAGGTGGGAAGTCAGACAGAAAGGTGAGGCGATATAAGAAGGAGTAAATGCGCATGTAGAGCAGTAATACGCTTTATAAATAGTACACGCGAGAGCAAATGGCCGATGGTTCGTTTTCTAAGCGGAGTAGTTCGATGTTTGAAAATGGGAGTGAAAGGAGAGGTGTTCTGGTAATAAATCTAGCTCAGACGTATTTTTCGAGGTGATCATTCCGGAAAGTTAAAAGTGTGCGAAAGGATTCATATCCGTTGCGCCAACTTCTTAGTTTTATGGAGACAAAAAATTTACGATGAAATCAATCAAGCTAATGGAACTGCAAGAGATAAGACGGTATTATTATAAGCAAAAGGGAAGGACTGAGTGTATTCGTTCATGCAGCGGTTAAAGAACAATGACCTAGCACGGAATCAATGGAGGAATGTTACAGATGAATTATTTATGAATTAATCGTAAACGATTTTAGCTAATAGACCGATGCATAAAGACATGAATTAAAGAAAACATTTGCAACACTTTACGTATTTGAAACAAAACGAAATTTAAAATGAGTTGGATTTCTAGAATCCACATTTAAGAGTTCTTCTTCTTAGAAAAATGAACCTTCGGCAGAAAAGCGAGACATAATTGAAGTAGCCGTGTTGCATGATCCTTGTTCTTTTTATCAGTTGCAGTTTACGTTGGTTTTTAGATAAGCTGTGCAATTAAATCGTCCACAGGAGAAAATTATATGAGTACATCAATGAAGCATTTAACTTCTTTATAATATCAATCCATTTCTCACGTATAAAATTCCATCTGTAAATAAAACTTTGTTACTATCAAGGCAGCAATGTTGCGAATGTTTGCCTATGATAATACTCGCAAGTACTCGGTTTTGGAGAAGTAACTATTAACAACTACCTACTGATATATGCTAAAAACTTATCTTGAGTTTTTTCAGCAAACAGAGTTATAATTGGCCACCCGATTATTATGTAATTGAAAGTTGTGTAGTAGGAGTTAATACAGACAAGCCTCCATTTCTTTCCGGCAATAAAAAAATGACAAAGTCACGATTAATTCCTCGAACGTCTCTCTAAAACCACGAAGTGGTATCGAAGCAAGCCCATACCCAAAAAATATTTCGAAATAAATTTTACCGAAAAAAAACGCGACGATACGGATGAAAATAAAAATATAAAAGCGCCGGCTTTTATAAAATCCAAGTTCGATTTTTAGGAGAGGAAAAAAACGTATTCTCGTCATAAATGGCAACTGCATTCCTGAGACTGGCAAAAATAAAATTGAAACGGAGAAGCAGACGTAGTCCGAAAAATTGGTTCTGAAAAATGATTTATACGTATGAACAATGGATGAATGGAGATGAGCAAGTTTCAGAGGGAAAGAGATGCAAAGGAAGACGAGGTAGAGTGGGGGGGGGAGAGAGAGGGTGCTGAGGGAAAGACGGGATGCGATGGGGTTGCAGGTCGTAATGCCCCAAGGGCCAAAGGGAGAAAGAGCGGAAAAGAGAGAGAAGTAAGCGACGAAGCGAAAGGGCAAAAGGAGGGAGAGAGAGAGAGGGAGAGGCGGAGAGGGAAGAAATAGGTGGTGTTGGTGGTGATGAAGGATGGAATAAGGGAGGAGGTCAGGGGTGCATGTAATGGATTTGCGCGGAGGGATACATGGGGTGTAAGAGAGTTGGGCCGATAGAGAGGGTTGGGCAGGAAGCAGCGATATGAGGATTGAGAGAGAAAGGGATATGAGAGAGAGGGAGGGGGAGTTTGGAGATCTCTCCGTACGCTGCATAACTGAAAAATAAAAATGTGTGGAGGGAGGACATGGAGGCTTGTAAGAGGGACTATTTTCTCTTTAATTCTCGCATCTCGCGAGATGATAACCTCGAATTATTGGAGAACGTCTAGTGGGAATACATCTATCTTACATATGGTTCACCCTCGCGCATTCTTTTCGTCTCTCTTTGTCTATTTCTACATTAATTCCCTCGCACACACATTTTCGTAACTCCTTCTTCATAAAGCCCACGGCAGTTCCTCTTTTATCAGTATTCTTCACCGATTCTGGAGACCAATATTCTCGTCGTTTACCGTCTCCCAAAGTAATTTGATATCAGAATGGCCAGTCTCGGTTTGTTCTAATCGAAGTCGGTTACTTTCAGATGTCTGAATCGCGAGGTTATTCTAACGTGCAGGTGTATGTATGAAAAATTAGCGTCTTTATCTCATTCTCCGTGTGAAAAACAAGTAGAACAGAAAATTAATGTCGAAGTATATGTACCCAGTTGAAATTTTTATGATGATTCAATTCCACTATAATTTGCGGCAAGGAAATTGATTTGTCTAATATAAATCTTGTTCGCTGTCCTATTATTACATACTCATAGAGTTATGCATGGAAGGCTCCCCTGTTTCGACGTTGGTGTCATCCGGTATTGTCTAGTGGTTAGGATACCCGGCTCTCACCCGGGAGGCCCGGGTTCGATTCACGGTACCGGAAATTTTTTTAACTTGAAGATCTTGGTAAAATTGCGGTGAACGTGTGTGGCACCAAATCGCGGCTTAGAATCCTACCGATGGCATCGTTGTGTGTGGTAGTCTTTGTTATTGTAATTAGGCTCATCGTAAAAGGTCGTTAACGACTGCTTATGAGCTTTATAAAATAAATACAATATTATCTTCGTCATTGCGTGACTGTGTTCCTTCACGTAAGTTATATTTTATAGGATTCGATATAATTTTTATCGCGATTCATTTTATGAACGTGCTTATATTTTCGCTCTGTCTGTCCGTCTTTCCGTCCTTGCAATTAGTTCAATTAAAACCACAAGTAAACGGTAAGCGATAGAGGACTGAAACTTGCAGGGTGTATGTGATCTATGATGCCATTTATTGCGCTGCCAAAGAAATTTAGTGGAGACATCGGTGGGCGGCAGGGGATACCTTAAAAAATTTCAAATTAAGATTATAAGCAAATGGTTATAAATAGAAAGTTAAATCTTTCACAATTTGTATGACCTTTAATTCGATCTATAACATTACAGAAGAAATATTTTTTATAACATCGGTGGGCGGCAGGGGGTGCCTTCAAATTTTCAAAGTAATATTCCGAGCAAATGGCTATAGACAGAAAGTTAAAATTTGTAATTTAATTATTGGATAAACTAATATGTCATAAAATTATATTACTAACTTAATAAAGTATTTTATGTTTGTAATTCTAAACAAACCTCAATGAATAAAACGCGCTTTTTCATATTACGTCAGCAAATGAAGCTCAGATATTGTTTCTTTTATTCTTCCCAACATTCGCGCATTGATGGGAGGCAAATTACTAACTATGTAATTTACGTTAATTCATAAATTCCTGTAAATTCAATATTACAAATATTTTCTTTATTTTGGTTTAATTTAAAAGATTTCACAGGTACAATACTTTTATTCTCTAACTCTACTTGCAAAATTAATTATAATCTAATATATAAAAGACGATGATTTTTTACGGATGTTTCCAGTAACCTATGCATTCTTAGATTTGACGCAAGCAACAATCTCTCCTGAAAAAAACCCATTTTCAATGAAACTCGAAATAAATAGGGCAACATTAGATCAAATATTACTTTAAATTATGGATTTGCACAGGAGATCAATTTATACGAATAACATGCAACGCAAGCGGCTGCAGCGAGTATACAAAAAATGCTTTTAAACATCAACGCGTCTCAACTTTTACTGGATCATCGAGAGGGAGGCTGTGAGAGAGGGATAGTGGGAGGGATAAAGAGGGAAAGGGAGAGAGAGAGAGGGAGTGGGAGAGAGGGAAAGAGAACGTGGGAGAGAAGGAAGAGAGAAAGAGTGGGAGTGAGAGCGGGAGAGAGTGGGAGAGAGAGGAGGGAGAGAGAGGAGGGAGAGAGAGAGAAACAGCGTAAGAAGGAAGCGGTTTTTCGCTAAAGAGAACGAGACGTAAGAAATTTTTAAAATATATATCTTGTGCGTTCCCTTAGGCCTTAGCCGGCAAGAGGTCTTCATAACCTCAATTTCCTTCTTCATGTTCCTTCTGTGTGTACATGCCTCCTAGGCATTAGTTTACGTCGCCTCGAAGTTAATTTCGCATCGAATATAATGCCCTTTGTCTGGGATTTCCCATGCTTACAGAGACGACTCCGAGGAAACGAGTAGGTGACCAAATGGGTCGATGAGAGGTACAAATTATTCCTCCTTACGCTGCTATTTAACTGCCGCATCTGTGATATGTGCATTCATATTTCAATCCTTTGCCGTTAAAAATCGCTGACCAGTCATCAGGTTTCCATCTGGAAGCGACACAGAAAGGTTTTTAAAAAGGAATACTTTTTAAAGCGTAGTTAAGGCGATTGTTACAGGACGCAAAACAAATTCGATCTTGCGCAGTGCTTAATGCGATTAGTGAATGAAATAGACACGGAGGAAGGGGTTTGATTTTTAGGTCGAAATTTTATTAGCAGATGCTCCTCGCGAAGCCACCCAAAGTGGAGGCTGCTTCATAAAGCCAATTTCGCCATTTACCCGGTTGATGGAAGTAATGAAATCGCGGGAGAGAACTAATTACTAAGTTTTGTAATTTCGTTGTAATTCGTCGCTCGTTCTTCGATGAGATCATTGTCGCTTTAATTGGCACTTCCTGATGGCTTGAAAAAGCGGAATGTAATGCAAATAATATGCACAAAAACAGGATTTTTTCGTTTAATTGATTTATGGTCAATTTGTTTCATTCATATATTGTTTTTAGATTAAAACTGTTTCGAGAGAGAAATAAAACCAGGAAAGTTAATTATATATTTCATTAATACAAAAATTTTAGATACTGTCTTTCGCTCTTCTTTGTGATAAGAATAGCATACGATTAAGTTGTTTATTTTAAGCGGCCATAATATGTATTTGGCGATAAATAACTTGAAAAATAGTACCTCGTATAAGATGTAAGAATTACCTAAGTTTAGATGATAAATAGTCATATGCAGTATCCAAACTTATCTTACTTACAAAAATTCTCATTTTATTGTATGAAAAAGGAAGCTATTTTTTTACTAATTTAAAATAATTTCCTGCTCGTTAAAAAAAATTAGGTATATTATTTGGAGTTTTAAAGCATGAAGAATTTAATTTGTTAATCTTGTAGCATTGCATACGTAAATAAATTATTTTAGCTTAGTAGATGCAGATCTCTCGGATATTATGTATATAGTCTCCTTATTGAGAGGAAATCATCATTACGGTGATGAAAGCAGCTAATATTTAATCCTATAATCTACTAGAAACGCCTTTAAAATAGAACGAGTTTTGTACAATGTGTGGGCCTCCAGCATACGTGAGACGAAACAAAAACAGTAGGCAAAGAAGAGAGGTCGAAGAGGGATGGAGAGAGAAAGGAAGCGAGAGAGAGAAAGGAAGCGAGAGAGAGAAAGAAAAAGAGGTGGAGGGAGAAAAAACCATCCGTTTTTCAAAACCGCTGTGGCTAACTTAAAGGGTCGAGCCTTCCGCAAATAAAAAACACCTAAAGGAAAGAACTGAAGCTGGTTTTTCGTAAATCTAACACGTTTCAAATGCCTTTGTTTCTCCTTCTCTCTCTCTCTCTCCCCTTCACCCTCTCTCCTTTTCACTCCCTGGCCCTTCTTCCCCCCTTCCCTCCATAAAGCACAATCTACCCGCACATCCTATATCCGTCTACATAGCCCTTGCCCTCTAACACGCGCCGCGAGTGTCCCTCAAGCAATCCCACAACACCCCACGGCTTTCTTTGGAAAGCCCTTTCTCTCTCTCTCTCTCTCTCTCTCTCCTCTATCTCCCTTTCATCATCTCCCTCTTTCTCTTTCCATCTCCCTCGGTCACCCTCGAGCAGCGGGCTCTCCCTCCCTCCTTCCTTCCTACGCCTTTCCTTCCTTCCTCCCTCTGGCCTCTCGTCAATCTCCCCTCCCTCCCTCCCCTCTTCTTACTCTTCATGCCTTCTTTCTGTGTCTCTGTACCCAACAGCCCGAGGGCTCGTAGGACGAGACAGGGATTGGAGAAGGGGTGGAAGGGCGAAATGATGCTACGCCTCAAAAGAACTTTCTCTCTCTTCCTCTCTCCTCTCTCTCTTCCCTTCCCTCTAACCACCTCTATCTCTCTCCCCTCTCTCTACTTCTTCCTCGCCAGAGATACGTACAAACTCGTTTCTAATTCCATTCTCATTCGCCGCTTCTTGTCCCGCGCACTATTTTCATTTTTCCTCTCGCCTACCCTGCTATTCTCGTTAGACGTCGAGGTATATTTTCCTCGCTTCTTCGCTTCGTATTTCTCTCCGGTTTTGTTGTATGATTCACGGCCGCTGAGGCGGCGAAGATATTAGTAATTCATCCACCTCTCGTTACACTAGGTTTTTTTCACTTCTTCTGATTTACTCTGGACGATTCTTCTCCCATCTCAATTCCAGTCTAGCCATTCTTGTTCTTTTTTATCTGCCATAAAATTAGGTATTCGTATGCGCCCCAAATTTGTTGATAGTTCACTGGAGAATTATAGAGCTCGCCTTACGGCTGAACAAGGGTTCAAGAACAAAAATTGAAAAAATACGTACTTATCCAATAGCATAGTTTTTATGGAATTATTATAGCCATTGGAAATACCTTAGATAAGTACATAGATTTCAATTTTGCTTACTTAAGTGCTAATTCATGAATTCGTCTTATGATAACAGTGTGTACTTTACAGTGACAATCCTCTTATTGAACATACTCTATTGCTATTACATATCCTTTTCCTATATCTGCTGGCCACAAACTAGCCATTTCATTGGAATTATTTCTTCTAATATAATTTGCTTTGAGAAAAGATGATATAATTTAAATAAACATTCTTTTAAAATACTGATATTTGAGAAAATGAGTTACTAAAACGAAAGTTACTTTCTAATCCTTACGAAAAGGGACTAAGGAGATAGAAAAGGTGCAGCGCAGGGCAGCTAGGTTCGTAAAGAGAAATTACGATTATAAATAAAGCGTAACGTCATAAATAGAAAATCTTAAATGGGCTTCGTTAGAGCAACTTAGATTGCAGACTAGATTTAAACGGCTGGAAAATATATGTCGGAAGGATTAGCGAATGAGATAGTAGATCTTAAAGATGCCCGACGTATTTCGGAAGGCAGAGTAGCAAGGATAAGATTCGCGAGATCGATTGTAGGACGGAGGGATGTAGAGAATCGTTTTTCCGTAAGACGATAAGAGAACATAATTGGAGAAGGTAACGCAAGAAAAGTAGGGACTTTTGGTGCACTGCACCCCCTGCCATCCACTAATAAGGTAGTTTGCAGGGTATTTTGTAAACGTAGATGTAAGTTAAAATGAAATGATAGACCAAGTGTACTTCTATACCAAGTTTCCTTCAATTTAATTACCGAGCAACTCATCCTTTTGAGATGAATTTGTGTACTCTGAATCACATCCTCCCATTAACTCCGCAAAATATTTCAGAGGTAAAATAAACTAATGAAACCACAAAAAACACTTTATATACGAATGAAATTTCAAGATAAACATCGTCAAGTAATTAAAATCAACATATATCAAAGGCTCATTCACTCGGACAGCCTTCAATGATTTATGTTACTATAATAGTAATGATTCGAAATCGAATCCAAAATGAAACGATTAAGTCCATTTAAACCTTTTCCTAAACAGGCAACGACTATCATAGGTCTTTTAGCGTTCTCCGGTTCGCGTGATGATGGAGCAAATCCTTCAAATCGTTTTCTAATCGGAGTCCATATCGACGTTCCATGGGGTCTAGGACGTTTTGCCGCGAATGACATTTCTACGCGGCCGTTTCGTCCCCAGGTGTTATTTCGAAATTTGTGCAAGAAATCATAAAATTGCAATTTTCAATTATTTGGATGTAGGATAAGTACTTCAAAATCTTTCTAATGATAGGTAGGCTTAAAGAAATATTTTATCTCGGAAACTTGGAATATAAGGACAAAATTAATAAACAAGCGTAATATAAATAAAATGATCTTGCGTTACAACTTAAAATCACAAATGTAATACAAGGTATACTCGGTAGCATCACTTCGATAGAATATGCTAGATCAACTGTAGTACCTACTCGTAATCATGTAGTTATTAAGTCATATGTCGATAGTTTATAGAAATCTTTAATAATATTTACTTTGGCTTTAAACAAATATTTCATACTTACTTTTGTCTAAGTCTCAAACTATTATTTCTTATATTAAGAAAATAGGAAGTGGTCACCACATGAATTTCTCATGATCAGTAATATTTATAACAATTAATTCTTTCATCAAAGGAAAATGTCTAATCATTGGAATAAAAATAATTTTCAACTATGTACTTTGAATGAAGATCAGAAATAGAAACTTTTCCTTACTTTTCATAGTGTTAAAATAAATATAAATTTAATTAACTGCTTTGGACGAAAATACGTAGAATCCATTTCCGTTCTAAACCGTCATTGCTTAAAGATATTAATTTGCTATTATGGCACATCCGTCTGTCTGATTTGAAACAAATATGCTGTTATGATTTTGAATATATGTATAAAATATAAATATTAAATATCGTTTAAAGTTCAGCGGAAAGTTCAACACAAATATGTGAAGAATTTTATTATTCGTTGCCTCTGCAGCCATGTATTTTATATCTATTAAAAACGTCTTGATTTCGTTTTAATGTGTTGCGCACCTCCTTCATACAAAATTTCTTTGGCATCGGTTTGGCCAATCCCTGAATAAATTCATGAAAATCGAAAAAAATTAATTGCCAATAGTGGCATCCCTGCTGGATCATTGCGGGCCAAATATAACATTTATTCACATATTTTTAGAAGATTATATGTAGGAAATTTAGTTGAAACTGGTTGGGCTAATCTATTCCGAATTCGTGAAAATAGAAATGTTTCAAGTGCAATTTTGGCACCAAATCCCGAACACGTCATGTATTTATGTGAAGAGTCTATATATCAAATTTCCTTGAAATTGATTCGGCCTATTCTCCCCAATACACTAAAAATTCATTAATGACGGCGGCGAAACGACCGCGGCGAACCGTACCTCGCGTCGAAACGGCTGCGGCGAAACGTCCCATTCCGCGTTCCACGCGTTGCTTTTAATCGTCCGGATCTCTAGGATAACATTAAAAACCATGCAAAACCACCTCGGATAAAATAAACGCCTAGAGAATGACGTCATGAAATCTTTCGGCGAAGCGTTGCCTCCTCCGTTCATCGCCACGTCTCTCATTTCCTCCATCTTAATTCTCTCCCATGAAGCTCTTTGTGACTGATATTTTTATTTTCTTCCTCCCCCTTCACACTGCTACTCTACCACTCCCCCTCTCCCCTCTCTCCGCGTTATCTCTCTTACTCCGCCCCCCAATATCTTCCTAATCCCTCCCTCCCCCTAGCCTCCCTTTTCTCCTCTCCTCGTCCTCGCCTCTCTCATCCTCGTTGCTTTCGGCTTACAGAGATTCCCTTTCTCAATGGTGGACATACTAAAACCTCCTCCATGGCCTTCTCCTACATGCCCATTCCCTCATCCCACCCGGCACTCTCTAATAAGCTTCCCACAACATCTCCTTCTGCTCCACAACCGCTTCGTCTTTCCGCATGGACGGCGAAATTGATTTGCATTTCGTGCGCGCGCGATCAAACAATCGCTCGTAAACCGCGCGGCTGACGCGTATTGAGGTGTTATTTTTATATGTAATAGCCTCGCGCGTGGTCGTCTTTTTGTTTATCTATGCAAAACTAATTAGTTTCGCGGCATCACAAGTTCCATCGGGATAAATAGGCCCAGAGATTTACTCTTATTATCTAGCGCTGATAGGAATCACAATGGAAAATTTTTAACGAGTTCATTTTGCTTAGTTGACGCGAAAAGATAAGCCAGAGATTTCTGCCCATTCGTACATCTGCGAGTTCGTAGGTCCGTATCAGTTTTATTAACATAAAGCGTAATATATAGCTTATTGGAAATATCATTTTTAGGTTTACGTTTTAAGCGTATTAATTCCGCTAGCATTTAGGCGAAACGAATAGTTTAGCATTGAATAATACCCTAAACAGTTCAAACGCTCGTTGGAATAACTTCCAAAATTCATTCATCTCCTGCGCCTTAACTTGTTTGAAATGACGCATGGAAACAGTCCATTAATTCAATGAATGAAAATTGCGAATTAGGGCGGCATAACATCGCAAATTGAACTCCAACGTCTTTGGAAAATAAAATATTAAGCGACGCATGTATCATGTATATAGTGAATGTTTAGCCGGACATCGATTACCAAGGAAACTTGAAATATATCCTATTCACGAAGTTTTGTCAATTTAACACACCATTTGTCGCAAGAGCTTCAAGTTTTAAAATGGACTACCCCTTCAATATTTACACTAATCTTCTTGGCATAAAAATCCAAGAACTATGTCATTTACATCTATTTATGCGAGAAATACCTTGGAAGCATCATAACACGAGAAGCAAAATGTACGGATGAGATCAGAACTACAATAGGAAAAGCAAAAGCGGCTTTCAGGAGAAAGAAACAACTACTTACAGGGAATATAAGGGAAGATATCCGCAAGAAGTTGATAAAATGCTACATATGGAGTATAGCATTGTATGGGGCAGAAACATGGACGCTAAGGAAAAATGACATCAAATACTTGGAAAGCTTTGAAATGTGGACTTGGAGGAGAATGTCGAAGATAAAATGGACAGATAGGATGAAAAACGATGAAGTGCTACGAAGAATAGGAGAGAAGCGAATGATTATACAGGCTATCAGAAAGAGGAAGGCTAACTGGGTTGGACATTACCTGAGGAGAGAGAGTATGATTAAAGACGTGTTAGAAGGAAAACTATATGGGAAAAGGGAAAGAGGTAGGAAAAGGTTTCAGCTGATAGACGATTTTAAAGGGAAAGAGAGTTATCAAGATATGAAGAGGACAGCGGAAAATAGGAGTATATGGAGAACCAGGTTTAACCAAGAATAATCACGGACCTGTCTACGGACAGACTACCTATGATGATGATGATGATGCGAGAAAATTCCTCATCGACACAAAAACTAATCCAAATCTTGAAGTAAAATTTCTATTACTTTTGGAAAAAGCAAATTATTTCGCATTCTTTACGCGCATTCTCGAGCACATTGCTTCACGTAAGCGAGGGAATAGCTCCCGGTATCCGGTTTAATTTGGGTGCGGCTATAGAGGACGAGGCATATGTTATGGCTACAAGGTGTAGGCTATATGGCGCGGCATACGGAGAAGGGTAGGTTGGGAGAGAGAAAGAGAGAGTGAGGAAGGGAAAGGAAAGCGTAGGCAAATGATAAGGGGAAAAGGGGAGTGGGGAAGGAAGGGAAACATCGATGTGATCCTCATCCATTCCCTTTTAGTAGCTCGAGGCTTCGGCAGGGGAGTTAGAGGTTGGAGAGAGAGAAAGAGAGATAGAGAGCTCTAAGGCTTAGCCATTCCAGGAGATGGCCTTAGTGTATAGGTTTACAAGTATTTCCTCTATGGCCTGCTAAAATAATATAAGTGAAGTAAAATTTAATTTGCCCTACATCAATTATGCAAATGAGCGTTTTAGCTCGCTTTGCACTGATAATGGTTATTTCGATACAACAGAACTGTTCAACAATTTTAAATCCAGTTATGTTATTTACATGTAGCTGACGGCATTTCAAGTTAGCTGCTGCCATGTACAGAGATACAATTACAGGTAAATCAATGGGTATTTTCTGTCAACTACGGCAAGTAATGTATTATTTTTGCTTTCATGTCCCCGTGTAAGGTTTCGTTTGTTGCATTTGGATCATTCCTTCGTATTCTCACTTTGGGAACATATCTCTTTTAGGCATTTTCATTACGATGCTGACAGCGGATTCGAAAATGGCGTTTGGCATAATGGGACTAGTGATGGATGGATGGATGGATTCACATTGGATTAGAACTATTTGGTGAACATTGGGTCTTATTTATATATTTAAAGTTCACACAACGCTTCTTAATCTTCAAATTTCGCATTGCCGTAAGTGATGTTTATGTAAAAGGAAAGAATTTATAATATATACCTCGTATTAGAGGTTAGCTCCGATGGAGAAGTGTTTGATTACGCTAATAGGAACTAATTATAATTTCCGCACGGACAATATTTTCTTTGCTAACTTATGTGCAAAAATTGTTTTATCAGGTTGTGTAATGTTTCTGTCAAAGTTATTCAAACGTCAGGGAAACAATTGTTAACTGTTGTTAAATGTCTCAATTTCAACTTGCGAACAAATATGAATACTAAAATAGTTACAATAACTTCATGAGGATAATCATTACGGCCCTATTCGACAAAATACATGCTATTGATAATGTAAATAATCGAAAATGTTGTAAATACCGGGAGTCTAGCTATTTTAACTTTCAATGAAACAATTGTTTTTTGTATTGGATAATTTGTATATGAAATTGGGATGAAAATACATTTTTCCTTGTAGCACTATTGGTTTTTCGTCCAAAAGTCAATTAAGTTTTCTGGCATATTACTCAATTCCAAGAAATTGAGTTGCATTAGTCACTTTTATCGGTATTTTGACAAATCCTAACTCTTGTAAATTGAAAATGATGATTCCTTAAAACCCCAGCTCAGAGAAAGATGGTAAAACGAGCATGTGGTATAACAATCGATTGTAGCAGTTTTGATGTCGTACATCAATAGGACTAACACCAATTCCCAGGATAATACAGCTTAGGATTAATTATATTCAAACGATACTCGCGAAAAGATTAACCTTAAATATTCTTTACGTAAAAATTACTCGCATCCGCTCAGTTAAGCTCGAAGATAAGACCAGTCGAAGTAGTATCATACATACGCTCTTTGGTTGAGTCTCTTTCCTTGTCATTGCCAATCGGAGAAGCAGAGCTCACCCTTATTCCCCCCTTTCCTATTATGCTCATAAAGTAGGAAAACGTCACATACCTCATACTCTTTAAAACATCCACCACTCATAATTTGGACCAAACGTAATCATATCATAAGTTTACAACCCTCACTTTCCGTTGCAGCTCTGAAAGCGATCCGATCGCGTTAGACGCAGACGTTTCTAATAGCTCGGAAAACAATTTTTTCCTAGCGGACCAAAAAAAACGAAAAAACACCAGACGACTTTCAAACGAAAATAATATCCGTACTTATCTCGGATCGTAGTGGTAGACCATGTTGGAACGTTGTGTCTTGAAGGGCTGAAGAAGGGCTGAAAAAGGGGGGAACGAAGGGAGACGGGGGGGGGGGAAGTCGGTGGATACATTCTTGTAAGAGCGCCCCGAGGGGGTGGAGGGAGTGAGAGAGATGGAGAGAGAAGGAGGGAGGGAAATGGTTGACTGGAAGGGTTGGATCGGACTCGAGGGGGAGGAGAAAGAGAGAGGGGGAGAAGTTAAGAGACCGGCTCTTTCTGCCCCCTCCTCGCCTCACTCCCATCTTCGACTGCCCCATCGGCTGGTTTCCTCCTCCGTTCCCCCGAGGGGCTATGCGAGATGTGTGCGCCGGGGAGGGAAGGGAGGAAGCGGGCGAGGACGGGGGTGGAGGGAGGGGCTAACCCGTGAGGGAGTAGGAGGGGGAGGTCGGAGAGGAGAAGTGGGAGGTGGAGGAGGCGAGAGGCGGAGGAGGAGTGAAGACGCGTGGGCAGGACCGCAGATGGGAGCGTGGGACGGGATATTTCAGCGTCCGCGGGTGACAGCGGGCGCGGCTATGGTTCGTCGGATGCCGAAGGAGGTAAATTGTGCCGTGGGTGGGCTCCCGAAGCGTTAGGACGCCGCCGAGGAGATTAGAGGGCGTCTTAAGGTGCGTGTTGGCGGCGGAGGTGGGCGAAGGGATGGGAGGAGTGGGAGGGGGAGAGAAGGGGTTAGGGGTTGCCCCGAGGGAGTGGCGGAGGGGGTGGGGGAAGGAGAGGTGGGAGGACGACGAGCAGAAGGCCGACCACCGTCTCGGTCACCTATTCTCCCCCATTCTCCCTCTTCGATTCTCTCTCCCCGCTCGCCCCTTCCTCCAATGTCTCATCTCTCCCCGCAGCATACCGTCGTTAGGGCCACTTTGGTCCATGCGCCATCATTCCCCCGTCCGCTTGCTCTGGATTTCGCCTCTTCCTACCCGGGGTTGCCTGCGCTCGACCACGGTGCAGCCGCAGACGCTCTGGCGATCCTTTTATGTTTTTCTTCGCCTCTTGTTTTTTTCCCGCATCTCGTGGAATTCTCGATGGGAGGGGAGTGGACATTTCTTGTATTGGGAAGACGGGAGGAGATGCGTCAACTATGCCATACGACCGTTTTCGGAAGGCGTGCCTCCCCGTCTTTAAAAGGTTTATAGGTAGGTGATTTCAATGGTCCTCTTTGAGCTTTTGTGTAGCAACAGGACGTGATCAAATACCTCTTCCAAGCTGCGATCTCCGTCTCTTCTCGTTTTCTCTTAAAAGTTTTTTTTGTATGTTGCCGAAGGATGGAAAAAAATTCCGAATATTTCACCGGTCATTTGAGTCAAAAGCATCGCCATCAGTTTTCTGTCTGCTGCCATATGTAATTGTTGCGAAGGAATTTAACCGAAGATCTAATTATATCATCCGAAAAGATTTTATACGCCCGATGTTTATGTTGGCCATTCCGTCGCTTTCATCGAATAAGCGGCAGCTCTATTCATTTTATTGCCGAGGATGAATTTTTTTGCGGGGTGGACTTGGGAACAAACGCCCGTGAACAGTTTAAAGCAATTTTCCCTGATATTTCCTTTTGTTCCACGCGCGATCGTAGTGAGTTGCTCCTCCATTTCACACCTATACATGTACGTGAATCGATTACAGTCATTTTCGATGGCAATTTTTTTTTCCAGAACGAATCAACCAGCTAAACGTGTGCTAAACAAATGTTGAAAGTAAGTCTCGTAGCCATAAAACGACCTTTGGACACATTAAAGTGGCCTTATTTCATTCACCATTGGTTTTATTTTATGATCCACGACGTACTATTCAACAACACCGGACGAAGAACATTCGAATGGAGTTACAGCGTAACAACTATTTTTTAACGCAGGACTCCTTATTCCAGTAATTGAGATGTAAATTTTCAGATGGTCGCATTGCATACTTTTAAAATGCAGTACGTTTTATCGTCTTATTTCGGTATTTAAAAATTTTAGGTTTCTCAGTTGCCCTTTGCTGCATTTAAAATGATTGCATCACAATAGGAAATATGGATCAAGAAGAAGACTTTGTTTTAATTTTTTAAATTGTCACTTGCATACATACATATATATACGTGTATTATTTTACTGTTTATTTATTATTGGCTAATAAACATCTCTGTTATCTTTTACTACTTTCAATGAAATATCGCGACATAAAATTCTTTTCCTCGACCGGGATTCGAACCCGCGCTTTAATATTGCCTAGGAGACACACTCTCCATCCATCCAAATGATCGAATAAATTGCTTTCTTCGGTCGAGTGTTCGAATAGTTAATTTTTCCCGAACGTTTTCTCCAGATATCTGCGGAGTCGAAAGTCTAGAACAAACCAATTAAACATGGGCTCATGCGTCATTGGTAGGACTGGAAACCAAAAAAGGAGGCGCCTTATCAAGAGTTAAAGGGAACATGACTCCGTAAGACAAATTGTGGAACATGCTGTCATTTTTTGTGAGATAAATTCTTCACGCCTCCCCTTTTGAGCTGAGCGCATGAAACAGACGAGTGAAAAATAATGACATTCTGTCTCAGTTATCTAAAAAAAATCTTACTTGTGCTGATGATTACTTTCAAAATTTTAACCGGTATTATATATTATAAATTATGGACCTTGTGCCTTCCTTACTGAGACGGTATGTTTTCAGTTAAAACAATCTGCCGACTCTAAATATCGCAACCCTACCTGATAAAAATCTCTCCTACATTTTTATAATCACTTATAAAGTTTCTTATCCCCTGTAATTTTTGAAAACGCTAAAAATCTCTCGCCATTTCATGCAACTTACTCTCTAGGTCCTTTCTTCGATATTTTTCTCAATTCTTAATTAGTGAGTCAGTTTCACAGCATTTTTGACAAGGTCTCATTGAAATATAGATCAATTACTATGTTACTGCATTTTCCTCAAGTCCTTGGATAATTAAATTCTCGTGCTATTAAATTTCAATACTGTTTCAAATTTAGGACAATTTGAAATATCAAAAGCAAGTACAACCAGCCCCGCATTAACGCATATGTCAGTGATGGACAAACGGTGGCGCTAAATAGGGGCTTGACTGTAGACCAAATTGCCGCATTATCAGACGTGTAAGTGTATATAACGATTTTACGCTCTTCTGATGAAATTAGAATATCTTCCCGAATTTTCTTAAGCATATGAATAACTATTGAAGTAAATGTTTTGCTTTGTTAAGAAACCGAGATTACTATAAGATTATTTCTTATCTCATTAAATTTGTTCACATACAAAATAAGTTATCTGAAAAACTATGCAGGTACTCATTTATTTTTAGTGAGTTCTTATCAAATTTTATATCAGCGAATACATTGCAAATGTAACAAAATCTAATTCATCATTAATATGCTCCCCATTATTTTTAGATTAATTATTTAAAATGGCGATGAGAAGAAGCGATGGGTAAATCATTGTATCGAGATTCAAGAACAAGCACTTAAAAAAATACTTATCTCAGGCAACCACAATGTCCACAACAAGGTTGGAGATCCCTAAGAAAATTGTGTTTTAAGTGCTTCTTCTTGAAAAATTTCAGCCGTAATACGAGGTCGATAATTCTCTATTGAATTATATCAAATTTTACAGTGACATTTTACCGCTACATACATTGTCTTTAGACGAAAACTTTCCACCAGCAATAAGCGCTCGATTCATCATTCTGTATTAAATGGTTGAATCGTATCGAGAGGATTATTTATGCGAAGGAATGGCCGTAAAATAAAATCGTGTAAAATCCTTATTGAATAGATAACACTCGCAATTTTGTCTTTTTCAATTTACTATCCCTGTGATACTTTTAAATAATACTACCATTTCTCATTCGCCCGAATCCTCGACCTTCTCTTGATCACTAATACCTCCTCTCTCTCTCTCTCATTCATTCTGCCTCTCTCTCTCATTCTGCCTCTCCTCCTGTCCCCACTCCCTCGTTCACATGTGCTCAAAGGCAAACGCATGCAGCTGCCGACGAGCAATAACAGCGAGGAAGAGGCTCCCGCGCATGCCTTTAACCACGAAGACAACGTGATAGAGAGAAACGAGAAAGAGAAAAGGTAAAACATTTCCCTCCGAAAGGAGGAACGATCAGAAAATGTAGAACAAGTGGAGCAATCTAACCAGGAGAGAGAGAGAGAGAGAGAGAGAGAGAGAGAGAGAGAGAGAGAAAGAGAGAGAGAAGAAAAAACAAGGAAAAAATGAAACCAGAGTCATCCGTTGGCGAAATAAAACAAGGAGATTGAGTTTGCGATGGGGGAGAGAGGTTAAGTTTGAATGCACGAGGGGCTTATTTGAGACTGGATCTCGTGGGTCCTGTCCCCCTGCATCCTATTAATCGCTTCTCCTTCACATTCCGTCTTCCTTAACCTCGCGTTACTTCCCATCTCTCTTCAGCCCTCCGCTCGGTTCCGGTCATCTCTTTGTTGTGACCGGAAATCTACAATTAAATGTATCTTTTTATCGGTACCTACGATTTTCTTTGCCTTTATTTTTGAGATTGCCTATTTGTGAAATTTAAAATTTTTGAATGTTTTTACTTTCTCCAAATACGTAGTATGAGAAAGTATTGTTTCCATGAAAAAATCGAACTCGAGACTTCAACGGTAATGCATGTTTTAAGGTTCCCTGAACACGTTCTGACTATTTTCTCGATGATGTCTGTGTGTCTGTCTGTATGTGATAGATTTTTATGGGCGCTTTAACTCAAAAACTATTAATCAGATAAACGCAAAATTTTATATTTAAGATTTTTATAAAAGTTAAAAGATCTGATTAGTTTTTGGTAAAAATCAGTTGATCGGAAGTGCGTGTTTACTCTTGTCATTTATCCGTTATTTTGAAATATTTCCTTTAAAAGTTGATAAATGTAAAAATGTACTTGAATAAAAGTTGTAGGAAATTTTATTTTCTACAACCTTTGTTTGATACATTTTTCCATATAATGTATTTTGTAAGAGATATCTTATATTTTTAGCTGCCATCACCACGCCACCTACCGAAGACTATTTTTTAAAATTGACGCTTAGTTACGTCTTAGTAACGCTCCTTTTTCTTTTCTTAATTGTCAACCGGAAGTAAATATTGACAACGATCCCAGAGCTAACAACATGTTATTTGCCATATAAATATGGAGAAAGTCATGTGTTGCCCACATCAGTTTATTTAAAGTTATATTTACGGTCGCTGTTGCAGTTTTTAATGGACAATTTGAGTGTAATGTTTCATTGCGTCATTTGTTTGCAAATCAGTTTTGAGTATATCTTCGCTTCGATTTTATTTAACCGGGGAACACTTGTGATCGATACCTGCCCCTTCCTCTAAACCAGTGCTTCTCAAACTTTTTCCTCCACGGCACACTTACATACTTGCTCAAATCTCGCGGCACACCAAACCCTATCCTGGTTAGTTTCACTGCTTTAATGCATATTTTTAAAGAAAAAAATAAAAGAATAAATATCTTTAATTTTGTCATTACTGTTAAAATAACATTGAACGTATTAAATACTTTTGTTGCAAATGAAGTACATACATACATAATGCAACATTACAAACATTTTTATTCTTAAATGGGAAACTTGGGCTTGCCTTTCGGAACAAATACGCTTTATGTTTGGCTCAATTGTGGAAAGAGCTAAATGAAGTTCTTCATCAAAGTTCTTCAAACGTCCTTTTATTATTATTAATAAATGGCATTGTTGAAAAGCTTAATTCGCATAAATATGTAGTTGCAAACTGAAGCAACACATCGACCGCCAATTCAGCTATTAAGGATATTCACCCCTAGCTTTAAGCCAAAACTCGTCCAAAGATATTTCGCTAAATTTAAGTTCAAGTGTGCGATCGCTTCTAGGTTCTGTCAATTCCTCTCGTAGTTTCAGTGTAAGTTCCTTGGATGGTTATTCTGATGAAAGACTAAAAGGATCTCGAATCCAGTCAAATTGTTTTGTATTTCTAAACTTTAAGTATTGATTGAGTTTTTCGTAAAGAATACATAAATTTTGGGAAACTACACTTAAGAAATTCTTGTCGAACTGCATCCCATTTATTCGTTCAAACATTTTAAATGATCCACGTCCGACTTCATCACACCATAGCTGAAGTTTATTTGTAAATCCATTTATTTTTTCCAAGCAAGTTAATATGTTTTGGTTACGTCCTTGCAATTTTATGTTCAACTCATTGAGATGTTCAAAGATGTCAGCCATGTACGCCAACTTTGCTAACCAGTTGTCATCTTGAATAAAATCGGCAAGGTAAACCTCATTTTCTGGTGTCAAGAACTGTTTTATCTCATCCTTTAGTTCGAAAACTCTTGCTAACACTTTACCTCTTGAAAGCCACTTGATTTCAGTATGAAGTAATGAATGGTGATCTGCACCCATCTCATTGCAAATAATGGAAAAAAGGCGTGACTTGAGTGGTCTCGATCTAATGAAATTAACTATTTTCACCGTATTATGTAAAACTGACTTCAGGTCATCCAGCAAATTATTTGCCATAAGGGTCTTGCGATGTAGAAAACAGTGGATAATTTGCACATTCGGGCTCTGCATTTTCAATATCGCAACAAATCCTTTGACATTTCCTGTCATTGCTGCAGCACCATCAGTACAAACACTTACGCATTTTTACCATTGTATGTTGTTGCTACTCATGTACTCATCAGTGATACGGAATATTTCATCACCTGTTGTTCAGTGAGGAAATGATTTGCAAAAAAAGTGATCTTTTATATTATCCCCATCAGCAAAGCACACAATGGAAATAAGTTGCGCATGACCACTATTATCTGTAGATTCGTCAACCTGTAACGAAAATTTTCCAGTCCCTTACAACTTCTCGATAAGGGTAGCTTCTATGTCATCAGACATATCATCTATACACCTCCTCACGGTATCGTCCGAAAGTGATACTTTGCTTACTTCTTTTGCTGCTTCCTCTCCTATCATAATCCGCACAATTTCCTTACATGCTGATAGAATTCATGTTTCGCCTATATTGTGTGCCTTTTTCCTTTGGGCAATTAATCTTGCAACAGTATAGCTTGCCTCTGTTGTCCTATCTGAGACACTCATGCAAGTTTTCAAGAAAGCACTTTGTTTCAAGTTTTACTCTTGCAAACGCTTAAAGAAACTGATGTTTCTTTCGGAGTAAGAAGGATGGTTAGAGCGAAGAAGACGCAGTAATTTACTAGGCACCATTGCTTCGTTTGCTAAAATTTCCTTGCATACGAGACACGCTGGTTTTGGGCACGTTCTATCGCCAGACCAAGCAAAAGCATATGCCAAGTAATCTTCTTTGTATTGACTGTTTAGAATTTTTGCTTTCTTTTTCTTTGGTCCTCCTAATTTAGTATTCTGCTTTTTAGTTTCATGTTGCCACAGTTCCTGTTGAATCGCTTTTAAGTAAGAATTTTTTCATTGTAAAAGACTCCTAAAAATAAGAAAGCAATCAGGATTTAGAGGGGAAAAATGTCATGAATATTTCTTTTTTGATAGTTACTTCTGTAAATCGCAATACAATATATACCGGTAATCTTTGGTATATATTGGTTGTCATAAGATGGGCTCTTTTATAAAAACGGTTCCCCTTAAACACTTTTGGTACAAATAAAACTGCTCTTTTAGAATCATTACATATGACCAATTCGATACTATCCAAATATGAGCATATTTGGCCTTAACGAGGCATATAGGCTTATTTGACCTCATTGATCATCCGGATAGGAAGCCTTGTCCTTAAAAAGCTTTCGTGACATTGGTCGCCATAAATTGAGAAGCGGGAACATTTACGTTGTACAGTGGCGTAAAATACGGCTTCGCCCGCGGGAAGAGGGGTTCGAAGATTTTAGGGGTCATTTGAGAGAGTTATAACCCCAATAGCTGAAATGCATACAAAATTTCCATTGCCAATCCAAATTTACATAACTCTGTAATAATTTCAAATTAATAAGATAATGAAAATCTGAACATTACCAATACGCATAGGTTGTTTCATTCCATTCTCGTATGGAAATATATTTTTACCAGAGAAAAATCTGCCATTCCGCACTTTCGTTTGCAAACTTTAAGGATATTAAAGAAGGTAGTGGGGAGGCCCGACACTTCACGCTACGCCACTAAGTGATACCAAATGTTTATTGCGGATGAACTATTTCCTCAGGATTTTATTCAGAAAAATATCTACAATAAATTCTGTAACAACTGAAACCAAAAACTACAAAAGATATGCTTAACCCTGCGTGTTCAATCCAGTATAAATGCTTTCTATTAAGGCAGTGGCCACACTCGTTCTGGCAAATGTGAGAAGTAGAAGCGACACCCCTGAGCAAATTAATTGCTGAAAGCCATTTTATATGACTTTTGTCAAAAGAAAGAAAATTATAAAATAAATAATAAACTACGTAAATTTTTAACTCGAGAATGCAGAAAATTCAGTAAAGACAGTTTTAGCAGTAGTATGTGGAAGAAATAGTTACTTACCAAATGTTTTCTTCGAAAATATTACGAAATCGAGGAACCAACCACTTCACCGTGCGATTTCCCCTTAATGATAAGTTGGGAAGGCGAGACAGCGGGAAACAAAGAAAATGATTGACGCCATCGGCTTATATTATTCTATCAAATTAAGGAGGCGGAGAGGAAATGAAATGAATACTATGTGGAGTGTTTTGTATAACATTCAACTAAGAATTTATTTCATTTGCACTCGGCGCAACGTGAGAAAATACTACTTCGTACGAAAAGGGAAGTTATCAGTTTTCTGATAAGATAATCCAAGACTATATAGATTATCGGCGAATACGAATAATATACATATTCGTATATAACTGGTTTCACTGTGTATATCTTTCTTATGATAATTACACTATCAAAATGATTGGTGAAATACAATTTTAGGGAACTTCTTTGCGTGAACACTCTTCGAAATTTACGCGGCACACCAAGTGCTTCCTCGCGGCAAACCGGTTGAGAAGCTCTGCTCTAAACAATCAAACTTTATTGTGCAGTTTACATGTTGCAACCGTCATTTAGAGAAATTGTTAGTTACCCAAATTCTATTTTGAAATAATGTGTTCTGCAAACGATTTGACGCAGTATGCCGCTTTCTCTGATGCGCGTCATAAATGCAGATATTTTGGAAGTCGAGATCCTTTAATTGTTATTGTATAAATAGTATTAGATGTCAGTTATACCTTGACGTTTCCCATTTAATTCTCATCCATTATTTAATTAATGACGAATCTCCCATCACACAGCGCAATCGATAATTGTTCGAATGCAAATATATTCTGCGATACATGAATTATTTATGAGATGCCTCCAACTTCTTAACCGCTAATTTATTGGCGCCATCGACCTTAGCCATGGCCAATTTTGAGAGAATGATTACGTGGTTCAAAGCTGTTGAATGATTTTGGAGTAGATAATGTGTGTCAAACTCTTTGTGCCATCTAACCTTATGAATAATAAAACGTTATGTATCGAGAGTTTGTGCGATCCTCCCGAATGTATATGTGATTGCTCCAGTTATATTGTAAAATTACATCAGTTTTTAGTATTATTGCTATTAGTACTATTAATATTAAGCAGTATCTTTCTGTTTCTTTAAGGCATTGTGGAGTTAAATGGAAAATTATAAGTGTATTGCACTTTGAAATTAGTTCAAATCAAGGTACAAACTGAGGACTTATGTATCTGAACGCCTGAGAGAGTGTTTGTTTGAGCGCAAATTAGAATCAGTATCGAATTAGTATGAAAATTGGTTTAGAATCAAAGGAAAAACTGCTATTCGAGTTTATAATCACTAGTAAACTTCCAGCCCTACGGACCATCGACTTTTAGCTCCTGCGGAGGGCTTGGGAGCCTTCGGAACCAATTGGTTAGCTTTTAGCTTATTATCCTAATCTTTTTGCAGTAGTAAAAGGATTGCATAAATGAAGCTCTAATTTTTCAATATTTCTTTATATGCCACATTTTTGGTGTGTTTTCTATCTTTGCCCAGATACAAAGTCTTCTCGGCCAGAATTATTATGGCTTACCCGAATCCAAAACGCGGGTTTCCCACATAATATTGATCGTGACTAAAATGCTAGATCGCAGGATGATTCCAGTTTTTTTCTAATGTTTGTTTTAAATAATTATTTCCAAGGAAACATAAATGTTTATATTTATTTGAGATAAACGAAAGAAAATAATTGTTTCGATTGATTCTGAATAATTGTGGTTACACGACTGTGTTCGTCCTCAGTATACATACTTTTTCAGATTGTGCATTGTTAAGTGTTAGTTTGAGACAATTGCCCGACAAATATGGTGGGTATGGGTGAATTAAGCACTACGTTAAAAAGATGAAAAAAAATTAAAGACACCAACTATTATGTGTTCTAAAAAGTAAACAATAAATATAAAATTAACATAACTAAATATTTCGGAAAGTAAAAATGGATATGGCAAATAAATTTTGTTTGGCAAATAAATATTAATGAAGATTTACTCATACATATTATGCTACACAAGTTTTATATGCCCAAACTATTTTTACTTTACGGAACATTCAAATATGTGAAATTTAGATTTATTTATTACTTTTTAGTTCATACAAAACGTGATTTCATTCAAATGAATTTTAATAAATTTTATATTTCTGTTTTAGGCAAAGATTTAAGACTTATACAGCTTTCGCAGAAAATTGCCCAAGTAAGAAATACTTTCAGTGACGGTAACTATGCCGTTTCGCCGTATTTATTTCTATTCAATTACAACTTCTTCAGGCTAAATCGGGTTGGATTGTGTTGTTCTATAGAAATCACGAAAAATGAAAATATAATTTTTAACGGTCAAAAATAAGAAATTTTAATTGTAAATGCTTCCAATCAGGATTTGTTTATTTAGGGTTGACATAATAACCAAACTAATAAAAGACGGCCTGTGCCTGTCTGTGTGTTTGTGTGGACAGCATTTCTCTAAAACCAAGAAACTTAGATACTTAAAACTTGGTACACAGACGCTGAGGATATGCACCTCGGAGCAAGAATTTCTATTTTGGGGGAGGAGGTGGGAGGGTGTCATACAAATTATATCTTGCATCATTTCTCAAAAACCAAGAAACTCAGAGACTTATAACTTGGTACACATACTAAAGAAACCTTGAGGATGTGCACCTCTGGGCCAGAATTTAGATTTTTGGGGAGGGGGTGGCCACACAAATCATACCCTGGCTAAGGGTCCGTGTTAATTTTTTGTAAAATTACATCACTTTTTTATATTCTTAGCAAAATATCAAATTTGAATCTATCCCTATTTAATTTGTTCATACCAATTACGGTATATTGGTCATTTATCTCGAGAGTACCTTGAGTTGGGATAAAAATATTAGCTATTGAAATGAGCATGAAAAATTCGAAACTGTAAACCCGGGGCTAAGCCCGGATAAATTGCCAGTTTAAGAAATAAATGTCTGTATGTGGCACTATTTTGAAGGGGGATACATTGCACTTCCTCCAAATGTCCTCCAAGAGCTTCAAATATCCATCAATTTTATTCTCTAAATTTAATATCATTAACATATATATTTATTTAGCGTTAAAATAAATAATTATCTTAATTTCTGTTTATTTATCTATTTATTGGCAACAATAATAATGTTTGCTTAAACTATTATTCTTTGATTGGTACTTCCAAGGTAATATAAATGTTTATGTTTATTTGAGATAATTGAGAGAAAATAATTATGTTGCGATTGAATCGAATAAAATTGTGGTTACAGGAAAATCTTTGCCGTAAGTACAATAATCCCTCCATATTCGCGGATTACATATTCGCGGTTTCGCGTATTCGCGCATAAATTAATGTAGTAAGTTTCAATATTCGCGGGAGGTAAACTTCACTTATTCGCGGTCGCCTACCTTAAAAAACCGTGCGATACAACGTGATGCGGTACACATGCTGCATAAAAGGTGACGCAGTTATATTCTGCGCCCAACTACGCATTTGTTGACTCCAAACTTCATCCAAAAGCTCTCTTGCTATTGAAAATACATCTTTTCGTTGCAATAATTTGCAAGCAGGAGACAAAATTACGTTATGATCAAGATTCCATGGAGAGCTGACTCAGTTGTTCTCTCTTTGGCTATCTGTAATTCAGGTGACTAAGATCATTTTTATCCAAACCAAGTGCTTTGCTGCAAATGCGGATCTATGTTATGTAACGAGATTGATAGACATTTTGGCCACAAAGGGAGGGCATACTGCGAATCAAGGCTTGCAATGGGTCGCTTGTAGCGATCCCACCACCTAGCCTTGATGTCACCTAGCTTGCGCACTTCTTCGTGCGACGATACTGCTGCCTTGGAGTAGAATTCCCTAGACATTCTCGGCAAGAGGACGTCCAGGGTTTCGACATTTTCGTCTATATGCATCCGTCTGACTTGGTCGTACCTACCACGACCAAGTATCAGTCAGAGTGCATTCTTTTGCACAACCTGCAGCCTGTAGAGGGAGGTCTTGGGCACCCCAGACCAGACCGGAGCTGCATACGTCAAGATGGGCCTAACGCCGCTCAGGTAGAGGCATCTCTTGGTGTCGGCCGACAAGACATCCGGGCGCAGAATCGGACAGATTCTTGATAACGCCCCGAGTGCCTTGTGGCCCCCGCGACCACGTGGCTCCTGTTGAAGGCGTCGGTGATAAAGTGCGTCACCCTACTCAGTTGCTGAGTAGTGGAATGCTCACTTTGGAAGCCAAACTGCTCATCCGGGAGAATGCTCTTCTCTCGGAGAACGTGCTGCAGCGGCTTCTGAATGAGACGCTCAAAGATCATCTCGAATCCTGCCAGTAGAGAAATTGGCCGGATGTCTCCGGGACCAACCTCCGTCCCCGGATTCTTCGGGAGACAGATGATCTTTGCCCACTTCCAAGCAAACGGAAAGTATGGCATCCCGACAAAACTGTTGTAAACGGCGGTCATGAATTCTACTGCGGCGACTGGAATTTATCGCAGGACGACATTGGGGATATCGTCATCCCCTGGAGCCCTCCTTAACTCAAGGCGGCGGCTAACTGCAATAATATCTCACTAAGAGAATTGAGGGATCTCCACAGCCTGCAGGGGATTGCGATCAAGCGTCCTCAGCACCCTAACGATGCCTTCCTCCACCACATCCGACTCTGTTGTGGCCGGGTTGGGTCGAAATATCCCCTCCAGGTATTCCGCCATCATCCCGGGTTTTTTCTCCGGAGACCCCGCGACAGAGTTCCCCTGAACTATTAGGAGATCGCGTCACTGGGTACCGCATAGCCTCCTGCAGGTCTTCCAGATGGACCGGTCCTCCAGGGAAAGCGTGGAGATATGTAGTTCCCAGGCGTCCGAGCGCACGTCTCTCAACATGTCCCGGTCCATCCTGTTGAGGAAGTCCAGCTGGAGTCTGAGGTCCAGGGTACGGTAGAGCTGCCACCGCACACTGTTGCGTCGGGTTATCGTATACCTGACGACACGGGGCAGAGCGATGCGTATACCCGCGGCCACGACCACCTTTTGTATCGCGACGTCCATGGCCTGCTGGACAGTAGAAGTGAGGAGGTCGACCACACGGTCTGGGTCGGACTGTGGTCGGAAGACAAGTTGTAGATCGAGTGCATGCTTAGTGATGCCCGGACGTTGCTGATGACAATAACGTCAAGGACATCCGTGAACGGGAGGAACGTGGGCTCGGTCGGTGCAAGCACCGTGAGCCCCTCTTCGTCCGCCAAGCCGCGCGGCCGCAAGCCCCTGGGGTTGGTGACTCTGGAATGCCAGCTGACGTGCTTGGCATTCAGGTCGCCGATGACAATGGAGGGGCTACCACCATCGACGATATCCATGACCTCGTACGGATCCCACGCCCTCCCCTGCGGATAGTACGCCGCGGAGACCCTGATCCACTCGGCACAAGTCCGGATGTCGGCAGATACGGCTTCCATCGACCTGTAGGATTTTTACAGACAGGGGCGATGCTCCACAGATCGATGGATTAATAGAGCAGCGCCAACTTGACCCCGGCCCGCAGCAGGCTGGCCGGCCCTGTCAGAGCGATAAATCACCCATCCAGGGACCTTCCAGACGCCCGACGGGCGCAGGTGCGTCTCGTTGATGGCGGCGACGACGGCGTCTTCTCCTTAACACCGCTGGCGTTCCATTGAGCTAGGATGCTGAATCCCCTAATCCCCATTATTGGGGGGTGGGATGCGATCCTTGACCAACTCTTCCAAAACAGAAAGGAGGAGTTGGCCGGACGTTGAAGTGATGTACTTCCTCAACGCCTCAAAGATCATGGCCACCGTGCGCCAGAAGTCGGAGTGGCCATCGCCTTCAGGAGGGCAGGTGCAGACTTCGGTGCCTTCGTCACCTTTTTTTGCACTGATTTCTGCTGTCCCTCCTCGTACCTCCGGAGCGCCTCCAGGAATACAGGGCATTCCCGGAAGGAAGACGGATGGTCGCCCTCACAGTTGGCGCATAAGGTATACTCGGAGTGCGGCTTTGGGCAGTCTGCCCCCTTGTGTGGGCCAGCACACCGGAAACACCTGGTGTCGCAACTGCAGGCGTGCGACACGTGGTCATACCGTTGGCAGTTGAAGCAGGTCAACGGTCCCCTGATACCCTTGAACTGCTCGATCTTCACCGAGCAGTTACAAATCTTTTTGATGGCCGTCGGAAGATGGGCCCTGGGCATCCTCTCCAAGTTGGCCTTTAAACGGCAGATTGGGGTCCTCTTCCCGTTCTCCTCGGCAGTCATCTGGCGGACTCCTCGGACTATGAAGCCCTTTGCCGTCAGATCCGCCGCTACATCCTCCGGGGATTAACCCTTCCCCACGTTCTTCAAGAGAACGCGGATACCCTGGATGGATTCCAGGATTTGGGTGTGATACTGGACGCCTTTAGTACCTATATTCGCGGTTTCTATATACGCGGCGTTGTTCAGGAACGTAACCCCCGAAAATATGGAGGGATTACTGTATTCATGCATTAATGTTTCGTTAAGTGTTATTTTGTCGTGAGATGGTCTGTGGAAATCCTCCGTAGCGGTAATTTTCTGTCGTTATCTTGGCTATATAATGTGTAAATCCGGTGTAAGTTATCATACTACCAGGATTCTTTTCTGGAATTTCCAGTAAATTAAGACCCAAGATTTTATAAACGCATTGGTTACCATATTTTATGGCTCAAAGAAATCTCAAATCTTAGAAAAGAATGTCAAAAATCATAGAAAATCGGAAAAAAGATGGAAAAGGGTACTCCAAAAATTCACGTTCTTAACGACCATGTTTTTCCATTGCCATGACGGCTCCACGCCTTGTCATATTTGAGCTCACAAACAAATTGCTCTTTCCCACGAGCAATCCATGAACAAACAGGCAATATTTTTCGGTAAGCAACAAATTCCTTTAGCGAAAAGGAAATTTCGCTGCTAAAAATTTGACCGAGTTATATTGTATTAGTTTTGAACGTAAACATTGAGAAAAAATCAGCAACGACTTGCCTGATCACAATTTGGTTTTTATAATTTACTGAGATTTATTTCTTTGGCTTGGCCGATAGAAAAAATTGAAGAATCGTATATAATTAGGTTAAAACAATAAGACAGCTCTAAGAGCCGTCAGATGGTGTTGGGCCCCGGAAGGGGACAGGGGCAAATCCCTAATTACAATAATTTATTAGCGATACCTGTATGTTAGAGATAACGGTGGAATGATACTATAGAACAAATGATTAACACGTTAGGAAAATGTATAGTGTATCACAAATAAGCGCGTTTAGTGCGATGGAGTATTTTAAACTAAACGATATAATTTGAACGAACACACCATAAAACAGCAAAACACCACTGCACGATTGTGTCCGACTACTAAAAATTTCTTCTCCCCCCCCCCCCCATAAGCTTGTGCATTATTAACGAACTTACATAATTTTAATGATTAAATACTGCTAAACGATAAATGCCAGTAAAATATTAAATGCTTATTTACTCATTTATTTTCCAATCAGTTGTAATTTGGAATGAGTTGTAAAAATAAAAATAAATTTTTTCTTTGTTCCTAAAATTATTACCAACTTCACAGCTTATGCCGGGCTGCATAGGATCTTATGATCATTTCATTCCATCAATTTACAGTTGTAATTAGTCAAAACAATAAAATATTATTTTAAACAACTCACGAGTTAAGTAGTTGTAATATATACATTTTTGTTCTTTACGTCGTCGTAGATAATCCATTTCCTACGGTCTACAAAATGCTGCATGCACGCGTAAGGAAATTAAACGTATTTTCTTAATTATAGTAAATCTCATTTATATTGTTTTCGTTGACAACACCGAAGTAATATTCATGCAAGAATTTTTGTAAGTGACTTGCTCGTTTTCTTGTCTTGAAAACGGCTACATCTACGATAAAAATATTCGGAAAAGAAATATTTAATTTGACTGGTTCTACAAATTTTATTTGAAAACTTTTTCGGCAAGACTAATGTTAAATGAGATGGATGGTAAATAGATGGTATGACTAATATTTTACGAGATATTAGGTTATGCTCGTTTTTTTGTTTTCAGTAAAGTGGCACCCCTGACTTAGTTATGCAAACTGTCATTTTCTTATTTTCTTTGGCTATAAGTTATAAATAACAAATTTCATGGAAATAAGTTTAGAACAAGCCGAAAATGAACATAAGTACGGACGGACGGATGGACAGAAAGAAGCTAATAGGTGCTTGCGTTGAAAATAAAATACGCCTAAAAACATTAATTTTTACAGGTACATATTTCTTTGGTAGGCGGTCAAAAGGTCACAAGCCACATTTTTCAGCAATGGGTAATATTGTCTCTAGTGTAAAAAATTCACCTTCCTCGACTGATATAAAGTTCGTCTCATTCACTTCTTAAGATATGTTTATGGTACACAGGCTCTAAATACCTATTTGTTCCGATTTTCAGGAATACTTACTAACTTGTAAAAGCTCTGCTGAAAAATGTCTTTGACAAATGCCTTTTTATCGCCCATGAAATATTTATTATTCAAGAAATGAAATTAAAAGAACCGTATTTATAATATTAAAATTGTCGAATCATTTTATAAAATTGCAATTAAAATACTTTTCCGTCTTTCATATAGTTTCTTTATTTCACCGTATAAAATGCGATTTTTTATTCTCTCTCTTTCTCTATTTCTCTCAGACCTTCCATATTCTATTTCAAAGCATTAAACCATAGTTAAAATTTTGAAAAATACTCGATTTTTCTAAAATCGAACGAATTTTTAAGCTAATTCGGTATGTATTCGGATTGTGTCTTCGAGAAAAATATACTACAATCTTTCGGCTATACAACTGTTTAAGTGCCAAGCTCACATCTCTATTCTAATGATTTGATTAAAACAATGGTATGGATATAAGTGGCAACGCAATTTATTTCTTATAGAAAAAATATTATTCATAAAAATTATTTACTTCCTGACTATTCCAGATTTCAAGGTCTTCGGATTCTTCCTGTTGCTTTCTCATAGCATACTCTCGCCAAATGACGAAGCATTTGACTATCTCCTTAATTTTATCGCAGTCATTTTTGCTTGCCTGAGGCACCGCTTACAATTACTTCATAATTGTTCCACATTTCAAGGGTTTCGGATTTTTCTTGATATTTTCAAATTTACTTTTTATTTTGTTAAATCGATGCTTTATTAGTTTTACTTTCTCCATACGCAGTATAGATCAAGTATTGTTTTCATGAAAAAATTCGAATTCAAGATTTCACGGAAATACGTAAACGCTTAAACGTCTCTTGAATACGTTTTCTATATTTTATCGGTGACGTCAGTGTGTGTGTATGTGATAATAATTTTGTGGGTCCTCTAGCTCATAAACTAATAATCAGATCGGCATAAAACTATAAACATAAAATATTTATTATAAAATCAAGGCCTGTTACGATTTTAACTTAAATTGGTCAATTAATGAAAAATGGAGAAACCACCGTTTAACCATAAAAATATTAAAAAGAAGTAATCACACGCCGGTTTAGGGGATTCTACTCCACGCCAGAGGCCATTTGTTATGCATTATAATCATATGATAAAGATTATGACTGGCCTACTGAAGATGGAATCGTTAATTCCAAAATGTGATTTTTAAAAAGAAAGTACACGTGTGTGGTAAATTGCTTATGTGTGTCGTGCGTTTGCGAGAAGAGAGTCACTAGCGTGAAGTAGTTTTGTCTATATCCGAAGTGTTTGAGATTGCGTGAGTGATCGTTCCTGAGCGTGGAGTAATTTCCTCTAAACTGGCGTGTATGTAAGTACTTCCTTTTAATTATTTTATTAGCCGATTTTCCGGTCAAATATGACGGGAGTAAGTATTAATTTTTATAGTGCGAATATTATTCGAATCAACCGTGCACCCCGGGGGGTCCGTAAAAGGTCATCCACAGGTAGTTCCGCACAATTCGAAATCTGACCGCGTATGACCGCCGCGCAATTCGACCCTAAGGAAAAGGGTAAAAACTGACCATCCGCGCAATTGGACAAGACCATGGTTACAATTCAAGTTTACGTACGTACGAACTTATCGTACATTCGAAATTCTTGTATTAGGATGGTTATGAGGAGGTTTCTCCATTTTTCATTAAATGTAATTAATCATAGGGTTCTGATTTTACTTATTCTTTGGAAAGTGGAGGTTTATTCTTGTCATTTTTCATTTTTTGCCAAATATCTCCTTTAGGGCTTCATTAATACAAATATTTGTCATAATCAAAGTCGTAGACAGTATAATTTCTACAACCTTTGTTTGAAATATTTTATCGTAGAACAAAATGTTTAAGAGATATTTAAATTATTCGCCTGAATTTGTTCAGTGTATTGACTGTCGCTAGGTGACTGCTTTGATTTCGTTATTATGATAAATACTTTCGAATTGTTGATAATGACACCAATGCTTCCAACTGTAAACAATATTATCCATAGCAAAAAATTACAATTTTGATTACTTTTATGAATGAGAAAAGTATTTCCCATCTTGATACTTATTCATCGTGTTTAAAAATCATTCAGGAGTGTAATTGCCGAGGACGTTGTTGTTGAGAGCGTATCTTTAAGAGTGGCGCATATACCAAATTTCTCGTTATATCACTGCAATCGTTTTATTTGCATATTTACACAATTTCTGTCGCGTTTCCTCAGGACGAGATGGCAGCACTCGATCGCGAACCATCCTTTCAAATCCCGATTCTTTATAACGCCAATTACTAAGCAGTCCACCCCTCGCTCCCTTCACATAATGTCGTTTTTATGGCACTAACGGTCTATTCGTTTTGCGTTTTACTTCGGCCTATATAGTCATTCTGCCGAAAAAAATACATCTCGACCACCTATCAGTAATGAATTCTTCATTACCAAAATTACAACCGTCTGATTACAGGCGGAAATGGATACTTCGGTGGATTGGGTCCCTTAATGGTTAGTCTTGAGAAGCATCAGGTAGCCCTCCTCCCCCTTTTCCCCCCTCCTAAGACCCCCGTCACGTGACCGCCTACCGTTTTACGCGGAAGAAATTGGTGGAGACGAAAATTACGGGGGGCAGAAGAGGGCAACCAAAGGTCTATTTATTTTACCTGTTGAAAGAGCGTGTGTGTGAGGGTGTGAGTGGTGTGTGTGCGTGCGTGTCTGTAGTGGGCGAACGTCAGACGTTCTGGGTTTGTGCAGCCACTCTACGAGTGAGAGAAGAAAAAAAAACTGAAAATTTTCAGTCCAAGGGCCTCATTTTTTAATGAGATTCAGTCGGGTTGCAGAAAAAAAGAAGAAGCGGTTCCCTTTGCCGTCGCCAAACGATACCATGCTAACAGAAATTAAGCGTCGCGGCGCGATTGAATTTTGTTCGGTTCATCCTATTTTTTGATTTATGTGTTCAGTTCGAATAAGTTTTATTGTTATCTTGTGCGAAGATTCCCGCGTCTGTTGACACAGAAATGCACGCTTGTATCGGCACGAGCCCACAAAAATCATTTCCTCTTTGGCTGCTGCGTTTGTGATCAAATACTATTATTTGTAGTTTTTCTTTTTGGAGGTTAAAAGAGTATCAGTTGTTTGAACGTCACCGAAGGAACGTATGATATAAATACATTCGTCTTAAAATATACTGTCATTTGCTTAAACCCAGAATAAGCCCTTGAATATCAAAAACGGAATAATTGGCTTCAGTTATTGCTATTAGAGATACCTAAGACTAATAATTAACGTTTCAATTTTTTATACTTAAGTGCTTATTCTGGAATTTATTTCCAGTGATAAGACGAGTTCTATCGTATAATTCTCTAGCGAATTCGTTCATTTTCATGGATATAGGGTTCCCGCTGTTGATTGTTTTATACCTTACCTTCAGGTGTTTAAGAATATACATTCGTTTTTAATGTGGTGCTCGTCATCCACCATCGCCGGTTTTTCTCGATTTAATACTTTTCAAGCATCGCTAAAGGCATCTTTCTAACGTAAAAACCGTTAATTACATACTTTATAATCCGCCTACGTATAATACTTCAGCTGCGGGGTACGAATCAAAATACGAGGAATAAAGAAAAGTTGGTAACAATTTTTTTTTATTCCGGAGCGTTCCGAAACCTGTGACCACTCCGGCGCGAAACACCGCAAAACAAACCGTCCATAGTTTCTCTCTCATTCTCTCTCTCTCTGTCTCAACGGAGCAGCTTCCAAAATGAAGGGATGCGTGAGAGTCAAACATCTATCAGTGCGAACAGCTGGCAATCAATAAGCAACCGCGTTCGCATTACCATTTCGTCGCTCACGCCCTCCTCCGCCCTACATACTTCCCTCCCTCTAAAATCTCCCCGCCCCTCCCGCCCCCCACCAATTCCTCTCCGTATTCACGCCACGCCGTGTGCCTTAACCCTACTTACCTCCTCCTTCCCTCTTATACTTTCCGCTCCTCTCCATCTACATAGGAACGCGCATTGGCCTCCCTCGAGGTAAGAAATGGTGGAGGGAAAAAGAAGAAAGATCTTCGATCTTGATTGCTTAGCCCCGGGCCACGACACCATGCGGCGAGAAAAAAGGGACAGAGGAGAGAAGAGAAAGAGGAAAAGAGTATGTGCAGAGAGAGAGAGAGAGGAAGAGGATGGGGAAAGGAGAAAAGAAATGGAGAGAGAGTTTAAACGGAGCAGACGCATGAGAAGGAACATCCCAGAGGAACGTAGAGAAAAAATCTGCGGTTCGGGAGAAGAAAGTCAAACAAGCATATACTTAAAACTGATTGACTTCCGCTGCTCCCTTGACAAATCAGCTGTAATTATAGCACTCCGAGCGCACTTGCCTCTCTCGACCTTGGGGGAGGGTAAGTTTTCGAACTCCATGTAATGGTCGTGTTAAAGCGGCCGAATTTCCTAACCCCGAATTTTCTTCCGGCGCGCTTCGTTTCGCGTTTTATTTCATCTTTGTTTTTTTCGCGGCGGGGTCCCGACTGTGCCGCCGTTGTTGTAACGCGGTAGCGAGGCCACGGAAACGGTTTTTTTTTCTTTTTCCGAAAAATTGAGACGTGCATCCCATTTCGGTCCGTTGAGAAACCTTTCCTATCTTTCTTCCCCTCCGTCTCTCACTCCTCCTCTCTCATTTTCTCTCCATTCACCGGGTTCCGAGAGCAGTAAAAGGGGTAGTCGTAGAAATCTTCCAAAACCCCGATTTTTTTTCCATCATCCTTGAAAATTTTGACGTCCCTAGTCGTCGTAATGGCCGTGAGGTCAAGCACGAAATATAACCTCTCTGGATTTTTTCCGCCTCTTCTCATTTAAATCCATCTTTCGAACGCGTACTGTATAAAACATCATATATAATTGCCTCCGATGAGAAAATATTCCGAAATGAACTCATTTGTATGTACAGGCGAGCGCAGTGAGAGAGAGGTCTTAATATTTTCCCTCACTTTATATCACTACGCGAAAGAGTTTTTACACTGACCGGGGGTTCGTGAACTTTTAACTCCTTCCTCTTCTCCTCTCTTCTCCCCCTCTCTATCCCTCTCTCTCTATCCCTTTATCTCTCTCTCCCTCCCACCCGCGGGGTCTACGAGGGGAAAAAGGCTCCCCCCCGCTGGGGTCGCGCAGACGCGTAAGCTGGATATCGCGGAGAGAGGGAGAGGATGCAATTAAATAGGCGCGCTGGAAGAATGGATGTACGAGCTCCGTAAATTTGTACATGACGCGCCTGAATATTATCTGCTTATTATTCTTTTTATTGTTCCCTTCCAGTCCGGGATCAAAACACTCTTGCAAAAAAATATATGTATTAACACGCTCATCCCACGCGAGTTCATATAATGAATAACGTATGCGGACGTCCCCATTCTTTCGGGATTTTTTACCTCGCTCTCGGGCGAATCTTTTATTCGAGAATTAAAATGCTCGAACGACGTTAACTTGTAAAACGAGGAGAGCTTACTCAAATTTCCGCCTTTTAGGCGCGAGTTGAAAAAAGTATGAGCGATAAAAATTATTTTTGTGGTTCAATGGCATTATTCCCCGGTCTAGTCTTGTAGCAAGTGGTTACTGGTTAATAAGAGACTCTCTCTTGATTCCATAGCGCTCCTCAAGGACATTTATATGAGTCGGAACGTCCTTGAGGGTTTGCCGGGCACGTATAAAAAACTGCGAGAGGTGAGCTGCATCTTAAATTAGCTTAATTATTGCTCCCCTCGTATTGATAAATCTCTTTCCTTCCTCCCGGAATTATTTTTTATTGAATAATAGGGGTAAAAATATCTTTCGAAAACGAACGCGAAATCAACCGACGAGCTGTGTTCATCACTTAATCGCGCTCAGTATGATTACCCTTATGGTATTTTAATCAAGAGCGGTGGCAAATTTGGCGACAGGTTCACATATCTTAAAAGTTATAATCCATTTATTATTTTATTGCATCCAATCGACATTCGGAACCGAGTTATCGCGACCCGAGAACCTCCAGTCCCTCCCTTATGTTAATAGGATACGTTTCCCCGGATCGCGATTAGGCAATTAACTTCGTTGTTAAGCCGACAGCCACCAATCCTCCCCAGATGGTCATTTTGTCTCTCCCTCCGCTCCTGCGACCTATCCGAAAGTTAAAATAATCCTTCTTGGATGGGAACCAAGTCTCGACCAAGTCTCCCTCCCTCTCTCCCTCTTTCCGTTCCTTCTCTCCCTCCCTCGTTTCACTCCATCACGCTCTCTTCGCATCCAATCGAACAAGTTTTTTCGTTTTTCGGTCCTGCTCCGTCCACCTCTTTAGCCTCCAGCCTAAGACACAGCTTGCTCCTCCCCTTATCACCTAGCCGAATACCATTCAACCCCACCCTCTCTTCAAATAACCCTTCTTCTCTCCCTCCCCTCCCCTCGAATCTCCCTCTTCCTCCCTCCCTCTCTCCTTCCTTATATATCTCTCCTCTATAGTCCGGTCCTGAAGAGAGCTCCGGACAGCCTTCTCTCTTTTTTTTTTACTCCCTCCTCACTGCCAGTCCACCCCGTGGTATCTTCCGATCCCCCTCTCCTCCTCTCCCTCCGGACGCGCTCCCTCCCTGTCCCCCTCCGACCCTTCCAGTCAACCCTCCCTCCTCCTCCTCCTCCTCGGGGTCCCCACCTACCTTCGCCTCGGGGCGGTGGCTTGAAATACCAGTTGTCCGGACGAAGGTCCAACTCGGGCGATTCGCCCCCTCCTCCGTCCTTCTCTCTCTCTGACCATCCACATTCCTAAGCCCCGGGCGATACACACTCCGCTCTGCACCCCGCCCTCTCGAAACGCCCTCCCCTACCTCTATCCTCCCCAACCCTCTCTCGCTGCAATTTCCTAATCCCTATTCTCTCTTATATCCCATTTTCCTACCTCAAAAATCTATTCAGTCGGAGTTTGAAGGAAAAAAAAATATCAATCGATCTAGAATTCGGAGGGAACGAAATGTGTCCGTTTCAGTCTCTCTCTCTCTGTCTTCGTTCCGCATCCTATAAGTCGATCTCTCCCTAAACGCCAACTTACTTCGATTAAGGAAAGGGGCCGCTTGTGACGATATTTATTATAAGTCGAGTACATTTACGAAGAAATACGGCGGGTTTTCGTTAGTTATGAGTCGCCTCGGACGGCATTTCAATGCGTCTTATGTTCACACGTGACGATTGTTTTTTTACTTCGACGATTATTTCAAACAAGGAAGGTAAAGTGGTGGGTATTGCCGTGACTTTCTATTATTACGAAAGTTTTTCTTTTTGGTGTGGAGAATCGGTTATTTCCCACCGGAACGATTTGCTGCGGGCGACCGATGAGAGATTGAGGCTTCTTAGGGCAACAACATGGAACAAAACCTAAAATATATTTGGAAAAATGTCAATAATTTTGAAGTTTGTTGCTATAAAATATTTTCCCTCGTATCGGTTGGACAAATCACCTAAGAAATACGGCCCATAAGCACAGCCGACGCCGAAGGGAAATTCAATTTCTTTGAAGAATTGTAGTTGGACTCACATGTCCTCAAAAGATTATATTTCATTCTTCGTAAATAATCCATATTACTCACTAATATTGACACAAACCTATGTTTTAAAACGCTATTATATTTTTCCCCATTCTTATACAATATTAAAGGAGTTTACAACGGATGAATTAGTAAAATCCTCCTAAATGTCATATAATTTCAACGAAATCCTTGACGTTTTAAATACAGACAAATTCCAAAGAGTCACGTCATGCATATAAGACAAAGGTACCCAATCTAGTGTTCCCGAATATCTCTGTTAATGATCGAGTTTCCGAGCCCCAGTAAGTTAAATTGTTCGGTTTATTTCTTTCTAAACGTATAAAAGGTCGCTAGTAATAACTTTGACGTTGGATTTTTTTAATTTATGATGATTCCTTTTTTTGCACAAGTATAATCGTGCTCAATTGGTATTCTAGGTCATAACTTAGTGCTCACCACGCTTGAAAGATTGGTATTCTCTGATATAATATACGACTATACTCTTTCTTTCATTTGTTATTATTCTATTCACCGCCATCGTATCGACTGTATAGAAAGTCTGAAATGGACATCGTTAGAGAAACGTAGGCTGCGGGTTAGATTTAAACTGTTGGAAAAATTTATGTCGGAGGGACTAGCGAATGAGGTAATAGGTATTATCAGAAGCACGACGTATCTCGGAAGAGGACAGCGAGGATAAGATTCGCGAGATCGATTGTAGAACGGAGCGATATAGAGCAGCGGTGCCCAAACTACGGCCCGCGAAGGATTTTTGTGCGGCCCGCGAAGCTAAGGCGAAAAATCATTTCGAAAAATTTAACACACAAATTCATACATTTTTTCAAAATTTTCATTATAAAACTTTAAATATTGAAATGTTAGCCATGAAAACCTTATTTAGACTTGACTTTCACTTATATGGCACCTCAGAATATATAGAAAACTTCCGATTTAAACTCTAATCCAGCCCGCCGAAGAATTGGCAACTTCCAATGCGGCCCGCCAAGGAATACGCAACCGCCATTAGAAAGGTTTGGGCACCACCGATATAGAGGATCGTTTTTCCCTAGGACGATAAGAGAACATAATAGGAAAAGATAACGTAGGAAAACTATGTACCTTCGGTGCACTACACCTCCCTGCCATTCACCAAAATGGTGACTTGCAGGGTATCATGTAGATTCCATTCATTGGGAAATTCCAAATAATGAGACCGATTTTCTGAAACTCTTTTAATTGTGTCTTTCCTCTTCACTCCCATCGAATTCCTCCCCTCCTCCCTTCCTCGACTCCATTCATGCCCCATATCCTACAATTCCTTTATATATCCTTTCTTCCTCTCCACTTTCACCCCCACCCCATCTCCTGCTCCATTGCATATTTCCACGTCACTCGGACATCATACGCTCATCCATCAGTCCATTGGTTCCTCCCTTTCTTCCCCTTTCCACCTCTTGTCCGCTCCGCGTCCCCCTATCCTTTATAATCTCGCCATCCGCCGCTTCGCTCCGCTCGTGTGTTTTGTTATTGACGGTTGGGAAATGGTCGGCGCTGAGTAAATAGTCGGCTCCCGTGATACGCGCGTGAAGCGATTGTGCGACGAAGGCGATTTGTCTGGAGATGGAGATTGTGAATAGGGTATGAGATAAAACGTTTGTCGTCTGAAAGGATGTCGGCGAGCTTGTTTGTTTTCTGACGAATGAATAAGCAAAGGTAAATAAAAGGATGCTATTGACGTCAGCATCCGAAGAGCGCATGGAGCCGAATTCCAATTACGGACTTTTTATAGAAACGAAACATTTTTCAATATGAGAGAAAAAGTTATCGCTGATCTTATGTTCGAAAATGTTTATAATATAACATCCGGTTTTAATGAAGCTAGTGCGACAACTTCCTGTTAAGCATGGACCAGTTATTGTTCGAATTAAGCGATGTAATGAAAAAATTGCTACATAGTATATTCCCCCCGAGAACAACTTTCAAAAGCTACAAAAACAAACCGCTTGCCGAAGAAGAAATCACTCGGTTGTCATTTCTCTCCGTTTAAGGCGAACATATTCACGATCTCACTTTCAATCCTACACTTAATCATCGATAAAAAAGTTGATTCTCTATACTTTACCGCATTTATCCGTAATTATTGGTCTTCGGGAAGAGAGCGTTCCTTCACGAAGCGCCCGATTCAGAAATCCACCCATGAGATCGTTCGATGGGCCGTGACATTAGAATTGGCGGATGCCTCTTCACATCTTCTTCCATATCACTACCTCTCTGTATTTCTCTCTCTATATATATTTTCCTTCATTCCATTCCACTTGGATGACTTTCACCCATCGCACCCAGACCATTTTTTCCTTATCAAGCAGTGCATCGACATATTTCCTCGCATGTCTATCCGACATACTCCTCTATTCGCCCCCGAGGCGGCTAAACCCTCCCTCCCCCCCCCCCCCCCCCCAGCCCCTTCATTTCCCCCGGGCTTGTTCCCAATCCTCTCCGCCGCCTATCTCACCCCTCAATACCTCCTCCACCCGAGGAAAATAAGGAGAAAATTCCACCCGCTTTATTCCGCCCCCCTTTTCCCTCCTCCCCCACCCACACACATTCTCTCTTCCCCTTGAGGGCTAAAAGGGGCAGGTAGCGTGTCACAACTAATGGCGACGCTCAAGTCGCCTTCACGTATAAACGTAAACTTAACTTTCGTATATATGTAACTCCCTCAAGTCCCAATTATCTCTGCCTCGTGGAGATACGTCGGAACAGCGAGAATTGCGTGGAAACTGACCCAACGACGGGCGAAAAAATAAAAACTTCGAATCCGTCTCTATCATTCCCATCCTTTCCAGTTCTTCACCGCCGCTCCGATTCCTCCTCTGGCAACTGCCCCGCCACCCCTTTCGCCGCACCCCACTACGCCCTCGGGGCCAGTAGGATAAAAAAAGAGGGGAGGATATCTCCTCCCTCTCCCGCCATCCGAAGAGCCGAGTCTGCCCAGGGGGCATCACCTCCCCTGCCCCTCTTCTCCCCATCGTCGCCCGAGGGCTGCCTCCCTCCATCCCCTCCCGCTTCCTCTCGTCTCCCCTCTGGCAGACAGCTACGTCTCGAGTCCCGACGCCAGCAACCCCCGAGGGGGAGGCACCACGGACCCCCAGGGTTTCCGTGCCTCCGGGGTCGTACGGAATGGGGGCGTATATACATCTCTCACGTCGTGAGGGAAATGTTCGAGTCGCCCCGCAGCGAGCCGTTCCGCTCTATTCCGCTAGATCTTGAGGTTGGGTGGGCGTATGGCAGCGTACGGGTCCACATTCTGTTCTCGTGGAAAAAGTATTTTATTTTTTCTCCCTCCACCCCTCCCTCCCTCTCCCTCATCTGGACCCGAAGGGGGTTAGGAATTCGGTGCCCAAGATGTGATTTATGCGTGGGATGACGATTTCTCGTGGGAGAGAAGACGGGAAAGGAAGTTGAGGGGCAAGAATGGGACCTGGAGGAGAAGCTTTTGGTTCGCTCTTGGCCGATCTTCTCCCGCAGTCGAAAGAAAAATACGACCTGTGAAAGATGCGCGTCTTCGAGCAATGCTTATGTTCTTTTAATGAGTTGGGTGGGGACGGAGGAGGAAAAACGTTTGGATAAATCAACCGATCGCATGCGATTACAATTTACAGGAGTGAATACGGCGTTTTGCGATCATTATTGAAAGAAATGTTACGGCGGGTTATGGGAATCGAAACGAGTCGCTTTTTTAGGATTGTTAAATCTAATTCTAAACGCATATGAGACCTTTATGGTAATTTAGAGGGCGATAATTCCTTATTTTAGGAAACTGCCATCGATCGTTTCGTTAACGCCTTTTCTTTACCTTGTTACCTCAGATGATTTCAAATTCACCAAATGTTTTGCTGTCAAGTTTGTTCTTCAACGAAAAATCATAGGAAATAAGTGATCAGGGTTAACGTTTAATGGAAACGAAGCCTCTAACTTCTATTAAAATATAGAAAATAATTATTCCTCCTGTATTATGGATTAGAAAAAAATGAAATCGAAGAGAATAGTTATTTCTAGCTACACAGTTTTACTTATTCATAAGAGTTAGATATTTATTACGACGCAGACTGAGACTTGAGATGGCTTCCGTTTCTCCTATTAGATAGGGTAAGAAATCGATTATAAAATGTAAAATTGAATATCGCGATTTGATTTTCGAGCGTATTCTGTATATAATACATATGACATTCATTAAGAGAACCTTGAAAATACTAATGTCTACAAAATGTCAATAAAAATTTCAAAGTACTCTAATTAGCTGTCAAAGAGAATTATAAAACATCGTGAAGGACGGACGCAGGAGAAAGAAAGAAAATGATAACGAGCGATAACGAACTCGCCAACCCAATGCACGTTCATTGATAACCACAAATGCAGATGGCGTCACCAAGGCCGAGGTGGCATTTTAAAACCATAATATTTTATTAAAAATTTCTTTTAATTTATTATACCGCAATGTATACAAATTTTATGATAGTAGTAATTAAATTCCACTATTGCCTGACTAAATTTTTTGCACGTATTGAAATTTTTCTATTGGGAATGATATTATCTTCGTTGGAATGAATATCTCATCGAAAACATAATCATCTATAAAATGTCGGAGTAAAACCAAAATATCTAATCAAATACACTAATGCATTTAGTTCAGCGAAAAATAACCTTAGCATACATTATAAACGTGAGGAAATGGCTAAAGAATCACAGTGTAACTGGATCGGTTAGACGAGTTTACCTGAACCTCATCCGTCTGAGGTGACTTTGAAATCTCAAACCAAATTCGCAATTTAAGAAAAGCACGACGAGGATGACCGATGTGATCGAATATCGCCGTCCCCATAAATCCGCGACGTGAGCGCCACCTGGGCTGCTGCACGAAAGAGCGGAAAAAAGCGGAGAGACAGACCGAAGTACATAACGTACGATACCTGGGTAACCGCCTCGGACGGCCCTCTCTATCTGCAGCCTCGCTTTCCAATGCCGCTCGTCCCGTTGCCCCCGGGGGCAATCCTTTTCCATCCCTCTCCTTTCTTCCTTCCTCAACGTCTCCTCCCCCGCTTCCCTCCCACCAACCTCCTACACATTCCCAAAAAAATCTTCCTATCCTCCTCCATCCTTCTCTTATCCTCTAACCTCCTCCCGCCCATCTTTTCCTCCACTCCTCGCCAATCCCCTCAACATCCCGGACGCCGCCTCCTGGTCCGCTGCCTCTGGAATCCCAGGGCCTTACGCCTCGAGCAAACCCCATGCGGCGGTCGCTTTGGTTCTGCGCCACGCTACGGAGAGGGGCTCGAGGGACGGAGGAGAGTTTGTGTGTGATGGAAGGAGGGATATCTAGGAGAAGGGGCTAAAATGGTGAAAAAGAGATGGGGTGGGAGAGAGAGAGGGGGAGTTGTGCCTCTAGGGTAGGTGAGAGAGAGAGAGGAGTGATGCGGTGGGTTGGTGGAGAGTCGGAGGGAGGGATAGGTTTAGGAGATTTCGAAGGAAAGGGGAGGGTTCCCTTCTTCCCTCGCCAACTGCATAGCCAGGGGGGCTCGCTTCTCCTCCTCCAGTTGTAAGGGGGAGCGGCGTGGGCGGAGAGGGAAGGGGTGGATGGCGACTGATATGGGTGAGATATTGAAGAGGACAAGGAGTGGGTGAGTGGTTCCTGTAAGGTTTTTCATGGTTCTGCATTCGGTAAGGAGTTGGTTTTTTGTGCGTGCGTGTGTAACTGTGTGCGGGGGAGGCTTTGGCCTACCCTTCCCCGGGGGCATGTACCGCTGCCTAGTTCAATTTCTCTCGCGCTAGATCCATCTCGTTTCCGATCCCATCGGGACCTTTCGCTATCTTTGTTTGTCTCTTTGTTTTAAGATCGAACGGTGAAATCCTTCGTGACCGCTGCTCGTTACGTCACCAATTACGGTCTGCCACAATGTTGTGGTTGAATGGAAAGGATTCTCTCCCTTCACTGTTATCTCGCAAGCATCGCATCGTAATAGCTAATACATATGTAATCGAAGACGTTATCTGAACGCTGCCGTTTTTGACCTTTCAGGGGTGACGTGTATGAATGCGTTTGTCATTGACCAATGAAGCATATCATTTAATTGGATTTATTTTACGAAAGTCAACAAGCCGGAGTTGAAAATATCAAACGATGATTTATGCCTCATTTACTTTTGGGTAGCGGAAAACGATTGGAAATACGCATATCGAGTAAAATGGGGAAGATTTTATTCGATATCACAATGACAAGGGAGATATATGAAGAGAAAGGCCAGGAATGGGTTTGAATAACGATTGGAGCGTAATTACTTATCTACGTAGATAATTTCATAGGGTGTTTTATCAGTTAATGCTAAAATGAATTTTGTTTTGGGTTGCTAAAACTTGACATGATTTATCACTTATGGACGAATCGACTTTTTCTCAAAAACTTGCTAAGGTGCCTGTAATGAAGAACTTGGATCTTTCCCATAAATGTGGATTTCGACGCCCTTGTAAAATTTGGAAGGGATGAACAGCAGGAAAATTTCTTTGACAGGAGGTAGTTTTTTCAGATACTTTGATGCAAATTTCGAGATAATGGGAGCCAACCTTTTGCACTGGAAACCATACGTCGGTATTTCTTTTACGATTTAGATTTTTGGAAGGAGTTGGCCTTCATTCAGAGAGATATTCCGTTAATATTTCCATTACTGTCATTGTTTATGAAAATTTTAAAACTTTGTTTTCTCAGAAATTGTCAGAATAAATAAACTGCCATGTATGTTTCATATTTTGGAAATTATAATCAACAATTCTGCATCGTTGTGACATAATTTAATGGAAATATTAATACATATGAATTAATATTCTGCCTTTCTCAACCTCAATCTATTGGAAATACTGAAATTATAATAATTACCCACGCCAAAATAATTTGCTCCTGGTCGTGGTCAAGGGCAATGAGGCGTACATATTTTTCGGTTATGAGCTCGTACAAAGTAATTTATCAACGAATTGGAAGTGAACAGGTTTTTAATTATTTGGAATAAAATGTTAAACGTAGAAACCATAATTTTAAATTTTTGAAAATTACAACTGCCGGAGCACTTATTTTGAAACTAATACCGGTTTTTGGATAAATTCTTACAAAGCATGAATGCTCATTAAAATTTACTCTTTTTTCCTCGTTTCAATTTTTTTTTCTCGTTTCAAATATATTTCAAAATTTACTCTGCATATAAACAGGTTAATTTTGCGTTAATTGCATATCAATCAGAAGATTTCAACCTTAAACGGATTTAAAATCATCTAACAGGTATATGCAAGCAAACCTAATGGTCATCCGAACTTCTACAACAACAGAGTGAGAAACTGTCTGGTCTGCAAATAAAATAACGGCACACAATAGGTACAGAAAGATTAAACTTAAATTATAATTAATTTTTCGTGGAGAATAAAAGTTTTTTTTATCGCACACGAACGCCCGGAATTTTCAGTTTTTGTAGTTTCCTGTTCAAAAAAACTGAATATTGACACAAGATGTGTTGTGTGAAGCATGGGGTTCTAATTGTTACTATTGAGAAAATTGTTCATTTGTGTTACCATTTTCTCATACAGATTTTTTAACCTATGGCGCTAGAGATTATCCCCGAAACTTTTACATTAGACACTGCCTTAGTTACGCATCAATATAAATTCTGTGGGATTCTAGGAATTTTAACACTAATCTAAGAATATTGAAAGCTACATAACTTTCAAAGAATGATTTATTATTGCTCTATTTTTAGTTACCCGAAAAATATGATAATAGGAAACTGAGTTCAGCGTCATTGGGTACAAAATAGTTGCGCATGAGACATTTTCTGAAAAACACGTCTTTAATTTTTAGCTTGTGAAACATTTCGCAGAATCATGGAGTTCTTACGTTCAAATGTGGGTGGTGGGCAGTGTTAGTTTTGACACTAAATAATCAGTCGCGTAAGGCAATTAATGAAACATTTAATTGCGCATAAAAAGTTCTTTAGACTGATTTCCTTTGACTTTCTTTTTAGGCGCGTTTTGTATCCAACGTGAGCGCCTATTAGCAGAATGAACAGGAAGCTATTTCTGCATGGTGTTAGGAATGGCAGTTAGAAATCAACCAAGAGAAAAACAGCGACATCAATTTCTGGAGAACCAAAAATAGCTCGCTTGATGTTAATTATTCGTTCGGCAGAGTAAGGATTCCAATTTCAGATTCGGTTTAATATCCAGGAGTCACGATCCATCGTGATCTCTCGTGGGACATCCACATTCGTCAAGTGATATGTTTGTACCGCTAACAAAAAGCTGGCCTTTATAGGGAGAATAGTACGAAGTACTCGGAAAAAGTGAAGGAATTATGTTATTTATCCTTGGTTCGACCGCAGGTCGTATATGCGTCAGCTGTGTGGGATGCTTACGAAACGGGACTCGTTGAAGAGATAGAAAAGGAGCAGCGCAGGGCGGCTAGATTCGTATAGAGAAATTACGATATTAATCAAAACATAATGTCATGAATAGAAAATCTGAAATGGGCTTCGTTAGAGGAATGTAGACTGCAGGATTGCCATCAGAAGCCCGACGTATCTCGGAGGGCAGGACTGCGAGGATAAGTTTGGCGAGATTGATTATAGGACGGACCGATATCTTTTTTCCTTAGGACGATACGAGAACATAATAGGAAAAGGAAACGTAGGAAAACTAGAGACTTTTGGCGCACTGCACTCCCTGCCATCCACCAAAAAAGTGACTTGCAGGGTATCATGTAGTTGCAGATGTAGATATATCTTCGTTCTGTCTGTCCGACCGTGTATTTGCTCGTTCTCGGCTTCTACAGAACGGATTTTTATGAAATACGATATTTAGGACTTATGGGCGAATGAAATAAGAAAATGATATAAATGGCTCAAATAACCCAATCAGGGGTGCCACTTTACTGACAACAAACAAGAGTGGAAAGATGCACACATCATGCGTGTATACATGCGAGGCAGATGCGTTCTTTACGATTTATGCAATCATGTCAAAAAAGGTAAATACTAATGACTTAGTATAATGTCTACGAAGCCAGTAGTAAATACAAGGAAATGTCGAATTTTTGATTCACCGACTTACCCTATAAATTATAATTAATAAAACAATCAACAATTACTTAAAATATACCTTACTCGAATAGTAGTAATATAATCTTTATGTTCACGTTCATTTCTTCGTCGTAAATTACCCATTTCTTTTCACTTACGAACGCTATGTATACGTAAAGAAAATATACGTATTTACTTTCATTTTTTCGTCGTAGATAATCCATTACCTTTCATTTATTAATGTTGCGTGCAAACGAAACAAAATTAAATTAATTAGTCATTTACAGCAGATGTTGTTTACTTCAGTTCTCACGAAAAATGTTTTCGTTGACATTTTAAAAACACGGAAAATATTTCTAAGGTCAAATTGATTTGCGACTTTCTCGTTTGATTTTCTTGAAATCGGCTAATCCCTCGATAAAAATGTACAAAATTGTTTAAAGACTTTTTTGTTATAAATTATATTGTACGAGATATAAAGAAAAGTTCATTTTAAGTACAGTACAGTAAAGTTGCACTACCGATTAGGCCACGTTAACCATTTATATCATTTTCTTATTTTCTTTGCCCATATATCCTAAATACCAAATTTAATCAACATCCGCCCAGTGGTTTCTGAGATGAAACATGCGGACGGACGGACATGACCTGACCATAAGGCGTTCTTTTTTTACTTACTGTAAAGAACGCCTAAAAACTAACTCACATCTCGTAATATATTAGTTACACGAAAGCGTCAAATATAATTTGTAGATCTAGCCAAATAGAAATTTCCCGTCAAATACACATTTTTATCGTAGAAGTAGCTGTTTTCAAGAAATTCAAACAAGGATATTGTAATTCACTTTGAATTTATAACAAGAAGTCCAAACCAGGACTAATGCAGGCTGGTTTCCCGAAGTTGGCGTCCCGAATTGATTACTTATATTGACAGGAAATGTTTCAGTATGTGTTAGTCATTCCAAGGAATTATCATACCATAAATACTTTTTGTTATTCATATTTTATCAATGTTAGAGAAAAATTGGAAAACAAATTAATATAGCATTATCAGGTTTAAAATACTAAAAGCAATGCCAAAATCTTTCTGAAATTATATTACGCATGTATTTTTTTAAATAAACGAATTTAATAAATGTTACTGTTTATACGGTATTAGATATATATTGATTAACTGTCCATTGCTGAAGGGTAGTTGAGTGGAAAAGAAAATAATCCATTTGTTCACTCGTCTATGATCAAGCCGAGCTCGGTAATAATCATCTCCATGGCAACAATCCAATAAAATGCGATTTAAAATGCAAAAACGCTTTTTAGTAGAAATTCAAGACAATATGATAAATTATCAAAATTCGGTGAAAAGAATTAGAATTTACATTTTTCCCCTTAGAACAGTATAAACCTCGCTCCTACATCACAATTTTATGATATTTTAAAGTACTAAAGAAAACATCCCTGCACGATGGATTTGAGACTACCCATGTAAAACAAATACCGAAAAAAAGTTCTTGGAATCGAACCCGGGACTTCAATATTCGCCAAATAAAATGAAGCCCGGAGGTGGGCCCTGGCAGCACGAGCCTCTTACCAAGTTTCATGAAAATCGGTCTATTGGCGCATAAGTTGTTATTAGAGGACACATACACACAGACAGGACCATGTCATAATGCTATGTTTCCTTTGGAAACCAGTCTAAAAATTCTTGCATGGTTACTTAATTGTTGTCAACGAAAACAATCTTTGTTGTAACTGAAGCAAATAAGGTTTGCTATAATTGGGAAAATACAATTCCATTATATGTGCGTGCAGCATTTTGTAAGTGGAAGAAAATACATTATCTGCAACGAAGTAAAGAACGTAAACTTAAATATTATAACCAGTCATTGGCGTAACTACCGTCCGGGCAGCCACGGCGATGCCCTGGGACACGCAAGAGAACGAATGTTGAGACCAGATTGTTGTTAGTTTGGACATTCTTTAACCCAATCTTATGTGCATGAGGCTGTATGATATCGAAATTCAAATATATATGCAGTATGCCAAAGACCATGAAAAGAGAAGGGAAAAAACAAGAGATCCTAAGTGGGTAATGCAGGCATATTTGAAGCCTAAGACCTAATCCACACTTAGGAAATAATGATTTTAAAAAGTGGAAATACAGTACGAGAAGTTTCAGGTGAATCAGCTGTTGATCTTGAAAAATAAATTATTGACTGCATCAAGAGTAAGGGACTGGACGTATCGAAATGTCGAGACCGACGGAGCTGCAGTTAGAAACGGAATTTATTCTACAGTTCAGGTCAGAATTTTTGGAAAAGGAGGAAAATGCACAATTTGTACATTGTGCTTCACTCAATTTAAATCTGGTCTTTAATCGTTAGGCTCTTGCCATATCTGAAATTTCTTCATTTAGCAAGAACATGGAGAATTTGCGTTTCTTTGGACAAACATCGTGAAATAAATCTTTCTCTTAAATCTTTTATAAGCCCGGAAAATAATTACAGTCTAAGAATACTCGACCCAACTTGTTGGGCATCAAGACATTATTATCAAGATAAAAATACGCAAAAAGACTGAAATTTCTGATTAAAATTATGCTCATAAGCAAGCCCGATGACGAAACAAAGTCACATAAGTAAATATTAGAAATATTTAAATTTGTATTTACTGTTGAGATACCATCAAAAATACTTAACTCAGTATACGCAGTACCTAAAATGCTGCAAGCAAAAGGTACAGATCTTTCCAAAGCGTACATTATCATTAAGAACTCCTACATTGAGCTAAAATAATTTAGGGATGACTTTTAATCAGTTAATCTGCTGCAAATCGTTTTATAAACTGGAGAGTTGAACTGAAATTTTAAAATATTCATGGTTTATAAGACGCCTTATTTGGTGTGCTTGGCGATATGGGATTGAACGCTGAAGACCGATTTAAAATTAATGTTTTCGATGGGGCTTGAGATTGTTATTGAAACATTTGTTGAAAGGTTCAAGGGTTTAAATGAAGTAGAGGACACGTTTAGTGTTCTACAGCAACACAAACTTCCTAAGGAATCAGATTACGAGTTAAAGAAAGGAGCGGAAAAGCTCGAGAAAAAATACACCAGAGATGTAACTGACTAATTGCCAGTGCAGCGGATTTCATTTCGGTCTTTCTTGAAAAGTGACATCGCTAAACTTTCAATCGCGAAGAAAATAGCTAACCTGCTACTCGATATGAAAACGCTGCGCTATCCACTAGTTTTCCCGACATTTGTACGTTATTAATGCTATTTATAGCGACTCTAGTCACCGTCGCAAGTTCAGAACGTAAATATTCCAAACAAAATTATTAAGACTTATTTGAGAAGTACTAAGGAAAGACAAAGCTGATTGAGTTTACTCTCAATTGAGGACGTGGTACCGTGTCTTCCGAGGAATGATATGAACCACATAATTAACGTGTTTGCCGAGCGGAAACAGAGTATCTAACTCATAATCAGGTAGTGATAACTGCAGTGATACATCATATTATATTTATATTTTATATTAAATTTACTTTTACGTGACAGATCTAGTGCCCTTCTTACAGATTGAAAAATATTAAGATGTAAAGTATATACAGTAGGCCATGTTAAATACCGGGAAGGTATTATTTCTTAGATACATTGACATTGTAGATATACTTCAATGTTCCCGAACCCACTTTTAATTTGAGCGACCTTTCTCCCCGAGCCCACGGAATACGTTTACTTATAGGTGAAAAAAATTTAGTCCTTTGGCCGGCGCAGTCCAAGCTACGCCATTACAGCTACTAAATTCGAGCGAGTTATGTTTTAAATAATATTTGATTGTTTGATTAATTATAACTGATTAGAAAATAAATCGGCAAAAAAATTAATATTTCCCTGGAATCATTGCTGACTTAGCGTTTCCAGGATTTTTTTAACGCTTTGCTCTTTCCTAACCAGTTTTAATCTCAAGCTTATATAATTCAAAACGTGAATGAGTTAATTAGCGATATTTAATAAAGATGATTTATCAAGGAAGTTAAATGATGTCTTTTAAAACAAAATAGATCTTGTGAATTCGTTGGTGCTATACACACAAGAAATGATCCCAGCAGCTGACGTAAAATCATAAAGGCATGCCATTTTCAGGCCTTATGTTTTATTACCCGCTATCTTATATTGTCAAAAATTGTGGTATGTTTCGAAAATTGTATTTTCTGCGCATTTACATTTCGTCCTGTAGTTTGAGTAAACGCTTTTATATAATAAAAACAACTGCTCACAAACGAGAGATGTTTGCATGAAACACAGCAGCGTAAATAAATATTAATGATTTCAAAGAAAATTATCGTATTACATTAATTACTCCAAGAGTCGAAGAAAAATTCTTTGATTTGATATAAGACACACCTTCAATAAATTATTATGAAAATTAATAAATGCATCAATCACATATTAGCCGAATTTTTTTAAAATAACAAGATAGGCATCTCTGCTACAAAGCAACATTCGTAGAATCTACCAAAGATGAAATACAACAACGAAAAATAGCAATGTTTATAATTTTTCTATGAACGTGATTATTTTTAGTAGTATAAATTACAGTCTATTCGATGAAATATCATCCCTTCAAAGAAAAAAATACTTCATCCAGAAGCCTTCCATGTCATCCCAAGCGAAAACCGAAACTGGTCGTGGGAATAGCCTTCGTCACGTGAGACAGCAAAGAACATGGAACCCAAAACACATCAAAAAGATCCATTCATCCATTTCGACGTTATCAATATTGTCACGTTTTATTCCGCACCAGGGGATTCTCATTTGGCGGCCTCTCATCTCTCTCTATCTCTCTCTCTCTCTCCCTCAACCCCCCTCCCGCTCCTCCTTCTCTCTAAACCACCATCCCTACCACGAACGAAGAGAAGTGGAAGTGTGAGGGGGACAAAAAGTATATTTTGTGAAAAGAGAATGAAAAAAATGCACATGAACCTCCCATCAGTTTTGAAATTCCGGGTGTCATGCTGGGGATCGTTTTTCTAGATCATGGCACTCCCTCCTTTCGAGCTCTCCATTCTCTCTTTCTCTCTCTCCCACTCTTATTCTTGCATTTTTCCTCTTTTCTCCCTGTCCCTCTTCTTTATTACATCCTCCTTTCTCCAACTTTCCCCACCTTGTCTTTCCCATATTTCTCCTTCCCTTTTCCTCATTCCCACTAAATCTCTCTCTCTCTCTCTCTCACTCCATATGTCTCTTCTTTCCCTCCTCTTTATCTCTTCGCATCCTACATAAACGCACACAAACGCAATACTGCTCATCGCCATGGGCGACTTCAGGGAAGCTTAGTTTGGGTGTGTGTGTGTGCGCGCGCGCGCGAACTCGGCGGGATAAAAAAGTAGGTAGTGCGATTGCGACCTATGCGCACTCCTGCGGAGGTTTTTGCAGGCGTTCTGCACGAAGGGTAGCGCTCCAAGCACATTGGACGGTCCAAACCTAAAAAGATGGAAAGAGTTTTACGGGATATGAAGGGGGGAAATGAAAAGTGAGATGCAAGGCGGAGATTTGGGAAGGATCGCAAGCGCACAGATAAGTCAGTATGAGGTGATTTTTAAACGTAGTGAGGGAATTAAGGGCAAACCACCCGCCTTCGAATTCATTAAACTGAATGCATGTAATTGGCGAAAAACGCAGCCCGTGTTGCACTTAATCTCACGATGTCTAAACATGGCCAAAGTGGAACGCGGTCGCTCAATTGATCAAAATTTTGGTTTTCGATTGCAAACAGTAGCATTATTAGCATGTTTTGATAGTTGCGTATTATGAGAATATCATTGATTACTTCCAAAGCTATTGAAATTAAACAATAATTTGAATTTTTGTTTAACCAATATAAAGTTCAACTTGAAATTTCTGGTATTTTTTCGCCCGAATGAACGGCGGCGGTCAGGAAAAAAAATTTCACCTTTTGAATTCCATTTTGATAAATTCACTTGTTTTATATTTTTAGGCTGGCAAATTGGTCAAATAAATTGTTTAGAATAATTGATCTATTTAAATTAACTAATTTCTCTTTTACTGGGTTTAGTTTTTATTTTCGATAAATACGACCTTTCGAGTTTTGGAATCCTACAAAATAAATGATATTACATATTTTACTGTATCTATAGATGCAAAATATATGCATTCTTTAGTTGTCAGCATATGAATCCAGATAAATAAAGTTATCATAATGCGTTGAAATTTGTCTACCGCAAGCCCAATATTTTTTTTAAAACTTTGTGGTCACTCTTTATTAATTCGTTTTATGCGTATCATGCTTGTTTGTTTAGTTGTATTCATGTTCAATTGTTTATCGAAATCTAAATTGCAGCGTTCTTTCCGATTATTCCATTAATATTATCACTATTTACATAGGTAAATGTTTATGCTCAAAAAAGTGTTTATACCCTTTGAATAAAATTCACAAGTAAATCCAAATTTTTGATGAAAATCCACGGGTTGACAAAATAAAACAATTATACTTTTGTTAAAAATGAAATCATTGATGTCATACATATCCCGGTGAGATATTTTTTCACAAAAGGGCGACGAGTAAGAAACGCAGGTGACAAATGGAGCGGAATACCATCTGTGTCTCGACCGAGCCTTGAGGCAAATGCAAACTGGTTGTGCGCAGAAGCTTTAAAGCTAGCGTGAGCGCGATGAATTCGGTATGACTTTTTCCTTTACCAGTAGAAGCTGCATGGCATGCCATATTATTCCAGCTTCGATTAACTGATTAAATATATTGCCATCGAGAAACAGTCTAAACTAATAACATTGAAACTACCATTGAAAGTGTGTGACCGATGATGCCATGTTAGCTGTATGCCCCTCAAAAGACTGCCCCATTCAAACGATATTTTAAAAGCTTTTATGAGCTAGATGCAAAAGATGGATTTTTATGCGTCGTAAAATGAGAGCTCCTGATTAAACGTATCTCTTGACTTGGGATAAATACTCAACGAACTGAATATAAAGTTAAATAGTTATATATATGTTCGCGACCATTCTTTATAGCCATAATCAAAACATTTTAAAACAAAGAAGTTACATTCATTGAATATAGCTGTAAAATAGCAGTTTATATTTATGTTTATTGATTAAATCACTGACTGACTTGCATACTTACCTATATTGTATTAATATCTCTATTAAAATATTATGTATAACAATTGTCCTGAATAGCAAGTCCAGCAGATGTCGTTACAGTATCCAATTATTTTTCCTTGGATCCATGCGTCACGTGACCAATAGCAGGGCAACTTTTTCATCTTTGTGAGTTGACTCTTAAAGTAATAGTTACATTTTATGCGATATAAAAATGTGGAAAGTTTCCTCGTGTAGGAATGTGCCGATGAAGGCAATTGCCGTCCATACGCGCGATGCGCTTGGCGCACGCGGGCTTTCGAAACATCCGTACCACGGAAAGGGACGATTTATCGTAATCAGGGCCGTCTTTTGAGTTTAGTTTGAGTTGACAATAAGAAATCATGGCAAGGAAGAGCATTGTGAAGCGCTTAGGAAGATTGTTCTGAGAATTTAACGAAGACAGTTATGCCACTGAAACCTTTCCAAGGCGACGAACTTGGAACGAATTACGTATTTGGGATAAAGACTTCTGCGGGCCACTAACTTTGTGCTTTTGAATGAAAAAAATAGGTTTAGACTTAATTCGGCTAACAGCAACCAAGGCGAAAATTAAAAAAATACATAGAAATTGTCCGTCAATAACCTTAATTCTCGAAGAAAAAAGCAGTATGTTGGAAAAAATAAGCGGATGTCAGTAAGAGCGGTCGAGCTGCGGAGGACGGGCGCAGAAAAATAACAGCGCCAGAGGTTGCCTTGTCGAAACACGCATAACGAGTTGGCAAAAATTTGTAATGGCGTCCACCAAAATTTAAACGGCTAGCGCAAATCGAATGCAAATGATGCATTGTGCATCTGCCGCGATGAATAGGATAAGTAAAGGAAATACGGTTGAACATGCGGGTCGAATTTCTCGCTAGCAAACAGATACATAATTATAATCGCCGTTTTAAGTTTCGGCACGCGGTTTTATTGTGTAAATTGGATAAACTTATTGCGATAATTCCCGCTTCATCGTATAATGTGAAACTATAGTCGCCATTAAGCTCTCCGAGTCCCACCAAAGATCAACGAGATATCTCAGGAGTTTACTACTTATAACGGAAGTTTTGAGTAAATTTTTCGTTCCCACAATTATTCTAGATTTCTAGAGGACAAGCATAACTACTAATGAGTTCATAAATATGAAATTCGGTGCCGTTTAAGAAAACTGACTCGATAGAAAGGTGGATTCATTTGAAGCACTACGGAAATTTTCATGGCCGATAGGCTTTTACGTATATTACTATTTCATCTGGTTTTAAATAAAGGCTTGCGTTAATTTCAATCTCCATCAACACATTTGTAATAACGACATATCCTAATCAAAAATGCTGGGCACGTTAGCATTTGCTTCAGTAGGATTCCTATTTCTGGGACGACCGTAACTCCATTCGACCGAGGCTGGAAAAGTTGTACTCAGAAGGCTTATTTTCTATTAAAAGACAGTGTCCTACCTTTTGCCGAGACGTGTTCCAGCGATCGAAGAAGGTATCTTCTACCAATGGGATAAACTCCTCTTCACACACTCAAACGCACACACGCACAGCGCTTCATCACAGAATGACTTTATCACTTCACAGGGGCGTGAAAGATTAATCATGGAAGAGGACAGAAATGGAAAGGTTCACGAAGGAAATTAAGGGCAAAGGTTTAATATTGGAAATGGAAGAAATGGCTGGTGGTATTAACAATCGCACCGCACCTGGAATGGGAAAAGAAACGAAATTCACCGTTAGTGCCTAGATCAAAAAAAGAATAGGCAACTTAGGCAGAATTGGCGCAAAGGAAATCTTTCAAAATGCTTATATTGCTATTCTTCTTCATTCCCACTAAGAACACATTTTGATTCTCCTAATAATCGAAAATTTAAAATTTGATTATCAATATCTCTTTAAAATTTTCTCTTGGAAAATTAACAAATAGAGTAAGCTGTTTACTTAGATCTCTTAAATTGTCTATATCAATGAATAAATAGCTAATTATTAACTACTTCTGCAGACAATAGATACTCACTATCTTGAGGGATTGCATCGCTTTCTCTTCGAAGCGGAGACTGCTCTTCGCAACTTCCTACCGCACCTCCGAGCACTATCACTTATCAAATAAAACTGAGCTAAGCCGAGCCGAAATATCCCGCCAAAACTTAACGTCAAATCGTTATGACGTCACAAATTTTCTCAACATTTCGGAGATAAAGTAATCGATAACGAAGTCAGGGAAGGAGTTGGAGAAGTGTTCGTCACTCGGTTCTTCATTACTGTACCGCCAAATGCAGGCCGATTGGTCGTGTCGAAGCATATTCCTTGTGTGCAATTCGTATTCATAATATCTTTTGATAGCTTATGAGTCACAATCCGGTAAAAATGAGCACCCACGTAAAATTTTCGTGTGCATATCATTGAAAGTAATCATCTTTTTCAAATTTGAGTGCAAATTATCCATCATTGATCACAGTATGGCGAATGATATATTCTATGTAGCAAAAGAAAACAATGATTATTAACACTATTGTGGCCACCGAATATAACATCATATTAATTCACACTTAAACCGGAAGGAGATCAATGTAACCAATGCAGCATGTACAATAAAGCGAATTAATCCTAATAAAAGAGTACCCATTAATTATTTTCTTTCTAAAAAAATATTCTAGGCTTCATTCGCATCGAAAAATGAACCCTTTCTATAAAAAAACTTCCCGGTTGTGCTCATTCTAACATTGCCTTATGGGTGAACGGCATTCCTTGCTGCATGGTGAAATTTTTACCTACTCTTCATTATGCAAGGGAGGTAAAATATATGGACTTATACTATAAAATTACGAAATTGGAGCAGTAACTATCGCAAAGTGAACTTAAGGCCGCATTAGAAGTCCTGAGGTGGATGCTTTACTTTGGCCATGGTCGCCGCTCTGCTATAATGAAGTTTATTACTAATGATCGATTTTATAGTGTTTTACTAAAAGAATTATCGAAACAATGATGTCGCACATATTTAACCCTCTCCCTGCTTTCTATGCTAATAAAAATTGGATGGCCAGCATTTTAGAATCAACGATCGCTATATTACCACCGAAACCAACTGCTTGGCACCCAAAATGGACATCTTGTCAACCCATCCGTTCATTGGCTGTACGAGTTACCTTATATTCCAACCATCATCCATTTTTGGAATTATTCGCTTTTGAAGTAACCCCCATTAGCTAATTCATACTGGTATTTTTTTCGGATTTTTAGTCACTTGATTCACGTTCTTCCGAAATTAACTGTTTCTATCAAAGAGAGATTTAAAACGGCTGAAACCATAGCATAAATTAATATCCCAGGCGCCGCACTATGTATATAGTCTATAAACTCGCGCTCTCTCCTTCCCTCAAGATTCGCCGTGATCCATATAGCTCCTCGCCAGCTGCCCCTTCGCCCCCCCCCCCCCCCACCTCACCCACCCGTGCAGATCCACTCGCACTTCTCCCGGAGCGGGGGCGGAGCACCCAGTCATTTATTCCGTCCCTTCACCTCGCCGCAAACACGAGCCTCATCCTGCGGGGCGATCTCTTTGCGGGTTTAGGAGGGGAAAATGGAGAAGGGGATGGGAGGCGAAGGAGGAGGGAGGGGGCTATCGTGGAGAGAGCACTTTCGACTGTTCCGCGTCCCCTTCTCACCCCTAAAAGCGATCGGACGATCGGGATGGAGTAGGACGTCTCCAGAACCCTCCACTCCGCTCTCCCTCCGTCCCTTTCCCCCTCCTCGGTCACCCAGTTCGATTCTTACCTCTCAAAACCAAAAGGCTTGAGAAAGAAGTCCGACTTTCACCTTCGCTCTTCCTTGCCTCGCTCCCCGCTTCGTTTTTATGGCGCTGCATTCCACGGCGGATAATTTATGTGAGCCTATTCCACTAACCTGCGTTATCTTATATGTTTCACGGGTTTATCCCTCCTTTTTTCCTCTCCTCTCTCTCTCACTCCTTTTTCCTCTTACTTCCTCTCTCTCCCTAACATCTCTCGACCATCTCCTACTTCCCTTTTTCCCGCTTTTCCTCTTTTGTGTGTTGTGTGTGTATGTGTGTGCGAGCGCGTTTTTGAAGCCTTTGGCTATCGGAGCAGCCGACCTTGGTTCCTGATGAGAATTTATATCGGCCTGAAGACTCTCTCTCTCTCTTCTCTTCTTACTCTTCCCTCTGTTTCTGCCGCCACCTCGACTCCCTATCCATTCTAACTCACTCATTTTCCCTCTCTCCATCTTACCTTCCTCCCCCTCCATCCTCCTTTCCATCCCCCTTCCACCTCAATGGAGGATGGTGCTCCATCCCTTCTCCATCGCCCCTACCTCCCCCTCCCACCTATAATGCCACAGATCGCGAAAAGGCCCAGACCTCGTCTCATCCAGTCGCTGTAGAACTCTGATCGCCTTATTGATATTTGGATTTTTTTTTTGCGGGAAGCATCTGCCACGTATGGAAAATAAAACGGAGCCCAACCTTCGTTTAACGGCGGGTAGAATGGGTGAATGGCTGTGCGGTCGACAGTTGCGTTATTCCTTCATCGGATATCGGTTTTTCTGATTGGAGGAGAGGAATGCGGGTGGACCAATGGTCCTACCAAAACGAGATTAATTTTCGAGATTCCAGGTTTTAATGGGAATGACTTTCTTCCAGAAACAGTCACGCGCTCGCGTTCATGTATTGCGTGGAAATTCGAAGAAATCTCGTAGATCTTAAAATGGATAATTGTCTTAATGCTCTATTAGAATGGACTTAGAGATTGAGTGTACCTCCCCTCTCGTTATATCTCAGATATTGCCGAAAATTGTTTGAAATTGGTTATTACTACAACTATATACATCTATCGCCTGTCTCCTCATAGAATGCTTCTGCAATATTCGTAAACCTTTGAGGGTTCTTTATATTCATTTTTATCTCTGTTGTGGATAAACCATCTCTCCTGTACATTTACATGCAAAGCATGATTTTTACTCGATCTACTAGTAATTATTTATCGCAATTTTTTGGCGATTCGGATGTTTAAGCAGATGTGCATTTGGGAAAAAATATTCGAAAGAATAAATATTAAATAAACTATTTCATTGGTGAATATTTGTACTCATCATCATGCCATATGCGTAGTTTTAATTTCAAATGAATGAAAACTGATGCAAGTTGAGTTTTTCGAAATCAATTTTTAATTAACTTACTGGCTATCATCAAGTCGTATGATCGAAATTTGGCATTCTATCATATTTTTGTTCTAAGCTGCATTTTTGAGAAATAAATGTAAAAGAGAAAAATATTACCGTTGAAATAAATAATTATAATCTATTTTATTCAGTTACTTAAAAGCTGACAATGATTTCGAAAGGATACAAAGTAAGATTGAAAAACATATCACTTAAAATATTTCATTTATCATCAAATATCCATTGTCTTTCTTACGATCATTAAGTGACAGCAGGGGTTATACGAAACTATCAGCAGAAAAAGAGAAATCCACAAATGAAGAATTCATATGGTTTTAATCGTCAAGAAAGGAATGTTTTTATGAAATAATATCGTCTGTGTATTTATTCCAGATATATCCTTTATTGCGATTGTGCTATAACATTATACAACATCATCATTATAAATTAATGCCTTTTGTTTTTCAGCATTAATTACGTCAATTGGCATTCTTTAGAAATTGAAAGAAAAATTTTATGATCTAAAAAGACTTTATTTGCCATTTTTAACTTCTGTTTTTAACAAAGTTCTCTATTAAATTGTTACGTTTGAATAAATCAAAAATTCGGACTCCCTTTGCAGTATATTCTTCTCACTTTATCATGTTCATACGAATGTTGATTCAAGTTTTATGTGTGAGAAGAAAATGATTTAAATGTATTCGTTTTTACCGAACGCAATTACATTTTAAATGTAGAAACAGGTAATAATACCTCAATTGAAGTTATTCCTTTTTTTCGACTATGATCTCAAACTTCTATAAGCTGAATGAGATATGGTAGTTAATGCTGCATTCGAATCATTTGATTTATTTTTGATTAGCACGCATCACCTCCACCACTGCCATTGACTGGCATAACGATAATTGGTACGCAAGATAATTGATTTTTTTTACGGTAACGCATATCTACAAACTCTTTTTCCGCTGTTCTCATTAACCCATCACCAACATACATCGGCATCATCCCTCATTATCCCACACCTCCATGACCACAGCATTCATGCAATACTTCTTCACCTTCCTCCCTCTCTCTCTCTACTCCCCCGATTCCTCCCTTTACGTTTCATACTCTCTCCGTCTCCTCCGTCCTTTTTCTCTTCTCCCACTTCCATCTCTTTGAGTGATGCTGAGTATCACTGTAGCAGGCGGCTTCGCTGCCTCGGGACGACTAACTCGCCGGAATAAATTGGGTGTGGGGGCCTTGACGTGGAGAGGATGCGAAGGAGGAGTGAGGTGGGGGGAGGAAAAAGAGAGAAGAGAGAGGGGGTGGAGGAGAGAGGGGTGGAGGAGAGGGGCAGGTTCCCGCCCGGGGCAGAGAGGAGTTGGAGTTGCACGAAGAGCACCCGCCACCCCGGTCGCATTCCACATCTCCCTCCGGGGTGCCCGTGGACGCGAACTGGGGATGGAGTTTGCCAAGACCCGCGGGCGAGGAAGGACCAGAGGGACGGGAGAAAGGGGATAGGGTTGGGAGAGTGTTGGGAGGGGGTTTGGAGGGGAGTCCGCCACCCATCAACCCCTCAGGGCAAATTCTCCAGGGAGGTGGGATTGATCGGAGAGGATAGAGGTCGGAGTGGGGGAAAGTTTCCCCTCCGGTGTCCGTGGTCCAGCGCCATCTCCTTCTACATCCCTCTTTCAGCTGATCCTAAATCCAAACGGAAGATGTCGCCTTAGTCGAGACGGTTCTCTTGAGAGATCGGCGTTGGGAGGAAAAAGTACCATTTGAATCCGGCTGGAATGTAGTTTGCCCCGCGCTGCGCCTCTTTGGACATGGTGAAATTTTTCCTAAAATTAATATACTCGTGTCACAATAAAGAGAGTTTGATATTAGTGAATGATCTGACTGCATATATGCAATATGCGCGCGTTAGTGGTAAGGCTAAACGAGCCCCGTATGTATTAATGACATCGATAAATTTGGCGCTTGCATTTGTAGTAGGGTAACTAAAAGGTGCAATCTCATCCTCTAGAGGCGTGCACTCAATAAATGCAGAAGTGCAAAGAACGATATCGACTTCCAAATTCTAACATATAAATAGTTCCTATGAACCCATGTGTTATGATTTATGATGATCAACGGTACTGATACTTTGGCAATCCATCAACCGATGATGACGATTTGGTAATTTTAATCGTTTATACAAATGAAATGTAAACAATGATTGTGGATTTAATTCACAATTGAACGCCGCTGTAATTTGTCGTTTCGAGGAATCGGCCATATTAACTGCGGCATAACACATCCAGGTATTATAATGAATAAGGAGAATTGTAGCAACAAGCACCTTTCGCGTATCGGCACCACGATTCTCGGTAGTAGAACATTGCATTATAACCCAAATATTAGTGTACGATGGAAATGAATAAATTATAGTAAAGATTAATCAGGAAATTTAGATTTCGTACATTTTAATTCTATCTATATTGAACTCTATGATTAAAATAAATGTTTTCTTAGCAGCAATTCAGCGAAAATTGAAATATTTCCGCTAGCCTCGACGACGGAATTGTGCAGAAACTAATACATGAAATGAACTATTTTTAATTGTCGAGATATGGAATCACTTTTCATGTCAGAATGCAGTTTTAAATATTTACACAATTTTAAGAAATGAAGAAACGCAATAAATGCTAATGTAGTATTCCTAATAAAAGGTGAAAGGAATTTGGCTTTCTCGAATAAAAAAATTTGGCTGGTATAAAAATTCATTGCATTAAGAACATTTTTAATCACATAGCTTTTTCTATGTCTACAAGAATTTCTAACTTTACTTTTGTATAACCACTTACTATGCACTTTTTAAATAGAGCAACTGTTTAAGATTTAACGTGTAATTTTCTTAAACAGCAAAAAGTTTTCCTAATAATTCAGCCATAATGTCAATTTCAAAATCAATTAAATTAAGAAATAGTTGCTTTTTAGACAAATAGACAAAGTTTTTATGTGTTATTGCTATGGCAATTACTAAAATTATACGGCTTTCACATGAGCGCGACTCTAATGAGTAATTTAACCTTACACACTTGAATCTAAAACAGAAGTGGAGATCAGACGAATGCAAGATGGGAATGAAATGACGATGCGAATGAATTTCTTTATCAGCTGTCATTCACGTGATGGATCCGTCATTTCAATTTACTCTCTTCCGCTAGCTCTTCTTTCCCTTGGGAAAGTCTATGTAAAGCATGTAACTAGATCGCTTAAAACGCATCTGAAGATAATTGAACAGTATTTATTGTATTTGTTTAGAAATGATGTTGACTAAGTAGTTCTCGAATCTTTTATGGTATTTTTTTCAGTCAATAAATCTTCAATTATGTTCGATGATTCGTGTTATATTTTCATTTTCTAATGCATGGGTGGGGAACCGAAGGTCCGCACGCCACATGCGGCCCCCGAAAGCGTTTAATGCGGCCCACGAAGTTATGATGAACAGGAGACCCGTAAAATTTAGAACAAAAATTCATATTTTTATTTCTTATTATAATAGTAAATATTTAATATAAGTAATATAGAAAATTTAACCCTAAAAACCGCATTTAAAATTGAATTCCACTTGTACGGCATCACATAATCTCTAGTTGACTTCCGATTTAATCTCTAATCCGGCCCGCCTAAGCATTGGAAGCGACCAATGCGGCCCTCCGAAGGGTTAGCAACCACCGATGAGGCCCGTCACCAAGGAAAGGTTCCCCATCAATGTTCTAATGGAAATCATTATGAATCATGAACGGTTTTGAGATTTTAAGTTTCTGTATGGTGTTAATTCCTTGATCATTTTTAACTGTCATGAACAGCACTTTAAAATCAATTCTCGATGTGCATATTAGCAACAAAAAAGTTGTATTCGTACGACTTTGCCGAGGACAGGATTCGAACCCGCTGCCCAAGGCACGCCAACCATCACTCTAACTTTTGATTAAAAAACTTTTTTCCTCACATATTTTCAATATAGTGAATGGACAACGGAATAAGTATTTATTGCAATTTACAAATATGTATTAATACATTTTTAAGCTCTGTAACTTTTTATTATATTTTATTGAATATAAGTTATTTAAAATCGTTTTCATATAAGTTAATAGAATGTGCTTGTTCGAAGATATTACCTCTGACCGATAATTATGAACATTCCCCTCTAAAGAATGCCGCAAATAAATATGTTAAAATTGAAAAATATACCCCGTGTCGGAAATTCCCTGTTGAACTTTTTTGTTTGACGCTTGATGGTGGCTTACATTGATTCAACAATAATTCTATTTTCAAAGATTTATTTAACTCGTGAAATCGATTATCTCTTCGATGCGGCGCGCTGCAGAACAATAACTTTTATTGTATTTCCAAAATTGAATAAAGATTTTACTTTCGCTTCGTTATAAACCATTATGGATGCCTAAAATTAATTTCTGTACGATGACTAGAAGCAAAATGCTGTTAGGGTTTTTAAAATCGAGACGGCAGGAGAAAGTAGAAAACAACGACCGTTCGGTATTCACGTGCCGCAAAAGTTTTATTCGTTGGAATTCCAGCGCGCTCTAGCTCCGTATTTTTTGCACAAAAGGTTTTCTCCGTGTTTATTTTCGTTACCTTCTGCGAAATTCGAGCTAACAAAAACCATTTTCATAATGAATTTTTATTAATTATTTCACAGAAAAGGGCACGATTATATTAGAGCGGAGCTTCATGCACAAGGTAATGTAATCGCCCGAGGCCAAGAGCGCACCAAATTTCACACTCGTTCACTCCGTCCTACAATGGTTTGCATTCATTTCGGACATGCAAGGACGCGAGAGGTGATGAGAGGGGCGTCATTTGTGAGGGTTGGGAGGGGAGGTCGTGGAGGAGAGGAAGAGAGGAGAGAGAGAGAGAGAGAGAGTGGAGGAAAGTGAGGGGGAGGGAAGTGAGAGAGGGAGAGAAAGACTGGGATGGCGACCGCAAGAAGTGGATGGGAGAAGTGAGAGGGAGGTGAGAGGAAGAAGATGAGCTGGACGACGGGCGGAGGGAGCGGGAGTGTGGGGAAGGTCCTAGGAGGGGAGGAGAGAAACGGAGGATGAGGGCGCGTGGGAGGAGGACGTAGGAATAGAAGGGAGGCGGATGGAGTGGGCGGGCTTGGGTGTCGGCTCGGGGGCAGAAGTAAAGCACGCAAATTGAGGTCGAGGCCCGAGGTGAACGCTCTTGTAATGGAAGCAGCGACGTGGCTTACCGCAGGGTAAAGCTGTGGGGCGATGGAAAGGGACGTGGGATGAGCGAGTGGAGAGAGATGCGGGGAAGAGCGGGGTTAGGTGGGATGCACGCATAAGGGCAGAGGAGGCGGATAGGTTTAGGCGAGCGTAAATAGTGTAGGTGACTGTTCGGTAGGGAGAGAGAGAGAGATATATATGAGATGGCATGGTAATGTATTAGGTTAAAATTTAGGAAATAATGAATGCGGATGAATGCGGGAAATAAACTCGTGAGGAGTGAAAGGAAGGTGAGGACGGCTTAAAGATGTAAGGGTAGGGGCGAGAAGATAGGAAATTATACACGCGGGAATGATATGGAAGTGATGGAATGCAAAGACGAACAAAGGATTAGAATTGGTGGAAATTGTGCCTAAGGAAAGAGGGAAAAGGAGATGAAGAAGAAGAGGGTGAGGGAAGGAGATTGAGAAAGGAGAGAGAGAGAGAGATAGGAGAGATATATAGGGAGAGATATAGGGAGAGAGGGAGAGACAAGGAAATAAAGAGAAACGAAATTAACGAGAAATAGAGGGAAAAATAGTAAACGGTAAAAAATTCACGTGAGGGAACCAGGGAGAGGAAGAATGGAAAAAAGAGGAGAGATACGGAGTTCTTAAACTAATGTAAATAGATCACCATTGGAGAGGGGCTTTAAGAAAATAAAATTCACGAAGGAATTGCAGTTGTATGTACCACAAGTTTAGTGGTGAAAAAACCACTAGGATAATGGGAGGGGAAAGGGAAGAAAAAGTAGGGAAATTAAAGGAGAATCCGCGAAAAGAACAGAATTGGCAATAGGTGTTAATCTTGGAGACGAATAAAGCAAGGAATGAGAGAGAGAGAGAGCAATCATTTGGACGTAATAAATGAGTTAATGTGAGAGTTGTAAAAGCTAAGCCATGTGAGAGAAACGGAGTGAGAAGATAGTATAGGCATGAGAAGTGAGATAGAAGAGGAGTGGTTTGAGAGAAGGATGCCGCGTAAGGAACGGTGAGAAAGCAAGGATAGAGGGACGTCCGAAGGGACGAACCGCGGTTGAACCGTGATGGCCTAATTAAGACCGAGCTAATGGAGCGATGACATCATTCTCTGGAATTTCCATTGACTCTGAAGATTTTTTTCTCGCCTTTGTTTCCCGTTATCTTTTCCCGAACGAAAGGCGCGAGAGATTTTTTTGCGGACGCGTCGAATTTTAATACGCGGGGATTCTTCCGAACAGTTAAATCATACTCATTTGGCAAGCGATCCGGACGCCCGTGTGATTTCACAAATTAATTTTCTGATTCCGAGGAGATATTAATTTTGCGCGAGTCGTTTCACAGATTAACTTCCGGGACAAATGCGTATGGAGTTTGCGTTTCCCGGCAAATGTTTAGACGGATAAGGATAATAATAAAGTCATAGAATTAATTTATACGCCCACGGCTGATTCGGTTCCCACGTGTACGCAAATGAACGATTTGTACTTGCGCGTGAGTGCGTTTTACCAAAACGCTATCATAAGCCTAGAATTAAATTTAATTTGAAATTGATTTCCGCTATTTATCTGAACACTCCATTAGAATTTTAACCTGTTTCCTAGAATTCCTATTCCGTTAGCGTATTTTCGCGTTAAATTATCTCTGATTATCATAATCATAGGAAGTCTGTCCTTAGTTATTTCTGGTTGAACTTGGTTTTCCAAATGAAGAGCAAATATGCAAAACAAGTTAAATCCTCTTAAGTAAACTTTTGGAAAAATTGAAAAAACAGCTAACGAATAAAGTTACTAGGTTACACTTACAATATTGTTTTAATGAATACATACTGTGTAGAGTTTTATAAAAAATTTCAAACTTCAATTTTCAACCTATTATTATTGTAATTTAAATATTATTGTAATTTAAATTTTGGATATAACTTATTTTGCATTAAATTTTTAATATAACTTGTTTGAGGTTATTTAATATCATATATACATATATATGATATTAAATATTATATATATAATATTTTCAAAGTTTTTCGCGAAAGCTTATTACGTCACTTTCTGTAATTGGAGAACACTGGTACACTGACTTCTTGTTTACAGTACCATGATTGCAGGAAATGTTTTTCCATAGGAATCAATGTATCGAGTTTTCTTTCTTTTCTCTCGATCTGTTTTTTGCTTCTTGCGCTTTCTTATATCTACGTTAGCTTCACTCACAGTCACTAAAATTTCACCAGAACATTATACCACATGTGAATCCACCTTTATTGACCTAACGAGTAACGTTGATACCGACAAGTGATGAAAATAAACAACACGTCATAGAAGCACGAATGCACGTACCCAGAAATTTACTTCGGGGGGTCTGAAGCCAAAAACCAATTTCCAGCAATTGATTAAATAAAAGTCATTAAAATAATATAGACTTTTATAAAGTTTTTAGTTCTCATAACTCAACGCAGCATGTGGCAGCGTAGCAAGAGGAAAGGTAGGAAGTTTGTAGCGTGGTTATCGCAGATTGGGAGCACGCATACGCAGTGGGTTATAGCGCATAACCCCATCACTCGTATATGTTTTGGGTTTAATGCAGTTTGCATCAGAGACGAATCTGGATATAACGTATTTTGAAAAATATATTTTCGTTGGCTTGTCCAACCTGGGATACGACTTATTTTGAAACAAACACCGCAGCACTTTACAAAGGCCTACGTCAATAATCGATTGCCATGTTTAGTTTAAACTGCGATAAAAATGGATTTAACTTGTTTTGCATATTCGCTCTTCAAATACTCCTCTTTCCCGCATTCTTCTTCATCGCTTTACTCCCCCTTCGACGTTTTCATTGTTTTATCGTAGCTTTTGATCCGAAGTGCTATATTTGCGGTCAATAAATTCCTGTCTTTAAAAGATAATATTATCAAATATTGATAAAAACACGACGTTTAAAATACCTGGAAAGAAATTCTCCGCCCATATTTTAAGGGCGGCCCTCGATCAGATTATAGAGTGTAACGCATAAAAGAATAAAAAACCAAAAAGTTTTTATTTAAAGGTAAATATTGTTTACTAAAACCTCGAGCTTAATTTTCCCAAGTAACTTTTGGATATTTATCCGAAATCCAATCGCTCGATTCCTCTTTTTAAAAAATTAAAATTTCGACTTGCAGATCTAACAGCATAAAAATGCCGATCAAATTTAGTGAAAGGCGAAATCAATAAAATATCAAAAACGCGGTCATAATTATTTTATTTTGTCACACATTTATTCCATTTACTATACGACTACATTACTGTTCGTTTATCATAAAAAATCGATAAAATCCGAATCAGTTCCATTCCTAATCAGTTTTAATATTTCACCCTCTACTGTACTTCAAAATGTTTAACGTAAAAAAATCTTTAAGAGAAGCGATTTGACCAGTATTGTTCCAATATCCTACACTAGTTTCTCTGCTTCTTTTCTGACTTTCAAAGGAGATCTTTCAACTCTTTCCCTCCCTCAACTCACGAATCAGCTATACACGTATATTTTCTCCAGAAAAGCCGACGCCCCTTCAGATAATACCACGCGCATTGCGTCTCTTTTAGTTTTTACACTTCTTTCATAAAGGCTGAGAAAACTTGAAATATGCAAGTCTTAAATCTTGGAAATAAGAACTTTTAACGCATCAGGAGGGGCGTGAGAGAAAGAGAAAAAATTCACAAATCATCTTTCGTTTGATTTTTTTCCGAGACGAGATAATGGAAACCGGAATTCGAACCTCGTTTACTTCCTACGTCGCCCGCCGAAGAAAACGTCTTCATTTAGCGCATCGAAAGAAAAGGACCGTCGCATCTCGGCCGCGGAAGAAAGCAGCGGACGGGAGGATGGGGGTGGGGAGCCTGGAGGACCTTAAATAAAACCCTCTTTGGGAGCGCCGATAATTGCCAGAGAGAGGGAGAAAGAAAAAGACCATTCCTCTCGTCCGAGAGTGAAACGTCTCGAGTAGCTTAGGAACGGTTGAGAGGAGAATGAAACGGGAGGGAGGGTGTGGAGGACATCATAGAGAGAGAGAAACACACGGCAATGGGTCCCGACCTTAGGCCTCCTCCTTCGTGTTCTCATCTTCCAGAGAGGAAAGGCGTAGTCATCCGCGCTCCCTTGCCCACGCCCTCGAACAACCTTTAACACACCTCCGCGAGAAGAAGTGGAACGTCCCTTTCATCCCGCAGACACTTATTTAAGCGTCAGGTGATCGCACTAGAGGGGGGAGGGAGAAGTAAAGGGATTAGGGGGAGGGGGTGAGGGAGGGAGGAAGGGACGAGCCGAGTTCGAATAGGTCGGAACATGAGTAGGAGGAATATCGGAGTGGTAGAAAGGCGGGGGTGGGGAGGGAAGGAGAGGACAGGAACGGATAAAACCGTTAAATGTTTCACGGGTTATCGCCGTGAATGTATAATGACCCCGGCGGCTCAAATGAGTTTCTCGTGTGAGATCCTCTTAAAGGGTTTTTAACACCTCGAGGCCCCTCTCCTCACTAAAGCATGGCCCCCTCCGAAGGCACTCTCTCTATCCTTCACTCTCATTCGAGGACGTCGAGATAGAAAGAGAGTGGGATAGATGGATTGGTGAGCGGGGGTGTAGGAGGAAGATTGGGAGAGTGTGAAGGAAGGGGGAGATTGGAGAGGGAGGGCATGGAGGTGAAAGTCTTCGCTCCTCCCATTTTCGTACAGGTATCCTTTCTATAGCGCGCTTTTTAAATTGTGCCTTTTACATAGATCTATCAGGAAAACTTTTCCTTTAACACTTTTAAGAGTTTGAGATTTTCGTGGTTTTATTGCCGTGCAATATTATCGTCTGACTAAAAATGAACAATGCTACAACACACATTCTCCATGATCCTACGAAACTTAGTTAATCCTCGGGGCACATCCCAGTACACTGCACAAAATTGGAGGCTGTTATAACACCAAAACTAGACAAAGAGCTTTTTACTTTTCCTTTCGTGTGGTTGTATACGATCTGGAATGGATAGGACTCGTAGTCTTGATGGCATGGCTAGGTGAGGAGGTTTGTCCTCAAACACCATCGGACAGATGTGGGCAATGTTTCTACGTAGCTGACCGCGTGGTTTTTAAAAAATCCTTGACGGGTCCCACTGGAAGTTGCCAATTACCTATATTTGGCGGGTTGGATTTAAGTTTACGTCAGATGTTATCTTGAGATTCTGAGAGATCATGTCAAGTGAAAATCAATTCTAAATGTGGTTTTTATCGTTCAAATTTCATCGCTCGAGCTTTAATAATCATATTTTGAATTTAAAAAATATCAATTTGTGTTAAATTTTACGGATTGCTTTTTCATCATAGCTTCGCGGACCGTATCATATGTTCTAGGGGGCCGCATACGGACCGCGAGCCGTAGGTTAGTCACCCCTGCTTTAAGAGGATACAGACAAGGAACGCTGTCTCATCTCCACAACTCTCCCAACAAGTGAATGTTAACTTAAATTTTTTGCTAGACTATATTCCTTCTGCCTGTATCTTCTCTTGTTTGGTGTTCCTTTGATGTTTTATGTATGCACCATACTTATTTTCGGAATATCTAAGAAATAGCACACCTCTTACAAATTTCTGTACAAAGAAAATTTTCAGCCTAAAAAATCCGTATCGGAAATTTTTGTACAGCACGTTTTTGTTTAGTGCGGCGTTTTTTAGGAAAGCACTTACCGCGCTAAACAAAGGTCTCTCCTCCCCTCCTGTCATTATCCCCTTAACCCTCCATTTCCTCTATTGGTCGCCCATCCCTCTCTCTCTCTCCCTCCTTTTTCCCCCTCTTCCCCTTCCTCCGATTCCATTTCGGTACTGCTAATATCTCATCGGGCGGTGGATGGCGTGGGATAGCGCCTCCTTCCTCCGTACCGGTAAGTGCACACCGGAGTGTGTGTTGTCCCGATGACGTCTCCCGTCTCCACGCTCGTGACTGAGGGGTCAAAACCGTTTTGCCCATTTTTTTCGTTCTTTTTTTTTCCTCCTACCTTTCTTTCACCCCATCCTCTTTTCTTCCACTCCCTCCTCATTTTCTCACCCCCATGTTTCTCCGGATCGCCTTCTCCTACCCGACCCCCTTTTTAAGAGATACTCTCCTCCGAATCCTCTCTTTCCCTATATATATATATATATATATATATATATATATATATATATATATATATATATATATATATATATCCCTCGTTCGCCTTCCTCTTACCTCTCTCAAATGCATTTCGTTTCTATCTCCTTCGCTCCTTTCATGTCTTCATCTCTCTATCCTTCCCCTGCCTTCCTTTGTCCGCCCCTTTCATCTGCTCCTTGATCCTTTCTACCTGCTTTTCATCATTTCTCCCCTTTCCTTTCTCTCTCTCTCCTTCCCACTCCCATTTCTCCCTCAGCACTTCTTCCCACTCCGCTTCCTTTCTCTCACCATTCTCACTATCTTCTCTTCCTATTCCTTCTCTCCTCATTCGTTCTTTTTATTCCCTCCTCTCCATCTTCCCTGACTTTCTTACCTCTTTCTTCTCCCCTCATCACCCCTTCTCTGCTCTGAAAATTTCCTTTTCCATATCTCTCCTAATCCATTTTCCCTCTCCTCGCCCTTTTTCCCCTTTTCCCATCTTTCTTTCCATCCCATTTCTCTTGCCTTTTCTCCCCTCCTTCCTTTCCTTATTTTCTCCGTATTTCATCCCACCTCTCCATTTCTCCGCTTTCTTTCCCTTTCCTTTCATCTCTTTCTCTCTTCCTCCCTCTTTCCTCGACCCCTCCCAACTCTTCCACTCAACCCGATCTCATCTCCACCACTCACTTCTCACCGAAAAAACCCAAGTTTTTGAGTGCTGCTCTTATTTCCATTTGGGGGACCCCCTCACTCTTTTTATGCATAAGTACGCGAGTTCCTTTTTCCGTCGCCGTCTCCCTTTTTATTTCCTCTTCGCTGCGTGAGATAAATTATTGCGTCGCGGTTTCATCCTGGACAGCCGTTAAAAGGTTCATGTGATAAGAGAGGTAGTTTCTTTTAACTTGAGAAAAAAGAAATTGAGGGCAGGTGACCGAAATTTCGGGGATCAGCTACAGTAAAATGTTCTCGAGACCTTTTAATTCCATTACATATTCCACGAAAAGTGTTCCGGTTGCATTAAATGTCAACTTTCTTTTCAGATATATGCAGCTTTTTAAGTTATTCGTCGGTGTGGGGAGGATTAAAAAATGTCCTAGTTTTGAAAGTGGTTCGATTATAGAGTAATAAAAGTAATGGAGGTTTAAAATGTTATTACCCTCTTTAATAAATATTATTATTATACATTTGATAGGTTATATGTTTTATTACTGGCGATTTATTACTTGCACAATTTTTAAACTGAACATTAGGATATAATGACCTATTGTCATTGAATATCGCCGACTCAAAACATAATTATTGCTGTAATAGAGAAATTTGAAACAAACATAGGAACAAGCAATCAAGCATGCCTTTATCCAAGAATGCAATTTATAGGGTTGAATAACATCAAAATAAAATTTCAAGTCTGATAAAAATACATGATAATCATTGGTGATCATCTCTAAAGATTAATTAAACTAGCAAAGTTCGGAGGCTTCTGCAAAATGCGGTTTTGCTTGCTTTTAAGGTGGCGAGTAATTTTTATCAGAACTAGTCGCAGGTTGCAGCATTACAATTATAACTGACTTACGCCTGAACAATGAAAATTTTCCAGGCATCCGTATCACTCAAAGGCTTCCATAATCCTAGTAGTAATGGGCCTTTCCTCTTATGGCTGGAATCCAAGTCATGATTTAAATTGCGCCAATAGCCATAAAAAGGATTTATCTTACAATTAGAGTCTACTATGGTTGAATCATTACTTATATCGGTTGCTTAGCGGACGAAATGCAGATTTTGTTTTCTAAACCTCTTTATGGCTATCGTTGGATCCAATTAGTCAATTAATAAAAATACTTTGTTCGATTTTTTCGAGTATTCACCCATCTTCCGTTTACTCACATCAGAAATCGATTTGGTTGGCTGCACTAGTCGTTAGCACAAAAAATAACCGGAAATCTCGCTTATTAAAACGGAGGTTAATTCATAGCAGTCGCGGAGTTCGTTTCTTAACTGTTAACCTGCGATAGTTCGCCCCCCCCCCCTCCCCCCTGGAAGCGAACCAATCACCAGCGAGAAAAGCCTTTCTTCTTTGCTGCGGTAATTGGGTGGTAGATCGGGAGGTGGATTGAGAGAGTGAGGTGTGTGCTCGCGAGTGGGAGGTAAAGTTATAAGTTGCTTGGCCCCTCCAAGGTAGAGAGAGGGAGGAGAGAAAGGAGAGGGCGAGGGAGGGGAAGGTACTAGAGGGGCGTAATCGCTCTAAGAGGGCGTGATTTATCGAATCCAAATCACTGCCCTCGACACATGGAGGGTGGGAATTTTTCGCTGGCACACTCGTTTTGAGTGCGTGGGTGGCTACGGGCCGGTAGTGATGCGAGATATATGGCTATGGGTTTGAGGGCTGGAGGATTTTTTACTTTTTTTAAGGAGTTAGGGAGGAGGTGGTGGGGCTGGAAAGAGCCCGTGGATATGAACGAAGAGGCAAGGGGAAGACGGGGAATGGGGCGGGATGGGGCGGATTTCGGGGAATGGTACGTAAGCGGCGATAAAAGGGAGTTTTTGAGAGAGGGAGGAACGCCCTCCGGAATTGATTACGATCGGCAACAACGGGGAGAAAATCTGTTTCCTTAGCAGCGAAAGGAAGTTTGTTTAGCGCGTCGTCCGTTTGATCGTTTCTTTGATTGCGCTCCGCACAGCTGAAATGGATCTCAAAGAATGGGATCGAGTGCGCTGGATGCGCACGGAAGGCTGTGTTCGCTGCCGGAAAAAGCGATTTGAGCGCTTTGTGTCGATTGTTCTCGCTCAATCTTAAGTTCACATATAAAGAAAATGCTTCAATTCATTTCCTTGAGTACTTTTAAATTTCTACAAGGACTGATAAATTATTTCCCTAAAAAATCGGCCGCCTTTTCAGAAATTTCATATTTTGATGCTGTGAATGACCGTTATTATTATATGCTAGCGTAACTGCCCGTCAAATATGACAGGTATGCGTGGATTAAGTATAAATATAAAAAAACTTTCCATTCTTCCTCCTTTTCTCTCTTCCTCTCTCCCATCCTCCTCTCCCATCCTCTCTCCCTCCCATCCTCCCTCCCTTCCATCCTCCCTCCCTCCCATCCTCCCTCCCTCCCATCCTCCCTCCCTCCTATCCTCCCTCCCTCCCATCCTCCCTCCCTCATATCCTCCCTCCCTCCCATTCTCCCTTCCTCCCATCCTCCCTCCCTCCCATCCTCCCTCCATCCCATCCTCTCTCCCATCCTCCCTCCCACCCATACTCCCTCCCTCCCATTCTTCCTCCATCCCATCCTCCCTCCCTCCCATCCTACCTCCCTCCCATCCTACCTCCCTCCCATCCTGCCTCCCTCCCATTCTCCCTCCCTCCCATCCTCCCTCCCTCCCATCCTCCCTCCCAACCATCCTCCCTCCCTCCCATCCTCCCTCCCTCCCATCCTCCCTCCCTCCCATCATTCCTCCCTCCCATCTTGCCTCCCTCCCACCCTCCCTCCCTCAACTTTCTCTCTCCTTCTCTGGAAAAATAGACTAATTCTATACCACCCTTACTTTCTATGTACCTTCCATTCTATGTCTCTTAGCAAAAGAATCCAAACTAAATCCCAGTCTCGTTAGAATTACGTAATTTCCCGAAAAATCCTACGATAATTTAAGGCAATATATGCACTCGTATATATTACATGTATGCGGGTTGAGACAACAATTGATTCTCGAAGTTTAACAATGACGTGGTGGGCAAGACAACATTCCTTTTAAAAGCCGATTTTTCCCAATGTATGTGATTTAAATGTTTAATAAGAGAGATTTCGAATGGTAGGCGGAAAAATATGAACAGAACGAGAAACTTCATTAATATTCCTTAAACATAGTTTATATTCGAAGACCGTACGTCAATTCTTTCTAATTTTTATTTCCGAAAGAATAAAAGCCTGCCCTTTAAAAAGTCGCTTTTTACGTGTTATCGTACGGAAATGGAAATCGCCCCCATGGAGTCAAACCCTGGTCTTTTTTTTTATTTTTTCCTCATTTAATTTTTTTATCTGAATCAAACATTCTGCGAAATTTCAATCTTCCACCTAATAGGGAAGTTTGTTAAAAACGCGTTAAAACGTGCCATCGATGACGGCAGCGTTACAATGACAGATTACCGAAACTATATGTATAATAAGCATTGGTTGGATGGTTCAGGTGTAGTTTATACGTATTATCTGCAATGTGAAATGGAGAATAATCGTCGCGCATTCTGAGGCGTATGAGAAAAAATTAGCAAAGTATCATACTGAAAATTTGCAATTGAAAAGTATCATATTTGATACGATTGTGTCAAAGTGGCAACATATAGGCTTACATATTGAACGTAGATATTGGGAAAATATGCGACGGCTTTCGTTAAGGATATATCGCACAAAATATTTCCCGCTCGGAACATTTTCCCGATATGGATAACGTTCCATATTATCCGAATTTTTTATTATTTATTTATAAGGACCGTGCGATTCCGCCGATCTCGGATAATCGGGACTCGACTGTAATCGGAATCCAATAACAATAATAATTATTAATTATTTAAATCAAGAGAAAAACGTTGAGTTACTTTAGTACAGACTTTTAACAAATTAACTTAATATTTCCAGTACTATCGGATTTATTTGTTATATAAACCCATATTTCTCTAATAATTATTATGAAATTATATAACAAACTATAAATTTCAACACTTTCATGCATAAAACGTTGAACCAATCCATTAATGCGTAATTTTGGAAGAACGCCAGCGGCATTTTATGTTATATCATAATAAAACTTATGGTGCTGTTAATTGATTGCGATGATTGTGATGAACCACATTTTAAATTATACCCAAATTTATGTCTCCTTCCATTAAGCGTATTTTCCAAAACCTGATATTATTTGTATGCCGATTTTGAAAGATTTGCAGTTAAAAATTATGGTTTTCATGTATATCACACATTATTCCGATTTCATTTCACTAATGTCAGATATACGTAATATGCTAAAGTGAAACCTTTTTCATCAAAGTGGAACCGCAAACGTGTGCCAGCATTTGTAATCAACTCAAATTATAACTCACGCTGACGTGCTTAATCTAGATTGTTGAAGCATACTAATAACGGGATTAGAGGTATATTTTGACAAAGCCAATTATTATTACGCAAGAAATGCTACATTAACTCTATTGTAAGCGTTCCGTTTATGTGCTACCGCCAGTGAAATCGCAAGATTACATAATTGATTCTGATATCACATAACATCATGAAATAAAAAATATGGAATCAAAAGAGAAACCAACCGAGTTACTAATATACACGTATAAAAGGGATATGGTTGCTTAAATTTCCTTAAAAATAAGAGTCCCTATTTTTCGACATTATCATACTGCCGTATTTCTCGAACTTTTTCTAAACATGTTAATCCATGTTCATTCATTAGGAATCATGCTGTTTTAAATTTAACAGAGTAATCGAAAATTTTTTAGAACATTTATAATTCCTAATTTGAAGTTTCACAAAGTGACAGTCACTTCCATGGATTTGAAATTTTATGAAATTATTTACGAACAAGATGATCCAAACAGAACTTATGATGTCTACTTTCCATTTAATCATTTATTTAATATTTATATTGGCTTTAATAGCTTTAAAGTCATCGCGGATACGTAGCTCTTTGTGTTCCCAAATTTCAAAATTTAGCGTTATAAAGTACAACAAATACATTCAAACGGAATATTAAATTGATCACGCGTATTTGTGCGGCAAAAATAACGCGTGTACGTATTAGAATATACCGAATCTGAGTCCATCAATAGTTGTTGCTAGGGCAACACTCTCGTAATGAGTGATAAAAACTGCAAAATCGCCAGTATTTGCGCGAAATTCTAAGAAATGAAATCGATAAGCAAAATTATACGATAAAAATTAGAACCTTCATTTCTTTCCTCAGAGAATAGTACAAAACTCGCTCCGATATTACAATTCTAAGATATTATAATTTGCAAAAGAAAAATTACCCTGCACGATGGATTTCAGATTTCTCATTTAAATCAAAGGGGAAGGGTAGTTCCTGGAATCGAACCCAGGATATCAAGCTTCGCAACAAAAATTATCCTCGGGAGCTCGGCCCATGTAGCAAAAGATTTCCACCAAGTTTTATGAAAATCGGTCTATTGGTTCAAAAGTTAATAGAGGAACGGACAGACAGAAACACGGATAGACAGACAGACAGACACAACGACAAAACTATACGCCTATTTCCGGAAAGTAGGCTAAAAAGTGTTTACAACAAGACATCCATATCTTTGTATTGCTGCAGATTAGCATAAAATTATTTTTTATAATTTTCCTGATGGAAAAAATAAATATCAAGATAATAATATCAACTTAGAAGTATGGAACTTATTTCGCTCTGTTTTTTGCATAAAAATTGTCAAACCCACGCAGCATGCATGCAAATTAGGTAAGGTTTTTAATTCAATTTTTGAAAAGTTCATTAATTTTTAAGAGATTAAATACGAATATAGGACGAGCTAAAGATTGTTTCAAGAGATAAGAACAGAAAATAATTTGATCCTGATAATGTTATTTCGGTTTATACGTACTTAATTGCATGGAATTTATGGCCAATCAACGTCTTGGATTATTATAGCCATTACTCCTTTCACTCCGAGCACACACACAAGGGAGGAGGGAAACCCGGTGCCGACATTAGCTTTCTCTTAACATAGAGAACCAAGGGAGCCAACTGCTTAACGTCCCTTCCGAAGGACGGAGCGCAGACTTGCGCGGTCTCCTCAAATCACACAAGTAGGGGACGGGAAGATCCAAATTAAATTATTTTTTTTAACCAACTGAGATACATTTTCATATATTTATCTCTGTTAACACCTATAATAACTGCGTTAATACTTGTAACATATGTCAGAAAATTAAGCTATTCATATGGTTATACGATTTTAGTGTAATTTATAGGAAATAGGGCGTGTTTTATTTGAATGATCACAAATCAATTGTTAGTATGTCAGATGTGGCAGTTTTTTTACTAAAATCTAAACTTATACATTATATAAATCAGCTCCAAAACAATATCATTGTACTATTAATATTGTTAAATCGTTTAAATCGTATAAAACAAATTAGAAGACAGCATGAAACCTACAAGATGATTTACGAAATGTCTAATAATGTGCATGGAGGAATAAATTGGACTATAAATCCCAACTAATCTTATGCTAATTACTCATTTCTCGTAAAAGTATCATCTTATATTGTAAATATTACGCATTACTAGTATGTAGAATGTAGAGGTATATATTTAAACCCTGAATACGAATCTTGATATTATAAAAGCAGCAATAGTCTTTAATGTCTTTTGAATACTGGAAGTGTATCATAAGGATGAAGCTATAATTAACCCTGATTCAGAGCCAAAAATCATGATTGTTACGAGGCACTCTCGAATGAAACTTAAATCGCCGAATTTGATCAATTTCCGCCGGGAAAAAAACTTGCGTTTGAAAAATCCGAAAGAGACGGATAAAGAGATAAATAACCTCTCTCTTTCCCTCTAACAAGATAGATCATCTCCTGGAGGAGTTGCGGCACTTTTGAGCGAGGGAGGATCGAGGCGAGGAATAGGGGCGATGGCGGTGGGGGAGATTGACCGCCGGGCCGGGGTGGGATGGAGGTAGGGTTGGGTGTGGGAGGCAAAGGTAGGTGGGACTTGATTGGCCGCCGGCTCGGTCGTGTTTTTCGGGTCCCTCGAGCATATATAACTTTGGTCTCGCCCACGCGTTGATTCCACAACGCACACTCTCAAGGACTCACCATCAAAAAAATAAATAAAAATAAAAGGAAACCGTCTCTTGCTTTCCCCTCCACTCCCCTTCCCCTCATCGCCATCCGATCACCCGCCTCTTTCCCCCTTTACCTCCTCTCCCTCTTTCACCCCTCTCTCTCTCCCTCTCTCTCTCTCTCCCTCTCTCTCTCTCTCTCCCTTCCTCTCTCTCTCGATGATGATGATGAAAAAAAACATGATCACTAAGGGGGGAGCATAAAAATCTCTCTTTCTCCTCTGGCAGTGTGCGGCTGGAATAAATCCACCATACCCGGTCTCCCAAATGATGCGAAATTACCCCATCCGCTCTTTTTAAGGCTGACGCGTTTATGAAAACGCTTTAGAAATATATTATCCTCCCACTCTCCTTGTTTGGATACTGCCGTAGCTAGAGGCGATCTTCTTTTTCCCTAGAAGTTTTACCGCTCTCGAGACTCGAAAAGATCCAGTCTGTCTCGTTTACATTTCGACCTTTTATTTTAATGCAAAAACTTATTTTCCCCCAAATATGGAGATTCGGGACGGTAAATTTTGTTTGGCGTCTTGATTCGGGGAACACCGCGGGTTTTTTTTTATTCCTTCGAATTTTTCGAAATTTGTTCTTTTTTGGGTTTGACTTTCACAACATACGCTCGTCGATGGAGTAATCGTTATTAACATTGTATGACTGCACCCCCATCGGAATCTCCAAATGCTGTAAAATCTTTTAAGGTGATAGGTCTTTCTCGTTTGACATAAAATCCGTAAATTGATTGGTCGTTCATATTTGCTCGAAAATTTGCCGATCGTACCAATAGAGGTTGAGAGAGTTGAGAGAGCATACCCTAAAACATTTAGAATATACACTTAGAGTAAAAGTTAATTAATTAAGAATTACAATATTTCCTATGAAACGCAATTGGATATGGGTGGAAGTTTAGGTGAAAATTTTTCACTGTAGTTATAAAACTACTAGGAAAGGTTTTTGTTATTCTTCCAACGAAAAAAACTCATGTAATGGACGTTTGCAGAGTCACTTATCTATAATAATCGCGCATAAAGTGAACTTTTCAACATCAGCGGTAACTACACCGGTAAATTGAAGAGCCTGTTAATCCAGTCAGATATTTGCTATCGAGAAGCTATATCATTAAAAATGCGCAGATTTAAAAATCATACTTGAGCAACTATTAAGCATAAAGACAAATAATTTGGCAATTAGAGCCTGCACAACTATAATTCCTCTTTCCTTTTACTGGATAAACATAAGCCACAATGCATAATCTAGAAGTTCATGCTTGGGCTTCTTCAAATGACAAGACAATTCTGAATCTGTCTTCCTCCAGCCTTCCTTTGTACTTTCTTCTAGATCTAAGTCACGAGAAACTTTTCATTAGTTCATCTCTATCAGTGTGTCTCACTTTTAATTTCTTCTCAAAGTTGAACAGGGTAGATAAAATTCGTCCACAAAAACTCGCAAGGTTAAATATTAAACCGGGAGAAAACCACTTGTCCCGGTAGCAGTCTAAAAGAATACAATCACTTTCAATTAAAAAAGTGAGAAGAAAATAATTAACCGTGATTGGAGTTACTACTTGTAATACTTTCATCGTACCTATGATAAAACTGAAATTAATATTTCTGATGTTTTTATCCAAAGAGACTAACTTTAATGTGATGTGTAGTACAGAATCCATAAATGACATCTTTGACTATTTTCAGTGCCTATGGAAATGATTCTATCGTTTGTTCTATTTCTTAAATAACTGGATATTTTTGAAACTCTATCCGATGGAAATGTTCCAAAACAAGGGCCGGACGCGCCACTCTGCAATAATATTCAAAACCTGGGCCATCATTAAACTAGTTTTTCCCTAATGTTTACGAAGTGTATCTATCATTATTATAAGACATCTTGGATATGACGCGAGACAGTTATGGTACTGAGTAAAATTAAAGAGAGAGTAAAATTCTTTTTGAAATATATGTTATTGTAATTTTTCCTTTAATTAGCGTGCCATATTAAATAACTTTGCGCGCCATCAGTTTCCATCCCCTAATCTTAAACATTATTTCTTAATACGGTCCAGTTTCTACATTTTCACTACAATAATATGCTTCCTACAAACTGGTCTTCATGTGCAAATCTTCAACACCCCCAGCGGCTCTCCAACTATCGTAAATGTCCGTTGAGATTCCTACAACACTTTGTTACCAACCGTATCTCATTTTATCTATCCTCTTCCTCTTGTATGTACAAATACCATAGCATGATCGCTTTAATATATTCTTTCTGCATTTAAACATTATACACCAGAATTTCGGCATACTTTGTCGTGTTTTCTATTTTTTTAAGAAGTGAATGCTACCAGAGATAAAGTTCCACAGGATTGGAGATTCTTAATAAATTCAAAGAGATGAAGTGAAAGGAGCTTCGCTCTCGACTTCCGGTATCGCCCTCAACGAAAACTATTCCTGCACCAAGTGCATGAATTCTTCTCCCGTCAGGTTTTTCAATCTGCTTTCTCCGCCAGAGTCTCGGGTCAAAACCAGACGGGGTCAGCAGTTTCAACCACTCATCATATACTCGATTAACCGCCGCCTGAGAATGTAACGACAGGAAAACATCAAACACTCCGGCATTTCTTCTCGCTTTTCTCTCTCTCTCTCTCTCTCTCTTTTTCATACACTTCCATCCGTCCCCTATCCAATCATCTCTCGGAACACTGTCCCAATCTTGCCCATCCCAATTTCCTCGCGTGTTCCCCCTCGGTGTTTCCTTTCACCTGTGCGCACCCTCCCTCCCGATTTCAATTCCTTCTCTCCAGTTATCCTCATCCTTCCCTCCGGTGGGATGCTCATGATCGCGCCGTTACTCTCAGCCTTTCGTTTCGATATTGCGACCATTAAAACACCCACGCTTCTTCAACCCGCTCGCTGCTTCTAACCATTCTCTTCCTGCACGCTCTCTTTCTCCCCTGCTTTTCCTCAATCCGTGTTGCTACACTTTTTCCCTCCCCCCACACTGCTGGAGTCGCTTCTCACTCTCCTTTCCTTTCTTGCTCTCATCGCTCTTCCTCACACACTGCATTCTTCTACCCTCTTATTTTTCTCCCTCTCTCTCTCTCTCTCTCTCTCATTCTCACAATTCGATGCTGCACGTATCCTGTCTCCTTACCTCTTCCCCTTCCTTACTCCCTCTCTCTTTTTATTTATTTTTCTAATGTTATGTCCTTCCCCATTTTCATTTTCTCTCCCTCTTTTGCTATCCCTCCCTCCTATTCTCCTTTACTTTCACTTCCTCCTTTTCTTTCTGCTTTACTATTTATCCTACCATATTTTCGCTCCTTCCGACTTTTGATTTTCCTCTTCCTTGTTCCAATCTTTATCAGTTTTTTCTTAATTTTTACTTACTCTTTTTCCGTCATCTTAATTTCTCTCTTACACTATACATTCCTGTATCTCTAAAGTGACCTTTCTTAATGGTTAATTCAGTACTGTTAAGATTTTTACGGTGTTGTACTGATTATCTTTTTGTACTGACTTATGTACTGATTTACGAATAATATAATTTGTTATTTCATAAATTTCCTTGATGCCCTCCCCTCGCTCGCGTCAGTATTTTGACGCCTCTATTTCCGCCCGCCTTATGTTAAATAAGTTTTTCAGCCATTTGAGCAGTGCCAAATGTTCGTTGATTGATTGAATTTAAATTTTAGAATAGTTGTAAAGACTGATTGGAATATTATAACTTGCGAAGTTGGTATTTTAGCTTACTCCAAAGTTTTTATTGATTTTCTCATTTTTCTGTCATTACTACTGAATTTTTCTCGTTTATATAGTGCCGTTTGCACTGATTTAGATTCGAAAAAGAATTTAAATCCGTACCTCTTACTTCTGCATCGTACATCCCTCTTCTCCCACCTCCCTTTCTATCTTTCTCCTCTCTCAATTTATCTCAACCACCCCTGTTATTTACTCTGCCTACATTCATACTTTATCCTTTCCCTTTATTTCCATTTCCTCTTATTCTGCTTCTCTCTAACCTTCTTTCCTCTCATATTCTCGTTACATTTCAATCCGTTTCTTACTCCACTCCAATCGACCAGCGTTGTTTTATCTCCGTGTGGCTATACATGCAAACCAGCGCTCTACCTCATAAGCCTGGGGTTTCATCCTCTTTCTCTTTTTTTCCTTGTTCATCTCGATACCAGTGGGTGTTCCTCGATTGATGTACATGGACTTCACAAGCAGTCAAAAGTTCTCCGCGTGAGATGGCTCGCCGTTGGCGGGCGCACGCGGGGCGCGCGGCTCTCGATAGACCGATGAGCGGATATTTACCCCACCCACTTCTACATTTAAATATTCTCATTTAGGAATGACTGCCATTTGAGTAATGAAGGCCACCCGTTAAACCTCGTACAAAAGGCCTTATTCAAGTCGTTGAGTGTTTGTGCACGCGCAGGCAATGCATCGCGGTTTTGTTAATCTAAAAAAAGTTTTCAAAAATCTGGGATGGCGAACCGTTCTGAGCTTGCGTGCCACAGTGCTTTTAAAATGCAGTTAATTATTCTTCCTTGCCAATTAAGACCATTTATCCATTTGACGAATGTTTTAAAAAAATCCAAATTAAACGATTGATTTATCTGCAACGTAGCTTCGGTATGATATGTACCGCTGCGCCACTGACAACATCTGCATAATGATTAACAATATACTATATTTTAACTTTTCAACGTAGCGTAAGTAGCCCTTCCATTTCCAATTCTGAGGTATTCTTTCACGGACTTGAATAAACCTGTCTGCAGTATTGTCGCTTTAAATTTCGATTTATATCTTTAAAGCAAGGAGACGATTATTTAAGACTAATTTATGTTATGCTTTCCAAACGATTATTGATTTTGAACCGCACAAGATATAATGTCGCCACGGGTTCAGTAAGGAGCAATTTCTGGGTATAGTCGGAGGTAGATATCCCCCTTTTCACAGAATGTCGATCGATAATACCAATTTTACCGCATTAGAAATGAGAGAGTCGAGTAATAGAGTAACATTTCATCACTTTCTAGCACTCCCCCTCTCCCATAATGGTCAAGGTGTGACGTGACCTCGTAGGATTGGCTGAATTTTTCGTTTCTTGGAGTCATCATCATCATGCTGCTGTCCGAAGACAGGTTTTAGCTGAATCGCTGCATTCATCTCTCTCTCTCTCCCTAGAAGCCCCCTTTATACCTCTATAAGTACTATATTCCAGCTTTATATTCTCTAATATTCCTAATCTTTTTCCACCTCTTCCTCTTCTTCCGCCAATTTTGCCTTCTAAGATCGTCCTTTGTAAACACCGTCTTCTCAATATGTGCCCAATCCAATTTGTTTTTCTTTTCCTGATTGTTTTTATTAGCATCCTTTCTTCTCCCACCATTTTTAATACTTCTTCGTTTCTCTTCCTCTCTGTCCATTTCACTTTCATCATCCTCCTCCATACCCACATCTCAAAACTTTATAAATATTTTCCTCCTTTCTCCTTACCGTCCACGTCTCTGCACCATAAAGAGCTATGCTCCATATGTAGCATTTTGTTCATTTCTTCCTTGTTTCTAAATTTAGTCATGGCATCCAATCTAAAGGAATGTTAGACCCCACCGAATGAGTGAATATGGAATTTTTTAATGCATTAAGGTGAAATTAATATTAACACAACACTTAATTTATTCATAGTTTAGATTTAAAAATTTTAATTACATCTCACTTACTGATCGCGTGTACTCTGGTCACGGAATATTATGTGAAGTAATTACTTTTCATATCTTGAAGGTTCCTATATTGGGAGCAGCATAGCAGTGTGTAGGTGTGTGGATAAATAATTTTATGAGTGTGTGCGCAAACGCTTACTCACCATTCGCATTTAGGATAGCTAAAAGTATGTTCACAATAGCTCATTAGGAAACGTTCAAACCTCTGAGCTTCAAAAAATATTCTGTTAGTGTGGCAAGTACATCAAAATATTATCTGAATAAGATTAGTAATTTTTATATTGTGAGCTAACGAGTGACATCACTCACTCTTTTTAGCCTATTTCTGTATTAGTGAACATTTCTACGACACGTGTATGCCATTCGTAAGTTGTTTGTCTAACCAACTGTCCAAGCTTTATTCTGCAATTTTTTCTAGTCTATTTAATGTCATAATATGCGTTTTTATAATTTGAGTACAACCCATTTGTTACATAGACCATTATAGTTGCTTGCTAACATACATATCCAAATTTTTATAAGTTATTTCATGTAAAGAATGTTCATGACGGCAAGCTGGCTTAACGCGCTTTCATTTGCTTTAATTTGTGCTCTTTATACCACACCAGCGAATGTCGTTTTTCCTTTGCGAAGTTATTTGTTAGACCTCGAGGGATGAAATTACTGGAAAAGTGAACACAAATTCCACTATGCTTATGGCACGGTATTAGTTTTAATCGTGTGAGGAAGGAAGAATTAGCCAGAAGGCAGTACGTTTGGTAGCCACATAAGCAATGGGAAAGGTATGTCAACAAACAGAATCGTGTTGACAGTGCTTTAAAGCCGAGAATCGAAAGGTTATATTTATTTGTCAACCGTAATTTAAGTTTTTCTTATCGAGGAAAAACTTACTGTGAGTTAAGGCCAGTGAGCGAGACAGGAAGGACGAATGTGGCGATGAGCGATAGGTTTTAAAACAGGTATTTATCTGCATAGTAACTTACCTTCTCGCGCCAATTTTCATTATTAATATCTTAATACTAATATAGTTCTTCTTTAACAAGCATTTGAAGTTTATTGGTTCTATGCTAAGAATCAAGACTCTCATAATAAAAATTAATGCTTTCCCATTCGTATTACTAATATCTCGGACGTCAGTTGCCTGTATTTTCTTGTTGAAAATTCATTTCCCTAAATTAAAGGAAAAGTCGCGGAGGAAAATAAAATGTTTATTAAGAACGAACAAGGAAAAATTGGACGTTGTTAGTTAAATACGCCGTTATGTCAGAAAGCCAAGAATTCTCCGAATGAATGTTCATAATTTAATTACTTCATATTACGCGATTTATTCGATGCCGTTGTTTAAATCGGACCACATAGAGCTGTAACGAAGAAAATTTTCCACCTTTAGAGAAGAAAAACTTTTCCGCCGGGGATTTTATTGATCGCAAAATTCTCCGGCGTTCTAAAGCATGAATGGAGGATCTGAATCTGAATAAATACTCTGCCTTCCACCGCAATTGGTGTGATACGGAGAGAATACCGCCGATGTATCATGTTATTCTCCTGTTATGGTCTGTTATTGTCCTAGGAAGAAAATAATCCTTTGTATGTACCCGTTCAACAATCAATTTCTCGTATCTTATTAGTGTGGTCGCGGCGTCATACGTAAGATGGACTCTTAATTGCGATAATTCATCTGTAAATTCTTCTGATCTAAATCTTTACAATAGTCGATGCCTATAATTTTCACGCCATTTCTCTAGACACTCCCATCCAAGCTCATCTATTAGACTGGTGACACTTACTTGCCTACCATATCGACGTTTCACGAAACGCGCTCCCTTTCATTGTATTTTCTCTAAATCATGAATAAGGCCTATCTCATACGAGTCACATACGCTACACGCATATACAATTACCGGTCTGACCAGAGAAAAATAACAAATATCACGTGTCTTTTCATCGCATACCCCTAATATTCTACGGACAAATATTAGGCTTTTAAGATCAGTTCCGACGGCATTTCTCTGAATTATCACTATCTCTACAGTTGAAAACCGGTGTCACAAATCCGATCTTCCAGTGTACATTCTATAAGTGTTTTGTCGAAAATAATCATGAAATATGGGGCAAATTCGTTGACCAATTCATTTTGTACCCTCGAGAGCATCCTGTCTATACCTGGAGATTTGTTTGCTTATAAACATTGGAGTTGCTATGCGATACCCTCCACCGTAATGATATCCATAATATTGTCCATACATGGGTCTAATTCCCTATCCGGCCCACCTCTCTCGCTGTTTCGAGTACGCTACTCAATAAATTAGCCTTTTCTCTCAGTTTTGTTATTACATCTCTATATCTAGAAAAAAGCGTAGGTATGGCGGAGTCTTCCCTTCTTGCCCCCCTGACAAATGATCAAAACGCTTTCGGGTTATCGATGAAGAGACTCATAGGAAATTCGAATCAAAGGAGGGGAGAACTTGGTGGTAAGCCATAAGAAACTGGCTTTCCAAATATTCATTAATCTCTAATCTTACTATTTGGCAAAGTTAACTCTCACATTCCTGAATGGAAATTTCATTGAATTACTGTGTGTGTGTGTGTGTGTGCGTATTTCTGGCTAATCAACCTCTTGGATCATTACAGCCATAGCTCCTTCCACACCGAACACAATTAAAGGGTGTCGGCATTAGTCTACTCTTAACGAGGAGCACCAAGGGGGCCAATGCCTTAACGTCCCTTCCGAAGGACGGAACGCTGACTTTGCGGGGTCTCCTCAAACCAGACAAACAGTGGGCCGGACGACCATGGTAAAAATCCTACTTTCGCAGAATTCGTGCCCGCTGCCCTTTCCCGCAGCACGCGAGTAGCAGCCAGCGTTCTAACCATTGAATTACGCTTGCGTTTAAAATGAGCTTATCCGGCATCATTTGAAAAATAATAAAACCACTTAAATCCGTCAATCAACTTTATAATTATTTCTATTCGGCATTTTAGCACTGTTTCTACTACCGCATCATATACGTAGCATTCTATTTATCTGTGTTTTATAAATACTCTAAATTGCATGAATAGCTAACACGATCAATTATTTTTTCTGAAGGTTAACTTTTACAAGATCTTATTCAGTTCCGTAGATTTAACTGTTTCGATGATGTTTCTATGTCCGAAACAAAATATTAAAAATACACAACACTTGGTGTGCGAAGTTAATTAGTCCTTATAAATGATAGGATATCTTTGATTATGCAGATTTTGATATGTATGATTTTGATTCTCTGTATATTACATATAGCGCACTGCTGAACCGGTGTGCCGTGGCGAAGTGAGAGATACTTGATGGGAGAATATGTAGTATATGTCTGTTTTTTCTAAACTTAACAAATTTATTTCTTAATGGTAGAATTATCAGTTTTGATCTTTGTTTTATTTCGCAATCCAACAAATGTTACAATGATTTTAAAATGTAGTTCTTAGTCTCATTTTTCTCCACGTTGGTCATTTTCTATCTCTTTTGTTGACTATTGAGTGATCAAAATGGGGATCCGCTTAATTTGGTGCAAAAAAACTATCAATAACTTTGAGTTATACTATCCATTCTGATATCACTATCATATTCAATCGAAAAATCTTCAAAATATTAATTAATTATTTTTAAATTCCTAGTTAAAATTCATTTAAACGTGAATTTTAGAAATGTTTCATTAGGAATCCTACGAAATTTTCCTTTTATCCAAAATTTTATTCGAGTTAAAATAATAATCTATACATTTTTCTCGTTCTATTTATACAGATATGAGTATTCTATATTTTGTATTAAAAAATATTTTGTAGCCATTGCTCTCTTATTTGGTTACATAATGTCTTTGTTCTTCAATATCCTTTTGTTTTATTTCATTCCCTAGTTCTCCGTTCATGAGTATTCTGTGTAACATTAAATGCGTTTATTTTTTCATAATTTTTTCGTAATTATGATTTTTTTACTTTGCGTATACATGTATCTAATATTATTTACCATTTATATGAAATAATGACATGGTGTTTATCTTATTATTTTGTCTTTCGAGTTCTTCCTTCTTGGTCTTTCCCGAAACTATTTCTTGAGTTTGCGTAACTTCTCTATCTGACTTCCATTTGCAAACCTTCTTTCACTTTCTGGCAACCGTTATGCACCACGAAATGGTCTCTTAACTCCATTTTTCTCCTAATCAAATAGGTATTTTCCCTTTTTCTATTCTTCGTCCTAGTAAGAAAGATTGGTTCGTTTTGACGTTAACATTTACGTATTCGCCTTCATGAAATTCAAATTTTAAAAATAAAAGGAAACATTAAACTCGACTAGGAAATAGAATGCTTTGTTTTGAGAAAGTTATCAATGGAAATATAGTATAATCTCTTTTGATTCTTTTAAATTTATCTATATTTTATGGTGGCATAGGATTAGAATTACATGAGATTGCCATTAATTTAAAAGTATATCTTTTGAAATAATACGAAGAAAATAAATGTAAGTCAAGTAACGAGACTCTACATTTCCAGTGTTAAACGAAAGGGAGTCCACTTATTGCCTTAAAATGTTTTGAAATCAGAGACTGATATTGATGTTGGGACGAAATCCAAGCTCTTCAGTCTGAGAAGAATTAGTCGGTGAATAATTAGCTGAAAACAGAATTAAATGCAGAATGAATGAAATATTAAGTTATATACAGAAGTAAGTTTTACTATGAACATAGACAAAAGCATTTGCCTTTTAAGATAATTATATTTTATTTTTGGTGAAAGATGTTGCGTCAAATTTCAGCACTTGGTTTATAATTATTCGAAAATTAATTATCATGTAGCCTAATGAATAACACATTAATTTCGCCTCTTGGCTGAAATCCAATTTACAAATATTATGACTTCCCCAACAAGCCATAAAAATATCGGGAAACCCAGATGCTCATTTTGGCTACGAAACATCCGTCATCAGGGGTTATTTACATATAGTAGTCAAGAGTCTACTATGGATGACAGCTGTTTTGTAGATCAAATGCGCGTCTGGTTTTCCCAGCATCTTTATTGCTCTTGGAGACAGCTAATTCATCAAACACTTCATCTATTTAACATTAAAAGGATATCTGCACGTGTGAATTAAAATGCGGACGAATGTTTCCTCAAAAGGAAATCAGTTACAGAGGCGTATATAACATTATTAGCTCTCTCACAATGCATGCCGGAGATAGGTACGCTCTTTCTCACACTTAAATTTTCCTCTTTTCTCTATTGGTACAAATCTCTTCTCCCATAATATACTCTCCCACTCATTCCATCCATCCTCCCAAATCGGGATAAGTCGGTTCATTCCAGCCAACCGTCTCTCCCCTCTCGCCCTCTTTTTGGCCTCTTCCCCCCTTTCTCTTCGACTCTTACATTTCTTCCTCATATTAATCACTCATATTTCTCATTCTTCGTCAACCTCTCTCACCTTTTTTCACTTTCTCGTTTTATCCTTCTTCCTGTTACTCTCCCTTTCCCTCTCCTATTTCCCTCCCTTTCCCTATGCCTATCTACCGTTCCCTCTGTCCTTCTCGCCCTGTCCTCCCTCTTTCTCTACATCTCCAACTACCCGACCCCTATCTCTTTACAGAGCCTGTCTCCAACTCGGCAATGCCAATATCCACCCTCCCCTTAGTCCCCCTCACCCTACCTCCTCCCCCGTAGCACTGCCCACGCCGCGCTGCCCAACATGTCGCACGTGCCTCTTGAAAGGAGAAGACTCTCCCTCCACTCCTTTCCTCCCCGCTCCCCTTCGCTCCGCGCTCGAACCCCTTGAGGGCCGCTTTCCCTCCCCCGACCTCTTCCCTCCACTCCCGCATGCCCGGGGAGAATTAATGCGATTTGCGGATTTGATTGAGCTTGATTTGTTGCCGGACTAGCTGCAGACGCATTCATCTTACCCGTCCCAACCGCCCATCCCTCCCCCCCACTCTCTCCCAGCTTCCCAACTACGAACTCCGAAACCCATCGACCCCCTCCTCTCCCTTAGAACCTCTTCCCTCACTCTCTTTTCCTTCCAGTCCATGTCTTCCCCTCCTCCCAATTCTTATTCCTCCCCTCTCCTACGCAGAATGGCACTCGTCTGATCTTGAAGTCTCAAGGTAGCTTAGTGAGCGAGTTTCCCTCTGCCACACTCCGTTACCCTGAGGTCACGAGTTAACAACCATAAGCCCTTTTGCGGCAGAGGATAATTCCAGGTTTCCTGCGCTATTAAGTGTGTTTCTTCTATTACAACGCCAGATTGATGATTTGGTAAATTAACAAGGTCTAATGAAGGACTCCTTGGAAATTTGATCCATAGGCGATGGAAAAGAAGGTGACAGCGAATATTTAGAGTACCTACCTATTACTATAAAATTATCATTTCTCAAGGGCGATTCTTACGACAGCATTCAGGGAATAAAAAGGAGTTATTTCGGGTGAAATGTGTGCAAAAATCATACATGTTTACAAAATATTACAAATTCTTCTACTCACTGCCAAGTTTGGGTGCTTATTATCGTTCAAAAATGGACGAGAAAAAAAGAAGGAAAAGAAACGCAGGCGGAAGAAAACCGAGAGAGACATTGATTTTTACAGTCCGAGAGAGAGTTATATTCTCTTTTGAGATTTTAGATTTCCCGGGTGGACTCATTAATGACCTTAAGAAGGAAGGGTAAGACAATAAGTCGACGGAAGAATGAGTGCGAGAGAGATATGTGACTTAACCCTTTCTCACTTCTTCTTTTCAAATTACTTCATTTTTTCGGTTTTCTCACGCTTCTCCTTTCTCTTCGCTTACTATTCTTTGTATTTTCTCTCTCTCTCTTTCTCCCAAGGGCTCGCTCTAGCGTCGCAAACACTCGTCTCCCACCCTGTTCTCTCAAATATTTTCCCTCACATTCTCTCCATCTTTTCTCTCTCCCTCTCTCTACCCCTCTCAAACATTCCGCGATAGCGTTTGCTATTCTCCCTCCTGACCGTCCTGACGTTTCGTCGCTGTCGCTGCTAATAAGAGCGAGAGAGAGGAGGGGGGGGGGAGGATAAGTGAGAGAGAGAGGGAGAGGAAGAATGAGCCCAATCTTGTGACTCGGGCAACCCGACCCAATCCTTCCTTTAATTTTCTCCTACTCTCTTGAGCGAAGTGTCCTTTCAAGTGGTAATAGCAATAGATTAACCTCCCTGCTCTCCTTATTCCTTTCCTCTTTTTTCTGCTCTTACGCTCAACTTCTTTACCGTCTTCCATGAGCAATTTATCCTATGGTATTCGCATAAGAGATAGAAAAGAGAGATGGAGGGAGTTTTAAAGATCCGAATTATTCTATTCTTTTACTTTTTTACCTATCATCTTATGCAGAGGAAAAAACTGTTGAAATTTAGATTCAGTTGTTATCTTGATTACTAATTGTTTCACCGGGTCGTCAACGAGAAATTATCCAGTGACGAGAATAGTCCGTGGATTTTTCGTGATTTGGCCGATTTAACGGTTAACACACATAGAAAAAAACTCGCACATGTTTATATGGTTTGGATTTTTAACACGTTTAATATGAAGTTACTCAAAGACGGAATATCCAGCGGCGAACTTCTGCCTAGGCAAACTAGGCAGCTGCCTAGGGCCCCAACCTCGGCGGGGGCCCCGACCAGGGGCCGTAATGGTACACATTGAGGACACAGGACACGGAAAATAATATGTCAATTTTTCCGAACGAAATAGAAAATAATTGGCCATAGTTAATTTGTTGACAAGTCAAGTGGCAACACTGTGTTTGTGTTCTTTGTTTGTTTTGCATCGCACCTGACTTCATTCTATAACTTGTCACTACTTGTCAGTACGCGTTGAAAGTGTGTGTTAGAAAGTTGTATCAATTTCAATTTTGCGGCTCAAAGGTTTTATCTTCCACGCGAATTTGCTGAGGTTAGTTAAGGTTACGATACGAGTAGTGTTGGCGACGGAAGCTAAAGAATGTGATAGAATTTTCTAGTGTATAGTGTCTTAAGATTTTATAGAATAATCCCGTAAGATAGAATATTCCGGAAATGATTAGTGAATGGTAATACAGGAACATTCTCGAAGGTTCTAGATATTTCGATATTGTATGCGTATAGAAAGTTCTCGAAAGTCCTGGAAAACTCTGGAAAAGTGTCGAATGTTCTATAACTCTGTGGAAGACTATGGAACATTCAAGAATGTTCTAGAATGTCATGGATCTGTATTCTAGAATGTTCGATTAGGGAACGTTCTGGAATATTGTAGATACTACCATGTATTCTAATTGGTCGAACCCCCACCAACTACAAACAAACCATCTACGCTTTCTGAGGCTTCAGGTCGTTTTAATTCAATTGACTCCCTGGAAATGTGCTTGCTGTGGAATGATATCCTGGAAAGATTTAACAAAGTGAGCAAATCTCTGCAATCTGTGAACATCGAACTGGGTACGATCGCTGAACTTTATCGGTCCATGGTAACATACCTAGAAGATATAAGGAAAGTCGGTACCTTTGATCATTATGAGTCGAATGCTGTGAAAACAAGGGGTGAACAGAACTACACATACGATATGAAGAGGAAACTTAAGCGAAAGGTCCAGTTTGACGAAGCAAAGGAAAACGAGGTCGAACTCTCCGGCAGGGACAGATTCAGAGTTACCGTCTTCAACGTCATTATCGACAGGTTGGTTGCAGAACTACAGAGACGTGGCTCTGCTTACGAGAAGTTAAGTAAAAAGTTTGACTTTCTCACGAAGCTACATAGTTTGGAATCTCAAGACGTCCGTGACGGAGCACGGAACCTGGAAGCCTTCTATCCGGGGGATTTGGACGGTACTTTGGAAAACGAGTGTCTGCACCTGCGAGCTCATTTGTTGTCCGCTGAGGCTACAGGGGGAAAAGGGTTATCGTCACTGGAGCTATACAAGTACATCCTGGAAAAAGGCTTTTTGGACATTTATCCAAACGTGGGAATAGCGCTCCGGATGCTGTTGTGTACACCAGGGTCAAACTGTTTGGCAGAACGGACGTTTTCAGCGATAAAGAGAGTAAAGAATTATTTAAGATCTACCACAGAAGAGAACAGGCTTAATTCACTCTCTGTGCTGTACATAGAGTCAGAAATAACGCAGTCTGTGGACTATAGTGAGGTCATCCGTTCCTTTGCAGAGAAGAAAGTTCGTTGCGTGGCAATGTAATCTTGTAATTATATGTAAATGTAAAAATTATAATGTGTAAAAAAGTAAAGTTGGTACTTGTCTATTTCATTTCTAAGTCTGCTTGTCTATTTTCTAAAGTCAAAGTACGTTAAATGAATAAAAAATAAAAGTAAAGTCTGTTTTTTGCTAAATTACTCTGTTAACTGCCTAGTGGCCCTGGGTCTCTATGTCCGGGCCTGGGAATATCTATTTTCTATGAGTATCTGGGACGGCAGAGAGCGCAGAAATACAACGCTTAATTATCTTCCTCATCATTCTTCAGGTGAAATAGAATCGCGCCATCTTTAGAAAATGCGCTTTGATTTTATTTTTAATTTTTTGGAAAATTTAGCGAGAATTCTTCATAGATAATCAGCGTATCTCATATGATCTCGAAATTTTATCATTTAAAACTTCTTAATTACATTAAATTTAATTTGATCCTCTCATTAATGATAAAGTTAGGTGTTTATTTATAAGTAGGCGATAAGTCGGCATTGTATTCGAAATATTCTCAGAATGAGAGAAGGCATGTCGATTTCCACGGTCGATTAGATCTTTCATGGCGTTCATTCGAGCATTCGGGATTTTTAAGTTTTCATTCCATGATAGGGATGGCGTGCTCTCCTAGCATTACCGTAAATTCTCCTCTCGATCAAGAGATGTTGCCGATCGCTAGAGGAATCGAAAGCAGAGGGGATCCACATTCATTAAGCGACGATCTCTTTAACTCCTATGAGCCGCAACCTCCTAGAAGGAATCTGGAATCCGAGATCGCGTGTGTTCTTCTACAAATGCGTGTTTAATTGACGATCGGGGATGAAACGCTGCACGCCAAGTTTCCACCCCACGGTCCGACACCCGCTTAAACTCAACGGCGAGATGTTCGACGCTGCGAAGCGTATCTCAGGCACGATTTTCAGGTTTCGAGCTTCATCTTCTCGTAAAGGTCTTTCTCTCTCTCTCTCTCTCATCCTCCCGACTACTATGTGGCCGGAATATTTTATTTACCTGTGAAATGGATCTTAAATATTGGATAAGGACTTTTGTTACAAAAATGGTCAGAATTCTTTTAGTTTTCTCATTGTTAGCGCTTTTTTCTATGAAAAAAATCGCTTATGTATTCGGTTCACTCGTCCGTCTGTCCATGTACAAGATAACGCAGAAGACTGCTTATAACTCGAAAAGTTTTCATTCCTTTACAATCAAACTTTCAGGAATTACTTGGCAGCGCAACTTTTATATCCCACGCGGCATACCGTCAACATTTTAGTTATGTGTTCGACTCCAGAAGCGTGTATTTTCATTATTGGTAAACACGGGGATGACTGTGGCACATTAATCATTCGCATATCAAAATTACTTAGAATCATCGTAAGAGTTCGAGACATGAAACGACGAACGCCGAAAAGAAAGAAATTTCGTTTTCCTCCCATCGAATTTTGAATACGCGTCGAATCGATCAGCAAATTATTTTCTAACGCAAAAATCTGACGCATCATTCCATGAAAATCTTTCTTCATCAAGGTGATTTGCATTTTTGCCGGTTTCGTGTAATTGCTTACGGTTGTTATATATTTTCGAAATATTCACGAAATTTTGACGTTGTTTTGAAGTTTAAAGAATCTCTTGGTTGCGTTATATGACGGTAATTAAAATAAACAAATATTCAGTTTTTCGTTGATATTGTGTTGATGAAGTCAGATATAGTGATTAAAATTGCTGCATTTTTTAAATCTGAGGAAAAGTTCTGCGGAAGCATAGTTCCTTTTCAATCTTTGACTAAAGACAGAATATATATATATATATATATTTATTTATTTATTTATTTATTTATTTATTTATTTATTTATTTATTTATTTATTTATTTATTTATTTATTTATTTATTTATTTATTTATTTATTTATTTATTTATTTATTTATTTATTTATTTATTTATTTATTTATTTATTTATTTATTTATTTATTTATTTATTTATTTATTTATTTATTTATTTATTTATTTATTTATTTATTTATTTATTTATTTATTTATTTATTTATTTATTTTCATGGAACTACGTTTTTATGCACTTAAAAGTAAAAAATAAATCTAAAATTCATATAATTTAATGTTCCAGAAAGTGAAAATTGTTTTGGGAATATGAAAGTAATCTAGCGTAATGTTTAACATAAATCTTCATTAATATTTTTTTGTCACACAATTTTTGTATTCCTAAAACTATTTTTGCTTTCTGAAACATTCAATTATGTAAATTATATATTTATTGTTTACTTTTTAGCGCATATAAATGATGATTTTATTAACTTCTAGCGCTTTTTTGTATAAAATAGCGTATATAGTCAGGTAATACATCCGTCTATACATGTACATAAGCCAATATTCCAGGATAGATAGTTCAACATTAGGGCTACATATGATTTGAATATAAATGTAGGCAACCAACAATATATCGCATCTGCGATTCTTTACTGCGATGTAAATATTGCATTCGGTGAACAAAGCGCCTTATATGCCTAATTTGCTCTGTAAATCTTCCCTCGTTTGTTTATTTATCTAAAGGAGTTCGATCGGCTACGAGCTCGATGACCTAAGTAACAAAGTTTGTTCCACCAAATTTTAATGTCTCATTCAATAATTTGAAAGGCAATTTTTTCTGTGGGTGGAATTGTTGTCAATGCTGTGTGACCATTAACGAACTACTTTTGTCTATAAGTTACATGGGATACCTTAATATAACATACTAATTATCTCTTTTTGTTAAGGTACTTTGGTATTCATAATATTCCGATCTTCTCTCCTGAGAAGGCATATTAAAGCATATTTCAGGAAAAGTAGGGAAGAAGAGTAATTTTTGTGTTTAAATGCGTTGTTCTACTTAGTACTTCCAGTTTCGGCTCAACTCAAGAAACACTTCTATAGAATTATTAAAATATATTTAAAAGATTCATTTGGTGCGGTGAAAGACGTAGTGCTCGAAAACATTTTTCGTCAATGTGGAGGATCCCTTTGTCTTTCAGGTTTTCCTGCGTGTAATATTCAATTAGTACAGCAATGGGGTATAAAATCTTTCCATATCAATAAAGATGTAAATCAGAAATCACTTATTAATATTTTTCGTAAAACCATTATTATTTTATGATATGATAAAATGATAATTACATGTATTTTTACCGGTTAGGGCCTTGTTTTAAATATAAAATACATAAGAAATAACTTTGTTATAAGTAAATATAATAATAGTACGATAAAGGTAGTACAGCACTCGTCTTTTGTTTTATTAGATGTTAGAGTATACATTTATGAAACAGGAAGAATAATTACATTGAAGAAACACGACTGACATCATGAAAAGTTTCGTTGGAATTATCGTGAACCTCATGTTCAGAAAATATCTCATCCTTTTCATTTCAAGGATATCTTTCTTATCTTACACTTCCCTGATAACTCTCATTCATACTACTTCTTTATACTCCCTTCTCACTCTCATTATCTCTCCCTCCTTTCCAACTCCTTTGTTGTTGATACCCTTACTATTATTCCAAACAAATCCGTAATTCCCTCCGATACCATCTGCTCCATCCTCTTATTTCCCCATTTTCCACACATCGCTCTCTACTTTCCCTTCTTTCTTTTCTTTACCTCCATTTCTCCTCCCGCTATTTTACCGCCTCATTCGCTGCATATCACCTCCTCCCACCTCTTTCCTCACCCTCCATACCTTACATTTTCTTTCCATCTCACCTATCTCTCTCACTATCACCATATCTCTTTCGCCGACTCGGTTAAGCCGACGACATATACCACCTTATGATGCAAAGGAGCTATTAAAAAAAAAACAAAAATAACGCGAATAGCAAAGACGAACAGTGAGCCACACCCCGCGCTCACAAATGCACATCAGTCGCCGCTACGTTCTCAACAGGATGCGGCATGTCTCGCATCGAGGAGTAGGAGGAGGTCATCTCCTGCCACTCTCCTTCCACTCTTACCCGGCGGGGTCCCCTTGGTACCCGTGATATGTTCTCGACCACTCCGCACCCCCCTTTCCATTATCGCAATCGTAACTCAGGAGACGCAGGGCGTCCGGCCATTGGTGGCCGACTCTGCTCGCTTCAAGTTCCGCCTACAACCTTGGATTAACTCCTCCGGCCCTCTATCTCTCTTTCACTCTCTCACTCTGCGTATATCTCCCTTTTCTTTATTCGCGCTCGTCTGTTCGCAATTGTTTCGTTTTTACCCCGGTCGATTCCGCGAAGGGAATGGACCAAGTCCTTTGCGCGATACTCGGCGTCCTCTGAGATATAGTTTGAGGTTGCGAGTCGATGTTGGGGATTTATTAAGCGCTCGGGAGGATCCGAGGACGAAGGGAGGGTGGGCGGGAGGTAAGGAAGGGGGAGGGAAGGAGGAGGAAGGGGATTGTCGTCATCGTAGGTGTCCGACGGTCCAATGTTAAATAAGTCACCTCGTGATGTTTGTCTCGGTGTTGCTCGGGGACTCGTCGAGACAAGATTGTTTTATGGATCGGCTTCCGGCTGGATTCAATCTGTAGAAGTGGTCTCGAAGTAGGATGTCGGTAACAGGCGGTTGAAATGTATGGATGTCGATATTTTTTAATCTCGCCACGCGTAAAATATGTGGATTACTTGATAATTTACGGTTGTCGAAGCTTTGCGTTTGATCATATCGATCGTTTATCTTGAATTTGTATTTTTTTTAATTAACGCTTTGAAACCCAAGATGTAAGTAAGAGAACAAGGCATTGTTTCACAATACAAATTGTCAAGTACAATGGCTGACTGCCCACTAAGAGAGTGGGAATAACCTCTCTATACTTTCTGTGCAAAGAGACTTCCGCCTTATCTGGCAGTGAAGCATTTGTACGAGACACGAGCTGGCAATAAATACCGCTGCATTTTGTTTTAAATCAATTACACTTTTATGTGACCTTCGGTTAACTTCTCGAAAAGATGCTTTGGTGAAATAAAGTTTTTACGCTCGTAGTTTTCTTTACAAAGTTTCTTCTGCCTTGAAATGATTATAAATAGAATAGATACAAATATATTTCTCCTTTTTCCAAATTTCCCTCCTTGAAAATAATTTGGCAGTATAAACATGGGCATAATATTAATTACGCAGCAATTAAAATCAGTTTCAAGTACGGAATTTGTTCAGGTATGTTGCATTCGCCAGTAGACGTCGACAATTAAAGATCAGAATATTTTTCTGCATTAATTTATTATTATCTGCAAACTCCTACTCGTTGGCTTACAATATTATAAGATTAAGATGTCTTTATCAAATGGATATCATTTAAAAATTAAGTACAATATACAGCACTATATTTCATGATAAAATTAGGGTTTCGTATGATAAATATATGGACAATATTTCATTTTACGATGAATGTACGCGTAAAATACTCAACAATCACATTTAATTTAAAGTATTTTAACTTCACAAATATTTTTATTCATATTTAGAGAGTTTCTACACTTAGGCTCTCTCTTTGTAAGACATACCGTACCATTTTATTTAACGTAAAAGATCGAGTGAAAGTGAGCCAATCAGCTATCATCAATTCGAAAAGATCTTTATCAAAATTATATTCCAAACTATAAAGAACCATAATACGTTCCCGCGCAAGCGAGGCACGGTTATCCATAAAAAAAGATATTAAACCGGGCGATCAAAACATCGAGTCGACGAAAGCATTTTTTTATAGCCGCAAAAAAATAGGCTCTTAACGACACTTATTTTCTCCAGCTTGTCAAGCATTTTCGTGTAAAATTTATAAACCCGGTTAACCTTTTCGCCGCACGCCGTTGAGAGAGCTAGGGGGAATGGCAGGACTCCCTCCCTAGAGACGGGTCTCCAAAAAACATCCGTCCTCTCCACCGCCACCTCTTTAAAACCTCTCCTCTCCCCTTTCCCCTCCCCCTTCCTCCCCCTATCTCCCCTTCCCTACCCTCGCTCACTAATGAAGAAGTCGCCGGTCCGAAAGGGAAAGAGAGGAGGCGGAGGATGGAAGGACACAGCTCCACCGCCGTCGCCGCCGCCGTCAGGCAGCAGTCGGTCCGATAAGCGTTTTGGAGCCGCACTCTGTCTCCCACTCTCTCTCTCTCGCTCACTCTCTCTCTTTTAGTCCTTCTCTTGTTTTGTGTCACATGCGGGGCGCGGTTGCGGCTCCAAAGAGAGAGAGAGAGAGAGGGGAGAGGAGGGAGGAAGGAGGGGTGGAGATTTTTCAGGTGCGCCAAAAGACGCCGTGGGTGGCGCACGATCCAGACCATCGATCAAAGCACGGACGGGAGCGATAAATCCAGAGGCGCGGGTGGCTGTGGGTGGGGCGACCCGCCAATCGCCTCTCTCTCCTTCTCTTTCCCGCCCCTACCTGCTGTCGATGACGCCGTCGACTACGGCTCAAGACCCCACCCCATCTTGAGTCTGTACTTGCCCTTATGAACAGGCACCGCGTGCGGCGAATGATCTTAATATTTATTTTCCGTTCCACATTCGAGTTATTCATTCCCAGTCTTTATCTATTATATTTGGGGTAGATGCAAAAAAAGCGATTTTTCGGAAAAAATATATAGATACATGGCAAATAAATCTTTCTAAAAGCATATGAAATATTCGTCTACAATTATCTCTCTGCGATAATTTTGGCATTGGTTAAAATGTATTGCTTAATAACAGTGCAGTGTGTTTATACGTCAGCTCCTTGATCCATCTTGGATAGCCGCCAAGACTTCAAGCAGCGATCATCATCCGGGCATCCCGAAATTAGGTTTTCTGTCATCAATAAAAATAAATAATAAAGGTTTAAGGCTTTATATTCATTTAAATATACAAAATACTATTGGATTTACTTCATCCCGAAATTTCATGCTAATGAGATGAGGTATACTTATAGACGGCATATAGTTTAAGAGTATAAGAATATCTGGGATTTTTGCTCGTAAATTAAAAGCCATATGAACTGGAAAATACCGCTTAAAAAACGAAGTAAATTTTAATTAGACGTAGTCCTGAGATTGCTTTTCATCTTTTTTATCGCCTTAATTATATCATCGTTTCACATATAGCACTGAAAGGTCTGCACAAAGAATAATACAGTTTTAAAAAGTTTTGTATCGAAAGTAAACCTGAAAAAATAATGGATCAGCGTTCCTCTGCTTCAAATAACCAAAATACTCTGGTTCATAATTATGTAAACTTCCAAAATCAACTTTGATTTACGTTTTTAGGATAAAAAAGAAAAACGTATAAACTGAATGCTGCGGATGTATTCTTGGAAACTCAGCATCATTGGCCATGTTGTCTTGCAATATCGTATAGCACAATAAGTTGACTATTTACCAAGCTTAACACAAGTATTTTGCACCGACATTTTCCGACGTTCAACTTGAAATTGCTACAAAGATATCATACCCCTGGGTATTTACCTGACAGAATCGTCAGGCAGCCTCAGATCAGCGCTTAATAATAACCGACCAACCGGGGTTTGAAACACAGGCTCGGTACGAGCCCCCCTCTTAGATCGGTAAGCAGAGAGCTATATTTAGGAGTAATAATCAGACTGCAGGTAGCCTGGTGAAAATAAAAATATCCTACTATCGAACCCGGGTTGACAGGGAGCCAGAGGAACAAAGCGTCCGGCCATCACGAACGATTTGGTCTCGTGTATCTTTCACTCTCACTCCACTCATCCTCTCTCCACACTTACTCCCCCCTCTTCCTCTCGCTTTCTCATTTTCCCCTCATTTGATTTACTTCTTTTGCCCCTTCGTCAATGAGTCGACGTATACATACGCGGCGTCCTTGAGATGTCGTCTTGATGTTCCGCAGGAAGTAATTATGTTGCTTCGTGAGGCATTTCATCGTATCCATGGTGACGCCGGAGAGATCGGCGAATCTTTAGAATTTTTGAGGAGGTGGGAGAATGAAATAAAGATAAAGAGAGAAGAGTGGTCATGAATCCGCAGTATTTTTTCATTTTAGAGCGCGTGGAGGATCCGCGAGTGCTTCAATCTGTCGGCCTTCTGATTGATTTATTTTGGTTTGCGGAAGAGCATTTCAATTTTGCGGGGAAATAAATATTCGGTGTTGTATTCACCGCCAATGACTTTTTCCTTAGTGCTGTGTGTTGCTACTGCCAAGAAATATTTTGGAATGATATAGTCTCATTTTCATAACTTTGAGTTTAAACATATAAATCTGAATTTGTGCTATTACCAAATGAAATCGAATCTGAGCCTCTTTCATTTTTAAATGGATGAAGAATTGTTTAATTTATCACCTCTTTCCACTTATCTTTTTCATAATATATTTCCAAATAAAACATCTGAAATATTTCCTTGCGAAACAATAAAAACTTTGCTAATGGAAATTTTAATAGGTGTGATTTTGTTTAAATTAAATAAAACGCACAGCAGTAAAAACTTTTATTGTTTCAACATAGAGAATTAAACGACCGTTTTCGATGAACAATCTTTGTCATCAGGTAACAAATATACACTAGACATGCTTAATTTTAAAACGGGAAGAGGAGGAAGTGAAGCGCTGAGGGGTGGATGGAATGGAAAATTTTTGTTAATTGTCATTGATCTTTGTTCGTCATGCAGCAACTTAAAAAATGTCTCGTGAATCATTTATTTGTGTCAGCAACGCTACGGAGAACCTAAAAAATACCTTTAAATTAATGAAAGATGTAGTTGGCAGGGAATGTAGTGCACCGTATTCCCTAAAAAATCTCACTTGCAGGTTTGAATATCCTGTTGTGATCTCTAATCGCTCTGGGAAAGAAAGATCCTTGATATCGCTCCGTTCAACAGTGAATCTCAGGTATTTTATCAACATGGTTTTACCTTCATATACATATAAGCGGGTGCTTTAATTATTTCGAGTACTTCTTCACCTAAGTTTTCTAATCCTTATTTCTCTAAAGGTTACAACCTTCATAGCGAACAGTCGGCGCTCCTCTTGCGATGCACTATTCAAATTCCTCAACAATGAAGTAACTATTTGCATAGGGTCGTAAATTTTTTTCACAAATTTTGCGGCCCCGCGTTATACTTTCCAACTCGAGTAGTTAGCTTTTCTCATGTGGATTCCGTATGTCAGAAGAATATTCGACCTGTGGCCTAGCCAACGATAGGTAACATGTTTATCAAACATTTTCGGTATTATTTCGCAACACTTTCTCTATGAAAGCTAATTTCTTGCTGACTGCACCAAGCGACAGTGAATAATTAGCCTTATTCCCTCTGCCAATATCAACTACAACACCCCCTATTCCCAACTTGTATTTAAGCTTGTCTAGTGAATACTCGTTATCTGATGGTGGCGATCATTCGTCGAAACTTCTTTATGTGGAAGTAGTAAAAAAATTTTATAGCTGTATTTTATTTTATTCAACAAATAATCATATTTATTATCATGGAGTGATGACATCTTCAATGGATTTTACAAAAAATTGTTTTGAAGCGGTAACATGATTTGCGCTCCTTTGGAATGGCTAATTTTTCTCGTTACTTCGTCGAATTTTATTTTCAGGTAATATTCAGTCTCATATCTGTTATTAAAAACAGAATCTCATAATGGTAATGGACCACTTTTATAAAAAGTGACCTCTATTTTAAATCTTCGTAACCGCTGGTGACTTTATTTTCTCAAATTCTTCAAGATATTTTAATGTCAATGCTTTTCTTAGTTTTTTTTTTCAATTTCAATAGACAAGTTTCCGGCAAATTTTATTCGCCAGAACTATTTACAACATTCATCTAATGGGATATTAATCATTAATGTGTCGCTGGTAATGAAGTAGAAATTTTCAATAAATATTTTCGAAAAAGTGAGCCATTTCCTATCTCATTTACTCCACAGAAAAAATTTAAATGCATTTTTTGAGTACTCTTTCTTCCTCTTCATTCGAAACTATACCTTCCCGGTCTATAATTAGTTTTGCCTCCTCCCTCTCCATCTCCCCTCCTCTCTCCGTCTCCTTTTTCTCTCTCCCCTCTCTCTCTCTCTCCACAGCCCCTCTCCCACTCTTCGCATTCTTGACGCATGTATAATTTCCCAGCTCTCCGTCCATTCGCCCAAACCTCAAGATCCCAAGATCCCCTTCGAGGCATTTCCGAGAAAAAAGAGACAAAGGCACCGCGGGCCATGGAACCTAACAAGATGAAGAGGGGGACGCGGAGAGGGAAAGAGATAGAGAGAGAGCGGGATGGGAGAGAGGGGAGGGAAGGAGAGTAGAAGCGAGAAGAGTGAGTGGAAGTTGAGATAGGAAAAGAGGAGGACGAAGAAGGAAATGATGATGATAATGGAAGGAGTGAAATTATGAAGAATAAAAGGAATGAAAGCAGGGAGGGTAAGGGAAATAAAACAGAGTAAAGGAAGGAACGAGGAAGGAATTGAGCGGAAAGGATAGGGATGAGAAAGAATATAGGAAGGAGAACGTAAAAAAGATATTCGGAAGGTCGTCTATAAAAGGAAAGGAGAGAGAGGAATTAATAGAGTGGAAGCTTTGAACGAAGGATCGCTTGGTTCAACCGCTGACCAGTTTTACCTCCTAGTTTGCAACCTCACCTACCTCTCTTTCCTCTCTCATTCATCTCCGATCCATCTCCTCTGGCCCCATCAAAGGTAAGGCCATCGAACACCTTCCGCTCCCTCCTACTTTCTTCACCCTTACCCCTCCTTCTTTCTCTCTCTCTCCTTCCTCATCCCTATTTCCTTCCCCGTCTTCTATTTCCTCTCACACCTCCCGTCTCTCAAACTTGAAAACTTCCACGTACAGAGCGAGGAGAGCCGGAGGCACTGAACGCCATGGCGTTGGGCAATTTGCCTCCGAGATACGGCGCTCATAAGAGAGGAGAGGGAGGATGAAGGAGTTGAAAGGAGGAGGGGTTTGGGAAGATGATCTGGAGAGGGTAGGGGAGGTATAATAGGAGGGAAAGAGGGATAGAGAGGAGGGCAGGAGAAGGTAATAATGGAAAATGGCCGACAAAGAGGTGGATCGGTTAGAGGCAATTTATTGGTTCACCTATATATTTCGAGTAGTTTGAATAATGGAATATATAATTTGAATGGCCATAGTGGCTATTCCAATTCATCCCAGAGATAAAACATCGATCACAAAAAATGGAAAGTTTTACCACAATTGGTTAAAAGCTTTCCTGGATGCGTTGCATTTTATGTGTCTACGTTTGCTAAATGTGGAAACCTGAATCGTCTGAAAATGTTTTATAGTAAAATATTTGTACTTGATAGACAATTTCAAACTAAATATTTTTTATCTTCTGTGGATTCTCTTAAGGTTTGCGCTCAATTTTTACATATCATTAATTGATATTTCTAAGTATAGATCATTTTTTAAAATTATTTCATGTTCAAGGGTTCAATAGATTTATCAATAATATGTACAGCTAATTTTATTCTGATATCAGTTATTTGTTGAGGCGCATCCAGCTTCTATTTAGGTATATCTTTGTTAAAAACTAATTTATTTGTATTAAAATACCAATTTTGATGAAATTTTTACAACTTTGCAACATATAGAAAAAAGACTACTTTCAGCGAGTTATCTGCATAAATATATTAACAAAAATCTAACCCAATTTTTGTTCTTTTATAATTTCCAGTCACATAAACTTGCAGAATTCCATTCTTTAATTCATAGACTCCTTAAATATTACTATGCCCCCACAAAATTTCGATATTTAATAACGACTTATCGATGACATTACCGTTAGATGACCGTATTTAGATGATACAATATTAGAGCGAAAATAGAGGAAGTTGGTGATCAAAAAATGTATTCTCAGTCTAAAAAAACCGATAAGGTCTCGCGTTTTTGTACATTCAATTTCATATACTCGTATTATTGCAGCTGCCAGCCACAAAATACCTAATATATTTCCTGAAGATCTTTTTGTGCTCATTTTTACAAGAATATAAACTATCCTTTGCTTTTATTTAACATAAAATAAATTATTTTTTAAAACTCTTGTGTTTACAAATTGGGCTACAATGGCTGTAACGCAGTTCATATTAAACAGACTGGGAGAAATTTCCGCATCGGAGCAGCTGAGCATGCATCTTCTTCCTAGCAAGCATCCCTCCACTTTCAAACCTAAATTCCTAGAAATAAATAATAAAGACCCAAAACTCAACTTCCTTGAACAACTACAAATCCTATAGAATAGCCAGTCTTCTGAAAACACATTACTTTATACCTTTTCACTTCCAATTGTCCATTACTAACGTTCGCCTTCCATCCCCTTCTCTCCCATCATTACGTAACTCACCCTTTCTTCGAATCGAACCTTCTACTCTCAGTTCCTCTGTCTTCTGTTTTTACTTCTGACTCCTCCTTTTCTTTCATTCTTTCTTATCCCCTCCCTCATATTGGTTCCCTTCACTCGCGCTTTGTTTCTAATATTGGTATTTTGTAAGCCGCTTCCCTTCTCTCTTCCGTCTCTCGTTGTCTATAACAGTGGTTCCCAAACTTGTTTGTCTACGACCCAAAATTTGAAATCACATTCGGCTTGTGACCCAAATGGTACCGGTACCTACTCGGCACCCCAGAAAATCGCCGTAGATTTATAAACATAATAAATGTTTGAATTTAGAAAAAATATAGACACAATCACTCAATTTCTCCCATTTTTCTTTCTGAATAAAGTTCCATTTTTGAAATGGGTGCATGAAAACACAAAATGGTACCATTGGATCAAGGCATTCCTTCACTAATATTTTAGAACAGTTTTAAAATATTTTTACTAATTTACTTGGCATTAATAAAAATATAAACATCACTGTTTGCTGGGATGATTTTCAATCCAAGCCCCTCGTTCTTAGTGGCTTCCATGATGCTGTTGCACCTTCGTGATCTGCTGATCCAATCTTAGTTTAGATAATATTGATGGAGAGAACGCAGCGCAGATCATGCTGAGGATCAAGTTTATTTCTTGCCATGGTCTTGATAGCCACACGGCTTGAGAGACAATAAAATGACGAATTTAGTGCATCAGCTTCGTAAATTGTACTTCAATCTTAAAATAAACAAACTCTTATGAGTTTAAATATTCCAAATACACTCAAAACAAAAAGAGTCTGACTTCACGGTAGTCGCTTGAAAAAAGCGCACTTTACTGAAGGAACACCAAACAGAGTCTGAAGTCATGGACGACAGCTTTTTCGATCTTCGGTAAGTCAAAGCCGGTTACGAAACTGACCACAAAAATTATTGGAAAAACTCTTTCGGCGTGAACTTCCCCCTCCCAAAAAAAAACGGGATGTTTGAGAAGTTGGAAAGCTGCCAAGGTTTGAATACATTATATTACTGTAAGGTCAAATGAAGTTTAAAAGAAAAATATCGCTATGCAACCTTTTTTCATAATTTTTGCCTGTACTGGTGATCCTTCTTTACATTTAGTCTTGCTAGTATCGAAAATTTAATTTTTCTCTTTGGGACTGGGGGTCATCCACGGCCCATGATAAGGTCTTCGCGACCCTGTGTTTGGGAATCCCTGGTCTAAAATATATAGTCTATATCAGAGAACCCCGACAAGCATCCCGCACAGACAGACAGACGGATATACAGCGGGTCCTCATATATCGATTTGTTTTCTTTATGACGGTGTAGCACCCGCACAGACAGACAGACAGATATACAGCGGGTCCTCATATATCGATTTATTTTCTTTAACTTATGTGAATTAAAAGAATAAACAATATGAATTAATCATAATATCGTAGTTTGATTTTAAAATTTTCAGAAATCGCAATGCTCTAAGTTTTATAAACTCTTATTAGAAGCCCGAGCAACGCCGGGTAGTTAAAGCCAGTATACATATAAAACCTGTATATCTTTGGAATAGCTGACAGGATATATGCTCAGTGGGTGTAGCTCTGAATCCTGGATGGTTCTATTTCTTCATTACCGATGGTAATTTTCGAGAGAATAACAAAAACGCATGCTTACAATCTTAGATCTCTGTTCCTCCACGTTGCGAAAGAGGAAAAATGAAAAAATAATCAAAACTCGAAAATTGTCTGAATGCATTATTTATCTGTATGTGGGTGGGTGCCGGTGGTATAGTGATCAGAACGCTAGCTGCTACTCGCCTGTTGCTTGAAAAGGCACGAATCCTGCGCAAGTAGGATTTTTTCCAAGGTCGCTCGGCTCCCTGTTTGTGTGGTTTGAGGAGACCGCACAAATTCAGCGTTCCGTCCTTAGGAAGGGACGTTAAGCCGTTGGCTCCCTTGGTGTTCTTCGTTAAGGGTAGGTAAATGCCGGCATCGGGTTTTCCTCCTCCCTTGTGATTGTGTTCGGTATGGAAGGAGTTATGGCTATAATAATCCAAGAGGTTGATTAGCCGAAAATACCCACACACACACACACATTATCTGTATCTAATTACTTGATGCAACTGGTTGGAAAATTTAGCAACGAGGTAGATATGAAAAATTTTTAAAACGCAAAATGATGAAGTCAATAAAAATTTTGGCCAGATATAAACGTTAAAAAATTTGTTACGGTACATATGTTTGTTGAAAGAAAATATTTGTTTTTCATGTAATTGGAAATATGTTAAAATTTAATTAAGCCTATTTGTGTTTTTCTGAAGTAGATAGCTCCAAATAATTTTCTTTGAATTTCTTACTTTCCTTCCATGACATTTCAGATGCCTCTCGAGATCATCCACGTGCATCACCCCATGGAACATTCTTCTAATCGTTGCAATTCTTACGCCACTATTCCAAGTACATATTAATATCGCGACACTCTGGTTATTACAAGGCTCACGAAATACAGAAAAAAAGAAAATATAATACTTGGTAGCAATTTCACTTTAAAGTTTTATAGTGAAATTGTGTTTTATTTTATTCCAAGTATTTTACGTAATTTATTTTATTCTTGATCCATAAAATTTTAGGAATAGTAGATGCATATTTTGATCAAAAAGCAGCCGTAATAATAGGTGATTCATCGATGGTATTAGAACCTATTAACGGCGAATCACCAGCAATGAAAGCTGTAGCTTTTAGTTGAAATTCGCATATTCTTTTATTAAACTTTTTATGGCTACCTAAGTCATCAATTATATTCCAGCAATTAGACAATCTCGACATCTCATTTCGAACCGGGTCGGTTATTTTTTAATAGTGGTGTGAAATTTTATGGAAGAATACACAAGGAGTATGGGAAGAAAATTAAAGTGCGTCCTGAAAAATTGAAAATAAATTAAGAAAACGGGAGTAACACGGAGAGACAAGGAGAGAGAGAGGAGGAAGGTTTAAAAAGAGCAAGAGAGAAAAGGAGAAGAGAATGAGAGGGTCGCGATACGACTAATGTGAGTGGAGAGTGTCTCCTGCCCGTAGAGGGCTGTGGGAAAATGGAAGAGGGAAGAGTTGTGGAGGTTATAGGGAATGAGAAAGACGAGTGAGTGGGCGGCAAGGTTTTCGTAGAACGGTAGCATCGTCGTTACTGCACCCGAGAACTCTAGCGTGCCCAGAGGCGCCGTAAAGATCGGGAGCGCTGTAGGAATGATCTGTGTATCTGTGACCCGGCGGTGAGTAGAGAAAAGAGCAGAGAGAGAGATAATCTGCTCGCACACTTTTGTACCCTATTATTCCTAGTTCTCTGATAAACGTGTTTTTATTCGGCTATTAGGAAGTTGCGGTGCCCTAAGAGAAGATGGGATAAAATAGTAAAATTAGAGAGTCCAATCAGTTGGACAATTGTTACGAAAAGTCCGTTCGTTAAACCTTCCATGCATTTTTCTTAACGAGCGAATGACATCGTTAAAACACGCTCGCTCGTACTCTTTTGAGTTCTAAGAGGAACAGGTTCAAAATATCTACGATAGAAAACGTGGTACTGGGCGTCAATCGCGAAGATTTTTTATAAAACTTTTGTGATTGAAGTTAGAGATAACAAGAACTTTTTGTAATGGAGTATTCATATCTTACCGTTATCGTAAAATTTGCATTGTGCGATTGGAGTACGTGAGAACTTATCGTTAATATCTAAACATGTTCTGCTCTATAGTCATTCTCAATAGTCGAGGAAAAGATATTTTAACATTCATTCTCCACCTTCAACATTTTGTATATTTATTCTTTAGATTTAAAGGTCAAAACTATGCTGACATTTTAAAGATAACTATAACATACCACTTGTAATCATAAAAATAATATGATTTTTTAGGCTGAATGTTGTAGGTTATCAATCTAAGCGATTAACTGCATTTATTTTATTTTGTTTCTGAAAAGTTAAATATTTAGTTACTTATTAGCGAGCTCTCTTCAAACAGCGGTATGTAAATGCTACAAGAATATATTTTTATAATTTAAACTTAATTAGAAAAGCGTGATCTGTACACTCCCATGGATATTATCTACAAACATTAAATAACTGTATATTTTTCCTCTATTATAGCAAATTCATATGAACGTGAAATTTTCAATATTTTTTATTAACCTACACATCCGTTTTTATCCATTTTTACTTTATCCATATACGAAGTATAGAGAAAGTATTGTTTTAATTTAGTTTCTCTTTCAAGATAAGTATTTACGGATCAACAATGCCGTTTAAGACTTAATATAGGAAATTAGAATAAATTTTCTAATAAACCCTACACTCTAATTTCTGTATTAAATCTGTTATTTATTTCAGCTGTATCAAATCAATCTTAATATATTGTAGGAATATTGTATAATGTTTTTTGTTATATGGATTATTATTTTATGTTAACAGCATTTGAGAAAAACTGTGATTCTTTCCAAAATATGCTTTAAAACTTTTCATAACGATAGAAACATGAGGATCACAGGTGATCCTCACCCTCGCTTTACTAAGATGCCGTGAGCAACACATGTGTTACTCAGTCACAATGCTTATCAATCTTATTCTGTTTTATAGCTTATTATTAACGCATTGACACTATGTCAATGGCTTGTAAATGATTTATTCTATATGTTTATATGATTCTTTCTCACCTGTCGGACTTATGGATCGTAAATTTACTAGTAAAACAGTAATATATAAATGAACACTTTCTTTTTGGCACACGGAGAATGCTTTTGAGTTCTTTTGGTGGCAGCCAACGTTAATTATATACACCAAATAACTTTTGAAACAAGTTACTGCAAAAACCCGCATGTGTTTTATAGGTTTAGCGGAGCAAGTTGAAAAATTCCTCATTTAATATCTTTTTAATATAATAAAAGGTTATGTTGGTTGGTTGTTCCGTTGCGCTCGAAGGTCAACTCATACCGGGAGCGATCAATGTTCGCGGGCGTTTCCACAATGTAAAGGCCATGCGATCAATTTTTTAGGTGAGCAGTTCATCGAGAAAGAAAGTATGTGTTCTGCGTCCGGTTTGTTTATTTTTTATTGTGTTGGGTGTTTCTTCTTTGCGCAGTAAGATGGTGAAAACGATTGAAGAACTAGGAGAGGAAGGGAGAGTGAGAGGGAGAGAGTTGTAGAGAGAAAAGAAGAGAGAGATAGAGGAATATAGGGAGTAGGAATGGGAAGTAAGGAGAAAAGAAGAGGAAAAAAGAGGTGGAGGGAGAGAGGAAAGGTAGTGAGTAATTTTACAATTATAGCATTTGTAAAATACGGTTATTTGATTTTCATTTTAATAAAAGATTTTGTTTTATAAAAATAGCATTGTTTTCATATTAAAAACAGGAAAAAATTAATACATTAAATTTTGATGACCCGTCATTTTTAAGGATATTTACGCTAGTGTATGCATTGAAACTTATAACAGGGATGGCTAATGATTTTTGTGTCGCGTGCCAAGAAAGTAATGTGCATCATCAGAATTTTTTCGCGTACCACTAGTTTACTCAAGGAAATTTCATATTTTATACAGAAAACAAGTTTACGCGTGCCAAGTTAAATAGCACGCATGCCACGTTGTGCCTGTGTGTCTCTAATTTTTTAACTTTACGGTTAAGGAGTAGGATTTCTCATTCCTACCTTAATTTCGTTTTAAGACAACCCTGCAACCCGCTACGCGAACCTGCCCTTAAAGTTGCATACCTTCCAGGATATTTCGTATTAGTTGGTCGACGCTCCCGATTTCACTTATTGTCATTCATATCTCATCGTAATCTTATCGATATTCATTATTTGTACTAAAATAATTCACCATTATAATTATTTTACCATTTAGATCGATAATAACGCACGTTATTGAATAACTTTTACGTTCAATATTTTTTAGCTTTTAGTAATACGACAAATCGTCTGTTCTTATTTTATGGAAATATTGTGGCTAAACTCATGTAATCATCTCATTATCTTTTTTTAATTTCATCAGTTTTAATCTTAATTAACTGAACTGTTTCTGTAAACCTGCGCATACTAAGAACAATATCATTTTATTAGTTAATTTTATCTCTAGACAAATATAATGTCGCCCTTCAAAAGATATTTTATAAATAAATGGCACCTTAATAAATGAGAAAGGAAACATTTGCTTGCTTTAGCCGGCTCCGTGACGACGGTTGGAACAGCGAAGCAAACGTGTGGGAAGCGACGGAGTTTTCATAGCAGTTTGCCAAGTTACTGAGAGATAGCAGCACGGTGCAGTTTGGACGACGAACTCAATCGCGCTCCGTCTCCCAGTTCGAGAACTATGGCAAAGTTTTCTGTTTCCTATCTTAACAGAAATTTTAAGTGGTACTCCTATGTCATAGATGAAATTATCTAGTGGAACGAAAGATAAGCTTCTGGTTAAAAAGGTCGATGTGAAAAAACAAACAGGGACAATCTGTTGTTTACAAAATTTTCTCAATTTGCCTATCTGCTGATAAGATCGCCCTCTTCAATTCAGATAAGGAGTGAACGGACGAAACAGGTGATTCAGTGCTCAGGTCACGAATAGCCATAGTTGTAATTTGCATGTTCTCATGGAATGACCAAAGGCAACCAGAGGTCCACATGGCCTCCTGGAAATTGTTAGCTTCAGATCCACCTTCACTTTGCTCTTAAATTGTGTATCCGTTTTCTATGCTTTCATTTTATTTTAAAGTTTGGATCTCTTTATCTGGGGCTTTATGCAATCGTACTACTGAGGGCCTATCAAATTTAAAATAAAAAAATTTAAAAATACAGTGAAATGTCGTTATAATGAACTCCGTTGCAACGAAATATTCAGTACAGCGAAAGTATTGTTCTACCCTCACCAATATCATGTACATATCTTTATGCAAAAATATTTCAGTATCACGAACTTAAGTATAACAACATTTTCAGTATAGCCAAGAAGAATTCCGTTCTCTATGAAAGTTGCAGAAGTAAATCAAAATGATAGTTATTAGAGTTGTCACCTCTCCGGGCTTGACCCGGTGTCTCCGGGTTTTGGCAGTTGCCTCCGGGTCCCCGAGTCAACGGTAAAATTCTCCGGGTTAACACGAAAATTTTTGAATTTGGTATACCATATTACGATTAATTATTAATTTGATTTTTAGAATGTAAGTCTCTAATTTGCTTACGGCAACGTCATGCAATTAACCTAGGAGTAATACGCGAAAATATGAAAACTATAGTTACCGCCTCTTCGGATTTAGCGCTGAGTTTCGGGGTTTTTTATAGTAATTTCCGAGTTCAAGGATTGGTTATCTTGATCCAAGATAAAGACGTTTTAAAAAGAAGAAGTTTACTGAAGGGCACTTGACTGTCCCGAGAAGTAGTATAATTTTGAAAACAAGCCATTTAAATATTTTTCGGTTATTAACTCAAAGAATAAAAACCTTAAATACGAAGATTTTTTAATGCGGCAAAATATGTGATAGTTGATTTAGATGAAAATACTTTATACGATGAGATTCAATTATTAAACAAACTTTTAAGACAAACACAAGTACTTGATGTACCCATTGACAAAAAGTGGGTTGGAATTTTCTCCAATTGTAAAGAATTCAATTAATTGCCAAAACTTGTAGCATTTGTCTATTACTATTAGTAACGCCCAAGTAGAAAGAATGTTTTCCATTATGGGAAATACATTGAGCGATAGGAGGAATAGAATGGGGATAGAGTTTGCTCACAGAAATTTGCACTAAAGTTAATTTTGGCATGACCTGCCAGGAATTTTATAAATTCATTAGTAAGCCCGAGCAAGTTGAATTACACAGAAGTGCGGTGAGAAATAACAAGTGGAAATAAAAAGAATCAGTTAAAACTGAAATATTATCTTTATAAAATTAATTCTTCATACTTTTTAATAATAGCATCTTTTTAATGTTTTTATTAATTAAGGAAATAAAAACTGTTAACTTTCAAAATAGTTATTTTAATGACATTTCTCTCCTCAATATTCAGGGTAAGCTTATTGTACAGGAACTTCCTATATCTTGAAAATAGGTAATATTACCTTAGAATTACACTTCATATGTACTTTTAAATTTTCCATTTCCGAAAATATATATTTGGGTTTAAAAATCTCCGTGTTTGAGTTAAAAATGTTAGAATTTTTCTTTAAAATCTCCGTGTCGTGATTTAATTCAAAAATACTAAAATACACCTTTATTGAAACAAACCGTTCAAACAAAAATAAATAATTATTTTTAAGATTTGGAAAATCCTAGTTGAGTCGGATTCATTTCTATTGCGTAAATCAATGCTTAATTTGTACAATAAAAGGAAATGGAACTCAGTGGAAATGATTTACGTAGTGATTTAAAATTGAAAACTTATGACTGTTTCAAAAGGAAGTGCAACTCATCAAAAGTTTTGAAAGGGGATGTGGGAGTGCAAATTTCAATTTCGTTTTCCATAGAGACAAGCAAGATAAAGTCAGTCAGTCAGAAATAGTATAATAAAAAATAATTTAATCTAATTAAGAAGAAGAATTTTTTAAACAAAACTTTTAACGAAAAAAAGGAAATTTAAATTACATTTTTACTCCCATTCTACTAGTCCCTAGAAAACGTGCACAACGAGACAAAATACTGGGCTAATTCATTTATGAGTTACCGCGTCGGAGGGACAGACAGATCCTCACAAAAAAACTTGAGCGGGATAGAATATTAAGTCGATTGCCAAAAAACGTAGTCTCTATCTGTTTTCATTTAGGAGAAGTTGGCGCGTCAAAAATAGCCAAACGGGACAGACAAGCATGCAGACGGACAAACCGAACGCATACACGGATTTTTTAATGGCTAAAAATGGCATAACCGGTTCATATTAATCAACCATGAATACCTATTCCCGCATTTATTATAATGACTGTTGGTAAACACCCTTGACATACCACTAATCCAGGGTTGCCGCAATGTCGGATATAGAATTTAATATTTCAACTCCTAAATCATGTGAAAAATAACTCCATTTTATCGCTCTACGAGGGCGGCCTCCTTTTCCGGGCACGAAAATTTATATTCTCGAATTTTCCGAGAAAATGCGACTAATTAATGAGTGGATAACTTGTTATTAATTTTAGTTTACGCCAAATTGCGGCTAGACCCCTGAGGATTGGTTTGTTATTTACACATCGATTGACAACCGCTCCTCTATGAATGGTTTGCGTTACGTTCGGCTCGTGAAGTAGGGCGATGAGCGAAATTAAGGTTGAGATAATTACGCGTTTCTCGTGGTGAAAATTCAGTTAGGAAAATCGTGCATCTTGGCGGAAGCACGATGTTAGCGAGATGCCTTTTCAAATGTGGTTAATAGTGGAAATACCACGACACCAACTCGGGACTATTGGGAAGGTGGGGAAAAGTCTCCCAGTGCCAATTGTTTAAGGGAGCCACTGTGATTTGGGCAGTGTGCGGGCGGGCATTGTCGTGCAACAGCAGCACTCTTGCCCACACTACAAAGGTTTTTCCACATTTGAAAAGACATCAGCAAAGGCAACGCTTCCCATCTAATCAGGTCGTCCAAGAGTAGATTAGGCGATGGCTACTGCAGCAGGACATATCGTTCTACCGCCATGACTTCGACACTTGGATCGACCGCTACGGCAAGTGCCTGAACAAGCATGGAGACCATGTCGAAAATTTACATATGGATATGCCCATATAATACCACCTGTGAACTTGGATGTAACACACTTGCACTTCAATAAAAAAATTGAGAATCTTACTTTTGACTTCCCCTCTTATGTACATTGCCTAAATATTCTCATATATATATATATATATATATATATATATATATATATATATTCTTTTTGTGTTCTTCGCAAGAGCAGGCAAATGCCGGCACCGGGTTTCCCTCCTCCCTTCTGTGTGTGTGTCCGGTGTGGAAGGCAACGGGAAACCACCACACCGTGTATGTATATTCCCAAGTCAAAAACCAATTAATTAATTAATTGGTAGGACCTGTCGTAAGACAGAACACGAATGAAAAAATGAATATATATATATGCGTTTGGCCACACTACACTCTTTCCTGACCGGAAGAAACTGTGAATAAGCAGTGTTGCTACAAAGACAACAAACCACGTGAATTTTTTTCAGCACGTAAATAGTATTAACATTAGGAGCGCCGGACTTACCTCAATACCTAAAGCGCCGCCAGGGGTCATTTTGACACCTACGTTTTTTCTTTCCGGTACTTGTGATTTGGTTGGTGTGGTTAGAAAATAATATTAAATCATGTATAACACTTATTTATTGATCTTTTGACAAAAACTGGCAGGTTATTTTATTCACAAGCATTTACATTTTTCATTTTTCAAAATAATTAGCAATTTTAAAAAACAAACTTTGGATAAAACACATTCTCAAGCACCAATTAGGTTTTGAACTAGTTTACGAATATTAATTCGGATACTTTTTGTTCCAATATGCAATTATTTTTTTACTAAAGGGAGAAAATGAAAAGAAAAATCAATTCAATTGAATTACATACAAGAGTGGTCTATTTGCTCTGACAAGCAGCACATGTAGATATTTTCACAATTTTTGCTATGCATTTTCCGCATACAAACTTGAGACGACTATGACATTTCTCTTGAGTTTTGTTCCCTTTACATTTTGATGTAATTTGGCATTTCCGTCGTTTTTCACATTTAGTAGCAAATTCTGGTGACCTGTTAGAGTCAACTGTTGGACTGTGAAGGGTTGGCAGTTGTCTAGTATTGATGAAATTCTCCCGGAGTTGTTCAGCCAAGGTCAGCAAGAACTTGTGCCGACTGATCGATGTGCCAGTTACTTCCCTGTACAGCACCCAAGCGTTGATGCCAGCCAAATCTAACACATTGTAAAATACTTGAACGGGCCAACGCCGTGACCCTGCTCTGACATTATATTTTCGAGCCATTTGATCCACTATATCTACACCGTACTTAATGTCATTATAAAACTGAAGTCTCTGGAATTTTTTTCTCAGTGGTCCCTATTTGCACGCTTGAGTGCATAGAACTGAGAACGAGAACATTCTTATTCTTTTTTCCTTGATAGACCGTCAAGGTGTTTTCTGCATGTCGCAGCACTGTGGTATCATATAGTGGAACATGTGAAGACCTCACCGCTTCAGAGACCTCTCGTTTTACCCTATTTACAGTACCTACAATGCTTGCTTGTCTTCTGCTCCTTGGCTTTGACAATTTTAGCGAGGTGAAGAAACTGTCCGTGGTCACATTTCGTCCTTTATTCAGGTCATCAATCGCATGACGACATTTTCTGGTAGACTCTGATTGTAAGGGCGCAACTCGTCTTTTCTAAGGTAGGGAATTTCATTCAACATGTATTTAAAGATCACATCAGCTAGCATCCAAAACTTGATCCCAAATTTATCTGGTTTGTTCGCCATATAATGTGTAAACCTGCATCTTGTTTTCTTAGGAAACAGCTGTTTGTCTACAGTAAGATTTTCACTGGGTTTATAACAAGCAATACAATTTTCAATAAATCTGTCCCAGGTGAATGAAAACAAGGCAAATTTGTCAGTTTTTAAACCCTCAGATCTTGTGGCTCTGATATCAAATAGGAGATATTTCATGGTGTCACGGAACCTATTGCGCCCCATAGCATCATGGAATAAGGCTGGTCCCCAGTTATTTGACCAGAGTTAATCGTAGTCCAAGGATGCGCATCCATAGCTCCCACGAGCGTAAAGGATAGCAGTAAAAGCATCAATTTCGTCTAAAGAAATAGACCAACTTTCTTCACCCTGTCGCCTTGCTTGGGTATCTGTGCATAATTTCATATGTCGCAGCATAGTCTCATCCAACAAGTATTTGTCGTTTCGCCTGCGGCGATGATCCTGGAATTTCTTTGGTCACATTCTGCACTCACAATTTCCCGCGGTGTGGACGCCCTGAGTAACTCTCCACTCAGTCTCACCGCCCTTCCCCAGCAACCGCGTGCCTACAGCGAGAGATGCAGCGCCGTGTGGATGCCGCTTGGACGCCGCGAACCCTCCCCTACTCTCTTTCTACCCCTCGGCTATGTCACTTTTTCCGTCCTCCAACTACCTGGGAACCTATAGCGCCAAACAATTTCAGATAAAATACTCATTACTAAACATAGTCGTAACTAAAAAATCAGCAACTGCTTTTTCCGTTCAAATAAACAAAGGTAGAATAAAAGGGAAAACATAACTGCATCACGATGTTGAGGCGCATCCTGAGAAACTAACTGATGCAAATCTTCACAATCCTCGCCGTATTCAAAATTTTCATTGCCACTGTCAGAGCTTTCTTCTGATGCATGGCACTCGGGAACAAAATCTTCATCGTTAATGTCAGAATAGTCAGAAGCTGTATCCCGTTTGTCAACACTGGATTCATTTTCCGAAATATTTTGCAAAATTTCAGCGATTCCCTCCGGTCGAATACCGCGCCGCAACGCCATTGCCAATCTGTGCAGTAAGAGCGCAATTGAACCGTAGAAAAAACAGCGTCGCGTGTGCAAACGATTCTACTCGGCTAACTCAAGTGAATTTGTAACGATATTACAATGTAACGATTAGTTACAAAGCCAACTCATTATATTGTGACATTATACCTATTCATTACAAAATCACATCTATGCACTGCGACATTGAAAAGTTTCATTACAGGTTATCATGTTGCAAACAAAGTCACACACTGACATGATGTTATATCAATTCCGGTTGCTGCGACATCAGGGCCAAGTGGCTCTGCTATAGCCCCCTCTATCTGGGCCTAGACATTGGTGTAAGCGTTTTATAAATGAGAAAGTACTCTGGGGTCAATTTGACCCCTTGGCGCTTTTAGGTATAATGCGTTATAACTCAAAAAAGAAATGAGATACACCAATTCTTTTTTTCTGTAGATTTACCCTTTAAAATGAGCAAAAGCCACAAAAGCAGAATACCGTACCACTTTGGAGGGAAAAAATGTTTGAAAATGAAAAAGAGTCAAAATGACCCCTCCGGCACTTCTAGTGTTAATAGATTGATATCCTCATATATGTGAAAATTAAAGTGTTGCGCCATACATAAATATAAAATATTATGTTGACTGGTGAAGCCACATGGGCACTGCTACTGGACGAAGATTGTTGCATGATGTCAGAGGCCTGGGGAGAACCGGTCGCTAGATGAGCATAAAACTCGATATACCGTATTTACTCGTGTACCCCGCGCACCCCAATATTTCGGCCGGTCCGGAGGGGAAAAAATTAATTTAAGCAGAAATAAGTTAAAAAAGATAAAATCGGGCTCTTCAACGGTTCCCACTCCCTGAAACAAGTTTAGCTCAAATTATCTTTACTTCAAAATTCAAATCAAAAAGAAAATTCACCGATCCACGATAGATTCCGAGTTGAGAATTATCTCCCTCTCCCCCCCTACTAGGTGGCGTAATTTATTGGACGATCTCTTTACGCAAAAACTATCAGAAACCTCATCTTTGATAGCCTTCTTTTCTGTTAACCTCTTAATAGTTTTAATGTAATATTACGCAACTTCGTCCACAATTTACTCTGTTTTGAGGTAATATCAAAGATAACTTTGGCATATTACACACTTTATCTTGAGTAAAATTACGCACCGATGCGGAGCTTCACATATTGCTTATTTATGACGTAATGTGGCGCTCATCATTGATAGCTTGTACAGTAAGGTCCTCCCTCGTACCGGCAGCGGGTTGCGGACCGGCGGCGGACTGCGGACCGGCGACGGGCCGCGAACCGGCGGCAGACCGGCAGCGTACCGGCCGCGGCGGTTGAGAAACACTGACCTAAACGTTTTTTGGTCGCATAGATACGCCTATACTTTGTAGAATTCAACGTCTTCTGCGTATATAGACGTAGATGCAACCATATTGCAGAAAATTTACTATTAATAAAATTTATATTACTTGGTCAGAAAACCCCGAGTAAGACGCGCACCACCTTTTTTTCGCCGGCGTTCCGGGTACACGAGTAAATACGGTATGTCGCTGGATGCTATGTAGTTATTTTTGACTAATATGGCTTATGCAGTATTGTTAATGACACCAAGCTATATTACTGAATGAATTTTAATCAAAATCGTTAAAACATTTTTTTTAATAAATCGAGAATATTAAAGTATCCTGTATTGCTTTACTGTATCGTTCATCTCTTTCTGGATGATTTTATGCGTAAATACGAGAGATCATTTGATTTAGTTTAGCCTTTTAGACACTACACCTGCGCACAGACAGACAGCATGGCGAAGGTCACTTTTTTCTTTCTTTCTTTTTTCACCTTCCATCAAAATATCGAAGTTGAATTTTTTCGCGATTACAATTTACTTTCTCTATGTACTGCCTATACGAGAAAGTAAAAACACAAGATGTATACAGGTCAAAAAATAGTCATTAGTTTAATTATGCCAAAGCGTGGTGATTATTATGCAGTTTTCACTGCAATGTGTACAGGATTATCTCGATTTCGAGTAAAATCTGGATTCCAAGCTTTGAAGTATGTACTCGAAAATTCAATGATCGGATTATTTTTTCACTTGTTCGTCCTGCAATATGCCAGTAATGATAAGTCCTCAAAGGAATTTATGAAAGCGTTTAAATATATAAAAGTAAGAAATGAGAACACCTATTACCTGTGTACTTATAAATCGATAGGTTTTATCCACAGGAAAACATGGATGAGGAGATAATTTGAGAGAAAAAGTGAGTGGGATGGCAACTTTTGGGTTCCCGCCAATATTTTTCAAAAATCCTCTCTCAGCAGGGGAGACTGAGAGGTATAATTTGTGAAGAACACGCGGTCAGTCCTCATCCCCATCGCAATACTAGCGGAGAGTGGATAAAATCTTATTTAAAATCATGTAATATAATGGAGAGAAAATTTTATCATAGGAAAGAATGACTAATTGATAAAAAATTTATATATATATAAATAACTTGGTAAGTGGCCGCTGGGCTTCCCTCAACACCTTGTTACCACCCTCATCGCTACCTTTTCTTTTCCTTTAGTTTATATATATATATATATATATATATATATATATATATAAGTTTCAGCAGATCGGCCCTTTGCCTTACCGGAAGGTTATATAGCCAGTACGCCCGTCTCTCAGTACTGCTAAGAATAAGGAATGGTTTTCTTCACAGTTCTGAATGCCCTCAACTTTTGTCACAAATAAGTGTCCCTCGAGAAGTTTTCGTTGGAGATGCACTATTTTACTATTGCGTTACGGCAATATTTAGGACAACGACGCGTTGTAAACATTATCTTCCTTGCGTAATAAGGCATGATAATTGAAATATCACAAGATTCACGAATTATAGCGAACTGCTCAGGACTATCCCTCTATTTCTTCCACAGTCTTCCACTAGTAATACTTTATAAAATGCATTTTAGCAAATTTAACTCATAGAATTATCAGGTTACATTAATAATTATTGAACAAATAAGCTGCAATCTTCTAGCTTTGGGCTGCATCAATCATTATAACGTAGGATTATACGGAAAAATTCAAACTGATACACACAATTATTTTGGAAAGTATCACCGAAATATTTCGAATGTTTAACTTCATTTAATTTTATCCATACTTCTCACGATTATGTTAAAAAGTTGCTGCGCGTCCATTTCCAGACACACTCTATATGCTGAATCACTTAATCTTCTTATACTCATCCATATCTAACTCTATTTACTTCGCCATGAAGTGCTTCGCATAACTCTCTTCCACAACTCCCAAACAAGATTTTAACTTCGGTCGATGCGAGTAAGTACATTTCCTGCATCTCTTACGTCTTGCATTATGACGACTTTCAACCAATGTCTGTCATAAATTTTTTTATCATGGTAAAACAAATTAGTTCATCAGAGCATTATAAATTTTCTTTCCTTTACGAGGTGTCTGCATTGTAGCTACCTCTAATTCTGATCTGTCTACTACGTATTCCTATTGCATCAACTCCCAACAAGCGCTTTCGTCGCGTTTCAAATTTATTTTATTTTAAATTTTTGCAATCACATTCCTTTTTTCTGCTTTCTAAGTGATTTTTATAGAAATATCCAATTTTCATACCGTGTGTCCAAATATTTGCCCTCATTTAATGAAATTCTGCCATCTCAATAATTAATCATGTAGTTAGTTCATATTTGTTTTTATTTTATCCTTATCTGCTACGTATTTATGGATCATACAAATCAACAGTTATTATCATTTACCATTACTAAACAATATTTTATAGGTTTTACTTTCTTACATGTTTCCTTAACAAAATTTCGTAAATGTATGATAAATATTGATTTTTAGTGATATATTTAATTTGATTCAAAAGAAAACTCCGGATTTAAAGAGCGTATTTTATTAGCTCTAATATTTATATGAGAGCTTTTATGTGGCTTCCGAAATTAGGAAATTTTTATTAATTCATTTTATAATAATTTAAAAGTATTTCGATAAGGAAAACTTAATATTATGGCTTGTTTATTATACTATGATGTCTCGCAGAATCATAATGCAAGCAATAGTATTTATTTTTTAAATTTTAAGGAAGTGGAAATATAAATGTAATATTTGAAATAATATCTTTTCATTGTGTCAATTATTGAATATGCTGGAACAAATAAACACCCAATTCTTTGTGTATACATTTTATTACGACAATTCATTTAAATACTCGTAACTATAGTATACTCAAGACTGTATTGAAAAAAACAAAACGCAACATTCACGCACACATAAAAATACATATATAAAATGAAAAAAACGTGAATGTATCCAAACAATGGCCCCTTAAAGATAACATTTTTGCACATCGTTCTATATCAATTAAGAACATTCACGAAATTTTGGTGAACAGTAACATTTTTATCCCCTATTACCTAAAAAATTTTGCAGATGTTTTCACTTTATTAATACTTTGAATATCCAAAAAAAACATGCATAGAGGTATAATATCTCTCGTTCCTCCGCTATACATAGGTGTTTATTCGAAAATAATAAAAATGAAATTTCCTCGTTGTTGAAATCATCCTTTCATGCACGGTGGTTATGGTTTTTCATCCTTGCAAAATGTGGACAGAAACGGGTAAGATTCGAAAATATTTTGCCGAGGAGAATATTATTTTCCGTTTTAATATTTTCCAAATCTGATTCCAATGGGGGTTATGCGCCGGTAATTTTTTCTTCAAAGGAACTTGGTGAGGATGCAACATGCCTCGCTGGCGCCGCAGTCTTCTGCCCTCTCTTCCCAAAGCTGGCGGCCGCATTTCGAGCGAGGTCTGCACTCTCCACCTCTTGCACTGCAACGCCTCTCCTTAACCGACACTGGAAAAAATAATCGAGCCATTTTTAGCAAGTACTCTTAGCTCGGTTTGGCTAATTACAAGAAAACGTAACGGTGTTTTCGTGAGTTTGGCCTTTCCGAATTGGGATTTTTTCTTTCCTTCCTCTTGTGTTTATTCTCCGAGGAGATGACGGATGAGGTCATTTATAAATTCAATCCGCAAATTTTAAATAATTTCTGCTGACAGTTTTCCGTACCTTCAGAAGGAAATGAGCGAAGAAATAAAAAATCGAGTTTTTAATGCGGTGAAATAATTAACTTGTTTGTTGTTTCTTTTATCAGAGAAAATAACGTTAAGCAACAATTTCTGACGCATTCAAACGGTAAATTCCTATTAGGTATTATATAAAGCAATTCCTTGATGAATACATTTTATTTTTAAAATCACAGTCAGGGACGCAACTAGACTGAGGGGTGGTGGACAGATTGTCAAAATATTTGGAGGTGCGCACCAAATTTAAAAAAACAACAATATAACAATGTGAAAACTAATGTTTTAACGTTATTGCTTTTGCCATAAATGAAAAGTAATTTTTTATGAATATCAAAAACAAAATACTTCGCTTATTCATTTTTAAAAATGTAGTCTTCAGCTGGGAGGCCAAAAGCGTGTAAAGGGGAGTCAGCTGCCTCTTTCTTCCTCCCCTCCTTCCCCAGGCTCTCCCATAGTTGTCCCTGCGCAGTGGAGTACGTTTAAAATTAATGAATAATTTATTATTTACGAAAATCCTTTTTCCATGAATCCATAATGCATTAAAAGTTGATTGATTTTTTTTATAATCTTGTGTCGTTCGGAACGTATTTCACTAATACAATCAATCTTTTAATTGTTTCATTAAATTTCAATCTTATCACAAAAAAGTTGTCGCAATTTCAATTTAACTTTAAAAGAAATATCCTAAAATAAGTTTTGCCATGAAATATTCTTTAAGGGTTATTTTTCTGTTTTCTTTTCGATATTAAATTTCGGAAAGGTAAACATTATATGCAACCAATGCCAGATACGCCTATCATTCTTGATTACATTTTTTATCAAAATATTGCCTTAGTTCAAAAGAGATTTCCCGAGCTAGCATGATGGCTGGAATATAATTAATAAACAACGTACCACCTGCAGCTATGGAAAGGTTGAAAAAACCAGATGTGCGTTTCGCCTACAAGACAACTGTCATCAGTGGTCGTTCACCTACGACAGATTCTATAAAAAGAACCTTTATGATCATACTTTATCAGTGAATCTACGCTGATTAAGGCTGATTTGTAACCAAAATGCGCATATGGTTTTTCTAACCTTTTTTTGGCCTTCGAAGCTACATAGTTCTTTAAATAAATTTTTCGGTTGTCGATTTGATGCGGCTAAATTTGACCCTGATTCGATATTTACTATCCAATCGAGTTTCTCAACCGAATTCAGACGAAAATAGAGCTGCTATATTACAATTATAATACAAATACAACAACATGCAAAACATACAGGCAACGAATATAACACAGTCACTACCCCTACGCACGAATTCATCAAAGGCCTTTTTGCACTCCCCTTCGAGGACTTTCCACCTTGCGCGCGCCCGCATGTGCCTCCATGCGAGTGAACCCGTCGAAAGTTTCGCGCGCCTCGCGTCAGCGGAAAAACCATTGACCAGATTCGGTCGTGACGGAACGCAAGCACGCAATACGGGACGGGAGAAGTCGCAACACTTTCGACAGTGTCAATGTCGCCCGTAAATGCTGGTCGTCGAGTCTCCATGCGTTTCGGGAATCTCGGACGATGGCGTCAGCGATTTCTCCATCGCAGAAGAATAGGGACGACGACCAGCGTTTTCGGAGAGGACGCCACGTATCGCCAGCATTCGTTCTGCGCAGGTGGGGGCGACGCTGTCAGATGTGCCATTGCTCCATTCATGAGTATCGTCGGCGGTCAAAGGCCTTTCTGACGTCCTTCTCCCTCCCAATTCTCCATGTTCCCATCTCTCTCTCTCTCTCTCTCTCTCTCTTTCTCTCTCTCTCTCTCTCTCTCTCTCTCTCTCTCTCTCTCTCTCTCTCTCTCTCTCTCTCCCACGCCTCCTTCGTGGAGTTTCATCACACCCGGCCTCACGCCAATTCCTCTTCCTGCCCCCCTCTCCACACAATCTCCACACAATCTCCACCAATCACCATCCATCTCTCTGACCATAACAATAAACTCCACTCGACGTAACATAGTTTTTTTTGAAGCCGCGCCCCAGCCCACCCGTAACTTTCTCTTCCCACTCCCTAGGGGTTGTCGTTCTCTCACTTTCTGATTCACCCTTGGGGAATAACGCGCTTCATTTCCATTCCCCTCGCGATCCTTATTACGTCCAAGCACGACGCCTCTCTTTTGTTTAACCCTCGGCCGTCGGATTCACGCTGGCACGCGCGACTAGTTTCTGCGAGGAAAATCCACATTTCGCGCCGTTTTCGAGATCCTGGACGCCCTCCGAGGCTTCGTCGAAGGAAGAGTAGTAGTGAATTTGTTCGAATATTTTTTTCCGGCGTTTTTTTATTTCCTTCTTTGCGGTGCCTTTTGTCGGAGTCGCGCGTACTAATTTACGATCGTCAACCCCGCGCTGGTTGAGCAATTCCGGAGGGACGCGGTCGCGCGAAAGCATGCATCGTGTCATTAGCATAACCGCACCTAGCGCTTGTAGCACGCGGGGATGTTTTTTCTTTCCACCTGCGTCCTCTCGCGTTCCATTGAATCGCCGAACGCAGTGGCAGATGTTTTTGTATCTTCCTTTGTGGAAAGTTTATATTATTGTGAGCGATCAGTATAACTAATAATAGAAATGCCATTAATTTATGTAAAATTGACGCTTAACTGTATATTTTGCGCATATTATAACAATTTTTAAAACTCGTAGTGATTTACCTGCGTTAAAATAAGATTATCCGAATAGAATTTCAACAACGGACGGAAAATAATTCTGTGATTTCCACATAAAGGTATTGTTAAAAAAACAAGCGAGTGGTTTCTTAACAATCGTTATATAATTATGTGACATCAATTCCACCAGTTCAATAAATAGAAAGGAAGAAAGTGGAGGAGAGAGAGAAATTGATTACAATATTTCTCATATTCTAAATTTCCTCCATTTTGAACCAAAAGACCGTAAATTAGATGCTATAAATTATATATTGCGTATTTAAAGATTCTTTACTGATTAACGAGTTTGCATTTCAAGACCACTTTCCATTATTATCTTTACCAAAATGAATTTGTATGTAATTTTTACTTAAGTGATGTTATCTTTCCCTTCCTTTCTCACTTCCATTTTTTCTAACCGTCATTCAACTCACCAATCGCCTTCCTTTCTGCCTCGTCAATCCTCCCCTCCATCTCCCCCTCCCCCACTTCCTGTTTACTGAACTGGTGGAATTACTCTGTCATCTGATCATGCTACGATTGTACCAAAACCGGTGGTGTTTTTTAATAAAACCTCCTCGCGAAGGCTACCGAGTTGTATTTTTCTGTGATTATGATTAGTAAAATTCCACATAGTCGGTTGACCATTGGTATGAATATTATCCTCGTTGATATTGAAAACTAATAGAAACGTCGAGAAGTGTGCATGTCATTCATTAAAAAAAATGCGGAAGATTACGAATAAACAATGTAAAAGATGGCTGATAAACCTAGGAAAATATTACCGTCAGAAAGAGCAAGGAGTTTGTAAAAAAATCATTTCATCGGCGTCAATTCTTTGATGAGCGGTAAAAAGGGCACAAGTTAAAAACTCACGTTTTTCAGGAGTTTGCAGAAGCTTCTAAAAAAAATCCTGCAAATCGAAACAATACTTAGAGCATTTTTACTCATACTTATCTTAAGAAGTGAAATTCTATTTATATCAGTCGAAATAGTTGAAATTTCTCAACTAGAGATATCACAACCCAATGCTGAAAAAAATGGCTCGTGCTCTTTTGACCGCCTAGAAAGGAGTTTATATTAATCAATCGTTATAATTCAGGCATGTGAAAAACGGGGGTATCTGAAAAATCAGCATGACGGATATCCTTTCGGATAGAATCGGGAGATAATGACGGTTTTGGAGGGTTTCCATGCTCACATCCATGGCAGCACTCCACCCCGAGGGAAGCTTGCTCAGGGCAGAGTCCTAATTTGGAGCTGAGGTGTCCCTCTGGGCACTCGTCCTTCTTGATGCATAGGCCTCCCTGGCGTAGGCACCAATGTTCGTTCTTGTACTGCGTGGGCAGAGGGCGGGGCGTGTGCGGATCTAGCAGCGTGCTGGGCACCTCTGGCTGCTGAGGCACCTCTGGCTGCTGAGGCTCCTCTGGCTGCTGAGACTCCACCGTGTCATCCGGACCCTCCACCGGGATATTTTCGTCTGCGAGAGAGATTTTTAGGCGTGACAGGAAATTAATTTAGGCGGGGCTTGTTCTTTTTCTCCTCCTCCCTCCCTCACGTCCGTAAGACTGACGAAATGTGAAGAAGTGAAGAATATCTCCGCCAAAAAGAACCGAGTTTGGACTGTCCGCGTCTGTTAGGTCAAAGGACGACGGGAAGGAATTTTTTTTAGGGATCGAAATTTCTATGGGGAGGAGCGAGATGAAACTGACAGCGTCAAAGTCATTTCGTCCTACCCGGCGTTAGTTTTAATGTTCTTACCTTGGAAATATTTTTTTATTTTCCTAGAAGAAGTTTGGCGACATTTGTTAAATCTTGGTACAAATCCTCTTGTTTTCAAAGCGTAGGTCCAAAACAGTCATACTTGTGTCTGAAAAATTGTCTCTTTATCGTCGCCAAACAATTGATAAACACCCCCTTTTTGTACCATTTTCTTACCCAAAAAGCAACTAAAACATATATTAAGCACCACGCATAAAAAATACAACTTAACTTTAAACATCATTCAGGAATATTATTGGTTGCTTTACTTTACTAGTTGCTGAAATACAACTGTCAAAATTAGCTATTATAATTTTATTAATAAATAACAACGGCGTCTTTTTCCTAGAGATTTTATTGTTACATTACCCCTATTTATAATATTTACAGATTTAGGTTAGGCCAAGAGGAAATGGATCTTTGAGGTGAAATCCCCAGTAAGCAATGTAATGGATTTATGCATGTCCGCAAATGGCACGATAATTGTCCACTCTGCGAATGGCATGTTCAATTAACTGACCCTATTTCGTCTCAAACACACGAACCGCCAGTTCATTTTATGCGGCTCTCTTATTGCTTCAATTCTAGAATGATTACGTGGAAGAGAAAGCGTGTGTGCGAGAGAAATTTTTAACTTCAAGAATTGGATCATAATTCATATTTTGCTAATAAAAGTATATAATAGGAAGTTAATGATGCGTTAAAGTTTAAGCAACATTACTGCTTCAAATGGCATATATTTCGAAATTATCTATTAGGACCAAGTGCTATATGAATATGACATGGCGTATGACCTTAAAGGTAATAATAATAGATGAATTAATATACAACATTTCCCTCAATCTATTATAATTTTATTCGTTTTTATGCGTTTTACTCAAGTCAGCGTTTTCCTACCGGCGGTTTGCATAGCCCTAGGGGTTCGCAAAATAAATCTGAGGAGCTCTCGAGAAAAATTTGGCAATGGCGTCTATTTTTACTTTCTTGGTTGTACAGTTCTTACTAATATTTTAATTTATTTAAATTAGTTGCATGGTTTTGTTTTCAATGTTTTCTTATGCTTCAAGAATTATATTTTAAATTTACAGGGTAATACCAGAAACGTGAAAATATCAGAAATTCTGATTTTACTGTAAACTTTTACATATTATGTGCTATATAAACTTTTTATTTTTAATTAATTAAACGCTTTCAAAAAGATTTGTTTTGCAAAATTTACTAGCCATTATAAGGGGTTCGCCGCCAAAACTGGTAAAACTCAAGGGGTTCGTGCCAAGAAATAGATTAACTAAAGGGGTTCGCGAAGTGAAAAAGTTTGGGGACCACTGCTCAAAGTAATCCATATAGTTTTAAGTCATGCTTTAATTTCAAAACCTATTTTTAAGCTACATTATATTACCAAATTGTGGCATAACGCTATCAAATTATAAAAATCTAAGAAAAAATAAACGCTTTCCAAGTTTCGTGAAACGAATAAAATATTTTCATCCCGTTGTGGTCACATTCATTTTTTGCTTTATAATCGAGTTACTTTCATTTTACGTCTGCTTTTGGAGCGTATTTATGACAAGTGTTGTTTCCGCGAATCGATATTTACATTCCATGTCATTACTCGAACAAACAATTTCGCCGTCCCTTCTCCGCCATTATTCCTCGGTCACTCTGCGCGATAAACACTCATTAGGAGTGAAAGAGGATTGAGAGCGCTCCCTTCCTTTACCGAGATGTCCTTGACTTTGACTCGCGTAGTCGCTCTGACCCACTTCCCTTGCAACAGAGTAACTACTTTCGCATTTGAGGGTTCGATTCGAGAGCGACTCGCATCGCCGATCGGGAGAAGGAATTGAGAGAAGTTTCTGAATTAAATTGCATTCCGCAATTTCGGTCAATTTCTCGCATCCTTTTTTTTAGTTCGACCTATCGAAGAGGCGCGAATGTTGTGCTAAGTTAAAAAGCGAGGCAGTTATCTCATGCCGAGATTTAGTTCTTCTTCTTGAAACAGCGTTTCTCAGTCGGTTTTGCCATTCAACCCGCCCGTCCGGTTATTTGGACGTCGCGTCCATCTGTTATCCTCTCAGGAATAAACAAAAAGGAGGAATGGGCCTTTTCTGCCCAAAAATAACTATTACAGCTAGTTTTAGCAAGAAACACACATCTTTCGAAATCTAGTTCGCCCGAGATTTTGATTTCTTTCCTTCAAATTAAATTTTAAAAAAAACAAGGAACCCATTTTTAAAGATGAAATCCCCTATATATAAATCAAATATGCTTTATAATTTTCATGATTATTGACGATTAATCGCTAATAAACAGTAATTATTATGCTTCATTTGTGCATAAAAGTTTCGCCAAACATTTAAGACAGCCAGTTCCTTTCGTTTCCTGAACATTTCTAGTGCTGTTAATGATTTCCATATCTTAAACTGAAAACATTTTCTTTGCTGTTATTGTGTCACCAAATATAAAATTCTGTTGGCTCAGCGTGGACAGTTCGCGATACAAGGGGATCACAACCAAACGTTTTAAAAACACCGCGCATAGAAGATAAAGACTGAAACGGCGTCGCAAAATCGGATTTTTTCCGTTTGCACTAAGCTGAATTGACGCCAAATACGACGCTATACGAATTTGCTAATACATTTTATTTTGTCGTAAAGGTTAAAAATTTTGAAATTTTAAAAAGGAAAAGATTTTTATTCTATAAATCTATCGAAGCTGTCATTACGTGCCCATTTTATTTCAATATTTTTCGATGTAATACATTTAAGATGGATATTAAGTTTTTGAATCTTTCCGTTTTATCTATTGCTAATACCTTACTAATATAGAAATTGGATAAACGATGACGTGGCAATGTAATGAGTAGCCATAGTTGTGATTATGTGAGAGGCTAATGAAGATAAATTTTTAAACATTTCCTTGTATGTTGTTAATTAGCTCGCTGCGGTGGAAAATACTTATGGTCGACTACAACATCACAGAAAGAAATCTTCACCTCACTATTCGAACGAGAACCAATTTATTTTTATTGGCTTCACTCGGTAGGTTGAGTGATATTTAAATATCAGCAGCTCCTCGGGGCCAAAGAGGCGTCAAAACCGTTTCCTCTCAACAATGAAACGTGGCGTTTTGCTCTCTTTTGCGGTGGTAACCTTGGCAGCCCTTAATATGCCCTTCCGCTGACATCATCAGACGCCCATATCATTCGCTCCAACCATTGATAAAGGGTAAACTGCCGGAGAGAAGAGCATGATGGGGCGAGGAGGAGGAGTTCCTTCGCTTCGATTCAACTGGTGCTGCTATCGCCAATTCAATCTCGTTCCTATCCGCTCGTGACATTGCGATCGCTCGTGAGTCACGCGGCGCCGGAAAGACGCACGACGGGCGGCGAATCGACACGTTTCCCGTGATGCTTTGAGCTCGGAAAATGGTAGCGCGAATGCGAATGGGAGCCGTTGGGCGCGCTCTTTTAAGGACGACCCGAGAGATCGTGTTCCCATCTGAAGATAGTCCCCACCACACGAGGACGTTTGGGGCGGGGAGTCGTTTTTCAAACGAGCCTGTTGATTGGGTGATTGCGCCACTGGGACTTTTTCAACTGTTAGTCCCTTAGATACCGATCTTTATGTTAAGTCCGCATATTTAAATTCGTTGTTTATTTCGGTACAACGAATGCGAAAGCGGGGAGAAACTGTGGATTAGCTTCTCCGATAATACGATAAATTGCCCCTAAGACTATTGATTTTGGCCGTCTTAAAATATTAACTAGTACAAATTCCTCGAAGAAGATGGGCTGGGATATTGGTACAATGGAGTATTATTATGTGTCTAGAACAGTGGTTCTCAAGTGCGGCCACCAGAAACTTTTAATTCAGCCACCAGCAAAATTATATTTTAATCGTAGCAATAATTAATATGGAGACTGCGATGAAGACTGTGACGTCACATTTTTATAGTTAATATTTGCTATTGTTATTTTATCTCGTTAAACTTCTTAGGTACCTTACGTAGAATAACAAATATAATTTAGACTTTAAATTTAACAATTCGGCCACCACAACATGCCAAGTGGCCGCAGATGCGGCCACGACGAGTTTCCCCCTGAAAACCACTGGTCTAGACATTGCTCAAGAAGGCATTTCAGGAGATAATTCACTATGTGAATACATGGATAGATACAAACGGGAGCGCTTGTTTCTTACCACGACTAGGATTAATTTTTTATTTTAAGCGTTTTTTTCTATCCTTCAGTGTCCTCTTGGAAAACAATTTCCTCCTCCCCGTCTAACATTTGCAGAAACTATTATTTTTATCTACAAATTCGCGTTATCCTTTTTCACCAACCTCTAAATTGGGCCCCCGCTTTTTACTGTTGCCCCTGGTCATATATTATTTGTAGAAGTCGTTCTATCTTAATTGCAACGGTGACATGGGTTTCATTCTCAGGGGCAAGCCGTAAAACTTTTCCACTGCAACTCCATTTCAACTCGATAAACACATTCGTCCTCCGAAGCTCTAAAAAAATGGTCTATCCTTATCTACTAATTACGTTTCGCTCCCCCGCAAAAGCCGGTAATACCCGTTTCATCTCCCTTTTCCCCTCGTCCGCAGTCTATCTCGTTGACCTTGGACGGTTGAAGGAAGAGATCTCAAAAGAGACTTCGCGGGGAATGGCGGCGAGTGACAACATTATCGCGGATATTACGACAGCTGCGCGTAGGGAGCTGATCTGTGGGCAAAGAGGAGAGGGGGGAGTATAATGATGGCCGAAGAACTGGTTTAAAGACTACCGATCGAAAGTGGTAGACGGAAGAGTTTTTAATAGATTTAGTAGGCCCAAGAATAGAAGTCCGTGTGAGGACGTGTGTGTGTGTGAATGAAAGAGAGAGAGAGAGAGACGCTTGCTGGGATGACGTCTCATCAGATATCGACAAGAGAGCGATATCGGCCGAAGCTGATGTAGAAGAAAAATCATGGCCCTTTACCTCCATTAATGGCCTCTCCCTCTTTCCATCCCGCTGTTCTCTCGCCCCTCTTCTTCCACTCTCCTATCCAGGATCGAAGCGTTTTGCCCCGATTCTTTTTCCTCCCTTCGTAAAACCGCAAAAGTGCTCCGAGAGTAGGTAGTATAAAGGCTAAGAGAGAAAGGGGTTCTCATCGATTTGGAGTTTTAAGGGGAGATAAAAAGGGTTCGCGTAAGGAAGGAAAAGAGGAGGAGGTCCTTAGCGGGAGGGAGGAGTGGGGGGAGGGAGGAGTGGGGGGAGGGAGGAGTGGGGGGAGGGAGGAGTGGGGGATGAGAGAGTGGACATAAAATAAAAGATTCGATTGTAAAGTTCGCTCGCGTTTTTTCTGTTTGTGCGCGTTTTACAACTCGTCCGGTTGCTCTCGAACGGGAGGAGGCATGATCCCATCGAGAATGAAATTTGAAGAAAATAAATAAATAAAAAGCCTACATCGATTTATCCATATTTATTACTCGCAACCGGTTCTATAAAAACCCCTTTACTCTTTCAAATTGGGTTTATGACGGGGAGGCAGTAAAAAGGGCTGTCGTGACAGAATTATCTTGGATTTTCAAGTGTTAATGAGGCATATTTCATGAATTCTGTCCGCATAAGCCGACCGAGGGCGCTCCGGACTTAATCGCCACTGTTGCGTCTTCGCCCGCTGATCATTTTTTTCTTTTTTTTAATTAGCGGCGGCCGTTAACAACCGAGTCGTCCACGTGGATTCGAATCGAGATGGTCAAAGTTAGGTTCGAATGCCGGGAAAGAGCATTTGTGGTAGATTGTGTGCCTTTTCTTCAAATTAATGCAAATGTAGCAAGAGCTTCAAATTATGGGTCTCATAATTTTTTCCAAAAATAAAAGTAAAATTGCAGTAAAATATGTCTAGTAGTGGAACGTGACATATCCCAGAGATAAGCTAACTAATTATAATTCAACATATTATTCACATTAAAAAATGTTTTGAGTGTAAGTTAATAGTATCCGATGTATGAAAAACACAAATGAATGTACTTCATTAAAATTTAAATTATATTCAGTCGTGTTCATAAAACCACCATCGGGCTAAATTTAAAGATAATTTACCGAGAACAATAATGGTAACTGTTTAATTAAAACTTATCGCATCCTCCGCCATACTGTGCGCGCTGTTGACAACGTTCACTTGAGGTTCTTTTTATAGCACACGCACGTCACAAATGTTGCAAAGAGATAAAATTTCATGGTCGCGGAGTCGAAGAGAATATAAGCAACCAAAAGAGTCGTATAATTTGGAAATAAAATTTATTTGCGATTGCCTTTGAGGTTGTTAGGTTTCTTCGGGTAACAACATGGGATTAGATAGAGGTAGCGATAAGAGTACATGTGAGGAATAGTCATTCGGAAATGAAAGTGGAAGTAAAATGGGAAAGAGGGGGAGGGTAGGAGAGAGGGGAGGGTAGGAGAGAGGGAGAGGGTGAGAGAGTGGGAGAGAGAGAGAGAATAGAGGGTGAGAGAGTGGGAGAGAGAGAGAATAGAGGGTGAGAGTGGGAGAGAGAGAGAATAGAGGGTGAGAGAGTGGGAGAGAGAGAGAGAATAGAGGGTGAGAGAGTGGGAGAGAGAGAGAGAATAGAGGGTGAGAGAGTGGGAGAGAGAGAGAGAATAGAGGGTGAGAGAGTGGGAGAGAGAGAATAGCGGGTGAGAGAGTGGGGGAGAGAGAATAGCGGGTGAGAGAGTGGGGGAGAAAGAATAGTGGGAGAGAGAGAATAGAGGGTGAGAGAGTGGGAGAGAGAGAGAAAGAGAGAGAGAATAGAGGGTGGGAGAGTGGGAGAGAGAGAGAAAGAGAGAGAGAATAGAGGGTGGGAGAGTGGGAGAGAGAAAGAGAGAGAGGAGAGAGAGAGGGAGAGAGAGAGAGAGAGAAAGAGAGAGAGAAAGAGAGAGAGAAAGAGAGAGAGAAAGAGAGAGAGAAAGAGAGAGAGAATAGAGGGTGGGAGAGTGGGAGAGAGAGAATAGAGGGTGGGATAGTGGGAGAGAGAGAATAGAGGGTGGGAGACTGGGAGAGAGAGAAAGAGAGAGGTTGGGGGAGACCAGTCTGTCTACGAATGAAACTGATAAAAATTGACGTTAAAAGAGTTCTCTGGAATCTCTCAATCATGAGATGTAGCCGACGAAAAAACCAAGGAGAGTAAGATCGAGAGAGAGAGAGAGGCGGTGGACGAAAAGGTTGGGAAAAGGCGCGCAAAAGAAAATTACATATTGAGAAAATCCTTAAAACATAGTGATTGCCTTTGCTATCTGATGTAATTACATTATCGGGATTGCGATAAGTATTAACAATAGGTATACTGCAGTTAACGTAGTAAAATATGAATATTTTATCAACAGTTTTCCTCTTTGGTTTCAAGATAAACGTTTACAGATCTTTGCTGAAAATGAAACCAGTATCAAACTGAACGATGGATTGGGAGGAAATTATTAGCATAGCAATTGAAAATGCTCCAACCAGCATCAACATAGGGACTAGATTTTTCTGTAATTAGTCGTGAAAATAACATACCACTGAAGTGCCGTAACAGGTAAGCTTGGAACTCGGGGCGAGACCGAAAAACACCGCCATCTATATTTCATAACTATAAAAATGTTAATGTAAGTTTTTTGCCAATTAAAAAAATATATTAAAATTATTGCCGTGTTAAAATTTTCAATTTAACAAAAATAGTTTTCAAATAAGCATACCAAATTTTAAATCGCGATTTGCATGTTGCCGCTCCTTTGCTTGAGCGCCCGGGGCAAACGCCCCGCTCGCCCCTCTCTTGCAATGGTACTGTTTATAATGGAGCTCAATGTTTACATTATTACAAATAACAATATTAAAAGCAAAATTAGCACATTCATCAAACCATCGGACAATAAAAATAATTATTTCTGCTGATGATTCCAACTTTTTATTGGATTAAAGCAAAAATAGTAATCATAATTAAGCCACATAATAAATACTTAAATCCCTCAACAGTTTCAAGAATATTCCAATCCAATTCCTAGCCAGTAGTGGTCATATCCCTTAGAATTAAAACCAATGAATAATATAGTCCGATATAAATCTACGCGAATATCCCTAGATAACTCCGTAATGACATATTGGTATATCTCTGGACAAGAGGTCTGATAATTAGGATTTTGGTTCTCTTTGAAAAAAAAACGGTAATCTCGTCTCACGTGGTTTGCAACTCGACAATGTCAAACTCCCATAAAAACTGCCCCAACCCTGAACCTATGACCCCGCATTACAGAGCTAACAAGGTTTGACTTTAGTAGAAAGATTGACTTTGAGAGGGGTAGGAAGTGAAAGGAGTGGACGGAGGCGAGCAAAAAGGAGAAAGACAAAAGAGAAAAGGAAGAGAAAGAGAGAGAGAGATGGAGCAGATTAAGCGGAGATGGGGATGAGGACCCTAGCCATATTTGAGAGAGGTGGAGGAAGGGTTGGGCTCGCGGTGGGAGGGAGGGATGGGAGGAGTGAGGTGACGAGGAGGAGTAGCAGGAGCAGTTTCCCAAACGGAGCGGAAGGAGGGAGGGAATGGAGGAAAAGGCGGGGGCGGAGTGGACGGAGGTAGTCGCGGAGGAGCAAGGATAGGCAGAGAGAGAGAGAGAAATGAGCGGAGGGGGCAGCGTGGGGAGGCACGGAGGAAGCAAGGGCGTCCGTGGCTACCGGGCTCCTCCGCTGACCGCACGAGCGGACGTTGATGAGGGTTTTTGTGGCTTCCAGTCTGCTCATCTCTTGATGACTACTACTCACTTGGATATCTCTCTAGCTGGTAACCTGCAAACAGTTCAGGCGAATAGCTGCACCGTCGTGTTGTAGGATGTTAGGCTTAAATAGGAAAGCTAGCCTACAAAGGTTTCTTAATGGCAAAGGTTACAAATATATATATTTCCATTTAAATAAATGTCATAATGCAGCAGGCAGCCCAAAATAGCTTCCGCAACATTTGCTTCAATTTTATAAAGTTGATCAGCCAGAGTTCTGCTTTTTTGTACGGAATCAGATCTATCATGCATGTGAATATTATTTGTAAACACTAATGAAAATTTTTCTACCGTCTGATCTAAAACGAAGGGGCTAACACATTGCATTTCCACGGAGAATTAAAGCATCGAGTACCGTAAACTGCTGTATGTCACTAATGGTTTACTGTTACAATGGACAACTTCCTCATATTTACTGCCACGATTTTCCTTTTAAAATCGTTTACATTGCTCATATACAAAATAATGCAAGTTCAACCGAAATTAAAAATATTGTAACCCATTACTATTTGAAGTTGTCTCTTCGACATTTAAAGAGATTTTATTTGTCTTTTATTGAATTAAATATGAACTACGGACCAAATTTACAAATTTCAGACTGGTTTGGAATAAAACCTTTTATTGGAAATTTAGATTTTAATAGTGGTATTGTTTATTAAGAAAATGTATGCTTGACAAACATTAAAATTAATTTTTCACTGAGTGATGTACGCTGAGAAATACGTAGATATATTACTCACAGAATGAGGAATAAACTGAGAATCTTAGCATCAAATTTCAAAATTAAGAGTGCAATCTTATTTCTGTTGAAAGATTTCTTACAGCATTCCATGAAATTCCGAGGAGTTTTATGATTATGTTACTATTGCTTGTCACGGTCATTACGATAAACAAACGATTTTTTCCGTTAGACTCGCACATCGGGATAATAAATCATACAATTGAAATTCATACGATTATCTTAATAAGATAAAACAGATTTTATCATATTTATACAATTACCTCATTAAAATGAGCTGGTTACGTCATGTCTCATACATACACATGCAGTGATGGGTTTTTAAAGAACTTTTTTAAGATCTTACGCTGCGCACCTCTCCCTATGTCAAGAAATTGTTCTTGACCTTGGTGCCACCGACCACTCCGCGAACTTTGTGTGTCTTTGGTGGAATAGTGAGGAAGAAACGGGTATCCCCCCGTCTCACGAGGAGAGAGGGGAAAAGAAAGTACAAATATAAACAGGAAATAATGTGCGTACTCCAGGCAGACGGTAATCGCTTGCGGACGGGAGGACGAGGTGAGAGGGGGGGGGGGGAGATTAATGCAACACGTTCTGTTTCTCGCTCGTGAGAGGAGACTATAGAGTGTGGGCGGGAATAACAGCAGGAGAGAAAAGTCGCGGTCAAAAGCGACTGGACGGCGTTCCTTGTTAAAAGGGTTGAAGGGATGGGGGAGGTGAGGGGATTGGAAAAGAGATATACGCTTATGCATGTCGTGAAGCTACGAGAGAGAGAGGATGATATTCCATTTCATTGGACCGTTACAGCTATCTGTTAGAGACATTTTTCTCCTATCAACTTGGTACTATTCCAAGAGGTCAGTATTTCATTCGTGAAGGAATATTATGACCCCAGCGAAGCCTTCTCCGCAATGTGGAATGCGACATGCGCTTACTTATTTGCCATTTTCTGTATCAAGTCCTTTCTAATTCTTCTGCGTTCGCCGACTTATGACGCGTTCATCATCCGATGGTATTTTTACGCCCTAGTTGCACTAACAGGGCAGGTAACCAAACTAGAGGACGTTTCGCAATTGTTCATAAGACCACACATCTTCCTATCTCTCACAAAAAATTGAAAAGTCTCGACCTCAGGGAGCGAATAAAGACGCGCGTTAGCGCCCATCATTTTGAAACCACATTTTCCATCCGTTTTAACGCGAAATTTTTAAATAAATTAGAAACGCATTCGCTTCAAGTGCGCTTTGAAGCGTTAAAGGTTAAATAAAGCTTGGAGCTGAAAGTTTGGCAGCTAAAAATCAAATTCTAGGTAGACAAAAATAACTGAGGCCTCTTTTATTGAAAGTGGAACGTCGTCGGCAAATAAGGTCTTATTTTTTACCAAAACAAATAGCTCATGACCTGTAATTTAACTTCCTATTATATTTTTCCAATAATTCAAAACACTACTCGCCAGCTTTCTAGTAAGGACGATGACTTCAAAATTGGCCGAGGTTACTTTCATTTTAAAATCTTATCATCGTGACAAACCATAAGCACAACCCACTGTTTAAAATCTCGCGTTTTCTTTCGTAAATTCGTCTTTTTTCCTTAAGCTAGCTATACTGACTATATATATTTATGTGTGTGTGTGTTTGTAGAAATTTTACCTCCATTTCTACCAAAGTTATTTTCTCTTTTGCCTTCCTATAATTCTATTTTCTCTTTCCCAATATTTTATTTCTCTCTCTATTGGTCATTTCACTTCTGTGGAGGTTATTATATTTCCTTAATTTCTGTCATTAAAGGAAAAAAGATCCAAGTGACCTCGGATTTCTTCTTGGAAATATGGATTTCCGTGTGGTTTTTCCCGATTTCGTGAATTTCCTAATTGCTTTCCACGAGCAAGTTTTCGTAGAATACTCCTCCTCCCCCCATATTCAGAAAGATAACAGATGGAATTCAACGTTTTTAGACTCATAGAAATATATATTTTTAAGGTTGACTCTTACCAACAAATGAATACCTCATGCTATAGATGCTCCATCCACATTAACATCGTGACTTACGAATTATTTATCTAAGTAAGAAAGTAGGCCAAACTCGAAAATTATATAGCAGGAACCCGCATGCAGTCAAAGCAATCCATACAACAGATACTTATTCACATCCTTATGAATATTTGTTTTCAATGTTTTGTTGGTCGATCAAAAATATTTCATAATTTTTTGCCTGTAATCTTGGACAGCATTCTTCTGAAGGTTTGTTTCCTCAGTGGCACGCTAAGCAAAATATTGCACGACGAAGAAAACAATCTCAATCTACCAATAAGGTTTTCCATACAAATAAAATTTAACTAAGATGGAAATTATCAAAACCAGCTTTCGCAAGATAACATATTGCAAAAAAACAACTCTTTTATCTAGCGAAATCAGCGACGGCCCATTAAAAACAATACTTTTATTTATTCTGCTTTTAGGTATCTATTTTCCTGTCGCCTGAACAACCTAGAATTATCTTTGAAACCTGACAAAACAAAGGACGTAATATATTTGCGAAATGATATCAATGAATTGTTTTTACTTGTCAACTGTTTCCGCACTCTGAATCATCCAAAAACCGGTACGAGATAAGATAATAATGCTAATTGTCACAAATTTAGACATTAGATTTGCATGAGTTAGCAAATAAAAACAGTAAATTTGGAATACAAAAATGTTATCGTTTGTCTGAAAAATCTCAATAGTAATTAATTAATTTTACTTTACGAATAGATAAAAAATTTAATTTGTAACGTTTTCTTTAATTCAACATTTTCATTGTATTTGCCATGCTACCATTTCAACTTTACCAAATAATTAAACAACTTTTCAAAGAATTGTTGAGGTGTTTATTGATATAGAATATATACCCGTCGTATTGAATCAAAACGATGTGTTGACATATATTTAAGATTTATAAACATGCTAAATATTTGAGAATGGGCAATTTAGGATTGTGAAATATGATATAAAATTAGTGTATCCGATTCACATAATATGCATCAGTATGTAACCCAGTGTTCGAAATGGAAAACACTACGAAACGGAACGCTTGTTCTTGTAGTGGAACTGAAGGCAGCAGACACAAAATTAGCATACCGAAATAGCTGAAAATCATAACAGAGGATCTGTGCGCGTGTGTATGTTCTGCTCGAATAGTTTCCAGCGAGTGTTTATAGATGGCGACATTCCGCGCAGCCTTTGCGCTGGTGCAGCTAGTATAACAATAATAAAAGGCTACTTCTGTACCTTTGTGGCTCCCTCTGTCACGCTATAAAAATGCGAATAACTCGATAATGGAAGAGATTCATTTTTGATATTTGGCAGGAATGATCGATTCACATATTGTAAGATGATGATGAAAATAAATCTCGAAAAAAGTCCTAGGTTCGACTCCAAGGTAGGCCTTTCCATTTCCCATATGATAACACGTAAAAATCGACTTTTTGGCTTGCAGGTTTTTATTCTTTTTAAGATCTGAATTAGAAATAATTAACCTATTTTCTTCAGATCTAACCCATTTTAAATAAAAAACTATGAAGTTTCTTATTACGTTCATCTATTCCCGCCTACAGTTCTAAATTTCTCATGTTAAACGTTTAATTCACATATTTGGGGGAAATCTTGCCCTTTAATGGGATGTTGCCATGCCAGTCCATTACATTGTTAAACCTCGAAATCCTATTGTTATTTCAATCCTTATGGGCGAAAGCGTGCTTCGAATTCTCTTATAATTAGTACGAGAGAGAGAAGGAGGAAATTCTTTTCATAGCAACCAATGTAAACAACATTCTTTACGTTATTTACGAGAAGGAATACATTTGAATGTAGAACATTAATGATTCGCATATTAAAATTAGGTACTTACAATCATCGTAGGAGTTCGAAACTCGAAACAATGAACGCCTAAAAGAAAGGAAGTTTGTTTTCTTGCCATCCAAAGAAAGTCAAGGTATATTTATGCTCATTTTTTATTTCACAAAAAACGTTCCCGTTAAATTTTAACGGGCATTTCCATAGTATTGAATAATATATAATTAATTTACGATCTAGCTAAGTTTCCGGAACGGTATTACTAAATGTCTGACGAGACGGAACGATATTACCGACCAGTGTGCCTAACCGGAACGACGTTCCGGTGCCACCGGGCTAATTCCGAGCGCTGGTCTAATCCGCAAAATAACTAACTGGTGACAAAACGTTAGTTTTACCAAAATCATTTTAAACGCATTTTATGTGAATTTAGCCCGGAATAATGCAATTTTACATGATTTACTTGAAAATTCCAAGATGAATTATTGTGTTGGAGTTGTAAAACACAATCATATTAAGCATTATCTCATTCAATAACAATTATAAAATGAAGTTATCAAATGATAATCTTATGGACCTATACCCTCAATATTAAGGTTATCCTAAACTCCGAAAAAAAATACGTTTAGCTATTGAATTATACAGTATTTACAGCGGTGAGCTCATTACTACCCCGTAAATATCATGATTTAAGCAGATGTTTTTCTTGATAAAAAAATTGAGAGTTATTTAATGAAAAAGTTTTATTTATATTAATTTTAAGGAAAAATCGAACAATTTTGTGGTAATTCACCATGGGTGGATTAACTTACGGAAATAAAAACGAGAAACCAAATATCCTCATGAATACCGAAATATTGCATCGGTAGATCTTCCATAGAACCTAGAAGTTAATATAACTAATACAAAACATAAAAAACCTCGACCATGCAAATCTGACTATAGACCATCGTAGTGAAAATCAATTGAAACTATTCGAGTTCCGGTACCCAGTCATCAGTTAAACCATTGATAAGTGGAATAGCGAAGGGAAAATCTATTCATATTAAATATCAACGGTCGGTACTTATAAATATTGCGAAGGCACAACAAGAAAATAGCTAAAGGGCGTCATTAACAACCAGAATTTTTATTTGAAGTTTAACAGGTGATTTTTTTAACCATTCACACCTCTAGTTAGGGTGGGACCCATTTTGTTTTATTGATACATATTAATTTAGAGCTCGTAATAACTGACAGATACCCTAAAATATTCGACAGTATATTTATCTTGTGAAATAAACTTTAAATAATCATCAATATTTTTCGGCCAACATTCATTGGAGTCTCTCAAACATAAGACGCATTTGATTATTACCGAAAATATCAAGAAAAGGCAATAAAAATACAAAATTTAAATGATACATGCAGCACAACTGACTTCCTAAAATTGTTACTTTGCAGAAATACAACATTCCAGAAATTTATTTTTAGAATTATCGGTCTGTTTACACTTCGGATATCTTAGACTAATTACTTAGATTTTGCAATAGAAAAGGCAATGCCCTACCTTGTTCATTATAATAATCAAAATTATTATTATTAGGAATGCACCAACATAATTATTTTCCTATATAAGCATTAAAAACTTCAGCTGTCGTAACCCAGTGTGATTTTAAATCTTCCCACTAAAACTAATTATTTTTACAGATACTTGCTTAAGAAAGTTAAATCAACTTAATTGGTTTTCGCATCGCCAGAATTCATTAACATAAATGGAAACAATTAAAGCCATTTCACATACCGTTGCTATAGCTTAAACTTGAGGTATTAACGTAACAAAACAAAAGCAACTCACCCTCTGTTGGTGCAGACAGGGTTGTCCTGGCTGTGAGAGCGACGCAAAGAAGGAAGATAGAAATTTTCCGCGTAGACGGCATTGCGACTGACAATCGAAGAGACGACAACTGCATCACCATTTCTTCTACTATTCTAAACAAAGACTGCTAGCAAAGTGGAACCGGGAAGTCTTCACGTGAGAGCTTTCGACCGCAAACAGACAATTGACTCATTCCTGTCGGCTGTCTATATAGAGAGAGAGCGGTTAGTGGGAGAGGTGGATTGGTGCGATGAGGGCAGTGGCAGGAGTGCGGGTGGTAGGGGAAAATGGGGGAGAGGAACCGGTGCAGTGGGATGGGGTGTGAAAAATGGGAATGCTTGGGGAAAAGATAAACAAGGATGTAGCCGAACAAGTTGTGAGGGGCATGCCCGCCGTGCGTGTTTGGCGAAAAATTATTTTTATATAAGCGGTGGGTTGAAAGTGAAGGGGTCAACGCGATTCGGATGCGTCGTGAGTTGGAAAGTCGAATGGTGGATAAACCGAGCATGACGTCAGTGTGGTAATCGAGTGCCTCTCCACATTCACGTAGTGCAAAATTGTGCACGCGTTTTGCAAGATGCGACGTCAAATATGTGGGGAGGAGTTGATCCCATCAGTCCCAGGCGTGAGGAGAGAAAGTACGAAACAGAGAGACAAGCAGAATAAAATCAATGACCTACAAATTTATAATTCTACCCATCACGTCTCGCTCAGACCGCCTGGCCTCTCTTAATCTATCTATCATTTCTGTTTTAAATCCCCGCATATGATTATCAATTATTATCTTGATGTAAAAAAGGATTTTTTTATTTTCTAATAGCACCTGAAGATAGGTAAAAAAACATGGATCAAAATCCTTTGCGGAAATTAAAATAGCCAATACAAATGACACTTTCACGTGTTGCCTTGGTTCTTAATCTCTGCATCATTGCTATTATCCGTGAAATGTTACAAGTATTATAAGGGTGGGTGAATGCCCTGAAGTTTAATTGTGTGTCGTCGGCCGTGCTCATTTTCTGCCAATGCCCTAATATCAAACGGCCATGGCTATCCAAGGAAGAGTTTATAGAGTATATGTCCGGAGGATATACTGTATATATGCGATAACCATGATTGCAGTATTTGAAACTGGAGACAGTTCAGCGTTCGATAGCTATCGCATTTAAAAATCGATAGTCGACTTATCACATCGCTTAAGATCAGCCAAAGCGGCTGAGGGGTGTGCATGAGGTAGTTTGAATTAAATTTGATTGTTACTTGTAAACTACTCAGGAATGTCTGCTGTTTACGATCATTGTTTCAAAACAGCGTTGAGGCTCACGAATGAAGTGGGAAAGGTATATACAAAGCTTAAGGAGTGAAATTTACAATTTATACCTCGTTTTAGCGTATTTTTTGAACTGCCAATTCGCTACATATTTATAATAAATTATTTTTTTCAATTTTCAGCTCATACGCACTAGAATTCATTCTGCAAAAACAGTCGAGTCAAAATCTAGCGAAATTGATTTTGTTACTGAAACGGACAAAGAGGTAGAAAATATCCTAATAAGTGGTCTATCTGCCGAATTTCCGGAACACAAGTATGTTTTTCATTGTTAAAGTTTTGAGTTTTAGGACGTTACACGTTTTTTCGTTCAAATTACTTCATTTAAGTTGGACTCACGTTTAAGAGTGACTTTGTGATAGTTGAATCGTTATTTGAAAAATCTCAGGATTATCAATTGTAAAATTTTCCAATTAAAGGTTCGTTGGAGAGGAGAGCACTTCAGAAGGAGCGATTCAAACTGTTACTCTAACCAACAGCCCTACTTGGGTGATAGATCCAGTGGATGGTACTCTGAACTTTGTTCATGGATATCCTCATGTTTGTGTTTCTATTGCACTACTGGTTGACAAAGTACCTGAAATTGGAATTATATACAACCCTGTATTGGAACAAATGTTCACAGCTCGCCGTGGGCAAGGAGCCTTCTGTAATGATAAGCCTATCAAGGCATCCAATACCGAAGGTAATAGTGTGGTTTATTTTACAAGGGTAGCAGGATTAAAATTCAATTTAACAGAACAGACCAACCACATACATTTCTGATTAATTATCTTTGGAAATTTATTTTTCCATTAGAAATTGATGAATCATGTTACTCCAATATCAGTTGCAGCTCTTGAAGCAATATAGTTGTTTTAACAGATTCCAGCTGTAAGTCAACCTCAAGAATTTTCTTTTGAAGAACCTAATGTTGAAAAAGTGGTGTGAATGTTTGTATGATTTTTTTAGGTAATGTTTTTGTCATGGAAACATTCAAAATGAAAATAGACTTTTAATGTATCTTAATTCATATTTTAAATATTAAGCTTATCTCCGAGACTTAATACAGCCAATGTAGATTGTTACATATTGCTGTAATTTGTGCTTATATTTCATGTAAAGATATCTTACTTAGAGATTTTTCTATGCATCAGGTAATAAATGTAGTTCTGTTTAGATGTTTAAAGTTAATTTGAAATTTTTTTCTTGTGCTTTTCAGATTTGTCCAAAGCCCTTATATCTTTTGAATTTGGCTGCAGCCGTGCTCCTGAAAAAATGAATTTTGTTAGGGAAAATATGGAACTTCTTTTTCCACAAGTACATGGGTAAGGAGAAGATTTTAATTTGTTTTAAAATTTAAATTTCATCGAAAGTTTATGCTTCTATAACAGTTTTAATTTTAAGGATTAATTAATATTAGTAATTATTTTCAACTGTAACTGCTTAAATTTTTATCCAAAAGATGCTATCTATTTTACCTTACTGTATGGCATGGAATGTATGTTGTTTCTATCACCAGCCTCCGGTCTCTGGGCTCAGCAGCCTTAGACATGGCAATGGTTGCTTGCGGTGGAGCTGATGCCTACATCGAAGCAGGGATTCATGCCTGGGATATAGCTGCAGGAGATTTAATTGTCCGTGAGGCTGGTGGAGTTGTAATTGATCCTTCAGGTAACTTTAATATTTACTTGGATGCAGCTGCATGTTTATTTTGTCTTTATTTTCACTTGAAAGTTTGAAAGTGAGTATACACTAAAAAAATAGATTTAGAGATAATTAAAATATAAAAATTTCAGATTAATTTTTTAAATCAATCAAATCACTAATATTGCAGAGTGAGAATATGACTGTTCGAGCTCAAATTATTGCTTGTGTTGAATAGATGATACAGGCAACTCTTATAACTTGAATCGGAAAGTTTTAACCACAGGAACACTAGTAACCAGAAAAATCTTATCTGATTTTTTTAACAACTGGAATGCTATGGGCTTCATTTTGTATCCAGTGGAACCACATTCCCATGTGTTCCCACCCAATTCGAGCACTGCTTATAGCCATAAATATTTTGAGTAAACCAGTTGAGCATTTTAACTGCTAAGTTGTCTTACTTGGCGTTGAACCACTGGGCATAGATTTTTTTTATTGGGATCCTAGTCAAATTTCCAATTCGAGCATTTACTTTGAGGTTTAAATGTGTAATTAACTTTCATGGCCTATTAATGTTTGCATGAGTTATAGATTCAAGAACAAGCAATTTAAAAAATGTACTTTTTTTAGGTATCACCAATAGCCAAAACAAGGTTAAAAAACATGTGCATTTTGACTACAAAGCAGCCATCTTCAGTGATAATTCAGCTAAAATAAATTCTAAAAGAGGGTTTTTTCAAAATGTATTTTCAGTGAATTTCCACTGAAGATCTTCTTTGTATCCTAAATGCATATACGGTTTTTTTGACCTTGTTGTGGCTATTGTAGTTACCTAAGGCAAGTACATTTTTAAAATTGCTTGTTCTTGAATTTTTTCAGCCATAAGATGAGCTCGATTCTTCCTTGTTGAATGAGTTATAGATGATATACTGTATTTACTCGTGTAATACCCACATATTTTCCCCAAAAGTTCCCAATGGAAAATGGTGGTGCGGACATTACACGAGATTTTCCCATTCATCTGTTGAGGGCAGAACACCCGCAAAACATCTCAATATTCCACGCCTGGCGTGAGAAGGCTTCTTTTTCGGTAGATGCAATATGCCATGCTATGAAGTTTCTTATTCCGTTCATCTATTCCCGCCTACAGTTCTAAATTCCTCATATTAAACATTTATTCACATATTTAGGGGAAATATTGCCATTTAACGGGATGTTGCCATGCCAACTCATTACATTGCTAAACCTCGAAATCCTATTGTTATTTTAATCCATATGGGTGAAAGTGCTTTGAATGTTCTTACAATTAGTATGAGAGAGAAATTTATTTCATAGCAACCAATGTAAACAACATTCGTTGCGTTATTTACGAGAAGGAATATGCATATTAATATTAGATACTTAGAATCATCATAGGAGTTTGAAACTTGAAACAACGAATGCATGAAAGAACGTAAGTTTGTTTTCTTGCCATCTAAAGAAAGTCAAGGTATATTTATGTTCATTTTTTGTTTCACAAAAAACTTTCCCGTTGAATCTCCCTAGTACCGTATTGACCCGAATATAGTGCGATGTTTTTTCCTCAATATGTACCTTTGAAAGTCGCATTCGCACTATATTCGAGTACTTGTTGCATTCATACTATATTCGAATACTTGTATCTTTAAAAAATAACTGCGTATTGGTGTGTTTCATGACGCGTGTTTCAGTGCATGTTTATAATTGCTACATTGTAAGTAAATTGGACGTTTATGTTACGATGCTACATTGTACAAATATACTCGGTAGGGGTCTGAGGAGACTTGAAAATAGATCAAGGTCAAATTGCAGCAACCACAGCACCGGCACAACTTCACGCAGGGTCGCGACACTCAACGTTAGAAAACGAGGACCGGCTAAACGTGACGTCACATGGGTAATGTGACCCCCCCTTTAGAACATAATTCATGAGTTAACAGGTAATTTAAATGTGCAAAATAGAGAAAATTAAATGTTTTTTTTCATTTCAAAGTACTTAGGGTCGCACTATATTTGGGGTCACATTATATTCGGGCTAATACGGTATTCTATACAAATATACATGTCATACAGAGTTCATTCTCATAGAAAAGGTGATGTAAGAGAAATAAACAACAATTGCATATATTTTTCATTAAATACAAATGCATTCTGTTCGATTGTCTTGTATTTCACATTGGCAGTAGTAGTAAAAAGAAAAAGGAACTACATAATACCAATCTAGCAAACTTAGTTGTACCAATGATAGAGAAAGATGAGTTTTTACTAGAAAGTTTACAGAGTCTATCAAAATCTTCTTTTCAAATTGGGTTTTCCAACAATTGCTCATATTAGATACTCATACTTTTTAAATTTTAATGTTGTGGGGGATATTTGCAACCAAAAAAGGACTTATAAATACTTTTAATGAAATTTCAATAACATAGTTAACACCTCATGGATCAGTGTTGTCCATTAGCCATTCAGGAACAAAAGGTAATGGTATTTTCACAGTGTGGTGACCCATGACCTTCGCATATGGTAGATGTGAAGTGTCTTCTTTTCTGACACACTGAAAAAAACACACTTAATATATAGATGAAAACTTATTTGAAATGGACCTCACTTGAGTAGTAGTAACGTAATCTTTCACGTTCATTCCTTTGTTGTTGATAAACTATTATCTTTTGCTTACTGAATTCTGTGCACCCTCAAAAGGAAATTAAACGTATTTATGAATATACGATGGCTGATCAAAAATATCCGGGACCGAATTTTTAACAAAGTAACTACTAAATGCATCAAAGTGAAAACTATGTCGGAGATTTGGCAACATCTCCTGATGTGATATACCAGAGGAGCAGGCGTTAGTGTGAATCAGTGGTGAGTGAGCTTTTCAACAGTGCAAGTGTGTTTTCCCGTCCGACGTAGTGTGAAATGGATGTGTTGAAGGAGCAACGTTTTTGCATCAAGTTCTGTTATAAACTTGATAACACGGCCACAGAAACCTACGAAAAGCTGCAACAAGCATTCGGAGAAACAGCGTTGAGTCGGTCCAAGACATTTGAGTGGTATTCACGCTTCAAAAATGGTCGCACTTCCGTCAACGATGATCCACACACAGGTCGGCCATCAACGGCGCGAACAAACGACACTGTTGACCGTGTCAATGCTTTAATCCGTGAAAACCGTCGTTTGATGATCAGAGAGATTGCTGATGAACTGAACATTTCATATGGAACATGTCAGGCGATACTGACGCAGGATCTTGGGATGAAATGCGTTTCGGCAATACTTGTTTCCCGCCTTCTCACGCAAGATCAGACGGAACAGCATGTGGCAGTGTGCCGCGAACTTCTGCAACGTGCTGAAAGTGATGCCAGCTTCTTGCCAAGCATTATCACTGGTGATGAATCATGGATTTATGGGTATGACCCCGAGACAAAACAAATGTCGTCACAATGGAAGACGCCGTCGTCACCTCGGCCGAAGAAAGCGAGGCAAGTTCGGTCAAATGTCAAGACAATGCTGATCGCTTTCTTTGGCGTGGAGGGTTTGGTACACCATGAATTTCTTCCACAAGGCCAGACTATGAATCAGACTGTCTACAGAACCGTTTTGCACCTTCAATATGCAGTTCGTGGGAAACGGCCTCACAGGTGGTCTTCCGGTAACTGGCTTCTGGACCACGACAATGCGCCATGTCACGCGGCCCTCAGTGTCAGACAATTCTTGGCCAAGCACAGCATCCCAGTGGTTCCCCACCCACCTTACTCACCAGATTTGGCCCCCTGCGACTTCTTCCTCTTCCCCAGACTGAATATCACCCTCAAGGGGAAACGATTTCAAGATGTCACAGAGATAAAACTGAATACGACACAGCAGCTGTAGGCTATTCCGAAACCGGCCTACCAGTCATGCATTGAAAAGTGGAAGGATCGCTGGAATCGCTGCATACAATCTGGAGGATCGTACTTTGAAGGAGATAACTTTGAATAACTTGTAAATACCGTAAATACCCACGTATAATGCACACTTTTTTTTTCGAAATATTCGAGTTAAAAATTAGGATGCGTGTTATACGAGGGTACATAATCTTCATATTTTCATTTGACCTCATATTTCCACAATTTCGGCACAGTAATTACTGCCCGGGTATCCTCATATTTTTATTGGTAATTTTTACGAAAAGTAAGATAGATAATAGTAAAAATTTATTAACTAATTCTATAAACATACATTAATTAGATATGAAAAGAATGAATTCAGTATTTATTCATTTTAAAAGCCAAGAAATTCTTCGTAACTGGACCATTCTTCTTCGATGTTGTTATCGGAATCGTCATCTTACGCATGATGTCACCCTACACCGGCGGCCGGCCTGGTGGTGAGGTACTGGTACTAATTACAATTAGAAACAATGGCAGCTGATGCCTTTGAGTACGCTGGGTGTTGATGCTTCTTGTAGAACTAAATAAAGTTATTGTTCCCTACCTTTCTCTCAGCATTCATACGTGATTTATTCTTGACTTCGAGTCTGTAGTTAATTATGGTTATTTGCTATCTTGTTTACATGCTCCCTAGTGTTCTAATTAGGGTAAAACTGAAGGTTGGGCGAACCCATCCACCTCAGGCGTGACAAAAACGTGTGTAAAAAACAGGATTATCGTCATTCCTTCATTTTATTAGCTCAAAGAATGTCATACGCCATACTCTGAAATTAATATAATTCGATTTATTGTGTATGTCCTAATATCACCTTGTAAGTAAACATAAAATATGTAATGATTGAGTTAGCTGATGTTCTTTTGGAACGTTATTCAAAGATTTCATTTCGCACTTTCATTATGTTACCATTACATAATACCAATAATTCGATCATTTCTTTAGAACACGTTACACCATCTACTTTATTCTGGAACGGTAACGCTAAAAAAAATCGGTGTGCACTATACGTGGGTATATAGAAAAATCATATATTACGAGGCTGAAAACCCCCCTGCGTGTTATATGAGGGTGCACATTATAAGCGGGTATTTACGGTACTGTTGTTTTTGCACAATAAATTCAGTCCCGGATATGTTTGATCAGCCCTCGTATAGCTGATCTCATTTACTTCAGTTGCTATGAAGGTTGTTATTGTTAACAACAATTAAAGAAACAACAAAAAACTTTGCAAGGTGAACCATAATTCTTGTTTGATTTTCTTGATAACAGCTCCTACAATAAAAATGTATTTGACAAGAAATATTTTTATATATAATTACTCAATGTCTGTCCATCCGTCCTCCCTTTTTCGTCTTGAACAGTGTGTCATAGAGAAATGCTGTAAATGCCATTTTGTTTCTGCCAATTAGAAGACCCCGGGAAAACTATTTTCATTTACGGAAGTGTCCCAGGAGGCAATTATATTTTCCCATATATTTAGGCAGTTTTGATTTTTCAAGGTGCAAGGTTTTTTCCTTCATTCATTAAAATACGTAAATATGGACCGAATTTCTCTGTTTTTGCTTTATTCGACGGCTAATACTATAAAATAACTTATTCTTGCAATGTTTAGATGTTATATGGGAAAATTTGTCAGAAACATGCATTTCTTTTCGAAAGTGGCTTTTTTTATTTCTTTCCAGGTGTTGCCAAGGCAACCCGCATTGTTGCCTCTGATTGAATTAGCATCTATTAAGCTTTCAAATATATGAAAGAATTGCGTTATTCACTTGGGGATTTTTATGAAGCATTGAAATTATATTTGTAGCATCAAACTTAATAGATGCAAAATTAATAATTGTAGATTATTATTATTCAATAAACTCTGTTGGCTGTGGGCATTTTTAAAGATTGACCAAAAGAAAAAAATCTTTCTATATTTCAATACTGGAATGTTAACTTTTTCGTAATGGAGAAGCAATTAAAATGGCACATATAAATTATAAAAACATATATGAAATTTAAAAAGTCAGTTGTCTAATTTTATAGGGAGAAATGGGCTATTATTACTTTTAAACATGCAGATTTCTGACCGACTTTGCAAAAGCTTTTGTGGGTACCACTAGTTTTATTTAATTAGTTATACAAATTTTATTTGAATACTTTTTGTAATGATACGTATTTTACGAGATGTTTTTAGTAAAGTGGCACCCCTGTTTGGGGTATGTGAACCATTTATATCATTTTCTTATTTTTTTGTCCAATAGTCGTGTGTACGAAATTTCATGAAAATCCACTCGGTAGTTTCGAAGATGAAACTTGCTGAAGGATGGACGGACATGACCCAATCATAAGACTTTCATTTTTACTTTCTCCATATGTAGTATATCGGATAGTATTGTTTACTTTTGTAAAAAACAAAAACAAACAAATCCTTATCACCTCAGTGTTTGTTGTGCCCATAAATAAATCCCTTTCCTTCCTATTTCTAGTACCAGACTTGTTTATGGATTTCTCTAACTTTCCCCATGCAAACAATTATGTCAGCAGTAAATTTCCATTATCTGCTTCTATGAACTAAGTAATGCATGGACTCTAGTTTCAATACATTAAACATTGAAATGGCATCCTTACACTAAACCACCACACATTTCATTAGGTCATTATTTCTCATGTAAAATTTACATTGACTTCAGCTTCTATCCCAATATATACATTTCATATAGTTTTTCAGTAATTCTTAAAATTTTACTATTACATTTCTAATGCATTAATTAATTCCTATTGTTGATCCTGCCTACCTTAAATTTTGCTTTTTCCTTAACTATTCTCTTGCCATTTATCTCTTCATGTTTCTTTTTAGATTCTTTGTTCCAAACCCACAGCTTACAAAAATCTCTATAAATAATCACCAACTACTACTTCTAAGGTACTGTATTATAAGGTATATAAGGTATTTTTGTGACATAATGCTAGTAACCGCATTAGTTTAATTTTGTGCATATTATTTTGTTTTCTTCATCGTCTTTTCTCTTCAATACTAGGGTTTTACCTTCTGTGTTATGATTAAACGTTGTGATTTTTTATATTTAAATTTCTGAAAAGTTACAATTCAAAAGTTCACACCATTTAAATCAGTGACAGAAATTTACATTTTTATTGATGAATTACTCAACAAACCTGTATGATTAACGAGTTATACTGTAATTCTTTTGAAATTTAACCTTGAGCATTTTTTATCTTTTACTTCTTTCACAAACCATTGCGATAAAGTTGAAAATTATCCTGAGTAATATTTCAAAGCAATAATACACAAAATAAAATTTGATTCTTTATGCTAGATTGAAACTACCGTATCTGCCCAAATATAAGCCGATACTTTTTGTCAAAATCTATCGTGAAAAAAATCACCCTCGGCTTAAATGCGAGCCTGAGGAAAAATTTGGCATCCTCGTACGACGCCATCACTGAAAAATGTCTTGTTTCCATAGCATACCTCCTATATTCCACTGATAAGGCACTCGATGTCTGGAAAACACTCTCTTCTTACAGCGATTGCCCGGAGCTGTAATTTAAATTGCTATTGAAGTTTATTTATATATTTTAACACGTAGTTAAAAGTAAATGGGTTCTTATCCAAAGGAAACGACGGTATATAAAACAATCGAGTTTTAACAACCCACCAGGTTCATAGCATGATTGCACGCTACAGCAAATTCGTTTTGATCATAATTTGCAACGAGTTCCTAAGATACCAACACTGGTCTTATTAGAGGTTTTTACAAATTCTGACTACACTAAGCTTTTTCAACTCTTTGTTTTAATTGCTCTTCTTGGTGCTGCAATCGATTTAAAGTTCAGATGTAGCAGACATTGTATCTTTTACGGATCATTTAAATGGCAGGTACGTTAAAGTTAGGAGCCGACAGTATCCAGTCATAGATGGCAGCACCTCTCATTGCCGCTGCGTTCAATGATGGTAGCAGATGGTAGATCCATCTATGGTATTTTTCGTAAAGTACTTTGACCTACGATGATTATTAATGAATAATAATAGATGATTGTTATGAATAATAGTCTACTAAATATTAGACGCTGATTATTAACGAATAAATAAATAATAAAGATAGGATATTGAATTTAACAATACCTACGTTTAATTGATTGGATTTATCAATACCTGTTTTGTTACCATTTAACATTATCTGAGTGGAGGCTTGATGCTCTATCAGTTTTGGTGAATTTATGTTAAAATCGTGTTCATCTAACGTAACCCTAAAATGGGAGACCACATAGAAATTAAAGGTTCATCTTCGGCACAAATTTGCTCGAACAAACATAATACCCATGATGCGAATTATAAATTAATGGTGGTTAAATATGCCGAAGAAACAAATAATGTTCAGGCATCAAGAAAGTATGGAGTATGTGAATCTAATGTTCAAAGATGGAAATTACAGAAAGAAAGGTTAAACTTAGCCAAGTCAACAAGCCGTTCATTTTCTGGACCAAAGACCGGCTATTTTAACGCTATCGAAGAATGCGTGTGTGAATACGAAAAAAGTTTGCATAGACAAGGTTTACCAGTGACTCGCAAAGTGCTGCAAATGAAGGCTTTGAAAGCTGCTACTGAGCTTCAAATACAAGGTGTTCTTTTAAAGCTAGTGTTGGGTGGTCGAGACGTATGATGAAACGTTGTGGCTTTACTCTACGTAGGCGCACTACTCTTGCTCAAAAATTACCTGATGACTTTCAAGATGAACTTCTTTCGTATCAGCATTTTGTGATTCAACTTCGTAAAAGACATTCATATTTGCTTGGTCAAATGGGTAATGCTGATGAAACAGCTGTGTATTTTGACATGTCTTCTAATGTGACAATATCAGAAGTCGGTTCTAAATCCGTGATAGTGAAGTCTAGTGGCAATGAAAAACAACGAGTGACTGTAATGCTTGCGGTATTAGCTGATGGCTACAAGCTCCCACTCTATGTGATTCTAAAAAGAAAAACAATTCCCAAGGAAAAACTTCCTCCTGGTGTCATATTTCGTTGTCAGGAGAATGGTTGGATGTCCAACGAGCTGATGAAGGACTGACTGAAGACTGTTTGGAACAAGCGACCAGGCATGCTTTTAAGACAGCATAATAAGTTGGTTTTAGATGCTTTTAAGGGTCACATGACTGACGAGGTAAAACAACTTTTACAAGAGGAAATGAACACAGACCTTGTTGTTATACCAGGAGGTATGACCAGCCAACTCCAAGTGTTAGACGTAGTGGTAAATAAGCCCTTCAAAGACAATTTACGGCATCAATATAATGATTGGTTACTGGCCGATGATCATCCATTGACTCCCACAGGAAAATTAAAAAAACCATCAGTGTCTCAATTAGGTCATTGGATCAAGACATCATGGAATGCCGTTTATAGTGAATCGATAGTAAAAGGGTTTAAAAAATGTTGCATTTCTAATGATATGAATGGAAGCGAGGATGACGTTCTTTGGGATGATTCTTCCAGTGGAGAAGAAGAAAGTGGTGTAGAACATACACTACTTGATATGGTGGTGATTTCCGGGATTCTGCCGTGTTGATCCATTTCCTGGACAATATTTCGCCGACGTTCCAGTCGGCTTCTTCAGGTTCTTCAACAGCACGCCGTGGAAGCCTTCGTACTAATATACACTACTTGATTTAGTAAATAAATTTTAATTTATGTTTGAGTATATATTCTTTCGTTTCTGAATCTATTGGATATATTTTTCATTTCTAAATGCTATTGCATATTTATCTTTCGTTTCTCAGGGCCGTGCACATGTATTATTAAGAATAGTTAGCGATTTGTATTATTTTTCATTAGCCATTAAAAGAAGTTCATATTAATTTTAATTGTTTATTGTATGTTTTGCTATAGCCATTGTAATATTTGTCTTTCGTTTCTCATGGCTATGCATATGCATTATTAAGAATACATAGCGATGTGTATTATTTTTCATTATCCAATAAAAGTTGTTCCTATTAATTGTAATTGTTTATTGTATTTTTTGCCATAGCCATTGTAATATTTGTCTTTCGTTTCTCAGGGTTATGCATATGTATTATTAAGAATGCTTAACGATCTGTATTATTTTTCATTATCCAATAAAAGTTGTTCCTATTAATTGTAATTGTTTATTGTGTTTTTTGCCATAGCCATTGTAATATTTGTCTTTCGTTTCTCAGGGCTATGCATATGTATTATTAAGAATACTTAGCGATGTGTATTATTTTTCATTATCCAATAAAAGTTGTTCCTATTAATTGTAATTGTTTATTGTATTTTTTGCCATGGCCATTGTAATATTTGTCTTTCGTTTCTCAGGGCTATGCATATGTATTATTAAGAATACTTAGCGATGTGTATTATTTTTTATTAGCCAATAAAAGAAGTTCATATTAATTTTTCTTGTTTATTTTATATTTTGCTATAGCCATTGTCATTTTTTTATGCATGTTAAAACCCTCTTTCATAGAATGTATTAAAATTGCATATACTGACTAAGCAGGCGATATCGTCTGCTTAGTCAATTCGCAAAATTCGATGACGACTTTCGATGCGCAACTGTTTGAATTCCGCTAACATAAGATACGTCTGATTCGAAGGTGTAAGCAATGGTGTTAACTGTAATTCATCTGATAATTAACAGCAATAATAATAAAACTTGGAAACCTCTTTCATAGAATCTATTAAAATTGCGTATAATGACTAAGTAGACGATCACGCCAAATTCGATGACAGCTTTCGATGCGCAACAGTTTTAATTCCAGTAAGATAAATAAATATACTTACATTTGATTGTAAGGTGTGAGCAACGGCGTTGACTATAATTAACAGTAATAATACCTAATAAAACTTTACATGGAACGTATATAATTATATAGATGTAATGTATAATGTATTCTAGGTTGTGCATGCATGTCTGGTACACTTAAGCATAAAATTTACAAAAATACTTTTTTGCCAAAAACTGTTGGAAAATTTCGTGGGGTCGGCTTCTATTCGGGCAGATACGGTATGATTAAATCACCATCTTATATTATATTACCATAATCGTCAGCGAACTTTATGGCAAGTTTTTATTGGTTGACCTGCCAACCAATCAGAGATCGGGACATTATTGTTTATATACCTTGGTTACATTATATGTTTACCTAAATATATTTTACGAGTTGTTGGTGCTTGCATACTGCAAGCGCTAAAAAATCACCATATACCAAGATCTAAACTCTTAAATAAACCAACGCGATCTCCAGGGCAACAGTACTTTTGCCACTTGGAGCCAATATGTATTAGATTATAAATTCCATGAGTAACAGCATTATATTTATAATTTTCCGTGAAATTAAGGTGACTATCCATAATTTCCAAATTCTCTGGCAACTCGTGTCCAAGTTTTCGTATTTCAAGTTTTGTGACTCAGATCATCCTTCATGAGCAATAAGAATAATCATCATTAAGACAATTTATGGAAAAATTACGATATTATCTGTTAAGATTATGACATCATCATCCATACCTTTAGCACGTATTTGGATAAAAAATATCGAGAAACAGGTATGATGCCATTATATTTAACAATTTAAATGAGTTAAAACTTCTCGAAACACAACATTAAAATACTTTTCACGTTTTACCGTCACTGCTATCAGAGTTGCTTCTCTGATTGTGATCTCTTATAGCCTTGGAGAAAAACAAACCTATTCTCACCTTCCTATAGTTGATATCCCAAATTTAATCATCCTGTTTGTGCTTTCAGTAGTACGTGAGAATTACAATTATCTATGATACCCTCAATCACAGTGCGTGATGCAATTAGTGTTTTGGATACAGTAAAATCTTACATATTATCAGAAGAAAATATTGATGATGATGTTTTCATAATATGCGTGATATTGAAAATTAGAATAAGTTGACTTATATGCTTATGGGAATAAACTTGATGTTAATTCGAATCAAGAAAAATGAAAAAATATATTCGAATTTTCTATAACTCGAATAATTTTTGCTTTCCCTTGAGATTCGAGTTATAGAAGTTCCACTGTATATATACAAATATTTTAAAATATATTTCCATAACTTGAGTTTTCTAATACTTGAATAATTATTACTTTTCCTTGAGATTCGAGTTATGGAAGTTTAACTATAATTCGTTATGAAGACATTAAATCCCATTAAAATCATTAAATCACTGCAATCGTAACGTATAATATCAGATCCTTTAAAAACATTGAGGTCATTGTCATAGTATTTAAAGATTTCCATTGTTGAAAAGAAGAAAATTTCACACTTTTTTCTGATTAAAAGCAAATATTTATGCTAATTCGGAACGTATTTGAATTCTGCCTTCAAAAATTAAGAACTCGGTTGCTTCAGATAGACAATTGTTCTTTTTTGAGTTCGTATTCCAATTTTAAGTAATTTAAAAATCCATTTTTAGAAAGCTTTGCACTGAATCCCATGCTTTTCTTATGGGGTATTGAAATGGAACATTGGGGTTAAAAACACCCCTTAAATATGAACTTTTTTGGAATTTTCGATTTTTCTGGTTGGTTGTGACTAAAAAAATATAATTGTGCCAAATTTCAAGTCTGTAGCTTATCTGGAAGTGCCTAAACATTAGTATCCTCCTATTTATTTATTCAGTAATTCCACATACAGCTTTTGTAGTCATTTTACAGTGGAATATGTTAATAACAATAGATGAACACATACATCCATGCCCTAGGTGGAGAAAAACCCACCTAGGCGGGATTCGAACCCGCGACCTTCGGATTGTCAGACGAGGACGTTACCCCGCCACCACCGAGACCGTCAATAAAATATATATATATATATAATGTTATATATATATATATATATATATATATATATATATATATATATATATGTTATATATATGCTAATAATGATGACATCATAAGTAAGAAGCGTCAGTATAGTATAGATTACTGTAGTGTACATTTCCAGAACTTTTATTGTAACAACACCTATAAACTATTATTGTTGTTCGTAGCAACGAGTATAAACAAAGTGTTTTATTTAGTTTGGGCACATACGTACCGGAATCATTTTCATTAATACGTACGATTATCTACATTACTATACATAAGAACGTATGTATTTTCTCTTAATTTTTCTTTGTATCTTCCTTATTGTTTCATTTTTGTAATACCTGTTCGTTGGTAATTTAACTCTTCTGACATTTCCCAAAAGAACTGAGTGCTCATCAAAATGGCAAATAAATAGTATCTCTTTAGGGTAGATGCCAACCAATGGGAATTGGTGTATAACTTTTCATATTTGCATTTTAAAATTCATTAGAATATATATAGCTTGAATAGAATAGAACAAACGTGGAATTTAAACAAATCCACAGCTCCTTCATATAGCTCAAAAATATATTTTAAACACTAACCATTTTACATTTGTTGAAGAGAAATTATGAACTAAGTTAAGACGAGTTCCTCTTTAATTTATTTGATGGTAAGTAATTCATACTTTCCTTAAAATCTTTATACCTATATTTATTCCTTTAAAATTTATTTCAAAAGATTTTAGTTCATAAAAGTAATTTTAAACATTATAAATTGTTTTGCTGATTTTTAATTACACAGTTTTAGGTCATCTGTAAAATTAAAGTGTTTAAAAATTCAAATCAAACCTACTTTTCGACACGAAAGACAGCTAATGATAATATTGTGACAGATAATGTTGTTTAGCAGGAATCCTTTTCGTAATTTACGATTTCAAAGGTTTTGCTGGTATTACTAAGTATTATAACATTTGAAAGCAAATGACGAAAAATGATACTTTTTTTAATCACCAAATGAAAACTGTTGTACATGTGAAGCACGTAACTGACTCTCTAGTTGTTTAACTTTTACTAGTTCTGTTGTAACCACACTTTTGCAGGGAAAGTTTACATACAAATGCTGTCAGTGAAATAATAATTATACATGTATAATTATAAATCTATGCTTTGGTGTAGTTATCAACTGCTGGTATTTTAAGAAGAAAATCTTTCAGACCAATTTTATAAAAATGTAATCTTTACAATAGAAATTGACACATGACAATTTTCATCAAATTATTTGTTTAAAGATTTGATTTTGAGACATTTATTGATTTAGATTGAATATTACCAAGTATAGTTATAATTAGCATGAAGTAGTGATTAAGAATTGTTAAGCATTTGGATTTTTAATGCTGTACTTAATCTAACAAAGGTGTATGGCATGCCAGAGAAGTTAAAGGAATGTGCTTTTTTTGGTATAAGTTTACAACATCATTATAATCCATCTTGATTTTAGGTGGACCATTTGATGTTCTCAGCCGTAGAGTGCTTTGTGCAGGTACTGAGGGCTTAGCACGCCAGTTGTCCAAGATCATCAAACAGTACTACCCTCCAAGAGATGATGAGTGATTTCATGGTGCTTGTGTAAGTATAAACCTATACTTTATTTGATTTTTATACATTGATGCATTTTTTGTTATTAAAAGTTATAGAATTTAATGAAATAAAATATCTGAAATTTGTTGAAATTAATAAAATGCTAATTAATCTATCAAATTTCAGTAAGTTATTCTGTCATGAAACACCATACGAGGTGTGTTCAAAAAGTACCGGGACTTTATTTATAATTCAAAATACAATAAACTTAAAAACTAATCAAAGGTATCTCCTTCAAAATACTGTCCTTTTGAGCTAATGCAGTGGTCCCAGCATTTCTGCCATTTCATAAAACACATTTGGAAATCTTTTTGTGGGGTCATGTTGAGCACCTCTGTCGTATTCTCCATTATGCTGTCTACACTATCCAATCTCCATCCCTTAAGAGCTGCTTTCAGTTTGGGAAAAAGAAAGAAATCAGATGGGGCCAAAACAGGTGAATAAGGTGGGTGGGATATCACTGAGATTTGGTTTTTGGTCAGGAACTCATGGATCGACAGTGCTGAATGTGCAGGGGCATTGTCATGATGCAACAGCCATGATTGAGACTTCCATTGCTGTGGCCGTTTCTGCCAAATATTTTCCCTTAGTCTTTTTAAAACCTCTTTGTAATAAGTTTTGGTTCACTGTCTGTCCAGTCAGAGCAAATTCAAAATGTACCACACCTTTGACATCAAAGAAAACTGTTAACATCGTCTTGACATTTGATTTCACCTGCCGGGCCTTTTTCGGCCGAGGAGAGGTTTTTGTCTTCCATTTGGATGATTGGAATTTGGTCTCAAGGTCATAGCCATAGACCCACGATTCGTCACCTGTGATAATGTTTTCCATAAAGTTTGGATCCATTGCTGCACGATTTTTAAGGTCCTGACAAACTGCATCACGGTTGTCCTTTTGATCTTGTGTGAGAAGCCTAGTCACGAACTTTGCAGACACTCTTCTCATCCCCAAATCCTTTGTCAAAATCATGTGAACTGACTCAATTGATAGGCCAGTGTCGCTAGACACCTCCCTAACAGTCAAACATCTGTCTTTTCTGATTAATTCATTCACACGGCTAACGGAATCGTCTGTTCTTGAAGTTGACGAGTGTCCAGAGCGAGGGTCATCCTCAATCGATGTTCGCCCTTCTTTAAATCTCTTAAACCATTCAAATGTTTTTCAATGGCTTAGAGCTTCTTCTCCAAATGCTGTCTGCAACATTTCAAATGTTTCTGAGGCTGTTATTCCAAGTTTTAGGCAAAACTTGATGCAGACTCGCTGTTCATTGACATCGGCCATTGCAAAATCCGCCAAACCACCAAAATGCAACAACAGTCAACGGCGACTGAGGCGATACTGAGAGCAGGTATGGACCTGAAACTTTGAATGACCTTGAGCGAACCCCCTGTTGCCTTATCTATAACTCGAACTCCAGCGCCTCACACTCTGCACAATAACTACATCTGTAGTCCTAGTACTTTTTTAACAGACCTCGTAAATGTATTTTGATAACATACTGAAGTTCATGTTGTTTAAATTAGTCATGTTTTTATTGTGTAATCAGAGAAAAATTTTAAGAAAAGGTTACTGTTTCACTCTTTTAAGGACCTAAAAGTATAACTCATGTTGTATAGAAATTATTTAACCATGAATTATTGCACTTCTCCAATTTTCTCAGAGAATATCTGTATATAGAGTAGACATTTTTCAAGTAGATTAGGGTTAAAAGTATGGTACCAAAGATCTTAAAAGAGGACTACAGTGAAATGTCAGTAAAACGAAGTTGTGCAAACGATCGAACTAGATTTGTTACAATGAAATGCAATTTTTAAAATTCAGAGGGAGCACAATATATCCTCCCCTTGACACTATTGCCAAAACTGGCAACTCTGAGAACTGCATAGTGCCTAAGTTATTATTGTAATCATATTAGGAAAAGGACCTTGTATATATTTAGAAATAGTACGAGTAATATATTTATATACAGTTAAGATGCAACTACAACAACCCAACCCAAATCCATCTTAACAGAAGGTTTTATTGGAATAAAAGGAAAAGTCTTTTGTTGTATAAAGTGTTTATTCATAAGAGAACATATGAAAGCGTACTACTGTAGGACATAGTTCTGTATTTGGCCATAGTCATTTGTGGCATCACATTCAAGAATATATTGCACTTTAGCCAAAATGTCAGAACGATGGTTACATAGGACAAAATAATTGTAAAGTAAGAAATCATGAATTAGTGTTTACTTCTTCAAAAAGCCCATAATTTTTACTTTCTCCATATACGAAGTATAGAGAAAGTATTGTTTTCATGAAAAAAATCGATTTCGAGATTTTAACAGAAATACATGTTTTAAGGTCCCCTGAACACATTTTGACTATTTTCTTGATGATGTCTGTCTGTCAGTCTGTCTGTATGTGATAGATTTTTGTGGGCGCTCTAACTCAAAAACTATTAATCAGATCAACGCAAAATTTTATATTTTACATTTTTATAAAAGTTGAAAGATCTGATTAGTTTTTGGTAAAAATCGGTCAACCGGATGTGGGTGTTTACTCTTGTCACTTATCCGTTATTTTGAAATATTTGCTTTAATATTTGATAAATGTAAAAATGTATAGGAATAAAAAATGTAGGAAATTTCATTTTCTACAACCTTTGTTTGATACATTTTCCATATAATGCATTGTTTAAGAGATATCTTATTTTTTACCTGCCACCACCACGTCACCTACCGATGACTATTGTTAACAATTGATGCTTAGTTACGTCTTAGTAATGCTCCTTTTTTTTTAATTGTCTACCGGAAGTAAATATTGACAATGATCCCAGAGCTAACAACATGTAATTTGCCATATAAATATGGAGGAAGTCATGTGTTGCCCACATCAGTTTATTTTCTAAACCGTCTAATAGAGCTGTGAAGAACCTGCCTATATTTGCTAGTCGGGTAATCGTCCAATACACTTGCCTGGACTGAGATTTCACAGAGTTTAAATCATTGCAGCATTGTCAGATGCTAAAAACCAAAGATCAAAAAGTGTACATCTTATTGTTTAAGGAATTTCTTTAACAAACTGTTATAATGATCGTATTTTTTTCTTACCAGCATGAATTTTTATTGTGCTAAACCAATATTTTTGTTACAATGGTATTCGTTAAAATGAAACATTTTTACATAATGTTACATAGTAAATTGTCAGGGGATGGAAAATAATTTCGTTTTACTGAATATTTTGTTACTCCAGTGTTCATTACACTGACATTTTACTGCACTAAGTCATGGGTGAATACCATATTTACCTGATTGTAAGCCGAGCTTCTTCTACCTTCCCTCCCCTTCAAAAATGTCTCTCAGCTTGCAGTTGAGTTAATTCTAAAATCAACATAAAAGTAGGGCAAACTTAAAACTCGATGGGTACATTGAAATGAGAGAGTTGGAAGATTGAATAAAATGAAATGTATGTGCAAAATATAGCATAAAATTCATTATTTATTGAAAATAATAGAAAATTTGTTAATAACAAATGGCTCTGCCTCTGTGCACTTTGCTTGTTCTCGTCTACTCGTACCTTGAGAGTACATTCACGCAACCATTTTTTTCTGCTTTGCTGTGCTTTTCTTTATACATCTAGAACTAAAAATGTTATTGGAATGGAGTCTTTTTCAAAAATAAATTTCAACATTTCTGCACATTTTGTTCGCTTGAAGTATCTTTCCAACCCAATAAGGAAAAATGTTTCCCGTAGACTGACCAGAAAAAATTTTTCTGAAAGAATAATGTAATTAAATATTTTAAAAGCATCTGATTAACATTGTGTATTTATCATTTATATAATCATTATTAGCAATCTTTCAAAATGCACAACAAAAAAATTTGTCCCTGTTGTAGTAACCGATATACACCCAATCCCCAACTAACATGAATTCTACCAACACAATTTTGGTATCACGTCATAACAGCACATGAATAACAGCGAACGTCTAACCAGCTAATGTCAAAACAGTGAAAACAAAAACTACGAACAGGCAAAACAGAGAATGTCAAAATGGCAAAAAATGGCATATGTAAAAAACAGCGAACATGAAATGACTAAACAAAATGTAGCAAACTACAATATTATAATTATAATAGGTAGTAAATATTGGCTGGTAATTAAATTTAAAATAGTCGGCAATGTTAAACCTGAAAATTATAGTTATAAGCAAAGATTTCCAAAATGTAAGCAATAAAAAGTAAAATTTATTAATATTGATTGAGGAATAATTAAAATTCAATAAGTATTTTATATCTTAAACTATAAGTTTTGTAAAAATTCCCTTCTTAAAATGTTCTATCAATTTCTGTATTTTTGGACTAAACCAATAGGTTAAACCCATGAATCAAGGTGTTTTCGTTTTCATTTTTCCAAACAAGTTTCATTATTTTTCGGGAATAACTCAAACTGTTAACTTTTATTTTATGTCGAAGTGTCTGGTAAAGACAATTTCAATATTTAACATTATTTCCTCACCGAAATTTATTATTTATTTATTATTACTTATTTTTATGCAGTCTACATTGGATAAAAAGGAAACACGAACCATGGCTTCAGCCAGTTAAATGGATCCAGTCATCCAACCATATGGAAGCTTATTGAAGATTTACAGAAAGAGCAAAATCTTAATGAAGTAAAAATTGAACAATATATTTCTGGTAAAAAAACCCTTCAAAAGCCGAAAAATTTACTAAGATACATATAAATGGATCGAAGGTCTCGTAAAGGATTACGACAATCAAGATAGATTGAATTTATTGAAAGGAATTGCCCAAAATTTTCATCTTCAAGCATAGAATAACATCTTTTAAATTCAGTATCTTTTTTAACCCTTAGTTAGTCGCGTGAAAAAAAGTTCCGTAATTAGTCGCGTGGGGTCAATATGACCCCAAAATGATTTCTAAAAATAAGCAATAATATATTAATTTATTTATATTTTACTGGAAATAAAATCAATCTTACACTATAATACAATTATTTATTAATAATTTTTACAATAAACATTGATTAAAATAACTTAAAATATTTTTTTGTATTTTCTAATCACTTTCCCTCTCCCCACATTCAATGCACTTCATTATCATATGGTTTTTGCAAGTAAAAGCTCCACAATTTCCACATCTAGTGGACACTTTATTGTCCTTATTTCTTGGGCAATGTTCGCATCTTCCTCTTGATAGTCCTGATCCCGGTGATGGACCTTCCTCCGCAAGTCCCTGTTGAGTGCATATGAGCTTTCGGAGATGCCTAGATATAAACTGACTCTGAGACCTCAAAATCTGTAGATCCTTTATTAATTCCTTCGATAATGATTTCAAGAAATTTCGCCTTGTCATTTCCTTTTGAACGTTTTGTTTATAAACAATAAAGGCATTTATGGCAGAAACGTTCAGCAAATGAAAAAACACAGCTAACGGCTATCTTTTCGTTCTTCTGCCAACATTATAAGCAGCGCAGAGCTGATCGCATGTATCTACACCACCTTTTGTTGCATTGTACATAGTAACTATTTTGAGCTTACGTAGATCTTGCATGCTCTCGTCAATTACATTGTCGTGATGCATGGTTGAAAGAAGTATCACGGCTCTAGTTTTCACTGGAACATACGAAACTAGTGTGATGTCTTTAGTAAAACCAAAAATGCTACTCCTAACCTCCCTGTCTCTCCTTGGAAGAAACTCTGCCGGAATTTCTTTTTTATTTTTTCTCAAAGTGCCTACAAGTGTTAACTTATAGTCCGACAGTAGTGACTTTGCTAGGGGGACGCTTGTATACCAATTATCGTTAGTAACGTTTCGGTTCGTTCCTTTTATTGGCCCTAATAAACGTTTCACCACCTCATCAGGCTTATTTCCTAGTGCGTATGGCCCTTTTGGTTGAACACCCGCGTATATCTCGAACTTCAATTAATAAAATGTTTTCGCATCCACTAATGCAAAAACCTTTATTCCGTACCTTTTCGGTTTGTTCGGGATAAACTGGCGAAAAGAGCACCGACCTTTGAAGGGAATCAGTTGCTCATCAATTGTCACATATTCCGTCGGGATAGGTGCCTTTTCAAAGTTATCTAACAATATTTGAATAAGCTCCCTTATTGGTGATAGCTTGTCAGTTATTTTACGCACTTCTCGGGTATTAACATCATCAAACCGTATGCATCTCATCAAGAAAAGAAATCTTTTAGATGACATGGTCAAAGGAAACATTTCCATTCCAGTGCCATCATTCACCCACAAATCATTGAAATTGAGATGAGCAGACTTCAGCACACCTGACATAAGTAATAACCCCAAAAAAGAACGCATTTCTTCCCTTGACACAACTTTTGCATCACGATCTCTTTCAAAATGTTTTCGAACTTTATCTACATAAATATTCGTATTTTTTACAAGGATATCTAAAACACGATTATCAAAAAATGATGAGAAAACCTCAAGAGGAGTTTTAGCACTCTTTGCAAGAATTGTAGCACCTGGACGTTGAGTCACTATATTGCGTCTTCTTGTTCTCACATTTTTTGGTGGAAGGGTTTTTTCCCATTTCATAGACTTATCTTTGCTAAGGTATTCACTTACTGATAATTCCTCTTCTTCGCATTCATCATCGGAGCTAACCTCTTGTTCCGTGTCTGAGTAATGATCACTATACTCCTCAAATTCCTCATCTTCATCGTCTTCCACACCTCCTACTTCCTCTTCACTTTCGTGGAACATTTCCATATAATCTTTTCCTTCACCTGGATGGCTTGAACCTTGCAAAGCCATTCTATAGCAAAAAATTAATAAACGATTTGAGAAATTGGGTCGATTAAACAACGTAAATGTAAAATAATACAAAAGATTATCATTTCAAATAATTTTCATAGAATATTTGAAAAATAACTAAAATTTTACTAGATGAACAATTTGAAGCTAAAAGAATGAAATAAATTATAGTAAATTTCTTGTATTTACTTTTTTGTTAGGTTGCAATAATATGTTGCATAAAATAATAGACTTACTTCTTAGATTCTGGATTCGGTAATGATTTGTAGATATCCTTGCAGATACTCTTTCGTTCCTCCTCCAAATGTTACTACCGGTTGATCCAAGAGAACGTTTACGACAATTCTTCTATTCCGGTCGGTAAATAGCACAAAACAACTGTAACATACTACACCCTAAAAATGCAACTTTGGAGTTTAGGAAAGAACTCGAGATAAAGTTTGAGATGTTGCTTCGACAGAAAAGCAAGAGCAAATGAAAACTATGCACAAAATTGAGTAAAGGGCATAAAGGCTGGTTTTCATTGGAGGGACAGTCGCATGAAGGTCACGTTGAGGGCTTTATTAGGGGTAGGACTATTTTTGCGGAGATCACTCACACTTGTGGGTTAGACTTCGGTCGCGGCACGGTTGCTTTCCGACCCCCACCTACAGCATGAAGTAGTTTATGGCTGCCCCTAACTAGCAGAAAGATTCAAGCTCACTTCTGCTGTCACCGAGGATTGCCCTCGATGGGGCTTGGGGCAAAAGTTCCCTCCTCGAGCGACCCAAGGGGTTCGTACCGAGGTCCAACCGCGTCCTCCCCTATAAGTGTGAACGTACTTGGGACTTCTCCATAGAACCCCCATTGAAAATAGGATTTTTATATTTTGGTCTAAAACGTCCCAACCGTGACCGTCATGCGACCGGTAGGAGATCCAAAAACTTTGAAGATTGCCGATCTCATTCGTGTTCGTGCTTATTCCGAAAAATAAGGGAGAAACTCGTGCTATAAAGGGTGAGCGGTAATAAAAGGCAAACCGCTTTCTTTTATCCTTTTTGCACATGGGTACTAAGAGCTTCATCCAATGAGAGTGATAAAAATCTGCCAAAAGCCGCTAGAAAGATGTTCCATTTTTGAGAGTATTTCACAGTAAATGACGAAAGCATGTGATAAATAATTACTTTACAGAAAAGGGAATAATATGGATGTAATTCAGTTATAAAATCTAGAAAATAGTTTCAAAAATCATGCATCGGTCTTGATATAATATGTGGAATTCTGCGTCAAAGAAGTCATCCTCGGGTCAATTCTTCGACAGCAATTTCTAGAGAAACCACGGGCGTTTGTTTGTGACTTTTATTGCGGGTAGAAAACTATGGGAAGAGAACGGTTGCGTGTGTGCGGCCAAAGTTATAAAACACCCAGAGAATTCCGAAAAGAGGGAAAAGGGTACATTGGAGGGGGGGAGATGGGAGGAAGAGGGGTAACCAACTTATAGTGAAAATTAGTGAAGTAGAAATGTATCATAAGAGAACTAGTGTTAAAACAATGAAATACTGCTTATCAGGAAAATTATTTGTATTTCTGATGTGATAATAATAATCTGTATTGCGTTTAACCCTTCTAGACCAATAGAGAAAAAAGCAGAGAGAGCAGTAGAGAGATGTCAAAATAAAAGCAACTTTTTTAATCTCATATATACATAACAAATGGATACGCACCAAAATAGCACATTAAAATAGTTTAATTTTCTCAATATTTATATTATAATATATATATAAATATAAAAATATCAAAAATAACAAATTAATAAAAAAACAAAAATGCTAATTTCTCTTCTAGAATGTCAGTGTCGAAGTTGGGTTAGATTGACCATTTCTTTAGATATTGACGAAAAAACATTGCTTAGGGTCATATTGACCCCACGTGACTAATTAATGGTTAATATTTTTGTCACAGTTTTTGGCAAATTTATGTACTTACTTTAGATCTAAATTATATGAAAGGATTTTATTAAACGAATTTGGAACCACAATAATTGATCTTTAAAACAGTTTTCATAATGAAAGACGATGAAAAATTAGCTAATGTTGTTCTTTTAAAATGCAGCTCCTACCACCCAAAAATCTGGTAAATTTCCCTGTAGGATGTAGGATTTGTTTCTTATGTTAATTTTATTAATTCCAGTAAATTCAGTGCTTAAACTTTTGAAATATTTGCTTATAACTATAATTTTCAGGTTTAACATTGCCAAATATTTTTAATTTAATTAACAGCCAATATTTACTACCTATTATAACTATAATATTATCTTTGGCTACATATTGTTTAGCCATATCGATTTGCACTGTTTTTTATATTTTCCATTTTTCGCCATTTTTGATGTTCGCTGTTTTTTACCCCTCCCTAAGGACTGCATAACCTTACAGAGGTGGGAGGGTTTGTGTACTCTTACGAACCAAAGAGCTATGCTGGCGGGAGATAATTCTCCTGGTAGGACCATCCAAGCCGGAAAGGTCTGAGGGGAAGAGTCAGACTAAGAAGCAGTCTTGGGGCTTTTACATCCCCCTGTGCAAGGGCAGCAGCTTGCACAGTACCTCTGTAGGTGGTGATCATGTGGATCTGAACAGCTACAGATGGGTAATCACTCTGTGAAACTGCGATGAGGAAAGCAAGGGGAAACTACCTCATTATATTTCCCATGATAGGCTGAAAAGCTGAAAATACCTCTATGGATCTTTCTGGGGTAAAATATTCCGGAGGTAAAATAGTCCCCCAATCGGATCTCCGGGTGGGTACTACCCTAGGGGATGCACAGAGGAAATGTAAAATTAATAACAAAGCAAGTAATGAGAAATTAAAAATAGGCACATGGAATGTTAGGACTATGAATTCAGGGGGTAAACTAGAGAACTTAAAAAGGGAAATGAGAAGGAATAATGTAGGTATAGTAGGTCTTAGTGAAGTTCAGTGGGAAGGAGAAGGCGAGATAAATTCAGACGAATTTAAGATTATTCACTCGGGTGGGGAGAAAAAGGAAAGGGGAGTGGGGATTATAATGAGAAAAGAGATAGCTGAAAGAATTAGCAAGGTAGTGACAGTTAATGATAGATTAATAGCCGTAAAACTTCAGATGGAGCCAGTGGAAATGCTTATAATTCAAGTGTATATGCCAACAACTAATGCTGGCAACGACGAAGTAGATGAAATGTATGAACAGATTATGGAGATATTGGAGGAGGAGGGAAAAGGAAGGATCACCACCATAGTAATGGGAGACTGGAACAGTGTAGTCAGAGAGGGACAGGAAGATAACATAGTGTGAAAATATGGACTAGGGAAGAGAAATGAAAGAGGGGATAAACTTGTGGAATTCTGCCATAGAAATAGATTGATTGTAACTAATACATGGTTTAAGCATCACCAGCGGAGACTTTACACATGGAGAAGCCCAGGAGACCAGAGACGATACCAGATAGATTACATACTAGTTAATGAAAGAATTAGAAATAGCATTAAAAATGTGAAGACACTACCAGGGGCAGATATCGATTCTGACCACAACCTTTTGGTGGCAAATACACAATGTAGACTGAAGAGCGTTAAGAGAAACATAAGAGTTAACAAGAAATGGAACTTAGAGAAACTCCTTAAAAACAAGGAGGCTATCATGACTGAGCTGGAGGAAAGGTTGGGGGAGAGAGCTGAAGAAAATAGGAAGAATGTAGATGAGGAGTAGAGATAAATCTATAGAAACATTAAAGATGTAATGGAAAAGAAGGTAGGAAAGATAACTGGTGAAAGAAACAAAAAACCCTGGATCACAGCAGCCATGCTGCAAAAAATGGAAGAGCGGAGAACGTGGAAGAACATAAACACTGAAGAAGGCCAAAGAAACTACAAGAAGTTAAATAATGCTTTAAGAAGGGAAACAGATAAAGCCAGAGAACAGTGGATAAATGAGAAATGTGAGGAGATTGTCGAATGTGAAAGAATCTGTAGAACAGACCTCATGTATAGCAAAGCAAGGGAACTATTCAAGAAAAAAGCAAGAAAGATAGGATGTAAAGGAATCATGAACAAAAGTGGTAAAATAATATCGGAGCCAGACAATCTAAAGAATGTCTGGAAAGAATACATTGAGGTTCTGTATGACAAAGAAGGAAAGCCAAGAAATATTGAATTAAATGAAAAAGAGTATGTGGAAAAAGATCAGCTAGGACCAAGTATTCTCGAGTCTGAAGTTAAAAGAGCAATTGATGACATGAAAAGAAGGAAGGCTGTTGGGAGTGATGATATACCCGTGGACGTTCTTAAGGTTTTGGGATCTAAAGCAGTTAAGCAACTCACAAAATTTTTTAACCAAGTATATGATACTGGCATATGGCCTGAAGATTTTTTAGATGTTGTTATGGTACCACTGAAGAAAAAGAACAATGCAAAATGTTGTAAGGATTATAGAACTATTAGTTTAATTTCTCATACAGCTAAAGTTCTAACCAGAATAATAACCAAAAGAATTGAATGTAAAATAGAAAAGGAGCTGCAAGATAATCAGTTTGGTTTTAGAAGAGGAAGGGGGACTAGAGATGCTATAGGATGTATGAGGATGATGATAGAAAGAGCGCTAGAAGTCAATAAAGGTATGTATTTTTGTTTTGTAGATTGGGAGAAAGCTTTTGACCGAGTGAAATGGGATAAAATGCTGGGTATTTTAAACAAAATAGGAATAGATTGGAAAGATAAAAGACTGCTTAAAAACCTTTACTTTGATCAAAAGATTAGAGTCAGGGTTGAAGGAGAAGAAACAGAAAGTACTTCAATAGGGAGGGGAGTGAGGCAGGGTTGTCCTATTTCACCAGCGATATTTAATATTTATGCAGAAACAATAACAGAAGAAGCGTTGATGGAAGAGAAAGGATTTAAGATAGGAGGTGAAAGTATTACCACCATTAAATACGCAGATGATCAGGACTTAATAGCAGAAGATGAGAAAGAGTTTCAGAGGATGACAGACAGACTAGTGGAGGTTGGCCAACAATATGGAATGAAGATCAAAGCAGAAAAAACGAAAGTCATGGTGGTTTCAAAGGAACATAAAGAATTAAATATAATGGTAAATGGCCAAAAATTGGAACAAGTAAGTAGTTTCAAATATCTCGGCAGTATTTTAGCGCAGGATGGAAGTAGTACACAGGACATCAGAAGTAGGATTGCAATAGCAAAAGCAGCATTTAACGAGAAGAAGGAGCTTTTCACAAGCAAGAAAATGAATTTAGAAACAAGGAAGAAATTAGCAAAATGCTACATATGGAGCATAGCTCTTTATGGTGCAGAGACGTGGACGATAAGGAGGAAGGAGGAAAAATATTTAGAAAGTTTTGAGATGTGGGTATGGAGAAGAATGATGAAAGTGAAATGGACAGAGAGGAAGAGAAATGAAGAAGTATTAGAAATGGTGGGAGAAGAAAGGATGCTAATATAAACAATCAGGAAAAGAATAGGGAATTGGATAGGGCACATATTGAGAAGACAGTGTTTACAAAGGACGATCTTAGAAGGAAAAATTAGTGGAAGAAGAGGAAGAGGGAGAAAAAGAATAGGAATATTAGAGAATATAAAGCAGGGATATAATACTTATAGAGGTATAAAAGAGGCTTCTAGGGAGAGAGAGAAATGGAGGCAGCGATTCAGTTAAAACCTGTCTTTGGACAGAAGCATGATGATGATGTTTTTTACATTTGCCACTTTTCACCATTTGACATTCGCTGTTTTGTCTGTTCGCCATTTTTGTTTTCGCTGTTTTGACGCTCACTGTTTTGACATTCGCTGTTTTGACGTGGAACCCACAATTTTGGTTTTTAAAATAGTGCTGGTTTTTGACTAACACGACATCATTTGGTTTAACACGATTTCTCTATGACATCTCAACAATCATGAAGAGGTCTTGAAAGCAGAAATGGAAACAAATTTAGACATGTTTGTCCTGCTCTTGCAGAATGCTTAGAGAGAGACAGAGAAATCAGGAAGCAAGAGCTAGATGTGGTAAATGGAAGCATAATTTCCGATTGACTTCTATTATATAATGTGAGATAAGTTCCTACTGCATAAAGTCTTCCTTCAAATATACTGTACATGTTCTTTAGAACATTCATCATGGGAAGCAGTGCTTGAATTGGAAAATTTGAACATCCAGAACATTTTGATCTAATTTTTTAACAACGGGAACACTTATGGGTTTCATTTTGTATCAAGTGGAACGGAGTTCTCACACATTTCTACCCAATTCAAGCACTGTTTAGCACTATAACAAGTTTTGACTTGTTCCACTAAGTTGGCAAATATATTCCCTTGTACGCAAGGCATAAGAGTTAGAGAGATCGGATTGCTGTCACATCCTCTTTAACCCCGGTACCAATGTACATTATTTAGTAATTAGTGAATATGGTCTTGTTCAGAAATGATATTCTTTTCAATTTATTTTTTATAACATTTTAACAACAGGAACACTTCTAGCTTAATTTTTTAACAGGAATGGCATTTTGTTGCATTCTGATCTAATTCAAGCACTGATGGCAGGTAATTATTCTAAACACCCATATATAAGTGTTTTTTATTCACGCAACTTGATGTTTTAGTCATGTGACCCACTATTTGATCATAGGTCATAAAAATAAATTAAAATATCATAAATGATAAAAATTATATTCAATACACCACCTTTTTGAGCTTCGCTGGTTGGGGTTCGCGAATTTGCATTCTTGACAAAACTTTTTATGACCATTATTTCTGTTTCGTGCCGATTATTTGCATTTCACGTATTCTGTTTGCAATGCCAACAAGCGGAACTTCCTCTACTTTTTTGTTTCGAAGTTTAGTTGAAACTTGGATACCTTAGAAAATGACTTATTATTAGTATATTATATTTATAATGCTCATTATTAGCAGTTTTCAGAGTAAACAAATGTGATAACTCTTGACTTAATTATTTTGTAGCTCAATTTGAACTTCATCGCAAACGCTGCTATTTTCGATGATGAAAATTTAGTTTGAAATTTAAAGAAATCACATCATTTTGGAATATAAGGTTTTCATTTGCTATTAGTATCTTTACGTTTTGAACGTATGTAAGGAAATGCTATTTTATTTTGTTAGGTTTTTGTTTTTTATGAATTATGGATTTTGAATGTAAATCTAAGAATTGCTATCACCTTGTAACCTAAGATTATCTGCTGCATATTTTGAATACAATTACCACTTGAAGGGGACTCCTCAGAGCTCCTTCGTTGGTTAGTTCTAAGCAATATCCTTCAGAAGGCGCAACGGAAGAACGGCTTCAGTGACCCTTTTAGGAATTTTAGGGAACCACTAGGAGTAGAAGATTTAGCTGTTCGGCTTGGATACTAATACATTTGGCAACAGCAGTTGTTATTTGGGTTCAATGGAGGAAGGTGAAGCTGGTTTAACACTTTCGGGACCACTGATGCATATGCTGTGTCCGAGCGACTATGCGTGCCTACCTGCCAACACAGCATATGCGTTCAAGGTCCCACAATTTCTAACAGCATCCACACCCTTGTGGGGAGCTGAGAATGTGCTGGTAAGGGCAGTGGGCCTCAGTTTCGGCTCAGCATTCACTGTGGTAGCATTGGTCCCGAGTTTTTTTTTCGAATGATTTTTTTCTCTTCAGTACTTCACTTTAAGCTCCTTGAAATCACGTTTTATGAAGTATTATATTAATAGGAAATGGGGAGTTTAGGTTCTTGCATGTCATATTCTAAAAAAATTTTTAGAATATTCTTTTGACTGGTATATAAATACATAAAATAATACCGTATTTATTAGCATAATCCATATATATATATATATATATATATATATATATATATATATATATATATATATATATATATATATATATAAACTAAAGGAAAAGAAAAGGTAGTGATGAGGGTGGCAACAAGGTGTTGAGGAAAGCCCAGCGGACACTCACCAAGTTGAGGACCAAGCTGGCAGGCTGCTGGGGGCGTCTAAGAGACACGTAAAACACACGAACACAAAAACACACGCAAGCTTATCGGGCCTAAGCCCTTCTTCAGCGAAAGAGTAACGTAAAGTGACACACTGGGCGGGGAATGACAGGGTGATGTGGGAAGGTTGATGATTGGAGGAGGTGGGGAGTAGGAGGGGTGGATAGCCAATAAAGAGGGAGTGTGATGAGGTAGAGTCCGAATAGTTACAAAGTAACAAGGAAAGATTGTAAGGGGGCTAATAGGGTTAGCGGAGGTTGAGGCCAGGCGGAGAGAAAGAGTCGAGAAGATGGATATGTGCTAGTTCCCAGAGTCGGAGAAGGGGGGCAGGGGTGTCATAGGGTAAAGCGCGAATAATCCTAACATTGTAGCAACTATTGAAGGGGACATTGTGGGTATTAGCGTGTAATGCAACTGGGAGGGGGCGTCTGAGAGAAACGCTATTCCGGTGACCGTTCATTCGGATGTTTAACGGATTGCTGGTGAGGCCTACGTAAAACGGGGGACAAAGGGTGCAGGTAAGGAGGTAAATGACGTTACGGGTGGTGCAGTTGCTTCTGGAGGTGATGGGGTAGGTGATGTTGGTGGAGGGACTCGAGAAAGAAGATGATGGTAGGTGGATAGGGCAAGTGAGGCAGCGAGGTTTTCCGCAGGGGTGGGAACCTATTGCAAGAAGCGTGGTAGAAGTGGGAAGATCCTTCCTCCACAAGATATTTCCCAAATTTGGGGGCCGGCGGAAGGAGAGGAGCGGAGGATTGGCAAAAAGGTTGATAAAGAGGGACTGATGGGAGGAAGAGGTAAGAATTGGGTGGGCAGCATGAAGGATTGTTTTGAGAGCTTCGTGGATATCAGGATGGAAAAGTGTCGTAAGAGTGAGTGGAGGGGTAGATGCAGGAATAGTGGGTGTGTGAGGATGAGATCCAATGTGGGTAGGCGTCATCGCCCTATGGATCTGTTCGCGGACCAAGACTGGAGGGTAACTACGTTTGAGAAGAGCATCCTCGAGGACAGAGTAATATTCTAGAAGGGATGCTCTATCGGAACAAAGCCTCCATCCTCGACGAGCAAGGGCATAGGGGATAGAGGTTTTGGTATGAAGGGGATGGCAGCTATCAAAGTGGAGGTATTGGAGGCTGTTGGTGGGTTTGATGTGAACACAGGTGCGGATTTGGCTGTCTTGAAGGTAAAGATCGACATCCAGGAATGTGATGTGGGAGGTAGAGGATTGGTGGGTGAAGGACAGTGAAGGATGGGAGGAGAGACGCGAGAGAAAGGAAAGGAGAGAGTCAGGTCCATGCGTCCAAATGATGAAGACATCGTCGATGTATCTCAGCCACAAAAGTGGTCTGAGTGGAACGTTGAGGAAGAGTCTTTCCCATTCTCCAAGGTAGCAATTGGCGTATGAAGGCGCCATTCGGGTGCCCATCGCAGTGCCTCTAATTTGAAGGTAGTGACGACCATCGAAAGAGAAGTTGTTCAATTTGAGCACCATTGCTGCCAAGTCTAATAAGAAATGGGAGGAAGGTCTTGCGTCGGGTGGTCTTGAGTCCAAGAGTTTACTAAGGGCAGAGAGTCCTTCATCGTGGGGGATGTTTGTGTAGAGGGAACAGACATCGATAGTGGCCAAAATGGTATTGGGTGGGAGAGGAAAGGGGAGGTGTTTGAGACGTTTGAGAAAGTGGTTAGTGTCTTGGATGAAGGAAGGGAATTGACGAATGAGAGGTTGTAGGTGGGAGTCAACGAAGGCGGAGATGCGTTCTGTAGGGGAATTAAAGCTGGCAACAATGGGGCGGCCGGGGATGTTGGGTTTATGGATTTTAGGGAGAAGGTAGAATGTGGGTGTGCGGGGTTTGTTGGGGATCATTAGAGCAATGGCGGAATCGGAAAGGCCTTCCTGTTTGCCTGAGGAATGAAGATAGGACGAAATTTGGTAGGAGTGGTGGTCTGTGGGGTTGGAAGTAAGGTGATGGTAAGAGGTTTCGTCAGAAAGTTGGCGCTCGGCTTCCTCGTTATATTTGGCGCGATCCATCACAACCGTGGTGGTGCCCTTGTCGGCAGGGAGGATGATGATATGGTCAAGATGTTTGAGTGTGGAAATGGCATGCCTTTCACGTCTGGTAAGATTATCTGTATGGTCGATAAGATCGGAAAAGTTAGGTTGGGAGATTCTGGAAAGGATATAATTGAGGTATTGTATATATATATATATATATATATTTATTTATTTATTTATTTATTATATATCGGATTAAAAGGAACTAGCAACTTTCATAACCTTGCTTTTTGCAAAGAATTTTTATTCTGTAGGACTAAACTGACTGCCTGAGAACTTATGAATAGTATTCAAGAGATATATTATGTACATACGGGCTGACTTATCATTTCCCCTTGTAGCTCCTCCTTCCTATTCCTTTCCTTCACCTCTCTTGCATCTTTGTTTGCCATCGTGAAATGGAAAAGCAAATGCATCATACTTGTCTAAGGGAGGCGGAGTGAAAGACATCGTGCACCCGGAAGTTTTGCATATCACCTGAGAAGTGAATCTAATTTTTTTCTCAGTGATCTTTGATCAAGTCCGTAAATATTTATTATTATTAACACAGGACATAATAGTGTAATAATAGTGTACGAGCATTCCTAGGGTGTCCCTATTCCAACAAGATGAAATGGAACAATTTTTTGCACAATTTTATAAGTGGGCGGCTTTTATCACTCCGATAAATAAATCATTTGCCATTTACAGCCATACAATAAACTTAGGTCAGTCTTACTGCTCCCATCAGAGCAATGGGAAATCATTTATGGCAGATTTCCAGCATGACACATACTCTCTCCCCACCATTTCCCTCGAGGAACCTCTTCTCCAAAGCCAGGCAATCTAGCCAACGACTCACAACCAGTAGCAAAAGGCTGAACTATTTACTGTCAGTATCCGATAAAACATGGTTTCAAAAATTGCCGAGCAATGGTGATTATTTTTTCAAATTCTGAAGATTTGCCATGCAATACGAGACAAAGTTGCATATAACTTTAAACTCAAAGGGTTAAGTTTCCTTTCCTTGTTCTTACAATTGTGATTATATGTCCATGAACTAAGCATACGAGGTGCTACCCAAAAGTTCCGGGAATTTGAATAGCGCATGCCACTCGCCGCTAGGTAGTGCTGGCAGTATCCTTTGTGAATTAGTATGCAACGTGGCGGCTAGCTGAGTGCATGTGTTTGCAAGTTCTGTGCATTTTTGTAACATCGTGTTTGAGTGGTTCTGTGAATTCGTTTTGAACTGAAATGGCTGATGTTAAGGAGCAAAGAATTTGCATCAAATTCTGCTTCAAACTTGGCAAAACGGCAGCAGAAACACACAGAATGCTTAAACAAGCATTTGGTTATGATGCTTTAAGCCAAAGCGAAACGTTCCTTTGGTACAAACGTTTTAAGGACGGATGGATGTCTGTCGATGATGAGCGTTCTGGTCGACTGTCGACAAGCACAACTCCGTAAAACATCACAAAAGTGCACAAGGCTATCCTGGCAGACCGAAGGCGAACAATCCATGATGTTTATGACATCATCGGACTGTTGTACGGGATGTGTCAATGCATTTTGTGGTAGGATTTGAACATGAGATGCATTGCTACAAAGTTTGTTCTGAGACTGCTGAGCAATGACCAGAAAGACCATCGCGTTGCTGTCTGCAGGGAGCTTCAAAATGAAGTTAGAGATGACCCCAACTTCATCTCCAAGGTCATAACTGGTGATGAATCTTGGGTTTATGGCTATGACCCTGAGACAAAGCAGCAGTCGTCACAGTGGAAGTCGCCAATTTCACCACGGCCGAAAAAGGCACGTCAAGTTCGAAGCAATGTCAGGTCCATGCTGATCATTTTTTTTGACGTCGACGGGATCATCCACAAAGAATTCCTCCCACCCGGTCAAACTGTCAATGGAAAGTTTTACTGTGATGTTTTGAAGCGGCTAAGGGAGAGCGTCCGATGCAAATGCCCAGACAAGTGGCTCAACAATGACTGGGTGCTCCACCATGACAATGTGCCCGCCCACACGTCACTCGTTATTAGGCAGTTCCTGGCTGCTATCGACACATATATGCGTGGAGGTAGCGCACAGCCTCTACTGCTATCGATGCATATATGCGGACGGGCAGAGCGGTGCCCTGACTGCTAACGATGCTTATACAGTCAAACTCGGATATAACAAGCGCCACGGGACCATTTAGTTTTGCTCGTTATAGCCGTTAAACTTAATATCCGTGAAGGCAAAAGTATGCATGCATATGGTGAAATAAGACATAAGAAGTAAAAGTGAATATATAAACAGAAAGTTTATTTAGAAAATTTATGGAAAAACGTAAAAATGAGAATAAACTAGAAAATTTAAAGTAAACATTTGTACATATAAAATTTACTCACAGCTGCATCCTTAATCACTTCCCTTTTTAGAAAAATAACTTTGAATGGTAGCCTGTTTCATAGATTTCACTTTGAAGTCTCTTAAGTTTCCTCTTATTACACTTAGTGCACTAAAAACACCATCGGAAATGTCAATGTTTTCAAAAAAATCATTTAATGTTTCCACGGCATCCTGAGCTTGAGAGTAAGTTGGCACGTCACGGCTTTCGTCGGGATTGTGTCTTAGACACATTCAACAATGTCTTCATCACTGTCTGTTGTGTTTTGTACTGTCTCTATTATTTCACTCTCCGTAGGAATTCCACTGGTAATCAAATCATCATCAACATGAACAAAATTGTCAATGTCATTTACATGGTCAAAATTCGCAATTCCATTTTCTTTAAGCCGTTCTGACAGAGGTAGATCATCTTCATCAACATTATGGTTATCAATCGAAAATTCTCCCGATATTAAACCAGACTTCCGAAAACAGTTTATGATCGTTGTAGGTGAAACGTCCTATGCATCTGTCATCAAATGAATTGCATCCAATACAGAGACGTTGCCATCTAAACCTCTTTCCCTCCTTTCAATCAACTGTAGAACAAAAAATCGCTTGAAATGGCCTTTAAATTTTTAATTATCCCCATGTCTATTGGCTGCAAAATAGAAGTCGCATTTGGAGGCAAAAACACCAGTTTTACATTGGATAACTCCTGCATATGTGGGTGCGCAGGACAGTTATCGACAAGGAGTAAAATGTTTCTATTTTTCCTCTGTAACTCGTTGTTCCACTGACTTACATATTGCTGAAAAATATTGGAAGTCATCCATGCCTTTTTATTAGCTGCATATTCAACGGAAAGCTTCTTTACATTATTGAAACAACGTGGCTTTTGTGACTTACCAATAACAAAAAGTTTTTTTTTGTCAGTCCCATTCATGTTTGCGCACATTAAACGATTCTTAGGTCTTTTGCCACCAACACATTTGTCACCTTTGAATTTAAACGTTGCATCAGACATCATGTTGTAAAACAGTCCAGTTTCGTCGGCATTGTAGATGTCTTCTTCTCTGTAACCTTTTCGACACTCCTTCCAAGCACTTTTCACCCATTCACTTGCCGTTTTTGAATCTGCTGACAAGGCCTCTCCACTGACTTTCGCATAAACAATGTTATGCCGATTTTTAAAACGATCGAACGGGTGGCTCGATCGATCGATTAGTATAGATTATATAAAGCAGGGCTGCCACAATACAAGCAATAAAAAAATTCTTTTTATATTTATTTATGTTGAACTGTCCACCTCAATTTCAACCAAATTTAATACTTATAATATAAACATATATAGAAAACCATATTAGCATATTTAAACCGAATCAGCCAAACAGGGGTGCCACATTTACAAATTAAACTTTCAGTAATTAAGGATTTTGAAGAAATTGGCTGAATGGATTTCAATTAAATTTTCTATATAAGATTTGTACAACATACCATAATGAAATCAAGATTTTGAAAGTGGAGCTAAATAGCAGGGCTACCACAGTAAAATGTTAAATAATATTTCTTTTACACGTATTTCTAGAGAACTGACCAAATGGATTTTAACCAAATATAGTATATTTAATCTTCATATAAATAAATAACCACAATATCAAGGTTATAATTTTTTGTAAGTATGAATTTGGAAGGTATTGGCTGAACCAATTTCAAAAAGAAATTTCGTTTATTAGGCCAAGTATAGAATGGGAAAACGAGATGAATATGTTTAGAACAGATCAAAAAAGCAGGGCTATCACAATATAGGGAAAAATAATTTTCTGATTTCAAAGCAAATACATTAGTATACGATTATACTATGGCGAATTTGATGAAAAGCGCTTCTGTACAAGGGGAAACCTGTGTACACCCCTACTTGGTCTATATTAAAATTGTATTGAAAGGAAAGTAGACAGATTAGTTCTTTCCAGAACTACCTGTTTATAATTTCCAAAAAACCCATCTGAAGCATTTAATTTATTTTCAGGAATTTCTTCGGGCTGCCATCTCTTCACTTGCAGGAATTCCAGTCCATCCACTTAACGACTTTTGTTTTATGTAGTTATATATGAAGAAATATTATTAAAATTAAAAAGAAAAATATTTTACCATGTGTGTTAATATTTTTCGCCTGTGAGATTATGGGAAGGAGCCTTTATAAGTTAAGTGTTGGACAGTGCTGGTGGCTGACAGCTTGCCATGCATTTGTAGTACTTATGGTTTATTAACTGTGTTGCTATCCAAGTAGTGGAATGTTACTGTTATGTGAAATTAATTTCAAGTTATAACACACATAAAGGGGGTTTTCATTTTAAAAATGAAACCTTATGGCAATATGTGCATGAATGTTGTTTTGAAGAAATAAATCTTGATTGTTATACCATTGTCATCATAAGATTTTGAACATGAAAATATATTCAAAAACAGAGAATAAAATTCTTTGTATTTATGTCAAAATTATAGTTTTCACAAAAATTACATTTAATTATTGATTTTTGAATTATATCTTAAGTAGGTCTTCTATTCAATATTTGGAATTGTCATGCTAATATCGTTTTAAATAATTAGCATAAAAAAATTATTTGTTGTATGTATTACTCCTAGTCACAATTGAAATCTGATGCATTATGCTGGCATTCAGAATGATAATGAGGTTAAAAGAGGGATGGTTCATAAAGTATTATTATACATAAAGTTTGCCTAATTTATTGTTCTTCAGAATATATATAAAAGGTTAAGTTTTGAATGTTTATTGTTGGAATTGTAATATAATTACAATGTCACTATAATGTATTTTTAAATAAAAAGATGAAAACTTCTAAAACAAAATATTTGAAATCAAAATTTTTTTCGAAAGTGCTGGTTTTTATGCAAAAAGAATTTTTGAAGTTACAATGAAAAATTCAAACTATTTATTCTATACTCTCATAGTTGCATCATATCTTTGTGTTTAAATGTTCAGCTTGTAGGACTGGCACAACAGGAGAGCCACTTAATGCACCTATGAATCTATTTCTATGTTCATTGACATTTTTGTATCTTTCAAAAGTCTATCTGTTAATCTACATTTTCTAAAATTGAATGTATCTGAGGATAATGGTGTTATGAGTCAGTCCAGAGCTCCTAAATGGTTTTTTGCTGATGTAATTTCTTGAGCATTTTTGAAATAGTTACAAACCCACTAGTGCAGTGGTGAGCAACCTAGGTCCTGCAGGCTGCATGTATAACACAAATTCATAACCTACTAGCGTAATTGACCATCAAATATGATGGGTATGCGTGAATTAAGTATTAAGTTAAAACTGAAATAAAAATTAATGAAACCAACTTGTATAGGCACTAAAAAGTAAACAATAAATATAAAATTCACATAATTGAGTGTCCCAGAGAGTAGAAATAGTTTTGGGCAAATAGAAATTGTATGACAAAGAAATACATTACGCTATACAATTCTTATATTCCCAAAATTCTTTTTAATTTATGGAACATTTAATTTTGTCTCTCATTCCCTCTCTCCTTTCTTTCTTCCTCTTTCCTTCACTCACATATTTAAACATTTAAAGCATGCTTTCCTTATGCATATATACAATACAGTCTCGAGATTTAACAATGACACGGTCGGCAAGGCAACATCATTAAAAGCCTTAAATTTTTCCAATAAATATCATTTAAACAAGGAACTTGAGTGATTTTGTATCATAAGCAAAATGTGACAATAAGAATAATAAATGTTATTTATTTTTCTTTAAAACGATCCAGGTCAGAAGATCGCAGCTCAATTATTTATAATTTTAATTTGCAAAAGAGTAAATGCCTCTAAGTTTAAAAATGGACTCTCCCTCCCTGCAAAAATCAAAATTACGACCCCAAGGTGTACATTCTCATGGTTCCATTAGTAATTGTACCAAGTCTAAGTTTCTTGGTTTTCGTGACACACACATTGCCTTTTATTAATATAGATACATTCTAATTATGACAATAAAGCACTTGAGATTGAGATGTAAACCCCAAAAACCAAATTTTGACTTGATTTTCACTAATATGATACCTTAGAATTTCTAGTTAATGTCCGATTTAAAGTCTAATCTGGCCCATTGAAGCATTGGGAAGTTGCAATGCGGCCTGCCAAAGAATTTGCAACCCCCAATGCAGCCTGATGGTTAGAAAAGGTTGCCCACCACTCCTCTAGTGCATTTTAAATTGATGATGACGTAAACAATCCTTTAAATTTATCAAAAGGTCTTTTGTAATTCTAATGTCCATTAATGAGATGATGCATATGAATACTTTCTGCAATACATGTTCTTCCTGTAACATGAATAATAAGCTGGGAATAACTATATCTCTTCACACCATAGAAATTATGATTTAAAGCTATTTCCAAAATATATTTTCTGATCCACCTACTCCATTGTCCTCGCATAAATATTTGAAATTTTAACGATATCATTAATGATACTATAGTATGTTTCTCGTCTTATGAAGTTTGATCTTGAAAACCTCTGTGAGTGACTATTTCTGTATCCAATCAATGCTCGAGTAACGGGCGACGGAGAGGGGAGAACCTCAGTCTCTCTCTCGCCATCGTGCTGTTGACATCTCTCTTAGTTTGACTGTGTTGCCAGCTCTACTGTGCCCACCCTTAAAGTTGCGATCTCTTTATCACTTTCACTTTTCACCTTGTTACCATTCTTTATCTGTTGCTGCTAGTGTTATTAACAATCTGCAATGGCAAACAGGAAGGAAGTTTTACACCGGCAAGGACGCAAAATAATTTACAGTGTTCAGGATTATTTTAAAAGGGAGGCAGAAAACAACGGACCGCTAACTAACATCACGAAAGTGCAGGAAAGGGTAGCAAAGGCCTGCTCAGTGAGTAGAAGTACTGTGCAGCGGATTGTGAAAGAAGGACGCGATAGTTTTGAAGCCTCGGGATCTACCGTATTCAGGTCTCCCCATAAACAGATGAAGAGGAAAAGAGACGCTTTAAGAATTGACGACTTCAATAAGGACATTATTCGCAGAAAGGTACTGAGTTACTACGAAAAGGGAGAATATCCTACTTTAAAAAAATACTGGCAGATATGAAAGCAGAAATGAACTTTCATAGGCAAATTACGTCACTATGGAGGATTTTAAAATCAATGGGCTTTAAATATAGGAAGACTAACGACGGAAGGAAATTCCTTCTGGAAAGAATGGACGTAGTTATGGCTCGAGTTACGTTTTTACGTACAATGAATGACCTCCAAAACAAAATCAACCCCAATGATCACAAAAGGATCACATTTTATTTGGATGAGACGTGGGTCAACCAGAACTACGCCCCAAAAAAGATATGGCAGAATGAAGATGGTGAGGGTGGATTGAAAGTCCTGATTGGAAAGGGTGGGAGAGTTATTGTGTGCCATGTGGGATCAGCAGAGACTGGTTTTTTAGAAGGATGCAAACTTGGGTTCCAGCCAAAAGTCAAGTCTTCCAGTGATGACTATCACACAGACATGAACGCTAGTGTTTTCAAAACATGGTTTTTGAAATTTTTAGATATTCTCGATGAGAGAGAAATAAAAGGTGCGACAATTGTTATTGATAACGCAAGTTATCATTCTGTTATCCGCGACAAAACGCCGTCTTCCAACACAAGAAAGGCTGACATTCTGGCATGGTTGTCGACACGAAATATACACCACGATGCGAATCAAACCCGGGCAGAGCTGCTTTATTTGGTTAAATTACTGAAGCCAAGAACCAACTCTTATGAATTGGATTGTATTGCGCGGACAAGAGGTCATATGGTAGTACGTCTCCCTCCTTATCACTGCCATTACAATCCTATTGAACTGATATGGGCACAGGTGAAAGACCAAGTAGGAAAAAGGAATAACACCTTCCGGTTGGCCGATGTCGAGGTGTTGATGAATGAAGAACTGGAGAAAGTAACGAGAAGTGATTGGGAAAACTGTCAAACATGCGGAAAAGCTTCAAAATGACGATTTTCTAAGAGATATAGCACTGGATTCCACAATGGAGCCAATAATTGTAAATCTCGAAGACGATAGCAGTGACACTGACTTCAGCGATGAATCAGACATCAATGATAGCTTTTAAAACAACGAAAGCTGAATGTAAATAAAATTTTATATAAATAGTAGTATAATGTAGGTAGAAAATATTACAATGATGAGAAAAAAATTACAAAAACAATGAAAAACAAAAAAATATTTTTAACTTCGCCATTGCAGGTCCAAAGCCCTGATTAAAAAGAAGGATGGGAAATATTTTAACGCAATGGAAAATGGCCGGTAGTAATAAACAATGACCGTAAGTTTTTCTGCGACGCGTCGCCTTTCATTCGCAAGCAGATCATTTCAAGAGCGGATATCTGGCAATGCTGTTAGGTTTTTCCATGCATTTCGAAAGCCGCGGATGACGGGGGAGAGGGAAAAGGGAAGAAGGAGAGAGGGAAAAGGTTCTCATTGGCTACTTGCTATGTGAAGGTCAAGCTTCATAAGACGAGAAACATACTATAATAGACGTTTAGCATTGCAACATTTTTTTATCATAGCACCACAGCCGTTGAAGTCAGAAACTTAGAGTTAACCAACTGTGCAGTCATTATTTTTTCTAGCCACTATATATTTCATTAAATTGTGCCTTTGAAAAAATTTACGCATAGCAGAGGAAAGTTTTCAAGTGGACATCACTCCACGAGAAGGTAAGGCACATTTAATTCTTTTCTTTGTGTTGTAAGTAGCATGAATGTTTCCTTTTTATCCTAATGGCAGTAATTTATCTTTCAAGAACCCCATTTATTGATTGTCGAATTCCACAAAGTACCGCAGATTAAATATTTTAGGGCAGTTAGAAATTTTGTTACATAGTAATGATAATACTCTTCACCTTGTTAATGAACTTATTCCCCTCTTCTTACTTTGTTTCTTCTGAATCACCACTCCCCCCTGTGGCAGAGTGGTTATAGTGTTGGCCTTCCACACAGTGGTCCCAGGTTCGAATCTGGCAGAGGTCAGATTTTTCAATCTGGGATCATCCTGTCCCCTACTTGTGTGATTTGAGGAGACCATGCAAGTCAGCACTCTGTCCTTTGGAATGGATGTTAAGCAGTTGGCTTCCTTGGTGCTCTTCATAAAGAGTGGGCTAATGTCAGCACTGGGTTTCCCTCGTGTATTTTAGTGTGGAAGGAGTAATACTTATAATATTCCAAGAGGTTTATTAGCCATTAATACAAGGTGCAATCAAAAAGTTTCCGGATGAATAATAATGAATGAATAATGAATCTGCAAATCCTCAGGTGCATTCGAAACATCAACCAGATGTAGCTGAAAAGCTAACCTAAGTGTGGCATCATGTTTCTCAAAATCTTTAAATCTGTTATTGTATTCTTTAATCAAGTAGTCTAAAACACCTATATATTCATTTATATTCCAATTTTGCAAGTTTTTATTCATATCTTGTTTATCAAATACCTTTGCCAGTTCAGGAAAATGCTCGGCTGAAACAACTGGTCTGATTAGGCCAATTTAAAAAAAATCAACTTCCGAAATGTCTGAATTTGCTGCAACATTTCATATATGGATTTAGTTTTACCTTGTAGGGAAGTATGCAAATGATTTTTTTTTACATTAAATTACACAAAAATGCAACATTTCTGCAGAAATCTTTTTCAAAATTTCACAAGGTTCATTCTGTTCTTTGAAAAAGTTCACGACTTGTTTTTGCAAAGCTAAAGGATTTTCTAGTACTTGACCTTGTGACAACCAGCTCACTTAATGGTTTGGAAGATCTACACTAAATATTTCATTGTCATATTGAAGCACTGGCGATGCCGTGAAGCATTTGCTCGAATGTAGTTCACAATACCAATAACTATACGTAATGTGTCATTTAAAACAAGATTTGGCGCAAAGATTCTGTTGATGCAAAATACATATCTTTTGTTTGTTCTTTCTGTAACTTTCATGCTGAAATCATATATGAGTTCGAGTATGTTTAGACAAGTATGCAAAATGCCGCCGGTTCCCCACCCCTGGCCTAGCCAATACTTGAAATAGGAAAAAAACTGTTGCAGGATGGTTTGGGAGATAAAATGTAACCTAACAGACCCACTACACAAAAGCAACATAAATTGACAATATGTCAGATCAATAAAATTATTTTATAATTAAAAAATGTAGTCAATAGACTAATCCTTTGGTTTTGTTAGGACTTTTAAGTACCAGGATGGTTTCTAGTAGTCTAAAAGGAAGTTGGATGGCACCTCACTTTAAGCACTGTTATCCAACAACATATCCAACAGCATGTAAACATTCTTTATTTTAATTTTATTTACCATGAATTAAATTTTAAGGTGATTCTAAATTTTTACTGAAATATCATGAAAGAAAATGAGTCTTTGACAGATCATGTTTTTTTTTAAATTCTATGTAAACAAAAAATGACAGAAATAACCCTTAAATATTATATTGTAAAAGTTATTTTTGTCATTTTTTAAGATGGAATACCACAAAGTGAAGGCCCATACAGTGAAGTTTCCACGTAAACAATTTTAAAATTTATTTATTTTTAGAATTAAAAAAAATTGTATGACATGACTGAAAAATGAAAGCATTACTTTTCTAAATCAGTTGCAGCTATTAAAATTTGTTTAAATTTACTTGACAGCTGCTATGAAGGACAATCTCAGCATTATATGAGTTGCTGTTACTTGAGAAGGCATTCCTTAGCACAAAGGATTGACCATCACTCTAGAAGTGCCCTTATTTTGATAAGTACCTCCAGTTTTAATATTCCATGGAAGTTAGTAGAGATATCTCAAGCTGGTGTCTCTGCTCATGACGTTGTAAATTTGGGCTGTTGTTTCATTGCTATCGTCTCTTTTTCATATACTACTTCATGAGTTTCGATGTACTTAATTATTTATAAATTAATTTGAGTTAGATTTTGTTAAACATACCTCAGTCAGCATCATATTATAATCAAACTTACATAGGCTACATTTTTGTGAACCTTTATTCTAGCAATAGGAATTCACTTATCTAGATATGATCACTTGCCCAGTGAATCTGTATTTCTTTACATCATAATGACTGATTTTTACATCATCATGCTGCTGTCCAAAGACAGGTTTCAGCTGAATCGCTGCCTCCATTTCTCTCTCCCCGGAGGGCATCCTTTATACCTCTATAAGTACTATATTCCTGCTTTAAATTCTCTAATATTCCTATTCTTTTTCTCCCTCTTCCACTAATTTTGCCTTCTAAGATGGTCTTCTCAATATGTGCCCTATCCAATTTTCTTTTCTTTTCCTAATTGTTTTTATTAGCTTCCTTTCTTCTCCAACCATTTCTAATACTTCTTCGTTTCTCTTCCTCTGTCCATTTCACTTTCATCATCCTCCTCCATACCCATATCTCAAAACTTTCTAAATATTTTTCCTCCTATCTCCTTACCATCTACATCCCTGCACCATAAAGAGCTATGCTCCATATGTAGCATTTTGCTAATTTCTTAAGGTAAGGAGAGCAGGGATAAGAGAAGGAGAGGAATGAGACGATGCAAAAGTGAGGAACAGAATAATAATAAATATAGTGTGTGCAAGGAATGGGAAAAAAGAGTAGTAGCGAGGATTGGAAGTCAGAAATGGAGGTAAGAGAAACAGAGACAAGAGTGATAGAGGAGTACACAGTGTGAGGGAGAATAAGAGAACGAGAGAGTTTAAAAATGAGGAATAGACAAAATAGAATGTTTGAGCGGGTGAGATGAAAGAGAAGGGAGAGATGGTTGAAAAGAGAGTGAGGGAAAAATGAGAGTGACTAGGGTGGAAATTTGAAAATGTATGGAGGGAAGTTATCACGAATTCGAGGGATCCCTCTGACGTAGATTGATGGGAGCTCTAACACGATGGAGGGGACAACGAGGGGTCGGATCGTTTGCTTTTTGAAAATTTTATTTTTACTTGAAACGCAGAAAAGGATCAATGTGGGCTTAAAACAGAAATTACAGAAATGGTCATGATTTTCGAAAAAATGCTCGGCTATCGCGAACAATCTCTCTCTCTTTCACACATCAGATATTTTTTGTTGTTTGCTAATGTTTCCGTGAGATTTTGGATAGACTTTTTAAATATTAGTATGAAGACCATATTTATTGTCATAGCTCTTTCAAAGTTTAGTATCTTTTCCTTAATTATAAAACAAATTTCTACAAAAGTTGTATAGTCAATAAGTGAATAAATATTTATGATACAATATACAATTATCACAATCATGCTGCTGTCCGAAGACAGGTTTTAGCTGATTCGCTGCCTCCATCTCCCTCTCCCTAGAAGCCTCTTTTATACCTCTTTATACCTCTTCTGCTAATTTTGCCTTCTAAGATCGTCCTTTGTAAACACTTCTCAATATGTGCCCTATCCAATTTGCTTTTCTTTTCCTGATTGTTTCTCTTCCTCTTGGTCCATTTCACTTTAATCACCCTCCTCCATACCCACATCTCAAAATTTTCTAAATATTTTTCCTCCTTTCTCCTTACCATCCACATCTCTGCACCATAAAGAGCTATGCTCCTTATGTGGGAATTTGCTAATTTCTTCCTTTGTTTCTAAATTTATTTTCTTGCTTGTGAAATGCTCCTTGTTAAATGCTGCTTTTGCCATTGCAATCTTACTTCTGATGTCCTGTGTACTACTTCCGTCCTGCGCAAAAATGAACTACTTACTTGTTCCAATTTTTGGCCATTTACGATTACATTTAATTCTTTATGCTCCTTTGAAACCATCATGACTTTCATTTTTCAGGCATTGATCCTCAGAAGTTCTTTCTCATCTTCTGTTATTAATCCCTGATCATCTGCACATCTGGTAATACTTTTACCTTCTATCTTAAATCCTCCATCAACGCTTCTTCTGTTATTGTTTCTGCGTAAATATTAAATATCACTGGTGAAATAGGACATCCGCACTCCCCTCCCTATTGAAGTACTTTGTTTCTTCAACCCCGACTCTAATCTAAGTAAAGGTTTTTAAGCAATCTTTTATCTTTCCAATCTATCCCTATTTTATTTAAAATACCCAACATTTTATCCCATTTCAGTCGTTCAAAAGCTATCTCCCAATCTACAAAATAAAAGTACTATTCGTACCCATAGATTCTATAGCATCTCTTGTCCCTCTTCTTCTGAAACCAAACTGATTATCTTGCAGCTCCTTTTCTATTTTACCTTCAGTTCTTTTGCTTATTATTCTGGTTAGAACACTCGACAATTTCCTCGCATTTCTCATTTATCCACTCTTCTCTGGCTTTGTCTGTTTCCCTTCTTAAAGCATTATTTAACTCCTTGTACTTTCTTTGGCCTTCTTCAGTGTTTATTTTCTTCCACTTTCTCCTCATCAATTTGAGTACAAAGTAGGGTTATGCATTTCATCGAATTTTTTAATGAATGAATCAAGATAAAATAATAGTATCAACTGAAATTGTTTATTGCAAACTTACCATCCAGATTTCAATTAATACAGTATTAATTTCAAAAATACATTTAAACAAACTATTTCGATGAATAAACGAACTATACCTATACTGAATATGTGTGTTTGAAATATACTCTGAATACCTACAAATGATGTGTTCTCTAATGAACCAGAGAATTACTAAATTTTATTTTTGAATGATGACGTTCAATGAATATTTATTTTGCAAATTATTTCCAAAAGTGTACTCAACTTCCCTTTTCTATTGGCTAATAGCATTTCACAGATGTCAAAACAAAGGATCAAGATTCCCTCATTCAACAGTTTTAAGCCATAAATTCTCTAAGTGTGATTTTGTCTTATATATGTTTTACATACAACATCTTTAATTTTAAAATCGTTAACAATATAGAGATAAGAGGTACAACAGCAAAGGTAAAGATATCAACAGGAATTAGGAGTAGTTATGATCCCAATTTTAAACTGATAATGACAAGGTAGGCAGAAAAAACTAATAACTGTCAAGTCAGTAGAAAATTCAATGCCACTGAAGCAAATGTGCCTAGATGGAAACTCTTAAAACAGAAACTTGAAAGTGCTAAATCTATTTTGAAATCATTCAGTGGTCCAAAATATGGTCTCTCTCATGATGTAGAAAAACAAGTAGTTGAGTTTGTGCATGCTCAGAGACAGTATAATGACAGTTTCACTGGAAATGATTCAACACAAAGAACAAGAAATTGCATGTGGACTAAAAATCCCATGACAGAAATTTAAGGCGAAATGGTTTTTCCTTATGCCGAAGAACTTCACCCTGCAAAAAATTGCCTGCATACTTCAGTTAGAAACCTATTACCTATGAAAAACATTGGAATTATAAAAACCAACAATTTGAGTCAAATAGTAGATGTTGATGAAACTCCAGTTTTCTTTGCTATGCCATCTAATTATACTGGCAATGAAAAAGGTGCAAAATCTGTGATAATAATGACAGGTAATGAAAAACTGTGAGTTATAGTAATGTTGGCTGTTTAGCAGATGGAACAAAATTACCACCATGTTTTATCCAAAAATGAAAAACAATACCCAAAGAACAATTGCCTATTGGAATAATAGTTTGATGTCACAAAAATGGGTGGATGTCAAAAGAACTTATTTATTCACAGGCAAAAGCCTATTACAAAGTATTATAAACATTATTAAAAATAGTAGTCAAGTACTTGAGATATGATTCTCTTAAGAGAAATTAGTTACATCAGGAACATTATTAAGAAAAAGAGGACAAATCCTGAAATTAAAGTCAATGAATACTGACATAATAATACTGGGAGGAAAGCCATTTCAAGTTCTCGATATTGCTGTCAACAAGCCATTTAAAGATAATTTAAATGGTTTATATTCTGAGTAAATAGGAACCTAAATATACCTACTCTTGCAATGCTCTGCCAATGGATCCAAGTGTCATGGCAACAGATAAATCTAGAAGTAATAGTGAATGCATTTATGAAGTGCTGCTTATCCGATGCCATGGATAGAAGTGAAGATGATGTTTTATGGGAGTCTATGCACAAAGTTCGGGGTGATGAAGTTAGTGAGAGTGAGGACAATGGTGAAGGAAGTATAAAGACAGATGATGACTGATGTAATACAAAGACCTATGATATTCAAGAAAATTATGGGACCCAATAAAAATTTCTGCTAGTTTTGTATATTTTTTTATTTTTGCAGGAATCATATGTAAAAAGGTCAGGAAATCTTTTTCATGTTTTAACCCTTCAGGCACGGGACATTTAAATTCATTTAAATAACCTGGGGATGGAGGATAATTGGCTTTAAATTGCAGTACAGTGCATGTTTTTACTCAAAACGATGTAAAATCAATACAATTTCACTTATTTCATTCAAATTTTTATGATTTTATTGACATTTCACTCCTTTAACTTTTCTTATAAAATATAAAAATCAATAAAACTAATGATTTAATTTTGCAAGATAAACTTCAAAACAATCAAAACACAGCCCTACAGTACAATTTTTACACCAATATACTGTATCCTTTCTTTTACCATGCTTTAGACATACTGCACATCATCTTTGTGGACGAGATTTTCTGTAGGCAGGAGTTTTTTGATGAATTGCCTTTCTGTTAGTCGTGTCACAGTGTTATCGACCGAATGTCTGCCGGGAACTGCTTGTTCAACGCTCCTGCCATATTTTAAAAACCTTCCCTCTACCAGTTGAACTCTAAATGCCAAATGATCAATTTTAATAGCCATATTTTCTCTATAAATTATCATTGAATTTAGGAAGGCAGCATTCAAAAGCCTACGAAATAGTTTCATATACCACTTATTCAGTCTTTTTCGTTCAAGGAGATAGCCCTGTAGCAGCTGATACTTCAAATCTACTCCCCCCATATTTTGGTTATAACCTATAACACAAACTGGAACAACTTTTTCTTTTCCTTTTTTTCATACTATTCTGGTGTCATCACTATGAAACGTAGAAATCATGCTAACATTTTTTTTTTGTCACACCACTTGATTACTGACACTGCACCTGAATGCTGCCCAACTATCTCTCCTTTCCCTAGTTTATTTTCTTTTACATACTTTGGGGCGTTCTTTTGATTCAATTTTAATGTTTCCACACAGTCTGTATGATATTTAATTTTCAAGGATCTTGCTAATTCTGGCGAGTTGTAAAAGTTATCCATCCAAGCAGTTCGTCCCTCATTCAGAAGTGGCTCTATCAATTTTAACACTATAGCCGTTGTTTTGTTCATATCTGCATATTACAGTATCATTCCCTGAGTAAACAAGGAATGACCACAAATAACCAGTAGTTGCTTCACAAAGATCAAATGTTTTGATACCGAACTGAGATGCCTTTAGAGCAGCGTTTCCCAACCTGGGGTACATGTACCCCTGGGAGTACGCGAAGCACTTCCAGGGGGTACATGAAAAAAATCTGTAATGGCTGCCAAATTTAATTTTATATTAGCAATTTTTTCAATTTAAAAGAAGTTTATACCTAGGCGATTCAAAATTTTCTAGACCCAAGTCATTAAAAGCTGCTAACTTTAATTTTTTATGGGCTTCACAATATGTTATACATTTCTGAAGGCTCTGAGTTCAGTTACTTTAATTTAATCTTTATTTTCTATCGACTAAATTCACGTCTATATTACTAAAATAAGTGCCATAGTACTTTAAGTTGCAAATTAATAATTAAAAATCAATGATAATGGAGAAATTGTTCAAAACATTTATTCGCAACAGTGATTTAATAATTAATTGAATACCCATAATAATATCATTGGCATCAATTGTTAGGCCAGTTACCATGCTCGTATTCACAGAGTGGTCTTTATTACGTAGTCTTTATTCATGGTGTGGTTGTGTGTAGTACGTGGTCTTTATTCATAGGGGGATCAGTAAAAAGACATCCTTTTCCCGCATTAGTGGTGTCATCTCTTTTAGAACGGCACAAACTTCTTCGACTAATCATTTGAAAACAGGGTCAATGAGGAAATCTCATATTTGAAACATTTGAAGTCATTTTGCCACATCGTCGCACGAATGTTCTCTATCAGAAAGAGCGGTTTTATGTTCCCCATGTCATTAGGAAGGTAAGCATTACATATTAGATATAGTACACGTAATTTTAGTTATGTGGAGTAATAGTTTATTAAAACCTAAACAGCAAAAGAGTGTCCTGGAAGGACAATACCTTCCTCAACATAGGCTATTTCTTTAATTTTCAGCATGTTACTTCTGTAAATGCATTCTATAACTGGTTTACGATGAAACCTCTATAAAGTTGCTCAAGGGCTATTGGAAATTCAGTGACTTGTTGGTTTTCTGCTTGGTGTGTTTTTCTCTGGGTGAGTTTAGACTTTGTGCTAAGGATTGAAGAGTATTTACTGTGATGTGCTACAAGTGAGGGTGATTGTGTATGTATGCATTGTACATACATCATTGCTAGAAACATTGCATCCTCCTAGCGGAAATCTGTGCAACTAATAATATTGGGTGTATATTTTGTTAGTCAAATATTTCCTTAGAATGCTGTTAATTGTTAACTTAAAATTCGTATTTAAAGTTACACCCTCATTATGGTTAAAAACGGGAAACATTTCAAACAAAAATGCAAACAAAATACCATGTAGTGAAGTGTCATCAAATGTCGAACGTGAAACTTCTAGTAATCAAAATCGAGTATCTGCAGAAAAGCCGCTTTCTAAGAAAAGAAAATATGTCCATGATTATTTAAAATATGGATTTATATGTATTGGTGATCCAGACTGTCTGAGACCAAAGTGTGTGATTTGTGGCAGTGTTTTATCCAATAACAGTTTAAAACCTGCTTTCCTTCAAAGACATCTAGGAACGAAACACCCAAATTTAATTAATAAACCAATTGAGTTTTTCAAAAGAGAATTAGTTGCATCAAAAATCAACTCAATAACAAATTTTGTTGGCAAATAATGTCAACGAAAAAGCTCTTGAATCATCTTATCAAATAAGTTATCGAGTGGCTAATGCTTCTGAAGCCCATACTATAGCAGAGAACTTGATTGTCCCATGTGTAAAAGATGTAATCACATGTATGCTTGGTGAAAACTCGGCTAAAATGATCAACCTAGAACCATTTTCAAATAATACAGTATCACACAGAATACACAACATGTCAGATAACGTTGAAGCAACAATAATAGAGAAAGTAAGGAGGAGTCCCTACTATACCCATACAGCTGGATGAATCAACAGATGTGGCAAATTTAGCTATGTTGTTGATTTTTATACGATATATTTATGACGATAAAGTCACAGAAGATATGTTATTTTGCTGTCCATTGAAGGAATGTGTAACTGGGGAAAACTTATTCAGTCTTACCGATAACTATTTTGCAACAAAGATATAGATTGGTCTCGATGTATTGGAATTTGTACAGACGGAGCTACATCTATGACTGGAAAGCATGCTGAAATTGTAGTTAGAATGAAAAAATATGCAACAAATGCATTGTGAACACATTGCTGAATCCATAGACAAGCTCTTGCATCAAAATGCATGCCCGAAAGTTTAAAGGAAGTAATGGATAAGGCAGTCAAAATAATCAACTTCATAAAGTCTAGTGCAACCAATTCTAGAATATTTCAGATATTTTGTCAAGAAATGGTTAGTAACCATGATTGTCTGTTAATTCACATGGAAGTTAGGTGGCTCTCCCATGGAAAAATTCTTGTACGATTGTTCAAACTTTGAAATGAAATCCTAGTTTTCTTCAGCATAAAACCTTTTAAATTAGCCAACTGTATAAATGATCAATGTTTTCTTCAGAGTTTAAGTTACTTAGCAGATATACTCTCAAAAATTAATGAATTAAATTTGTCCCTTCAAGGTCTTGATGAGTCTATCTTTAATGTACAAGATAGAGTTGAATCTATAATAAGAAAGTTTCAATTCTGGAAAAATTACTTAGAATCGAATCAGACAGATTTTTTGTACATTACATGCTTTTTTAAAAGAAAATACACTTCAGCTAGACGAAGAAATAAAAAATAATATAATTGCACATTTAGGTCTTCGTAAAACTTTCATTGAATATTTCCTGCCTATGCCTAATGGTAATAATTGGATTAGAAACCCTTTTGATTTGGATGCTATCACTATCAATTCGATAAATATGTTAAATGTGGGGGAGAAAGAGAAATTTATTGATATATCTTTATATCAATTGAATTATCAATTGAAGGTGGATTTCAAGAATAAATCATTAATTCATTTTTGGATTTCTTTAAGAAATGAATACTCATCATTGTCAGATAAAGCAACCGTAGTCTTGTTGCCATTTACAACTACATACATGTGTGAAAGAGCATTTTCATCATATGTAAATCTGAAAACCAAGTATAGAAATAGACTCAATGCTGAACCAGATTTATGCCTTTATCTGTCTTCAGTGGTACCAGATTTTAAGAAACTGTGCAAACTAAAACAAGCACAGCCATCACATTAATTAGTGTCATTAATAAATATTGTGAACTAATTAACAAGATTATTTTTGTTACTTATGTAAGTTTTTCATCATCATGCTTCTGTCTGAAGACAGGTCTTAACTGAATCGCTGCCTCCATTTCTCTCTCTCCCTAGAAGCCTCTTTTATACCTCTATAAGTATTATATCCCTGCTTTATATTCTCTAATATTCCTATTCTTTTTCTCCCTCTTCCTCTTCTTCCACTAATTTTTCCTTCTAAGATCGTCCTTTGTAAACACTGTCTTCTCAATATGTGCCCTATCCAATTTGCTTTTTTTCCTGATTGTTTTTATTAGCATCCTTTCTTCTCCCACCATTTCTAATACTTCTTCATTTCTCTTCCTCTCTGTCCATTTCACTTTCATTATTCTCCTCCATACCCACATCTCAAAACTTTCTAAATATTTTTCCTCCTTTCTACTTACCGTCCACGTCTCTGCACCATAAAGAGCTATGCTCCATATGTAGCATTTTGCTAATTTCTTCCTTGTTTCTAAATTTATTTTCTTGCTTGTGAGAAGCTCCTTCTTCTCGTTAATTGCTGCTTTTGCCATTGCAATCCTACTTTTGATGTCCTGTGTACTACTTCCATCCTGCGCTAAATTCTGCCAAGATATTTGAAACAACTTACTTGTTCCAATTTTTGGCCATTTACCATTATATTTAATTCTTTATGTTCCTTTGAAACCACCATGACTTTCGTTTTTTCTGCTTTGATCTTCATTCCATATTGTTGGCCAACCTCCACTAGTCTGTCTGTCATCCTCTGAAACTCTTTCTCATCTTCTGCTATTAAGTCCTGATCATCTGCGTATTTAATGGTGGTAATACTTTCACCTCCTATCTTAAATCCTTTCTCTTCCATCAATGCTTCTTCTGTTATTGTTTCTGCATAAATATTAAATATCGCTGGTGAAATAGGACAACCCTGCCTCACTCCCCTCCCTATTGAAGTACTTTCTGTTTCTTCTCCTTCAACCCTGAATCTAATCTTTTGATCAAAGTAAAGGTTTTTAAGCAGTCTTTTATCTTTCCAATCTATTCCTATTTTGTTTAAAATACCCAGCATTTTATCCCATTCCACTCGGTCAAAAGCTTTCTCTCAATCTACAAAACAAAAATACATACCTTTATTGACTTCTAGCGCTCTTTCTATCATCATCCTCATATATCCTATAGCATCTCTAGTCCCCCTTCCTCTTCTAAAACCAAACTGATTATCTTGCAGCTCCTTTTCTATTTTACATTCAATTCTTTTGGTTATTATTCTGGTTAGAACTTTAGCTGTATGAGAAATTAAACTAATAGTTCTATAATCCTTACAACATTTTGCATTGTTCTTTTTCTTCAGTGGTACCATAACAACATCTAAAAAATCTTCAGGCCATATGCCAGTATCATATACTTGGTTAAAAAATTTTGTGAGTTGCTTAACTGCTTTAGATCCCAAAACCTTAAGAACGTCCACGGGTATATCATCACTCCCAACAGCCTTCCTTCTGTTCATGTCATCAATTGCTCTTTTAACTTCAGACTCGAGAATACTTGGTCCTAGCTGGTCTTTTTCCACATCCTCTTTTTCATTTAATTCAATATTTCTTGGCTTTCCTTCTTTGTCATACAGCACCTCAATGTATTCTTTTCAGACATTCTTTAGATTGTCTGGCTCCGAGACTATTTTACCACTTTTGTTCATGATTCCTTTACGTCCTATCTTTCTTGCCTTTTTCTTGAATAGTTCCCTTGCTTTGCTACACATAAGGTCTGTTCAACAAATTCTTTCACACTCGACAATCTCCTCACATTTCTCATTTATCCACTGTTCTCTGGCTTTATCTGTTTCCCTTCTTAAAGCATTATTTAACTTCTTGTAGTTTCTTTGGCCTTCTTCAGTGTTTATGTTCTTTCACTTTCTCTGCTCTTCCATTTTTTGCAGCATGGCTGCTGTGATCCAGGGTTTCTTGTTTCTTTCACCCGTTATCTTTCCTACCTTCTTTTCCATTACATCTTTAATGTTTCTATAGATTTATCTCTACTCCTCATCTACATTCTTCCTATTTTCTTCAGCTCTCTCCCCCAACCTTTCCTCCAGCTCAGTCATGATAGCCTCCTTGTTTTTAAGGAGTTCCTCTAAGTTCCATTTCTTGTTAACTCTTATGTTCCTCTTAATGCTCTTCAGTCTACATTGTGTATTTGCCACCAAAAGGTTGTGGTCAGAATCGATATCTGCCCCTGGTAGTGTCTTCACATTTTTAATGCTATTTCTAAATCTTTCATTGACTAGTATTTAATCTATCTGGTATCGTCTCTGGTCTCCTGGGCTTCTCCATGTGTAAAGTCTCCGCTGGTGATGCTTAAACCATGTATTAGTTACAATCAATCTATTTCTATGGAAGAATTCCACAAGTTTATCCCCTCTTTCATTTCTCTTCCCTAGTCCATATTTTCCCACTATGTTATCTTCCTGCCCCTCCTCGACTACACTGTTCCAATCTCCCATTACTATGGTGGTGATCCTTTCTTTTCCCTCCTCCTCCAATATCTCCATAATCTGTTCATACATTTCATCTACTTCGTCGTTGCCAGCATTAGTTGTTGGCATATACACTTGAATTATAAGCATTTCCACTGGCTCCATCTGAAGTTTTACAGCTATTAATCTATCATTAACTGTCACTACCTTGCTAATTCTTTTAGCTATCTCTTTTCTCATTATAATCCCCACTCCCCCTTCCTTTTTCTCTCCTCCTGAGTAAATGATCTTAAATTCGTCTGAATTTATCTCGCCTTCTCCTTCCCACCAAACTTTACTAAGACCTACTATACCTACATTATTCCTTCTCATTTCCCTTTTTAAGTTCTCCAATTTACCCCCTGAATTCATAGTCCTAACATTCCATGTGCCTATTCTTAATTTCTCACTACTTGCTTTCTTATTAATTTTATATTTCCTCTGTGCATCCCCTAGGGTAGTCCCCACCCGGAGATCCGATTGGGGGACTATTTTACCTCTGGAATATTTTACCCCAGAGAGATCCATAGAGGTATTTGCAGCTTTTCAGCCTATCATGGGAAATATAATGAGGTAGTTTCCGCTTGCTTTCCTCATCGCAGTTTCACAGAGTGATTACCCATCTGTAGCTGTTCAGATCCACATGATCACCACCTACAGAGGTACTGTGCAATCTGCTTCCCTTGCACAGGGGGATGTGAAAGTCCCAAGACTGCTTCTTAGTCTGACTCTTCCCCTCAGACCTTTCTGGCTTGGATGGTCCTACCAAGAGAATTATCTCCCGCCGGCATAGCTCTTTGGTTCATAAGAGTACACAAACCCTCCCACCTCTGTAAGGTTATGCAGTCCTTAGGGAGGGTAAAGTAAGTTTTTCATGTACATCCAAATAAAAAACTGTTTCAGTGTATAACAGAATTTGTATCCGTTTTGGTTTGATTTTATTTAAAATTAACTTTGATTTTGTTTCTGAAATATATTGAGTTATTTTGAATGCAGTGCTAATGATAATCCTTGTGGATAAGCTACAGCATTGTGAACACTTGTCATTGTTATCATTGCGGTATTTAATTACAAAACAATTTTTTCTTATTATAATTTATTTAACAAATTAAATAACCTAATTTTTGAAAACCGTTTGACAATATTCTTTAACTATTTTCAATTCATGGTTTTTTAGGGGTACATGAAATTATCCATTTTCATGCAAGGGGTACGTGGACTGGAAAAGGTTGGGAACCACTGCTTTAGAGGGATGTATTGTCTGAACGAGAGTTGACCTTTCCATAAAGTAAGGGAATTGTCAATGGAGATATTCCTGTCAGGGGAATACAAAGTCTGAAATTTTTTATTTAGATAAAAACTAATAGGAAATATTTTCTCTAGCTTTGCTGGCCCTTGATACGAATCTTTTTTGTCATTATTGCTAAAATGGAGAAATTTGCAAATTAGAGAGAATCTATCCCGACTTATGATATCTCCAAAGCCCGGCATAGAGAATTCATTTTGATGTGAAATATAATTTGAAACTAGGCTTCTGAATGATACCCATTAGCATGAACAAACCTAACATCACATAAACATCTTCTTCGGCTACTGGTTTCCATGATCATACTATCGATCTTCTCAAAAACAAATTTTCACTCAAGGCTATAAATTGTTCAGCATATCGATTGGTCTCCTCTACAATTTTTGAAACCAGCTCCTTATCAAAAAATAACTCAATTGAATCAACAATGCTTTTCGCATTTTCAGCACCATTTTGAGGACCATGAGCACCTATAAAATTTTCCCTCCTCCCTCTGTAATTACTCATATTCTCCCATACAAAATCGTACACAAGATTGACATCACTATCTAAGTCATCAGGCTCAATTGGATCCATTTGGGTGCGATCATCAATAACATCATCATTGTCACAAGTAAACTTTCATCCAAGTCACTCTCACGTAACATTTCTTCCACATCTTCTTCACCCAATTCTGCAGACCTTTTCCTGCTTGTCGATGCCATTTGATACCGGGGATTTCTCAGAATATATATTTCTAAAAATAAAATGGATTCGGAAAAATATTCTACCATAAGAAAAGTATAACAAATCTCAAGACATTTGAAATTGTATTTGCAGCATTTTATCTACTCACATAATAAATACAATAAAAATGCTGAACCACCGTTGATTCCTTCCTTTGGATGAGATGCAACTCTCTCGTGATTGCACTCTCGTACTTACTCTCTTGTAATTCTCCTGCGACTGCTTACTCCTTTAAGACTAGCTTCTCATAAGCTCAAACATCTTCCCTCGGCCAGAGATGCAATAACCATTATCATAAATTTTGCTGAGATCCATTAGAAAACCAATTATGGCATGGATGTCTTTGTAAACAAAGTCCTCTTATTGAGAGTGTGCATGATAAGATGTGGGTACGTCATCCAATGGTCATTCGCTCGCATTTCACTCTCAAGAGAGTGAGCCAGGAAAGCAGACAGGTGCAGCGAAGTATAATTTTTGGTGCAAAAACATCCACTGATATGCTAAGTGCTAATGAAAAAATATAGATAGAATATAGAAATATAGAAAATAACAATCCAACAGGTTAGATTTGACCAGATTTAAGTAATACCACAATACAGAAATACACCTCATAGGTGAAGGCGATTCGAAACGAATCTTAGTTAATGTCAGTTAAATCACATCCAATAGTTACTATCACTCTTCCGGCTCCCGGTAGGTCAATGTCCACTCAACACTGAATAGTTTCTCTCTGAGCCGGGTAGAATTGGGATGGAATGGCATACACCTGCGTCGACTTCTCCTCTCGGTGCTCCGCTGTGCGTCTCGTCGCTCGGAAGGCCACTATCGGAATGGGCTGTCACGTGACGCCGGTGGTGAAGGAGGGAGGGGATGACGTCAGGCGGGTAATTCGAAAAAGTTGAATTATTCTCGATGATTGGTCGCCCTTCCACTGTTCTTGCATAACCATGGGGAAGAGGGAAGGTTAAAGAGGTGAGGGGTAATTAGGGTATATAAAAGAGAGAGACCCCGGGAGGGCGTGTCGACCGTGGCGCGGCGTTCGTGGGTGTGTCGTACAGTCACATCCCTTTGTCTTGAAACACTCTGAAGTATAAGCAGTTTAGGCTCAATATGATGGAGATGAAAATGAAAATAAAATGTGTGAACGTCGTGCCAACCCTCAGAATCAGAAATGGAAAAAATCATGATTCTACTGAAATTTTATTTAATTATCTAATAAGATACAAAAAGAATGTGATATGATCTGTAAGAAAATTGATAAGCATGAACTTCTCCTACACGTACGGATGTTGCAAAAAATTGGGATTAATGTTATACTAAATTTTACATCATAAGTATAGTGCTACACGTTCGACGTACAGCATACGTCAGACGTCCCTAGGTGAAGATCCAGTCTGACGTACACTGTACGTCAGACGTGACTGAAGGGTTAAATCTACTGAAAGAGGGATTGTCTAAGATTCGGGGTTGTCTTGGATTTGGGTAAAATTAAAATTAGAGTCGCTTTTTTACAATAGATCGAACTTAAAAACGTTTTATGCCATACTAATGACAAAATTAAAAATTTGGAAAAAGTGGAATTTACAAATTACATTGTGGAGATTGTACTGCGGTTTATATAGGACAAACGGGATGAAAATTCAAAGAAAGAATCAAAGAACATCATTCCTGCTTCATAAACAGTAAAACAACCTCTCTCTTTGCCCAACATCTATTAGAACATGGACACAACAGCGACTTTATTCCCAAAATCCTGCATTATGAAAGAAAGGGACACAGGCTTGATATTCTGGAGCAATTTGAAATTATACAGTGTGTGGCTTCAAAAAACTGGGAAGTTTTAAATAATATTTTGTATCCTTTTCATTCTACACTTGTCGACCTCCCACTAATCTAATTATTCCTACCAATCATTCCCATTGTCTTCTCATTATCTAACTTACTGGACATCACTAAGCTCAACCGTTTTCCCCCCTCTCCTTCCCACGAACATACACGTCCACTCCTTTCCTCCAATGATGTTTGCTCCACAAATCCTTTCTTTATTCTCCCCAACTCACCCTCCCCCACCCACCCATTGTACCTATTACTATAAATTGCTGCCAGCTTTGAATTTATTTGACCTGACGATGTTGCATTGCAACGAAACCTAGGTTGTTTTAAATAAATTTATGTGGAATTACAAAAAGTCTCTTTATTTTACATAAATACAGTAATTTTAAAATGCAAATTAAAAATATGCCACACACATCCCTATGTTATTCACATGGAGTAATAACATGGTCCTGGAATCAAACTTGGACTGTTATTTTACACAGTGATCATCCATAAACCTCTTTAGGCTTACGTTAAAATATATTTGGCCATTCTTGAGTTACTCGACATTCTTTGGGATATTCACCTCTCATGCCATTACTGCTGGGAAATCGCATGATGAATCTCACTCCCCCCCCTCGGGCTACAACTTTTAGCAGAGTTAGATACATCATGATAAGTTAATATAAACATTATTAATAATGACTCTCAACACTACTCATAGCAATTTAAATACCTTTAATTCTTCCAGTGCAGAAATTTCTCACTTCATTGGAGATTTCCTTGGCTGGTCCTGCTGACTCTCAACATGAAGAGTGATAATGTTATAATCACCAGAAAGGCAGGAGACGAGATTCAAAAGACCACCATCCTGTTTCCAAAACTATTTGACACGATGCCTCATACCGCTACGGGATTCACGCCTCATGAGTTAATGTTTGGTAGGAAGCCTAACATTCCAGGGGCATTGCAGAAGGAATGCACGGAACCATGCTACACTTACGATGATTTCGTAAAAGAATTACAAGAAACAGTTAGTTATTTTAAAAGAGATAATAGATTTTTTTTAGATGGAAAAATAGAGATTTTTTAGGATTTATTCTTTTCCTTTCCTTGAGTGTGGCTTACGATGATGCATTGTTGCCCTTGCCTATATGTATGAAAAATGATTTAAATAAGTTTTTGTTTATTTTATTAGTGGAAAGAGATAGTACTTTTATTTATGCTGTATGTATAGTATGAAGATATGAATGTCTTAATGATAATAGTTTTTAACCTTAAGGTAAATTTTTTGAATTTTTATATATTAATGTAATATGTATGTAAATATAAGAGAAAGAAGTGTTGAAAGGGTTCTTTCTCTTAAATTAAGGGGGGAGGTGTAGCATGCGCCGGAATTATATGTGACTTTATGAGTAACATGTATTTGGTTGAGATGTGATTATGTGTGGTGAATCATCGGCCTATAGAGTGGGAGGCTGAGTGTGCAGATGGTGCTGACCTTGCTTGGTCGGATGAGGTGTCCTCATGATAACAACTGTAGACATTCGCGATATGGAGGATGTGTCACAGAGATGGAGCGGACCCGAACCCTGCGGTAGAGAAAAGAAAAAAGCACCAAGGAAGAGTTGATGGATTACGGACCAGTCGGGATGTGATAACCAGAGAGAGAGGATCGGAATCGGAGAAGGACTGGAGGGAGAGACGGGGGAACTTATTTTTGCAGCATTAAACTCTGTTATAAGCCACTGTGCCTTCTTGATTTCTTCTGCCAAACTACCCTTTTGCTTTTTATTCCTAAGAGGCAGCCGCTCGACTCTGAGGGAGAACGCAAATACGTCACCAATATCTCGCCGAAGACGACGGGATACGACACTATGCAGGAATGTGTAAATGGATTGTTGAGAGCTGGGGATCTGTGATGGCTAGTTGTGTAAAAAACTGTTTTGAAAAGGCTCTTAGTGAAACACTTATGACAGACACGGAAGAATTTGAAGATGATGAAGGTGATTCTTGTGAAAATGAAGTTTCAAATGTGCCTGACCAAATTATAAGTGCTATTGAATCATTTGACATTTACTCAGGCGATGATTTTTATGGTTTCGAATGAATTGTAAAAGTTAATATGCATTGATTTCAATAAAATTTTATTTTCCTTTGTATAACATGCATGATGTTTTTTTCCCGATTTTTATATTTTTTGTATAGATAACGCACACGTTATAGACCAGAAAATACAGTAAGAAGCGTTGTTAAATGTTAACAAAAAGCATTCAACTGTAGGTATATTTAAATTAGAATTAAGAGGTAATTTTAAACTGGGATCTCTGAAATTACTTTTTATATAAAAATTAATTTGTCATATAGTTGAACCTAACCAAAAAACTTGTGCTCGAGGTTTTAAGTCTTGTTGTGTGTTGTTGATGGGGCTCAGAGATTTGTTACGAAGTGCTATAGGGGGTTGAAAATGTTAAAATCCTGTTATGTAATCAGTGAATGATGTCATTTTACCGCTCACAACTAACTGTGAGACATTCAGGGATTTCAATCACGAAATCCCTAAATGATGATTAGAGAACTCTTTGTGGATCTGAGTTGCGTAAGAATCAGCTGTTTTCCAAATTTTCTAATATTCAATATTAGCAACATTCAAAAGGAGATAAGCCATTTTTATTACTTAAGTAAAATTTGATTGAATTTACAGCAACATTTAATAGTTAAACCAGGTCTTCCCAACTATGGGGTAGCATAGATTTTTCTTGGGGTCGCAAACTTCTGAAACTTTAAAATCTCCTTTGGTATATGTCCTCTTTTTAGGCTGGTTTCCAAAGGAAACATAGCCTTATGACATGGTCCTGTCTCTGTGTGTGTGTGTCCCCTACTAACAACTTTTGCATCAATTGACCGATTTTCATGAAACTTGGTATGAGGCTCGTGCTACCAGGGCCCACCTTCGGGCTATATTTTATTTGGCGAAGATTGAAGTCCCGGGTTCGATTCCAGGAATGTTTTATTACCTATTTGTTTTACATAGGAAGTCTCAAATCCATCGTGCAGGGATGTTTTCTTTAATACATTAAAATATCTTAAAATTGTGATATTGGATCAAGGTTTATACTTTTCCAAGGGAAAAAGAATGCAGATTTTAATTCTTATCACCAAATTTTGATAAATGATCGTATTTTCTTGAATTTATACTAATAGCGTGTTTGCATTTTAAATCGCATTTTATCAGATTGTTGCCATGGATATGATTATTACCAAACTCGGCTTGAACATAGACAAGTGAAAAAATGGGTTATTTTCTTTTGGCATGGAATAAAATTGGTGGTAAAAAAATACATTGGCAGTAGAAAAAATTAAATGGCAGTAAAAAAGATAAACTGGCAGTATTTGAGCAGCAGTAAAGAAAGCGAAAAATAGCAGTATTTTAATGCAACATGGCAGTAAAAAATATAATGTCAGTAAAAAAATAAAATGTTCCTTTGAGGAGGAACAAAAACACTTCAACCAACTTACCCAACCCGGTGAGGATGAGCAAAATGTTCCTCCGTGCAAACATTTCCCAAAACAACAAACGAAGGAAAAATCGCCATGGGTGACTTATACTGAAGCTTAGCCATAATTTGGTGTCCCCAATTGCATTTTATCTACTGCTGCTTGAATACTGCCAGTTTATCTTTTTTACTGCCATTTTATTTTTCTACTGCCAATTTATTTTTTTAGCTTGAGAAATTCTCCTGGCAAAATATTTTTTTTGCTGCCCAAACAAATTGTAGCGTTTTCTTTTTTGCTCGGCTATTCAGCAATGGACAGTTGATCCATACATATTAGCATATAAACAATAACATTTATTAAATTTGTTTATTTAAAAAATTACATGCAAAATATGTCAGAAAGAGATTTTTGACATTACTTTTAGTATTTTAAAACTGATGATGTTCTATTAATTTGTTTTCTAATTTTTCTCTATCATTGATAAACTATGAAATACAAGTGGTATTTATCATATGAGAATTACATGGAATGACTAACAAATACTGAAACTTTTCCCGTTAATATAAGTAATCAATTCGGGACGAAACATTGGGAAACCAGCCTGCATTAGTCCTGGTTTGGACTTCTTGTTTCTTATCTGTTTTCATATACAAGTTTTGCATAAGGTGTTGTTTTCATATTCTAAATATTATTTTTATTATAAAGTAGCTTCTATGTCGAGATTTGAATATTGTTATATTTTGGGGTCGCAAAGTGGGCTAGGTCAGATTTCGGGGATGTGTGTGAAAAAGGTTGGGAAGCCCTGACTTACGCAAATATTCTTTGACATTCTCCATTGCTATATATGGTAACACCACAATGACACAGGAATATCGAGCAACAATGAACAAAAGATTCTAAAATTCATGTTAGAAATTCTATTATAAATAGTTTTACATTCATACATTAGTGGCTCTTATTAACCAATAAATGGGATATTTTGGCTTTGTACACAATTGCATTATTTATATGTTCACCTAATTTAATGAAAAACTGTTTGGTAAAAGGCAAGTTCAAAAGCATGCATAAAGTACATATACATATTTGAAGGGAAATGTACCCAAAAAAGGAATATTTAAATAAGCAATTTCCTGACTTTCCGGATTCCTCAACATACATGCAGAACTTGCTGAAATAAAATCAAGAACAGTAAATTTTAAATAGAGATTGGAGATTTGGTTATTTTCAACTTTGTTTTATTTTAACTCCTTATACAGCACATAGCCATTAAAATACTCCATGTAAAATAGAAATTTGTGATACGTGCAATTATCATATTAAATAATCAAGTGTACTATCTTAAAATATATTATGTATCTTTTCTTTCACTTTTAACATCAAAGTGGTTTGCTACGAAGTTATAAATGAATGTTTGTCTGCCATAAATTTGAATTGCAACGCAGAATTGGTCTTCTTCAGCTAATATTTTCACTCAATGTAAAACTTGGTATTTTTGATATTTTTAATATTTCAAATGTTAATTTTATGGAGTATTTCCATGAATGTTACAACAAAATTGTTCTAAAATGTTTAAAAATAAAGAATTTATGATATATTTTGACTTATAACTACGGAATGCAATGACAACCACGGTAGGTTACCCCACTTCCCCTTGCGGGCAACTTTGCATACAGTCCTCTCCACTTACGCAATTTTAGTTAGAGTGTGATTTTATATTAAACACCTTGCCGGAAAAATACATTCAAACTGAGTGAGCTTTCTCGTGTTAACCAATCTCCACATCTAAATAGAAATAATAATTAATTTGACTAGGAAAAGAGATGTTCGATGAATGCTTGGGAATGCAACCTTCTGTTATAACATTATTTCTATGGGAATTCACATTTTTGGAGTAATAAACACATCTTTAGGAAAGCATCTATCACATAAGTTGATGGATAATTGTACTTAAGCACATTTAATTGAATATCTTATAGTATTAACTCCTCTTCCCTTTCTAACTGGACACAACAATACTTCATGCAGATCTGGTTAGTCTGGATATGACACTATTAGGGGCCTTTTCAGCAAGCTTGCTCCAGGCACCAAGTAATCACCGAATGGACCTGAAAGTCATTATCAAAAACTCGGTGGGAATGTAAAATTAATTGTGTTTAAGTTATTCAATTTCAGTTGGGCAACGTTCATGATGCATTAGATGCTGTTTCAGAAACAACAAATGACCTAAGTGCTGAACAGAAGCACTTTCATTGGCTAAAGAACAGAAAAACTTGAAATTTTTGGTGATTTTAATAGTTTGATATGATATTCTTGTGCAAATTAACATAGTTAGCAAGATTATGCAAAACTAAAATATGCAGTTAGATCAAGTATTATCACTTTTGCAAAATACAGAAAGTTTCTTAATAAAATTTTTAAAAGTGGCTTTGAAAGTTCAAAAATCTCAGCAAAGGAGCTTGCAAAAGAATCTGAAATTGATCAAGAAGAAGCTGTTTATCAAGTGGAATCGTTTGTAGGAAACAATTTTCACATGAAGCTGAAGATAAGTCAATGAATGATCCCAAGAAAAAATTATGCGTCAGATTTTTAAATATTTTATTGCATCTGGCAATTATGTCACAAGCGATTTCAACAGATAATGTGTTTTAATAAAAACTTAGGTTACCTATTTGTACAGTATTTTGACACTGAAAAACATGTCTAATTGTGATTTGCTTAAACAGTGCATAGACCTGGAACTATCGCTTTCCGAGCAACAGGATGAATTTAAAAGTGACGTTGACAGATTAAGCCTGTTTACTGAACTTAAAACGTTATCACAAACAATCTCGGACCAATGAAGGATGGCAGTGGATGCCTTGCCATATATTTTGAGAACCGTTTCATTGAAATTATGCCAAATATTTCTAATGTGCTTATAATTTTATTGATTATATGGGTCACTGCAGATAGTGATGAACTAGCTTTTCAAAGTTAAAATTAATTAAAATGCACTTGCATTCAACGATGACACAAGAATGATGGTTGATCTTTCTATTATTTCAATTGAAAATTCTGTAGCATGTGCTCGATTAGTCGACTTTAATCGCTGATTTCACAATCCCAGAAGCAAGGAAAATGAACTATTGATTGATAGAAGTTTGTTATAACATACAATGAACTTCAAACATAAAAATGAATTCATTATGTTTTGAAATGAAACTTTTCATCTATTATTGCCTTTTTATTCGTGTCATTTAACACTTATTTCTCACAATACTGAGCATTTGCCCTAACATCAGACTAAACTCATTCAATTAAGTTATTCATAGTACACCATTCTCTGGTTATAACATGGGTTTCGGGAGAGAAGCTGCAACCTGTATTATAAGACAATGGCGATATAACCGAGGACACAATCCTATTTATGACCGGACTGTCTTTCCAAGAAACGTAGAGAAGGGATGACTCTTGGCATATCCAAATTCGTGGTATAACCGACAGCGTTATAACCAGGATGTGGTGTAATGTGTAACTGTTTTAATTTGGTACAATAATTGAAAATAATTAACAATTATAAAATAAAAAATCCAAATAAATGTTGCATATATAGAATATATAGAAATATAATAGAAGAATTTACTTTGAATCACATATTATCCTAAATAGAAAGTAGGTATCCAATTTTCTCAAAAATCACAACATCTGTGAAGTCCTTGGATGCCACCAGGTTTTTTATCATAAACTTACTTTCAAGCATTGCATTATCTAAAACACAATAATTACTTACACTGGCTATATACTCGTTAATTTAAATATTGGGAACCGAATTAGTTTTACATTACTCATACTGAAGAAATATTTGTTATTTATCACAACCTCAATTCAAAGTGCTGGTTGATGCTGCTTGCTGTCAAGGAGCTTCTTGAAAATAGGTTCAATGTGAAATATTTGCATTTATATTTATCCCATTTGTAACTGTATGAAATAAAATCATGTTGAGAGAGTTTGAAATTTTCCCATTTACATTAGAAAAAACTAAGAGACTTATTTTTATATTCACTATGCTGCACTTCAAAATTTCTTTGTAACTTGGAAGGAACCATAGAACTGTTATTAAGGACTTTGTACAACAACAAACAATTGGCATTAGGTGCATTTGCACCATTACTAATGAATCCATTGGCCAAATGACTTCCATTGTACTTTCTTATTTTCAAAGTCTTTCTTTTTCTAGAACTAGCTTTATCAGAATCAGTTTTTGTTGTTGGGCACATTAATATCACTATGCTTTCTATTTATAATTCCCTTTTTCAGCCAGTTATCCATTATGAAGGGTCATAAGGGATAAGTATGCATTGTTCAATAATGAGACAGTGATCTAACTGTGCCACTTGCTCGGGAAATCGATGCAACTATCACCATCCACAGAACGAACAAAACTCATCAAGAATGTTGACTTACTGCTGTATGAGATAGTCTTTAGTCTTTCCTCCACCAAATCATTACTTTGTTTTCACTGAGCAGTTATTTTGTATTAAATCTTGTTCTTCCCTTCCAACTTTGTAATATTTGATTCCCTAATAGCCTACTAGCACAACCAGTTGTAAATCAATAAATGGAAATCCAACCCCTCAGTTTCTCTTATGTAACTGGCAAAGGAGCAACATTCTGTGTTTGCATTTTGGTCTGTATAGTGAGTTGATATTATCACCATTACAGATTTCTCTGTTGCAGAACCCCTGAAACCAATCCACAGAACACCAGAAAATTTTTAAAGATCTTACAACAAGAATGAAAACCCACATGGCCTCTAGTTATCCTTATACAGTGTGCCCAAAATGAATACAGTCGACCTGCCTATAATGCTGTATCCTATAGCACGGTTTTATGTATACACAATATATAAAGTATGACCATAGTATCCTAGAACATGGCCTGGGCTAACATTTACAGATGTATGGAAAGCTTATGGCACCTGAACACAAACACGAATTCGGCATGGAAGAGTCCATTCTCAAAAGCAAGCTACGCGGGGGTGACAGTATATATGCATGGAGTAATAAGTCATTCTTAATTGAGACTGTCGCCTTATGCCTTCACTGCCAATCTTTCAGCTTCACTCCCCTGAACTTCAGTTGTTTCGTTATTATCCACTCGTTATTTCTTGTTATTGTTCATTTGCTTTGCAGTTATTACTTTTTGTTTTCATTCCCGTTATTTCTTCTCATTTTTTGTTGCAAGAGTTGATTGCTGTTTTGTTTTCACATTTTTTCATTGCTTATTATTGTTGTTCTGATTGCTGTTCTGTTAGCATGTATTTGTTATTCACTGTTACTCTTTGATTCGTTTTTCTTTGTTATTTTGTACTGTTAGCTGTGATTTTTAATCTTATTATCATGGACACCGTTCCATTGACTTCCAAGTTAGGGAATAAAAAAGTGATCCATGGTCAAGCGCGAGAAGTCATTCATAATGTTTTGATGTTTATGAAGAAAGAAGCAGCCGAAGGGATCACTATTCCTATTAAAAGTGTTCATGAGCGGGTAATGGCAGCAACTGGTGTTTCACGTCGAAGTTTAATTCGTATTTCGAAGGAAGGAGAAGGACAGGCAAAAGGCACTGAAGCGATATTTAAAAGTCCATGGAAGACAAAACCACAGAAAAGTCCCAAATCAACAGTGGATGATTTTAATGTGCAGGTGATTAGAAGAAGTGTTCAGCAATTTCACTCCACAGAGAAGAAGTATGCCACACTTGGTGCCCTTCTTCTGATGATTAGAGAGAGCACTAATTTTAGAGGGCAAACCAGTTCATTTAGGGTTATTCTGCAGAAAATTGGATTCAAGTATGTATAATGACAATAGGAAAAAATTACGGTGTCTTTTAGAGAAACTATAATACGTACCTAATTTCCAATGTAACATTGAATTCATCTTCTCGCAGATGGAAGAAAACTTCCAATAATAAAAGAATTCTTTGCAAATGCAGAGACATTCGCTTGAAATGGATGAAGTATTTGAGAAAAATACAAAAATATAGAGAAGAAGGATGGCAAATTGTCTACACGGATGAAACCTACATCCATTAAAGCCATGCCGCAGCTTAATAGTGGTCCAGCAGTGATGAATATGGCCTAAAAGCACTGATTTCCAAAGGCCAGCATTTAATAATTGTTCATGCAGGTATTTCCAATTTACTTAAAATGTTATAGACATTTTAAAGGAAACAAGTTTATAGCAGAGTTTATATATGTATTTGATTTTTCTTAAAGGAGAGGACTTTGGATTTGTGCCTCATGCTCTCCTTTTGTTCAAATCTGGACTGAAAACAGGAGACTACATGGAGACAAGAATAAAAAGAACTACACAAAGTGGGTGGAAAATAAGCTTATCCAGAATTTACCACCCAATTCCATGCTCGTTATGGATAATGCTCCATACACAACGTGGAGCTTAATAGACCAACCTCAAGTAGTACAAAAAAAGGTGAAAGTATGACTGGATTCAAGAGGATTGAATCTTCAGTTACCGATATTAAAATCAAACTATATGAAAAAATGAAGAAATTTAAGCTGCCTAAAGAACTTTTAGTGGACAAATTGCTTGCTGAACATTGACACTCTGCTTTAAGACTGCCACCTTATCACCCAGAATTAAATCCAATTGAAAATGTAGGGAATTTTAAAAATTGGGTGGGTTCAAGAAATATAACTTTTAAAATGGATGAAGTGAAAAGGTTAGTGGAGGAGAAGTGTTTAGAGATTGGAGTGAATGAGTGGAAGAACATATGTGAATGTGCACAGAAAGTAGAGAAAGAATTTATTGAAGCAGAAAATATTACGGAGAACATCAATGAGATAATTATTGTCGATTCAGACACTGAAAGTTAAGAAAGTGAGGAGGATTAATTTTAGTTGTGTAGTAGTTAGTGTTTTTTTTGTATTGTTCTCAGTATTCACTGATTTGTATACTCATTGTATAACTAATATGTAACACAGAATAGGGGCTTAGTTGCTTCCATTGTTATGTATTGAATGCTTTCGATGTTGCATTGCATGTAGTGCAAATAAATGTTGACAGATAACCAATTACTTTAATTTTCATCTTTCAAAATGTCCCTATTCCCAAATTTGTAACACATACTTTTCAATTGCGTATCTTACTTCACGTACGTTTCCACCAATTCAAATGACTTGCCTGTCCCGCAGAGCTCCGCTCATTTGTTTCACTTCCCCTTAAGCTTCCCCCTCCACAGCTGCCTTCCCCTACATCACATGACTCCGTGCATTTAGGTGCTATAAGCTTTCAACACATCTGTACATGATTTTTTAAGACAACTTTCTCAGATTTTTAAGAATTTCAGATGCGTAACAGTTTTAGCATGCCACACTCCCATGTGAATAGGGTTGACAACCTGATTTCCCATAGACTTAAGGTATCCTATTACTAGGCTTGGTAGGATTCGATTTACATCGATGTCAATAAACATCAAATTTTAAAAACATTTAAATTTGACAAAAATGAATTGTCGTCGATAAGTGTCGATTTTCACCACTACATTTTATAAGAAATTTATGCATCATTATTTTCAAATTTTGTTTCCCGCAATCAAACTTAACATATTTTATCACTAAACATCCAAAACAGAAGAGACAATCTATATTTGTCATACCAAACAGGTACACCACATTTGGAATTTGCTTTATAATGTTGCTTATGTCTCTGTCTTAAGGGCACATACTGAGATGGTGTGGGATCCAAAGGCAAAGGACAAAATATTATGATCAGTTTACTGCGCTTTTACCCTTGGCGAGATCTGATAATCTCTATGCACTTTGGACTTCATATACCAAAAAGTCAAGGGACATTTATTGTGTGTTCTGCGCAACAATATCTGCCAACCTCTTCCAAGAGGCGAAATGAAAGGTTTCCCCGGACTGAAAAATTAATACAAATCATCAAACGGTCTTATGGCATTTCCAAAAGCAACATCATAAAATTTATATAATCCATCTGAGAGAGAGTGTCCCTATGCTTAGTGTCTTTTGCATTGCTGTCGAATGAGCATCATTCTATACATGTACTTTGGGCTTTCTTCCACATTCATATTCATTTATTACTCAACAAGGTGAGATATTTTTCATAAAAATATTCATTCATACATTAGGCTGTACATTATATTCATGTCAAATTAATTTTCTCACTAATGATCAGAATTTCGTGAATAAGGGGCATGAATTAATGAGTAGAGTATACTTTCTGATTTATTGCAAAAAATTGACTGCCAAAGTCAACAACAACACATTCACCAAAATATAGATAACAACAAACAAAGCACTACACAAGCTTTATTTTTATTTATACACTTTTAGTTAAATTTAATTAGAAGGAATTCAATTTATAACACTTTTCTAGATAAAAATTGATCAAATGTACTGAAATAAACATTGATATAAGATATTGATTGTTAAGCAATATAAACATCGAAAACTAAAAAGCCTAATTAAATGTATAAAAATAAACATTGAACTTCTAGGAAAAAAATGGTAGTGGTTGCTACTTAAGAAATAGTAACGTCGAAAACTACCATGCCTAGTAAAATGTATTAAAGTAAACATCGATATTCGTCGCAGATTTTTAAGAAAAATAAACGTCAAAAACTACCAAGTCTATATTAAGTAATAATTTTAAGCATCAATAATCGTCGAAAATCTCTCAGGAAAATAAACATGATTTAAATTGTAGTCCATTCTGAAAAAGAATATTACACAGTGTTTTCCAGGAACATATCTCTCTTGTAACTGCACACCAAAAACAAATTTGAATAATTGTTTTATCTTTTGTGATAGCAACATAGTTCAAAATTAAATAACTTCTGAAAAGTTGACTTTTATTTAAGTTAACTTGTAACCACTGGCATCGGTCTCTCAGACCACACAAAAAATTCCAATAGTCTCATTTAGGGTTCATGAATCATCTATGCCTTTGAGATTTTGTTTACCTTTGTATCCTATAGGTGGCTTTGTTTACTGTATGGCAGTTGCCTTCTAGCATTGAACCTATGCATACTAGAGCGTGTTTAGTTTCGTTGCCAGTCTGAGAGATCGCATGCCTGTGTTCACGTAATTTTTTCAGGATTTTTTTTCATGGTTTCGGAAATTTCTGAAGATATGTCACAGGTAAACCATCCTGGACCATTGCACATCCAGAAAAGAAAGCCAAAACTGCCTTCCAATGTTTTATTTTTAGCAGCTCAATATGTTTGAAATGTTCAGCACCCACTTGAGGAGCATGTGCCAGAGTGAAAATTGACCTAGTTTAGGGTCCTCATTTTTATTAAGTTTTTCTTTTTTAACTCTTTTATATTCATGTGTTTAAACAAACCCTCTGCAAAAGACTAAAGCAAATACTAATGTTTCTCTATGAAATTTAAAAAAGTAACCTATCAAAATTTAGAGCCTTACTTTTTTGTGTTAAAAAATTTTCATTTTCATATTTACTACTACTAAGAATTCATGTGTTTGTTCACCAAGACCCTATTTCAAATATAAACATAAGAAAACTTTATAGTGTTGTTTCTTCTCACATAATTATTTATTTTTGGCGTGGGGTCAGACACCACATGCCTGTGTTTGTGCATCAATTTCTGATGCCTGTGGTTATGGGTTAATAGTCCAGCTTATATTATTCAAGAAAAGCACTTTATGTTTCAAAATTTGAGCACTAATCTTAGGAATCTCCAATAACAACCTTGTCATGGCTATTGGAGATACCCAATTTTCAATTTTTAAAACTCAAGCACTTATTTTTAAATATGATTTAACACTTATCATGCTAAAGACATTCGGCTACATCTTTGGTGGCTGGTGTCTACCATGCAGGGTATGTACACAGTGCTCAGAATGAGCCAGAATGCTGTTCCGATTCGTCACATGCATCGGTAATAGTGTCATGTCAGACATTTATTAATACCGTTCCAGAAAGTTAACTAGATCGTAAATGAACTATACTATATTATTCAATAATAGCTGCACCAGTGCAAAGAGTGCATGGAATATCTCCATCTGTAAACACTGAAAACTGTTCAAGCAGAACAGAGATGCGCAGATCCAGTATTATGATTTTCAGCTATTTCAGTTTGCAAATTTCATGTCCAGCTTTATTAATTTTTTAAGCACCTTTCCCAAATGCTGAAAGTAAAACTAACATAATGTACTCCTAGAGTTTATTTAAGTAAACAGAAAAAAATGTTACAACTCTAATACTTCAACATGGAATTACTGGTTAGCATTTTTGCAAAACCTTGCTGTTAGGCCATATTAGGAACATATCTCAATATGGCCTATTGGGTTATTGTTCAAAGCTTGTATGATGATTTAGTTGCTTCACTCCTTACTGTGCAATAAACTTTTTCGGTTTTTGGACTGTGGTTACCTGTGTCATCTAAATTGAAAATCTTTGAACCATTAGATAACTGAGGAAAATGATTCATTACACTTCTAAGATTGTTGAAGAACATCATCACATTATGCTTATTAAACGATGTTAACCTCGACACACACAAAAGGAGTGAAGCAACTAAATCAGTGTACAAGTGGTGAAAGAGGTCAGTTAATTACAGTAACAGTGATTACTTCTGCTTCAGGGAACTTTTTATCCCCAATTATGATTTTTCCTCAAAAATATTTCAAAGCTCATATGCTGAATGGGGCACCAACTGGTACTCTTGGCTTAGCAAGTCCTACGAGATGGATGACATCAAAACTTTTTCCGCTGGTAATGAAACATTTTATCCAACAGTCACACAGTTCAAAAGAATGTCCATCATTGCTTATATGTGACAATCATGGAAGTTATATGTCTATAGAAGTCTTGGATATGGCAAAGGAAGCTGGAGTCACCATGTTGACATTGCTTCCTCACTGCAGACACTGGATTTGACAGTGTTTGGCCCATTAAAATCATATTACAATACAGCTGCTGATTCCTGGATGTTGAGATAGCCCGGTATAACAATGACTCTATACCAGGTTGCAGAATGTGTTGGAGAAGCATTTATAAGGGCAATGACACCAGCCAATATTATGGCAGGCTTTAAAAGAGCAGGTATTCTCCCTTTTGATGCTCATATATTCCAAGATTCAGATTTCCTGACATCTGCTGTAACAGATCATCCACAAGAGGATCAATTGTATGATTGTGCTGCTGCAGATTTTGAAGAAGATACAAACCAACCACAGAACCATATATTTCACCAAAGGTTTTTTTGTGTCTTCCCTAAGTCTCTTCCCAGAAAGAAGAAAAGTGGTGGACAACCAAAAGGGAGGAGCATTATTCTGACTGACATTCCAGAGAAAGATGTCATCAAAGAAAAGGCAGAGAGGAGATGTGAAAGAGAAATGGCAAAGGACAAAAAAATATAGCTGTAGAACTATTTAAAAGACTGAAGAAAATTGAGTCATCTGAAAGTGAAGATGCTGACCCATTGGACTTGAATGATGAGTCAGACAGTGAAGAGTCATTTCCTGGCTTCCAGGATTTAGAAAGAGAGGGTCTCTCATAGGTGATTTTGTTCTAGTCAAGTTTCCTAATGACATATATTATATGGCAAAGATAATTGCTGATAAAGATGAGGATGGAGATTATGAAGTGTCTTACTTAAGGAAGAGTAACAAAGTTACTGGATTTGTAACACCTAATGCAGTGGCGTATCCTGGAATTTTTCAAGGGGAGGGTTATCAGCCTCATCACTAACATCTCCACTGACCTTTTTTTAGAGATTCAACAAGATACGCTGCATAAGTAGATAATGAAATGATAGATTGATCATAATTACCTATAATAAACCAATAGATATGATATAACATTAAAATCCATGTACTTTCATGTTCTTAGTCGATTTACATAAGTTATAGAATGAGATTCTTATTTTAGCAATGATAAAATGAAAATCCAATTGTTCGTGCAATCCTACGTCAATGTCTTGATTTTGTATTTAAAAATATTTTAATATTAGTTTTAAAAAGTTTCTACCTGTCAGTCATTCCTGTGTTACACGAGTTGAGAAAATCGTTTTGGGATTTGAACTCTGACTAATGGGCCGACAAAAATTTTACCATTCTGAACACAAGGTACGAGAAATTTAATTCTGAAAAAATGCCTACTACCTCTGGATTTTCTTGAGATATCTTGTACGTGTAGGGACAAAGTGAAAATGTACAAGAAATTGTTTATGAAGGAGTATGTATGTCTTTCACAGATATAAGTAGTAATTATTGGTTTTATTACTGGAATTTTTCCCATTATAATATGCACCCTAATATAGCACATGCCCATGTTTTCATAAGTGAAACATCCAAATTACGTTTTCACTGTGGGCGTTCACTGGGGGGAAAAGGGAGGCCTGTGTCGAGAGAAAACAACCACTGATGTCTGGTTAGGTAAGGGGAATAACATGGTAATTTTTCTGAGGCCAGACAAGCAGGTGGGGACTCCTTGAAATTTGTTTGAAACAAACCACAAAAATATTAAGCCTGTCAAACCCTTGCTCCTTCCTGAAATAGGTAGTTCCAGCAGATGCCCATGTTTATCACCATGTATAATATGCATCTAAAATTGTAATTATAAGATCAATTTAACCTACTCAAGTTTTAGTGAAGATGATTAAGAAATTTTTGAAATAATATAAAATGCAAGTTCACCAAATTTCCAACTATGTACTGATTATATTATGTAAATATAATATATATTAAGAATCTAAAATGTTTATCTTCTTGACTAGTTCTTCTGAAAACCAATTTTATAAAGGTTGAAAGTAAAATATACCTTTTATTTTTGCTTTTGTAACAAAAATTTAAATAGAAATTTCATCAAAATGCAACATTAATAATAAAAATTATGCATCACCAGTGAAAATGTGTCTGGAAATAACTAGGTATTATTGGCAGGCTGAAAAAAATGTTTGCATTTGTAACCATGTATAATACACACCTTAACTTTTAGACCAATTTTTTAGGGGAAAATTGCACATTATACATGGAAAATTATGGTGTTAATTTTGTAATGGTTGTAGATTTAATATATTTAATTAATTAGATAAATCTTCTCCTTTGATAAAAGTATGTTGTATTACAAAAGAAGTGTTTAAATTCTTAATGAATTTTATACTTCAGGAAATGTTATACTATTATTGAGGAGCAACTGCAATGATGTTTCAAAGATAAAATAAAAAATAGCCTGTGACCAGTCTCCTAATGACGATATCAGTTGTCAAAATATGCAATTAACTTCATAAAAAGGGGGAATTTTTGAGACCAAGTTTGTGTGTTTGCGTAACTGCATATTTGTTTTTCCTTTTTATTTTCTCTTTATACTTTTTGTGTGTGCATTTGTGTGTGTATTTGTGTGTGACTAGTAGGTTCCTGTAATGTTGGAAGATACCCTTAGGCAGAGGTGGAAATGGGTTTTCAGAATTAGGTATACGCTTTCCTATTCTAGTCATGATCTCATCCATACATTTTGCTTCTCTTGTTATGATGCTTCCAAGGTATTTATAGTCTGAAACTTGTTCAAAAGGCCTTCCTCCAATACTTACGTTCAGATTCTCTTCTTTGCCCGATATTCGAATGACCTTGGATTTTTCTGTATTTATTTCCATACCATATTTTCTACCTATTATTACTAGTCTATTTATCATTTTCTGGAGTTCCTCTTCCTTTCTTGCTAGAAGTACTTGATCATCTAGGTATTTTACTGTTCTTATAATCCTTCCTCCAATTTTGAAATCTCCTGTGCCTTCTAACACTTCTTGTATTAGACTTTCTCCATATATATTGAATAGGGTCGGTGATAGGCAGCAGCCCTGTCTTACTCCTCTACCAATATTCACTCCTTCACATATACAACTGCAATCCAACCCACCCAGTAACTAGGTACTGTGAAACCCCAATTTAGGAATTGTGCAATTAATGTTTATTTTTGGTCTCGTCAAACACCTCATTTAAGAAATATATTATTCTCTTTGAATTAATGCACCTCAATTTAGTACTTTTTCTGGATTTAGAGTAGTAAATATTTGGCTACTTCATTAAAAACTTACTTCAATTTAATGGAAATTGATGGTTACTACCGAAATCCTTAGATTATGACCACACAAGTATTTTTTAAATGTCTAAGTTCAACAGGAAAAAAACACAGGCAATGTATCCAATGTAAATAGCGCTAGTTGGCCACGCATTTTTTCGTCTGAGTAAATAAGTGTTGCATTTCTGGGTCACCCTTAATAGATAGCAACACTGCTGCATTTTTAGAGTAAATTTCGCATGTAGCTGAGTGGCTATATGAGGTGATTCTCCTCATGTGGGCAGTGTTTTGTTTTCAGGAACAGGGGTGAATTGGAGAGGTGACTGCCTCAGGTGGCACTTTTCTGTGGATGGCATTATTGCAGTACTTCCGCTGATCTGCACCTATAAGTCATGAAGTGGAGGACATTTTGTATTTTGTCTCAAGTAACAGATTTCCACACAAAGGCCCTGATCATGAAACATGTACATTTTATTTACAGCAAATTATTAATCAGTGAAGTAGAAAAAGAAGCTGTTCTTTAGGATAACTAGCTGCTTAGTGCAGCGTTGCTTGCAGCATCAATAAGATATGTGTTTACTTCCACCCAGCATGGGAAATTAATGCAATGGGTGGGTTTATTTTTAGAAATGTATTCCAAAATACTACAGATCTCCCTGGTGGGGAACTTTTCAACTACATATCTCTAACAGTCCCGCATTTAAGGTTATACCAGGTCCATGTTCAGTCCTGAGATGGCAGTAATAGAAAGATGCACAATATAAATATTTTCTATCAAAATTTTCTGTTCAAATTATGTTTTGCGACAAATGCTGCTATTAGATATTCGTACTTTTTTATTTTAATGTTTTTTACAATGTTAATATAATATAAAGGAAATCAAGAATACGCATAGTTATAATTTTTTAAAATGCATGTCAAAATACTGCAGTACCTCCTGGCGGTGTACATTTAAACTATCTCCTACAGTCCCACATTTTAAGTTTTACCTGTTCCTATTATCGCCATGAGATGGCAGGATGGTAAAATTGCAAGATACTAATATTTTCTATCTAAATCTCCTTTTCAAAATAGGTTTTCCTACAATGGCTTTTATTAGATACTCCTAGTTTTTTTAATTTTAATGTTTTAGGTGATATTTGCAACAAAAAAGTATAAACACTTTTAATGAAATTACAATAATGTAGTTAACAGGCCATGGATCAGTGTTGTTCAATAACTATTCAGGGACAAAATATAATGGTAAAGTGTCACAGTGTGGCAACACCGTAACTAGAAATTTTAGCGCCCGGAGCAAACTAGGCAAACTACTAAATATGCATCCCCCCCATTCAATATATTATCATTTGTTTAGTTACTATTTGGATTTTTTTGCACCCCTTACTTAGTTGCGTCTGGGGCAAATGCTCTGCTTGCCCCGCCCTAGTTCCGGTACTGCAGTGCGGTGTGGTTCAGTGACCCGAGACTTTCTCATATTATAGATGTGAAGTGTCATCGATCTTTTCTGACACACTGACAAAATGCACTTAATATATAGATAATTGTTAAGAACATAAAGACTGAATTAATAAAGTGAATTACAATAATTGATATTGTTAACAATCTTTCATTATAGAAATAAAAAAATATTCTTTTTGAAAATTTCAGAAATTATCTGTAATCAATTTCAACAACCTGGTAGAATTATTGTCACAAATTTGATACTTTTCCTTATGTTAATAACAATCAAATGTTTTCATTTCTGTGATTTTCACATGAACTTGGATGTGAAATGCTCGGAACACCCACATGAGTGATTTTTTAGCATCTGAGCTGACCATGCACTCACACCATGCCTGATAAAGTTATTTTATTTTTTGAAGACTTATGATATTATCTGTCAATCAATATCCACTATCTGGTATCATTCCTATGTCACAAGTTTGACTGTTACTTTGACTTATAGCAATAATAATCAAATAAATCAAACTTTAAAGTAATTGTGACATTTTCTTCCAAACCAATGGAAGATCACATATTGGTATGGACTTTCCTCAATTGAGTGTTCACTATCTGTAATAAAATATTGAATGAACTGATGGACATTCTATAGAAGTGTTTCTCAACTGCTGATCTGTGGTCGAATATTGGCCAGTCCACAATATTTTATTTTTCTCATAAAAGTTCTATAATGGGCAACTGATAAATGAGAAGCTTGCATTTTCAGCTTTTTATGTGTAAAAATGTCAAATATTTGGTGTTTTAAAATAGATTTTACCAGTCCTTGGTGGAATATTTAGATAATATAATGGTCTGCAGTAAGCTTTCAGTTAATACATCGTTCCGCAGTAAAATTTTGGTTGAGAACCTTTTCTTCTATGGAATTCAAAAAAACTCAGAGTGAGACATGTGTTCATTAAAATAATAAATAAAATTTTCCTTGTGTTAGTCATTTACTGATAATGGGACAAAGCTATCATTTCCATCTTCTATGCATTAGCTACAGACAGGGTTGGACTGGGAAGAAATTTCATACTGGGACATCGAGAGATCCTCCCTCTCCCCCAAATCTCCTCTCCATCTCCTTTCCCCCCAGATTTTTGCATTATATTGGCCATAACATTTTCATAATAAATAAGAAATTTATAAAAGGGAATGAAACTATATATGTTTATTCAATCAAGTATAACTTATAGGTAGATAATATGAAATTTGCATTCTGTAAACATTAGGTATTCGTAACAACAATTGAATTATTTTTATAATATAAAAAGAAGTAAACATTTTTACAAGGCATTTGAAAGAAAGAAAGGAAATTTATATTGTCTTGAAATTTTCCCATATTTAACTAACTTTTAAGTTGCACAATATTAAGAGAAAATATAAACAATAAGTATTAGGTATATTAAATTTACAGTTTCTTAAAACTTTTTACTATTTTCACATAACTTGCATAACAGTAATTAAGTATAATTATATATGCTTTATAAATATTGTTATAAGCAGAACTTTATAAGCTATATTCATTTAATACTAACTTTGAAACAACAAATAAACATTTTTAAGAGATTTACATTCTGTCATTTTATCATCATTTAGAAACTCAAAAATGTCATCAAAATTATCTTCAAATACATTTTCTTCATGAACTTCTGAAGTAACATAAATATCAGGGACTGTTTTTTTAAAAAGATCCATTTTTGTGCAAAATCATTGTACTCTGCAATTAAATCAGATACTTGAACATTTTTTCATTAATTTTTCAGGATTAACAAAAATGGTTTTCTTAGCATCATTCTTGAAAAATTTCAGATTAAAAAAATTAAAATTCCTTTATCAAATCATTATTATTTAAAAAGCATTTATAAAATTCTGAAATTACGTTTGAAAACGTTACCTGAAAATTTTGTTGAACTTGAAGGCATGAGGAACTTTCAGAACAATTTTCTAATTCTTCATTTATAAATGTGACATATTTATCACTCAATATTTTTATTTCTGTAAATTTATTAATATCATCTAATATTGTTTTCACAGTTGCATGAACCATAGCAAAAGTGCTTGATCATACCATATTATTAGTTTGCAAATATTTTGAAAGACTTGTTGTACTTGAAAATAATTTTAAATAAACATGAGCAGTTAATATGATTTCATACTTAAATAGATTTTCTTTAAGAATGGATGTGTTGAAATGAGTTTGAAATGGAAATGTTGAATCTTCACTTATATCTTTTAAAGTTTTGCAGATTTGTATGAAAATTGATGATTGTAGATCATCATAACTTACTTGGAGCAGAGAGGGGAAAGATGCTGACTTACAAAGATATCTCTGGACTTGACTATAAGTACACAATAGGGGTGGAAGGATTGAAATAGTGAGAGGCAATGATGAAAGGAGTGAGAGACGTAAATGATTTGGAAAGATAACTTCAAGGAAACTTAGTTAAAAATGGACATAAAATCTGTTCCTCCATATTTCTGGATTCATGGATAAAAAATAATTAAATTACGGTTTTAACAGCTGATCAGCCCGGTCCCACCGGCCCATTTAAGCTCCGGCCTACCGGGAAATGTCCTGGTGTCCTGCCGGACCAATCCAACCCTGGCTACAGAACAGCTAAAGAAACTTCAATAAAATCCTTCACTTTAGAAATAACTGAATTAACACTGAGATTATTGCTTGGTTGATGGAACCTTTAAGTTTTAAACCCATAAAATTTCTCATATTCTTCATTCGAAGTATTTTTTAGCAAAAAAGTGAGTGGTCGACTTATACGGTGAATATATGTCTAGTTGAGTATTTACAATCCAAAAAATCGAGGTCGACTTATATGCCTGGTCAACTTATACGCCAGCATATACAGCATGTATGCTACACCACAGACCAAACCATCAAGCTGGCTCTGGCTATACAAGTACCAAAATTCCTAATTTAGGAAAATTAACAGGTAAAATCAACAATAAATATACAAGATTGCAATCCTGTCATTGTTTTCTGCATTACTCCATTACCACTTGCATAAGATCTGAGCCATGGCTTGGAAATCTACCACCTGAGATAAAAAGACAAAATGCCACTCTAGATCACGGCATATAGATAGAAGTCAGCAGTAACAGTGTTATAATACTGCCCTTAGAAAGCTTAAACTCAACTCCCATTATGGCTCTGTATGAAATTTATATTAAAGAACCATTTGTGAAATAACTAACTAATTTTTTATTATAAATAAATAAATAAAGCTGGAATTACTGAATTTATCAATGTTCAGTATACTCCCAAGAGGAGCATGTTGTATTTTCTGATTCCATCTATTTGCAATTGTCATGTAGAACCCAAAAAAAATGAAACCTAATTGGTATGATTTTCTCAAGTAAAGTTTTTCTAGTTTTATTACTGTGTAATTCTGAAGCTTTTAGCCCAATACCTTTCATTTAAATGGTTCTTTTGAGTTGATTTATCTAGTTCCAATTGAAATGGATCATGTAGATATTAGGTTCTTGTTGACTAGATAAATATTTTACTTTGTTTCAGGAAAATCTGACTGTCTATTTGCAGCTCATCTTCATTGAATACCATAAATAAATACCTTGAGAAACTTGAGACAATATCAAATGACAATTTTTCTGTTATACTGTGATTAACTAAGTTATTCACCGACTTCAAAGTGATAATTACTTTCTCATTTATTTGAATACTTATTACTGATTTGACTCTCCTCCTAATGTCTAAATGTAATTCTTGTATTTGATTACAAATCATTTAAAGTTATTTTATCTAGAAAATAGCAGCAATCAACTTAAAGCAAATAAATGTGACATATACTACATATTAAGATGTATTTATTATTACTTATTGGAATATAGCAGCAGTGGTACAAGCAGGGTTTGTGCTTTTAGCCACAAAAATAAAATAATTCACACTAAACAGGTAAACATCAGAGAGTGGACATAAAAATATGTTGTGTATTTTTATAAAATCTTTTATAAGCGTTCATCTGATATATATATATATATATATATATATATATATATATATATATATATATATATATATATATATATATTAACTAAAGGAAAAGAAAAGGAAGTGATGAGGGTGGCAACAAGGTGTTGAGGGAAGCCCAGCGGACACTTACCAAGTTGTTGAGGACCAAGATGGCAGGCTGCTGGGGGCATCGAAGAGACACGTGAAACACACAAACACAAAAAGTCAAAAAAACACACGCAAGCTTATCGGGCCTATGCCCTTCTTCAGCGAAAGAGTATCTGCAAGTGACCATATATATATATATACATAATTGTTTTTGGGTGGGCCACTTTTTGTTCACTCATATCTCTTGAACTGATGATTGTATTGAAATTAATGATGCATAGATTGAAAATGCATAATTCATAGGTGGCTCTTAGACCATACACAATTTCTTATCTGTTACAAAAATTAAACTATTAAGGTTTAAAGTTTCCAAACATCTACATGGTGTAGATGGCTCTGTCAGCGAGTCTGGGAGCCCAGGATTGACATCTCTGCCTTTGCATAAGCAATGTAACTGCTGCATAGCTGAGATGGCTAAGGCACAATCCCAGTAAGTCGAAAATCATGGTTCAAATCCCTGTAAGTGTGGAGTTTTTCCTAATTTTTTCTTCCTCTGTGAGTCAGAATATTTTGCTATGCATAAGAATTTTTATAAAATCTTTCAAAGTATTATAAACCTTTAATATATGCTCATCCGATATATGTTTTTCAGGGTAGGTCAGTGTTTTGGTTATTATTTCTACATTGAATATTACACATTTTAGCACTTAAAAAATAAATAAAATCTTTTATTGTTTCACAAGAAGTGGCCTTAAAAGGAAAAAAAACTGATATGGCCACCACATGACTTTCTCCATATCTGTAGTATTTCTAAAAATTCCAAATAGGTTACATAATAATAAATATTTTAAGAAACTACGAGAAAATTTTAGACTTTACAAAGAACAGAAATAAACTCAAACCATAGCCTTTTGACAAAGCTCCAAAAATTAAGAAAAGAAAAAGGAGAATTACTAAGATGTAACTAAGCATCAATTGTTAACAATAGTCTTCGGTAAGTGGCGTGGTGGTGGCAGCTAAAAATATAAGATTTCTCTTAAACAATGCATTATATGGAAAAATGTGTCAAACAAAGGTTGTAGAACATTACATTTCCTACAATGTTTATTCCAATACATTTTTACATTTATCAAATATTAAAGCTATTTTTAAATAATGGATAAGTGACAAGAGTAAAATACCCACTTTTGGTTGACCGATTTTTATCAAAAACTAATCTGTTCTTCTGACTTTTATAAAAATGTTAAATATAAAATGACCTAATTAATAGTTTTTGAGTTAGAGCACCCACAAAAAGCTATCACACACATACACAGACATCATCGAAGAAATGGTCAAAACGTGTTCAGGAGACCTCAAAAGGTGTATTTCCGTTGAAATCTCAAAGTCGATTTTTTTCATGAATACAATACTTTCCCCTATACTAAATATATGGAGAAAGTAAAAACAAGAAACATATTTCAGACTATTTGTCCATTATAAAAGATTTTGGTGTCCTGATTAATTTACTTTTTATTTTTACTATTTGGAGGATTATCCAAAATTCAAATTTTTTTTAAGCACTGCTCTACCTTGAAGACCGTCGATTAAAGTGAAATTATCATATTCTAAGCTTTGATATACAAATTTAATTTATGTAAATAAGTGGTAATGAATTGAAAACATTACAGAAAATATTTTTCTTGTTTTTTCCTTTTAAGGTTGACTTCTTGTAAAACACAATAAAAGATTTTCAAAATTTTTTTAAATTCATACTTGTTACATGCTTAGATACAGAAGATCGATATCAGAATTAAATTCAAATTCCATTGAAATTGTTGTAGTTATTCTACCTTTTGTTAGGTGTTAGTTCAGTCAACTCAGTCTATGCCATCTAAGGCCTTTCTCTTCATCTTCTTATATCCATTCCTTTTTAATGCATCCAATATTCCTTTCATTTTCCTAATTCTTTACTTCTTCCCTGATATCCTCCCTTCTATGACTTCTTCTGGCAGAACTTTAACTTTCAAAATTGGACCCATTCATTTCTTCTTTCTCTCCCTTATTACTCTAATTAAGTCCCCTTTTCCCATGCTGTATTTAAAACTTCCTAATTTTTTTTCCGTCTAATTTTCTCCAGTCTATGCCATATCAAAATTTTAAATGTCTTTAATTTGCAAACATCTTTTATGATTGTTCATGTCTCACACACATTTAATATTACACTACACATCAAAGTTTTCACTAGCCTTCTTTTAATATGTATCTTTATTCAGACTTCCTGTCAACAACTCATGCTGTCACATAAATTCCTCTTCCAGAATAAGCTCTTAAGTATCAAAAATTTGTTTTCAGCCATAACACAAGGTTGATAATTCTCTAGTGAATCACATAATCCTCCTTTGCTCTATCTATCTATGTCCTGATCTCATATGCTGGTAACACTACTACCCTGAGTCCAGTGGCATATCCAAGAATTTTTCAAGTGGGGGTTATCAGCCTCATCACTAACATCTCTGCTGACCTTTTTTTAGAGATTCAACAAAATACATTGCATAAGTTGATAATGACATGATAGATTGATCATAATTACGTATAATAAACCAATAGATATGATATAACATTAAAATTCTTCTACTTACGTGTTCTTAGTCGATTTCCGTAAGTTATATAATGATATTTTTATTTTGGCAATGATAAAATGAAAATCCAATGGTTCGTGCAATCCTACGTCAATGTCTTGATTTTGTATTTTTTAAATATTTTAATTTTACTATTCCGAACACAAGGTATGAGAAATTTAATCTTGAAAAAAATGACTACTCTCTCTGGAATTTCTTGAGATATCTTGTACATGTAGGGACAAAGTGAAAACATACAAAAAATTGTTTATGAAGGAGTAGTAAAAATTGAAAGGGAAAGGTAAGAATAAACTAGTTTTTTTAGGATCATCCAATTGACCTGCTGTGTTACACGAATAAGCGCTGTCTCCCCACCCCTGTGTTACATCAATTGTCATAACATTGTATTCAATATAACGCGCTAATTTTTCATAAAGTAAAACAAAAAATAAAGATTCTATGTTTAGCGATTTAATTTAAGAAAAATGCTTAGATAAATGATGCGCAGTGCGACATGTTGATATTGAGATTAAATAAAGTCACCAACTTGTAAAGCATGATTGCAGAACCATAGAGTAAGGATATATATCCTATATCCTTACTCTACGTGCAGAACCCAGCAAACGTTGTCATCTGTTGCTTTAACTTGGAATAAAACTTCTCGGAAATTTCATTCTAAAAATTAGCAATCTCACTAAATTTCACACAGCGGTACATTCGCGGAAATGTTGTATATATATATATATATATATATATATATATATATATATATATATATATATATATATATATATACATACACACTAGTAGAAGGTGCTTGCACACTGCAAGCATTTCATCTCACCTTGAAAAAATATTAATTTTTCAGAGAAATATTTCATCATGGGAAATATTTCTTTAATTCATAAGATTTCTCCTCTGGACAGGTTTTCGTTATTCATTATGGAACAATAATGGAGTAAAACTATCGCTAATTTTTTGCAATTTTAGGAATATTATACTTTTCCCACATTGAGTTAATAATGCCACACATTTCTGCCAAATTCTAAATTTATAGTACAATTAGAAGTGAAATAACATTTATCTAATTGTTTAAATTTAAATAATTTTTAACGGCCAAAATAACAATTTTATGGTAAATTGAAATGTTTATTCGTTTACATAGTATAACCTATAATAATTTAAAAATTTCAGCTCCCTAACTTGCGGTGCAGTGTCTAAGAATCTACCAATTTGTTTAAATTTTAAGAATTTTTAACTGCCAAACAAATAAAAATTTCTATAATCTCTATTTCGTTTTTTTACAAATCCTATCTCTAAAAAAAATTTCAGCTCCGTGGCACATTCGGAAATACATAAACCTTGAAAATTTGTTAAAACAATTGCGAATTTTTAGCGGCCGCAATGTTGCATTTGTTTATGATTTTCGTTTTTTCTAGTCGGTTTTGCACAAAATCCTACCTATGAAAAAATTTCGAATCTCTAGCTCATCTGAAAGTGCCTAAACATTAGTATCCTCCTATATGTTATATCCTCCTCCTCTGTAAGAAACGTCTACATAGAATGATATATATATATATATATATATATATATATATATATATATATATATATAACAACTTACGGAAAAGGAAAGGTAAAATGAATATATGGATGTCAACAAGGTGTTGGGATGAGGAAACCCAGTGAGCACTCACCAATCAGACGACTTCAGGTTGGCGAGGCCCCGGGGATGTCGAAGCGACACATGTAAAATAACACAAAAACACAGAAACATCACAAACGTAAAGCTTTCGGAACTACTCCTTCTTCAGCTACAGAGAGAGAACTGTATATATATATATATATATATATATATATATATATATATATATATATATATATATATATATATATATGTATGTGTGTGTGTGTGTGTGTGTGTGTAAAAGTACAAACCTTAACGGCAACGAGGAGATCCTTCTTCGACCACTAGCAATGAATGACTGACGAAAAGTGACTCGAAATTATATGTATGTATGCCCAGTCAATTCGCCTCTCTTACAGCACAAATGGGTATCTCAGAGGTAGTGCAATGAATAACCGAGGAGAGAGGAGGGAAACCCGGTGCCGGCATTTGCCTGCTCTTACAAAGAACACCAGGGGGGCCAACAGCTTAACGTCCCTTCCGAAGGACGGAACAGCTGAATTTGCGCGGTCTCCTCAAACTACGCAAACAGGGGGCCGGGTGACCTTGAGAAAAATCCTACTCGCGCAGGATTCGTACCCAATGACTTTTTCAAGCATCGGGCGAGTAGCAGCCAGCGTCCTAACCACTACACCACCGGCACCCCCGAAATTATATGTAGTGAACAGTGACGGCTCGTGTATAGGCACTGCGGAACTGCTGCACCCCCTATTTCCACTTGATATTATCGATAACATTTCATATAATGAGTCCTTTTTTCTTTAATTCTTTCTTTATTTTTGTAGTACAATATATATTCCTTAAGCTTAATGTCAGTACTTCAGTAGCCATCCCCCAGTTTATGAAAAAGATACAAAAATCTTTGTATGGAACTGTGCGCTTCACAGTGCCAGCGACGTGGTGTTTGACTGTTGTGCGCATGCGCACATAGGAGGGGGGGTGGGGAGGAAGGCGGGACTGCCAGGTAGAGAGAGCACTGTTGCTCTGGCGTGATGGTGGAAGGAAGATTTTTTTTACTCAGCGTGTGTTGTGCTTAAAAACCGTGTACCATATTCTTGAATGTGATAAAGTGTAGAAGAGTGTAGAATTAGATTATTATTCTGCTTCCAGCTATTCTATTTGATTCATTTTTTTTCGGTTCTTTTATGGATTTCATTTTTAAATGAATATATCAAGCTTGAACTGTAACAATTTAAGTTAAAGTAAGTAAAAAATGTTTGTTTTTTTTGTTAAGATTTTATTAAGTTCCTGAATAAATTTTCTTTTTATACATGTTTTTTTCCTTTTACACAATTTTAAAACAAAGGCTAAAAATTTTCTGGAGCAGCACCCCCACTAATTTTAGCTACGAGCCGCCACTGGTAGTGAAAGTACATGCAGCATCAGTATCAGCTTTCTTCCAAGTTCTCTGTATTTGACGTTTAGTTTTTGCGCTTCTATTTTCTATAACAATCCAAGAGGTTGATTAGGCAAAAATACTCATACGTGCGCTTTGATTTACTAGCCGGCCAGCAGATGCTTGATGAACTCAAATCTTTTGCTGAGGTTGAGTCATGTTCTGTGTTTATGGAGTGGTTTTTATAAATTCTTCGTTTATCTCGACTCATCCTCACAACACCAAATTTCTTTCGTGAGAAGACACTGAAGTGTCAAGCATTTTCCCCCACTAAGTGCCTTTCCCTCCAACCCACATTGCATTTCTTTCTCTCCTAAGCCTTTATGGAAAAGAAGATGAAGAGCTAGCTATTAATAAAGAGAGAAACAACAAGCAGAGCGAAGGCGTTTACATTCAGCAAATAATAACATGGGTCACATTTAAGGCCCGAATAGAATCGACCACTTAGCCTGAGAGAGGCACTCCTCCGGCCACCCTACCTCTCCGTCCGCCGGAGTGCCGTGCACATGGATCTCTTTCTCACGAGACTGCTTCAGTTTTGTACACCCTGATTGCATAACTCATCTTTTAAAGAAAGTTAACTTGTAGGACGCCATGTGAAATACTGATGAATTTTATTTACTCGTTTTGACGTTCGCAATTTTCTTGGGGCGTCAATACCTTTTCCAGAGAGTGTACGTTGCTCATGGGGGGAGGGTTATAACCCCCAACCCTCTCCCTCCTTGGTAAGCCACTGCCTGAGTCAGAATACTACCTAGAGAATTAAAAATTCCATGTTCCAGTGATTAAAGCATTTAGGCATATGAAAGTTATCAAATAAATACCAATTAATTCGATGACCGGCATTAATAGCAGTGATTAGAATATAATTTCATTGGCTGGGCAACTCCCATGGTTAAATTAAGAAAAGCTGTGACATAAAGCAGCCAGTGACAAACGATGTTAAGAAAATATTCCATTAATTTAACATCCAAATAACAGTGCGCTCCCCACTCAATCATCCATCAGATATGTACATCGACATATTTAATTTAATGTAGATCATTACTGTCTTTCCGATCTTAAAGCTAAAACCACCCTCGAATGAGGTTCATTGTGGAACAGACGGAATAAATGTGTCCCTACCTGTCGCATTGGTTTTTATGGTGTCTGTTGCCGCCCAAATTTGGAAACGGAATCCATCCCCATTAAATCTGCGAAAGAGACTTCTCTTGAGAATCCAATTTTCTCAAACACCCCCGTTCGAGAGTTATCTTAGCTCTTAGGGATATTCCACTATAATCTACACGCAACCAAAATCCAAATCGCAAGATTTGAATCGGCTGGCACGTCACTCGAAATCGAATTTTCTTCTCCAGGCTGATTAACATTGGTGGTGATCTCGCAAATTGAGTTTTCTGCATATTTTCTAAATCAGAATTCACCAAGTAAAATTTTTTCACGATCTGACTTCGCTAATTTTTTTCGTTATGATCATCGATTGTCCTTGTATTTTATTTCTCCTGAAGCAGTCATGTCGCAGTGGCAGATGATAATTATATCTATGAATTTACTTAATTTAACCGGATAAGCCAATTATCCTGTATGTTAAGTTTTTGAATCTGACAATGAGCCAAAAGCGTTGCCAAGTTTTAATTCGAACACAAACGTGCGCATACCATAATTTCTTTTCAGGCGCGACTGAAAAAACTCTGTTTTTATTTAAAGGCGTTGGAAGCAGAAACACACCTCCCAGAAGCTGTTAATTACTGAAAGATAACCTAAAATTTTCAGAAATCTCCTAACGATTATTTTTGCTTTTAAAATAATAAATTATGACTAGCGTAATTACCCGTCAAATATGACGGGTATGCGTGGATTAAGTATTACATTAAAAGCACTTCCCATTCTTCCTCATTTTCTCTCTTCCTCTCTCCCATTCTATCTCCCTTTTTCCCTCATCCCTTCTCTGGAATAGACTTCCTAGTCTCAATCTCGCCCTAATAAAGACCGTTATCTATGTATCTATCTATCCCTCATTCTCTTTCTCCCTCCCCCTCTCTCCTCCTGTCTCTCTCCTCTCTCACTCACTCTCTTCTTTTTCATTCCTTTCACTTCTCTCTCTCTCCTATTATAGCATTCAAAGCACGCTTTACTTACGCACAGAGGCGTAACAGGGAGGTATAGCGCGTATGGCAAAATTTTAAGGAAACATCTTGTTTACTTAGAATATGATTTTTGCTACATTTTTATAAAGAATATTATCGTTTTTATTAACAATAACATGAACATTTGAATGTTAAATTAATATTTATTTATGGGAAAATAAACATTTGGCATTTTTTTGGGAACATATGGCTCCTGTTGCAAGTGGCGCCTGTGGCAAATGCCACCTACGCCATACCCTAGTTACGGCACTGCTTACGCATATAGTATAAGGATTGAGACGACAGTAAAATCTCGTGGTATAACAATGACACGGTCGCCAAGGTAACATATCGTTAAAAAGTTTTAAAATTTCCAATAAATGCGATTTAAACGTATTACTCGAGCGATTTCGAATCGTAGGCAAAATGTGACGATTATTTTTATTATTTATTTATTTGTTTTTCTTTAAAACTGTTTAGGTCCGAAGATTGTAGGTTCATTCTTTATGATTTGCAAAAGAGTAAAATCTTGTAAGTTGAAAAATCGATTTTTACGTGTTAACTTAGGCCGATTCACACTAAACGTAACGTTTCGACACCGGCCGTCTTCGACAAGTCATTTTTCATCAGTGTTCACATTGTACGTTGAGGTTTCGACACGGACCGTCACCTTTTCTGTCATAATATTAAATGAAATTAATAAATATGCTGCATAAATTGAAGTTCGATTTGTTTATCGCTAAGTACAATATTAAATTTCGATTTTATTCCAATTAAAGATGCAATACAATCACGTTCATTGAATCTGAAAAAGGACATCATGATTTAATTCGAGAACCGAAAGTACGATATTTAACGTAAATGAGAGGCACGTGGCGCGGGTTATGATAGGAAATTTTGAATGGCAATGATGAGTGATTGATATAAGAATGAAACTAATTACTTATTTACAATATTAAATTCGGTAATTTATTTAACACTACAATGCAACAAATTGGCATACTTTGAAGAGTTTTAATGTTTTGTCTATTCAAGTTGTTATTTACTATGTATTAGTTTCGTAAATTAAATTGAATTTTCGAAATACATCTTGGTAGCAACCGGTTTGTTGGGTTTCCACACTATCAGAAACGGAGTCACGTCCCGACCGGCACCGTCCCGTCAAATATTCCTTCAGAGAAATCGTGAGGGAACGAAACAAAGATGTGACATTGACGGAACGTATAGTGAGAACAACTCCATCTAAATACACAGATGGAATTTTTGACATTTCGAAGACGGTCCTCGTCAAAACGGATACGTTACGTATAGGCAGTGCTGTAGTCGCAAAAAAGCAGAGGGTATACCGTATACGGAAATAAAACTTTAAAGGATGTTCTTACCCAGTTTTTTTAAAAGCAGAAGATATAACCTATTCATTCGAAAATAGCATTATTATAGTAGGGGGAGACTTCAATCTACCCTCGATAAATTGGCGCAGTTGCAGCTTCACACCACCCGATAGAAATCGTGAGTCATGCGAAGCACTAATAGACATCTTCAATAAACATTCCCTTATCCAGGTAGTCAGAGAACTCACGAGAGAGGACAATATATTAGACTTAATAGCAATTAATATCCCTGAACGTGTTTCTGAAGGAGTTATTGAAGAAGGAATCAGCGAGTAGTTCGAGTTCTCTTGAACATAGCATTCGTAAAGCAGTGCCAGATTTACGCATAGGCAACTGACTAGAGCGCCAAATTATGAAAGGCACTTAACAATAAGTGTGAAAGAACCAAATTATGATATGTATCAAATTATGAAATGCGTCTAATCATAAAAGGCGCAAAATATCTAGGGGACACCAGAATTTGACTACAATGGAAAAGTTTTTCACCACTGTTTTCAATATCGTGTATTATTTTTTAAATAATGTTGCAACGTATTTTATAAGTTTTATGCAGAGTTGACCTTGGGATGAATGGCTGCATCTTTAAACTAACTCACGTAATCCAAACTACTTTGTTACAAAATTCAAAACGCTTAAAAATATCGCTTCGAGCGACAGTGTATAAACACGATCCTGATAATATATCAATGTTTGCTTCCTTCCGAGAGTTTTGTAAGGCAGCCGTCATTTAACCACACAAAGTATTTAGTACGTTACAGTTAATCAGTTGTAAAACAGCTTTTCATATTTCCGTGTTTCGTCGTTTTTATCCTACCAGTGCTTTTATATATTACTATATTAAATAATAATAATAAGATAAAACTTTGCTGTGGGGAAAATAAGAAGAGGAAGGAAGTACGATTGAATTCATTAAAAAACAGGAATGTGCTTTAGAGAAATTCTTTTATATGTCCACCCCGTCTACTTATTCATCATCTTCTCCAATAATGTAATCAGAATACTCAGCTCAGGATTTGTTCTGTGAATCTGATGAATTCTGAAAAAGTGATGAATCATCCCAATTTGAAATGCTTACTGAGGAAGATAATAACGAAGGACTAGAAGTAAGCATGCAACCTGTTCAAACCTCTATTGTAAGTAGCGATCCTGTCTTCTGGGAGATAAACGATTTTATGGCTAAAAATGGCGTTCAACAGAATTTAGAGGCCAATTTCAGTAATTCAAAGAGACAATATTCTAACTGCGATAGCTTTTTAACAAAAAATGTTTGAACGGAAATTGTGAAATAAAGAGAAACAGCCACGTAGCTGGTTAATGTATTCTGTTAGCACAGGTAAAGTTTTTTTGACCATGTAGACTATTTGATGGTGTTTTCTAAAGAAGTATACAATGATTGGAAAAATCGGCAAGAAGAGTTTACGAGCACGGAAATTCACATGGCCACACGACGTGCGTGCGTAATTAATTTGAAGGAAAGGGGCTGTCATTTGAGTCGGATCGATTGTAATCTAATTTTGCATCTCCAAGAAGAAATGACGTACTGGCAATCTAAATGCAGCTTTATTCCTTGATATTTTACAAGAAATTTATTATTTTAATAGTAAAAGGAGTCAAGGAGTTAATTCTATTTAACTTTAATATTTTAATAGTATCAACGCATCGATGGAAAGTTCTTCGGTCATGTATTAAACCTAAAGCTAAGGTAGTTAAGAGCTCATCGTTAACACGATTGTCAGCCCGAGAGGACGCTTGCAAAAGTCTGCATGAGTCTTGGAGTGAAATAATCCAAACTTTAGAAACAATCTCAAATAATTCATCAGAGAAAGCTACTACTTACATGTTGTAAAGCTTTGGGATTGCGAGATAAGTTAGACAATCTGGAAACAGCCTTCTTGTGTAATTTATGGAATATAATACTGGAGAGATTCGGAGCAGTTAGCAAAAAACTTCAGTGTTAGTATCGATATCAACATGGTAGCACAACTATAAGCCTCTCTAACTGAATTTGTGTCAAATATGCGGGAAAGGTTTGATGAAATTGAACTTAGCACTATGATTTTCTCTGGACTCACGGAATATGTCCAACAATAAGGAAAAGAAAATCATTCTTCAATGAAGTGCAAGGTAACAAAATTGAAATGACTGGAAGAGAGAGTTTTCGAGTGAATATTTTTTTGCCTATATTGGATAGAATGAAATCTGAATAAGTTGACGAGGTGAAGCGTATAAAACATTCCTAGATCCATTTGAGTTTCTTAATAAAATATGCAATATGGAACTGCCATAAATTTCAGAAAAGGCACAAAATTTGCTGAACCCGTTAGATCCGAAAGAAACATTTATACAAGAATGTCTTCATTCTCGTGATTATCTAGCTAATAGTTCCGCAACAAGTGAATATAAAACTACTTCGCTTCTGACCCTGTGCACACTTATTCGGGAAAAGCATATTCATTCTGTCTTTCCAAACATTGGAATTGCATTAAGAATATTTTTGTGAACGGCGGCTATAAATTGCAGTGCAGAACGATCGTTCTCCACGCTGAGAAGAATTAAAAACTATTTACGATCAACCATGGCCCATGATCGATTAAACAATCTTTCAACTTTAGCGATTGAAAAGGATTTATCGATGTCACTTAATTACGATGATGTCAACAATACTTTTGCGGCTCAGATGTGTAGAAGAAAGAACTTCTAGTTAAGTTCCGGAAATATAGGTATTTTTAAGTAACATTATATTTTATATTAGGTCTTAAGTAATAATCTTGTTCTTTTAAACTCGCCATTGTCAAACTAATCGTGTCTACGCTGAAATTTGCGAGGCCGGTGATTCCCCAATACAGGTGGTCAGGAGTGTCCGAGCCGCTCCTCAAAACAGATCGGATGCGTTATTCTCGGGTGGTCACTTCTACGATTCGGCCCGAGTGAGCATGAAGCATAGTGGATATCGATGTGATATTTCCTATCCTCGCTGTCAACATGAAGTCCGATAACGCCACTTTCGACGTGATAGGCAACAGTTTGTGCCCTGATATCCAAATCTGTGTATTCAATCTGTATAAAAAACGATGAATCGGAAAAATTTGTTGGGTCAGATCCAGAAATTTTTAACGATCAATACGGGAAAACGATGTTTCCAGGAACGATGCATGCGATATAGTTTAGCTTTGTTTGTATGGGGTTATTCTGAAACTTGAATAAATGAACGATGGATTCGGGAAAACGATCAATGGAGGAAAGATAGATCGAAGTTTCACTGTATATATAAACACCACTCAAGTACTTTTTTGTATCATGTCTAAATAATACTCAATTATTATATTTCTAATGAGAAAAAGGCGCACCAGAAAACAGAGCCTATGGGCGCCAACAACTTAAATCCGGCCCTGACTATAAGAATCAAACAATCCTACCAAATTTCAATTTTCTACCTAGTCGGAAAGTTTGTTAAAAGTAGCATGACAGTCAGTCATAAATAGTTCATATTAGTCGAGCGTGACCGGATAACTCAGCTCTTTGTTTAAAGAGACGATAATGTGTACGTACATACGTATTCTATTTGTAAAAACGAATAAGACAATAAATATTAAAATATTTTTATCAAAATAAAATCTTTCTTTGATAATTGATGAAAACAGTACAAACACATGTGCATGTTTATACTGTTCGCGATGTGCCAATGTCATTTGAAAAATATATTTATCACATTATAAACTTATTAATTACGTTAATTAGGTTAATTTAAGTGAATTTTTTCTAACAGCTACAAAATCTTGGCCTTGGTGTTAAATCATTTCTGAGAAATAATGAGCCGTCAATTATAAAGCATTCGTTTCAGTAATTGAAAGCCACAGTCGAAAATTTATTTGGTATTCACTTTGAATTTATCAAATGAAAATTATCGGATCCATGCAAATGATTGAATCAATTCTCTGTAATGTGATTTTCCATTTATTACAAGAACTGATTTAGTTCAAAAGAATTAAAATCAGGTTATGCGTGTGAGTTATTAAAATTCTCCTCTTTTATCACTCTCAATCAAATAAAGCTTTTCAATCGGATTAAATTCAAAATTTTCATCGTATAAGCCTGGAAATTCATATATCCGAGTTAATTAATTAAAAACATATTAACGTTTGTATTTTATAGCTGGTTCTGTATTTAAAAAATAAAATTTCAGCCTTCATTTTCGTGCATTTCACATTTTTAACTGGATAATGTTTGAGATATTGTCCCAATCAATATTTGCTATTTGGGTCATATAATTACGCTGCTAATTTATTTTTTGAATGTTCTACAAATTAAGTTTCGAGTTACGTAAGAAACGACGGCATTGATTGCTGAATAATACTTTTAATTGGCCGGAGGAAATTAAATATAATTTCATTTTATTTAACATGAAGTTTATTGAATACTCAACTCAGAACTTTATATGTATTCTCAAAAATAAGAATATCGAATACAAGAATTCGAAAACCTGTTATGTTATTTGTTTTGTAGATAAATCAGTTTTCCAAGAAATTACCTTAGAGACCATTACTGTAATCCTGACTTTCTGTGTTGCTATCACAATTTTTATGTAGTTCAGTACAGTTTTCTTTTGAAAACGAGATTTGTCCTGGGATTGAGTTTATGGGAATGTATTAATTTTCTCTTGTTCTTATTTTTCCTTGCAGTGAGAATAGCCGTTTAAACAAGTATAAAGTTTACTTATAAGTACTGGCATTTAAAAAGATTATTATGACCCAACTCTTGTCTGGTTAACGCTAACGATTAAATTTCGACCTACGACCTATTCTAATCCTTATTCCACCAAACCCCAGGATATTTTAATGTATTTTTAATTCAAGTGCTTTGCACAATCTACTTTGTGCGTAGTTGTTTTATTTTAGGAAGCAAAAATCTGTACTGACAGCAGCTTAAATATAGGGTATGAATTTTTCGGGTTTAACCTGGTTTTTTCCCTTCCGTTTGCAATTTAGTCATTTCGGGTTAAACTCGATAAAACCCGAAATTTAAATTTTTAAAAATTTAGTACACACAATTTTTTTATTAATTTTAATTCTGTAAAACCACAAGCAATTAAAATGGTCTCAAAAGGAATGAAATGTTTTATACCTTCTTTATATTTTTAAAATAATTTTTTATTCAAAATGGTATTTTCAGGTAGTTATTTTGCAGCTTCTCTTATCGTACCGGATAGTTTTTCTAATTGTGGCGACAAGAATTTGTTAGGCTGAGTAATGAAGATGGTCATAATAAAAGAGACTAACAATAAGATGTACTGAGAGTATCGCTTCACGTGGGTATCACGCAAACCACTATCCTTAGTCGTCACCTGTGAGGGTTACAGCAGTATCACCGTTGTAGATACAATGTAGATACGTTGTAGTACATACTATGTAGATAGAATGTATATGTTTTGATTTAGAGTGGATTCGCGCCGTGTTTCATGTGGCTTAACGAGCGAGCAGTGAATGCTGTCGTCGGCAAGCGCGAATAATTGTTACCTTCCGCGAACATTGATAATTGCTACAATAATTTCTGTGCGAATAGAACTGTCCCCACAAAATTTATATTTGGATATTTTTTTATTTTGGATTGATGCTCAAATTTGCTATCCTGAGTTGAGTAAGTACATCTTAATGCTATTATGTATGCCAACAGCATCTGTGACGATGAATGGGGTTTTAACCATTTACAACATTTACAAACTCCAGAAAGATGTAACACAAATGAAAAAACACTTTCCATGCAAGTGATGTTATATGTAAACAATAAAAATAAAAATTGAAAAAATTATTTTTAAAATATCTATTATATTTTTATATTTATTATTATTTATTACTAGATAATTGCCCGAGCTTTGCCCCAGGTTTAGAGTTTCGAATTTTTGATGCACATATCACTCTGTAATATTTTTATCCAAACTCAAGGTACTCTCAAGTTAAGTGACCTTTAATTGGTATGAACAAATTAAATATAGACTCAAATTTGAAACCTCCCTCCCCCAAGAAATGAAAGTTCTGACTCCGATGTGCATATCCTCAACGTCTCTTTAGTATGTGTACCAAGTTTTAAGTCTACGTTTATTGGTTCAATTGGTTGCTGAGATATTTTCAAAGTGCTATTCGTCAAATTCGCCGTAGTATAATCGTATACTAATACAGTGGTTTCCAAACATTACAAAGTCGCGCCCCTCCCCTCTCCTAAGAAAACTATCTACGATCCCCCCTCTATATCATCAATATTATAAGAGGAGCGATAAGAATTTAATAATAATAATAAAATTCATCAAAAGCTTACATGTACCTTGATTTTTCAGACGTAATTCTTAATGAAACAAATAAGAAAAACAGTTTTTAGAATAATCTTAAATGAATAAAGATAAAAAGTTTTAAAGATAAATAAAATCTTTCTATCAATAATAATTACGATAAATAAAAACCTACAATTATTATTATTCAAAAACGTAGGAATGCTAGTATCATTACAAATGCACGTTAAAATAAAGTTCTCTTACACCACCATACACCACCAACAATTACAATAGTTTGTTTAATCTCGTTGCTATGATTGACGCTTGTTTATATTCCCAAGCGAATTTAAATGCACATTTATCGCAGCGGCATTCCAAGGATGCTGTGGCCTAGGTGACTAAATCACTCGTATTACGCGACGTGAGGTGAGGTGGTTCCAATCAGCTTTGGGTCTTTTTCAGATTAGACGGGGTACAAAACATATATATCTATAATAAATAAATAGCTGCTTCTTACGGAGGATATATTATAATGATAATGATATAAAACCTAAGGTACTTTTGGATATTCCACAGAGCTGAAATTTGGAGGGAACCTTGGTGTTGGTCCAAAACCATCAGGAAAAATCTAAAATTCCAAAATTTCCCCTTATAACGGGGTCTTTTAGATCCCAAAACGTTCATTTTCAAGTCCCATTAGAAAACCATTTAAATCCGTACAAGCCTTTTTGTAATTGCATTTTTAAATTACTATTAATTAAGGTACAAATTTCGGACCTAAATTAAAAGACGGGAAAAAGAACGAAGATTATTTTTCTTGAAAGTAGAACACGACTCCGTGCCGAATTAATCCAATTATTCGATTTTTACTGCATTATATATATATATATATATATATATATATATATATATATATATATATAAAGCGAAGTTAATATAAAAGTTGGTAATAATAAAAAAATTTATCAAAAGCTTACATGTACCTTGATTTTCCAGACGTAATTCTTAATGAAACTCAAAGAGAAAACAGTTTTTAGAATAATCTTAAATGAATAAAGATAAAAAGTTCTAAAGATAAATAAAAACTTTCTATCTGTAATAATTACGATAAATAAAATCCTACAATTATTAGCAGAAATAACCCTTCAAAAAACGTAGGAATGCTAGTATCAATACAAATCCACATTAAAATAAAGTTCTCTTACACCACCAACAATTACAATAGTTTGTTTAATCCCGTTGCTATGATTGACGCTTGTCTATCTTCCCACGCTTATTCAAATACACATTAATCAGAGGGGTAGCCCAAGGATCTGGTGTACGAGATCGATAAATCGCTCGTCTGACTGCGACTTGAGGTGAGGTGATTAGAACCCATCAAGAAGATTTGGAATTTTTTAGATTTATATGTTGGACCCCGTCTAATCTGTATTTGAATAAGCGTGGGAAGATAGACAAGCGTCAATCATAGCAACGCGATTAAACAAACTATTGTAATTGTTGGTGGTGGTGGTGGAGGGGGTCAATCTCTTTCAATATTTAAATTGGAAAAAATCGTTATTATTAAAAAATCAGTTAATAATAAATTATTTGTATTCATAGGAATTAGTATTAGACTTGATACTAAATATTTTTCTCAATGTTTATTTAATAATAATATAAATATTTATTACAGTTCAAAGATTTCTAATCAAATAATTATCATGTTTATTAATATTTATGTATAAATAAATAATTATACAATATAATATATAAATAATTTATATTAAATAAATAAGTAATATTAAAAATTTAATTTAAGATAATCAAATAATTATTGTTTATTAATATTTATATAAATAGAAATGGTTAGTTTATTTGAATACAAAATAAATTATCTGAATAAGAATGGGAGGTAATATACTAATTTATTATATAGAAACTATTTATTTCAATAACTCCATATTTGGTTAAATTGAATAAATTTTTATATAAATAAAGTGCCTGAATAAAGAATTATTTTGATAGAATAAAAAACGTGAAATTCAATTTCACCTTTATTAAAAATTATATATTATAAATTAAACTACTCCTAAAACATCAAAGATTTTTGTGCATCGTACACTAATATATAAAAAGATAAGCTAACTAAGCTAATGGGCTCATACCCTTTATATGAAGGTTACAAATCCTTCTCATTTTAATTCTAATTAACTTATCCTCCCTTTTATTTATTTTATCCCTAATCATGGGACAGGACATCAGAAGTAGGATTGCAATGGCAAAAGCAGCATTTAACGAGAAGAAGGAGCTTTTCACAAGGAAGAAAATAAATTTAGAAACAAGGAAGAAATTAGCAAAATGCTACATATGGAGCATAGCTCTTTATGGTGCAGAGACGTGGACGATAAGGAGAAAGGAGGAAAAATATTTATAAAGTTTTGAGATGTGGGTATGGAGGAAAATGATGAAAGTGAAATGGACAGAGGAAGAGAAACGAAGAAGTATTAGAAATGGTGGGAGAAGAAAGGACGCTAATAAAAACAATCAGGAAAAGAAAATCAAATTGGATAGGGCACATATTGAGAAGACAGTGTTTACAAAGGACGATCTTAGAAGGAAAAATTAGCAGAAGAAGAGGTAGAGGGAGAAAAAGAATAGGAATATTAGAGAATATAAAGCAGGGATATACTACTCATAGAGGTATAAAAGAGGCTTCTAGGGAGAGAGAGAGATGGAGGCAGCGATTCAGTTAAAACCTGTCTTCGGGCAGAAGCATGATGATGATGATGAATCATGGGAACCTTTATTTCAATTTCATCCACAACTTGAATTGATGCTTAGATGGTATTGGAAATAAATCTGTTATCATTCATACCCATAATAAATAAAAATAAAACCCCCTAAGAAAATGAATCACCACCACCACCACATAGATATATATATATAACGAAGTTAATATAAAAGTTGGTAAAAAAATCTGATGTGGCCACCACATGACTTTCTCCATATCTGTAATATTTCTAAAAATTCCAAATAAGTTAGATAATAATAAATATTTTAAGAAATTGCGAGAAAATTTTAGACTTTACAAAGAACAGAAATAAACTCAAACCATAGCCTTCTAATATTGGATATAGCCACAAAAAATCGACTTCGAGATTTCAACGGATATATATGTTTTGAGGTCCCCTGAACACGTTTTGACCATTTATCGATGATGTCTGTGTGTGTGAGTGTGTGTTAGTGTGTGTGTGTGTGATAGCTTTTTGTGGGTGCTCTAACTCAAAAACTGTTTATCAAGTCAACGCGAAGCTTTATATTTAACATATTTATAAAAGTCAGAAGAACTGATTAGTTGTTGGTAAAAATTGGTCAACAGGAAGTGGGTGTGTACTCTTGCCACATCCGTTATTTTGAAATATTTGCTTTAATATTTGATAAATGTAAAAATATATAAGAATAAACGTTGTATAAACTTTAATTTTCTACCACCTTTGTTTGAAACATTTTTCCTTATAATGCATTTTTAAAGAGATATCTTATATTTTAGCTGCCACCACCACGCCATATACCGACGACAATTGTTAACAATTGACGCTTAGTTACATCTTAGTAACGCTCCAATTTCTTTTCTTAATTGTTGGAGCTTTGTGGCTATATCCAATATCAGAAGGTTATGGTATGAATTTATTTATGTTCTTTGTCTAAAGTTTTTGCCCAGTTTCTTAAAATATTTTTTATTATTTAACCTATTTGGAATTTAAAAAAGTTCAGGTATGGAGAAAGTCATGTGGTGGCCAAATCAGATTTTTTCTTTTGTAATTACATAGTTTTGACTCCAATTCTCCACAAACATCTTTGGATATAGACATAGAGTCCATCCTATATGATAGCGTATTATCCTAAATTATCGCGTATTACAGAATAACAGAATAGACAAGTTTAGCTTCGCGTCACATATTTACACCACCCCATTACAACGGAAAATATTTTTAACTGCTGTGTTATTGCTGGTGGAGGTTTTCGGGTTTCGCTGCGTTGACGGAATTGCTGATTCTCGACGTTTCGCAGGCATTGCTGTCTGCATCTTCAGGAGATGAAGTGAGGTCCGACGGTAGGGATCTGCTTTTATATCCACTCGGGCCTTCCTGGTTAACCGGCGATGAAGGGAATTTTTTCGCATAGCCAGGATTCTACGAAAATAAAATATCGTCGTCCGTTTCAATACGCTGAGAAAAATAAAAGAAGAACTCCCGTCTACGAAAGATGCCCTCGACCCGCTAACATCTGAAAGAGTCTACAGGATTCCATGCAGCTGCGGACACGTATACGTCGGACAAACGGGACGATCCATTCGCTGCCGCTTAGCCGACCATAGACGGGCCATGATGAACAAGAAATGGAGGGAGTCGGCCATAGCGGAGCACGTCACCTCCGGCCCGGGACATAAAATTACCCTAGAAGAAACGAAATTACTCGCGAAAGAAGATCGATATTTTCCGAGGTTAATTCGCGAAGCTATTGAAATCGAAAAACACCCGGTCAATTTCAACAGAGACGACGGTTTGCACATCAGCGCAACATGGAAGCGACTCTTCCAACGGAAAAGAGAAAGGGAGGAAAAATCCGTTGGAGCGACGACCAAAGAGAAAGGGATGGCAACTCGACCGAGCCAACTAACTACGGACAACGGTTAACCAGGAAGGCCAGAGTGGATATAAAAGCAGATCCCTACCGTCGGATCTCACTTCATCTCCTGAAGATGCAGACTGCAATGCCTGCGAAACGTCGAGAATCAGCAATTCCGCCAACGCAGCGAAACCCGAAAACCTCCACCAGCATTCAGCAACGCTGCGAAAGCCTTCAACTCAAATTGCTGTATTATTTTATCTTTTTTTCGCCTCTTTGTGCGCGGATAATGATTACCGCAATGCCATTTCTGACTAGTAGGTTTATGGCGTCAGCTGTCACTGCATGTAATTATAAATGGGTAAATGCGATATAACGCGGTCAAATATCTTGGACCCCAACGTCCGCGTTATATCGAGTCTACAGTGTACTTATAATTTGTCCGTATGCCAATATAATATCGAAGGGCACGCAAATTAATACACTTCTTTCTTTAGGTTTGAATCGAAACCGGTCAACGCTAAAATTTAAGACCAATGACATACCATTGAACATGTGTCGAAGAACGTTTTATTTAACATAAATAAATTGCACGCTATATAATCAATGCTAAAACTAGGAGCATTCAAGCAAAATTTGATGGTAAGACGGTTTTAAATAAAATTTCATTCTGCCACAAATTAGCATTGATTTATTTCTACGAGCGAGTCAAATAAATACAACACGTTCTACTTCAATGTGCAGATTTTTATAAAGGATTTTTAATTTTGAAAATATAAAAACATTTATTGAGGATGCGAAAAATTATTTTTAATCTCATGGCAGAGAAAATTTTTGATTATTTTGATCCACACATCTATTTTTTATTTAAAGAGTAAAAAAATACATTCCCATTCTTTGCATTGAAGATATTTCTATATAAAAGGCGTGCAATCGGTATAATGTAATGTATTTGGTAGACGTTTCAAATCATAGAAATTTTTCGTAGAAAAATGTTTGGAAAATTATCTCCGATGTAAGGCAAAGTATTTAAATTTTAGATTTAGATAGAAATATTATAATTGGAAATGATTTATCGCAAATTGTACTAGTGGGCAAATTTCTGTATAAACCACCACGAAATTGTTTCTCTAAGGAGGCCTTCTCTTATCAATTCAAGGTATACGTATGTCTGTTTTCCTTTAAGTCAGATTTATTCTCTGTCTGAGAAAATTTCATAGATTTAAGGACATAATACCTTCATAATCTAGATAAATAATGAATAAGCATGAGCCGGGTAAGTTTATCTTGCGTTTTTAAAGACGTGACTTGCTTAGCGTAAGTGCAACTTTAATTACGTTGGCCATATTTCCTATCGCATTCACCGAAAAGATTTTGCTATTTTTTTTTCAAGTGACGCGAAACTATGCCGGAGATGGTTTCTCTTTCTGCAGCCTGATTTATTGCTAGGGTTCCGTGTCGTCTTTCCGCCGTCAGATTCCTCTTAGGAGGTAGGATTGATGATCACAAGCGATCAAAACATATACAATCCTCTTTAAATCACGCTTCTTAAACGGAAACTCGAGAAAATTCGAACGAACGACCTCATTGCCAAGAGGGTTACGGGCACCACACGACTCATAAGGTCACCAAGGTCGTAGAGGTTTCTCCACTCCTCTCTCTCTCTCTCTTTCCATCTCACTCCGTCTACTCCACCGCTCGTATCCACTCAGCGTCCCACAATACTCTCAATCTTCAGCTCCCCCCTCCCTCGTCAAAGGTATTTTCTAAGTGTAATCGTGAGATCAGAGGGGGAAGGTTTCTTCCCTTTGTGTTTATTTTTTCGAAAAATGGACATTTTCAGCAGAAAGGTATTCCCTCCTGCGCCATAATTTTCTCAAGGACCGTCGTGGAGGCGAACGTTGAGAGGGATTTCGAAAATATTCGGCAGATGGCGAATAAAACAAGAAAGGGGGGAAAGAAGAGGGGATCGGAGGGGAGAGGGGAGTAAGAAACGAGAAGAGAATAGGAGAGAAGAAAGGGGCGGGGAAAAGAGGAAGAGGGTAGTCATTGAAAAGTCTTCAGAAATCGAGAATTGGGGGAGGAGTTAAAGGGGAAGGAAAATGAGTGAGAGGAAGGGGAGAGGGAACTAGAGGGGGAGTGGAGATGGCGTACGGCCGAAGAGAGCGAGGGCATTGTTGGTTGATGAATTTGGAGGGCGACGAAAGAAAAGGGCAGCAGAAGCAGTGTGGCAAAGAAAGAAAAGGAAAGAGAACTGTAGGAAAAGGAGAGATGGAGAGGTACAGGGACGGCAAGTGCGTGCTTGCGTGTGTGTGTGCGCGTGAAATAATGGAAGAGCAAAGCGGCGGAAGTAATTTAGGGGAGAGATGGAATTTAAGAGAAGTGGAGGTTGAAAATTGCGTGAAAGGCAATAAAAATGAGGCGGATAACTGAGACAAAGGGGGAGAAGAAAAGAGAAGAAGAGAATAAAAAACTGAATAGGGATTTCGAAGAGGTAAAAAACGGAGTTAAGTTTCCGCGAGGTGAAGAACGGGTGAAGTGTGGAGTGACAGGAAAATTGTGCAGAAGAAGGGAGGCAGAGAATAGAGGATATGAAACTTGTATAATCTAAAAGAAATCAAAGAAAATTGGGAAAGGAAGCGTGGAAGATATATTAGATAAGAGTGGAGGACGGGGCATGACATTGCAAGGCGGTAGTAGATAGATTAAGGAGCGAAATATGGAAGGGGATTACTTAAAGAGAGAAACAACTAAACCGGAGAATGAAGATACGTGGAGAATGTAATAAATGTAGGGGAGATGAAAGAGAGGAAGATGAGTAGGAAGGATTTTAAGGGAGCGATAAGGGGAACGGTTAATATAAATTAAGGTTCGCGGGACAGATTCGTCTTTATTGGGCAATATGAAGCTATATAGCCTCTATATAGAGGTTTTATATCATCATATTACGTTTAATCTATGGATCAAAAGAGGGATGTGGCGTAGGAAGGAAAGATAGAAGAATGAGAAGGTAATATAAAAGGAAATTTTAAAAATAAATTTAAAACGCCATCGAGAAATAGGAGAGCTTTCATCGTTATGGAGATTGTAAGTAAATGGGGATGATAAATTCGAATGCGTGTGAAAATGAAATGGCCGAGACGCTAGTAAAAGAGCATTGTTTTGTTTATTTAATGGATGAGGTGTTCGTCATTTAGGTATTCATTAGTGCTCGTGGTAGTAAAGTGTCATTCTGACACGATAAACAGTTCTCAAGGGAATAATTTTATTCCGTTTGGAAATAAATTTATCCCGGAAATAAAAATTTATTTATTCAAATCACATCAGAAATTAAAGCACGGTTTGAAATTTCTTTCAAAGTTCCAAAGTATTTTTAAGATAAGATTTATAAATACTAAAAATACTTATATGAATAATTTCAACGTAAGAGGATTACGTTTTACTATTCTAATATCTACAAAGAGGAAAGATTTTGCGATGGTAATAAATCTCTGGGAAAATTTTAATACAATGCCAGGCAAAAAAATAAGTATAACACTTTTATTGTGAAAAGCTAAATTGGACTTGTGACCAACATCTGGTCTCACATCATCTTTCAGGTTTAGGACATACGAAGCATTTCGTCTCATTTCATCAAGGTTAATATGATAATTTGTCTCGTACAGCGTCATAAAAAGTATGCCAGTGTTAAAATTAATCACATCAGTATCTTTATTGCATTAAAAAATGGAAAATTCCGGCATAACACCGAAAAATGTTGCGAGTATAACATCTCTTAGAATCTGTTTGCAGAGCCATAAATCACGTTGAGACTTGTTAGAATCAGGAGCTAACGCTACGGACGTGAATATATGTTCGCCTTCAAAATATCAGCCATAGGTTCAGGGGTCAATATTGAAAGACGCAGTTTGTAATAGGAGCACTACAACTACAGCGTCATGGCGAGATCGAACTAAAGTGTGTAGGGAGAAAAAGTGAAAGGGAACACGAGTGGAGAGGCTGAAAAAGAGTGGAGATGGTTGGAGAAAAGGAAAGGGACGAGAGAGAGGTGAGAAGAGGTAGAGATGAAGAGGGGACGAGATAGAAAGAAGAGGATAGGCAAGCGAGGTGAGTGAAGGCTTGGTGCTGTCCGTGAGATAAAAGTGGATCGGTGGGAATTGAGGCCTAGCACATTCGGAGTAACAGAAGGAAGAGTGCGGGAAACGAGTTAACACGTTGAGATGGATGAGGAAGGTGTAGGGTGGGGGAAGATGAAGGAGGGAAAAGTTTTTGAGCTTCGAAGGGAAAATTCAACAGAAAAGACCGAAGGCAGAGTGGAAGAGGGAGATAGTGTGTGGGAGAAAGAGGGTGGGAGGGAGAGAGAGTGTGGAGGGAGAGAGTGTGGGAGGGAGAGAGAGTGTGGGAGGGAGAGAGAGTGGGGGAGGGAGAGAGAGTGTGGAGGGAGAGAGAGTGTGGGAGTGAGAGTGTGGGAGTGAGAGTGTGGGAGGGGGGAGAGAGAGTGTGGAGGGAGAAAGAGTATGGGAGGGAGAGAGAGTGTAGGAGGGAGAGAGAGAGTGTGGAGGGAGAGAGAGTGAGGGAGGGAGAGAGAGCGTGGAGGGAGAGAAAGTGTGGAAGGGAGAGAGTGTGTGGGGGAGAGAGTGTGGGCGAGGGAGAGAGTGTAGGAGGAAGAGAGAGTGTGGGAGGGAGAGAGAGGGAGGGAGGTAGAGAGAGAAAGCTAATGTATAAATGTGTGTATTGGTGACAAGGAAAAGGGTGTGGGGGAAAATGTCGGAGGTTATTGCTACATCTCCCAAATCCACGGTTTTTTATCCCCGATTTCTTCAAAAACCTTTGTTTGGCACAATTTTTTCAGAAACTTTTTGGCGAGAGAGAAAGTTGCTGATTTTCATTCATTGGAAGAGGGAGAAAGTCGTCGATTTTGGGGGTTGGAAGGTGTCGTAAATCGCGATGACCTTTTGACGAGCTCAGAAGAGAGAATCGATGATTTATCGAGACGATAGATAGCATGAGAGAAATTCGAATTTCGGCACGTTTTATTTGCTGACTAATTTTTTCGTTTCCACAAAACTTTATGCCGTTATTGAAAGAGTATTTTTACTGTGAATTTAAAACAACGGGCGTATTCCATGGAGTGGTTGAAATTGTAATATATTCTCAAATGGAATAAGAACCATACATTAAACATTTATTTTAGTATGAGAGATTTGATGTTAATATCATTTATGGTATTGCGTAATAAATAACTAATATACATGCGTACAATAAAACTAGTTTTATATTTAAAATATACCTGTTTTTAAATATGGAGTGATGTTTTTAGTGCTTCAATTCTAGTATACTAAGTAATATCTACTCGGACTCAAAACAAACATCGCGCTTCTGTGACAAAACATCTGAACCAGGTGCGTGAATTTTAAATATCTAATTATGAAGATTTAAAAGAGATTAAATTTAATGGGGTGATATCAAGGAAATGTTATATGCATAAGGATTTCATCATATGTTAAAATCATAACGCATAAACACTACTGCATTCTGTATAATAATGAATTAAAATAATCTGTTGTTACTTCTGTTGAAATTGCGCATTTTAAAAATTAGGTAACCAAAAAATAGCTTCTAAATTAATGTTGCTTTGAGTGAATCTTTAGTTTTGTTTCAAAGGTAGCTAAAATTCTTTCTTAAAAGTTATATAAATAGCCAACTTTAATATTACTCGGAAAATACGAAAAGTGGTATTTTAATTTTTCCCTTTTTTATTCGAATTGAATGTTTTATAGTATCATCGGAACGAATGCATGAGTAATCCGGTTTTGATAATTCCACTGAATAGCAAATTTTTATCTTTTCTGAAATAAGAGTATTTTAAAGAGTTCTGTGATGTTAAGCTCCTACTTTGTTATCCTATTATTCGCTTCAGGAATTTTTACCTCTTCTATTTGTTACACTAACTTTTCCCGAATAAAATTATTTTTCCCTAAATGATAATTTAATAACATAAAAGAGACTTAGTAGTTTTTTACCTTTATTTATTTTAAATCTACGTTTATATATTTTAATCATAAAACAAAATTGAAAATTTTGCATTTCCTTTGTTTACAATCGTAAAAATTTATAAAAAACGTAACTAATTGCTATGAATTTAACTTGTAATTGAATATTTTCTTATGATAGTCTCAATTTTTTAGAAACGAGCTTTTCAAGCGTCCGTTCCGAAAAATGAGACGAAGCAATTCTATCAAATTATAATTTGATAATGAAATTTATCATTTCATTTCGCCTTCGATTATTCAGAAACCAAAATTTTCGCTCCCTTTGACAGACCCGGGTTCTTTGAAATTAAGCGAGCGCAAAGCTATGCTACCGCCGCCGCACAAATCTACCCGCGCATCAATCAACGACAAGTATTATATTCCCCCATTCCTGCTCCATTCCTTCATTTTCCCTTTCCTCGCCGATCTTGACGCAAAGTGGACATCCTCTATAGACTGCTTGACCGAATAAAAGAAAAAATCTCCCCCGTTGGTTATCTCAACCTTTATATATCGCAGAGACTTTAAATTCCATTAGCGAGGTGGTCGGGCGGAGGCGTCGCCGGCGGAAAAAGGGGTAGGGACACACGTCGTTGTGTATGGAGCGACGGGCGCCACAGATTACAAGAGTTCGGGTAAAGTGGACATCGGTAGGAGGAGAGGACGAATAAGCCGCTGGAGGAAAAGGGTATAGGGGAAGCTTTGGTGCTGCAACGCTACACTAATACTCCTCTCTCCCTCTCCTTATCTCTCTCCTTCTCTCTTTCCTTCTCTCTCTCCTTCTCTCTCTCCTTCTCTCTTCATAACTCCAACCATCCCTCCAACCCTCCCGCCAGACCTCCCTCGGCGCCATCTATCGGTTTTAGGAGGGAGGGAGGATTAGGAGTTAGACGGTTTAGGGCACTGGAGGTGGCTGGGCGTTGGGGTCCAGAGACGGTGACACACAGGGACATTTTGCGGCGTGGCCAAGCCTAGAGCGTTCGACGTCGAAAGGAACCGGGGAGAGGATGAATAGTGAAGAGGGAGAGATAGAGAAGGAAAGAGGGGGAAAAGAAATGGAAAGAGAGAGAGACAGAGAGGGTGGGAAGAATGAAAAGAGAGTGAAAGAGAGAGTGAAAGAGAGAGTAAAAGAGAGAGTGAGAATAAGAGAGAGAGGAAGGAGGGCAGAAGTAGAGTGAGAAGGTAAGAAGAGGAGTAAAAGAGGGAGGAGGGCAGAAGAATAGGGTAAGAGGAGAAATAAAAGAGGGAGGGAGAGAGGGGGGGAGGGAGAAGGGGAGGGAGATAGGGAGGAAGATAGGGAGGGAGATAGAGAGGGAGATAGGGAGGGATAGATGGAGTGAGAGAAGGAGTGAGGGAGGGAGGGAGGAAGAGAGGGAAGGAGAGAGAGAGGGGAGTGAGGGAGGTAGAGAGGGAGGGAGAGAGGGAGGTAGAAAGGGAGCGTAGAAATCGAAAGAAGAAGAGGGACACCATGTGTGATACTGTCTCTCTCTCTCTCTACCACCCTCTACCCTTCCTCTTCGGTGGCGGTGAGAGGAGTATAGCGGTGAGAGGAAAAAGGAGCATAAGTGGAGGGAGAAGTCGGCTGGCATAGAGACGGGGGTGGGGGTATTGATTACCGCCGCCTCCGAAAGGGGGCGTGGTGGGTCGTCGCGTGTGAAAGTAGCATGTGTGTTCACTGTGTGTCGCCGTGTGTTGGTGTGCGTCTCGCGGGGTTCACTTTACACACCCTCCTCCGCTTCTCTTCTGCTCTCCTTTCCTCTTAACATAGCCGTATTTTCCCATTCCTCCTCACCATCCCTATATCCTCGTGCCCCGGCACTATTGCGCGTCTAGTCTCTCCGTCCTTTTATTTTCTCTTTTTGTAATGGGCCGCAGCCCCGGCCGCAGGAGGACGTCGCCCCCTGACGTCTACAATTCTACCCTGATCCCAATCTTCTCCAACCCTCGCTTAATCCTTCGTTACTCTTCAATTCCATCTCCTGCCCTTCCTTCTAAATTCTCTCTTCATTCTCCCATTTATACTGCCTTTATGTCTTCCTCAGCTCTCTCCAGGAAATTCACTTTCTTCAGCTTCCTCTCATGACTTTCTCTCGTTTTTCCTTTATGTATCCTTTCTAATCCCCGATTTTCTTGCTAATACCCTTGTATTTTGTTTAATCCTTTTTCCTATTCGAGACAAACTAATTTCTTCTTTAGAATATGATTTCTCCATTCCTTCCGTTTACTTTTCCTTCGCTGTTTCTTAAAATTTGTACTCACCTTATTTTTTTTTATTTTTACTTTTTTCTTCACCCTTCCTGCGACTTTTACCCTTATTCATATTTTTCGCAAGCTTATATTGTTAATTTTATTCCATAACAAATTTCTCTCGTAATATGCGTATAACGTTATTTCATTTTTTTCATTTTCGATAACTTCGTTCTTCTTTGCCTACAACTAATCCGTTGTTGCCTATTTTCCTTCTCTTTCTTATTTCTTCTGCACGTCCCTTCTTTTTTGCCTCTTTTCCTCAGTCTTTCCTTGTTTCCGCGCTATATATTTTCTGACCATCATCCTCCATTCACAATCATCACGCATGAAGGTGTAGCGTAGTGGTCAAACATTCACCGTAATTTATGATCCCAATTTTTCGATATCTATAAAACGATAAATCGCTCAATATGTCCCACAGCGTCTTCCTCTATCCTCGTTTTACACTCTGTTTCTCGCTCTCTTCTCATTCTCCTTGTCCTTTAAATTGTCTCTTCTTCCTCTACTCTCTTTTGTTCTCTTTTCCTTTATCTTCCGTTACCCATTTCAGAAAGTATATAAATAAATAACGGCATAAACGTGCATGCACACACACGCATACATATTCAGATTAATCTGTACATATATATAGACATTTATATTTAACATACATATATTTATATTGATTTGTATTTTTAATCAAGCGTATTAACTAATCTACACATCTCTTATAAACCCGGAACTTTCAATTGTAAACAGTTAGTTCAGTTTGAACTATAGCTAAAAATAGCACGCAGAGTATAATAACTGATGACTTTAGAAATAGCTGCTGAGACTTTATATCTCTATCCTACAGATGTATTATCGCAGTTGGGAAATATCTGGAAGAAGTGCTTGTAAGTTTTTGGTTGAGTAATGGTAATTTACACTAACAATAGCGTAGGTATCAGAAAGCCTACTGTGATGAATACCATGGAATTCGATCATTCTCACCGCCGAGACACGAACTCAGGTCTCTTGAATCGACGATTAGGACGCACATCACCCTTAAGTCCTCTTCCAAGCCGTGGCGGCAACTTTAATATTGATTTTATTCAGGATCAAGATTTTCTACTTTAATTGGAGCAACATGTTTGCAAGAAATTTTGCTTCGTATTCTTTTTGGAACAGTCAAAATCATCTTATAGAATTAATAATATTATTTCTATTAACAATTTAATAAATTTTCTTACACAAATCGTTACTTTCCGTGCATTAATTGGTCAGAGCTTTTTCTGGATGTCATCTGTGATCAAAGATATTACGAGATGATTTTAAATCAATGTAACTTCTAAATAAATCGTTTGTTTGTTGGAGCGAAACGGATTTAGTATGTTTTGTTATTATCATAACAAAAATCGAAAGGTCACAAAACATCCTAATCTTCCGTCTTCCTAACTTTCAAGTTAAGATACTAGGCCAGGGGTGTGCAAACTTTATACGTGGCGGGCCGCATTAACAGTTGCAGCATCTTAGGCGGGCCGCATAAACAGATGAAAATGCTTCGGCGGTCCACGTTAGGGTTCACATCGTAAGTAATGTGAGGTAATGCGAGAGATCCTGTTAGTGAAAATCAATAATAAATAATATGTTATCCCCATAACATCACTGGAGAAGGTTTTCCAGCATTAATTTAAACTACAAATATGAAATTATCTCTATTTTATATTACGGTTTGCTTTCAAAATGGTATCGCGGGCCACATAAAATGCCCTCTCGGGTCGCAGTTTGCCCACCTCTATACTAGGCTCTACTGAGAGATTTTAACCTTGACCTGCTTCTGTGCCGTTTTAATATAGTGTGCTTGCAAGCGATCTTATTACTTGTTTTATAGATATAATATTGTTTGATTTATAACATAAGGAATAGGTCCTAAAAAATCAAAAAATAAAATGTAATTTTAAAGAAATCCATTCTTTAACCCTAGAATGTTTTTTACTTTTTATGAAAATAAATAAACAAACGATATAATATTGTGCATTGAAATAGGAAGGGCTGTAAATATGAATGTTAACATTTTCTTCGCTAATACAGCAAATTATTATTATATTTGTACGGCAATAATCTGTGTGAATCATGTACGTCATAGAAAGGAAACGGTATATGAATAAGCTTTTACAGGCGTATTAATTATTCGCGTTTATAAAACTGTAGGAAAATTCCGCGAATTACGTAATGCGCAATACCCGCATTCTTCATTTAGGAAAAAATGTGATTCCAAAACAGAAGGTCATATGCATGGGCAAACAAACATCCTTTTATACCTATTTTAGGAGCGATCCAATAGGACGTTTTACGTACGTAAAGAAGAAGTGCAATGGAGACGAGGAACGAAGTTATTAACCGATGGATCTCTGTCTAGATTTCCTCCGTCCCCCAATCGGCAAAAAATGGAGCCTCGCGGCTCGCTCATTAAAATAGGAAGATCCAGCCCACCTCCACTTCCCGCCGTAAATGCTAAAATCTCTCTAAATTCCGATTTACGTCAGACCGAACCACGGGAAACCCTCTATATCTCGCTCTCTAGAGGGCAGGACATCGAGAAAAAACCGTCCCTCTATTTTATCTCCCTCTCCCTTCCGAAAAATCTCCCTCTAACCAGGGCCTGTTCGCCAGAAAGACGAACGCCTCCATTCGTAAGGTGAAAAAATGTCGCGGTTCGCTTCCGGGATAATAGCCTCGGGATCAAGGGGGCCGTGACTGGATGGGTTGGTTAGGTCGGGGAGGGAGGGAGAGAAGGGGTACCTCGCGAGAGAGAGAGAGAGGAAAAGGGGGAAAAGAAAGGATAAACACTTATAAATACTATTTTCTCTACGACGACCCTTATCCACCACCTCTATCTAGCTGATCTCAAGCGGGAGAGTTCTCAAAAACGTTGCTTTATAGCCTCGTTTACTCCGTCTCCCCCCCACGTCTCTCTCACTTTTCCTCCGAGTAAGCTCTTCTTTTTTCACGGAAACCTCTTTCTCATTCTCTCTCTCTCTTCCTATCTCTATCTCTCTCCGCTCTCGACTATTTCTTATTCCGTTTATGTTCTCTCTTTCTCTCCGCCGACTTTTCCTTTCACCTATTTCCATTTATAGCTTTCCGTTTCAGTCTTCGAGTCGCTCACTATTTTATGCCTTTCTTTTCCTTTTTTTCGTATAATTTTCGTTCTCTTTTCCTTTTACTCTCTGATTTTTTATGCGCCGGAATTTACAAAACTCCCACCTTTCTCTTCGTTATGTTTGCATACTCATTTACATTTCCAAGATTGTTTTCCGAGACGCCGAAAGCGCATGGCAGTAGGAGTCAAGGCACCTTACCTACATTACATAAATCCTCTGCTAGCCTGTCTTATCGTATTTAGGAATAAATATCTGTGGTACCTGTCGGTTATACCAATCATTTATACGTACATTTAATCTTCGCTTCTCCGCTAGATGCATCTTATATTACATTGCGCCAAATTTATTTGCACAACTTTAAACTTATATACAATATATTATCGAAAATTGATAATTAATCATCATTCGAAATGATTTACCTATACGTTTTGTTTAAATATCAAGTTTCACGATTTGATTGTTTTGATAATTTTGGTATCCTTTACTGAACTAGGGGAAATTCTTATTTCCTTCTGCCCATTTTTTTCTGCTTTTTTTACCTTCCATCTCTTTCACTTTTATCGCTTTCGTCATTATCGTCCTTCACAGAACTTCCATTCTCCCGTTAAGTTTCACGACCCTATTTTCTATCGCCAATAACCCGCCATATCTCATCATATTCTTAAATACCTCCCCCTTTTTCCATCTCTGTATTCCTCTCTGGCTTGTAGCTATCTGCAGTACGGCACCTCAACCGGAAGAGTGGCGATTACGGCAAATCTTTTACGCTTTCGTCGACTCTTTTTGAAAGAGTAAGTTGTCTCGGAGTTTTTGCTACCAAATATCCCCAATAGCACTTTTCTGTAATTTATGATCTATTCATAAGGTCCTAAAACAGCTAAAATCTTGCTTTTCTAATTTTATCAACGGGAGATAAAATAAAAATGCGATTGAGAGTATTTATCGCAATCATGTGATATGGTGTTTTTAGAGAGTAAAATTTATATTCATGCTGTGTCATTTTCTTAAAAAGGAATATAATTTAGTATATTTTTACACAGTATCATGAATTCCCGTAGTTTATAGATGTAACTATGCTAATATGGTAATAGTAATGCTATATAAAAGGAAAGAATGAAGTATCAATTATTTTAAACACCTCAAAATTGTAATATAATTGAAATTTAAGGCTAAATATTATCAAAGGACCTAATTAAAGTATTTATTTTATATTTTCATGGCACAGTGTACAATTTAAATTTCAAGTAGGCTATGCCCATGAATTACTTTGACCCCTTTTCTATTTCCAGCTTAATCTATTAATTATTTTAGATGAAGATCCTAAATTTTCTTATGCTTGAATGGAAGTCCTTGCTCGCAGTCTAAGACTCTTTGAGCTCTTTCCAAGAGAGCGATTCCCATTTCCTCGCCTTCCACTCGTCATCTATTCACTTTCCTTCTGAAAGAGTATATCACACATCTCCGGCGAAAGAGTGCAAGCGGAGGAAAGCAAGAGAATTGAACTACTTCATAATGTCCCGCTGTGTCTGCAGATGGTAGCGAAGAGGAGGAGAGTGCTTCGCGCGGAGAGATCTGTATTGCTCTACCGCTTGCCTCTCTTGCTGTGGCTCCTAGCGGCGATATCCTGCTGGCTCTGCAACCCGACGGGCTACGTGGTCTGCGGGTGGTGTGTTTTTCGGGCGCCTCTAACCCTTCTCAGGAAATCGGATCCGAGGGAGATAGCGTATGTACGAGTCGAGGATGACAGGAGAAAAAGCATTTGATAATGTGAGATAGTAAGATATTATATTCTTTAACCTTGTAATCTACTAAGTCAATTTATGATATGAATTCGTCGAAAATAAACGAGATTTCGGACTTATTTCGTCGATTATAGCTGTTGCTGGTCTTGATATAATCAGACTTGATCCCTTTTGATTACTAGAGTCAAATATGCTTAATATTTTAAAGCTATATATACACATACACAATCAAACCCCGTTTAGTGCTGCTTTGGTCTTCATGAAAATGATCAGAAATCATGCAGCTAATTTTATAAGATCTGCAGATTAATATATTTTTATTACAAATTACTTAAGCACAGAGAAATAATCTACCCTTAATCATACAGTATTGTTATTTTGTTATATTAACATTCATGCAAAAGAAGTTTTGTTTAACTATGATTTTTCTTGGAGCGAATTCATCTCCTTATGAGAGGGATTCCGTTTATGTACTCACAAAAGCAATGCAACCTGTGACCTTAAAACAGAATGTAGACGTTGTAAACATAAAGTGTATTCGGTCTAGTTTTTGAATTAAAAACTAACGATGTTTGATAATAATAATATCAGTTTCAATGTGATAAACTAACAGAAATCATAATTGATTATTCAGGATTAATATGTTTATTTATAATCGACAGTTATCGAAGATTGTTTATTTTCGTCGACTTCCAAATTTAAAATTCGACATTTATCGACGTTTACGGCAGACAGCCATATCACCTATATATGTTAACAATTTCTACCGTCCTCCCACCTCCTATCGTTATTATTTTCATAAGATAATGTTGTCTACCTACAAGCAATTTCCAGTATCAGTATTAAGAAATATTCCATTAAGTTAAGATTTTTACCAACAGGAAGCAAAGATATAGTATGTAGTAATATTTTCTGCTACTTTTCTCGAGTTTTACCCTGGGAAATACAGAAAAATTGTGTTCCTGCGCCGAAAAGTCCCGGCGCCGGAAGATCCCTGCGCCAAAAGATCCCTGTGCCGAGAAGGTCCTGCGCCGAAAGATCCCCGCTTCGAAACGGTTGCACCAAACTATCCTAAACCCCCTGCTAGGGGATAATGCGTTGTCTGATTTTAAACTTAAACCCATGGTAATATACCATTCGAAATCGCCACGAGCAATGAAGGACTTTTCTAAAGAGCATCTGCCAGTAATATGGAAATAAAAGAGGAAGGCGTACGCAACATTTGGTATCTTTAACCCTGGATTACTAAACATTTGTCTGGCAGACAACGGCCGAAACACATATACTCCTCATACTCCATATTTTTTAGTTCTGGGTTTGGTTTTTTTTGTAGCATCATTTTAGCTTGTGTTCTTCTAGTGTGACTGTTTACACAAGGGATTATGCTTTTATTTTGTGCTACGCAACTGAGGTCGCCTCACAGACAAATGGTTAGCCTTAACTTTACTTGGTGATCCTAAAATTAAGTCGTACTCTTAAGTCGATGATCGCTAATGCTCTGCAAATAGACTTACCTCAGGAGAGCTAGAATAAGGGTGAACCGAGCAAACGTTCGATATGTGCAATTTATCCTTCTAAGAAGAGGAAAATTACAAGATTTTACTGCCTCACTAAAAGTCGATTTTAGCCCAAAACCTCTTCTTCCCCTTTTTTCTTCAGCCATAGTTGCCCCCCGTTGAGCCACGGAGCCCAGTCCTAGGGCATTGCTGCAAAAGAAAACCATGCTACCCTAACCACCTCCGATTTTCCTTTGGATCGTTCTCTCCATTTATAACGGGAAAGTGGCCCTGTTGTTTATCTACCATGGTACAATTATTTCACAGTTAAATAGATAATGTAGATAGATTATAATGTTTTAGGCATTAAATAATTTTTTATTTGTATAAAATAGGAAATGGTCATTTAGCAGTACCATTGTGTAAGGATTTATAGAAAATACAGTTAAAAATATTTCTATTTTGGGAAATGTTTTTGCTAGCCATTTGCATAGATAAAAATATGCCACATTGTAATAACTCATCAGTTTCATTTCTAAAAGAATCAAAATCACTATCGGCTTTGTATATATTTAATGAGTACTATTGTTGTTGTTACACTTTAGTCCATAGCTTCAGATGCACACTTCTAACACCTACGTATAAATCTGCCACTTATGTTCCTACATTTTGTTATTTAAAAAAATATCTTTCGCTATATATCTTTATATGGTAACTATTCTGTATTTTTAATGGCAACGGATTTGTTAGTTTTTTGTGGATCAATGTATTTTATTTTTATTTTAATGGAATAAATCTTGTAGTATTAAAATTGTAATGTATTTTATTTACTGGATATTAAATATGTTTCTTAACAACGTGTATTTTTGTCAGATTTATATTTTCGTGACCTTAATCAATGGGCCGTTTTCTGGAGGGGGCCTCAAATTAATCTTTACGCCTCGGGTCTCTGTAAGTCCAAAACCGCCTCTGACTGCAGAGCATGTTCACGCGCTATTTGTGGAGAACATAGCAGAAACATGTGTTTGGAATGCTGTGATAAAATTTAATAAAGTATTGCATGTTTAAATGTACCAGAAAATATTGAAGTTTTGTTAAGTATTTAAAAAATTTAAGTGTATCTCTTTTTTCTTTTATTAAAAAATATTAGTTTGAGGTAGTCTGTTAGACGAATGTTTAGTAATCCCGTTTGTCGTGAAGGTTAGTAATCTAGGGTTAAACAGTGGTTCATTTCGTATATTTGCACAGCAGTGAAACGTTAATGTGAGTAATATAAGTAAAATGCCCCAGGGCACCCACAAAATCTTGATACCCTCCGAACTTGAATTCCTATGAAAGTAGTGCACCCTCCCCCTAATACGATGGCAATTCTTTAGCCAATGGACTAGCATGTCATATCAAATCTCAAGCGTTACTGCCCGCGATTGGCGTTCAAAAAGCTGGTTTATGCAACATGGTAAAGATAAGCAATCAATAAGAGAATTTTGAAAAACGTACAGTATCATGGACGCTACTATTAACGTTAGAGCAGAATGGGCAGAAGTCAGCGATGTTGCCACGAAAAACGCTTGGCAGAAATTATGGCCTGAGCAATGCAGCAATTTCGTGGAATTCAAACTCGCAGATAAAACAGCTGTGATTGAAATTGTCAAACTTGGCAAACATGTAGAGCTGGATAAATTGGAAGTCAAAGATATTGAAGAGTTATGACGACCTCATGAGAGCAACTTAACGAATGAGGAGCTGAAGGAGTTGAAAAAGCACCGTGCTCAAATGTAAAACCGAGGAAATTAATATAACTGAGAATAATGAAACTCAATTGATAATACACTTGAGCTCAGTTGCTTTGACAGCAGGCATTCCAAAGATCAAGGAGGCAATAGAGCTAAGTTATGCAATAAAATGAAAATTGTTCAATGAATAATTAATACATCATTATCACTTTTATAATTTTTTTAATTTCTGTATAAAGTTCTACTTTAAATATAAAAATATTGCTTACAAAATTGTTTTCCTTTCTTCTATCTTATTCCATTTGTCATGTAATATTGTGTTCATTTCTATTATAAGTAGATTTTTAATAAATATGACTCAAACACATTATATTTATCTAGAAAATTACTAAATAGTCAAATGAAGCCCTTTTATGTGGCTATCGGTCATTCAGCTGCATATATCCAATGTTAAAATGACCCCGCTTAGCGCTGATTCGCTTATCGCTCTCATTTATCGTGCTAAGCGGGGTTTGAGCGGTGTATACACGTGTAAGTTTTGCAACATCTGTTTTTGTGTCTTAGTTACGAGCCTTATCAAAGTTTTAAGTGCAGTTACATTCACCATAGAAGTTATAGATTTATTTTGTTTCCTTTATTATTTAAAATTTCAAATGAATGAGCCGATTTCCCAAGTTGGAAATAGTTGTTGGAAAAATTCCAAAGATTATGCTTTTTGGCCAATGACTGTATTTCTGTTAGAATTCAAGATAAAATACATTTATTAAATCAGCGATTGAAACGTATAGCCCCATAAATATTTTTATTACTTAAAATGCTATTAAATTAATAGCGCTACATTCTGAGATATTTTTCATGTATCGACAAAGTAAACTAAATATTTATACAAACTGGAGCTAAGCTCTTCATTTTTTATTCAGTTTAATCGGTGAATTGATTGCCTTCGTAAAAACCCAAAGGTAAATAAAGATATCTGAGCAGTAAATTTACCCTTCCCGTTAGATATTAGATATCAAGCTTTAAAGTAAAATGATTTTATCATAAAAAGTAAAAATTATTTCTTCTCTGTCAAAACAAAAATTTGCTCCGGAATTGTGACACAATATTACGTAAGGAGATACTTACAATTAAAAATTCAATAAAAATTATTTCTAAAACATGTGAAACCCGCGGGCTCAAACGATTATTATACACAGAAAATTTTCGATGCGTAATCGGTGGAGAGGAATGAATACGACTTTGCTCTCTCTCTCTCTCTCTCCGCGTTCCATCAGAACCGATTGAAATCCACTCATCTCGATGAAATCCCTCGCTTTCCCCTTCCCTCGGCTCTCTTTACATTCTTAAAGAGAGGAGAGAGAGAGAGAGAGAAGCTCATTCACGGCTGAATAGGAACAAATGTACTCTCACGTGGCGTATGGAGAAGGAAGACCTATAGCAAGAAACAGGCAGGGAGATGGGGATACGGCTTCCTCCCAAATATTTTTCCTCAATTTATAGCGAGGAGGGAATATACATACATCCCAGTTACTTATTGTACCTCGCTACGCAGTTCAATGTTCTCAGAGTACAAAACAAGAGCAAGCTAAAAAATATTGAAGACAAGTCTCATTTCAAGTCATTTATCAGAGTAAGAGCAATGTACGACTTTTTTCAATAAGCCTTTAAAATGAAAGTATCGAGTTTACCTTACGGGTAAATAAAATTAATTTACATAATATTTTTCTACAATAGCCATAAAAAGGTGCCATCTACCGATAGCAGATTCTAAGCAAGTTAGGAAAGTGTAGCTACAGTGTATCACATATAGGCGCGTTTTGTACGATGGATTATTTGAAACTAAACGGTGTATTATGAACGAACGCACACCATAAAACAGTGAAGCGCCACGATTCGATTGTGTAACTCTGTCTACTAAAAATTCTTCCTTTTTCTATGTTGGTGCTCAAATGGACGCATTTTGGTAATTTCAGCATATTGGCGAAAATGGAAATCGACGTATCAGAAATTATGGTAGGGGTGGTTAACATGTCTAGCTTCCTATATATGGGTCGCGGGTTCGAATCCTGCGGAGGGCATTGACGTACGTGCTTGTCATAATCTATTACAACACATGTATTTGGGGAAAACTTCTTTGTGTTAAATAAATTATTATTAAAATTTTGATTTGGCCATTTATTTTCTTACCAGTTGTAATTAATCAAACAATCAAAATTTATTATTAAGGAGTTAAGGAGTCATAATGTTATCTTTAAGTTTATGTTCATTCCTCCACCGTAGAATATCCATTTATTTTCTCTTACAAATCGCTTTTTGTGCACGAAAATGAAATAAGCGTATTTACGTTAATTTCTTCGTTGTAGGTAATCCATTTACTTCCGCTCACTTATTTCTGTATACAAATAAAATAAAATTAAACGTATGTACTTCATTTACTACGAAGATTGTTTTCTTTGGCAACAAGAAACAAGCTATGGAAATAAATACTTTCATGTTAGATTTTCTTAAAAACGGATGCTCGTTTGATAAAAATATATATGATAATACATATTTTATTTAACTAGTACTATAAATTTCATTTGAAGAATTTTTGGCATGAGTAATGTTTTGCAAGATATGAGGGAAAGTTCGTTTTTTATTTTCAGTAAAGTGACATCCCTGATTGGGTCTCGTAAACTATATGTATTACTAGAACAAAAGCCCGGAAATATGACGGGAACGAATGTATTATTTATTATTTAACTTAAAATCTCGCACTTATAATTCTTAGAAATAATTTATTCTTATCTTTCAAATATCAAAATGTTATTCAAAATTCTAACATAATAGATGTATAACATAAACGTTAATGCTTTGTCATAGAAAACAGTTGAAAATTATTTAAGACTCTATGGAACACAGATTAAATTTTTGATGGCTCATATAAAGGCACTAAATACGTACGTATATATTTCTCATATGAGAATTGAGACAATAATGGGTCTCGATTTCGACAATGGCCTTGTAGTCAAGGCAAATCTTCACGAAATCGCTAAATGTTGCAAAAAAGTAATTAAAACGTTATATTAGAGCGTTTTCGGACTGAAGAGCACAGTCGACGATAAGAATAAGAAACCTTGTTCAAGTTTTTTTAAAATAGTTCCAGTTTGAAGATCGAGAGTACATTTTTCTAATTTTTATGCGCAAAAGAATGAAAGCTTGCACGTCACTAAATTGATTTTGACGTGTTGTCTGATGGGAAATAGAAATTATCTTCTGGAGTCGAGCCCGGGTCTTTATTTGGAAATTGTTTTCCTCAATGGCTTTTACAGTAAGAGTCGAACATTTCTAGCAAATTTCAATCATCTACCTAATCGGAAAGTGTGTTAATAATACCATTACAGTCAGTCATAAATAGTTTCCTCTTCTCTCTCTCTGTTATAACGACTCTTTAAGAGCGGGGCCACAGCCAAGCATTAAACCTGACACATAACCAAGCAAATTACATATATAGCGTTGATTTTCGTATTGCCTGTGCCTACAAGCCCTTAATACCAAATTTCATGAAAATTCGTTCGGGTAAGGCCGATAACGAACATGCCGACGGACTGGCGGAGGGAAAGACGGAAGCTAATAGGCGCTCACGCTGCAAGCAAAATGCGCCTAAAAAGAATCTACTACCAGTGAAGCCCCTGATGACGGCTGCTTTGTAGCCGACACATGAATCAAATTTTATAACCTTTTTATGGCTTTTGTCGAAGCGCAAAAATTAGACCTCCTTATGGGGGAAAAATACAACATATTTCCCGGCCCAGGAAACACACTTGATATGTACTGTGATTACTTGATAACCCGTTACCCCAAGTGCAAACGTGCACCCTCAACTAAGCCTATTTGACCTTTTGTTCCTTTCCTCTGGGATGCACTCACGCGAGCTCAAAGGCCTCGTAGCTCTCCGTACGGGGCGCCAGCTCCATAACCTTAAGGGTCCTTAGGTCTCTCCTATCCTTTCAAATCTCCCACCTCTCTACCATCTTTAACTTTATTCCCTAGGAAAAAGAAAGGGAGATAGGATGGGCGAGGAGATGATAGCAGCTTTACGGGAATAGAAAGAATATCATAAAGATTACATAGGTTTGGAGGTATGGTTTCCCTCCGTAATGATAACGGTAAGTTGTCTCTGCCAGATCCCTATCATAGAAAGAGGAAGGTGGAGGGGAAGTAGGGGGAGGTTTCCCGTTGGGAAAAGGTATAGATTTAGATAGGAGGATAACAGTTGCAAAGATAGGAGGAGGAAGAAAAAAAAGGAGCTATTAAGCCGAAGAAGAAAGGAAACGAGGAGAAAGAAGATCAAAAGGGAGTAAGGATTTTGAAGAGATTACGTTGAAAATGGGACATCTTGGAGAATAATGTGAAAAGGGAGGAAATAGAAGAAAGAGATTTTAGAGGTAGAGAAATAAGCGTGACTCGAGTGAAACAGGGTTGTTTGAGTCAAAATGGAAAGAAAGATGAGGTGGAGTGATGCAGAGACGAAATTAGAGGAAAACTAGGTAGATTTTCCGGCGAAAATATAGAGCTGCTCTCAGAAAATGAAAATACGAAACTATATCGGCAGTAGGAATGGGGATGTTATGTAAATTTGAAAAAATAATTAATTCAATTAAAGAAATTCACTAACGCTTACAAGGAACGTTATGTAGAGCCAAAGTTATGATTTTTTCCATTATTTATATACATTTAAAAATGTTATATTGTTTGTTATGACATGTATTTATTGAAAAATTCGAAGTTAAAATATAAATTACGTGTAAATTGTAACTGATAGACTTGAAACAGAAAACTTTTAATATGCTTAATGTTGCCAATATAATGAATAATATACGTCCAGATTACCTGAAAGTACTTGAATTTTACCATAATTTAGTAGAATGGACAATATAACTAAAAATATTCAATGGAATACACATTATAACCAAAATTTAAAGAATTTGAAGAATAGGCAAGGAAAATCAGGCGGTAGCAGTGAAAATATGAGATCGAAATGAAAGCCCAATCGTCGCTTTGTTCCTTGGAAGAATTGGACCTGATTAGAAGCAAAATAGCATTTAAGGTGAATTGGTTTATAAAAAGGGTAGAGACGAAGAAAGGACAAAAATAGATGCTTCGTAAAAGGACGAATAAAGTCTGAATAGCAAAGGAAAACGAGGTAGAATAAAAAGGAGCACACTTCAGCAGATTTGATAAAAGGATCTTCGTCTTTTAGCGTGATTGAAAAGTGTCCTGAAGTGTGCGGAGAAGTAGTCTTCAGATAGTCATACCAATGACATTTCTAAAATTGAGAGAAAAATCAAAATCGCATCACCGATATAAAGGATTAATTGTCATTTAGAGTCAGATTTATAAATTAAGTGGCTCCGATAACTGAGAAAGGACTGGAAAAATCTTGATGAGCAGTCCTCATCAATGACGATTCGCTGATTTCATATTTTTAAAAGTTTTGTTTAGGATTAGTTATTGGCGAATCACCACTGAATCGTGAAACTGCAAATTTATTGGTAGATGATGAAAAGAATTACATTTTACATTACGATTAAATAAATGCCAATTTCATTAATCCAAATCACATTTGAAAGGTGGACTAAATTTAATTTATGCATTAGTATATAGAATTTATTCATTTTTAAATGTATTTTCCTAAAAGCCATATCCCTCGTTATTTTATGATGCCTTCGAACAGCGGCTTGATCGTAATCAAGTAAAGATAAACCTTGCATTATTATCAAACGTAAATTTAAATTCGAGAGTTACAAGTAAAGACTCGTTAAAAAACATTACAAGAGACTTGAAAGATTTAATATGATAAATGAGAGAGGAGCAAGAATGAGGATAAGCTCAACACGGAATATCCGAGGGCTACAGAAACAAAGACGTGATGGGAATGAAACGAGAGGAAAGATGCACGCATTATGCGCGCATATATGCGAGGCATAGGCGATCTTTTCGACTTATGTCATAATGTCAAATAAACTACGCAATACACATTGAACAAACTTTTTCATATACGTTTGGTCTCACTACATTCTTTGCCCCGAAATTAACTGAGTGCTTGACAATTCACTGCCAATGATTTTAATAATGCGTAGTAACAGAACCAAAGCAACTGACACCATCAACCTCTCACATCTATCACCTATCATTAATAAGCGCGAGGCGTTAACAGAAAAGGACGGAATTTTATAATAGGCAATCCCCGGGTTCCCCCTCCCCTCTTACGCATGCGCTGAACGTCTTGTACATAAATAATGCCGCTGGGCGATATATAGTAATTTTTTGAGATGTACGGCTTAGTTAGTATTATTTTTGACACCAGGCTGTACGACTGGAAGGATTTTAATCAAAATCCTTATAGCCATTTTTGAGTCAATCGAATTTTGTTTCAAAATATCCAAGAATAAAGTACCCTTAGTTGTTTCGCAATATCGTTCATCTCTTCAGAGTGTCTATTATAAAAGATACCATCTATGAATATAAGATATTATTCGATTTAGTTGAACCGTCTAGGCTGTAGTAAGATTTTGAGTGGATCGTGGCGGAGGCATGACGTCATAGGGCTTAGGTAACATTGTAATGTCACTGGACGCCATATAGTGATTTTGTGAGACATATGGCTTATTTAGTATTATTTGTGACATCAGGTTCTACATTTAGATTGGTTTTAATCAAATTCCTTAGAGCGATTTTTGAGTAAATCAAATCTTTCTAAAAATCGCCAAGAATAAACTACTTTTATTTTTGTGCAATATCATTTTTATGAAAAAATTGTCTGTAAAAGATCATATATTGCATAAATACGAGATATAATTCGATTGTATGTACGCGTTTGGGCCCTAGAACCGCGAACAGACCGAAAGACGGGCAGACAGACAGACAGGGACAGACGGCATGGCGAAAACCACTTTTATGGACTCAGGGACACCTAAAACGTGTGTGTATTTCCATCAATATCTCGAAGTCGAATTTTTTACGATCACAATACTTGCTGAATATACTACGTATATGAGAAAGTAAAAAGATAAATATTAATCGAATTTTTGATTCGCCGATTTATTTCCTAATTAGTTGTAATTTATCAATCGAAAATTATTTAAAACATACTTCACTCGAATAGAAGTATTGTAATCTTTATGTTCACGTTCATCCCTTCGTCGTAAATTAATCATTCTTTTCACTTACAAAAGCTGCGTGTACATAAAGAAAACATGTATTTACGTTCATTTCTTCGTCGCAGATAACCCATTTCCCTTCATTTACCAAATTTTGTGTGCACTCTAAAGAAAACTAAACTAATTAAGTATTTAATGCAGATACTGTTTACTTCAGTAGCCACGAAGATTGTTTTCGTTGAGATTTTAAAACAACTCTTAACCGTAAGAATCTTCGTGCGGTTAGGAATTTTAAATTCTCAATTATTTGCCGCAGTCTCCTTTTTATCACATATTGTTTTCGTTGACAACAATTGAAAAACACGGAAAAATTGCTAAGTTCAAAGTGAATTACGACTTTTTGTTTGATTTTCTTGAAATCGATTACTCTTTCGATAAAAATGTACTGAAAAAACATGTTATTTAACTATTTCGACAAATTTTGTTTGAAGACTTTTTTGTTATAATTGATACTTTACGAAATATAAAAATAATTCATTTGTTGTCACCAGTAAAGTGGCACTCCCAATAATTATACGTGAACCATTTATATCATTTTCTTAGTTTCTTTTCCCTTATGTCCTAAATACCAAATTTTATTACTATCCACCAGATAGTTTCGCAGATGAAACATGCGGACGGACGGACAGGCGAACGGACAGACGGACGGACGGACACGGCCTGACCATTAGGCGTTATTTTTTTACTTTTTATAAAAAACGCCTAAAATTAAACGAGGGTGTTTTATGTAGACAAGTAAGTCATGTTTACAGTTTTGTTCTATCAAATAATTTTTCGTGAATTTTGCTTAAAATCGCTATTGTTAGGTATTTATATAGAATTATCCCAACTCTAATTCCACAGAATTATTTTTAGCTCATTAAGCGTAATGACGTCGTTTTGAACTCTCCATTAGGATTATTAAAAATCGGATAAATCGCTTTTATTGAAAAAGCTTTGTTTCAAATTAATACAGTAAATTTTCGGACTTTGAGATTCTCATCACACCGATTATATTGACAAACATAAGACTTAAATTGTTTGTCATAATTATTTTTGAAACTAAGAGGAAAATTGTTTGCTTACTAATTTCATTTTCGCTGGGATGCGCAGTGAATAGCGCTAAATCTTTCATGGTGCATGTATACCAATCAATATACTCTGCAAATTTTGAAATGGACGTCAGAGAGATATTGTTTATCATAAATGTTTTATGTTAAATGTTAAAAGTTTTTATTATTCCTAATATATTCTTATTAAGTCTCAAAGTGATTTCTAAAAAATATATAATCGATTGATTTTTATAGAAAAGTATTTTAAAAGTATTTTATATATTATCATTTAAATCATTCGCGTTCTCTTAAATTGAAAAATATGCACACAAATAGGAGATGGAAATGATTAGAATCCCTTCAGAACTAAAATAAAATTAAACGTTGGAAAAACTGAATGAAATTTATTTATCAGTTTCATTAGTCGAGAGTGTTTCGACATCCTCTGCAAAGATAACGGCCAATAAACGATTCTCGACGAAACAACTGGAGCTCGCAGGACGAAAGGGACATTTTCAAAGAGTGCTCCATTGAATTCATCCCTTTTTTGCCAAACACTTTCCGGCTACCGCGTGCCTACTTACTTTTTTCCGTATATCTCCTCCCTTTCCCTCCTCCCTCCCACTCCCGTACTAACTCTCTCTCCTCCTCTTCTCCCTCCTCCACGCACCCAATCACTATTTCTTTTCCCCTCTCCGGACCACGTCCCTCGAAATAAAGCTTTTTCTCCAGGGACTGGAAGCCCGCAAATGGAGTCCCTCTCCGTCTATCCCGTTATTCCGCATCCCTTTCACTTCATCAATGTCTCTCCGCATCCACTCTTATCACTTCCCACATCCTCCCATTCAGCCAATCTCCGCGCGTTTTCTCGCCATATGATCATTTATATATATATCTCTCTCCATCCGTTTTCCCCATCTCCAATTGACGCTATCTCCCTCCCAATCCTTATTAGTCGCTCCCTTTTATATCTCAACATCTTACTACATATTTTCTGCCCTCTACACATTTTGAAACTTTTTCATCTCGTTATAGTAATACATCTTATCTTTTCGTCCTTCCTAGCTTTCATTCTCTCTCCCGCCCTCCTTTCCATATCCCTTCTATTTCCTTTTTATTCTTCTTGCCGTTCTTGACGCTTCTACTTGCTTTCAAAATTTCCTCAGTTCAACTTCTCTTCCTACTTTTTGCATTAATCTCTTTCTTGTTCTTCTCGTTTCCCCACTAGCGTTTTGACAGTTTCCCTCTACATTTGTATCCGTCTTCGTCTCATTCTCTATCTCTCCGAAGTTTATTTATTATTTTCTCCCGCGGTTCCCTTCGCTCTACATCCGTTCTCTCGTATAAACTTCCTTCCATTCGTTTCTTTTCCTCAAATCTTCGGATTTTCTCCTTCCTTTTACTTTTTTCCCACTCTTCCGTTCGCTCTTACCTCTTCAGACAAAGGCCATTGTTCTCACGATCTCTCTCACTCTCCCACTCACCCTTCTTCCCACACCCTCGTAAAATATCTCTCCCGATCTCTTTTCACTTTGTGCTTCCCTTCCAAGTCACACGTTCTCATTCTTTCTCTCCGTATCTCCCATCCATTCCCATGTGTTACTGTCTCTCTGCCCCCCTCTCCCTTCCTCTGCCTCGGCTTCCCCTTCTTTCTTACTCTTAGCTCGCTTCATTTTTCCTCCTCTCTCTCTCAATCTACGCCACCTAGCTCTCTCCTTTCTTTACAATTTTTTCCTTTCCTTTCTATCTCCTTCCTCCCCTTCCCCAACGATATCTTGCTCTGACCCCCATCTTTCCCTCGCTTGCTCCCTCTCAAAATCCCTTCTTTCCTTTTTTCCCTCGCCCTTTCCTTCTCCTTTACTCACTCCCTAACACCTTCCTCGTCAAACATTTTCTCTCATAGCATGTCATGCGTTATAAGTTTTCCTTTTATCACATTGCGGTCAATCGAGGACGTTGTTTTTCTATATACATCTTCTTAAGGCAACCACTCACTAGTAAAATGGCGACATCCTGTCGTTGTTTACTTTGGGAATCGACGAGGAAAGAAGGGAAAGGCGAATGATGCAAGTAAATTGATTTTGGCATGGGGTTCGTATTCTTGGAGAACTTATCCACTGTCGCTGTCATTTTCTTCTCGACAGCACGAAAGCAATCTTTTATTTTGATTTTTTCTATCAGGGATCTGGTGACGTATAGATAGTACAGGAATGCCAGTAGATATTGTTTAAGGCTTTTGGTCGCAGCCATTTTGAATTTATGGCTTCATAAACAAAAGACGATCGTAATTACTCCATAACAAAAGACGATCATGATGCGCAATGTAAGGTTGGTATATTGAAAGGCGGGAAATTTGAATCGGGTTGAAATTTTGCTGTTGGTATTTTGGATGGCGGCGGATTCAAATCGCATTAATCTTTCTGGATTGGTATCTGTTACGGCGGCGGATTCGGATTGAATCGATTAAGAAATCCATGATTGGCTATAATCATTGTCAATATCGCAAATTGCCAATTCTTTGACTACAAATTCATTATTTTGATTTCGAAAAGCTCGAAAATCCACTACACATTTTCTCAATTGAAATTTTTCCAATAGAGTTTGGTTTACGGGAGTATTAGCTCCGTCGCACAGTGGGACCAAATCCAAAAAAGCTGGCCAAAAGTCATTTTTTCAAACTCCAAAATCTCTGTAAAAAGCTTTGTACAATGAATAACAAAAGATCACACTATCATTTAAAACATTTGTCATCAAAATTGTTGTCATAGTTATTCCTTTATAAGCACGCAAACTTTGAATGTGATCTCTCCGGTTTATTGCAATTTTTTTTACATTGTTAGGTTGAAAATTTCATAGCTCAAATATTTTACGAGAAAAATATGGCAGCTCGTCAGCACGATTTATTAGGCACTCTGATGTATCTAGTATACTATGTGCAAAATATTTTTCTTTTATAATCATGAAAATGTGAAAATTTTCCGATTTTATATCTTAATGCGAAATATATAAAAAAAACTTATGCATGAATCACATCTATGGACATATATAAAGTTCCCGATGAGTCCCGGCTGATTTTTTTGGAACATTTATTTTCTTAATTCATGCAAATGAAGGGGGAGAAAAAGTTGGCTGCACTTATTTGCCCCAATTGTTTTTAAACTCCATGATGCACTAACAGTACACCGAGATTATCCAAAACTGAACGTGTTTTCGCAGCTTTGCGAGTGACGCTTTCATCAAGTGCTTACAAAAATTGTTTATATTGTTAAAGATGACAGCTGCTAAATTGAACTGACGAACGTAAGGGATATGGGTATAGTCACCGCGGAATAATGACGTCACCCATATCACGTACGGGCATAGACTTGAATGTGTTAAATCAGTTCACCTCGAGTGTGCTATTCTGAAGACGAGGCTCTGTCTTTGCTACTTGAAGCAAAGCTGTCAAGAGATCAGTATTAGATAATTAGATCTCAAGCCAAAGAGAGGAATGCAGACCTTTATCCCTCATACAAAAGCGTAAGGGAAGCTAAAAAAAAGTGCTACCCTCAAACTGAATCGATCGTGGTAACGGAAACCTGTGCTGAAATAAAGCTTAAAGCTTTACTGAATCACACTGCTGAACATCTTGTTCGTTAAAAGATCCAGTAATTACTGCATTGCCAGTTACTGAACTAAATGAACCAACTAACCTGTTGCTGATAAGTAAGTGGGGGTTTGATGGAAGCAGTGGGATATCTGCATGCAAACAAAAGTTTTATGAGGACCGTTATAGTGATAGTGATCTATTTGTGACTTCGATTGTCCCATTGCAGATGTCCTTTCAGCACCCAAGTTCTGGTAATAATATTGTAGTTTGGATAAACGCCAGACCTTCTTCTTCTAGATTTTGCCATCCCATTAACCTTCAGCTCAAAAAAGAGTCAGCTATTGTAACTGTAGAAGAAAAGAACTACATTGAGGGTCAGATCAGATGTTTAGTACCCTCTGCTGCCAAAACTAGTGTTGGAAAAACCTCCTTGTTACCAATAAGTTAGTTTTTACTATGGTTGATGGAAAAATCTGCATTGCAATTACAGGAAAATCTTTACAAACTTGCTACGTATGCAAGCAAATGAACGATATTCAGGAGGTCACTAAACGGGGAGTAGATATTGAAACCTTTAATTTTGAACTATCCCCACTTCGTGCCTGGATAAGGTTTTTCGAATGCTTGCTCCACGTGGCCTACCGCCTAGGAATCAAGAAGTGGCAGGTTCGAGGTGAAGCAGATAAAACGAAAGTTCTCACCTAGAAGAATCTCATTCAGGAGAAGTTCAAAAATAAAATGGGCTTGTTAGTGGATCCCCCATAACCAGGAGGGAGTGGGACGACGAAGGAGGGAAATACAGCTCATCATTTCTTTCAGGACCCAACAACGAGCTCATTAATTACCGGGATTGATGAGACACATATTGTTCGCTTTGGACTCATTCTGCGAACACTTTCTAGTCGGTATGAAATAAACACGGAGACTTTTGGAAAGTACGCCTATAAAACTGCACATATTATTTTTTTCTCTACCCCTGGTACTACATGCCAGCTTCAGTTCACAAAATACTAGTCCATGGCTCAGAAATAATATCTTCTGCAATTATTTCTATTGAACAATTGTCTGAGGAGGCACAGAAAGCTCGTCACAAGGACTTCAAAAAATACAGAGAACACTACACAAGAAAGTGTATCTGTAATTTCAAAATAACTTTTCCGTCAGATGGATATAATGATAATGATGATAAAATTTCTGTTTAACTTTCTTATACGCAACTTTCCTTCAACATCATCATTTTTCTTAAAATATTTTCCTTATTTATTTCTACCGGTTTTAGATCAACCGCTAACCAAGATGTTCCACAAAGGTTGCTGGTATCGTCCGATCCAATTATTTCATCCATGAGACGTAAGCCATTTAAACCGAGGGGACATTCTCCTCTGACGTTTTGCACCTTCTACTTTCTCCCGAAATTAATAGGACAGATGCAATGCACTACAACTCACACCCTTCCACAACCAAAGCTGATATGAGCAGCAGTGATGTCAGCGATTAAGAAAAAAGTCAGTTTTTTTGGACTTAAAATGAAATATTGGTCAAATATGACCATTTCTTATTGTTTTTATAATGATTATGTCTTCTCATCATAAATAGGAACATCTTCTCATTGCAAAGGATTGTTTTTTTACACTTTTGAGTTTTGGCCACCTTTTTTGGAATTGGTCCCACTGTTCGTCGCCAGGGGCCGACTTCATCATTCACACACCCAGGTAGCAATTTACGGGAGTTTCAATTCCCCACTAGTGACTGCAGTCTTCTCACATACGTTGTATTAAAAATTCTCCGGTTGAGAAATGTATAGGAATTTAAATTTAATCTTTCAGAGTCGATTTGGTACCTGACGGTTTATCTATGTTGGTAACGTTATGCAGACCAATTACGCAGGCAACATTCACGAAACTTTCATAATATTCTTTTACGTTTGAAGATTCTTTAATTAAAGTGTTTAATGCTAAATTCAAAGCATATTCCACTCCTCATTCAAGGTGACTGAACAACGATCACCTTTGATTATTAAATGTTTAGTTTTTCAATGATTGGTTTGCTATCAGAATTAAAATAGTTAGAACTTATATATTTTTGTTCGAATAAATTAAGTCGTTGATCATTACTCATATAGATTGCCTCTTTACAGATTTGAGTAAATTGCACACACTATTCAAAATTTTCACAATGATTAAACCCAACGCTAACACTTTTCATTTTCTTGTTATTCAGATAGTACACAGTTTTCAGTAATAGTTGATTTATTTCACAAATATTCTTCTTCCGCGTTGACTTTGGGGGTGAGACAAAGGTCAGAATGATAACTTTGTAGTCCAAACGGATTTTCGGTGTAGGAAAATGGTAGGAGGAAAGAGATGATTTCGTAAATGAGAGGTGGATAACCGTATGAATCTAAATATTCGGCGTAATAATTGTCTATTACGTGATTTATTCAAGGATCACTTTCAGATTCAAAGGCTTTTTCCCAGTTACTCTTTAAATTTGGAATTTTACAGCTTCCCCAAGCGAAGGTGTTTATCCTGTCGTCACAAACATACCGTTTGTCGTCAGAAGTATTCAAGGCAACCTTATTCATTTCTATCGAATAAAGTTCATGCTTTTTACTTTAAATCACATTCATTTTGCGAAATACGACAGAATTATCTCTTAAAGAATTTACATAGTCATCAAATTTTAAACCTTTATTGATAACAGCTTTGTCTATTAATTTTGCTTTTTTCTTTTCCTTCGAATCTCTAATCTTAAATGCGTAAAATTGCTCCGCAATCCTATAAAATGTGTCATTATCTGTCCTTCATTTTCATCTTTCATTTTCCCTATCATCTTTTTATTTTTACCGGAGAAGCAAGGATGGTCCTTTGGAAAGTTGGGTGTGTCGTAAAAGTCTAAGTCAGTCAGCATGTTTGTAAATGTCATCAGTCTTTATTTCATAAACGAAGCTGCCAGTGTCCTTGTAACATAGGTTTAACCCGTCACCGAATTTAGGCTTCATCCTCCGATAGTAAAAGTCATACATCAATGTTTTACTTAATTCTAAAACGGATATTCCTATATAAATAGGTTTGTCCATTTTAATTTTAGATTTTCTCTAGTGAAAGATGACTAAATTTTCATTAATGATCGTTCGGTTAATAGCTTCTACAATCGCTTTTCATTGAAAACCAATTCCAAAGTTATCCTCTTCCGAACGCTTTCCATAATTTTGCTAAAAACGGAATTATTCATTAATTTGTAAAAATCCTTTTCAAAATCATTTTCTGCAATTTTCCTACGTTCAGTGTTTAAATCGATGTATGATTTCAACCACGGAGATTGATTAAATACAATGACTCGGTGAATTGTCTTGAGTCTTAGTCCAAGAGATAGAGCCTGTTTTAGGTTAACGTAGTGAATAACATACTTTGCCTTATCGTCTAGAGTCGTCAACAGTTTTGTATGCTTACCACCTGGAGGAATTTTATTTTCAGCACATAACGGTAGATCGTTGTGTTCTTGGTGGAGATCAGTTGGATATTCTAAATTGACTTCTAAAATGTAACCTTTCGAATGATCGTCTGAAATGGAGGTTACGTAAAAATTTTAAATTACCTCCCGATCAAGTCAACGAAACCCGCTATGGGGCAGGTAATTACTCATTGCCCAGCCATAGAGGTTGTTAGCATCTAAATAAGCAATATATCGAGATTCAATCTCTGGATTAAAATTATCTAGATACTTGTTATTGGCCTCAGAATATCTTTTCATGCACTGATTGATTCCACCACGAATACCCTTCTCTACCATCAAAATCATGTCATAGTCATTCATCAGTTCAAGGTTAATTTTAGTATATTTCAACATGGCGTCGAAAGCAAGACCTAGTGCGGTGAAGTACCATGTCTACTTTGTACGTTTTCAAACATACTTCCCTAAAATTTTCAAAAACATCAGCTAACAACAAAACGTCAGTCTTAAGGTAAAGATCGCTATATTTACCTAGAGTCGAACAATTAAAATCGTTCCAAATTTTCTTTGCATAGTCATAGTCCTCGTATTTGATGTGTTCTTGAGTCAACTGACTATAAAATTCCTCTTTGGGCGCTAAGCACACATCGTTCAATTTGTTCTAGCAGTCTACATATTCGTACGGGAAAACACCTTTACAAGTGACCAAGTCCAGTTTTTCTCCAAAAATATTTACAGTTTGCTCGAATTTATCTTGGGGGAGATTTTCAACTAATTTTGAAAGGGAATGAAAAGGAAATATATTTTTCCTCCGAATTGGGGATGCAATGTATAACCTTTTCGTCATAACCTAAATGAGGAATGATCAGAGATAGGTTGTGGATGAAAACGGGGAGAAAATTTGGCATTTTTAAATTTAAATTGCAATTTGAATGAGCAGGTCCTCGATACATACCCGTGAGATGACAGTGATCTCTCACGCGATCATCACCTAATTCCTCCCCACAAATGTGACAAACGGTCGCCGTTTTGAATGCCTCGTATTCCTCCGGGGTCATCGCAACCATAGGGGTCACGTTTTTGTACACTCTGCATATGAGCTCTGAGAACTCTCTTAAATTCTTAACGAATACCTCGGCGGCATCCGCACCACGATAGAGAACGGGATCGAAAATCTCTCCCGTGGAGGATACCAAAACAAAACAAAAAGACATGACCCCATGTTTTTGGGTGGATATCGAGTAGGAATGACCAAGAGGGCTACTGCAACTGGAAAATTTTGGAAGGATGCATTCGAAATCAGCGTACGCCACGAAAGGAACACGCATGGTGTTCCCGAATTTTTTTAATTTTAAACACTTGCCTTCATCTGTGGGGAGCAGAATTTTTGAGGGAGCATTGGTGTTGCAGTCCCGTTTATGTTCCACAAACCTTTCTTCATCGTGATAATGCGCAAAACATCAATTGCAAATAAACGTTTTGCGTTTACATTTAGTTATTTGTTTTCCAACTATTATCTAGAAACTCCTAATCAAACAATAATGGCTCTTGGAGCCTTCCGTTAAAAGCAAAAGGTCCTGGTGGTCATCGAGTTCTTCATCCACGACTTTTATAGGGTACACATTATTTTTTATCAAGACCAAAAGTACAGTAAACTCTTGAAACAGCGGCACCATTTTCCGTTATTTCAAGAGTTTTTTTCGAAGGCGGATTAAAATAAGGAACGGGTGGCAAAACAGCCTCATTATCTTACGGCTAAAGATAGTAACACCCCTAGCGGGAAAATAATGTACTCCATAGTCACTGAAATGCTGAAATGAACAAAAAAGTGACAATAGAAAAACAAAAGAGTAATTGCCAGTTTAATCACAGTAAATACTGAAATATGTTACAAAAGATATGTAACAAAATAGAACATCCCATAAAAGTATGTGAAGAAAAAAAGATTACCGTTACATACGTGTTTAAAGAACATTTGAAAAAATAGATCGCATAACATACTGTTAGCTTATGTCCAAAGATACAGTTTTCACTAAATTGTGTAATAAAAGAATTATATAAAAATATTGTTTAATTGTCTTCTAACAGTTTTGCTTACATTGTATCAACACGATCGATTCCAGAAGTTGACGCAACACTTACTTGTGAATTAGCACAAATCATTTCTTTAAAAACTTTCTTATATCACCTTGTTTGGAGCATGCTTTTTTTTTTAATTATTACGTTTTGCAGCATGTGTGTCTGCATAACTTCTTGTGCACTAAAGTTTGGCTTTTGTTCCATAAACGATAGTACAGTTTCCATACATTTTTCGGCCACAGCCCAAGATAGCCCAAGAGAAGGGTTCCAGGGATTTTTAAGAGAAAATTTTCCAGAATGGGCGAGTAGGGGACAGAACGTGGAAGAAATATGGAAGGAGTTTAAAGAGATAGTGTTTGAAGGGCTAAATACTTTTGTCCCACGTAAGACTCTTAAAGAAAATACGGATCCTGAATATTACAATCATACAATCAGGAAACTAAAGAAAAAAGTAAGGAGAGCACACGGAACAAGAAATTCGAGTAGGGCGTTGTTTCAGAGTTATAAGAAAATGGTTCGCGATTTAAATAGGGAAAAAAAGAAGGCGAAGGAAAAATTTCTTGTTAATGTCATATCTAAGGGTAACGGAAACAAATTTTATAAATTTATTAGGAGAAGGAAATATAATAGGATGGATATAGCGTCAGTTAAAGATAGTGAAGGGCTGTTAATCATTGATGATTACAGTAAAGCTAATGCTTTTAATAAATGGTTTACAAGCGTATATAGGAAACAAGAAAATAGTCGGGATAACTTAAAAAATCGAGAGCTGATAAATGACTCCTTAAACTGGAAGATATGCGAAAATGCATAAGAGATAATACCCATTAGAGTCACGGATACAGACATTTTTTAAAAAATTAGGAAATTGAGGGCAAATAAGTCAGTGGGACCGGATTTTATTGCAACTGACATACTGAAACTAGGTGCTACTGCTATGTCTCCCTACATAACTCACCTATTCAATGTAACGATGAATAATCATGCCTTACCTAAAGACTGGAAAATGGCACATATTATACCCATTTTTAAGAAAGGTGAAAAGACGGTAGTAAAGAACTATAGGCCGGTTAGCTTAACTTCTGTGGTTTGTAAACTAATGGAGAAGGTAATATCAGACTACATACGGGATTGGTGGGTAAGGGATAAGTGGCTATTTAAAGCTCAGCACGGGTTCAGGAAAGGGTATTCCTGTGAAACCCAATTAGTGGGTTTGTGTCAAGACATTGCTGACTCATTAGACGAAGGGAAAGAAGTTGATGCTATAATCGTGGATTTCTCGACAGCATTTGACAGAGTGCCACACGATCTACTGCAGTTGAAGATGGAGCAATTACCAATCGACGTAAGGTTACTGAAGTGAGTTGCGAATTTTCTTACTGGAAGAACTCAAAGAGTGAAAATAGGTAACCGGTATTCAAGTGAGACGAATGCCATATCGGGGGTTCCACAAGGTAGCGTCTTAGGGCCGCTGCTCTTCTTAATTTACGTCAATGATCTTCCAGACAAAATGAACTCCGAGATAAGACTTTTTGCGGATGATTGTATAATTTATAGGCGGATCGAGAGTGAAAGCGACCGTGATACACTCCAAAATGATATCGACAAACTTTCAGATTGGACCAATATCAACGGAATGGACATCAATATAAGTAAAAGTATGTACATGACATTCACTAATAGGAATCTAGTGTCAAATAGGGAGTATAATTTTTTGGGAAATTCTATACCAAAAAGTGATCATTGTAAATATTTAGGTGTCTATTTATCAAAAGATCTAGAATGGGGATTAAATGTCGATTTCATAAAAAGGATAGCTTTCAAAATGCTGCACTGGGTTATGAGGAATCTAAAAGGAAGCAGTCCAGCTACAAAGGAGAAAGCATACAAATCTCTAGTTCGGCCGATATTGGAATATGCCTCCTTGGCATGGGATCCGCACGAAGAAGGGCATATCAGGAAGCTGGATAAAGTTCAAAGAAAGGCGGCCAGATATGTATTGGGTAGGCACAGGAAAACGGATAGCGTGACGAAGATGCTAGAAATACTGGGCTGGGAGAGCTTGCAAAGGAGAAGGAAACGGAATAGACTTTGTGGTTTTTTTAATGTAATAAATACGGAGGCAGCATGGAGTGAGTTACACAAGGGGTGGAAGAACCATCTTTTAAAGGGAAAAATGATCACAAATACAAATTTAAGTGTAGAAAACAAAAAACAAATGTAAAAAAATATTCATATTTAAACAGAACTATTGTTGACTGGAATGAGTTGCCTGCTGAACTATTTGAGCCCTTCCCAAAGAGTGTAAATGTTTTTAGGAATAGATGTAAAGCTGTTTTGTGATTTTTCTGTGATTTTGTGATTCTTTAGTGATTTTAAAAAATATTTCTCCTTCCTTTTTGAAACTTTTGAATTTTCTTGGTTGCAGTGATATTTCTTATGGGTAATATTTTTGTTATGTTATTATTATAGATCTTTTTATTGCTGTCTTATTTTTTGTCTTTAGATCTCGTTGTTGGATGTGTGAGAGACCTACGAGGTTTCTTTATGTTACCACCTGGCATATCGTCAACTTGTAGCAGTAAGTTTTAATAAATAAATAAATATCTTCTTTTTCGGAACATTTTCATCTTCATCGGAACCATCAGCATCACCATTTACCTTCGCAGGATTAATAACACTGTCGATGATTTATTGATCCGAGAAAGATTGTGTTATATCTGCTTCTTCATCAACAGCAATCCACTCTTCGATGTCTTCAGCATTTAGATTTTTTATAGGGATATCATTAAAACCTGTAAACTCTTCATCATCAGATGATAAATCGGGCGAAATCACATTTGGCCACAATTTCTGCCAAGCTCTCATCAGAGTTATGGGGTTTACTGCATTCCAAGCTATCGCTATTGAAAACATAGCATCTTTAATTGTAAAGCTTCGTTGAAAGTCCAGAATAGGGGTGTCTTTGTTGATCATTTTTTTCATGAAATCGTTTCTGTAATGGCATTTTAAATTTTTTATATACTCCCTGATCCATCGGCTGTATAAAAGACGTTACATTAGGTGGCAAATAGCAGCAAAAGCTATTCCCACAATCGGATACCAATTGTGATTCATGTGGGTGCGCATGCAAGAACAGTTACTCGTTCCTTATTCTGCTTGAAACCACTACCACTTTTCTCAGTCCCATTAGCCAGAGTTTTTGTTGGTAAACACTTCCAGTAAAGCCCAGTTTCGTCCGCATTGCATATTTGATCAGCTGTCAGGTTATTATTCTTAATAAGCTGCTCAAAAGTAATAATAAATTGTTTGGCTGCCTCCACATCAGCAGATTGTTTCTCACTAGCAATATCCAAGTATCTAATTCCATGACGGCTCTTAAAATTAGTTAACCATCCATCAGAAAATGTATATTCGGTATTTATTCCCATTTGTACCATCTTTTGCCTTGGCAACAATTATTGGCCCTGAAATAGCAATACCTTGTGAGCGTTTTAATAAAAACCACTCGTGCAAAACTTTATCAAGTTTTTCTAACTTTGGCTTATGAAGACTTTTTTACCAGCAATCATGTTGTTAGGCTCAGAAGATTTATTAAATTCTAAAAGTTTTTCCTTCGAATGCTTAATATCATACAGTGTTGACGATCCAATATTATAACCTCTCATTAAATCACTCCTACTTACACCCCGTTCTAGTTTCTTAACTATTTCAAATGTATCACTTAGTTTTAATGTTGTTCTTTTCTTCGTTGTAGAATCAAGTTTATCACGTTTAGGAGACATATTTAAGGGGTAAATAACTTGTTTTTAAATATTTAAAACAATAAAACAACTGTGAACCAGCAAGTGACGCACATTCCGTACGGGACGGCAGTGAAAACTTAACTGTCACTTATAGCACTTATATGCACTTACAATAGCGTTTGTAAAAATGAGTTGAGTGTCCGTTTCTGGCCGCCACGCTTTAGTGGCGCTTTTTTAAGTGGTGAGAGAAGTGCCGTTATCTCGAATGTGCCGTTCTTCCGAGTGCCGTTCTTTCAAAAGTTTACTGTATTAATATAAATATTGTTACTTTTTTAAAAATTTGTAATTTGTGAGAGTTTCACAGGGTACTCAATGTAATCCCAATGATATCCTTGGTGGAACTCTTCACTAAAATATTTATTGACGCATTGAGGATTCTTTACAATATTCCTTGCCCAAATGGCGTATTTAAAGCAAAAATCGTACCGTTGCCAACATTTATGACTGATTTTGTATTTTTGCCGGTAATTCTAAAAACGCGGACCCCCTCAAATGAGTGTAGTTATTGATTCTCAGCTCTAATCCAAGAATTTTACTTAATGACCAATCGGAACCTTTTGCCTGGTGCTCAGACTTTTCCTTAAAAATTTTTTCAAAAAGTTTATTTAAAATTTCACCAATAACATTAGCCTGAAGGACTCGAACATTTTTCATTTTGAAAACTCTCTCACTCGATTCATTCTCCTTTTTAACATATCTTTTAAAATTATATTAATTTTCAGAGCCGTATTTTCCAACTGTTCCCTAATTTAAATATCAAAATCTCTTTAATACTGTCTAAAAACGTGATAATGTCTCTATTCTCTCCATCTCCATTTACCCAAAATATCTACAGGCGGTTTCTCACCGCAGACTCTATTTCTACAACTCGGTTTCTACCTCTCGGTATCACGTGTCGCATAAGAACGTCACTCATTTCATGCGCTACGCGATAACGTGGGTTAAAATATATGAAACACACCTCACAAATGTTTCCATCCCAACCTGTTCAAAAACAATGAAAGAAATAAAAAAATAAAAAATTTATATATATAAATGCAGGTTAAGAATAAGGAGGTTAAATTGATGTACGTAGTGTCTGAAAAAAATAAAAATATCGGTTTCAACACTCATATTACATTCCTCATTACAATATCAATAGCATAATCTCACAAGTTTTACACTAAATAATTTAACATTACAATAGAAACAATAATATGTAGAATCTTCTACAATTTCAACATGACTACATTTTACAATTATATTTGAATAGAATACTGAAATGTTATACTGTTCAAAGATATTGAAGGAAGACAACTGGAATGTTTCTATCTGAAATACATTGATTTCAGAAATATTTCACCCTATAAATATTATCACTAATATTTTTTCATAAAGGAATAATCACTATCACTTCTATCAATATCAATTACATCACTGCTATCATAAAAATCAACAATTATAAAATCTTGAGAGGTTACATTTAATCCTCATCAAACACATTTTTTAAGGATGTGATGATTTTCGGAATTGTAGAAATAAGCTCCATTTTAAAAGAACTCTTCCACAACGATTAAGTATTTTTAATGAAAATATGCTTACCAAATGACGTAGAAAAGTATCACAGAGTTTGCTGATTTCAATCGATGGTGAGGATATTCTTTGGAACCGTTCTTGCTTGTGAATACTGCTGCAGCAAAATATGACACGAGATCCGATGCTGAGAAAATGTCAAATCAAGGTGAAGACTCAAAGCGCTATGGCGTGGTATTTATACTCATATTTCAAATCACAAGCTGGGAGAGTGTTGATGGGATACATTTGCGTTAACCCCCACTCTACAGCTCACACCCGGTGTATGCACGACATAAGCATTTTGTAATTATGCAGCTGCTCACGTCCAGTTCTTACTTCGCTGACTCAAGGTCGCTACGCAGTCTCGCTGGAGGGTGGACCCGCAAACTCAGCATTTTTGCAATCTTGCAGTTAGAATGTTTCATTCAGATTTGAGACTCGGCAAAGGACGGAGGTATCATGGACGTGGATTTTGTAGTTCGTACGCGCATTATAAAGAACGGGGAACTTATAAAAGAATATCGGTTGCATTATTACGATGGAGGACTCGAAACTTTGAACTTCAGAGTTCCAGATCCAGAAGCAGAAGTAAAATTATCCTTTGGACTATGTGAGGCCTTTCGTAATGAAGAAAAAGAAGATGATTCCGAGACGCACTGATTTAGATGATACTGATTTAGATGATAGAGATAGTGATACTGAATAATGTGAGTTTCTCAAGCAAAAACGCTTCATAAGACATCTAGATCTTCTACGCATCAGATCGTTCTCCAGAGGTAATGGACATATTTATATTTAAAATTATTAGAACGAGGGTCATTTTTAAAGTAAGAACCGTTTTGTCATAAAAAAATAAAAACTTCATATATCCAAATAATTTTATTGCTACTACTACGTACAACATTTCTTTATTTTTCAACAGTCCCCATAGAGATCCAGACATTTGTTCAGACGTGGCACGAGCTTGACGATCCCCTCATCATAGAAGTCGGCCGCCAGTCCATCCAACCAATCCACAACTGTTTCTTTCACTTCTTCATCAGTTTCCATCCGTTTGCCGTATATTATAACTCTAAGCAATTATTGATTTGAAAATAATTACTTTTCAGTTATGGACTTAAAACAACTTGCAATTATACATAAAGTTGGGTTGGCTATTCGGACATACCGTAAAGATGGTTGGGAGAGTATGATTTTGGAGGATCTGAAATATGTATCTTTTGATTATATTAAAATGTTTCAACCACGTGATGTGCATCAGATAACGACTAAATTTCCTGAATTACAAGAATTAGAAGAGTGGTACCGGAAGGAACGATATCAGCCATGCCTTGAACACTACAATAAAAGAGATATTCATTTCGATGGACCACCTCCTTTGAAAAAAGATTGCTATTTGTGTTGTGGGTGTTTATAAATTGATAATGATTGTATTTTATTGTAAATAAAAACTTGATCCACCTGCTCAATATTTTGTTTCATTTTGACGCATTTAAATCCGCCGCCGTACGAGATACCAACCCAGAAACTTTAATTCGATTCGAATCCGCCGCAGTAACAGATACCAACCCAGAAATTTTAATTCGATTCGAATCCGCCGCCATCCAAGATACCAACAGCAAAATTTTAACTCTATTCAAATTTCCCGCCTTCCATGATGCCATCCTAATATCGCGCATTACGATCGTCTTTCGTTTATGACGTCAGAAATTCAAAATGGCTGCGGCCACAAGTGTTAAACTATATCTACTAATGCCGCTTATACAAATTCAGCAGGATTTTGAATCAATGGAAGCGGAAGGATGTATTCGGCGCCGTGAAATTTTATCCTTTGAGCAGTTTCTGGCAAGTTGTGCAAGGAAATCAATTCCAAAAGAAGGGAAAGGCTCCGCTGAGCAAGGCGTACCTTTTATAAAACGGAATATGTACTGACAAGCTATATTTTCCTATCTCTTGTATAAACCAACAAAATATATTCTGAAATCGCAGTCAACATTTTCGATGAAAATGATAATTTTTCACTTTCATATACCTTATATTTCTTATTACGCATTGATTGACCAATGTGTGACGTAATAAATAAGTAGTTAGTTACATGAAATGCAAGTTACGTTTTTGTAAAGAACAACTCATTATAGACATAGTGAGCTTTAGTCTTTATCCGAGATAACGCAACGAATATTACCATTTTTTCAGTTTTTCATTATTTGAACAATATTTAACGCACTTACATGAAAGAAATTAGCGTCATATGGAATGATTCGTCGATTTTCTTGAGTCAGAAATTTTAAAGACTTTTTTACAAGACATTTTTTGCTGTCATTTCTTATTCATTTTTGAGATACTCATTCCTTCTCCTTTTGTTGTGCGAAGCATTAACGGAAATATTTTTTGCGCCATTCTCCATCTCATGAGGAATCCCTTCCTCATTTTCATGGACGCATAAAACAGACGTTTGGGTCTTATTCAATATCGGACGTGTAGGGAGTGCAATTTTCATTCTCTTGTTTTTTTATCCGGCGATTTTTATATTAAATATACAGTGCGGACGTCATTGAGAGATCCGCCTATCGCGAGGACCATTGTGTCCTTCTCACTTATAAGTAAAACAGCTATGGCTCAGGTTGGAGAGTATCCTTTCCAAGCTTCAAATTCACTCTTTCCTGACATTTTTGACCCCTGACTCACCCACTTATCTGGGCAAGGAAGGAAGAAGAGAGGAGAGGGAAAGATAGAGAAATGAAGAAAACAGGAGTAGGGAATTTCAGATAGAAATCCCTCCCATCCTGCAATATACCTCCAGTTCCGAAGACTTTAAATATATTCTCTTTCAAAATTTGCATATCTCCGACTTACATCCGTACCCTTAACGGACACCCGCCCACAAATCTTTCCTCAGCTGCAGCATACTTATAAAAACAACAAAAATGCCGCCACATATGTTCTCTTTTTTAGAACTTGCAGCGAAAAACGGCTTATAAACTTTTGGGAAGTTGAAATTTTACATTTGAAAAGGAGAAAAAATCCGGTACTTGAGTTTTCTGCACTGTTTGGTGAATTTTGTAAACATTTTCCGGTGTTCTGGCAGTTCGTGGCCTTCCTGTAAATTTTTGTTTTATATACTGCCTATTTCACGGAAGCTTGCCACACACCTATTTATTACTTTTTTAATAGTGCATAAAGAGCGTAGAAATGTCTTCTGAATATTCTTTTTGCCGTAATCATAGAAGATCTGTGGAAGGAATACTGCTCAGCCACAAATGCTAGTTGCTCATGTGCCCAATCTACCATCCACGAGAATTATTTGTTCTTTTTAAATCTCCAATTATTCTTCTACAATCTAAACAGAAAGAAACAATAGTTATCTATCATTATCATAGAATTATTACACCCTGAAATCTGTCCCCTGTTTTTGTTTCATCCTAAAATTAAGCGATATGTTTTTCAATACCATAGTATTATTCTTTTTAAAAAACGTTTAGGAAAATAATTAAACAACTTTTTTCTAAGAACAAAGCAGTGCATGTGTAATATCTTATGCAGCTATGGAGATTCTCAGGATTTTAAATGGTGTAAGAGGGACAAGAGAGGCCATACGGGTGACTCTTGCAGGGATAAGTGGTAATATAATAGTAAATGTTTTTGCTTTATTGATTTGGAAAATATCTTTGGCCGAGTTTTATGGTATAGGATAATGGAAAAGTTTAGGAGAATTAGAGTAAAATAGAGAGATACTCGTTTAATAAAAATTTTTAATGAACCGGTTGCACATGCAAGAGTAGTAACGGAAGATAGGCCACATTAGGAACATGAAAGAGATCGCTGCAAAATCCATGCGATTACTTTAAATGAAACCAATAAAAAAAATTATAAGAAGTCGGAAATCAATAAATGGGATTTGAAGATTTACGAAAATATTTCATGGAATTGGTTATTATATTGGTCCAAGAAATGAACTTTGTGGAAAAAAACATATAAGAAAAGGGTATCGTATGGACTATAGAGATTTAGTTGGGCTGAGTATAAAACAAGGTTACATTGGGTATCGTAGGATAAGAGAAAAGCGTTGATGGAATAATTATGTAGAGAGAGAAAGGTTCGGTGGGAAAATTTTGAGAGATAACTGATTGATAAAGGAATTAATAGGAATACTAGGAAAAGACAAATATATCTGTAAGAGAATAGAGATTTTGGAAACCTAAGAGAAAGATAATTATTGGAAGATGAGGAAAAACATTTATATAGGACAGACTTGGAAGGGTAAACCCTCATCTAGTAAAAAAAATACGATGTTAACTTAGAGGACTAAAACAAAAATCTTTGTTTCTTTCGCATGAAATGTTGAATAAGGTACGGAGACGCATTACCTTTTTAGATATTAAAATATGAGAAAATATCAAGAAAATTTACATTTACCAGAAACATGTTTCTTTCTAATTAAAAAAAATCAAATTTGGCGCGTTTCTAAAATAAGGATTTATATTTTGAGGAACCGACACTCACTGAACGCACAGAAATAAGGAAATGTGACGACAGCAACACTCCGGGAACGAAAAACACTCCATTAGATTGTACAATCATTTATGGTGTGGTATATATTATACCTGATCCATAAAAATAATATTAGGCTCTGTAGTCCTATATATTAATTTTGTAGCGTGGCTGCTTGCGTGCATCCATGTATCACACTGGTGTGGAAGTGGTAGATCAGAAACAGATGAGATTTTGAAAATTAGCATATAAACGTGAAAACATCAGGAAAATTCTGAAAAATGTGTGTTATGTGAGTTTGGAATAGTTATGGAGTAATAAATTTTTTATAATAAAGATTTCTCCATAATAAATACATTACGTCGCCATTTCTATCCATAACATTGCTTTTTAAAAATAGTTAGAATTAATATGAAGACTTGAGATTTGTACAGTTGAACGGCATAAGAGTTAGCAATAAGTATAAATTTCTCGAGGTGAGAATCGGAATCAGTGCCGGATTAGTTAAACATTTCTTTATTGTCAGTTAAAGAGGAAAATTTTCAAGAATTTAACATCGAGCTGAAAATGAGTCCAATGCTTTTGAATGGTGACATGCTAAAAATGTGTAATGAGAGATGGGAGATGGAAAGAGAATTAAAAAATCGTATTTTATACCGTGAAATGAAGAATCGAGAAGAAAGACGAAAAGTTATATCTATTGCGATTTTACAGCATGGTTCGATTCTTAGATTCTTTTAATTGTATTTCCTAAATAATTAACATTATCTTTGAAAATGAATTTTTATTAATCCCTTTTCCTATCTCCTTTCTCCTTTACATCCATATTTTAATCAATGCTGCAACGGATAGGCTAGTATGTATGATTTATCATTATAATCCTTTTTTCGTATTTCTTATTAGCATTGCTTATTAATCTGCATTACATTAAATATGATATTTTTGCTTTCTTCTCCCGCTATCATCTTCCACTCGCTTTTCACACGGCCACTGCCTCGCTCCCGGCAACTTTGTCCGATAGTAATATATGTTCTTTCCGACCAAGCCGTCTCTATAGTTGGAACAATTGAGAAGAGAGGTCCTGTGTCACGTAGCGTTCCTCCTTCGCACATCAGGGGATCGTTCGACTGAATTTTCCCCGGTCACGGAAGATAGCGGAGGGTGAGAGAGAGAGAACGGACACTTTTTGAATGACAAATCCGAGCGGTTACAAGGACGAAGAGAGAGAGAAAGGGAGGGGGGAGGAATTATGTGGGCGGGAAAAACTTTCTCAGCCCGAGAACGAAAAAATCAAGTACAAGCCATGAAGGGAAGGAGAATGAGTGGAAAGGAAGGTGGAAAGAGAGGACGAAAAAAGGAAGGAAACCGTATAGAAAGTTGACGGTACGTTAAGGGGTGTGCGTGTGGGTTTGTGAGTCTCGTGTGTATGCATGTGTTTGAGGGATGTACTTGGAAATAGGGTGTGTTAATGGGTAGGGGGTGAATGTTGAGGGATAAGGGGAGACCTGCGAGGGTGTGGGTGGGTGGAATGAGCGGAGGTGGTGAGAGGCGTCGGAAGTCGAAGGAGCTTGGTATTGAGCGGTTTCCTTGCGAAAGAAAGACGAGAGGGAGAAAGAATGAACGATAGAGGTGTGGAAGAATATATAAACGGAGTCGAAAAAAGAGGAAAAGAGAACAGCGAGGAAAATGATAATATAAAGAAGTTGGCCGAAGTGGAAGACAAAAAATAACAGAAATTCATCAGGCGCGGTAGAATTTCGATAAGACTACGCGAACAATTTATACGCGTATCTCTACTCTATCCTTCCTTCGCCTTCCATGTCGTACCTTCTCAAACCCTCCCACCTTCGTCTGGAGCAAAGTTTTTTTTCTCCGAATTTAAACCGAAGGAAGAAAATCCACTATTTTTAGGCGATGTAATTTGAGAAGGAATACAGGTGAAGGGATTCTGTGTGTGCCCCATTAAAGAGGGATCGACTCCAATTAACGGCCACTTGTTATAGTAAGTGGACTCGTAATTTCGAGGCAATCTCTTTAAGGCAAATCGTGCTAATGGCGCTGTGATAGTCAGCTCCGAAAATCGCTTTCTAATATACTGAACGAATTTTTTCTCTGGTATTTTAAGTGGGAGATCATTTTCTTGACTAAATGGTCATTAGTAACTTAAAGGATTTCCTTAGATTTTTGTTTTATAAAAATTTACAAAGATTATTATTTGTATTTTCAAACTTGTAATTTTATTTGAGGGTGCATAGACGGAAATCTTCAATCACTCACGTACAGATTACATCTACATCGACATAATACCCTGCAATTCATCTTTCAGGTAAGTGCCAGCGGTTGAAGTGCACCATATTCACTAAAAAATTTCACTTGAGGATTTAAATATTACATACATTGTATTCTCTGATCGTTTGAGGAAAAAACGAACCTCTATATTGCTCATTCTTACAATCTATCTCACGTATTTTCTGTATTGTCTTCCTATATGATGCTTCAATTACTCTCAATACCTTCTCGGCAAAGCTTTCTGATTCATTAGAATTTTCAGCCTAGCGCTCAGGATTAAACAGTTTCAGAAAATGTAATATGAGAAAAAATTTATTCGTTATTCGAAGAATTTGTTTAAAAAGGTCATAAAATTTAAAAAAAATTATTAATGCCAACCAAAGAATTCATGCGGATTTATGTATATATATATTTTAAATGCTTGGTTGTTAAGGTCTGGTGAACTAAATGTACGCGTGTACTCTTTATTAGAAATACCTGCGCTAACGAAAAAACATGTGCCTCTGAACAAAAACAAGAAAAAAACAAAAAGCAGCTGTCATTGATTCAAAAATACACTGAGAACCGAGTTCGATAGATTTCAATGCTCAGCCCGTCTCTTTGACAACGCGCACTCTCTTGTTGCAACGGAAGACAAAGCGGCAAGGCGGGTTGATTTATTGTCCTCCCGCTTTGCGAGAAGAACTACCAACGGCGCAGAAGCTCTCGGTAGACAACGACAGATGCCCCGTCTCGATAGCTTCAACCCCCCGCTGCTAGATGTGGCGGAAGCGCGCGAGCGATGGGGTAGGATGGGAGGAATACAGGAAGAGAATAGGGAATGAAGAGGAGAGAGGGCAGGAGAGAAAGGGGTGAGAGGAGGTCGCGGGAAGTTGATAGCGGTTCGGGAGAGGAAAAAAGGAGCCGAGGTCGGAATGACATGTAGGAGGCCAAGAGGAATAAGTCAGGTTAGGATTGATGGGTGTACATTTGTTCCTTATCGGAGGAGGAATAAAGCCTTTATCAAGGATTCATTTCAACCGTATTCAAATCTCGGTTATTACGAGAAGAGAAAGAAGGAAGAGGTGACATACACTACATCGAGAACATGGATCAACTAATGATTATATAGAAGTTTAACTGGAGTAGGGAGGCTAAATTAGTAAGTAAAAACGATTCGAACCAGAAATTATTCATACCCTTGTTGTTACTATTGGTGATACTTGAGAAAAGTATTTTTTTTCAATTTCTAAATGCTTAATCCAAAATTTTTTTCAGTCATAAGACGAGCTCGATAATTCTCTGACGAATTAAGAAATCATGATTGATAATATAATATTTTACTAAGATTAGTATAGTTTATACCTCGTAATTAATCGTTGGAATTGCTATGCAAAAAATTGATGTAACTTTAAAAATTATTAGAGAAAATATAAACTTATATTCTCAAAAGTTATGCACAGTAAAATTAATCAGCATTTAACCTCGGCTAGCAGCGGTGTATCGTGAAACCTGTTTCCTGCTAAGGTAACAAATCTGTATTAAAGTTTGTAAATTTTACCTTATTATATAAACATCTCGACTGACTAAATATCACGCATCGTATCAGATAATTTCATCTGATGTTGAAAAAATACAGAGGTCAATCACGGAAATAGTTAAAAAGATATTCACAACAAATTTAAAAAAAATCTTGTCATAACTTTTATGTTGTGATGCATTCACTTTTTCCTGCTATTTTCTGGTAGACTGGCTAAATTCAGATTCTGAATTTAAAATGTATTTATTTACTTATTTACGCATTCGACAAAAAGATAATTTCGGCCTTAACATCCATCATCGGTGATAATTTAGTGACTGATAAAAGATCGGCGAATTACAATTTAGAATTTCTGCATTTAAGTTGGGATGAACACTGAGTTCGCTCAAAAGTTTAATGATGATACGGAATAACTAAAGAAACCCGTACGTGACGCCATTGTGCATAAAAAATATAACGAAGCGAAGTACTTTTAATGCATTCTCCCCTAAATTTTAGGATTTCATCGCCAATCTACCTTGTGTCATTTGTAAAAATCTTTGAAAAGTCTCACTGGAACGAATATTAATTAGACCCATTAATTTTGCCGCAACAACTACAGAAAAAGCGGCGTTATTAAAACAGTACTTACGAGCATTCTAATCAGAACGCCTGAATGAAACATTTTAAGCCACTTTAAATTTCAAAAGAAGCATCTCCGCGTAATTTTTTCTACTTCTTTTCTGAGAAAAGTTCTGAAATTTTTGGAAGGAACGCAGAGATAAAAAAAACCTATCAGCGTAAAAGAGATTCATCACGCAACTTTTATCCAGCTGGCAACGGTCGCTAGGGACCGGGGGAGGGAAGGTGTTGACTCATCCCTCCCGGTAGCTTACGATTCAAATCCCAAGGAGAGAAAATAATCCCTCACCGCCTTACAAGACAATATATCATCATTTTTTCAGCTATCCGCCCCAATTGGACCCGAGTTATCACGGAGTAGACATTAAGATTAAACAAAATCGGTCGAAGGTCTTTTCCACGAGGCAGAATTAATTGAAAATCCGCTTCGCGTTTAGAACGAGAACGAAAAAACCGGCGAGTATTTCGAGAACACGCGGAGAGGATGGGATAAAATGAATGGTGCCAGCGGATTGGAGAAAAAATGCAGTTGTCTAATGTAAACGCTAACTTTTCTTGATAGCTGTTTTAAGGAACCTCATTCATACCAATATAACACAGCTTTCGCTAAAAATCACGTTTATGAACAATGCACGTTTTGATCCAATCTCAGCAAAACGGCGAAATACATGAAAGTTTATGATATACAAAGTTCTTATTGGAAGCTTTGTTCATGACAGTGTTATATATGGAGGGATTTTCGTTTAGGAGAACTTAGGTAGAATTTCGCACGTTTATCGATTAAGACGAACTCATCCAGAAGGTGGAATCGTAGAAGGGTAAAGGTGAAGCAAAAGTTGCTGGAAGTGGGGAGGATGTTGACGGGGAGAAGAAGAGGGTGGGAAACGGGGGCAGCCATTCAAGTGGTTCTCTTGTTTTTCCTTCAAAGATGTCTTGGAGAGTGAGCGTAGGTGAAACGCACGTCATTCCCGACAAGTGAAAGCAATAAAAAAAGAGGAGAAAAACTCTTATTAACCGACGTCAGCTTGAAATTTACGTCGATAACTGAAATTTGCCTTACGTGCCAAAGGTTTAGTTAGTTAAAAAAGTAATCACTTAAGTCGCTAAATACTTGATTTTCACACCATTAAAAAATTTTCAATACGTAAGCGCACTATTTCCGGTGCTGTCACTTCCTTCCTGAATTTTATGCCTAAAATTCTCTAATTTTAAGTTGAATTTATAAATATACCATATAAATGTCAAGGAATTCTAAGAACAAAATAGATTAATTAATTATTTATTCATATAAAATGATTTCCTAAACTTTTTAAAATCCTACGATATTTTTCCACTGATTAATAACGGATACGCTATATGCACGATTGACATTTGTCAGCAAGGGATTATGTCCATGTTTTGCCGTTTATACCATTTAATCATTCGTATAACTGTATTTTACCAGCGATATTTAATAGTTATACAGAAACAATAACAGAAGAAGCGTTGATGGAAGAGAAAAGATTCAAGATAGGAGGTGAAAGTATTACCACCATTAAATATGCAGATGATCAGGGATTAATAGCAGAAGATGAGAAAGAACTTCAGAGGATGACAGACAGACTAGTGGAGGTTGGCTAACAATATGGAATGAAGATCAATGCTGAAAAAACAAAAGTCATGGTTGTTTCAAAGGAACATAAAGAAATAAATATAATGGTAAATGGCCAAAAATTGGAACAAGTAAGTAGTTTCAAATATCTTGGCAGTATTTTAGCGCAGGATGGAAGTAGTACACAGGACATCAGAAGTAGGATTGCAATAGCAAAAGCAGCATTTAACGAGAAGAAGGAGATTCTCACAAGCAAGAAAATAAATCTAGAAACAAGGAAGAAATTAGCAAAATGCTACATATGGAGCATAGCTCTTTATGGTCAAGAGACGTGGACGGTAAGGAGAAAGGAGGAAAAATATTTAGAAAGTTTTGAGATGTGGGTATGGAGGAGGGTGATGAAAATGAAATGGACTGAGAGAAAGAGAAACGAAGAAGTAATAAAAATGGTGGGAGAAGAAAGGATGCTAATAAAAACAATCAGGAAAAGAAAAGCAAATTGGATAGGGCACATATTGAGAAGACAGTGTTTACAAAGGACGATCTTAGAGAGCAAAATTGGCGGAAGAAGAGGAAGAGGGAGAAAAAGAATAGGAATATTAGAGAATATAAAGCAGGAATATAGTACTTATAGAGGTATAAAAGAGGCTTCTAGGGAGAGAGAGAGAGAGATGGAGGCAGCGAATCAGCTAAAACCTGTCTTCGGACAGCAGCATAGTGATGATGATGATAATTGTATATTGCATCATATAAATACTTATTCATTTATTGACTATAAAACTTTTATAGAAATTTGCTTTTATAATTAAGGAAAGGATACTTAACTTTGAAAGAGCAATGACAATAAATATGGTCTTCATACTAATATTTAAAAATTTTATCCAAAATCTCACGGAAACATTAGCAAACAACGAATCACGCTATTAACTTTCTAATTAAATAAACAGGAAAAAACAAAAAATATCTGACGTGTGAAAGAGAGAGAGAGATTGTTTGCGATAGCCGAACATGCGAACACCACTGCGTGCCGGAAATTTTTTTCGGAAATCATGACCATTTCTGTAATTTCTGTTTTAAGCCCACATTGATCCTTCTCTGCGTTTCAAATAAAAATTAAATTTTCAAAACCCAAACGATCCGACCCCTCGTTGTCCCCTCCGTCGTGTTAGAGCTCCCATCAATCTACGTCAGAGGAACCCCTCGAATTCGTGATAACTTCCCTCCGTACATTTTCAAATTTCCACCCTAGTCACTCTCATTTTTCCCTCACTCTCTTTTCAACCATCTCTCCCTTCTCTTTCATCTCACCCGCTCAAACATTCTATTTTGTCTCTTCCTCATTTTTAAACTCTCTTATTCTCCCTCACACTGTGTACTCCTCTATCACTCTTGTCTCTGTTTCTCTTACCTCCATTTCTGACTTCCAATCCTCGCTACTACTTTTTTTTCCCATTCCTTGCACACACTATATTTATTGTTATTCTGTTCCTCACTTTTGCATCGTCTTCTTCCTCTCCTTCTCTTATCCCTGCTCTCTTTACCTTATTCTCTCTCTATATTTAATTTTAACTCTTTCATTACCTCTCTATTTATACTTATTCAACTTCGGACACTCCATTCCTTCTCTCACTCTCCATATACCAAACCTATTCTCTAACAATACATAAAATTTAACTCTGCCATTTTTTCCTATGACTTTCTCCGCCATTTCTTCTTACCATCCTCTCTCACTCCCTCTCATTACCATTCTCTCTTTATCTCTTTCCAACTTCTCTCTCACTCCGCTTTCACTCCCTCTTTCTGACTTTCTCACTCTCACTTCCTGTCATTTCCTCTCTCACTTACTCCTCTCTCTACCATTCTCTCTCCATCTCCCTCCTATTTCTCTCTCTCACTCCGTCTCTTTCCCCTATCTCGCTCCTCTCTCACTCCCTCTTTCACTTCCTCTCTCACTTTTTTGTTTTGTTTAATATCCAAGAATATCTTGATTCTGTTTTAAATTTAAAAGATTGGTACTTAAACCACGAAATGTATATGCGTGTGTTTTCATTCACTGCTTCCATTTTTTTGTTTAAAATACAAGAATATCTCGCTTATGTTTCAAATTTAAACGAGTGGTACTTGAACCTTGAAATGTATATATGTGTGTGTTTATTTCCTGCTTCCATTTTTTGTTTAAGTCCAAAAATATCTTTATTGTTTTTGCAATCTTCTTATTTTGTTTTAGTTTTAATTACTTGAATATTCTAGCTTACATTTGGGAATTATTGACAATATATAATTTATACAATGATATCTTTTGATATATATATGTGTTGTAAACATGTTCTTAGCTTTACTCAGTAGGTTTCGCAGGTTTTTTCCACCCCCCTTCTTGTGAGGATGGTTTCCTGCAAAGGGTTTTTTTCAAGGGTAAACTTCATTTCATTCTTGATTTTTTCCCACAGCGTAAATTCTTTCCTTATGACCTTTCATATAGTAAATGCTAGCGTTCTATCATATTGTTTGTATTAACTTATTGTAAGTACATCTGTATGGTATTTGTAATGAATTTGGGGTTAGGTGGAAGAGGGGACCGCACAGTCTCAATCTCGCCCCTAATAAAAGACTCAATCAATCAATCAATGACTCCCTCTCTCACTCCCTCTCTCACTCCCTCTCTCACTCCCTTTCTCACTTCCTTTCTCACTCCCTCTCTCACTCCTTTTCTCTCTCCATCTCACACTAACTCTCACCATCACTTTCTCTCTCTTTCTACCTCCTATTTCTATCTCTCTCACTTCGTCTCGTTCCTCTTTCTCGCTCCCTTTCTCACTTACTGCTCTCACTACCATTCCCTCTCCATCTCCCTCCTATTTCTCTTTCTCATTCTGCCACATTCTTCTTTTTCACTCCCTCTCTCACTCACTCTCTTCCTCTCTCTCGCACTCCTTTTCTCTCCCCATCCCACACACTACCTCTCACTATCACTCTCTCCATCTACCTCCTATATATATATATATATATATATCTCTCTTTACAATTATTGTATTATTATTATATTATTGGTTATTCTTGAATGCATTATTATATTTTTATCATGACAAGAGGTTAGGCAGAAGATGGGACTTCCTAGTCTCAATCTCGCCCCAATTAAAGGCCATATCTAATCTAATATAATCTCTCTCTCTCTCTTTGTCAATCCGTCTCATTCCTCTTTCTCGCTTTCTCTCACTCACTCTCTTTCTCTCTCTCACCCTCCCACTCTTTCTCATCATGACTTTCTATCCACTATGGCCCCGAATACAAGCATAAATCTGGGTCTACACTCCTCTTAACCACCTCAAACCCAAAACTACCATCGTCGGCTTCCGAATCGATTCCTTTGCATGGCGAGACTTTGAGGGATACAAACACTCGCACACATCACCCTAACTGCGCGTACCGCTGAAGCGAGAGAATGAGGCTGACGCAGACTGTGTTTAGCCGCCCAACGCTTCCAGGAAATTTTTTCGGTGCGTCACGTAGCGTGTTCGGGTGGTAAGAGTTGGCGTGCGAGGGGGGAGAAAGTCGGCGCGAAAGCACACACGCACGCACGCGTGCCTGTGTATGTTATGTCGGAAAATGTGTCCGTGCCGCGCCCCTTTCACACGATTACGGGCGTGTAAACACTCGCCCGCGCCAGTAAAACACACCCATGCACCATCAGATCGTTCGTCAGTTTTAATTAAATATTTGGATAAACCTTTTTTTTATCGTCCTCTCCGCTTCGATTCGATGAGCACACTCGCGTCGACGCACGTTCCGAATTTTTATTTGCTTATTTATTTTTTATTTTCGAATAATTTCGACGGCATTCGAGTTGCTCCCACTGTGACGGTAATGATGGCGCAAAGGGATATATCAGTGGAATGGCTCTGTTCCCCTGCAGCCTGCGACCCCTCGGATTCGAATGCGGCCATTCGAAACCGACGCGGCTTCACAATCCGACTCTAAAAGTGATTCATTTACTGTTGTCCTACGCATCGGATTGGCTGAGCCATTAGCGCACATCGTCTATTTGATGGGAAAAGTGGATGATAAGACAGCCCTATGGCTCGATGGTCATTTATTTTTGTGTGGAAAACATTAAGAGTTAGGTTTTCATTTTTGTGCTTTCTGTTTTTTCTTCTGCTGATTTCTCCATTGTCTCCTATTGCACCTGATGTGTTGATATAATCTATTTTACTTTTGTCATTTTTTATCAATACTATCGCCCCTCTTAGATATGTAGTTTCTTTCGTTTTGATGTCCAATATAAAAAGTCTATGTGCTATTTTTGAACCCTATAAATAAATATGTAAACAAAGTGTAACGTCCTAAATCATCGTTTATTTTATACTTAAGTATTTCATCCTCATTCCTGGCACCTAAAGAGAGCGCAAGACTCGGATAAGGGAACGCGGACAAGAGATACTATTTCGCAACGACCACAGCCTCGCGAGTGGCGGACATTTTGGTTTCGTTACTCTTTTTCATCTGCAAAGAGAGTGATGAATTTTAATCTGATGAGGGGCTGGGTGTAATTACTTCACTCGCAGCGCTGTCCTCATTACCCCTGTAGGAGCTAGTAGTAACGAACTGTAACGACATCTGTCACGCTCGGATAACACGGGACCCTTGGCTAGCTGTGCTATCATAGTTTCACGAAAATAGTATGCAGCCATCAATTTAAGAGACATTTTGTTTAATCATCTATACGTTCAAGTTTAAATGAAAGGCTGAAATCTTCTTTTGCTGTCAGTCTTAAAGTTATAAAATTTTGTATTAATCATTTTAGAAAGACCATAGTTACACATGAGACGCAAAACACGTTTAGAAACATGCGCTTTGAATGTAAACACAGGTTGTTTCGGAAATATGTTTTAAAATTTAGTTTGCGAATTCAGGTGGATAAACTGAAAAAAGTTACTATCAACATGGGTATAAGGCCGTGCTACCACCACTTTGTCTTGCCGTTTATTCATATCAGAAGATGGAATGTGGTTAAATATACTATTTATGCGTGAACAAATATAGCTTAACATAAATGTCAACTTAAAGAAGGAGAAAATTCAGAAATCATACACTGATCTCCTACATACTTTCCAGGCAGGTGCTGTTACCAACTAAGCTACCAAACCAGTCAAATTCTCGATTATGGAGACTCGGGTTTTATTCGCGGTCAAGTTCAGAATGTTTCTCTTTCTGTAAGTATATGTATTCAAAGTGTGGCGCAGCAGATATTCTACGATGTTCCTGCATCTCTAAACTTGCCTAGCGATTTCACTGCGGAACCCGGCACCGGAAATACCTTTCCGTGTGCGGTACCATTTTTTGCATTTATAGTGTTATTTGTGTGTAAAAACGTTTTAAAAAATGTTGGTACAATTTAAAGCCAAAAAACGTTAGGACGCACCGATGCTTCCTCCGCACTACGTAGCAATTTTGTGCAAACACGTATTACATAGATTCTCCAGCTCAGTTCTCCGGGTGAAAAATTTTTGTTTAAAATTATATCGTACATTCTCCAACAAAATTTTGCTATGGAAAATAATTTCTACACTAATTTATGCAGTGAATCTGCTATTACTGAAAATAAAGTTGATATTTCACAAAATTAATTGCAGAAGGCGAAAAAATTGGCGCATTGAAGAACGACTGTTATTCCTAGGAAGGTCAGGATGTAACTGAGGGCGGGAAGAAGTTCTCAAAGCCTTATTTCTAAGCGGAGAGTTTTTCCCACCAATTGAAAAGAATTCATAACGGTACGTCCTCCACCTATGGGGATAGCATCTCAAGGACACACTGAACGTGCTAGGCGCTACAACACCTTTCCGTAGGTGAGAAATGGCTAGGGTGACCGGTTTGGCCGGGACAGTCCCGGATTTTAGATGTTGTCCCAGCGTCCCGTCCGGTTTGGTATTTGTCTCGGTTAAAAATTCTTTTTATTTTTTATTTCATAAATATGGAATAAATAAATCACATCCCACCAGTTATATGTTATTTCACATGCAATCCATTTGTTAGGAATTAAAATCTCATCTTTTAATTAAGTTTAAATAAATACAATCCGTAAGGGGCGCCTCACTTCTGAAGTTCAGCATTATCACAGTTTTACTATCTCTGGGCAGGTTTTAGTCCCATACAACCTAGTTTACCCTATCCAAGGCATTTCTAGTCGCATTATTATGTGAAATTGAACTTTTTTATAGTTTTGGCATTCATTTACTTTCTTATTTTTTCTTCAAAAGTAACAATATTTTCCTTGTGAATTACTTTGGTCGCTCTCCTTCTTCATAAATTTTACGATACAATTTATAGAATCTCTATTTTCCCTCTACATTTAAAGTTCTACTGAGATAGTATCTACTTCAACCGCTTTTATTGCCGTAATTTCCTTATGAGCCTTTTAATTCTCACTCTCCAATATTTTTTGGCCCTCATTGGCTCAATATACATCTTCTTTCTTTTCCATCTCAATAAATTCTGGCTTTAGAACTCTTCCATATTATTCCTAGACGTACTCTTTCCATCATTTCATCATATCTCAATTGAGAGTTTGCCAAAATTGTATTTTACTTCTTGTTTCCTGTTTACTCCTAAGCATTTACATATATAAATTCTGCCTTTTTTAAATTTACTTGTCTGTTTTTCAGGTTGCATTTTGCTAAACATCCCAGACTTCATTTTCTTTGTTTTCTTGTTACGAGCTACGAGACAATATCATAATCTGACGACCGAGATGACCTTATCGGATGCGGCGTATGGCCTATTAGGCATAGTCCCGTATGCGTCGAGACTCATATTTCCAATGCCTGACTTTTTCGTGGTTGATAATGAATCCAGTTTAAGCTGTTTTCCGTTGCTTTACTAACAGTGTTTTTAAAATGGCGCCACCACTCACTGAGTAAAGGCGCTTTTTACTACTATCTCTCTGTGGCAAAGACGCTGCGTAGACTACACGTAGTCTGGTCCTTGCCCTAATTGGCACACGTAAGCCTAATAGTGGCAGATCCTCCTGCGAATTTAGCTCTTAAGGTCATTGGCGCTCAATCACTTCCTCCACGTCAAGACTGAAGTCCAAAAATGAGATTGAGTCTGTTAATTCTAAAATTCTTTGGTAAGACAAGCGTAACCCTCGAAATGGAAGCGACCTTGAACATTTTCTGGTTATTTATTTTTTAACATCATATATTGCAGTTAATTTTCACCACAACGGACACGGAATTTTTCAAAATGTAAATCCTACCATGGTAAAGATCATTTCGATGATCACGCTGGTGTGGCGATTTTTTCCTCCCCCCCCCCTTTACTCCCGCACTTATACGATAGCACTTAACGAATCGCATGTACGAACATGCAAGTACGAATATCGCTAGTTCGAATATCGCCGATATTCGTGATATCGCCGGACTGAACACCACGCCCACGGACGCCACGCCACGGTCGACACGCCCTCCCGTGGTGCCTCTCTGCTTTATATACTCTAATTACCCCTCGCCTCTTTAACCTTCCCTCTTTCCCCTGGTTATGCAAGAACAGTGGAAATCGACCAATTACCGGGAATAATTCAACCATTTTGAATTACCCGCCTGACGTCATTACCTCCCTCCTTCACCACCGGCGTCACGTGACAGTCCATTCCGATAGTGGCCTTCCGAGCGACGAGACGCACGGGAGAGCAACGAGTGAAGTCGACGCAGGTGTCCCACTCTAGAGTCCCCTCCTAACCGGCAGGAAAACATTGTGTGGAATGGACATTGACCTACCGGGAGCCGGAAGAGGATAGTAACTATTGGATGTGATTTAACTGACTTTAACTAAGTTTCGTTTCGAAACGCCTTCACCTACGAGGTGTATTGTGTTTTGTGGTATTACTTAAATCTATTCAAATTCAACTGTTGGATTGTTATATGTCTATATTTCTATGTTCTATTTATAGTTTGTCATTAGCATTTAGCACATCAGTGGATGTTTTTGCACCGAAAATTATATTTCGCTGCAAAATTGGAGGCACCGGAGAGATATTAAATATTAGGTTGTTAATTGTCTAAACTGATGGTTGCTATGCTTTCTGGTTCTTTTGTGGTATAGTTCTTGGATTTTGTCCTATTCCTCGTTTACTCGATCTCTTTTAGTCCTATTGTTCTCTTTCACTTTTCACTCGTCCGGCCCATTACATTAGTCACGTAATTCCCCTGTTATTTGTTACTCTTTGATTCTCTCTCTCTAACATGTCGAAGGAACGAGGTAAAACGGAGGCTACCGTGCGCGCCGAAGGCACTCAGTACGATGAAACCGAGATGGTTCCCCAGTTTTCCGATTGCGTAAGAGTTGCTAACCAGCTGTTACTCGAAATTCCCCCCTTCCAGGAATCTACCTCCGAGAATTGGTTCACTTTTATATCCGCGGTGTCCGATGTATTGTCTTTGTCACTTATTCCGGAACACTACTTGCTGATATTACTTTTGTCTAAACTTCCGGTCAATTGTCGCCAGTTTTGGTTGTCGGTAGTTAATCAAAAGGTGCCCTGGGAGAAGATAATACCGAAAGTATGGGAAACTTTCGACTCTAATAGGGAATTAGAACGACTCGTCACTACGAAGGTGAAAAGATTCCAACTCCCCCACGAATCTCCTCGCGATTTTCTTTATTCCGTGCGAGGTGCTGCAAAGGCGCTGGAAAAAATCGCCACACTGGATCAAATAGGAAAGAAAAAATGAAACTCAATATTAAATTGTTTTACTTTTATAATGGAAAATAAATAGTCGCACGTGACGCATTTCAGAAAAATGTCAGAATTATTGATTCATTTAGACTGTGTTTACATTATAATCGACCTAGGAGATTCACATTGCTATTATAATGTTTTAGGAACAAAGGTAATTTTGGCTGCAACATATTTCTTATGGATTTCTATCTATCATTATAAATATGCCGTTTTTATTCACAAAACATGTTATTTCTATGTCCCTTATTATAAAATGCGCTACTCATAATACTGGAGAATGTATTAATTAAAGATATTTTTCAGATCTTATCGAGTTAACTAAATTCATATACTGCAATCACTGATAATCACTTAATTTTATTTGATATATCTTTAATACGTGCATCAAACTATTAAATGCTGTTTGTTGCTATAATAAATCAATTTGGGTTCTAAAATTATATTTGCGGTATTGTTAAAAATGCCTTTCAGAAAAATCACTACATTTCTAGGATAAAAGAATCATTCATCTTTGACATAAATTGTCTACTATATAAAAACGTGAATTCCTAATAAGAATCACAAAATTATTTTCCCGTGGCAACAAATAAAAAATTCACATATATTTGGGAACGATAGGCGTTTGTTTTGAAAGGACAATGCTGCAGCGCGTATTTTTTTTACAGTTATTGATGATCAAGACATTCTACTGAAAGATATACACGAGGTATTTGTGTTGCGGTTCGCCATGGAAATATCCTTTTGGTACGCTAGATACGGTTCGAGTTTAGCGCTGAATGCGGTGCGCGAGAGAGAAGGAAGAACGTCCGCTTTGAAGGGCGTCGGCGGTACACGAGCTCCTTCGCGCATGGTTGGCTCGCATCGCAGGTCAGGTAACCTATACGTGATGTCGAATTCGATACACGCTATATACATCGAATATGTTTCTAATTCTGGACGAGCGATGGATTTACGAGAGAGGTTCGCGCGAAAATAGGTCAGAGTTTTGTCCGCGCACCAGCCTTCACGACGAGTCTCACTTCTTTTGTTTTCGCGAGGTACGCAATTCAATGACGGAAACTATCATATCGCCATGCGAATTGCTTTCTTTCGTTTCTCTTCGAGCGGCGGAAATAATGCATCCTTGAGATCGAGTGCGGCCGCTTTTCTGGCGCTCGCAGTTTATCATCCGTCTTTTCGAATAGAAAATAAATACCACAGAGATACGCAATTAAATGACATACGAGTATGTCTGTCTAGAAGTCTAGAAGATAGAATGGAGTAGCATCGTGCAAATTAAGCTCAACGATAATCAGAAAACAACTTCGGTATTTATATCACGTTTAATTTTTAGGTCGGTAATTACTTTCCTACTAACGTGGGTCAGAGATATTACAGAAATATACCGCAAACTTCTCATAATTTTATTTATCTCCAAAAGACAATCCTGCGTAAGAAAACATGCTGCGTTTGTGTGCCGATGATCTTGACCTTTTGTAGTTGATGTCGATCCTTCGACTCTTATTTGTACATACTCCAATAAAATTATTTTAATATTGAAAGTTGACTGCGCAGAACTCCAAGATTTCCTTGAGAGTTTGTTTGGAAGCGCAATAAAATAATCACTGCTGCTAATGATTTTAAATGTATTAATTATTCATATCATCGTCCAATTATTTTCACAATTTAAATGTTGACAGTATAAAGCAAGATTTAAAAATGAAATTTCCAGGAATTAAATTAACACTGAGGGGTGTTTTAATTAAACCATTCACCCCGTAATTTTTCCAATTTTGATAATGCGATTAATGCTAATAAAATTCTTCAAAGCAGCGCGAGATTTCCACTTTATTATTTAGAAAACCAAAAGGATATAAGCTGAACCATACAGAATTTTTTAAATAATTTGTTATAATTTTATTATTTTTAATCGAAGCTGAGCCGCACATAGATTTGCAACAATTTCAATACCATCCATTAATACTGACAGCCCCAGCAAGACTTCAAAGGATGTGACTCCGCAATAGAAGTTTTCGATTCCGCGAAATATTTTGGCAAATTTCAATATTAATCATCTACAAATTTTGTGATCAAGTATAAGAAATATTTCCTTTCCTTATCCTAAATTATGCTATAAAGGCTTTATAGGAGTAATTATAAGACAAGGCCGAGGATAACATTTCGATTGTTCGGTATGCATTATTTAACTTGAAACTAATGAAAATTATTTTAATTACTATTGTTTTATCCATTTTTTTTAAATTCTATAAAGTCTTAGAAAATTGTATGATTCAGTTTCATATTAATCTTTGAAAAAATAAGTTTCACTGTGATACGTTTCATTCTCGTTCATAGCCTCCGTTCCAAATTTATATTCATGCGATTTCATTGGATTTTGTGCTTATTTTCGCTCATGCTTGAAAAATGCCTTTTTCTAAGAAAACCTTGAACCAGTCAACATCTTTTAAAAGGGCTATATAAGAGATAATGACGCTTTTAAGCACCAACTTCTAACAAATTACTATTTTTTCGTATTTTAAGTGTGCACTAAAGTTGTTTGAATCATGTTTCTCGTACCTAACGTTTCAAAGATGAATGAATTTCATCTACTTCACCAATGGAGTAAAATTCAATTAATTTCTTCATTCTGAATATAGCTTATGTAGTTGTGTTGAAATGTATGTCAATAACATCTTGATTTTTAATCTATATTCCTCTAAATCATCCAGTTTAATCGAAAAAATTAATATACATATTTTCTGCAACAAAAGGATGAGTCGAACGTAAATAAAAATTTAAATAATTAAAATGCCTTTTTAATCGCTGATATGCGTTATATAACCTAAAATATTGCAATTAATAAAAATCTGCTCTCTTAAAAATAAATGTAAACGCGTGAAATTAAAGATCAATGATATCTTAAATACCGTGCAAAAATGTTGCATTGAAAAGTGCATAGTGAATTTAAGGGAATATTATGGAGTTTAAAATAATTTTAATCGGTTTTATTTCCTTATGTGGCGTTTGTGCTCTTGCTATTTTTTTTGTTAAAATTGACGTTGATATAACGAACGGTAATGATTAATTAATGCGTAAATCACAGCAATGGCAATAGATATAACTCAGATGCGTAATACATATCATCGTTGAATACTTTTTTTAACCCAGAAGAAAATAATTATATATATTTAGAGCAGTGATCCCCAACCTTTCTCGCTTGGAGGTACCCCTACAATAATTTTTCATATCCCGAGGAACCCCTACCTATGAAAACGTTTACAGGCCAGAAAAGTTGATAGCGGGGGGCGCAATTCAATTACTGCTAAATTATTGTCAAGAAAATTTGTTTGTAAAGAGCTGCTATATATATATATATATATATATATATATATATATATATCAGTTCACATTATAAGAACAAAATTGAAGCATTTTTCTTGTCTTTTTTGTATTATCTAATCTTTTTTTCAAATATCAAATCAAAATAAAGTTTACTTAAACATAAAAATAAAATTCACATCCAAAGTCAATATAAAGTTTACTTTCAGTGTGACACTTGGGCTGGTTTCTTTTTGCACAAATGTTGAATTCTTGGCCGAATTTTTGACAAACACACTCGCAGTCCTTCCTCGACAGACATCAACGATGTCTTTATTTGCTTTTAATGTTTGTCGGACATGAAAAAGCTTGTTCACAGAGGTAAGAAGTTAAAAACAGGAGTAAGATGTTCACTGTTTTTGCTGAGATCACAGGATACTCTCTTCTTATTGAAATCCAAAACACATCAGGTGACACTTCATTGAATTTTATCTTCAAAGTTCGATCGCACTGTAGTTTAGTCAGTTGTTCTTCTTCTTGCAGACTGAGTAAATTTTGTGAATTTGGTGAGACCTCAACAAAAGGGTTTCTAACCCTGTCATACATTTCTGATGACAAAGAAGGAAAGTATTGGTAAAGCTTTTCTGTCAATGATTCCAAATTAATGGCAATTAATGGGATGACTTCCTTATAATCTGTCTGACTCTGAACCTGAAGTAGGAGTGGAAACATCTCAATATTTCCACTTGAAAGGTGTTTTTTCCAAACCTTGAGTTTATTCTTGAATACAAGAAGTTTGTCTGTGGAAGTTAGAATGTTTTCTTTTGGACCCTGCATGCTGGTGTTCAAGGTGTTTAAGTGCTGATAAATATCTACTAAGTAGGCTAGTTTCAGCAGCCATTTTGTATCTTCATGAAAGTCAGAAAAACTGGCTTTATTATTATTTTGACGAAAAGCAATAGTTCCTCTCGCAGCTCAAATACCCTTGTTAATACTTTCCCTCTTGAAAGCCATCTAACCTTGGTGTGTAGAAGGAGAGTCACATGGTCTTTTTGCATATTTTCACACAGCTTTGCAAACATGCGTGACTTAAGAGGGCGCTGTTTTATAAAATTGACCATGTTCACAGCTACATCAAGGACTTGTTTTAAATCCTCCCCAATAGTTTTTAAAACAAGAACTTCCCGGTGGAGGATGCAGTGGGTCGTTATGACATCAGGGTTTTTTTCTTTGAGGAGTGTAACAAAACCTTTTATTGAGCCGGTCATTGAGGTGGCACCATCAGTGCAAATTCCAACAAACCGGCTCCATGACAAACCACAGGATTCCAAATAAGAAGACAAGACGTTGAAATGTTTTGACCTTTGATCGTTTCTGGCAGCCCTTTACAACAACAAAAAATTTCCATTATTTCACCTTCGTTTTAAAATCGTACGAATGCCAAAAGCTGAGCTTTACTCGTTATGTCTGCTGACTCGTTGACTTGAAGAGCAAAGTTAGTAATTTTTAGTATTTCAAACAAGACATCTTCAATGTCGTGTAACGTGTCATCCACACGTCTACTAATACTATTATAAGAAACAGGAACTTTGTCAATTTCACTTTCAGCCTCTTTGCCCTTCATTGTTTTCACTATTATTTTACAATCAGACATTATTAGGCTTTCAGCAGTAGTGTGACTTTTCATTTTTGGGTAACTAGCTCAGCTACTAAATAGCTTCTTCTTCTCAAAAACTTTACGTTGTTTGCCTTGTGAATCCAAAAGTCGTTGAAGTAATCAACTGTTTTATTTGAAAAGTGGCCGTGATTAGTAGTGAAGTGTCGAACTGCTCGGGGCCATAGCTGTGTTAGTTAGTTTTTCCCCGCAAACAGTGCACGGGGAACGGGGCAATTTTCGTCTCCAGTCCATGTAATACCCATGCCCAAGTATTTGTCATTGTAAAGGCGAATTTTTTTTAATATCAGTCACTTTTCTTCCTGCTTCCTGCTCTGGTAATTTGGATTTTTTTCACTGTCCTCTCCTTCACTGACGCGCTTTCTTTTCATATACTTCCACATTTTTTAATCTTCAACAACCGTATGAAAATACTGTAACGAGGTGGGATTTTAGATACACAAAAACAAGCACGGTTCCCGTAAAACGCTAATTACAATACTACGCAAAGACTACAAATCTACAAAATAGCGAACGACCGTAACGCGCACTAAACACCACTCACGAAATCACTCCCGAAAATAAATCACTCTGAGTATGACTATCGCTGAGATCCGTAGAACCTCACTGTCTACTCAAGACTGACTCGGTTGCCCGATCGTCACTCTTTAGCTAAAGAAAAAGACAAGTAATTTTAACTGCTTATTCTTGGAGTGTTAAATGACTAAATTAAAAATTTTTATATACATATATTACAAAGTAAAGGTTGGTGGCTTGGTTAACTTATGGCTCAATTTTAATCAGTGTGAAAACTCCTTTTTATGGCTGAAGGAGTTGTCTCACTGATTATAATACATATATTACATTTATATAGCCTGGTTTAGCGACTTTTCTTGTTAAACTTGTTAGATATACGTAAATTTCCAACATACATATCGTCCCGAGTACTTTGATACCCATGTAGCCTATGTTCCCAGAAAGAATCCACAAAAGCAACGTTTGACGAAAAGTAATGTGTGACGAAAATAATTTGGAAAAGTCAGAGTTTCCAATTATTTTCCATGACGGAAAGTTGCTGATACCAATTTTAATGTGTGACCAAATGTCACTGGTACTAGATATTTCGGGTGACGAAATGTCGCTGGTAGGAATTTATGTGTGACGGGTGGTCGCAGTTACCATTTTGAAAGTGTGACGAAATGTCGCAGGTACCAATTGTCATCTGTGACGAGATGTCGCGACACCATATAGCATAAACTGCAAATTATTTCCTCGGAGTTCTCTGAACACATTTTCTGAATAGCACATTTGTATTCACTCAAACAAATGATTCCATATTTACCAAGTTTAAAAAATATTGAAATAAGGCTAAGGTGGCTTTATGTGTTATGACTTCCGTAGCCGGGCAAAGCGTCAATTTATGAACACCTGATGACGTAATTGCAACACAGAGGCACGGAACGAAAAGAACAGAAAACATCGTGTTAATTCATGCTGGCCCCACGGTTATGCAAATAATTTTCCGCATTAAAATGCGTATTCGTGCAGACGAATTGGTTTGACTTCCTCTATAAAAGGGAACATTTGTGGCCACGATTTGAAGCATTAAGTATTATAAAATAAAAATAAGAAAAAGGATGCTTACGACTCATTCAAGATTATTTTGCAGCCTTAATTAAATAAGATGTAAACATACCAAAGAGCGATTTCATAATTTATGATGAAAGAAAACTATAAAGCCCAAAAAAAATATATGACCTACATCAACTTTTAGATTTTAGTAGCCACTCATGATCCACAGTTTTCTTCGTAATTAATAAAATAATAAAGATAAAATGTCGGCTATAGATTAGTAACACGTCAGAATTTTATCATTTTTGATGCGTTATTCCTTACCACCAATTGTATAAATAAACTAAGTAATTTAACTTTACATTTTGAATTAAATTTTTATAACTTTGAAATCTAAGCATTAAAATCCTCCTATTATAATAAAAACAAACCATAAAGTGTCCTTTCTATCACTTTCATTCTTTGAGAAAGATTTTACGAACTAATAAGAATAACTCAAGGAGGGTCTGATCGATATTTTAATGAACTTTCGCCAGATATTCGGCGCGTGCACTTGCAGGTTTTAATTACGTCAGTATCCGTGACAATATTTCAGAAGAGTTTACTTTCCTTATTTGATCGACATGACCGAAATATATTTTTCATTTGCATTTTAAAAATAGATCGAATCAAGATACAAGCTCGGGAGTTGAAAGTTTTGACTTTAAAAAGCTCGAATTTATTTTCAACCAAGGTTACTTAAATAAGTTTCAAATTATCTTAAAGATTGATTTTAAACCCGAAAATGGCTAATATTCAACGCTTTATCAATGAAAAATCCAAGACCATTTCACACATTATTGCTGCTTGTTTGTTTGTATGGAATTGCTGGCTAATCAACCTCTTGGATTATTATAGCCATTATTCCTTCCACACCGAACACACACACAAGGGAGGAGGGAAACCCGGTGCCGGCATTAGCCTACTCTTAACGAAAAGCACCATGAGGGCCACCTAAGCAGGTAAGTAGGGGACGGGAGGATCCCAAGTTGATAAATCCGACCTCCACCGCTGCTTGGAAGGTCAACCTTCTAACCACTCCGCCACCGCCACCCTACATCATTGCTGTGTTTGAGTAAAATAATTGCTCAATCCCGCAACCTATGGACCAACTAGCAAACTAGAATCGTTAATAGGCAACATTGTTTGTTTGCATAAACGCAAGAAAATTTCAATTTGAACAGAAAGGATTTAAAGATCTTTAATTATGACCCTGAGGAAATATCAGCCGCTCTCAACCCGATATGAATCCATTTTAGAGGAAAGATTTGTCTGCAGAAGTGACTTTCCTCCCTTTGATGTAAACAAAAACGAATATAAAATATTTTCATCTGCATTTAAAAAATCAGATGTCAATTAATTAATGCTTTACGGCAATCATTGGGTAATATTATTTATATTAGAAAATGGAGTCAATGCTGGAATAATGATAAAATGCATCTGATTGCTAAGCTTTTAAATACAAGCGTAAGATATCGTTCATTCCTTCTCTTCATTTCTGACGCAATAATTAACATTTATTAGTGAAGCTCATTTAATGTTGACATTGAGCCTTGCATTTTTTATTTAAGGTGCTATTTTGAATTAAAGCTTCATTAAATTCTATATTTTGAACTCTTTTAACGTTAATTTAATACTTTATACATGTGCACCCATTACTTTTGCCAGAAAATTAGTTTTAATAAAAAGTGTTTGAATTATATCAAGGAATAGTAATCATATGAGATTTTTCGCCGCCGAAAATAATTCCTACTATAATATTAACACTATATTTTCTATTTTCTTATCCTAACTTTATTTCTGCTTTTATAAGGTTTTAAAATTGTAGCATAAGTGAATGCAAAAACGTTTCAAAAATTTCTGTATTTCTCGAGTAAACGCAATACCCTCTTAAGCAAAACAGAGCAGTCTGGTGGAAAATTACATCCCCTACGTTTTAGTTTCCAGGCGCCACCTCGGACAACACGATATAATGGCAACAGCGTAGGACATTGAAGTGGCCTTGTTACTTCCAGTTGTCACCGACTGTATCACAAGTTTTTCAGAGAATATCAAACTATTTGGACATTGTAAAATACACCCAACCATTTTGCTACCTTCATTGATCGTCATCATGAACATTACTCCTTATTAATGTTTCATATAAAGGAGTAAAATTAAAAGAAGCTTAAAATAGTCTAAGGATAAGCACTTAGAATTAAAAAAACTGAAAACGTACTTATCTCTGGTATCTCCAACAGCCACAACAAGGTTATGAAAAACCATATGCGCATTTTGGTTGGAATCCACTTTCGGCGAGCTATTACTGAAGACGGCTGTATGGTTTTTCATAACCATGTTGTGGCTATTGGAGATACTTCATCTACATCTACATCTACAGTTTACCCTGCAGGCCACCGCAAGGGTGTGTGGCAGGGGGTGTATTAACACCAAGGGGAAAACTCCAAAATTAGGCCTTGGTTTACGCCCCTACGCGAGGTTACTTTTGATCGCAAGTTTTATTCTGCTCAGCTATTGTTCTAGGGAAAAATGAGCCTTTGTATCTCTCTGTCCTACAGGCTATCTCTCTTATTTTACGAGGATGGTCCATTCTACCGATATAGGTGGGAGTTCTTATTATTTCTTTGACGTCGCTGGAGAAAGTACTCGTTCTAAATCTTTTAAGAAGTTTTAACCTAGCACGTGATCGGCGCTCAGCTAATGATTCCCATCCTAAAGTCCTGTATCAAGCCTGTAACGCTTTTATTTCTATCATAACAATTTTTGACGAATCTAGCAGCTTTTCGCTGCACTTTCTCTAACTCGGCGATTAATCCTTTCTCGTACGGATCCCATATGCTCGACGCATACTCTAGCAGCGGTCTAACTAAAGAAAAGTAACACGTCTCTTTGACTTTTTCTTCGCTTTTACCTACTATCCGTTTGATAAATCCTAGTTTCTGCTTAGCTTTCCCGGATATATTTCGTATGTGTGTGTCCCACGAGAGGTTACTTGTTAAAATGACACCTAAGTATTTGACGGATTCGGCTAATTTTAGATGTACGCCTTCTATACTGTAATTCATCGCCTCAATTTCTTTATTTCTCCAGAATCTCATGACGGAACACTTACCTAAGTTCAGCTCTAATTGCCACTCTTTACACCACTCGAGAATTGCGTGTAGGTCGTTAGAAAGTAATGCTTGATCAGCAGGACTGTTAATCTCCCTACTTGAGGTAAGAATTTTTTTAAAATTTGATGCGCTCGTTCTTGAAATTTTTCAGCCATAAAATGATCTCAATAATTCTTTTCCATGTCCCTTTTGCTTATCTTTAAGGAGAATTACATTCAGAACCCATAGCGTCGTTGCTAAACATTTGGATCATATTAAAAAGTAAAAAATTCATTGTAAGAAAAATATTTCTGAAGCTGTTTTTCGTTGGTTGCTTATAATGATTACATTCATACTACTGCATGAAATCGAGTTTTGAAATACATGCATATGAGTTATTCAATAATATTTATAGATACGAGACATAACGCTAAAAATTTATTTTTTGCTGGAAAAGCAGAAAGATCGCATCACTAAATCATCCGCTTCTTAGCCGAGATGATGTGCTTTCCTTCAAAAGCCCGTGAAAGAATCTAAACCAACGCCATACAAATAAACCACCCACATGGTTCGGCGAACGCCTCTTCCTTCCAGATAAGCTATTTTTACCCGACTTCAGCTTATGAGGCGCAGTGTTTATTTGACAATGAATCAGCCGCTTTCCTCCTCGACGGTCATGAATCCGCATTTAGCGACACAGTCAACACTGAATGGACTCCGCTCCATATCGATCCCATCCATCTTTCCCGAACCATCTCCAATCGTCGCGGAAGATTTTATGCACACCTCTTTGGCCACTTTTGCCAATTTTTTCTATGTCGATGACAACACCCGTCGCGCATTGGTTATCTCTCCATCTCCCTCTCTCTTTCTCTAGGAAATCCAACCGGACGAAGATGAAAATCGACGTTTCCAATCTCCCCATCCATTTTAAACCCCAACCCCACTTCCTCCCTCAGTATCGCGAGACTCGGGGCACGAAAAGGAGTACGCGAGTGCTGCCGTCCTCCATCCCTTCACGCCTCCCCAAACATCCGGTCCCACTCATCCCCCTTCCGGCCTCTAATTCACACCCCTCTTCCTCCTCTTCTTCCCCTACTATTATGTACGTCTCTCTCTCTCTCCGTGACAACTACTATGACGTCAGCGAATCCGTGCTGGGAGGCGGCATTGTTGCTCCTCCAGGATCGATTCTTATGGGACGGAGAGTCCTTAAGGGACGAAGATAGGAAGGGATAGGAGGAGAAGGGAGAGTTGGGTTGGGAGAAGGAGTGAGGAGAAAAAAAAGAGGGCAGTAGAGAGATGATGTAGCAACGGAAGTAGGTGGAGGAGAGAAAAACAGGACGGGCGGCGGAAGGAGAGAGAGAGAGGGAGAGAGAAAGAGGTCGCAAGAGGGTAAAAAAAGTAGAGAGAGAATGGGAAAAAGAAATAGTTGGAGGTCGTGAGGGGTTTGGGAAGATTGTTGGCGAAGAAGGAAGAGAAGGACTGCGGAAGATGGATGTATTTAAAGGAGAGGGAAACTGTGATGAAAGCTCGTGATAGAGGATGCGATGAGAAGAGGAAGAGAAAAGCAGCTGCGCTCGTAAAACGCATGATATCAGATGTATGGGGAGAGAAGGAAAGGAGGAAATTAGGCGAATGAAACAAGTGAGGGGAGAAATAAGAGGGTTCAATAGGGGGAAGAGGGAATGGAATGGAGACAGCTAAATACGACTTGGGAATTGTTCCCGCAATGGATTTATGATTAAGGGGCCTCCTTTTCTCTCTCTCTCTCTCTCTTACTCTCCCTCTCCCAGCATTAGGAAACGGCTCGTGGATCGATGTAACCCCATTCACTTCTCTCGCCTCATCCCTTTATCTCTAAATCTGATGTTCTTTTTTTTACCCTCACGCGGGTAATGCGTGTTCTTATTGTTTTTCCTCCGCGAAAACGGGTTTAATATGTTTTTAGGTTCCATCGAGACACATGCAATTCGTTTCGTGGTTATCCCATTCGGGTTTCTTTCTTTCCTTATTCCGGGTTTATGTGTGATGGAGAAGGACGCGAGAAATTCAATGTTTCTGATGTCGAGGGAGAGGGCAGGGAATACAAGTCGGTCGGGTTTCCTAATGCTTCGAGATTATTAATCATTCGATCTGTGATCTGGAGATGGGAGGGGTAGGGAGACTTAAGAATCGGACCATTTCTTTGCGGAAAATAGCCATTCGCTCCTCGGTAAACAAGACGATAAAAATCAATTGATCCATTCCCTATAGTGTGCGAAAAAGAAAGCCGCCCGTTTAATCTTCGTGGCGTGTTTCTGACTCACCCAGGGGATTGGCTATCTTCGAACATAATGGCCCATAAGATATGTGGGGCGAAGTCATTATAACGATTTCGTTCTATCTTTTTAATTATATATATATATATATATACATATATATACAGAGGCGGCGTAACTGGGAGGTATGGCGCCTATGGCAATATTTTAAGGAAACACCTTGTGTACAGAGAATATGATTTTTGTTACATTTTCATTTAGAATATTATGGCTATTATTAACCATAACATGAACATTTGAGTGTTAAATTAATATTTATTTATGGGAAAATAAACTTTTGGCATTTTTGTGGGAACATTTGGCTCCTTTTGCAAGCGGTGCCTATGGCAAATGCCACCTTGGCCATGCCCTAGTTACGGCACTGTGTGTGTGTGTATGTATGTATATATATATATATGTGTATATATATATATATATATATAATACTTCTGTATTACTTGCATTTTAACCCTTGGACAGAATCATCGGAACATCAGTGATAAGTGGAAATGTCAGATCTCTCATAGCACTAGAAAATTTTCATGTATATTTTTATCTTATACAACTATAGCATTCTATGTTAAAATAATATGAAACGTATTCTTCAATATCTAAATCGGTTTTAGCCACATCATATAATTTTCTCTGGGGTCTTGACTGGCTGATGTTTCGGTCTAAGGGTTAAAATTATAGTAATTTTAACTTTTCTTATTAAAGTTTTTCCCTTGAATTCCGGAGATGGTTATATTATAAGAAACAATGAACTCTCTTAAAAGTTTTTGTTTTATTTTTGGATAGTCCTTCCGGTTTACTAAACGAGATGTGATTTTTTGTATAAAAACTGACGAAGAATAATTTTTCGGCCTAATCGTCCGTCTAAAACTTCCTCTCGTTTCCTAATGATCCAGAGCGTAGAGCGACACCCGGGATCGCCCTTTTTTGGCTGACCCACTTCTCGTTACCTTTCCGCAAACACCACCTTTTAAACTCATTTCCGCCTCGCGCTGTATGGAAAAGTTGCAATGGGAGAGTAACTAAACACTAATTTTAGATATTTCGCTGTTTTGCGACGAGAACGGGGCTGAGTTTCCAACTTTATCTGAATGAATGCATGAAAAATGCTCCAGTTAATGCTTTGCTTCCACCGAAGTTTTCACACAACTCTCGACTTATACGTTATTATTACAGCTAAATTAAGGCAAAGCTATTAGGGAAGCTGTGTAAATGAAAGCCTGCAATGAAAAATATGGAAAAATATGACAACGCAATGAATTTGAATAAACTTTACCTCTTACGGTTAGTATCTATATGTATCGTAAATTTCTAAAAGAATATCTTATAAAACATTAAGAAATTCATAAAATTTAATTATTTTCTTAACATAATTGTGAAATACGAGAAGCAAAAGTTTGTATCTACTAATGTGCTTTAACAGGAGAATAAAATTGTTAAAACCGAGGCAGTTTCCAAGCTTGGTAATCTCCAAGGACTTATTATTTTATTCTATTATCCTTTCGAATGATTGAAAAGCTGATGATCATAACCGACGCCACCGATATCGCTGGACTGGATAATGTGAAATTAAATACCATAAGTCAAAAGCGCTACCCTCTGAGTCTCTACAAAGAGATGAGTGGAGGTTGAGGATAACCCACGGTTCAGGATCGCGGTAAATGTTTACTCATTCAGAAGAAAAGTTCGAGGGGCAAAAAAGGGGGGTGAAGGGCGGAGGGGGGGGGGGAGAGGGTGGCGAGAGGGGTGTTGATCCTCTGTGAACCCTTTTGGGATAACCGCTCCCTCAAAAGCTTCCGCATCCAAGGTCTCGTGCGATTTTATTCCCTTTACTCACCGTCCATCGGCACTACCTGCATCTGAAGGTTTTCAGCCTCTGGGAGAAGGAGGTGGCATGATAGCGTGGCGGAAGGGGGGGGAAGAGGGTGATTATAGAGAGTGGAGGGAGGGAGGAGGAGATTATAGAGGAGTAGAGGAGAGTAAGAGGTAGATGATCGGAGCAGGGTATAACGAGGAAGGATGGGGAACGTTAAGGGGGGGAGAGAGAGAAAGAGAGGAAGATGATGGGAAGCGGGGGAGTTAACGAGAAGGATTCGAGAAGGCTCGAGGAGCCATCTCATTAGAAAAAGAGAAGAGGTAAAAGTTTGGCAGAAGAAATGGCATAAAAAGAGAATCCACAGATTTCGACAGGAAACTCACCGCAAAAGGACTCGAACAGAAAGCGGGAAGCAGGGAAAGAGAAATAGAAGGAAACGTGAAATAAAAGGAGGAAAATAGAGGATAAAAATTATGAAAAGGAAGAAAAGAGAGAAATGGGAGAATGAAACGGACGAAAAAATATGGTCGACCAGAGAAAAACTCCGCTGATGAATAAAATAATCGGAACAAAAAAACGCAATGACTCGAATAAAAATTGAGAAACGTAAAAAAAACTGAGTGAAAAGGAGCTAAGATGTAAAAAATAAATGCGGTGTAGGAAGTGAATAAGTAAAAGGTTTTTGACGAGCAAGAGATATTCGGTAAGGGATGAAAAAAGAGATTGAGGATATATGATATATATCTATAATAATATAGCTACTTATGCCTCACTCACTCATTCACTGACTGACACAAAACTCTAAGGTACTTCTAGAAGGGATAGGAATCTGAAATTTGGCATGTTGTTGGTCGAGTGACACAACCGACGAGAAAAATCGTAAATCACAAAAAAGTTAATATTTAAGGGGTCTTTTAATTCCCAATGTTCCATGTCAATACCCCATAAAAAAGCATGGGATTCAGTGCAAGGCTTTCTAAAAATGCATTTTTATTTTACCATAAATTGAAATACGAATTCGAAAAAAAACAGTTGTCTATCTGAAAGAACGGAGTTCTTTATTTTTGAAGGCAGAGTTCAAATATCTACAGAATTAGCGTAAATATCTGCTTTTAATCGGAAAAAAGTGTGAAATTTTTCCTCTTTTCAACAATGAAATTTTTAAAATACTATGGCAACGACCTCAATGTTTTTAAAGGGAACTGATATTATACGTTACGATTGCAGTGATTTGATGCTTTTAATGGGAATTAATGTCTTCATAACGAATTACAGTTAAACTTCCATAACTCGAATCTCAAGGAAAAGTAATAATTATTCTAGTAATAGAAAATTAAAGTTATGGAAATGTTTTTAAATATTTGTATATATACAGTGGAATTTATATAACTCGAATCTTAAAGAAAAGCAAAAATTAATCGAGTTATAGAAAATTCGAGTTACGGAAATATATATTTTTCATTTTTCTTTAATTGAATTAACATCAAGTTTATTCCCATAAGTATATAATTCAAATTTTCAATATCATGCATATTATAAAAACATCATCACCAATATTTTCTTCCGATAATATGTAAGATTTTACTATATCCAAAACACTAATTGTATAACGCAATGTGATTGAGGGTATCAGAGATAATGGCAATTCTCACATACTACTGAAAGCACAAACATGACGATTAAATTTGTGTTATCGACTGTAGGAAGGAGCGAATAGGTTTGTTTTTCTCCAGGGCTATAAGGGATCATAGCAGAAGCAACCCTGATAGCAGTGGCGGCAAAACGTATTTTAATGTTGTGTTTCGTAGTTTTTCGTGAAATTTTAACTCTTTTCAATTGTTAAATATAATGGCGTCATACCTATTTTGCAATTTTTTATCCAAATACGTGCTAAAGGCACGGATAATGATGCCATAATATTAACACAAAATATCCTAATTTTTTCATAAATTTAATGTGTAGGGTATTGTCTTAATGATGATTATTCTTATACCAAATTTCAGGGAAGTAGTTAAATTTTTCTTTGCATCTATTTTAAAAAAAGGACATGAATAAATTAGCAATGAATGGTGATAGAGGGCTTCCCATGGAGGTACCTTGGATTTGTTTATAAAATTGTTGGCTGAAACTGAATCACCATTCATTGCTAATTTATTCATGTCCTTTTTTGAAAATAAATGCAAAGAAAAATTTAACTACTTCCCTGATATTTGGTAAAGATATGTAGATGATATCTTCTCGATTTTCGACTTAAACAAACAAAAATTAGAGGATTTTATTAATCAACTCAATAATTTATTTTCAACGATTAAATTCACTCATGAATTAGCTCAAAACAACACTTGACCATTTTTAGATTTGCTAATTATAAAAAATAAACACCAAATTGAGTTTGACATTTTTAGAAAAACCACACACACCAACAATTTTATCCCCAATAACTCTTTCCATCCGATCAGCCAAAAAACAGCTGTCTTCCATCATCTAGTACATAGACTTTGCAATGTTTCTCTAAATAAACAGATCCGAAAAAGAACTAACATGTATAAAAGAAATAGCCACAAACCTCGGATACAGCTACAACTTAATTGACAAATTAGTTCGAAAACACAAACTCAAAAAAACATCGACCAACCCCACCACCTTCAAAATTGAAAACAAAAAAGGCAACAAATATATAAAATTACCTTATTTTCCTCCTCTAAACAAAGGCTTGGATAAGATTTTCAAACAAATGAAATATTCAACTGTTTACACGAACCCACACAATTTAAAAAATTTATTAGGCAGTACAAAAGGCAAGACAAAACAGTTAAAAAATCTGGGATCTATAAAATACAATGTTCACATTGCGACAAACAATATATAGGCCAAACTAAAAGGAAAATAATCACAAGGTTGAAGGAACTTCTAGCGCATCACAAATACAATCGCTTTGAAAAATCGAGCGTAGCCAAACATATAGTTGAAACAGGACACAGTATAAATGTGAACGACATCAAATTAATTATTTCGTCTAACAACTCTCTTAACTCCTTGGAAAACTTACACATTTACAAAAACCGTCAAACAATCATGAATACAGACACGGAATTCAACAAAACCTTGTACAAACTGACAGATAATCATAACATCGACGCCTAAAAAGTTTTTCGCATTTCTTTTGTTTTCCGTTCCCCTCAACAGCTGAATCCTCATTGCCCTCACAGTTGACTTTCAGTCACTGTCGTGTGAAGTACGCCCTTGAAGATGCCCACTTAGTGGGCGAAATTCATCGGGTTGTTATAAACTTTTATGGCTTAAGGAGTTTTCCCACCTATGTAAATCGATCCATAGGTTAATCAAGCCACCAACCTTTACAACGTTTTTTTGTATATTCATTTTGGGACACCCTTTATATATGAAGGAGAAACAGTACGAGATGAAATAAGAATGTAATGGAAAGGGTTCACGACGACGCAGGAGGAACAGTGTTTTGCAGTGTTTAAGGAAAATGGGAGATGGTATGTGTTTTGAAGGAACTGGAGCGGAAAGAAATGGGATGACGAGACTATGGAGAAGGAAAGTGATAAAAAGGATGGCCCGGGTGGAGTAAAGGTCCTAAGGAAAGACAGCGAATGAGAGAGAGAGAGATAAAAGAGACTTTAGAAGAGTGGAGTCGGAGTGGATGGGATACAAAGAGAGAAAAATAAACTGAGGAAGAAGTTCGGGGTTGCGATTTAGAGGATAACGATGGGAGAGGGAGAAGGAGGTTAGGTCAGGGGTTTTGAAAAATCCGAGAGTGGAAGCCCATATGTAATAGGTTGGAAAGGCGAAAGAAGCAGGAAAAATGAGAGAGAATAAGGGATGAGAGAGAGAATAAGGGATGAGAGAGAGAATAAGGGATGAGAGAGAGAATAAGGGATGAGAGAGAGATATGGGAAAGAAAAAGACAAGGAGATGGATATGCCACATGATATGTTAATTAGGGACTAAAAAGGGAAGAGATATGAATGTGGCGCGGAATAAACTCACACATTTACGAATAAATATGCCTGTGGCTTTGATTATGCTTATGTGTACGTAAATACCACATTTTGTCGACTTTATGTATACACTAGCATACTAGTTGCAGCTACGCTAGCAATTTGTTTGTAGTTAGAATTTATCAAGTACTAGTAGTGGAAGAATAGCGATCTAGTAACCGAGGATAATTTTGTCAGATTGGAAGAATTTATAGTATGAGAGGAGGAGAGAAGACACAGGGACTGCGAGAAAAAAATCGCTTTCGCTTCAATAAATTACCAAATCACAAAGCTATGTATTTTGCCATAAAAACGTTATGTAGCGCAATTTATTTTACCATTAAAACGTTAAGTAACGTAATACGCACTCAATTTCTCAACAAAAATGACGGTAAGTAATAGCGCCCTTTCTCTCTCTCTCCCTCCTCCTGTCCTCTCTCTTTCCCTCTCTCAATCCCGCCCTCCCCCCTTCCACTTTCCTTCTCCTCTCTCCTTCCCTCCGAACCCAATCCATTCCTCTCCCTCTTTATCACTTTCCTCCTACCCTTTTTTAGTTCTATCCTTCCCTTCCTCTCTATCTACCTTCCAGCCTATCTCAATCTCCCTATCTTCCACCCCACATCCCCTCCCTCTGCATCTATTTAATCGTTTAGATAAGCAAAAGAATTCGTATTAAAATCCAGTCCCATTAGGATAACGTAAATTTGAGAAAATCCAACATTGATGTTTGCCATGACGGCGAACGATTTTTCCTTAAAAAAAACGTGAAATTTTGGCGTTAAATACGAATTTGTAGACCGATTCGACGCGCATTCGAAAATCGACGGCAGGAAAATAAATTGTCATCCTTTTAGGCGCTCATTGGTTCAAATTCCGAGTTTGTGCGATGATTAAGTAATTTTGAAATGGCAACTAAAAAGGCTTGATTCAAATGGAGAGAAGTAAGGCTCCTGGAATCGAACTCATGAACTTTGAAGAGTCTAGAATTTAAAAGGTGCAATGGAAAGTAAATCCTGAAAGTATGGTTCAAATTGGGATATACCGGTATCGACTCATTAGCGTTTTGATAGGGAAAAAAATAAAGTGTTCGTAACACAGGTAGGTTTTAAGCAAATAACATAATATATAGAATGCGTATGAATGCGTGTATATATGCACCTCGTTATATATATAGTAAGTTGTCTACTTTATGTGGCTGAAGAAGGATATTTCCCGAAAGCTTCCAATATACGTCTCTTCATGTGTCTCTCCGACACCTCCAGCGGATCTCCTAACAGTTAGTGTCCACTGGGGTTCCTGCGAGACCTAGTTGCCATCCATATCTCATTTTACCTTTCTCTTCCTCAAGCTCTCTCTCACACACATAAGTGTGTGTTTGTGTTGATGTATAACGCTTTTCCAAAGCGGATACACGATTAAATAAATGCGACTATTGTCTACCCAACACATAAGATTGATCTAAGAAACGTGAGAAATCTTTCAGACTACGCGAGCATATGTTTTTAAAAAATAGGGTATTAAGTTTTCTCTGCACTGTTTTGCCCAACACGGATTTTCCTGAAATGTAACCCCCGCGTTACGCAAGAACTACTATGTGTGTTTGTGTGTTGGTATACGGCAGTAAAAAAATTGTCAGGGAAGGAAGCAAAGAGAAAAAGAAAGAGAAAATTGAGAAATATACAGAGATAAGGGAGCAGAATCCGGAGAAGGAAGAGCATTGGAAGGAGAAGTTTCGGGTAACAGGAAAAAACAGAGAGAGAGACGGAAATGTTGAAGAGGAAGCGGAGAGGGAAATGAAAGAGAAAAAGGGCGAATGAGAGAGAGGGGAAGATAAGGGAGGTGTATGCGTCTCTCTCGGGGAGCGCAGGAAGAAGGTGCGGAAGGAGCGGCTCCTCTCGCATATGCCGCTCCGCTATCTCTGACACGCAGACATACAGACTCACGGACTCACACATATCCGCACGCGAACTAAAAAACGCCCTCCCTCCAAGTTCACTCTTACTTTTCACCTCCCCCCTCTCCGCACCTCCCACACCCGCTGAGATCCCTAAAAGGTGGTTGCCGCTGATGCTAAAATTCTGAATTTCGTCCCGCACTTCGTGAGAAATGCGGACGCAGCGGAAAAGCTGTCAGATATAGTCTGGGAGTCGTTTGCGTGATGGATGCTGTCTACGAATCTTTTAAAGAAAAGAGGAACATCTCTCAACCGTCTCTGCAATAAAGCTGTCGTGAACGAACAGATATTTTTCAACATTTTGCAAGCGTTTAATGTTGTCCCTCTTTTGTTCATATAATTATTTTTCGGAAGTTTCGAGCTTATGTCGCGTTTATTTTTTTAATGCCATTTATCAAAGGAATAAATGAAGCCATGTGGCAATGTATTGCAATATTGACGGTGGATCCAGCTATATTCAATTGGCCCGTTTGTACTTTTAAATCGAGTGGTTTATAATTTTCATTCGTTTAAATAAAATAACTATCAACGTTTATTTAGGAACGATGTATGAGGTGTGAAAAACAGCATTAAAGGTTCACAGAAATTATTAAATCAAGGTTGAATATTTGAGTTCCCCTTATACTGTCTTGATTCTGTTTACTATGCGACTCCTTAAGCCGTAAACACCACTGAGTGCAATATAGTCGTCCTCAGAGGCAATTCGCTGACCACTGCTCCAACCGATCAATTGGCATATAGTCTACTTGAGTTACATGTTTACCGTGTTGGATAAAGAGAAGAAATTCCGTACGGCTGTCTCTGGCTCAGGTGATTTCGAGCCCATGAAATCTATAAAAAATATGAGAACTATTAAAATTCATAATTCATAAGCTGGTAGATTTTTTCAGTTACATTTATTTAGAATTACATTATTATTATTAATTTTTTTTTAAATTTGAACTAAATTTTTTGGATGGTATGGCCACTGATTCTGAAAATTCCTTCATGATTATATAGTCAAAATATGGAATGATATTTATTAGGTCATATTTAGAAGAGTTAAAAATACTAAGGTATGTACTCCATACCATGTATAAACAATCATTAAATGACCATACCAATTATAATGCCTTAAATGCGATGAAATTTTGTAGAGAAGAAAATGCAATGTTGTCATTTGCATAATTATGAAGAGATGAAAAGATTTCAGTGATACCTTTTCGTAAAATTATAAAATAATTGTGTTTTGAAATACTTTATTATATAACTGGGCGCCCTGAAATTATTTTATTAACAATGGCGTGCCTTACTGAACGGCAAGTAATTCCTTTACCGCTAATCTCTGTTAATTTGTTCAATTCAGATGCGATTAACGCCTCTCCTAATATTTTGATACCTCTCAACAGCCAACTGCATCCAAATATTTCTTCCAAGTCTCTTATCATCATTCTTTCTTCTTTCAGTATTTTTCCTTCGGTTTCGTTTATGACCTGTATTTTATGCCGTATTTTTTTAACCTATATACTATTGCCGCACATTTTTAAATATATAAATAAGCACACTGTAGGCATGCATATAAATAAATATGTAGGTCGAGCGAGGACCCCTCAGGCCATAACTCAGAACCAACGCAAGCTGTGAGAGACATGATGAGTTCGCGAAAACGAATTCATGGAACTATCCACCCGTCACGATGGGGACGGGATAAATTAATGAATTTCACACGCGTTTCCTCCGGTTTCTGTTAGGCGGTCCATAAAAAGGATCCCTTATCGCACATTCAAGATAATCTATTTTGACCCCTTAATTTTCTCATATCGTGTATAATTAAACGCGGATGAAAATGACTATCTCCGAAAATTAATAAAAAAAATTGCGCACACATCATTGCTTTTGGAATTCAATCAATCCGGTACCGCGGATTGTTCTGTAATCATTTAGGAGCTCAGTTTTTCCCCATGATATTACGCATTTGGGGAAAGTTCTCGCAGAGGATTAAAAATAACCCTACAACTAAATTTCCACAACATCACGCGTTGGAAATGTTTCATTTTCACCTCACTTGACTCCTTTTCGTGTCTGATGGTTTGATAAATTGCTTTTCCAAGAAACGTCCCGTTTCGATAATGTAGTCTGCATTCCGCGCCCTTCCAACCGTGAAAAAGCTCTTCTAGGGCAACAAAACTTCCCCAACGCGAAGAGAGAGGGCCCATGTTTGACCCCTTCCTCTGCGAACTGCGAATCATTTATTTTTCTCCTCTTCACGCCAAATTTCCAAATTAAATTGATGGCTTATCTTGGCTGGAAATGAGGAAAGTAGAGGGAGACGGGGAAGGAAAAACGGATGAATTGAGAGAGGGAGAGAAAGATATGGCTGGGCAGGACGGACATTAATACGTCAAATTTGGGAAAAGTTGATTAAATGGCCATCGGAAATGTCTAGATACACACAATTAAAATTCAAAGAAAATCCTGTATTTGTTGCCGCGGTATGGTTTGTTTTCCCTTTAACAATTATTCAATAAACTAGAGATAGGATTTATTTTCTCGATTAGTCGTCGCTGTCTTTGTGATTTATCCTGGTAAAAAGACGAAAAAAGGTCGCCTCGTACAACATCAATTCTTTTTTGTGTCAAAAGCATTTTTTCTTCTGGCTCTTCGCTCATTCTTGCAGACAAATGTTTAGTATTTGCTTATTCATGATTTTATTTATCGCTGGTGCTTTTCGAGTTATTTTAATTACGTAGTATACAGTAGATATTGAATTTTTCAATCATCCAACAAAAATAGAGATGGACGATAAGGGCGACTACTTTGAAGCTCAAATGTGAAATTGTTTACTGCAAGAGTAAATTGCATAACGCATAATAAACAAATTCATTTTAATCAGGATAAAAATATCCAAGTAACTTTATCTAATATTGATAAGTATCATCATCATAGGTAGTCTGCCCGTAGACAGGTCCGTGATTATTCTTGGTTAAACCTGGTTCTCCATATACTCCTATTTTCCGCTGTCCTCTTAATATCTTGATAACTCTCTTTCCCTTTCAAATCGTCTATCAGCTGAAACCTTTTCCTACCTCTTTCCCTTTTCCCATCTAGTTTTCCTTCTAACACGTCTTTAATCATACTCTCTCTCCTCAGGTAATGTCCAACCCAGTTAGCCTTCCTCATTCTAATAGTCTGTATAATCATTCGCTTCTCTCCTATTCTTCGTAGCACTTCATCGTTTTTCATCCTATCTGTCCATTTTATCTTCAGCATTCTCCTCCAAGTCCACATTTCAAAGCTTTCCAAGTATTTGATGTCATTTTTCCTTAGCGTCCATGTTTCTGCCCCATACAACGCTATACTCCATACGTAGCATTTTATCAACTTCTTGCGGATATCTTCCCTTATATTCCCTGTAAGTAGTTGTTTCTTTCTCCTGAAAGCCGCTTTTGCTTTTCCTATTCTAGTTTTGATCTCATCCGTACATTTTGCCTCTCGTGTTATGATACTTCCAAGGTATTTATATTCTGAAACTTGTTCTAATGGCTTTCCCTCAATAGTTATGTTTAGATTCTCTTCTTTACCCGATATTCGAATGACCTTGGATTTTTCTGTATTTATTTCCATACCGTATTTTCTACCTGTTATCACTAGTCTATTTATCATTTTTTGTAGCTCCTCTTCCTTTCTTGCTAGAAGTACTGGATCATCTGCGTATTTTACTGTTCTTATAATCCTTCCTCCAATTTTGAAATCCCCTGTGCCTTCTAAAGCTTCTTGCATTAGACTTTCTCCATATATATTGAATAGGGTTGGCGATAGGCAGCAGCCTTGTCTTACTCCTCTACCGATATTTATTCCGCAGGTGTTCACATTCTCAAACCTGACCTTTACAACTTGATTCTCATATAGATTCCTAATCAGTCTCCTGTCTTTCCAGTCTACACCTATATCCTTTAATATCTTCATCAACTTTACCCAATTTACTCTATCAAAGGCCTTCTGCCAGTCTACGAAACATGCGCAGATATCTTGACTGTATTCTATCGCCCTTTCTGATATGATTCTAACTACTCCTATAGCATCTCTAGTTCCTCGTCCTTTTCTGAAACCGAATTGATCTTCCCCTATTATTTCTTCTGCCTTTTTCTCCAGCCTTTTATTAAGAATCCTCGTGATGATCTTCGATGTGTATGACAGAAGGCTTATAGTTCTGTAATCTTTACTCTGCATTGCCTTTGGCTTCTTCTTTAGAGGGATCATTGTTACTTCTAGGAAATCCTGAGGCCACTCTCCCGTGTCGTAAATCTTATTAATTAATTTCGTGATCGCTTTTAGTCCTTCTGATCCTATGACTTTAAGTATCTCAGCCGGTATTCCATCGCTGCCCGTGGCTTTCCCCTTCTTTAGTTCCACTATCGCTTTTTCTACTTCGCTCTCCATAATACTTGGTCCTAAGTTGTCTTCTTCAATGTTTTCCTCATTTTCTATTTCTATTTTTGCCGCTCCTGCCTGTTTGCTGTATAATTCCTTAATGTATTCTTCCCATACCTGTGCTACATCCTTTGTTTCTGAGACTATCTTCCCATCCGTATTCATAATTCCTTTACCACAAATTCCATTAGACTTCTTATCTTCTAATTCCAGTGCCCTAGCGTACATCATATCGTACCGTCCTAACTTCTCCATTTGTTCTATTTCATCACATTTTCCTTTTATCCAATTTTCTCTAGCTTTATCTGTTCCACTTCTCAACTCATTGTTTATACGCCTATAGTTGGCTCTACCTTCTTCACTGTTAACGTTTTTCCATTTTCGTCTCTCATCCATTTTCTCCAGCATTTCCTTCGTGATCCATGGTTTTCTGATTTTCTTCTCTTGTTTTCCAATCTCTTTATCCAAGGTATCCTTGATACTGGTTTTAATTTCATCCCATTCTATATCAACGGTCTTCGGTTTGTTTTCCAACTTTCTTAGGTTATCTTCCAACTTCATGGTGACTACATCCTGCCTTTCTTTCAGTTTTTCTAGGTCCCAGGTCTGTCTTTCTCTTCTCGTTTTTCTTATTTGTTTGAGCTTTGTACTCACGTCAAGTATTAGAAGGCTGTGATCTGAATCAATGTCTGCTCCTTGCAATGCCTTGGCGTTCTTTATGCTGTTCCTGAATCTTTGTTTTACAAGGATGTAATCTATTTGGCATCTCATTCTATCTCCTGGGCTTTTCCATGTGTATAACCTTCGTTTATGGTTTTTGAACCATGTATTAGTCACTACAAGGTCATTTTTGATGCAGAATTCTACGAGTTTCTCCCCTCCTCGATTTCTCTTCCCAAGTCCGTATTGCCCGACAACATTTTCTTCCTGTCCTTCTCCGACTATGCTGTTCCAATCTCCCATTATTATGCAGTTTACCTTTCCTCTTCCGTCTTCTTCGTAAATTTCGTTAATTTGCTCATAGATCTCATCTATTTCTTCAACGTCATGAGCTGACGTTGGCATATATACCTGGATTATTAGCATGTCCACTGGGTCTGCTTTTAGCTTTATTGCCATCAGTCTATCCTTCGTTGCTATTATCTTTGTCACGCTTTTCATCATATCTTTCCTAAGTACCAGAGCTACTCCCCTTTCCCCACTATTTCCTCCAGAATAAGCTACCGTGAATTCTTCCGAGTCGGACTGTCCTTCTCCCTCCCATCTAGTTTCGCTTAGCCCTATAATGTCAACTCTATTTCTTCTCATTTCTTCTTTCAAGTTCTCTAGCTTTCCTGCCTTTCTCATAGTTCTTACGTTCCAAGTCCCTATTCGTAATTTACTTTCGACAAATGTTTTCCTCAAGGCAGTCCCCGCCCGGAGATCCGATTGGGGGACTATTTTACCTCCGGATTGTTTTACCTCAAGAGAACTCATATTGTCCAACCATATAATCTTTACTAGGGATTGTAATGTGGTAGTTTCCCTCTTGCTTTCCACATCGCAGTACTGTAGCCGTTCAAATCGTCCTGATCACGCCTACAGCTGTATTGGATATAGACCCAGCCAACATAATTTGTTTTCGGCTCTATACCATACTGACAGTACTGCTGCCTACTGCCAGGCACTGATGATAGTTATTTTTTAAATAAAACCTCCATTCGAGGGGTTTGAGCCCCCGAACTTTGCAATAGAAAGCCGACACGCTAACCACTACACCACCAGTATATAACTGAAATATACTGAAAATATACATTACTCATTGAGCTTAATGCAAATATTCTTTAACAAAATGCATTCATTCTAGTGCTCTGTCTTACGACAGATCCTACCAATCATTGATTGGTCTTGACTAGGAAATATACATACATGCATTTTTGGGTGGTTTTCCGTTGCCTTCCACACCGGACACACAAACACACACACACAGAAAGGGGGAGGGAAACTCGGTGCCGACATTTACCTACTCTTTGCGAAGAGCACCAAGGGGGCCAATTGTTTAACGTCCCTTCCGAAGGACGGAGCGTAATTTTTGCGCGGTCTTCTCAAACCGCACGTTGGGGAATGGGCGACCTCGGAAAAAATCCCACTTTCGCAGAATTCGTGCCCAGTGCCGCTTAGCGTAGCAGGCCAACGCCCTTACCACTGCACCACCGACACTCCCTTTAGCAAAATAACACCATTATTTATGTAATATTCCGAGAAAATAATTTTTTCTATTAAGGAAGTTTTTAGATGAGAGCGGCACCTTCATTGTTATCTTCTGAAATAAATAACGGACACAGTCTCACAAACCCATGTAGTCGTAAACTTGGCACCTCTACCATATAATAAAATAATTTTGTGTGCCATATCTCACGAATCGTGTCTTATACAAAAATATTTCAAGCGTTACTCAACGATAATGAGATAAAAGTCTCCTTTTATTTTAACCGAGAGATTTTTCTGCATAAGATATACGTTCACGATTGATTGAAAATGGCTACGAAGCTAAATACAAAATTTCCATTAATCTTTCGTGCATGAATATTTTAATTTGTTTTTGGATCCTATCATCTCCATGCTTACGGAAACGTTGCTACGAAATGACGTTCATCGGTGTTCCTCCCGGGAGCTAACTTTGGCCAACTTCTCTGACCCGTAATCAGCTAGTATCATGAGATGTGAGGTATAGCCCCAACTTCCTTTCCTCTTCCCCTTCCCCACAAACACCAAACCCAATTCACTTCCGGTACACTTGGTAACTCCTTCGCCTCAATCCTACCCAAGGTCTCCTATTGCATTTTGTTCCCAAACTATCTCACTCGAACCAACTACGGGAAATATCTCGTCACTAATTTCCTGCATTTCTCACATAATGTTCTACTGAAAGTCCTCTCCTTCCGTGGTATATCCTAAAAATTTCTTGGAAAACATTTTCTCTGAACTTTTCCTCTCGATGCATGAAAACATTCCTCCGCCGTAAATAAGAAACTTATCCGCATTGAATTACGCGTGTGTGTGTGTGTCTGTGGACGTCTTATTTATCCTCTCAGGGATTCAAAATCTAGAACGGAGACTATGCGGTTGCGCTGATTTTTTTATCGGTTTTTGTATATAGCGTTAATTTATCAACGAGAGTAAATTCGCTTTGCTCTTTCGAAAAACATCTCCAACGAAATGAAATTGCCTTTTATTAATGCGAGTCTAAATTCAAATTCTCACATTCTCTTCCAATCTCGCCTCAAAACGGAAGGAAGAAAATAAAGATTCCGCTTCTTCAAGAAAAAATTTACAGCAAAAAATAAAAGGAGCGGAGAGAAATCTATCAGGAAAAATAAATTATGCATTTTTCAGAAGAATTCCCCTCCTCTGGTTCTTCTTTTTCTCAACGGAAAGCTTTGTCTGGACATAAGGAGAGAAAATTCGCCCGAGAAAAAGGGATTCATCCTTTTATGCCTCTCCAACTTTTCATCAATTCAGACTATATCGGAATCCCTGTTGGGCGCTTATAACTCATCCTTCCATTCCGCGGCTGAAAAGCATATATTTCCAGACTTCCAATATTTCCGCAAGTCGTTATTTACATTCCTTTCGCGAACTCGGGCTTTTTTTTCGTTATATTCTTTCGCGAACTGTAGTATCCCCCACTCCCTCTCATATCCGTAGCGCATAACCAACACACACACATACAAGTGGCAGCACCCTACGCTAGCGAAATAAGTGAGAATATTCATACCCTGCCTCTTCCGCAACCTTTTCCTGTAGTCCAACTGTTGAAGGATGTTCTCTCCATTTTTTTACTCCTACCCGGAGGGATTCTCTCCCTCTCACTCTCTTTAACGTACCGCTTCCTATTTCCTGACTTCCATCTCTCTCTCTCACCCTCCCTTTCTCTCTCTCTCTCTCTCTTCACAAAACCTCATTTTTCCTATCCATCTTAAACCCACGCTGCTTTCTTCACGAAAAAATTTCCATTTCCTTACTTCTCGCACTACATTCACTTCCCTAAATTGCTCTCATGCTCTCTCTCCCCCTCTTTGTATTTTCTTTTATATTTTTCTCCTTCTTTTAATGGTGCCACTCCACTTGTTCCATGGTGTATTGCCTTACGTCCCAAAAAATAATCTTTTGAAAGAGAGCCCTTCAATCCAAAACTCTCACCATCCTTTTTGGAGTGGATCCTTGCGTCTAATATTTTCAGCTGGATGTTACTTTTAAAAAGAAAGTACTCTCATTGTTTTGAAGTTATCTACGATATACTTTCTCCTAACTTTATCTATCTATCTCAACCTTTCTCTCTCCCCCTTTTTCTCTCTCTCTCTTTCCCTCGCCATCTTTTTTATTCGAGTGTATTTCGCTTGTCTTTCCTTAACCAGTTCGCCTTCGACTATTTTTTGGTATTTTTCTCAAGTACATCATTCGTAAACGAGATAATTTGTTTTCCACTGCACTTCTCCAAATCTAGAATTGCATACTTTGCTCCAGTAGCAATATCTAATTGATTGTACCTCTCTCCCTCTCTCACTATTTGTCCTTCTCTCTCCTTTTGCTCTCTCTTGACCTTTCCATAACGAGACCCGTTTTCCCTTTCTTCCCTTGTTACCTTCCTTTTAAACATGACCTTAAATTAACCTTTCCGTTTTGCACATAACCTCCCTCTACATCCTTCCGTACACACACCTCTCCACTACGCTCTCTCTCCCCCTATTTCCCTCTCACTCCCTCTTCTTCGATCCTTTTCATTTCGTTCCACGCATATTCATTCTTTGCTCCGCCCTTGTATAAGCGTATTCCCTATCCCGTGCCTTGTTCCTCCGCGCATTTCGTTGAAAAAATCCATTTCTTGTTATCATTACGTGCCTCTCGTTTATAACCTCCCATTTCTACCTCATAAAAAACACTGCGCTCTCTCAATCTCATGGGCTCTTCATCCTCTTTCCAAAAATAATGCGATGCCATTTAATTTGCCATTTGCCATTTCGCGCGAGGTTTCTCTCGTTTCTGACCTTAAAAGGATTCTTTTCAAAATTCACAGAGGGAGAGTGATTACGTTTACGGACTCAATTTAGTCTGCCCGCACATTCCGTCGATTTTCTTTCCTTAACGTTTCCTATTTTGTCGCGCATGGTTGGTCCGACTCGTGAGGATTATTTTTATCCATGGTTGTTACATGTCTGATTATGAATACCTATTTTTTTGTTCATATTTTTAATATTCTGCGATACATCGCAACGGAACCGAGTTGTTGTTTTTTTGCTGCCGGGAAAACGGAGGTGGTTATCATCGTTTTGTAGTGGTCGTGAGAATCCGTCTAAAAATTAAATTTCCTTTTTACGATTCACAGTTGGTGTTTTTATAATTTTACGACCTTTTCTATTTTAATTTGGCTCAACATTTCATGTTAGCATTTAAACGCATTCTTCTACTTGTCAGTCCAGTCAATTGAAATTTAAAATTGATAAAATTTATACTTTACATTCTGCTTTCTCTATTTAAAATTGAAAAATATGTCAATCATTGAGCTGAACGAATAAATCAGGTTGGCGAAATAGTTATAAAAATTGCACGAGAGATAAATGTAACAGCCTTGTCCATTAAAACCCATCAATTATCGCTGTTTGTTTTTTCAGTTAATTCGTTTTCCAGTCGATTTACTCGGCGTACCGCATGAAAATTCATTTAAAAACTTCGGTGATCATTTAAAATATTTTTCTCCCTAATCTCCTCTCCCGTCTTTTCCCTTTGCTCAATTCATATTCGTCTTCTTGAAAAAGCAAGCGAATGCCGACGCCGACCGCGCTTTGGATGCGTCAGAAGCAAACTGTCCAATCCTCTCCCCCTCTCCATCCGCGGCTCGTCATCCCAATCCATGCATCTATTTCCCCTCCCTCCTCTCCCGCATTTCACTACTCTTCACCGTTCCTCCCTCCCTTTCCTCTCCATCCGCGTTGCCGCTCCCATCTCCCCTCCACCCACCTCCCCCACTCTTTTCCACACTCCTAAAAATCCCCTTTCGTCATTTCCCCCTTCCACCATTTCCCCGCCTCTCCCATTTCTCTGTCCCTCCTCTCTCTCTCACTCCTCTCTATCTATCTCTCTCTCTCTCCCTCCTCCTCCCCTCGCTCGAATCTCACGGGGAGGCCCGCAGCGCACGCCGGTCCGAAATTCTCCACCCAAATTGAAATCGTCCCTCGATGTTTGCAGAAGAGAGATGACTCTCGAAACAAATTAGTTCCACGATAAAATTACTTCCATCATTTTTTCCCACCAGATACATTTTCTTAATGAAAATAATGGTATTGGGAAATCCTGCGCTGCACTTGCTCTGAACATATAGTTTATGTTTTACTTGTTATTATGCTCTTCTACACAATAGCGAAACGTTTTTATTGAACTCCCTTTCTACGCATTAGGTCCACGACAATGTTATCCTGTTAACTTGAGTGTAATTCGTGGGATTTGCTTTTATTTCTTGAAAATTTTGTCTGAATGGACTAATTTTCCGACGGGATAGAGAAAAGGAGAGTAAAACGACAAAAAAGGAAAATGTGTTGCTACTATCTAGATTATGGAGATAATATCTACTGCCAAAGAAGCACTTAAACTCTGCCAATTCATAGCAAGAAGGACAAATTATAAAATAAAAACAATCTTCTGTTCAGTTCCGAATAATTTAAAGCTTTATACTAATTTTATATGCGGAGAACTGTAGTTAATTCGCTGAAATTTCTGTTTGCATTTTTCTACATAGTCAATTTTAAGAATTTTTAAATTTAGATTGATGTGATTTTAATGCGACCATTTAGAACGAAATCCATTAGTTCATCGGCTAAAACCTATTTATTTTCATCATTTTAGTCTTTATTTGCGCTAACGCGGTCAAGTAATAATTGTTCATACTGAAAAATGTCACTTTCAATAGAATATGTAGAATCCACTTGGAGTGGTTTTTTTATTTGGTTGAAAAAATGTTAACCGCACGCCTAACACCTCACAAAAGCCGAATAAGGTTTAAAAGTACATTTTAAAAATAGACTACCAACTATATAAAAACATGGATAAAGCGTAAAATCGCTGAGTTTTTCGTTTTTCTTTTGTCAGCCCACGACTTTGTTACCCCTCTTGACGAAATTCGTGGCTTGCCTCGCTTTCTAACAGCGTCTCATTCACAACCTCTAACCCTTTGCTCCGAGATATTTTCCTTCTCCTTCCAACGTTTTGCAGAAACTTTTAATTGGAACGGCGACGCGAGATATTTAAGCTTCAGTACTCCCGAATGAGCTCAAAAGTCATTTACCGATAAGTGTATCGTTTGAAATTCGTTCCAACTTCGCTCCATTCATGTCATGATTTTTGTGTTGGGGATACACCGTAATGGAGGCTTCATTAGAGGAAAAAATGCGCGGAAACAAAATCTCGAAAGAGCGTTAACGCTGCTACTCCAATTCTAATTTCTAGGAATAATAGAGATCTGGATAACGATGGATTTTGAGTATCTCATTACTAAACAAATCGTTCTATGCTTGATGTCGTCGTAATAATTAGACAAATAAGTTGTTCCATCGGATATTTTTTTCATGATTTTACCTATCCGGTCGGATAAAATCTCAATTATGTTTTTAAAATTGGGTAGACAGGTAAGCACAATAGATTAATACGAAGGCTTCCGCGGTGTTTTCGTACTCCTTCCAAGACTTTCGGGATTCTACCGCGTGTTGTTTCTTCTAGTGACAACTGTTTCCCCCCCATTCCAGGTGGCATCTTCAGGAATGGGGGCGAAACAGTCGTCACTAGAAGAAACAACACGCGGTAGAATCCCGAAAGTCTTGGAAGAAGCACAATAGATTCAGGTCTCATGTTTCGTAAATTAAGATCTTTTAAAAAACTCATTTTTTCTGACTAAAAATTTGGCGATTAGTCAACAAAAAAGGACAATGCAAAGTATATTAACATATTAAAATCTGTAGCATTTTTTTCTAGATTAGGTTATTCGGAATTAACCAAAACCCATGTAGAAAATTATGGACTATCACTATATAGGTAATATAAATTCATTAATTCCTATTTCTACTACGTATATACAACTGAAAGGTTGAATTCTAAAATTTTGTTGTTGCACAAATAAAGATACATTTGTTGAGTAATTAATTTCATTTGGATATTGACGAAATTACATGGATTAAAAATATAATATTTTATCACAATGAAGTCTTACAATCCATGAAATAAATAATAAATCTACCTTTAAGATTTCATTACATTGTATAAAATATTTTTAGGAAATGGAGGAAAGCAGTATACATTTATCTGAAACTCAATAAATATTTCAATAATACATTCTGGATCATTAATCTGAGCGAATAATAACAATTTGACCTTTACGATGACCTATAGTGCCATGAGGAAATTGACGTACGTTTTCATAGAAAAACATCTTTATCAATTCTCTCCGGTCCCCCCCCCCTCCCCATCTCTCTCCCGCTTAAACGAACGATTACGACCGCACGCTTTTCTAAAGGGAACACCTCAAACGACTCAGTCGTGCTCCTAGGAAATCGGAAAAGCAAGCGTTTTAAACGTATTATTTCCCTTCGTCTCCTTTTGGTGGATTTTAGCCATTCAAAAATATCCGATCGTTTAAATCGAAAGCCATTCATTAGCTATATTTTTTACGGCCTGAAACATGTTGACTAGAAGCTCCTTCCACAAAAGATTGCGGAAAACATGGTTTCCGTGACTTGCACACCGAGTATAACGACCCATTTTTCTATCGTTAATCGAGATCGGAAGTTCTGATACAAAAGGGAAAGAGAGAGAGAAAAAAAAGAGGTTGCAATACTTGAGCGAGAGAATGGAAATAAGAAGTCCTTTCTCTTTATTCAGAAAACCATCCTGATTACACGCTTTTACACTACTACCTCGAAAACGGACGTCTAAGTAAAAAAAGGTTCCTTCCACGAACGCTGACGAGAGATACGTGTAGAGGGAAGAAGGGCGTGGCAGACTCGAATGCCTCATTTTCTGGCTTTTCTCTGACGGTTTAAGAGCTACCGGCATGACTTTGTCAGGCCCTTCCTGTAGCAAAGAGAGAAAGAAAGAGAGACAGAAAAGGCCACTCGAGGGAAAGAGAGGGAGAGAAAAATGGATGGAGAAAAAGGTTGAGAACAGAATAGCAAAGTGAAGGAGGGGAGGAGAGGATGAGGGAGAGCGAGAGGGATGGAGGGAAGAGGATCGTGAGCGAAGGAAAGAGAGAGCTATGCCAGAACAGGAAGCGGAATGGAGAGAGAAAGAGAGATGGAGAAATAAAGGCTTTAAAAGAGGAAGAGCGGGAGGATGAGAATGTGGATGGAGAGGAAGAAGTAGGAAAAAGTGAGAGCGATTGATATGGGGAAGAGGAGGGAGAGGTGTGGGTAAAGTGGGAGGGAATGCTGGATGTCAGGAGAGTGAGAAAAATGTGCGGGAAAGATATAGGCAGGGTAGATAGAAGTTTCCCTTTGTTATACAGAGGCGGTGAATACCCTATTTCCATCCAACCATTTGTAATGCATAAAATACGACACAATAAAAACATAATTGACACATCTCTTAGAACACAGGCAGAGATAAAAAGGGATGGGTGATTTCAAGAAAAATGAGTATAATTAGTTTGTAAAAGGTTGACGTATCAATTTCTATGCATACATATACACATCCATATCATGCTCGTCATGATTTGTAAAGTCCACAGATATGTGCGTGATTACATGTTAAATTGGATTTTACACATTTTCCTCTTCCAATACTGCGTTCTTATCTTAACAAGTCTTTCCTTTTCAAGTAAGGCATGGCTGAAACCATTTTATTCCGCTCTTGCCTTCTAGTTTTTCTTCAATTGCAACTTTAATAATCATAGAGACTTACCAGGTAATACACGATCCAATTTGACTTCCTTTTTTACTTTCATCATACGCAGTATAAGGTATTGTTTTTCGTGAAAAAAGTCGAATTTGAGATTTCAATGGAAGTACACGTTTTAAGACCCCTGAATACGTTTTCACTATTTTCTCGACGATGACTGTGCGATAGAAATTTGGTGTGCGCTCTAACTCATAAACTAAAAATCAGATCAGCACAAAATTTTATATTTATAATTTTTATTAAATATTCAAGATTTTCAAAGGTTTCGATTGAAACTGGTCAACTGGAAGTGGAGGTTTACTCTTGTCATTTTTCCATTTTTTCAAAATATCTTCGTAAGAACTACATTTATGTAAACATTTGTTATTATTTAAGTTGTATCTTATATATATATATATATATATATATATATATATATATATATGTATCTTACTCCGTCTGCAAACAAACCGAGCCTGTAAAAATTTTATGGGGTGAAGGATTGTGCGATAGGTTACGGCAGTTAGGTAGAAGAATGGAGGACTAGAGGACCGTTTTAGAAATAGGGAGAGAAAGAGAGGTTTAAAAGAATCAAAGAATCACAAATATAACAATAAAATGCTATGTTGTCCGTCCGTTTGTCTGAGTGTCAAGCTATTAAAACGCGAATAACTCAATCAAGGATGTAGATAGAAAATTTAAAATTAGCAGAAATAATTTATTCAAATATAAAAATGCTTTGTCGAAAGAAAATTCAAGAAACAAATTCCAGAGTTCGACTCCTGGGTAATATTTCTATTCTTCCTTAGATAACGCTCAAAAATCGACTTTTTGCCTTGGAGGGTTCTCTTCTTTTGGAAATGAAAATTGGAAAACCTGACCTACGATCATCCGATTTGAACTATTTTAAAGAAAAATTAATAAAGTCACTTATTCTATTCTTTTTTTCCCGAAATCGCTCATTTATTTATCTTGACAACCGACTTCTGTGAGAAACAAAGTCAATATAAATAATGATTTTTAAATCAATTTATTTAAAGTTAAAAATTTAAATTCCGTTTTTTATTAATTTGAACCTGTCATTTTTGACGGGCAATTGCGCCAGTATAGCATAATTTTCTACAAGTTTTGTTTGAAGCATTTTTCATAGAATGGATTGTTTAAGAGAGATTTAAAATATCCGTCTGAATTTAAGTGATCTTACTTTTGTTGGCATGATAACATTTTCTAATTGTTGATAGCGACACCTACGCTGCCAAGGGTAATTTTAATCGGGATCAAAATTAACCCAATACCATCTAGCGTCCTATTTTGTAAACGAATTTCGTTATAAATAACGACAGCAAATCCAGCGCCGCCAACTGTAATTTTGATCGCGATATGTTACTCACAGCACAAGTAATAATTTTGTTTACCGGTATTTTTTCAATGTGAAAGTTATAAAGTATTTTTCATTTTAAAATTTATTCGGTCTTTAAAAATTAATCACGAGTGTAACTGCCGATAGTTATTCTTTAGGATGCTGTTAGAGCAAATTGTAAGTACTGTTGCAATCATATTCATTTCCCTGTATGTATAAATTCGTGTGTAGGACACATCAGATTTTTTATAGTTGTACAGAATATGCCACTTAGTGTAAACATTTGGTTCTGTTAAATTTACAACGCTAAGCGGCTGCTATCAATAAAGAGCATACTTGCATAGTTTAACATTTCGTTTTAGATTTCCGAATTCTACATTAAGCGACTGATAACATTAAGTAACGATAGTGAGAGGGATCTACGTTACAAATTTACTCATTGAGATATATTTAAGCAAATTAATATACAAAGACAATAAAGACAAGCAAATAAAGAGATTGTATTAAAATTGAGAGGAGGAAAAGAGCGAGAGGGACGGAACGAACAACAGAAAGGGGAGAGAGAGACCAAAGGAGAAGAAAGGAGTACAAAGGATAATAGGCAGAAAATGAATTCGCGTGCCCAAGCTATGCAGACTGTCACAGCTAAAAAGTTGTTTGTTAATCCCACTCCATCATATCTACGGAAGATACCGAGAATTTTCTCGAAGTCCTTTGACGGAACCATTTTCTAACCTCTTTTCCCCCTTAAAATGGATGACTCATAATGGGATAGGTTTCTGCGAAAAGTCCCTCTTTACACGAGTCTCGTGACCGGCGTCGATATTTCATCGCTTCCGAGCTTTCCTCACGTTAATGAATTTTCAGATCACGCGGAAAATGACGATGCACCCCGCGTTCCGCTTTCCTCCAAATAGCGAGACTGGCCAACTCAATTAGCTCGAAATTTGCGATACGCCCAATTGAATAAATGGACGTCTCCATTATTTGCCACCCAGGCAATGAAAATGGAAATTTTCGATTGACCGTTGCGGATGCTGAGAAAACACGTGAAAATGCAGGTCATTAGGTCACCTTAAAAACTGCTAACAGATTCCGAATTCTCAAAAAAAAACATTGTGAATGTCAGTAGAAGTCACTGCATGTTAATTCTATTTTTGAAATACGACATCCATATTCCATTCGTTCTCAAACAATGAAGTGGCGTCTAAATCAGATTCGCGGAAATATAGCATTCTACACAAACGAAACCAAACAAGTAAAACTTTAGGCAACGAGAAAATCTGTATCACTTCACATGAATCTTTCCTCGGGTGAAATATCTACGACGCGAGGGTAATTTTAGGCCATCTAAATTGCAAATCCGCGCCCACGCTGATAAAAATAAATAGCTTCGTTTATTCCGGAGAATATTTCTGGAGAGAGACAGTTTTTATCTCACTTCGCCCCGAAATACTCTCTGCCACAAAAAAAACAAATTACGATCCTCGCAGTGACCTACTTGGCCATATATTTCCTCCCTCAATTTCTCTTTCTTATATACCTTTTTTCAATATAACACGGGTCCTCCCCCTCAATAAAAATACCACGCGTTGTTCGTCGGAGCGAAAGCGGAGGTTCTCCTTATAAACAACAAAAAGGGAAAGTACGAAAAAATGCCTCACGACATATGTTACCGAGAGCGCGTAAGGAAGAGGTAAGGTGGGGGTAAGGGAAGGAGTAAAGAGAGGGAGTAAAGAGGGAGTAAAAAGAGGGAGTAAAGAGAGGGAGTAAAGGGAGGGAGTAAAGGGAGGGAGTAAAGAGAGGGAGTAAGGAGAGGGAGTAAAGAGAGGGAGTAAAGGGAGGAAGGGATGAGGAGAAGATGAGAGGGAGGAAGGAAGGTTGATCTCATTGCCGCTCGATGGGGAGGGAGAATAAAGGGGAAAAACGAGGACGGCGACGGGCGAGATTTTACAATGTGCGGCCACGCAAAGCTACGAAAAATCTCCCATACGTGCAAGCTCTTGCGCCGCAGACGGGATACCTTTTTTTAGGCACCCTCACTCGCAAAAAAAGATCTTCATTTCTCTTTAGTCCTTTCTCCTCCCCCTCTCTCTTTTTCCCTTCTCTTTCATTCTTACCCTGCCCTCCTCTTTTCTAAGCGCTCAGCAGACGGTCACACGCTCCCTCCTACCTGTCCTAACTCTCTATTGGTTCCTCCATTTATCTCTCTCTCTCTTTCGCCCACCTCAACCCAAAGTAACTGCATGCAACAGGCCGAATTCGCGAGGTCCTAAGGGGAGTTTAGTTGTAGTGAGAGAGAGAGGGTGGGGGGAGTGGTTCAATTTTGAAGGCTTTTGGAAGGAGAGAGTAGTGGGAGGAAGGGAGAGTTGGGGGAGGACTGCTTTGCGGGAAATCGGGGGAAGTGGGAGGGTGGTAATGAGGGCGGGACGGACGTCAAGAGAGGAGGAGGAGAGGGTGCCGTGGGTGGGATCTGGAGGAGGGGGATGGCGGTACTGGGGCATCGCGTGACGCTGTGGAGTTAGCGTCACGAAGGAACCGCTTTTTATTATATTTTTTCTAGTAGTTGGGCGACACTGATCGAGTCCCCGCTGCTGATGGCTAAGCGGTAGATCGTAAATGGAGCGGTGGTGGGGACATGAAAAAAATATTAGTGCGAAGGTGCGTGTGGGAGGGAGAGAGGGGAGAGAATGGGAAAGTGGAAGAGACCCCTTTCTGCGGTAAAATTTATGCTTTTAGGGGACGTCGTCTCTCGTCATGTTTGAGAGGAATATTAGTAAAAGAGGTTGAAGAACATGTTTCAGGACGAAATTTAACCATTGGTCCCTTTATCGTTGCATTCACCAGCCCTAATTCATGGTCATTTCAATCAAGTGCTTGTGGATGCGGAATATTGTCACATATTTGGCGTGATATTATTATGATAAAAGATTTATCTCTCTATCGCATTTCCTTACCCCTCAATGTTTGATCAGGAACTCTAATTTATACTTGAAATCAGTTCTGAAGTTATTTAATCTATCGTATCATTGATACTTAAGTGTTGTTAAACTTTAAAGTGAAATTTAAACTTTATTATTACTCTGAATAAAATGCTAAAATTCTAAACAGTATTTGTAGTACCGCTAATCTAAATCTTTGAAAAAATAACTTGCAATGAAAATACACTTGTAATTCATGGAAAATAGAAGCTTAATAAACTATAGACGATGCGTATTACTCACAAAATATACATGATGTTGTATCGCCAAAAATGTTGAAACCTCTGCAAAGGAGTACGTTAAGTGATCCATATTATGGCAGTAGATGTATTTATCACCAGTGCTGAAACCAATTTAGGTCATACAAAACTTCATTATTCAAATTGTCTCGTGACAAATCAAGTATACGCAATTTATAGACTACCGATGTGGTTAAAACCACGATTATTCGAGAAACATGGCATTTTATACTTAAAATGTACACATTCCCGAGTTTTTTGAAAGAGCGCTTACTTCCAACCGCATGCACAAAAAAAGCCGAGCCATCAAACTCCCTTTAATAATATTCGTTTTAATTCTTTCCCTCGCAAAAAAATTTAACCACTTCGTGAACCGTCATCGGAAGAGCGGATGATGAAAACAAACAACTCATAAATCCCCTTGATTATCACTCCCGGACGAGATTGATTATTAAAAAAACCAGCGCATTCCGGATCAGGTGGTCCAGCACGGTCCTGAACCGGAGTACCTCGTTCTAAACCTCTCCAGTAATGCTAATGAAAACCTTGCGATTAAGGGAGGAGTCCATCCATCAGGGCTATCTCCGGGCCGCATAACCTATTATCCCCATCTAGGGCCCACCATAAAGCGAACGCGAAGCTAACCTGTCCCACAAAGCTAACAGGTCTAGCCGTCATATTCCTCTGGGTGGTCGCCCTCGCTTAAAACGTTGAGATTGGGGGCGGCGAGGGAATTTGCATGTAATGGAAGTTTATTTTCAATAGAATGGGAGCGGGGAGTAAGAGGGAAATAAAATAAGGTTATGAGGGTAAGAATAAAAGTAAAAGGGAGAAGATAATGAGAGGGATAAGAAAAAAAGAGCAGCGGAGAGGGATGGCCGAGAGGGATGTGGGGGAGAGAGATATGAGAGAGGGATAGGAGGGAGTAGTAGGAGAAAGGGATACGAGAGAGGGGAGGAAGGGTTGGAAGTGGGATAGGGGAGGCGTAGGTGAGGGGTGGGAGAGGGACAGGAGAGAAGGATAAGAGAGAGTAATAAAAATATACGAAAGGGGAGTGGGCGAGAGGAATAGGAAAGAGGAATGAGAGAGAGGTATAGAAGGATAGGAGAGAGGAATAGGAGAGAGGAATGAGATAGAAGAATTAGGGAGAGGAATAAAAGGATAGGAGAGATGAACTAGAGAGATGAATAGAAAGATAGGAGAAAGGGATAGAAGAGAGATATGATGGAGAGATGAGGGAGAAGGATGTGAGGAAGAAATATGAGTGGTAAGAGAGAGGAATGAGAGCAAGAATAGGGGGTAGGAGAGAGAATATTCGGAATGGATGGGAGATGGATAGGAGATGGGAATAGGAGAATGGAATAAAAGAAATGGATATGAGAGGGAATATGAGAGATAGATGGTAGAGGAGTATAGGAAACGGAGATATAGAAGAGAGGAACGGGAGGGATGGGAGGGACTGATAGGGAAGCAGGAGGGGAGAAAATCAGAGAGAACAAAAAAAGAGGAAGAAGGGGCCACAGGCGAGAATTGGCAAGGACCCTTTATTGAGGTGACGGTGAGAGGGCGTGAAGTTGGGAGCTGTGTGGGTTGGTTCGTCAGGAATGAACTACAGATGACCCCCACTCGTCTCTCTTTCCCACTCCGAGTGGCCTCATGGATAAGCGACTAATCGCCTCAGTCACGCACATGCGCTCCACCCTTATCTCACAGCGGACCCATCGGACAAGACCCCTCTTGGCTGACCGCAGGACCAGCCCACCGCCCTCCTCCCTGTTCTATTCTCCTCTCCTTTACAGCTCTCCTGATACCCATCTCTCAACCCTAACCTCGTACCACACTGCTATAACTGGGGTTTGTTGGCGACAGTCGGTTTGTTGTGACGCATGAACTTCATCACAAGCCGGTGATTATTTCTTGTTTCTTATCTCCAAAGACGAGTCTGTTTTCTCGATTTCTGCTTTTCTCCGGATCAAACTGTTAATTAATGTAGACATTTTTGACAGGATGACTGATTATAATCAACTTAAGAATATATGCTTACGCAGAATGGTTTGCATGTTCATAAGGCGGTTTTATTATATAAGGACAACTGCCTATTTGCACTAATGCGATAACCAAAAATAAAGTCGTTTGTGCTTGTGCAGGAATCTCTCTATAATATAAAAATCTGATGTGGCAACCACATGACTTTCTCCATACCTGGAATATTTCTAAATATTCCAAATAGGTTAAATGATAATAAATATTTTAAGGAACTGCGACAAAAATTAAGACTTTACAAATAACAGAAATAAAGTCATGCCGTAGCCTTCTAATATTGGATGTTGTAGGAAATGTAATTATCTACAACGTTTCTTCAAAACACTTTTCCATATATTGCATTATTTAAGAGATATTTCAAAAACTATATTTTTAGCTGTCACCACCACACTACTTGGAGGTTACTTTTGTATAGGCATCGCAGAACTTGGTGGCAATTGCGCAGAAGACCCTTTTCAGTGGAAGGGTTTATTGTCTAAAAACATCCTCGACGCGGGGGAAGAAGACAGTCTCCGCGTGTGTCCAAGAAGGTACCTGAGGTCGCATTCCTTCGTTGCCAACTTTAAAATGCTTTTTCTCACTCACTCCACTCGAAAAGACCGCGCGCCCTCTCCAGGGTTAATGCGAGTATTTTGGCAGGTCTGCCTGCCATGCGCTCTCCTCTCCCCTCCGCTCCCTCTTCCTACCCCTTCCACGCACGCTTTCCCCTCCCTGACGCCACGCTTCGCGCAGGCGAGTGCCACCAAGTTCTGCGATGCCTGTAAACACTTTACACTTATTTCCATCTTAGTAACGCTCCTTTTTATTTTCCTAATTGTTGGAGCTTCGTGGTTATCATTATATATCGACGACTCTTACAGAGGAGGAGGAGGAGGATATAACATACTAGTAGTTGGTGCTTGCATACAGCAAGCATATCATATCACCTTGAAAAAACATTCATTTTTCAGACAGACATTTCATCATTACAAATATTCTTTCAATTCTAAAGATTTCACCTCTGCAGCGATTTCCGTTTTTCCCACATGTAAAAATAATAGTTTAAAACAAACCCCAAATGTTGCAATTTTCTGTCTGAGAAATGAATGCTTTTTCAAGGTGAGATGATATGCTTGCTGTATGCAAGCACCAACTACTAGTATGTTATATATATATATATGTTATATATCATTCTATATAGACGTTCCTTACAGAGGAGGAGGATATAACATACTAGTAGTTGGTGCTTGCATACTGCAAGCATTTTATATCACCTTGAAGAAACATTCATTTTTCAGACAGACATTTCATCATTACAAATGTTCTTTTAATTCTAAAGATTTCACCTCCGCACCGATTTTCGTTTTCCCCAAATGTAAAAATAATAGTTTTAAACAATCCCCAAATGTTGCAATTTAAAATTTTTACACTTTCTCCATTATGGGGTACTAATGCTACACAATTTAGCAAAATTTTAAAGTTGTAGCACTTCTAGAAGTCAAATAATATTTTCTAATTGTTTAAATTTAAATAATTTTTAACGGCCGCCGAAATTCATCTATGGTAAAATTGAAATGTTTTTTGAGCTAGTTTACTACTTTGTACATAACTTGAAAATTTCAGTTCCATAGCTCATTCCGTAATGTCTAAAGAGTTATCTATTTGTTTAAACTTTAAGAATTTTTAACTGCCAAACAAATTAAAATATCAAAATTTGTATAATCACTATTTCGTTTTTTTAAGAATTCTACTTACAAAAAAAATTTCAACTCCGTAGCACATGCGAAAATACATAAACCATGAAAATTTGTTTAAACAATTGCGAATTTTTAGCGGCCGCATTGTTGCACTTTTTCAAGATTTTCGTTTTTTCTAGTCGGTTTTGCACAAATCTCTACCTATGAAAAAAATTTCGAATCTCCAGCTTATCTGGAAGTGCCTAAACATTTGTATCCTCCTGTTATATGTTATCATTATATATAGACGTTCCTTACAGAGGAGGAGGATATAACGTCGATATATAATGATAACATATAACAGGAGGATACAAATGTTTAGGCACTTCCAGATAAGCTGGAGATTCGAAATTTTTTTCATAGGTAGAGATTTGTGCAAAACCGACTAGAAAAACGAAAATCTTGAAGATGTGCAACAATGCGGCCGCTAAAAATTCGCAAATGTTTAAACAATTTTTCAAGGTTTATGTATTTCCAAATGTGCTACGGATTTGAAATTTTGTTTGTGAGTAGAATGTTTAAAATTTCAACAATTAGAAAAATATTATTTCACTTCTAGAAGTATTAAAACCTTAAAAATTGGCAGAAATTTGTAGGATTAGTACCCCATAATGGAGAAAGTATAAAATTCTTAAAATTGCAAAGTTTTGGGATTGTTTTAATCTATTATTTTTACGTAAGGGAAAAACGAAAATCTCTCCGGAGGTGAAATATTTAGAATTAAAAAAAATATTTGTAATGATGAAATATGAAAATGAATGTTATTTTTATGTTGAGATGATATGCTTTCAGAATGCAAGCACCAACTACTAATATCATTATATATCGACGTTTCTTGCAGAGGAGGAGGATATAACATACTAGTAGTGAAATACTTATTCGTTTATATATACAAAACTCTAAGCAATTTAAAAAGTTCAGCTCCCTAACTCGCCGCGTAGTGTCTAAACATTTACCTATTTGTTTAAACTTAAGAATTTTTAACCGCCTAAAAAATTAAAATATCAAAATTTCCATAATCATTATTTCTTATTTTTTTACAAATCCGACTCCTGAAAAAAAATTCAGCCACGTAGCCCATTCAGAAATACATAAACCTTGAAAATTTGTTTAAACAATTGCGAATTTTTAGCGGTCGCAGAGAAATCTTTAGAATTAAAGAAATATTTCTTATGATGAAATATCTCTCGGAAAAATTAATGTTTTCAAGGTGAGATGAAATGCTTGCAGTATGCAAGCACCATTTACTAGTATGTTATATCCTCCTCCTCCTCTGTAAGAAACGTCTATATATAATGACTAGTAGAAGGTGTTTGCATACTGCAAGCATTTCATCTCAACTTGAAAAAACATTAATTTTTCAAAGAGATATTTCATCATGAGGAATATTTCTTTAATTCTGAATATTTCCCCTCAGGATCGGTTTTCGTTTTTCATTATGGAACAATAATGTAGTTAAACAATCACTAATTTTTAAAATGTTAGGAATATTATACTTTTCCCACATTGGGTTTATAATGCCACACATTTCTGCCAAATTTTAAATTTATAGCACAATTAGAAGTGAAATTACATTTTTCTAAATGTTTAAATTTAATAATTTTTAAAGGCCTCAATAACGAATTCATGGATACAGTGAAATTTTTAGTCGTTTATATTGACAAAATTCTAAATAATTATTAACCCAATGTGTGAAAAGTATAATATTCCTAAAATTGAAAAAATTAGTGATTGTTTAACTCCATTTTTATTCCATAATGAAAAAACGAAAACCGTTACCGAGGAGAAATCTTTTGAATTAAATAAATATTTCTCATGATGAAATATCTCTCTAAAAAATTAATGTTTTTTCAAGGTGAGATGAAATGCTTGCAGTGTGCAAGCACCTTCTACTAGTCATTATATATAGACGTTTCTTATAGAGGAGGAGGAGGATATAGGAGGATACTAATGTTTAGGCACTTCTAGACGACCTGGAGATTCGAAATTTATTTCTTAGGTAGTAATTTTTACAAAACTGACTAGAAAATACGAAAACCTTGAAAAAGTGCAACGATGCGGTCGCTAAAAATTCGCAATTGTTTAAACAAATTTTCAAGGTTTATGTATTTTCGAATGTGCTACGGAGCTGAAATTCTTTTTAGAGGTAGGATTAGTAAAAAAACGAGATATGGATTATAGAAATTTTGATATTTTTATTTGTGTTGACGTTAAAAATTCTTAAAGTTTAAACAAATAGATAACTGCTTAGGTACTACGGGATGAGCTAGGAATCTGAAATTTTCAAGTTATTTACAGAGTAGTGCATTTGCACAAATAAACATTTGAATCTCTCCATAAATATCATGCAGCGACCGTTAACAATGTTTAAATTTTAAACAATTAGAAAAATATTATTTCCTTTATAGAAGTGCTACAACTTTAAGGTTTGGCAGAAATGTGTAGCATTTGTATCCCATAATGGAGATAGTATAAAATTCTTAAAATTGCAAAGTTTGGGGAATGATTTAATTTAATTTTTTACATAAGGGAAAAACGAAAATCCCTGCTGAGGTAAATCTTTAAAATTAAAATTATATTTGTAATGATGAAATATCTATTTGAAAAACGTTTGTTTTTTTAAGATGAGATGATATGCTTGCAGAATGCAAGCACCAACTACTAGTATGTTATCTCCTCCTCCTCCTCTGTAAGGAACGTCTATATACATATAATGATAAGGAAGCATACAATAATGAGGATATAGAGTTCAACAATCTGGTCTGTCGTCATGGGAACCTTTCGCAGAAAACGCAATATTTTCATGAAATATTGAATTTTTATGCCAAGTTCAAGCGATTCGGACCTAAAGCCAAAAACTATGTGAACACTCAGAGAAAAATGTCGTGGCTAAATATTTAACAATCAAGCGTTAAAGGGTTAAAGGAAAAATGGCAATCTAATAAAATATTGCATTGGCTCGACGCTTTCAATTATAATTAAGGATATCATAACGAATTTTGATCTAATCAACTCGCTTTGATGCAGACCGTAGACTAAACGATCTCCTTACCGTTGGTTTTTTTTGTCTATGCTCCTCATTTTTTTAACTTTCGACTTTTTACTCTTATTTTCCGTCCTTTCTTCTTTTGCACCATATTGGCCTATCGGAGGAAAATAGAAGTATGCGAGAAAGGAAGGAGTGAAAGAGAGAAGGAAGAATAGAGAGAGAATAGAGGGACAGGGGGAGGGAGGGAGAGAATGAGGGAAGCGGAAGTTTGGGAAAGCGAGATGTATGGTGGGCTGGAGGGAGGTAGATAGAGAGAGAGAGAGAGCGATAAGAGATGGAGAGAGTGAGAGAGGGGGGAGAGTGTGAGGAAGAGGGAGAGAGAGAAGCCCGAAAATAGGGCTAGCTATAATTTTCTACCTTAAATATATGCCGAAAGGTGGAGGTTCAGGGTTGTATACAGGCAGCGGATTATTTAAAAAGTATGTCGCCAAAGCGAAAAGGTTTTAAAACACTGCTCTCGTATGAAATATATTTATTCATCTGAACAACTCGACCGCACCTTTACGTCTTTCGATTTATAACGCACAGTATTTTTTGTTCATTATATGAAGTAAATATTGTACTGTAAAATAAAACGGAATGTGCTAAATCTATATTTTATAAATGGAAATTCTTAAACTGGTTTAGAACTGAAGTTTTGATTGAAATATTCTCCATTGGACACATATGTTGAACTTTAAATAAATAATTTTCAATGAACATATTGTCAATTTCCGAATAAGTGATTTGAAACTACCTTTCACGTTTTTTATACCAATTTTCTCACAGGACGACATATAAATTTAATTGGTTCCAAGGCTTCCACGGCGTGATGTTGACATAAGGGTGGTTTCCATTTCGCTGGATCTACATGGCAGCAACCCGAAAACCACCCTTATGTCATATAAATGTAATTTCGCCTTGATTCCTGTATTAAAAATGAACGAAATTGCAATTCCTAAAAAATACACCGAAGCAGTGATAATTATGTAATTTTGAAATTTATTTTAACTATGAAATGGAAAGCATTGATGGGGTACCAACGAAAGCAAAAAATTCGAAAATAAAAAAGATTTCAGTGATAGTGTTGTATTTCATTTCTGCATTTTGTAAGCATGTAAACCCTTTTAGTGTATTAGCACCCGAATTTGCGACAGCCTCGTCACGGTAAGAGAGATCGAAGACAAAATTACGCCCCATTACTAAACAGAGACGAATGAGTGCTAGATAAAATGTTATGGCCGCCTCTTTTCCTGGAATGTAATACACGGCTCCACGTCGCCATTCGTAGCCATAGAAAGAAGCGACAGAGATGGCGCAGTGCTCACTTGGTTCCGAGGCAAACGCTAAAAGTTATCCGTGTTTCGTTTTCGTTTCGCGTAGAAACTCTATCCCTTCGGGGATTCGTATTACGGCGGAATATCGATCTGTTTTCTCATCTGGTTGGAATTGGCCTTTAGTATATTGTTTTGATTTCGTGGCGCATCTGCTCAGAAGGCTATTAGAGCCACTTTGCCCGCTGAAAGGAAATAAGTTTCAGGTACTATATTACGCCTCTAATTTATTCGGAAGGTTGTAAACTCGGCCATTTCGCAGAGATTGAACTTCCTTTTAAAATTATGCCGGAAGATATTTTTATCTTATTTAAAATTTCACGAATGTTTAACCGGCCTTCCGTGTCAGGAGCGATTTTTAAAGCATTGATTTCGTATAACGTCGTGGTCGCCCCCATCGAGCTGTCTCCTTTCGCCTCTATCGGGATTTATTTTTTCATCTGAACGAGCTTATCTTTGCATCTTCGATAACTATGAAAGATCTAGTGAGATTGGTGATTATACTTCTTGCTGATCGTATCTCTATTGGGTATTTTGCCTTGAATTATCATCTACTCACACAAGAAGTGATACATTCTGTTAACGCTTTTCGACAAAAGGTTTACTGAAGTTTGAACCCTTTAATTCACACTCATGCGCTTAGATGTTTATGAGAGCACAATATTAAGATTACGAATAATTGTTTGCCAATGATAGGAAAGCAATTAAAGTAAATATTAAGAGTAAGAAAATTTAAATAACTATATGAAACTCATAAATTACGAGGAATAATTAATTAAATTACATTTTAATTAACGCTTCACCTTGTTCCTTTATAACAGTCACTGCTTTTAAGACAAATGAGGCTATAATTATGTTAAAATTATGCGCATTAAATACAACCGTAATATATAAATTGAAGAGCTTTTTGTGTATGAATCCATAACCTACCCAGTCTCTTATATAAAATCCACTTGGGATAATTGAAGATCGTCATTTAATATAAACGTTCTTGAAAAGTAAGTCACGAACAGGCTTAGCTAATCTATGTCATGATTATTATTTATATCTTGGTTCAAGATTGTCGGGAAAGTAGTTAACGGTTCTTGTAGCAGATATAATATGCATATTATCACGTACAAAGCGCCTTTTGTTATTGCAATACTTTTTGGAATCTTCTAAATAGCCAAAATGAGACGATAATCGCAGGTGCACTACAAATTTAAATTTTTCTGTTCAGAACCGAGATGTTATCTCATTCCAGTAATCAGCAATATAGGCCGGAATGTAATCACTCTTGGTGACATACCTTTAGGTCAGAGTCCATAAAGAATATCTTACTCTTAGAATTAAAAGCGGATCGATGGATCGAATGGTGGTAACGTTTTCGTTTTCCAAAGATGCCGCGTGTATTAGACCGAGGCCATAAATTTCCGGGGACGCCAGTTAATCTTTATATCATTGGATCACGGCACGGAGGTGCCACGGCCGAGGCACTTAACTCTTTATGTATATATTTTCCACCATTGAATCGTCCTCCTTCCGTGACCAGCGAATTAGTCTCGCGACCATCCCTGCCTTAACCCCTGCACAACCTAGCTCCCATTACGTTCCTTCGAGCCCTTTTCCCACCCACATACACCACATGCGCCGCGACCCACACTTACCTTCTCCCGGCACACTGCACGGTGCCACGACTCGCGAACCGCTGCAAGGCCGACCATCACTCAACCAAAAGTCCCACTCTTCCCCGCCTTATCTGCTAAACCATCTCTTCACTTCCCTCCATCGACCACCACACCTTTCCACGACCCCACATAGAGGGATATAATCCACGGGAAAGAGGTGCATGTCTGCCGTTAAGGAAGGCTAAGGGGTTTTGCTTTTAAAGCACGTCCATCCGAGGAGTCTTATCTTTTCGTGGGTTATTTTCAGTCCTTCTTGCATACGATATTTCCCTCCCCCCCGCTCTACTTTCCTCGCCTCCGAACACATATCCACGGACGGACCAGTTGTGAAGTTCTGCAGACGCGGTGAAGGCTTACTTTCCAGGTGCCTCTCTCTCTCTCCGCTGCTAAGGTGGGTGCCACGAGATTTCTGCTAATTGCTATAGAAAACTACACCCTAAGGTACGTTATGTATTTATATATATAGTAGTTGTATTTTCGTTCGCGCCAAGGACTTTCCTAATCTCTTCATGGGAATTTGGATCCGATTTGCATGGGAGTCGAAAACAAATTCGGTGTTGTTTTATCAGGACTTTAATTTTTGTCCGTATTATCCCATACAGGCTATTTTTCAAACACACCCATAACGTTTATATTCGTATTGGACCGATTATAATTATTAGTTTCGTAATGTTTACAAGGATTTTGTAATTTTTGCGTCTCATACTATATTACGCTGAAATACGCTTTATCCACTACACATTTGGCTGTTTAAAAACGAACAAATATCTCTTAATTAAATAACTGTTGGATTTTTAAGGCCACGCTGAACTGAGAAAACGCTAAATAAAAAAAATTCTTTGGATAAATCAAGTCGTTTGGGAACCATTTATTATTTTGTTTTATTTCAAAAATAAAAATATGATGCCATATGACATATATAGCCTTATATACATATATATGAAATAAACTAACTCTAAATCATTGCTTACTCACCTACATTTTTTCATCTCAATATCTTTTAAAATACAAGAAAAAATAATTAGTCAAAATTTACTTACAGTAGGTAGTTAAATAATTGGTGGCAGGACAAATAAAACAAATTTACGTGCGCCCTGAGTGACAGTTGACACGTGCTCTGAGCATGAAATGAAAAAGCGTGTCCAATGCCAACTATTGACTACAAATATGTATATTTTTTCGCCACGAGATGTCTACAGAATTATTTGAAAACTATGATGCCATATGGCAGGGGAGTCAACTAATTTATACATAAGATCTACTTTGTCAGTAAAAATCCATCCGCGATCTACTCTTTCAAAAATTGAGGCGTAAGAGAATTTTTCTACAAAAGATAGTAAGTAAATATAAAAGAATATCGGCACAATATTTAAACTTCCATATTTCACAAGTTTTTATAGATTTCGAAACTTTAATTATTACTTAAATTGAAATACGTTTTGAATTTCAAGTTTAAATAAAAGAAAAAAATCATATCATTGTAATATTATTTAATATCAGTAATTAAAAAACATTCACAAACAAAACAACATTTTTTTTACAAAAGTAGAACCTTACTACTACTGACAACGTTTGTTAATAATAAAACTAAAGATATCTACATAGAATTATTTTATTTACATAACTAAAATAACACATAAAAATCCACATATTTCACTTTGAACTTCCTGATGCTACGGAATTTGCATTACTTATTCTACACTGCAACGTGTCTACAATTTTTGTGTAATTTGGGGTGTAACTACTCAGACCATTTCTTAAGCATGATTCCAAATGTTCTTCTGTTAAAGTAGTTCGGTATTTTGATTTAATAATGTTCATTTGCGATAATGCCGATTCGCACAAATATGTCAAACCAAAACAGGCGCATAAATTTTCAGCACATTTTCTCAAATTGTAATACTTACCTTCTGGTAAATATTTCCAAAATTTGTCTTAGGAAGCCCTTGCTTTGATATAAATATCATTTTGTAATGTGATGATTTATGCTTCAAGTGTAAGAATATCCATATCAAAAATAGTTGAAATGTTATCTTCAATTATTTCTGCTTTTATCTTGGTATCAAATGGAAAACTCATTAATAAAACTACACTATCAAGTTTTTTAAAATCTTGAAAGCGGTTGTCAAATTCTGCAATGACGTTCCTAATTTCTTCGATATATTTATTTCCGTTGAAATTAGTTGAAGCATAACTATTTAATTGTGCAATCATGTTTGGAAAATTAGATAAATTTTTATTTTCAAGCTTGGATACAAGCAGATTTAGTTTCTCTTTGAAAGCGTTTACAGAACTTATCATATGAAAAATCGTTTTATCCGGACCCTGTAGTTCTAAATTTAATTCATTTAGTTTAACTGTTATATCGGTTAAAAATGCTAAATCTAATAGCCAAAAATCATCTTTCAACTTATTATAATCATCACCCCTCTCGGCAAGATATTGCTTAATTTCATCAATTAAATTCCTAAATCGCTGGAGAAATTTTCCCCGACTTAACCACCTAACGTCAGTATGTATAAGCAGTTCAGAAAGTCCGTCATTATCACTTTCTTCCACTTGTAACTTAAAAAGACGCCTTTGGAGACTTTTTGCCCGAATCGAATTAGAAATCTTGAAAGCTATATCCATAATTTCTTTCACATTTAAAATTTGAGCACACAACACTTGTTGGTGTATAACACAATGATATTGCAAAAAATCAGGAAAATCTTCGTCATTCCGACATAGTGTGATAAAACCATTGCGACAACCTGTCAAAGCTGGCAAAGCTTATAGAGAGGCAATTGAACGATCTTAATGAAGTTTTTAAAACTGCTAAATATATCTTCACCTCGCGTTTTTCCTTTTAGTGGAATGATCGTAAGTATTTCTTCCTTAGTCGAAAAGTCTTTAAAAACCATTCTTATAAAAACAATCATTTGAGATATGTCAACTGCGTCAGTAGATTCGTCCAACATAAGTGAAAAAGCCTGACAATCCTTAACATCCTGCATAAATTGCTCTTTTAAATCTGAACTTATTTCGTCCACTCGTTATGCAACTGTATCGCGTGATAACTGCATTTCGTTGATGGCAGAAACTATTTCTGACTTATTTTTAAAGTCACAAAGCAAAGAGTCAGCCGCCTCTATAAATGCTTTTTTAAAAATCGCTCCATCACTAAAGGGCTTCTTATTTTCAGCAAGAATATGGCATACTCGTAAAGACGCAACTTTAGCCGCCTTTGATTTTGATGTTTGTTTAGTAAAAAATAACTGCTGGGATGATAGACTTGTCTTTAGTTCTTTAACTTTAGCTTTTCGTAAGTCACTGTCACGTGGATAGTTAATTTCATAATTACTATGCACCGTTTTCAAATGTCGTTTCACGTTTCCTTTCTTGGGTAACGAAACACTATTATCACAAATCAAACGACAACATTTTTTTTGATCATGACAAAGAAATAATCGTGTTCCCATTCTTCATCATAGTGATACGTCTTCATCTTTTTAGTGTTATTCATGGTGTCACAATTTAAAATTATTAAAATACTGTTTAAAACTGATTAATAAGCGCAAAACAAACGAGCGAGTTTACTGTGCTTATATCGCAACTGTTTTCAGACAATAATACATAATAGTGGCACTCTTGCACATTGGCGCTGAAGATCAAGCGCACACATGCATACCGCATCTCTCGAGACGATCAGAATTCGGTAAACTTCGGCTCCTTGCGGAAACTTTTAGGGCGAAATTACATGCTTATAAAAAAGGTTGCACTTGGGTGCGACGTCGCCGCATGTCGGACTTACTTATACATGCGTTTTTGAAAATTGGGACTTAAAAGAAAATATATGGATATATTATTGGCGATCGACCAAAAATCATTACGCGATCGACCCGTCGATCGCGATCTACCGGTCGATCGCGTAATGATTTTTGGTCGATCGCCAATAATATATCCATATATTTTCTTTTAAGTCCCAATTTTCAAAAACGCATGTATAAGTAAGTCCGACATGCGGCGACGTCGCACCCAAGTGCAACCTTTTTTATAAGCATGTAATTTCGCCCTAAAAGTTTCCGCAAGGAGCCGAAGTTTACCGACGTTATTGACACCCCTGCCATATGGCATCATATGCCAGGAAAGGGCTAAGTTTTCTTAATTTTTGATGATATTCTTTGCATAAATAAACATATATATATTATTTTGACAATGGCGAGAATAATTATAACCATAACCATCTCAACTTATTAAAGTAAAGTTTAATATTTATTTGCTTTTAAGATGAATAAATTACAATTTTTTTACTGAGTTTTAATAGTTGAATTACGTTTTGAAAAATTTACATACTTACAAAAAATATTCTTAATTAAATACTCAAATGGATATATGTATGAATATAAGCTTCTGTAAAGATAAAAAAATTGTAGAAAATCACACTGCAAACCTCTTACACTGAATTTTACTTAGTGTACGCACATTTTTATGGCGTTTAAGTCATCTCATTTTGTTTCTTTTTCATTATATGCGCGTCTCTAGTCAGCAACTTGGCAAATAGTATGTCTAAGAATGGCAGTTAAATTTGTCATAAATTTGCAAATGATTATTTTTTGGAGTTTCTTAAATTCATGTAAACTTTCATCTAAATGAACCACATATAATGGTAGTTCAGCATGATTTAACTAATAAATCAATAATTATGGGAATTATTATTATGGATATTTTTCCTTGGAAATTTCATGAGCTAACCATCTATAATATTATCTTCAGTGTAAAAACTTAAGATACAATTTGACTATTTTGGATGTTTATTTACCTTTCAATGATTCATATATTATTTATTTTCGTATTGTTCAATTACCTAACGATGAATAAAAACTATTTGTTTTCTCTATTTACAATTTTCTAGAATATTTTAATCTCGGTATGAATGCTATAAACAAAATTGGTCGGGTGGCGAATATATTTTGTTTAAAATAAGTCTTGCAAACGGATAGGAATTTTGAAAAGGGCGGGAAGATCCCTCGGCGTATGGAGTGCCGATTCCCTCAGCGAGCCAATCGAACGGCATTTCTACGCCGGCTGGGGGATGGCTCTCGTGAGCGAATGACAACAACGGTAACAATCCCTTTCGGCCGAGCAGAATTTTCAATATGGCAACTCGCTAGTAGGAGAGTGGTTCAGTGTTGGCAATGTTTTAGCGAGTGTGGTATTAGTGCTCGATTACCGGTTGCGAAACTCACTGCGCGTAAATTAGAATGCATGAGTTTTATATTGAAGAAGTTGGTAACATTGTGAAACGAAATATTGTTTGATATCGAATGCCGTTGTTTTGGCGGTTTATATGTGTTGCCAGTTCACAAGTTAACTTGTGGTAAGGTAAAATCGCTACAAGGTAAGTCACTCTCATGGTATTGACATTAACTGTAGAGGGTCATAGTTAGTGGATAAGGCGACCTACTTACTGTTTCTATCGATCAGCTGAATTAATTTTCGATGTCTCTTTTGAGATGGTTTAGTTGGTCAAGTCGCAGCTTGCATAGAAATAATGTTTGTTTATCGTTTTAAATGAATGGGCACCACAGTAAATGCGATATGTTAAATCTCCTGGGTGTATTATTAATCTAAATGTTGGTTTTTATTTGGCTTTCAACCGCAAAGAAACGATAACGTGATAAGTTTTTCAGTGTCTACATGTTAAATTTTTCAATTATCTTGTCTAATCAATGTGTAGGCCTATAAATTATGCAGTTGTTGTTTTCTAAGTCATACGGAATGTGGATATAATTTGCATGTGTAGGATAAGTCTTGGTTTCGGCATTGGGTAAGTAGAGATAGTGTCAATACAATCTCAGCTAGCTACTAATTATTTCTAACAAGTTATTTTCCCACTGAAACTTATATATAATGTTTAAATGTGTGCAGTATTACAATCTGTTCTTGATAAGTACATTTCTCATGTCTATTGCTTATAATAGAAGGTGAGCTCTTATCACTACTGCCAGATGACATATTTGTTACTCTGCCATAAATTTTAGGTATTAGGCATAAATTTATATTTATGTTCAGGAGATTTAACTTTTTATAGAATATAGTTTTATTATCTTAAAACAGAGATTTCAGAGACGGTTGAATCTATAATTATCTGTCATGTGTTTGTGTGTCATAATCTCAAATTTGTTGATATACTATGTTCATCTCAGTGGTTGGTGAATTCTTGTGTGTATCAAGAATGAAGTATTCTTTTATTTTAATTTACAGATTTATAAACCAGTATTATTTTTGAAATATGGAAATGCAAATCTATATTATTGTAAGATCATAATTGTGTTCACTTTAATATTCTACCTCCTTACACATTCCGTTGTGTATTTCATTTAGGTAATTGTGCTTCATTAGTTCACTGCATTATTAGCTATCAGTATTTTTGCATCAGTTTGAAGTCTTGCTCAAATCTAAATTATTGCCTTACTTATTATTTCACTTATTCTAAAGATAAAAAAATAAACTCTCACTGAAGCATATGTTTAGTTTAAATTTGATTTTTAAAAATTTATTTATTACCTGCTTATATAAACTGGAGGAAATTTTCATTCCAAATTAATTTTTTTCTATTAGTCTATGAGCAACCAATAATTTTTTTAATCACCATCTTCCATTTACCAATTCTAATCACTCAGTGTCAGTGTGATGAGATTTTGGAAACTATATTAGTTATCCAGATAGCAATGTGAATCTTTTCATCTTTGAATAGTGGGCTTACCCTTTCTTTGAAATTATTCTTTTAGGAATTTATTATTTAAACTTTGTTTTATACGAAATCAAATTTTGTTCAGTTTGTAATATACAGCTTTTATTGAAGTAGCCACTCGAAGAAAATAGGAATTTGAGTTGTATAATACCAGGACATTTGCTTGTGTTTATCATTGTTATAATTCTTATGATGATATATTTTAAAAATGTTTTGCAATATGCATTGCTTTGCCTGCTTTAATTTAAAATATTTAATCATATTAATTTTATTCATACAAAAATGTGACATCTCATAAGACATGATATTTTCTATCTCAGTCCATTTTTCCTAATAACTGCTCTTATGTAATATCATATGATAATATATAATCTATATGATTACATAATTTCCATTGTACAATACTTTGAATCCATGTTTTTTCTCATTCCTTTTATCATAAGTTACACCTGCAGTAATTGCTACAGTTATTGTTACCTCATTTATTAAAAATGTATCATTTAATTTAAAAGGAAAATAATTTCTTACAGATTGCTGCCATTTATATATTAAGTATTTTAAATTTTAATTGCATCACAATTAGTCAATTTTATTTTTCGTTGTAGTTATTTATGAGGACTATTCTAAAGAAAATTTTATTTGAAAGCCAACCACTGATGAATTACAAACAAATTACAATTCGCCTTTTAAGTGCATTGCTATTTGTATCCTAGATATGAAATTCATCCTTTCTATGGAAAATTTTCATTTTCAAGATACTTCATTCTGCATTTATATCTTATCTTTCAGAATCTCATTAAGATTTCAGGGCTTGTATAAGGATTTCTTTGCGTGAGAAGGAATTTTTAAATTAATTTTTATTCTTGTCCACGCTAGTTCCTAGGAAAATTAGCTGTTTAATCTTTCCTAGGGTACCTTATTTTGGAATGATAATTTGTTGGAGGCGATTCATATTTAAAGAAATTGGCCTAACACACACACACACACAGTTGTTTTTTCAACCGTCTCTAAACTCTCGATCTCTAGCAATATTTGTTTCATAGTTAATGGATATTTTTAAATTGGTTATAGTATCATGTTAATGCTTAAATAATTCCACTCCCACCGTAACGCGGAATCGTATGTTCTCCCAACCTACTACGGAACCACATCTCAACCATTCCAGCCATACTCCACCACCACCACCTTATAATCTCCCCTCCCGCCTAGGCGTGAGGCCCCTCCTTCCTTCCCTCCGCCCTTCCACTCCCTGTCCTCCCCCTCCCGATAGCCACCCTTCCCGTCCTTCCTTAACCCCTTTCACTCGGCGCCCTTCTCGCCGCGACTCCGTCGCCCGCTTACCGTCCCGCGACCATCGCGGCTCCCCCGTGTCGCCGCGCTATCGATTCCCCTCCTAGCTTCCCTTCCTAATGACGTTACTCGGTCCGGCTATTATGAATACGCAGGACATGGATGGGAGAGAGTAAAGCTGCTTCCACATCCCGAAAAATCTCTCTCTCGACTCGGGGTTTCCCTCCGTTCTTCCGTCCCTCTCCCTGTCCTCGTTCGCGTCTCCTCCCACGGAGTGCTACTCTCTCACTCTCTCCGTGATGCGCCCCACTCTCTCCCCCCCTCCCCTTCTCTCCGTCTCTTTTGTGCGCTCACGTACGCGATCGGCAAGCGATAACGTTTTCTTTTTTTTGCGTTTACCCGTTCTTTTTTATTATTATTATTTTTCCGAGATAAATTGCCTTGCCTCATATAAAGAAGGATAAGGAATTCTCTCTCGCGGATCGTTTTATTTTATTTTTCGACATCGTGGCTTTTTGGGTCAGAAAATGTGTAAGAGGTGTTTGTTCGTTATTTTTCCGGCACGGCGAAGCAATTTGCATGTTTTTATGTCGTTTCCTTCCTATCTCTTTATCCCTCGCGCATTAGTTTGTTGAACTCTTTCTTTTCCTATGTTGCGGATGAGATTCCTCCAGAGGTTTCGTGTAAGGGTCGACCTCCTATAGCGTTTTGCGAAGATTTTTTCTCTCTCTCTCTCTCTCCCTGGGTGCTGCATCCCTATATAAAAACCCACTCGCCCTGAATTTCGCAACTTATCGTCATCCGAATGCGGTTCCTCGTGACGGAAGGCTTATATTTTTCGGTTCAGGTCAGGGTGCAGATGCGGGTGCTGTGTGAAGGAGAGGTAGAGGCCGACGGATAATCCGTTCGTTAAGCCGGTGATTGGCTCTCCGTCAAAGTCCACGCCGCCGAAAAATTAATATCGATTATTCACCACCCTGTGGGTGTTCTTTTTTTTCGCCGCGGGTCCCGGAGGCTGTGTTGTTCCCCCGTTGTCTGCCAATCTCCTTAATCCCGAACAACGCCCGTGATAGGGCAATTATGAGTCGGTTCGATGCCGGTTTTGTCGCTGTGATAAATGGGTTTGACGAATTCTGGGTCTGAATTTTCACTTCTCACATCGTGGGAATCGTCCTCTTTTTCATGTCGGTTTTGGCGAAATGCACGTATGTTCGGGATTCATTTGACAATGCTTTCGTCGCGGTTCGTGAATTAGTTTTGGGTGGTTTACGGAGATCGACAGTAATTGAATTTTTATCGAAAGAAGGAGACTTCTATCTCGCATGCAGAGATCGTCTCTTAGCCAGTACATATTTCATATTCTATCGGAATAATTCCTGAGCTTGCTTCAGTAACATTCGCGTGAGCTGCCATTAATGCATCCCGCTAAGTTTTAGCGTGATGATCAAAGGCGGAAAATATACATTATAACGCAACTGGAGTGTAGCATAAGGATTTCAGTAATTTAAGGATGATTATCTGGCGTCGTTTGAACCTGAAAAGCCTCGCCAATTATAAATAAACGATAAAAGTAATTTGATAAATGAACAATGGGTGTACAATTCGCTGGCTTTTTTCTTTAATATAGTCAGTGGAAATTTTCATACGCTCTGACATTTGCGATAGAAGAGAGTATATATAAAAAATAATGACGGTTAATTGGTGTACGTCTCCTCTGAGATGTCGTGTTGAAATCATGCAGTGTTCGTAGTTTTTAGTGTTTCAAGTCGTTTTAGTTCTGATATCAAAATCAAGCCTTACGTTATTGAGCTAAGTGAAGTTAATAACAGTATAAATAAATGAATAAGATTGGTTGCTCTTCCACTGCCAGGAAACTTCTCGGCTAGCGAAGTTAGCAACGTAACGTGATCCGCAAACCGGAGACGACATATCACTCCGCAAATTTCTCGCGCATTTCGATGACGTCGGCGACAAAGCGAGGATATGCTCGTGGGAGTGGGGAGAGGAAGCAAGTGTTTTATTTTACGCGCGCCCTACCCGGTTTTGCGTAACCGCGCGGGTTCGTCCGATCAATCGTCCATTCGCCGCCTCCGCCCGTACTCCGATCGCCCGTCCCGACGCTGCCGCCGCCGCCTCACACGCGAGTGTGATAGCCGCCACCGTCCTGCTCCTTCCTTCCCCATCATTCGCATTTTCACCTGCTATCCCCTTTATCGCCCCTTCCCTTCGCACACACACAAACCCCCCTCGCCGCCCCCTCTCCCTTTCGCCTCCCCCCTCTCCCTTTCGCATCCCCCCTCTTATGAGTGCGCCGAAACGGTCACGCATGTCGTAGTGCTCGATAAACTTCGCAGCGCCGTAAAAGGGGTCTCGGGTCAATCAAAAAGATGATGGCGCACTCTCCCATCTCCACTTTTCTATTTTTCAAACCCCTTTCTTTCCTCTCTCTCTCCACTCCTACCTCTCTTCACTCTCTTTAATCCTTTCCCCACTTTTTGAGGCGCTCGAGGCCCCCTATTTCTCCGCAAGATGTTAAGTACTTGAGGGAATAGAGGACTTGAGAGGCGTTTCTCAATGCTTCAAAAGTGACTCGAATGCTAAAGTCGTGGGTCTAAGGGAATCCCAGACGTGGGAGGAGGCGTGCTTCCCCATATTTGTTTTTCACGTGGGGCATTTCCCATAGCTCACGCCACGTCCTCTTTAGTCGGTCATTCTTTTATTTTACGGATAACCCCCTTTTTTACCGTCGTCCTATTTCAAGTCGGGAAGAATTTTATATTAAGCGATTTTGATGCATAGAAACGGCTCTTTCGGTTCTGTATAATACAAGCGGTCAGGAGGTCGGTTTACTTCTGAAAAATACTCGCGAAAAAAATACTTCCGTGGGAAAAATATCTGAATCGTCGTTCATTAATGTAGGGGACATAATGATTTTTTTTGTTTCTTCTCCTGCTGATAATTCAGTCTAATTTCACAATAATTCTGCAATTCAGGCTGTTACAACAGAAATAACAGATTTTCTGGTAGGTTCTTAAACTTCTTCAAAGGATCTTCTACAAGTTTCAATCGCTTTGCCGTTGCCACGATCGTAACCTTTCAGTATAATTCTTTGTGCACATTCCTTAGATGTTCTTCTTCCTTAGGTGTCACTTACAAAGTTTACGGCTCTTTTAAATATAAGATATGTGACATTCCGTACGTCTAATTACGTTTATGACTCGCTGTCGAGTTTCAAATGATATGAAATAAAATCGATATAAGTGTAAATTATATATAATGTCCCTTACGAAAACGTACCTTGGTATTTATTAAAAAAAAACTGGTTATGGCTCATTAGTTGCTGAATTTTATGTTGTAGTTAGAATTGTATATGTCGTATTTTGTAATATTGAAAAATACCTCTTTTAAAAATATGCAGCTGTTGCGTCTTCGTAATTTATCTTTTCTGTCATAATAAATATTGTCGTGAAGTCATGCTTTAAGTCTGGAAAGGTTAAGGAGACGTCATTTGTGCAATATCCAAGGAAACCTTAACGCGGCTCTTAGCCTTCGGCGGAACATGGTTTCAGATTACGATCCGCGTTTTTTTCCGTAAGCGTTAGTTTAAATAGTGTTTCCTAGTTATTTGGGGATGCTCATTATATAGGAGTGGACTTGAAATAAGTCTTACATGTTCGCCAATTATCCCACCTCGAGAGAGAATGTTTGGTCTACTGCGAAGGCGATTCGAATCGCGTTATCCCAAAGCTCTCATTAGCCACCCTAATTTGGAACGGATATTCAAACCGACGCCGATCGTGTTTCCTCGGAACGGTTTCCTTTTTTGCCACCAACTACTCCGAAAGCCGCGATTTTTTGTGTGCCACATTTGCATCTCTATGTTGCCGGATATCATTCCACTCTGGAAACGCTTCCCAACATTCCTCTCTCTCGTTCTCATCTAAATCCACTTATTCGTCCCCGGGCGCCACATGCCGTTCATGCAGAGCCGCCTCTTAACAGCTCCTCTCTCTCTTTTCCTATCGGTTTAAAGTGTAAAAGAGGAGGGAGGTGACGAAGAGGCGCCTGTAGTTTTCACGGCTCGTTGCCGTTTTGCCTCTTGGCATGCAGATGGCGAAGTGGTAGCGAGAGGGAAGGGGACCGACACGAGAGAGGTCGGGAGAGGTAAATCATTCCTTTCCCTTCCGTTTTTTAACCTCGCTACAAATGCGCAGATATTCGGAATCTAGTCGTCTACGTTTTCTCCTTCACTTTCAAGGTTTTTGAAATCTCCGTCGCATTTCTTCTCGCCTCTTGCCCTTCTTTTATTTTCTTCCTTTTCCTCAAGGGAGGAAAAATGTAGGGAGTGAGGGGGAATGGAGGATGGAAGTGGGAATGGGTCCGACCGCGGTTGATGCATTTTTAGTCTTCATCACGGAGATGCTTACTTCTTATTCTTCCGGTGGTATTATCCCTCAGGAAAAAGATTTGTTGTTGTTTTTCTTTTAATTGTGCGCCGGTGAGAATTTCTGGGATGCTCCTCGCCTCGGAAGTTTCTGTTACGAAGTTTTTTCTTTGCTTTTTGTCGATGACGTGTTTTTTGCGCAAGCTTTGCCTTTCTTAAACATTAGACGACGTGTTTTAAAGTTTTATCGTGTGTGCTTTTTTTAGCTTTGAAAGTATGTTGTTAGGAACGGTTCGTTTTGAAGGTCTGCAAGACTAAGTTACGGAAGTATTAGAGCGAACGGATGAACGCTACCTAAAGACTTTTAAAAGATTTTTTTGCTGTCGTTAACAAGTTTTAAGTAAGTAGTGGTGAAAAATGTACGAAGAAGCGTCCGTGGAATTTGTTCGCTGCGATTGATATGGTCAGTTTTTAGTAGTTTCTTTGGTTGACTATTCTCTTATAGTTTTAGAACGGAAGTTCTTTAAAACTTATATTAACAAAAGCACAGCGCAAATCGATTCGGCGTTAAGGTTCGTTTTTGTTAACTTTTCTAATCCTCGCAAATGTCGAGCGTCCGGAGAAAATTTATGGCTCTCTCCTCATCCCGAAAGAAGTCCTCGTGATGGGGAGCGATCCGTTTTTATTGCTCTCAGCCCGAAGTGGAGAAGCAAAACACATTCACTTCAACCGACACGCATTTACCAAACTTTTTAAAAGGTGCACTATCCCGGAATCGCTTAGCGCTTAATCACTGAAAGCTGATGGCGGGAAACTCGACGCGGGAGGGCGCGGGGGAGGAGTAAGAGGGTGGGGGAGGGATAAAAGTGAACGTATTTAAGTGCGTCGATATAGTCTCCTAGGGGTAACCTCGAAGGGAATAGGGAGAGTAGGAGAGACATCCCTTAGAGGTTTTTGATTAGCCGCGGGGGGCGTATTTATCGTTCGTGTCATCCGTTCAAACTTTCGGCTTATCACCCGAATTAGTTGGGGAACATCACTCTCTATCCCTCTCTCTCTCTCACGTAGTAGGTTGGCGTGGAAGAGAGAGGGTGAGAGATTCGCGGATGTCGAGAGGGAAGGAGGAAGAAAATTCATTCCTCGAAGGTAAGCTACGAGATGGGAGGGGGAGGTGGATGATGAACGTTTCAAATTTTCGTATCGCTTTGGGGGAAGTGGTGAAAGTATAAGGGGCTAAGGAGTGGGAAAGAGCTCTTGAGATGATGACGATGTTGATGATAATGCGGATGAGATGCATTAAAGCGTGATAGCTGATACGTTGCTGTTTTTTTAATCCGAGTCTCTCTCGGCTGAGGTAAAAAAAGGTCGTCTTAGTCTGTTAAGAGGGAGGGAGAAGGAGTGATCTATCGAGATGTGGTGCCGAAATCTCTACATCTAGTTCCCGATGACACCCTCGCTGTTTTTTATTCATTTTCGCTGTTTTATACCTAGGCCTCGCCTCCTCTTCCTTTCCTCTATCCCGCGCTCCTCCCCCTCTCCTTCCGCGGCGTTCCCACCCCCTCACTTTCCCACACCCAGTTGCCCTTTCGACCTTATCGCACGTTTTCATGCGAAATATATCGGAAACGGCGCCACATCCCCTCCCCGAGGCTTTCACCGGTCGATCCTTTTTATTTTCGTTATTTTTTTGCGCGGTACCTGAGATGTCGATTTTGTTTTTATTTTCCCCTCATCGTTTCGTACGTGTCGTGTCGCGAGGGGCGAGTTTGGGGTCGAGGGACATTGTTGCATTTTCTTCGGTCGCTTCCCCGATTCCTCCTCCGAAATAAAGATCCTCGCAGGTCGTTTCCTACGGGAGATATCTCGAAAGAGGGAAGGGATTTATCAGGCTTTGTTCGGGTTGAGAGAGAGAGAGAGAGGTAAGAGGACGAATGTGTAGGATCGCGGTGAAAACTTTTGGCAATATTTTCGTCATGTATTACACGGTTTAACTTTCTCGGATCAACGGTCCATTTTCAGCGGCTTATCGGGATGGTGGTCGTTGGGGTCAAGAACATTCGTTCTCGGGTTCGGATTAGATGCTGTTACGTGCCTTTTTCGATGCTGATGTGAATGCGTACGGATATTGCGTGTCTTTTTAGAGTTAACATCGAGATATGCCTGTCGTTGACGGTGCTTCTATTGCAGTGAATGCGTAACCCGCTACGAATTTTTCGTCTTTTGTCGCCGGCGTACTTACGTTTCGCGACTGTTGCGTGAATGTTTCCTCATTCTATGGGCAATTTAATCGTTTCTGTCTTTTCATTCGCGTTGACTTTATGAGTAATAACGGGGAATGGTGGTTTCCATTCTCTCGGTGGGACTGTGTATCCAGAGGAGTAACATGCCTACTTTTTTCTTTAAAGACCGATATCGCGAAGCAGTCGGGGTAATCAGTTTTTCCTACTTCCAGTTATCTTCATTTTCACTATTTTCGAATGTAATATGCATCCAGAGGCGTAACGTCTAATTTTTAGCGGTTTAAAAAAATCCGCACATACTTGCGGTATGTCCGTCTTTCTCCTCCTAAAAGAAATATGGTAGAGTCTTAAGTTTTTTCGCTAATCTATTCAGTATTGCTCCGTGCACGTTTTCTCGGTTTGCCCGTCTAAATTTATTTTGAAGTAATCGCCATTTACTGTCTGCTTCGGCAGTTCTTTCCTTACTTGTTTCTTCAATGACCAAAATCGCGAAGCAGTGGAAGTGATCGGTTTTCCGTACGTCCAGTTACCTTCATTTTCATAGTTTTCGGATGTTCTCGCGAAATTCACACACGATTCGCCCTGCTCCTTCTCGGATATAATGGTAACTGTGATGTGTTTATCTCGGATTGCCATCCGTAGATATTGGTGGTGGTGTGGTGGAACTCCGTCCTATCGCGACCTTTGCCTTGACCCCTCCCGCCAGAGGAGAGCGGAATTCGAGAAGGTTTTCCTCTTCAAGGTTGCTATCATGTTTTGACTGCTGAGATTCTCTCTCTCTAAAGAAATTCTCTTCCTCGTCGGGAGGCGTTGACCCTATTGGCGTCGCTTTTGTTGTTTAAGGATGCGCGGCGTGGTGGATTGGGCGTGAGAGGAGGAGAGAGTGGAGAGGAAAACGGTTTCGTGAGAGGGAGGGAAGGCTTTAATTCGGCGCGTGCGGATTCTCGTGGAGGAGGCGAAAGAGATAAAAGAGTATACGGCGCGATCCCATCGATTCGCCGATCTTTGTCGAATTGATCGGTTGGAATGGTCGTTTGACCGTCCTCGTTTCTAAATGTTTGAGGTCTACAATCCCTCCGCCCCTCCTACTCGCAAGTTTTTTTCTTCTTTTTATCTTATATGTGTAAAAGAGGTTTCGTGTCCGGTCTTTACGACGGTATCGTCCTCGAGTCACGCAGAAAAGAGAGATAGGTCGGGAATGTATGTCACGTGCGAATTAAATTATTAGCTATACGAGTATGTGGTTAAATCCCTTACATAATTATTCGGCGTAAGTCTTCCCGAAGTCGGCCTTTTTTTATCTTTTCTAACTTTTATTTTTTAATCGGGGGATTTTTCTGTTCTCGCGTGATTTGTGAAGACTTTCTGAGATAACTTCTCGAAGCTCTCTTAAATATAATTTTCAAGTTTGGCTGCAATCATGCTTCATAAAGCAGCGGAAATTAGCTTCTGTTTTTCTTTTTAAGCACAACGGCCTGGCGTTCCCTTAGAGACGTGTTTATGGCACGTATCGTCGTAAAATTACGCCGGTCTTAATAATTCCACTTTACACTTTAAATTTAGTAACTAATGACTGGAGGTAGCGCTGTCCAATTAAATAGACAGCATTGCGGAGACTTCGTTTTTCCCGTAAACGGAATTACTTTCCTTCGATCCATCCAGATTTACAATTCGCAGAACATAGAGTTATCATGCGTTAATCGGTTCAGTTGTCAGGTCGCATTTCGTTTTTCATCAAATCCCTAACGTCATCTAATATGAAAATCTATTCTGTCAGTAAACCTACCCTCGAAAATATAAAAGAAATGCAAACCTCCATCTCCAAATGGAGAAGGTAGGCGTTTTCCCAAATTCGTGCAAAGTGGATCTATCGGCAAAGAGGGGAGCCGCTTCAATATTATTGTTTCGACGAGTGTCTAATTGACGCTGTGAGTGCTTCGCGTTTAAACTTCTTCGCACTCTCCTCCCCTTTCCCCAGCTTCCCTACCAATCCTTTCTCTCTCCATGCCTTTCGCCCTCATCGCTAAGTAAACGTCTGCTCTCTCGACCGTGTGTTATGAAGGGGTTTTTGGGAGAGAAAGAGGGAGTTTTCGGAGGGAGGAGGGCGATGTTGGCGCGGAGAATAGGGTCTTCTTCCCTCGCTCTGCGCCGAAGGAAGGTCTGGAGTGTGTAATAGAAGCGTGCCTTAAGGCATGCTGCGTCAGTGTAAGGGATTTTAGTGAGGTGGTTAAAGCGTTTTCGTTTAGGGAAAGGGAGGAGGATGATAAAAAAGGTAGGAAGACGGGCAAGTGTAGGAAGGCGGGCGTGTTTGATGTGAGGTAGAAAATTGGATTAGAATGAAAAACGCTGCGGGTTGGTGATTAATTAAACTCTTCTGCGGTCCCGAGAGTTTTATTTTACTTTCTACTTAGGTTTGCCTAGTGGTTTGCCGTAACATATTTTTGGTTTCGGGGATCTTTTTTGAGCGTTTTTTTCTTCTACGGGCGTAATTAATGAGGTTCTTACGAAGCTGATGAGGCGATATCGTTCTGTCGCTCGTTGTATCCAGAAATAGTTTTCGTCCTCGTAATTGTGTCTCCTGGGATATTCCTCGATAGGTTATCTATGGTAATTTGTTTTTTGGATTGTACAGTCATGTGTGCCTGGATATTTCTGCGCGTATATCAAAAAACCATGTGGTATCTGACATTAGTACGGAAAACCTTTGAAATAAGTTAAAATTTCATGCGAATTATTTTTCGTGTCGTTGTTTTACTATCCTGATAATTTGATAATTCATGGTTTACGATATACATATATTTTTTGGTACATCGTTATACGGCATCATAAGTTTTACGGCAATAAATATCGTCGTAACCTAAGCAAAACACCGTAAAATATAACTAGGGCATAGATTTTTCGGGTTTTACCCGATTTTTACCCTCCGATTGCCTTTCTAAAATTTCGGGTAAAACCCGAAAAAGCCCGAAATTATTAGTTTTCTTTCAACACTTTTTTTATAATTTGTCACAGAATTTCTATTCTGGCGCTTGTAGGCACCTCAGCACTTGAGTGCAGTCCGAGATGTTCGTGACCAGTCTGTTTATTCTCTTTGTAAACAATTTATTCGTATTTGTAACACATTCCTAATGTACTTGGTTTGCTCGCGCCACGAATAGTCAAGGACTCTCCTTTGCTAGTCACTGTTAGATCTTTGATAGGATAAGAAAAAAAGAGTCCAAGTGTCTGTTAGTTGAAAACACCACGAAAGAAAAATTATTTCACTAATATCTGGTGTGTTTACAAAAGAAGTTGAGCGGGAAGCAATATATTTGTGCTGTATCCGAGGTGTTCCTCTCCACCCCTGGAGGCGTTCAACACAAGAATCACACTCTCAACCATACTTACAGCATAGCAAAAAAGTTTTGATTGTTTATTAAACTTTTAAATTTTTAAACAAGATTTTTATTTAAAAATAAATTTATCCGAATTACAAAATAGTGAAACCCGAAAATTACCCGAGATTGAACTTTTTTTAAAGCCTCGAAAAGTCTTTAACTTACTTATACCCGATTTTAACCCGAATGAAAAGAAAAATAATAAAACCCGATATTTACCCTTCGAATGAATTTTTTAAAATCACGAAAAATCCATACCCTAAATATAACTTGTTTTCATATCAGAGAATCAAATTAGACCAAACCGAGTGCGGAATTTCGATCATCGCGAACTGTTCACGGGCCTTCAAACACACACACACACACACACACACACACACATATATATATATATATATATATATATATATATATATATGTATCTTATATCTATATGAATAAAAGTAAATGTTTGTGTGTTAACGCTGTAACTCCAAAACCAAGAGACCTAGAAAGCTGAAACTTGGCATGCGTAGCCTGAGGGTGTCCACCTCGGGCGTATTTTTTTTAATTTTTCATTTAAGGGGTTGTTTTCACCCTATCTTTCCCCCATAAGAAAAGCATGGGAAAGTAAGTTCAATCTGTGCAGGGCTTTATAAAATTGCATTTTTAAATTATTTAAAATTGAGATACGAACTCGGGACTTGAACAGTTTTATGTAAAAAAAGAATAAGTTTTCTTATTTTTGAAAGCAGAATTCGAGTACATATTGAATTAGCGTAATTATTAGTTTTTATCGTGGAAAAAAGGGAATATTTTACGGTTTTCAACAATGGAAAAAGTTAATTGCCATGGCTGCGAGTTTAATGCTTTCAATGGGAACAGATACACAAAATGTTGCGATCGCGTCTAATTTATTCTATTAAGGGGAATCATTGATGTCATAATGAATTATTTATTGTATTCGATTTGTATTTTATAACAATTGGCAATCGAATGAGTAATTTCCTTGCAAAAGAAAAAAAACATTAAATTTGTAATATTAATAGAATGTTTGCATTTTTGTTACACTGTTTACGGAAACATGACATCGTAATTTGAAATGACGCGCATATACTTTCCTTTAGACACAGCTGCAAAAGAGTTTTCGTGTTTCACTGTTTTATTAATTCGTATTTAGTTTCAAGGACTAAAATCGAATATATATAGTTGTTTGTTTTTAACAGCTTGGTTGGTTGGTTTGTATTCACCTAAGTATGAGTGTTTCTTTGACATAACAACAGGTAAAACTTACGCAGGTAAAGTTACACATCATAATTTGAATTTATTTCGCACGAGAAACGTAGTATATCCTGAAGCTCTATACTAATAAACATTACAGATGTTTAAAAAAATAATTGCCGTAAGCACAATAAAATAAATTAATATTCATGTTATTTTAATAAGGTAATTTTTACACTGCTCTAGATCCCGGGAAACGCCGGAAAACCTATCGCTAGTATATATATATATTTATTTATAGTTAGAGCACGGACGCATCAGAGCCGTCCAAACGGTTGGAAACCCTCGTCGAAATTTTCAACAGTTCTGGAAATTCTACTCTGGAACTCGATTTGTTCGAGAAGTTTATCGGAAGCGTTCTCTACGGGATCGGTTTGCAATTCTCTTGTACCGAAGATGGGCGGATTTAGGAGTCATTTCGAGAGATAGGAGTTCTCCGAAACTCTTCTCTTTTCCTAACCTCTTCTCAAGAACGCACTCGTCCCACACTCGTCTTCGTCTTCCGCCGACCAATCCGCGCCCTCCTGTTTCGGCTCTCCGCCATGCAATCTCTTAGGATTGGAATTAAAAGCAAGCGGTAGTTAGTAGTGGGCGGAGTTGAGACATTACCCCGGAGACGCGTACTCAGAGAGGCAGATTTTAAAAGGATCCTGGGAGCGGGATAGCGCAGAGAGGAGAGAAACGGCGTGGGCCATTACGACCTCTCGGTGTTCATTTTTTTACAAAGCGCTCCCTCCACTCCGCCACGTCCGTCGCGTCGTTTTTTTCCCTCTGCCCTTTGTTATTTTTTTATTCCCTTTTGTACCTGTGGATGAGGGAACCGAGGATGGAGGAGGATGTGAGTAAAAAGGGGATTGTTCGGAGGGGCCTCTTCTACGACGCTGTTTTGTCTCTCTCTCTCTCTCTGCCTGCCCCACCCTGCCACTTCAAGGAGAGCTACCGAATGCCATTCTGGTCACGATCACGTTAGTCCCGCGCCCGTTTCCTTTCTTTTGATTCCGGGTTCTTTTTTTTTCCTTAGCCAAGGCCCTTCCTGGGTTCAAACTGTATACGTAATCCGTCTTGATTTTCCGCTCTCCCGAAAAAGAATTGAGAGATTTCCGTGTGAGTGGTCCGCGTCGTATTTATGAATTCCCTAATTGTGTGCGAGTGGGGAATCGATTGTCGCCTCGGTTTTTTCGCTACACTACTTTGCCTGCCGCAGTCGTTTCTCCGCATCGCGTTCTATCTCTCTCTATCTATCTATCTCCCTCTGGCTTGTTGTTTTTTTCTGGCAAGTTTCGGTTCGTGGATTCATTACGTAATAAGATGCTCGCGTCGTACATTTTTTTTTACATTCTCCATACGCAGTGCAGGAGAAAGTGCCGTTTTTGTGAAAAAAATCGAATTCGAGATTTACACGGTAATACACGTTTGGCCCTCTTGAGTACCTTTGCACTATTTCCTCGATGCCTGTGCGTGTGTGATAAGAATTTTGTGCGCGCTCTTAACTCTAAAACATAATCAGATCAGCACGAAATTTTATATTTAAGATTTTTATCAGAGGTTCATGGTCTTAAAAGGTTTTATTTGAAATTGGTGAACCGGAAGTGGAGATTTGCTCTAGTCATTTTTCAGTTTTTCCCAAATACCTCCTTAAAGACTTGCTTTATGTAACTATTTGTTGCTATCAAAGTTGTAGATAATATAATTTTCTACAAGCTTTGTTTGAATCATTTTTTTCCCATAAAATGGCTTTTTGAGATATTTTGATCATCCGTCTGAATTTGTTAAGTACGTCGCTAAGTGATCTTACTTCCGTTGGTATGATAACATTTTCTAATTGTTGATAGCGACACCTACGCTGCCAAGGGTAATTATAATTGTGATCAAAATTATCCCAATGCCATATAGCGCCATATTTTGTTAATTAATTAGCAGCGTCTTCAACTGTAATTTTAACCGCGATTCGATATTTTGGTTTCCCCACTAATTAATGAAATTTATTACACATTATTTACTCAGTGTGAAAAGTAATTTAATGTATTTTTGCTTTGAAAATTAATCAGTGTTAAAAATTATTCACGAGTGTAATTACCGATAATTATTCTTGAGGGCGCTATTGTAGAGAGCAACTTGGAAATACTATTGCAAGCATATTCATTACTGTGTATGGAGGGTCATCCGCTGGACACGTTAGATTTTCTTTGATTTTAAATAGATAGTGCCGATTTATTTAAGTTTGTTGAGGTTTTTCCTCAGACGAGATTTAGTAGTGTAAGAGCTGTACTGTGTCTTACTCACCGTGTAATTTTTTTAATAGTTTTTTTGCGTTATTTAAAATTCTACTTTCGCTTTCCAGATTCCTCATATTCTTGCTCTTAGATATGGTATTATGAATATAAGTTATTGCGACCACATAGTGCCATTCTTAAATTTCATTGGATATTAGTTTGGACGATTGTCTTTTTTTCGCATTTCCTTTTTTTTTAGAAAACCCTCATGGTTTTATGCCAGTTTTCCAATTCTGTCTTCTAATTTCCTATTATCTCGCATGGATATTTTTGTCTCGTCTTCATCAAATTGTATTTGCCTCGTAGATCGAAATCCCCTTATCCATCACTTATTTTATAATTTATGTTTCATCTTTCCACTTATCTTTCATGTAAAATTTATAATTTTGCAAGTTAAATTTTTACAGAATCTATATCAAATCAGATATATATTAAAATCCCTACGTCAGAATACATCCCTTAGAAGCCGCCTATAGGATTCGTTGTAGATTACATAGATATGTCGGCCTTTTAGCCTTGGCAGTCCATTACATAAGTTACAAGAGTTCTGAGGGAGAAATTCTACCGAATGTTAACGAAGTCCCTTGATTGTATCTTCCCGGAATTTCCTACCGATCCCTACCTTCTTAAAAAGGTGTATTCACAGCCAGTGTCCGGAAGAATACCACGGGTCGTCTTATAATTTCTCGTAATGATTTTCATAGAAAGCTCTAATCCGGAGAAGATTTTTACGTTCATTTTCTTTGCCGACCTGTAGCATATCGGCCGTCTCTCTCTTTCTCATATCGGATTTTTAAAAAGGTTCTCTTTAAAGATGTCGGGAGCGTCTGCCTCCTCATCCGAAAGTTTCTCTCGGAAAATCTTTCGCCGAGAGATTGAAGGGAGATTGTCGCGGAGTCACTTCTCCTTGCTCTATCGTCTCCGCCACTTCTCCCTCCGATCCCTTGCGCTATTTCTTCGTCTTTTTTCTTTTTATCTTTGCGTCTGCTTCCCATCAACTTATTCTTCATCTTCCTTACCTCCAACATTAGGCTTTCCGATGCTTTGAAATCGTCTCTCGCTTCAGATCGTAAACTTTTGCTTCGTGACGCCCAGAGTCTTGCTAGTCTCCCAAGTGCTCGCGTGTTTGCTCGTTTGCTCGCGTCGATTCGTTTTCCGCCCGAACGGATATTATCATTGGCGTCAATCCTTATGAAAACTCGTTTCTCAGATTTTTAGTGTTTTAACAATCTTCATTGCATTTTCCACGACAAATTAGTTTGCTATTCGTGTTTGGAGTTTTTTTAATGTCATCTTATGATTTTTCAAACTAATAATATAAAGGAAAACTATGCTAATGGTGCAGTAGTTTTAGTTCTATATGCTTGACTTAAATTTGAATGGTCTTCCATTGTTTCACCATCTTTTTTGTCAGATTGTAAAATCACAATTGTCTCTTAATTTTCGTTCAAGTCGAACTTGCTCTCTCAAGAGCTATGACAGCAGTTGTTTGGCTATAAAATAATTTTTAATTTCCTACCTTTTTGTTGTAATAACAACTGTTCCTATTCGATAGTTGGGTTGGTAAGCATACTTTTTCTCAAGACCAAACTATCGGTAGTGCACACACCTCCAAAAGATTTCTCTACTTTTTTCGGAAACGTTTTCCCTAAATTAGTCGATTCTGTCATCTCTCTCTCTCTCTCGCCAACCGATTTTTCCCTCCGATGTAATCAATTTCTCGAAACCCGCGCAGGAGAAAAACCTTTTCCCTTCCAGCAAAAAAAACTGCGGAATTCCATTCGTTTCTCTTCGCGAAGTGGATTTTGTACTTGCGTCGTTACAGTACCCGAATTAGACGAACGTGAGTCCCATAATACCCAATGGCCAGTCGCCTTCCAATCCTCCGTACTTCACCCTCCACCTAGCGTCGCCTCATGTTTTTATTATTTTTCTCAAACTTCCTACGTGTTTCTATCTCTCTCCCTCTCTCTCCCTCTCTCTCCCTCTCTCTCTCCTCTCTCTCTCCTTCTCTCTCTCTCTCCCTCTCTCTCTTCCCTCTCTCTCCCTCTCTCTCTCTCTCTCTCTCTCTCTCCCTCTCTCCCCCCTCTCTCTCTCCCTCTCTCTCTCCCTCTCCTTCTCTCTCTCCTTCTCTCTCTCCCTCTCTCTCCTCTCCCCCTCTCTCTCTCTCCCTCTCTCCCTCTCCCTCTCTCTCTCCCTCTCCCTCTCTCTCTCTCCTCTCCCCTCTCTCCTCTCTCCCTCTCCCCCTCTCCCTCTCTCCCTCTCTCTCTCTCCCTCTCTCTCTCTCCCTCTCTCTCTCTCTCCCTCTCTCTCTCTCCCTCTCTCTCTCTCCCTCTCTCTCTCTCCCTCTCTCTCTCTCTCTCTCTCCCTCTCTCCCTCTCTCCCTCTCTCTCTCTCTCTCTCTCTCTCTCCTCCTCTCTCTCTCTCCCTCTCTCTCTCTCTCTCCCTCTCTCTCTCTCCCTCTCTCTCTCCCTCTCTCTCTCCCCCTCTCTCTCCCCCTCTCTCTCCCTCTCTCTCTCTCCCTCTCTCTCTCCCTCTCTCTCTCCTCCCTCTCTCTCTCTCCCCTCTCTCTCTCCCTCTCTCTCTCTCCCTCCCTCTCTCTCCCTCTCTCTCCCCCCTCTCTCACCCTTCCTCAGACTCACACACTCGTTCACTCGCTCCATGTCAAATTCTCATTACCGATCGTCCAATCCGCACTCCCTTTACGCCTCTTTCTCCGTTTCCTCCCTCTCTCCCGCTTTCCCCCCCCACCATTTCGAATAACCTCCTCATTCCCGTTTTTGTTTGTCGCGGGCGAATGTTATACTGATGGTCTCCTCTCTTCTCTGCCCGCTAACAGCCTTATTCCTTTCGTCCAAATTGGTTTACACAATGTACAATGTACGGTCTTGACAACTTGGGGCTCAGAAAACATTGTCCAAAGTGGCTACAAATACGTATTGTATGTTTCGTGGTTGGCATTTTCTCAAAAGATAAATGGGAACTTGAAAAGGTTGTGGAATGTTGTATATGATCGATAGATTTGGAAGGTTATTGTAAATACGTGGTTGCCAAAAAGATTTAGGATAGTAGGTATAAGAGTTTGCGATTTATTTATCAACCTTTATTTCTGGTTTCTCAGAAACGTCTTAGGCATTTATTTAGCCTTATTAATTGTTTTGTTTAGATCACAGAACGTGATGCACTAGCAAAAATTTTATTTTACTCGTGTTTAGTTCTTTGCAATTAGAAACCGCTGTTTCAACAATAATTTTTTAACAAGAGAAATTGAACCGTGGAAATTGTTTGCGTGCTATTTTTATTGGATCGTTCTTTCTCTCTCAGGAGCTGGAGAATCAGTGATTTAATGGATTGAATGAGACATTTTTCTTATTGCTAATATTAAAACGGCTTTTGCAGCTCGATGCCCCCACTTTCGATAGGACACGCAAATAGTTCTTGTTAAACAGAAGCATTAATTTCACGGCCTCGGTGCTTTTTTCGCCTCTTTAGTTCACTTATATTGCACTTAAATGGCCCCATAACGTATGCATACATTTACGCAAAAGCGCGCTTCCTGGGTGCGTGCTCATTATTTCCAGCCCAGTCCCCCTTTTTTAATGCGCCCTTTTTCTGTTCGCGCTCACAACGTGTTTTGACGTCGAGTCATTTTCATCCTACACTGACAGACGCTTAAATGTTCATCACTCTTATCATTTTCGTGCAATCTCCTTAAGGGCCTCATTTGTAGGGATTTCGTGAGAGAAGTCTCTGAAATGCCTCACGTAGCGGAGCCAGTGTGCGCGCTTAGTAAGGATTGCCTGCCGGAGAATGGTTTCCAGCACCTCGAATAGTATTATTTTGGGGAAACGTAAACTTAATCTCGTTTGAATAGGATAAAAGGAATTCATATTGGTTCGATTCCTTTCAAGGAAAGGCGGCGTTGAATATAAACGCGTGGAGCATTGATCTATCACTATTCTTCCAAGCCTACGCGTGTTATGGCAGTCGTTGCGTTTCCTCTTGGATTCATTTAATGCGCTTAACAAATTTTCCTTTGCTGCTAATTGATAACAGACGTCAACGTGTATTCATTTCCGTCATTTAATGAAAACGCTGAAAAATCCTGAGTTCAGAATAGATATTGGTGAATCTTTTGCGCATTCGGAACAATCGGCGAAGAATTAATGTTCACTTCATCGGTATTCACGACTCGAGATGTTGTTTGCTTACACTATAAAGGGAGCATGCCATTAGTTAGACTTCGTTTTCTTCCGAATGGAAAGCTCTCGGAAATATTTCCTTTGTTTAAATGCTGAAGGCGTTAACTAACATTTTTAGTCCGTTGATTAATGTTCGCTTTACATTTGTGAGAAAAATAACGTTCCACCCTGTTCTTTTTTCCATTTTCATTCTGGTTCTGTATTGTATTCCGAGAGGATTGCGTGATGTATTCTATTTTTCGCAGTCAATCCGTGGAGCATCACGTGAGGCGTGCCCTTACGTGGAGGTCGACAATTTCTCTCTCGCGAATTATCGAACTCACGTCCAGTTTTTCAGTGATTTTTTCGCGCTCGTAACTTTCTTTTGTATACATTATTTCGAGTCTTTTCCGAGTGTCGCATAATGCCGACTTATACCAAAAAATAGCAGGAGAGAATCCTCGACGATCTTCCAACTCAAATTCTCTCTCTCTCTCCCGAGACACTCCTCGCCTCACCTTAGCATTTGCCACTCCAAGCATTGATATCTCCCTCTCTCCTATTTGCCGCTTTTGCATAAAAAAAGCATCCCCCCTCTCGTTTCTGCCAGTTCTCATGTTTCTCTCCCCCTACCACCGATCTCATTCCCCATTCCTCTCTTATCCCAAGCGTCCCTCTCGCACTCCCTTTCATCTCAACGGAGAGGGCCGATGGGGAAGGAGGTGGGAGACGCTCAAAAGTGCCCCTCCCTCCCTTCGCTCACCCGCCGTCCGCGTTTCGACTGTTGCATAATTTTGTGCCTCGCACTTTTTATCCGGCAGAGAGAAATAAAAATAAGGAATAGCGCGCGCCTGGCGCGTTTTTTATTTTCCCCCTGCCGAGGATGGAGTCTGCCTGATGATATCGTTATTTCTTTTCCGCGGCGGATTGTTTCCTCTTCTTTGATGCGCGCTCGTACCGAGAGTGTTATTTTTTCGCCTTCATAATTGGGAGTGTTATACGGAAGGGTTTGATAAAGTGCGTCGTATAATATCCGGAATAAATTTTTTGCGACTAACCGATTAAATTTTTATACTTTGTCGAAAATAAAATGGCGGGGTTGCTTTATAATCTCCCAAGCCATTTCCACGAAATTTGGGATTGATAACGCGTGAGTGATTTATTACGCTCGTGAGCTATTTTTATGCAATACATTCAAGATAGAAAATGTACGTAAGGGTTGGGGAATTGTCTTGTTTTCATAAAATCCTCGCGGCTATATTGAATTTACGACTAAACGAAACGAGGATACTTTCTAAAATTTCTAAATATCCTTTTTTCCCTCCTGGGAATATTCACCTTGAAAATGTCGCCTCGGTTTCCTTTGATATATCTTTTCTGTTGTCCTGGCTATTTGGCTTGCCTTTCCTTATCGGAGAAATATTCTCTTAGCATGCGCGCATAGGATGAACTGACTCGCTCGAACGATAACTGTTTTTATCGTGAAGTGGCAACCGGTTTTGCTTCGTATTGGCCTTTTCGTGACTCTCTATGGCGTGGCGTGAAACTAGCTGGCAAAGCGTCCATATTTCGCAGCCCTCCTCACATTCACCACACCTTTTTTTCGCCATTTTCACTCTCCCGCCTGTACATGCCCATTTTTTCCGGCCGAGCGACCTATATCTCGTGGAAGGTCGTAAATTACGGCGGAAGATACCTCTGCGCGGCCTTGTATTAAAAATTAACCCGTTCCTTACAATACAGTTGCAATAAAGTGGCGTTATCATAACTTCCAGGGTATATCATCCCTCTTATATTTCATAACTCCTTGTCTTCGCCCTCTTTACGCAAAGTTTATTTTTCTTCCTAGGGCACCGAGACGGCAAAAAAATCTTGTTGGTCTTGAATATTTAAGCAGTATTTGTTCGAAGATGCTTATCGCAAGGAACCCCATATAATGTATTGTACCGTTAAACTGTTGTCTATCTGCAGGTGATTATAGTGTGTGAATGTGTTATTTTATGACTTGCTGTGCGGTGGAAAGTATTTTTTTAATAAAGGAGCGTATGGAAATTTTCTTGGAATCCGGTAGATAGGCTTCGTTTTCTAACATTTTTATCTCAAAATGCTGCGGGTGGTTTTTAAAGGTTTTAATATAAACGTATTTCTTATAACTTGCAACTCTTTGCTGCAGTTGATTGCTTTATTACCATATAAAAATCTTTAGATTGCGAAACATTATTTTCGTCGATAATTCGATTTAAATTTTGTTTAAAAATAACATGATTTATGCGCGTGACATAATTAGTTATTCGCAATTTACCACATGAAAAAACACTGACAATTTATGACGTCATCATCTTCCCCATCTCTCATCCTTTTCCTGAAGCGAAAATTAGTCGATGTAATGTTGCGAAGTGTTTCATAAGTTTTACAGCATGTGCTGCCGCACTGTCGCAATTTCCCACTAAGAATAAGAAACCTGAAAGAGCGAGGGAGGGGCGAAAGTATGAGGTTTGGGAGGCTGAAAGCGGGTTGAATGGAATTTAGGAGCTTTTGCAGGGCCTCTCCATTATATACAGCAGGCGGCGAAGCCCTCTCGAATACTCGCGAAGTGATTATTCTCGCCGAGGGAAAGGAAGGGTTTGGAAGGGGATGAAAGATCGTAGGGCGCATCGGTTTCCTTCCCCGTTCATTCGACCCTCTATATTCACAATCCCCTTTCAAAAGCTCATTTTTCTCCCTAACGTTTGGTTTTCTTCCTCGAAGAGGGTCTAATTCTGTATATGTTCAAGTTCCCGGTCCCCTCTCCCCGTCGCCGTCCCCCCGCTCTCGATGGCGTAGGAGAAATTAACCTCTGGTCCTTAATCCGTGGAATAAAATGGACTGCATTGGCTTCAGAGAGAGAGAGAGAGCGAGATAGGATCGAACCAAACGGTTGCGAGGGCCCTATTTTTAGCCCTCTTCGATCCTAAGAATCGGAATTGCCTTCCATTTAAATTTTTTGGCCCGTATCTTAACTAATTTTATCTCTTAAAACATTCCCAGTTTACGGGCCGTAACCTCCTTAATCCTTTTAACCTTTTACGCCTTTTGCTGCACTTTTGATAGTTTTACTTACTTTTTTTAATTCTTCGTCGCTAGCTTTCTCGGAATATCAATTGGCCGTGGAACTTTTTAATAGTTTACTCCTTAGCAGTTCTTTATCTTAAAAAAATTATCGATTCGCCTTTTTGAGCTGACCCGGTCCGCGAAAAGTGAGAGAAGAGAAAGAAAATAAAAAATAGAGGCGTATCGTATCCCAATGCGGTAATCGGGAATCGAGCGTCGCTTGCGGCACAGGTCTTGCTATTCAATCACGGGAGGGTTTTTGTTATTTCCAATTTATTTTATTTTTTGCCCCTTTGAAAAAAAATCGATCCAAGTCCTCGCTCGCCCGTAACCATGTAACTCTGCCCTCAATTACGTACCCCATCCCTCCCGCCTGCATTTTTATCCATACAATTTCGCGTTCGGGGAGTGTATTATCCGTTCGCCCCGTTCCATCCTGTATCTTCCCCCTCGTTCTCCCCTTTCCGATCCTCGCGTCAACCTTCGATAATGAGAGTTATAGCAATTATTAACCCTTCCACCTTCGATCGTATCGACCTCTTTCGCATGTGTCGCGGTAATTTGCGTTTATTTTTCGTCTTGTTCATATTACATCCTATAAAGACGGATTGTTCAAAAAAATTGCGTGTATATATTGTGGCACAATGTGTTCTTGTCTCTTTTGTGAAATATCTTTCCATGGCATGTCTTTTGTTTTTTATAATGATGGTGATGTTGCACACGGCCGGAATGTGGCTCGTTTACTCTTTATGTAAAATTTGTGTTGGTTCGAAAGAGGGGAACTTTTCTGTAAGGTGCTTTTATGTCGAGAGCGATGAAAGAACGCGTAGGGGATCCCATATCTCACCTCGACGATGAATATCATCGCTGGACCGCATCCTTTTCTCGATCGACAAGGGACAACTCCTAGAGGTCAGGGACGACTTAAAAAAATAGCGGTGTTAACCGAGAAGACCGAAGATAAAACGCTCGTGAAAAATCCTTTCCGCTCCATTGCTTTTTTATGCGACGTGCGCACTTTTATCTCAGGTGTCGAAAGAGCAAGACAGTGGTAGTGGAGGTGTTTTTCCTCGTACGTTTCTTCCCGCATTATTGAATTCCGGTGGATTTAGAATCCTCGGCGGATTAAAAAAATCACTTCGCTTCAAGAGCGGAAAAAACGTGTCATTGCGTGTGATCGCGTGTGAATTCTCGTGTGACACGCGGGCGGACGAATGCTCGGGACTGGAAATCTCGACGTCTTCTCTCCCGGAGAGAAGGAAGAGAATCGGGAGGGAAGATTTCCGTGTGTTAATCCGGAAAACCCGCCCCCTTTTGTTTCCTCCCCAGACCGATCCTTTTCGACGCCCTTCTTCGGTTCTGTGAAAGTGTCGCAAGTTTTATTTATCTAAGAAATAATATATCCTCGCCCGGTTGTCGAGGAAGTGGTGTCCGTCCATTCGGGGTTTAGATCCCGGTTCAGAAGAAGGGCCCGGGTGAAGAGGATTCGCAGTGCTTTTGTTTTCCCTGTCCTCTCCGCACTAGGAAGGAGGAGAGAGAGGGAGACGAGGATGTCCTCAAAAGGACGGTCCTTGCCGCGACCTGACTGCCTCCCGCTGCCCGTTCTTGCAGCCGGAAGATGGAAACGGGCTCCTGAGGGTGAGTGTAAAAGCAAATCTCTTTCTTTTACGTAAATATATAGTTTCGCATACCGCTCGTCTTTTTTTTGCTCCCAGGGTTCTCATCCGGTAATGGAGCATTAGGGAGAGAGATTTTTGCCTCCTGTCTCAATGTGCATGTTCCGCTCTATTCCCGTCTCTCTCATGAACGCATTGTTTCTGGATCCGACTTTCTTGTATGCATAAGTAAATGAGCGAGAGGAAAAGCGTGTCTCGTTTTCGTCTTTTTCGGGGAAAGTGAGGAGAGAAAGGAAGGGAGAGAGAAGCGGAAATAACTTTCGAGGGCCTTTTATCCCACTCTCCTCTTACTCCTGTCCCCGTTTTTCTCCGTTTCTCCACTTAATTCCGTTTCCATATTCAGGAATTCCCATCCCGACCGAAAGTTTAGCCGCTTTTATTGGACCGAATCGAAAAAGTGTTTATTTTTTTATCGCCGCAGGCTATATCTCCGTCACGTACTGCAGGGATCACGCGAGTCTATCTACACGTGTATTAATATTGCAGCTGTTCTGGGATGCCCGAATGTTTCTGGCAATGAGATTGGTTTAAGTGCTTTCCGCTGCGCCGGAGCACGAAATATCTTCGCAAAATATTTATTTGCCGCAAGATCGTATGCGGAAGAATGTTCTGTAACGCGTGTTGGCATAGCAACTGAGAGCACAAACGACATCCTTGATATAGAGAGACCGAATATCTGTGTCCATTATAGTCCGACAGTAATTTTTTATCCGGGTTTAATTTCCAGACTAATAATCAAAGCAGCAGCTTTATTTTGGAAAGCTATGTTAACTTTACGTTTTGTATATTTTTGTAAAAAAAATTTATAATCTAACGCTCAGTTATACGAGCAAATGTCGTTACTTCTGAGTGGCTTTTTTCAAATAGTTAGTGATTTGGTTCTGACTCGTAAATAAGAAAACTCCTTTAGTCAAATCCAATCATTAATTTATATAGCAATGCCTATATTTTTTAAAACAAAATATAATGTATTATTTAGAAATTCTAATTCGAAAGTAGACATGAGGTTCGTAAAATATTTTTTAACAAAAACCTCTGTTGAGTAAATGCTTGTATTTTGAATATTAATTAGTATATATTTTCGTATTACACCCAATAATAGCATATTAGAAATTGAAAAAAATCATCTGCGTTTCATTTCATTTTTACCGCTTTTTAAAATAGCTTATGTTTTCAATGCGTTCATCTGTCCGTGCGCAAAATTTTGAAGCAACGAGAGGAGTTTGGAAGTCAAGACTCAGAATTGTTTCGTCAGGTGACAGAGATAAACGTAATTGATATTGGGGCCCGTCCGTTAGTCCGTTTGCCTTTTAGCAGGACTTAAAAAACCCTTATTAACTATCTATTCGGGTCTGTTACTATGGTAAAGTTTCGTTTTGTTTACGTTGCTACAGCAATAAAAGCGAAGTGTTCAGTTTACTTTCGAAAAGAGACAAATATCATATTACAATTGCTTAACTGCGGTGAGATATGTTTTAAATAATTTTGATTGATTATGGATTTTATAATGCTAAGTTTCTAATGAAAATACAGTGATACATTGTAATAACGCAGATGGATCAATTAGCAGTTTGTTACGTTTCATACAAGTGTGAGAAAGTAAGGAGAGGTCGAAGATTCCGAACATTTACATGAACCTTCTACAAAAACTCTTTGTAATATGCTTTTGCAGTTATTTTTTAACTTTTGTATTGCTAAGTAAGGTCTTGGATAACTCATTTGCTGTTTTATTAGGCACAGTGCGGGTTTACCGCAAATTTAGAATAATTCGCAGCGACCTTAAGCAGTACAACGAAGAGAGGATCCATTTAACCCAATACACAATTTACTTACAAATTTATTTATTTTTGAAATTTTTATAGCCATTAAAAGGACGAAATACGAAAATTAATGCTGAAAATCAACCAACGCAGTGAAATTTTTTCATGAAAATTTAGAATGCAGAGAGAGCAAGGATGATCCGCGGTCTATCCTAATCCGCAGTATAAGCGGTGGCGTTACAGCCTTGGAGAACTGTGTTTCATTGCCACTCCGAAGGCAATCGACCGTCGCTTATCGGCCCGGAGGGACGCGTCGCTATTTAATTTTCATACGATGCTCGTGATCCATCCCGGTCTGTTGTTAATTGGTCGATTATCGGTCTCGTTGGTTTAGTTTTTTAATTCCTAATGGAAGTATCGATTGTGATTGTCTCTCATTAATAATTACCTCCGTTTTTAATGAAATTACACAATTAAAATCAGTGGCCGTGTGCAACAGAGGATGAACAAGGCTGTCTGCGGTTTTTTTTGTTTGAAATGCCATCGGTATTCATCGCTTAGTTGTTATAAAATATACAAATGACTTAATTTCCAGCTACTAGTGATTAATGATTTGGATCAAATTTACCGCAGGAGCAAGAATAGTTAATGGAATTGCAGTTGCAGCGCCATATTTCTTTATGATGGCATATAAAGAATTTTAATGATAAGCCCATAAATATCTTTATGTGAAAACCCTTAATGTTTAAAGGCCATGCGTTCAGTACCCAATAAGATAATTATCTTAAGTATAATTTTGAAGATATTTCAGTGTTTCTTTGGTTCATTAATCATTATTCAAAATAATAAATATTAAGCTGAATAGATTTTCCTCTATTTCCAAAGGTTAACTTAACTGAATGCCATGCAATGGATTCATAGGAAGTTTTCGCAGCATACAAGTTTCAGGAATTTTTATTTCGATTGATCATTTTGAAGCGTATCCTTTTACGTCCTACGTATTTCAATTCATTGAGACACTCCGATAAAATTCCAATCTCTTTTGTTCTGCGAATATTTTTCCCACATGCCATTATCCGAGAATGACTGCTGAATAAGAAAATTCCTCTTGCAATCCCAATGGCCTCGCATACTTCTTGCAGGTTGTAACCATTTCGTGACGCAGCGATTTATGAAACCCACGGCCCGCTCGTGCACTCTCCGTACGATAAGTACCTGCTACAAATCAAGTGACAAAATGGAACTTGGGACAATTTAAGCGGTGCTGGAATTGCTTAGGAAAAAGCTATAAGACTTTTTTACTCGAATACAGCTGCATACGTTGCGTAACAACTAAAATAAATTAACGCGTTCTTGCAGTTATACCTTAAATTCCTTTTTTATTTTGATTCTTTGTCGGAAAATGTATTCAGTAAACGAAATCGCTTTCTCCGAACTTTGTTTAACAGGTTTTTGAATTTCAGTGTTTTGTGAGCGATAGGCTTGATATTGCGACGACTCGAGGTGAGGACGATAATATACCCTTTGTTCCCGCCATTGCCCCCTTTATGTAATCAAATTCATGATGCGGCATCGCTGCTGAATTCCGTGGGACAACAGGCTTAGCCCCACTCACTTGGGAAGTTTTTTTCTGGATCCGCCCCCTTGCGGCGGTCGCAACGCATTTCCTCTAAAAACGCTGCAGATGCGTTGTCTACCTCCGAGATGGAACGACAATAGCGACCTCTTCAGATAAGATTAGTTTTTCTAAACTCTTGTTCTTTAACGATAATTTTATCTTGTTTTTCGGTGATCGTTCTTTATCGTGCTTGTTTTTATTCACGACATCTGCTTCCTCGAGGAAAGGGACCTTTCGTCCTCATTGTAAACATTATCGCGGAAAGATGCGAAAAAAATATAAGTATTCGGTTGCCCTATATAATAGACTGCTGAAGTACCTACCATCTGCGTGGAAGGAGAAAGGACGGCCTTTCTGGGAAAGAGTCCACAGTTGATAATAATGTCGATGAAAACCACTCATGACTGATTAGTCTGTAAACGTTTATAAATCATGTTGATTGATGAGAGAGTTTACTCGTTGGTTTGCGATCGATTCTTGGTTCAGGGGAGTTCCGTTGTACGCCCAATCACTGTGCATTGTATCTGCGGATGGCGTAGTTGACATATAGAACAAAGCGTACGAGATAGCAGTTTAACCGGAAATCATCATGTTGGTCATAGTCCGTTGCACCAGGAAATCCGGTTAACCTCATGCGACTATAATATCACGCCATCAGTCAGTAGTCGATGGGGCGTAAATATTCGAAATCTCGGTAATTGTCAATGTGCAATATTTGTAGATTAAAACAACACGTCTGATTCGATACTATATTATTAACAGATTAGATTCAGTGCTGTTGCTAATTAACACTTTAGATTAAATACTATGTTAATCTTGAAAATAAAATAAAAAGGGACTTATTGATCGGTCGTTTATGGAAAGATCGGCACTGTTTTGTGGTACAGAAATTCAGGGAAAATTTAGTTTTTTTTCAAAGGATATAACCGTTTTCTTAATTCACTGCGAAAACCAACGTCGCAATTTCCCAAGAATTTCCGATCGCCGAATGACATTTTCTGTTCGCCGCCTTAATAGGCAGCGTCCGGAGAAAACGGCCGTAATTGGTGAGATTTTGGAAAAAAATTATGTCCCGATGTTTTATTCGCTTCATCCTATTAATTTTTGGGTACGTCATCCCGTAAAACTCCGGTCATATAGCGTCGGCGGGATCTAGATTGCGTGTGCGCGCTCCTGGAGTCTGCGTGGTGGACCAGTTCCGCGCGAACCTCTCCACCTTGCTCCTTCCCTCTCATCCCCCCTCTCTCCATCCTCTCTCCACCCCCTCCCATGTTCTCTAATCTCTCCTCCGCTGCACAGTCTCTCACTCCGCTACCCATATCCATCTCTTTCTTATCCTCCCCGGTGCCTCCCTCCGCCTCATCTCGGCCTTGGTTTGATCTTCTTAAATCGATCTGAACACTTCCCCCTTCGTTTCCTCCCCCCCCCCCCTTCCCCCGCCGTCCACATCTCTCCTTCCTTCCTCCCATCTCGTACCACCGCCCCAGATCTTTTTCCCTTTTTTCGTGCATTATTAACCCGTCTTCCTGGTCGCTTCCATCTTTGTCTGCCGCAGGGTTTTTATCATGCTTTTTCTCTGTAGCGGAAGAGGCTGCGTCGTCGTCTCGGTTCCCCCTCCTCTCCCTATGTCCGTGTCGGTATAATTGTCGGGATTGTTTGGATCGATGAGCTGGTCGGACTCGTCCCTCGTTTCACTTTTCCTCGGCAATAATCTCGGCCATCGACAAAATTTTCGAGCCCTTCTATTGGATCTGCTCTGTATTTTATCGTTTAGATTTCGCGCAATTTTACTTTAGCAAAATCATGTTTTTTTACAACTGCTGTCAAGCCATCTTCGATTATGTAAGTTCTCCGGTCGTATTGCTTCGAGTTAGAAATTTAAGACGTCATATGAGTAAAGCGCTTATAGGCTCTATAGCGAGGAAAGTCATTATTTCACGATGTGGGAAATGTTTGAACGGAATGTATGTATATTAGTGGTCTTAAAACTATCTATAAAACTAACATAATAGCAATAATTACGAGTTCAAAATTGGTTGGTATTTAATTTTATTTATTCGTGAATATAATTTTGAGTCGTAAATGAAAATACTACATTCAAAATTCAACCGCACGATAATTTACTGTGTCATTCTATATAATCCCACTGAACATCACTGTGTGATCTTTAAGGTACTTGTTTTAAACGCAAAATTATTTTCTTGACTGAAAATATAACTAGCTTTTGTCGTCCACATGTCGGTATATATTTGTAAATAGAATAGCTTCCTACGTTAAGCACTTGCATACAGCTCGTTTATGGCAGAATATAATCGCACAAGTTAACATATGTTGTCTATCCATCTTCGGAACCTCTTATCGTTTGATGATGTAGTGAATTACCTGTATCCTCATTTAAATAAATTATAGATTACAGGTTTTCCTCTCTTTATGCGGGGGTTGCGTTCCAGGAAAGTGACTCCTAAAGCGAATTCGCATAAACAGAACCCATATTTACATGTAAAAGATAGGGATACGTTCCACAAGCAGTCCTAACTCCCCTTCAAGATGCTCTTCCATAACGACTTCTTATGCGCTAAATTCAGACTTAAAACAATTAAAACTAAATTAAACTCGCCAATAAAAGGAAGCAGATCAACACAAGTGGTAGCTGTTGTGTGTGACATAATAGTGGAGGTTTAAAGTGCTGGAGGGTTGTCTTGACCCAACGCAAGTTCCGCGGGCAAGGAGACCAATTTCTCAAACGAAATTTCCGTCTCATCTCCACTCTACAATATCCAATCCACTCTCATCTCTTTTACTCTAGTACTAATACGCACACCATAAGAGACAATGCTCGCCTCATGGTGTAGTGGAGCACTTGATTTCATTTGTATTGCACAGGCCGCGTAACCGCATAAGAGCGAATCAAAGACGCATAAAAAAAATTCCGGTAGCAATAAGTTTTTCGCATAATATCGAATTCGCATAAAGCGAACCCGCATAAAGAGAGGGAAAACTGTACTTCCATGTTTCTTGATTGAAACTTTCATGATGAATATATTTTGACTTTGGTGAAACCACAAGTCATTGTTAGTTTGGGCTGTAGTTGTTAAGATTCATAGTATCTTATGTCAAATGAAGAGTACATTCTGACGGGACCTTGTTTCTTGATATTTAACAGTTAAAGAAGAGTAGACGTTAATTTTTTTTACTTTTGAAAGGGTCTACTGACTCCCATAATAAGTCGAGAGGAACTAAATTCTGAGATTTGTGCAATCAAATTATCGGCCCTCCCATTAAAAAACACGTCTTTCTCGAGTCGATGTATACTCCAGAGCTGTCCAATAGGATTTCGGTGTTTGCCACACTTGGAAAACACCAGTGCCATATTCGCCACGCGATGCAAAATATATGCAATGTTAGTAAGCATAATATGTAATTTTTTAAAAGTTCATTTGTGATTGTAACTCGAAATCAATGAAGACTAAGAGCGCAGAAACTTATGAATTTTGAAAGGTTGACGTAAAATAAGTATTTTTCTACCCCTCATACCTCCAACATAGGGGATTAATTCAAAGTTGGTTAATATTATGCTCTGAATTGCTTATTATCGTAAACATTTTACACACACGCGAAGAACGTATATTTCGAATATTGTTTCTAAATCAGAAAAATGTAATGAATTGTAAATAGAAGATTCGCCACTCGAGGCTAGTAGCGAACGCATTAGAAACCCCTCGTAAATCGGCATTTTTGCTCTGCATATTTGCATCAGTGTTGATCGCCGGGTCGGATTAGATTCAAGACGACATTAATCGAATGCGGGAACCTATTAAAAATACTGCGGGTCCGCTTAACTGACATCGCCTGTTCTAATCAGTATGGTAATGAGGGTGAACGTTTTTTAGTAGTCTTAATATGGCCGAGGAATTTAATCAAAAAATTATTGTTTAATTGCCTCGAGAAAAAAATCGTCTGGATGGAGGAAGGCCACTGTCTTTATTTACCAACGCTTTTCTCTTTGCCTCTCCTCATCTATAACCCCATAAATGCGTCACTCGCTCTGCGTTTGTTTTCGCGTGGGATTATGGACCGGAGGATTTCCCGTCGTGGTGTGGATGAGCAAGTGAGCGTCTCTCAGACTCGTGAAGGAATTCCGTCGACCTCTTTGTCAACCCAACCCAATCCCTGCTCCGCCCGCTCTCCCCAATGTTCTCTCCCCCTCTATTTCTCACGCATTTTTCCTTCCCTCCGGCCTCTTCGCTGACATGTCCTCCGATCTCCATCCCAAAAGAAATTTAACGTCGACCGCCGTCAGCAATAATCTGACGCGGACCCTATATCGTACAGCTGCATTTTTTATGGCAAGATTTTTACGGATATTGCTCCCTGTCATCTTCTCCCTCCCTTACTCTCCCTCCCTTACTCTCCCTCCCTTACTCTCTCTCCCCTCCTTTCCCTCCCCCTCCTTTCCCTCCTCTTTTCCCTCCCCCTCCTTTCCCTCTCCCTCCTTTCCATCCCCCTCCTTTCCATCCCCCTCCTTTCCCTCCCCCTCCTTTCCCTCCCACTCCTTTCCCTCTCCCTCCTTTCCATCCCCCTCCTTTCCATCCCCCTCCTTTCCCTCTCCCTCCTTTCCATCCCCCTCCTTTCCCTCCCCCTCCTTTCCCTCCCCCTCCTTTCCCTCTCCCTCCTTTCCCTCCCCCTCCTTTCCCTCCCCCTCCTTTCCCTCCCCCTCCTTTCCTTCCACCTCCTTTCCCTCCACCTCCTTTTCGTCCCCCTTCTTTCCCTCCCTCTCCCCCTCCTTTCCCTCCCTCTTCCCCTCCTTTCCCTCCACTCCTCCCCCTTTCCCCGACCTCCTCCCCCTTTCCCCGACCTCCTCCCACGCCTCAAATCCTTACTCGCTTTCTATCTTAACATTCAGGAAACATGCTTTCCGTGTCACACTCGCGCTCACTTTATCCTTCCCAACGATGTTCCTCTTAAAAGCTACGCGACCAGAGATATTTAATGTCATTATAAGTCGTTTTTCTCTGTAACTGGAGGCAAATTTCCATTTTTCTCGAAAATGTTTCCTTTTATGCTCTACGTCGTTTGTTTTTATGCGTGTTTTTCGAGGAAAAAGCGCCTAATGCGATCTTCCTGTCCGCCTGTTCATTTGCGCGCATGTGTTAGGGGCTTTATCTTTGCAAGCATTATTTTTATGAAATTTGTCAGCTAAGATTTTCGTCAATGTGGAGAGATAAATTCACTCGGTCAGCGCTGCCCACTTACTTGAAACAAACGCGCTTTTCGTCCTAAGTCGTGAAACATTCACCCCAGAGATTATTTTTCATAGAAGTTGTAGGAAGGAGCAAAATGAACATTTCCTGCTGTGTGCACTTTCGGGTAGGTTGCATCATTTTTGGGAAAATGACCTCCAAAAAATTTCTCTACGCGTGTGTCGCGAATTCTCTTCCTTTCAAGCATCTTATATTTGTGGTATTATTGAAATACGAGACTGAAATAACTCATGAGTCATCTTTCGGTCATGACTGCCATTTATCACGTACGTATTAAAATATCGGGCGGGAATGACGCACTTGGACGGATAACCCAATCATAGCCTCCATTTGGAAAGAAATAATGTTTGAAATTTCATATCCTGACTCTTCTATTAAAACTTCGTTAAATTTGTCGTTTAGAAATATAAAAGAAATCAGCGAGATGCCACGAATTTGTATAATGTGGTTCTATCGTGTTTGCCACTTTAATGAAAACAAAATTGGAAATTTTATACTGATAAATATGCCGGAAAAAGGCGCCTAATTCGTGTCACTCTCCTTGCGCGCTCCAATTTGTCTTTAATTCACGTCCATCTCGGCGTCGCGGAAACCTATCACTCGATCTTTTTGAATCATTTCGAGAATTTTTTTGTTTCGAACAACGCGGCGAGTTAAGCGCTTTAAACACAGTCGGAGTGGCTGAACCGGTATCGGGGAGTAGGAAAGTGATTGTTATTTAATGGAGGAAATTGTTCCCCGAGCGCCGTTCGTCGTGTAGGAACCTTTTTTTTCGGAAACCTCCATCCCTGCTCTACTTCATTAGGGGAGAGCATCTTGAGGCCAAGTGTGTCTTTCATTAGAATTGTAGGTCAGAACGCTCCGGGCTCTGTGGAGCCGAATCGATAAACGTAAAAAGGGTAGATGGACTAAGGGGGAGGGGAACGGGAAAGTAGGGAAGGAATTTGAAGTATTGTAATTTTTCTCGGCTTTGGCGACACTTATTCTTCTTCATCCGTGGGGTATAGGAACCAGGAAAAGAGAGAGAATCTGCCATCTTGTAGGCGATTGAGGTATTCTGGTCATGAAACAGTTAACGGTTCTTGAAGGAAATAATGTTTCCTGCGGTTTTCCTCAAAAAACATTGAATCTCCAGGATTTTCAAATAAATTGTATTTTATTGCTCCTTTTATTTTTTCGTAAACGTTCCTTTGTAGTTACTGATAAAATGTGAAAAAATTAGGAATGTAAACTAAAAACTATATCAAGAAGTAAATCTTTGAAGGACGTTACATTTTCAGGAATGTAAATAAAAGATTTAGCGTTGCCCTATAAACGCTATTTTACATGTTCTCGAGGAATGAATTATCGTACTTTTGTTTTATGTACATACTTAACATTGAATAAATTATTCCATTTTGAATGGTATATTCTTTAACTTTCTGCCGAAGTCATAATCGAAAAATTCAAAATGAGATAATTTTGTAATATTTCAGGCAATATACCTTAACATGATCTGGCTAATGTTTCATCTTGAAAAGATCTTCATGTTATTGAAAAAATGAATGATTGGTGTTTATTTTGATGTTTCTTATTGTTGTCACCTTTATTTTGAAAAGGAACGTTAAAATTGTAACCTGCTTGTGGTAAAACGCATTGTTTTTTTTTTTAAATTTGGAGGCTTCATGGTAAACACATCAGAACGATAACGTTTAAAATGATAAATCACGTTTTATGAGCAGTATGTTATATTCATAATTTTTGTTTGCAGTGATAACGGCATGGATCCTCAGATTAATTAATAGTTGATTATTTAGTGATATACAGATGTTTCCACTCGAAATTGACCAGATTAACTGCCCATATCTGTATTAATGTCATACAAGCGGTTATCTATTCAGCAGCTAACTCCCATTGCGCAGAAGCCAAGATAGGAATGAATTTTGACGAGCTGTCCTTGAGCACACCTGCAGGATTTACGCACGGGAGTTAAAAGGAAAGTTCTCGCGATAAGCAGCAATCGCCAAGGCTAATAATATTTCTTTTAAAGCATGCAATGATTCCCAGCAAAAATTAACCTTCTCTTAAGGTCGTTCCAACTCAACTATATAGGGATGACAGTGGATGGGATGGGTTAAGTGTTAATGAATTTTATGTATGTGATATAGATATGCTTGCTTCTCATTGCTGAAAGAATGCAGAAATTTTACCTACATTTAAATAGTAAAGTGCCCTTTAGTAAGGCAGCAACTAATTATATTATAAGAGTTTGTCGATCCAAACGCATCGAGTTTCGGCTTAAACCAGTGGGTCCGGTCTTGGAGAAAAATGTGTGCTAGTTCTTGAAAGCAGGGTTCGGCAACCGACGGCCCGCGGACCATACGCAGCCCCCGCAAAGCTGTGATAAAAAAGTGAACGGAAAAATTTAACGTTGACAACTTCATAATTTTTCGGTAAAGTTATATGCTCCTTAAGACTATTCTGGTCAAGTTTTAACGCTAGGAAATTTGGAAACTTGATTTTCGCTATTATAATACCACAGAGCCAGTAGGCAACTGCTGATGCAAACATTCATCCGGCCCGCCGAAGCTCTCGTGACTGTTAACGCGGCCCTCTAAAGCATTCAAAACGACAAACGTGGACCGTCATGCAAAAAAGTTTGCCGATCCCTGCCTTAAGGAATTAGCATGGAGTCTGTCGAAATCGTTTAATTTCTCTTTCGATGGACAAATCGCAAATCAGAATCCTGCGGATATTTAAATGTTTATCTGTCTTATTCGAAAATTTGAAGCTAGCTTTACCCTTTTGTTGCCTCGTAGACGATCAAGCAAAGAGAATCCTAAGATTCGATTGAGCAGATTGTCAGAGGAAGGTTTTAATTTTACATGGAGTTCATATTATCAAGAGGTAATTCGCTGGTCGACAGTTTCTACCTTTATTTAGGTCGCAGATGCCATTATTGCAAGCGTTTTTATCTTTTTTCCTCGATATTTATACTACTGCTCAATTTGTTGCCTAGAAGTAACATGGCGAAGTACAGGCGAAAGTTGGACGACGCGCGCATTGCTGATTTACTGAATGGTGACATGGAACTCATTGGAAGGGATGTGCCGACAGACTCAGAGAGTGATGTAGAATCATCAGACAGTGATTTCATATCATCGTTCTCAAATGAAAATCAATGCAGTGGCATGATATCCTATAGAGCTAATCAGATTTCAGGCGAGATTTTGTGAGTGGAAATAAAAACTCTCTCCGTAAACATCTTTCTAGTGGGAACTTATCAGATACATCTAAATATTTCTCTGATAGTGAGATTGAGTGGTAATATGTCAAGCAATGGCAATCAAACTAACCCCTCCTTTGGATTTCACCTGCAGACGGTTCGCAGAGATATATACAGAATCCTGTAATGAAAATGATTTTTAGCGGTTTAAAAAATATCGGAATTCGGTTTGTCTGTCTGACGCGCTTACTTCTCCTAAACGAATGAATATACAGACTTTGTTTTTTCGCCTATAGTATTCTTTCTCGTTGTCCACGTTTTTTGTGAATGTCTGCCTGTCTGACGCGCTAACTATTCATAAACGAATGCAGATAGATACTTCATTTTTGCGCCAATGGATATAGTATTCTGTCCAATTTTGCAAAATTTCTCGCTTTGTCCGTCTGTCCAAAATAAAAAACGCCGTATGCTCTCTGCCTCAGTAGTCCTTTCCTTACTTCTTTATGCTGACATCGAAATTTTGCGATTTTTACTCTTTAATTTTTAGTTAGCCAGAAAATAGCAACTTAGAAATTCCAAAAATTGCTTTTAATATAAAAATAATGTAGTACAAATATTAAATTTAAATCGCGTTGTTTTCGTCGTCCCCTCGGTTTTAATAAAGAGCTACATAATGTTAAAATATCTACATGGAGGTTTGTTTTCGAATATCTGTGGCCTTTTTTTGTATTTTAATTATAAAAGCGACACAATTCAAATAAATTTATCATTTCCACTCAGATTTTATTTGGCTTTCAGCGTCTATTTGGAGTGAAGAAGATTTAGTACAAATCATGATCTATGCGGCAGCGGTGGCCTTAGGAGTTATTGTGGTCCTGGGCAAGAGAGACATTTCGTACCCATTAGACGGGTAAGTCGTGCATTACAGATTTAAATTTAACTTCGCCGTACTCATGAAGCTGCTATGAATGTATGTGAATTATGACTTCTGCTTACTGTAAAAAAGACGTGGAATTTGAACCACTTCCTTGCTAATTAAGCCCATAATTATTTTAGCAATATGTTGGACCCCCCTATCGTGCGGAGCCCCGGGCGGTTGCCTCATTTGCTTACCCACCAATGTATGCTGGTTCGTAAATAAATATACGCGCAAAATGAGTTACGAAAGTTTATGAATTTGAGCCTTCATTTCCTTTTTTAGTTTAAAAACACGGGTAAATAGTGTGGTACCTAGGAAAAAGTACTTATTATAGTCATTGGGCGAGGGGAGAGGGGTGGGGTGATCGCCACCTTTCCTTCCCTTAGGAGATTCTGGAACCGCTCCTGCTTATAGAGCTAGTTATTTTTTAAAATTATTTTTAAAAATATGGTAATATAATTGTCAGAAAATTGGTATATTACGCGGTGAAATGTCAATGCTGAAAATTATTCTTATTGCGTGAATGAGAGGACATTCAGGAATCATTTACCGAATTTATCCGGATTGGAATCGACAGTTAATTCAAGAAGATCCCCAAAATATGCAGGCATGCACATGGGAAAAATACTTTAAATGGAAAAAAATATTGACCAGCTTCTTTACACCGACTGTACTGAATAACAGTTATATAATAATCTATTCATTGATTATTATAGCAAAACTTGTATCTGATGTAAGTAAACAACACTTGCGTATTGATACAAAACCCAAATGTTCATGATTAGCTTGAAAATCGCTGGATTTCTGGACTTTCTATAGTGTATCACTTTAGTAAACAATTATGATACTTTTTAAGAGACCTTTTTTAAAAATCTACGAAGTTTTTTATTTCAGTAAATACGATATTACACACAACTTTTATTCTAGCTGTTTACATCGCACGCTTGATATGCCAGTCGTCAATTCACTGTCTCGACCTATTCACTATATTATGTTATATCATTTAGAGCGTCTTAGTAAATTTTCGTATGACGCCTTAGCTCATTCCACCGGTACTGTCTCGACCCGCAAAACTGCCGTATTTTTCAAATGAGCTTATTTTCCATCTTCGAAATGAAATTGAAGTATTGTCTGGGATTTGTTTAACTGCTTGTTGAATATCTGTAAATCTAGGATGTATCTTTTTTGAACGAAGAAAATTATTCATTATTTATTACCCAGTCTTGAGATGCCTGTCTCTGGTTTTCTCGTGTAGATGACCCCGCTGCGCGCGATCTTGGCGCGCACACAATCATCTGCGTCAATTTAACTTCCACTAGAGGGTGCTGGCAAGTGTTGTCACTGGATGCCATGACCGTCTCTCTCTCTCTTTAATCGTGGGCGTTCACAATGGGCATCCATCCGGTCCCTCGCGGCCTCGGTTTGAAGAGAGCTCATAAATGGTAGTCGCGCTCGGAATTTATTAGAAGGCGCCCTCATAGCCGCTTTTGAGTGGGACCCTAGGAAAAGTTGACGTATCTGCTTGCATTTCGTTTCGGCAAGGGAAAACTTTCTGGAGAGGAGGAGGACGAGTGGAGTTGACGCCAGTGCAAATCCTACCTTCTTCGCGCTACTTAAAGGAAAAGAGAGAGATAGTAGCGCTTGCTTCATTCCCTCTCTTTACTCTCACCGTACCTCTCTACTTCTCGCGAACCCTCCTCCGCTCACTCTCCCTCTTTATATCCCTCTTTTGCGTGTTCTCTCGCCGTGAAAGGTAATTCAGGAAGGGAGGAGGACAGAGAAGGGTTTCTTAGGTGTGAAAGCGGCAGCGAGAGAAAGACAGAGAGAGAAGAGGGATAAGAGGTTGTTAAGCGGTCTGGCAGGGAAGGCGATGGTGGGAGGAGAACAGGGTTTCCGCGTTTGTCATAAGTGCGTCATTTCCTCGCCCGTTCTACGTGTATAAAAAATTCCATCCACACCTAGCCATTCCTCCCTCCGAGTCTATGCACTATCTCAATCCCGTCCTTCTTATCTAACAGTTCCCACCCTCCCCCTATTCCTTTCCTTCTCTGCCTCATTGGCGCGCACGCACGCGCACACCCACACACGCGAGCACAGAGAAACATTTAACACGCGTCATCCATGTCCTTGCGAGAGGGCCACTTGCCGTCGTCGTTGAAACCTCGAGAGCTGTGGGAGTTGGGGAATGTTTGGAAGGAGGAGAAGGGGGAGAGTAAGTTGGACGAGGCAGAAGAGGGAACGGACGATGAAGGAGATTTTTGTGCACGCGGCTACGGCAGCCCATCTCAGTTTGCTGGACGGAGTGAAATCCTTTCGTGGCTTTCTGGATCCAGAGGGAAGCGGTAGTAGCGAGAGGGATAAACAAGGAGGGAGAGGCAGGGAAAGAGAGAAACGGAGGAAAGAGGTAGAGAAGGATGGAGAGAAAGAGGGATTAGACGAGAGATTAGATTTGCAAACGAGATTGAGGAGCTGGGAAAATTAGGAGGAAGAGGCGTATTTCGGCGTAATTTGGGGGTGTCTGGAAAGAGTTTTCGGAGTTCTCTTATCCGATGAAGTCGAGAGGCCTCTGCGAAATGCCTCTCTCTGTCCAAGAGGCTCTCTCTCTCTCTCTCCCTAATTTTCCATATTGTTACTTGGACTCCTTATGCGTTCGGAACGAATCATTTCCGTCTTTACTAATCGTCAGCTCTTATTTTTCTCCTCCCTCCCATTAATATACAGTCTTCTAATCTCTTTTTTGGGTTGTCTCGTTATTTTTTCCGTCTGTCCCTCGTTAGCATAACTCTCTTTACCACCGCCATAGCCTCGTCAGATATTTCTTTTTTCATCTTAAATTTTTCTGTCCTGAAAGCCTCGTGCGAGGCTATTTTATCTCTTCCTTTGTCTTTCCTGTCTTTTCTAGAGATGGGGGTGCTTTCTTCCTTTCTTCTTCCAGCCGTATTCATACAAATGGGACCTGTGTACGGCGGTAAGGGAAACTGTCCGAGCCAGGGAAGATTTTAATCGAAATAGGGGCGTTCATCGTCGAGATGCATTCTTTTATCTTTTGACGTTAGGGGAAGAGGAGGAGAGAAGCGTATTAATTTGCGAAGGTCCTTTGAAGTTCGTAAGGTATAAGGCTTTCACGTCGTTTTTGTCATTTGAATGTAGGTCGTTCTCGGTTATAGCGTTGGATAATTCGGTTTTGCGTAGTTACACGTACCTGTAATTTAATTTTTTTTAAAATTAAAATTAAACGTTTCCTTTTGTTAGGAAATTAAGTTAATCCAATTCCAAAAAGTTTTTTTTTGAGTTGTGTCGTATTTTAGTAGAGAAACAATAAACCTGAATTGATAAGTAAAAATCTTTTATGCATATTTGGGTTTATTTATTTCGATTAACAGGCCCACATTTAGCAGTTCCTGTTTGTTTTCATGTTTGACGACAAATACAAATATTTGAAAAAGAATGCTTTAAGCTATCGTTTTTTTCAACTGTGAAGAAGTGGAATCGCGAACTTTCTAAATTATGCAAATATTGAACATTGTAGAATTGGATGAGTAATTATTCCCACCTAGGCCGATTTTCCGAAAAACATTCAATAATAAAATGAAATTGTTTTCATTTGCATGGTGTCTTTTTAATATTATTCTTTTTATCTCTCTTAAAGTGAGGTACTACCTTGAGGCTTAAGGTTGAATTGTTTGTTGGGAATAATTTTGAAACGAGAAAAATGTCTGCTATGACCGGGAATAGAACCCGGGTCTTCCACTTGCCGGGCGGATATTCTACCGCTGAACTATCGTAGCAGATGTTTTCTTGGTTGGGACGGAACTATCCAAGCTAGTATCAAACTGCCCCAACGGATGTCCTCGAAGAGATCATCGAAAAAATCTCTTCGAGGACATCCGTTGGGGCGGTTGGATACTAGCTTGGCTAGTTCCGTCCCAACCAAGAAAACATCCGCGTTCAGAAACGAGAAAATTGATCTGCTTCGATAGTTCAGTGGTAGAATATCCGCCCGGCAAGTGGAAGACCCGGGTTCGATTCCCGGTCATATCAGACTTTTCTCGTTTCAGAATTATTCCCAACTTTTCAGCTTCTTGCTTGGCAATCTCACCATTTGAGAGGGAGGAGTTTTCTTCGATGTATCTCTTCGAGGACATCCGTTGGGGCAGTTTGATACTATCTTGGCTACTTCAGTCCCAACCAAGAAATCATCCGTGTTCAGAAACGAGATAATTGATCTGCTACGATAGTTCAGTGGTAGAATACCCGCCCGGCAAGTGGAAGACCCAGGTTCGATTCCCGTTCATAGCAGACTTTTTTTCGTTTCAAAATTATTCCCAACTTTACAGCTTATGCCTGTCTGCATAAGATCTTCGGATCACTTTATTCCATCAATTTCTTGAATTGTTTGTGCCAATCCCTTTTCAATTTATCTAAATGACGCTAAAAATATTTCTTTACTAGTTGAAATTACCCGGCGTTGCTCGAGTTTTTAAGTCAAGATAAAATAAATATTGAGGAGGATTTGAGAATAAAACCAAGTAATGAAACCAGGTTATTTTTTATTGTAGTGCCTAATGGTATTATCTTTCCATCTTTGCCCAAATAAATACATTTTTCCCGCATCCTTTATCGACAAATGTGGCGACTGTATTTCTTTATCAAATAATCATAATAAACAGTCGATAGAATCACTTTTAAAATATAGTCTCTCGAATTGATCTCCAGTGGAAGAAGCTGCATCATTTTATGTGGTCATGAATCACAAAAATATTAAAACCTTTGGGAGGAATTGCAATCTCTAGGGATGCAACCGGCGGAAACACGTTTGAAGATATATTAAAATTTAGTTTAACCATACGTTATCCCCTGCAGGGGCTGATTTTGTTGGTCTAATTCTTTACGTGAGTATTTTAAAGTCAAACTTACGAAAGAAAATGAGTTCCCGGACTTTGAAATCGAACTTGGCGATAAAAAGTGTGATGGTATGACATGGAAAGTGTTATTATAATCTAATAATGTATGCTTAACTGATCCATACAAATTTTGAGTTGAAGAGAAAGCAAAGTGTAAATATAGGTATTTAAGGAAGGAAGAAGTTAAAGATTTTATTTTGGTTGAAATTAAAGAATGTTGTAGAAGTTTTCTTATTGTAACTTCTGTGATTTCTTTCACTTTCTTTGTTCTTGAAGTCGTAAATCCATTTGGTCATTAGTTTCTTTTGCTCTTGCACTCGCCTGTCTTAGTCATGTATATCTTAATGGCGCTCAGCAATAAATGAATCCGTAATAAACGAAAATAATTGCTTAAACCTTTTACATAAAATATTTCGGTGTAAAAATTAGCGCATTTAGCTAATTTCAGTGGTTGGATTGTTCATTCAAAATTTGGTATTTGTAGCTATTCGGGAAATATGACTTTCTTTTTGCAAAAACCAACAACCTCTTCAAAATATATAATAGATAGGATTAATTCACATTTACCGACAAATTTGGCGACTTCTTATATATTTTCAAGTAATCATCATAAACAATCGATGGAATTACTTTTAAAATATCGTTATTTTGCTCAAATCAAGTTCCAGTGAAAGAAACTGCATGATATAATGTGGTCATGTCTCTCAAACACATTTAATTCTAGGACAGGAATTGGTTCTAGGAATGCAACCGGTGGAAACACGTTTGAAGATATGTATAACCACATTTAGCTTAACCATACGTTACCCCATTCAAAGGCTGATTTTTGGAGTCTATTTTGTCACTTGAATATTTTAAAGTCAAATCTACTAAACAAAATGAGCTTCCGGACTTGGAAATACATTTAGGCGATAAAAAAGAAAGTGTTGTTTTAATGTAATAAGTTCAATTGGCTTAATTGATCCATACAAATGTTCAGTTGAAAGGAAAGCAAAATGTTCATATAGATGTTCAAGGGAGGAAGAGTTAACGATTATAAATTTTGGTCTAAATTGAAGAATTGTTATTGAAGTTTTGTTATTGTACCTTCTTCCTCTTCTTTTACCTTATTAATTTTCAATGTTAATGAAAAACAAATTTCGCTGTCTTTTAACCCTGCACAGGTCGCATGCCGAAATGTTACGGAAACGGTCGCGTGGCGTCTCCGACTCCATTTTGATTTTATCGTTTTCTTCCGTGAATACTTATTCTATTTGGTTTATAATTATAATTTTATATTTGATTAATATCGTGCATTAATAATACTAATTAAATAATATCATGAAAATATATTTATTAATTTGTACGATGTTACAATAAAATGAAGGTATGCAGTGATTATTAATCCAAAATAAAAGTTTTTTTAAACATTTAATCACATTAAATATTGTTAAAAAACAATAATGAATACATACGCAGCAAGCGAAAATGATCATATTTTGATATATCAAATTTTTGAATCGGAACAAATTTGTTGTGCATGCTGCAAGCAAATGTAATTATTGCAGTTTCTGCATTTATATTATGTATATCTGTTTTTTGATCGCCCACATAACACCTTTTGCCTTTTGGGGGCAGTACTATCTTCTACAGGTGTTGCACGTTCAAGGGTTCAAGGAAAGACATTGAATATCTCGTTTGAGTTCTTTTGGTAAGTTAGAGCACTGTGAACGAATACGTAGAAAGTCTTCAGCCAGTTCACGGGCCAATATTTTCAAAATATGACGTCTCACAATGCCATCGGTTTGATTGTTGCTACAATAGATAATTTGGGAATATATCCCAGCCAAATTCAGCATGCTGTACATTGCGACCATCGGCCATCTGTTCGTTTTAAGTGCTGCAAAGTTTATCGACAGTATCAAAACCTGGTTTTGTAGCGTTGTAAAATGTAATAATGTCTGACTTTCTTTTGTCTCCTGTAGAAGAACCTATACTCCCGTCATGCATCTTCGAAATAAGCAATACGTTTTTATTTTTTTCGGGACATATGAAACTAGGGTACAGTTATACTGGAAGCCAAACATACTCGATCCTACCTCTCGAGATCTCGTTTCTATGAAACATCCAGGAATCTCCCTTTTATGTTTCCTGATGGTTCCAACGAGAGTGAGTTCATTTTTTAGTAAATCATTCGCGAGCGCTACACCTGTGAACCACTTAATGGTTATGATATTCCGTCCTGTCCTTGAAATTATGGAGCTGAGACGTTTGACATCGCTGGGTGCATTGCTTATTTCAAGTGGGCCTTTAGGCTGTTTACCAGCGTATATTTCAAGATTTGCAGTATAGCACATTAGAACATCTACCAGAGCAAATATTTTTATGCCGTACTTATTTGGCTTTCTTGATTACTGAATTCTTCCCCCTCTGAATTCTCTTCACTTCCTTCGTCAAGTCACTGATGCAATAGCTGCACATCGTTTTCAGCAGCGAGGTCTAAAACTCTTCGTTTATCGACTTTTCAAATATCTAGTAATAAAATTATAGCATAAGTCCATGAAAAATAAAAATTACAACAACAAACTTTGAGTGAAATAATTTACTTATTAGTGACGGGAAAGGTCGCGTGGCGTCTGAGATGCGCCAGAAGAGTGAAGCTAAAAGTGATACTCTTCTTACAAGCGAACAAAAGAGACTGACACTGATCTATTGGCATTACCTATAAGAGCTTATATTTCTTTAAATGTAGATAGCGCTTCTATGTCCTTGGACTATATGTTCGCTTACACTAATGAATTAAATGTTCGATGGCGTCTCACAGACCCCACGCGACCTGTGCAGGATTAAGTATAGAGAATATGCAGAATACATAAAAAGTTTTTAGAGAACGAAAGCACTTAAAATTTCACATTAAAACTGTCTTCCGCTTACCTTTTGAAACAATTAGCCAGATTTATAGTTTTTTTGGAGATTGTCCTCCTTTGAATACCCTTAGTGTTTCTTTCTTCCCTACTTTAGTTTATATTAAGTATACCGGTATTATTTCTGTTAGTTAATATTACGTATTGTTTATAACGGTTGTCAAGTAGATTGTTAATCCAACAATACGCTCATTCCCGTGTCATTTAAATGGGAAAATTAAAAGAAAAAATTTAAAAAATGAAAAATGTACTTCAAATCGCTTTAAAAACCCTCCCATTTTGCTTAACTTTTTATTGCGTTTAAAATGGGACCTTCATCTTGCTTCTACGTTCTGTAGTTGCTGCGTTATAAATGCACAAATAAACACAAGTTCTTCAAAATATTTATAGTAGAGATACTTGTTCGTTAATTACTAAGAATGAATAAGAAATAGCATTCATTTAGATTCATGCCTTGGTCATAAATCCTGTCAATTCCTTTGTCGTATTTTACCAACTTACTTTGCGCGTTATTTCTTTCTACCCTTTGTTAAGATTTTTCAGCTCTTCCATTTCTGGTGGAAAACTATCTAACGTTTGTGTTCCGTACGCAGCTGATATGTAATGGGATTAATTCTGTTGGATTACCGTTACTTAAGTGTAAGTGTCGAGTTCGGCTATATCATTTTAAACTGCGATTCATGAGGTGAAGCCAATGAGTTAACAAGCGGAAAAACTCATTTTCAGTTCCATTCGTTTAATTATTTAAACGGAAATGAAAAAGCGATTGACAAAGCTTTTACGACAGCTGCGAGATAAAAACGTGTTTACTTTTAATGTCATGTCGTAAATAAGTTATATACCCGGAAAAATTTATTGTCATAGTCACAGTTTTAATGTTTTTTCCAGGAATAATGAATTTTCGAGCTTTTTTATGATGGGATCGTCATATTTTTCCCACGGAATTATTTGTTCAATTTTATTTACTTTGGAAACCACGTCGATGCTCGCGCTCACCTGACTCCCGATAGTTAGTCTTAACTTTAAAAAATCGTAAATTGCGTCACTTTTTCCCAAGGAAGTCGTTTCCTCAATTGAAATGTGTTTTTCAGGATACGCAAACATGCCTTTCGATTGATATTTTTGCCATAAATTTTAAAATAATAGCTTTTCACTTTTCCGTTTCTCGCAAAGTCGATTCAAAATCTGGCACGCGATCGCCGTCTTGGAGACCCTTCAGAAATTATCGGGCTCGCTTTGTCTTCTAGACATCGAGTTAATTGCTTTGCTTTCGGTGCGAGGCCGGTTGCCACGCCGACGTCCGTATTAGACTTGTAGTCCCGGATATAGACAGCCATTATTCTCCTCTTTCTTCCGTGTACGTACATATTCCATCCTCGTAAATATGTTCAAGCGTACTTAAAGATCCGGGTCGTTCGCGTTTCATTAATATTGTACTATCGGTCGCCTTCTTGAAATGATTTTGTATCGCGCGGTTCGATTCATCAAGTTAAAGACCGTTGCGATCTTCCTGAAATACCTCATTCAAAATTCATATTGCCGCGAATACTACTACTACTACCTAATTTAATAACACGATCCAACGGCTAAAATAAACCGTACTCCCATCGTAGTCGGTTTATCCATCAGTCCATTTGCTTCATAGTCGGAATCTCTCAAATTCAAATAGGTGTGTGTGTGTGTACACACGCACATGCATACATACACACGTCAATTAAAAGACTGCATTGCTTTTTAATTTAGTTATTAATGGTGCAGTATTTTCTCGGAGCTAAAATATTTCACACTTAAGGTATCTCACGTCAAAATATAAGTTTCCCATAAATTTGACCTCAGTATATTGAAGACGACTTTTTTCCTTCGATCAAATTTGAGGGTTGTATGACTGCTGGATGACAGATAGATAGGTGACACTAATCAATGGCGTAGCCAGAAATTTGGTTTGGGGGTGTACCATACTATTTTTTAATAATAAAAGTATATAAATTGACGCTCAGACAAATAATTTATTGAGTTTTAAAGAAATATTGATTAATATTGATACTACGATCGCGTTTTAATTAACATTATTACTGCGTTGGTTAACGCACTGAAAATTTCAGTGGAGCAGTTTGGTGGGTGCACATGCACCCTTGCACCCTCCCTGGCCACGCCACTGTCAATAATAAACGTTTAAATATAGGCATTGCTCGCCATTGGCAGTTTTCCGTTCCCGGTTTTGCTTGTTTGCGGTATCCTCAGCAGTAACCAGTTTAGCCTTTCCACGGCATTTTTCACTATTTCGCCATTGTAGGCCTATCACTACTGAAGAGGAGGTCAGAGCAACACAGTGTGTGGAAGCCGACCAAAGATGATGCTTCTATTTGTACGTACGGGTCTGTCTTTATTCGAGTGCGAGGCAGGATTTGATCGAATATCCTCAGAGAAAGTGATTATATATGGTCTAAGAAACCAAAGCTAACAGCCAAGGCATTAGCGGAGATCGTTAAGATGGCAAATGAATTAAAATAGAAAGTAATGGAGGTTGACTTATTCAGTAAAATGAATATCAACTTCAAGAGAGTCATTGCCTACGTGGTAGCTTTATACGTAGAAATTAATGAAAAATTAAAATTAAAATGGAGGCAGGTTCAAATAATAGCATTCCAGAAGTCACCCTCTTCTTCCTTCAACTTCATCCAGCATCCGTCTCAAATATCTCCATCCCCAACATTGCTACAGCATTCATGGTGAGAATAAATTTCGCATATTTTTTCTTGCTTTTTTCTCTCTTAGGCTTGCTTTTTCCTGTCTTTCTCCATGTTATTCTCTCTGACCAATTGTTTCTTTGCCTTACGGTTCGTCAGCACGGAAAAAATTGCGCTACGGTCCATTCTCGCAGTTTTGGGAACCGATCCCCATTTTCCCCATTACCTTATTTATGTACTTGCCGTTCGCGGTTTCTCAGTCGCAGGATGCTGTCGCAGGCATGCAACCTCTGCGAACGATGAGGAATACCTTTGCCTTTTTCATAAATTTTAATGTCATTACAAAGTCTTTCGCATATAGTACGGTACGTTCAAGAACAAGCACTTAAAAAATATTTGTTTCAAATATCTCCTATAGCCACGACATTGTGGCTATTGTAAATATCTGAGAAAAGTAATTTTTAAGTGCTTGTTCTTGAATTTTTTCAGCCATAAGACTAGCTAGGTAATTCCCTGTTGAAGTACATAGTACAGTCACAAACTGTCGTTATGGATTCCAATCTATACCTAATTTTAATAATTTCGTCGCGTAATTAAATGGAGTAATTGTGTTGTTTTCTGTTTTGTCGAACAACATTTTTCTCGCCTAGAGGCGTCTTTATCTGTCCACTGACAGGTCTGTGATTATATAAATTTGTTTCCCCTGTCCTCTTTCACATTTCATTCATTTCTTGATACCTCTCTTCGAGTCGCCTATCTGTTAATTCCTCTTCCTTCCTCTTCATCTTGTCTTCACGTGTTCCTTCAATTGCACCTTTAATCAGAGAGACTCTTCAGGGAATGCTCGATCTAGTTGGACTTCTCTCTCCTATCATTTGCGTTACTTTTCTATTTTTCTTAATATGTACTGCCTTATTTTTTACTTTATCTCCCTTTTATTTTCAGCATTCTTCGTTATAAGTATATTCGTGTTCAAATGTTACAAAATTAACGGCAAAATCTTTAGAGAAGCGCGACGAGTCGGTTGTATACCAAAGGTTTTTAAAAATTCAGATTCCGACAAAAAGTGTTTGCGTTCCGTTTAAATTACGATAAACGATAACCATCAATCCGGATGCTTTGTTTTCAAAACCAGTGATCAGAACACATTAAATTCAGCTCAGCGTCGGTGCAATAGGCGGATCGAAGGACCTCCTCTGGGAGATAGTGAGGTGGGATGCCTTCTCACCGACGTCTTGGCACATATCCCACTCAGCCCACCGATCCACCCTCCCATACACACACACACACACACACACACACCGACATCTAGCGACGTTGGCCGCCGTGGCGGTTTACCTTACTATCCCTTCATTCCTTCCTGCCCCCGCTTTCAACGTTTCCCTCCCTCCGCATTCCTATCGTTCCCTCGCCCTCTTCTCTTTCTTTCTTCCCCTCCTATGCCTCCCTCTGTCCCCATCTTCCCCACCGTGCTTATTCCTACCCTCCGCTTGGCCCTTCCACAGGTCCTCTCTCTCTCTCTCTCCGTCTCACGAAACCCCCTAAAACAATCTCCAACCGACGGGGTTAATTATCACGCCTCAACATTTTTTCGGGGACGTTTGGAGGGAATTGGCGAGAATGGGAGAGAGTAGGCAGTCGAGGTGCCGAAGAGGATCTCGCAGAGGGAGGGTTTTGAGGGAAAGTATCCCGGATTGGCCCTCGGGAGTCCTTTATATAGAAGACTTTGTATTTCCGGCCTAAAATAACATCTCCCCTATCCCTATCCACCATTCTCGCGTGGGGGAAGGAGGGTCGCTTCCACTCAACTCTCACTCCTGCGGCCCCTCGCGGTGATGTGACAGAGTAACGTCTCACTCCCACTCGGCCGAAATAAGAAAAACTGACGACGGATTTTGAATCTTGCATATGAGGAGCTTGCGGGTCTTCGTGTTTTAATGCGATTTTTCATCAGCTTTTCATATCGCTGTCGCATCTTGGTTTAGCTCTAGAGACGGCATTCTCAATTTCTCGCCCTTATCTTTCTCCTCCCACGCGTCCTCTCCTTAAGTCCGCCTTATATTCTCTCCTCCTCCTCCTCCCTCTCTCATCCGTCTTTCTCTCCCCGTGCCTTCCCTATGCTTTCTGACGCCTCCACGATTTTTCTCATCGCAGAATAAGGTCAAGGTATTCATCCCACCCAAAATCGATCTCTCTTTCTTTTTCTATCGCCTCTCTTATAAATTCCCGTTCCGCCTCTTTTCTCATTACTCGCCGATCCCCCGCCTTTCGGTTTGCGCCCTTCTCCTAAAAAAAAGTGCTGGATAAGACGTCTGGAATCTCCTGTTTCCTAGCTCTAGGCTATTTTAGAGAGAGGAATAGCGACCCAATTTTCATCGTGTGCGGTTGTACTACATGTCTAGGGGGGCTGGGAACCAAATTTGTCATATGCCGTGAACTGTGAAAGTACTCGCTCGAGCGTGTTACAGATTGGCTCGTTTTGTAATTAGCTCCTAAATGCTCGCCGATGTGGTAGAGCAGGGTTGGCCAACCTGGACATGAACAGGAGCCACAATACTGCAATGTACATCACCGAAGAACCGCAATAAATATGCATGAGCCGATAAAATGTATTTTAAATATATTTGTATATAATTCTGCATATTAAATACTGTCAAAGGTAATGATAAAAACGGTTTTAAGTAATTTGTTCGCCAATATTTGTTCGACGGCATTTGTTCGAATGGAAACTTGGTCGCGTGGTAATTTGATCGTGAGGAACTTTAATCGACCCGCATTAGTTCGAGCATAAATTTGTTCGACAAATTATATTTTAAAAAATCGGTATCGTATTCTCGCTTAAGACCATATGATTGTATATTTCTATAAATACACTGGCAGAAGAGTAAAAAGCAACCACGATGCACTGTTTCGGGAAATTCAAAGCTAATCGCATTAACCATTGCATGTTCGAAATCAGTCAATTGTTTTCGGGTTTTCAGCTGGTTCCAAGTTTTTCATTGCTCTTAAAAGTTGAATGTAACACTGTTCACTTTTGCTGGGAAGTAACGCGTATATTAATGGCAGAACAATGTGTCCACGTAACCCATGTACGAGTATAGTGTAGAGTTGCTCAAAAATCGGTGGAACTGTTTTGAAGGTACCATCTGCTGATTCATTACGTATTATTATGTGTGTATTTCCCAGTCGATAGACGGTTCTAGGAAATTTATTCGACAACATTTGTTCGACGGAAATTTGTTCGGAAGCAATTGTTTGAACGGAAATTTGGCACCGTGGTAATTGGATCGAGAAGAAATTTGTTAGAAAGCATTAGTTCGAATGGAAATTTGGCATCGTGGTAAGTTGATCGAGAATAACGGTGATGGACTCGCATTTGTTCGAACAAATTTGTTCGACAAATTTAATTAAAAATAAGTGAACAAAATAAACAAGTAGATACTAGAAAATACTTTTAATGTTTTTATGTAAGTAATTTTTAAAACAATGCAAAATGACTGCTACAGAAAATAATATAATTACGCTACATAATGTGTAATATATAATATTATTATACACGGCCAACGAAATGATATTGAATACAAATTTAAAAAATTAACATCGGTAATAGTGAAATACACACCAAGTAACATAAAGTATTACTAATTTTATTTCAACTATTAATAGCTAATTTTATGCACCACGCCACGTAAATAATCTGCTACGTCAATATTAGGTTCAAAATACTCACAACACGCGCAAGTCTCTCGGCGCATTATTTATATTTTTTACTTCCAATAGGAGGTTCCTGTCCACTGATATATTGCTCTATGCGAAGCTCATTTAAACTTTGTTCCTTCTTAATTGCGGTAATGAATTTCCATATATTTGGATGCTCACATGAAATTTGATTTTGAATACCTCGATGCCAACCTTCGATAGCATTATTGGTTTTCGGTAAGCCCTGTTGAACGGTATCATAACAGTTTCACGTCTGATGGGATACAACATGGCGGGCGACGCGGTGGCGTCGATCTGGGCGACCGATCCAAGTGTCCTCAAAATAATCTACCACCATTTGTGCATGAGGGGGCAAAATGTTTATTAGATCACTATGTGCCTCAAAATAATCCTACAAATGTGGTCTGGGAACAAATGCAAGTGCAGATAGCATTCTAAGTTTAAAGGCAAAGTCTGGGTCGGTGTCGTATTCTCGCTTAAGACCATTTAATTGTATACTTCTATAAATACACTGGCAGAAGAGTAACAAGTAGGGATGTACACGGGTTTCCCGTGGTACACAAGTGCTTTTCGTCAAACTCGCCGTAGTAAAATCGTAAACTAATGTATTTGCTTTTAAATCAAATTTATTGTTCATTATATGGTGGTAGCCCTGCTTTTTAGATCCGCTCTAAACATGTTCATTTCATTTTGTCATTCCATACAAACGAAAATTTTTTGAAATCGGTTCAGGCAAGACCTTCGAAATTTATAGTTCTAGAAAAATTCTAACCTTGATATTGTGGTAGCCCTATTTAGTCGACCCAGTTGAAATATGCTGTTTTCGTTATTCATTTATATGAAGGTCATATATACTATATTGGGTTAAAATTCATGCGGTCAGTTCTCTAGAAATACGTGTAAAAGTAACATTATTTTACTTTTCACTGTGGTAACCCTGCTCTTAAGCTCCACTTTAAACATCTTGATTTCATGATGGTATGTTGTACAAATTTTATATACAAACTTTTGTTGAAATCCGTTCAGCCAATTCCTTCCAAATCCGTAATTACTGAAGGAACTTCATTTGTAAGTGTGGCACCCCTGTTTACTTGATCCGGTCCAAATATGCTATTATGTGTACATTAAAAATTTTAAATTTGGTTAAAATTGATGCCGGCAGTTCAACATAAATACTTGTAAAATGAATTTTTTTATTACTTGTATTGTGGCAGCCCTGCTTTCTATATCTACATTTAAAATATTGATTTTATTTTTTAATGTTGCACATCTTCTTCATACTAAATTTCGTTGAAATCACTTCTGCCAATTCCTTCCAAATTCATTATTACCGAAAAGTTTAATTTTGCAATTGTGGCACCCCTGCTTAGTCGATCTGGTCGAAATATGCCATTTTGGCCCTGTATTTATGTGAATATTTTATCTACCAAATTTGATTTAAATCGGTTCTGCTCATTCTTCCCTGATATATGCGTACGGACGCACGGACATCACGAATATCAGCATTGACGAAAAGCACTAACAAGTAGGGGTGTACACGTGTTTCCCGTGGTACAGAAGTGCTTTTCGTCAAATTCGCCCTAGTATAATCGTATACTAATGTATTTGCTTTGAAATCAGAAAATTATTTTTCCTTGTATTGTGGTAGCCCTGCTTTTAAAATACAATCTAAACATATTCATTTCGTTTTCCCATTCTATACTTGCCCTACAAACGAAATTTCTTTTAAATCCGTTCAGTCAATACCTTCCAAATTCATAGTTACCGAAAAATTCTAACCTTGATATTGTGGTAGTCCTTTTTGGTCGACACGGTTGAAATATAATATTTTAGTTGTTTATTTATATGCAGGTTATACACCACATTTGGTTAAAATCCATATGGTCACTTCTCTATAAATACGTGTAAAAGAAATATTTAACTTTTTACTGTGGTAGCCCTGCTCTTTAGCTCCGCTATAAACATCTTGATTTCATTATGATGTGTTGTACGAATCTTATATGCAAAATTCAGTTGAAATCCGTCCAGCCAATTCCCTCCAAATCTATTATTAATGAAATATTTTAATTTGAAATTGTGGTACCATTGTTTAGCTGGTCCGTTCCAAATATGCTATTGTGGTTTAGTATATATGTGACATTATAAATAGTAAATTTCGTTAAAATTGATTATGACAATTCAACACAAATACGGACAAAAGGAATTTTTTTATTACTTTGATTGTGCCATCTCTGATTTCTATATCTACACAAAACATATTGATTTTGTTTTTATATGTCGCACACCTCCTTCATACAAAATTTCCTTGAAATCGTTTCTGCCAATTCCTTCCAAATTCACAATTACCGAAAAGTTAAACTTTGCAATAGTGGCACCCCTGCTGAGTCGTTCTGGTTCAAATATGTCACTTTGGTCATTATTTTATGTGAATATTCTACGTACCAAATTTGGTTGAAATCGGTTCTGCTCATTCTTCCCTGATATATGCGTACGGACGGACATCACGAAGATAACAGTGCTTTTCAGCAATGACGAAAAGCACTAAAAAACAACCACGATGTACTGTTTCGGGAAATTCAATGTTTATCGCATTAACCATTGCATGTTCGAAATCAGTCATATTGTCTTCGGGTTTGCAGCTGGTTCCAAGTTTTTTATTGCTCTTAAAAGTTGAATGTAACACTGTTCACTTTTGCTGGGAAGTAACGCGTGTATTAATGGCAGAACAATGTGTCCACGTAACCCATGTACGAGTATAGTGTAGAGTTGCTCAATAAGCGGTGTAACGGTTTTGAAGGTACCATCTGAGTACCAGTGATCCGATCTTTCTAGGTGGTGCAGATTTTTTCTGGTAGAAAATATTATCATTCTGTCTTCTACAGGCCCAGAATCGAACAATAAAAGCTGTTCACCGTTTTTAGTAGCGGTATAATTATCTGGGAACACAATATTTCTTCTGTGACTTGGAATAGCTGGACCATCATTGTTCTTGGTTCTTATATTTCTTATGGTTCTTTTCATCGTATCTACTGAAGGCAATTTTGCACTTACGGCTTGGCTAATATTCTTCGATGCACTGGACAAAAGATAAAGGGGTATTTCTAGCATTTTGTCTTATTTTGTTCAATATTCTATTTGCTTCAATTTGTGCAGCATCACCGGCATGATTATGTTGTATCTGCTTACTCCATTATTTACAGTAGTTAAACGACATTTACAAAACGTCTTCTTGAAATGTTCACACTTCCAGTAATTTTTATTTTCATGCTGTTTATCTTTTACCTACAAGTAACAGTCTAAACATAGTTTTGGTTTGCCTTTAAAACTATTCACAAATTCTAACGCCATTCCAATATAAACTTAGGGGTTGTTAGTTACACCGCTAAGGTACACGCACAACTGATGACTGACTACTTAATCATTCGAAGATATGTTGGTCGAGCAAGTGTTCGTCGAACAAGAGTACACGGACGTTTCGCCGATAGACGTATCGCCGACGGACGATTCGCCGACGGACGTATCGCCGACGGACGATTCGCCGAAGGACGTATCGCCGACAGGAGGATTCGCCGACAGGAGGATTCCCCGACAGGACGGTGCACGGAGTGAACGCATATAGGGGAGGTCGTATCCGTCCGTCCGCGTGTTTCAATTCGGGAACCGCAGGACAGATTTTGATGAAATTTTGTATTGGGGAGTTTTACTAAAATCTGTTGACCGATTTTAAATTTGGTTTAAATCGGACATTAATAACGACCACTTTACATGAAGACCTGCATACATTTTATAACACCTCGCAAGTATTATGCAATTAGATTACTTGCAAAGCTTTAATTAATAAAACTGGATGGTATACAAATAATATTATCGTCCTGTCGGTGAAACTTCCTGTCGGCGAAACGTCCGTCGGCGAAACGTTCTGTCGGCGAATCGTCCTGTCGGCGAAACATCCGTCGACGAAACGCCCGTCGGTGAAACGTCCGGCCACGCGAACAAGAGATAGTCGAAAAAATTTGTTCGAACAAAATTCCGCGCGAACAAATATTTTTTCGAACAAATGCGTTCGAACAAATTTTCGTCGAACAAATTTCCGCACCGTTAAAAACAAAACCATATTCTTTTACCTAAAAACTATTTTTAATTTTCACTCGGGTAAATCTGGGTGCGCATTATTATCGGACAATTACAGTAGGTACATAATATGTAAGGCAGTCAAAGTTTCAAAGAGCCGCATATCGATTCTCAAAAAGCCGCATGCGGCTCCGGAGCCGTCGGTTGACCACCTCTGTGGTAGAGGATAAATTTTTCGAGCGTTTTTGCGTTAATTATGGTTTTCGTGTTTTATTATTTACCAGGATTTGAAACATCCTGTCCTCTTATCTTAAGATATCTTGCAATCCCATTATAATTTAATCGTGATATACGATCAGTTTCAGCATCCTTTTATTTCGTCGTATGATGAATTTTTCGTTTGTTTATTCGCAGATTTGACGAATGGTCCTTATTTATTCCTGCGTTTAAATATCCATATAATATATGCTGTATTTAAAAAGCGAAGAAGTTCATTACTTTATATTAGCATATGTTGCTATTTGCATTAACTGCGTCCATGAAAATTGAATGCTTGGGTTCGCTTTGATTGGATCAAGGAGGAGAATTCTCATAATTTCTATTTTCCCGTTTGCTTTAATCGCATGGAGGAACGATGAAGAATTTAGTAATTCATAAGAAGGAAATTCCCAAGTTCCACGCACGGTATTGATCCAATGGGTTGGCTACCCTGACGGAACACCCATCCTGGCCGACATCTCAGGTTATTGTTTCTTGATCTTTCCCTCATCAATCATATCCATACTGTCATTATTTGAGTCATGTTAGAACGATTACCGAGCGTACTCGTAATAAAGGCGTCACGCTATGACATAAGCCTTACCATAGATGACGTTATTGAAGGAGTAGAATTATTTTTAGGCTTCGAGCATGTGTTTAAATACTCGATTTTTATTATTTTATTGTTATTACTATTATGTCTCATTACTGTCGTCTCCAAGATCTTTTCGGTCCCCTCGGGAGAGGCGTTAAACATCTTAACAAGATTCCAAATTGTTCCGTCATTTAAGAAGTCCGGAGAAATGGGATACATCACACGGATTTCCGTACAAATGGCGAGGATATACGAGCGTTATGTCTCCTGTCGCATCCTTGGCACAAAATATTAGGGACGCGTGCTGCTTTCCTCTTGGGTAGCAGGATGAGCAGAGATCTCTCGGCTCCCCCCTGCTGCGAATTTCCTTGGCAGCTAATCTCGCTAAGGCGGAAAACGAACGGACTCGGAAATCTGTTTATCATTTGAATTCGCGCACTTGCGCTAATTACATCGCCATTTATCCGGCGCGGCTCCTAATCCGCGTCGGAGTTCTACGTAAGATTCTAACCGAAGCAAAAGGCTTCTACCACCGGAGTAGAAATATCTTTTCACTCGAACGCTTTCCCGATATGCACTCCCGTCTGCCACGCCCCCCCTCCATCCTTCCTCCCGTCCTTCACCCCCCGTCCCCTTTACGAGCGATAAGCCCATTCGTCAACTGTCTTCAGGGCACGCGTCTATTTATCCTCTTTCCTCCTACGTCTCTCCCGTTCCTCTTCCTCTCTTACTCCTTCCCCTTTTCTCACCCTCGCCCTCGCCCCTAACCTCTTTCCCACTTCACCTAGACCCCTTCCCCTCATCCCCTTTAATAATTCAGATGAACATGATAGAACGAGAGGCGAATATAGCCGCGGGGTGAAGTTTGGCAGCCTTTGTCTGCGCAATGTGCCTTCAGAAACGGATTTCTGAAGCGAACGCGCAACGAGGTGTTCGCCCACGTCGCCCCTCCCTCCCACTCCCTCTTTCTCTGTGACAATTGGCGTCTCCTGAATATGGATCGGGTTGATAATTTCACGCGTTGGGAAATGAGGGTGGTTTATGTGTGCGTGTGTGGGAGGAGGCGGAGCGTGTGATGGAATTTTACGCTCTCTTAGTCACCTCTCTCGCCCTCCGTTTAAAAAGTGGTGGAGTTCACTCACATTAAGTACTTACGTTGAATGGTGTCTTTTGTTATCGCACTGTGTTGAGTTCTCTATCTCTCTCTTCCTCTTTCGCTGTGCGCGTGCGGAAGCATCGTCGTCCATTAATCTACCTCAAACGTTATGCCGGTTAAATGAAAGGTCTGCTCGGAGGTAAGGGGTAATTCACATAGAAACGAGTGAAGTTTTATAGTAATAATAATGATTCGTCTTTGCTCATGTGCGAGATATAGGCAGTCTAGTCCAGGGGTGGACAAACTTACATGCCCTCGCAGCCGCATACGATAATCTTCAGAAGTTCGAGAGGCGCATGCAGAGCCATCCCTATAGAAGTGCGGAGCCGAGGGCAGATGGACCTATGCTGGGCCCGTTCTCATTAACCACCAAATTAAATTTAGACTTACCTTTCGTTAGTATCGAAGCGCGGGACCTGGCCGCATGACACATTCTGTGCTCATAAATTTACGAACAGAAAACAACCTGTATCCGAAGCAATTCAGATATAATGCATGTTCCTTAGGCGTCCCCAACACATCTAAAGTCTCATTACGTCATTGTGTTCTGCAGTGAAAAATGGTGACACGCTGCTGAATGGAAATTTAAAAGAGCCGCGTTTTGGCCACCGTTGGTCTAGTCCAGTGGTTCTTAACCTGGGGTGCGAGGCTCTGTTTCTAGGGGTGCGAGGCACTGTTTCTAGGGGTGCGAGGCACTGTTTCTATGGGTGCGAGGTGTTGATCTAGAGATTAAAAAAAAATAATTTAAATAGAAATTTTGGAGAAATGTCATTTAATTTGTCACAGCCTTTGAATAAACGCAAATCATTATAAATGAGACGATTATATGTTCATGTCTTCGAAAGAAACATTTGCGTATGAGCGCACAGCTTATACCCTTGAAGGACGCCAACCGTCTGCTGTCCCCACCCTGCTGCGAATCACTCGCCTGCTAGAAATTGGTGTTTCTGCATTAGCAACACTGTTCAAAGATCTTGTAATCATTACAATGCAATGCAAACCATTTAAATGTAATGCAAACCATTACAATGTAATAGTTGACGTCGCGAGGTGTTCTGAACCTTCTCAACTTTGCTGAACTGTTTACATTGACCTAGTTGAGCTGTATAAATTACCATACTATTATTATATTGATATCTTTATTTGAGGCAATTTATGATGTAATAATGCATTCTATTCGGTTGAAATTCAGCAGAACTTGAAGGTTAGGTTTCAAGTCTGAAAGCAGCCCAAAGTACTGAAACACATAGCATTTTCAAGTAATATACTATGTACTTATGACTTCTATTTATAAGTACGGGTATTTCATGCGAGAACTTCCATTCTCAAATAGTAATAGTAATAGTAATAATAGTAACGTACAGCTGCATCCGATATAATAATTCATTTGCAAAAATTGAGAGACTCTTTTGTGGGATATTTTCCTGCTAACGGATTCATTGACACCATTCAAAAATGGATATTGGATCCTTTTCTTTTTGACCTCTCTTGTATAGACGACAGTAATTTACTGCAAGATGACACAATTGAAATAAAATCCAGCTCTCACACTCAAATGCAATTTAAAAAAATGACGTTAGAACATTTTCAACTGAAGACATTACCACGTTTGGCAAATGCAGCACTTCAGTGTCTTATGCCATTCGCCAGCACCTACGTATGTAAGGTTGGATTTTCATCGCTACTTAACATAAAAACAAAGGCCAAAAACCGCTTAAATGTAACTGATGATATTCAAGTGACTCTTTCAAAAACAGAGCCTCGTATAATTAAAATAATAGAAGAAAGGCAAGAGCAGAGTAGTCATTAAAAGAATTTCTTGTAATTTATGAAATTGAGCAGATGCTCTGTTTTTTGACATGTGATTGCGATTCTTTCATTAAATGAATAAAATGTTAATATATATATTCTAATTTTTCTTTTTCAACCCCTTAAACTTGTTCCCAATCTTTTTACACAGATAGATGGACTTAGTCAAATTTTATTCTTCATCGCTCAACTGTAACTAAGGCTGGGACACACATTTAAATAAAAAATCAAAGATATTTTTTCGGGGGTGCGAAAGCATATTCTGAAAGTCCAAGGGGGAGCTAAAAAGGTCAAGAACCACGGGTCTAGTCCATTCTTACATCTAACTCGGTGTAACACGGACAAATATCCATTCCCCGGGCGGATATTCTGCCACTGAACTATCGTAGCAGATAAATTTTCTCGTTCCTGAGCGCGGATGTTTTCTTGGTTGGGACGGAACTAGCCAAGCTAGTATCAAACTGCCCCAACGGATGTCCTCGAAGAGATACACTGAAGAAAACTCCTCCCTCTCAAATTATTCCCAACATAACAGCTTATGCCTGTCTGCATAGGATCTACGGATCGGTTTAATCCATCAATTTCTTGCGTGGCAATCTCACCATTTGAGAGGGAGGAGTTTTCTTCGATGTATCTTTTCGAGGACCTCCGTTGAGGCAGTTTGATACCAGCTTGACTAGTTCCTTCCCAACCAAGAAAACATTCGCGTTCAGAAACGAGAACATCGATCTGCTACGATAGTTCAGTGATAGAATATCCGCCCGGCTAGTGGAAGGCCCGGGTTCGATTCCCGATCATAGCAAACTTTTTTCTCGTTTAAAAAAAATTAATCTCCAGTATAGTTTAAGATTAAAATTAGTATAATATGTAAGCAAGGTTTTCTTGCAAATAATCGTTTCAGTATTTTTAAATAAAAAAGCCCTTGTCGATTTTGGTTGGGCCATCCCACTTAACAGGGGATACACTGATTAATTTTTTTAGTGGCATTTGGTATTTAGGATAGAGATAAAGAAGTCAACGAAAGTGGCACACTGTGGTCCAATTATATATTTAGGGCTGCCACTTTACTGGAAACATAAAATTAACTTTTGACTTTATTCGTAATATATTCATCGAGAAGTAACGTATCGGTAATATTTATGAGCTTTTTACTAGCGGGCGGGATTGAGATTGTTTTCGAAATTTAATAATTCATTTCAATAGAGGACTTTTTTGCACTCGTATTTTTTTCTCCGTAGTAATTCAGCAAATCAAAATTTTTGAGAGAATGAAGTCGAATTAAAAAAATACAATTAGTGTCGGATGGCATATAAGATATTGAGAAAAGTGTCACAGAATGAAAAATAACAAATATTAGTTCAAATACATGAGATATTTATTTTAATGTTAATGTCCACGTAAATAATATTAAAATTACGGTCAATTTTAGCTTCAAGCATATTCGACTGGTTACGGTTATTTACAGAGTTTAGTTCATCTCATGTGAATTCCATTTATGTACATTTAAGCTTTATCTGTTTTTAGGCTGGTTTCCAAAGGAAAAGCCTAATGAAATGGTCCTGTCTGTGTGTGTGTCCCCTACTAGCAACTTTTGGACCAATGGACCGATTTTCATGAAACATGAGGCTCGTGCTGTTAGGGCCCACCTCCGGGCTATATTTTATTTGGCGAAGATTTAAGTCCCGGGTTCGATTACAGGAACATTTTTATCCTATTCGTTTTACATAGGAAATCTCAAATCCATCGTGCAGAGATGTTTTCTTTAATACTTTAAAATATCTTAAAATTGTGATATCGGAGCGAGGTTTGTACTTTTCTAGGGGGAAAAGAATGTAGATTCTAATTCTTTTCACCAACTGTTGATAATTGATCGTATTTTCTTGAATTTCTACTAAAACATAACGTTTTTGCGTTTTAAATCGTATTTTATCCGATTGTTGCCATGTAGACGATTATTACCGAACTCGGTTTGAGCATGGACGAGTGAACAAATGGGTTATTTTCTTTTCCGCTCAACTGCTCTTCAGCAATGGACAGGTGATCCAGACATATTAGCGTATCAACAGTAACATTTATTAAGCTCGTTTATGTGAATAAAATACATGCAAAATATGTCAGAAAGAGATTTTGACTTCGTTTTTAGTATTTTAAACCTGATAATGCTCTATTAATTTGTTTTCCAATTTTTCTCTATCATTGATAAACTATGAACTACAAGTAGTATTTATGGTATGAGAATTCCTTGGAATGACTAACATACTGAAACATTTCCTATCAATATAAGTAATCAATTCGGGACGTCAGCTTTGGGAAACCAGCCTACATTAGTCCTGATTTGCACTTCTTATTAATGTTAGCATCTAACGTTTAAAAGGGGATGATACGGTGACTTTAATTTGATACTTTTTCACGTATGGTTATGAGATTCAATTCAACAAATGGTGTAAACATTGCAACGAAAAATATTTAATCATCCTTTTTACTTTATTTTGTTAAGTTTATTTTAATTTTAAATCCATGCAACGTATGAACGACTTCTTTATTCGCCTTTGAATTATCGCACGTATCCACTGCTATTATATTGAGACCAGTCATTTCGCTGTCTATATCATTCCTCGTTTTATTTTTTAATGTACTACATTATCCACGCAGTGAGATGTAATATTTCAAGAATTGTCTCGAAATGAAAATATAGTGACTCGCGCGTAACCAGATTAAACGGGACCAAAGGATTGGCTGGTTAATTGAAAAGTCGGCTAATCCCGAGTTGCAGGTACGGCTTGGAGAAAAAATAGATTAAAAAATGCGTAGGATGAAAGCAGCGGTCAACAATAATTGAAAAAAGTGGACTAACTCTGGCCATAAAAACATGCACTTTATGTATTAATATCACCTAATGTACAACACTTAATCCCATCAGAAGAAAATTATTTGTGCTGCTGACAGTCAGAGACATGACTCAGTCATGTGAAAAGTAATCTATCGGTAGTTAAAGTGAATTTGCTGTAATTAGCACGAATATGTGGAATCGTTTCGTCGTTGCAATCAATTATGCAGCCGCCAGAGTTGTCCGTTGTAACTAGGTTTATTCAGATTTATTATGTTACTAGTTTAACACCCGTCAAAAACTGCGGGTGTGCACGAATGAAGTCATGAGTTAGTAATGAACCCTTTTCAAGATCACGTCCATAGTTTTACGTTACGATTTACAAATGCCTTTGCGACCACGCTCTTAATATATGTATTCGTTATTTTAGGCATTAAACTATATTTTCTCGTCACAAATATTTTTAGTAAGCCAAATCTAACGAAATAACAAAGAATTATTTTAAGTTTACTCGATTCATCTGTCCTACCCTACCCCATATACACGCAATAACCCGCTGACAAAAGAGTTTACATATGCTAAAACATCGGAATAGCGTTATTTATTATACTTACATTGATTATTCTGTTAATATCCTAAATTTCCTTACAAAATAATTTTTTATACTAAATTAAATAAAAATAACAAATGTCTCTTCAACACTTTTACTGTGAAATTCAAATTAAATTAGGTCCCTAAAGCTTCGAGATTTGAATTCGAATTGGATTTAAATATGGGATTCGATATCGTAAAAAAACGATTCGTAAATCGAATCGGCAGACGATATATCGACCATTGAAAGTTTGATATGTTCTTATTAAATTATTGGTTTAATTTTAACCCTCATAGTGTAATACTCAAAATATAAGATAGTAGTGGGGGAAATTTTGTCATTTGGATCATTCCCCTCTCTCCCCCCATGGTGCAAACAAACAGAGCGGTTGAAATATGGACCAGTGTCCATTTAGGCCTTTTTTTATGTGCAGTGTATTTGTAGTGGTTATTGAGTCATCTTTTTTAATACAACGTACAAATTGCTTTATTGCGCGCAAAGGAATTATATTGCAATATATCTTGCTCTTATTGAATGCAGTGCGAAACGGAATTGTACTCAAATCCCTCCCGCACCTCTGACTAATCAACTGAAAGAAACGCTAGAAGCATATCTCCCGAATCTCAAGGTAACAGCGGAGACAACAACCATATTTAGCTCCGAAACTTCTGTTACCATTAGTTTCATTATGCCCTGCATTTCGATTTTAAGAGATGAATTTACAGAAACATCAGTGCCTGGTGTAAATTTTTCCGTAATGAACTCACGAAGCATTTGAATAACAGATTTGACATTTCCAAAGACCACCTTATGGCAGAAACATTTCTTTATCCAAGATTTAAACTCGTCTTATTCACGGAAAACCAAGCGAGTATTATAAAGCATTTTTTGAGAAAATTTCACTTCAGATTTAGGAGAGACATTCCGGCAAGAAGGAAAAGACGAACAGCTAATTGTAATAGATAAAAACTCGAACACTGGATGTATGTATAAAATGCAAAGCAGAAAAGGGCAACCTTTTGAATACTTTATTTAAAAAAATAATAACTCGCAAAAAGAAGCGTCGTCAAAAATCGACGAAATTTCCACACTTTGGAGGAAATACACCAATAAACAAAGCAATCTGTAATGGACCGCGATAGTGACCCATTATTTAATTGGAAATAAAACAGTAGATCCTACCCATTTTTGGCAAAAGTTGCGAGGGATTTGTTGGCAATTCAGGCTACAAACACTTCATCAGAACGTGTAAATTCGGTGGGTTACTGTTTTAGGTGTGTTTTTAAAAAGATTCTTGACACAAAGCAGAAAAAAACGAATTAGATAGCTAACTAAAGAGAGATTAGAAATAAAATACTTCAGTCTAGAGAGACTTAAATGTAATAAAACTGCCCGATTCGAGATTCGAATAGTTTACGACGATTCGATTTGAGATTCGATTCGTTCCATAATTTGTGATTCGCATGGCCCTAAATTAAATAGCGCTGTTTCCCATTCATCTCAAATGGCGAAAAGCAACTCTCCTATGGGCGAGCTCGTTCTGTTTATTCTGTTTATATACTTTCGCCTCCTCAAAATCCCTCAAGATTTATTCTCAGTAATTACTGAGAAAGTGATTGAGATCGAATTGGTGGTTATTGGTTTCTTTTCAGCATTCACATTTATAATTAACCATTTAACTTGGTTTCTTTAGTAAAGAAATTTTTGTAGCGTTTAAAAAAAATTATTTTGTCCATTAAAAATATAATTTCTTCATTCGTCGATTGATGGCGAAGAAGAACAGCCAGTTAACGAGCTTAATACAGGAATAATGCTTGAAGTGATTATGAAAATTTACATACAGAATGAGACCGGGTTTTGTACATTTATATGTATATAATATAATTGATTATACAGACTACTAGAAAGAGGAAGGCAAACTGGGTTGGACATTACCTGAGGAGAGCGAGTATGATTAAAGACGTGTTAGAAATATAACTAGATGGAAAAAGGGAAAGAGGTAGGAAAAGGTTTCAGCTGATAGACGATTTTAAAGGGAAAGAGAGTTATCAGATATGAAGAGGACAGCGGAAAATAGGAGTATATGGAGAACCAGGTTTAACCATGAATAATCACGGACCTGTTTACGGACAGACTACCTATGATGATGATGATGTATATAATGTATATGTAATACAGCCATGCCTCAATTTATGCAACAGATAGTTTCCTGAAAATTTTGTGCTCAGCAAAATTGCCTTTATGACAATGAAGATATGCTCCGTGGACGCGAAAACTAGTGTAATATTAATAAAAATACGTTGTTAACCTGAAAAAACAGCTTTTTGTCGGCTTCCTCTTATCAACCCCAGATGCAAATCTTTACACTTGTTCAATAACTTATCTTCATCGGTAATTTTAAAATGGCGTAGAAAACTAAAAACTTTGTTATATTTAGGTAAAAATGTAAATATTTCCCAGATGAATGAAACCCTAAATAAATCAGAGAGGAAGTTTTATTTGGAAAGTCATCTTTCTTTAGAAATAATATCACCAGAATGTGCGTCGATCGACTGATAAAAACGGTGTGCCGTTCTAAGGGTTTCTTTTATGATATGGGTGTGCCACATCTTGGCCCGTAATGAGAATTCAAAGACGATTTTATTAAAATCCACAAGCCTGCAAAAATGGAATTTCTAATATAATTATGGTTAGGCTGCCTCAATTGGTCGCCTTTGTTTTTTGACCACATGAACGGCGCGGGCCTGATTCTCGCTAAAACAATTCCGCTTAAAATGGGGTCGCGCAAAGCGAGGTATGAATGTAATATACATTATATCACGTGTGTGGTTAAGCATAAGCAATGCATCTGCTCTTATTCGCGTGTCATACAATTTTAATCAGGCGTATTATGTTTAAAAATAAGTTGCATATCTTTGGTTCGTAAACGGAAACAATTTCCTTAATCTCCACATTTCTTTAAGAAAGGGATTTCCAACTCGGTAATAGGAAATAAGAGAAAGGAACTCGGGCAACAAAACCGCGGCACTAATTCCAACCTAGCCTCTTTCTTCTTACAGAGAGGATAGATAGTGTCTCGATGGCAAATGCAGTGTTTAGGTTTGCGTAAGCCCACTTAAAGAAATTCTATTAATGGTTTAGCTGAATCACGCTCCCTCGTAATCCCGCCTCTAAAACCCTATCTCCTTGAAGTACGCAAAGCAACTGTCGGTGGACCGATTCCTATTCCGCAGCCTGACATATCCTTCTCACAGGATGACCCATTCCCTCTCTCCGTCCCGTGCGCTTCGCGTTATTTGAGGGGGTGCATGTGGACAGCGGTCAATGGGTGGATATCCAGCGATTTCTCGACCGTTGCGAAACGACTAAGGCCTCCGTAAGGCGGGAGTTGGTTGGTAAAAGGGGATCGGCCCGGTCCAGAAGGGGGCTAAGCGCGGTGGCGGTTTTCGTTCGGAGACACCTGGCGCACGGAATGAAGGAACGGTCTGGAGAAGATCCAAGGACGGATTGCAAGAGCGAACAGAGGAAATGGCATAGATTTCGGGATAGAGGAGAGGGTTTTTTTTAGCTCGCTCGAAGTCTTTTGATGTCGGGATTTTTATCGTTAAGGAATGGGTTCTGCTTGTACGCGGATCGGTATGTATGTCGGCTTGAACGGGAGAACAAATGCCGGGAATGACTTCGTCGTCCGATGCTTTCGTGTCAGATGGGGCTTTGTTCGATTTGAGGGCGCTGTTTACTTTTTATTATTTTCTTTGTGGAACTTTACACCAGAGATCGGCAACATTATCTGCATGGCGGGGCACATTAGTGGTTGTGAATGCTTCGTAGGCCCACATGGGAAGTCATGATAGATTCGGCGGGCCGGATGTCTATTTACACCAAAAGTCCCTAGAGGTTCTGTTTTCTCACATTGGTGAAAGTCGTCTGAATAATTTACTAGCGTTGAAACTTCATCAGAAAAGGTTTTGAGACCATAATTTTGCTGGAAAAATACGAAATTGTCTGTTATATTTTCCCGACCACTTTTTCAGCATAGCTTCGCGGGTCGCATGAGGCACTCTCGGGGGCCGTAGGCTGCCGATCTTTACGCTATAAGTTGAAATGGTATAAAAGGAAATCGTTTAATCTATTTATTTGAAAAAATAGCACCGTAACATTTCTAATTAGCTATTGTTTTTCTACTAAGGATGGATGTTAATATTTAGACCGAAAAAAATGTCGGCGCAAGTTTCCCCGAAATTATTTCTGCAAGTTGCTGGTTATTATTTTTCGCAACAATAATATCATAGGAACCGTCTCGTTTCGATACTTGATCGAAGTCCTTTACGAACCATCAATTGGTTGTTTTTCCTCGCATATCTAAAAAACCGCGATCATAATTATTATTCTTGCATTTAGTCGTGCATGTCAGTTATAAAAATCTAATATCTTCAGTCTACATGCATTTAATTTATAATTTTTTGAAGCTCGCAATTTTTCGTCCAAGGACGTCATCTGTTAGATATGGCAATCGTTAAAAGATGAAACGATTCCGCGTTCGCCGGGCTATTTGATTCGTCAAGCATGGAAATCTTGTTTGGAATTCCGTGGAATGAAATTCTGCATAATAGAAAGGGATAGCCGTGGCAGGAGTTTGTCCTCCTTCCCCCCCCCCCCCCTCTCTCTCTCTCTCGAGATTTATGCGCTGTTATCGCAGGGGAAGGATGGAGAGAGAAAGAGAGGGATACGGGGAGGTTCTTAGAATCATCGCAGGGACGTCACGGGAGAATCCGTATCTTGTTGAAGAGGTCGGGAAACGCCGTTTCTCCTAGGACGGAAAACGAGGTAGAGTTTTTAAGTAGAAGGGAAAGGGAATGCCTTTGAGGGAAAAGACCTCTCTAGAGCGCGGTTGGGAAGAAGGACTGCGTTTGTTCATTTTTTTTCTTTCCGAGCGATCCGACCAGATCTTCGGAGTGGTTGCGTGGATTATGAAAATCCTCCTCTCTATTTTATCCGGTTGACGCTGCCATAGGTCAGAGCGGGACGGGAGGGGGTTGGTGGAGACAGTAAGGGAGATAAATGGAAAAGGGGAATAATCGTTGCCATTCCCTCCTCGCATCCTTGAGGATTGCTGTCTTCCCTTCCTCTGTTTGACACGAGAGGAAGGCAAAGAGGGGCCATAGTGATTACGGTGGCACGGAGGAGTGGCCTTATCCAGCATCCGACCACCGCGGAGGCCTAATCCTTCGGCTATGCGGTTCATTTATCTCGGCCTTAGCTGTCTTCCCGCAAGCCTCTATTTTCCAAGGTTTTCTCGGAGGAGACATCGGGACGAAATTACGGGGAATCTTCTGCGTAATATAGTCTGGCGGAATTAACTGGAGGCTTATCGGGGGAAAAAGAAGAGTTGAAGAAGGTTGATTAGAGGCTAGTTATTTTGAGTCCCTTTGAATTTGAGTCGGGCGGTAACAATGCGTGTTCGATTTAGCGATGGATTTTTTTCTTTTTGGACCGTCGGATTTTCGTGGTGTTTTTCTAATGACGAGTGGCGAATATTATTTATTACTTATTATTACTTCAGCGTTCTAGGAATCCCTCCCCGAGAAGTAGGATCACGTCTTTGAGGAAATGCCGTGCTTTATTACGGAAATACGCGGAAAATGAAACTCGCTCGTCATGACAGCTTCGGGGAAATTTGTACGTGAACTGATTAAATTTCTTCGTAGAAACCCTAAGTAATATCGATTTCCGTAATGGAGTCGTTCTTGGAAACTTCTACCGCGTCTCATTGACATGCTTCACGCATCGCGCCAATAGAAGATGGAACCGAAGGGGAAGGGTCGTTGTTTATTCCCGCAAATTTGTTTTTTTCCTAACGATAACGTTCCGTTCGTTCCGTCTTCCTTTTTTCCTCAAATTGCACGCATTTTGTCTCACTCGTTGCCAACTGTCACTCGGTCCCAAATGCCTAAACTTCATCAAAAATAATCGATGAGGCCATGCTTCAAAAAGAAATATACTGTGATGTATTTATCATTTGGTAGGGGCGCCAGCGCTCTAGGAGTGCGATCACATTTGTTCATATATTTCAAAATATTATAAAAGTTGCATTGATTATCGGCAAAATAACAAAACTATCGAAAATAAACATTTAATTCATCGTTTGTGTTTCATTACGTGTCCTTTTAACGGAAAACAACGAACAGCTTTGAAGTATCTCGCTCCTCTCCTAACATATCGTTTAATCGGCGCGCGTCCGAATTTATATAAATTTCCAAATCGAATTCACAGAACGGTCTTCTATTGTATCTGAAGACCTTCCCCCTTCCCTTTTCTGTGGCTTAGGGCAAACCTCCTCGGATTAGATTCCCAATCCGTTCCCACTCTCGTCTCGTTCTCGCAATGATGAACCTTCGTCGCAACATCTGCCTCGCCTCGCAGTCTTCCTTTTTCTTCCCCTCTATCTCACTCTCTCTTCCTCTCCCCCTCCTCTCTCTCTCCCTCCCCTCTCCTTCTCTTTCTCCCGATGCATCTCCGTCACTGGGGGCCCTCCGCCGCTCGCCCTTCCACGATTCTCCTCCTGACCTACCACCCTCCCCTCCCCCTTCCTCGTTGACCTCCAGCCTCTCCTCTCGACCTCCGCATCCTCCTCGCGACCTCTCCTAGCCTCCGTTCTCTCCTATGGTCCATCCATCCCTCCCCCTTTGCCCCGCCCTTTCTCCCCCTGCTATAGCTTCTCCCTCCCTCTTATCTCCTTCCTGTCGTGCGTTTCATTTAGCTCCCATCCAATTCTCTCGTCCTCTCCCTCTCTATCTCTTTCTTCTCCCTCTCTTCTCTTTCTTCTCCCTCTCTGTCTCTTTCTTCTTCCTCTCCCCTGCCCTCGAAGCGGGGGCGTAGAAAAACCCATCCCCCGCATCTGCTCAACTCTTCCGTATCCTTGCCGTAGCTTGTTGCTGCTGCTGCTACCACGGCCCTCTTCTCCTCCTCCTATTTCTCCCTTTAATGTCTTACTGTGGCGGTTGTCAAGTTGTTGATCGTCGGCGGTTCTCCCTCCTAATCTGCATTCCGCCCGCGTTCGCTCGCTCTTGAACTAGCTTGCCGTCGCAAAGTTTTATCTCTATCTCTTACTCGGTTTCTAATGCTCCTTGCTTGTATACGGGGTATTTCGAGGTCCTCATGGTTTATGGATTTGCAAAGGGGCGCGTCGCGGGCGTCTGTTACGCGTTCTTCGAATCTTGGATATTTATTTATAAACCGAGGCGAAAACTAAAGGTTGTGAGGAGAAAATTCTGGAAGATTTTTATTTTCCGAGATCTCAAAATAATGATATAACCGAACGGGTAACCCTGTCTATTTTATATGTGGTCGCGTTTAGGGGCACTATTTGCTATTCCGAAGGAGTCATTATGGTTTGCGGTTGCGTGTCTCGCGTATCGTTCGCGTGTTTTTTTTGTTCTTACTCTCCCTTGCCTCAACCCTCTTTTACGATTGGAAGGGATTTGAGACGTTTTCTAACGGTCGCGAGTTGCGTCGTTTTTTGTTACTTCATCCGCGCGTTTCCTTTTTTTACCAAAGTTTAGTCGTGCGGTATGGTTGGTGCTGGGTGTTTAGTGCTGCGGGGTGCGTTAGATTGACTTAGCTTACGCGCGCGGATATGTTTAAAACGCTTTTCTCGCGCCTATTCTTTTCGTCTTGGTCACGTCTTCTCTCGCCCAATAATTCTTTCTGCCGCGATCGAAATACGATACGATTTATTATTTGTTTCGTCGATTTAATCGTCTAGCGCTTACGTTAATTATATAAAAGCCGAGAGAATTTTAATCGATCTTCCTTTTCTTTTATTACGCAGCCGCTTTCGCAGTTTTTCTTTGTATTTTTTGGTATTTTTTTATGCCTCGGGTAAACTTCTCCGCACTCGTTTACATCGTATTCTTATCTCTCGCTCATAATGTTCTCAGTGTTTATTCTAATTTGAAATTCATTGTGTATTCGCTCGTGTTCCGCAACGTTCAGGACATTTAAGAGTCACTGCTCTGAAAATTCATGCAAAGCAGCGGTCGCTTTTGTTTTGGTGTTAATGAGGCCGCGCGAAATTAATTTTATCTCATTATTTTGCGGGGTTGTTTTTAGAGATAAAGAAATTCCGTTTGATTCCGATGGGAATCTCATGTTCGCACGTAGCATACTGCGCCAAAAACTCTTATTCAGTTCAATTTTATAAAATGAATGTGAGAATGCATAAAATTCGGCGCCACTTTCCCCCTAAAAACTGATAATGTGAGCCCAAAACCCAAGTTTCTAAAAATAATTTCATCAAAGCTTCGGCGTGGAATTCTCCCGTCTAAATTCGTCTTCAGTGTGCGTTCTCAGCTCTTTCTCGGATCCTTCGTTCGCCCATTAACTCCACTTTCCCCTTGAATCGCTCTCTCTAAGCCGATTTTCTGATCCAGATGTTCCGCAGTAACAGAAGCCCTTTTCGTTTCGTTATTAAAAACCGAGGCGCGTTTCAGTCCTTGCCAAGATTGAACTCCGTTGTGCAAGCAACAGAGGCTGTGGTTGGTTCACGCCTCCGGAATCGACAATAAGACTTAAAAAGTTTTTTTTTTGCGTAAGATGTTACACAAGACGCTTACTAATAACATCGCCGTCCCTAAAAAGAAAATTATCCACGCAGCGATGCGCGTCAAATGCGAAACATGAAAGGAAAAGAGCGATCCCTTTATTACGCGATAAGTGAACGTCGTTTTGTTTTTTGAAGGGAGGTTATTTGAAAAAAAATCCATGGGGGATTTCATGTTAAAGAATATGATGTTGGATAAAAAATGCTAAGTACTGTTTACAATCGAGTGCAAATCGTTTTCTAACAATATTTGAATGACCTCGGGGCACAAGTGATCCTTACGCTTTTTACTGGCCGATTATAGAAATAAACGTTGCAAATAAAGGTTTAGTGCTCGTGGTATATCTCGGAGAATATTATTCCCATAAGGCATAAGCGGTCGTACGAGTATTAAGTGATGATGAGGAAGTAATCACGCGGTCATTTAATTCTCCAACAGCCAATAAGCTGAGTTATTGGATCACAGGTTTTAATTTTAGGCTATAGTGAAATAAATTTTTTTTGTTTAATTTACTTTTCAAATGAAAAGTTAATATTAGAAATGTATACCTAGAGAATTTACAAAAACCTTATGAGTAATTTTTTTCAGTTATGATTTTCTAATAAATCGACTTCAAATAAGCGAAAGCGTATTTTCGTCGTTTGTAAGTTTTCCTTTTATTATTGTTTAAATTACATACTTATGAAATGTTGAAGGATAAACCATGATGCAGGTTTGATAAAATGGAAGAGGCGCAGAAATAATGGTTCAAACATGCCTTTTAATTTTCACGTTCGGAAATATTTTTATAATTTATTTTATTTGTCTTAGTTTATCCTTTCAGAATGAAGCTGACGCTGGTAGATAATATAAATGTTTCTATCCTTTCTAGTCTTCATCGTCAATATTTTGGTTAAAGACCGGTTAATGGAATAATTGCTTCATAGCTAATAACTGCTGAAAAACATTTTGTAATTGATATTTAAAATTTCTTTCTGTACGATTTTGGTTGAGTAACTTGTATGTTTGGCTCTTCTAAGAAAAAGTCCGTGCGGTTGGCCTAAAGGCTTCGTTTAATCTGACGCACGTATCTGTGAAACCAGAATTTCTAGTCATCGCTATCATCGTAGATAGCTTCTCGCAAAACGATTCGTTTTCGGTAGATGGCTAATGGAGGGTAAATTGACGCACGTGGGAAATAGAGAGACGTTGGAATTGTTAAGCTGCGCAGAATCCTGTGCAAGCGGTCAAAGGGACGGACAAATGGGAACCCCCTTGTGTGCATGCGATAAGAGAAAAAAGTATTTATTTGTTGGGAGAAAATTCACTAGCGTTTTCTCTGGTAAATTAGATGCCCATGCTGGTGCCCTGTACTCTTGCTTTGTGAGATGGTCCGAGCGTGCTGCAGGCAATTAGGATCGACAGGCAGAATTACACGAGCTAGCGAGAGGGAGAGAGAGGCATTATCGAATTGCGTTTCATGTTTCCGTATCTGAGGCATACGCGGCGCTGGAATTGGATTTGCCCTCGTATCCAAGGATCGTGCAGATTTCGCTGCACCGCAACTGCTGCGATAATTACTCCGGGAAACCATCTCATTATTTCGCTCTGCACAATAATGTAAAGATGAGTTGTTAAAATTGGATGGAAATAACTAGAGAGAGATATTTTCGTTTTAGTTATAAATTTTCCTTGGATCTATTTATACGTTTTTGGATTTAAGGTAATTTTATATTATTCAACTAATGTTTTATTTGTCTTTGGTATGTGTTTGGTGTACATATCTTCACAGCAGCTTTTATTTATACCACTTCTTTAATTATTGTAATTTTTAACTTGAAGCAGCTTGTCTTCTTTTTACTGTTAGGTATACAGCAGCAAAATTCTCCTGGTTTAATTTAATCGATGAAAAGTCGATTGAATTCTTCGTTAATTTGTGAAAGGCCCGTAACAGTTATTAAAATAAGTGTATTTCATCGGTTTCTCCTTGGAATGCACGAAATTTGTTTCAGGAAATAAAGTTTTAAAGTGTTTATTTCCTATCTATAAACACTAATGTTATTATCTATAAACAGTAAATGGACAACTTAGTGCTATTAGTTGAAGGACGTAAAAAATGAACCCACCATTAATTTCATCTCTTCTCGAAAATTTAATGCGCTTCTTGACAGTCACGTTGATTATTTTTATGGACGATAGCTGATTTGCTCGTTGAAAGGGAAAAATTATAATTTTACTTATTTTCAAATAATTCTTAAATGATTTCATTGCATAATTTTAAATTCGTTTTCGCATGCCCGTTATGTTAGAAAAAAGCAAATATTCAGATTAGGGTTTTCCAAGACAATCAGCTTTTGTATCATCTTTCGCAACTTAATAATCTCAATATCCGCCTTAATTTTGTATGCAGCAAAGAGCAGGGATATATATATATATATATATATATATATATATATATATATATATATATATATATATATAAGCTTACGGAAAAGGAAAGGTAAAATGGATATATGGATGGCAACAAGGTGTTGGGATGAGGAAACCCAGTGAACACTCACCAATCGGACGACTTCAGGTTGGCGAGGCCCCGGGGATATCGAAGCGACACACGTAAAAGAACACTAAAACACAGAAATATCACAAACGTAGAAGCTTTCGGAGTTATTCCTTCATCAGCTACAGAGAGAGAACACGTTTGTGATGTTTCTGTGTTTTTGTGTTCTTCGTGTGTCGCTTCGACATCCCCGGGGCCTCGCCAACCTGAAGTCGTCCGATTGGTGAGTGTTCACTGGGTTTCCTCATCCCAACACCTTGTTGCCATCCATATATATATATATATATATCATCATCATAGGTAGTCTGTCCGTAGACAGGTCCGTGATTATTCATGGTTAAACCTGGTTCTCCATATACTCCTATTTTCCGCTGTCCTCTTTATATCTTGATAACTCTCTTTCCCTTTCAGATCGTCTATCAGCTGAAACCTTTTCCTACCTCTTTCCCTTTTCCCATCTAGTTTTCCTTCTAACACGTCTTTAATCATACTCTCCCTCCTCAGGTAATGTCCAACCCAGTTAGCCTTCCTCTTTCTGATAGTCTGTATAATCATTCGCTTCTCTCCTATTCTTCGTAGCACTTCATCGTTTTTCATCCTATCTGTCCATTTTATCTTCAGCATTCTCCTCCAAGTCCACATTTCAAAGCTTTCCAAGTATTTGATGTCATTTTTCCTTAGCGTCCATGTTTCTGCCCCATACAATGCTATACTCCATACGTAGCATTTTATCAACTTCTTGCGGATATCTTCCCTTATATTCCCTGTAAGTAGTTGTTTCTTTCTCCTGAAAGCCGCTTTTGCTTTTCCTATTCTAGTTTTGATCTCATCCGTACATTTTGCCTCTCGTGTTATGATACTTCCAAGGTATTTATATTCTGAAACTTGTTCTAATGGCTTTCCCCCAATAGTTATGTTCAGATTCTCATCTTTACCCGATATTCGAATGACCTTGGATTTTTCTGTATTTATTTCCATACCATATTTTCTACCTGTTATCACTAGTCTATTTATCATTTTTTGTAGCTCCTCTTCCTTCCTTGCTAGAAGTACTTGATCATCTGCGTATTTTACTGTTCTTATAATCCTTCCTCCAATTTTGAAATCCCCTGTGCCTTCTAAAGCTTCTTGCATTAGACTTTCTCCATATATATTGAATAGGGTTGGCGATAGGCAGCATCCTTGTCTTACTCCTCTACCGATATTTATTCCGCAGGTGTCCACATTCTCAAACCTGACCTTTACAACTTGATTCTCATATAGATTCCTAATCAGTCTCCTGTCTTTCCAGTCTACACCTATATCCTTTAATATCTTCATCAACTTTACCCAATTTACTCTATCAAAGGCCTTCTGCCAGTCTACGAAACATGCGCAGATATCTTGACTGTATTCTATTGCCCTTTCTGATATGATTCTAACTACTCCTATAGCATCTCTAGTTCCTCGTCCTTTTCTGAAACCGAATTGATCTTCCCCTATTATTTCTTCTGCCTTTTTCTCCAGCCTTTTATTAAGAATCCTCGTGATGATCTTCGATGTGTGTGACAGAAGGCTTATAGTTCTGTAATCTTTACACTGCATTGCCTTTGGCTTATATATATATATATATATATATATATATATATACATATAATATGTATAATGTCTGTTCCCTATACATTCCCACACCCTTTGGCCTATCGGGACCAAACTTTGCAAAGTGACTTCCTATGAAATAGAGTACCCGGGAACCCCGACAACCACCCCGCACAGACACAGACGGATATACAGCGGTTCCTCATATATCGATTTGTTTTCTTTAACTTATGTGAATTAAAAGAATAAAGAATATGAATTAATCATAATATCGTAGTTTGATTTTTAAATTTTCAGAAATGGCGAAGCTCTAAGGTTCTATAAGCTGTTATTAGAAGCCCGAGCAACGTCGGGTACTTAAAGCTAGTGTGTGTGTATATATATATATATACATATATATATATATATATATATATATATATATATATATATGAAAAAATAGATGGAGGATATTTGATTTAGCACTCGGCTCACTCAGTTGATCTTTCTTGAAAATCGCGGGAAGAGCTCTAGACAGTGATCGAGAGAGATAGATCATCGAATATGGCCGTCAGGGACACCCCTTGTATCAATTCATTCCCTTTTCCACTGGCTCCGTTCCCCGGAGACCATTCCTCACCAGCACTGCGGAGAGAGTGGTAAAGAGAGGATAACCATGTTGGAAGCGATGAGATGAAATTTCTTTCTGGACCCCTTATATCTAATCCATGCGTCAATTTATATCCATTGGCACGTCTTCGCCACTTGCCATAAGCCTTCTTTACGTTTGAGTCCGCACACCTTTAAGATATCATTTGATTCTTCGCATCTTTCTCTATCTCTCCTTCCCTCACCAGCGATCGTAAGTTATTCAGAGGATGGCATTGAAGAATGGATAATTCACGAGTGCTGAATAAGCGAATCACGGCATTTTACTTCCTATCTCTCGCTCTTTTAGATATATAGAGGAGGTGTGTTATGATGGAAAATGTTATCGATTCGGGGACTCGTTTCCAAACTCATCGTTTTAGAGTCGACATTTCTGGCGGTTCAGCCTTCTGATTTTCAAAAATTGAGTTAATAAAATGTGATACTCCAATTCTCATCACCTGAGGAATGATGTATTGTGTTTTGTGTATTACTCGCAAGTGTTGCCACAGAAAATGATTGAGTATTTCATCCGATTCTACCATCTGTTTTCACAAAATATCTTTATTCTTCCGTGCTTCAATTTTAGTATAGGAAATGACTCTGCCAGGCTACCCACAATAAGCAAGAGTCGATTATTTGGCAATTTTTTTGGAGATCCCAGAATTCAATTGGAATCTAGTTGCAGGTGTTATAATTCTTTGTTCGCGCTCTCACTTTTTCGTAAATTCTTTGAACGGTTTGCGGCGACTTCCCATTTGGATGTATTACAGTTCATTTTGAATAATAATAGCAGTCACTTATCCTTCCAGTGGTAATATTCATACTTAATGCGGATGCAATTATTTTTTAACATTTTTCTATTTTCAACAACCAAGGCAGACATCTTTTTTACTCTTGTAAAGGCAAACTTAATGATTACTTTCCCTTCTATTAATATGAATCGCGAACTTTTTATCGTTGAAATACCCGTGTATTTAGAACATTAATAAAGAACATACATACATAAAAAGTCCGTTAGGGTCACAATATTGGAGGAGATACGTAATTTTGATTTTTATACCAATGAAAGTCGGTAAAGAAGAAAGTGAAGTCTGTGGTTGGTGATGTAAAATAGAATATTTCCTTTTACGATTTGATGATTATAAAAGTTGTCACAAGTTAAATAATTTTTTGGATCGCGATGAATTTGCAAATTATTCGGAGAATAACGAAAGTCAGGGTCTCCTGCCTACTCGGTAAAAATTTATCGAGATTCGATTTATTTTTATTTCCCGCGATTCACTGTCTAGTGTGCACCGTGTGATGGTGAAAGGGTTTCGTGACTGAGACCCGAAATTTTCCTCGTTTTCGGTTTTTCTGCTTCGGAAAACAACTTTATTGGATTGTAAATTCTCCAGAAACATCTTATTATCCTTTATTGCTTTGCAGCCTTTCGTAAATTGGACGCTAAAAATCAAACGGAATATATTGAAATCCTTCTGCGAGCAATTTTATTCCTCTTCCACCTTCCTGGTATGAGTTATCCTTATTTTTTCGGAATATTTACATAGATCCAAACTTACAAATAATGGAAAATAATACAAAAATAGTCTGTTATCGGAATCCATGCTAGAGGATGGAGATTCTGCGAAGGTGTCTCAGCCAATCAATTTATTCCAAGAAAAAACAAACGTCATTTTTATTCGATTACTACACATCTCTTTAAACGTACTTTTAAAATATCTGTGTATTCCAGGGAGGATCTTACAAAGCCATAAATCTTTTTGTGAATAATTATTCGACACCATACAAAGAATAAGGATTTTATAGGTGAATATCTAATATATTATTCAATGTGACAAACTTGTTTTATAGAAGCAAAATAAATTGTAAAAGCCGGTGATGTGTAGCTTTTTTAATTGACTCCACGGGAACCTGTGTGTGTCACGTCCTAGTAAATACGGTGTTAAAATTATCTTCCAAATTTTCATCAAATCCTTAACTTTCTGTTTGTCATTTTTGAGAGGCACGTCTTTAATGTAAAGCGGCGTCAGATCGGAACTAACAGCAAGTTTATTTTTTAACGTCATCCGTTCAACATTTGTTTTTCCTGCTTCTTTTTAATGGAACAGACGAGGTGCAGGAGTCGTCGGGTATGCAAAGTGAGGAGTTATTTATGTCTTAATGTATTTCCTTCTCAGAACGATAGCGGCGCGTGACCGGCTCATTTCCGCCGAAATTTACGAAACGAAAAAGTGAATTTCTCGCACCTGACGATGGCCTATCACGGCCATCCACCCAGGGCCGACAAATAAATGGGAAAAAACCTGTTTGGGCTCCGAGAGATAAGGGAGTGACGGAAGGGTAGGAGACGTTCGTGTTTTGTGTAGATGGCTGTTTACCTCTTGCTTTATCCCCGCTAGAACTTCTTTTCCTTGTAGGAATCGACGCAGTAAACGATGGATATATAAAAGAAAATATTTTTGTTCCCCATTCGAGCGTCTGTATTTTTTCCTTTTGTCGACTTAAAATTGTTTTTTTTTGTACGAGGCGGAGCGTGTTTCTCCATAAAAATGTGCGGTATTTATCTGACGTGATTTTTAGCCGGAGTCCTTCCTTGAAAAATTCTTGGCCTTCCCATAAATCGGAATTTGCGTGTTTCATTCGTTTATTTGGCGTATGTTTTGCCTCTGTGATCTGTTCATATGAGTTTATTTCGAATAGCGATTGTAATGGCGAAACTTACATAATACTCATTTTGTAACAGTTGATTTATTATTAGAATAAGTGGAAAATTTTACGTTCCGATATTAAATTATCGCACTTCTTCCGATATTAAAGTTAAAGATAAAATGGATAGATTGGGTAAAAATGCGAAAGTATGTAGAAGAATAGGAGAACATCGAATTGATTGAAAATATTACTAGAAAAAGTAAAGCAAACTGGATCGGACATCAGCTGAGGAGAAAGAGTGTGATTGGAGACGTGTTAGAAGGAAAAGCAAAACTGGTAGGAAAGAGGTTCAGGTTCTAGATGAACCAGGTTTAACTAATAATAATCACCGGGCGGACTACCTATGACGATGATTGCTGTTCCATTACTTTCGGTTGTGTGATGTGGGAAATTCCAACGTTTACCTTTTTAAACCTGTCAATTAGAAATTAACAGCTTTCAATCGGTTTTCAGGGCGCATTTAAAAAAAAAACTTGGAGAGTAGATTTATTTACTCCTGCCATTTGTTTTTATTTAGATTTGAGTTTTGAATAATATACAAGGTCGACTTTGGATCCATTTAAAATTTTGTTCTTTGAATATCTCCGAAAATGTAAAAGATGAAAAGTTACAGATTTGAGCGTACATTTCCACGTTAATGCTTCTTATTCTTGAAAAGTTTATTTTGAAAACTTAACAGAGGCGGATAGAGAAACGTTCAAAAATATTTATACAAAATTGATTGCTTTCTAAACTTAAATGTCATTTTGGAAGCGTCATTTACCCAAAAAAATTATATTCTTATGCGCAGAACAACGCTAACTTAGCTATTAAGCCTTTATCTTTTAACGGTAAACACACCTTCACGTAGTAGCCTCCGGTATAAAGCACACGAGAGACTATTAACTGTATATGTAGCGGTATAACCACATGGAAAATAAAAAACGCGCTACTTTTATCCATGTTTATGGATAACACTCTACTTGTATTTTATATAGTTACGTAGCACATAGAAGAAATCTAATTAAATTTAACTTACTAAATTTTACGCGCACACAGACGTGTAATTTACTGTTAAAAATGACGGCTATGCATGTATAAAGTAATACATTTTTATTTAAATACTTCTTGTCCCTTTCTTTCTCGCTTCCTCTCACCCTCCCATTCTCTATTGCTTTCCCCATGCCATTCTCCCTCCCACTCCTCCCTGAAAAATTGATCTATTTCTCTCAGCGATGTACATATGCACACACACTCCGCCAATGTCTTCTTAGGTGAATGGGAGGAATGCTTTCTTGACGTATACTCCATACCACTGTTGTGGCTGAGGTATATTGACAACATATTTCTTCTCTGGACGCTTAGACCTGACTCCCTACAATCCTTTCTACGGCGCATCTCTTCTCATTCTACGCACTCCTTCACCCACAACTCTTGTGCCTCCAACATCACCTTCCTTGATGTCGACCTCACCATACGGGAAAATAGAATCCACAGCACCCTTCAACCGCCTTCAGTATCTCCTCTTCGACAGCTGCCATCCCCCCCAACCAAAACCTCAATTCCCTACGCCCTAGCTCGCCGAACATGCATTTCTTCAGAGTGATCTGATCCTGGACCAAATCCGGCGGGCAGTCGCACCCACCGCCACCTAGCTCCCACCCACCACCCCCTAACTCCCACACACCCACCACCCCCAAACTCCCTCCCCTAAACTCCCCTCCCCCACAAACTCCCACCCACCCTCCACACCCTAAGTTCCACCCACTATCACCCCCTAACTCCCACCCACCACTCCCTCCCACCCACACACCCACCACCCTCTAACTCCCACCCACCCTCTCCCCCCACAACCCACACCCACCTAGCCCCCCTAACTCCCACCCACGCCTCCTAACTCCCACCAACCCACCCCTTCTAATTCCCCCAACTCCACCCCCTAATTCGCACCCACCATCCCCTAATTCGCACCCACCATCCCCTAACTCCTACCCACCACCTCCTAACTCCCACCCACAACCCACTACCTCCCATCCACCACCCCCTAACTCCCACCCACCACTCCCTAACTCTCACCTACCACCCCCTAACACCCATCCACCACCAACTAACTCCCAACCACCTCGCCATAACTTCTGCCCCCTCCCCCCCACTCCCCCCTCTAATTCCCACCCACCCGCCACCCCCTAACTCTCACCCACCCACCACCCCCTAATTCCCACCCCACCCAAAACCCCCTAGCTCCTACCCACCACCCCCTAAGTCCCACCCACCACTCCCTAACTCCCACCCACTACCCCCTAGCTCCCACCCACCACCCCATAACTCCCACCCACCACCCCATAACTCCCACCCACCACCCCTAACTCCCACCCACCACCACCCTAACTCCCCCCCTCCCAAACTCCCACCCACCCACTAACTCCCACCCACCCACCACCCACTAACTCCCACCCACCCTTCACCCCCTAACTCCCATCCACCCACCACCCCCTAACTCGCACCCAAAACACCCTAGCTCCCACCCACCACCTCCTAGCTCCCACTCACCATCCCCTAGCTCCCACCCACTACCCCTAACTCCCACCCACCACCCCCCTAACTCCCCCCTCCCAAACTCCCACCCACCCACCCACCCACCAACCCAAAACTTTCACCCACCACCACCCCCTAACTCCCACCCACCCATCACCCCCTAACTCCCACCCACCACCCCCTAACTCCCACCCACCACCCCCTAACTCCAACCCACCACCCCCTAACTCCCACCCACCACCCCCTAACTCACACCCACCACTCCCTAACTCCCACCCCATTATCCGAGCAATCACCGATTCCACCCCCTAACTCATCTTAATCACCGGGTGTTCATGTTAGCCGAGTTCGTGCTAACGAGGGTTTACTGTATATACAGTATGTCTTATTTTCCGCCAACACGTCATGCATTTGTGAGTGAGGGGAGGAGGGAGGAAGAATAGCGGCACAAAGAATCGCGCTCAGAGTAATTCCGCGCCTCTTATTCTTCCCGCCCTCCATTCCTTATCCAGTGCCGAAGTTTCTTTCTCTCACTATCACAGCCTGATCATGAAGGGCAGGTGACCGTTTGCATTCGCGCCATACATAAATGCTTTTTTTGGGACACTCAACCGTTCACTGGTCTTTAAGTATCGATGCTCGTCTATTATATTATTCAGGGCTCTTGAATCCCATCCACTTATTCCGTTCTTTCACTGTCAGGCATTTTCCCCATAGCAACTAACGAGGCAATATACGCTAATGCGATTGTTTCTTACCATTCCTCATGGAGTTCACTCTTATCCATTCCATGTACTTCTGCCTTTCCTCTCTCTCTTTAAAACTAAGCATGTTTTTATTTTATTTTTTAAATTCATTCTTGAGCTATTCAGTTGATTTATTTTAATCTTGCAAGACCCGTGTTTTGGCGGTCCGGACAAGAGTTTACATTAGATGTTAATAGTTACAGTGGTCATATGCGTAGTATTAGTGAATAAAAATGTGTAGGTCTCAAAACTGCATTTATTTGATTTTGTAGATGCGTCAAATTTGAATTTCACGTATCTATTAGCTTCATAGTTTCATGGGCGGAAAATAGTTTTCACTGTCTATAGGTAACTCTTGTAACGCAGTAAATCGCCTGTATTTTTATTGCATTTAATGGGCGTGAGTGAGGTGAATATTTGCGTTTAGGAGTTCGTAATGGATATATTTGGAGCAAAAATGGAATTTTGAATTGTATGTTTTGGGTTGTGCTTTAAATGTGCCGTCGTTCATCCTCCCACGTAATAAATGGCGTCATAGATCGTATGCACCCTGCTAATTTCAGTCATGTCTCCTACTGTTTGCTTGCGATTTTAGTTTAATTGATTCCACAGACTGGCAGACAGAGGGAAAACATCCTTATATAATAATTCTCAAGTGTCCGTCTGTCTATCACAGTACTTTAGAGCATTTCACAATGGAATTATGAGCTAAAACTTGCACAATCGTTATACCTCCATGGCGTGGTCCCTAGAAATATCAAACCTCCGGGAAAAGGCCCGGATTCGACTCCGGGAGACGATTATATTTTTCCATAAGTTTACACGGGATTTTCGATTTTTTCAAGGTGTAAGCTTTTTTTTCTTTCTTTCATCAAAATACTTAAATATGGACCAATTTTCTCGGTTTTTGCTTTATTCGACGGCTAAAACTATAAAATATGTTATTCTTGCGATGTTTTGACGTTGCTCGGAAGAATCGGTCAGAAATACGCATTTATTTTCGACATTTTATGGATTTTTCGTATACTTTCCGGGTGTTGCTAGGGCGACCTTCATTGTTGCCTCCAATTCAATCAGCGTCTATTAAACCTTCAAATAGACGAAAGAATTGCGTTATTCGGTTCGAGCTTTTTATGAAGCATCGAAATTATTGTTGTAGCAACGTCAAACCTTATAAAATGCAATGTAAATAATTGCAGATAATTATTATTCAGTAAACTGCGTGTGGACTGAGGACGTTTTAAACGATTGAGTAATAGAAAAAATCTTTCTTTTTTCAATACTGGAATATTACCTTTTTCATAAGTAAAATCATTATATTCTACATATTTAATGTTTATTGACGCAAATAGGCCTACGCATCAGTTTGCAATTTGATGATAAGGAGAATATAGCCTATTATTAATAAATGAAAAATATCACATTGTGAAGTGCAAAAAAATTGTTGGTAACAATTCATGAATAAAGTGTGCAACGATAATCATTTGAACTAATTGTAAGATATGGTAGATTTTTAAAATACCCCCCTTTGAATATACCGAGATATAAGACTAACATTGAGTAACTGTGACATTGTGACGACGGCATTATTCTAATGCATTGCTGTAAAATCGCAGAAAATTAAGAAAGGCTAAGGGGTAGACTATGTATCATTGTTTTCCTCCCTAAGGTAATTTTTTAACGTGCAGAATTCTGACTGACTTATCAAAATTTTTCGCGGGTACCACTAGAATGATGTGGTATGATTAATACAAATTAATTGCAAGCGTAGCTGCAATTAAGCGTGTACATAAAATGAAACGCGCTAATGAATCCACGTGCGAGGAATTTTGTCATTAATCTCTCGTTATCCGGATAAACGCGTCTTTTAAAGAAATCTTTCAAAGGCAAAATTACTTTTTCGAAGAAGTTCTAAAATGGGAATGGAATCTATTTACGATGAGAATGTATCACACGTATGTTACGGCTCCCACGTCAGTCGACGATTTTGACTTCCGATAAGCTTTCCTTGTGATTTCAAGAAGGAACGGAATTTTCTCTGTATACACACCCTCTCGAACCTTATTTTCTTCCTGTCTGTACCCATGACTAAATATACTTATCTCCTCCGACGCCGGCACAGGAAAAGTATACTTGATGGAACATTTTACACTTTGATCTGCTCTTAATCTATTCACTATTTTGTTTGTTGATATCTGTCTTGCGCAGAGCAGGATCTACACGTCACGCGCCCATAGCCACAGTATCTTCATCGCCCATCCCCCCTTCCTGGCCTATAGCTCATATTCGCGTTTTCCGTAAAAAATGAAACGAAATGAAATAAAAACGACAGTTTAAATATACATTCCTTCTTTCTTTTTCACTAATAATTAATCGAACTTTTATATTTTTAAATACATAAACAAAACCCCTTGAGCGTCAGCGCCTCTACCTAATGGTAAATCCATCATAATATATTTCAATATTCTTTCTTTTTAACGCCTAACTTTATCGATTATGTTTGATGTGCATACGGCATTCGGGATTGAGTTGATAGTTGGCAAGCGCGCCAAAAGCGAAGAATTCATTCCCATGCCTCTCTACCCAAAATCGGCAAGTTTCAGCGCTTTTGTCATTGTTCTTTTGGAGAACTGGGTAAAGTTTTTGAGTTTGCCCCATATTACGAAACAACTTTTATAAAACTTGCTTTTTACACCGAGAAAATTAGAGCGAGTGAAACGATTGAGCCTCTATCCAGTTTGGTGCTAGGGCACGTATTCAAGTCTTTGATCCAGTTCATCCGAGACGTTATTATTAATCTTACGTGGGATGAAGGTTTAGATGACGCATGGAGTAATAGAAGTACTCCCGATCGAAGCTCTTGCAGCGTTGGCACGTGCATATCCTTGCCATCTGCCTAGTTACCGAATTTGCCGAATGGTTGCCACGACTGCTCGCAAGCAGTACGGGCGCATACGGAGATTCCCCTACGAAATTGAAAGTTCAGACGGCATTAACTCTAAAATTCATGTGATTAATGATAATGATATTGTGTACCGAAACTTAAATTGAAATCGAAAATATATCTTGTTGCGGAATTTAGCCGAAATTGAAGAAGCTCTTTGTCTGCTCGACGATACTGGTGATGGCTGCTTTAACTTGTGAACCTAACTAAAGATTTGTAAACCCAGAAAAAATAACATTGAGATCTGATGACGTTGCAGTGTAATGGAGTCATAATTGTGAAGCACACTTGCATATTTTACGAAGTATGGACCAAGTTTAAATGTTTTTATACGGTCCTTTGATTGTATGGTAAATTTTATCAGTTTGATAATCATCCTAAAAATACTTGAACGTTGGAATCGTTCACCGGCTTGATTTGTTTCGGTGAGGCAACGAATAATTTTATCCAAATCTCTTCCTCTCGCCCGCTGTTCCATTCTACATCCCCAATTCATTTTCATGGCATTCCCGGACCTAGGGGAATTCGGGAAATGCCGCTTCCTCTACACCCTCTCACTCTTGACTCATCCGTGAGGGAGCCGCAGGTGGCTCCGAGCAATGAGATGGCCGCAGGTGGCTCCGAGCAGTGAGGTGGCGGACTCCCTATTAACAGTGCTTGGGTTCCCATTCCTCGGAGAAGTGAGGAGAAATGGCGGACCCTGTATTGCGGACGGTGGAATGACCACTTCCTTTACCCCAGAACCGTGCCCTTCTCTTAAAATCAACCCGCTTGCTACCGTATAACAGTGAAAGCCTCGGGCATTAAATCATACGAGTAAAAAGTATTTTTCAACGCTCCGTCGGAACGTTAGTGCCGTTTTATAGTTTGAGCTCGGCTTGGTAAATGCGATGCGGCAATTCATTTTCCAAAGGAAATGATATACCAAGAGCATGTGGGCAACATAAACGCTCTATTTTGGACTCTTTTTGAACATTTTGTCTGGATTTATTATTTATTTTTGACGAATTTAAATTATTTCAATGTTTCATAATGTATTTATTGCCAACTTAGAAATTATTCTTTTTTAAATGCTTAGTTAACATTAGAACTTTTAAAAGATTGGTCGAAGATCTGTTTACAGAGAATTTTATTTCGCCTAACAACGGAACTTTTTATCTTAAATAAATTGTGCGCTATTGGAAAATTATAACTTTTATTGTTAAATTTCGAAAAATTCTGCGTGATCCGAAATAATTCTAATGTTTACGGCAAGAATTTTGTCGCAAGTATTTTTTTCAATCGAAGAAAAATCGTTAAAGATAGATGGATAAACCTATCAACGATTTATTCGCCTATTTTTATTGCTTTTGAGCCTAAGTTATTCTATTTAATACGTGTTGTTAAACATTCAGAACGCTTATCGTGTTGGCTCCTGAAGATTAAGTAAAAAGCTTGCCTTATAGTCGATTTTTTCTGGATCGATTAAATTACTTCATTATTTATTGCTTTTATTATTTTGAAAACGAAAGACTTTGATTGTCAAAAGTGTTTAACTGTGGACGTCCTTACTCATTCACCTTCGTTTGAGCTTGATGGCTGTTAAGAAAAAGGGATTATATTTCATTCTTAGCATCCCTGCCAAATTGTCACTACGCACTACTTCGGGGATTGGCGAATCGATGATGCGCTTCCCACGTCACGTATTACGCCGCTTTTCGCATTTTGGTTTCATCTTCGCTCTTTAAATGTTAAAAATATCGAAACGTTTAGATTTACAGCGCTGGCTGTGGTTGCTAACTATGAAAGTTTATTTTGGCTGAATAACGAAAGGGTTGATTGGGATAGTTATTTTTGCTAATTACTGTAAATGAAATCCTACATTTTGCATATTGAGAATATTTTACTGCAATTTTTCTGGAAATGCATGCTGGTTGAAAAAAGGTCGTGCATACTCTTACATAATTTGAATTCTTGGGCAAATATTCTTAGCCTCATTTGACAGTTTAACTAGTGTTAGGTGAACTTATCTGAGGTACGCTATTGTTTTTTATTCTTATGTATTCGCTAGCTATATCTACAATTTGATTTTCCATGTTTAACTCGTAATTGCACGAGTGAAAAAATAATGAACTGGTTGGGCCATGGGTCTCCTAGACCCAATTCATTCGCTCCCGGGTTAATAATGAGGGTTACGATAGGGTGACCATATTTCAAAAAGGCGAAAACGGAACATTTCCCGAAATAAAAAAAAATGGGAGAAAATTTTCGCAGGATTTTCTAAAACGGAAGTTTTGTTTATTTCAATCAATACATCATTTGAAAGAATTTGTACAATTCTGTAGACAGGAAAAACATCGACTCATTAAAAAAAATATTTAGGCAATGATGTGTGGGGTTAAAAGAATAAAATTAACTTGGTGAAATTCCACACAATCAATTATTACCAACTACGGATGCAAGTAGGGTTGCCAACAGTGTCGTTTTGACCTGGGGTCTCCGGGTATTCTATATCCTGGCTCGGTATAATTTCTTCGCTTCAGCAAGTTTTTCTGGACTTCTAAAGAAATAAAATACAATATAAAATTTTGGGGGAAATGTTCATTCTTCCGATCGCGATACATTGATCCGGCCGTAGTGACCACTTTTGGCGCCCTGAGCAGAGAAGTTTTGGGCGCTCCAAAATGATCTAATAAAATTATAAGTTCGTATTTTTAAAAGGGTACTTAACTAAAAATAAACAATCATTGCTTTAAAGTTTCATTTTTCCAGCTTTATTTGCAGCAAACATATTGATTGTGTCATTGAAATCTATATTTTTTTGTAGTGTCATATTCATTAGATAAAATGGTCAGACCAGAAAGTCTCTTGGTTCATTGATGACCGTAGGTAATTTATGATAAATTTTAGTTTACTAAAAGAGCGTTCTCCAATTGAAATTAATGTGGCGAATGTCAGAAAATTTTCAGTAAAATTTCCACATTGGGAAATGAACTTAAAAGTTCGTATTCGTGAAAAAGTTCTAAAATTTCTTTCTGCGTAATTTTTCCACTTTTTATCGAAGGCAGGTGGTGTTTCAAACTGCGAACTTCTTCGATTAACTCGTTCATCCACATCGTTTTTATACATACTAGCAGAATTTTTACAGGAATTAATAATTTCATCTTTGTTTATGTTATATACTTAAAAATTTAAAAGCATTATCAATTCCATATAAATATGTAAATCGTACCGACAGTTGCGTTTGAAGAGAGTTTATTACCTTATGTACTGCATCGTAGATAGTATTTTCTGTTGTTTCAGATATTGAGGGCGCATCAATTTCCATCTTTTCATGAAATTTCCTTTTTCTTCCTCTTATTTTCGTGTAGCTCACACATTATCTAGTGTATAATAAGATTTCCATTTGGCGCCCTCTTACTGCGCCCTGGACGCGTGCCCCGGTTTCCCCGCCCTCACTACGGCTCTGTATTGATGTATTATTTTTATCATTACTTTGTTATACAATAGGGTGATCAGATATTAAAAAGCGGCCGACACGTAAATTTTTATTCAATGAAACAAATCGTTCAAAAGCATAATCCCAACAGGGGCTAAATAGAAATTTAGCTTAATAATCCCGAAATAAAGGTGGATGAACAACAAATTAATTTGCAGATGATGTTGAAGGAGTTGGTTCTGAAGCTGGTATGAGAGTTGATGATTCATCCTCTTGCGCAGACGTTTTGTACTTTGCGGACGAAGATATTTCTTGCAGTAATTTGGGATTGTTTGAAAGCAAATTGTAAAAGTCGCTGCACGAAAGTTCCCGAAAATGAGTTTTTGTCACTATCACCGCTTTGATGTTTCCAACGAGGAAACGGTTCTTTTCGTCTGTCCACTGAGCATTTGTGATAAATAACACTTTCTATAGCTGAACTTGTGCCAAAAATAGCTAAAGGAAACTCCAAAATCATTTGAATGTTTTAACGAAATTCTTTCACCTTGCACAAACTTGAAAACTCCGAACCATCGTTCGAAGGTTTCAGTTAAATTCGTGTTGCATTCGGTAATTTTGTTTTTACTGATATTCGTAACATGGTGGTATTCATCGAAAAACTCCTTTTCGTCTACAACTTTCATGATATGCGTAAGATTAATTTTTCGTGTAATTTTGTGTATTAAATGGCACACTCGGAAAAAGGGGACAATTAGCGTCCCGTTTTGACTTTATCGAGACAACGGGACACAACTAAAAACGGGACGATCCCGTTAAAAACGGGACGTATGGTCACCTTAGGTTGAGGTAATTAAAAGAAAAAACAGTATGTATTCACTTTATTTCTTTGTAAGACGTAAAGTAGCGGGGTGATTTATTCTATAATTTAGGTGGTATCTCATATATCGCTCCTCGATAATTAAAGTTTAATGTAATGTGAAATGTTTGATTACCATTTACCTATATATACTCGTTCCTCTTCCTTCACGCTCGTCAAAGAGACTTATCGACCTGGGCCTTATGAGGAATTTTACTACGGGAAATACTATCGCCTCATGAAAGACAACTGTCGCTACTTCCACTCCTCTAGCTCTTCTAATTGTCTTGTGGAAATATTCCTACGTTATCGCGCACACGAATCTCCTTTACCTAAAGAGGAGTCGGAATAATGTACGGTCAAGTTGAATTCCGAGTTATCAATTGGTCCGCTATTCTTTCTCCAACCTGCGTCTTCGTGGGGAGGGTTACTAGTCCAATGGCTCCTATTTTACGTATACATTCCCAAATAAAATATTTCTTCCGACTCCATTAATTCTAGTCTGAATACGCTAGACCAACGCACATTCATCTTTGATTTGATAGTGGCTGGATTCTGCAATTCTTGCTCACGGATTTTCTTTGTCCGCACCCCACCAGAATATGGTGGGTTTCGTTTTTTTTTCTGCAGCTTCCATTCCTCAGGACATATTCTGCATGGATAAACTACGAAAAATGAAAGATGTAAAAACTTCTTTTAATTTCTTTCACGGAGAGGTTCATGTACCCCGAGAAGTAACTGCACGTCCAATGTACTTGTGTCACTTCCAGTATATCCTTTGTTACCAATTCGACCGCATTTAAGATAAGAGGCGTTGGTGGTGGAACAAAAATTTCCTCTTCTCCTTCCACGGTTTCGTTAACACATTCCTAACTTCCCAACGGTCGAGGGACTCGTGACATCACTGGATTCGCGGTTTTTTCCGTTTCTTAGCTCAGTTTAAACTGAGTCGTGATTGTGATCGGATGCACAATGGAAGTTTTCGATGGCTGACTTGCGACATGAAGAGAAGGTTGGGTAGGTACTCAGAATAGTAAGTCTTTTGCAGTACATATTACTTTAGAATTGGCAATTCTTCCACAATTAGGAGAAATTAATAGGTATAATACAAAGAAATAGCGCGATTTGTCAGTTTTTATCCAGTTTAAGTAAGATTGGTTTCTCATATGAGCAATGAAATTTTAATTTTAAACCCTATTGTGAAATTGTAAGAATTTTTGTAAGCAGTAATAGCCCTTTTAAAACGGGCTTTGTAATCACACAAACGGCTGCGATATTGATTTTCTTATGGGAGATTGAAATAAACTTCTGGATTCGAACCCAGGACCTTTTGTGAAAAATCTTTGTCATTCGCTATTGGTACGTGATCGTAGCAATCCTACCAAATTTGGTTGCGTGGATTAAGTATTAAATTTAAGGCGCTTTCCATTCTTCGTCCTTTTCTCTCATTCTCTCTCCAATTCTCCTCCCTCCCATCCTCCCTCCCTCCCCCTCTCTCCCATTCTCCCTCCATCCCCCCTCTCTCCCATTCTCCCTCCCTCCTTCCTCTCCAATTCTCCCTCCCTCTCTCATTCTCCCTCCCCCTCTCCCATTCTCCTTCCCTCCCTCTCTCCCATTCTCCCTCCCTCCTCCCTCTCTCCCTTATTCCCTCCCTCCTCCCTCTCTCCCATTCTCCCTCCCTCCTCCCTCTCTCCCATTCTCCCTCCCTCCCATTCTCCCTCCCTCCTCCCTCTCTCCCATTCTCCCTCCCTCCTCCCTCTCTCCCATATTCCCTCCCTCCTCCCTCTCTCCCATTCTCCCTCCCTCCTCCCTCTCTCCCATTCTCCCTCCCTCCCATTCTCCCTCCCTCCCCCCTCTCTTTCTCTGAAAAAATATATTTCCTAGTCTCAATCTCGCTCTAATAAAGAACTTGATCTATCTCTCCCTCCACCCTTTTCTCTGTATCCCTCCATCTCCCTCCTCTCTCTCCTCTCTCACTCCCTCTCCCCCCTGTCTCTCTCCTTCTTTCTTTCTCCGTCTCCTCTCTCACCTTTTAACACATTCAAAGCACTCTTTCCTTACGCATATAGTATAAGGGTTGAGATGACGAGGTTTAACAATGACACGGTCGGCAAGATAACATATCGTTAAAAAGTTTAGATTTTTCCAATAAATATGATTTAAACGTAGAAATTGAGCGATATTGTATCGTAGGCAAAATATGACGATGAGAATAAGAAACGTTTATTTTTATTTAAAACGGTCGAGGTCCGAAGATCGTAGGTTAATTATTTCTAATTTTAATTTGCAAAAGTGTTAAAGACTTTACGTCGAAAAATCGATTTTTGCATGTTATTTTATGGGAAATTGAAATCACCCTCTGGAGTCGAACTGAGGACCTTTTTGGAAATTTTAATTTCATTCGCGAGTGGTACGTTATCAATCCAATCCTACCAAATTTGGTTGAATTGAGGAATTTTGCTGTATCGTCCCGCCCCCTTGAATCAGCCACTGTCTTCTCCCTATTACTTGTCCGTACAGCTGTACTTGGCTTTCAATTCTTGCATTTCACACTGTCTTATATTTATTTTTATAATGTTTTCAGCGGAAAAACTGCTCAATTGGCTGCGTTAGTTAAGGAATTCATAATATTATAATCAAAGCAAAAACAAGTGGTGCTTGTATCACATACAAAATTAAGTCGCTACTTTTATGAACGACGTGGAATTCGAAAGTAACCTGCATTATATTATAGTAAGTCCGTCTATTGATAAAGTGGCGTATTGTTTTTAAAAGGACATTGTACTTGGTGCGTAGAAAATCGTATTTCCAGTGCTCTACAATGTTTTCGGTCTCTGCTCTAGTGTTTCGCGACACAGGGTTCAGAAATCGGTGTTCTAGACTTAATAATCAAAATTTTATCGTTCGGTTACAAGAATGCCCCTCGATAGAATTTTATTGGTCTAATATTGCTATCACAAATGCAGGAATTTAGTTTTAATTATCAATATATATTTCGTTTCACATCCCAAAGAACGAAAATTTGCATTATTGACGAAGGTGACTTTGAAAATCTTACTATCAGAAATGTATGCTTACAATTAGTATATTCGGACCACAACGTAGGTTTTACGCATGTGGCTCCTCCTGCACTTTTAATATTTCGTTTAAAGTCACCTATAACTTTCGCGACTTGAAAACTACGTAGAAAAGTCAGCAGATTTAAATAACCTTTCCCCGTGGTTCGCCGAAACAATTACGCGTTCTCCGCCGGAAATATATCCGTTTTCCGTTCTGTCGCACTTCCAATAGTCTTACCTTCTTCCCATTTATATTAAATGAGAGCGGAGAACTTATCTCCTGTTCTTTCGGGAAGTGGCGTTGGAGGGTTGGAGAATTGAAGTGCTTCCTCGTTGAGCAGGTCGCATATCGCTCGCCCAGAGAAAGAGAGAAGAGACATCCTGGAAGAGAGAGATTTTTAAACGGGTTGCGTGGCTCTCCTTTCCCTTTCGCACTTTCTTTCCTCTCTCCTCACCTCTTTTTAGGCTTTGCGACGGAGCTGAAAGGGGAGCAGAAGATGGAAACCGGAGGGAAGATCGAGGCCCAAGCGCCAGGCGCTTTTCCTATCTCCTCCGACTTCTCGACCTCTTCGCCCTCCTCCATCTCTCTCTACGCCACTCCCCTCCAAACGAGCGCTTGACGTGCCCTCGCCCGCTATTTCTTTTTTCCCCATTTACGATCTCTCTCTTTCTCCCGCCCCTGCATTTCACAGTATTCTCGCTACCACTCCAACTCCTACTCTCCCCTCCTCCATCCACTCAAACTCCCTTATTCTCACGCCATCCGTCCCCTTTCTCGCGCCACGCCATCATCATACCACTGGCGCCCTGGCACGACATGCGTATGCCGCCGAATACAAGAGAAGTGCATTACGCCCCCTTTTATTTCCCCTCCCCCGCCCCTTCCTATCTGTCCGACCCAGGCGCTTATATCTCGGACCTCCCCTCTTACTACCCACTCGAGTCCTATCTTTCACTCTCTCCTTCTCTTTCCCCACCTTCTTGGAAAACCTTAACTTCCTCTTCAACACCATCAAAGACCTTCTTAATGTCCTCTTCAACCCCATCGTCCTAAAAAATATTTTTTCATCATTCCTCATCATCACGCGTTACCCTCATGCCACCGCAAATAGGACCGGGCGATGTTGCTCGGCATACGGTTTCGGAGGGAATCGAACTCTTTTGAGGGTTAAGATCGAGGGTAGCGAATAAAAGACGCTTTACCCATTCCACCATTCTAAGCGTACTGTAATATAATGCCTAATAAACCGCCCTTGGCTCGGAAGTTTAAATCTTTAGCGTACTAACGTCACTAAAAAGTCTCAATTCTTCCTTACAAACTTTATATCGAGTGTCGCGGAACTGACGTATAGTCGCGATATCAACAGATTTTGAAATTCAGCGACGAAGATGAAATGTCATTGGCAGCGGCAGTCTTACTTAGATATATAATCAAATAAAAAAAATATGTACAAAGATCCTGAGTGAGTTTAAAAGGCTCACTTACAATAAGCTTATATACGGCCTCCCCCCCCCCCGCAAAAATGGTTTGAATTCAATAAGGTTTAAAAGGGCACAGTCGTTGTAACGACACTCAGGGCGCGTCGAACGTCCATCCTTCTCTAGCCGCTGGACGCATCTGCTTTCTCCGCGGTCGGAACTCTTATTTCCGTCCTATCCCAAACAGCGGATCCATATCCTCCCTCCGTCTCCATTTTCCTTCGTTTTTTCAACCCATTCTCTCCCGCCTCTCTCTCTCGCCCTCTCGCACGCGGGATGGAGAGTAGAAGAGTAAAGAGTGGGCGAAGGGAGGGAAGGAGAGGGGTTCTAAAATGTTCCCTCAGTGGTTCAACGTTTGGACGTTGTTGATGGCGTCGTAAGAGCGGGAAACTTCGCGTTGTTTGTTATTTTTTCAAAGTGCCCCTCGTGTGCGCCTCTTTTCTGTTTTTTATATTTAAAAAAACGGCGTCGGCAAAGTATTACAGCCCCTCGCGTGAAAAAATTACCTCTCGTGCTCTCGTTTGTTTTCCCGGGCATGTATGCTTTCTGCTTGCCTTTGTGAAAATAGACGGCGATAATTTGTGACCTCGACAGAAAGAGGGAGAAGAAAATTGAGTGAGGTAGAGGAGAGTACATGGAGAGATTGAGAGAGGAACTGAGAGAGAGATGATCAATTTATCCTTCGCTGCACCCATCGCAGCGTTTCGGAGAAGGCGCAGAGGCGAGATTCGTAAAGGTTAACGGTTTAATTCAATTCTGGACGATTCGTTGCCTCTGAGAATCTTCGAACTGAGTTTGTTCTTCTCGAGCTTTCGCTCGCGTCATTGACTCGGTTTCGACACCGTTGTTACCTCTCCTTTCCGCGCAAAAATGGCTTAATTTGCAGTTCGATTCCCCGCTGAGATGATAAGAATTTAATGTAGTCGGAGAAGGTTTACTTCGAAAAAAATTATCTTAACGGCATGCATTAAATCGATTAAAAAGATACTTCCGTGGGTTTATTATTTTTTTATCCTCTGGATTTTTTTGGTTGTTCGATAGATTCCCGAGTACATTTATGATCGTGATGGCTTATTCGAACTCGCTAATCGTTATCGACGTTTTATCAAGCGTTTCCCGACCGCTGGTCTGCATACTCGTTTTGTAAGTTGACACTCTTTAACCTTCTTTTTCTGAGTGACCTTTGGGAGACGACACTAGATTTCGCTGCGTAATAAATGCCACCTTCGCAGTGAAGACTCTTAAAGAGAATTTCAGCGCATTTTTGACCTCGTCAAAGCAACACAACTTTACTTTGCGATTGTTTGCAGACCTGTCATGCTTGCGTCCGGCCGTTTTCGCCTGCTCTCGCGATATCGGCTTAACCCATTATTGCAGGCCTGTCCTACCCATAGCTCTGCGAGATATGTACCTCGTTGTTGCCTGCGAGGTGGATAAAGTTCCAAATAGTAACATACATTTTCTAACTTTAGTCGTCTAAAATGTTTGGTGAGATTCATCTTAAATCCCTTTCAGGGTAATGATGTTAGTGATGCTCCCAGTCGAATTCCGAGTGTTTCCAAGCAAGACACTATTTTTTAAAGAAATATTTAACTTTGAATTTAGAACAGACATTCCATTAAAATAAGGATCATCGCAGCTAAAGTTTTGGTCTTTAATACCTAATATGATATAGTACTTCTAAAATACGGCACTCTTAGACAGAATTCGTGTTTTGTTTCTACGTAGTTAACAAAATTGGCTTTTATTGTGTGAAAATTATTAAATCAAGTTGCAGATCAATTCCGACGGACAAAGATTGAATATTAGCATGAGTACAGCTTTGACATCAAGCTTACTGATAACATTCAATGTCAGATTTCATATAAGGATTCTAAAAAATAAAATAACTTGTTTTTTCGGAAGAATATTCTTATTTTTAGATGTATTTCATTTTTTAACAACATTCATATGTTGAAATAAAAAAATACATTATGTCTTGCCCACGCCTTGAAAAGATTTAGTTTACGTTACCCGCTGACCTTATATTGTTGGACAGACCTGCTCTGTTGCATTGTGTTCCTAATTGGGAACATTAATTTACTTGCAGATTTCTTTCACAGCCAACCTGAACTTTGGGAATTAGAAAAACTGCACTTACACATAATTTACAGAGTTGCTACTAGATTATTATATTTATGGCATGGAAAATATTTTATCGTTTTTGGAATAAAAAATTAATGCAATAGAGAGTTAGTGATTAGAAGGGAAACTCCCACTAAGCGTTTGTTGACTTTGCACGGTTTTTATTAGTGGTATCATGCTTTTAGGCTTGTTGTCTTTTGTACTGTAGCGGAAGTGAACTCGAATATAAAGCAAATGTTGTTAATCTTGTTTATGATTCATCATAGAGATTTTTTTGTGCACGTACTCCAAAAAATTCTGAGACCGCGCAGCCTGAGCACTTAGTCTTGGAATATTTGTTGCTCTATTTCTTTTATTTTACTTTTATTTCTCTACTCTCATATTGCAAATGTTCGTTTAAAATTTCAGTGTGTCATTATTTCCATAAACCTGGTTTCTGTAGTGATCTTGCTATAAAAGTTAAAAGCGTTTCTTCGTTTGTAAACGTTTGTCTGCATTAAACACCGATTGAGTGCTCTTACTAGCGCTATATTACTGTTGATTGGTCGTTCTTAGGTCATTAATGCAAACTTCATTTCGGCGAAGCAATTCTGTAGCGCAAATGAGCGTTTAATGATTCAGATTCATCCACCGAATTGTGCGTGCCATCCATGCAATATTTTCCATTTAATTTTCATTTCCGATATATTTAAAAGAATGGATCACTAGTTGTCAACTATTCGTTTAAATTTATGCTCTCATTTCAAACTTGTGCATGAATATTGAAGCATTCATTTCAGCGGATTCCGCAGAATTTTCCTCCTTGGGCTGGGATTTTATTAAATAAGACACTCGTTTTTTATTTGCAAATATTAAAACAAACGCCGATTATTTAGTTTTATTTTGAATTCTCCCAACTTGTGTCATTTTTGTCACAAAACATTTGACACCGTTTATGCATTTAATCCGTCAAAAAATCATTCTCGCGTATCGTCAGAATGCGCTAAAATGTATTCATTCGTCGGGTCCTCGGTTTAATGTCCCTAATGGCTACAAGCGTCCCTTATTTCTTTTCCGATCGAGGGAATAGGAAAGGAGGCAGAGATAATCTCACACGTCCCCTTTTATTTGCCGCGCCGGACAAGGAAATCACTTGACCTTTCACTTTTTCGCATCCGTCGGAGTCCCACGGCAGCCGTCGTCGCTATTCTTCTCCAGGCGAGCGTTTTAATTCGTCTCGCTGCGAAAAGTAACGACGTAGAAAGGTCCGTGCGCGCCATCTCTTTTTCGCCCCTCCTTATTTGTCTATTCCTCTCACTTCCCTATCTCCTCTACCCTTTTTCATTTCCTCTTCTTTTGCCGCCTCGTTCGTCTCTCCATCGTGCCACAGGGCGCGTGCCATCTCCCACTCCCTCCCTCGGAGGATTAATGGCCCTCTTCGTCCTCATCTCGGATGAATGGCCGCGTAAGTGCGCAGGCAAGCAGCACGGGGTGGAGAGGACGTGGGAGTGAGGTGAGTTGGAGGCGGTGAATGGACATGCTTCTTCTCCTTCTGAGCCGCCGTACTTTTCTCTCGCTTCCTCTTCCTACCCCTTTCACCTCGCCCCTTTTCAATTTCCCTTTCGACAACTACCTGTGCTCTCCCTCCATTTTTTTCGACGCGGTTCCTCTTTAACTTAACGCCGGAAAGGGGATGTTCATCTCGGCCGAAAAAAAACGTGCCCCGACTCTTCGCGCGCTCTCTCTCTCTCTCCATCCCTCCCTCTCTCTCTCTCTCCCTCCCTCTCTCTCTCTCTCCCTCCCTCTCTCTCTCTCCCTCCCTCTCTCTCTCTCTCCCTCCCTCTCTCTCACCTCCCCCCTTCACTCTCTCTCTCAGATCCCTGTTATCGATATCTACCCATTTGTGGACTCTCCTACGCCATTCTTTCTCGCACGAATATTGCCGCTTCTATCGTGCTAGCCTTGCTCCTTTTTCCCTTGTTTCACTAGCATTCTACGCCTCGAGAAGAGTGGTTTATAGCCCACTTTCTCTTCTACTGTTGCTTTATTTCTCTGCCTATCGCCGTTCTTCTAATAGAAGAGCTTTTGGTGGTCTCTCTCTCTCTCTCCTTTTTCCTGCTTAAGTGACCAATTTGTTCTCTTTGAAAGGTTTCGTTGTCGGTTGTTCTAGGTAAATTTTCAAGTGCGAAGTATCTTTTAGGCGTAGAAAACGGCGTGCCATTGTTGAAGTAGGGGGGATCGATGTCTTGTTTTCTTTTCAATTCGGCGTTTCATCAAAATGTGGCCTTTTCCCCGCAGAAAGATGGGTTTAGTTTTCTCTAGACGCTTTTAACATAAGTTTTACTAAATTGAGTCGATGGACGCCGCGTGCATTTATGTAATCCCGAATAAACTTGTTCTCAATGGCTCGACGTTTTTGCATGTAGGCTTTTAAAGTATTCCTTATTTTAAAATTTCGTTTCATGAGATTGCTTGTCTTTTATTTTCATAAAGTGATCATTTTCATTGTCTCCATTGGTAAACTATTGTATTGTAACGGTATAAACCACCGACTGTTGAAATATTCTAATTTCCTTGATTCTGTGCATTTGAAGATGCAGGAAAGTTATGGTCATTTACCTAAGTTGAAGCTCAATTTATCCTCGGCCTTTGTTAACTTAAATTATCCTTTCCAGGTCTCGAAAGAAACTCAAATTCCAAAGTTAGTTCGAGCCTCGTGCAGTATTATGGTACTGGAAAGTTTCTGGAGTGAATATACGACTTCTTTTGCTTCGGTGCTTTCTAAATAAAGGTCCTCTTGCTGCAGTGCAATTTATTCGTTTTTCTCTGCGCCATGAATTGCATGTGCATACGAGAGGGCCTTTTAGGTTATTATTATTCCAGGCACTGTTCGCCTTCCTTTGCATCACTTATTCTCGGTAAACTAAGTGGCTCAATGTATTTTTGATCATAAGTTATGCATTTAATTTAAATTTCGATTTTTATTGGAATTTTTAGTTCGTTGATTAAGAATCCCTTGTATTTTACCATACAATCAAAGCAGATACTAATTTAAAATGAAAGGCTGTTTGTTCTTAATTCATTTCATCATTGTCTTATTAGTTTTTTTTTTAAACTTTTATCTGCCATATTTCAGTATATGCCTAAAAGTATGGTCTATCAATTTTTCTGAAACTGTAGGTATGATTTTAAATGCTGGCGAAAAAATTTGCTAAGTTCATCATTTTTGTGACAACTATCCGTGAATACAGGTTAAACTCCGGCATTCATCTCTTTCTAGGAAACGGTGTCAACGAAATTACCACTTTATTTATAGGTTCTTATTAGTTTTGAAGTATTATTTACTGAGCCTCATGTCTTCCAGCTTTTGAGTTATCCGTAATCCGGCCAAGGTATTAATTTCGCAAATTCGGTTTCATCTCTTTCGAGAGCGTCTAGTCTATTAGCCATTTTAGTATTTATACCTATACCTAACTCCCTGTTTCCTCTCCATTCTTTCAACGGTAATTAAACCGTAACAGCACCTAGACTACGAGCTACTTCTTCTTTTACATCTTATCTAAAATTTTCCTTCTCGAATTCCAATTTTCCTCGGTGTGCGACCGTAATCTAATCGCCTTCGTAATTAGCCTCGCAACATCTTTTCGTCATTACTTAATTTTCCTAGACATCCGTCCCATTCCACGCCTTCTTTAATCATATACTGCCCCTCTCCTCCGATGTCATCCTAGAGGATTTTTCAAACCCTGGTGCACTTGTTCCTCTTCGCAGTCGATCCTGTGGCACTAAGCCTAGATGCCGTTTACGCGACTTCGCATCCGTCGCGTAGCAACCAGGTCTTTCCCCGATCTCTCCTTTCAAAAGCGAAAAGACCTTTTTTGGCGGAGACTCCCTTAAATCCATCTTCACTCCCGAACTCCTTTTATCCGTCACCTCACCCTTCTCTTCCGAGAAAAATACATAAAGATTCCCGCCATAGATAAGAAGCCGATGTAGGGAGGGAGAGGGATTAGGAATTTAGCGGATGGCCTAAAATTAGCGCCCGCTACGTTCCTTACCCTCCAATATCCACACAGAGGCATCCATTCTCTCGGTACCTTTCCTTACATCTTCCACCTCTTTGTTCTTCCTTGTCTTTTGCCTCGCTTCCCCCGCGGCACGTCCCCCATATTTCTTCCTTTACTTAAAAGTGGCGTCGTGTGGTCGGGAAGGGGTTGGTGGGGAGGGAAAGGTTTTAGAGGCTTAATCCGCCTTTTCTTTTCCTGGTTGTAAGGTAATGGAGGGTGGGAGAGTAAAAGGATCGGCGGGTGGTCCGGCGTGGAAGGGAGCAGAGATGAGCGAGAATGAGAGGGAGGAAGGATGTAAAGTGTTAGGTCGTTGGTTGGAGATAATTTAGGGACGAGAAAGGCGCTCCATCACTTCCCTTTCTTGTTATTCATGCAAGAGGTGTGCATCTTTGCTCCACGAGGGTAGGCGAGAATGGTGTGCAAGAGGTTGGAAGGAGACGCGGTGAGAGAAAGAGGGAGAGTGAAGGAGAGGAGGGATCTCACGTGCAGACTCCGCCCCTCTACTCAGACACGCAACAATGTCTCTCTCCCTCGAGGGTTGGTGAATTCTGTATCTCCTTTACTACTCTGCTGGCTGTCTCGCTCGCTCTCCCCTTTTTTCCTCTCGCCTTTTCGTCTATTTCTCTAGCGCATTCTCCTTGCCTCTTGACTCGTGCTTCCTTTTCTTTCCCTTTCGTTCTGGCTTCATCCTTCCCTCCCTCCTTACTTCATCCCCCTTCCTCCCTCATTCTTCTTTCCTCCTCCCTCCCCTTTCTTTCCTTCCATCCCCCTTCCTCCTTCCTCCTTCCCTTCCCTCCCTTCCCTCCCCTTCCTACTTCCCTCCCCTTCCTCCTTCCCTCCCCCCTCCTCCTTCCCTCCCCCTTCCTCCTTCCCTCCCCTTCCTTCTTTCCTACCCCTTCCTCCTTCCCTTCCCATTCCTCCTTCCCTCCCCCTTCCTCCTTCCCTCCCCCTTCCTCCTTTCCTACCCCTTCCTCCTTCCATACCCCTTCCTCCTTCCCTCCCCCTTCCTCCTTCCCTCCCCATTCCTCCTTCCCTCCCCCTTCCTCCTTCCCTCCCCCTTCCTCCTTCCCTCCCCCTTCCTCCTTCCCTCCCCCTTCCTTCTTCCTTACCCCTTCCTTCTTTCCTTCTCATTCACTCCCCCTTCCTCCTTTCCTCCTCATTCACTCCCCTTCCTCCTTTCCTCCTCATTCACTCCCCCTTCCTCCTTTCCTCATTCCCTCTTTCCTTCCTCCTTTCCTCATTCCCTCTTGCCTTCCCCCTTCCCTCTTTTCTTCCCTCTTCCTGCCTCCTAACTTTCCTTCCCCTCCTCGTTCCTCCTCTCATATCATTCTTTCTCATCATCTTCTTTCATCATCTTCTCTCATCCTCTTCCCTCTTCTCTCTCCTTCCTTCTCCCTCACGTCTCCCAGGGTTCATTCTTCTCCCCCTCCTTGTCACGCCTCCCAACGCTCATCCTTTACTTTCTTCATTTTATGATCCTCCCTCTACTGTATTGTCCGTCACTCCTTACTCTCTTTAACCTTTTATAAATCTTACTTTTCTGTCATCTCTCTCAACACCACTCGCCAATATTCTGCCTCCCATAACCCTCCTCCATTTTGTCCCTCCTCTCCATCCTCCCGCCATCTCTCGATTTATTTCTCGTCCGCCATCATCAACGGATTACCAAGTAGCTCTTCAAAGCCCTACTTCATTTCCTCCCTTTCTTTTTATATGCATATTTATAAAAAGAAATTCGGAGGTTGTTATTCCGTCTCGTTTCGTTGCGGTCGGCATTTTCCATCATCTCGCGCAATGATCCGGCTTCGCTAATTACGGAACTCCACAGCCAATATAGCGTGTCTTCCCCCTCTCTGGCTCGCGTTATTATTCTCTCGTTTCAGAAAGGTCCGTCCCTTTCGAGAGGACGCGTTTAAAGTATTTCGTTTTCTCGCATCGCCTCCCCAGGGAGTGATTACGACTCCCGAATGAGCTGGTTTGAGAAGAGGATTCGTACCTCGTCTCTCTTCTTTATTAACGCGTCTTAATTACTCCATCTGTTTTCAGTTTCGGTCTCGTTTAATTGATGTCTCGTTTTCTCCTACCTTTTCTCCACTTTGGTTTGATCCTGTTTGTTATTATACTGCGGAGAATTTGCTCAGGGCGCTGTCGAGATTTACTGCCCTCGGGTTGCATGTCATTTCGAGCTTAAGAAACTGTTATCCCATCCGCGTAACTAGAGCCTTTCAGAAACCATCGAATGGTTATTTTCAATAAGATTAAAAAGTATTGAAGGTAGTCTGTGGATAAAACAATGTAATTGGATGGTGCGAGTTGTTAAAACATGAAATCCGAGATTTGTACAATGTGAAACCATTGGTTCCCAAACTTTTTGTGGACGGGGCACCTTTAGGGAGATAAATACAATTACGCGGCTCCTTCAACCTTGAATATGTATAATATAACCGGAAAATTGCGATCGCGGAAGCGAAAGCCTCGTTCTGCTATCAAAAGATGGCGCTAGTGGCAGACTGGTCCGGGCGGCGATCGCCACCGGTCCAACTATTATCTATTCGTCTCCTAAAAGTCGTTGTTTTAATGTTATATGTTATAAATATATAATATTTATAATATAAATAAATTCTTATATGTAAGAATGTTGACTTATTAGGACCTAATTTCATGAATAGAAGAAATAGAATGGAGGCCGTTGTAGAGGTTTCGCTAGCATCCGAGTAGCGAGATTTATACACCACTATAGAGCACTTTTCAAGTCAAGCATTCTGGCAGCATTGGTCTACTACATTCGCTTGTTTTTGGTATTTGACGAAATTCAGAAGTTTATACATTTATTTATCTGTTTTACCCTCATAAATGTTAAAAATGCCCGAAACAAGTTCACGAGATGGTGGGTGTACGAAGAGGAAGCATTCCTCGCTGAGTATAAAGCAAAAAGTTGAGTTATTGATGGAATTAGATAAGAGAACTCCTGTTAAGTAGCCGAGTGAAAAGTACGGAATCGGAATTTCGACGATCTACGATCTGAAGAAACAAAAAGAACAGTTTCTGTAGACTTAATGCTGACAGTGATTTGCCGAAATTAATGGACAATAGCAAAACTTGGCATCAGTCAAAAACAGTTGAATTAGACAAAGTGTTATTAGAGTGGATCAGACAGCGTAAAAGTGAAAAGTTTTCTCTAGATCGCACAGTTATCATTGCTAAAGCGAATTCGTTTCACAAGGAGTTAGAGCTAATAACTCCCTGTGAATATTCGACGGGATGGTACAACAAATTCAAGAAACGATATGGCCTAAGCTTGCTAAAAAAGTGCGCTGAAAAGGCCTCTGCGGATACTGAAGCCGCTGAGGGGTTTATAGAGGAATTTTTGAAAACGGTTCATGAGGAAGGATTAACTCCAGACCAGGTGTACAATGCGGATGAGACATCGCTATTTTGGAGGTACATTCCAAGGAGAACGTATGTAATTGCGGAGGAGACAGCATCAGCGGGTTTCAAGGACTCAAAGGAACGTCTGTCCTTGCTTGCGTTAATGCATCTGGATCCCACAAGTGTAAGTTGTTAATCATTGGAAAGGGTTAGAGGCCAAGGGCCTTTGTTGGAATCAAAATTTTCCCAGTATACTACAGGGTTAATGCGAAAGCATGGATTACATCCTAAATGTTTGCAACATGGTATGAAAACCATTTCGTTCCAGAAGCTCGGACTCATTGTCAGGCTAAAGGGCTCTCAGGCGATTGCAAGATCGTGTTGGTGCTGGACAACTCTTCAGCACATCCACCTGCTGAAGTGCTTATTTAGGACGACGTTTTCGCAATTCATTTGCCACCTAATTGTACTTCCTTCATACAACCCATGGACAAGGGCATTTTGTGTAGATACAAGGACGAATTCTTACGTAAAGTGTTTAATGCATGCAGCAATGGCTTAGGGATTAAGGCATTTCAAAAAGAATTTAATGTTAAGGATGCAATATGGAGTGCTAAGAAAGCATGGGATAGTGTGCCAAAGGAAATTTTGCTGCATGGATGGCAAAGGCTGTGGCCTTCTACGTTATTTTTTGACGATGAAGATGACGTTCCCCAGGATTTTCATGGTTTTCATGTTTCTTGTGAAAAGATAATCGTAAATGATTTGTTAATCTATGCTAGTGGACTTACATGTGAATAAGCTAAATTGATCAATACTGAAGCAATTGAGGAATGTTTGAATGTAGATAACGATTCACCAGTTGTCCTCCAACTCACTGACAATGAAATAGGTGACATGGTAATCCATCCAGATAAAGGCCATGACACTGACATTGAAGAAGATGAAAATAAAAAAAGCAAGAAAAGGTTTCAATCGATAAATGCATCGCTGAACAACATATCATGTGGTTGTATAAAATGCAAGAAGTCTTGGTAAAAGAAAAGACAAAATATATGAAGCAATTAAAACTGCAAGATATGTTTAAACAAATGTGCTTCAAAATCTATTGAAAATCCTAATAACACACATGAGGAAACTTCAACTTTTCGTGTTATGCATAGTAGTGACACGAGTGACGGGAGTTTGTAGTAATTTTGACGATGAATCAATTTGGATAACTTTTGTTTGTATATGTTTTGCTAGCACAACGATACTGTTGCGCAAATTAAAAATTTGTTGCTGCAAAAATTATATTAATGAAAACCAGTTTTATTATCATGCATCTTATTGTAAGTGAAACGCGAATAACTTGAGAATAAAAAGTAAGATTTCAATGACATTTTTATTATTCTTTTGCCTGTACTGCAACCCATAAACGTGAGGCGTTGATTATTTACTGTAAATAGCATGCGTGGAGGCGGGTTAAGGTTGAAAAACGTGAGTTATTAAAATAATGTATTCACAGGAGTGTTAAATATAAATATGTATTAGCATAATCTTACGGTATAGAAATTTCGTTGATGATGTCGTGACTCGTCATTTTTTATGTACAAATATCTAGCGCGATAATAAAAGCATCCTTGATGACATCGCTATACATCTGATAATGTGTTTTTGATACTTAAGATAATAATTATAACCTATAAGCGTCAATAATTGTGATAAAATACGCCAGCTTTTCAAAATACGCCACTGTATTGGTACACATGTGCATTTAATGGAATATATTTTTTACAGGGACCCGAAATCCGGAAAATTCCAAAAACCGGTAACCTGAACACCCCAAACTTGCCGGATAAAGGGTCCCTACTGTATAAGTAAAGTATAGTAAGTAGTATAGTATAAGTAAAATTTATCGATAAATTTTTATTTTCAATTGCATCCGTCAATGGGGGACTGTCAAAATATGTAATTATGTTTTTTTTTTATTCTTTGTCATTGACTTAATTACTGTGAACATTTTTTTGTTAAATCGCCTTCATTATGGAAAAAAAAATATTTAAAATAACTCTTTTAAATATCCCGCGAAAACGGCATCCTGGTTGGAGAGAGAGAGTAGTAAGGGGTACGTGACGTCATCGCATGCCACTCGTTTAAACATACTGCGACCGTACTGAAAGCACGTGGTTTTGCTACTTCGTCCTCTTGCTTTTCCTGATATCGTAGCTAAAATGGAGAATATGGAACTTAAGAAGGATTATAAGTATTGTCTGGTACCTCAGTGCTTAAATACAACGATTAAAATCCCGAGAAAATTGTTCTTCACGCTACCGAACTCCTTGGGAAGAAATAAGAAGCGGAGAATATTGTGGTTGAAATCCATTAGGAGATACGCATCTGATGTATCGGAACGTACAACTGTGTTTGTCTGCGAAGATGATTTTAATCTAATTGTAAGTACTAGTTATATGTATGTACGTAATTTTATTGCTTCGTATTATAGTTTATGACTTATGTCGGCATTACATTGACATGATGCATATATTTCTGGAGAACGTTGAAAGAGTAAATTATATTTTTGTTTCAAAGATTAGCATATATATTTTAACAAAACCTCCATAATGTAATATACCTATTCTAAATAATATAAGATAAAACTTACGGAAATCGTTGGGCTATGGGTTTATTAAGCAAATAAATGCTGTTTCAGTGCATATATGTAAGTACTAAGTTTTTAAGCAAATACTTTTACAAATTTAACATATTAAGTTAGTTCTGTGATTTAAATATTTTAATAAATTTGTTCCCATAATATCCACGACAGCATGGTATTTTGAATGACCATGTTTTGCTAAATAAGGGCAGTCATGACACTCCACAGACGTGACTAAATCTTCTTCTTCATCTACAACTACACTCACTTCATAACCTCTTTATCTTATTCTGTGTTCATGGCAAATCTTGCCTTTAACAATACAAAATTTTCCTTCTCGCTTCAGTTTAACAAATCCAACAGCATTACTAACATAATCTTTCCTCATTGACCTCAAAGGGAGAAAAAAGCCATAAAAGCAACGATGAAATTTGCGACATATACAAAACAGACATGCAGTTATGACAAACACTTCTACAGTTTTTCTTTTCACAAGCATAGGTAATAACTAAGGCAGATAGACACTTAAAGCAACAAACTTCACCACATTTCATATAGACAAGACACACGGAAACTAAGTTTATTCACATTAATTTTGTATGATATTTGTCAATATTTGACCTGATGATTCTGTAAAGGCAGATGATGGTGATTATTCACCGAAACCGGTCGTGTTTTACTTCATATATTTTGTGGAAATTAGCAAAAGTTTAATATAAATAAAAAATACTATCTAGCATTGTTCATGTTATTTTATTCTGGAATTCCACGAAGTGTCGGCCTCATCCATTACCTTTTTGTATACTTATCTAACTATATTTTACTTACTAGATACTAGGACACCATGGGAAACAATACATAAATAAATATTCTATAATATTAGTTAAAACTAGAGTTGCTTTATTCATTTAATATGGGAAAGCTGTTTTAAGACGTCAATCTATCTTTTATATATCTTCTGCATTTCAGTCCAAATAATTATACTATTACAATAACTGAAAATAAAAGTGCTACATCGAACTTGTTTTATCAATTAAATGTAATACAAACCTATCCGCCTTCACTTCACGCATTTCAACATCTGAATATTGCTCCCTACGACTTTCATTGTACCACACAAAACCCTTCATATGCCATTTTGCAAAACACAAAGCGAAATAAGTGCAGGGAGGTGCAGTACTTCTACCAATATTTCTGCTAAGACGGCGTATAGAGGAAAACAACAGAATTATATCTTTCAAGCTTCTAGTTCTATATCGGCACAATGGCTTCTAACACGGATAGCATCGGCTAACATGGTTGCGGCATGCTCTGACGTCATTAAACACTCGGCAAACTTGGGCTACCAATCGGATGTGATCGGGTTTGGCATTAACTCGTCCGTTTTAAATTGCTTTTTTATAAATATCTCTTAAAATTTTAACGAAAAAACTTTATACTTGCCTATAACAATAGTCATTCAATACAACTTCATAAAATTCTCGGTAATTTCCGATATTTGACAGTCCCCCATCAGAACTTCCAATTTATATAAGCAATTAAATAAACGTATACTCGTATCTCGTTAAATTACTTCCGTCAAGCAACAATTAAATACACTATATTTTTAGGCTGGTTTCCAAAGGAAACATAGCCTTATGAAATGGTTCTGTGTGAGTGCATGTGTGTGTGTCCCCTACTAACAAATTTTGAACCAATGGACCGATTTTCATGAAGAATTGGTCTGAGGCTCGTTCTGCTAGGGCCCACCTCCGAGCTGTATTTTATTTGGAGAAGATCGAAGTCCCGGGGTCGATTCCAGGAACGTTTTTATCCTATTTGTTTAAATAGGAAATCTCAAATTCATCGTGCAGAGATGTTTTCTTTAATACTTTAAAATATCTTAAAATTATGATACCGGAGCGAGGTTGGTACTTTCTTAAGATATATATATATATATATATATATATATATATATATATATATATATATATATATATATATATATATGGATGTCAACAAGGTGTTGGGATGAGGATGAGTTCTCTCTCTGTAGCTGAAGAAGGAGTAGTTCCGAAAGCTTTACGTTTGTGATGTTTCTGTGTTTTTGTGTTATTTTACGTGTGTCGCTTCGACATCCCCGGGGCCTCGCCAACCTGAAGTCGTCTGATTGGTGAGTGCTCACTGGGTTTCCTCATCCCAACACCTTGTTGACATCCATATATTCATTTTACCTTTCCTTTTCCGTAAGTTGGTATATATATATATACGCGTAGTCGGTGCTTCCAAACTACTAACGCTTCAAAAAATCACCATACACCAAGATCTAAACTCATAAATAAACCAACGCGATCTCCAGGGCAATAGCACTTCAGTCACGTGGAGCCTATATGTATTAAATAGTAAATTCCATGAGTAATAGCAGTAGATTTATAATTTTCCGGGAAATTATGGCAACTATCCGTAATTTCCAAATTCTCTGGCAATCTGCTCTTGTCGAAGTTTTCGTTTATTCATGTTTAGTGACTCAGATCGCACTGCATGAGCAATAAGATTAATCATCATTAAGACAATAACCTATACATTAAATTTATGGAAAAATTAGGATATTAACTGTTAAGATTATGCTATCATCCATGCCTTTAGCTCATGATTAGATAAAAACAATCGCGAAATATGTATTACGCCATTGTATTTAACAATTGAAAAGAGTTCAAATTTCTAGAAAAACTACGAAACACAACATTAAAATGCTTTTCACGTTTTACCGTCACTGCTATCAGAGTTGCTTCTTCTGTTGTGATCCCTTATAGCTCTGAAGAAAAACAAACCTATTCGCTCCTTCCTACAGTCGATAACCCAGATTTAATCGTCATGTTTGTGCTTTCAGTAATACGTGAGAATTGCAATAATCTATACTCTCAATCACAGTGCATGATGCAATTAGTATTTTGGATGGAGTAAAATCTTACATATTATCGGAAGAAAATATTGGTGATGGATGTTTTCATAATATGCATGATATTGAAAATTAGAATAAGTTAACTTATATGCTTATGGGAATTAACTTGATGTTAATTCAATTAAAGAAAATGAAAAAAATATAATTTCGTAACTCGAATTATCAATAACTCGAATAATTATTGCTTTCCTTTGAGATTCGAGTTTTAGAAGTTCCACTTTATATATACAAATATTTAAAAATAAATCCATAACTTTAATTTCTATTACTCGAATAATTATTACTTTTCCTTGAGATTCGAGTTATGGAAGTTCAACTATGATTCGTTATGACGGCATTAATTTCCATTAAAAGCATTAAATCACTGCAATCGTATCGTATAATATCAGAGCCCTTTAAAAGCATTGAGGTCGTTGCCATAGTATTTAAAGATTTTCATTGTTGAAAAGAGGAAGAAATTCACACTTTTTCCGATTAAAATCTGACATTTACGTTAATTTGGTAGATATTTGAATTCTCCTTTCGAAAATTAAGAACTCCGTTCTTTCAGATAGACAACTGTTCTTTTCCAGAATTCGTATCGTAATTTAAAAATACATTTTTAGAAAGCCTTGCACTGAATCCCATGCTTTTCTTATGGGGTATTGAAATAGGAACATTTGGGTTAAAAAGACCCCTTAAATATAAACTTTTTTGTGATTTACGATTTCTCTCGTCGGTTGTGTCACTCGACCAACCAACATGCCAAATTTCAGATTTATAGCCCTTATAGAAGTGCCTTAGAGTTTTGTGTAAGTGAGAGTGAGGCGCAAGTAGCTATATTATTATAGATATGTTTTGGACGCCGTCTAATCTGAAAAGAATCAAAATCTGCTTACGGGGTTCGAACCACCTCACCTCACCATCGCATAAGACTAGTGATTCAGTCACCTCGGCCACCAGATTCTTGCGTTGGCGCTGCGATAAATGTGCATTTGAAATCACGTGGGAAGATAGACAAGTGTTCATCATAGCAACGAGATTAAACAAACTATCAAACTATTGCCATTTTTCATGGTGTTATAGAAGTTTTGATGTGGATTTGTATTGATACGAGTCTTCCTACGTTTTTTGAAGGGATATTTCTGCTAATAATTGTAAGTTTTTATTTATCGTAATTATTATTGATAATAAGTTTTTATTTATCTTAAAAACTTTTTACTTTTATTCATTTAAGATTATTCTGAAAACTGTTTTCTCTATGAAAAGGCCATTGAAAACCTTGTTGGTTATCAACAGTTTCACTCCTAGTATCTAAAGCTGAATTACTCTGAACTATCAGTCTATTTTCGTTGATTTTAAGCAATATGAATGGATAAGTCAGTATTTTCATTAATGAAACAAAAGATACTATCATAATTCTTACTTCTTATATACCAAACATTCTTACGTTTGCCACTGAGTTCTCTACTTCTGACCGCCATGCTCTCAACTGTAAAAAGATTAAAGGTTAAATATAGAGACCCCCACATCATTCAACAGCTGGTAGACACTTTTGCAACTTGTATGCCCATGCAAGCAGAAAGTTTATCATAATTATATTATAAGAGTTTGTTCATATTAATGTATTAACTATATAAAAGTTGGTTATAAAAATTCATTTTTATATCTTCACTTGTATTCTTTTCCGCTCAACTATTCTTCAGCAATGGACAGGTGATCCAGACATATTAGCGTATCAACAGTAACATTTATTAAATTCGTTTATTTTAAAAAATACATGCAAAATATGTCAGAAAGAGATTTTGACTTTGATTTTAGTATTTTAAACCTGATAATGCTCTATTAATTTGTTTTCCAATTTTTCTCTATCATTGATAAACTATCAAGCACAAGTAGTATTGAGAGTTCCTTGGACTGGCTAACACATACTGAAACATTTCCTGTCAATATAAGTAATCAATTCGGAACGTTAACTTTGGGAAATCAGCCTGCATTAGTCCTGATTTGGACTTCTTGCTCTATTCCTATATGATCCGTGAGGTATAGATTACAAACCTTATTAGGATAGAGGACGACATTTACCACAAAAAAGTTAGCGGGACCATATAATGACGGCTTATAGTTTCGGGGATAAAATTCAAGATCTTTCCATACCGTTTTATACGCATTTCCCATAAAGAACGACTTTGAAATCTCTTTGTACTCAATTTATGGAGCATGCTTTTCCTTCTTGTTTTTTTTTTTAGCTCTATTTCTGTTTTAAAGAACTGCTGTATCCTATCACAGGTATAGGCAAATGATTATGGTGTTTTTAAACGCTCACGTAATAATAGTCAATTGCTCTGGTATAGAAAGAACGGCGTCGAGTACAATAGTTCCAGTTGTCCACTGAAAAGTTTTAAGGATCTCGTGTGAATTCTGAGATGATTTGGTGGTAACGAGGAGGGCTATAAAGTGATTTTTTTCATTAATTGTCCTACTTTTCGTGTTGAAGAGTTTATTTTAAAATATTAGTGACCCTCTTTCGCATTTATGCATAAAATGATACAATATAAAATTTCTCACTTAAATATAATCCCACGGGAAAATTGTAATATTTAAACACTGGTAATTTAAATAGTGAGATTTGCTAAAAATTTTAAATTATAGAGGGTCACGATTTATTGGACTATTTTATCGAAATTATTATTCCTACAGAAATAACGGATGTTCGAAGAAAGATATTTTCGCACATCCGAAAAATAATTAGAAATGCCAATTTTCTCGAAGGATGTCGAGCCCGATGTGAGGACTTGTCAATCCGGGATAAAAAAATCCCTCGAAAAAGTGACATTAAGGACGTGTTGATCGCGGGGCGGATTTGGGCGTGGCGTCTTCTCCTAAGCGAGTCATGCGAGAGGCAATCCCGCGCCACCCTTTGCCCTAATCGAGAGTGGTCTTCACATTCCATTTTTTGAGCAGTCTGGAGATGTAATCGAATGAGCGAGGTTTTTGGAACCGTGCCCCGTTGTTAAGGGTCACTTTTACTGCACTCTTCGGAGGGAATTTAAGAGGTCTCTCAATTTACACAAACATCCTCCCCGCAACCGTATAAAAAAAACTCGGTTCCATTTTTTTATGATTTAACCTCCTAAAAGTGAGCGTGCGAAATATTATTTTTTTCCCTAGCCACCACTGTATACTTTAAAGAGGCTTTTGTTCCTTTGTGGCGGTCTGTAGAGAGTATTCCGTGTTGTAGAATGTTTCCAATGAATGGTTAGCGTCGCGAAATCGTTAAATTTTCCATATCGCAATTTTACATCCTTGGCTGGGTTTCAAACATTTTTTATAGTTCCAGTTATAATGTTTGCATTTTTGTGGGCGCGACTGGTATAGATATACATCGGAACAACCCAAGCGCGTCTGATATACTAAACGGTTTTCCTTCCTTTGTCTTTAGAGCAGTACTTGATGCCGTTTATAGAAATACTTCGAACTAGGAACAACATAGTTCACCAACTTAACGACGTTTATTGTTTGTATTTCAATCACGAATAAATATTAACTAAACTTTTCTCTTGAATTCCATTGCCGGTGGAATCCGATTGTTTTTTTTCTTTGAAATGCCATTTTTACATTTCCCATTCAAAAATTCTGTTAATCTTACCTTTCGGTAATTATTTTCTACATTTTTAGTGGTCAAATTAATTTCGATACTAAAGAGATGATCAGCCCTCGTGTTAACTTAAAAAGCCTATTTATTGTAAATTTGAACTTGGTGTGGGAATGGGATCTTACATTTTTTCGTCAAAACATCAACTGATCGTGGGTGGAAATATGAGCGGCTGTCTCCAAAAATCGACTATTGTAGATAAAAAAACCTCATCTCCGTTCGCGCGTTTGTTGACGATCCTTTCCATCGTTAAGGAAAACCTAGACGCCATCTCGCGTAGTCGAATAAACGCGGGTCCGCGATCCCTGGAGGATTTTTATGGCTCATCCGTAAATAAGAGAAACTCCCTATCACGAATCCCTCAGAATTAATTTCAAGTCTTTTCTTTTTATATTTTTTACGATATCTTGCAACTTCAATTTTTTTGGTTGAGAAGGTTTTAAATCTACTTTCCCTTTGGACGTAGAGATTCATGTTTGCCATGTGCTAATCCGGAACACTCCTCCTTTTGTCGCGTAACTTCTAGTTCGTTTCCTTGTTTTTTTTTTTAGCTATTGGGATGGTCGAGTGGGAATTGTTCTGCTGTCTTCGTCCTCTGGAAGTTGTGGGTAGCGCATTGGACGCTGTGTGCGGCATATAGCCTTCAATGAATTACACGATCCTTAACGTTCTTCGGTGACACTTTGTCGTTTCGGAAGCTGTTATAATGGCTCGAAGTGCTTCCAAAGTGTTCTCTTGGAGGAGTGTGTTTTTATTAACATTAGTCGTGGCGTTAAAATTACTGCGCAGAAGAGGTGAAACTTTTTCTACCAGTGAATCGTTTTTCTGAGCGAATGTCTATTTTAGCCGCTATTTTTGTTCTCTCTTGCACTCCTTCGACTTAAAAAAATCATTTTTTCAATGGATATTTCAGTATAATATTGTTGTCTGAAAGAGAATTCTCAAATTTCATGTTTCGAATGCGTTCATCGCATCAAGTTTTATGCATTATCTTGACGCGTCTGATTGAAAATGTTGGTCTCTTTTACTATTGCTCAAGTGGTATGTATTATTTCTATCAAATTTCTCGGAGTAAGGATTTCAACTCGTACGTCGACAGAAAAGGAATTTCTCAAGTTCCAATCTGGACATACGTTGTTAAAAGACTACAATTCGAATAAATGGCACCTTCACTCCTATAGCCATAAAGAAGTTTAAATAATTCATTTGATACAGTCCATACGCTGAGCGTGTTGAAGATTTTTAGAAACATATTTCATCTGGTTTCTACTTGCAGATTGTAATACTGTGGGTGCCATTTATTAATATCACTGGTTATTGTTTTCAGTCGGTTATGAAATCAAACGCAGAATTCCAAAACCAAATTTATTATCAACCTTTTAATGTTATCAATCAAAATGAACCCAATGTGATCGCATTTAGCGGTACCGACTGTACTTATATTAAATATTATGGCGTTGAACACGATTGCATTGTGGACGAGATGAGTTTTTTCAAGGTCGAAGGTATTAATTTGGGTGTACATACATTTTCATCTTCTAAGAGAAAGGTAAAAAATGAGTCTCTTTGCAGGCTCTTTTGTTTCCCCGATAGTTCTTTAACTCCTCGATATAACTCCTAACGATTCGAATAAAAAGGAGCTTATTTCATTCTATATCCATCATTTTGTCAATTCTTCTCTGCCTCATTTCAGTCCATCCCACCCTCGAATTCCATCCCCTTTCGGTCGTCTTGCTCCTTTAAAATCTCCCTATCCTTCATCTCCACCTCGCATTTGCGTCTTGGAAATTGTCCGCATCGTTCGAACTCTTCATATCCGAGATCTTACGTCAAAACACGTGCACGCGCTGCACTACGTCTCCTTGCTTTCCCCGTGAAATCCTTCGTCGATCAACCTTAACTTTTAGGCGCTTGTACTCGACGCGTGGGGAGAATGTCCGCCGGGCAGAAGCGCGACAGCTCTCTTCTCGGAAAAAATCCGCCGCCGAAGAGCTGAAGAATCGGCACGGAGACACATTCGAGGTGGCTCCTTGCCAAAGGAGAGGTTGTGGAGAAGTTAGTGCTGCCAAAAATTCCCACCTCAGACCGACAAACCGTTTGCCCTCCCACCCCCGCAACTCGCTCGACCGCAATCCTTATCCACGGCTCGACTTTAAAATTGTCCCAAGATACTCCCTGCTTCGATTGATTAAAAAAATGCAACTTCTTTGGGAGACTCCAATCTTGGCAGCGGTGCTTATTTGCTTGAAATTCGTCGCGGGCGACGTTTTTACCCCGTGGGTTTGTATTACGGCGAAGTTCTATTTTTTACAATAGTCGCGTTATAGTTTTGGATTCAATGGTACTTTATGAGAGATGTCGGACAAAGTAACAGCTGTTATCAGTGTCCTTCTTCACCTTTGAAACAAGAGACGTAAACAGCTCTAAATAGTTTTCTCGGATGGCGATAGTGTTGCTTAGAGACGGAGATTGATGAGGAACGCTTAGGGACCTGACGTGAGACAATTGGAAGCTGCGCGCCGTAGCACGAATTGGCACTGCCTCTGAGGTCCTAAGGATATAATTTGTCGCCACCCCGCGTGGAATTTTCCGGGAGACAAGAGTTTGAGTAAGAGAGACAGGAAGAGCTGCTGAATGTGGAGAAAAGGTCGATAAAGTAAACGACACGAAAGGGAACGGAGACGGAATTGGGCAATCTTTTTAAAGTCCAAATTGAGATTGGAAAGTATCCCCTTCTATTTAACCAAATTTAACAAATCTGATTGGTAACGCTCCAAGAAAGTCTTCTGAGTTACAATGCATTTCAGCTGCGTTGAATAAATTTCAACCTCGTCGAGTGATACCCTGCGTAATACTGAGATTAATTAATTGTTATATAATGGCTTAAATGCAGGAAACCGTTCGAATATGTATTTCTGCTAAATTTTTATTGTTATGAATTTCTACTTTTGTCTTTTCTAATTGTAACTTTTGGTTTATATAAAGAGATGTCCCTACCATGACTTTATGGCCAGTAAATTTTTTGATGTAGTTTATATCTGTATCTTCTTTTGAAGAAGCTATAAATCATATTCTATCCAAAAATTAAGCATCTGGTCTTTATTTTTTCCGTATGCATACATCACTATAGATACCGATTTCTAGAGTAAAATGTCTTAGCGCACGAACTTGTTTTCCTCTTTTTTTTGGGCTTTGGTGTATGCCGAGTAATTAAAAGTCGTAACTGGAATTCCTAACGTCGCGATTTTGCGTTCATCACGAACTACCCATCGAAAAAATCATACCCAAAGATAAAAATCGCGGATGAATTTTTGGTAATGAAAGGCTCGATTGTCATCCCCTTTCGCTTTCGGATCCCTCGTAACTTTCGCTCGCGTCAGAAGCCTGAAAAGTCCTCGGCCGGAGAGGCCGCATCCCCCGGTTTGTCCGTTCCCGCGGGTTTGCGTGTAGGGCAACGATGTGGGATGAGAGCATTTCCTTGAGGGCCTCCATATGAGATACCCTCCTGCATCTACCTCCCGGTAGATTGGCGGAGGATAGAGAGAGGGAGAGCGAGGGAGGGAGAGCGAGGGAGGGAGAGAGGGAGAGGGGGGGATGGAGGGAGAGAGAGAGGAGGGAGGAGAGGTTGTGGAGAGGGGATCGGATCTTGGTGCGCCTTGGGGCCGCCCCAAAAGCCGCAGAAAAGGATAGGAAGGGCATCCTCTTTCAACGCCCCGGGGAACATGGGACTCCGTTTTCCAAATGAGCGTTACTCGAGGGTTTGGGGGCTGTCAAAGGTGAATGCAGGATCGGATGGGAGAGGGGTATATAAAGTAAGAGAGAGAGAATGTCACGGGAAGGAAAGGGGAACCGCCGTATGTCTGTGCCTTTGGAGATGCCTGGCATTTTGAATCACCCTTTCCTCCTCTGCCCCTTCCTTTCTTCCCTTCAAGTAATCTCTTATTCCGTCTATATCCTCTCCCCCCCCCCCCCGCTCTCCCCTCTTGTCTCCAACTCCGGAAGTTGATTATCGTGCTTCCTTTGCTTTGCTGTTACTCAATTTCTTCCTCGTCCCCGGTTCCCTCTGAATTAAAAAATGGGGAAAATGTTAAGAATAAAAGGATAAAAAGTGTTTACGGTTGTTTCATTCAGCTTGATTGTCTCCCTCCCGTCCGTTTCCTGACCAGCTGCTCCAGTTGTTATTTGTTTTGACTTCTCCATTCAGGATTTTTTCCGGCTCTCTGGTTTACTCGGTAGTTTATATAGCTGTCCTTGTTGTTTTTGGACCTTCTTGAGACGTTTTTTTCTATGGTCCATGAAGGCTTTTTATCCAGTAATCTTTATGGAGTGGAATGAGGTCAGTCCTTGGCGTGCACTTTTATGTAATGGAGTCCCGTTTTCATTTGGGTCGTCTTTAATGTGATTCTTTTTTGAGTGATGTTGGGTGCTATGTAGATCTTTGAGAGAAAGCTACTCCATGGGCGTAATCCTCGAGAGAACTTTTTCCCCTCTTATGCATACGTACACTGGGACTTCTTTATTTTTCTTGAATATATAAGCATCCATGCTTTTGATGGCCAATCTAGTAAGAAGCAAGTTTGTCATCATGAATTGTATTAGAGCTCTATAACCATAAAAAAGATTGAGTTAATCATGCGCTCATTTCAATGTAAACTACTCTTTGCTATAGCTGTTGAGTATCATCACCGGCACATTCTCGTGCGTTCATTGTCCGATTCATTATCAATTCTTTATCGAAAAGTCATACCTATCGAGGTTAGATATTTATTTGTTTCATTAAATTCAATCACATAATCTCCGAGTCACAAATAATTGTCCGTCCGTGCGCTCCTCGTTTTCGCTTTTATCAACTCGGCAATCGATAGTTATCAATTCCGCTTTCAGGGTACGTCGCGTCCCTTTGAAAACTGCCAATCCGTTAAGGCAACGTCGTCGCATGTCCTCCTGTCCTACCAGCGGCGAAAATTTTCCCACACAATCGATAAATTCCTTTTTTTAACACTGAATCACGGACGACCCTGTTCCCTCTCTCACTCTCTCTGTCCTCTCTCCCTTTCTCTCTCTTTCCATGTCGCTCTTACTACGGTTTCGATGCATGTCATGTAATAATTCAGAAAACGTCACACACGTCCACCAAGGAGTGGGTCGTGATCGGGAGTTTTATGATTTCCTCACACTCCTTCGTCTTTCCTCGCACGTATCCTTCCCCTCCCAATGCTCTTTCTTTTAACTCCTTTCGTTACCTTTCCCTTGATGACGCCGCCGCCTGTTCCTTCCTCTTACCTGGAAGGGGGAAGAGAGGCTTATCCCACGTGGCCGCCGCTTCAGAAGCCTTACGGTTTCTAACCGATTCCACCCGCATCCAACAGACCAACCCTCCTTCGCCCTCACCTTCCTTCCTCCTTCGTCGTCCCAGCGGCTCCTCCTCCCCGCTCCATCCTCAGTAGACAATTATAGTCCCCCATGACTACTTTCACTCACCGCCGACAATTTTTACTCCACTCTCGACTAGAGGGTAGTCACTCTCGCTGATTTTTGGCCCCACCCTCCCGCTCCCTCCACCCCCTCTCTCCCGCTCCATCCACCCCCTCCCTCCCTCTCCCTCCACCCCCTTCCTTCCCGCTCCCTCCACCCCCTTCCCTCCCGCTCCCTCCCGCTTCCTCCACCCCCTCCCTCCCGCTCCCTCAACCCCCTCCCTCCCGCTCCCTCCACCTCCCTCCCTCCCGCTCCCTCCACCCACCTCCCTCCCGCTCCCTCCACCCACCTCCCTCCCTTCCTCCCTCCCTCACTTATGATCTAAATTTCGCCCGAATAAAGACGATTATCTATCTATCCCTTTCTCCCTCCCTCCCTTCCTCACTCACTCCCTCCCTTCCTCCCTCCCTCCCTCCCTCCCTTCCTCCCTCCCTCCCTTCCTCCCTCCCTCCCTCCCTTCCTCCCTCCCTCCCTTCCTCCCTCCCTCCCTTCCTCCCTCCCTCCCTTCCTCCCTCCCCTCCTCCCTCCCTTCCTCCCTCCCTCCCTCCCTCCCTTCCTCCCTCCCTCCCTTCCTCCCTCCCTCCCTCCCTCCCTTCCTCCCTCCCTCCCTTCCTCCCTTCCTCCCTCCCTCCCTTCCTCCCTCCCTCCCTTCCTCCCTCCCTTCCTCCCTCCCTTCCTCCCTCCCTTCCTCCCTCCCTTCCTCCCTCCGTCCCTTCCTCCCTCCCTTCCTCCCTCCCTCCCTCCCTTCCTCCCTCCCTCCCTTCCTTCCATCCTTCCTCCCTCCTTCCCTTCCTCCCTCCCTTCCTCCCTCCCTCCCTTCCTCCCTCCCTTCCTCCCTCCCTTCCTCCCTCCCTCCCGCCCTTCCTCCCTCCCTCCCGCCCTTCCTCCCTCCCTCCCGCCCTTCCTCCCTCCCTTCCTCCCTTCCTCCCTCCCTCCCTTCCTTCCTCCCTTCCTCCCTCCCTCCCTTCCTTCCTTCCTCCCTCCCTCCCTTCCTTCCTCCCTCCCTTCCTCCCTCCCTCCCTCCATCCCTTCCTCCCTCCCTCCCTTCCTCCCTCCTTCCCTCCATCCCTTCCTCCCTCCCTTCCTCCCTCCCTTAAGGGTTAAATGTAAGAATGGACCTTCTGGTCTAAATTTCGCCCGAATAAAGACGATTATCTATCTATCTATCTATCTATCCCTTACTCCCTCCTTCCCTCCCTTACTCCCTCCTTTCCTCCCTCACTCCCTCCCCTTACTCCCTCCTTTCCTCCCTCACTCCCTCCTTCCCTCCCTCACTCCCTCCCTCACTCCCTCCCTCACTCCCTCCTTCCCTCCCTCACTCCCTCCTTCCCTCCCTCACTCCCTCCTTCCCCCCTCCCTCCCTCACTCCCTCCTTCCCCCCTTCCCTCCCTTCCTCCTTTCCTCCCTCCCTCCCCCCTCCCTTCCTCTTTCCCTCCCTCCCTCCTCCATTTTTCTCTCTGTTGCTTCCTCATTCCGAACTCGATCCCCGGACGAGTGGAGATGGGCCTAAAGAGTTGCTGTGGACCGGGAAACACATCCTCCCCGTCTGCCATAAGGCGGTCGCTCCCACTGTCCCTCTTTCTCTTTTATTCTCCCTCACTCACACTTCCCTTTTTACAAGGGGTCTAATTTACTCCCTTGGATCCATTCCATTGTCTGAGTGTATTTTGGATTCTCGAGGAGGCGCTTCAATTTTCCCAGGCTCGCTCTTTCCCCTATTCTCTCAATCTCTCTCACTCTCTCGCAGTTTTTCCCTCTTTCGTTTCTTCTACCTTTTTAATATTCGTGCCTCGATCCTCTCCGTCCACCCCTCTCGCTTTCGTAAAAGCATATCTTTTATATCGTGTCTTATCCACCTGGATTAAAATGAGTTCTTATTTTATAAGGAGGAGAGGAGGACTATACAAAGGTCTTCTCCATCTCCCTTTCTCCTCGCGATGCCTGGTCCGAATTTAATTGCCAGTTGAGATGTGTTGCGACCTGCTTGAGTCGCAATTTACGACATTTGTTTTGTAAAGATTGACTTTTTTTATGTCGTCCCAATGGGAGCTTTTTCGTATTTGTTTTGTTTTGATAGGTTTCTACCTTTTGTTACCCGGTCGATGACGTCCTTTTGATCTCTCGTGTAATGTTTATACAAAGCATGCGTGTGTTTGCATGAGAATGAGTGAGAGAGAGAGAGAGGGAACGTACTCCCGTTTCCATATTCCGCTCGGCTTAATTGTTTTGGTTGGAATGCGATCGATCGTTTACGTCCGGGTCCGACTGATTCACGCTCCCATCTGTCCTCTTTTCTTCTCCCTTTCTTTCCTCTCATCTCCGGGTGTTTGTTTGTTTCGAAGACTGTTGCTGCTGGTGTTTCGAGGGCGAAAATAAAAGGAAAAATGTCGACCGTCTTTAAATTTACATCCTTCCGATGTTCTCCGGAGGTTTTGTCGTAATCGGGTCTTTGTTTTGCGTTGAGAACATCATAAATTCAATTAGAGGCGAAAAACGTTTATTCGAAAATTTACGGTTTCTTCTTTTCTACGTCAAAGTGTATTTTGTTTCGTCAACAGGTGTAATGAATTATTGTCGCATAAGCCTTAGAAGTGATAGTGAGAATATATTATTTAAAATATAATTTTATGCGTTTTTTTAATTTTTGCACCTACAATTTTTAATCCATTAAGTATATGCTTATTTGAGTTCTTTCAAATATGCCTCCCTATTGGATAATTATGCGTTAAAATTAATTTCAATGCATAAATACCTTTTTTATGTAAAATAAAGTCTGTTTATTATTCATGACTCTTTATGAAGTGAATTTATATTCATAAAAGTGAAAATATGGTTCTATAAATATTTGTTGATACGTTTGATAGTCCCCACGCAGAGGCTGATTCAGAAACTTTTAAAGGGATGGAATTCTGTTACCTAACTAACCTAAACTTCGACTCCGTATCAAGAGGTTTTAAACAGAAAGTTTAGTTGCAGATTCTAAGAGGATGACTTTGTCCGCGCATTATTACTATTACTATTTTTCTTTCATATACCAGAAAACCTCCGTATGTTTGTGTTATTTTAAAAGTTTAATCGTGTAGATATAAAAAACTCGGATATAAATTAATTATGCCGTACTTGAACGACTCGCAGATACCGAGTATATATCAATGAAGAATATTTCTCAATCCTACACTTAGCTAACGGAGGATTTTAAGTTGATTCGTCTTTCAAAAAGAAATATTAAATACATACATTTTGACAATCACCGGAAATTTCTCGCAATTTACAGTTGAGCATGCAGTTGTTATAATGAAAAATTTAACTCCTTAACCGTAAGATTTTTAACATTTATTTCACCGTTAGTCTCCACTTTTACTTATTCATGAAGTTGCCAGCATAAAACACGATGCTAGTATCTCAATGCAAATTCCTTTGATAGAGCCGGCGAAGCGTCAAGTTTATAAAACCATGCCGTTCCCACAGTGTGCACCGCCGAACATTTAAAACAATTTTAATTACGCTAATAACTCCAATCGAAAACTCTCCTTTTGAATTTCTGGAAATTACGACGTCGGTTTCACAATTCGAACGCACTTTTGCTCATTAAATCTCGCTCACTCCACGCGTTGTTCCGTTCAACTCCTCGTAGTTTACGCTTTTCGTCTGTCGTCGAATTCCGCCGAAAAGTGGGTGCATGGGTTGAAATCATCTTGCACCCGGATAACAATGTGTGTGTGTGAGAGAGAGTATTTAACACGCTGGAAGACGTACTCATTAAACCTTTGTTATTCGGGAAGATGAATAGACTGGCCGATTTTAGTCGGTTATGCCATGACGGACGCAAAAATGCTCCCGGAAGGGAACGACCACGCCCATTCCTCGCACGAGCGGAATTGTACCTCTCTCCCCCGTTGTCGAGGAAAAGGAATACATATGCCTTTCAGAGTTTTTGCGATTTCCAATTTGTAGGAGCTCGGAGTTGATGGTGGCAGACCAGTAAATATCGTGAGCTCTACGGGAGCTTTCAAAATTGAAATGAATCATGACCGAGTTACGGTCCCCGCTTACGACGCACCCTTCTTCGTCTTCAACGTGAGGCAGTTTTCGTGCTATTTGGGATTTTATGCGCCTCGAAAGCTGAGCGATCCGGAAGGTCCAGGGCTTTCTTTTTATTTACGACCGCGGTGAAAGCTCTCGCGATGCCTCTCTTTGCCCCTAGTTAAACATGTCAGTTTTATTTGTGGGCGAAGTTAGCGATTCGATTTGTTAAGGATGGAAGGAATCTATGGCGGCGAATGAAGATTTATCGCCTGCCTCGAATTCTTTGTCTACCAGGAGGTATCGATTCGCACTTTTTCAAAATTTTATAGATACGTCGATCGTATTATTGTGTGAGGTTTGTGCCTCAATTTGAGGAATTCGTTTCTTAAACGTGAGATAAATCGATTTAAATTGCTACTATGGAATTTATGCGGTTTAAAATTTTTTTGTACGTTCAAACGTGCTTCACAGCGCAGGTTATTCTCTGAATGAAATAAACATTTTCTGATGGACTCTCTAATTGATGGGAAACCATTATTATTTTCTTCATCGGCACTTTTAAAAAGGAAAAACCATCTTTTGTGTGGAAATAACTTAGCGGATCCTAATCGTATAAAAATATATATTGAATACGAACACCTTCATTAAGGTGATACGACCGTCACATTGAGAAGTTCCATTTTAAAATTCACTTGTATACAGTCAAATAATACTTTGGTTCCTCTAAGTGAAATCAAATTAAAATTTTATAAGTTGTCATTTTTCTCTAAAATTTCTCACGAGAAATATGCGACCTACCATGCTCGCACCCCTGTTTTTTAGTAGGTTTTGAATTTTGTCAGACCGCTATCCAGTTTTAATCTATGGCGGTCCATTTACGTATCTTTTATTTTCTCATTATTGTAATCGAAACAGCGCTCGCTTGAAATGCAACTGATGAAGAGATATCTCGTATAGTAGTGTTTATTGACTAAAAAATATTTACACTGCAACTCTGCAACTTCATTTAATCGGTATAATTAATACTCTCTGCTATGAAGATTATTGTCATTTATTGAGATAATTATTTTCATTGCGTCTTTTTTGCAATAATTTCAATATTGCATCAAAGTCGTTAAAGTATGTTGTCAAGCTCTACAGAGATCATTTATGATATTATCAACTATTATAAGTTTTAATTTGGGAAGGAGAGAAATACGAATATTTGTATTTACTGATTAGTAATATCAGTGTAAGTAGCTTTTTGCGCTAATTGGAAGATCAGGCAAAAGATGGTTTTCTAGCCTCTAAGGAAAATTACTATCTCAGATTCACCTGAAAATATTTATCGATAGATGGGGCCTCGCAGCTTGTAGCTCCTCAACACAAATATTTTTCTTCTTCATTTCTTCTGACCAGTTGTTATTCCTTATTGTTCAAGACCTCGTTTTATAAGCATGGTCGATATCAGATCTCTCTTGTACTCTACCTGTCTCTCTTGAATAAACCAATTCTCCGTCGTAAAACAGTGTTTATACCTTAAGGAACACCACTCGGTTTGGCGGCACCTTGAATCCGTACTGAAGGCTGTAAAAAGAGAAGAAAGTATTATTACAAAATCTTCCAAGTAAACGGGTCGGGGCAACTTAATACAATCAGACACATTCGAATTGATAATTTGAGTCGGCTTCCGGTGCCAATAAATTCAACGTTTCTTCTCGCAGGTTAACGCTAGTTCGGTAAACAAATCGCCTATTACAAGATGCAGTTGAAATGTATTACTTTCTCGCGTTACTTTCTTAAACCGTAAACCATCGCAAACCTCTTTCCTGTCTTGGTGATAAACGTTTTCTCTCCCTTCTGTTCGCCCTCCTATAAACCGCCTCATCCACACCGTCTAAATCGGCGTCACTATAGGCGTTCTTGTATACTCTGCCTTCCTCAGGGATGATGCAACATTTCCTGCACATGGCACTCGCAGACACGCATTACACTAGCTCTTCAGCTATTATGGATGTAAACCATCAGAAGTGCGGATGTATAGTAAAATCGCTCTAACGTGGCGGTGCGCAATAGGCACATTTACGGAAGGACGAGTCCATCCTCGAGGCGGGACCGCCTATAGGGGAGGTGGTGTTCAGGTGTTGGCATTTGATGCGCGAACTTGGACTCATGCGAACCAAAATTGTGTTACTGCACATAGGCTCTGACGTCGTCTCCTCCTTAAAGTTTCTCCTTCCCTTCCCCTTTCACGCGTCTGCCACCTTAGAGCGCGCGAGCAATAGAAATCACGCATGCCGCTTGTTCTCTGTCCTGTTTCTTTTTCTCTATCATTCGCTGTAACTCTTTCCCCGGCTTTCCAGGGTGTTTTGTGAAAGAGAGTTGAGCACGTGTCGTGAGTTATCAAAGGGAAATTTTTAATGCACTTAACCGTGTAGTAAATGGAGGTGGAATTCGGATTTCGTGGAGTGATGATGCATGTCGGAACGGCAACATAGGGAAAGTTTCGCAAGCTGTCCCATGTGTCTCGTTTTCCTAAACCAAACCTATATATGTAATGATAGAGGTTCTGCTGTCGACCTGTCGAATTTATTGATGAAAATGTCGCGATGTTTTGCATTATTTTATTCACGTTTGGAAGTGGTTAGCCTCGGCTTAATTAGTTTGAATGTATACCTAGGATATTAGTAAAAAAAAGTCGTATTTCATAGATAATTTTGAAATAAATGGCGGTCCGCATGCTATTATATTGATCCCAAGCTTTTCGTTGAAAATTATATGCTAACGATTCAAAATGGTATATCTTTTAATTAATAATCTTTATATATAATTACTCAATGTCTGTCCGTCCGTCCTTTTATCTCTTGAACAGTTTGTCATAGAGAAATGCTCTAAACGCCATTTTGTTTCTACCAACTAGGAGACCCCAGGAAAACTATTTTCGTTTACGGAAGTGTCCCGAATTCGACTCAGGGAGACGATTATTTCGATTTTTCAAGGTGCAAGGTTTATTTCTTTCATTCATTAAAATCCGTAAATATAGACCGAATTTCTCCGTTTTTGCTATATTCGATATCTAAAACTATAAAATATATTATTGTTGCAATGTATTGATGTTACACGGAGTAATTTGTCAGAAACGCATTTTTTTCGAAATTTTATGGCCTTTTCGTACTCTTTCCGGGTGTTGCCAAGACGACCCGCATTGTTTCTTCCGATCGAATTAGCGTCTATTAAGCCTTCAAATAGACAAAATAATTGCCTTATCCGCTTCGCGCTGTTTATGACGCATCAAAATTATACTTGTAGCAATGCCCAAGTTAATAGATTGCAACGTAAATAATTAAAGATTATTATTATTCAGTAAACCGTGTGGGCTGTGGGTATTTTTAACTATTGACCAAAAGAAAAAATCTTTTTTTATTTCAATACTGGAAGAGACAATTAAAATTGCACATATAAATTATAAATACAAACATGGCATTAAAATATCAGTTGTCTAATTTTATAAGAAGAAATAGGTTATTATTACTTTTAAACATGCAGATTTCTGGCTGACTTCGCAAAATGTTTTCCGGGTACCACTAGTAAATTATAATTCAGTTGCTAATTATTGAACATGTTTTACCGTTTCGTACGCCTTTGTCACTCCGTTATTGTCTCGTTATTTGATTTTATATGCCTTTTATGTATCAAAGTGGACACAACTTGGTAAATTAAAAGTGATTTGCTTGGTCATATCTTTTATTTTAGCCGACTCTAGTTTTAAGTTTACCGTTTGTTTTTATTTGCTAAAATTATAAAATATTCTCCTTTCGTGTAAAAACAATGGCTGATATAATTGATTCCCCATATCTATGAAGCGGAAAAGGTAAAATATCAAACAATTTTTTTTAAAGAAGGGGCGCCCGGAGTGAGGAATCGTCAAAGTTATATAAGGCAGCTCTCGCCATTAGCATTGGTATTCCTCTTCGGTCACATGATGATGCCTTTCAGGCTTCGAATTATTATAATCAGAATTTAAGCGATCGCGCTCGGCCTCTCGGCTGAGATGCACAACGTCTCTCAGAGGCTTTTTATTTTATGCATTCCATTTGATTTAATTTACAGAAATAGAAATTTCTTTTAAATAATCATTACGTAAAGTTTCTAAGGCCGCCTTTTTTATACTGCTCGTGACGAACAGGCGTTATTCATTCGTCGGCAGATGTTTTCGGCCGCAAATTATCGCCTCAAGCTTTTAGCGCTTAGCCATTATAATGTTTTGTTTTTTAACTGCCGGTTATCTCATTATCGATCGATTTACGCCATTCCTCGAGTAGGCGTCTCTCTTAACATCTTCGTGTGTGCGTCGCGTTCTGTCGCTCTCAACTCTCCCAGAAATGGGAACGCGACGTAGCACACCCTTTTATTTTGGATAAAAATCCGAATTCCTATTTCCTTACGTAGTATTTTCTTTGGTTTGCAGGATTTGACATCGAAGAGCATACGGAATGGCGGTTCTCCATCACGTAGTCGGTGCGATTTTTCGAACCCCGCTACGCTTCAACGGAGACTTCAACTGCGCGACGGAGGCTCCGTGGGGAAATCGCATCCTCTCTTCGAGTGTGGTGAGTGGCATTTTTTTTTCAAAAAAATATTTCCGTTTTAACAAATACATCCTCCGCCGAGCGAGCACTTGTGGGCGGGTGTATAGACCCGCATACCTTGGTGGATTCAGAACTGGGACACGCACACATTGGTAGCGGTACCCGCCGGTCTGGTCTCTATGGCGATAAGATATGGGCGAGGAGGGGATTGACGTCAAACGCGCTGCATGAGGTCATTGCTATCTCCTGACGTGAATTGTTTTGTGCCGCGGGATCGGGAGGGAGGGGGCGGGGGGGGGAGGGAGGAGTGAGAGTGCGTGTGCGACTCACAAGCGTAAACTGTACAATGCCAATGCCTGTCTTCTTTTTTTATCTCTCCGACGAAGGGAGAGGCTTTCATAAACGCCTCTTTAATTTTCTGCTCTTGAAAAGGGCAAGCCTAGAAGGGCTTTAAAAGGATTTCAAATACCGACCTTCGTCGCTAAGTTTGTCTTTTGTTTTAGCGTCGTGAATGGGTTACGATTCTATTGCATATTGTCGTTTTATCTTATCGAGTAACGAGTGGAACAGTACCGACCGTATTCCTTCACTCCTTATGTAAGTTTGATTCCGTAATAGCAATTTTTGCGTAGGGTGTATTTTCTTCGGCCATTGCCACGTTATCAATATTGTTTAGACTCGTTACGTAGACTTCTTATTCGCTTGAAAAGCCGCTTTGCGTTATTAGGTGTGGAATTCTTACTTTGCTTTTTATAAAACGGGGAAACCTGCTTTAAAATTGATTTCAGTGCGAGTTATCTATATTTGTTCGGTTTTTTTTAATAATGAGAGTAATTTGAAAACTCATATAGAAGTATTCTTTAGATTAGCGGTTCTAAACATGCTTTCCGTCGGGACACATTACGTCGGTCGATACTCACTTGCGCGATACACTGAATACATTAAGTAGGAGAAGTGTGTAGTAATGATGGGTTAAAGCCTAAACGTTGTTTTTATTGCTGTTGAAAATGACGCAAGAGAAAGACAAAAACGCTGCTTAACAAAATTTACTTAATTTTTTACAAACCGCTGTTTAACATTCAGCGATATCTTCCGACCCTTCACGAAACACCGTTGTGCCGCCACACACGGTTGAGAATCGCTGCATTTAAGATCATGAAATTGGGGATTTATTATCATTCTGGAGGTGATGCGCCAGAAGTCAGCATTAAGTTTATTTTATTTTCCGCTTATTGTTAATCGCGATTGCGTGATAATTATTTTCCGCGCACATCGAGACGGTTGTTTGGCAAAGCTCTTCTGTCCGTGTCAGCGGGTCCTAGTCGCTCGAATATACAATTCATTTCCGAAACATATTCAAATGGTTGAGAACCAGCTCCTCGGAAGATTTTTGTCTCCACACAATTAGGAATGCTGTTCGCGGTCTTGAGAAGCGGGTCCCTCAGTGAGACGCCATCTTAAAACTTGCTTTCCTTGTTCTTCAAGGACTTCCACTTCTTCCCTTGCGCTTGCCCAAGGAGAAATTTTTCCTTGCTCACTTCACTACGTTTTTCGGGAAGACAAGTTCATTTACCCGATTGGCGTCCATCCTGAATAATGCCGCATTAAAAAAAAACGACGCTCGAAATGTCGGGCGTTATAATTAAACAGAGAACGCGGGCGGAATGGCGATGTTAACTCTTTTGTCCTCCAAAAAAGAGGGGTATCTTATTTGCCATCCGAAAATAAAATCTCCCGTGTTTCTCCATCAACGTAATGTGGCAACTTCGGCTAACATCGTTACAGCCTTCTTTCGTTTAAAACCCTAAAAAGATACGACGTCGAAACAATAGCGTCACGCGCAAGACATCCGATTCTACGCAGTAAAACAATTCGAGGGTTAAATGATTGCCGGATCCATTATCTGCGACGTTGAAGATTTCGACTCTTCTCCTATTTAAAAATTTATATCGTGATACAATTGCGACGTTGACGCTCACCGAGGAGATGCCAATAGCGCCATTAGCGATATTTTACTTTCATTTAATTTGATTGGTTCGAGCGGGGAAAACGTTAATTTTGTATATCCTGACTATTATTCGAGTTTTTAATTTATTTTTGTCAATTCACAATATCGTGTGGGTAATAAAACATGTTGGCGACCTTTTTTACGATCATTCCTTTATCATTTCCTAGTTTATCTTTCGAATATTTCTTTGTATAAACCGATTCTGCGACTTTTTTAAGCGTCTGCACGTATGATTTAATGCTCCAGACTCTCTTAATGGCGTAGGTTAAGCATTTTATGTCAAATTAATTCGACGACGGACGCTAAACTAAGATGTTTAATTTTTTGTTGCATCTTATCTGTCGGTTTCCCCATCTATCTCGACTTCCGGATCACTACGTCCGCATTTCTCTACAGTTCTCTAATCTTCATCGTCGAGTCTGATCGATCGATATATCGAAACACGGCCGGGTACCTTTCCCAACCTTTTCTCATTAGCACAGGCATATCTAGCGACACAAATTAGAAAGCCTCCGCCATCCTCAATCTGCGTTTCGTTATCCGGTCCTCCGGGATTCCTCTCACGACTACATCATTTATATTTTGTATCTCTTTAATTGGAAACTTAAAATATCGGGAAAAAAGTAATGTTCTTTGTAAATATCTGGTTTCGGTATGTCTTATCTTTTATGTCGGTCACCCCTGTTACTTAACAATCCTTTTTTCTCTCTTCACCCACTTATAATTTTGGAAGGAGAGAAATATATTGTTTTGACCTTTGATCGTCTGCTGTGGTTATGGGCTTAAGAGAGAATGTGGCAATTTGTAATTCGAGGAAAATAAAGGATGCCATGGCTATGAGGCATGGGAGAGGTTCCGGACCTTAACAGGATGACTCTTCGTCCTTATCCAATCCCCTTCTATTCCATCCTGTATCCCACTTTTCTCTTGTTCTCCCGTATACTTTTATATTATCGTTTTTCTCCTGCCTCGTAGCTTCACCCATCATTGTACATATAGTAGGTATGTCAACACAAATTCCTTGATGAGGAAGACGTTACTATTTTTGCTGGGGAATATAAATTAATTTTTCGCAACTGAAATCCTTAGACCATTTGAGTTAACTTATGTCATCGGGCGAGGACAATTCTCATTAACATATTATAACCATTTACATTATATTATTCTCGCTTTGATAAAACAGGTGAACTATCTGGCTACATTTTCTTCCTAGAAAATTTATTTTATTCTCTGAGAATATGCTGCATAAAAACAATATACTTTATGAGACTTGCTAAAGAATTACGTAATCAAATCTTTGCATAGATAAAATGCGTGCCTGCCTATAGTGAGGTCGTGTATTCGAAACCTTTTGTGGATATGGAGGCCATGTTCGTTTTTGCTTTTCATAACAAGCTCTTCGTAATTTACTACGAATTATTTTAGTTATATAACGATAAAAGAATGCATTATTAATCCGATGATATCATTTCATACTGAAATCGTTGGTTTTACAATATTCGCTAAGTACCGTTATCTTGCAGTTTCAATAGTAATATTGGGTTTTTGAACCTTTTATGGACATTCATTAAATTGCAATAACACATTGATTATTTGAATTTGGAATATTTATTGAAAAGATAACAGCAAGAAATAATTTATATTTATCAAATGATGGAATAATTGCATCGAAAGTTAAATGTAGCGCATTTTCATAAAAAGCGAGTAGAACACAAAAAACAGAACTTAGCCTCACCTTACTTTAGAATGGACAGTCATGCACTGAAAATTTGCTGTTTAAGCTTTATTGTCGTCCTCACAGCGGGTGGACAAACCGAAAACAAGCATACTTTTTTCTAAAATTCGCAAAAATGAATATAACGTTATGCCAAACTATGATGTTATAGTGTTGGAGATAAATGGAGAACGTTATGGATAAAGAGCAAAGTATTTTCCACTTAGTAATCGTTAATAGAATAAAAAGTAAAAATATTTGCGCCTGTAACGTTTTATTTTAACAAAAGCCTACTCACATCCATATAAAAGATTTATTTTTGGTTTTGCTCATTTTCTACATTTATTAGTGTATAAATAATTGGCTGGAAGGATCGTTTTTAGGCCAGTTTAAGTGAACTAGAAATTTAAATACCACCTGTTCCCCTTACTACATGTTAAGGTAAAGCGACTTCATTAATTAACTGCAAATTTTATTGTTATAAATTAATAGTTTTAAAAGTTTTAACTGTTATGAAAAATAGTATAATTTGATTTACAGTTTTCAGCTACTTCTAACTTTGGCACTATATACGCTCGTCAGAGGTGATTCTATTCGCTAATCCGTTGTGGCATAATTAGCTACGTAAAATCGATTTGCGCGCTCGCTTGAGAATAACATCCAAAACATAAAAATCTGATGTGGTCACCATGACTTTCTCCATATCTGTAATATTTCTAAAAATTCCAAATAGGTTATATAATCTCTTATATATTTTCAAGGCTATGTTTGTTTGTTCGCTAAAAACTCAAGAACGGCTTCACGTATATTCACCAAATTTTTAATACAGAATCATGCTATTAGAAATTAACGAATGCACTACTTTTTAATCCTTTCTCTACAGAATAAAGCCTTAAAAAGTAATTTAAAATTTCAATTGGAGTTGTCAAGCCTTCAAAATGGACAAAAGAATAGAGTTATTCCCTTCCCGCTTTCTTTGTCATCATCGTAGCAACAGGTACATAACAACGTGTAAATATAATAGACAAAAGAATAGCGTTATTCCCTTCCCGCTTTCTTTGTCATCATCGTAGCAACAAGTACATAACAACGTGTAAATATTTATGAAAAGCAACGCAATTGTTATTAATGATAGAATATTTCCTTTTTGGTAGGTAAAATTATTCTATTATATATTTATTATGCTTATTGACGTGCGATTCGAATTTCGTGATGAAATGAGATTAATTTCCTTTTCAAGAATACGTAGAAAAGCAATATAATCGTCATTAATGCTAGAATGTTACCATTTCGGTAAATAATATTACTATATTATACATTTATTATGCTTATTTACATGTAATTCTAATTTCGTGATGGAATAAGATTAATTTCCCTTACAAAAATAGGTAGAATGATATTATTATTAGTTAATATATTCAGGTTAACTTGCATTATGCTTGGAGTTGTTACCTACATCAATAATAATGACTTGCAAATGAAATAAATTAAACATGCATAGGAAAAATCAAATTCATTCAAGTTTTAATTAAATTCCTACTCTTATTGTAATTTTTAAAAATAAATTAAGAAAAATTAAGTAAATTGAATTTGCAATAAAATTAATTAATAAAAAACGTAGTATACAAGCTTTGACTGGAAGAAGCGCCGGGTACTTCTGCTATTATATATATATATATATATATATATATATATATATATATATATATATATATATATATATATATAATTTTTACAAAATACCATAACGAAATCAAGATTTTTAAAGCATTTCTAAAGCAGAGCTTAAGAGTAGGGCTACCACAATTAATAAATAATCAAAATCGTTTCAACTAGTAATAAATATTTTATGAAACTGCGAGAAAATTTTAGACTTTACAAAGAACAGAAATATACTCAAACCATAGCCTTCTGATTTTGGATATAGCCACAAAGGACGTAACTAAGCGTCAATGTTAACAGTAGTCGTCGATAGGTGGCGTGGTGGTGGCAGCTAAAAATATAATATGTATACTTCCGATAGACCTTAAATAGGTGCGCATGTTTTCTTTTTAGATATAAAGAAATAAACTTTAGGGTGATATCTATTCTATTAGTGCAGTTTTTCTCGAATATCTCTACCATAAATATTTTGAAGAATTCGTTTGTTAGTTTTATAATTTATAACGCAACAACTACAGAAAGTAGAAGTAAGATGAAGGTGCCATATTATTAACCGCAAGATAAAGTTAAGCAAAATGGCAGGGTTTTTAAAGCGATTTGAATTATATTTTTCATATTAAAAATGTTTTTCTCTTTTAATTTTTCCCATCGAAATAACACGGGAATGAGCGTATTGTTGGAATAACAATCTACTTGACAACCGTTATAAACAATACCTAATATTAACTAAAAGAAATAAGAAATACCTATTATAAACTAAATTAGGGAAGAAAGAAACACTAAGATTATTAAAAGAAGGACAATCTCCAAAAAAACTATAAATATGGCTAATTATTTCATAATGTAAGTGGAAGACAGTTTTTAATGTGCAATTTTATGTGCTTTCGTTCTATAAAAACTTTTTATGTATTCTACATATTCTCTGTACTTAGTAGGCAGCAAAATATGTTTTTCATTAACACTGAAAGGTAAAATAAGAAAAATTTTGTAACAATTCTTTAATTTAGACCAAAATTTATAATCGTTAACTCTTCCTCCATTGAACATCTATATGTACATTTTGCTTTCCTTTCAACTGAACATTTGTATGCATCAATTAAGCCAATTATACTTATTAGATTATAATAATACTTTCCATGTCATACCAACACCTTTTATCGCCAAATTCGGTTTAAAAATCCGGGAACTCATTTTGTTTCGTAGGTTTAACTTTTAAATATTCACGTGACAAATTATACCAACAAAATCAGCCTTTGCATGAGATAACATATGAGCAAGCTAAATTTGAATATATCTTCAAGTGTGTTTCCACCGGTTGCATCCCTAGAGCTTGCAATTCCTGCCCAAGTTTTAAATGTTTTTGAGATTCACGACCACATAGGTAATATGATGCAGTTTCTTCTACTGGAAATGAATTCAAGTGAAATAACTATATTTTAAGTACGATTCTATAGATTGTTTATGATTATTTCATTAAAAATACAGTTACCAAATTTTTCGATAAAGGATGCAGGAAAAATGTATTTATTTCAGCAAAAGATGGGAAGACAAGAAAAATTGCATACTATTAAGCACTACAATAAAAATAAACCTGGTTTCATTACTTGGTTTTATTCTCAGATCATCCTCAATATTTTTTGTTTTGACTTAAACATCCGAGCACCGCCTGGTAATTTCAGCTAGTTGTTTATATTTAAGAGATGGCATTGATTGCAGGTCCATTTAATATTAGTAATAACATATATTAATAGGTAATTAAATTGCGACGATTATCAAATTTGAACTTTTTACTAGAGTGGTCGACAAAAGTTGAACCAGTTTTAATGGATATTTTGTGCTTAATTGACGTTATTCCATGTCTACAATTTTTAAAAGAAACTTTATTGCTGGATGCAAAATTTACGATAATTTTAATTTGGAAAATGATTATGAAAAATTATTATTTTTCACAGGAGATGGAACATATCGGAGGTTAGATCTAAATAATTTTAAAGCAGTGAAAGATGTAAATCATATACTTATGTCGTTAGCTTTATTCGCCGTATTAAACGCAGAACTGCTTACAGTACTATTATTTATATTTAAAGGACATTTTTAGATTACATCGTCTAAGTATCTTTGTTTTAGTTGTTTTTATCTCAAAGTGCGTAGTATACATGTCATGTCTCTGTTATGATAAATAAATAACATTAAAATTAATAAATCAAAATAACTTTTTTATCAAAAAAGAAAAACATGAAAATCCAGTGGGAGGTATTTCGATTTTGGGATCCCACAAATTTTCTAATCTTTTGGGTTTCAATTTAAAGGTTCACTGGTGATTAAAAGACAATTTAAAATTTTTATAGCACTTCAACGCTTCATTTCCATGTTTTGTTTCAAGAGTGCCATAAAACTTTTATATTGAGTTTTTATTATTAGTGAACCCTAAAGCCAAACTTCCTACTGAAAATTTTACTTTCTTCTTTTCTTTTGCTTTCGTTGCTCTTCAGTTTCATTGGATTTTCGTTGCATATGATTGTTTATTAACTGAATCAATATATGATGGCGCTGCTATTATGTTACCTTTTTCCAACTCTTTATTTTATTTACAATTGAATGTTCAAATTGTTGCTCTGCACTTTGTCTGCGCAGCCGTTTCATAAAATACCTGTTAACAGAGGCAAGCCTGTCAATATCCCATCTTTTTGGACTGGAAGTTTTAACCCTGAATGCATTTGTCGATTTCTGCATCGACGAGTTTGAAAGCAGAGTGATTCTGCACTGATTTTTCTGTATTACGTGGCCAAAATTGCAATACAGTTGATGCCGCTTATTTATGTCTTTGGTTATTGTCATTAACCGCTTACTGTAGTCAAATTCGAGATTCCATAACCACATCTAGAATATAACATGTAATTTATCCATATAACATGTTCGTGTCCGCCATCTGTTGTGATAAAAATTTTATCTGACTTCCAATCGGTCGAAGGCAAGAAATCTTTTGACAACAGGATGCGATGCATACACACCACGGGTGATCTCGCGCGTTAGGCGGTGCACTTTAATGGATTCAAGTGCCCAGTTACAGTTTTGTGACGAGCGCGCGTATTCATTTCTCTGTGACAGGTTAGTAAGAAATATCCGCTGCTCCGGAATCCTAATTTTTCAAATCACAATGTCAAAGAAAATAAAAACAAACATCTATGTCGACAATGAAAAACAATTTTGAATAATTATTATGCACTCCTAAAGTGTATCCAAAGAGAAGTGGCGCTGAGACTTGATGTAAACTTCGTAAAACGGACACTTTTTAAGCGAGTGCAAATGAAAATGTCACTAGGAAAAAAATTGACGCTAAAAGTGCAAATGTGGGTGAAGCTCTAATGATTTAAATTCCGTTTATTGCTATATCTGCCGCTAAATAATTAAATTAAACCAAATGTGGTTATGCGACACATGCTGTGCCTTCAATTATATAGCCTATTAAATTAAATGAACTTATGAATTCCTGTGGAAATGTAGTTACTATAAAAGTCGTAAAAATACTATCAGAGTAGCTCGTAAGAAGTTAATTATCTTTGAATTGGTTTCTTATGCTACGGTGTCGCAATTAAATTCCGTTGCACGACATTTCGAATCCTTCTCTCGCTTTTTCGCCATTTCTCTGTCTCTCTCGAAACTATCTCGTTTGTGCACTACAATTATACAAAATAGTTTTACTCATTCAATTAGTTGTCATCTTGAATCCAGCGCAAATGTTTCTGGTCCGATTTTCTGACCTTTCACTCTCTTTCTCCCTTTCTATCTCTCTTTCTCTCTTTATTAACCCACCGAAACCACCTATTCTTTCCGTCCATCCGTAGATTCCTCTCCTTAAGTGTTAGCCTTTTTCTTCTCTCCCCCGCCTACCAAATATCCTCGCTCCGTCCCCCATTCTACGCCCTGCCATCTCTCTCTCTCCCTCCACTCTCTTTCCAGAGATATTTCACGCGCGCACACACACACCCGCGAACGATTATTTCGGTCCCAAAACCAGATAAGGAGGGGGGTGGCTGTAAAGTGGGGGAGTAGGGTGAGGGGAGTAAGAGATGTTGAGCCTTTTCAAAACATCTTCCGAGACTGAGGAGAGGGGGGCGTGCCCCTTCACATCTTTTCGTTCTCCCCCTTTCCTCTTCCCTCATCCTTTCCTCTTTCGACTTTTATTCGCGCATCACCCTTTCTCGCCTCTTGCGGTTGGAATCGTCGGGAGATTGTGGCTTGGAGCAAGAATTCCTTTCCGACTCGAGGCAACTCCTCTTCCCTTACTTTCGGCGGTGGCTCCCTTCTCCCCCCCCCCCCCTCTCTCTCTCTCTCTCTCGACCGCACTCCGGACCTATCACTTCGAATCGTCCTCTCGCTCTATTTTGCATTCGTCGGTTTTATTTAGGCCACCCGTCCTTTTTCTCACCCAGTCGTCACTCTTTCTTCACTCATTTTTTCCACGCCTAGGCTTTTCTCCACTTTCTCCCACCCTCCTCTCTCGGGTGGTCTCCCGTCTCTTAAGCGAACACTCTTCCGCAACCTCTCGGTCCTCTCTCTATCTCTCGCTATATTCCCTCCTACGCCCACACATACACCGCAGTCTGTCCGCGGTAGCACTTCCCATCCAAAGCTCGTCTCTCGCATGCTTGGACTCATCCACTTTGCGAGATCTCTCTTCTTTTCATCTACCATCTCTCCCTAACTGTCATTTCCACCTCCATCCCCTTAAGCACCCCTTCCTTCCAACCCATTTCTCGGCGGACGCTTCGTTCCCGCTCAAGACTTCCGGTATAGTAGGGGAAGAGGGAGAGAGAGATCTCGTTCGTGTCTCGCCTCCTACTTTCCTTGCCTTTTTTCGTCCTTTTCTCCGCTCCTCCTTCCTCTTTCTCTCTCTCTCTCTCCTGGGAGGAAAACCGCCGTCGCCGCTCGATTGTCTCGTGTTTCTTCCGCGTCACGGCTTGTGTGCGCCTTCTTCCGCGGATGTGTGCGCGCCCCAGTATCTCGCGCCGAACGAGAAAGACAGGAGGGTTACTTCGGACGTGCTTTTTCAAAAGGGTGGGGCTCCGCGCGTATTACAAGAGTCTCTGCGTGTTTGGTCGCTGGGGTGGCTTCGAAAAATTGTCGTGAATTTATTAAGCGAGGAAGAGAGCGAGATCTTTTAAACCTCGCTTATGTATTTCATAAGTTAGCTATTCATTTCTTTAACCATCCGGAGATTCCTTTAATTTTAAAGAATTATGCCGTGTTTGACGCTCCTAGGGATACGTCATGAGGTTCTGAGGTTAGAAGAAACATGGTATGATGTAGGATTAAAGCTCTTTTTAGAGTTACATAACGGTATAATATATATTAACTAGTATATTATCCGTAAAAAATGACGGGTTCAAGTTAATAAAAAACTATATCAATTTTTAACTGATAATCAATTATTTTAACTATCACCATTTACATATATTGATTTTATTTCTCGCGGCAGTCGGTTGTCAAGATGAGCAAATTTTGAGATAGGAGAGGCGAAGAGGGGAAGGCGTTTAGCCTTTGGACGACATTATGAGGTCGAGTTTTGATAGTTATAATATCCTCACGGCAGTTATCGTTAAAATGGCAATGTTTCCCCAAAATTTATGTTTTAAACGTTTAATATGAGCGATTTCAAGTCGAAAAGTCTGTTTTTACGCGTTACTTTATAAAAAATACAATTAATTCCTTTTAGTCGAACCCATTTCGTTTTTTTTTCAAATATTTTTCGCCAACCACTTTTAATATGTGGATCAAGCATTCCTGGAAAATTTCGAACCTTTATCTCTTACCGAGATATAATCTATTTAAAATCATTACATACAGAAAGACAGGCAACAGAAACTATACTACGGATGATATTGTGTTTCTGAGGCATATGTTTTTAAGTATTTTATGTTAATATTTAAGGTGTATTTTCTTATAAATATTATCGAAAAGTGCCTCGAATGTCTTGCGTTAAAGAGCACCTACGGAGGTGGTTCAGGGTTTACGAAGTGTTTATAGCGATTTTTGTTTTACCGTAAAGAATAATTTATCTCATTTTCTGTAAATTATTCTTGTGAAAATTATATTTAGTAGTTTATTAATAGCTTAGTGTTGTTATGTAATTCTCTATAGTGAATGAAAGTAGTTTTTAAGTCTGTAGCGTCATCCGTGTTTATAACAATATAAAGTTTTATTTTTACTCGTCAAAATTCATCAGCTATGTTAACTGTAGAAATTGAATAAATAAATTTTGTTGTGAATCATTGGGTAATAATGATAAAATGTTATATTAAAATCAAATGCATCACCAAAATCACTTTTATTTTATTGCGCTACATTTGATTCAATACGAAAATGTCGTATAATATAAATTTGAGGTCATAAAGGGGAGATATTTTGAAGCTTTAAAAGTTACGTTTTAGGGTTTTATATAAGAAGGAATTTTTATGACAGGTTACAGAAAAAATGGACAGTTGCCAGATCAAGATTGAGTTGTCATGATCTTTTGGAGTCACGGAACGAGTTTTGAATGCAGATTTGTTCGCCGCTGTTTATTATTCGTTCATTTTTACCTTATATATTCAGATTATTTTTAAATGTATGGGAATTTTATCAGAAAGTTTTCTGCCCATTGAATTTTACCCTTTCATTTGAAATGTGTAGATTTATTCAAGTAAACAGGTTATGCTCAAATTTTATTCAACTAGCTTGAGTTTAACCATCTGTTGGACGGCGGGATTTTAAAACCAATTAAAGGCGGCGAGCGATTAATTCTTCTTACGAAATTGCTATTCGGTATCCACTCTTTCAAGAGTTTTTACCCTCTCTTCCTCTGGCAGTGTTCCGCGACCACTCCTCGATGTGCTCCATGGATTTGCTCTTCTAGGCCTCCTGAGGTATGCCACCCCTTCATTCGCTCCTTATTTCATCCTCTTCATCTCTTCAGCGTTTCTCACTCTCTCTCTCTCTCTCCTTCTCTCCACCCACAACCTCTGCCCATCTCGCCCACTTAATTTCTCCCTGCTCTCTCGTTCATCACTCTTTTACCTCCTTCATCTCCACTTGCAACATCACACTTTTTTTATTTACACCTCATCGTCCTCCGCCCTTTCCTCCTCCCAATTCTTCTCCGACTCATTCTGCAAACCTAAAAAGTCTTTCTCTCTCATTCCACACCAACCAACCTCTCTTCCCACAACTTCGTTTCCTCGCCCACTCTCTCCCGTGTAAATCGCCATCTTCCCTCCTCTTACAGGAACTCTGCATATCCTCTCACTACCCCGACTCCTTTCTCTCTTTTCTCTTAAATACCTCTCTCCATCTCCTGTGGCTAGGGCATCCTCACCCCCTCTTCATTTCCTCAGACGTGCCACTCGTGCGACGTGCGCAAGACCCGTGTGACCTTGGCGCGATGGCCGCCTCCACCCTTCTGCTTCTTCTATGTGCAGGTAAAAATAAGATTTCTGGCGCTTCCTCCGCCGTATCTAGTCTCGGAATTCTGCTCGATCGTTTTTACCGCGACGTTGGAAAGGAATTTGCTCTTCCAAGTCCCTCCATTTCCTTTCTCACTCTCTCTATACCTCAGTAATATCTTTCTTTTTCTCTCGCTTTTTTCTCTTACCTTTTTTCTCAATCTCTCCGCCTCGCTTTTTTTCTCTCTGCTCCTCGCGAAGATACTTAAAAAACTTTTCAAAGCGTAAGTGAATAAAGCACGCGAGTAGCTTCAAATCTCTTTCGCTTCGAGCGTCTCATCATTTTTTTTTAACCCTTATTATGACCGAGATTCTCGATTTTTTTCACGTCTACCTCTGAGCGACATCTTTATTTTTTCAATCGAAATATCTCCAAGGGTTTCTTTTTGATTATACTTCAATTATTTGTTTTTCCTCCTTTCGCTGGCTACGTGGCGTACTAGGACCAATTTTATTTATTTTATTTTTTAACTTCGGCTATTTCCCTTTTACGAGAAATTGCGTGTTTTTGTTTCCTGCACACTCTTGGCTACAACCCATCCGATTCATCTGGTGCCAAGAGTTTGTGTGCCCGTTCGTCGCATTCCAAACCCCGAGACATTTTAATCACTCAATGAACGGGTGTTTTCCTAGTTCTCTTTCCGTTCGTCTGGGGGTTTGACTGGCAAATTACCCGTATCTTTTCTTGGGGGCCTTCCTGGAATTTGTTACCGAACTGCCACTAAGTAGTTTTGCGATGGTGTATCGAGACGACAAAATATTTTCGCGAGCGGTGACATTTGTTGCTCATTTTTTTCTCGGAAGAGCCGATATCTTTGGCTCTGCTACTTTCTGGTATAACCTGTTAATGTGCTTACATGAAGAGGACGATTTGACTCGCCCGGAGACGCTACCGTAGAAATAACATTCCCAAAGTTAAAGCTGGATTTCCTTGTATAGAATGATTAACCTAGAATTTATTTTCTGCCCCCGTCTAAAGTATTCTTTTGTATGTTATTTGTTTCATCCAGCGCCATATAAGGTAATATTACTTATTTATATCGATGAAAATGGCATATCAGGAAAAAGAAGATCCAAGGCCTTTTTAAATCTTGACTACGAATTAAAAAGAATGTATGTCACTTGTTATTTATTGTCAGTTTAGCTGTAGAATTTTCTTGTCCTTTCACCTGGAATTTATCCTCCACTTCAATATATACGTATATAGTTTTGAATGCATTCTTTCCCTTCATCAGGGAAAACTGGTTTTATATCGCGCTTAGTTAATGCCAATTCCATTTGATTATGCTGGTATGCCACTGTTTCATCTTGATTTGCCAACCTTCCGTCGGGAGAATGGTTAGAATGGCGCAGTGCTCTACCTAATCGTGTTCGCGTCGAGCTTTCTCATTCTTTTAACGAAGATGCCTCGTTGTACGCAATTGAATAAACGATGCTTAATCTTAGCCTATGACGGAATGGGTACATTTGAGACTTTTCCTATTCAGTAGTTGTTATTACCATAAATTTAATTGTTTCTTTTATATAATCGCGTACTCAAATCCAGTGTCCATTCCTTGTTCTTCAACGACGGAATCTTCCTGTCCTCTGACCTTTAATTGTACTTAACAGCTTAAGGAAGAGTATTCAACGTCATCGGCGCAACTGCATCCTTTTTTTTCTAGAACAGAATCCTTGGACATCCATTTTATGTGCCAATGGCCACTCTCGTCCGCCGCTCGTACCTCAAGCCTTTAGTATGTCCCTCGTTCACAATCCCCTTCACTCTCCTCCGTAGAGCGGGTGATATATTCGAATGGCGGAAGCCTTGATTGCTCTCCCGCTCCGACATCTCCGTTTCGAGTTCTTCTCTATCCCCACCGGTAGTTAAGAATCTCTTTTTGTGTCTAGTATTCCTCCATTACGGTTCATGTATCCAGGTCATCGTTCAGAATCGACCCTAGATGTCATAAAGTGGTAACGGCACTGTTGCAAAAAACCAATCCCTGTCCTTTCTCTCCCAGGAGGCAGGCCTGTCACCTCCCGCTCCACCGTCCTGCCCTCCTCTCTCTCCCTTCTTCATCCCTCCCTCTTTTTCCTTTTTTTTCTTTAATCCCTCCCTCTTTCCCCTTCTCCTTCGTACCTCCCTCACTCCCTTTCTCCTTCATCCCTCCCTCCCCCTACTCCTTCGTCCCTCCCTATTTCCCATTCTTCATCCCTCTCTCTTTCCGCTTCTCCTTCGTCCCTCCCTCTCCATTTCTCCTTCGTCCGTCCCACTTTCCCCTTCTCCTTCCTCCTTCCTTTCCCCTTCTCCTTCATCCCTCCCTTCTCCTTCGTCCCTCCCACGTTCCCCTTCTCCTTCGTCCCTCCCACTTTCCCCTTCTCCTTCGTCCCTCTCTCATTCCCCTTCTCCTTCATCCCTCCCTCATTCCCCTACTCCTTCATCCCTCTCTCACCTTCTCCTTCACTCCTCCCTCTTTCCTCTTCCTCCCTCCTCTCCTTTTCTCTCTCCTTCCTCCATTTCTCCGCAACCTCCTTTCCCGTCCTCTGGACCGAAACATCCCCTCACGTCTCTTCAGTTTTCTTCTTTTTTTCCTGCCTCAAATGCGACCCGGGTCCTTTACATCCTCAATCCGGATAGTCCTTGTTTTTTTAGTTCGAAAATCATCCAACTTTGACTCTCCATTAAATAGACGAAATTGTTTATTATTATTTTAGGCTGGTTGTTTGCTCGAGGAATCTCATTTTCTTCGAGTTCCAATTAAGCAAACGCATTTTCAGATGAAAAGGTTTTGGGATTATTTCGCTTAATCCCAGCAGTTTCAATCTTCGGCCGAATTAATGTTTATTTATGAAATCGAGATTCCGTTGGCATAATGTTTTCAACTTCCACCGCATTTTTTTTATTTTACTATATCTAAATCTTCAAATCTTAATGCAAATCCAACGACAAATTTAACTATTTATTTATTATTTAATTTAAAAGGAACTATTTCAAGTGGTTGAGAGTATTCCGTATTCAATCGTGCACCTGATACCAGATAGAAGTTGTTGGGGTGGAGTCGATTTTCGGTCGGGTAACGAGAGCAGTATTCGTTGGAATTCATGGATAGTATATTTTAAAATACAAAAATGCCTTCCTTCAAGGATCGCATGTTTTCCGCAACCTAGTTTTTTAAAGGTGTTTTTCCGCCTTCGGTTGGTCCGTGGAGGTAGAAAGGAAATAAGAACGTGGGTGGATGCGGGCAAGCAGGAAATATTTTCGGTATCTTCGTGTGTTGCGATTTTTGTATCGATCTTATGACCTCCTTTTTCCTCGCGAATCTCCAAGAGTCAGTTGGGTTGCGGGAAAAGAGAAAAAATAGCGAGAGGGGAAGAGACAGAGAGAAAGATGAAAAGCCGAGAGACATTCTCATTTGTTATTGATGTCGATTCTATATTTTCTGTTGGGATAATGAAGGTGTTTCTCTCCCTCGAAGTTCCTTCGCCTTGCCCCCGTTACTTCTCTTTCCTTCCAAAAGACGTCGTTATTTGGAGTATTTTAACGATTCGCGTGATCATGCTCGAGAGAGATGAGTCTCCGAAGCCTACGATTCTAGTCCAATGCTTTCGGTACGGGTTTACGATTTAATTTTCTTTCCCCCCATTCGGTCCCCTTCGGTCGTATCAGTTGGTTCGCCGTCGCACTTATATCCTCCGCGCTCCGTTCCGCTCGCTCGGCGCTTTACGGGACAAGGGTGAGCGTGCAAATCGTCGTCGCGCAACAATGGGACGTAACGATGCTGCACGGCGCGAGCGCCAACAATATATAAATTTGTCTTTCAGATCGCAATCCATCTGTCTGTCCGTGATCTCGGCTAATAGTGCCGCGAGAAAATATTTAGCTCTCGCTTTGATTAGAGGGTGAGTGGGAGCGGGCAGTGTAACCGTTTATGCCGAAGGGGACGATTGATTATCCTTCGCGAGTTTCGTAACTTAATTCGCAGTCATCGAGCTGTCATTGAGTATCCGTCATGAGGTCTTCTAAGAACGTAAAGGCTTTAAAAAGTATGTCATAAATATGACACAAATGACACGAGATTACCGTCTTTGAATTACCCAAGAAAAGGCTTTTTTTCGTGAACAAAATAGTTCTTTCTTAACATTGAGAAGTCAATAGCGTCTTATTATCGGGAAAGCAAGATTATGAACGGCAAACTGGTATTCTGCAGATATTTTTGCTATCCTTCCTGCCTTTCCAATTTTTAAACTTTCGTGCTATGTTTTTGTATATTGTTCTTAAGAATATTTTTACGAAGCCAAAAAAGGAAAAAATACGTGGCTTGCAGAACTGTGGTGGTATTTGCGTTAATTTTTAATTTCAATTAAAACTAACCAAGGAAAATTCCTCTTACATGAGTAGCATTAAATATTTTAGTATTCTTTTCTAAATTTAATGAGGCTTCCAAAAGTTAGTCTTACATTTTGTCTTCGGTAACCAGCTATAAATAGCCCATTTGTAGGCGATCGTATGTTTTAGAAACTTGATTTGTGAACTAGTGAAAGCAGCTCATTACATCGTTGTAACCGCCATTCCGAAGAAGAAAAGGCCTGGTCTCCTTTTCTTTCACTTGCGATGAATAACCTATGTTCGCTGACTCTCGACCGCATTCCTCTTTTATAGCGGCCGAAGAGACGTAAATGCTCTCCTCGTATTCCCGTAGGATAATGCGGCGAATTTTTCTTCTTAACATTGTGCCGGTCGGATTTTACATTCTCTCTGTTACTCAAGATACCGTGAACACCGTATTAATCTCCAAAAATTCTAATACTACGTTACCCTAGTCTAACCGAACTTTCTATATATTGCCTACTAATCAACGTGGAATTTGAGATAAAGAGATTCTTTCAATAACATTAACGGAGGAAGCCGAGAATTCGTGGAATTCCATAATAAAGAAATAATGGGGCGCTGTTAAAATTAAAAACAAAATTAAAATTAAAACAACACTGATTAATCACACTACGGCTTAGTCCACATAGAAAGCCGAAGTGTGATTAAACTATGTTGTTTTAATTTTAATTTAGTTTTAGTTTTTACAACGCCACATTATATCTTTGCCATTTTTACTTTCTCCATATGCGAAGTATAGAGAAAGTATTGTTTTCATGAAAAAATTCGAATTCGAGATTTTAACGGAAATCCATGTTTTGAGGTCCCCTGAACACGTTTTGATTATTTTCTCAATGGTGTCTGTGTGTGTGACCGGGATTTTGTGGGTGTTCTAACTCAAAAACTATTAATCAGATCAACACGAAATTTTATATTCGACATTTTTATTTAAGGGAAAAGAACTTGTTAGTTTTTGATAAACATCGGTAAACCGGAAGTGGATGTTTACTCCTTTCACTTATCCGTTTTTTGGAAATATTTGCTTTAATATTTGATAAATGTAAGAAAGAAAAGTAGTAGGAAATTTAATTTTCTACAATGTTTGTTCGAAACATTTTCCCCTATAATACATTGTTGAAGAGATATTTTTAAATCTGAATTTTTTTGCTGCCATCACCACCACACCACCTACCGGCGACTATTGTAAACAATTTACGCTTAGTTACGTCTCAGTAACGCTCTTTTTATTTTCTTAATTGTTGGAGTTCGGGGCTATATCCAATATCAGAAGGCAATGGTTAGAGTGCATTTCTGTTCTTTGTAGTCTTTTATTTTTTCTCGCAGTTCCTTAAAATATTTATTATCATGTAACCTATTTGGAATTTTTAGAAATATTACAGGTATAAAGAAAGTCATGTGGTGACCACATCAGATTTTTTTCTTTTAAGTTTCAACGAGAGCAACTCAGAAGGAAGCGAACCAAGTTCGCAACATATTCGCAGGCTGAAATTAACCGTGTTGGCATCAAATTTTTTATATTCAATATTAACAGTGAACGAGAGATGAATTTCTTGCATTTGCCGCAGTTTTTAGCTAGTATTAAAGACTCGGGGTTTCGATGCGTGGCTTCATCATGAGGTTAATGCGCGACTTATTCAGACTATAGGGTGATTTTAAATGATCTTCCTGATTTGAAAAATGTATTCTTAAAAGACTTACGAAGATATAGGAAAAAGCAAACTATACTAATAAAGAAAAACTGAAAAACCCTTTTTTAAGCTTTTGATGTTCAATATATATAATTTGTGACTCTGGAGACGTCAAAACGGTATTCTGTTTCCTGCTATACATTTCGTAGCATATCATGCTGAACTTTTCCAACAGCTTCACGTATACATACTTTCCTTCAAATTATCTAAAGTTGCTGGGATTAGGGGAACATAAACTTAATTTCTGATATAGCCCCAGACGAAAAAATCGGGGAGGGTTGGATCAGGCGAACGAGCCGGCCAAAGAATGGGCCATCCACGCCCGATCCAATGATAGGGCAATTGATCATTCAAGAATGTTGTAACCCCATTGTGAAGAAAGCGGCAGCTTTCAATAGCTTAAGCAAAACTTCTTGTGTTTTTCTTTGCAAGTATAGCTTTGTTAGTTTTTACATAATAATTTTTTAAAATCGGGATTTCCATTTGTAATCGCCCAGATGAAACATACGGCGACAAAGAAAAGCCTAAAAATATTTTTGTCGGATCGCGCCATGCATTGTGGTGTTAAATCTAAGTCACTAGTTTTCGCGAATTCAGAGGAACGTTCGGACTACAACGGTACAAATTGAATTTGAATTACTGTTTCCGAAGAGATATTCCATGTCTATTTATTCCGTACTGCCGAAAATTACTTTTTTTCATATTATAGCATTAGTTAATTCGACGGAGCGCGATCGGGTTTTAATTGACTTTTCAGGTCGTTTTTAATCCTTTGTTCGTCGCCGCGATTCATCATTTTGTTAGCGTCGGTCGTATTTGACGATCATGCGTTTGGCATTTATATCAGCCCTCATCCTTTTGTAACGATACCTCTCGCGTTGATTAATCCTCGCAACCAGGCGTTCGCTTAATTTTGTCAGAGCTCGTCGCCGTTTTTTTCGACTGTTCTTCCTTTTTTGGCGCGTTTTATCAAAGAAACGACATTATACCGGAGCGCCGTCTGTCGGCGTGTGCTTAGTGTTCCATCGACCCTTTCGTTTTTACATACTCACCCGAAATTCATTATGCTATGCTGTGATGAAAGTATTTTTTTACGTATTGAAAATTTTCGCTTAGTTCATCGTCTTCTATTTGCGGAGGTATTTGGAGTAAAATTCAGAGGGAAGCCTCTTGATTAATTTTAAAATCACGAGGCTTCCCTGCAACGAGCTAGAGTGGCAAAACAATTTTTATAATGATTTTTTAAGGCATTACTATCGAGTTGTTTTTGGGATGAATTATTAATTTTTACCGACTATAAATAACCAGACGAAGCGAGTGTAATTCCTCTTGTTTAAATCCTTTTCATCGATCTCTCGTCTTCAGGGCTGTCGTCCGTGACCCATTTAGGAAAAGTAATTCCCGGCGAATGGCCGTTGAAAAAATAAGACCACGGGGAGAATCCTCTTTTGCCCTCTCCAGTGGCGGTTCCTTTCGCTCTGGCGGTACAGAAAGGGTAAGTAATTTTCATTAAACGTCTGAAATTGCAGCGCACTTCGGTAGCGATGCCGTTTTTTTGCGGTTGGTAGAAATATAACTTTTTACGTTGGTCGTTTTGGTAGTGGAAGACGTCCGATTTTTCAGTTTTATGATCCTCGGAGAATGATTGATGCAGTCGCATTGTGAATTCCGGAAGAAGACGAATGGTCCGACGGCGAAAAGAAAAGTTGCGAGATCGAGGAACTTTCGCTTCCTTATTAAGGCGAAGGATGATGAGCGATTTAACTTGTCTGCTTCGTGAATTCATCATTTTTTGTGATTTAACGTCAAGAAATAGCCATTGTGCCAGCGCCAGGGCTCGTCATGAGATGTAATATAGTAACAATATGAAAGCATTGATTAATGTGGTTAAAATGCGTTATTTTTTCAACTTTAATTTTTGCGGATTATTTCGTGAAAAGTTGATTGAAAAGTGCATACGCACGTGGGTTTGCTAAGAAAAATTGCGTAATTTAAAACTGAAACTAGGGTAAATTCTCGTGTGTGTGTATTTTTGGCTAATCAACCTCTTGGATTATTATAGCCGTAACTCCTCCCACACAGAACACAATCACACGGGAGGAGGAAAACCCGGTGCCGGCATTAGCCTACTCTTAACGAAGAGCACCAAGGGGGATAACGGCTTATGTCCCTTCCGAAGGACGAAAAGCTGACCGTGCGGTCTCCTCAAACCACACAAACAGGGGGTCGGGCCACCTTGGAAAAAATCCTACTTTCGCAGGATTCGCGCCCGCCGCCTTTACGAGCAGCGGGCGAGTCAACATCCGTGTAAATTCTCGGTTTTAATTAAAAACGTCCATTTTTTCCTATATTTAAGTTCAGTGCTTCATCTTTTCAAAGTTATTGCCTTAAATTGGTGCAGTATAGCCAATCAATCACTTCCTATTTAGCGTGTTTTTTTGTATAAAATTTGTGTTAGCAGTGTAGACTCCCACGAATTAATCCCTTTGTTCTCCTTTATGTGGCCGACCTTTTATTTTATAGCTAGAGATAAAATATATTTATTGGGCTGTTTTATCTTTAAGAGTTGCTGGAAATCATCCACTAAACGAAATCATTTTCTTTAATAGACTTAAGTTTCATATTTATTGGTGTTTACGATTTTTGGCCGTCGCGACGGCCCAAAAAGTTGCGGCTATGTTTACTTTATGTGTATAAATCGTGTATTAATCGTGTATTAATCGTGCTCGTGATTTCCAATCCTGGAAGAATAAAAACATCGCTACCGAGACTCGTAGAAACTATTAGCTAAACCTTGAATGCTTTTCCAAAATCAGAAAACCTAGTTCAATCACGTATTTGCTCGGCTTAGGTGTTTTACCGCTGTTCACGGCGTGTTTAGTAAATGGTTTTACGTGGAAAATTAGAAGAGAAGCGTTCCAGGCATGTACGCGAAAAGGTTAATGGGATGCCATGAGGTGTATAACAGATAAATCCTGTCAGGTGAAAATGTTAATCATCTCTTGTCGTAAGTGAAGCGTATCGGCTCTCTCAAATGACCCCGCCCGAGAGGCAATCGCCTAAAAGCCGCTTAACATCACTCCACGGAGCGTAAAAAGGGCATTAATTCGGCCTACAACAATTCCTCGCCGCAATATCCTTTATTAAATTTTTAGGGATTTGTTGCTCCTATGTCTGAGACACATCTACATCTACATCTACATTATACCCTGCAAGTCACCTTTTCGGTGGATGGCAGGGGGTGCAGTGCACCAGGGGTCCATAGTTTTCCTACGTTATCTTTTCCTATTATGGTCTCTTATCGTCCTAGGGAAAAACGATCCTCTATATCGCTCCGTTCTGCAGTCAATCTCGCGAATCTTATCCTCACTGTCCTGCCTTCCGAAATACGTCGGGCTTCTGATAAGTCCTACTACCTCATTCGCTAGTCCCTCCGACATAAATTTTTCCAGTAGTTTAATTCTAGCCTGCAGCCTACGTTCCTCTAACGATGTCCATTTCAGATTTTCTATTAATGATGTTACGCTTTGTTTACTATCGTAATTCCTCTTTACAAATCTAGCTGCCCTGCGCTGAACCTTTTCTATGTCGTTAGTGAGTCCCTTTTCGTAAGGATCCCACACAGCTGAAGCATATTCGGCCTGCGGGCGAACCAAGGATAAATAGCATAATTCTTTCACTTTTTCGGAGCTATTTCGAACTATTCTCCCTATAAAGGCCAGCTTTTTGTTAGCGGCACCTATCAATCGGCGAATGTGGGTGTCCCACGAGAGATCACGATGGATCGTGACTCCGAGGTATTTAATCGAGTCTGAAACTGGAATCTCTACTCCGTCCAACGAATAATTATTATTCAACGAGATACTCTTGGTTCTCCAGAAGTTGATGACGCAGCTTTTCTTTTGGTTTATCTCTAACTGCCATTCCTTACACCATACAGAAATAGCTTCTAGGTCATTCTGGAGATACTGGTGGTCTTCCGGATTGCTTATTTCTCTATAGATGACGGTGTCGTCCGCGAAAAGCCTAATTTTACTTCTGACTACTGAGCTGATATCGTTTATATAAATTAGAAATAATAACGGACCAATTACACTACCCTGTGGAACGCCAGAGACAACCTCCACTAAGTTCGAAGATTTCCCATCTATAACAACCATCTGCTTCCTATGATTTAAAAATTCACGGATCCAACTAACGATTTTAGAATTTACGCCTAAGGTTTCTAATTTCGTTATTAACTTCCTGTGAGGTACCTTATCAAAGGCTTTCCTAAAATCTAAGAAGATGGCATCGACCTGCGTATTCTTTTCTCCGCTTCTCAGTAAACAATTAACAAAAAGACCGAGCTGAGTATCACATGACCTACCTTTCCTGAAGTTGTGTTGACAATCATCTAACAATAAATTACTATCAAGAAATCGCATTATGTTGCTAACGAGTATATGTTCGAGAATCTTACACGATATCGAAGTTAAAGAAATCGGCCTGTAATTTTCTGGGTTCTCCTTGTCTCCGCCCTTATGAATTGGGGTAACGTGCGCTAACCTCCAGTCGCTAGGGACCTCTGCGCGAGAAATGGATTTCTCGAAGATTATCCGAAGAAAAGGTGCTATTTCTTCCGCTAATTCTTTTAAAACGCGAGCAGGAATTTCTTCGGGGCCAGTGGCTTTGTTATGTCTGATGGAACTTAATTGCTTTGCTATTCCCACCTCAGAAAATACTATATCGTCCATCAGGTCCCCCTTTATTGCGGGTGCATAATGTACGCAATGGTCGCTGACGGCTGTGAATGCTTTTACAAAATGACCGTTTAACAGGTTGGCTTTCTCTACGCTATCATGAATAACGTCACCCGAGTCATTACGCAGGGAAGGTATTGTAGGGCCTCTACCTTGGACCTCTCTCACATAGGACCAAAACGCTTTAGGGTCCTCCTTCAAATAATTATTTAATACCTTATTCCGGAAGTTAGTAAAAGCCTCGCGCATAGTAGTTCTCGCTTTAGCGCGGGATTCCTTATACGTCTTAACTTTAGTTGCTCTATATTCATCGGATGATGTAGACGGCATATTTTTTATTTTCGCGTGGCATATTCTCTGACGCCTAAGCGCACTCCTAACTTGCTTATTGTACCAACGTGGCTCTTTATTGTCGACCTTCGATTTAATTGGAATGTACTTATCGATACTCTCTAGCATTATATCCTTGAATAGTTTCCATGACGACTCAGCACCTGATCGTTCGGTCATATCACGGAAGCCAGGTAGTATTTCTCGTAGGCGCGACCTGAAGCTTGAAAAGTTTGCCCTAGCAAATATATAAAACTTTCTTTGAGGCTTGGGGTGCCTATCGATTTTCAACTTACACTCTGCATATACGGCCTGATGATCACTTATCCCATCTTCAATGGTGACTTTGTTTATTCTTTCTGGGACGTTAGTTGCTAATAAATCTAATATGTTTCCCAATCGCGTTGGCTTTCTGACTAATTGAAGGAGAGAGTGCTCGCAGAATGTTTCGATTAATGCCTCACAGGATTCGCGTTCTTTACCTCTAGATTCGAAACATAGATTTTCCCAATCAATTGAGTGTAAGTTAAAGTCACCACCGACTATAACGATACCATCTTGATTTATCAGTCTAAGCTTTGATAATTGTTTCTCGAGACTTAAAATACAATCTACACCAGCGTTAGGTGTCCTGTAAAACGAGCATATGAACACCTTTTTGGAGCCATCTTTACCTATGCGGCACCAAACACTCTCGATATCCTCGTCACTTATCGGAATCTCACTGCTATCGTACTTATCGCTAACCGCTATGAAAACTCCCCCGCCCGATCTATTAGCGCGATCTTTTCTATAGACACGATAGTCTCTAGGAAATATCTCCTGACTCTGAATTTCATCCGTTAACCAACTTTCTGTGCCTATCACGACGTCGGCATGCAGACTGCGAATAACATGCTCGAACTCAGCAATTTTCCTACGGATGCTGCGACAGTTCAGTACGACGACGTTTAATTTCTCACTATCACTTCGCATGCTAATCTCACCCTTGACTTTCTCTTCCACTCTAAAACTACATGCGCTCCCACCACAATCACTCCCACGACTGTATGGCGTCGCATCAAAATTGGAATTGCGACCCGTCGCGCCCTTAACGGAACATTCTATCAATGACCTATCGCGAAATTGGTGCTGCATGTCACGCTCGGTGTATATTCTATCATTAGATAATCTTTCGGGATTCTTATTTTCTACAAATGCATCGATTATCCCCTGACCCAAAACTGACCTACACCCTGCCCTACTCTCTAGCCTAAAAAATCCCTACTGTGCTCGAGAATCCTACTCGCTACTCTCTGAGCCGATTCGGGCGTGTAGTGAACACCAGAGTGATCCAGTGGTGCCCTGCACGATTCGATATTCGGTCGTAGGTCGACGAAGTCCACTCCCAAGTCCCGACAGAAATTCCACAGCCTTCGGTTCAGACCTTCAACTCTACTCCAAACCTCAGAACCGCGGTCAATCCTAGGGACTATACTGCAGACAGTAAGCCGCACATCGGAACCCGACTCCTCTCGGACACGAGCAACCTCAGAGGCCAAGTCCTTAAAAGAACTTAAAATCTCCTCGGACCCGCGCTTCGAGGCGTCGTTAGTCCCAACATGGGCCACCACCCGCAGCCGAGAGCAACCTGTCGCCACTACCGCTTCTCTCACCGTGTTGGTCACTTGCGGCACCGTGCCTCCTGATATACATCTGGAGAAGACCCGCTCTTCAACTCCCTCCCGGCGGGCACTGGATAACAGGGGTGCCATTACACGCCGAACGTTAGAGCTACCTAACACTAACAACCCTCCCTTCCCAACCCGACTCCCCTTGGGCCCGGCCTCCATCGAAGAGACGGGAGTGGGTACGGGCGCAATGGCCGTGGAGTCGTCCTCCGACAACACCTCGAACCTATTACTGACAGGAAGCGAGTCCGCCGAAGCATTCCCAACTCCCTGCCTCCGCAGCACCACCCCACGATCTCCCCGAGTGGACACCACTCTCCACTCATCGGATTTCCCAGCCCGAGGACCCTCAGCCCGCGGTAAGGAGTCAGAGTCAACCCCGATCACTCTACCGGCTGCCGCACCCAGGCGAACCCGGGCCGCCAATTTGGCGCGGCGAGCTTTCAGGGATGACCCCGCACCCCCCACACGAACCAAGGCTGCCTCGGACCTTTCCACCCTCTGAAGGAGGTCCGCAACCACCCTCTCCAGCTCCGTGATTCGAGCCCTCATGGCCTCGCAACCAGCGGCGCACAAGAAGGAGGAAACGGGAGTCCTCGGTGAAGCCATCCTAAACTTACCTAATTTATATACTAACGCAAAAGAGTTACAATATAAAAACAAAAGCTGAAATGGGATAAGGCTAAAGAATTTGGTCTGTTTTAAAGCGGGGACGCTCTTCGTGTAGCGTACGAGAAAGGGTCAAGCGCAGGTATAAAGTGAAAGGCGTAAACAACACAAACAAGGTTAGATCACGCACAGGAGATGATAGTACACAACAACGAAAAATATAAATACTATGGAGCGTAAAACTAAAACAACCTTACAAATGTAACGAGAATATGCTAATACACAATAACTACTATGATATAAATATTATTTTGTAAAAGGGAGAATGAAATTTCTAACAAGAAACTACGAGGCTTAAAAGTTAACTATTACGGTAGAGGAAAATAAAAACTATAACGTGGATGTTATAACAAAACTAATTACATAACTTAAACGAATGTTAAATAAAATTACCGAAGGATAACAATAGAATAAAGTAAATTGTTAGTTCTACTTAACACTACAGCTACTCTAATGCTACAGCTACTCTAGTCGCTCGAGGCTACGTAGGAGCTCACAGGAGCAAGTGAAAGGCACGTCCGTTCACTTCAACAGCCAGGTAAAGACCCCCGAATGAGACACGAATGAGTCTTTTAAATGGGAAGAGACGAATTTTTGTCCCCTAAGAGATAATTTATCACCGACTCCGTCATGTTTTCCCGCTGTCATTTCCCGGGTAATGTCCGATTAAATTCAAGCGTCCTTTCTTAAGGATTTTTATTGTTTGCCATATCCTTCCACCCGGTAATATAGCAAGCGTACAAATACCTCTGTGTCACGCCTGTAAACTTTCGTCGTTTATTTTTTTAAGTTCATTTACGAGGAAGAAAAAATAAGGGATTTTTTTAAATCGGGACTTTTAAAAAAATCTGTCCTTCGCTCCGTGAGTTGTATCTCGTTCGTAATACGCCCCTCCCTATTGGTGACGTAAAAAATGATCTAAGGAAGTCGTACTCTTTCGCGTTCATCCTTTTTTAAGGGGATCGCTCTTTCTTTTATCCTTTTATCCAGTCAGTCATTGTCCCTCCTAGGAGACGGACGTCATTAGCTAGCGCTTCCTCCCTCCTCCTACCCTCACGCAATAATTAACATCCTTCGCCCGTCATGACCACCAAGGCAGCCCTTCAGGAGCAAAACACCCAGCTCATGGCTGAGAACAAGTCCATCTCAGACAAATTAGTTGAAGTTTTGTCTAAGATGGACTGTTTCAGCAATGATCTTGCCGAAGCCAAGCAATTATCCGGTCCACAACGGATTGATAGTCTCGCCAAGCTGGAAACGAATTTTAAAAATTTCCGGGACCAGCTTATGAAGGAGATCTCAGCCTTGAAATTTAAAGTCTGCCAGATCGAGGACCGTGTTTTAAACGTCGACGAGAGACTCGATGATCTCGAACAATATAGCCGCCGAAACTGTCTCCTCATCCATGGGATCCCCGAGAAGGATGGAGAAAACGGACTGGCAATCGTCGACGAATTTTTAAAGACCAAATTAAAAGTAAGTGTCAGTCCGTTTATGATGTCCCGTGCCCACCGTATCGGGAAAAAGAACTACTCCAGGCCTCGACCCATGATTGTGAGGTTCCTCAGCTACCAGGATAGGGATAATGTTTGGCGAAACAAAAAATCTCTAAAAAGCTCCGGTTTCACGATCACCGAGTCTCTCACCACCACCAGACTCAAGCTCCTCATCGAAGCAAAAAAATCAGCTGGCTTCGGCAATGTGTGGACGCATGATGGCAAAGTTGTCATACTGCGGCAAAATGGCGTCCGCACATTCATCTCCAACCTAAGAGAGCTGCATGCACTCCAACCTCCTTCAACCGCACTAGGGAAATCCACAACTATGTAGGAGGATGGCTTTATTTGATTAACGTGCGTTTGAGCGTTCTCGCTACATTTGTCCGTTGTCGAATAACTCTCCTGTCAGTGCCTACTCTTCAAATCGACCTCTGCCAGCCATCCCCGTTCCTGTGACGCCTGCAATCCCCGTTCCCGTGTCACCTGTCATCCCCGTTCCCGTGTCGCCCGTCGTCCTTGTTCCCGTGTCGCCTGCCATCCCCGTTCCCGTGTCGCCTGCCATCCCCGTTCCCGTGACGCCTGCCATCCCCGTTCCCGTGACGCCTGCCACCCCCATTCTCGTGACGCCTGCCACCCCCGTTCCTGTGACGCCTGCCATCCCCTTCCCATAGTGTCCCCATAGTGCCCTCTCCCTAGTGCTCATTCCCAAGTGGTTCCGGTGCATCAAATTTCCCCTTATTCGGTTTCTCTCTTAGTTTTCTGTGCTGTGTTTATTTTAGTGTTTTCCACTGTTTTAGTGCTCCTTTTCCCGTGCCGAAGTGCCCTTCGTGTTGGCGTAAATCCTATTTAGTGGTGTTCATTGTCTCTCGGTGTGCTTCTCATTTCCTCCAACCAGTGTTAAGTGCAATCCTCTCGCATCCCCCTTAATCAACCGTAGCGTCCACTTCCATTTCAGTGCTCTTTATCCGATTAAGTTTAGTAGTGTTTAATTCCTACCAAGTGTTTTCCTCTAATGCTTTAATTCATCTCTGCCTCTATTTTTTTTTTCTACCAGTGCTACTTTAGTGTTGTGTCTCATTCATTATTTCTTAATAATTAATTTGTATTCTTATTATTGTTACTTAGTCATTGGCATATACTGTAGCATTACTTCTCCGCTATGTGTGCTCTTTCCCGTGTGCATTAATCAATTTATTATAGCCCTTCTCAACCACTTCTTTACCTGAATCATCCTCTACATAGATATATATATATATATATATTTTTTTTTTTTTTGGCCGCTTACTCAACTACCCGCCAAAATGTCTGTCATTGAGCCTTCCACCAAAGCTTCTCTTCAGCCTAATTCTACTCTTAACCCAAATGCACCTGCTTTCGTCCCGTCACACTGCAGGGTGCCATACCTAAACCCTAACGCCCCTGAATTTTTCCCACTGGTCAGTCCAAGCATCCACAGACGAACTCATTATCACACTCCTCATCTTACCACCAACCGTCCGCCTCCTTCCCATAATGGCATTTCCCCGACCCATCCCAGTTCCAACACATTGTCTTCTTACAGAAGAACTTAAACCTTTTCCCCGATCCTTCCAACTTATCTATCTTAACGCCCAAAGCCTTGTCCCTCATTTCGACGAACTGCGCTCATTACTCCCGCCCAACGACCTACATGCTATTACCATGTCCGAAACGTGGCTGAAACCCGCTATCTCGAGCTCTTCTGTTGAAATACCTGGGTATAACTTGTTTCGCAATGATAGGATAGGTAAAGGAGGAGGGGGAGTAGGAATCTACGTCCGTAAAGACCTTGCTTGTAAAGTAATCGCCACCAGCGACGCACAATACTCCCGCAGACCTGAATATCTCTTCCTTGAAGTAGTCGTCAATTCAAAAAAAATATTGTTAGGAATCGTTTATCGTCCTCCAAAAATTGGTTATCTATCTGACATTGACGAGATCATTGCCAACTTAAGACACGATTATGAGCACTTAATTATATCTGGTGACTTTAATGCAAATTTTGCCTCAAGCTCCTCCGATGCTGTCTTTTTTAAAAACTCTTTTACATCGCACAACCTCAGCATACTACCTTTAAAACCCACAAATAACACTAAAAACTCTTCCACTTGGATTGACATATTAGTTACTGCTAACCCAGATAAAGTTTGCACACATGGTCAATTACCTGTCCCGGGCATTTCCTCCCATGACTTAATTTTTCTAGCCTACTCACTAAACTCTCCAAAATTTAAGCATTTATTTATCTCCCAACGAAATTTTAAAAACCTTGACTATGATAGTTTAATATCCGAAGCTGCGTGTCTTCCGTGGCACACTATTGAATATGCAGACGACATAGACGCAAAAATTGAAGCACTTAACACTTTTCTCTTACATCTACTCGATAAATACGCACCCATCAAAACCACACGCGTCTCTAAACCTCGCGCCCCGTGGATAACGGCCGATTTAAAACTATTGATGGCTCGACGCGATTCAATTTTTCGTCTCTTCAAATCAAATAAATGCCCAAATACGTTCAATACCTACAAAAATATTAGAAACAAAACCAAGCAACAGATTAGAAATGCCAAAATAAAATTCGCTTATTCTATATCCGCCTCCAATATTACAACATCCGCCTTATGGAACAATCTGCGACACCTTGGAATTGGCAAGTCCAAGGATTCTTCCTTACCTCCAAACATATCACTAGATTCTCTTAACGAGAGCTTCTCGACGAATCCAACAACAATCGACATAGAACGAAAACGCAAAGTAATTAGTAGTCTTACTGCAAAAGCGAACGAGTCATCCGGTTCTCCACAATTCCACTTTAAAGCTGTTTCGCAATTTAACGTACTTTCAGCAATACGCAGAATCAAAACTACAGCCCAGGGTGCTGATGGTATTCCTATAATTATTATAAACAAATTAATACATCTATTACTCCCCGTACTCACTAACATTTTCAACCACTCTTTATTACAGGGAAAATTCCCATCGCAATGGAAACACGCGTTAGTCCGCCCAATTCCTAAGAAATCTCTCACCGCAAACAATGACTATCGACCGATTAGCTTTCTTCCCACTTTATCAAAAGCCCTGGAGCGACTTGCACACGAACAGGTAGCAGATTTTCTCGACATTAATCATCTACTTGACCCCCATCAATCTGGCTTTCGGAAGTCTCATAGCACCACCACCGCGCTAATTAAAATAACTGATGATATTCGCAGACACATGGATGACAAAACTCACGGTACTAATATTGCTTGATTTTAGTAAAGCGTTTGACTCAGTAGATAAAGACATACTCCTAGCAAAACTCCGCTGCATGAGATTCTCTTCATCCTCAATAGAGTGGTTCTCTTCGTACCTTAGCAACCGTTCCCAGCAAGTCATCTACAACGATTCCTTGTCCTCTCGGCTTAATGTTAACCAAGGCGTACCGCAGGGCTCAATTTTAGGTCCTCTATTGTTCTCTTTATTCATAAATGATTGTTCTCAATACTTAACTTACTCCAAGCATCATTTGTACGCCGATGATCTCCAAATCTACTTAGACACAAAACCCAATAACTTATCTTTTTCCATAGCTAACATAAATCATGACTTGGCCCAACTTCAAGAATGGAGCTACGATAATTTTCTCACCATAAACCCCTTGAAATCTCAAGCCATTTTAATCGGTTATCCGAAACTACTGGCATCTATAAACCTTGCAGAATCAGTTCCTCTGTCTTTGAACGGCTCAATTATACCCTATTGCAAAATCGTAAAAAATCTCGGGATTCTAATTAATGAAACGCTCACCTGGAATAATCATATAATAAAAATCTGCAAGACGGTAAACTCCTCCTTACACTCTCTAAGGCCTCTCGTTAACATTCTTCCCTCGTCACTAAAAATACAGCTAGTGACCTCCCTAATTTTTCCTCACTTCGATTATTGTGATGTTGTATACCAGGACTTATCAAAGGAACTCGCCATTAAGCTACAACGTTCTCATAACGCCTGCATCAGATTCATATTTAATCTTAAAAAATCTGACCATGTCTCAGAATACTTCCGTCGACTCTCCTGGCTAAAACTTGATTCCCGAAGAAACCTTCACCTTCTCTCTCTATTGTATCAAATTCTAAATAACAACATCCCTTGTTATCTTTCATCAAATTTTGTCACTATTAATACAGTTCACCATTGCAATACCAGAGGATGTGATAAACTACTAACTCCACTTCATAGAACAGAAATTTACAACAAATCCTTTACTGTCACTGCTTGTAAACTCTGGAATGGCCTTCCAACGTTAATAAAAAACTCTCTATCTCTAAGCACTTTTAAAAGCTTGTATTACAAGCATCTTCTCTCACTTCCCATGCATTGAACCACTTTCTATCTTTTCTTTCAGGTTGTCACAAGATTGCGCTTATTAGGCATAAATTTATAATTTTATTTTATTTATTTTTCCTGTATCATAATGACGATGTAATCTCCCAGGCATACCTTACCCTACAATCCCTGTTCCCCTCTCATCCCCCTCCCTCATATGGATATAAATGTATGTACATATGTTTTTATTTATGAATGTTTTTTTTTCTGTTTCTCATATTATTGATTTTTTTTTCTTTTCCTTCCCCTGAACTATTTAGGAATTTTCGCGGTTTTTGACACCTCTCTTCTCTTCGTAGGTGTTTTCCGCAGTGGGAATTTTTCTGTGTTAAAACATGACCGATACACAGTTTTTTATGACCCACAAAACTAACATTCTTTGGTAATGCTCTGTTATCTACTAACAAATATATTAACTTGTAATTAATTTGTATTTTGTTAAAATCTGTATGTATTTAATTCCTCTTATTTTGTAAATATTGTAATTACTTATATGACGAAAGGGTTAAATGTAAGAAGGGACTACATAGTCTCAATTTCGCCCTAATAAAGTCGTTTGTCTGTCTGTCTCCTCTTCCATTTGGATTGATATATTAGTTAACGCTAACCCAGATAAAGTTTGCACCCATGGTCAACTACCTGCCCCGGGAATTTCATCCCATGACTTAATTTTTCTAGCCTACTCCCTAAACTCTCCAAAATTTAAGCAGAAATTCATCCCATATTGCCCATAAGACGAAGTAGGTCGTTTTCGCCGAAAATCTTTGTCGATCCGCTAGTCCCTCCCAACCCATCCCGGGTCACGTGATCCTTTCCCCTTCCCAATTTCGCCTCGCCTCGCGCCGTAACATTCCCTTTTTGATTTCGATTCCGAGTCACGCGAACACGGCTGCTGTCCATTATTTTCCGAGAAGCAGATCCTCGAGAAAGAGAGAGAGTAATTTCGGTATTACCGCGGGAGATGTTTATTATCCTCTGTCTCTCTGTGAATTTGCTTTTCTGTCTGTCTGTCTCTTTCTCTCTATATCACGGTAAGTGACAAATTCAGGTATTCACCTCCTCTAGGCCAACGAAAATTTGCCGACCATTATCCACAGTAAAACTAAAGATGATTTGTTTGCCCCTGACCTGACGGGACTTTAATGTAGCATTTCTCATAAAACAGTTTAATCGATTGCTAATAAATTGATGGTCATCGGATATCACATTGCTTTGATGTGTCCACTTTTCCTAACTGGGGCGGGGAAATCACATCATTTAGGGAGGCTTTTGATAAGTCCGCCCTTTCAACAGGCCATTACCACTTGGAGGCGAAGCATTAGTTTTGTTTTTTTTTTTAGGTTTTTGTAAGCTATGGCCATGCTCTTTGTTGTGAGAAGCTCGTAATATTATTGGAAAGGTTAAAATATATTTATTCAATTGAATGCATACGACTTTCATTACAGGTCATGTAACTGTTCACAATTTTGGGAACTTCTCTGTCCCCATATTAATATGTATGTGTAGTTGCATTTGAAAGAGATTGTTTAAAATCAGTAGCCTTTCCCTATTATATAACCAATTAAACATGCTAAAACTGTTAATCTAGACCATAAAGGGTTAAAATTATAACTAACGCTCTAACAATTATTTAAACAATTTGTATTATTTAATCCATATAAATTACTCGTAAAACAACCTTTCTCCCGTAAAAATAATGCTTCCCAAATTCTGCCACACCTGAGTCCTTGGCCTAATTAGCTTTCATGTAAGCCACCCCTGCTCTCGGCTCACGGGAAGAAAAAATGAGCATTTTATTTTTTAGTCTGGTTATATTAGAAACCACCTTATTCTTACTCTTCTTCCCCTTGAGAGAACAAGGTAACTGGAGTTAAGGTCGTTGGTATGGTTGTCTTTGACTTTGGATCTTGTTGAGAGTTGTTTATATTTGTTTCTCTTTTCGCTCCGCTCTTCCCGCTAAAGTTGAATGTTTTTGGGATTTTTTCTATCTGCCTCGAGAGAACGCGAGAAGGGATTCCCTTTAACCCCGTTGTCTCACGGTGTGAATTCTCGACTACACCTGCATCCTCATCGTCTACCATTGCACCGGCGCTCGAAACTCGAGGGAGGTTCGGAGGAGGGGGAGAGAGGATTTGAGTAGGGGGATTTGAGTAGGGCATTTGAATCGCGAATACCGAGCCCCGCACCTCAATCGAAAAGAAGGGCGATGCTTTGGTTCGAGTGGTGTTGGTAAGGATGATGAGGCGGTTGGAGCTATATTTTGGTTCAAGGGAAGATACAGCATGAGGTTTTCATATTTTCTTTTCGTTTGCCCCTCATGCGGGTAGATGTTTGAGTTAGGATAGTTTCTTTTGTTTTCAAGGATATTCAGTCAACGTAGGGCATGTAATTGGAATAGGGGGTTGTTTTGTACATTACCTTGTTCTGAAGAAAACATGCAAAAACAGCCTCGTATATCGAAGAAGAAATATGTTAAACTAATAAGATAAAACTTGGGAAAATGTAATGGAGAAAACGGTCGTTAAAATTTGTTGTTTCGGAGGTTGATAATTAATTTTTCAGGGATTTATTTTTTCTTTGTCTCATCGATTTTTCTCTGTTGCCATTAATCTCGAATGAGCATCCTTCGTGACCTTGATTAGGGTTTCTCTGTTTGTTTATCGAGGCTTCTTTTAATGATGGATCCATGGAGAACCGAGCACTATTAAATAGGAGGTAGTCAAGGCACTAGCCATTTTTTAAGTTGCCTGCTAGATGAAGTTTGTCCCTTCATTAGTTATTATCGTGAGGTCAAGGTAGTTATTAAAATCGAGAGAAATATCGGGAAATTGCTTTGGTAGGGGATTTTTGTGGTTTAGACTTTTTGAGATTTCCCATCTTTTACGGGGTAATATTGAAGTTAAGGGCGAGCAAAAATCCATAGAGATGACGAGAGCCTGTGTTGAATTTATTTCCTTAAATGAGGCGGATTTGAGGTTATTTTTGGTGTATCTGTGGAAACTAGAGCGTTCTAATTCCCACGAGTCGCAAATTGTTTTCGCTTTAAATTTTGCTTTCCCGTTTTAAGAATTTAAACTGCTGTTAATGGGAAACTCGCGGCAAAATATGCTATTTTATTAATTAAAGCAATATTCCAATATTTATGGAAATCTTTTAACGTCATGATCACATTTCCCATTTATTATTCTGAAGTGTAACTGTGCCCGAGGTGTGAAATAAACATATGGAGATATTTGTATCTCTCCCGATGGAATGACATAAATGGAAAAATCTGGAGAAATTTATGACGTGAAATGCAATCCAATTACGAATCTCGTTGGACACTTCCTCCTGAAACGACAGGCATCCAGCGACCGACATTGAAATTTTAAGTTTCGCGCTAATTCTATATGAACTCTGTTAAGGCTTATTTTCATAAATTCCTTCTCCACTCTTCCAAATAATTATTAAGTCGCAAAACTTTTTTCCGATTTACAGGCAAAAATCACCTTAAACGAACTGTTAGAGCACCAATAACATAGTAAACTACCAGAGGCGAGATGAGAGGGAGAAAGGGTAGGGAGGGAGAGGGAGGGAGGGAGAGATAGAGAAATTCCCCTCGCGCCGCTGCTGACCTCTCGCGAATCTTGATGTCACGGAGGGAGTCCGCGTGCCTGGTAGGACTCCCGCGTTTCCGGAAAATATTAAAAGATCGCGCAAATTACAGTCCGAGCGCAATTAGGATTTAAGGACGCCTCACCGTAAATCGACTCCGAATCCCACCGCATTAAAAAAAATTGGTTTATTTCTCTGTCGACTTCCATTGCACGACACCATCCTTCTCTTCCCTATCTTCTCTCTTACTAACTCCATCTCTCTCTGTATATCTCTTTCCTCTCATTTCCCCAACCTACCCTTCTCTCCCTTCCTTTCTCCCAAAGCTGAGTGCAGACGTACTCTCTCCCAAGGAATCCGTTTAAAACCAACGGGCGGCAATAAGTCCTCGGACGATTTGGCGCCTCACTTCCTTTAACGGAAATCCAATAAGGAGTCTCTCTTGCAGAAGGGAGAAGAATCATGGGACCAATCAAAAAGGAAGGGGGAAGGCGGTGTCGTGAGCGAAGTGGGGTGGAGTCGGGGCATATGAAACGAGTTGATATCTATAGTACTATATTCCCTCGGATTAACTCCCGAGACGTAATTTGAGTACGTCTCACGCTCGCGTTTAAAGTGGGTCACTCCCATCAATATCGTCCTTCCCTAGGGGATTTTGCGCGGCTTCGTTTAAGGAAGCGTCATTGCCGCATTTTCGGCGCGACCGTTGTGTAAATGTAAAAACGCCTCGGGTGTTTTACGCTTCGCCTTTTTTCAGCGTCTTGTTTTATCGCTCTCGAAAATCGAGATGTACGGTATATTCGAATCTTTCCCGCATCCGATTTTTTTTTGTTTTGCCACTCACTTATACAATAGGAGTAAATTAGATTCCTCGTCGCGCCTCAGGATGGTAAGAAACAGAGTGGAGGGAAATTAGGAAAAGGGGAGAAAAAATAATGCCGAAAGATCGCATGGAAAGATTTAACGATGGATTTTTTTCTCAGCCGTTGGTATGAAATCGGCGTATTCCGTCGGCAATTTATTGCCCAGTTTTGGCGAGCATTCAGGAAGAAACGAATAAACCCATTTTGGGCAATTGTAAAAAATACGAGGTCTTTAAACCTTTTTTTTATTATTCGATGCCAGGCAAATTTTGTGTCCGGCGTTCTTCTTTCTATGCTATTATAAATTCTCGATTTATATTCCCGTTATATTTATTCCGTCTTGTTTGTCTTTTGGGTTCTCTTTTAAATTCAAATTATCACTCCTTCCAGGTTCGTGACAAATTTTTGCTGAATAATTGTTTTTCGCTGAAACATTTTGTCACAAATTTCATTTGCTGTCATTTAAGTAATTGGAATTTATTTACCGATAGGAAATGTTGAATCATATTGGCTGTAAAATGTCCAGCAGGTTAGGCATAACAAGTTTTTTGAGAGGTAATTAATTTGCTTTATCTACGGTTTTGAATTTAATTATTTATATTATAACAGCACGGTGAAGTGAGTTGGAACATCCCAAGAAATATGAGAAAACCGCCGCTGTTTTGCAGTGCTATATTATTGACTTAAGATTTATTATTCGCCTACGCGTATGGAGTTATTCAGGTACAGAAAGGAATTCATTTGCAAGTATGGCGGAAAATATTCAATATGGCTTTCATGGAATAGCTTGGTCACGAAAACCAAAGGTTTCTTTGAAACCAGCTAAGGACAGTTATCTTCGGTTATTTTTTAATTAAAGTTAGGTTATAAATTTAACGTCATTTATTGTTGTGAATATAATTAAACGTTGTCATTCACTAATTTAGAGACATTTTGAAAGCAAAGGAATTCAATTATTTGGGTGTTTACTAAGTTGTTCAAAGAAAGTATTTAAAAAAAATATTTATTGTGTTAATATTTTGTGCCCATGAAATTGCGGTGTAGTTTTTCATCGTTTTTTTATGTCTCTTTATGATAACCCACCAACATCCGGTTAATATTTCTCTCAGGATATAGTATTTTATCTGGCGATATTATTTTTCAAATTTACTTTGTGGTTTTTACCACGTCATCCGAAAAACTAAGTTGAATGGCATTACGATCAATGGATTTCTAATGAGTGATGCCCATTGATGAACAGTTTCATGTGATAAATATTTAATTCCACTAACTTTGGAAACGGAATTTTGTCTATCATATTTTTTGTTGACATTCAAGAGACTATTAGGGCGGTGATATAACTTTTTCCAATTACATGGAAAAATTAATGTAAAAAAATCGAACCTAACAGAATTTTGGAATCGGAGCGTAAAAGCGAAGAATTTGGCATTTCTTGAAATATTATCGATTCAACGATCATTTCAGGGGTTTTGTGTATTTTCAGTGACAAATGCTTTTATTTAGGGAATTATCGTGTGTTTTTGGCAGTAAATGTAATCGCATATAGAATTTCTTCGCCAATAGACTACAGCTTTTTCTCATATTTTTCCTAATGTTTTCTGTGACGCCACGATTTTTATCGCCATATTTTTTTGCTACAGAGAATTTTTCCATAAGCGCCTTTAGTCCCAATCAAGTCAGCTTATTAGTTTTTTCGGGGTTTTTATATCACATCATTTGCTATCATCCCCAGATTTTAGGACCTCTTTTCCCCATAGACGAATGGCGTCCCATAACATCGGATGACGTGACGCACATTGGCCCCCTCCTCTCCCTCACTCGCGCCCTTCCTGTCACTCTTAAGCCTCTCGATTGACGTGATACGTTTCGAAAATAATGCGAGATAAAGGAATAAAGCGCGAGTCTGCAGGAGGTCGCTTCTTCCTCGCCTATCCCTCCGATGTCTTCCATGCGAAAACGAAAATGACATTTTTTTCCTCCGCTCTCCTCACATGACGTATTTTCGCGAAAGGAGTATTTTATTTATTCGGCCATTTCGAACGGAAGGGAACATATAAAAGCTTGATTTATTTATCTCTTTTTGGCACGGAGAACTCCCTTTATTTTTGCTTAACCCATATTTCTCTCCTCGGCGTAAAAACCTTGTTTATTTTTTTGTTTTCGTTTTCGTGCGTTTCGTCACTTTTCCCAGCTCGCTGAGAGAAGGTTGGAAGGTGAATCAATTTTTCGATGGGAATATCCCTTATTCTCCAAAATTGGGAAGGTGGTTTGAAAGGAGAGAGGATGATATGTGACACGATTTATATGTTAAAGAACGATTTTTATGAAAAAATGTAAATGTAACTAAATGCAGTCCAAAAAAGTGAAAGGTTTTAAAAATTAATATTCGAACGTTAATATTTAATTTTTATTTTTATTGATCTAATTCATAATAATAATAATCTAAATTCGGGCGTTAATTTAGTTCGAGTGATGGACTTGAGTAAACGTGTAATATTTGGGAGATCTACTTTCTCTTTGTTGCAGGTATGTTACAGGCGCTTTTATTTTGTTCAATTAAAATTTTTGGTCTCGTTCCAGAGATATTTATAATAGCTCAACAAGAAAATGCAATGTAAACCTTTAGTCTCGAATGCTGCCAAATGACGAGTTCAAACTTCGGTTCTACCAAATTAAAAATGTAAATTTTAAATGTATTGCGTTGATTACCATAAATTTTTAGCGATATCAACATTTTTTAGGGAATTTGGAAACAATGGGACGTGCTGGACAAAGGTGTTAAAATTTGAATACTTACGAAAATGACACGAGTAAATAATGAGCCAAGTCGAACTAAAAGCGGCTTAGATTTTAAAAAAATATTCGCTAAATGAACATCGGAATATTTTTTCAACTTGGCATAGGGGTGGTAGACAAATGGAGAGGAGAGAGGAAGTCTCTCCCTCTACCTGATGATACAACGGAAGTACGTAAATCCTCCCTGCCGACGCTCGACCGCCCCTTCGTCGACCTCATCTCTCATTTTTTAAAAAATATATTTATTCCCTGAAATGAATGGGAGAAAAATAACCTTCGGCAACCAAGCGTACATGTGGAAGAGTGAATGAGGGATGGGGCCTGTTGGGAAACGAGAGAGAGAGAGAGAAACAAAGCAAAACCATGCGCGCGCACGTGCCATTCTATTCAGTAACCAACCTACCGAGTCGTTATTCTTTTTGTTGTGTGACCTTTGACCCTTTTTTCGCGCGGTGCATAAACGGGTTATGCGTTCGGGTTCCGCCTTCTCGGACGGATGGGGAGTGTGCATACGTGCGCCGGCGGCAGAGCGGAAGCGGGAAGAGTGAGGGAGGCAGTAAGAAAAAAGTGAGAGAGGGAGAGAAGTAACCGTGGAAAGTTCCTCCTCCTAGGCGCCTTAAGAGAGACGCGACTCTGAAAGGAAGGAGTGGGCGGTGAGGAGGTGGCGTAAAGAGGAAAGGGTTGAAAAGTTTCCGGGTTGAAAATGTTAAAGAGGAAGCGGAAAGGGAAGGAGGTGAAAATGGGAAGAGGGTGAGAGTGGCTCTGGAGGTGGCTTAATGTTTAACCTCCTCTACCTCATTTATCGATTAGGAACTTTGCCGTGTTGGTCTCCCTACAATCCGCCTCCTCTAACACACGCACACACACGCGTTACACCTCCCTCCACCTCTCTCCTTCACCCGCATAGATTCACTCATTCGCGAGAAAGTGTAGGACCCGGTCGAGAAGGGTGTGTAAGTTAATGATCTGCCGCGACGAATAAGAATCCACTAGCGCACCCTTTCTAATCCTTGGGTCTCTTTATTAGTTTACTGAAAGAGTAAAAAAATGCGTGAAGCAGGGTTTGGTAACCTGTTCCACATGGTGAGCCTCGTTGGTGATTGCGAATCCCTCGGTGGGTCGCATTGGAAGTTGCCAGTATTTCGATTGACCGGGTGAGAGTTTAAATGAGAAGTTTTGTAGAGATTAGGAGGTATCATATTAGTGAAAATCAAGTCTTAATAAGGATTTTCGGGTAAAATTTGCAGAATTGAAGGTTTTGTTATCATAATTTGACCAAAAAATATGAATTTGTGTGCTGAGTTTTTACGGATCGATTTTTCATCATAGCTTCGCTGGCCGCGTATGGCCTGCGGGCCGTAGTTTGTCCACCCTGTGGCACCACCTTAGCGCATATTTTGCTCCGCACGCAAGTCGTTACCGCGATTGGGGCATGTTTATGTCTGGCCGGCATGCTCTCAACGGCTAGGTAACTCCGTCTACGCTCTTCGACCGAACACACACACAAACCTTTCCTATCTCGTCCTTCCCCTCCTTCTCCTTCTCTCTCATTACCATCCTCTCCCTTCCTAAAGGGCTGACCTTTTCGCTTTCCCCATTCTTCTTCCCTATCACGTTCGTTCCGTTCACGCGCTTGATTTTTTTACCTTGCGAGATTGGGTTCTGTTGTCTCTCTTTTTCGTGGCAGTGTCGTAATCAAATACAATTCAACCTGCTTCCTTGGATATATTCAATTTATTTGTCTCCCAAAAGGATGCTCACGGTCGGGTCGATTTTCTGATTCCCTCCTCTCTCTCTCTCTTGGGTCGTGTTAAGTTTCTTTCCTCGTATGTTATCCTCGCCTCACGTTTCTCCCCTTAAGTGTAGACCTTTTGTTTTTCATTACCAGCCATTTAAAAAGTTAACTTCAATTGCGATCTGGTTTGATCGCGTCCGAATAGTAGAAATCTTCATCCTTTCGGAAGAATTGAAATAGGCTGCCGCTTACCAATTTTTCTCCATCTTGGCGGTTTATTCTGCAGAAATTTGAATTTTAAATGCGTTTTAATTGTTTTTTTTTGCTGGCGTACATTTTACTTGCTGCTGTTAAAAGCTCGATGAGATGCTTCGCTCTATCTTCGCACGATCTTGTACGCTTTTTCTCTGCAATTTTTTCCTCGTCCTTCACACTATCCTCTCCGTCTCTCCTTCGCTTTTCGCTTATTTCTATCCGCGCCATCTCTCGAGAAATGGAAGTTGCTTTTCTCACGCGGCTTCCACTTCTGAATGTCAACCTCTGTAATTCTTTCTCCCTCGGCCGATTATTTATACGCTATAGCGCATGCCTCGTACGATTGTTTCTTTTTGCATCTAGTCGTTCGTGACAAGTCGAACGCCATGCCGGAGCGACAGCCCGTGAAATAATTCTGAAAAATATTCTTCCGCGGATTCCCCCCGATTTCCGCGTAATTATTTTTAAAAATATTTCCCATTGGAATTCCTCCCGATAAAGGTTCGCTCGTATCGCCGTTTTATTTGTCGCGCTGTGTAAACTCGCCGATGTAATTGGCGATTTATATTTCTGTAAAAATAATACGCAGTTTTATGTCTGCTTGTTGGAAAACCTCCACTGATTTTGGAACATATAAAATCCGTTCTCTTGACTGGGAAGGTCGCATAACAATTCAACAAACTAGCAATTTGGATTTCGGGTGTAGTAAATTTTTATTTAATACAAATAATATCTGTGCGCTGTTTACCTTGGGAGGTGTTCAAACGAAAACATATTCTACTTCTATAGACTAGTAATGGGAGACTGCTTCTGTGTACCATTCTACTGCCTGTTTTTACTGATTCGCAAATTCACGTCGCTTTTCTTTTATTGAGAACTTTTATCTCTAAAGGTAATTGCAGAACAAACAACTAGACTCTCTTTGTGTATATAAATTCAGTTCAATTTCTTGAACCGAAAATACTTTTATCTTGCCTTTCTGTGTGGTTGCGATTGCATAAAATTGCAATTTTAATTTTTGTAAATAGGAAATAATGTGTTTTACAAAGGAAGAAGAGGATGGGATAAGGATAATGTGGAATAATTAATTTTTAATTAGCAACTTTTAAAGGTCTCTTTGTATTTGAAACACACGTATAGCTTTCCATTCATCAATTCATCCTGTCCCTACTGGTTTCTCAAGAAGTGGACGTTGGATATATAAAATATATATATATATATATATATATATATATATATATATATATATAATAAAACAATCTCCTAAATGGACCTTAAAAATAATTTCGACGCGTAAGTTAATTCAATCGTTTAGTGAAATCGTGGTGCTACCGTTCATAAAAGTTTGACTTGTGCCGTTTTATGACAAATCCTTCTGAATGTTGTGATATAAAACTTCATATTTTTATTATCACTGGCAACTGATTACGGCTTCAGGTTTTATTTATCTCTCATAAAACGATTCTTACTATGGTTAAAAGTTTTAGCCTGTAAGCCGGCAGAATCGTCTGATAAGGGTTGTTATCTCACGAAACTTAAAATATAATAAGAATGTTAATTTGATCGAGTAACCTGTGTATTTCTCTGCTAAAATCGGCCTTAAAAACATGAACGCAGGTTTATAATTAGACAGTTTTTAGAAAGAATACCGTTAAAAAGTTGGATAAAATACAGCCATTCAAAAAATTACCATCGCAATAGTTTGGCGCTCCTTCAGCAGACAGCATGACCAGTCTGAAACTGTGAAAAGTCACAGAGTGAAATGAACCTCTAAGTCATTGTGGCTATGGATCAGAACTGTTCGGAAAATTGAGAGTTTCGGTTAGATTGTTATGGATTTTCGACCATCATTTTGAGATTTTAACGCTCGTCAGTATAAAGTCTGTTAATAGGAATTTTCCGTCCAATATACTTAAAAAAATCAAAACTCTAAGTTGTTTTTAGTAACCCACTTTTGTTTTATCATTAATTTATCCGCTATTGTTTAGGTGATATAATTTTCTCGTAATCCATTGCGTTTCTTATACAGAGTCATAGATGTTGGAAAGAGGCGCTATTCAATCGGTGTGTTCAAATTCAATATTTTAGAATAGGAGGCTAATTGTCTTAGTAATACTATTTTATGTTCTTGCTTGATTCATTCCACTAATATTGTTTTCATGAATTTACTGAAAAAGGATTTCTCTCGTGCCTCTACTCACCTGATGCATTTTATTTACCCAGACCTGTTTATCAGATTTTCGCGTAATCGTATTACCTACCAAAGAAGAAGACGTTGAGGATTCTGAAGTCGTTGATATAAGCCAATTGATCATGTTTGTGTATGAATTCTATAATGGAACCATAGCACCCAAGTTAAAGAAGTGTATCCACAGAAAAACAGTGATCGAAAATCCGCTTTCATTCTGTAATTTCAATTGAAATTTGATCATTTGTGAGTGATTTTTTTAGTCGACTGCTAATTATACTGATGACCACAGAAAACACCGTAAAATATTACTCTTTATTAATTTTACAGGACCTAGGTTTCATCTTGGTTGATAAAATTAAAACTACAGTTTTTCCTTACTGTCTACCGCAGATTTGTTTCGTCTAAGCTAGATCAGAAGCATGTTGTGTGACGTCATTTAAAATTAACTTTTTTTCCCTTTTCCCATGTAGATGATTCTGTAAAAAAAATACTTGATTTTCATTGGGACCGTTTGATTGCCCTTGGTTTAGTTCGCGACGTAATGGGAAATCGAACTGTGATCTATTTCCCTCCGCAAGAGTTATCTTGTCCCCGCGGCATTATTCCTACGCATGGTGTTGCTCCTTAGTGTCCAATGCTCTCGGATGATTCCCTGCTGCCTCTTCCTCCAGTATACCTGCCTCGAAATTATTTTCCCATCAGCATACCTGCTTTTACGCTCCGTCTCCCTCGCCAAATCTTGTTATGTCATTTTCGTGTCAAGAGCTTTTTGCTGCGTCATTTTCGCCGTAAAAATACCTTAACGCGTGCCAATTTCCTCATCTATTTTGCCGGCAAAACATATCTGCGCGCGTTAACGAGCCAAAGGCGGGTCGAGAACGTAAATTGAGCCAAATGGAAACCGTTGTTAATTGCCGTCCTATTTCACTTCTCATGATTTAATTAGTTGTTTGTACATCATCCATAGTTTCCAACCTTACGGATTGTTTTTGTTCGCGTCATTATATCGTCGATTGTTTCGCGTCAGTGAAAATTCCCTCGTGCCTTTGTTTTTTAAACCGTCGTGTTTAGCGGAGATATCTCTAAAGTTTAGGAATCCGACACTCCAGTGGTTGCGTCCTCCTCATGCAAACGATGTCGATTGTTTACTGCGACGTCGCAGGGATGTTATTTTCGGGTCGCGTATATGGTCACGGAGTTGCGAGGCACGGAGTAAATTAGATAGGCAAAGGGAGAGAGGTAAGTTATGTCATTCATCTCGTGCGTCGGGAGAAAATTATCAGTTTCAGCCGCTTGAAGATGAATAGTTTCAACGTGGGCCACACGAATTCTCATATATCTTCGCCCTAAGCACTCGAACATGAGAGAGAAGTTCCCAAACGTATATGTGCGCTAGAACGGTAATCCTCCGTTCATGAGGGTTAATCTAAACCGTTGGATGATAAATTGTTCGTGCATGACTTAAAAATAGCCGAGCACCTTAAAAGTATCGTCCTTGGATTTTTTTTTCGAATTTTTCTTTGTTGATGTGATAAAAGCTAAAGGAAGTAAATTTTCTGACCGCAATAGTCGCGCTCTACCCGTAGAGAAAACAATACAAAATTCCCGCTTGATGTACATTGATCGAAGCATATCCCGGCATTGGGAACACCTTTTTGATAGTGAAATCTTCTCGTCAAAGGTAAAAATTTCGACTGACTCAGAAAATTTGTAAATCGTTCGTAACAAGATGCGAAAAAGGAATCAATCTTCCAGCACGCGCCGGCTTTGGGTGGAGGACGAGAATCTATAGTGTCGAAAATTTAATTTGCCCTCAATCTCCTGGTGAATCCTCCCTCCCCGCCTATACCTTTCCCTTCCCAATCGAATCCTCTTCCTCCCAAAACCCTCTTTTTGGCCTCCCTCATCACAGTCCGCCCCTCGGAAATTTTTCGCAATTTCCTCCTCCAATTTTCTCCCATCTCTCTTCCTCCGCCTCTACAAATTTTCTCGCACCTCACCTAAATCTTCCCCGGCCTAAGCCCCGTTCTCATATCCTCTCCTACTCTTCGACCTTTGAGCTATTGGAGCCTCTTTACCGACGCATAGACCGCACCCATCCTGCGTCATCTGTTCCATTCTCCTTATGTATCCTTCAGCGTCCCGTCGGTTTCGCTCATGTGATCCTTTGGTCGGTCTACACTTTCACCCCCGCCCATTTTCACTCTCTCCCTCTTTAACCCTTTTACCCTCATCAACCTTCCCATGTTCTCCTCCCACCACCTCCCAGTCTTCCCCCGAGGGTGCACATGTGATCCTTTTTCTCTCTTTGCCGTAACCTCCTTTTCCCCACCTCAATCATTCTCTCATCCTGCTATTTACTTAGCTTTCCCCCCTTCCCCTCCCCTCTCTTCCCGCTCCATTCTCTCCCTCCCTTTCCATTTCTCCGCTGCCCATCTCCGTTCTTTGTGCATCAATTGAGCGGTGCGTCCATTTCGTTTCCGCCCACGGGCAAATTGGTTTATCCCTTGGAGCGAGGCAGGAGGTGGGCGTGTGCCATTCTCTTCCTTCCTCGGGGCTGCACTGCCTGGTATTGAATATTGAAAAAGGGTTTGCTTGAGGTGGAAGAGTAGAGGGAAGAGTGGTGACACTATTGCGGAAGCGCAAGGCCTCCGTAATCCGCATTAGTTTCTTTTCCCTGAAAATTTTCCGAAGTTTTCGAAGGCCGGGCACGAGTCAATCGCGAATTTCTTTCTAGATGTTCTCTATTGTTTTGACAAACTAAGGAGAATCGGGTGAATTGCGAATATTTCGTATTATCATATCCAGCGGAAAAGTTGAACTATCGTGCGGTCAATCCGAGAGATTGTTTAGTTTTCTTTTCCTGTATTACTACTAATCCACGTTTTGAGGTTATCGATTTCAGCATTATTTTTCGATCAATTTTGCGAGCCAAAGAGATTTTAAAACGATACGCGCGTACTCATCCGTGAAGGTATAGGGGAACATTCAGGTTAATTCAAATGTCATTGTCTCATTTCTTGCTTTTGACTTATAAACTCGTCAATATTCCTCTGTGTACCCACTCTTTGCCGTTTCTCTATCTATGTTAGGTTTGTCGTGCACTCATTCAGAAAATGTTTCCTGTGATCGAGTCTTCTTTATTTTGTTCATTTTCTTGTCGGCTTTAGTTTCTTCAAAGGAAATTCTTTTGATGGCGCTTCCATATACGTGTATATCCTATTTCTCGGCATATAAGACGCACTTTTTTCCTAGAAAAATGATCCCCAAAATCAGCCGGCGTCCTATACGCCGAAGGTAAGATTATTACTGTTCTCAATACTGATAATAATGAGCCCGTTGAATAGCATGATTAATGTTACGGAACAGTGGAATTCACGTAGATGTCATAAATATTCTATTCATACCTGGGATAAATAACGTTACGTGTATTGAGATCGTAATGGCTACAAGAATGAAAAAGATATGCATACACCATTGCCTATAAGCTTCAGGCGATTCAATACGGAAAAACCCGCGGAAACCGAGCAGCAGTACATCATTTCGGTCCACCTCCCACAGAAAACAATGATCCGTGAATGAATAAAAGAGGAAAAACTGAAGCTGATGGGATAAGAGAAACATAGTCTTCGTAAGGCAGGTCTAAAGTGGACACAACCAGAGGGGGAAGTGATGGATCGTAGAAAAGAGGAAAGTTGGAATTGCTGTACGATCAAAATCGTTATGTACGATGCAAATAAAGTTGAAGAAAAAAAGCACTAGTTGAGCGTACGTATAGTTATTACATATGCATTCCATTTATTATTTATCTCATTATATTAAAATATAAAAGGGAAAGAGGTAGGAAAAGGTTTCAGCTGATAAACGATTTGGAAGGGAAAGAGAGTTATCAAGAAATGAAAAGGACAGCGGAAAACAGGAGTATATGGAGAACCAGGTTTAACGATGAATAATCACGGACCTATCTACGGACAGATTACCTATGATGATGATGATTAAAATATCATCTTGAACTTAAGTTTCAGTAAGTACTATCGGTAGAGGGTATATATACGTGCGACGTATGCGGCTTTAATTAATATTACTGCCGAGTTCACGCAGGGCACATTTAGCCTTACAAGTCTTGAAGCATTTATATGTTTTAGATCATCCATATTTATTTTACGAATGATGTTTATCTAAAACGTTATATTTAGCTATTATCATGCCGTAATATTTTCTGCAAATGTTGCCGGATACGGACTTAATAACGGCTGGAAATGATACACTACGTGGGCCTTCGTAAATGCCTTGGTGAACCAAAATACTTCTTTCCTGAAATATCTTCTAAAACACCGTGGTGCGTCTTATACCCCGGTGCGTCTTATATGCCGCGAAATACGGTATATATATTTTTTGGGAGAAACCCTTTCCCCGTGCATGGCTGTCAATACTGGATCGCGGCTTTTTTTCCTTTTCCTCTCTTTTACTTATCAGTCGCTTCTGTTAAGGTCGGGCCTCTCGAGGCGAAGGACTCTTATTAGGCCCATTCCACCTGTTCTTCACCAGTCCACTTCCGTCGCTGACATCTCTGTGGAAGTGTTATTTTCTTTCGTCCTCTCCCGAAGTACAGCTCTTCGAATAGCTCCTCCACTTGGCTCGCATAAGACGTGCGCAATCACTTAGGTGCTTTTCGCAAGTGACGGAGAGAGTGAGAGGGTAGGTCAGCGCGAAAGCCCGACGCAATGGCTTTCTCGTACGAAACAAAAACAAAAAGACATGCGAGGCAATGACATGATTTATATTACTTTTGCTGCGGTAACAAGTCGAGGCTGATAATTTAAAGAGCTAATTGGGAGATGTCGTTGTCTTGTATTCACGTCACGGTACAATGCCGTGTGAAATCAGATGGAAAGTTTCACTTCACTTACTAACGCTTCCCCGTCTCTGAAGGATCTGTTGGTCGATTTCATATTATTTCCTAGCTTACCAAACTTATTCTGGTTCCGCCTTCCTACTCTTGCAACATCTTGCTCCGATTGAGTTTTAAATTTATGTATCGTGCACGGCAACGGGATTGGCGTCGGCCCCCGAGTTCCGACCAAGTAGTTTCGTGGTGACGTTTGGGCAAAATTTTTTGAAAAACTAACGCTTCGATGCGGACATACGCAGCCTTCGACGGGTCGCACGTGGGAGTTGCCGTTTGGCATTGCCCATTTTTGCAGCGCAAAACTTCCTTTCCCTGGTTGACTGCGGCCAGACAGTCTTTGTTGGGAGGCAACGCAGAAATTTTCCCGCTCAGGAAATGGAATCCGCAGGCCAATCGGACGTGATTATGCGGAAAACTACGACCCTACCGATGGCGAATGGAATTTCGGGAAATGGAGTCGATATTCGCTTCCGCCCTTAACGTCGAAAGTTTCTTCGACCTACGCTCGGACACAATCTCAGCGAGTCCCAGAGAATGTCGCTTTTATTGGATTCCGGAACTGTGTTAGCATCCGCTTTGAATGCGTGCCAAAAAGTTCCTTCATGGATCATTTCTTCCGACAGATTTCGGGAAAATAAGTAGCTCTTGAATCCCGCCAATGGTTTAAGGCCGAAACATCCACCCATGTATTACGTTATTGCAGATGTATTATCGATAAAACGTTTTTAGTGATGCAATTATAATTCACTACTTACCGGCTTTATGTGTAAATTAAAAAATAATATGTATAAGTATAATTTAATCATATCATGCGAATTTTGGTTCGTATCTTAATTTTGTTATATTTCGAATCCTTTGAATTTATTCAAATTAGATAAATTTTTTGCCTTATTAAGTACTGTAAATTTAATTAATCTAATTCAAATTCCACAAATTTAATCTTTGCCTTGTGGTTATATAAAATGTGCTGAATTTACTATCTTCTACGTATGAATGCCTTGACATGTGTCCGTCCATTTACATGACTTTTAGTCTCTCTCTACTGCTGATTTCATTTTTGACGTAACAGTTTCTAATCTAGGCATGCATCACCCTCAGCGACGCATTCGTTAGAGCAAAACCCTATTTTCGCCGAAGCCACTTCGTGTTATGCGCAAATTTGAGAAATCATCCTGTCGCAGCGATTGACTCCGAAGGAGCGGATATCCCAACCCCTTTCGCTCGCTTATCCCGACGCTCTCATTTCGCTACACACGTTGCCTCGAGAGCCGTGAGCGGAATTAAGCTCTAGCGCGCGTGTTCATGAAAGTATTCCCATGCGCCGTACGTGGTAATATGAAGCGAGTGGACAGGCCGGCGGTTGGTGGGTGGAGGGAAAAGTTTTGGAGGCGCGTGATCTTAAATGCAGATCTCCCGCGCGAAGGAAGTGGCAGGGTAAGAGAGGAAATAAAAGGGCTACGGAGAGAGGATGCGCGTGTCGGATGGGCTGCCTTTGGATCCCTTCCAAAGGACTTTACACTACACCCTTCCTCTCCCTCACTGCTACGCTTCCTCTATCTCTCACTTCCTAGCGCACTCCGTAGTCTTCACTTTCGTTTCCGCCAGCGAGAGCATCTGCGAAGGAGCAGTCCAGATTTTTCGCTTATTCCATTCCCCCAAGGTACACTTCCTTCTCTCATACACAGATCCTATTGGGCAGTCCTACTCCCTTTCGTTTAACTTTGTCTCGTTCGTAATGCACTCTCCATCTCTCGCTCTCTCTGTTTAGTTTTACTGCCTTCCTTTCCCTTCCCAACAAGTCCCATTTTTTCATTCTTGTCTTTCCTCTACTGTCCATCTCTGTCCTCTTTTTATTACGTCTTTATATTCGCATTCTGTCGAGCTTTTTTGGACAGGGCCGTGAAAAGGACGTTGATCCTGTCCATCGCTATGGAAGAGGAATAAGATGTTTTGTCTGGCGAATTTTAAGAGGGATCGGGGTCGAGTGGGAATAATTTTCTCGTAAGGAAACGTGCGTAGTTTTCGCTTCTCTTCCGCCGCCGTTTAACGCAAGCAGTTGTTAAATTTTGGTCGAAGAAGTTAAGGTTTTTTTTGGCGGGGTCGTTGTTTGGAGGGTTTTGCCAGAGTTGTGCTGTTTTCCGCGGTAAATTTGCGTCGCCTATAAATTTACGAAGTTGAATATTTTCGGATCGGATTTTTTTGTGGGTGATTTTGCAATTCCGATATTCAAATTTAGGTTTTATTATCCGTCGATGCGATTGTAAGCGAATTATCGGTTTTTGATAAAATACGTATTTATGGTATTTATTACGCGTTTTGGGTTGGAATCCGTTATTATATTCGCTAATTTTGAACGATTTAACCGTTAACCACGCGTATTAATATTAAATGGGATCAAACGAAAAATTACCGAGGTGTGAGGTAATTAATTTATCTGTAAATCGCAGCAGTTGACTGGAAGACTTATGAAATAGAATGATACTAGAAAAGGTTTCTATGTCACAATCATAATTTTCCTTTTATCATAAAGGTATTCTAATAATTAAAATTGTTAAAATGATTATAATTTTTGCCTATTAATTCTTTATTAATAATCCGCCATGCTAGCGTAGAGATCTTTGAAATGCTGATTTTATTCTAATGCAGAACTATTGCATTTGCATAAAAAAACTACATTTTGAACATAATACGATATAATAGTGATTTTTATTCATTATTATTTAAATTATTTACATTTTCTGGAGCAATAAAGCGATATTGCATATCACCTCGTCCTAGACTATTTATCGCAAAACATGAATCGGGACGAATTCAACAGAATATAAGGTAACTCTACCCAATATGGCCTAGCTAAACTTTATTAATTCTTAAGCACCTTTCCCAAATGCTGAAAATAAAACTAATATAATGTATTCTTATACAGTTTATTTAAGTAAACAGAAAAAAATGTTACAACTATAACGCGTCAACATGGAATTACTGGTTAGCATTTTTTGCAAAACCTTGTTGTTAAGGCCCTATTAGGAACATATGATCTCAATATGGCCTATTGGGCTATTGTTAAAAAAATATGAGAACAAGAATCGGAAATATTTATCACATATTTGTATCAAACTTCTAATGCTTGATTGCTCAAAAATGGTTACAATAAATTGTTGATAGAGAAAAATAACTAAAAAATGAGAGAATAAAAGTCAATTACACAGGTCAAATTAATTAATTAACTTTTACCTGTACAATAAATGACTTAACCAACGTCTTGAAATTAGATGCACGTAACCACAAACGCTGGTTTCAAGCAAAACACTACAGCAAATTCAGCCAACTGAGCGCGTCCAGCGGAATTCCATATAAACACAGTTGTTAGCAGTCTACCTATATACTGCAACCACCATCTATCAATTTTGTCACGAAGTATGTTCGATACGGCGATTAGGCCATATTGGGGAGCAGGAAGGATTATTTTGTAGAATAAGTTGCCGAACATCCCTGAAAAAGTCACCCTCTACCTAGCAAGAATCATGTTATCCCTGAATAATTTAAGCAAAAAATAGAATGATTACGAAAACGTTCTCCCGCTTCCTCAAAGCATCCACGAAAAACTCAAATTTCGAAAACACTCTACGGGGAGTTTTACTTATTTCCCTTCCACTTTCGAAGCAGAACCCGGCACTCTGCTGTTCCCCTCTCGCCGCTTCACGTAGAAGCACTAAAGAGTTTTATTTGTTTTGATTTCCATCCCTCGCTCATTTTTTTCGGGCGTGAAAGCTCCCACGGCTAATGCAATTTTAGACTCGTAACTGATTTTTTGAAACTTTGCATCTTTTTATTTTGCTTGCCGCAAGAATTAAATTACTCGCGTATTAAACTTTTATGCGTTTATTTATTATTCATGTAATTCACGTTAAAAAAATTCTCGAGTCTCTTTTTTTTGTTTCACTCTAAAAAAAGTCAAGGCGCAGATGGCGCGTTTTAAATTAAGTAATGTATTATTATGACTTTTTAACTTTTTTGGGGTTATTTATTGGAAACTGCGTTTTCGAAATGCGCTGCCGTCGTGGAGTTTATTGGTAATTTAAAAATGAAAAAAATAGTAATTTTTTTTAACGTACCTACTATATTTTCCACTGCGGACTTCGGGGACCACTTTCACTATCTCCTTCACTGGCTAACTTGAGGAAAATTTGATTTTTCAAGGTAAATGACAGACGATTGTTAAAGTTTAATAGAATTTTCGTCTATCCACTAGTTATTTCAACTAAATATTGCTTTTCGACAGTCCAGCTTGCATATTTGAATGGTTTCATGAATATTCTCAAGTTAATCATCACATTTGAATGGCACGTCCTAATAATATCACTTATTTTTTTGTTTATTACAACTTCAGAAAATTTCTCCTCGATATTTCAGTCTATTTTTATTTCATTTATCGGTAAAATCTAATCCTTCTATAAGTGTTCATCGGCATATCTAGTCGTATGCGTTTTAAGTTGAAGTATAGATTTTTCATTTACGCCCTCGAGGGACTGCCATTTTCATTTCCTTTATTGGCATCGCATTCGATTGATACACACTCGCACACTGTAAAAGCTCTTAATTACGGAATATCCGTGACCGAGGCTTTCAGTAAAATCAAATATTCCGACATGTGGAGACTCCCCTCCCGTATGGGTTGATCACGATCGTCATAACACAGCATCAGGAGCATCGAATCCGATTAATTGGAAATTTTCCCGTAACAAACGATGCATTTCGAGGGAAAACTAGTCCGGAATATTGAATTAGGTACTACTGGCAAAATTGCCGCAACAATGACAATTTCTGTACATTGAGATTCTGAAATTTTGCCATTTTCTGTTTGGTTGTGCGTGTAAACTTTCAATTCATCCCACTCTTACAGATTGAATAGTTATTTCTTTCAGTGTCTCCCTCAGTACTTAGATCTTAGACTTACATTTGAATGACACCGTATCACTACGCAACCCTGTCCTAGGCGAAATTCCTATCTCAATGACAGTTCTACCTGTCGTCAATTCATGTCTCTTCTTTGCCGTTCCTTTTGGCGCAAGTGATCACATTTATTTCAATATTACCTCAATGCAGATAATTTCCTCACGTTGCATCGTATTGTGGAGCTTGTAAAAAAACTCGTGTGTGTATAAATAAAGCCATCAAAAATGCGTGGCTATTTCATTAAAAAATATTTTTCCTCACTAGTTTCAAAATTTGGAAATAAATCTTCATCTATATCTCTAATTAAAACAGGAGCATCATGGCGGAAACTGTTTGAGTAAAAGGTGAAAGGTCAATTTAAACGCATTATTGTAATAGTTTGTCTTCATTAGCAATTTCCGCAGCCTCGTGCGTTGTTTCGTTAGTAACCGAAAACATGATACGTTCATTTAATGAAAAAAAATCATCTCTTTGAGCACGCAAACACGTAAGCGCCACCGGATGTGGAGGTGTGGAGAAGGGAGCCAAATAAGTGGAGAAAAGGGAACTAGCTGGAAAAGGAGGGGCGGGGGTGGGGGGGGGAAAGAACCGAGTAACGAAATTTTCGGGGAAAGGTTGTGGGAGGTGGAGGGTGCATCTTCCTTCCTCTCTTTTTTCTTACCGTAGGTTAGGGGAAGGGGGTGCAGAAGGGGGCGTGATAAACCAAGAGCACGGAAGGCACGGAAAAAGAAGTGGAAGAGTTTGCGGGATGTCGTGATTTTTTCCGCAGAGGAAGTAGGTCGGTGGCGCGAGGAAGGAGGGGCGGTAGGGAGGGGAAGGAGTTGGTGGAGGCGGTTGCGATGGAGAAGGAAGATGGAAAAATGAAAGGTTTGGAAATCAGAGAAAAAAAGAACGAGAGGGGGAATGGGAAGAAGCCTTCGAGTGGCTCTTTGCCATGCTAAAGGAATTTAGTACAAAGGGACTTTTTACACATCCGGGAGAGTAAACCCTTAAATATAAGGGAAGGAGGGAAACAAAGATTTGCCTCCGCCCTTGCGGGTACTTGCATTTATTATCCACGGTATTTAAAGTCCTATTTTTTATGAAACATTTGCATCCCCCCGGGATGCGCCCGTGAGAGATGAAAGGAGTTTAAAACGCATCAGCAGCCCGGGGTCGAGTCTTACAACAATGCGCTCAAAGATAAGTGATAAGGATCGACAAGGGGACGGTTTTAATTATTCCTCCTCCTTCACGTCTCCCCTTTTATTCCGAATAATACCGTGTTTGTAAAAAAGAAAATTCTACGGGCGTTTCTCGCGTGCGTAACAATTAATTGCGAAATTCAGCCTCTCTCTCTCTCTCTCTCTCTCTTTCTCTCTCTCTCTCTTTCTCTCTCTTTCTCTCTCTCTCTCTCTCTCTCTCTCTCTCTCTCTCTCTCTCTCTGATATCCATCGTATCCAGCTCCGTTCCACGCGACGTGTTGTTATTATTAATTTCTCTTTTCGATTTCGCTCGTGTATTGCCTCCGCGCGCACGTCGCCGTAATTAGAAGGCCTGAGTTCTTTGGAGAGGAGTGGCCGCGCGTTCGCAGATAATGTGGCCCGACACGTATTCCCTTTTACTCTCGTTTCCCTTTGTTTTAAAACCTCCCTAATAACTTTCTATCTCGTTATTTTTGGCCGACGCTGAGAGATAGGGTGGGAGGTTGCGAGGGAAGCGGTGGAGGGATCTCGAGAGGGAGGCGTAGAGCGGTGGGGAGAGAGAGAGAGAGATGCCCCGTGCGCTGTGATACAAATGTCAAAGGTCAAGTCTTTCCGGCAGACCCTGCGAGATTCCAGTTGTGCTCCGCGTCACGCTCTGCGTCAACGCAGATGCGGGCCCTTGATGCCTGGACCGAGGGAGCGGAATAACCCGTGCTTAGCCGGCGTGGCTGCCGTTTAATTGTACTCCTGGACTCCCAGAATGTGCACTACTAAAGCGACCTCGGCTTCCACTGATGAGCTCAATTTGATTCGGTCGTTGGATGTCGACTTTTTCGTGGCGAAAATCCGTTTATCCAAATTTTTAAGTCTGTCTTTTTCCCGTTCCGATGGATTTAAGGCATTTAGTAGTTGATTCAAAAGGACAGCGTTTGTTTTTATAGCATGAGAAACGATTTATCCGCTAAACAATTCTGATCGTACTTTGAAAAGAAGTTACAGTGTACTCGAATTAATTAACTTTCATCAATTTTGTTTGGTGGGAGGGCGAAAACTTCGCCGTATTAAATGTGCGCTCCTTAAAAATCCGGAAAGCATTTTTTGCTATGATTTTATGGGTTTTATCTAATCTGAATAACACAATTTGACTGTGTAGTATATTTTGCTGAGAGGCTGGGTATTTTCAGATCCCACCGGCCAACGGATATTGTGTGTGTTGTTTTTACGGTCCGGCGATACATTACCCTCCAAAGGTAATGTTTGTCTTTCTACGCATCCGATTTGTTTCATTAATATTATCTCTCATTCTCTCTCTTTATCCTTCAGTTACAGGAAAGAGAAAAAACTACGCCGAAACGTGTCAGGCCATTTGACGTACGAGTCCCTAGTTACCTTTTTTTCTGTCCATCCTATCGGTCATCGATACTGACTAACAATAAGATCTCGTCGAAAACACGGCACCGAGAGGAATTCGGATGCGTATTTTTTCTCGGATTCTTTTGTTTTGAGGGTCCTTCTCTATCGGGGTCCTGAGAAAACACGCGGAGGAATGCTCCGGGGACGGAAAAAAGACGTGCGATTTCCCCTTTTCTGTGTCTCTTTTAGACTGGATATAGCTTCCAAAAACCACCTTTCGCCTCACTTTCTCCTCACTTCGGATCATCTTCCATCGCCCGAAATGATGGATGTTTATTTTAGTTTTAACGTACAAAGGCCTGAATAATCTAGTAAATAAAATTTTAATTTTTATCTAATAAATTAGATATCGCCATTTTTAGCTTACTTAATATTAGTGCGCACCAATGAACGCGATTGTTTTGCGATTACCGCCAACCCCAAGCTTGCGATCAACAAGTCTTTTTCTTTCGAGATCGATTTTTTGACGTCTCAGAAACATAGCCAACGCGATTAGCGCGTGGTTTAATTAGTTTGGCTGGACATTTTAGTGGTTTGTTTCCACGAATCATTTCATTTTAAGGGATAGTGATCTCTCCACCTTATTCACGTTTCTAAGCTGTGCTCCGACCAGGCAACTCGGATCTAATGGAGGGTGTGGAACTCTAACCTTTTTCTCCCTTCATTTTCTCTCTTCTTTCCCTCCTCTTCCTTTCCTTTCATATCTTTCAACTCTCGCGCAACCTCTCTCTCTTCTCTCTCCTTTTTTCTCCTTCTCTCCTTTTTTCTCCCTCTTCTCTTCTCTCCTCTCTCTACCTCTCCTCTCCTCTCTCTTCTCTCCCTTTTCTTTTATCGCCCCTTTCTCTTTTCCGCCTCTTTACCTTCTCTCTCTCCTCTCATCTTTAGTCTCTCGCCTTGCTCTCTCTGACGTTGCTACCGCAAAGCAGTTCGTCACCGTCGAGAGGCCTTCCCCGGTCAATCAATCAATCCAGCTTCTTCATCCTCGCACTCTTCCATCCTCTATCCAAAACCATCTCTCATCCCTTTCTCTCTTCCCTCTTCAATTTCACCCGTCCCCGTTATTACACACCTTTATTCAAACTCACGCCCCTTCTCAAACCTCCCCATCTTCTTCCCGTATCTGTTTTTCTCTTCCCATTCACCTCATTTAATTTATTCCCCGAAAACGCCCGCTCTACGAAGTATTTTCTTTTTCCCGCTCCCCCATGCCCATCAGCACCTCTGCTATTCTCCTCCCCCTATCTCTCTTCTTTCCCTCTCTCCATTAGCAGTTCATTTTTTTACTTCTTTCCCCTGTTAGTCTCTCGGTAGAAATAACTCTCTAGTGCTGGCGTTTTTTTATATTTTGCTCTTCCCTTGCTCTCCTTGATTGGTTACATTTTTTTGTGTATCCCAGTGAAACTATCCTTTGTGATTTTTGTCCCCGCGCCGCACGCGGGGTGCAGGTGTGTTGTTATTTTTTTATACTCTCGGCGGATATCGCGGGGGGGTGATGTGGACCTTAATTGATACGAGCAATTGCCGCCGTGTATCTGGGGCTGGTAGGTGATGTCTCGTGTTATGTTCATTCCTCTCTCCCTCCTGCTCTGCCGTTCGGATCCTCCACTAACTCCCTCGCCGATACATCGCTCCTCTCTCCTTCCCTACCGATCCCGCTTCACTGATTTCTCTCCCTTCCCCGTTTCCATTTTGCGAATACCATTTGGCTGAGGTTTCTGAATTTAAAGGCGAACTCCCTGGGTTTATTCTCGCAGTCTATTTGGCCGATTCCGAGCCGAGCCGTCACTCTTAATTTCAACTCGACGTGCCTTAAATTTGTCCCTGTGTTACGGTCAAAACTGCTAGGGTGGAAGAGTAATGTCCCTATTTATGCAATTTCTTGGATTGATCGGTTATTATTCTCTGTCTAGTTATATTTTTCTGCGAGAATATGCGAGCTTAAACGGCACTTAAAGTGTTTAGCCTTAGAGAAACGGCGTTCGAGGTTTCGCGAGATATGGCTTCAAAAAGACTCGCTGAAAACTCGCACCCCCTTCTGCTTGCGTTCTTTTCCTGCGTGTGATGTCATGCCTCATTAGCGCAATTAGTCGAATTTTCGCATGCCTCCAAAATTTAGAGAAGGCGAATTTTAAAGTTATAATCCGTATTTTAGTTAATATTTCTGTTTTTATTTCTTAAATTTATTGTTTTATTCTCGGAACGAAATTCGTAATAATTATTTCCTGAAGAAATGTATGCATAATCCGTTAATATATATGCAATATTTATTAAAATTAATGGTTTAAAATTGTATTTAGAAGTTACTTTTATGTGCTTTTATTTTAGACAGTCTTCCATATTCTTACTAATATTTCTTTATATAGAAAACATTTCTTTTACATATCGTTAGGTTTCATTGCATTATTAATAATGTTTTTTCACAGTATTTTAGTTTTATTGAGGATTATTGGTCACTTGCTTAAATGTATATTTCGTCAGGCAATTAATCTAGTAATCTCGGGTTTTCGCCTAGTCGATTAAACGATTCCTAAAATTTTATGATCAATGGAATTTTTAATATACAACATTAATATAGTTCCTCGGAAAGAATTTTAAGAAAAAAGTATAAAATCGCATATTGAATTCTTCGTGCTAAAGGCATGCTAGAAATTTATACGCTAAGAGATTGGTTTCCAGCGAATACGGGATGTTTTTTTTATTTTACAAAATGACGTATGAGTATATTTAGGATATAATCGATTATTGCGCAAATTAAATAAATATTTATCGTAGTCTAAAATTAGTATTGCATTATAAGTTATTATATATTGATATTTTATATATTGATTAATTAAGGGGATCGCGATTCCGCTAATGGCATAAATTGGTTGAAAAATCATATGTGCATTCCAAATCTAACATAGCCCTCCACAGTGGTAATTGCAAAATTAAGTGATTAGGTATTGGAAAGAATGTCCCAGTTTTTTTTGCCTCTATCGATTCTAATGAGTGAAACTATGTAAAGATAGCCCCAAATACTATTTACATAGCTCGGGGAATATCAAGCATAAATCTAAGGTGTAGCAATGGCCAGCCTCCAAAAGATATCATTTGTATGCTCTTTCTTGCCAGACAGTCCAGAATAATTGATTTTGAGGTGAAGCTTCTAAATGTCTTTCTAAAGAAATTTTCTATTTATTTTTTTCATATAAATAACTACCTATTAAAAAGTAAACCTGCAGACACTCTAAAGGCATTCGTATTTCTTAAATTTTATTGATTTTAACAAACTGTTGGTGCGTAGTTCTTAAATTGATGGAATTTAATTTGACAATGACATTTTCAAAAGTAACGTTAGGTTTATTTCTTTCAATGACCATTTTAATCCTTTTATTGGTATACGTTTACGACAAATATTCTTATACTTGTTTTTAATAGCGTAATATTTTGAGAAATTGGATTTTATAAAAATATCAGTAGATAACCCTTTTTCAGTTTTAAATAGAGATTATTACAATTTATCAAGCTAATGTACTTACAGTGTATATTCTTTGAAAAACTTTCTCTTGGGTGTAATTCACGCATAGTTATATTATGAATCAAAATATTATTTCGTTTCTTATTTTAACTGTAAGGCCAAACCAGGACTAATGCAAGATGGTTTCCCAAAGTTGACGTCCCGAATTGATTACTTATATTGACAGGAAATATTTCAGTATGTGTTAGCCATTCCAAGGAATTCTCATACCATGAATTCCATTTGTAGTTCATATTTTGTCAATGATAGAGAAAAATTGGAAAATAAATTAATGGAGCACTAGCAGTTGCCCGTCAATAAATCGACTGGTTGGTTAGATTAAATATTGTCTTGGTAGTTAGCCTTCTGTCACATTACCATGAATATCAGCGACTGCAAGGTTTATTTCCTTTTACTAATGTACGCTTGGACTGCCACGTTATTTCCTACAGCGTCTACTGTCCGCTAGCAGTGCCACCTTAACATCAACCACTACAAGTACATCGAGCAGAGCTTAGCCGGTCAAAAAAAACCTCAATATCTTGCCAATGGTTTGAGTGATTTCAATTTTATAATTTTCCTGCAAACCTGCAGGCCGAGACGTTAAATTTGATGCATCACACGTTAAGGTGGCTGTTACTTTCGCTTCAAAAATTTTATTAATGTATAGATATAAGTCGTTATTACACTTACTATTTCCCGATCATTTCAATTTGAAAATATTTATAACGAAAAAAATGTTAGTATGAAAATAAAATAAAAAGGAAATATACAGGTATATCTCGCAATTCGTTCGGGTTGCGTTCCAAAAAACCAGAGCGTATCACGAATCAGCGTATTGCGAAACACATTTTTACGTAAAAGCAATGCTATAAAAAAGAGACGCGTTCCTAAATGGTTTAAAATCACGGGTAAGAACGACAGATGTGTTCATAAAAAAGGGTCTTGTCGCGCGAAATCGTGCTAAACAAATGCAAAAATCCCATTGAAAACCGTGTCACAGATAGGAACGCTTTGATTTTTTTCGCTAGCGACATTGCATGCTTATAAGGGTAAAAACTCGAGCACAAATTCAGTGTCACTACCACGATCTCGGAATGAAAACTGACTGTGGTCCGCCGAAACACTACCTTGGATATAAATAGAAACTCGTCGATTACATTATTTCTCCGGTGCAATATTGTGTGCACATGAAATGAATATGAAAACAATTTAAAAGTAGGTCGTATATAAAGAAACAAAGTTGTTTTTCATTGCTCGCGTTGAGACCTTTTGAATGGGCAGAGAAAGGATTTTCGTTTTCCGTGTTTTGTAAGAGCGTATGTCCGAATCAACCGAGCGTATCGAGAGGTAGAGTCAGAAAGTGTAATGAGCCTAAAACCCGAAGAAAGCATATCGCGAGGTGTACCTGTATTGTTTACACTTGGAACAAAATAAAAAGGTAATGTTAGAGTCAGAAAGTGTAATGAGCCTAAAACCCGAAGAAAGGATATCGCGAGGTGTACCTGTATTGTTTACACTTGGAACAAAAAAATAGGTAATGTTAATGTGGCATGTGCATTATAAACAGTTCTTATTTATTATTATACTTACTATGTCCCGATAATTTCAATTTGAAAATGTTTATAATGAAAAAAATGTCAGTTTGGAAGCAAAATAAAAAGGAAATATTAATATGGCATGCGCATTAAAAACAGCAATCTATGTCTCGATTATTTCAATTTGAAAACTTTTATAACAAATTAATGTCAGTTGTATCTTGACACAAATCTTGGTAGTAAGCCTTCTTGTTTAAACTTGAAGTAGGCACATTACCAAGAAACTCAGCGACTTCTACTATTGTCCGCTAGGGCCACGTTAATTCCTACAGTGCCATCTTAACATCAACCATTACAACTACGTCGAGCAGAGCTTAGCTGGTCAAGAAAAATCTCAATATCTCGCCAACGGTATGGCCGAATTAAATTTTATCATTATTCTGCAAATCTGCTGGTCAAGACTTTTAATTTGATGCATCACAGGTTAAGGTGGCTGTTATCTTCGTTTGAAAACCTTATTACACTATTAATATATAGATTATCAGGTTTAAAATACTAAAAACAATGTCAAAATCTCTTCCTGACATATTGTGCATCTATTTTTTTTAATAAACGAATTTAATAAATGTTACTGTTGATACGCTAATATGTCTGGATCACTAAAGAGTAGTTGAGCGGAAAATAATATAACCAATTTGTTCACTCGTCTATGCTCAAGCCGAGTTCGGTAATAATCGTGGCAACAATCCCAGAAAATGCGATTTAAAACGCTAAAATGCTATGTTTTAGTAGAAATTCAAGAAAATACGACTAATTACCAAAATTCGGTGATATAAATTAGAATCTACATTCTTTTCCCCTTAGAACAGCACAAACCTCGCTCCGATAACACATTTAAAAGATATTTTAAAGTATTAAAGAAAACATATCTGCACGGTGGATTTGGGATTTCCTATGTAAATCAGTTACGGTAAAATGTTCCTTGAATCGAACCCGGGACATTAATCTTCGCCAAGTAAAATATATCCCGGAGGTGGGCCCTAGCAGAACGAGCCTCATACCAAGTTTCATATAAAGTTGTAAGTAGGGACACACACAGACAGTACCATTTCATAAGGCTGTTTCCTTCGGAAACCATCCTAAAAAATCGTTAGATTCGCTTTACTCGTGAAAATAATTTTGGCTTAACTTGAATTTACATGTCAATTTACGGAAAGATATTTAGCGGCGTGTGCAATTGAATGCCATTAACAATTGATCTCTGTAGCTGTGTCTTTTGACCACCCTTGACACTCGGACACGAGGTGTTGCAATACTTCGAATTCAAATCAGAATGGAGGGTACATAGTCTGCCGCTTTTCCTGTTGGTGCCGCTAGTGTTTGGCGCAAGCATCGAGTCGATGTAGTTCAACTGACGTTCGGGCGCTAGCGTATACCTTTGAATCATTTGGCGGGAAAAATTTCCTTTGGTTGTGTTTGATTCAGCTTTGTTATTTAGCATTCGATCAGAAGTTTATATTCAAATAATTATTTAAGCTTTTGGCATGTCTTGACTTTTATAGATTAACATTGTTCTTTTGATATTGGTTTTCATGCCGCGTAATTTCTTATCCCACTCAAACAATTGTACCCATGCTGTTTATGTATTAATACACATTCATCCTTATCCTCGTATGATAACACACTGATTATATAAAACAATACGAAACCATCCTCATAAATGGATCTCTCAGTTGTTCTTGATACTGATTATTAATGAAACACGACATTCAATCACTTCGTTCTTTTTCTACATCAGATTAATTGAATAATTTCCATCCTAAGGTAGCAAGTTTCATTTCAAAGATTTTATAATTCTGTAAGAGAAGGTAAGACGGGATCGGGGATTTAATTTAATTTAATTTTTGTGAGAGTTCCGGGAGGGTGAGATAATGGGAGGGATTGGGGACGAAATGGAAATTAGGTGTAGGAAGGGGAAAGGGGTATAGGTGAGTCTGATAAGGAAGTGGTGGAGTATGAAGCCAAAAAGGGGGAGAGTAAAAATCAGATTAGCGACAAAATAGGGAAGTACCGGTAGAAGTATGAGGTAATGGGATGGAAAAAGGTTAATCATTGTTTTCCCTGGAGAGTGAATATGGCGTAGAATTTACATTTGTTCCAGGTTGTTGAGCATGAGACTAGTATTGATCGTGCCCAAAGTTTTCGAGAAAATGTAGATAGATGCCGTACGACAGTTATTGAAACACGCAATCACTGATTTAATATTTTTCTTTCTTGAGAAAATTACAGTGAAAGAATTGTTTCGACAAAAAGTGCAATGATTCATAATTCAGTTGAAAAGCTGGGTAAATTTTCTGTTGTTATTATTTCCTCGTTTTTTATCTAATTCTGCTACGTCATTTCGCGTTGATCCGCGCCATGGTCTAGAGAATTTTTCTCTAGAGCACTGGTAGTTCCTAGGTCGGCCGCTAGAGTATACAGGGATCAGGCCCACTTCCGATTATGGATTTCTTATAAAATTTTCTTGACCTTTAAATGCTTGGTCCATTTTATCTGGTATTGCCATACCCCCATCAGTTTTCTTGTTTATTCCTTTGCTTTGTTAAAAATAGGACCCTTTTCGCGCTGCTATATGTATTAGCTCTAGGCGTAAGGAACATTATATTTTATTTATTTACTGCGCGGTTACTCCGTATACTTTAATTCATTGGTGTGGAAATTGTGGATCGTAGAATTTTTTCGAAGTTCTACAGCATTATTTTATATTCATCGTGATGCAGATTCTGTAGATTTCATATTTTTGTGTTTGGGTTTCTCATGGAGATTTATTTGTATAATGATCTTACTAAATTCAATGCATATTTTCAAATAAGACATTTTAAACAGAAGTCATGCCGAAGGTACCGGTTAAACTTGTGGTCACTATTCAGATAAAATTCTTCACCATTGAAGAATTTTTAATATGTAAATCAAAGTATTTAAGATTCAAGCACGTTTTCCCTCGCCTCAAAAATTTCATAACTTAATGCCATTATTATCATAAATGTCATTGATTTAGGCTTTTTCTGATGTAATTATTAAATTTTTGCAGTGTCGTATCGTCATTCGTATAATTCTCCCGACTCATTCCCATATTTTTTTCCATTTCCTCCCTCATCTTTCCCTCTCATCCGGTCATCCATCCCTCATTTAATATTTCATATCCCTCTCTCCCCTTTTCCCCCACCTATCCCGTCTTTCCTGCATAATCCCCTCTTTTCCTTTTCCTCGAAACTTGCCGCATGCCTACCTTCTAACGCCTAGACCCTCCGCCAGGTGTCACTCCCGTCTCTCGTAATTCCCTACCCGTTTTATATATCGCCTTCGTTTATTATTCTTCACCTTTTACCTTTCAAACTCGCTCAATATCTCTTTACCTAAACCTTCTAAAACCAGCGTTTTTAAATGTGGCGCGTCTCTCTAGAGGTTTTTATCTCGTTTACCGAAAATAATGAAATGCATGGCGCGATCCACTTGTCCTTCTTCTTTCCATTGTTTTCGCTCGCTCAATGGAATGGACTCATTCCCTGAATGATCCTCTATCCCCGAAGGGATGTACTGTTATTTTAATTGCGATGTAGTTTATGAAATAGTCTCGTATTTGCTTTTGACAAGTGCCGGATGAACTTGACCGCGACGCTTTAATTAAAAAGAATCGAAATGGACTTTTTTCATCTCTGTTCCTTCGAGTTTACCTTTAATCATCCAAAAGCTTCTTTACATTATTCATGGAGGCTATTTGCGATTCAGTCGTCTCGTGCGTTTACGCGTTTCATGGTAGCTTGGTTATGAATTAGAAATTAATAACTCCTATTCAAAGATTATGAACCGCTACCTTTGCTATATTTTTGGTTGTAGTATGTGCGGAAATTATGAAACCTATGCACAACATATTAGTAAATTTTGAAAAGTTTAACGTTACGTGTGTAGCGATGCTAATGAGGAACGTGAGATTTTTCTTATGGAAAGAAACCTGTCTTTTTTTATTCGTTTTCCTCAGTTAATATATGTGACATTCTAAAGATAGATTTGATTTTTCCTAATGATGTCCTCGTGATAGGGAGCTGTTAATTCGATTCTTTAACGTAAAATGGCATACGATACTGTCATCGATTTTCGATTTCTTTTTCGTGTTTGTTTGCCATTGGATTTGTTGGGATGAAAAGGGGATCATTATATCTATAAACGCTTTGCGTTGCCGTGTAAGGGTATTATATCTCCATTACTGAGAAATTTGAAGCGAACTCCCGTATTTCCCTATGAAGAAGAAGATGGTATTGCGGTTTACGTGAAAGGCATATTCCTTATTAGGGGCGCTGCCCCTACGCGCTACGCGCGTCAACCCCGCCTTCTGTGCGCTCCAGAGATTTCGGTGGTACACGCCTCGCTCAGCTCAAAAATAATTTCGGGATAGCCCTTATCAAGACGCATAATTTTTGTTCGTAATGTTTTTTTCCCCGACGTATCGTTTCTGAAGTATAATTATTTTAATTTTAATTTCAAAAATCTATTCGGATAGAGGACAACATTTACCACTGAAAAGTCCGCAAGACCACATTATTACGACTCGTAGTTTTGGAAATGAATATTCGAGAATATCCGAGCATGATATCGCATACTTTGTTTACATCTATCTCTACAATTCTATTGGAAAACAAAAATTATTAAACTATATTTTTCTTTCCCAGGCTCTTATATGATGTTAGGTATAAATAGATTAAAAACTTCATTCGAATAAAGGACAACATTTACCACAGAAAGGCCTTGGAGCCATATTATTACGACTTATACTTTCGGAGATTAACATTCAAGAACTGTCGTATCTTTTGATATTGTTGTATAAAGAACTCCTTTTAAATCTCTGTGTATTCCATTTATGGAGTATACTTTTCTTTTTTGTCTTGTAATCACAACAGTTATCACAGCATCTCTCCGCCCTGGGGTCGAAATTTTAAGGATCAACTTCTTAGCGCAATGCTCTCTTTAACGACAAAATATTAACTCGGAAAATACGCGAGTTTTCCGTGTTCAAAACGAATCTGTGGACCGATTCGACGCGTATTTAAAAATCGACGGTAGGAAACAGAATTTTCCTTCTTTTAGGCGTTGTTTGGTACAAATCCTATATTCGTACGACGATTCTAAGTTTTAAAATGTGATTGCAAGTTTTGCGGTGTAGGGTCATAGACGGCGTTACACATGATGATCATCAGGATGATGTTGATGATCACCATTACATTTTTAGGAATTCTATAAAAAAAGTAGAAAAAAGAACGCCTTATGGTCAGGTCGTGTCCGGCCGCATGCTTCATCTGCGAAACTACTGGGCAGATGTTGATGAAATTTGTTATTTAGGACATAAGGGTAAAGAAAATAAGAAAATGATATAAATGGGTCACGTGGCATAATCGGGAGTGCCACTTTACTGGTGACAAAAAATGAACTTTTCTTTATATATCGTAAAATATTAGCTTTAACAAAAAAGTTTTCAATCAAACTTTGTAGAACTATATATAAGAGAAGGGGAAGGGAAAGATCAATTCGGTTTCAGAATAGGACGAGGAACTAAAGATGCGATAGGGGTAGTTAGAATAATATCAGAAAGGGCAATAGAGTACAGTCAAGATATCTGCGTATGTTTCGTAGACTGGCAGAAGGCCTTTGATAGAGTAAATTGGGTAATGTTGATGAATATATTAAAGGATATAGGTGTAGACTGGAAAGACAGGAGACTGATTAGGAATCTATATGAGAATCAAGTTGTAAAGGTCAGGTTGGAGAATGCTGACACCTGCGGAGTAAATATCGGTGGAGGAGTAACACAGGGCTGCAGCCTATAGCAGGCCCTATTCGATATATATGGAGAAAGTCTAATGCAAGAAGCGTTAGAAGGTACAGGAGATTTCAAAATTGGAGGAAGGATTATAAGAACAGTAAAATACGAGGATGATCAAGTATTTCTAGCAAGAAAGGAAGAGGAACTTCAGAAAATGATAAAGAGACTAGTGATAACAGGTAAAAAATACGGAATGGAAATAAATACAGAAAATCCCAAGGTCATTCGAATATCGGGCAAAGAAGAGAATCTGAACATAAGTATTGGAGGAAAGCCTTTAGAGCAAGTTTCAGATTATAATTACCTTGGAAGCATCATAACAAGAGAAGCAAATTCTACGGATGAGATCAGAACTAGGATAGGAAAATCAAAAGCGGCTTTCTGAAGAAATACGGGGAATATAAGGGAAGATATCCGCAAGAAGTTCATAAAATGCTACGTATGGAGTATAGCATTGTATGGGGCAGAAACATGGAAGCTAAGGAAAAATGACATCAACTACTTGGAAATCTTTGAAATGTGGACTTGGAGGAGAATGCTGAAGATAAAATGGACAGATAGGATGAAAATGATGAAGTGCTACGAAGAGTAGGAGAGAAGCGAATGATTATACAGACTATCAGAAAGAGGAAGGCTAACTGGGTTGGACATTACCTGAGGAGAGAGAGTATGACTAAAGAGGTGTTAAAAGGAAAACTAGAAGGGAAAAGGGAAAGAGGTAGGAAAAGGTTTCAGCTGATAGACGATTTGAAAGGGAAAGAGAGTTATCAAGATAAAGAGGACAGCGGAAAATACGAGTATATGGAGAACCAGGTTTAACCATAAATAGTCACGGACCTGTCTACGGACAGACTACCTATGATGATGATATGAGAGGAGTACGGTGAAAATTTTAAATTTACAGTTAAAGAAATTTTTAGGAGTTTGAATTAAAGAAATTCTTAATTTCTTTAACTGTAAATTTGTAGAACTAGTTAAATAGCATATGTTTTGATGGAATGAAATGATCATAAGATCCTAAGCAGACAGGCATTAGCCTTAACATTGGGAATAATTTTGAAACGAGAAAAAATTCTGCTATGACCGGGAGTCGAACCCGGGTCTTGCACTTGCCGGGCGGAAATTCTACCACTGTACTACCTTAGCAGATAGTTTTTCTCGTTTTTGAATGCGGGTGTTTTTCTTGGTTTATTTTTCTCGTTTCATAATTATTCCCATCATATGTTTTGCTCAGTACTTTTTATCGGACTTGATTTCAAGAAAAGAAATAGAGAAATATAATAGAAAATTTTTCCCGTTTTTTAATTGTCGTCAACGAAAAAAATCTTCATGACAACAGAAGTAAGTAATATCTGCTATAAATACCTATTTACATTTAATTTTCTCTTGTGTACAGGATACATTTGGTAAATGAAGGAAAATGGATAATCTACGACGAAGAAATTAACGTATATACGTCTATTTTCTGTAATTATGCATAGCGTTTGTAAGTGAAAAGAAATGGGCAATTTACGACGAAGGAATAAACGTGAACATAAAGATTATATTACTCCTATTCGAGTGAGGTATGTTTTAAATAATTGTCGATTGTTTTATTTATTACAACTAATTAGGAAATAAATCGATGAATCAAAAATCAATATCTCTTTGGCATCACTACTGGCATATAATTTTTTAGTTCTTATTAGACATTATACTAACCCATTAATAAATAAATAAAGATGGAAGCTACGGCGAAATTTATGTTAAATAGAAATTCACTCCTTAATCGTAAAAGTCAAAATTAGAGACACAATGAAAAAGGGGGAACAAAGGAAGGAAAAGGCAAAAGACAATAAGAATTATAAACTTACAGGTTTAGGGGTTGTTACTCCACGCCAGGGACCTGATGTCACACACACATTCACTCACTCAGTCGCGCAAGCACTAATCCTAAAGGTGGAAAGGAAACGGGACCGGGTTTGCTAGAAATTACTCTGCGCCAGGGACCCCAAAAAAGCACACCGTTGCTAGGTTTGTGAGTCAGTACGACCGCGACAGGGACCTACTAGGCAACCACAAACACACGCCAAGAGGTAAAGGGAAAAAATTAAGGGGGAAGGAAAGGGGAAATAATACTAGGTTTACGGGAGATTAAACAACGCCAGCGGCCTGTAGGTTTATGTGCCTTCCGGCAATGACAGGGACCTAACAGACGAAACAATCACCCACGCAAGCACTCGAATACACGCACACAAGATCTCTAAAGATGAGGTAAACGTACAAAATACGTATTTCGAGAATAATGCTCTCATCATCAGTAGCTGATGTGTAATAACCCATTAATATTTATCTTTTTTGACATGATGGCATAAATTGTAAAGATCACCTCTGCCTCGCATGTATGCACGCATGATGTGTGCATCTTTCCTCACTTGTTATGTTATGTAGACTTAGAGATATGTGGATTTTTGGACAGTAATCTAATACAACAGATTTTGCAAGAAATTTTCCTTCCTTCAGAAAGATATCGCTGTTCAAATTCTAAGCGATACCGAGTGGTTAGGAAGTTGTAGTTTGCTTGGTAAAGGGTTTTCAGGAGAGAATGTCGTTCAGTGTGTGTATATACATTAATGAAAATCGGCACTTGTAAAAACCGTATAAAAGCGAAGATTTTAGCCTCAAAATCAAAAAGACGCTACCGAATAAAACGGCGTATCATTTTCTCAGGCGGCTCGTTCTCGTCTCCTCCCCTTCATTATCTCACGCCATTATGCGAAGAGTATCGCTTTGGAGTAACCGTTCTCGAGTCTCCGTTCCAGTTTATTCGCCCTTGATTACAGCACCTTTTTTATTGCCTCCGCCTCATTCGTCGTCCCTCGTCGGCGTTTTTCGTTTCCCGCTGTCATCACATCTCTCCCTCTCCTATACTTCTATACATACTACCATCTCTCTCTCCTGACTCCCCTAACTCCCATATTTCCCCTCGCTCTTGTATACTTGCCGTTCGAGCTAACCTCTTCCTCGCGAGAGATGGGGAAAACTGCTCCAATCCATTATTCAGCAACGCCCCACGCCCCATTGTTTACATCTCCGCTGTGGAGGGAAACTTTACGCTCACGACACACACACACTACAGGCTTCCCTCTCGCCATTTCTCTCCCCTCGCCTTTGTCTTCTTCATTACCCTCTTTAATTTCCCCATACATCATTGCCGTACCTTGCCTCCTCCATCTGCCCCCTCTCTTCCACGAATCTTCTTCTTCCCACGTTTTCCCCAATTCCCAAACTCCCGCATCCCTTCTCCTCGGTTACCTTCCTTACAAAAAAAACCTTCATCTTTCTCATCGACCTTTTACCTTTCCATCTCCTCCCCACAGCTCGATAGATCTCCGTCCGAGATGGAGCTAGAAGGGTCTCGGCGCGTCTCTATCCTCACCTCCTCCTCGCCTCCCTCTCCTCCTCGCCTCCTCCTCGCCTCCCCCTCCTCCTCGCCTCCCCCTCCTCCTCGCCTCCTCCTCGCCTCCTCCTCGCCTCCTCCTCTCCTCCACCTCCTCTCCTCGCGTCCCTCTCTTCGCCTCCTCCTCCTCGCGACCCTCTCCTCTTCGCCTCCCCCTCCTTGCCTCCCCCTCTTCCTCCGCCTCCCCCTCCTTGCCTCCCCCTCTTCCTCCGCCTCCCCCTCCTTGCCTCCCCCTCCTCCTCGTCTCCCTCTCCTCCTCGTCTCCCCCTCCTCGTCGCCCCCTCCTCGCCTCCCCCTCAACTCACCATCCTTCTCGCCTCCTTTTCCTCCCTGAATTCCACCTCCTCTTCTTTCTCCCTCGCTGCCTCCCACCTCCTATCTCGCTTCTCCCCCCTCTCCAACCATACCGTTCTCTTTGCCCTTTGCTCCATGTCTTCATCACTCTCATCACCCATCCCAAAAACCCTTCCGATATCACCCTCCTTCACCACCATCTTTCTCCTTTCCAAAACTGTGGCCTTCCTCGACTTTGTCTTTCCAAAAATCTCCTACCTTAACTCTCCTATCTTTCTCCCACTCCCTCTCTTTCTCGCTATTCGCCCCTTTCCAACTCCTCTCTCTTCTCGTGAACACGTCCTATTTACCGAACCCTGTCGCTTACCGCTTTTCATTTGTTGCTAGACGCCCTATTCCAACGGTCTGAAGTTTCCGTCGAGTTAGGAAGGGAAAAAGTTAGGGAGACGTGGAATGAAAGGAAGAAGGCGGTAAACGAATTTACTGCTTCATCGCCGAATTCGGCGATCCGGCCACGTTCTCCTTATTTTTTTGTATCTTCACGTTGGCCCTCCTGTCATTTTTTTCATCGTTCCGTCTTTTTAACGGGGAGGACAGGAGGGTTTTATCGCAGGGCGTTATTTTACGAGAAAATGTACTTTCTCAACTTATGAGGAAAGTTCCGTAATGGAGTATTAAGTGGAGAATTTGAGGGAGGAAGGCGTCATTTTCATTGTTTTTCTACTCGGGCATAAGCATATACGAGGTGGGCTAATGCAACGGAGATGGCTTTTTCATGGCCATCACGCTATGTTTTGTGAAGATTGGCAACGTTTAGAACTTTTAGCGCTCAACATTTCATTATTGGTGCCGGCGATCAGCAGCCAAACTTAGCTTTTATTTAAAATATTCAATCAATTTTTATGACCAGGGAATACGTGTCTCGAAGTATTGTTCTGAAAATTTAATTTTCGTAAGTGGAAAGCCACCATTCGGAGGTTATTTTTGCATATGATTCATAAAATTGAGAACGTGGCGTGTTATGTCTAGCATTAATGTTTAAAGAAAGACTCTTATCTTACTTTTGGCAAAAGATTTAAAAATGTTAATTAGGCTTAATCTGTGTTTTCACTAAGTTTCTTTTATCATCTCTTCATTGTAGCAGTCGGAGCCTCGGCGTCATACATTTTGAAACAATTCCTTCGCCATCGTCATTTTTTTATTCCCGTCATTTTTATCACACTCGACGACGTCGACATTTTCCTGCCTATTCTTTCGTGTCATCACCGCGAGTGAGACTACAAACACGCGGAAAATTTTTTTCGCCCCTATGAATGACTTTTTGTGTGGACTTCTTCGTGGTTGCGGTCTCGGGAAAATCCCTCTTTGGTCTCTCTTTCCCGAACATCGAGGAGACTGCAAAGTCAAAGAAATATAAACGGCGCAATATACATTGCACAAACTTTCTCATATACGTATATACTTTTGGTCGACTGTGTCCGCTTGTAAAAGAAAAACGCTTATAATTCAAAGTTAACCGTAGTTTAGCGTATATTTTAATGCCACTGATCGATATTTAGTATTTTTTAGATATATGGCTTAGTACAATTTGTGACCATTTTTGAGTAAATCGAATTTTGTTTCAAAATATCCTAGAATTAAGTACCCTTAATTGTTGCGCAATATTGTTCATCTATTCAGAATGTCTTTTATGAATGATATTATCCGCAAATATGATATATAATTCGATTTAGTCTAGCCATAAGGCTGTAGTAAGGTTTTGAGTGGATCGCGGCGGAGGCGTGACGTCATAGGGCTTAGGTAAGGTAACTTAGCGTACATTGTAATGTCACTGGACGCCATATGATGTTTTTTGAGAAATATGGCTTACGCAGTATTATTAGTGACATCAGGCTCTACAATTGGATATATTTTAATTAAATTCTATTGAGCCATTTTTGAATAAATCAAATTTTTCTAAAAATCGCCAAGAATAAATAAATTACCCTTTATTTTTGTGCAATATCATTTTTATGAAAAAAAGCGTCTGCAAAAGATGATATATTGCATAAATACGAGATATCATTCGATTTAATGTAGGCGTTTGGTCCCTAGAACGGCGAACAGACATACAGACAGCATGGCGAAAACCACTTTTATGGACTCAGGGACACCTAAAACGTATATTTCTATCAAAATCTCGAAGTCGAATTTTTTCAAGATTACAATACCTTCTCAATTTACTACGTACCTATATGAGAAAGTAAAAAACAGAAGGAGAAATCATTTTTACTTTCTCATATTTTACTCTTCCTAATCACACTTTCTCTTTATGTCGTCTCTTCAGAATCCCTAAGCATTTTCTCGTCTCGTTTTTCATTAATTCGGATGTAGTCAATTTTTACGCGTGCCGAACTCCTTGTGAAGTAATTATTTTTTTGCGACGGGAGCGTTCGTGATTTGAAATGGGAGGGGCAGAGGGGGGCTCCGCGTGTCTTCGCGTTGTTTGTTTCGGTGCCGCACGCCGTGCTATTTCATTCGGAGCTCCTTTCAGTCTATGCCGACTTCGAACGAGGCGTTTCATGGCACGAACTTACTTCGTTCCCGTGTCTTGCGTGCTTCCATTCGCCTCGACGTTGTTACCTGGCCGCATATCACTTATCGCCGCTCTCCTTACTCTTTTTTTAACGCCCTACACTCACGTTAATTGCAATTCAGACGCGATGCTGAGTGGTACGGAGGAGTAATCGCGCTAAAATGCCTCTTTGAAAGCTCTCTTTTTAAAAATATCTTCGAGAATGGAGACGGAGCGAAGAAATATTAAAAGTATTGCGCCCTGGGGTGCCCGAGGGCTGAGAGTGGAATTTTCCCTCCCTCGCTTCCTACAATCAAAAGACGCGAAGATTCCGATTCGGAATTCATGGCAATGAAAAAATGAATATGCTGCGATGAAGACCCAGAATGTTGGTGGTCATGGCACGTTATCATAGATCAGAGAATTATCAAACGGGTACTAATTTTTTGCATGTTTCATCGCCATATATTTTTGGCCGCAGTTGGGATTGTCTTCCGTTAATTCTGCCCAATTACTGCAAAATATTTTACCGAAACACACATGGGAGATGTTTTTTTACATCCTCATGCTTAAAATAAGAGAGAGAGAAGCTGGTTTATTGGTGTTCTATATATCTTGCCAATGTGGTGTGTTTATTCGGAAGGATAGCTCCATTTCCATATTAATTTATTCTCCCTGTGTCGGTTTTTTGTGATTCTTCCCTTTTGGTAATTGTATCGATGTTTACTAATGTCTCTATTTCTCCGCACGGTTCTATCTACCTTTTTGACCCATTTAGAATGGAATTGGAGAATATGCGGCAAAATTGTTGTTGGCTACGAAAGCTCATTGTTTGAATAGTGCCGTTTGAAACGAGCTTATTTTAGGCGTTATTATGTAAATGTGATGAGGAATTTTGTTTATTTCTTTGAAATGGTTGAAATGCTTGTATCGAGGGTAATTCGTTCTTCCCGAAATAAATTGCCACGTATTTGGCGACAACCACGCCCTTAAAAATAGTGTTTTGATATCGCACGTTTCAGTTCATTGGCGTAAAGGAGGATAATGAAGAAATAGGTATCGTTGAAGTTAATGACCATGTTCCTCGGTGGCATCATACAGCATGCTAACATATAATATTTAAATCTTACAATATATGCTATGTATTTATCAAATTTAAGGTACTAAAGTATTTGGCAGGCAACCCTCATCAAGAACTCAATAGTAAATTCTTAAAAGTGACAGATGATTTCGAAGAAATCTTATGGCATCTTATGGCTCCTCTAAAAATAGCATTTTAAATAATACAAAGCGTAAATGTGAATTTCTTTTTTAATTTGCAGTTTTGTTTTTCAAAGATAAAAAATAACATTTATTTCATGGGCAGTTAAGGAATAAATTAAATGTGGTTGTTGTGATGCAATTTCTACCGTCCAAGTGGTGAGAAATAACAATAAGAGAATTATCTTTTAAAAACATCCTGAAGATCCTTCGATATAAATGAAACCTAGGTCGTAATATATTTAAAAAATAAAGTTGAAATTGGCGAGTATAGTATTGTTATTATTTCTTCATAGAAAAAAATCCATTATTCATTACAAGTTCCAATTAATTGTGAAAATATTACTTTGAGCAAACATCTCATTATTAGCATATACCCTGGGCACTAACATAGATTGAACTTAAATAATAGAGGAGTCGAAATGCAAACAATTGGAAAGATCCCCAGATGGCTTGCTTGCACCATTTTCCGCTTGGGAATACGTTAGGTAAATGAGAGAAATAAAATTGTATGACATTAGTTACGTTCCAGCTGGGGACGCAGTTTGTGGAACAAACATTTTCGCATTTGGTGCTTCTCATATTCACTCCGTTACGTTTGTATTCAAATATACGCACAAAACAGGAAATATGCGTACTCATGTTTTACTCGAAATTGCAGCCAATCTCCTCAATTGGGAACCCATCCCGTGGGAGCATTTATATCTGCAAAAATAAACGTGATTCGACTGCAGTTTAAGAAAGCGAGGTCGTTCGGAATGAAAACAACGCAATTCCTTGCCGAAAATAATCGCGTCTTACCCCGTCTCAGTCTATCATCTGACGCGTTTTTTTTAAATCGACCATAAATATACAGCGAAGCAATGTAAGCGAAAGGCTGTCTAATTACTCTTCAAATTTACCTGGTCGAGAATCTCGAGAGGGTTCATTATCCGTCTCAGCGTCTTCCAGTTTGGACCCTTTAAACCCTCGGGTGTTTGCTTTTCCTCTCCCCTTTCGCGGCCATTAATTTAATAGATTCGGTTTCTTTCGCGCGAAGACCTACCGCACTCCCTCTGCTTCATTACCGGCTGGAAGGTCCTTTCCTTTTCCTTTTGCGCCCCTTTCCCGAAGTTTCCGCTTCCCTCCTGTCTTTTGAATCCTCTTCGAGCGCACCAACGCCCCGCCGACTTATCTGCCGTTTCTCGTGGGATCCCAGTCCACTCAACTTCTGTCTAGTTTCTGCTTCGCCAGAGAAACTGTTTCGGAGTTTGTAACGAAGTTTTGGCAATTTTCAAGTTCGCGACTGGCCATAAAAAATAATGGCGTTGCCAACGGAAAAATAGCCTAATTTTTTGCCTGCAGCTCTCTTGGAAGTTAATTATCTGTCCTATTACTATACTTCGCCAGAAGCTGAAGCAGTTTGGATTAGAGTAGGTTTTTAACGTCCGTAAGACGCTGAGAAGCAAGTACTGTTCACCGAAGGGAATTATTTTGGAGGTGCCAGAGAAGGAAAACTCCATCTCTTTCGGAATTCCTTGGTTTCTAAATGTCACCTTTTCTTATTTCTCGCCGAGAGTATGTTCTTTTTGCCTGAGTCGATAAATTCAGTTCTTAATATTATTCCAAGGCTCTTATATGATATCTTATTGGCACGTCGACTTTCTATTTTTATCCATAATGAAGTTCTATAGAGGGTACGCCGTGTCATTTCTTTTGGTTGCGCGATGTTTCGCTGCTATGCCGGCTTTTTCATCTTCAGCTCCTATTATTTTTATATTTCATTTTGTCAGTTTCCGGTTTTTATTAAACATACAGGTTGAGGTACAATTTGTAATTTTTATTGTTTTATTCTGTAGTATAAAATAACGTGTTTTGGTGTAGTATCCCTGACATTACAATTCAAAATCAATCTATCCCTTAGGTTCTTATCTACTGCTTTTACAACTCCCATTACCGAAAAACACAATGACACAGAAAATGTCTCTCCAAGCTATCTAGTTGTCCACACGAATTACTCCATGCTCTGTCGCAGGTCAGTTAACGATTAAATCGTGCCTCGATTGGGAAAAAAATACTTAGCCTTTTTTCGTTTCCTCTAATCCTATTTCGTTTTCTATAATCTCTAGTTACTATCCGAAACGCGCCCCTACTCATAGTTGTTTCAGCTTAGTATATCTTCTTAACCTTAGCTTAGGATCTCTAGCGTCTCAAACGGTCAGTTCTAACCCGAGAATAGTCCTGGAAATTTTCGACATGCTCGCAAGATCTTTCCCAAAACCCTATTTCGTTCTCCCCGCTTCCATATCCGCCTGTGCGGCGTCGACTATTCATGCGGACGCCAGTTGGCTCGGACGAGATGGCAAAAGGCATTATCGCGTGCGCACGCGAATGAGAAAGAGGAAGCGAAAGCATTTTCGCGCCCCCTTTAATGTATCATGCGAGCGGGAGACGTCGGCGGCAACGGCGCTGGCGTTTGGGAACTGTGTGTGTATGTGGAGGGACGTAGGAATAGTCATCTGGGGTTCCTACTTCCCCCCCCCTTTTCTATCTCACCTCTCTCCCTCTCCCCTCGCGACCGCCATTTATCGGAGGCCGATAACACGCGTCCCCCTTTCTCTCCTATCTCGCGTCCACCTCGCATCCTCACCCTTCACTTCCCACGGCAGCGAATGACGTCATCGGACGGACTCCGGGGAGAGGGGGGGGTGAGGAGGGGATGTGTTTAAAAAATAAATTAAGAATGGAAGAGAGAAAAGCGATCAATTGTCGCCGTTAAGGCTTCGAGATTGTATCTTCGGAAATGGCGCCGTATTTACTCGCTATCCTGCGCCATTTTTACTCCTTTTAGCTGCCCTCGTATAGCGCTCGAAGAAGCCGTGCAAATGACGGCTCCTCTCTCTCTCTCTCTGTCTTTTCCCTTTTATCTCTCCCCATGAATTCATATCCCTGTCTTAGTCAAGTCGCTTGATGGAGAATTATACGTGTGGCTGATTGAGGGGAGGGCGAGTCGTGTGCGGGTTTTTAACGTGTTCGTGTGTGGGTCTTTAATCGAATTTGAATCCCTTTAAGGGAGGGGTCGTCCTGATTCTTTTCCGGGGCATTATCTCTCTAGAACTTCGATGGGGAATTGATTTCTTGAGGGGTATTTCTGTCGGTCATTACGTCGGTAAATTTTTAAGTCTTCCGAAGTCTCGCGGTAAATTCTCTCGTAAAGTCTCGTTTTTTTATTAAACGGCAGTCAAAAGTAGGGAAGGGGAGTGGAATTTTATCTGCTCGAAGGATCCTTTATGGGGTTTAAGTTGTAAAAATTGTAAACTCTTGTTATTTTTGCTAAGGAAATTGTGAAGTGGATCTTTATATACAGGGGAAAAAAGTTACTTATTACTTATTATTATTAGTTACTGATTGGAGCATTTTGGTTGGTTTAATATTTTGCAGAAAATAATAAGAAACAATAATTAAAATTCCAGGGAAAGGGGAAAAGCAGACTTTTAATAAGTCCGAATTAGTTCGTAATTAAAAATCCTGGTATAACTTGAGCATTTACGCAATAAATTGATTGATTACAATTCGTGTTTTACGTTTTTCTATCCGTCGAAATCCATGCTGGGTAACTCGTTTCGCCTAAACCGCAGCTTTCAAAACGTGCCTCCAAGAATTCCAACCTACGAGAAGTAAAATTTCTGATTTTCTGTGTAAATTAGCCCAAAGACTATGACTTCATTTTGGTTTCCGAATCCAACGGAAAAAATACATTTCGCGCGGGACACTTATTTTTCCCTTCCCTCTCTAATGGATAATATATGAATTGTGTTTGACAATGAGATATTTTCAGATTAGTGTGATTATTAAGGTACAAGGTAAACGCAACGGGGCAAAAATGGTTAGAGCGTTGGCCTTCCACGCAGTGATCTCAGGTTCGAATCCGGCGGAGGTCGGACTTTTCACCCGGGGATCGGCCCGTCCTCTACTTGTGTGCTTTGAGGAGACCGCGTAAGTCAGCACTTAGTCCCTTGGAAGGGATGTTAAGCAGTTGGCCCCCTTGGTGCTCTTCGTAAAGATTTGGCTAATGCCGGCACCGGGTTTCCCTTCTCCCTTGTGTGTGTTCGGTGTGGAAGTAGTTATGGCTATAATAATCCAAGAGGTTGATTAGCCAGAAATTCCATACTAACAAACAATCTATGCGAACTGCGCATTATTTAATCCGATATACGATATGCCGTAAATTTGAAGTAAGTGAAGCTTCAATTCGAATGCAGTACAATTACGTCACAATAAGTGTGGCATTCAAGGAGAGTTTCGCTATAACTAGTGTTTTTAGCTCCGTAAGTTTTTATACGAAACAAAATAAATATACAAATTTATTTTATTTCATTTTCACAAAGTTCTGCCTGAATTAGTCGAATGCATCATAAATTTTACATTGTAAAATATAGTATTCGGATAATACGACTTACCCCACCCAGCATATTTTCTCATTTTATACTCTAGTTTAAAAAGACATTTCCTGCAACAATTCCAATAAACTGTCAATTTTGCGCAGTTATATTCGGGTTTAATCTTTCATAGAGAAAATGTTTCACTTTACTCAGTTTAATAAATGTTGACATCTCTCGCGCATAAAAATTCACTGCGAAATTCCTTAGCTGAAATTATTCATTTTCTCATTTCCATTTATTTCCATTATTTTATAAATCAATTAAGTTTTAACGAAGTATATTTTTTCGTTTGTGAAATCTGCTAGAGAAACAAAATTTTAAGCGGTCGCACGCTCGTAAACCAGCACCTTTATAAAAGATTCTTTTAATTACACCACTGTTTGCTGCCTACCTGTTGAATAGTCCTCACAATGAAATGGCTTCTAAAGCTCTCCGTGTTTCCCTGCTTTTCCCGGAACATTCACTATCAGAAGAAATTATTATTCTTTAATTTAAGACAAAAGAATTTCTCTGAAATAGGAAACTAAGCATCTCCACATTCTCGTTTTACGCTCAGGACTTAAAAAATATAGGAAGCTTAATTAATAATACTATAAAATTTTTACCACGTTTTTAGAGGCGCTGAGCAAAGAAAATAAACCATGCAGTCCACGCTGTTGTTCACCTTTTCCTTTCGCCGCAAGATCTGTTTAGCTTTCATCGTCCGCTCGTGAGGGTGCGCACGTATGTGCTGCGGGGCCGGGATTGCGTCTGCCGATGTCACTCACAGACGTCATACGAAACACTAGGGTCCACCCGGCTGCGAACACATGGAGGGGAAGCCGTCTACGTCTCCGTGCCGTGCTTCTGCCTCGACCTTCCTTCCTCGACCTTCCTTCCTCGACCTTCCTTCCTCTAGCTTCCCATAACCCAACCTTTCGGGAGGTGTACATTCTTTTTTACTCTATTTCCCTCTTAACATCTATCTCCGCCATTTTCTCTCACTGCCTCAACTTTATAGACTCGCAAGGTTCGACTTCTCTTCTCCCTCACTTTCACTCTTCCCTCACTCTCCTCTCTCCTGCCTCTTCCTCTCTCCCTCTCCTCTCCTGCCTCCCTCTCCCCTCTCCTGCCTCCCTCTCCCCTCTCCTGCCTCCCTCTCCTCTCTCCTGCCTCCCTCTCCTCTCTCCTGCCTCCCTCTTCTCTCTCCTGCCTCCCTCTTATCTCCTGCCTTACTCTCTCTTCCACCTCACTCGCCTCCATGCCACCCTGGCTCCCTATCCTCCCTGCCTCCCTCTCCTCCCTGGCTCCCTTACTCCCTGCCTCCCTCTCCTCCCTGCCTTCTTCTCCTCCCTGCCTTCCTCTCCTCCCAGGCTCCCTCTCCCCCAGCCTCTCTCTACTCCCAGGCTGCCTCTCCTCCCAGGCTTCCTCTCCCCCAGTCTCCCTCTCCTCTCCCCCAGTCTCCCTCTCCTCTCAGCCTCCCTCTCCTCCCTGCCTCCCTCTCCTTCCTGCCTCCCTCTCCTTCCTGCCTCCCTCTCCTTCCTGCCTCCCTCTCCTTCCTTCCTGCCTTTCTCCTCCCTGCCTTTCTCCTCCCTGCCTCACTCTCCTTCCTGCCCCACTCTCCTTCCTGCCCCTCTCCTTCCTGCCCCACTCTCCTCCCTGACTCCCTTTCCTCCCTGCCTAACTCTCCTCCCTGTCTCACTCTCCTCCCTGTCTCACTCTCCTCCCTGTCTCATTCTCCTCCCTGTCTCACTCTCCTCCCTGTCTCACTCTCCTCCCTGCCTCACTCTCCTCCCTGCCTCCCTTTCCTCCCTGACTCCCTTTCCTCCCTGCCTAACTCTCCTCCCTGTCTCACTCTCCTTCCTGCCTCCCTCTCCTTCCTGCCTCCCTCTCCTTCCTCCCTGCCTTTCTCCTCCCTGCCTTTCTCCTCCCTGCCCCACTCTCCTTCCTGCCCCACTCTCCTTCCTGCCCCTCTCCTCCCTGCCTCACTCTCCTCCCTGCCTCCCTTTCCTCCCTGACTCCCTTTCCTCCCTGCCTAACTCTCCTCCCTGTCTCACTCTCCTCCCTGTCTCACTCTCCTCCCTGTCTCACTCTCCTCCCTGTCTCACTCTCCTTCCTGCCTCCCTCTCCTTCCTGCCTCCCTCTCCTTCCTCCCTGCCTTTCTCCTCTCTGCCTTTTTCCTCCCTGCCTTTCTCCTCCCTGCCTCACTCTCCTCCCTGTCTCACTCTCCTTCCTGCCTCCCTCTCCTTCCTGCCTCCCTCTCCTTCCTGCCTCCCTCTCCTTCTGCCTTACTTCTCCCTGCCTCACTCCCCCCTGTCTCACTCTCCTTCCTGCCACACTTTCCTCCCTACCTTACTCTCCTCCCTACCTTACTCTCCTCTCTGCCTCCCTTTCCTCCCTGCTTCACTCTCCCCTCTTGTCTCACTCTCCTGTCTGCCTTCCTTTCCTCCCTGCCTCACTCTCATCCCTGCCTCCCTCCCCTCCCTCTTCTTCCTGTCTCCCTCTCCTTCCTGTCTCCCTCTCCTTCCTGCCTCCCTCTCCTTACTGCCTCCATCTCCTTCCTGCCTCCCTCTCCTTCTGCCTTACTTCTCCCTGCCTCTGCTCTTTTCTGCCTCCTTCCTCTTTTATATCTCTCCTCTCTCTCCTTTTTCTTCTATTTCTCTTCCCTCTATCTTTCTCTCTTCCCTCTCTTTCTACCCTTTGCTTTTTTCTCCCATCTCTCGCTTCTATTACCTCTCGAGCTCCCTCTCCCTTAAATTCCTGCACGTATCTTACCTTACCTTTTTCCAGCCAGGGTATCTTTTCCTATTTCGAACTTTATCTTTTTCCCATCTATGTATTGGGAGCTCTTGGTTGCTTTAGTGCAGACACCGACCTATCTGTCGCAATCTCTTTTGTCTCTTCTGTGTATGTCATTATCCCTTTTACCATTCCTCATTCCTACCTCAATACGCGTAATTCAACCTTCAATTCACAGATCACGATCTGACCCTCATTCCATTACGACGCAACTTCTTGGTTTTCCTCCCATTACCTCAACCGCCTGTTTCTCTCCCTTTCCACTGATCCGTACATCCTCAAAATGCTCTTTGCACGTTGCCCTCCATCTCCTGGGCATGGCCGTTCTCCTAAAAAATTCTCCAGCCGGCCTTTCTAAAACTACGTTGTTGCTGAGGATGTGTACAGCTATATCCAAACCCTCTAGAATACGTGTCTAACGCGCCGTAATTTGTTTTTTTGCACAAAGGTTTTGGAGAAACATTATGGGGTTTAGTTTTTTAGCATATCTGTTAGAAGTATTTCCTCAGTAGTTTCAGTAAACTGTAGGGGTTTAATACAACGGTATAGCGGGGTGTGTTTGTATGTACACCCACACACACCAGAATGTTTATTTGTCTCAATCATAAACTTAGGTTTTATGAAAATGTTCTCATTCTAGGCCGTACATTTATCTCAGAATGGATTGTGAAACATATTTGTCACAATCCTCACTTTCTTTTTTATCGGAAAAGTATATGAGTTATACATAGTTTTCTGTATCACTAACATGAAGTCCACATTTAAATGTTTATTTAGCCTAAAATAGTGTAATTTTCAGGCACTTAAAGCGCATTATGTGCAGTAAAAACGTCAAGGTGAATGAAGACAGAAAATATTGTTTCGTCGTGACATGGTAACGCTGAAAACTCGTGTTTTAGCTGCGCCTTGTAGTAGTGGTTCCCAAACTTTTTGTAGGCGCGGCAAACTTTCAAAAATAAACAGGATTTCGCCCCCAGCCTTGAATCCTTTTACATTTCTAAATACGGTAATTATAGCATTTGGACGCGTCCATTTGTTGGTACCCCCACCATAATCAATTTGTAAAGCAAAAGTTATTGTCCTAATGACTCATAAACATTCCCAAATCACCTTGCTCAGGTTTTTTTATTCCTCGTTAAAATTGGGTGCTAGGATTACACCAGTATCAAATAATATCTACTTTTCACATTTGAAAATCAGGATACGAGAATCATGCACGGTCGATAAATTAAACCAGTAATGACTGTATGATTAAAAAAAATTGTTTCGATAATATATACATTAAATTTCCAGTCCCAGATGTGGACGATAATTATATATGTGCAAAGTGGCCATCCTTTCTGATTTATTCGGTATTGTGCTGGTTTTGAGGATAATGTACTGATTGGCTTTCTTCGGTACCTTTTGTGGTTATTTACGAATAATACACTTCCTTATCTGATAAATTGCCTAAACCAGCCATGCAAATAAGGATTAAAATATTACTGGCCCGCAGGAATATCCGGTGGCCCGCTTTTCTTACCTATATTTAGCACAGAATAAATATATTGCGACATTTAGTCGCCTACAAAAAAATTCTGATCGCCCTAGGCGACTGGGCGCCTGGATATGGGCATCACTGGCCTTGATGTCGTAACTTGGCTCACTTATCTTTATTTTAACATCCTCGATTTTTGTGTGTATCATTTTAATGGCTGTTTTCGTACCTATATAATTTGTTTAATATATTTAATGATAGACTGAACGTTTGTCGTATTAAAAAAAAGACGTTCAGACAGAAACACGATACCCGGGAGTGCCGTCTTCTCGGAAGAGCTTCGGTTCATTTTCCCGTCGTCGTGTCCAAGAGACACGTCAGAATAACGGTTACGCTTGTTTTGACACGTCCGTTCTGATCAAGACGCTTGTAATGCTTCGCTGTTATAACCCTTGTATTAACCTCTCTGGATGAACTACAGTGTGAACCTTTTACGATTTGTCTCCGTTGTGACGATTGGCATTCCTCTCAGTAATGGGTGCCAAGATTTTTTTGTTTGTTAACTTGCTCCAAGATTATGCAAAATAAAGTATATAGCGTGTGGCATTCCTGAAATTTTAATTATGCGATTTTTCATCTAAAAAACTTAGTTTGTATATTTATATTATTAACTTATGTATTAACTTCACTTGTTATGTACGATATATACTCGTAGATAAAGTTATACATATTTTTATTCAAGCCCTTCGACATCAGAAAAATTACTTACTTTAGCAGGATTGAAACCACCTCAGGCTTGTACTGCTTTTCATGAACCGTGGATTAAAATGACTACGCCACGATGAGCATCGCGATCAATAAGAGAGATAATCCCTATATTATACATGTTATCCTTCAAGTTGCTATGCTTTTGTTTGTTTACTCATTGAAGTTTTGTTCATTGTGTGTACATTGATGCAAATTATTTTATTTATAACTTTAATATTAACTTCTAAATTTTTTATTTTTTATAAAAGTCATTTAAATTTTTTATAAAAATTAATTGTTTATTTTCTTTTCAAAAGGCAGTTTTTGCTATAATGCTTCTAAATGTTTTTCAGCCAGATTGTTGCATAGCAAAGCATGTCGCACGGCCGTTTTCGACGAATGGTCATCATCAACATGAACCGGTGGTGTTACTTAAATTTGTGGAAGTAGTACAAGTTTATAAAATTCGTGTGTAATTTGTTTCATTAGAAATTGCACCGATTCCCCGAAATTAAATTATATTATTTGTAGTTTTTCCACCCCGACTTTTAGGTAGGCATTTAATTTGCCTCATCACTAAATGACTCCTTACCTCTAAATAGTTGAAGCATTTTTTTATAGAAACGGAATTGATACTTCATTCGACGTGAATGCTCATCCTTCCTTTGTGTATAATATCCCCTTATTGTTTATAAATTATATCAATTATTTTAATAGCGTTGCCCTTTTCATACTCTTTAATTTTAGGAACTACAAATGATAGACCTTAAAGAAAATTCCACGTCACCGAGTGAAACCTTAGATTAATTACAGAGATTTAAATTAAAATGTTTAAATTCGTATGTCACCTATTAACACGGAGGATTGGACCCGTCTGATGAAAAACCTCTTGTTTATATTTTCTCTCCTGAAATAGTAATAATGCTGGGGAAAGAAATGTTCTCGTTCCGAGTATAACGGGAAATTAAATCTTCCCCGAGTCTGTCTGCCGCCGTAGTCAACAGCAGAAAAATATTGCCCCTGAAAAGCGAGCATGTTGCACTGCAGATACGCCCAGTGAATGTTCGAGCCATTTATTTCCCGCCCTCTTCCTCCAGCCATTCCCATCATGCGTCAGTCGTGTAAATATTTGACAGGCGGTAGTTTCACCTCCTACCGCTTTCCGTGCGTAGCTTTCCTCCTCCTCCTTTTATTGCCCCGCCCTTCCTCTATCTCCACATCACTAACTGTGGCTTTTTTGTTTTTTTTTAAACACGAATTTTTCCTATAACCTTTCAGCAACGGTCTCGCGTATGTATTTATATTTATTCCGTGGAGTAGAAGTTTCAAAGGGTCCAGGTCGATGCTTGTATGATTTTTATTTCCCCTCTTGATTTTTTTATCGTTTTTCAGTTCTGTTTCCTAAAGTGGAGAGTTGTCATTTGCTTTGAATTTCCGTTGCGACGACCAAAAATGAATTTTCTACTTGTAATTACTTCTAGTGTATTTTAGCTGTTTTGCTTTAGGTGTCGAGCAAGGTCTCCATGAACCCGCGAAATCTCTTTCTTATAAATGGTAAAGAGCTTAAATAATAAAGTCTGCAAAGATATCAAGCAGTGTAACGGGATCATCAAATCCTTTATCTATAGCGTGCGAAATATATTAGTTTAACTTGATCTCGTAAGTTTAGCAACCTATTGCATTTCGTATGAGTGTTTAACTAGATCGTTTGCAGTACAGATCGTGAGCACCGAGCAATATACTACCTATTATATACTCGGTGGTTTTGATTATTAAAATGTTTACTTTTTTTCGCAAAAAATATGACTAGTGTTGAATAATTTCCCGTTTCATTTTTTAAACTTATGTAACGGTGTTTTTCTTTTCATACTGATAATATGAACTGAAATTATAGATCTAATTTTTCTTCGCCGTTTCGATTGCAATTCTTTAAGGCTATTTCTTGAAAACCATTTTAAAAATATAGTTTGGAGTATCGAAAACGTATCTGTATGATGCTCTATTTCCTTTAACCTCAAGATTCAAACAATTTCACCAAGAGATGAAAAGAACTAATATTGCATTTGTGGTTTTCTATCAATACTTCCGTTTCCCTCACTTTGAATATAAATGCTTATTATCCTTTTTGTTCATAATTTCCTTAAATATCTCTAGTACTGTATCCTTAGATAATTTATACATTAGTACATTTTCTTCATCCTTTCAGAACTGTTTCGCTGACGTCATTTTGGTCCAGACAGCAGTACAGTGGATAATTCGACTCCAGCAAAGGTAATTTGATTTTAGAATATCCCTATTTTTTATGTTCTCTGCCACTGTTTTTGAACGACTGACGAAGATTCATCAGCAAAAATAAATGTAAAAGTTTTGATTATTTTACAAAGTTAACCATGAAACCAGCCAAATTTATTATAATTACTAATACATTTATTTAAATCAAGAGCAATGTACATCTTTTCTGGTTATTGTAAATCGTGCATTTTACGTAATCGTCGCATAATCAACGATAGATTCGAAATTATATTCATACCTCTCTCAGATTAATTTAATAAAATATTCCAAATAATGTTATAACTAAAAAGTTTTATGTGTAGATCAACTAATTTGATGCAGTAATCTGAAAATTTTCGTTTTGTTTACCGAGCTGATATTAAAAAATATGTAATAAAACGATAATGTATTCTTATATAATTTTTCTCGACAGATTTATTGATACATAGCTATTTTAGAATGGTTATATTCAAGTTTGTACGAAATTGCGCTAGAGGTTCGAGGAATGGCCGAGAGATGGCAGCTGCGCTTGAGCTCAGAGCTCCGATCATAAGTTCCTACCGAATGATGGCGTTGCAGGTCTGTGCTGTGGTAGTAAAGTTGTTATATCTGGTTCAAATATTTTTTTGAACTACTCAGCACTCGAAGTGATACTTAAGTTGGGCCTTTGTTTTAAAATTCCTCAATAGTAGACGTTAGATATTTTCATTTAACTCCAGTTTTACGTAAGAAAGATGTAAGTAGATGCGGAGATTTGTTTTAGTTTTTAGAAAACACTGTATTATATCTTGACTAAGTATTAAATCGTTAATAAAGAATACATTTTTTAATGTTTCAAATGTTTCATATTTTATTTTTAGTCTCACATAAAATATTTTGCCTCAAATTCTGGTTTTATTTATTTTTTCAGAAAAGCATTTTTCTATCGAGGTAACCAAGTTGTCGCATTTATTTTTTCTCGCTGCATACGCGGAACATCTATTTCGTCTTAACATCCCATCACATCTTTTAATAAACGAACAACGGCTTTTCGGAGCGCTATATTTTGAATTCCTGCTGCGACTTACATAATTGACATTTATATTTTTCATTAGTCACCAGATATAGCGTCCTTCCATCGGGTCTCTCCCGTAGTAAATATTTCATCCCTTCACGTTTTTATAAAACCCCAGCACGGGTGGAATTTGCGCTTGCGCCAGGCCTTTCTCAGCTGTTTTCCGAGTTCCCGCTAGATCCCATCCCCATCGCCTCCGTGGTCAGCCCAGCAGCACTAAAAAGCATCCACGAATCCATCGCCCTCAAAGCGCTCACATCAACCCTTTTCCGACGTCGGATTTGCCTACCCAAGAAAAGTCCTCGCCTTCTTCCCGAACCACCCACATCAAAATCCTTGCCCGCAAATCTGCTCTTTCCCTCGATAAATAATGTAAGCGAAGCATTGATGGAGGTTGCGAACGAAGCGCAAACGACACGGAAGCCTTGAACGTTTTTTTACCTCTCCCTGGGAACCTCGATTTATCCTACCTTCTCTGCTGCGGAGAATGATATTCTTTCGTTTCTTCGTAATTCAATAATTTCTCTAGGCCGTTCTCAAATTTACGACAAAAAATCGTTTTGTGGATGGGTTCGCGCGACGTACCTTAGCCACGCCATTCTCTCTTCCCCAGAGAGTAAATCGCATTTCCCGTCGTTTCGCGGAATAACCCGGAGCCTAACTTGACAAAAAAGAAAACGTGAACGTACATACATAAAAATACCCTCCCTTTCGGAAGATTATTTTCCTTTTTTTTTAAAGAAAGGGATATCGGCCACCCCTGAGGGATTATCGATTGCTCTCCGATGCATACTATTCTTGCGGTAGTTAGGTTATGGCGTGTGCTGGGTGCGGAAAGCCTCGTATCCAAGGATCTTAAGGTTCCACCTTCCTTTCATATCCAGTTGCGCCGTTCATTTTTTACTTTGTTATTTCTCCTTTTACTGCATTCCTCCCACTCTCACTCCCTCATTCTCTCTCCCTCCCTCATTCTCTCTCCCTCCCTCTTTCTCTCTCCCTCCCTCTTTCTCTCTCCCTCCCTCTTTCTCTCTCCCTCCCTCTTTCTCTCTCCCTTCCTCTTTCTCTCTCCCTCCCTCATTCTCTTTCTCCATCACTCTCTTTCCTTCTCTCCATCACTTTCCCTCTCTCCCTCCCTCTTTTTCCCTCCCCCTTTCTCTCTCCCTCTGCTCTCCTCTCCCCCTCTTACCATTCTTCCAACTTCCCGCGGGGTTCTTTTCGGGATAATGAACTGTCCAAAGTTCCATCCTCTTAACGCCACCCGCAGATGAAAAGCGGACTTCATTAGGAATCCGCTCATCCTCAGATAACAACAATATTTCCACACTCAAAAACGAATCGGGGCAAATAAAACGATCGTTCGAATCGCAGCGTGCGAGTGTATGCTCGCGTGCACTCGAAATGTATTCTTAGATTCGGCGTTTCGGCAGAGCCGTGTGCGGTCGAAATGAACGTTAACGATCGGTGCACCCTTAATCGCGGAGTACCGAGAGGGAACAATGGGCTCGGGGTTTTTCATCGCGATTTCTCGACTTAATTGGATTTCGAATATCCTAACCAACCCACTCCGCGCCGCTTCACTACCGCCCTCTCTCTCTCTGTCACCTCCAACCTCCTCGCGTCCGCTGGATTAGTCGCTCGCATAATTGAGCACATTCCTCGGCAAACTTCGCCCCACAAGTTTCGTCTCCGAGCCTCATCAATCTCGTGAATTCTCCAAAATACCTCGAGATGCCGCGGTGAGATTACGCGCGCGCCCTGCTCCGCGTCGGAAGAGGCCCACGGATCGCCGCCGAGTATTGGATTTTTACGATCCGCGTCGTTGCGTGATTTACTGGTCGGAAAACTCTCCGCTAGGCACCCAGCGAAGTACGTTTCGTATAATCCTTTCCCTCTTCATTATCGGGATATTAATGTATTCTACTACCGTTTTTGTAAATAGCACCTGTATCCACATTGGCCCTTCGGGGTCGTCTGCCTCAGTATATGTTTATTCAGGACATCACTCTACTCTTTTTTATAGTCGCCTGTAAAAACTTTGCAGTACGTGTGACTACCGACATAACTCTTGCTTTCCCACTGACTAGAGCATATTCTTTAAAAGAGTCGCTTCCAACACGGTCAGACCAATACCCACTTGCCTCATAACTCTTTTTTTCATTCCCCCGTTTTTCCTATCGAGCGCCACCGGGTTATTCCCGTGAGACATGGGCTTTTCCTACGTCGAGAGAGAACTGGGAAGGGGCGCGTGTCATATGGTAGAGGGTGTGGGGAAAGTGGTGAATTGAGGCTGTGGCAGGAGGAGGCGGGTGTGAGTGGTTTTGCGAGCGTTGTATGGAAGTTTTGGTGGTCTGGAAGGGTGTGCGGAGTTCCGCAAGGTTCGTGTGCTCGCGTCGAGGGTCGATTTTCTCGGGAGGGGTGGGAGGAGGGGGTCGGGAGGAGGTGGGCGGGAGGAGGGGTGCGGGAGGAGGGGGGCGGGAGAGGGGAGAGTTAGAGAACCCTTTCAAGAGCGACAGCAGCAACTCTTGCATATAATTCTCCTTTAACGTCACGAGCTCGAAGAGCGCGGTCTTAACGATAGATATCTGGAGACGCGTGACGGGAGAGCCCTCTCGCAGTAATCTCAAGCATCATAACCCTCCTCATCATCGGCGTCGTTGTTTATAAAAGCCTCTCTTATCTAATCCGGATTGATAGACATTAGCAACTGGCGGCAGGAAGGGTGCTTTGTTAGACGGTGGCGGGCACACACCTCTGTCCCGGATTTAGAATTAATGGAGGAACGGACTGGAAAATTGATTCGATTCGGCGTCGTCATCTTCCAGGGAAGGAATATAGAATGAGGAGGAACCGTCGCTTAGGTGCGCGTGAATTTATGAATAAGTCTCTCGGATGGTGTTTCTGGGTGTCTGGTCAGGTCATCGGTGTTTCTAGACCAAGGACCGCTAAACTGTGTCCTCCGAAACTTTGATGCTATTGAGATCCGTAGAATTTAACGCCGACAATTCCATATTTGTTCATTGAAATTATGGCCGTAAAACCTCGAACGTTAAAATGGTAACTCTAAAAAAATGTTTAGACTTGATTTTTCGCTGGTAAATTTCCACACTTGGGTCACAAATTCTTACGCTTTCTCGCTGAAACTTCCGCAATTTCTAATGCGACCCACCTAAGCGATCGTAACTTTCAATGCGGCCCGCAATTTAAAAAAAATTTCCGAGCCTTTATCTATGCCAGCAATTCTCAACCATACATCCTGCATCCCACCAACTATTTGGTCAAAAAAAATCGGATACCACCATGATAAATACAAAATCCCATCTTTTCCAAGAAATGGGTTTTTACGTCAATCGCTTTTAAAGGGAATTATTAAGTATCTTAAATATTGCAGTAATGCTTTTGAGAAAAAGTTTTATAATAATTATTTTCCAAACTTTGCGTCCCACCGGTTGAGAAACACTGCTCTAGAACAGCGTCTCCCAACCTATGGTCCGCGGACCACTTGTCCGCGGACATTTCCAAAGTTAGTTCATTTTTAAGCCACACCTCATATTTAGCTGGAATTACTTTTGGGAAAAATTGAGCAAGTTCTGCGCTACCAAATGTATTGAATATTTTTAGTAATGGCGTTTTTACTGTGGGTTGCTGAAGTGGTCCGCGGGGTTCAAAAGGCAGGGAAACGCCGCTCTAGACCGTCCTATTGGCTCCTTCCGTCTTTTTTCTAGTTGTTTAGAGAGGCCGTTTTTCTCTAATCTTCCTTCTCAGAACGAGAGGATTCCGCGTGGCATTCTCCTCGGGCGTCCAAAATATGGAATCGATTTACCTCGCGTTCGCGTATGCTTCATGTTTGATAAATTGCAACCTTTCGATGAGGAAAATTTTTCTCTCCCCCTTTCCCCACCCGCTTTCCCCCTATCCAACGCTCTCCCTTTCTCACCGCTCTCTCCCTCTCCGAGATTGGATGGAGAGAGAACGACTTAATCCGACGTTTTAGAGCCGGAATCTCTCATCTCCAAACCGCTCTGAGATTCTTGGAATGTCGACTTGCCTCGCGAAGGATTTCGTGCGGATGGAGGCGTGTTGAACTTGTTAACAAATTAATTTCCGAGGTCACTTCTCTGCAAAGAACGTCTTTTGGGCGTCTAAATTCGGATAATTGTGAATTTGCGTCATTGTAGTTATTTCTTTCTGTATTACTGAAGGAATTGTTCCTTTTTCTATCATCTTTGTCATAAGCATTTCAAAATTTCATTTACACGCTGAATGTAAGTCATTCATCGATATAACGGGGTCTTATAAAAATGTTTACAAGTTTATTATTCTTTGTTTAATAAACTAACTAATATTAGCGATTTAATTCCTCGTGTTGTTGAAAATTTTAGTTGATCATATTTTTCTCCTCTTAGTAAGTATTATTCATCTTATTGCAAGAAAATATTTTATTTTCTAGTGCTCTGCATTAAATGTTTTCTCCATGTATTCAAGGTATCAAATTTGAACGTGAATTTTACTCTGGATCCATTTCGATTCATTTTGATTTTGTGTCATCGCTCGATAATTATTTTTCTCTGTGATCGCGAAAAAATCATTTTCAAAACTTACTTGTATAAATCTCTCTCTCGTCCTTTCCATCGCATTTGCCTTCCTTGCCACCATTGTTATAAAATCCTATTCGTTCCGTCTCTCAACTAGCCAGGGTGGAGTTCCTACTCATGATTTACGTATAAAGGCTACATCTGTCTCTCTCTGTCTCCCTCTAAAACCATTTGGAGACCCCTGATTCCGTTCAGAAAGAGAGAGACGGAGAGAAAGTAAGGAAACGGAGGGAGGGAGAGGGGAAGGGCGTGTCACATCTCGTCCGAGATGAGGTCATCGGGGGCCTTTGGGGGATGTCCCTTGCCCTCCTCTTTCCCTCGCCTCATTCCTCACCATTCCTCCTTCCATCCCCATCTCGCTCTCTTTCCCTCATACGGCAATCACCGTATATATATCATCGCCGTATACTTTTTTCTCCCCGAAGACGCCCTTTTGTTTTTGCTCTCCATTTCCTCCCGTCTTTATCCATCCTCTTTTGTTCAACCTCCTTCTCTCTCCATTTCACCGGTCTCTTACTAACCCTCTTTCCTGTTGGGAGGGAAGGGAAGGCGACATACGCCACGACGACTCCTCCCTCCCCTTCTCCCCTCATTCTTCCCCTTTCCTTTCTCGACTATTTATTTTTGCGGCGTGGAGAGAGAGAGAGGGAGAGGTCGCTCTCATATACGGATCTCTCGGCAGCCTTTTCATCTTATACCGAATACCCTTAGGCTTCCCATAGCTTCCACATGGAGCAGTTTCCGCCGCGGCTAAATACGACGTAAAAGGTTACGTTTCCTTTTCATCGTCACGGAAGTCTCTGTGTGCTCGTTCCGCGCTGCTCAGTGCGGTTACGTTTGTTCCCTGTTATGCGAGCGACCCCCTATCTCCCTCCAACGCTCCAACCTCATCCCTCTTCGCCTGACCCATCTCTCTCTCGTACCCCTTTTCCCCGTCATTACCTCCCTTCTCCTCTTCCTCTCAGAGTTTCCATCTTAAGTGCGACTAATAAAGGGGAGTGGTTTTGCCACTAGATTCATTGGTTATCCGCTGCGGCAGGTGCATTTTATAGCGTCCTTGTGTTTTATCTCGGCAATAGATATTGCATAAAATTTTCGTTTCGATTTATGAGAGATGTGTGATACAGGTACGTGGTATCGACGAAAATACAAGAAAACTCGAAAACTGGAAGCAATGCACGCCTATCGCCCGCCGGGTTTTGGTATTGTTCTGCGGAGCATGGAAAATGTGGCATGAAAAACTAGATATTCTTTCAAAATTTTATGCAATCTACGACTCGAGTTTTCACTCACTGCGGTCGTTGCATCCCTGGAAATTTTCTATTTAAAATACTGGTGAAATACAGAAAGATAGCAGAATTCCGGGGCGAAAATGAGTCATATAAAAATTATGAAAGGAACACACTAATTCAATGACTTTGAATGTAAATTTCCTTTTGATGACGGAAAGAAAATTAAATTATGCTAATAGCTAAGGATCAAAGAGAAAGTTGAATGGTAAATGAAGTTAAAAGCGAGACGTATTCATCATCAGCTATATATATATATATATATATATATATATATATATATATATATATATATATATATGTGTGTGTGTGTGTGTGTGTGTGTGTGTGTGTGTATAACAGCTTACGGAAAAGGAAAGGTAAAATGGATATATGGATGTCAACAAGGTGTTGGGATGAGGAAACCCAGTGAACACTCACCAATCAGACGACTTCAGGTTGGCGAGGCCCCGAGGATGTCGAAGCGACACACGTAAAAGAACACTAAAACACAGAAACATCACAAACGTAGGAGCTTTCGGAATTATTCCTTCATCAGCTACAGAGAGAGAACTGTGTTTTAGTGTTCTTTTACGTGTGTCGCTTCGACATCCCCGGGGCCTCGCCAACCTGAAGTCGTCTGATTGGTGAGTGTTCACTGGGTTTCCTCATCCCAACACCTTGTTGACATCCATATATATATATATATATATATATATATATATATATATATATATATATATATATATATATATACGAGATGCTACCCAAAAGTTCCGGGAATTTCTGCATAAAAAAAAATTACTTACGCTAGGTCCTAATTTCCACCATCCCCTTCAAAGTAGTCCCCTTGGATTTTATACAGCGTTCCCAGCATTTTTCCATGATGCGAAGCATCCTTGGAAGTCCGCAGGTGTGAGCGTGTTAGGCACCTCTTGCGATTCTGCCCGGATCTCCTCAATCGTGTCAAAAAGTCGCCCTTTCAACCGGAGTTTCATTTTGGGGATCAGGAAAAAGTCGCAGGGGGCGAGGTCAGGAGAGAAGGCGGGGTGGGGGACGACTGTCATGTTTTTGGAAGCCAGGAACTGCCTAATAACGAGTGACGTGTTGGCGGGTGCATTTTCATGGTGGAGCATTGTTGCGTCACTTGTCTGGGCGTTTGCGTCGGACATTCTCCCTTAGCCGCTTCAAAACATTGTAGTAAAACTTTCCATTGACAGTTTGACCGGGTAGGAGGAATTCTTTGTGGATGATCCCGTCGACATAAAAAAATGATCATTGCTGCGAACTTGACGTGCTTTTTTCGGCCGCGGTGAATTTGGCGATTTCCACTCTGACGACTGCTTCTTTGTTTCAGGGTCATAACCATAAACCCAAGATTCATCACCAGTTATAACCTTGGAGATGAAGTTGTGGTCATCTCTAACTTCATTTTGAAGCTCCCTGCAGACAGCAACGCGATGGTCTTTCTGGTCGTTGCTCAGCAGTCTCGGAACAAATTTTGCAGCAATGCGTCTCATGTTCAAATCCTACCACAAAATACGTTGATGCGTCCCGTACGACAGTCAGACGATGTCACAAACGTCATGGATTGTTTGCCTTTGGTCTGCCAGGATAGCCTCACGCACTTTTTCGACGTTTTCCGGAGTTGTGCTTGTCGACGGTCGACCAGAACGCTCATCGTCGTCGACAGACGTCCGTCCGCCCTTGAAACGTTTGTACCAAAGGAATGTTTTGCTTTGGCTTAAAGCATCGTCACCAAATGCTTGTTTAAGCATTCTGTGTGTTTCTGCTGCCGTTTTGCCGAGTTTGAAGCAGAAGAGCAAATAATCTTTATATATTATCGCCAGACGGCAAAACCAGAAATGTCGTTTACCAAGAAGCAATTAGATGAAATAAAAAATAGATGAATAAAAAACATCATTGATTTTTCTTTAATATTTTCCAAACGAGAACAGATAGAAGCTTAGCATGTTTTCGGTAGACTATTGTTAGAAATTTAAAAAAATATATTACTCTCTAATATGTACATCTCCCCCCCCCCCCCCCCGCGCAACGCCGAGTAATTCTTCTAATATATTGTTTCCGGCAGGCAATTTTGATTACCAGATGTTGTATGTATGTGTGTGTGTGTGTATATATATATACACACACACACACACACACATATATATATATATATATATATATATATATACACACACACACACACACACACACACACACACACAACATCTGGTAATCAAAATTGATTTGTAAGTAGTGGCTTCTCCGGGTAGTTTTCCATCTACATAGTCATTTTTTGGAGCAAGTATAGCGCGTTCACATAACCATTTTGGATTTTTAAAATTTTGGAGTATGTTTGGGAAAACCGTTTGCTCCAGATCTTCAATTGTTTCCACTACATTACAAAAATCTTTGGGAAGTGTGATGGTGTCTGTGTTTGGTTTATATGCTAATCTTTCGTTACCCAATTGAAGTAGGTGAGCAGCAAAACAACCAGCATGAATATCTTGCTGTAAATGGACTAGCATGTTGGTTGTTAATTTAACACTTTTGACACAATCCCATTACTCCGTTTTTTTCAAACATGCATTGATTTCATCAGTCATAGTGCCTCCTGGAACAACTGGTGGAATCTGTCCAAAATCTCCAGCTAACACGTCGCGATCTTCTTTCTTCGAGTCGACTACTTCTTTGATCTTCTGTTTCTGAATTTCGGACTGCTTCTTGTCGTAATCTCTGTTTTTCTAAGCGTCTCTCTGTGAGTTCTGATGTTTTTGATGCTCTCGATGCAGCCTTTCTTTGCGCATCTGATTTGCTGCCAGTTAAACGTGGCTTTTTGGGTGGCATTGCAAATCTAGAAACCATTTAAGTATTACTTTTAAAAAATCTGATGTGGCCACCACATGACTTTCTCCATACCTGTAATATTCCTAAAAAATCCAAATAGGTTACATAATAATAAATATTTTAAGAAACCGAAAAAATTTTAGACTTGACAAAGAACAGAAATAAACTCAAACCATAGCCTTTTGATATCAGATATAGACACAAAGCTCCAACAATTAAGAAAAGATAAAGGAGCGTTACCAAGACGTAACTATGCGTCCATTGTTAACAATAGTCGCCGATAGGTGGCGTGGTGGTGGCAGCTAAGAATATAAGATATCTCTTAAACAATGCATTATATGGAAAAATGTTTCAAACAAAGATTGTAAAAAATTAAATTTCCTACTACGTTTATTCCAGTACATTTTTGTATTTATCAAATATTAAAGCAAATATTTCAAAATAACGGATAAGTGACAAGAGTAAACACCCACTTCCGGTTGACCGATTTTTACCAAAAACTAATCAGTTCTTCTGACTTTTATAAAAATGTTAAATATAAAATTTCGCGTTGACCTGATGGATATTTTTTGAGTTAGAGCACCCACAAAAAGCTATCACATACACATGGACATCATCGAGAAAATGGTCAAAACGTGTTCAGGGGACCTCAAAACGTGTATTTCCGTTGAAATCTCGAAGTCGAATTTTTTCATGAAAGCAATACTTTCCCCTATACTACGTATATGGAGAAAATAATGGAAACAAACTAACCCCAACAATTAGAAGTAACTATGGTGATATTCTGTGAAAATTCCTAAATATCCATGCAATTTTCGTACTCAGATGTAATTTTTGATCGTTTTCGATCAAGAGACGAAATTGTATGACCTGAATAATATTATTTATACTATTAGGAGTAAATCATTATGATTTTTACAACTATAGGTCAATGACTTCATATTTTAATGTTCAAATTACAAAATGACTACACCTATTCCCGTATTACTTCCGTGTTAATGTTATGGAAATGCTATTCTGTGGACCCCATGAGGTTCCCAAGACCCCACGGGTTTCAAACCCCACCTACGCTCTTCCTTTTGGTCCTATTAGATTGCATGCAAAGTTTGGTTGCTCTAGGATCAACCGTGTGGATTTGTTTAGCCGGACAAACATACAAACCAACACCCAAACATAGTTTCTGAATTATAGTATATACTAGTGTAATTGCCCGTCAGATATGACGGGATTATCATAAAAGTATTCCAAATATATATGATTTCGATATGAAAAATCAGTAAGATATGCTATGATCTGGTTTGGTTTTCATGCACAATCAAATCAGTGATTTTGAAAGTTATCCTTGTTTTAATTATACTGTTTAAGTAATTATTAGTAGAAAGGACAAATGATTATCCAAATATTTGCTGAAAATAAGAGAAAATCGTAATAATAAGATATAATGCATAAAGAAGTAGCTGAAATTTAATTGAAATATTTGAGCTAATTATAAGTTATTTAAAACGTATAAAATTTAACTTAATAAATGAATTTTTTTACTCTTATTGACTCTTAAAAAATAGGATAAAACGTGAACGAACTGTCAATTTACCATCAAAGGAAAATTGTGTAGTAGCTTAATTACTATTAACTAAATACATGAACTCAAATGAGTTTTAACTATATTTTAAGATCGCACTTTTCTTTAAACTATATTACTTTTGAAAAATTTCCAGAAAAATCACTCAAGTAAAAGAAATTTAAATAAAAGTCATAAAATGTTATTTTTTCAATCCTACTTGAAATTCGATTCGAAATATTTGCTATATTATCAGTTAAAGAAATCCATTGAAAATTACGTGACCTATATTTAGTTTTATGAATTTACACCATTTGGCAATGGCGCATGATTCAATAGTATAACATTTTTTATAATCAATTATAATTTATTATTTTTATTTTTGTTCTGCAGCTCCTTTTAATCCTATACAAATGCTACGTCCTCTTCCTCTTTCTCATTTTCTGCTCATTCCAATTCTCTTTTCCTTCCTCCCTCTAATTACTTAATAGATTCAGTAAATAAGTTATACCCATGTATAAAAGTCTGACCCGTGTTAAAGCACTAAATTGGTGCATTTATTATGAGGCCAAGAATAGAATTCAACAATTGGGACAACAGTGGTCCAATATAAACAAAATGAGTGAAAACGTGAAAAATCCTATTAATACGTCATTTTTGGAGATTTGCGAATGAGATTTAAATTCTTCACTTCGCATAACTAATGTATGTTAAATACCTCATCCTAGAAATATTTTAAAATGTAAACGAAAAAGGTCTGCATGTTAAGGAATGGCTTTTTGCGTGATTCATATATGCGATGCGAATTTATAACTCCGGTTAATCATAAGATGCACTGCAAAAACACTATTAAAATAACTATAAATATAGTTAATTACCAAAAATTTCACTAGGTAGTTAACTGAATAGGAATTAATGATTTTAATTGTAAATAATTCCGGCGCCTTCTCTCTTTCTCGTATTAAAGCATTCAAAGCACACTTTCCTTAAACATCATTACATATAGACGTTTCTTACAGAGGAGGAGGAGGATACTAATGTTTAGGCACTTCCACATGAGTTGGAGATTCGAAATTTTTTCTTAGGTAGGATTTTGCGCAAACCCGCCTAGAAAAAACGAAAATCTTGATAAAGTGCAACAATACGGCCGGTAAAAACTCGCAATTGTTAAAACAATTTTTCAAGGTTTGTGTATTTCTGAATGTGCCACGGAGCTGAAATTTTTTTTAGAGGTAGGATTTATAAAAAAACGAAATAGGGGTAATACAAATTTTGATATTTTCATTTGTTTGGCAGTTAAAAATTCTTAAAATTTAAACAAATAGATTAAGGTTTAGATTCTACGGGATGAGCTAGGAAGCTGAAATTTTAAAGATATATAGAGTTCAGAAAGTATAAACGAATAAACTTTTCAATGTATCCATGAAAATTTTATTGCGGCCGTTAAAAATTATTTAAATTTATACAATTAGATAATTGTTATTTCACTTCTAATTGTGCTACAAATTTCAAATTAAGCAGAAATGTTTGGCATTATTAACCCAATGTGGACAATTTATAATATTTCTAAAATTGCAAAAATTAGTGATTATTTTACTCTTTAATTTTTCCATAAGGAAAAAACGAAAATCGGTCCACAGGAGAAATCTTTTGAATTAAAGAAATATTTCCCATGATGAAATATCTCTCTGAAAAATTAATGTTTTTTCAAGGTGAGATGAAATGCGTGCAGTATGCAAGCACCTTCTACTAGTACAGTATAAGGACGACAATACAATCTCGAGGTTTAACAATGAAACGGTCGGCAAGACAACATATCTTTTAAAAACGTTTTCCAATAAATATGATTTTAACGTATAACTTGAGCGATTTCGAACCGAAGGCAAAAGTCGACGATAAGAATAAGAATCTTTGTTTATTTTTCTTTAAAATGGTCCAGGTCCGAAGATCGTAGGTCATTCACTTCTAATTTAATTTTGCAAAAGAAAAAAAACTCCAAGTGAAAAAAGGCCTTTAAGTGTTCTCTTATGGGAATTTGTGTAGAGCAGTGGTGGCGAACCTTTTCTAGCACGCGTTCCAAAATTACCTTAATAAGAGAAAATTTGCCTGTTGGCGTGCCAGTACCTATCACAAAAAATTTGTGTATATTCGTATAATATAGTGCATAGTATGTCTTTTTACACACAGGAAGACATATACTAAATGATTCAAATGATATATCCACAACAAAGTAAGAAATATAATTTTTTCATGTTTATCGAATTCTTTGTACGAATCCCGCATCTTCAAGACTTGACAAATAATATTAAACGCTAACGAAAATAGGTTGCATTAGTGATAACGTTAACGGAGTTATCTTTGGTGGAGGTGGCACTCTCTTAGAAGAAACAAATTAGGTATCTCATAAAAAATTGTTATGCGTAAAAATGATTTAATAAATGACGTCAATTAAGTAATGAATGACATGAGCGGAGTGATCCAAGGCATCAACTTCCGTTTGGCAAATTCAGATTAAAAACTTATCAGATGTTAACGATATACTAATAAAAATGTCAAATAGTAAATTTGGTGCTGATGCCAGAGGCAGATTGGGCCGCCGGCGAATAATCATAATATAACCGTATACGAAGCAACTTTTTCGCATCGTCTTAATACCTACATTTATTAGATTTCTGGGGTCATTTTTGCATGTCGCTGTGTTAGCGAGTGGCACATTTTATTTCGTTTTCCATTTTGTGGCGTGCCAACGAAAATAGTTCCTTGTGCCATAGGTCCGCCATCACTGGTATAGAGCATTCCGGCGGAGCAGCGGACGGACAGACCAACGTACAGAATAAGCATATTATGTATATATATATGTGTATATATATATATATATATATATATATATATATATATATATATATATAATTCAAATTCATATTTGCTATAAAAATAGTTTTAAATCTCCGATTATGTAGTAATCAGGAGTTTGATTTATTATTGATGATTTTTAATTTTTCACAGTAATATATAGCTTTCCAATCATGGGGTCGCGAAGATCATTCTTGGGGTGGCGAACTCGTTTGAGGTACATTTACTTTCATATTCTAGATATTTACTAATCAGTCATAAATGTGAAAGCGCAAGTAAAATGTTAATATTACGTATTTAATTCGCTGGCTCAAGATACCGTCCATACTCTCTTGACTGATGTGATGTTTATGGAGCGCGATAAACATCACTCCTGATGGAAGACTAAACAACGTAAGGATCCAATTATCATAGATAGATTTTGTTTACCACTTGAAAGGATGATTGTGCGGGGCTCCAGTTCACGAGAATGCTTCTTCTTCGTTTCTCTCTCTCTCTCTCTCTCTCGGTAACGCGATACGGTGCCTCTCGAATATGTGAAAAATCCTCTCTTTTTATTTTGACACGTGGTATTAGGATGTTCCGTGGTTGATCTCATTTAGTTGTCGGCCAGCTCCTGTCTTGTGTGGTAGGAAGTAATAGTCCCTTAGAAAGTGATTTTGTTACTGCGCATCTTTACGTCTGCAAGATGGAAAGTTTCTTGCAAAAGTCATCTGATCCGTGTTCTTCTAAGCAAGCCAAGGACGTAGGTAAGGCAGAAAATGAAATGAAGACCGTGCGCGCAAAACGAGTTAGAAAGTACGACGAGGCCTTCCTTCAGTTTGTGTTTACTTGTGTAGAAGTGAAGGGTGAAGAAAGACCTCAATGTGTGTTGTGTCAGGTAGAATTGTCCTCCGAGAGCATGAAACCTAATAAACTAAAACGAAATTTTGAATATAACCACAATGACCATATGGGGAAGCCAATTTCATTCTTCCATACCTCAAGAAAGAGCTTACGCGACAGAAATTACATTTTGGAAAAAGTCTTTTGGTGACCAAGCTCTGAGAGCTTAATTTGAAGTCAGCTATTGAATTGCTCGATGCAAGAAACCGCACACCATCGGGAAGATATTAATTTTACGGGTTGCTATTGACATGGTTAGGATTGTGTGTGGAGATGATGAGGCCAAAAACTGAAAAATATTCCCCTTTCAAACAACACGATTAAGTGAAGGATTGAAGCGATTGCCTCAGATCAGGAGGACACTCTCGTCGGGTGTCTGCGATAGTCTGAGGCATTTGCTTTTCAGGTTGATGTTAGCACCGAAGGACATACTGCTCATTTCTTAGTTTTAGTGCGATATATATATATATATATATATATATATATATATATATATATATATATATATATATATATATATATATATATATATATATATATGGGAGATGGCAATTTTAAAAGATGTTATTCTGTCTGCCTCTCAAAGATCACGAGTCAGTCCACGCAATGTTCGATGTCCTTCAAGGATTCTTGCAGGAGAATGGAATCCCGTGGAATGGAATTTACACTGATGGAGCTCCGTCTATAGCAGGGCACAGAGGTTGTTTGCAAGCCTTAGTGAAGAATGTGACTCCGTCCGCAGTGTGTACACATTGCTTGATTCACAGAGAACAGCTGGCAGCCAAATCACTTAACCCTAGGTTAAATGAAGTATTACAAACCATTGTCTCAGCTGTGAACTTCATCAAGAAGCAGCCTCTGCGCTCTCGCCTATTCATTCAGCTTTGTCAGTAAGAAGGGTCCGAGTACGATGTTTTGCTGTACCACAAAGAAGCACGGTGGCTATCGAGGGGTAAGGCACTAGAGCGCTCCTTCAAGCTCCGTGAAACGGCACTTACCTATTTCGCAGAATGTAAATAGAGAGAATATGTGGATTTTCTGAATGACGATTGCCTGATGTATCTTCTTGCTTACCTCTGTGATATATTTTTGAAGCTGAATGAACTAAATGTTAGCTGGCAGGACAAGGATGCACACATTCTTCTGCTAAATGACCGCATAAATGGTTTTATAAAAAATGTTTTCGGAAGACAAGCCTCAACGCCTCTGTCGTCTAGAGGCTGGCTTTGGTTCCTTCTCAGATCTCCATTCGTCCAAGCTTGACTGGATTTCCTATTTGAGTATCGTTTTGAAGAGGCAGATTTGCCAGGAAGAGAAATTGAACAGCTTATAGAACTCTCCACAGACAGAAGCCATTTGGCTACATTTCCTCAATTGCCAATAGATAGATTCCGGTTCAGTGTCATATCAGAATACAAAGAACTTTCATGTCGCGCCATTAAGCGGCTTATACCCTTTGCTACAACATATTTATGTGAAGCGGGATTCAGTGCATTAGTAGCCACTAAGTCCCAATATCGATCTTCCTTGGACCTATCCTCAGAATTGCGCTGTGTGCTTTCCACCACAATATCAAACTTTGATCGGCTGTGCTACGAGGGACAGAAGCAGGTGTCGCATTCATTAAAGTAAATATCAGCTTCTAATTCTAAATATAACATTGTTCCTGTCATCGGTGTGCTACTATGTCGAAATTTGATTGATGTCCTTTTTTGGGGTCGCGAAGTTTGTTAGATCGATTTTCGGGGTCGTGCGTGGAAAAGTTTGGGAAGCACTACAGTAATTGTTGTGTGAATGAAATCATGAGGTGTTACCTCACTGTTTTACTGAAGAACAATAAATACTTGATTTAATATGCATGAGGGTCTCGCTTCAATAATCGCACACTAATGACTTTTAGCAGATAAATTAAGTTTAAAAATTAAAATTTTAATTTTTGAACGATTTGAACGCCAAAGGGATTTATTATGCTTCATTAACCGGAAAACAAAAACAATGTTTCTTTTTTCACTCGTTAGAATCGGCTTTGACGTAATCATTACACCTCATGATCGAGCCACTTCGCGCTAAGGCAAGTGCTTTTGTGCATAATTTTCATCATTTTATATAGTTATTGACCTAAAGCCTCAGTTTTTTCTCGCTCGCTGCATTATTTCGCTTTTGCTCTTAACCTTGACGCCTTAATCTCGTAGGAACCCTCCCTCTCTCCATCCTTGCACCAATCCCTCCTCCCTCCCTTTTTCTTCTTACTCCGTAAGCCTTCTCTGCGGCACGCGAGAGCTGGCTTAAGGTCGGATAAAATGTTCGGCAGCCTCGGTGGGCATGCTGACCGCCGACACGTAGCCCTTGGCCATCCCGATCCGACTCCCATTGAAATCCGCCCCGAGGGGGAGGAAAAATGGAGATCGCCGTGAATGTAGGCCAACGATGCTTCCGGTCAGCTCTGCAGGTTGCCAAGGTGCGCAGGAGCGGTTGGCCGCGCCACTAGTAGACAACCAGGCCGGAAATTAATGGGTGGAAGAAAAGAGGATTGATGAAAGTGCTTCCTCGCATTCTCTCCTCCATTTTACTTGCCCACCCCCATCCTCCCCCAACCTCTCCCGCTCTTCCTCATTGCATACGGAGATTGGTCGTGGAATTGTTGGAATAAAGAACGGAAACGAAGAGGATTATACGCAGGCGTCGTCTTTCATTACCGAGTTTAAATGAGTTTTTTAAAGTTCTCTACATCCAAAGATTCTTTTGTAGAATTTCTGCGGCTAGATCGTTATAAATATATGAGAAGGTGACGTAACACGGAGAGGTCTAGTTTAAAGGTTGTGGAAATTTCTATTTTTTCACCGACGTTACGGTTGCAGTTGCGTTTGATTAAGCCGGAGTTGTTTTCGTTAAGAAAGAAAGATCGAACAAATTTTCCCATTTACATTTTTCAACTTGACCGTTGTTGGTAAGTGATTCTCGGCCCGGACGAACGTGGGTTTTCTTTTAAGTTTGATGTGTTTGTCATTGGATATAGTTACATGATTTGAATTACATTAAGTGGTACTTGTAATTGGTCAAGCTGAAAAGGTTGGAAAATCTGTTTAAAAGTCTACAGGTAAACAGAAATGCATAGCCATTACAATTTGCCATTCAAATTTATAACTCTTTCGATGCTGAACCTCAGGCAGTGGCGAATCCAAGGTGTGGAGGGGGAGGGGCGATCGCCCTCCCCTTGGACGACCCCATTGCCCTCCAATAGGTGCATTCTTAAATTCATTCCGCGCAACACTCCTTGTTTCTACACCGACGATTAAGTCTGCATGACAAGGAAAAGATAGATTCTGATGGGGATAGGTATTTTTTAAAATTTATGGTCGTCGGCTGAAGCAGAATCAAGAAGGCAAAGTTTCCGGATCCTCCTCTGACCTCAGGTTATATCTTATGTTATATTACCGTAGTCGTCGGCGAACGTTTTGGCAGGTTTTTTATTGGTTGACTTGCCACCCAATCAGAGATCGGGACGTTATTGTTTACATACCTTGGATACATTATATGTTTACCTAAAAAGAACGATTAATTATAGGTGTTCTTATTGAAAAGATTAATAAAATAATACATTCATAATCCGCCAGAATTTTTATTGTAGTTGCTAGTTGTTGAACTATAAACAAACTAGTATTGTCATTCGTAGCAACGAGTATAAACATAGTACGATTTAGCATTAGTATGAACGATTATTTACATTCGTATTTATGTGAATTTCTATGTAAGGTTTGTATTTTCTTTTAATTTTTTTTCTCTTCCGTAATGTTTAATTTTCCTAATATCCGTCCATTGCTAATTTATCTCTTCTGGCATTTCTCGATAGAACTAAGAGCTCATAAAATCGGCAAACACATAAATAATATCTTTTTAGAGTAAATGCCAACTAATGGGGATAATAAGACGTTTCATATTTGAAATTTAGTATTCATTAGAATAGAGATAGATTGAACAGAATAGAACGAACTCGAAATTCACAACATGGCGCCTCTATTCGTTCAAAAATATGTTTTAAACACTAAAAGTTTACGTTTGTTGAAGAGTAATTCTGGCCTAAGTTAAGTCGAGTTCCTTTTTAATTTATGAAATAGCAATTTCCCTTAAAAACCTTATATAATTATTCCTGCAAGATTCATTTTGCAAGATATTTATTAGTTTGAGGATTTTTAATTACATAATTTTATGCCGTGTGTAAATTAAATGGAAGTCTTTAAAAATCCAAATCGAGGAGCTTTTCCGACAGGGTTAAATATCTAATGATAAGATAATGACAGATATACGGTTTGACAGGGAGATTTTCGTAATTTACGATTTAAATGGATGTGAAAATACATAACATTTTATTTCAATAATTCTACCTTTAAGTTATTTTGTGTTAATCGATACGTTAATTTTGGTATCTTATTAAATAATTTATACTTATATTCCTTAATCTTTGAGAATTAATTTCAACCTTTAAATTTCATTTTGAATTATAGTTAGCTGATGATTTATTGTAAAATAAATATTTTTAAAAAGATTTGCTGACCTTACAATTTTAAAACTTAAAAGCTGATGAACAACAATATTTTTTGTTATAAGTGACCAAATGAAAACTGTTATGCATGCGAATCATGTCTCAGGCTCCCTATTATGGTATATATTATGTTGATTATCAGGTTGATTGCGTGGCCTAAGTTGCTAAAATGTTACAGGAAGCAATATTTTTTCATATTTTATTAATTAAGGGACTCAACTTGTAGTATTTAATCATAATATAAATCTGGTGTCTACGTTTCTCTAATTCAAATAAGGGCACTCACTAGTGAGAGCTTATATGGGTCACACTTTCTCCAAAGCCAAATTTAAGGAGCGAGAAAAGCTTCAAATCTTCAAGGTATTATAATATATTCTCTGAAATTTCCCTCCCTTTAAATACTTTTACAATATAAGTACGAAACAATTCATGGTGGATACTTTAGGATTTCTTTTATTATAGAATAGAAATATTATTATAAAATTTTAACCTTTCGTACTATTGCCATTGCTCGATAGGTGCTGTCATTCGTCTATCTATTTAACATTCCACGGTCTAAAAATCGATTTTGCAATGATTTTTGATTGATTGTATTCATACAGGGCATTGAAATATATTTGTAATATTTAGGAAACATCGTGTCATCCAATGCAACTTAACTTTTTGCTGTATTAAATGCGATAGTTTGGATGCAGTTTAAATCTAAAAATTTTAATCCGGCCTTGGTGAAGGGGTGACTAGCGTGTCTGCCTCCCAGTGCTTAGTTCGCGGGTTTGAATAATGCTTTGGTTAAAAAAATCTGCGATTTTCTTCGTTACTGTTCAAAAAGGTCTTTGTGATAGGACATAGATGTGCTGTTTATAAGGCAATGAAAATAAATAAAATCTCCACTCGTCAACTGATATCCTTTAGCTTCCGTTTACTAACAAATACGAACTTGTTACAGGCAGTTGTGATTGATTCTCTAAAACAAAATTACAATTCTTCCAGTTCTTTGTAAATGCTCACCCTTACTTCAAAACACACGAATAGCCTACGCTTTATTACGTGATATAAAAATGGAGTATACTTTCGCTCTTGAAAGAATCGATGTGTGAGAGAGGAAGGGTTGGAGATCTCTTCATAACGCGAGGAGTAAATGTATTTAATACAGGATAATACCTCTTCGAGGGATTGACCTCTGAAATGCCATCTCATTGGCGGAAGAGGCGGCGTTAGCTAGTTTTATGCCCGAAGCTCCACACGTGGCGGCCTTCTAAAGATAATTGGATTCCACAATTTCTTTCGTGGCGTAATGAAAGCCTCGTGCTCGGACTTGAGATTTGGGCGCATTGAAGGCCTGTGTGCGCCAATTTGTGCATATGTTATGAGGTGTTAGGTGTAAAGCGGGGCAGGAATCCACGCTGATGATAAATAGTTGCGCCGGAAAGGGTGAGATGGAGAGAGAATCTTGTTTGTCCCATTGCCACCTGCTTTGTTGGTGGTGTAGTTGCCGCGGTTGCCGACACCCAAGTGCATTATGGGTCGAGGTGTTGATTCAGTTACTCTTCGCCTCTTCTTGGTGTATACGAGGGGCGTTGAGCCGATTAAACCGCCGCAGAGTGTTCATACCGTGAAGTCTGAATGTATAAACGTGATTAATTCGAGTTAGCGTTCTCTCCGCGTAAAATTAGTTAAATTGTTGTTAGGGATAAAAGGACTATGGTTGAAAAATGATTTTTCGGATTATGACGTCTAGTATGGCATCTCAAAACCATTTGCACTAATGGAGCTTGTTTTTTAAATCATAATCTAACATTAATTAACATGTTTCCATCATTTGGAAATTTCTGCGTGAATTGTTTCTGTTTGAGTGTAAGAGAGATAATCCAACGGAATAGCTTGGCACAGGATCACATATGAAGGTTCGATATTTAACGAACCGATTTTACCATAAATGTTTTATCGGTCCGATCGTTCAGTCGCAATTCGTCTTATTCTCATTAAAGGCAAATGGGCAGTTATCTCTTGCAAATCGTTCCATTAATTACTTCTGCCTAACATTTCTCATTCTATATTCCTCGCTTAGTGCCACTTTGCTTCCCCAGCTTGATTTCTATGTATATCATCCCAGAAACACGGCTTTGTTTGTCAGTACAATATAATTTACTGGCAACTTCAACAAACATAAATTTTTATTGCATTATTAACATTAGTATGAAATTTTGAGAGGACGAAAATTTGTGTATCAAGTATATTGGGTTTCATTTATTTCAAAATTCGTTGTATAATCACGCTGTAAAACTAGGATGATTCAATTTATTCGGTTTCTTAAAAATATGGTTTATATTCGCTACTGGCTCACTACTGAATTTAAGCAGTATCACAGTCATGAAAGAAAGCTTCATAAATGGGCTTGTATGATAGTTTTCATGTTAACCATTTGGCCTCTTCCAATATTCCAATATAAATTTTCGCCTCTAAACGTCTTAGTCCCGATTGACATTTGCTGTTAACCTCCTTCCATTTTGAAGTGCTTGATATTTTATGAAATGCCGCTGAAATTAATTAATCTGTTTTTAGTCTCAAGTTCAACTTGAGTGTCAGTATTAACCTGCATTGCACCTGGAAGCTATGGCATGCCAGGAAAAAATATATACGAAAATCTAAGAAAATTTCTGTTATCAACTTGCGCATAGTTGTATGTCCTTCGCAAAGAACCAATTATTACCCAAGTTTAATGCGATTTATAACGATTTACTCCACTGTTTTTATTTCTACATATATATAAATATATTATTTGTCGAAACTTTCTTTTTGTATCTAGCGAATAATATAAAAAATCAAGTATCGCTTATAGCCTGTGCATCAAGTTCATTTTTTCTTGGACTTGGCTCAACAACAACGCGCTGAACCAGCGTACAGGTCTTTAAAACAAATTGTTACAACAGTTGTATTTCTCTCCCCCGATGGACAACTAACCATACGCTGAAAATAAAAACGATTTTCCCGGTAAGCGTTCTCGTTGTTCAGTTGCTTGAAAAAACTTAAACCTTTGGACCTCGACCGTAAGAGAAAAAGAGAGAGAGAGAGTTGCGTGTGGGTGGCGTAGATGTTTGCGGTTTCGCTTTCCCACTTACCTTCCGCCTCGCGAACGCGAATTCCTTTTCCTTTAGCGGCGAGACTCCAAAACGTGCTGGGAAGAGAGAGTGAGTGTATGCGAGTGGGTGTGTTGTCGCGAGGGCGGACTTGTGTGCGGCGACCCGTGGTCGAGGGCCCGCTCACACGTAACCAAAGGCATTCATTACCATCACTGTCCCAGAACACGACCGCATGCAAATTTGGCGCCCGCGCGCTCCTGTTTCGTTATTTTTTTGTATTCTCCCTCTTTCCTTTTTAGGTGGAAAGCTCGAATCTGCGCCGCTTTCTGTTTTTATTCTCCTACCGCCGCTGGTTGTTTCGCTTTTGTTTTTTTTAACTGTCCGCTCTCCTCCCGTCTCCGCCGCCCTCTCTGCATCTCTACCTTTTCCATCCAACTGTCGTTTGAAAAAAAGAGGAGAGTGGATGTCACCGCGTGCGCGTGTGACTGCGCGAGCGCCTCATTTTGTTTCCTTCCATCTCCTACTTTCACGGAGAGCGTAATGCCTTCCATATTCCGGAGAATGGATTTGTCGGGGGATGAAAACGGGATGCTGTTCGGGGGTTTAGAGGATTGATGGTTGGAAGGGAGGGTTGGAGCGTAGGAAGCACATCCGCGCATTTCACTTGCTAATTTGATTAGGTGTGTGTGTGTGTGTGTGTGTGTGCGAGGGCCGTTATTCCTCGCTTTTTCACCGCTGTCCGTCCATGTGTCCATTCAGATTATCTCTCTTCCGTTTTAAACCTTCTTTCCTCGAATTTCTCGTACGTTTATTAAATAAAACCGATAAAAATTCCGCGTGATTTGTGGAGGGAATATTTTGGAGTCCAAACGGAAAGCGATGCCATATTCCAGTCTATTTTGACTCTATTTTAATTTCTTGGCCCTCCTAACAAGCATCTCTTATAAGAGATTTTTGTTGTTTTCAGCTGTTTTCGTTTTTTGGAAGATGGTATTTATGCAAGGAAGGCTTAATTTTATTAATTGAACTCTTTTTCGATTTCCATGGCTGATTGTGAGTTGAAGTTTTGTTTTTGGTTCACGGGATATTGATCGTGTCCTGACGGATGTATGTTCATCTTACGCTGCAGAAGGTTTTGTTTGGCACGCAGAGCAGCGGCGGCTGCCAACAATTTTTTGCTTAGCTCAGGTCCGTAGCACTAATGCGAAACGATGGGGTGTAATTTATTATCGATAGCTTGGTGCAGGACCGATGTTTCTTTTACATTTTCGAATTATTTTTTCAGATATTCGCGACTCTTTTCCATTTGTGATATCACTTGGCTTGGTTGTATATCTCACTGTATGATACCTGCCATTCTAATAGTTTTTTTGTTATTCGTGAGTAAAAGTAGTTTTTCTTTGCTTTGTGTTGGATTATTAATATTTTAGTGTAGTTCAGTATGTTTTAGGTATTTAAAAATCCATGCGAGCAATTAATTATTACACTCTGTAATTTCTACCCTCTATAATTCATGTCATGTGCATTATCGTGCAAATATAGACGAAATTTTTAAAAACTGTTAAATTCGAGGTATAGGAAAAGGAGTGCTGAAATTATATCGAAAAAGTGTACCGCAGAGGCAAATTGTGACGTCCTATATTATTCATTGTTTTTTTATTATCATTCCACATCTCTTATATATAGCAGTGATTTGATAATTAAATTTCGGGTCTAAATTTAACTTGAACAAGTTGGGAGATTAATCAGAGGTGTTAATTTCTAAATAATATATTTCTGATAGAATACGATTCCAGCAATTTATTGTAGCAACCCGATACGCTTCATCCTTCCTCGATTTTAGCTGTTGAGTCGTGCGTGCGTATCTTGAGATGTCATACTTTTGAGTATAATTTTCAGTCCTGGAAATGAAAATACAGGGGGCGTAAACTCCCCTAAGTATTCATTTATTTCACGTTATGTGAGATATTGGTATCCTTACAGACGAATTTGGGGACTCTCTTTTTCAACTACTTTGTAAAAATTTTGCACCAATTGTTCAGCTTACGCTGTACTATTTGCCATCTACTCGGCTACTTTCTTTATTTGACAGCATATCTTAACTCGAACACGGAAAGCCGATTCCTCAATGCGTGTGATTGGAGGGTGGATAGTCACCGTCTCCAAAAGTAATCAATTGGACTTCATGATTTTCTCAATTTCACGGAACATTTATGGAAACGTCTCATTCAAATGGGCAATTTCACTTTACGATGCATCTGTGCGCGTTAGGCTCTCAAGAGAAATGCAAGGCTTGTTAGCGTGCTTCACAGTTAGTACAAAACATAGTTAACGTCCGTGGACAGTGGTAATATTCCTCTTCAGCTAATTCTCCCGAACACCATAATCAAATATCGTGTGTACGCGCGCTCACGTTCAGAAATAGCAAATAATATGGTAGACTCCACCCCGATGGTAAAAATTATTTTTTTTCATGTTACTTACGGTCAGTCGACTTTCTTTTAGCATATTTGGTCTATATCACGTATTGATGTTTCTCGTCAATTTGAACTTAAACTATCCCCACAGGAATTAGCTGAATACTTTACACGTATTCGGTCACGTAAAATTAGGCAATGATCCATTTCTAGGTTTTGTAGCGGCTGTAAAAATAGGAATCCTTGAGATCGGCGATGGCTAAGGTGTGCAAACACAGCAATCGGGTACACAAATGAAAAGAATATTATTGTTTCGCTCCATGCCTCGGAAGCGGTCACCTTTGGTAAAAAGGCGGACCGAAACGGAGGTCGTGGTGGCGGTTTCGGAGGACAGGTAGGGTTCAACCTGCAGCTCATTTCGCTTGTAGGTTTCTCTCCCAATCCAACGCGGTGACGTCCGGTACAAAGGACTGGAAATGTAACGCTCCCTTCTTTCGCCCCAGTATGTAACTCGGGTGCGGACACGGTGTGTGCGGGCGAGCATGCGTGAGAACGGGAGGCAGAGAGTGGTGAGGGGAGTGAATTTCTGAGGTTTGAGGAAATGGAATAGGAGAAGGAGGGAGGTTAAGAGGGAGAGAGCGAGAGGTGGAATGGGTCGAACGGTGGGTTGCCGGGTAACTTGCGAGAAGGTGGTCAGGGAGACAAATGTCTGTTTATGGCGCAGCAGGCTAGGGAATTGTAAGCAGTTGGAGTTGGTAGGTGGGGGAGGGTGCATGGGTTCGAGAGCGAGGCACGTTCTTCGTTATCCCTTCCCTCGAGGGAGGGGGAAAAGAGAGCTTACCTACGGGAGATATGCGAAGGGAGAGGTGTGTGTTTTCGTTAGGAGATGGAGTCAGAGAAGGTGGTTGCTTTAAGAGGAAGCCAGCGGAGGGCGCCGGTTTAATTGATGGACTGCCCGAGGTTTTTTCCCCTCCGGACTTGGGCACTATGTGGTAAAGGGTAGAGGTCGGCGTGTGCAACAAAGGCCGTTCGTGGAGGCTCATGTAATCCGGAACTTACCCCGGAAGGAGTCTCGTGTTTCACTTGGTGATTTATTTCGCCTTTCCCGCTCGAGATTTTCGTTTATTTCTTTTTTCACCAGGAATTTCGTTTTTGCATATACATATTGAGCTATACACCTGGCCTGTTAGCAAATTTTAAAGGTCCACTTCATTAACGTTTTCTGCACCTTGTTTATTGTAGAAGATATCGGTAATGAGTGTTTAGGTGATAATTATGCTTGAAATTTCCAAAATTATTGTTTTCTTAAACTTTGTTTAATTAGTATAATTTATAATAATATTAATTAATATAAGTTCATATTTCCGCTTATATAATAGTTCTATTAAGGTTCGTCGGTTGTCGCTTTGTTTTATTGAGAACTCAGTTTTTATATTGACTTTTTGTATAATATAAATATGAAACATGAAATGAGAGCCAGCGCATTATTAAAAAAAAACTAAGTCGCAAAAATCTAAATCGCAGGATCTTACTTATAAAAATGATTTACGTATATACTTTTTACAGTTAATATATTTAATAATGCAACTCTGAGTCAAACAGCTGTGACTCGAGTTTTAGGGGAAGGCAAATATCTATTTATCGAAAAAGTTGATTTTTCTTCAATAATAACAGTGAATGATAATTCTAGTTGAGGAAGCTCCAGTCAGAAGTTAACAAATTCTTATGGTAGAAAATTGCATTTAACTGCCTGTTATTATCGTAATCGAGTATTTTTGTTATTAGCTTTTTCGAAATAATCTCGTTAATTATGGAGTCTGGTTTCTTTTTGATGAAGTGTACCAGGTTCCTCGTTCCGCGGTATGTAATTAGTGCTTGCGGACGAAATTCTCCGAGGTTCTTTTCTTATTGGCATTGCGGGAACTCAGTTGAGAGTAGACAATTTTCGTTTTTTCAACGGCATACCTAAGTAACCCTTACGTCTTCTTTAGTCTCAGTGCATTAATTGGCTAATCTTATTGCTATCTCATGCGGAAGTCGTGGTATCTCGTGGAAAGATAAATTGCCTTGACTCGTTACATCCCACTTAAACGTTCGTTTATTCTCCGGCACGTTCTGTAATTCATCCTACTCTATACTTAAGAAATACCACGAAGAAAAGCGCCCTTCATCAAGATAAATGGCTACACCCCGTATAATTGGAAATAGGATTTTATTCTTAAAACGCTATTCATTTCAAATGACACTAAGAATTGGTATTTTTGCTCATGTCCGAATGACAGGGTTCGTTGTTTGACGCGTCGAAATTAAAATTGCATTCGTAAGTAGCAAATATTTACACGCACCATATTCTATATAATGTATACTTATATTATTTGATTCTTATCCTATCTTGTTACATTAGTCGTATTTAAATGAATATTTTGTTATTATGTATGCCAATTTTTATTTCCCTAAACACCCGTGTGTAAAACACAAGGAAGTTTTTGGGAACATATTCTGGGAAAATTCAATTTATCCGCGTAATTGAAGCATATGTATTCTAGCAACTATATGTGCTGCATATATGTTATATAACGAACAAAACTGATGAGTAATATTGTCGTACATCATAATAAATAAGAATGTACGCCCTCTGCATCGCACTACACCAGGTAGCATATACCTCGAAACGCTTTTATAAACACTGCTACTAAAGAGAGAAAGGAGTTACTAAGCTTCAGCGGCATTTAGAAAACGATGTAATATCAGTTAATTTATAGCAAATTTTTGTAATATGTTTGCAATCTACGATTAAATGAGTTTAAAGAAGCGTTTGTGAGACATATAGGACAACATTTAATGGTAGGTTGGCGACGAAGACGCCTCGACGACCGTACCTGTCATTTCCGAAACATGACGATTTCGACAATATCATCTAGGATGAATGGTACAGATTGTCTGACCGTAATGACTAACAAAGAATTTCTCGGATCTTAACTTATGATTTTAGATGTTTCCGTTACAAATGTATTGAGTACGTGTGCTCTAATTTCATTTCTCTCTTTATTAAAACCCTCTATAGTCCGTTTCGCGTATAAATTTGTTTTAATATTTTAACCCTTTAATCACGCGAGTGAAAAAAACTCCGCTTATTATTCGCGTGGGGTCAATATGATCCCACTGTGATTTTTTTATTTTGCAATAAATAATAGTTTTTGGAATTTAATGCCTCGACTGAAATAATTCTTATAGCGTTAGGTTTATTGGTAAGTGGATAAAATATATCATGAAATACCATTTTAAATCCTTAATATATCTTATTTAAATTTTTTGTTGAATATTTTTCTCGTTTTCGTATCTAAAAGTGAATAATCATTGTGTCCCTAGCATTGGACCAGTATGTTGGTAAATTTCATAAATCTTTATCGGAATTAGTTGCATAAAATCAGGGTCATTCAAAACTGTAAAAATCTACTAATCGCAAATCAATGAAAAACGCTGCATTATAATCAGCACGTATAAGTGGTCAAGGAAAAAAATATGGCGCAGGACCGTATTGACCCCTCTATTAACTACGGTTTAAGTATTAATTCGATACATTAGCGGGGTTATGAATATGTAGGTAACATTATACTTATACATTATACTAAACCGATCTGACCCAAAAACTTGCAATTAAAAACATTGCTGGGATATGATAGACTACGCGTAAAATTGTTCTTCCAAGTAATTCTCCTCCTCACTGCGCGAAACGTTTTATCTCGTTTATTAAAGTAGTAGCAGCTTCTTGATTCCTTCGCTCCGCCTCAATTGACGAAGTAGGACGCCCGTATGAGGAGTTGGCGTGCCTGCACCCTTATCTGGCTCCTATTCCGCCGGTGGCGCTGGCGGCTCCTCCTACCCTTCCCCCACCTCTACGCCCACTCTTATTCTTCTTCTTCCCACACACACTCACCAGCCCCCTTGACCTCCGCACACCCTCTGTCATTACTGCCGACCCCTTCCCCTCCCATCTTCCTCCCTCTTCCCATTTCTCCTCTTTCCTCCCTCCTCTCTCTCTCTTGTCATTTCCTCCGGGAAAGGAGGTTACTGCTCTGCCGTTGTTGCTGCTGCTTGCTCGGGTGCCATTAGTGTCGGGTCTGTTGGGAAGAGTGGACAAGGAGTAGAAGGGGAAAGGAGAGGCTTTAGGAGGTCGGAAGTGAAGGGGGGAGTGAATCAGTTGGCGTTTCCACCTGCGAGTGGCGTGATGAGGGAAACGGACCAGGTGGAAAAATGAATACTCTGTGGAGATGTAGTTTTTAGGGCATGGGGAAGAATCTCAGGAGGGCTGCGTGGAATGCGTCGCTTTCTGTGATTCGATGCTATTGTTATCGACTAACGTGGGATTTTGTGGTAAAGTTCTTTTCCATTTATAGTCATTTTCTGTATTATTGGCACTGTTTACTGTGTGACAAATATAAAAAGAGATGTGGAGGAAATATGTTTGGTTTTTTCTTTCGTGGGAAAAATCTTGCTGTATTTTTCTGCTGAAATCGAGGATACATCTCGCATACTTCGCCTGTTATATATAATATATAACTTGTATTTTTATAGATTCGCGAATTACGTATACATTGCAGTTAGTTATAAAATGCAAATCGCAAAGGTGGAACGGTAATACGAAATGAAATTATTTTGGAAATTGTCGCAAAAAATCCGAAATAATGGTATAAAATCACCACGAAGAATTATTCATTGCCATTTTCAAATGTAATTCATGACGACGTTTGAAATTCTTATTCCCTTTTATACCGTCATCAACCCACTCCTGTGTTTTGTGAGCGAAGAGTCTCTTGAAACTCTTTAAACAATCACTTCTAATGAAGGCTATATCCGGCAGTCTCTTCCCTCTACTCCTCTATACAACGCCTTCTCCGCTGATTTCAACCAACTGACAGCCCTATCTCTCCCTTCCTTGCCCTACAACATCAAAAATGGAAACAGTGCTCCTCATCTTACCTTTTCCTCCTTAACCCGTCCGACCGAATCTGAAGCGACTCCATTAAGTCACTTCATGCACCATTTTCGTCTACGGACATCTCTCCCGAAAGGCGTCTAAAATCTCACTTTTCTTCTCCCATTTCTCTCAGACCTTTTACCATCTCATCTCTCTCTCCCTCCAGTCTCCCATCCTCCTGTGGTCGCAATCTCGCCAGATCTCTCCCAGACGGTTGGTCGCTGTTTAACGACCCTTAATAAAGCCACTTCCAGTGCATTGAACCATTTACCGTGTCCCTCTAAATTCACTCTGTTCCCTTTCTCTATCTCCGAAAACCTCTCCAACCTTTCGTAGACGCAGCCTTCCGCTATGTGCCTAGTCTCTACGCTACATCCTTCACATTCTCGCCTTCTCGTTTTCTTTCTTTCTCCCCCTTCTCTCTCTGCCGTCATCCGTCTAGTTTCCTCCTCCGCCTGTCTTGCCCGCCACCAGATGCTCCGTCACCTTTCTCGGGGAAAAAATCTTATCTCTCGCTTCACTGCCTCGCTTTGGCGCACTCATTTATCGTGCGCCGCTGCGTGTAAATTACTCATTTGCTTTTGCTCTTCTTCATCGCTGCGGTAAGGGTGGCGGATCACGTGACGGACTCGGTCTCTGGGAGGAGCCCTTCTGGCCGTCTCTTGTCAAGGGATTTTTATGAGGAGGCATTGTCGAAAATTGCCTTTCGTCTTATCTCGACGGCGTCCTTGTCTCGTTCTGCTAAAATGGCAAAGGTAAAAAGCTGGGGAGGATTTTTGTACGCCTCGTTTTTCCCTCTGCTTTCGCCGGAAGAGGAGATTAAATCTCCCTTTGGTGATGTTTTGTAACCCTCTCGCTTCTGCCGGGAAACTAATTATTGCCAGATCTCGCGCGTGATTAAATTATTTTTCCCATTTCTTTCAATAAGGTTGAATCATCTATCCTTTTCTTGTCGCAGCTGGTTGTTGGTAGACTTTCATCAATACAACAATACCCCGCTACATGTCGTTTCGCATATACGTCGTCAATGAATTAAGGAACATGTTTCGTTATAAGTTGCGTCGCTTCGCTTTTACGTCATTTTTGAAGAGCCAAAGGGAATATTTGGGAAATTCCGATTGCAACATAGAATTATTTACTATAATTTTAAATTCCTTTACTCTTGTTTTTAATTTCATGCTCGCAATAATGTATGTGATTAAACTTTATTTTGTGTTTAATTTTATTTTGCCACAACATATGTGGTTGCGAATGGCCGTGTACATGGTCGGAGTTTATGCAGCAGTTCATTTCATAATCATCTGAGGTGTCTGTTATATATGTATTCATTTTATTACTTTTTTTGCTTATTTTTAACATGTTATGTCTTCTGTATTGCATCTTCATATATTATTTAGGGTAAAAATGTGTCACAAAATATCTGCCAGGAAAATAACACGTATTTTCATCATGTCTATGGAAAGTAGGTTTCGTTATAAGCCGTTTCGTTATACGTCGCAGTTTTCAGGAACGCGTCTCCGACGTATAGTGGGAACTTAATGTATATTGTCTGACGGGGCACCATTGGTTTGAAAGTTTCCTAACAAGATGATGTGACCTTAATATTATTCTATGTATAACTAGACATATATAATTTAAATTCTATATTCATTATGTCCTTAATTTCTCCTTCTTTAGGTTGTGTTCTAATTTAGATGTTTTTCAAAGTAGCTTAATTTTTATTATTTTCCGCTTTGGTTTTGATTTGAAATTCCAAAATTTTTCCCATCCGTCATTGTATTTTCTAAAGTCATTCCTTTACCTTAAAGAAGCTTATTTGTTTCTTTCTTAGCGACTCGGAAACGAAATGTTTTTTTGTTCTTGTGACAGAGAACGAGCCAAAATGAATGCTTTCCGCGGGAGGATTTGTCACGTACGTCAGCTCGGAAGTTTTTCTTTTTTTTAGTGGGACGTTTTCTATCTGTCCTTCCCATACATCATTTGAAGATCCGTGACCTTGAATAAAGAAAATTGCGCATTACATTTTTCTTCCGGTGCGGTAGTCCCGCCGCGGCACACAAGGGAATTACACTTCCAAAAGTTCGTCGCTGCGCCAAACCTAAACTCCGGCGACCCCCTAAGAAACCGTGGCGCAACACACGGATGGGCTATTGTAAATAGGGCGTTGAGCAAAGGGTAGGGCAAGGCGAGGGGGGAGGAGGTGGAGGGATGTGTGTTGAGAGTTGAATGGGCCGTGACTGACTGAAGGTGGGGGGAGGGGTATCCCCCTTTGGTGAATGCGAAACAGGTGAACTAATGGGATTATCCCCCCAAGCAGCGGAGCGGGTAACGAGAGACAAAGTGGTGTGAGACATCAGGAAACGTGGATAGACAATGTCACGCATTGTTGCGAGGAGGGCGTGGGCGGAGCTGGTGGTTTGAGGAAGAGGACGTTGGAGGCACTCCGCGAGGCGAGAGTTTGAGGAAACAAAAGGAGGTTGCGTTGCCTCAGAGGAATGTGTGTTTGCGTGCGTCTCTTTTTTCTTAGTGCTGCTCGTTGAATGAGATACGTTGTTTGTACGGGTGGTGGGAGTCGAGGAAGAGGTGAAATGGGGAGAGGGGGGAGTGCGGTGCGGGTCGAGAGAGCGATGGAGGGGAGTTGGGAATTGGCGCAGATGAAGTGTGGTTTTCTGGGTTCTGGCTGAGGGAGATTGCCGGTGAGTGAGTGAGAGAGAGGGAGAGGAGAAGAGGTTGCGGAATTGTGTGGTGCGGGCGGCCTTTGCGTTAGTTACCTTTCGATTCGAGTGCGATTAATATTGCTTCCGTACGGATTCGATTCGCAGCGAGGTAGCTTCGGGTTTAGAATTTTGCTTCGAGTTTTACCCTAGAGACAAACGTTGTGCGCATATGTTTATTTCCTAGTATAAGTATATTGTGCCTTTGTTAAAGCAATTCTGAACAGATTATAAAATGAATCCATTTTCACTGAAGTAATTACATGAATTATGTTTCAATAATTTTCTACTCTCTCTTTTTCCTGTAGCTTGGTAATATTTTCACTACTTCTTTATAGCTTATATTTTAATCTGTTATTCAACTTAGAATATATCGCAGGACATATACGATATGATATATTTGGAATATTTTCGAATTAGATAAATGCCTTAAATTAACCTATTTGGGGATATTTCTCATGAAAATCTTTTATAATGAATAATAAATTCTTAGCTCGCGGATTTTAACCTGTACTTTTCAAATAGACATATAAAATTTACTGTAATAGTTATGTGAAAATGTAAGCTGAATAACCCATCATGTATGTTAGTGAATCGAGAATAGACGTAGAGAGGATCTACGGCAGATCGATAAAATCGTGATAGGGAGAAATAAGGTGATTATTCACCGAAACCGGTCGTGTGTGTTATGTACTTTATGTGGAAACAGCACAGAGTTATATTAAACTTGTGTTGTTATTTAAAAGTTGATTTCTTTTAACAACACCTCCCACTTCTAACATGCTGAAGAGCATTTTATCAAATAGCGAAGTTTTTGGTATCATAATTAATCATTTAAAATATAATAACGTTAACAGAGTATCCTTACGTAAATAAAGGCATAAAAATAATAGCGATACTTAAGAATATGATAAATGATAAAAAGTAACTGTTTTATGTTCTTTGGTGACCAAAGAAATGCGTCATCGCAAAACCATGGGAGTAATCTGACAAAAAACGGAAAATAGCAATGCGAAGCTTTGAATCGATTTCTCACGTGAAAGACAAACATGATTTTCGCATAAAAACGCCAGCAAAGTGGTACGGTTGAACTAATTGCCCAAGACACTAGAGAATTATCGAGCTTATCATATGACTAAAATAATTTTTTTTTAAATCTGATGTGGCCACCTCATGACTTTCTCCATTTTGTGCTATTTTTAGGCGTTCTTTATCAGCGAAGCGGTAATAGCGGAACGCCTTATGAGAACGTTTGGTCCGTCCGTCCGTCGTAACTTTCATCTCCTAAACCGCTGGACGGATTTTTATTAAAATTTATCGCCCAATTGTGATTTTCAACTGAATTTGTGAATTAGAACTTTCACTTTACATCATTACTTTAACTCGTATCTCGCTTAATGGCATCCGTCAAGCAACAATGAAATATCAAACTTTTATCTCCCTAGCTCTTATATGATCGTAAGGTATAGATTTTAAAAAATATTCGAATAGAGAACAACATTTACTACAAGAAAGTCTGCAAAGCCACGTAATTACGAGTTATGGTTTCGGAGATAAAAATTCGAAAAAATCTCAAGCAAAACATCGCATATTTTGTTTACATCAATCGCTAAGACGGTCCTCTCAACAAACAACAATTAACAATCCATATATTTCTCTCTCATGCTATTATATGATCTGCGAGGCATGGATTAAAAAATTTATTCGAGTAGAGAACAACATTTACTACAAGTTGGTTCAGAGACCAAATAATTACGACTTATAGTTTTGGAGATCAAAATTCGAGAAAATCCCGAGGAAAACATCGCATATTTTGTTTACATCAACCGCAAAGACGGTTCTCTCAGCAAATTGAAAAATTTATTTGGATCGAGAACAACATTTACTACAAGATAGTCCCCAAGACTACAGTTATGGGGATAAAAATTCGAATCACCTAATCTTTCGATACCGTTCCATACGTATTTCCCATTAAGAACGCCTTTGAAATCTCTGCGTATTCTATTTATGGAGTATACTTTTCCATCTTATTTAATAATCAATAGATCATATTCCTCTATCACAGGATTTTTCGAACATTAAGCGATTCTGCTAATCGTAAGCAAAATTTTTAATTGTTTGGAATTCATAATTAATATAAAGTGAAAAAATACGATTTGTACTAACAATTGGTTGCAAATTGTTGCCTCGGACACTTTTGAATTTTAGAGAACGGTTTTGAGAAACCGTGTTGTCGTTGTGCACTCTTTGGTTTCGTGGTACACAGTAATAAATTTAAGATCGGAGAAGGATAAGTGAAAGTATTTATAGTAAGGTGATACTTAAAATTATATATTTTAAAGAGTCAGAGAAAGAGGGGGAAAATACCACATAGGAAGTAGTTTTTGTAGAGTAAGAGTTATTTTATAGCGAAATGCTAATTTTTAAATATTATTTTTCCATGCTTTGGCAGTAAATTATTATGCAGTATTTCCGATATCACGATAGCTTTTCATCGAAAAGAGAGAATAATCTCCTGAAAGCAAGAAAGTTTAACTTCTTTAGATGTATATTTTAATTCATATTTCCTGAAAATTATAAGAAAAGATTTCCCGCCGAGTCATTCATTATAGATGGTCGGTGCGTGCCACACGCAATCGAGAGACTGCTGGGTGTAAAATGCAAATGGTGGCAAATATTCGAGGGATTTATAGACTTTTATGGGAGTCATAAACGCTACTGAAATAAAGGCCCTTTTCAACCCATTATTATTATTGCTATATTGGCCATAAATTTTGACATGACTGCTGCTGTAACTGCTGAAGGTAAATAGGCATTGGATGTTTGTATTAGTCGAAAGCGCACCAATATAACCGAAAAACTAGCTCCTTTATCAGTCTATCCGCGGATGATCTTCAAACATCGTCGGAAATGTCCATTTTTCGAGTGCTTTGTATTGTTATCCCATCTCAGAGATATAAAGGCTGTTTCCCGGCATCTCGCCGTCATAAGGTAACCTTATATTCGAGTTACGCGCTTCGAAACCTTTTCGCAGACATGCGTTTTCCCTTAGCTGCGCGTCTGTTTAAGCCCTTGGAACAAAGCAATCCCACTCGCGAAGCATCGTTTTCAGAAGCTGGTGGGACGCGTCTCCATGTCCCGCGGGTGACCTCACCATGGACACAGGAACGCACTCTGGGACCCCGTAAAAGTCAGCTAACTCCAAAATACACGAGATACTCCGCCGCGCGCTTCTCTATTTACACCTTCTTTTTGTGCTTTTGATCTCTCACTTTCTTCTCTTTTGCTGGTGAAAAAGGGCGATATCTCCCGTAATGAAAATACGCACGCTGAACTAAAATATTAACGGGAGAATGTTTAGTGACATTTTCGTGTGTATATTTTATTTGGCTCGAGGAAATTAACGCAATTATATATATATATATATATATATATATATATATATATATATATATATATATATAATCTATAATAAGTAGCTGCTTCTTACGGAGGATATATTATATATAGTGATATATAACCTAAGGTACTTCTAGATATTCCACAGAGCTGAAATTTGGAGGGAACCTTGGTGTTGGTCCAAAACCATCAGGAAAAATCGAAAATTCCAAAATTTCCCCTTACACCCCAAAACGTTCATTTTCAAGTCCCATTAGAAAACCATTTAAATCCTTACAAAGATTTTTATAATAGCATTTTTAAATTACTTTTAATTAAGGTACAAACTCCGTACCTCAATTGAAGACGGGAAAAAGAACGAAGATTATTTTTCCTGAAAGTATAACACGAATCCGTGCCGAATTAGTCCAATTATTTGATTTTAACTGCATAAAAACGGGATTTTATACAATTTATAACAATGGCCCAATATTTCTGTCGTGACTATGAGACAATGCTTTTCTTCGGGAATTTATTTTACTTGTTAATAAAACTGAACGAGACCTTAGTGCCATGAACTGAAAAGTAGCTTAGTGTCATGACGTCACTCTCAGACCGTGACATTTAAAAGCAAAGGAAAAACATATTTGGTGCGCATGCAGTAATAAGATTAATATTGCGCTGAAATTTTCAGGGTTTGTAGATGTCATGAGTAGGCCTTCGGATAATATGAGACATCTTATGTAGGTGTCCTCGGTTCGACTCCAGGCACTCCAGCATTTGAGTTTTTCCTAAGTAAATTGCATTGCGCAATATTTGGCAATTAATTTACGGTAATTCTCATCAAATAGGAGGAATGACATTTGGTGTGGTGGTTATAGGGCACCAATATGCCGTTTATTCATTTTTTATTTTAAAGAAGAAAGTAAAGTGAAATACTGTCGAAGGATTATGTAATAGTTATATGTCAAACTCCAATGAAATATGTTAGTGATTTTTCTAACCTTCGTTGCCTATACATTTTGAGAATTTGTTTTATTTAAGAGGAAATTAATGGTTTAATGTTGTGTTGCATCTCATTATAGGCTATTAATATAGCATAACCTTCTGATTCTTTTGGTTCATTTTCAGAAGAGTTTTTAAGCCTCAATTGATAAATGTTTGGTTCTCACTTTATCAAATACTCTTTTAAACTCAGTCATAGGATAATATTCTAAAGTAAAATTTTATAAGATAGAAATCAAGTATTTCTGAATATTTCTATAACTTTAAACGATGTTTGTAATGGTATCTATTCCCATATTTCCATTATCAAAACACAAGAAAAACTTGCATAGTTTGATTTTTCTTATCTTTTGAGTACTATATTCACTGTAATGTACCAACTGAACTGGTGACTAATTTTATTTTTTCCCTCATTGATGAAACAGTTATCACGATTTAACTACTTTTTCAACAATGCACGTAGCATTATGATCTCGCGCGGTCAGCATTATTTTTTACTTAATTTTACTCGGTATACTGAGAAACATAAATTTATCATAAATCGAACCCTTGTTTTTGATCGCATGTTTTTGTAAGATTTGCAGCTTGAAGGTTCAAAATGTCAGCGTTTCGAACGGAAGTGTCGCTTCAATCGTAGAATTTTAGAAAAGGTATGCACGGGAATCGTCTTAGCCCTCTTGCAAAGCATTGAGACGGAGCACACGTAGGATTAACTTCGCCGGATGAAATAAAGATAAAAAGTTATGCAGCCTCTCCATTTTTTCCTCGCATCGCCATGCGTACCATTGCGGCCGCTTTCGTTTTCTCCCCCGAGATATCTTATTTTAGTACCATTTTCCCTCTATTATCTTACCCAAACCATTCTCCTGTTCTAGTTTTTTTCCCCCACTCTCAAGTCCAATCTCCCCAGTCGCTAGTTTAGTTTCACCGATCTTTATCGCGGCTGAGGGAGACCTTACTCGTCTCATTCCTTGTGTGCCCTACCTGTAAAGTTATTCTCCCTCTCTCATCTGAACTTTATGACCGACATGAAATGCGCTGTGCTAATTCGACTAATTGCTTGATTTTATTAGTCTCCTTCATCATATTGCCCTGAAATTCTCCAAAGAGGTGGATGGATGGGGGTGCCGCTCACCAAAATTTCCCTGACAATTTACGCTTGCAGATTATACTCTCCTGTTAATTATGCCTAGTCGTCCTAGAAAAAAAGTCTGTGTCGCTGTATCCTACAATAGGTCTTGGGCATTATATCACTGTGATCTTGTCTCCCAATTTACGTGGGCGTTTTAACTTTTAGTCTCCTGTGTGTGAGTTTCTTAAATTGTTTCTTTTGTTCCGCTAAAATCTCCATCCATGGTTATTTTTAAATGGTCGAATTTCGAGCAAATTGGCCGTAATTTCGTTTTTATAATTGGAATCTTTCTCTTTCCACGTTCGCTTACCCGGACCTTATTCGTCACCGTCCTTCTCGCGTGTAATTTCCTAAAGTCCATGAATTATTCCCTCTTCTCTTTCTTATTCATCTCCTATTTCTCATTATCCCAATCAATTTTCTTCCTTTCACTCTCACCCTCTCTCATTTTTACTCCCGTTGTGCTATTAAATCTCCTTCCTCAGCCGTTTCATTTTTCTTCCCCTCGTCCTTTCATTTCTCCCACGCCTTTCCCTCCAACTCCCTCCTCCATCTCCCTTCCTCCTCCAACTCCCTTCCTTCTCCAACTCCCTTCCTTCTCCAACTCCCTTCCTCTTCCAACTCCCTTTTTTCTCCAACTCCCTTCTCCAACTCCCTTCTCCAACTCCCTCCTCCAACTCCCTTCTTCCTCCAACTCCCTTCTTCCTCCAACTCCCTCCTACAACTCCCTTCCTCCTCCAACTCCCTTCCTCTTCCAACTCCCTTCCTCCTCCATCTCCCTTCCTCTTACATCTCCATCCTGCTCCACCCCGTTCCTCTTTAAATCCTCTTACCAATCTACATACCCTTTCCACCCACTCATCCGTTTTTATATTTCCTTTTCCTTCCTCCTGCACCACCCCTTCCTCCCCCTCTCCCTCTGACCTGCTCGAGCTGCCCTCCCCTTCCTTATAACTCGACCCGCCACCCTCTCCCCCTTATAAATTCTCTTTCCTCCTTCCTTATACCCTTTATCCCTCTCCTTCTTTATATCCGCTCTCTCTTCCCCATTTTCCCTTTCGCTATCGCAATTCTCTCCGCCTCCTCCACCTCCAAAACCTTCCACTTCAGCCGAAGCCCATCACTTCATCTTCTTTTCTCAATTTCATCCCCTGAAGTGCTCTTTCTCACACTCTGTCCCCGTCTCCCGGTAACACAGTTCCAGGGATTTATTCTCTCGGGGTTCTTCAGGAGGTGTGGGAAGGGATTTTTAACTCCCCAGGACAGAGGATCCCCGTGGGGGAGGAGGGGGAGGAATGGGTGGCAGCGGATGGTTTGCTGAGGTGGCGGAAGGGGGTAAGCAGATGAAGAATTCAACGGTGTCACGGGAAAGGATAGGAGAGAGAGAGAGAGAGGAGGAAATGGATAATGTTGTGGTTACGTGTTTTCCAGGTTTGTTTTGACGGAGTCTTTTCGTACGTGCCCCACATGTTTTTTTAAAAGCCCTTTATGTCGCGAGACGGAGGGAGAGAGATGGCGGAGTTTACGGGAGAATGCGGGAGAGTGAAAGTTTTACCGAACCTCTGAGTGCGCATGTATTATGTATGAGCATTAGATAAGAGATATCTTCCGTGTAGTTGTTTCGTTTCAAACTTTTTTCTTTCGGTGGTGTTTCTAGGAGATTCGAGTAACTAACTTCTTCTATACTCGGGGAAACAAGGTGCGCGCGGATACTATTTTCTCGGAGCGAGAGTTCCATTCGATTGCTTTTTTTATTCTGAGGCAAGATAAAATGAGGACTCGCCTCGGTTCGTATTCCCAAAAAAACATCCCGTGTTCCCTTCGTGCCGTATATCGAGTGGATGTGAAATATGCTTGGGAATGTTTTTTTAATTTTTTTGAGGTTAGAATCTTTTTTTAAGTAAATATGCGATTTTTCGGATTCTTTCGATATTAAATCACGCAATGGGATTTGTTTGCTCAATTTATATTCGCCCTTTTTCCTTTCTACTCCCGAATTTGCGCTAAAACTTTACATTTACTCCCCGCCGCGATTCATCCTCTGCCCCCATTCTTTTATGAAAAAGAAAGAAATAACAGCTCGAATCCGCTCACCTGCCCATCAACGATAAAATAAAACCCATTACGAGCGCCTTTTCCCTCTTCCTCCGTCTCCCTCTCTGTTTCGCCTCTTTTAGCATTTTTTCCTCCCACCTTCCTTATTGTAAGTCTCTCCTCCGACTCTTCCTCGCCTGATCCTCCTTCCCCATCCTCTCTCCCTCTTCTCTCCCTCTCCATCTACGCTCTCTCTTTCTCCTTTTTGCTTATCCCAGCCGATCCTTCGGCTCGTTTCTCGATTTGGACGTGGCCCTCATTGCGCCTCGCTCAACTCCCTTTGCCGCGACCCGCCAAATTTTAGCACCCATTTCCGAGAAACGCCTCCGCCACCCAAAGAGCGCTTCCTTCATGTTCCCCTCGCGTGCCCTTCTCTCCCTCGCCACGCCCTCTGGCGCCTCCCTCCCTCTCTCCGACCCGCCCTTTTTCATTGTTCCCCCACCTCCTTCCATTCTCTCGAGGGAGGTAAAGAGACGGAGGAAACATTACACGCTCCGTTGGAGCAGGAGGCGTGTGTGGGTGGGGAGGGAGGAGGAAGAGGGTGGATAAAGAGCGGCTGGGTATCTTGCCGTGATGCGGAGGGCGACGGCGTTTCTCTCCTTGCAGGGAGATGGGAACGAGGCGGGCCCAGCCGTCTCCTGTCAGCTCGGATGTGTTGATGCGCCGCCAAACTGGTTATTCTTGCCCGGTCGAGGGAGTGCGTTAGCGGACGCCTTCTTGATTAATAGTCGCTCGCATGAGAGAGATCTTCGGAGCCTGCACGCAATGAAACGTTTTAATCCCCGGCCTCCTTGTTAGGGCCGGCCCGAGCTACGGGCGAGCCGGACGGCTGCCCGGGGCTCCAAAGTTTTGGGGGCGCTATCCCGATCATTTATCTATGCATTATTTGCGAGTGAATAAATATTGCATATCAATTTATATCGAGGAACAGGCTAGAATCTTGATGGCATTCCTTTTAATTTTTCATTATCAATAATTCTACACAGCGATCAATAAATTAACATGTACGTTGTAAATATCTCACCAAACATTAACGGAGGGGGGCGCTGGAGGGCTATCTCGCCCGGGGCTCCAAAATTCCTCGGATCGCCCCTGCTCCTTGTGTATGCCGCACACAACGCGTTTCTTTCTCTCTCTCTCTCTATCTCCAGTTGTTCCCCTCCTCTCTCCCATTCTCTCTCCCCTTCTCTCTCCCCTTCTCTCTCCCCTTCTCTCTCTCTCCCCTCCTCTCTCTCCTTCTCTCTCTCTCCCCTCCTCTCTCTCCTTCTCTCTCTCACCCCCTTCTATCTCCCACCCCTTCTCTCTCCCACCCCTTCTCTCTCTCACTCCTTTTTCTCTCTCTTCACTTCTCTGTCTCTCTCTTCACTTCTCTGTCTCTCTCTCTCCACTTCTCTGTCTCTCTCCCCTTCTCTCTCTCTCCCCTTCTCTCTCCCATTCTATCTCCCCTTCTCTCTCTCCTTTTTTCACTCTCACCCCTCTCTCTCTCTCTCCCCTTCTCTCTCTCTCCCCTTCTCCCTCTCTCCCCTTCTCTCTCCCATTCTATCTCCCCTTCTCTCCCATGCTATCTCCCCTTCTCTCTCTCCTTTTTTCACTCTCACCCCTTCTCTCTCTCTCTCTTCCTCCTTTTTTCGCTCTCTCCCCTTCTCTCTCTCTCCTCTTATCTCTCTCTCTCCACTTCTCTCTCTCTCCACTTCTCTATCTCTCACTTTCTCTCTCTCTCCCCTTCTCTCTCCCTCTCCCCTTCTCTCTCTCACTTTCTCTCTCTCTCCCCTTCTCTCTCCCTCTCCCCTTCTCTCTCTCCCCCCTTCTCTCTCGCTCCCCTTCTCTCTCTCCCCCCTTCTCTCTCGCTCCCCTTCTCTCTCTCCCCCCTTCTCTCTCGCTCCCCTTATCCCTCTCTCTCTCCCCTTCTCTCTCTCTCTCCCCTTCTCTCTCTCCCTCTCTCTTTCCCCTTCTCTGTCTCTCTCCCCTTCTCTTTCTCTCTCTATCCCCTTCTCTCTCTCACCCCTTCTCTCTCTCCCCTTCTCTCCCTATCTCTCAGACCCGCTCATCCGTTCATCGCCTGCCTCCAAAAGGGTGATGAGATGAGGTGTGGCGTTTGAGGTGCGCCTGACGCGGAAGGTTCATGTTTCAAAGGTGCGGATGGGAAGGGTCTTTCGGATCGAGGAACCCGCGTTCGTCGGCCTGTTTCGCCGTGTTTATGTGTCGTGAATTACCACGCGTAGCTGCTCGGAAATTGCGTGCATTTTTATCTCGCTATTTTCTTAAGGTAAAGGGTTATTCTCTGGCGTCTATTCAAGGTAAAAGTGATGAAATCTGGATGCGTTTTTTCAGTTTGCTTCAGTGAAATTTTCAGGAGTTTTTGTACGCTTTTAGTGCAAGTTTTTCTTGTCCATTAATATTGTTCGAATATTTGGTTTTTTGTCATTGTTATATTATTAAAATTATGGAGGCATCGGTTATAAATACACGAATAAAGGCATGCTTACTGCTTACTTATTCGTAGAGGTCAATAGTAAGAAATCGTTAATTTGTATTTTTGTGACTTTTGCAATTTATTTCTAATTTATTGAGGTACGGGCATTATTTCATATATTATCTATTTAGGTCAACCTCCGGACTTTGATCTACCGAGACAAACTAATCCTTCTTTTAAAGCATCGGGAACTTCTCTCGCATTGAGGTCAAGCTAGCCATGCTAAGACATTAGTCCCTTAGTATGACTATTTTATCTGATCATGATAACGTACGTATTAGACATGAGGCTCACTAAAGATCCACTTTAAATCACCAACACAACACTATTGAAAGTTTATTTTACAAGTGGACGTCGATATTATCGGGGAAATGCTTCCACCTCAACCGAAAATACCCCTCCGTAAGCAGCACAATGGGTCAGGATTTTCATTCAACGCGCTATCTCCGTAATACTTCGGTCGGTCCATTATGTCCCATGATGTTCCCTCCCTTTCCATCTATCCGGTTTCTCGGCACCGTTGGCGGTTACCCTAGTGATGATTCTCCCGCGGGCGAGTCCCTCCGCGGTCCTCGTCGCTAGGGATTCTCGTGGAGAGGGGAGCGAAGGCGGGGGGGGGGGGGAGGTTCGGGCGTCATTGGGGCGAGGCTCGGGTGTAAAGCCGAGATCTCATTACGGGCCCCCGCTGGGCAGGCGCAAGGCGTCATTAGGCGCCCCCTCCGCATCTGTGGCGCCTTCTTCGAATTCTTGGACCGAAGGGGGTGTATTACGGCGGCTAAAACGAAGGTTAAACCGTGGGAGATGAGATGCCTAAGTGATTAAGGCGTGGTGAGCCTTACGCTCACCCCCTTTCTCTATATCTCGGTCACTCCATCTCGTTGAGGGAATTTCGCTCGTCTAAAATGAAAAACTACTTGACTACGCCATTGTAAAGGCTCATATATATATATATATATATATATATATATATATATATATATATATATATATATATATATATATATATATATATATATATTTATATATATATATATTTCTTATTAGACTTGGCAGCAATGGTGCTCAAATTGAACAACTTCTCTTTCGATGGTCGTCACTACCTTCAAATTAGAGGCACTGCGATGGGCACCCGAATGGCGCCTTCATACGCCAATTGCTACCTTGGAGAATGGGAATGACTCTTCCTCAACGTTCCACTCAGACCACTTTTGTGGCTGAGATACATCGACGATGTCTTCCTCATTTGGACGCATGGACCTGACTCCCTCATTTCCTTTCTCTCGCGTCTCTCCTCCCATCCTTCACTGTCCTTCACCCACCAATCCTCTACTTCCCACATCACATTCCTGGATGTCGATCTTTACCTTCAAGACAGCCAAATCCGCACCTGTGTTCACATCAAACCCACCAACAGCCTCCAATACCTCCACTTTGATAGCTGCCATCCCCTTCATACCAAAACCTCTATCCCCTATGCCCTTGCTCGTCGAGGATGGAGGCTTTGTTCCGATAGAGCATCCCTTCTAGAGTATTACTCTGTCCTCGAGGATGCTCTTCTCAAACGTGGTTACCCTCCAGTCTTGGTCCGCGAACAGATCCATAGGGCGATGACGCCTACCCACAATGGATCTCATCCTCACACACCCACTATTCCTGCATCTACCCCTCCACTCACTCTTACGACACTTTTCCTTCCTGGTATCCACGAAGCTCTCAAAACAATCCTTCATGCTGCCCACCCAATTCTTACCTCTTCCTCCCATCAGTCCCTCTTTATCAACCTTTTTGCCAATCCTCCGCTCCTCTCCTTCCGCCGACCCCCAAATTTGGGAAATATCTTGTGGAGGAAGGAACTTCCCACTTCTACCACGCTTCTCGCAATAGGCTCCCACCCCTGCGGAAAACCTCGCTGCCTCACTTGCCCTATCCACCTACTATCATCTTCTTTCTCGAGTCCCTCCACCAACATCACCTACCCCATCACCTCCAGAAGCAACTGCACCACCCGTAACGTCATTTACCTCCTTACCTGCACCCTTTGTCCCACGTTTTACGTAGGCCTCACCAGCAATCCGTTAAACATCCGAATGAACGGTCACCGGAATAGCGTTTCTCTCAGACGCCCCCTCCCAGTTGCATTACACGCTAATACCCACAATGTCCCCTTCAATAGTTACTACAATGTTAGGATTATTCGCGCTTTACCCTATGACACTCCTGCCCCCCTTCTCCGACACTGGGAACTAGCACATATCCATCTTCTCGACTCTTTCTCTCCGCCTGGCCTCAGCCTCCGCTAACCCTATTAGCCCCCTTACAATGTCTCCTTGTTACATTGTAGTTATTCGCACTTTCCCTTACCACACTCCCTCTTTATTGGCTATCCACCCCTCCTACTCCCCACCTCCTCCAATCATCAACCTTCCCACATCACCCTGTCATTCCCCGCCCAGTGTGTCACTTTACGTTACTCTTTCGCTGAAGAAGGGCATAGGCCCGATAAGCTTGCGTGTGTTTTTGTGTTCGTGTGTTTTACGTGTCTCTTCGACGCCCCCAGCAGCCTGCCAGCTTGGTCCTCAACTTGGTAAGTGTCCGCTGGGCTTCCCTCAACATCTTGTTGCCACCCTCATCACTACCTTTTCTTTTCCTTTAGTTAATATATATATATATATATATATATATATATATATACACAACATATATATATATATAATGGGATTTTTGCGATGCTGTAATATTGCCTTTTTTCTGGAACTAGTTGTTTATTGTTGTTCATACGTATCCTTTTGTGTGTTGGATATGGGCACCTGTTTAAGGATGGGATGTGACAGCTATAGGTCGTGAGCGCGCGTTTAACGCGATAGACAATAGCGATGGGATGAGCTTGCGCATGCGCACTGCGGGCGTTTTTGCGGTCCTGAAAGTCGTGATGCTATTCTTCGCTGATATGAGCTCCCTTTCCTTTAATGGATGTCAGGTATATACGCGCGGTGTCCGAGCACAGTGAAGAAAATCCAAGAATGAATGCGCTGTACGTCGCTCAATTATTATTATATTTTTTCCAACTCTTTGCTTCATTGAAATTGGGTGTATAGGATTTCCATATTCGGGCCATAACGAGTTTCGTTGGAAGTTTATTTCTTGGCAAAATTCCAAAGAAGTCCTGTTGTTTTCTTAAAATAGAGATTAATATAATAGGAGCTCTTTCGAAAGATGTTTTATATTTATTTGAATCCTCTCGGACTTCGTCGCTTTTTTGGCGTTTGTCATATTTTAGGCCAACAATTTTAAATTTTGAAACTTTCTTGTTAAAGATTATTTTATAAATCTTTCAGCTAGTTGAAATATTTCATGGGGTAATGGTTATATTTAGTTTAATCTTACTTGTGTTGAACTTAAGATATTGCTGTTTTAAAGTATAAGGGTACCGTCACACTGCCTCAATCGAGTTTAGTCTCGACAAGACATGATGACATGATATGATGACTCGAGAACTGACACGTTTGCGAGTCGAGGTTTTTAGTCATTCCATGTCCAGCTACCGTGCGTAATGGACCTATTATCTTTAACGTCAATCAAAATTTTTATATGGAATTTTCGACGCCTTCCCATAAATATATCTGCTGTAGGCTCATCCTATAATTTCAAAACGACAAACGACAAATTATACGCGCACCATAAATTGGTCATAAAGAGCTTTTTACATATGTACATAAATTAAGAGAAATTGCTTATTTTAATAATAAATTTCGTGTTATAATGATTTTTTTAAATAGACAAATTTGTAAAATAGGAATCCAATGGGGTAAGAGCAGCTGTTACAGCTTACTCAGTATTTCGCCAATATTGCTGATGATGTGAGAGCTTCCTTCGAATTGCTTCCTGGATTTAGAAAATAATGTATAGATTGTCCATCGACGGAAGCTGTTTCATCCATGACAATAAACTTACAATTGGTAAAAAAAGTCTCTCCTTTCCTCTGCATTCATCGCTGACAAATGTTTCGCTATGACTGAGCAATAACTAAGGAGGCAGCTGTGACTCGCCTCACTTGCTTTGAACGGATTCAATTGATATCCGTGTAAAACCTATTCCAAGGCTTTGGGTGGGTCCTGGAGAGTCAGACTCTACTCGACGATAGCTGCGTGACCGCGCCCTAAAAGACAATATTCCGCCACATAACATCCTCAATTGTTAATCGACCCCACTTTCGATTAATTTTTATAAGTTTTCCCTGGAAATCGATTCATTAGACGATCTTGAAATTCATTCGCAAACCAGGGATTAGAAATCGACATAACGGCTGAATTTATTAAATTCCGTAGGAAGGTAATTAATAAGCAATGACCGGGCGGATAGGCACTATTTGTGGCTATTTGGAAGAAATATCTCTCGAGGAATATCCGTCCATTTTTCATCGATAAAAGTACACATACACAGAATCGTGGGTCGCATACGAATTTCTCCATGTTCCCCTCCCCTTTCTCATATGAAAGGGGGTTTTTGTTCCATTGGCCGCCTTCATCCTTTCGCAGGATCGTTTTTCCCGGGAGGCCACTAAGGGGCAAGCATCAATCGCAAGGATACGAGACGGAGAGAGGCTATTGAGGAAGAGGGAGGGGCAGGAGAGAGGGGGAGCGCGTGAGAAGGGGGGAGGGTGGGGCGTGGCCGCGTAGGTTCCAGGGGAAAGGGAAGGGAGTGGCAAGAGTAGGGAGCATTGATACAGGACTTGGCGAACATGCGTGCGCGTGAGTGAGGGATAAGTTTTGGGAATTGGGGGTTTGAAGTGGGGTGAGAAGGGCACCGGAAAAGGTCGCGAACCCAGGCAGAGAGAGGAGGGGAGGAAGGCAGCGGGAGATAGCTGTTCGCCGGGAAAGGTCCCGGGAGTGCGTGCGCTGGAGTTAAAGAGTAGGGGGAAGGGGTAGAGGGATGGAGGGGGGATAGGGAAGGAGAGACATGCTTCCGTGTCAGAAAAGGGAGGAGTGGGTGAAAAAAGGAGAGGAGAGAATGGAGGTGCTAAGAGGAAGGCATCCATAGGAAAGGAAGAAGAGTCTTCAAAGTTAGTTTCGGTTTAAAAAAAAGTTACTCGAGGGTGACGCGAGTCTAGGGATGTGGGAGATGGGGAGTTTCGTTGTGTTCGGAGTTTGTTGTTACTTTTGTTTGCTCCCTCCCGCATTGTTTTGTGTTTGTTTTATTTTACGGATGAGAAAGGAGGAAGTGTAACGGTCGAGGAATACTTCTTTTTCCCCCCCTTCGTTCATTTCGAGAACTTTCTTCGGGAATCCATCTTCGTCGAAATGAGAAAAAACATTGTTTTATTTGGCCATCGGCTGCGTTTTCATTAGGTCGATGTGTTTTCTCGGCCCTCTGGTAGGCTGTGGTGTATCAGTTTTGTCCGCCCCAGTGTAATTTTTATGCGAGAAATTCGAGGGTTAAGTCCGCCTCCTGTTTTATTTTTCTTTGCATCCAAAAACAATGGAAAAGTTCATTCGTTCGGTAATGGAAAATGAGAAAAAGTCACGGCTTTGCGTGAGAGTTACTATGCCGTTTTCGTATAGATAAATGGGAATGCATTATGTCTCTCCATACTTTTAGAGGAAATTTATGAGATTTGTATTTTCGTTATTTCTCGCCGTGTCTTTCAAACGCCAAAATACTTGTGTACAATTATTATCAGGACGAACGTTCGGCTACATAGGTAGGTTGTAATATATTAATTGCTGGTTACAAAGTGATATATTTATCTTTGCCAAGTACTATATCTTTTCATGGAGACACTAAATTTGATATTTTTGCTATTTTGGTATTTATTATAAGCGACGAAATGTTTGTAATGCGACTTTTTCTGAGAATTAGATAAATTTAAGTCCAAGTATCTTTAATTGGGAAGTACGATAGTTCCTTATTATTGAAAGCTTAATGTACCTTGAAATTTTGTTATCGTAAGACTATACAAACATATAGCATAGATTTTAAATTAAAATAAATAAAATGGACAGATAGGATGAAAAACGATGAAGTGCAACGTAGAGTAGAAGAGAAGCGAATGATTATACAGACAATTAGAAAGAGGAAGGCAAACTGGGTTGGACATTACCTGAGGAGAGAGAGTGTGATTAAAGACGTGTTATAAGGAAATCTGGATGAAAAAAGGGAAAGAGGTAGGAAAAGGTTTCATCTGATAGACGATTTGAAAGGGAAAGAGAGTTATCAAGATAAAGAGGACAGCGGAAAATACGAGTATATGGAGAACCAGGTTTAACCATAAATAGTCACGGACCTGTCTACGGACAGACTACCTGTGATGATGATAAATTAAACTTTATGCTATTTAAAATCTTCATTCTAGTTATTTATTCTATATCTGTTTGGATAATTGCTTCTTGATTTTAAATTCCTTCGCACATACTCATTCTTTGGTAGTATTTTAGCTTTTAATATTTAAATGTTACGCTATTATGTTAAAATATCGTTAAATGTTTTGTTCTGAAACGCAGAGGACCTTGCATTGCGTTCCGGTTTTATTGTTTATTGAAAATCATATCCTTGATCATAAATGCAATGTGACGCATTATCCTCCATGAGTATGCCAGGCCCAGCGAATTAGAAGGAATGGTGCACCGCAGTCGCAGGAATTTTCGGGGTCTAATTCCATGCATCTGGCGGCATCTTTGTGCGATTCCTCTTCTCCTCCGCCATTTGCCTCCCCCCCCTCTCCTCTCTTAACTTTTTCCTCTCTTAAGTGCTTCAGATCCGCGTTTTTTTCGTCGCTTGAGACGAAGAAAAAAATAGGCGACCCTCTTCCGTGTACGGTAAGTTTGAGAGGCTGAGGGATAGGAAAGGGGAAACGCGCGAACGCCCAAACCTACTGAAACTCGCGAAATGGCTGACTCTGCGCCCCGGATGCCGCGAAATGAGGTTACGCGAAGTCGTCGTTGGATGCAAGACGTCTTGGCGGAAGGAAATTCGCTGGAGCGATGTGGCGAGTGGTAGAAAGATGTGCCGTGCGCTATTCCTTTGTTTGTAATCCTTTATCGAGATTCCTCGATAGGTGAACGGCCATATTTCGAATTTACCCGTTTTTTATTTCCTGTTTGTTTCCAAGGGTTTGCTATGCGTCCCATTAATTACTTGATCCCTTCTTCGCTCCATTTTCCGATGACGCTGTGTCAGTTCGAGGGAGATGCTTTTCCGTTGGCGTTTACCTCTTGAATGCTTTTCTCCATTGTTTTAAACGTGGGTCACGATTGTTTCGGTGGTGTGTTCGCAGAATATTTTGGTTGACTTGGGTTTCGTGCTTAATTTGATTTGACATAGTGTATAGTATTTATTTAGGAGCCCCTGTTAAAAACAAGTACGCAGTTGTAATGCGATATGTATATGTTCAGGAGCGATTGTAGAAAAATATTCTTTTACAATCCATAATCTTCTTGTATTTCAAGTTATTTTTGTTTATCGTCACGCAGAGACCACCGCAATATCATAAAAACACTCGTCCCATTAGAAATACTACGCGTGTTCGACTGCTATAAAACGGAACGGGACACATTCTGCTGGCTCTTAACGGCGAAAGCAGTTTTCTGGCTGCAAGGAGAATATAAGATACATCACGCATACAAAATAGAAATCAAGTGTGATTATGCAGTATTAATATTTTGGTCGGCAACTCTTGCGATTCTTATTTATAAAATTCCAGTCACCTCAGTACTTCTCCGAATTAATTTGTTTATATTTTTGCAATAATGTTACAGAAAAAAATTACGGCATAATTTCCTCAGGACAATTTTATGGACTTGTAACATTCATTACAACATGTGAAAAGGTAGAAAAGTTATACTGATCGAAGGGCTACCATATCAAATTATAATGTTACCCTTGTCATTTCAATTTTCCTACATCTCCGAATCTGACTTTTTAAAAATAATCTAAAAATGATGAAACTGATAAATTTTAAGAGTTCTATTTTGGCCGCGAATATAAAAAGTAAATTTTATAGTTTTGAATTACGATAAGCATTATTAAAATGAAACATTTTTGTGTTACTCCTTTGTTTTACATTTATGTTCTAGAGTTCCGCGCATTTAAATCTTGTTCGTCACTAAAAAGATTATACAAATATTTGGTCCGTGAAGCTCAATTCCATATATAACTAAAAAGATTATTTTTCTTTCGTAGAGTTAAATATAAAAGAATAAAATCCTCTAAATAGTTTCGCTGATGGACAATTAACATTATTCGTAGACTTTTTTATTCTGTCTCTTCTATGAAATATGATTTTGTTAGGCTGAGAAAAATTTTCGTCGACAAGGGCAACCGTAGTTTTGCTGCGCTCATGGGATTATGTATACCAAATTGGATTTAGGCATGGGGGAGCATTGCGTGTTTACTTGATTAACTAATATGTGGCGTATAATGTTATTTCTTGGGTTGCGCAGTTTAAATTTAAATCGCAATGAGTGTATTTATGCATTTTTTAGACAGTATAGTTATTAATCTAAGTGGTAACGAAAGAATTGATTGCTGTTTTTGCATCGGAATTAAAACAAATAATATGGGAAATGTTCATCGTAATTCGGGTTTTCAATGACCGTACCCAATTTAGTTTTGGTTTTGTTAGACAGCAGCAAATGAGGTTTTTTCTTTTCTAGCGTATTGGTGTGTTTCGTTAGTTTCCCAGAGCAAACTGTCTGGAAAATTGTGCAAGTAACTTTAGTCAACAGTTAAAACCATCAAGTTTTAATAATAACGATCAAATTTACATTTACGATGTATGTTCGTTAAATGTTGACATTGAGGTATACCTTGGTCTAGTTGTTTTGAATAAACGTTTAGCCAAAGCCTACGTGTTCAGCTGTTCTAATTTCAATTTAATATTTTATTCAACCCAACCCCCGTCATTTTTGACTGGAAATCTCGCTATTTGTTTTCATAACCTCGCCATGATGCATTTCTTTGCTCCCCCCATCAAGGTGAATTTCCTGCATTCAATTGAAAGAGTTAGAACGAAGGACAAAAGAGAGAGTCTCATCTTGGTGTTCTCTAGGGAGAGGAAATGCGTGTGTCTGGTGGTTGAGATAGTTTTGGAAAGGGTCATGAGCGTGAGAGAGAGAGAGAAAGAGAGTAGGGTGAAAGTGTTTTAGGGGAGGGAGAGAGGGGGATAGGGGGAAGGTCGGGTGACGGCAGTGGCGCCTTGTTCACCCACACTTTCGTGCGAGGCGGGTGGGAGGCAAAGGATTGCTATGGAGGGGATTTGGGTGGCCCTTTTTCGTGGTCTGGGAGACGAGAAGGCCGAAGAGGGTATATGGGAGCTTTAGCTTGGAGGAGGGAGGCCCTGACTCGCAAGTTCGAAATCGATGGTTGTGGGCGTGTGCCTCACGGAATGGCGGGCGTTCCCTCCTCCCTTTTCTCCTTACTCTTCCTCCATCTCTCCACTCCACTACCTATCTCCCCCACCCCTGAAGCGGGTCTCCAGCTGCCGCTACGCGAGATTTTCCTCGGACTTTTTTATTTTATTTGCCACCATGACTTAAGCAAGACCTCGGAACTGAATGGGTAATAGTCGTTCTATGCGCCTGTAACGCTGCGGCAGTGATGGCTTTAAAGAAGGCCTCCACTCAAAGCAATTAAGGCTGCGTTTATGCGGCTTATATTCTTTCTTCTAATTACTAATGTGTGATGATTGTGGCTAATATATATCCATGGTTGACCTGTTAATTTCTGTGTTTTGTCATAATATGGAATATTCGTTATTTTTACTTAATAATAAATAAATCCTTACATTAAAAATCGAATAAGAATTAATGATATACTCAAGTGCTGAATAATTGATGATGCAATTTCAATTTGCTTTCCAAAAGTACCGTAAAATTAAATGCAGCTATTATTTTTCCATGAAATGATTAATTATTTAATATTACTCTTTTTCATTTTCATAGGCGGTGGTCGGAAGTGTTACAGCTAAAGTGAGTTTTTAATTTCCAATGTATTATGTTATTTAAAATGTTTGGCAATTTTATATTGAAATATGTTTATCTGGCGCCAGAGGCAATGTTTGCGTTCGTAAATCCATTGCGTTGAAGTAATTTTGACAAATTAATTTGAAATAAAACCTTAATCCCTTTTCTCCTTGAACTCTAAAAAATAACTCCTAATTTTGAGCCAATAACTTCTGCCGTAATCGTTTAAAATTTTTGGCCTAAAAGATTCATCTCGGTCACATCCCATTTTTATCCCTGTCATTTTATAAATACGAGCTCATTCATATCCTCCCTCAGCATTCAGGTTTCATTATTCTGAAACACTGCGGATCCGAAATCCATTGCACGAGGTTCTTCCATTACGGATCAACAGCGCGGTTTTCCTTCGCGCGCGCATAACCACGGATCATACTCGTTCAGATCGTCAAGAAAGGATTTACTCGAATTCACCTATCTCAGTCTCTCTCTCTTTCGACTAGTCACCCGCATCGTCGTCCCTCGTGAAACTTCTCGCTTTATGTGTTCCATACTGTAAACACTTGCCGCCCGGCGGAGCCTTTCCAATTCTCCCGACCATCCCACAGGAGGGAGCTTCGCATGCGTTGCCCAGGCCCCGGGATCTCCATATTCCCCTTTCCCTCCTCCCCCGCGCAATCTCCCATCCCTCCCGCCCCATTCCCATACGGCTCCTATCCAGCCTGACCATGGCTTACCCGTCAACAACCTCCGGGACTTGGGGGGTCGACAGCATTCAATTACGCAATATAATAATTCATCTGAATCGCGTTCATCGTCCGACATCCCGTCCCTCTCTCTCTCTCTCTTCCCTCTCGCATGAACTCCCGCTTGATGTCTCCCTCGAGAGACCTTCAATTTGCCAACTTACCATATCTTCCATCGATTCTCACGGTGTCCTGTTACCCAAAGGGTCGCAGATGTGCAAGTACAACGTTTCACGACACGAAGTGTTTAGAAATTGCACTTGTTCAATTGTTTGAATTATTTAAAAACAGGTAATTCAACTTATAATTAAGGGTATAAATGATTTTTTTAGTATACATTGTATTTTTAGTAAAAGTCTGATTAAACCTTCATTTATACCATGTTCGTATGTGTGTATAATTCATATGCAACCGTCACGCTTTTTTAGGCACTTGCATTAATTGCTGTAATTTTGTGCACGCATAGGTAATTGCTGGTTATGGCCCAGGAAAATCGAGAATATCAGGAAAAATTCCCGGGTTCGTTTCCAGGAACTTTTCTCCATTTGATTATCATTGGAGCGGGTGCGGAATATTTTTAATTTGCATATTCAAATGTGCTAGGACCGAGATAACGCCAAATTGAACTATACGGTGTATAGTATATTTATAGTAGAATGAAATTTATTTTAAATGCCAAGTGAATTTGAATTTCACTATAGCAACTCGCATTGCCACTTCATTTGCGACTCCAATACTTTTATGTGGGAAATAGAATAATTGCTTTACATAATTTATTTTTTTAGGTAGCAACTGCTAAGATGTTGATTTTATTTTAAGCGAATTTTTCTGTTGCGTTAACTTGAGTAGAGCAAGCTGTCTGGCAAAGTATGTACCTTTCATCATTATTTAAACCGCCAAAATATTATAATTATGACATAATTTACGTTTAGAATTTTGTAAAATTAACTACTTGTTGTCCATGAGTCATTGATTTGTTTTTTTACATAACCACTGAATTAACTCTATGCTAACACCTTGAACTCTTTTGGTTGAAATTTAATGCAGCGTAACCTCGATAGAATTAGTACGGCCTATAACAAGAGCTTCGTTATAACGAACTAAAATATCGACACCGTTAATTTATTAACATTACATATATTGCATTTAATTTTAGGATATTACGTGTTCTCGTTAGAACGAATATTTTTATGAATTTTATAACTTCTCACTACATCTAGGTTCTACTGTACTTCATTCATGTCCACCCGTCATCTTGATGCTAGTATCCATAAAAAAGATGTGAAAACCGTTTACGAATTGCAGCTAAACATCAGTGACGATTCGCCAAAAGTATGTTCTGCAAGAGGTTCTTTTTCAACCTCCTGCTAATCACCTCTGATGGCGGCTAATTCGTAGCCGAAATGCTCATCCAGTTTTTCCCAACTTTACTGTTGTTATTGAAGGAGCTTTTTTTCAGTTTGATTTTGTCCGTAAGTTGACATCCATGAGTGTCTCTTGAATTGAACATTATTTAAATTAACAACTATATCACTGTTTACTTATTTCCTCGAAATGCTTTTCATTGAAGGAGTTTAGTTATGACAAAATCCCAAAGGTTTATTTCAAATGCATTCAGTGATAATGCATCTACATTTTAAATATTATGCACCAAATAACTTTCTTTGCGAGAATCCCTGTAGTTTATGTTTTCTCATTTTAGTTGCATCAAACCCCCGCGAATTCACTTTGTTTGCGAGTTGCAGATATATTATACTTCTGTCCCATTTTCTCGGGATATGTGGCAAAGAGAAAAATAGAGAAAGAGGGAGGGAGATAAGAAGGCTCTCTTTTTTATTATTATTTTTATTATTGCGCAAGTATTATTATCGTGAAAAAATTCGACTTCAAGATTTTGATGGAAATGCACGTTTTACGTGTCCCCGAGTCCAAAAAAAGTTGTTTTCGCCATGCTGTCTGTCTGTTCACCGTCCTAGGGCCCAAACGCGTGCATTAAATCGAATTATATTTCGTATTTCTGCAATATATCATCATTTGCAGACGCTTTTTTCATAAAAATGATATTGCACAAAAATAAAGGGTAATTTTTTCTTGGCGATTTTTAGAAAAATTTGATTTACTCAAAAATGGCTCCATAGAATTTAATTAAAATATATTCAATTGTAGAGCCTGATGTCACCAATAATACAGCGTGAGCCATATTTCTCAAAAAAATCACAATATGGCGTCCAGTGACATTACAATACACGCTATGCTACCTTACCTAAGCCCTATAACGTCACGCCTCCGCCGCGATCCACTCAAAACCTTACTACAGCCTTACGGTTATACTAAATCGAATGGTATCTAACATTCATAAAAGACATTCTGAAGGGATGAACGATATTGCGCAACAATTAATGGTACTTTATTCTAGGATATTTTGAAAAAAATCGATTTACTCAAAAATGGCCGTAAGGATTTTGATTAAAATCCATCCAATCGTACAGCCTAATGTCACAAATAGTACTAACTACGCCATATATCCCAAAAAATAACTAAATATAGATCAGTGGCATTAAAATATGCACTAAACTACGGTTAACTTTGAATTATAAGCGTTTTTCTTTTACAAGCGTACACAGTGGACCAAACGTATGTACGTATATGAGAAAGTTTGTGCAATTTATATTGCGCCGTTTATTTTTGAGAAAGAGGAGGCGATGGCGAAAGAGAGAGAGAGAGAGAGAGGAGAGATTGCGTTTGTTTCACGTGGGACGTTTCGCCGCGGGCTAAGCGGAAAACGAGCATTGAAGGACTATTTTTATTTATTTATTCTCTGGCTCTCGTAACTCAGTCTCGTCTTCGATGTCTCCGATCAGTTGTCACGCTCTTCCAGTTCTACTTTCACTTTCCTTTGTGCCGTGCGCGGAATTTGGGGATGGGTAGGCCTTTATGTGGACTTTCTTTCTCCTTCATTCCCCATCCTTCCACTCCCTCTATTTTATTTCATTTCTCCTTCCCACAATCCTAGAGCCCTCACTTCTCTGTTCGCCCTCTCCCTCTCTTCCCTTCCTCCCCCTCCTCCCTTCCTCCCCCTCCTCCCTTCCTCCCCCACCTCCCCCTCTTCTCTTCCCCCTCCTCTCTTCCCCCTCCTCTCTTCCCCCTCCTCTCTTCCCCATCTTCTCTTCCCCATCCTATCTTCCCCCTCCTCTCTTCCCCATCCTCTCTTCCCCCTCCTCTCTTCCCCCTCCTTTCCTCCCCCTCTTTTCCTTCCCTTGTTCCCTCCCCCTCCTATATTCCTCCCCCTCCTATATTCCTCTCTCCTTCCTTCCCCCTCCCTTCCGCCCCTTCCCTTTTTTTCTCCATTCCTAAAATGCACGGTGATTTTATATGAGACCAGGGGAGAGAAACGCATTGATGCCGTGGGTTAGGATACGGGAAGAAGAGGGATGGATTTTTGAGCTCCGCCACGATTTTTTTATTGCGCAAATCGTTCGCCGTGATTCGTCTGTTTTTTCGTATTTTTATTTTCGGGTTCCACGAAACTCTGGTGCTTTGGTCGTTTGTGTTGTCTTTTTTTCATCCCGTTGTTTATCCCAGTGTTTTGGGAGTCGAATCGACGTTGGGCGAGAGGTATTTTTGTATGCGTGTGCCTCTCTATTTCTCTCTGAATGGCGCTTTATGTGCACATCTAAAGGAATCTTTCTCTTTTCTCCCCGTCGATATGATGCCGCTCTTTTGTGTACCCCTTTTCCCCTCTCTCGTGCAGCGCTAACTGCGACTTCTCTCCTATTTAAGTTTTAAGTGTAAATTTCGGATCATAAGAGGTGCGCTTCTGTATTTTTTCTGCAGTTTTTATGAGAGAGCTAGCGACTTTTCCTGTTTTGAATTAATGGCATTCATAGATAGGCGTTTTTTAACGTTTTATGTTTAGGTCACTGTTAACCCATTATCCACCGCTGTCCTATTTTTGGAACGCAATTACATAATTTTAGTTTTAATTTCACAGCTTTTATAGTTGCCAATTTCCATGGTATACACATCTGTAACAGAAGTTAATATTCGAGATAAGTTATCTGATAGAAAAACTAAACATTTGTAAGAAAACGTTCAGATAATAATAGTTTTGGCAGGTAATGGTTAAAATGAGAAGTTAAATAATTAACACTCGTTAAATAACTTGCTGTTTTGAGATGTTTTATTGTTCCGAAGAATCTATTATAATAAAAGGCGGCGTTTGTCTCTCTGTCTGCGTGTGTGTGAGCAGCATTTCTCGAAAACCAAGAAACTTATAGACTTAAAACTTGGTACACTTACTAAAGAGACCTTGAGGATGTGCACCTCCGAGCCAGAATTTTGATTTTTTGAGGAGGGGGTGCCCTGAATAGAGGCCCATGTTAATTTTTTTGTATAATTACACAACGTATTTTGAATACATATTAGCAAAATATCAAATTTGAATCTATATTTAATTTGTTCATATCAAGTAAGCGGGAATATTGGTCACTTATTTCGAGAGTAGCTTGACTTTGAATGAAAATATTAGTGAATGAAATGAGCATGAAAAATTCGAAACTGTAAACCCGGGACAAAGCTTGTGTAATTAGCTAGTTAATCATAAAAATCTCTCTTTAAGGTATCATTTTGAGCTTTATTCAGTTTATTTATGGTTTGTTTCTCTAGTTGAAATTGTCTTCCGTGAATGAGAAATAATTTATTCAGTTTTGGCAAAAACAAGTTTTTGGAATACAGGTTGGTGGTTTATTCATTCAGTTTATAGCAAGCATTCCATATTGTTTTTCTGGCGTGATTCAAGAGAATGAGCTGGTTTTTTTAAACCCTTCCAATTTCAACCTTTTTCCCGTTTCGAAGAAATCCTTCTCTTGATGGCCTCTGTTATTGTTATTATTATTGGTTTAATCTTCGGTAATGCGTCTCACATCACAGGGTCGAATTTATGTTTTGATTTATAAGTATAATAGTGGATAACACAAGCGTTATTTAAATTCAATGGTTATTTGTTCGCTTTCTTTTATCATACGCAGCGACGATAACATCTATTTCCGCAATTGTCACGAACTGGGAAATTACATCCCTGATGGATTATTTCCTTAAAAAAATCCCAGTTAACAGAGGTGCCATAGTGAAAAACCACTGAGTTTGCGGTAATATCTTTCCTAGAAATAAAAAAATACTGCCTACCAGGTTCTTCCTCAACTTATTCCCCTTTCACTCTTTTAGCACCAATCAGGAGGAAGCTCTTCTCTCCTTCCCTCCTTCCACTCCTCCACCTCCTCCCACCCCTTTCCTTCGTCTCTCTCCTTCGTGCCTTCTCTCTCCTCCCCACCCTCGGGATGGGCACATTCCAATTACGCAGTAATTGAGACGCCGCGGGGTGCTGGCCCCAGCACCCCACCTCCACCTCCAAGTCAGTGGTGCCGCCTTTTCCGTCCTCCCCATATAAGCCCGTCCCCCACTCCCCTCGCGCCCACCCGATCCCTTCCCCTCTCCCCGCATTGCCTCCATCCTCCTAGAACCTCCTCATCTGCCAACCTCCATAGTGCGCTGCTCGTGATCTGTCGGGGGCATTTTCGTGCCCGCCGCGTGTGATGGGAAACCCTTCAGGCTACACTCCTTGTGTATAGCATCAATTTGCGGATCTTATGAATTACCTATCTGGCCTTTTTGAAAAGTTTCATCTTGCGATTTTTCCCCCTGAAGATCGTGTTGCGCAATATATTTAGCAGTACGGATAGTCTTGCGAACAACAGCTCGTGAATATCTGTTTTTGAAGAACTTTGTGCTCCTCTTTCATTATGCCGCTGTTTCTAGTAAAGATTTAATTCTGTTTGAGAGGATTTAGTGTTATTTCGTGGAGCAAATGCCTAAAGAATTCAAGTTTAGTCCACATTTTAAAATACGGAATGGACTAGAACATTTTGTCCGTGCATATGTGTATGTATTATTCAAAAATGTGGAAATATATTTAATCGCCAGAAAATTATACCTACCTCTCTTCTCACCAAAAGAAGTCGACTTACTGGAAGCGAAAACTCGAGAAAATATTAACGGATCGCATATTCATATGGCTAATGTAGTGTTTCGTGTGAAAATGAGCTGGTCTCACGCATTTAAACTTCCCTTAAGAAGTAGAGTACTCGTCTTCGCTGCTCTGATAAACTCTCCTTCCCATCTCTTTCCATTCTCCTCCCCTCGCCTTATCTACCATTCTTCTCTTTCACTCCAGTTTCCTTCTCCTCATCTCACATTCGCAGGTCTCCATCCCTTCCGACGCCACTTTCATTTCGTCTTCCTTCCCGGTGCAAACCGCACCTCTTCTTCTTCCTTCTTCGCAGAGTTTCTCCTCGTTTCTATTTCAGAAAGATGACCACGATGATGAATGGGTTTGCATAGCGCAGGCATATTATTATACCTCCCCCTCACTCTCTCTCTCTTTCCATTCTCTTATCGTTCTTTCTCATTTGCTCTCTTTAAACCTCGACCTCTTTCTCTTTTTCCCTCTCTCCCTATCGCACTCGCGCCTCTTCATTGTTCTTTTTCCACTCATTTTATTCCCTCCTCGTTTAAGGTTCGCAGTTAAGAACGCACAGTTTCTCCTCGAAATGACAAATGGTCGTGGGGTGGAGTTTTCGTCCGGCTCGAGAAGTTTTGGCGGAACGAGGTGCTATTCTCGATGCGCCGTTTTTCAATTTTCCGCTCAGTCGTCCTCAAATTGTGACTCTCGTTGTAAGAGGAGGATTGATCATCACGTTGTTATAACGCTAACGTAGGAATAATCGCCACTGAGAAATGTTTTCGCGCTATGGGTATCCTTGGAGAAGCAGATTTATTTGTCGCAAGGCTAAGTTTTGGCGGAAAGTTGTTTTTGGCCGATCTTGTGATGTGTTAACTTTAGCCAATTGTTTGTTGTGTTATTTTCCGGTAGCTGAATGCAGGAGTCGCGGTAGTTTTCGGGAAAAAACGATGATTTTTTACAAAATTATCTACAACAATGTCACAAGTTTCATATACATTATAGATAGGTTGGAATAATATAAGTATAATTTTCAGTTTCTAGGATTATTAGACTCGTAATTTGAACTCGATAACCCCAAGGAAGTGGAACTGTTCGCAAACTTATTATTATTAGCATACGGTTCAGAAGTTATCCGCATGGTAAAAAGAGATCATTTTTGGGAAAGACAGTATCCATGTATAAATTAACATCTATACGATAGTGTAAGTTTTCATGGAGTAGGAAAAATTAAAATATTCGCAAGGGAGCTTTAGCAAGCTAAAATACGCTAAAATATCGATCCTGCATATTAAATGCGGAATGGAACGTCGGTTTGCGGAGTAGTGGGAAACACGCGAATGAAATGCTGAACCGTGAAGGTAGAAACGACGAGGAGATTGTTTCCGTTTATTTCCAACTAGCAGAGTCCATTATCAACTAATATATCCACTATAAATTTGCATTCTGCTATCAACGCTTCGTGTGTACTCATGCGTAATAATCCGTAAAATCATGTTTTAGATTAAAACTGCCTGCTATCATCATTTTAAAAGTCTGTGGCTAATGTCATGATAGGCTAGGCTATGAAATGTTTTTATTTTTTATATATACCTCGTCTCCTCAAATGTGTGTTTGTTAAAAAAAGTATTTATGCTTCTATTTATTTCGAAACGCTTACTTCGATAAATATGTATATACCCCAATTTTCATTAGTTTATTGCTACATTCCGTGCCAAGGTGCTGTTCGTTTGCAGGTAACTTTTGTGATAGCAGCTTGCCTATGTTTTGAAAAGTTTCTTCTTTTCAAGGCTTTTAGTTTCGAGATGGCATGTGAATAAATATAGTGGGAGACCCGGGTTCTGTTTCCGGTTAAGTTCAGAATTTTTCTCTTTCTTTATGTTGACACTCATTTTAGTTTCATTCCATAGGGTTAAAAAGTTTGGTTTTATGAAAAAATACGAGAGACGATAATATATATTTTTATCCAAGACCGTGATGTTTCACAAATATTTCCATTTTGGGGCTTAGTGTTTGCAGGTTTTTGGATTTTTTCGGTTTCTGGTTAACATATTTACTTATGTAGCTTAACCATAAATCATCAAATGAAGTTTATACGGAGTAAGGAAAACAAAATGAAATATGAAGAAACAAAATATTTTTCTTTTATTTCCTTAGCAAAACATATTATTCTTCTCCGCTCACAAAGTCATACATACGTACATACAGGCAAGGGTGGTGTAATAGTTTAGTAATTCGATTTTTTTAAGCTATTTCCATGTCATTTTTGGAAAATTTCATTTCAATTTCCTCTTGTGCTTGGGGTTTTCTGAATCAACTTTTTCTTGAATTCGTAAACTGATATAATTTCCTGCTCAGCTTTTTAATTGATCGGTATACAGATAATTCCTGTTTTTGGGCTGCCGGCTTCCTTACTTTGTACCGTATCACGGAATTCTTTCAATTTCCCGCCGAGGATTTTTTTCCAATTCGGCTGTATTGAACCGCCTTATGATATCCTGTGCCTAATTTAACGCACAATTTTAAAAAACATAATTTCCTTAGGAGGTAGTTCCATCTGAAGAGGAGAGCCAGAGAAGAATTTCCAAAGTTAATTAGCGAAAGGTCGTTCAGTGAAGACGAGGAATATTCTCCCGTTTCCTCCTCTCCCCATCCTATTTCTCTCTCTTCATCCCTCCCTCCCTCTTCTCCCTCTCCTTTTCTTCCTCTCTACTCCCTCAGGAGGTGCAATTAATAAGAGTTCGTGGCATTTGTCGTCATCCTCTCCGAGTAAGAGCTAAGGAAGAAAAATGGAAGCGTAGCATAAATGAAATAATGCGTTTAGTGGAGAAAGTTTGCGGAGATATCAGTAGGAGAGGAGGGATTAGAGGAGAAAAAAGATGGCGAAGGGATGGGTTAGGATGGCAACAACTCGGGACAGGATTAAAGTTGGATGAACCATTCCGACTGAGCTGATCGTAAGATAAGTACGCGCGAGAGTGTGAAACAGAAAGAAAAGCTCTTTTGAAATTTTATGTGGCGTTTATCTGAACTGCGTTCTGATTCATCTGTAAAGACCGGAATACACTGGTGATTATGTCCCGGCACTTGTCGCGCGAGGAAATCACCGAAGTGTTTAAACTGGAGACAAATCTTGCGCGACTTACTGTCCGCGAGCAGCTCAACGCGACTTGATCTTGGTATTATCACAGCAACTCTCACGCTTGTGTGTACACTGTGCTCTGTGGCGAGTCCAGCGCGGTATGAGTTCGCCAAGGAATGATCTGTGTGGCGCTGCGTTTGCTGTTGATAGCATTATTAAAAAGAAAATAAATAAAAGAAAATGCTTGATCAGAGAATTTATAATCAGAAGATCGAATTTCGGTGCCTAAGAGAATTTCATCATATAGAATTTCATCATTAGTTTTCTGAAAATGTCCTGCAAGAGCCTTTGTTCCGCTTATTTTTTTAAAGCGATTTTTGTACTCTGCGGATTTCACATCCCATAACTCCACATTGCACTTGTACATTTGAATGAGTTCAATGGTCTCTTCCTTTGGCCATGGTTTCTTCTTGTCGCCCATGTTTTCTTCTCACCCAGCTCTCAGACAGTAGCAAAAAATTCCAACCTTGCTGGAACCGCGTGAGAAGCTTTCATGACCAAACTGAAAGCTGTCTACACTGATAATAAGTCAACTGTCGTTGCTTCCCCTGCAAGTTGATAACACTGCTAAGATAAGACTGCTCGCGGCGCTGTCTACACTGGCGAGATTGCTATCAGACAGCTACTCGCGCGACTTTAATCTTAAAGAGGGGACACTCCTGAGGGAAAGAAATGCTTTTATCTTAGCCCACTAATAGTTCAGTGTCATACTTAAGCAAGTTTGCCGGGCAGTTATGACGGTATTCCAATTGAAAATCGGTGATTGCGAAAAGATCAGTTTTGGGTGACTATTCGCCGTAATTAGGCTCGCCAATTATGCATGTTACAATTCAAGGAGATTTCTCCACGAGTGTAAGGTCTAGTAAAATTCCGGAAGACTGAACCGTGGACACGGGCGTCAGTAGAAACTGTCGTGAAGGCAACTTAGGCGACATTTAGAAATTTATCATCATATAAGCCGAATTTGGAAAACAGCCAATAAATAAATCATTTTTCGTAAAGGGGACTTTTCTCTGAGGAGACTATATAGCAGGGGTGGCCTAAATTACTTGCCCTCGGAGCCGCGAGCCGCACGACACACATTCTATGTTCATAAATTTACGAACAGAAAACATAACCTGTATCCGAAGCAATTAACAATTTGATATAATGCATGCCCCTTAGGCATCCCCAACACATCTCAAGTTCCATTACGTCATTGTGTTCTGTAGTGAAAAACGTTGACACGCCAATGAATGGAAATTAAAAAGAGCCGCATACTAAGATATAAGAGCCGCATACTAAGATATAAGAGCCGCATACTAAGATAAAAGAGCCGCATGCGGCTCGCGAGCCACGGTTTGGCCACCCCCGCTATATGACTATATATAGCTTGTTTCATTGGATGAGCAGAATCGAGACTAAGGATGTTTATAAAGTCCGTGTGCCTTTTTAAACTTTAATAACTTTGTAAGTGCACATGATAGAATCATTCTGTAAATGGCGTATGAAAGCAAATTTAATGAAGTTTTTTCCTCTGTGCACATTTCGAGGGTAGTAAAAAATATTCATAAAAAAGGCAACATGATAGATATTTGAGAAAAAGAAAAAACTTGGTCACTTCCACAAATTTATTTTGCACGACCGGTTTCACTACGATCGTAGCATCATCGAACGATTTTTATATTTTATCACCTGATGATGCTACGATCTTAGTGAAACCGGTCGTGCAAAATAAATTTGTGGAAGTGACTAAGTTCTTTCTTTTTCTCGATGAGTTAATTCCACAGGGTTGAGGCTGACCTCATTACTGATATGATAGATATTCCAAAAAATCAACGTTTGGAGTGCTTTAAGGATATCGTGTATAATTGGCCCTTGCTTCTTTGAAGAAGAAACAGTAAATCATCTTACAATACTGCAGAATTTTTTCATATCTTATTTTCGACAATTAAAAATTTAGAAATACCATCATCTTCGAGCAAGATGGAGCTCCGTGCTATTATGCATTGAGTGTGTGACAGGAAGTGAATGCCATCTTTCTGGAGAAGTGTAACGGCAGAGGTGTATCGATTGCTTGTCCACCTCGTTCACCTGACCTGTCACCTTTTGACCACTTCCTATGGAAAAATGCTAAAAAGTATAGTTCACACATCGAAATCTGGTCACTCAACAGCAATTGGGGAATGTTTTCAATGAGTTGTAAAATCGGATTGAACTTTAAATATTTTAGAATTTTGTGATTTTAATAAATTTGAAAATTTTGAAACTTTCGAAATATGTGAAATTTTCCCCATTACTTAAATTTGTTGTTATTTTTAATGTTTTATACTTACCATTATTTTCGGTGATATTTTCCATTTTTGTTTTATTATTACACACGGAAACAAGGATTAGAAAGTTAACTATTAGAATCAATTAATTATGAAGCACTCTCTCAAGTAATTAGATTCATACTAAACTTTTATTTCCCACGGGGTCTATAGTTACTAATTCTAGACTTAGCGGTCAGCTAACCAGGCCCCTCCGAGGGTCCGAGCTCCGGGGCACTGCACGGATTGCATTTACAATTTACGCTTAAAAATTGAATCGATATTCGAAGTCGGCATTTCATCTTCTGTTTGGGAAGCTGGTTGAAGTTTACATACCTTATTAATTAGACTTAAGTTGATTCCGAATTAGCTAAAGAAATAGATTTGAAGCCGAAAAATGAAACAATTTGTCAAACCATTTAGTATTTAAAAAACAATTGCAACTAAAGCTTTGTTGGCCACTTGTCTCGAAGAAGCTGTTGTTTAAAAGAATTCCGGCCTTTTTTATTGGGATATTTATGCTGAATTACAGTCGGTATTACTGTAAATAAATTTAACTCCATAGAATCCAAATTTGTTCCTTTGGAAAGGTGATGCTTACAGGTTGGGTTAAATCTTAAATGGCTAAAATTTTCAACTGATTTATGTCGTTAAAAAATTTTCCCATGCTATCAATTCGAAATGCAATATTAGAAACGTAGTTGCATAAATTATTTTAATTCTGACTGGTAACTATTGAACTATGTTTTGTAATGTTCATTGTATCTACCGTTACTGTTGAGCGAGTCTTCCGTTATTGCATAAAATTTCACAATATTTTTATTTTCCTGCACCGTGAAGAAAATCATGATTTGTTTCCTTCGATTATCGTCGTAAACTGTATGATATTTGGACAAGTGCTTTGCCTCCTTCGGGAAAGAGCTAGAGGTAATGTAGCCCCTTTCTCTCTAGTAAGGGAGACCGGGCTGGTTGGGACAGTTTTTACTTTTTTAATTTTATATTTTTAGGAATGAAATATTTTGGAAATCTTTCAAGTCATGCACAAAGTATAATTATTTTTTTTACAAAATTACACCTTTGTGGAATTTTTTAAAACACATGGGAAGTAGCTATAAAACTTTTTCCTTGGCACTACACGTGTCCCAACAAATCCCGTCCACGGGGTTGGTTGGTACATATCCTGGGGTTCTTTGGTACAATGAAAAACACACAAAATGGAATAATAGTATGGATAAACCAACCTGCTACTTTTTAAACGCATTGTAACAACAAGTGATTTTGATTGTCCACTTCGTTTAATTGGGATACTGTCGCTTCGAATTTCGTGAAATTGCTAGTTGATTGCTTAACAAACATTAAAACATGAATATCAATCAATCATATATTGAATAGATTAACATGACATTCATCTGTCTGTTATTTGTGTATCCAATATTCACAGCAGCTGACAAGCTTTCCCTTCGGATTTCTTCAGGAGGGGCTATTTTCCAATATCTTGCTGTTATTCAGTGATATATTAAACTTTTGCACCGACTTTCTGATAGAGAGCCCACCAACTTGGATCGCCATTGCTCGACATTACATCAGGAGCCGTTTTCCCCCGTTACGATTTCCTTTTATAATTTCCCATTATTCACCTGCTAAACATTTTAAAAATATTGTTCTAGATTATAGCAGGCGGTTAATATCATGATCTTGTTTGGCAGTAATTAAAAAAAATACTTTCAACAAAAATGGGCATTACAACAGAAACAAGTAGGGATGTACACGGGTATTCCGTGGTACAGGCGTGTTTTTCTTCCAAATATCGGTGCAGAAAGTTCTATGCAAATACATGTATAATAAAAAACATTTTTTCTTTGTATTGTGGTCACCCTGTATTTTAAATTCGTTCTACACATTTTCATTTCGTTTTGCAATTCGTTACTCGCCCTACAATCGAATTTTTTAAAAATTGATTCAAGCAATACCTTCGAAATTCATAGTTACAGAAAATTCTAACCTTGATATTGTGGCAACCCGGTTTAGTCGACCCCGTTGAAATATGCTATTTTGGTTATTTATTTATATGAAGATTATATAGTTATACCATATTGGATTATCCTAACGGTCATTTCTCTATAAATATGTGTAAAAGAAATATTATTTTACTTTTTATTAAGGTAGTCCTGCTCTTTAGCTCCGCTTTAAACATCGTGATTTCATTATGGAATGTTGTAAAAATCTTTATAACAAAATTTAGTTGAAATTCGTTCAGCCAATTCCTTCCAAATCCATAATTACAGAAAGAGTTTAATTTGTATGACACCCCTGTTTGGTTGATCCGTTCCAAATATGCTATTATGGTTTTGTATATATTTGTACATTATCAATATTATATTTTGTTAAAATTGATTGGGACAGTTCAACAAAAATACTTGTAAAAAGAACAATTTTTATTACTTGTATTGTGGCAGCCCTGCTTTGTATATCTATGATAAACATCTTGATTTTGTTATTTTATATTGCACGCCTCCTTTATGCAAAATTTTGTTGAAATCGGTTGTGCCAATTCTTTCCAAATTCATTATTACCGAAAGGTTTAATTTTTCAATTGTGGCATCCCTGCTATGTCGATCCGGTCGAAATATATCATTTTGGTCATGAATTTATGTGAAGATTGTATGTACCAAATTTGATTTAAATCGGTTAAGCCAATTCTTCCCTGATATATCCGTACGGACGGACATCACGAAGATAACAGTGCTTTTCAGCATTGACGAAAAGCACTAGAAAGAATGGCAGAAAAGTATGTTATGTATTTAAAGTGAAGGGCAACTTGGTATACTGTACTAACCTGCCCCGTTTTCGGTTTACCAACCAACCCCAACGCCATATTGCATTTTTGACGTGAGGTTATGATGGCACGTGTGCATTTAGAAACACATTAACACTTGAATCCTGCAGCTATAGGCTTTTTATTTTTGGAATAATATTTAAAATCGATAAAAATTATCATTTACATAGCTGTATTAATGATTTAATGAAGTTAAAAAAATTACTTACCACGGTAATATTAAAAAAAGCACAATATCTCTTCAACAAGAGAGCGTCAGATACTTGCAATCACATGGCACCCTAGTCATCCACTGCTGCAACTCCCACCTGCATTGTGGCACTATCTACCAGAAACCTCGAGAGTTATGGCACCTGTACGAACCATCCCCTGTACCAACCAGCCCCGGTCTCCCCAATTTCTCGAACCCATTCTCTTTCTGCTTTTGTTTTTCACTCTTTCAGGCGCCCCCTTCATTCGATTCATTTATTACTTTCAACTCCTACGCATTTCAGACAGAGAAAAATCGCAGTAAAAGAACTTTTATGATGAAAGCGTGCGAATACAGTTTTTTCAGCGATAACTTGCCTTTGAGTTCTTTCCCCGTTGCATGTTTGAGAGAGATATTACAGATAATAATTCGTTCAATCGAGACAAACGTAAGTTTATTATCTCTTGAAGCAGAGCCAAATCCTGCGAATTAAAATCACTTCCGCATTATCCAAACTCAGTTCCATTCGTGTCTAGCGTATTATTAAATTATCGTTTTATTTTGCCGTTCTTGGAAATCTATGATGACTATAATCTCATCTTACTCCTACGCTCAGTCGCTTTATATAGGCCTTTTCCTGGTTCACGCGCAACCCAGGCGCCCTTTAGTCTTTCATAGGTTGTTCACTCACTTGCATGATAAAAGAGAAGGGGATATGGGCCCATGGATTCTCTTTCATCAAAAACATTTTCTCTGCGTGATTTGGAGCGTTTGATATCATTCCAGACTGTAGTAATGCCTCGCTTCTTTTGAATTTCTTACCTTCCAAATAGAAATACCAGCCAGTATTTTGGCACAGTACCAATTAATGTCTTGATGAGGCCTGGTAGTGTTAAATAGCAATAATATCAATGAGGAAGCGAGAAACTTCTCCTGTAATGATAAAAACATTCTTGTACTACACAATGCAAAATTTCGTATAGTTTAATTTTTGATTGTGTAATGCTCAATATTGCGTGTGAATTACTGGTAAAGTGTCCGTTATTTTCTCATTCAAATGACAATTTTATGGGCGATTTCCATCAGATAAAGATGTTGGAAATCTTATTGAAAACCCCTTAATTTCTTGACGGGTTTTCGCCAATGGTGAAACCAACTTTCTCTGCGAGTGATTTTTTCTATGTCGGCAAAAATCATATGTAGTATATGAATCGGAGCTGGTTATTTCGCAATAAAAATAATACCGCGACCCTTCGGTTTCAAGTGTTGGAATTTGTTCATTTTAAAATCACTGTTCTCGTCAATGCCGGCCTTGGTAGAGGGGTGGTTAGCGTGTCTAACTCCTAATACAAGAGTCGCGGGTTCGAATCCTGCCGAGGGCATTGTATGTGCTTGTCATAAATCTATTATAACGCTTGTAATTGGGAAAACCTGTTTGCGTTAAAGAAATTATTATTAATATCCGCTTTACAAAAAGTAGTTGCTAATATATGCCGACTGCATTACATCTGTTTTGAATGAACGAAAACAACTGTATTGAGTCTGCGTCGTCATTTTGCCATATTGGCGCTCATTTTAAATGGTTTAATATGTTTGGTATTTTATAAAGTATTACAGTAATTATATGAAATAAATGGCGATATCCTGGTTTGCATTATTTACGACGAAGATCATTACTCCCTTTCCCCGTCTTTCTTCTGAAGTAACTCGATGATATCGGGAAAAGGATCGTTAGTCCTTTCGATTTTCCAAAGTTTTGATTCCAATCCAGCATGACAGGAAATTAAGATTTTCGAGAGCCAGCCGTGGAAGGTTGAGGGCGTGACCAGCGAACCAAACAGTCCCAATTTCTGGGACGTAGTTCTTCCTAGTTTAGACCTTTGCGTCGCGCGCGAGCGGGCAAACGAGAGAGGGAGAGAAAGGAACACCCGCCACCGTCGTGTTCCATGACTGCAAGGAGATATATCCTTCCCTTCATTCCGCCTGACATTTTACCCAAAGGGCGATGCTACGATACACGAGAGGAGGGGGAGGTAGAGAGGGCAATAGAAAGAGAGAGAGAATAGGAGGATACGAAGGGCGGAACGAAGGAGGCAATTATCCTACCCGACTTACGACCCACGACATGGCAAATCAAATTGCAAAAAAAGGTGACTTTCTCGACGACAATTTATTCCCAGCGTGTCAGTCAACGTCGTAAAAAAGCGACACGTCTCACTCTTTGTGACGCCTCGCGCGTGTAAAAAAAGAATGGACTTCTGCGTGATCCTATAAAAAATACGTAAATCTTAAGCTTTTCGCCGTCTCTTCCCGGTGCGCGTGCGTGTCTAAGGACAGCAATCGTGTTCTCTATTGCCGCATCGATGTCGCCGCGTTTGGTTTTATTTTCTTTTTTCACTCTTTTCTACTTCTTCTTCGAGCCCGTTATGGCGTCCACTTCGTGGAACCTTTTTCATTGTGGGTGTTCTCCGATGAAAGTGGTCGATACCTGAAGTCATAATGCATTTGAAAAGGTCCGTGCGTGATCAGGTTTCCGTACCATGGACGATACAGAATCGGGATTTCTGGAAAAAGGAACACGCCGTCGGTCAAAGCGTTTCTGTTGCAATGGATGCATGAAAACGTAAAAAAAGCTGTGGCGTTAGGTCTTAGGTGTCCCTTCGCGTTATTTTAGTTTCTGAGCCATCTAGATATTTCCCCAGTTTTTTGCTTTTTATCGATCTTAGCAATTACATAAAGAGTACGAAATTGTGATTTAAAAAATCGGGACAATCAGGTTTCAGAGGTTTTTCTGAGGCCAGGTTGCGAATTCAGATAGTTTTGTCCGTTATTTTAAGTTTAGATAACTGGATGTTTTAGTCTCAGAAATTTCGTTTAGTGCGGAGGGAGATGAAAAAGTAGAGCAATGGACCTCGCTATGAAACTTAAAGTTCTTGGTCGTTTACTACAATTGCTACGTTGTTTTCAACCACGCTTCCTTTTTTGGCAAAGTTGCAATCAACTTGATCGATATGCGTACCCAATGACAAGTTAAAAGTTGTCACTTTTTCTAATCACGTGCTCCAACCATAGAAACGCTTAGATTCGTATTTAGTTTTGCAAATTTTAGGAAGGTTTGAGCCAAGATAAATCGCACACAATAGCTTTAATTTGCTTCGACAATTTTCCTCGGTAGTTCAAACGGTGGTTTTTGTCGTGACCACTTCCATTCTGCAAACGAAAAAAGGTGACTTTTAACGGAGAATAAAGAGGGACCCTTAAGAGAACCTTAATGATGGCGTGGAACGGAGAAGGTGCGCGGCGTTTGAGCGTTGTCCCTGTAAGTAGGTCTTGAGAGGTCTTTTGCGCTGGAAAAATCGTTATCGAATAATCAATCAACTTCCATCCTCTGCCGCTAGCAATTTTCAAATCTCCCTTTTCTTCGTTAATGTCGTTCGCTCAGTTCCTTCTTCCTCCTAATTCTACTCTCTTCTCCCCTCTCCCCCTCCCAACTCCACTCCTCCGCTCAGTTTATCTACCCGATTCCTGGAAAGGCTAACAAATGGCAAGTGCTTCATTCCGTGTTTCCATTCCTTTCGCTTTGTGTGGATGTCAAGTGGCGGAGGGGGATGAAAAAGCTTTTAGCCGGTTTCACATGATCTTGTTTCGTTGGCTTGAAAGGGTTTGCTATTAACAGGACTCGTAGCGTAATCGACGTCGTGGCAGTTTTAACGTTTGTTATTTTTTCTTAAATTGGATGATTTTTCTCCCACTGAATTCTCCAATTGTGTGTTAAGGAATTTTTTTAAACACAGTTCGTGGTTTCTCTTTACACTTTCAAGATAAGTTTTCCACGGTTTCCCGAAAAAGTTAATTGAGATAAATATTAATTTATTTCCTCTAGAAATAAATTGATTATTACATTTTGCCACATTAAAATTTATTCATCACACTAGTTTTCGATCTAATCGTAGTCATAAAATGGTTCAGAAAACCAAATGCACATTTCTACTACCCTCATCATTGGTGATACTACTATTGCAAATTAAACTTTTTTGGATATTCTTGATAAAATAGTTTTATTTTAGTACTCATCGCTGTTTTAAGATAATAAATTCTCATTTTTTTAACATTCATAGTTATACTTATACCTATTTAATATTATATGTATTTGAATTAATTTCCACATTATACGGGGCTCACTCCAAAACTCATGGCAACTATTTTTTTAGCAATGTGGGAAATCTAGCATATACATTAGAAAGTGCATCACATGCACCTCTAAATTGCACCGTCAGATGGGGTATATGAGTGGCGGTGCGCACGCAGTTCACATGCAAAACTCAGTATGCGGTGAACCTCGTTCGAAGATGGAAGTCAGCAAATTTGAACAGCGTTCCTACGTGAAAATAGCAGTTCTCCGTGGCAGAAATGCACAACAGTGGCATGCAGAGATTCATGAAGGGTTGGGTGATCGTGCTCTACTGTATCGAACAGTTGCAAGATGGATAAAGGAATTCAAAAGTTGAAGTGTGTCAACTGTAGACAAGCAGCGCAGTGGACGCCCCGCATCCGCTCACACGGACTTGTATGTGCCCATAATTACGCAGTGTATGGATGAAGATAGGCGCTGGACTGTTAATCAATTAGCTGAGCACACTGGGATTTCCGAATCTACCGTGCTCCGAATTCTACGGAATGACTTAAAAAGCCGCAAGATTGCTTCCAAATGGGTGCCACATCATTTAAGAGACGTTCAAAAGTGGACACGCTACGAGACATGTCGTATAAATCTGGAACGATTTCATCGCGAAGGGGCCAACATGTTGAATCGAATAATTGCAATTGATGAAACATGGGCAAGGGCCTACGAACCCGAACTGAAACAACAGTCCTCTGAATGGCATCACACACAATCACCACGAAAACACAAGGTTCGACAAAGTCAGTCCCACTAAGCTGATGATCATTTTGGCGTATGACGTCAAAGGTGTTCTTGTGTGTCGCCCTGTGCCAGAACATCAAACTGTGAATGCACGGTATTATAAATCATTTTTGCAGTACCGCTTACGTCGTGCAGTGAGGGAAAAGCGTCCAGAGCTGACTGGCAATGCCATCATACTCCACGATAATGCTACAGCTCACTCGGCAGACACTGTTAAGACCGTTTTTCGTTGTTGGGGATGGGAAGTGTTACAGCATCCCCCATATTCTCCTGACCTCAGTCCATGTGACTACGATCTGATTCCTAAAGTGAAGGAACCATTGCGGGGAAAACGCTTTGTGAACAAATAAGGCATTCTGACAGCATTTCGGCTTGAGGTGGCAAAGATTAGCCAGTTAGGTGTTCCCAGTGGAATTCACCGCCTTCCATATCGTTGGCAACGAACTGTAGACAACCTCGGAGAATACTTCGAAAGTTGTTAACAATGTTTTTTACGTTGTGCTGTTATTCTGTGTTATTTTACATTATTTTTCATTCTGTATATCACAATAAAAGAGTGAAACGATAATTCAAAACGCGTGATGTTTATTTTTGCCACTTAACAGAACCTCCTATGCATTACCCCCATCTGACGGTGCAATTTAGAAGTGCAGGTGACGCACTTTCTAATGTATATGCTAGATATAAAATCAAAATTTACTACAGATGAGGTAACAGTTGACAAAGAAATATTCCTACTGAATCTGGCAGTGATAGGCTTCTTGTTTTACCCGAATCTACCAAAAGTAGACTTCATTTCATTAATATGTATTCACACAGGCGCAAGCATTGACTTGTGATGAAAGGAGATCTCTATTAAATATTTTGGTTGGCCATTTTTTACACTTTTACTCGGCCCCAATTAGTCTGAGGGACGCTTTCTAAGAAATTGCCTTCTTCCAAGATTCTCCCACTCTGTCTCCTTCTCTCTGGTCTGCTCTCTTCCAACATTCGCTCACTCTTCCTAGGGTATCTGCTCTATTTATTTCGCTCTCGCGTTGCTCTACCTCCCTTTTTCTTCAGTATTCTTTTACGAAACATCTTCAATTTTGGTGTTAACATCATTAAAAAGAAAAGCATACTTCGTTTGAGTTGATTTCTGGAATCGCTACCTGCGAGTGAAATTTGCTTCCCAATTTCATGACTGAAATATTACAGCGTTTATAAAATATGAAAGTCTTTATTGTGACCTACATTATTACTGACGTGCTCGTCTTTGCGCCAAAAAAATATGTTGTCGTACGAATCTGATGGAGCCTAGTGAATATTCAATTCTAAATATGTAAATGCACTCAGTTGTTTAATGACCCGCAGCCAATCCTGGTGTGCTGTGTGTTATCACGTACTTTATATAATGGTTAGTTCATTTTTTCTGCCAATCCTACTTAGACTTTAGATTTATTAGTGACCTTTGCATTACTTTTGCTTATAACCATTTTGAACAAACTGTCTTATAAAATGACATAATTATATTATTTTCATAAATGTTCTATCCTGTGTATATTAACGGTAGCTACATCAGAAGCAGTGGCGTAACTACAAATTCTTGGCCCCCCTCACGTAATTTTCGAATGGACCCCTTCAAAACACCATACTAAAATCATTCTAAAGTCGCTTCGAATTTTTTTTATATAATTGATATAATGTACTTTTTAATATATGTATAATTTTATGTACAAGATACAGAGGGATAATATTTGGTACATTTATTTGGTAAGACAAAATTAGTTAATGTTAAGGAAGATTTTAATCTTATAACAAACGTTTCAAAGCTGTTTGGCATTATTTGCCTTTGGTCTGATAATTTACGACCTTCTGAATTCGTTCATATTATAATGATTTGTCTGTCTACTTTGAGAAATGATTTTAATTTTCCGAAAGATTCTAGTAATCGCAGTTTTTCTATTTCGATATGTTATAGCAAAATAAGTAATGACGAAACATTTTTAAAAAGAGAGCAAAAACTCAGTTTTTTGCTTCTGCTGTAAGCTCTTTGATCTATTAATTAGAAGTAGTTTAGCAAAGAAGGGGGTGAGCGGTTGGAAGCATCTTAGTTAATGCTCAAAATCACATAAAAACTCGCCTCAACATTTGAAATGCCATAAAATGTGACTTGAAATGGATTTGCGGCTTAATAAGAAAAAAAATAGATGAAAATGTGCGAACACTTATTAAGAATGAAAGAAGTCATCGGAGAAGTGTGCTCGAAAGGTTAATTAACATAGTAACCTTATAATTGGCCAAAAATAATTTAGCTTTTCGTGGATGCTCAGATAGATTATTTAAACAGCATAATGGTATTTTTCTAAATCTCGTGGAACTACTAGGCAAATTTGATTTGGTTATGAGTGAGCGAGTACGTCGAATAATATCGTCTGAAACCCACACTCATTACTGCAGTAAAACGATTCAAAATGATTTGATTGATATGTTAGATTGTATTCGTAAAAGTATATTTGAACGAGCTAGGAAAGTCTCCATTCTAAATGATAAAAATGGTTGCAGCGTCTTATTAATTAATAAACTAATTTTACTCTTACTTATAAATTTTCCGATTTCCCGGTTTTTTATTTGGTATTTTCTTCTAAAATGCAGGCGTGTACAGAGACTTTTTTCCATTAGTGACATGCCTTGTGGCGATGGCGTTCTAGTAATGCGATTATTATTGTTGATGTAATAACAAGAATTTATGTAAATTTTCTGTTGATCATCTTGAAAAATCTTACCTTTTGCGATGCAATAGATATATTTAAGCACTTATGGCTAAATACTTCGTTTTTCACTGAAATCACGAAAGTCGGGATGCTTTTAATATGAGCCCGTGATTCGGCCTTGCACAAGCAGCAGCAATACGGAATAAAGAACAATATCTGGCACACTTTATAATGCAAATAAATAATAAATTTTAGTGTTCTACTTACCAAATTACTTTAATATTTCTTGCTTCAAAGAGACCGAAAAATATTCCAGGTTTTTCGATAATCTTCACAAAATAACGTGGTCACACTTCAAGCGATACACACCAACTAGATTCTACCGTTCTGAGCTTAGCCTTTTTCCCTATTTTGTTCTCACGCCTATTAAATAAAAGGCCCTTTTGTCTTCTATTTGAGTCATCCAGATGGCTCTCGAGGAATAATATACATATAACTTCATAAGGCTGAGCGGCCTGCTAGTTTATAGTGAGTGGAAAAATAAGAATTTCAGTAATGACTTGTAAACAATGCTGAGCCGGTGCAGGTCCCGAGAGAGAAATCCTGGGCCTAGGAGCTTCTGCCCTCGGGCCTATTTCCGCCACTTCCCACCACCATATTTATATAATTGTAATTTTCCGCTGTCAAGATTCATCAATTTGTTTTTTCAAATTCTCCATTGTCTATCATAGCTCAGTCTTTATAATATGATTTTGTAAGACACGCAGGATTGTTTATATATGACTGCTCGAGTTCGGGCGCCTATAAGTCATGGGCCCCGATTATTTGCACCGGGTGCACCCCCCTCTCCTGGGTCGATGTCGCCCCCCCCCCCTCCCGCGGTGGCGGACCTGGCGGCATAGTACTTACGCCCCCGGTCAGATGACCTGTGTTATAAAGCGATGCACTAAATATAACTAAGAATGAATCATGTGGTTCACGGACTACCTATGTATCCAGTCCAATGAATCACGTATGATTCATGGATATTGAAACGATCTTTTAAGAAATCCTACCTCCATATATTAGGGAAATGAAGAATGCTGAAATGTCGTCGGCAGTTTATTTGTTGGAAAATTGCCGCTAATTTTTGTGGCTTCGCTCGCCTTGCCCTTTGTTTTTCTCTTACTCAAAATAGACTCTTCCTTTGAGAATTCGCAGCGCGATTTGCGAAGCACGGTGTTTCCGAGAATCAGCGTCATACCTATTTTTCGTACTCTTCCTCGCGAAATGCCGTACTGAGAGCATTGTTCCCGTAAATTACCAACGGAGGGTAGGGAGTTAGAACGAAGGAGAAGCAGGTGTTGGTGTATATTCCCACGAGTTCAAGATAGGGATTGTGATCAGGTCACTATGTAGACAGAGACGTAAGACACTCCTTTTTTCCGATCGACTCTTCTCTCCTTTCGCATTTCCCACCAACTCTCCCAGTCTCTCTTTCTCTCTATGTCTACTCAGTATCCTGGATTTTCACATCCAAATCTGTTCTTAGAAATTGTAGCACCGGGGCCGCAAACTTTGAAAACCGAGATGGGAGCAGATGCAGCTCGCATAAATCCAACGGGTGTACTAGTATATTCAACGAAGTCAAAAACTTGTTGACTAATGGGACTTTTGTGAGAGATAAGGAGAATATTTTCGAGGGAAAGCGGTTTTTTTATGCGTGTCAGTATACACGGTTTTACATTTTTGATGAGAAAAACTCGAAATAAATAAACGTAGTTTATTGTTATAATTTTGGTTTATGCGTAAGTATAACAATTACAAGCTTTTTACAAGCATTAAAAAAAAATATTTTGCTATTTTTTCAAATTATGAGTGTTATAGAGACCTCTATTACTTGAATAATTCCGATTATGGGAGATGAATTCCTAAGTTCGCAAATTCGTTGTGGGTTTTAAATGCACATTTAAGGCTAATTTTAAGTTATGGAAATGTTCTATTAATCATTATTCCGACCTATATTATTAAGATCTTAATTCCTCTTCAAATTTACGAATACAGTATTTTCTCACGATGTATGAACGTTATGATGATGGGTACTAGTGTTAAGATTACATAAGTATGGAAAGGTATACTCCATGTCGGAGTACACAAGAGTTTCCAAATGCGTTCTTTGAAATCCTGCGGTTCCCGAGTTGAAACAGAGGTACATTGTAAGGTACATAAAGTTTTTCATGTAAAGTGGTCTTAATTATCGTCCGATTTTAACCAAAATTGGAATCGGTCGATAAATTTTAGTACAGCTTCCCAATACCAAATTTAATCAAAATACGTCTAACGGTTACCGAGTTGAAACAAGTGTATTGTAAGCTACATGAAGGTCTTCATGTAAAGTTATTGTTGCCCGATTTTAACCAAAATTGGAATCGGCCGACAAATTTTAGTAAAACTCTTCAATACCAAATTTCATTAAAATATGTCTAGCAGTTTCCGAGTTGTAAAATTTTCAACATTTTTTGTTATGTACAAAAGAACATCGAAAATCGTATAATTACTTAAATACGTTAATTTCCTTTTCTTTAAATTTTTCGTAAACCTTACGTTTTATGGAAAAAAATATTTGACAAAAATGTGCATTTATTTATTTAATTTAACTTTTGTTCTCAATATTTTTCTCTCAGATGAGTATTCAACGAGATTCTTGCCAATTACGTTGTAAAATGCATGTAGGTTTTCATGTAAAGTGGTCTTAATTATTGTCCGATTTTAACCAAAATTGGAATCGGTCGACAAATTTTTAGCAAAACTCCCAAATACCAAAATTCGTGGAAGTACGTCCAGCGGCTCTCGAGTTTAAACATGAAGACGGACGGACGGACGGAAACAACCTCCCCTATATGCGTTCACTTCGTGCAAAGAACGCATAATAGTATAAATCATTTTCCATTCCAATTCGGGGCGAATGAAAAATTTCCGTTGGAATGGGACTTTTATTGAAGGTTTCTTAAATTGATTTTTGTGCGTGCGGGTGACGTCACAAAGACAAGGCGCTATTCCGATATCCTCTTAAGCCGTGAAAAATTATTTCTTCCACGATGTGTCGCGTATCGTAGGAAGTTTTTCCTCCGTTCGTTGAATCGATTTTATGAAATCAGTTTTCGTATGCATGTCTGTCCTCGTTTAAAATTCAATGCGTGCATTATTCATGAACCCGAAGGCGTGTTACTCTTGACTTTAAAATTACTCCGTTTAGTTTTATTTTTCCAGGAAGAGGAAACACATAATGGCGTCTCAATCGATCGCGTATTTTTGTGACACGGCATTTCTTAAGTGACGGAAGGACTTTTTCATATTTTATGATTATCTCTCTTTCCCGTTAAAATTATTTTGTAATGAAATAAAATTTTTTGATAGAATATTTTTCGTTCATGTAACAACGCTACGGCGATTGAATCGTAATATTTTCCTGTAGTTCCTTTTATTCAGAAAGTCCTAAATTTGTTTCAATGGTTTTTATGATTCATTATGTAATGATTTTATGGGAAAGACATTTATTTTAATATACCTATATTTTTCCTATTGATTTCCCAACCAACCTGTCTTATATTCTATATATTTGTCCTTTTTTATTGAAATTTCTATTTCGTCACTCTAGCCAATACTGCTAGCTTTTGGTCTAAACTGATTTTCATTGTAAATCCTTCCCTATGTGGGCTTCTACCTTAAAAACGTATAAATACGGTTTTACAGGATGGAAAGGGCGGATTTCCGCTTTCCCAATACTTATCCACGCCATTAATCACTAACGCTGCCATTCCAGTTATTTATTTTTTACGATTGTTTTTTATGCTAATGCCATCACTGCCGACGCGTCATTAAACGAGAGTTTCTGCCTTCTCGCACAGGTGGTGCCACATGTGAACGGTTGGCAAGGTGTTGCAGCAAAGCGTACAACCTGTTAACGGCTGACGCCTCAAGTCGTTCCTGTAGGTAGTTCCTTCTCTCATTCCTCCCCAGACGCATTATCGAGCCTTTGTTCTCTACCAACAAACCCTCCCTCGCAATCTCCCATATTCTTGCTTCTTACCATCCGGCTCCGACCATTTTCTCTTCTCTGGAATCATCCTATCTTCTCCGTCTCACATCTCCTTCTATTTCCCACCAATTCACGTCTGCCCCTCAACGCTGCCCTTCTTCCACGATATCGTCAACACCACGAATTACATTGTAATGGTATCTCTCGTCGCCTTCCAATCCACTACGAGACATCTCCGCTCAGGGTTTACCTCCAAATCCCATCGCATATCCTTTATCCGAGCCAGCATTGTATTATCGTTTTTCCTCGGCTGCGCCATGGTCGTTTCGGTGGGAGAAACCCGTTTTCTGCGGCCCTCGGATTTTTTCATCTTTCTTATGGCGACTCGTTTTACTTTGGTCGTACTCGAAGGATTTCTCGTACAAAACCCGCGAGACATTCGCTTAGAGATTTATTACTTTATCTCTTCTCGCGTCTTGTTGAGTTTATTTTTTAATATATGTAGTTATCAATCTATTTCATTTTGTTTTAGGTAATATTCAGGTATATTAATTCAAAAGTAATGTTCGGGACGAAAGGAAGCTGTAAATTTCAACTTTGCCAAATGATAACGATTCTCTCCTAGGATTCGTATTTTTATTAATGAGAGAGCTCTCTTAATATTTTTATATGTGGAATTTTATTCCGTACCTTTGAATTTATGATGACCTTCAATTTATAGCTTTCTTTTTTAATTGAAAGGCTTCCATTTGTTTTCTAATTCTACGATTGAAATTATCAGATATTACGTGTGGAATATACATATATTCATGAAATGGGCAATTATACAACCTTTTTGTTTCTAAATTTGATTTAAATAGCATTATTAATTCTTTCCTCACTCTGTCACCTTACTCCTCTACTCTTTACGGCTTGAAGTTTTTGTCTTGGATAGGGATAGGGATACTTAGGAAGCGAAACAAATAATAATTACCAGTAGTGTTGTTAATTTTATATAATTTCCCCATTCCATGCTTTAATTAGTCATATTCTTGTGCTATAGCATAAAAGTTTCACTTTCGCCGTGTACTTTCTTTTAATTAGTCGGGATTGATGTCGAACTGCCTATACTGGAGAGCAAGTCAAGGGCACAAAGAAAATCTAAAAGTGATTCAGCGCTTTTTAATGGAATGATTAATCGTCTCTTATTTTAGATAAGCGCTTCACCAGCTCTTTTTTCTTGTCTCGTTAACTCCACCTTAAGCGGCGAACCTTAACAACCTTCATAGGGGTCGGGTTGAGTAATTATTTCATCCATTAAGCATTAACCCAACCGGGTTGTACCCATTAGCTTTCAGACAATTATCGCTCCTTAATTTGAGTTTGGTTGATTGGAATTACTTGTACGAGAGAAGGAATCAATCTCAACTTGATGTATGTCAATGAATTCGGATATAAATTCTACCCTTAGGCTAAAATTCTTGCCTGAGAGATCTTGTTATTTCCTTTTGCATCGGGTCGTTACTCCGTAGCTCCGTGAATATAGGCAACCTTGACTACGGAACTGAATTATATTATGCATAACACGTAGGCGTTAGTTATCTATTCAAATGAGCCTTGTCTTCGTTTGAACTGATGACGAAACAAGTTAATGGAATAGAATTTAACCTATTGGCACGGAATCAAATTTAATGTGGCTTTCCTTTTTAAACTGGAGGACCGCATGCGGGCCGCGTGTTTGAAATTCCTGGTTTAAATGAACTTTATAAAATTTTTACGCTTCTTTCACAAATTTTGCCCAATATCACTTTCAGCATAAACACTTAGTAACCTTCTAATTTTTTAATTCTTCGATTTGAATGTTTTTAAATTTTTATTATCCAAGATTTTAACGCGATTCGAGAAATTGAGTTATTTGTATTTATTTTCTATCCTGCCAACTTTAAATTCAAAAATCACCCGAGCAAATTTCACCGTTGGAATCTGTTTGAATTTAACTTGGAATTCTTGCATTCGGTCTTCGAATACACAGAAGCAAAATAATCTGCCGCAACAGTCAAAGTCGAAATTTTCGAACAATGCTTTCAAAATCGATCGATTTGATTTTTATGGGCGTCATCGCCGAAATTAAATCACCGAACCCGTCGTTCGTTCGATCCCGTCAGAATTCTCAGCGTTCGAGCGGTCCGCGTTGCGTGACGCCTTCGGTGTTGACGCATCGTCACGAACGGCCTTTGAAAGAGAGAGAGAGAGAGAGAAAACAAAACCACTCGAATTGTCGTTCGAATTATGCGATAAAAATCTAATATATCTCTCCTTCTCCACCTTCGTCCTCCCAAATAAATCCGCAGCTCCCCCAAAGTGTCGTACGTAATGGGGGTAAGTTTTTGTTAATGACCTTCCGCCCGAGGTTTCCGAAGCGATGGACTTCTTTTATCGAACGTTATCTCGATTCATTGCACGTATTCATAGAGAGAAAGAGAGAGAAAGGTAGGCGGACAGAGGGGCGAAATACTAACTTCTGCCCTTTCTCCCTAGAGTATAGAGAGAGAGAGAGAGGAGAGAGAAATAGGCCCTCTCGGGGATGTTTTTCCCTTTTACCAACCTCGGGTCCTCCTCCTCCTCTCCTGTCGCTTTGGCGTTCCGGGCAAAGGTAAGGAAGGGCCCTGGCGGTCGCCCGGGGAAAGTTTTGATCCCAACCGCTCCAGCCCCACGCGTGCTCCGTGCCTTTCGAACGTATTGATCCTGGTTTCCCGGGGAAGCGAGCAAGCAGTGCGGTATTAGCCCTTTCAAGCTACACGCGCGCCCTCTATCTCTCTCTCTCTCTCATTCTTTCCCTTTTCGTCTCTCTTTCCCTCTCTCCTTAGCCCGCGAACCCACGCCATTAAGGGGACGAGAGTTCAGGTAGAGCTCTCGAGGAAGCGATTTCGAAAAAACTCACGAGGGAAGCTCTCCCAGTGCATGGAAGGGCGAGGGAGATGCAGGAGGGTGGGAGATACGGGAGGAAGGGGGGAATACGGGAGAGAAGGAGGAGGGAGGGAAAGAGTCCTGGCGGACGAGAAAGCTCCGTTGCTTGTGACACTGAAACTCCTCTTCCCGACAGAGAAGCCGTGTATCCAGTTATAAGGAGTTTTTGGGAGACTATCTCCAGGCGTAGTAATACTTGGCTCGGTCTCCTATGTAACGTTATTGTTTTTTTCTATTTGCTCCGGTTTTATCTTCATCCCGCTCCTACCATTCTCTGCTCACCTCTCAAAAATGACCACTTCATGATAGGAGAAAAATTGCTTGACAGATTCCAACACGTCTCCCCTTTTCAAAAAAATATCTTTGGTTTTCACTGCACCTTTGTTCTTCGCCCATAAACAGTTTGGTAGCTATTCGTTCGATTCAATTTTTTAAAATCGATTTTTGCAAGCGTTGTTGCGGAAATATTGTTTGCAGTTATTTTTAATGACAATTTTTGCCATTCCAATTACACAAGTCTCGCTAACCGATGTTATAAATTTAAACGGAAATTTGCCATTTGACCAAATCGATTATTAGATATTGCTGCTTAAATATAGTCACTGCTAAAATATTATTATAATTATTAGTATGATAATCGCGTATTTGCACATAATACCTTAATTTATTACTGCAATTATTATAATTAATTGCTTTTTCTAGATTTGCATCATATAATTGAAACTCCGCATCGTAAATTCCAAAATTTAATTAATGTAATTGAGCAATATATTTTCTGTCTTTTTCCTTGTCATGATGACATCTATGTTTTTTATCGTCATATTACTTGTAGTGAAATGATGATAAATATTACCGTGGTTGAGTTTTTTCTGGATTCGTATTTTGGTTAATGAAGTGTCTGAACTGATCAAATAGACCGTTCATCTCCATCATAAGTTTTAAGAAAGACAAATCTTATAATCTTTATTCCCTTTATTTTTCCTTTCTTCCTGCTCTGCTGAAAGTTTTATCCTTCAGAGGAGAATTTTATTATCTTCAGAAGTTATTTTTTTAAGCAGTGCCTTCGAATTCGCGCTTCCCGGTTGCGTAGACTTTTCTGAAGTTTCTCTTTTGTAGACGACTGTAAAAAGATTTTATCGATTCATCGGCGTCTGGTTAAAATTAATTAATTGCGAACGCCGTCATTTGTTCTAGTATTCTGTTAAGAAGCCATCTCGCACTTTGCGCAAAAGCTGAATTAACCGCGTGATAAAATGTCCGCCTTGCCGCCAGCTTTCAACTTATTCACCCCACTTACCCCTTCCTCGCTTCTCCACACGCCCACGACTTTTCCACTTTCCTTGCGACCCCTTGTGAGGGCAGCTTTTGCCTACTTTAACTTCCAAAATATCTCCCAAACTACCTCCTAACCCACGTGTATTTCCTCCCCCCCTATTTCTTCCTGTCTCTATCTACCCTCCTCTCTTTTTACCCCTTCTCTCTATACCCTCCCTCCCTCTCTCTTTATCTCTACCCTCCCATTATCCTCCTTCATTTTGACGCCTCTGCAACCTTTCTCCGTTTTTGTACCCATAATGCATTAACCCTCGTAAACATCAAGCAACATCTCGTTGCACTCATTAAAATGTCTTAATTTTGTATTATGAGCGTGTCTTCTCAAGCTTTCTTACGTTAACGTATTTCCACATTTCCTCAATGGGCCTTTGATTTTAAATTTCCGCGGCATATTTTGATTTAATACATTAATGCGAAAAATGGTGTCTGTTCTATTTTCACATCAGTTGGAGAGTATTGACTTGGTACAATCATATTATAAATCGCTTTCTATGCGATTATTAAAGAAGGGAAAGAGTCCGTACGATCGATTTATGTTTTCTCTTTTCATTTTCCTGACGTCAGTTTTGTTTGTGTCAGGAAACAAACGAAATTATTTTATTTTAAAATGCCAATCATGTTAATGTTAACTGTTATTTTCGCGTATACTAAATGGGCGTACTAGAATTATATTTTCAAAACAGATATATAATATTCAATATTACAAATTGCTAAGATTTATTTTTTATGCAGAGTTTTTCTAGATTTACATTCGGCTCCGATTTTTTGGACTTCCTTAACAAGCACCGAATCTCGCTTTTAAACTTTCAAACTCGCTATTCTTTTTTTCTATCCCCTAATCCAAATTTTCTTTCACTATTCAGGAAATACCGCAAACTTCACCGAAAAAAATATCCCCTGCCGGGAAAAAATTCGACGGATGGCAAATATTTCGTTACGGGCGAGCGATCGTTAAAAATTCCGCCTCCGTAAACATTTCTCGTTAACCTACGAAAAAAACGATGGATTTTTCGGAGTCTTCTCATCCATTATTAGCGCCCTTAATATCTTCACCAATCGCGCGATTCCCTTTTTCTTTTCGAAAAGGTTTTACGCCGCCGCTGTCGAGAAAAAAAACCGTCCAAAATATAGCTTTTATTCCTTTGAGTGCGTCCTTTATTAAAAAAATAAAATACGCCGCCCCCATTTGTGGTGAAGTGTAGGAAGATATATAAAACAACGCTTTTGAATGCTATTCAGAGAAAGAACGCTCGCGTCAATAGGATTAATGAAGACATTTTTTGTAAATAGAAAGTAATGTCGGCAGCCTGGGAGAAATGAGACAGCTCGAGATTATAGCATGAAGCATCAAGGAAATGAGATCCAAATGCTGTTGGCTGAGGAGTTTAGTTTGCCTGGAAAGAAGAGGAATAGGAAGACTTGATGAGGTTAATAAAATCCGCGAAAGTGGTTCCTCGCTATCTTACGTGCTGGCATACATGGTCCAATTCATAGTGTGTCTTCATTATTTGCTAGCGCTTGTTAAGTTTCATAATCAGGTAATACACTATAACTTGAACTTATGACTGATCGTAAATGCGCGTAACTTCTGTAGGCAAATATATCCTCTTGATTGTGCATTTATTTTAGATAATTTTAATTGATGAGGTGCAATAAAAACAGTTTCGGCGACCAAGTTATCGTATGGCCCAGAACTACGTCGCATCGAAGTACACGTAACCAAGCAAAGCTATTTTTCCTCGCAAAAATCAACGCTGATCTGTTGCCGTAATGTGTTTATATTGTACTGTCGGACAGCAAGAATTTTCGCAATCGTCGAGGTAGTGTGTTAATCAATGAAAACTAAATATTAGCCTCTGCACGAGATTGTTTTCGTTCGCAAGCGAACGACCGAGATTCCTTTCCGCACGCAATTCAACAACAAAAAGAAATTCTTTTTGTAATGTAATTGTTCAGTATTTGTCCGCATTGCCCATTTCGACAAATAGTGGATGGTTTCATCAAGGTTTAACGTACTTTTGTTGAATATTCCTATTCAGGTATTAGCATGAGATCATCTTCTCAGTCATTTTTTTCGTCTAAATCCACAATATAAAACAAATTAATAGTTTGATATCATGAGGTAGCGGCTAAAATAACTGTATTATATGTTGTTTTTATCTTTTATTCCTTGATTTCGGCTGTTTTCATCTTCGAGCACCCTTGCAGAACTTTTTAACCTGGAATTATTATTTTTTCAATCGAGGCATATGATATAATGGTAACGTTAGTGCGGGCTGTTGCCAATTTCAGACGTATTTTGGATGGAAATTACCATAAATGAAATGCCATCGCCACGTTTCTTATTTTTTTGCGGCCTAACCTTTTTCAAGGAAAATTTGCATTTTTATTGTCGTCTTTCCGTTTTTTCGGCTTCCTGCCGTGTTCAAGTACCACATTATTATGGAGATAGAACGGTGGAATATACATGAAATCTGATGGAATTAAAAAAGCGAAGGAAAGAGGACAAATAGTATAGCAGAACAAATAATCGCCGAGGGGTTTCTGTGTTGCACGTAAAATTCCTTTTTTTAAATGTCACGCATAAAAAGTTTTGATCAGTCGGTTTGTCCATTTTGTTTGTGCAAATCGAGCTCGATGGTATTGATTGTCAATCAACGAAATATATTCCATCGAGGAATTGAGTAATTAATCTTCGATGCCAAATAAAAAGTCGATCTTTCAATTTTCTGAAATGCGAAACAGTAAAATTTGATTAATGTTCATTACTTGTGTCCTATATTAGAAACGATTCTTTCATATTCCCTTAGAGTGATTCTAGAATAGTTGTAACAGTCCGTATTCCATTCTCCGAGGTCAAATACGTTGAACCATTTTACCCTTTCTCCCCTTCCAGAGGCAGACGTCGTGCTGCTTGCCCATGCGAAACTTTGCACTGTAGTCCTCTAGCCCAACTCCGTTTAAGGGGTAAGGATATAAAGTTTTGTCTTGTGGCCCTTTATTCCTCACGTCGGTTGTTTATCTTTCGAGTCGGGTTTAAGCCCCGTTGTTGCTTGACTTTGACTACTCTTTTAGAGATTTGCAGTAGGCTTCATTAGATTCCTCCTTATTTTAATTTCAACTTTTTTTTTAATGAAAGGAATGGTGTGGATTGCCACTAATTCCTTGTTATGCCATGTTCCGTTATTATGAGACATTCATCGGGAAATTTTAATGTTAGTAATTAGTTTTTACTTTGCATTTTACCAATTCAGCCGGAGTTGGCTTTTAATATTTATTTAACTGTTAACTTTTCTTCATCTTTCGTGATCTAACATTCTCTAGTCTCGTAAATTTAACTATAAAATTTAAAAAGAAAAGGTTTGCTAATATCACGCACGCACTCATCTCTCACATTCTCTGCAGAATTTCATTTGCTCGCGCAATTCAGCTCATCTTTTCCGATCCGTTCGCGTGCCGATTAATTAATTATCATAATTTCGAAAAATGACTCGCAATCAACATGCTCGGATCCAAAACTCTCCGAGCTGGAAATTTTAATCGGCGCATTCGTCCGTGTTGAGCACGATTGCATTCGAGTGAACGAAACGCCCAAAAAAAGAGGGGCCATCCATCGCGAGAGCCTTATGCGCCACATTTTGCGTCACGTCGACCCGGCGTGGAAGGGCGTGGCTTATCGAGTAAAGGCGGAAGGAAGAGAACGAAACTGTTCGTATGGGGGCAAAGGCGGAGAGAGAGAGATAGAGAGTGAATGAATAGAGAGAGATTGCGTTTCGCGATCTCCCGACCGAGGGGAAAGGAATGGGATGGGTTGGGACAGAGACATTACCCCTGACGACCCGTGGTAGGAAGAGGTTACACATTTGGCTACGGCAAATCCCGGATTAATCGCAACTGCCGATCCCCTCGCCACCTGTGGCGTTAGCTGCGTGGCGTTGTCTCCGTCGTATTTCCCCTTCCCCTTACGAAGGCGCGGGTTGTGACGAAACGTATCTAGGGAAGGACCACCTCGCCGAACGCCAGGTGGAGGTAAGCGGAGGTGACCTCTCCTGGATCCCCTTTCCCCTCCTCGCCACCTTCGTCCGCCCAGTAGTCGGATGGGAGCTCGTGAGGTCAGCCTGTCAAGATGGACGGGTAGATATATCCCGGATTATCCGTCAAAGTCTCGCCCGCCGGCGAGTTAACACAAGCGATTTTGATTATCGTCGCTGGCGCCTTGATCAACGAGCCGTTTATTTAATTTTCATTCGGTTACGGTTTTGGTATTGATTGGAGAGAACAGCTCGCCCTGGCGGAGAGGCAAAAGGAGTTGCGGAATGTGTTTCATTTTCTTTGCAACGGCTAATCACGCAAAAAACGTTGTTGTCTGTCGCGTTTATGACTGGTATCAATCGTTTTGGTGGTAAGGGTTATTCAGAGTTAAGTGATGGACTATTTTTTTGCTGTTGTTGCTTTTCACCATCCCTCTTCTGCAAAAATTATTTGGTTTTCGATGATACGAGTGTGAAGTTCAATTTGTTTTCTGAAAATGCTTTTTAATTTCTAGGTTTGAAATATTATCATTTATCATCTCTAATCAATTATCATCTACGGCATGCTAAACTTAGGTATAAATATTCTGTAAGAATAGATATGTTAAATAATAGTCATCACGTAGTATAAAAATTCTGTTAGTTAAGCATAAAACAAGAGGTGTAAGTGATGTCATGCAAGTGATAGAATATTACGTTTTAAATTTAGACTAAAAGCAAGAAATAAGTTTTTCTATATCGTTGAGCTAAAATTAGAATTTTTACTAAGTTATCTTTGCTTGGGCTCGTATTAAATTCAGTAGCTAATAATGAAACACTTCGGCTTAATTTTAGGGCGATTTCAGAATGGTTAAAATAAATAAGCCTTCACGAAAATATAAATCTTAAGGTATTAATTATGAATAACTGCCTCCCCTTATTAACGGTAATGCCACTGGAAACCTTGGGCACACTCCTTAAATTAAGGAAACAATTTAAGAAGATTGCATCTTGCACGGTGGAAAAAACCGAGCGATGCGAAAGTCTTTCGGTCACTTCCCTCCATGAATAGTTCCAACCTCCTCTCCCGGGCACCCATAATAAATTCTCTCGGAAACTGCAGAAAGAGTATTCTTATAATGCGGCGGAGCCTTCTTGCAGCAGCAGGGGCGATAGTGGAATTCAGGTGGCGTAAATTCTCTCGCCTAATTTTGGAGAAAATTAACAAACGCATTGAAAACGCTACTGCGGGAAGAGTCCGCTATTGCGGGTCTCCTTTCGGCGCATAAAAAAAATATAAAAAAAGACGGAGAGATATCCAGTCAGTCGGGGTGGACACACCCGGCCTCCGATGCATTTTGAATTCCGTCGTGCCATCGCTATTCTCTCTTGTTTTTCCCCATGCCTCTCTCTCAAAATTCTCGTTCTTTCTCCTTCCCCCCTCCCATTCCCCTCCATATCCTTCCACCAACACACTCGCTCCATCCTGCTCGGGCGGAGAGAGTGGGTCTGGTCTCGTGGAGTGTGATTGATGAAGGCAATCCCCGTGAGAGAAGAGTAGGAGTATCTCAGGTGGGGAGTAAGTGTAGTGAAATGAAGGAAAGGGGATTGTCGCCCCTTACCTACCTCTTTCCTCTCTCCTTTCTCTTTTCTCTCCTGCCGTGCTCCGGCTACTCTTCCTACCTCCATCCTCCCTCTCTCTCTCTCTCTCAGACACTTCCCCTCCCTCCCTTCCCAATTTCTTCCTTCCCCTCTCCATTCGTCCGCTCTATCGATCGTTCAACTCCCCATTTCTCCCTATTTCACCCTCCCTATTCCTCTATCTCTCTCTCTCTCTCTCTCTCTCTCTCTCTCTCTCTCTCTCTCTCTCTCTCTCTTCTTGCCCTGTAAACTAACGACTCACCAAAGCGGCTACTCTGACATCCCTCTCGCACCCTCTCCCTCCCTCCTCATATTCTCCTTCCATCCTTCCCCTTTTACTCTCTCCTGCTTTTCTCTGTCTCTCTCTCTTTATTCTCCTCACGTCGCTTCCCCGTTTTTTTCATTTTCCGCCACTTCATCACGCCCTGTTCCCCATTCCTCCTCCGCCTTTCTCCCTCCACCACTCCTTGCTTCCTCATCACCCCTCCCTCTCGCTTCCTCATCACCCATCCCCCTCGCTTCCTCCTCACCCCTCCCTCTCGCTTCCTCCTCACCCCTCCCTCTCGCTTCCTCCTCACCCATCCCTCTCGCTTCCTCCTCACCCATCCCTCTCGCTTCCTCCTCACCCATCCCTCTCGCTTCCTCCTCGCCTCTCCCTCTCGCTTCCTCCTCGTCTCTCCCTCGCGCTTCCTCCTCTTACCTTCGCTCTCTCTCTCCCTTCGTTCCTACTTCCTTCCTGCGTCGTCTCCGTGGCGTTTGCGTGCGAAAGGAGGTCGTCGAGCTTTTTATTGCGGTGCAGTTGGTCGTTGTCGAATCTCTTTCTCCTCTCTTTCCTTCTCTCTATCTCTGTCTGACAACCCCCGCCTTCTCGCTACCCCTCCACATTACAACAGCCTTCTTCTCCTTTCTATTCCTCCTCCCCTCACTGATCCGCCGCTGTTATTTTCCCTCCGTCCCTTCTGCCTCTGCTCATCTTTCTCTCTTTCCACATTCCCTATTCTCTCTGCCTCTCTCTGCGGTCGTTTTATGCCAATATTTCTCGTCCTCTTTGAATGAAGGGAATGAGCCTGGGATGAAAGGTTGAGCATCGCCCAAGTGGCTACAAATGAGGGATTCAAAATGTGTACAGTGGCAGAATGGGCGAAAGAGAAACGGAACTTGTTTTTTTTATTGCAATAACTCTTGAGTTTTTTCCTGAGCGAGGTCAACGGTACTCTTCGAGGACGGATTCCGGAGATAGGATATGAATCTTACGAAAAGTTCCTATTCGTTTGTCGAAGAGGAAAGAATTTTAATGTGAAATCAAACCTATATAAACCTATATCGGTTTTATTTTTTCCTTCTTATGAAACTTTGAAAATAAATTGAAACATTTTGATGCATTGCGCCCACTGCCACTAACCGCTTTGGTGAATTGCGGGGTAATATTTAGATGTAGATGATAGAAAGGAGAGAGAAAAAGGGAGAGAGAGGTAGGTAGGTTCCTGGGCCGGAGTGTTTCCTCCGCATTCAACTCCCCTTAATGGACTTTCCCTCCCTTCGATTCCGCCGGGAAACAATTGGCGCGCGCAGGGAGAGAAAGCCTTTTATCTCGGAGACGCCGCTTTCATCTCTATGGTCCGGATTCCGATAAAAAAATCGTTCCGGGGTAGGGAATGCAGAAGTGTGATTGCAGGAGGTATTGTGGGCGGAGGTGGGGGGTTGAACATAGTCGGAATAGTCGATGTTTCATTTCGATAATGACCTGCTCCTATTCTCCACCAACCTCTTTATAACCCTTCTGGCAATTGTAATACGAGCCCTCGTTCCATGAATCATTGATGTCGTTTTCCTTCCCTTTTATAACGGTGACGATTTTGTACTCTTTTTTATTCTCCCTCTTTGCGATCGCCAGATCGAAATTACTAAGACAATGGGAGGAATGGTGTTTTAGGAGCTTGCATTGCGATCATTCCGCCGAAGGAATATGATGGAATATTAACACTACGACTGTCGAATATTTGTCGGAGGGAGATTTTGTACGAGTGGCCTTTCCAAACATTGATTACAGGGTTGAAAGGAGTTCGTTCTGGCCTCGAGAGAAATTTCCATGAGTAATCCCAAAAGAAATATCCACCGTGTAGAGTCTAGTTAAAAAAATTCCCAAGTTAGTGTTTGATTCGTTTTCGTTCTTAATTAAACACTGGTCAGTAGGTTCAAGTAATGTATTTGGTCTTCATTAACATTCTGGGATTTTTCCTGAATACTTGGCGAACGCTGTGTCGCTTTACGAAATCTTCTCAAACGCTCAGATACACTATTAATAAATTAGGCGCTTCTTATCTCCGAAAGACGGTAATATAATCTAAAGAAGTAAATCGCGTTTTTGCAGAATTGTTGCCTGGAGGGCTCGACTTGCAATGCCCTGATTAGAAAATCCCTCTGTTTAATCTGTGCCATGGCAAATTGGAATTACCGAATTTAATGCATCCGCCTGCAGCTGAATCCGGTGAAATACATGTCTAGGCGTAAATCATAGATTCGCTGGTTAATCAAGATAATTGGGATTAGTCGATAAACCGTGAAATATCGTACCATCTTCTCTTATTTGTTATGATCGATACTGGACTGTTATCTAGTGTCGAATTAATTGAATATTTAAACTTATATGGGTACTATATTACATTCTTTGTCTAGAATCACAGTCGTAGCATGTCAAAAGGGTACGGCGTTCTTCTCTTAAATGGAAACCTACTTTTTATCCTTGAAATGAATTTACATCTGTTAGGCTTGGCGACGCTCGCTCAAACAGGGTAATCTACTCGATTTAAAAAGAATTTTATTTTCCCTTCTGTGAGTTACCCCGCAATAATTTCTTTTATTTAATTTGGTTCGTTTTTAACCGCTCCCATTCAAATGTCTATCTTATTCACAATGGAAATTAATCTATTTAAATTCAACTGGAGCTATGTTATGGTAGTTCGAATTCGTTTGTCGCAACCTTCGTATTCGAAATCCTCGCCAAATCTAAAAAATCCCATCCTACTTCTCTCATTCCTCTACTTCATGCACCATTTCGATCGTCCGAACATTGGTTACTTTGTGCCGCCTTCCGTGGCCCTTGGCTCGTGAAACTTAATTACTGGTGTAGACTCACGTGATTGAATTTCAAATGGGCGCTGTGCACGACTAATTGAGTTTAAACGCTAGGCTATAAAGCACGCTAACCAAATATATTCTAGAATTTCCTAGAAATTTCCAGTGACTTCATTTTGACCTTTCCGTTAGTTTTCCTCAACGTTCTTCGTTAGAATGCGTTCATAATAGTTAAACTATATATATATATATATATATATATATATACACATATGCATACGCACACACACAATGGTGGTTCAAATGAAAACAGCAAAAGTGAAAAAAAAGTGGGAAGATGTATGAAATCCTATTATTACTGTTATTGCTATTGTTATTAGTTATTATTGTTATTATTATTTTGGTGGGATATTTTGTGGTATTTGGTACCCGTTGTCATATAAATATAGCATCTCGTATAGAACATTGCACAAGTTAGATTTGAGATCAGTGATACGATTTTTGAACGCAGGAGTGAAATCAATTGAAATACGCAGGAGGATGGTTAATGTGTATGGAGATAACTGTTTATCACAGAGGAGAGTGTATAAATGGGTTTAAAAGTTTAAAAATGGTGTACAAGATGTGGAAGACGCTGCTCGGCCAGGCCAGGATGATCGCGTAGTCACACCGGCGAACATTTCTGCCATTGATAGACTCATTCGCGAAAACCGTCGCATTAAAGTGAAAGAAATCAGAAGGAAATTGAACATCAATGTTGGACCTCTTCACAATATTGTCCACAAAGAGCTTGGATTCAAGCTACTCTCTCGGTATGAAGCTGAAAGGGAAGATTTCTTGAACCGCATAGTGAACAGGATTGAGACATGGGTCAACTACTTTCAGCCTGAGAGTAAGCGAGCAAGTAACGAATGGCCGCATCCAAGCTCGCCGAAGCCAAAAAATTCAAAGCGACTATCCGCAGGGAAAGTGATGTCGAATTGCATTTTTGGACAAAAATGAAGTAATTTCGGAGAGTTATATGTAAAAAGCGATAACTGTCAAAGTGATTCCTACCGCGATCTTCTTAAGAATGGACTGAAGCCTGCAATCCTGTCCAAACGTCGGGGACTCATATGAAAAGGGGTTTGTTTGCAACAAGACAATGCTCGTGCGATTCCTGAAACCATTCAGGATTTGCATTTTGAAGTGATCCCCCTTATTCCCCAGACTTGGCTCCAAGTGATTTTCATCTCTTTGGCCCACTAAAAGAGGCATTACGAGGGACATACTTTCGTTCCAACTGTGACCTTAAAAATGCGGTGCATGATTTGCTGAGTGAGCAACCAAAGAAGTTCTTCCCCGATGGAATCCATTCGTTGGTTTCGCAATGGAAAACGTGCATTGCAAGAGGAGGGGACTATGTTGAAAAGTAAATGAGTATTTTGTCAAAGGTTTTAATAAAACATTTTTCTTTTCACTTTTGCTGTTTTCATTTCAACCACCCTTATATATCTGTTTTGAATAGTAAAATACGCGGATGATCAAGTACTTCTAGCAAGAAAGGAAGAAGAACTCCAAAAAATGATAAATAGACTAGTAATAACAGGTAGAAAATATGGTATGGAAATAAATACAGAAAAATCCAAGGTCCTTCGAATACCGGGAAAAGAAGGGAATCTGAACATAAGTATTGGAGAAAAGCCTTTAGAACAAGTTTGTCTATAAATACCTTGGAAGTATCATGACAAGAGAAGCAAAATATACGGATGAGATCAGGACTAGAATAGGAAAAACTAAAGGGCTTTCAGAAGAAAGAAACACCTACTTACGGGGAATATAAGGGAAGATATCCGCAAGAAGTTCATAAAATGCTATGTATGGAGTATAGCTTTGTACGGGGTTGAAACATCGACGCTAAGGGAAAATGACATCAAATACTTGGAAATATTTGAAACGTGGACTTGGAGGAGAATGCTGAACATAAAATGGACGGATAGGATGAAAAACGATGAAGTGCTACGAAGAGTAGGAGAGAAGCGAATGATTATACAGACTATCAGAAAGAGGAAGGCAAACTGGGTTGGACATTAACTGAGGAGAGAGATTATGATTAAAAACATGTTAGAAGGAAAACTAGATGAAAAAAGGGAAAGAGATAGGAAAAGGTTTCAGCCGATGGACGATTTGAAAGGGAAAGAGTTATCAAGATATGAAGAGGATAGCGGAAAATTAGAGTATATGGAGAACCAGGTTCAACCATGAATAATCACGGACCTGTCCACGGACAGACTACCTATGATGATGATGATATATGTTGCACCCCTAAAAAAATCATCTCGGATGGCAGCGTTTCACATGCGATGACGTTATTGCAGCCGTCACAAACTGGTTTAAATCGCAGGAAACAACATTCTTTTACAAAGACAAAGACAATCTTTCATTGAACAGGGAGAATTGGCCGAATAAACTCGGTGGTTATGTTGATAAACAAATATACCTATATTACTCTGTGATATGGTAGTTTTTCTTAAAATAAAGCGAGAAATTTGGGAAGGTTTATATTGCTGCTATGCATTTTAATTCAATTCTTTGGAATAATTCAGTTGCCTAATTGATATTCTATTACAAATTAATACGATCTTTTGAAAATATTGCAACGATGAAAATCCGTTCGAAACTAATTTGTAACGATAATATTTGTTTATATCGTGTCTATCCATTTTGATTATATTCGTTGGAATGGTTCAGTTGCCTGTTTTTGTCCGCTCTATGAAATAAAGCAGTTGAAAGAAAAATTAAAGTCTCAGAAGAACGTGAGGAAACAATCTTTTCTAAGGAATTCGCTCAAGATAAGCTAAACGTGTGGAGATCAAGTTAGTTTAATTGTTTTCTTTATTACTTTAAAGTTACAATTCGTTTTTTTACTATAGTAATAATAATAATTGCGACATCATGATATATGCATCATTGCAATTAATTTGTAATTAATTTAAAACATTTATGATAGTGAGATGTGTTTATGTTGCTGTTACGGTATAAATGAATGATGTCTAAAAAGGGTAAAATGAAACTATTTAGAAATTATGTATTAATCTACCAACTTTTATATACGCTTAAGCGCACTAAAATAAAAAACGAGAAAATAACTACAACTTCCGTGTAAACGTTGGGTAGATTTTTAGCTAAATATAAATGTACCGTGAGCTCTTAAGCAGGAATTTGATATAATATTGGGAGAAAAGGAAATATTTGCAGCATGAGCTACCAAATGTTTTCACGAAAATTCGTATTTTCTTTTTTATTTTAGTGTATTTAAACGTAATAAAAGTTGGTATGCATAAATAGTAATTTTTATATAGTTTTATTTTTAATTTGTCATATACAGCTAGTAAGCCTGTTCATCTACTGTTTTACTAGAATTTAGTCGCGTTTTAATTGAAATTATTCCGTTTGCCTCAAATTGATAATCGAATAATTTTCCGCCACGCAAGTCCTCGCTTCGGGGAATAATTCGTTATACTTCGGGCAACTAATATTTCGATTCCGCTCCGCGGACGGGACGCAACGAGCAGCGGTGTCGACGGCGTTTTATTTTTCAGCCCGGACGGAAAATTAATTATCCTGAAATCAATCGCGTGTCCGTGGAGAGGATCTTTCCTTAAAATTTTAAAATAAATGAGAATCGTCGGGCGGAAGATTAATCATTCTCCTCACCGTTTCGGTAACCACGGTAACGGAGAGCGGGAGAGTGCTAATTATAATTCTCGCTTTCATTATGATTGGCCTTTCATTTTTTTCATCGTTTTTGCCGATTATTTTCCACCTCTCACTTTCTCTCTCTTCTCGTCCCAGGGAAATCATCATTTCCGCCGCATTGAGATATTCCCTCTCCCCTTCTCTACCGCAGTACGAAACGAGACATGTTCTTCTCTCGGAGAAATAGAGAGAGACAGAGAGAGAGAGGGAAGGACTATTGATTTTACACTTAACAATCTGAGCGTCTGAGGCAGTGTTTGCCAAACTCTCGTACCGGGTCACGCCCGTTCCCACCTACTAAACCTCTTCCTCCCCCCACTCTCTCTCTCATCTTTCTCTCTTATCTCTCTCATCTCTCTCTCTCATCTCTCTCTCATCTCTCTCTCTCATCTCTCTCTCTCATCTCTCTCTCTCTCTCATCTCTCTCTCTTATCTCTCTCATCTCTCTCTCTCTCTCATCTCTCTCTCTCATCTCTCTCTCTCATCTCTCTCTCTCATCTCTCTCTCTCATCTCTCTCTCTCATCTCTCTATTTATTTCTTTTCCTCTCGGTCTCTTCTTTCTCTGCCTCTCTCCTTTCTTCTTCGCGCCTCTTTAATTAATTCTCTAACCTCGCACCTCCCCTTCCTCCATGCCCTCTTTGCTCTTCCTCTTTTTCTCGTCTCCCATTCCTCTCCCTCTCTTTCTTACGCCTTCTTGTTTTCATACCTCTCCTTTCGCTCTCACACCCTCTCTCTCTCTCTCAGCATCACGAATATCGAGCGAAGAAGAGAGAAGTGTGGGAAAGAGAAAAGTTTTCTCTCCCAATTAAGGAGAGGTGGTCCTCCGTTTTCTCCCTCTCTCCCCTCTTTCCGTCCCTCTCACCACAACATCTCTCCGCCCTTCTCATTCTCTCTCTTTCCTCGCCTCCTTCGCCTTTACGGTGCGCATATCTCAGTATACCTGTTTTAGCATATTTTCCCAGGATTTAGTTTTTGCTTCCTTCAGGAGCTATTTTGATCAATGCCGTGGGATTATTGTTTTTTATTCTCGTGTTTCGTGAGTCTCGGGAAACTTTTTTCTTTCTATTCAGTTGTTGTTTTACTATATTTATGTAACTGTTGGCGGTGAGTGTATTTTTATGCGTGATCAAGCCTAAAAGGGGAATATGTTTTTATCCTTTTTGTTGTCCAAAATATATTCGCATATTCTTTTTACGTGAGTTGTTCATTATTTCTGCACGCATGTATAAAATATCATATGTTACATGACGATTTATAATGACAGATATAGGTTTTTATGTGATGGTAATTTTTAAGCAAACGGCAGGATATCAAATGTTAACGTAGAATATTCCTAGTCCTTTTCTAATTTTCTTTCCATGCGGCACGCATAAAGGAAATACCTTCAAGTGTCCAGAATATCAGAGTGAAAAATCCGCTATCGGAAAACCGCTATTTATGGAAAAGCGAAAGGCGGAGGGTAAACGAAGAGCTATGATTACCAAATTCAGATAACGGTGATGTTTAAGAAATTAAATGCATCCTCTCAAGAATCTACTTTCAACACGCTGCCTTTATTTCGTGTGGGAGCCAATTTTTAATAGGTAATCCTTTCCGCTATCGTTTTCGTTCATATATTTTGGTTTTCCACAAAAGCGCGCAGGAATATTTAGGGATTTGATTCAATTAACCGACGGCTTGAGCCTCTAGATACTTCGCATCATTTACATTCAAGGCGGCATCATTGGGCGCCAAAGAAAGGCGATTTAAAACCAGTCAGCCAACACTTCGTTCTCCTTTCGTTAGTTTCCTTGTGGAAATATTTCGACTGTTTTTCTTTGGTGTTCGTCATTCAACAGTGGAAGTTTTCGTTTTATGCACGTGTGCATTTGTATCCTCTTCTCTCTGTTCTCTCTCTAATCGTAGTCTCTTCTTTTTGTACCCTTAAATCGCTTCTCCCTTTAATTGACGAGGTAATGAAAGATAGATGCGATTCTCTCTTGTTTCTCTTTTCCTCGAAAGGTTCTGCGAAATCCTTCGTCAACAGTTATCGCTTTTTTACTCTGACAGAACCGCTCTTTTTTCTCGCGTCGGAAGAGAAGTGATTAAAAGCGTTGACACGTATGGGCACGAGAGAACCCTTTTCGTTAGAGCGAAAGATTTTGAGGCATAGGAAAGGGAGTTAAAATGGAAAGGAGATTTTCAGAGCCAAAATGAGAGGAGACCAAAAGGAGATGGAAAGAGAGATCAGCCCTCTTTACGACTCGGCCACTTCAGGAGGCGTTCGTTACTCTCTCATGCAAAAAACTGGTTGTTCGAGTTTTTACCCCACCTGGCGTATTTCCTAGTCCTGTCTAGACGAGCGAAAATGTTATTATTTTACGTGTTCATGCGTCATTGAAGCTAAGGCTGTGTCGTTATGCCTATTGAACTGTCTTCTGTTCGATTTAAAATTAAACTACAGGTTTTATGTGTCTGGATTACAAATGACTTTACGAAGTGATTCCGACTAAGATTTTGTATATGTAATTTGTATTATTTATTTTTAAAGAGTTAATAATCATCAGTTCAATTATTTTATTTAGCTTAGAAATATTTCGCCGGCATTTATTCCACAGAATTCAATTCGAAATGTTCGCAATTAGTAGTAAGTTAATTCGCTACACAAATTAGAGTAATATTAAGAAAAATGTTATTTATTTTATTTTTGATTGCTTACATTTGCAAAGAAGGGGCATGCGATCATTAATATTCGAAATGAATATTAGTTATAGTTATTTTTTCTCATTTGCATACAACAGTTGTGGTGGTTATACTTTCGTAGAATTCCTACTGTAATATTTGAAATTGGGTCAACCTCCGTATGCGATCCTATAAATTACACATTCTCTTTAGGTACACTCGCGTCAACTAACGCCAAATAATACGCGATGTTAGAAGTAAACAGTTTGTTTGAATTTCTTTTTCTCTATTTTTTCAATGGTTGATATATCTTCTACTAAACACCACACGTGTTTTCAATTCACAACGGTTTTAGTAATGCTTTCCCGCACATTTATCTACATCAGCGCGATGATTTTTGTCTTTTATTAATTTTTCACTAATCGCCATTGTCTCATTACGCTTATTTTACAGGTGTTACATTGAAAATTACAACTTTTCTTTTTTTAATTTCAGGTGATGTTTTGTAATTTGAATGCATGCAGTTAGATGTTTTATTTAGCTTATTTATGCTAAAATTTTATTGGTTGCTGTGCCGTTTAATTATTCCTTCGCAATTTGCCATAATTAATGTTTTCCATCCGATGTTTTTGCTTTTAACGACTACCCGTAAAATTCTCTCCCATGCTCACTCTTGCATACGCTGTTAATTTTTTTACGGTCCGTTGGCAGTAGTAGCTAATGAAATTTAATTAAATGCATTTTTTGAAGCGACAAAAACTCCAAAAGAACGCTGTGTTTTATTCCGAAGGATGTTCGTTTCGACTCGTGAGTCACGTTTCCAACGTCACGTCACCTTCCGTCGAATCTTTTGATTCCCCATGAACTTCCGTTTAAACACAGACGTTTCAGGCGCTTTCCTGCTGCCCTTATCTCTTTCCCATTCCTCTTTCATCCCCTCGTGGCCTCACTCTCACGGTCTCTTAAAAGAAATAAATGAAGCCAACCTCCCTGCATCATCCCCAATTCCCTCTCGCCATCAACTCTTGTGTGACGCCGTCCTTTATCCTTCTCTCTCTGGTGCTCTGTCTGGAAGATAAATGCTCCTTCCCGCTGTTGTTTGCCTCGCTCGCCACCATACTTGTGGGAAAAGCGCAATGACGGGACGTTTCGCGTGCTGCGTGCAAGAGACGACGCAAGAGGGTAACACCGCGGCATCGTTAGGTGTCATTTTTTTACCCGAATGTCCTCCGGTCTCTTTTATCCATCCATTTTCATGGTTATCATGGAACAAACTCCGCAGGAGGTGCTCTCGCGGAGTTTGGAAGAGAGGAATGAGTATTGTTCTTTTTTTCTCCCCGTGAAAGTGCTTTCGTTGGCCGTTTATTTCGTTTTGGTGGAGTGTCAAAGAGCGGTATGTATCCGTCGTTTCGTACGTTTCCCATTGTCTCTTGTTGTTTTTCTATTGCTTCATTTGTTCGTTTTTTTCGGTCAACCGAAAAAATATACTTTTTAGCGATTTCCGGTTTGACGTGTTTCGTCCGCTATAGGGAATCAAGGCGACCGTGTGGAAAATGCGTTATTCCCATCCTGTAAGTTTTTCGCTAGCGACGATATTTACTTCTCTTTTACCGCTTTCGAATGAGGTATTGGCCAATATGCGGTAGTGGGAACGGATTGGTTTTGTTCGTTGGCTTTTTTGCAACATGATTACGAGTTTAGAAGTTATGGGCAAAAAAATGACCAACCCTTGCGCATTTAATTTGAAGTGAAAGTAGACAGTTTTGCGAAGAAATGAATGAATTTATAAATCGCCATGTCAAAAATGTTATCTTGAATTCCTTCCCATATGCTAAAAACAAATACCTTAGTAAGTATTCCTTCTGGAATTATGATGTCATTCGCTTGTTATTTACACGCAGCTAGATCAAATAATACTTGAACCTTTAATTTGACTTTAATTGCGCTATTATTTAGTTTTATAATCTGTTGACTACCTTCTGGAGATCATTCGCCTCGCCTATTAAGGTATCCATATTTGATGGAATATGCTGTTTTTCGGTGGAAAACTGACCGCGCTAATTTGAATATTAATCTTGGTGAAATTTTGTTGGTATTTATAGACACCCCTGTTGATAGCTTTCCCAGATAACACCCCATTTTTTGGCTCCTAGTTTTGTTGGCGTTATCTCGTTAATTTTTGGCCGCAGAGTTTTTTCTCCGAACCTTATCAATGAAGCGCCGAACCCGTTTTTCAATAACCGTGAGATGTGATGGGCTATAAAGAGGCAAGGTTAAGCGAAAAACTCTTATTAGTATCCTCAGATATAACCAGATGATTTCGGAAAGTTAATTTCGTTTCATTATGCTCTTACTTAGTATTGACAAAATGATTAATGCAAAATTTTAATAATCGATAACGCTTTTTCCAAGTGTAATTTTTAACCAATTGAACGATGTGTCAGATTATGTGATATAGATCCTAATAAAGCATTCGATTCGAGTTTTCGTATCTTTTTCACTTCTCGTATATGGGCTAGGATTTTTCGAGCAATTATTCTAAAGCAATTGTCTGGTGTTAGTCTTCTTTGCTATTTACTTGATACAGTTCATCTAAAATCCCAGAGAAAATATACAAGTAACGCTCTTCATTGTGGTTAGGTTTGGCCTATGTAATATCGTTGTTCATAGGTTCAAAGAATTAAAATTCCTTCCCATTTATGCGCTGATCTTGCTATTATTCCAGATATCACTTCGTTTTGTAGCCATGATACGCAGGGGACTGTAATTTGATGAGCACCCGATCCTCCTATTACACAGGTCGTCATAACAGAGATTCTCTACAATACGGTTTGTTTTTAATACCGAAAATTCAGATAACTCGGATTATGGTTCTTATATACGCGGTTTGATCGGACCTGGAATGTGAGAATTCAGATTGCTGAGCGAGGGGGAGACGTTTTGGAGGGCCCGAGTGCTTATATAACCGACAACAACGCTCTATTTGTAGATATATGAGGATCAGAGAGAGGTTTGGGAATTTTGGGAATGGAGGGTGATGCCTGAAGGGACATGGAACACAATCTTCCTTTCACTATGTAAAGCTAGGGTCTTATTGCACGGTTCTTTTTCAGAATGCGTCGCCCGTGTTATAGAAATACCTGTATTGAAAAATACGTTAGTTATCTTTTTAATAATATTTATGTAATTGTATTGATTATTGGGAATGTCAATCTTTATTTTGAAATTCACTTCTTTAACGAAAGTAAAAATGGCATGAAATTATATCTACATGAAGAGAGACCCTTTTGGGTTGTCTTTCGATCTTCTTTTGGCTTCTTGAAGTCTCTTGGAATCAAGTCTAGACATAAAACAAACAAATTTTGCAATAAAACACTCGCAAACGGCTGTATATGTGACTGTTAATTGATGGATATTACATTTACGGAAGTACTTATAGTGTTGGCACATAAATTAATTGTCAAACCAATAGGCGATTGGAGCGATGAAGTCGTCTGTTCCCGTTATTTGGTAGCTGGGTTTCATTATGACATCTTATCATGTGTCCTTTCGATCAAGAACGGTAAGCCATCGATCGTGTTCCTTCTCTGGTCTTTCTGAATCAATCCAACGGATTACTTTTTAGAATTTCTGAAGGGATGCTTTGATAAAGAAATAACATACATCGTTTTTGCTGGGGGCGGTGGAACGAAGAAAAGTTCAAGAAAATATAAAGTTAATAAAAATCTCGTGGAAAACAGCTTTTAAAGGGAACGTTTCCTTGGGGCGATGAAATTTCTGACGATCTCGTATCCGATTCTTTCTTTCATATAATTGGAAACTCGTGAAATTCCTCAAAAAATTACGGAAAGGATAATCTGTTTTCGTTATAAATGCTCCTGTTTTCGTTGTAAATACACATTTTCGTTGCAAATATTAATTGATACAATTCTCAGTGATGCCTTTCCTACAATTTTTTCTTCTTTACCAAACGCATCTTTTGGATGCATTTGACTATAATTTTATGAAGGAAGAGAATGAATGGGCCTACTTGAAAAACTCTTCTTATCCAACACGATTGCTAGAACAGATTTAATGCGTTGATTTTCGAAAATGCATGGTGTGATATCTTGAAATATTTTATCGACCGAATGTATTTGCATTTTAATCATATCTTCATGACCATGCTATCTCCGATAATTGCGAAGGTGTATTTTTATATTTTGATTTATTTTATATTTGTGATGTATTACTGTTGAAAGACCTAATATTATATCATAATTTGATTTCTTTGCCTATCTAATAAGCAATACATGGTCTGAATATATTATTAAATCGGGTTTGACAGTTCAATAATATTATTTTTAATCTTATTAAGACGTAAACCGTATTCGTCTGCAAAAATGTCTCTTTATGATGTATCATTGAAAGACAATCGCTAATAAATTACGAGCCGCCATAGAAAAACCGTAGTTATGGATTTATTTTGTTTTCGTTTTATTTATAGAACGAAAATGTGTAGATTTTTGTTTTGACTCTAGCGTGGGCATGCCAAACTGGCGGGTCGCATGCGACCTTTTATGCAGCTAACTGCGGCTTTTTTGTGAAAAGCAGACAAATTTCCCATAGATATTATTAGAACGCGTTTTATAAATTATCGTTTTTAATGACAAAAAAGTCAAGACTTCTAGACAAAGTCTGTTTTTCCTACTGTGGCCCTCATTAAACAACTGTAATCCTGATGCGCCCCTTTTATAACATCCATCGCTTTTTTGACATGCCTCTCTTTTAGTTTAAATTTCTTCATTTCCGGATACCTGTGTCGTACCAACTGATCAGGAAAACCTGTTTCGTTCAAAATTATATTCTTGTTCGTAAATTAAAAAAACACAACTTTCTCTCAAATCAAATTTTTCGTCAGAATTTATTTTATCCAGATAATAAATCCGTTTCCCCAAGCTGAAATAGAAGGGAGAGGAACGAGATAGAAATCAGAATGGAGATTTTTTTAATCAGAGCGTTGTCCTGGAATTGGCTTTCCCCGATTTTTTTCCCGCTGAAAATAAAACTATTATATTTTCGATAGCAATCCCGTGCGACTGATATTTTTTTACCAGCGTAAACACGCTGACATCTTAAGATCAAAGAAGAAAATCGTACGTCAAAATTTGACAGGGCAGCTAAACGCACTTGAGAGAACTGGACAGGAAGTCATCGTGGCTCGATGTAACCTCAAGGGTAAAAAAGAACTCTCTTGTTTGCCTCTAACATGAAATTCACTCGAGATGGCGGAGTTCCAATGAATTACTTTGTCCGCCGCAGCCGCGCTTAAAAGGTTTCTGGAAAAAGTAGGCTTTTCTTTTTTTGCGCGATTTTCATAAGGTTTATAGTGAAAATTAACGAGTTCCGCCGCAAGATAATGAAGTTGTGAGAAATAATATGAATGGCCCACGAGAGAAACAATGGAACCTCTCTCCCGCTGCGTAACAATGCGGAGGTAAGACAAGTCTAATTAAAAATTTTGGAAGTTGCGAAGAAAGATAATCCGCCCATTCCAACCGCGAAATATATGCTATGTTTTCCACCTGAGCTTCAGGTTAACAGTGATTGATTGTTAAAATCTACGTATGCTATCAGCCAATCAATGGAAAGATAAATCATCGAAGATCTCGCTGAAAACGGTTGCGGTTTTTTCTAAGAATCGAGCGTTTATTTTATAATCTTAATGTTAAAAACGTTTGATCTGTTTAATATGCAGATTATACTTAACTTTTCCTTCCCATTCCCCAGTACTGCCTAATGGTTAAAGATATTTGTTTCACAGCAATTTTCATTGTTTTCACCTAGTCTTTTTGACTCGTGTAAAAATTGACGGTTTTAATTAAATTTCATGCGTACTGCATTTTATTTTGTAATTATTTTATGGCACGGTCATGCGATTGACGGTGTTAGCAGTCTTGATGTGTTTGTTAACATGAAATTTCTTCTCTTTTTAGGCCACCGCAAGCCCTTCCGGACTCGGTCAACATTTACGCCAAAGGTACGTGTACAGTTTTTGTGATTATTTAAAATTAAATTGTGTGTTGCCTTGTGCATGGAAGCTTACTTTAATGATACGTGTTAATTTTTCCAGCCATAGATTGATCAATTTATCCTATTCACACGTCATTCGTTGCTTGGTGATAAACAGTAACTCATCTTCGCTCGCGTTTTCCACTTTTTTTCGGGAGTCTGTACGGACTACATAGCACAAAAATCCGCTTGATATGTGCGACATCTGGAGCACCACTAATTTCACTAGACCTTATCCTGTTTCTTTTCATGTCTTGCAAATCATACGCGTGAGATTGCGCCAAGGCTGAGCTCGATTTATTGGCACGATTAAATGATAGTAGAAACGGCAGAAAGAGCGTGTGGTATCAACTACGTGCACGCCACTTTTATTTTACTGTTCCCGTTCTGCCGCATTCCCCCTCCCTTTCCCCTGCATTCCCAAGTATGGAGGCGAGTCACTCGTGGTATGACTATCGCAGGTCGATGACTCTCTCCATTTTTTTCTCCCTCCATTTTTTTTCTCCTTCCCAAAAAATATTCTCAGATAAGACGATCCTCGAGTGTCCTTGCAATAGAGCCTCCAAAGCGTAAGTGTTCTTTTCTAGAGAGCATTGCTTTCCTGGAGAAATGCTTCAAGTGCACTTAAAGTTATTTTTATCAGTGACGATTTAGCGTTCATTTTTTCATCTGAATTTTTCATGGATACTTCCCCCTCGCTTATTCGCGTTTTTATGATTTATACACGTTTGCAGGATTTTATAAAGTTAGCTCTCATCTGGGTAATGGTTGCTTTTATTAATTTTTCTCTTATTGTTGACGTTGATGACAGAAAAGACAGCTAGAAAAAAAATGTATCACCCTTGATCACATATAATGTAATTAAGTACCTGGAGGCATAGTAATGATTAAGATGGTCGCTAGACTCTACGCCGACAGAACACTACGCCGAAAGACACTAAGACACTACGCCGAAAGACACTAAGACACTACGCCGACTGAGCAATATAAGGCCAAATAATCCTACTTTAGAGGTTTTAATAATTAACAATTAATTTTTTTGACCGGGGCCACTCCACGTGTAATATGGCAATTGTTAATGACAATCGAATGAGAATTTTAAATAAAATAATGAAATCTATCAACTGGGAATTTTTATAAAGATTAAGAATATACAAAGAAAAAGATGAAGAGGGAGACAGAGGGGGTGGAGGAATGGGGAAGGCGTAATTTATCATGACAAAATATAAGCAATATAGGTATCCATCAACTAGGAATTTTTATAACAATTAAGAATTTGCGGAGAAAAAAGGGAAAAAAATGGTGAAGGGGACGGGGGAGGAATGGGGGTGTAATTTATTATGACAAAATATTAGCAATATTTATCCATCAACTAGGAATGTTTATGACATTAAGAATTTGAGGAGAAAAAAGGGGAAAAAATGGTGAAGGGGACGGGGGAGGAATGGGGGGTGTAATTTATTATGACAAAATATTAGCAATATAGGTATCCATCAACTAGGAATGTTTATAACATTACGAATTTGCGGAGAAAAAAGGAAAAAATGTTGAGGGGGCAGGGGGAGAGAAAGGTGGGGCGTAATTTATTATAACAAAATATTTACAATATAGGTATCCATCAACTAGGGATTTTTATAACAAGAATTTGCGGAAAAAAGGCAAATAGATGGTGAGGGGGACAGAGGGAGGAGGAAGGGGGGGGACGTAATTTATTATAACAAAATATAAGCAATCTTGCTATCTTTTTGCATGGTAAATTCTTTTAAGTCATTTTTTCCTCAAATAAATATGACTTGATAAACATTACTTTACATTTATTTAGTCATTCTCAATCAAAAATGTATAATTTAAGTGGGCAGCCTGGGTTGTTCTTCCACCAGATAGTTCTTAATAACTCAGGAAATTTTCGATTCTAAGAAACGTCTTATTAATAACCGCCTGAGGGCTATAGTCGCCAATTACGCAAATGAAGACGGGCTTGCATATTTAAGGGCAATTGTTCATAATTTGTGGTTAGACACCCTAGGAAATTATGTATTTTAAAATAAAATTTGGTTGAGGTTCCATATTATTTAAAGAAGGAATAATGCTGGCTGAATTTTAGCTATTTTATTTAACTATTCATTATTTTTGATAAAGTCTATTGTTCATATAAATTCACCCAATCTTTTTTCTAAATTGTTTCAAATGAAATTTTTTCGTCATGCTTATCTCTTGTAATATAATATTATTTTAATAGATATATAATTCTGGCAGTAATTATTTGCATGATATTTTCTATCATTTCTTTGTCGGAAAGAAATTAAACCTTTAATTAACCTCAAATTTTATGCATATTAATGTCTTGGATTGGATCACTACATCAAATTATTGGATAAAATTAACAATTCGCTTCATTGGGTAATCTACTATTGTGATGACCTAACTAGCGGTGAATTTAACAAAAATTAAATTTTTTCTAAGCATCAATAATATGAATAAATCATACAAAAAACGCTTTGTTTTTTCTTAATTTTCATATATCCTACTCCTAATTCTTAAGGATTTTTTAAGTTCAAAAACGCCTGTTTGATATGATTTAACTAGAAATTCCCTACAAAAAAAATCCATAAGAATGAGCAGAAAACATATTTAAATATTAATTTTCTGTGAAAATGCTGGCATATGCAATGAAAGTACCATTAGTTTTCCTTGCAGCTAATCGTAGGCAATAGGATTATATATTCAAGCGCATGTGTCATGTCATTTGAATATAAAGTCCAGTTTAATCAGTAAAGTTGCTCATTAAAATCTTGTTTGTAATTTGGTCTAAAATTTATAAATTCAGCAAATTTGAAGAAGAATGAAAACACTTATTCATATTATATTTCCATGTAATTATGTTCTGTGAATGTTATTACTAAATAGCAGATGATATTCTTATGCCAACTTGACGTGAAAATCTCCATCACTTTTAATTCCAATCATTACTTTTTTAGAGTACTCGTAGATTAACTACTATCAAAAAGAAACATATGATCAAAATAGGTAATTAAGTTAAAAGGTATCAATGCTTATTATGACTCGCAATAAAGAAGATTTAAATAATATGTTATGCCCACCTTCCTCCCCCCTCTGTACCCCTCACCACCTTTTTTCTCCACTAATTCTTAATTATTTCATTATTTTATTTAAAATTCTCATTCGATTGTCATTAACAATTGCCATATTACACGTGGAGTACTACTATTAGGGCCCCGGTCAAAAAATTAAACTTCATCGAAATTATTAAAACCTCTAAAGGATTATTTGGTCTTATATTGCTCAGTCGGCGTAGTGTCTTTCGGCGTAGTGTCTTTCGGCGTAGTTTCCTGTCTGTGTAGTGTCTGTCGGCGTAGAGTTCGCACACGGAGTAAGATCCCCTTATCTATGAACTTATTGATTACTTATTTATTCTACATATCGTTTTCACGCTGACTTTAGAGCAATGACGAAATAAAAAAACTTTCCAGCCACATTTATTTAAAAAGTATACCAGGCAGACCAGGAGCTAGGTAAACCACGGGGATGCAGCAGGGTATTTATTTTTTCAAAATGGAAACAAGCCCAGAATCACAAGCCATTGTTGATCGTACTCCGCTCTAATTTAACCTGCAGAAGAGAGAGAGAAAGAGGGTGAGAAGGAAACTTCGGTTTGAGGGTTTTTCCCGGCTCTTCTCTTTTCTCCCTCTCTCCACGGTGCCATTAATTAGCGATCACGGCCAAGCGATTCTTCTCCACGCCCTTCCGTCTACTTCTCCCCTACCTCATGCCTTTTCTCTCCTCCGCCCCCTTACCGCACCCAACCCCCTCACCCAACTCCACCCCATCACCCAACTCCACCCTCTCACCCAACTCAACCCTCTCACCCAACCCAACCCAACTCCACCCCCTTCGACCCTATCGAGCAACCCCGAAACTTCCTCCTCCTTCCTCCCTCCTTTACGCTCTGGCGCACACGCTGGGCGATTAAACCGTATCTCCTCCGTCGCGCGATAGATGGCCTGCCTGTTCACCCGGCCAGTTTCGTATCTCTCTTTCTCTCTCTCCCTTGCCTCTTTCCGTGCATGTGCCTCGCCTTCTCCTCCTGTCTCCGCCTCGCCTTCGTTTCGCCCTTTGAAATCTCAGGGCTGCCGCGCTAGGTGCAGTATGACCGCACCTGACCCACTACTCGCGGCATCGGCTTTCCCTGTATACCCAACCCCTTGACTACGGCATTTCGTCCCTCGCTTTGTTTCGCCTTTACTCCGGCAAAAAAACCTTCGTACGTCTGTTCCCTCTTCACTCCTATTCTCGAAACTCCTCCGTATAACTTCCATATTCAACGTAGGAAGAGGTCTGAGTAAGATGAATTTGTAAGGATAAGAATATTCTTCCCATTTGGGCAAATCTTCCCATTCTTTATCCCCTTCTTTAGGCACGCAAGAGCCTTCCCATGGGCGGTTTATATGCACTCCCTTCGTGGGGAAAGAGGTTATTTTTTCTCTCTTGGGTGAATCGATTCCTTTGACTCGCATTCCGTCATATGGGGAAGATTCTGAGGTAACGTTATGGGCTCACTGACGATACTTTAGCAGGTCGTGTCGCTATGTTTTAGCGATTCTGAAGTCGTAAGAATGTCATTCCGAATGGAAATGGGAAAGCGATGGCGTTCAGAAATAAAGGGCTCGTAATGACGTGTTTCGCGTCTTTTATGCCGGTGGTATTCTGGAAAGACCTTAAATCGTATTGCTACGCGATAAATTGATTCAGTGTGGCTGGAAATAAGGAAATAAAATTAATATTAAAGTGGTAATGCTGTGTAAAGGTATTTTATGTCGCGTTCATCTACATTGAATCAATCGAAGCATTTTGTGTATATTATTATTTCATTAATGTTTTATTAATGTCATTTGTAAAGAAATAAATAAAGAACATATTAGATCATATATTCAGTGCCTTATGCTCTGTTTTGTAAAATTCTCATTAGTCAATAATCATTAGAGCCTTTTTCAGGAAATGACTTGGATTATATGGTAGTCATTTCTCCTAAAGCGTATTTCTTTTTGAATTATTGATACGATTGAAGTTTTATGAGATTAAATCGTGATTCAATATTAAATTTCTCAAGCGCTTCGTTTCTCAATTCATATAAAATTTTTACTTTCCCGGAAAAAAATAATTATGTAGATATTGAAATCTATTGTGAAAACCCAAAGTATTTTATTTTTCTGAACTTGATGTCATCTCGATTTTAACGTGACCATTTGTCCTCAAATGAGCGGAGTGTATCGACGTAAATGTGCATCGAGATTTGTCTCTCGCGGAGTCGGATTATTGATCACATCGGTGTTTGCATCACATTTATATATGCGGTCACTGTTTCCCCCGTTCCGTTAGTGTGATGATTCGGGTAAAGGAGGATAAGAGTAGAGGAGATGAAACGAAGAATGGTAGCACGCAAGGAGAGTGGTTTGCCACACGTTGGCTATTTTCGAATAGATCATTTCATAGTCGCGTGTTGCGAGTTCCGTCATTCCGGCGACAATTTCCGATACGTGTGACCTCTCCCCGTCGAAAACCTCATTTCCCGCCGTATTTGCAGTCATCGCGACCTCGAGAGATGAACGCTTGAGGCAAACCTCAGTTTGTTTGTTGGTGTTTTCGGCGTGCCCTCCTCCGTCGCGTATTTCTTTTGCATCGCACTTTCCCTACGTGTGCCCCTTTCCGCTCGCTTGTTATCTGTCCACCTTGCAACGCCAGTACGCGTGCACACGTTAGCACTGCCCTTTTTTTTTGTTTCAGTTGGGCTTCGGTATCTACAAAAAATATCGTTTCCACTGTGACGCAGATTTTTTCCCAGCGCGTCAGAACATAAATATTGATTTATCGCCTTCGGAATGCTTGCCTTTTCTCTCGGTTTATTTATTTTTTGGAGATCCCAACACCTGCGATTTTTTTAGCGCAGCGTTTATACGAAAGGTACCTCGCAAAAGTGGTGCTTTTTTCGTCTCTGCCATTAGCGTTGACGGAGGGATACTTTGGCTTAAGCAGTTACCACGAATTTGAGAGGTTGCGATAAATATTTTTTGTGTCGTGTCCTTCTGTGACCTTTTCATGTTTCAATGTTTTATCACTTCTTTAGTTTTACTCGGCAGTTGGCTCACTGCATTAAGACTGACGAGCGACTTCATTAGACTGAAAATGCTTATTCGAAAATGTTTATTTTATTTCGTGCGTTTGCAAATGAGTTCTTTCTCATGTATTTTAATGACAGTATGATAATGAAAATAACGTTTCGAATTATTGTTATTTTTTATTTAATCCACTTTTACCTGGAATGTAGTCATCCTAATAAATAGGAAGCTTAAGTTCCCATTCCTTTGCGTTATAGCACAAAAATAACATTATATGCCGTCGCAGCATCTAAATAATGCGAAATGGCTATGGATTCTTGTATTATAATTACGAATTAAAATAATATTAAGGCATGAATCTATAAAGCGTGACAAAAATAACTTGTTTGCTTTTTAATTCATTTTTTCTCGTCATTCGCGCACACCTGTCTCGCTTCGGTTAATTAAAATTTAATTTATTTGCCAAAGGTTTTGTTTGGCAGTGTTTTTAACTATGTTTATCTTTCGCCGCCGAGCAAAATGGACGGTTTTCACCGACGGCGACCCTTTTTTGTTTGCGAGCGTCAACCGCCCGTTTCCCGTCCTATATCGATAACCTTCTTTTTTTAAAATGGAACCGCAATTTCGCAGAAGCGACACAATGACCTTGCGCCATTCTTGTTCCACAGTCGATTCGCTCGGATTGCATTCCTCCGAACACACACACACACTTCGCTGTCGATTGTCACTCGTTCCTCGTTCACCATTTCTGTCTCTCTCTGTCTATTCTTCTCTCGTCTCAATTCACCACCTTGCCCAACGCCGCGCCGCGCACATGCACATACATGCCACCGCCGCACCCAACTTCGAAAAAAACACGCCATCGCTTCGATCGTTCTATCTTCCAAACCTCCAAGCGCCCCCCTCGCCCCTCTCCCCCGTCGTCTTCCCACCACTCCGCGGGGCGTGTGGTGGGCTCCATGAGAGGGAGAGGGTCGGGGATGCCAGGGGAAGAGGGGAGGAGTACAAGGTGGTTTGGCTTGTATCCCCAAACCTTTTTTATGGAACGGTGGAAAGAGAGAGAGAGAGACATGGATAGGAAGAGAGGAAAGGTTATTTTTTATTAGTTTTTCCAATATGTTCCCTTGTATTTATTTATTTTTTTGTCCCTACTCCCATCCCCCCAAAGCTCTCTTCATTTTCCTCCCCTTAAGTGCGGCTCCGCACGGAATAGAGAAGCGGGGGGACGGGGGATGTTTTAGTGCGTGTTTTTGCACGCATGTGCTTGATTGTACACGCGTGTGGAGGAATCATCATTGAATGCCATGAGATTCTATGGAGTGAACTTTGGGAGTATTTGTTCATGTGTGTGTGTGTCCTTGTATAGGGCCACCCCATTCCTACCCCTCGTCCCCACTTCTGCTCGGAATACCCATCTCACAATCCCGCCACCCACGAGGTCGTGTCACCCGGTGCTCTGGGACTAACTGATCGCCCAGATCAAGGGCCGGTACAGTTCTCTCCATCTTTTTCCCCTTAGCCTCCTCCGACCTTCCCGATCCCACAAAACCCATCCCTCCATCCTCCGCGTACATCTCCATCTCTCTACCCACTCCATAACCCTTTCCACCACTTCGGTGCAAAACCTCTCCTGTTTGTGTCTCTCTCTACGCCCGGACCGCAGTAGAACGCTGGCGGCTCGCGGGCGTTCCAAGCCTCACCGCACTAGGCTTCCTGGCCCCCTTCACCGCCCCCTCCCCATCCCTCGCCGTATTATCCGTCTTCCACACCCCATGCTATACTCCAAAAGTCCGATCGTTCCTCTGCGGTATGTTTTGTAATTTTTTTCGAGTTCGTCTGATACAGCCGCGCCGGCTTCCATCAACTAGAGCGTTACGGTTTTCCCGTCCAGACCGCCACCTCCCATTGTCCTCCCCTCGGATCTCTCCTCCCTCTCCTATTCTCTCCTGTCCCTACCTCCTTCATTCTCATTCCCTTTCACTCCCTCCCTCTTACTATCTCCCTACCACTCTGTCTCACTCTCACTCTCTCCCTCACTCTCTCCCTTTCACTCCCTCCCTATTTCATTCCCTCCCTCTTTCATTCCCTCCCTCTCTCACTACTTCCCTCTCACTTCCTCCCTCTCTCACTTCCTCTCTCCTTCTCTCACTACTTCCCTCTCTCACTCCTTACCTCTCTCACTCCTTACCTCTCTCACTCCTTACCTCTCTCTCTCTCTCTCTTATTCTCCCTTTCTCCTTACCCTCAATTTCTCTCTTTTTCGTTCCCCGTCTCTCGCTCTCCCTTCCTCTCACTATGTCTCACTCTACTAACTCATCCTTTCACCGTTTACCCCTTCTCTACCTCATATCTCGCTCTCTCCCTTTCATCTATTCCCATATTTTCAACATCACTCCTGCCCTTGCGCACTGCCCCACTATTTTATCATTTTATTTTGTATCCCCTTTTCGGTCAACTTCCCATTCTCCAGTATCTCCTCCACACCGCAGAGTATTATTCGACGGTCGAGGGCAAATCGTCATCGGTGTATGTACGTGGATAAGAGAAAGGTATCGACCTCTCGCCCGCTCTCTATCTCCCTTTTCTCTCTCGCCCTCTCCATTCTTGAGCCTTTGTCGGGAAAGTATTAATCGATACGGCTCCAAAATTTTTTCGAACCTGTTCATTTTCCATACCATTCCAGCCTTTTGAATGGAGATGTATTTAGGAAGCGGTATTTTGGTTTTAAATCGTCGCTGATCGGGGTGACAAAAAAGCGGAGATCTGTATTAATATTCCTCCTCTTTTTTTTCGGGTTGGCGTGTTCGTCGTCTGTTTCAACGGTAATTTCGAATAGCTCGGATCGATAAGAAAGGGCTAGTTTCTATCGCAAAATTTGTTTGCGTTTTTTATGGTCTGTTCTCTAGGGTAAGACTGAATGGGACGTCTCGATTAATTCTCGATACTACTCTTGATTTCCACTTTTTGTCAATGGCTTTTAATTTTTTTTAACCCCGAAGTCGTGAAAAAAATCGGAGAATTCCAGTAGTGAAATAGGCATTGCCGATTTTTTATCTGTCAATCCCGCGACTATTGTTACCGATGAAAATAGCCAAGGGAGTGATTTATTTTTGTCTCGGATTTTGCTATTAAAACATTTTGTCAAGATTAACGACATTTTTGATTCGATCGAAAACGCTTCGCTCTCAACTATAGCGATCGATTCGGACAGAACATCAGAGGCACTACTGGATATATCCAACGGAGCTCAATAGCTTCCAGATCGAGAAATCGGTCGTTTCCCTGAAGTGTAGATACTCCGAATAGTGTAGAGTAAATTTTACGCGTTCACTGGCACGTTCTTTCGACACGCATAATTCCAACCGCACGATCCCTATCCAGTATTGACCTTTTCGACCTTTCGAGATTTAAAAAAAAACAATCCACAGTGGACACGCTAATTCTTGGTATTATTTGAATTCTGGGACTTTCATAAGGTAATAAAAATAAAGGCTTGCTTAGTGAATTCTATTCTAGGACTTTTGTTTCTAGAGCCATGCTCTATTCTTCCCACTTTGTATCCTTTAGAGGCTTTTCCAATCGATACTCCCACGTCGCTAGTATTTTGATATGATCGCGTAGGACAAAAACATACGGCATACGTCATCGCTTCCACGGCAGTTCTGTGTTTACAAAACCTTTCATTGAATTCCTTTTTTCTCGACGTCATTCCGGCTAGTCTTCCTCTCCTTTCCGCCCCCTCCCCTCCAACACACCCCATTCCGTCCCAATCGAACCCATCTCCATCCATTGATCCTTCCATTCGTTTGGATTGAATTAGTGGGTGGGTGGTGGAGAAGGAGGAGGGGCTGTCCGGTTATTGAAATCTGTGGGTGGCGATGTTTGGCTTCATCGGGAGAGAGATGGACGCCAGAGGGAGAGAACGGAGATTTTTCGTAATGCCTTTTTTTCTCATAGCGAAGGCCGGCGGGCGTGAATACGGTTAGTTTTTCCGGACATGAGTGATGGCTCCAGTGGCTTCGGTTTAAAGTCTCGCCGTACCATGATGGAGAGAAAAGGGTGTGTGTGTGTGTGTGTGTATATATATATATATATATAAGAGAGTGAAATAGAAGATTACATTTTCCCAGTGCGATGACATTATTGGATCACATCGGAACAGTGGCGGCTCGTGTATAGGCACTGCGGAACTGCAGCACCCCCTATTTCCACTTGATATTATCGATAACATTTAATATAATGAGTCCTTTTTTCTTTAATTCTTTCTTTATCTATCTCTAGAAAAAAGGACTCATTATATTAAATGTTATCGATAATATCAAGTGGAAATAGGGGGTGCTGCAGTTCCGCAGGGCCTATACATGAGCCGCCACTGCGATCGGAATCATCGTAGAGTCCTACAGGTTCCGAAATTTTTTTTAACCCTTTCTTCAAATCATCCTCTAACGCGAGTATTTTATTTTTCTGAGAGAGAAGTAAGTTTGGAATAGCATAGACCAGTGGTTCTCAAACTGTGTGTCGCAGTAGATTTTTAGGGGTGCCGCCAAAAACTTGAATAAATAAATCAAAGATGTGCATGTGTTGGTGGGTAATTGGGGCAATCATTTTTCTTCTGATAAATTGATTATGAAGTAGCATCAACAAATGGATGTGTCCAAAGGTTGTAATTTCCGTATCTAATAATATATAAAACTTGTCACAAGACTGAGGTGCCGCGAAACACTTTTTATCTTTGAAAGTGTGCCTCTGCTCAAAAAATTTTGAGAACCATTGGCATAGACCAATGCCTCGCCCTGGTGTTCTGGGTTTATTCCTGTCCGATTGCAGCGCCATCCACGGACGGTACTTTTTAATTAGCGTTCGCTCGAACGGGCAGGCATAGACACGTGTTTTCCATTATCGCCTCCACATTTAATACGCATTCGGGATTCCAAGTGTATCGCTGAATTCGGAGAGAGAAAATGTATAGTAAATCTTTATATATGTCGACTTGCACCGTTGATGCAAGTGTCATTCGAGTGGTAATATTCTAACTTCAGGAATAAATATCTTCGTGTATGTTCTTTTTTATTTAACTTGTGTTTTTCTATTACAGTCATTGCTTCCATAGTAAGTTGACTAGTTTTTAGAAAAAATAAGAACTTTTCATTGATTTTTTGGGAATTTAAAGTGTAATGTGGTACCGTAGACAGAGTTTAATGAGTTGCATGTTAATTAACTTTTCTGCCTTCGGTTCTGATTACAAATTAATCGCCTTGCCGACTGTGTGAGAATGGGAGAAGTTTCTGTTTTCTGTCGTGAAGTCACAGATAGAAATACTACTGGTGGAATTTGTTGTAGCCTGAGTCCATCGTCATGTCTCCTCGCTTTTATAACCCTTCCGTAAATATTCTTTTTCATTTTTGATTCTGTTTTTAAATGTCGATAAATAGGTTTGTGAGAGCGGTTTGATCCAACGTGCCGTACTTAAAAAAATTCCCGTAGTACGAATAGAAGTGTTCCTATGAGGTTTGGTCAGGTATTTGTCTTTCGGTGTATAATCTGAGAAATGGCATGTGTCGAGCCATTTGTCCTATATTGAGAATTAATTTTATAAATAATATACACGAAGATCAATAGAATGCTAAAAAATAACTTTTTATCTTAATGTTTATAAAAATTTGTTTATTAATAATATTTGTTTCTGAATAATCAAATGCAATATTACTTGTCTATGTTTTATAGCTAGATGTGCGTCGTTTTGAAATTTATGAGGGTAATTCAATAAGTAAAGACGCAAATGCCATTATTTTAGAAGTGGAGTGAATTTGGTCATAGAAGTTGGCAACACTGTTAAGCCGACGATATTCAAACTTTGCGTCTGCGTCAGTTCTTTTGTTTTATTGTTTCGAGGACAGCGTTCGTTTTAATGATGGCGGCTCCATTAGAAGACTGCAATTTGGTTGAACAACGTAGTGTAATCAGATATTTTACTTCTGAAGGTGTTTCACCGGTAAACATCTACAGTCGTATGGTAGCACAGTATGGAAATGCTTTCATGAATCGCAGAAACGTGTACAAGTGGATCCAAAGGTTTAAAGAAGCTCGGAAAAGTGTAGATAAAGAACAGCGTTCTGGCAGACCAGTTGAAGTCTCCACTCCACAGCTTCAATATCATATTGAACGAATGATTCGAGAAAATCAACGGGTAAGTATCGGGGAAATCGCAGAGACATTTTCGGGTAGTGTTGGAACAGTTCATTCAATCACTCACAATTAGCTAAATTTCCGAAAAAACGTGTGCAAGATAAATACCGAGGATGTTGGCGGCTGACCATAAGGCTGAAAGACTCACAATTTGCCGATTACTGAAAAATCGCCATTTAAAATGAGGCTTTTTTTGTTCGTATTGTGACTTGCGACGAAACTTGGGTTCACCATTTTAAGCCTGAGTCAGAGAGACAAAGCATGGAGTGGAAACACCCAGGATCACCGGCGAAAAAGAAATTCAAAACAAGACCGTCGGCGGGTAAGGTTATGCTTACAATTTTTTTGGGATATGGTAGGATCTATCTACTGCGATTATCTGGAGGGCCAAAAATCCATCAATAGCCAGTATTATTCCTATCTGTTGAAGAATAAAGTCAAGCTTGCTTTACTCCGCAAACATCCTGGACTTCAAAGATAAGGCGCTGTTTTGCTGCAGGATAACGCCCGTCTTCACAGTACTCAATTAAACCAACAGACAATCGTCGAAATGACTGAGAAGTACTGCCTCATTCAGCCTATAGTCCGGACTTATGACCATGTGATTTTCATTTGTTTGGAACCATGAAAGAAGCCTTGCATGGGAAGCATTTCGCGGATAATGACGAAGTCAATTTTTTATAAGATTTGCTCCGACACCAAGACAGAATTCTTTACCGCTGGAATACGAAACTTAGTAAAAAGATGGGACAAGTGCATAAATCTTGAGGAAGACTATTTTGAAAATACTGTTTTGTGATTTTTCAATAAACCATTTTTTAGATAACAGAATTTTTGTCTTTACTTATTGAATTAACCTTCGCAATTTTCTCGAAGGTCGCATCACGGCTGGAGTACAGCACATTTTAACAACATGGATAATTTTGTGTAATGCGAAGGATTTTTATCATAACTTTGCAGCTGTTAAACTAATCCTATATTAATTTTAACGCTTATATTTTGCTGCTTTTCACTTTCTTAAATTTTCTACCCGAGTTTAATGCGTTAATTCCCCAATAAAAAAGTAAAATTTTGGGTATCCAACAGAATTTTTTGCACATGAAAATTTGAGCGTTCAATTAAAATTTCCCTTGAAACGACGTCATTTTAAAAATTTTGATACATTTCTAGAGTTTAAAGCGAAATAAAAGGAAAGAACCGTTTTTTTATGTTGGAAACAGTCTGGATGGTCATGTGCATACTCGATATTTTCATAACGTGTCAGCCCAGCGGCTATATAATCTCTCTCCGCCCTCCTTTATGCAAGATAGACGATCAGTTTGGGGCCGCAAGTGTCTCGTCCACGCACGTCTGTTCCGCATCTGCGATCGACATCTTCCAGTCGAGAAAAACGACGTCGCGGTCCGATCCCGACGTGGAACACGCCGCTCTCTCGCCGTGATGCAACGTCCGCCGCCCTCACAACGCCCTAATCCCTTACAGCAGGAAGTGCCATTGTGGCGATGATGGTGGCAAGAGCTAGGTTAGGGCATGGCTGCGGTGTTATCCTCGAGAAGGGAGTGCGTGGCAGGAGAGTTGGGTTTGTAGACGTTGTTAGCCATCCGAGAGAATCGTAAACATCCCGTTCGCTGCCCCGGAGACGTAGGACGGAAGCGAACGAAGAGTTCTACCGATTCTGAAATTAGATCATGGACGAGGATAGGGAAGGTTGCACGCAATCACCACATTTGCATCCCACCGTTTTCTTGTCCTCTCTCTCTCTCTCTCTCTCTCATTCTCCCTCTCGGATTCGATATCGCGCGCTCTATCTTTCTCTTTTTTCTCTCCCTCTTCTCCTGGTCCTCATACGTCCCTTGGCTTGACTAGGGGCCTCTCCACTTGATGTATGCGTGTTTACCGTGACGTGCATAGCTGATGGGCGGGTGCCTGTTCATTGTTAAGCGCTTCTCTCTCTCTCTTTCTCTTCCTTCCCTACAGCTACCTCGGTTATTCTTGTTCAACTTTGCGAAAAAAACCCTCAATCATAAGGTTTTTTAAAAGTCAAAAAAGGTTCGTGATCCAAAGTCCGGATTTTTTTTCATTCCTTCATGTTGGTTCCGAGGGTCCTTGGCACTTCACAGCGACCTAGTATTTCATTCAACCTTTTTAATCATTTATTTAAGGATATCATATTGTTTATAGATAAGGTAATTCATTTGTTGATGAATTAATTGTTTGTATTTTTAGGTTAATTTGATTTGCATCTAAATAATGCAGCTAATGATAGGATGAAGTATTTCTTCATTTAAAAGATTCATCCGTATTACTCTATATTGGTTGGTCTTATTGGTGATTGTCTGATCTGAATTATTCTTTTGCTTTGCTCCTAACATTTCAATTTATTTGAGCATGGGACAAAAAAGGAATAATTTTCAAATTATTTCTCACATTCTCAATGTTTTTCTCGCAGCTGCTTAATATCCTCGAAGAGCTATTATTTGAATATGGTTATCGATAACTTTCTGTCTTTACAAACTACGCCTTAGTGATAAAGGAATGGTTTAATCTCGGGGGAGATAATTCTCTTAGGCAACCAAGTTTGAATCCATTATCTTTTATTCCCGAGTGATATCCCGGAAAGAAAATGCCATAAGCATTTCTCACCCCGGAAATTCCCGCCTTTGCTCCATACCCTTAAGATTCTTTAAATATTTATTTATTCTACAGCACAGGAAGATGTAAAACCAACGACCACTTCTATCTTGCGTGAAAGCGTTTTGATATTTAAAAGAAGAACCGGAGTGCTACTTCCTGTTTATTTGTCTTAGGCGCACCCACTCCTTCCGTTTAATGGCGTATAAAGCTCACACTTTTTTCCTTTCTGTGAGAAGAGGAAGAAATGTGTTCTTTGGGGGAGGGGAACGGGGAGAAGTTTTCAAGAAGTCTGTAATTTAAGTTTTCCATCGAGGCAGAGTGTGTCTGAATTTTCTCTCCTCACGTTTCGTACCGCCTCTATTAAAAGAGTAATTTTAAATGAAATGTTGGAGGCATTTTACTGCAAAGTTCGCTCATGATTTGCATTGTATAATGGTGTTTCTTTAGTTAATTTTGAACATGTTTGTAAGTCAAAGGCATAAATATATGAAAGCATTTCTGCAGATATTTATTCATTATATTTTTTTTAATTTTCTTAACAGATGTCCAGTGAACAAATATTGTTTTCGGCAACAATAACCTTATTCGTGTGCAGCATCTGAGCCAGCTTAGGCGCTAAGCATTGTTACTGACTGTCATTCTCTGCTTCTCAAATCCTCGTCAGAGTGGTACTGTTACGCTAATGATTTATGTTATAACAATAAATTTCAATCCAAAGAAAAAATAATTTAATTTGCTATTCTTGATCTTATGCAAATCTAAGCTCACTTCCATCCGTTAAACAAGGAAAAATTCCAAAAGTAAACATAAATATTATTACTTAATATGTCGCGGTGGGATTGTATTATAGTTCTAGTCTTTTTTCTATTGTTTCTCATTATCAACACTCAAAACGGACCGCAAAATGAATCGTTTCGTAAATATAGCTGGGTAGTGCGATAGGACCCGAGCAAGGTCTTTGATGGGGGAGAGTGAATGCGACGGGCGATGCGAAACCCACTTCGTATTTAACCCCAACCTCTTTTCCCCATTCCTCCGACCAAAGACTCGCAGCACACCGCACGGCACTTGACGAGAGCGCCACGCCAGCGCTACTCCTCACAATAGCCGAACCACCCCGCTAATGGCTCCGCGCGCATAGCAGAAAAAAAACTTCATCGCTCCCGAAACTCTCCGCCTTCAATCTCGCCCCCCTCGCATTCGCGTAACCTCCTCAGCACGCCCGCAATTTCACGCGTAGCGGTTTCATCCTCTCTCTCTCTCTCTCTCTCTCTCTCTCTCTCTCTCTCTTTATCTCTCTTCCTCTTTCACTCTCTCCATCCCTCTTTCTCACACTCCGTCGCACCTTTTTCGTCCATACGTTCTCTCTCCGTATCTTACACACACACAATCATCTCCATCTTTTTTACGTCTCGCGAAATCTCCTGCTGCTCCTCCCCGCCGTACTCTTCCCCTTATTCATCCCGTCTCCTATTCTCCCTCCTCTTTTCCTCCTTCCGCTCTTTCTCAACCCGACAATCGACAAACCCCGCCACCAGATACCCATTCGTCGGCAAGGGGCGCATTAGTGAGCAGCTTTTTTTTTCGTTCCCTACCTCGCGAGAGTAACGAGAAGAAAAGGGTTGTCGGCGAGGGAGAAGGAGTGGAAAGACGGAGGTAGCGGTGTTGAGAGCAGTAGGATTAGGAAGATGGAAGGAGTGTTGCTAGATGTTTCGAGAGAGTCCTCCTACCCTTCACTCCCTTACCCATTCCTTATCCCTCGCCGCCTGTTTTTTCCTCCCTCTCCGCACACTCTCTCTTGGGAGAGGAGCGTTATCCCTCGGAGAAACTGGAGAGGTTGGTCTTACCGGAAGGAGGACCCATGGAGGTAGAAGGGGTAAGAGGCGGTAGTTAGAGGGAAGGTGGGATGGGATTTAAGGAGCGAGAGAGGTGGAGGGAGGGAAATAGTGCTGTAGGAAAGGTAAACATAAGAGATGGAAAGTTTTGAGCGCGAAGGTGAGGAGGGTAGAGGGAGATGGGGGCTTCTGGGTGCAAGAAGGGGAGTTTCAAGGTATGCGTGGGTGGGATTTCGTATAATGGAGATGGAGGAGGTGGTGGGGAGTGGTATATGTCGTGGCTGGAGGCTCGCTGTTTTAGGGAACACGTTTTACGACTTCGGTGCTAAAAAGTCGAGAAAAAACGGAGACGAGGAAGAAAAAGAAACGTTCTTGTTTTTTTTGCAGGTAACGGAGTTATTTCCTAGCGCGCTCCAACGTTTGGCATATTTACTGTTAGCGGTTTATATTCTTGGATACGGATTGCATTATATTTTTTGGGCGCTATTACACTAAGAGTAATTTTTCGGGAAAGCATATTGTGACGCTATGCTCAAATTTTGAAGGTTGTGACCATCATTAAAGATTTTCTGTATAATTTAGTCTTTATCGCGATAGTTATGGACCGCAATTTTCTCCATAGAATAGGAATAATGTGGCTGGGATTTATCCTTCATAGCTGGTGGAAAATGCGGGCTTTATTGTTTTAATCATTTTGGTAAAAACTATAAAAAACAAGATTTTATTTTAGATCGATATTTTGATTAATCACATTGAGTAAGGATATAGTGGAGCATCAGGCATAAAGCCTCCTGCAAATTTCAATTAACGAAACGGCATTGTATTTTTGTACGTTGCCTTTCTAACAAATGAGAGCTAATTTCGAAATGTTTTTAAAAAGACTGCTCTAAATGTCTTCCGCATGCATTCCATTCTTTGCTGGTTAATGGTTGAAATCAATACTAATTCGTCGACCGAAAGGTCTCAATTTAATTAATGAAAATATGGTGACCTAGTTTTTACTTAGGTCATTCAAATTAAATGTAAGAGCTATAATTTCTAGAGTGCTAATTAGCCCACCTTTGTTGTCATTCGACCTGTCATTATATCACTTGTTACAACGTTCCATTCTAACGACGTTCGGATTTTGTGAAGTAAATGGCAACACGTGATTTTGCATTGAACTTAAAAAATCTTCATCGAGAGAAATATGCCTGCAAACACCGTAATAACCTTTTTTGAACTTAGAATTGCGTCATTAATTTAAATGCTTTTGTCTTTTTGCCTTAAGACATTTAAAATTTGAGAAAAATGCATTATGCAGCAGTGTCAGATAAATATCCATATTTACGCCGTGTTTCATGTGTTTGTTGAGAAAAATGGATAATGCTTATTTGCCCTTTCATTCTATGTTGCGCGGAAATTTTATTTATTTCCTACTTGATGTGGTGCAACATTCTATGAGATTTTCATTGCTTGTGATTTACAAACGTCGTTTAATCTGAGAACGGTTGTCTTTCGTGCTTAAAATGACATTGAAATTTATTTAACCTGCTAAAAGGAACAATGTATTCATGAGCAAGGATAGCGAATCGACGTATTATAGGATTTCATTAAATATGTTCATATGAATTTCAATTAACGTAGTTGGTATTACATATTAGCAATAGACCTTGCGAACGCAATAAAATACGACTACGTATATCGATTCTTATCGTATTTTCGAAGTATTTTATAACTAAAGTTGTCGCAACTATCGTTTTAGAGCTTAATATTCAGGTTGATGAACAAATGAAACACACCACTTTCATTTACTCTCAAACACTCGTTTAAGCTCTCTTCAAAGTTCGCCTCCTCAACCTTGGGATTACCGATGAGGTTTGCGGAGGACTCTCCCAGCCTATCAGTTTCCTGCGTAATATCTTCCACAACCGCCAACCGAGGCGTTTTCCGTTACCGAAGTTGAAGACGCTCGCTTCTCCGAAGGAAGCCAAAATATTAACCGTATATTCAGTTCGTATCAAACGAGAGTTCGCTTGGAAAAAATATTACATCAACGACCTGACTTAAAGAGGAGATTTCTAAATGCTGGAGAGAGAGAGGTAATTCGAGAAGAAAATGGAGGAGGGGAAGAGGAGGCATATTCCTTTCATGAGAATTGCGTGTTGGGTTTTCTTGAGACTCGGAAGGGAGAAAGGAGAAGGGGAGAGAGAGAATGAAAAAAGAAGGGAGAAGTGACTCGGGGTGTCGTGAATCGAGTCTCGTTTCGAGAGGGGTGGAATAGGGGTCGTGTTTTGAGGCTGAGGATGAGGTAGAGCTCGACAAAGGAAATGCGTGAGAGGCTGCAGGAAGAGGTGAAGTGGTGAGGCAAGAGTGATGAGGTCTTGGAAAGGGAAAGGGGGTTGAGATGGAAGGGCGTCGAGGGGCGGGAAGAGGAGAAGAAGAGAAAAGAAGGAAGAGGGGAGGAGGAGGAGGAGTAGTGGGGTGATTCGAAGTTAAGAGGCAAGGGCAGGGAAAAATGGGCATGGAGAGGATTCAGAACAACGGAGGCGCGAGTCTTCTTTTTCGTCGTCCTGGTCCGTATGAAGAAGGGTTGGAAGGGGTCGATGGAAGGAATGTGTCGGGGTTGGAGGAGGGAAAGGAGGGAGGACTGCCTGGGAAAAATCGCAGGCTGCCGAATTTAAGGGTGATGGATGAATAGTTGGGAGAAATTTTTATCTATTGTAGCTTTTAGCGGCGATTATTGAGCGTATGAAGATGAGTTAAAAAATTGGTTATGCTATAAGCAAATGCGATGAACTTGTTCAAGGTAATGTTAGCAGTAGTTTAAGAATGATGCCGGGATTACAGAAATATTGCATCATAATGTTGAATTTACTGTGTAAATACTGCCTCCACAACGTAGAGATGAGTAAAACTTGAAGGCAAATGTACTCGAATTTGATTGCAGTTTGATTCCACAATTAACATTTCAATCGTATAAAAGTTGATAATAAAACGAAAGTAAAGCATAAAAAATGACTAAGTATGATACCACTATCCCAAATTGGGCATCCTTTCGTGTTACCTTGTTTTTTGGTCTGCCACAGATTCTTACTGACATTCACTCCCTTGTTAAGTTTAAAGGAAAGCTATTCGGATTCGCATTATAAGTTCACCTATCATGTTGTTCGCTTGTAAGTTCCCACAAACCTCTCAAGAAATGGGAGCATGAATCTCCTGAAGACGAAGGTTTTGCCTTGTCAACACAGCCGAAGCCGCTTTGGTTCGAGAGGAATTACGCGTCTGGGAGATAGGTGGTGTGGTGTAGATGTTACTTAGAGAGAAAGATAAGAGGGAGGGAGGAGAATAGAGGATTTTGGTTTTATGTAGCTTGGGATTCTCACTCCCACGAGTGCGATTTGCGGCGCCGAGAGATTCCATGGGCAGGATAAAAAGACTGAAAAGATGGGATGCCTTAGACGTGTGGATACGAACCCTTCGAGTAGGTACATACTCATAACTCACTTTCCTTGTCCACTCATCTTATTTTGCGGAGGTAGTTAGCATTGGAAATTGAGACGGTTGAGGCTCCATTTTTGCAAGGATAGAGTAGCTCGATGAGGCCACTTATGGGTGTTGCGGGAAATTGTATTGAGAGAACTAGCTGAATGAGTTAATCAGGAGGTTTGGAATATTTTCTCATTTTTTAAGCGCGACTATACCGCTATGCACTCAAGAGCCAGCGCGACTCTCTCAATTGCTCTTTTAATCCATTTGATTAAATATTCTAGCAGGTGAATGCTTTTGTAACAGAATGTTTTTTTCCTGATATAAGTATAATAGCTGAAAAACCTGACCAAGTAAGGTGTTTTAGGGATAAACATAAAAGTTTCGAAATAGATTATGCTTAAACGAAACTCCGATGCTAATTTTTATCTAATACGTACCTACGTACGTGTGTATATTTACATATAAATTTGCTCAATTGAAAATTTTTACTACTTCAAGTGATACGGTAACGCTGTAAATATCGGAACACCACAACCGATGTAAATATTTGATGCCCCCTTCCGATGTTCTGTTCATTTTAAAAGTTATGAACGATTTCCAAAGATGCCAGAGGACTTCTTTACGAGGTCCTATTCTTCGGGGAAATAGAGTTCATCTGTTGTTTGTCCCTTCGAGGTGCCTCTCACGTCGAATTCTCCGCTTTAAACTCGATCGTAAAAAATCTTCGCTCCACCGCGCGGAGACCAGAAGCGTGTTGGAAAATTCGGTTTGTGGCCCGGGGACAGGTGCGGTCGAAAGTGAAGGTGACGACGAGAAAGAGGCGAGGTAGGCGTGTGTGTGTGTGTTGCGGTGTTGTGGAATGTGGGCGTGCCCTATAGAAATTCCAGGCGGCTCAGCGTAGGATTAGGTGTGAAAGTTTTAGTTCTCGCTTCGAGGAAACACAAAAGAGGATATGACGTGAGTCACCGGGTGGTAGGTGGCAGAGGGTAAGAGGGGATGGGGGTAGAGACCGTTCCCGAAAGGGCGGAAGAGGCTGACGATTTGGTTGCAAGTTTACGAGGGTTGGTTTCAAATTATGGCACCGTGGTGCTATTCTGTCGTAATCTTGGGGAAAGTCTTCAGACAGAATATTAGTGCTTTGGGGATTCTTTCGCCGCAGTTTCCTGCGTATTTTCTTTCGAAGGCAATTTCTTGAAAATCGCCCTCATTTATAGAAGTAATTCGTAATGTAGGTATTGCTCATGTTTTAAGAATGCATCGTATGGTCCATGAATAGTGGGTAGTGTGGCAGAAAATGAGTTTCTGTTAACGAAGCCTTTTTGTGCAGACCATTGGCACGATCTTTCACTGGCTATTTTTGTTTCTCATAACTTTGAGAAACTCTTATTGTTTAGCAGCATACATTTGTTTTCTATTTTCCATGGGTATAGCCAATTTGGTGACTTTGTGTGATGTGTTTTAACTTAGAAAATTAATTCTACTACGTTTATCAGACTTTTATATTCTAAATCAAAATAATCTCGAAAAGATGAAACATATGACTCGTCAAAACTGTAAAGCATGCCTTCGCCTTAGCGACTTTGTAAGTGCCTTATTTATGTTAAGGATGTGTCGCCAGTGGCTCGAAATCATTTATGGATGCCCACTTGTTGGTCGTTTGTGGAAAATTGCCAATCTTTGCGGATGTTTTCCTTATGTTCATTGCATAATTTTTTCTCTTGTAGGTATTCTAGATTATATTGTATGTTTCCAGTTGCATGCAGAGAATATAATTTATCGCGTTCTGTTCGAAATTGATGTTATTGTAGTTTACATTCAGGTAACAGGAAAAAAGGCGTCTACATCTCACTGAATATCGTACCTCAAAATATTGGATACTTCATTGTGATGTGCCCGAGTTTAAATCTATCGAAAATTTGTTGACGTTTTAGATGTTACGCTTTCTTCTAATTCAACCATTCAGAACTAGGATAAAGTTTCATACGAAATCAGCCATATCCGATCATAAAAGAATTTGAAAGAATTTTACCTGCGTAAGTGATTCATCTAAGCTCAAGGGTAAATTAACTAGATTCATTAACTTGATTTTCTCTATATTAATATAAAAATTTGCATTCTCTCATTAAGAGTAGGAACATGTGCGTATATATGGATAAAATGAATAATATTTACTGCATAAATTACCTATGAGTTTTATCTGTGAGAATTTCTAAGTAGGAGTTCTATAAGCTATCGGTGTATGTTGTGTAATGTAACTTCTCTAAAAACTTAGCAGAAGTCATTACAAAGTTAATATGAATTGCATCAATACTGTATGAAAATCAAATAGTGAACATTAGATGCTTTAATGGCACCTTCAGATAAATTTCATTTATTATAAGTACGCATTGTATGTAACTATAAAACGAGTGTTCTGATATCAATTTTTTTTAAGAATTGCACATTCGTAAATAGTGGTGTTGTTATATCACCTTTTTCCTCTTTAGCAAGATAGTTAACACAACAGGCTCAGGGGACTTGGCTGTACCGTCACATTACTATTTTTAATTTTCTTCGGCCTTTTTGCCCTATCTGTTAAAGGTAAACTACGCAATATAGCGTCGCAAGGAATCTTTTTGGCTGCACAACATTGTTTCAATCCGTCAGTAATGAAGGAAAAATATCTCTTAAATATCCGTCGTAGTCCTTCCTAGTGTAGGCATAATTGACCCATTTCTCAAATTAGTCTTTAAAAATTCTCTTGGGCCCTCTCTCTCTCTCTAGGTCTCTGCGTTCCCTTTCTCTCGCTGTTTCCCGGACTCGTGGGTAGAGAAAGAGAGCTCAGAGGTATATGGGAGGAGGTGGAGGAGAAAGGAGGGGAGGGAGAAAGGAGGAGGTGAGAGGAGAGGTAGGAACGGTGGACGTGTGAAGGGGCACTCTAAATGAGAAGTGGAGGCCTCTTTCTCCCTCCCTCCTACTCATCCTCCATTTCCCTCTCTTCTTCGTCTTCTTCTTCATTCCTACATTCGCCATGGAAAGAGAGGTGTGTGTACGAGCGCTGTGCCTCTCTCTCTCACCCGAGGAGGAGTCGGGGTATGGAAAGGGAGACTGCGGAGGAAGGGATGGGGGAAGCTGCAAGGTCGGACCCCGACGCCGAGATGGGAAGAGCGGGAAGGGTCCATTATACAAGTGGAGCGAGAGGATGAGGATTTTGCGGATTGGTTTTGCGGAGAGTGCGAGGAGCGTCAAGAGACGCGAAGTCGTGTGGAGGTGCGTCGAAAAGAGGCGTCGGGATCGTTCGTTTGTTTAATACGGCGATTCGTCCCGTCCGTCCGTCCGTCGACTTTGATCAATCGGAACGGTGTGGGTTGCCTCGCACGGTTTTCTCCTTTAAATTTTTTTTTTGGGACGCGCAGAATTTCTGCGGCGGGGTCCCGGAGTCTGATGAAATTTAAGACCGCCGTGCTACCGTCCGAATGGATATGTCGACGAGACGGAGGAAATTACGAGTATTTGCGCATTGATGTCATTAACGGATGGTAATAGATGACGCTGGGTGGAGTTGTGAAAGTAAAGAAAACGGGTGATGCGAAAAAAAGCTGAAAGGGATGGGAGTGTCGAGAGATGAGGGAGCACGGAAAGGGGCGGAAAGAGGAGAGAGGGAAAGAGGGGGGAGGGTGGAGAGCGAGAGACGGAGTAAGGGAAGCCGTGGTGGGAGGGGGAGAGAGATGGAGAAGGTTAAGAGAGACGGTGGAAGGGTAGAGAGGGGTAGTTGGCAAGTGTGCGTTGCATATTGATCCGACTCCGCTCCTGACGGGCTCGGTACGCTACCGTTTCCCCCTTTCTCCCTCTCTCTTCCTCTACAGCCTCTCCCTACCTCCCTCCCCGCACCTTCTCTCTCGTTTGTGTACTCCTTAATTATTTTTTTATATATTTTCGCTACGATTTTTCGGCGCAGCCTCTCCCCCTCCTTTCCCTTCTTCCATCTTTCGTTCCCTCCGTCGCTCCTTCCGCTCCTCCTGCGAGAGGGGGGCCTCCGGGTGGTTTGCTGGAGAGAGGGAAAGGGAGTGAAAGAGAGAGAGAAATAATTCAGCCGGGTACTATCTCTGGCTCGATTTCGTCGTGGACTCGCCCTGAGGCCGCTCCAACCACCTAACCAGCTCCTTTCACCCTTCCTCCATTCCTCTCCCTCCCCTCCTCCTCTGTTCTTCCTCTCTCCCTCTCTTTCTTCCTCCTTCAGTCCACTTCCCCTCATTCCCTCCTTCAGTCCATTCCCCCTCCTTCATCTCACCCTTCACTCTATTATATTCATCACCCTACAGCCTCCATTGCCCGAGGATTCCCTCCCTTCTCTAAAACCCCAAACCATTCCGCGCAGCGTGCGTAATATATTCATCGTTTTTTTCCCGTCCGAGTTGCGTAATGTCATGGCGTCCTCTCACCTGATCCTTCTTGGATGTTTAACGATGGCTTTCGTTTTTTGCCACGAATCGGCTGTATTAGTGAGTTGGAAAATCTCTCTCTCTGTCCCTCTTTTTCTTTCTCTCTTTGGTTCTGATGCCAATAGGATTTTATCAGGATCTCGAGATCGTAATTGTAAAAATAAAAAGAAAGGTTCAGTACTGAGTTGTTTTATTTATTTATTTTTCTAAATCGCTCCGTCGTAAAGCGAGTGGGTGCCAAAAAAAGATTTCCCGCCGCCGTTCCACCACTCGGCTCGACTAATGCTCTTCTTTTTCTTCCTCTTGCTTTCCCAGGTACTCTCGCTTTTTTTTCGAATGTCAAATGTTTGCAGAAGCGCGGAATGCGTGACCATACGTTTACCCTTAATGAACCGTTAATTTTTAATCGACGTAAATGCGAAGAAGAGTCGGTGAAAGAGTGTCTCCCTCGTTCCCTTTTCGGATCGAGTGTTCTAATCGAAGCGGAGTAAAGAACGGATTGGTCTTATTTCTGTTCCGTTTGGGTGTTTTTTATTGTGTTTGGATGTTTGAATTCGTCGTGTAGCGTGTTGTTTAATGAGCTACAAACTAGAAGCAACTTTTTAAAAAAGTTTCCTTTGGGGGATTTTTTTCTTCCAGTTTACCTATAAACAGTACCCTCGACGTTTTTTTGAAAATTGGAAAATTTTCTGTTTTTATTAAAATTCCGTTCTTTTGCTCTGCGAAACGGCGTTTCTCTCTCTCTTATTCCAGCGGAGTCGGGATATTTTGTTTTCCCGCACTTTTCGGTTAGATGTTATGTTTTAGCACGCCAAAAAGTACACCGAGAGGAATGCGTAATCGATTTTCTCTCCCCGTCAACCCTCCTCCCGTCAACCCTCCCCCCCCTCTCCACCCCCCATCTCTCCCTCTCCTCTCTCTTTTAATTATATGTATTTTGTTATCCTCTGTATCTTTATCATATATATATATATTTCATGTAAATAATACATGAATGTCTTTATTTGTTACGATATACAGCGATGCAGTATTTACGGTGTTTCCTACTGTACTTACTGTTTTCTATATTCTGTTCTAGTTTTCCATTATGATATGTACACTATGTAGAATTTCGCGAGTGTTCCACACACCACTTCTCTGTGTGTGTATTCCTGCGTGGGTTTTACTAGGAAGAACAAACCTGATTTTACCGAAGTTTTACCTGCAAACTTATATCTGTCTTCACTTATATCTTTTTGTTTTGCATATTTTATATACTCTTCATTGTAATACTTAAATTTTTAATATTGTTGATATTGACGAAGGGTTAAATGTAAGAATGGATCTTATGGTCCTAATTTCGCCCGAATAAAGATGATTCTCTCTCTCCCCACTCTCTCTCACCCCCCCTCTCTCCCTCCCCCCCTCTCTCTCCCCCTCTCTCTCCCCCCCCTCTCTCCTCCCCCCTCTCCCTTCTCTCTCCCCCTCTCTCCTCCCTCTCTCCCCCTCTCTCCCCCCCTCTCTCTCCCCCTCCCTCTCCCCCTCCATCCCTCCCTCTCCCCTTCCCCCCTCTCCCCCTCCCCCTTTCCCCTCTCTCTCCCTCCCCCTTTCCCTCTCTCTCTCTCTATCCCCCCCCCCCCTCTCTCTCTCCCCTCTCTCTCCCCCTCTCTCTCTCCCCCTCTCTCTCTCCCCCCTCTCTCTCCCCCCTCTCTCTCCCCCTCCTCTCTCCCCCCTCTCTCTTCCCCTCCCTCTCACCCTCCCTCTCACCCTCCATCCCTCCCTCTCCCCTCCCCCATTCCCCCCTCTCTCCCTCCCCCTTTCCCCCTCTCTGTCTCTCTCACTGACACGATTTGCCCGTTTTAAGGCGAATTTGTGGAGATCTGTATTGTTTTTTCCTATTTCCACTCTTCTTCCCTGGAAATTACAACGAAAAATTTTGATCTCTTTTTATCTTTAACCTTGACCCCTCTTCATTTTATCCATGTTTTATTCAGGCAGTGTCGAAACCCGTGTTTTGTCGAAGCGTGAAATATTTGCGGCAGTTGTTGCCGGATACCGTTATTACGCTCCCCACCCTTTTGGCACGCCCTCCCTCGTCAACTCAAAAGCCCGCTGTTTATTAGCTGCATCAACCGTTTGCCGGTAATTCTTGTTTGCGCGCAACGATGGCCCACCTTTGCGTTTCGTTAATATGAAGCGAGTAATAAAACGGTTGTTAATGTTATAAATACGTTTATGCCGAACCCATGTTGAATTGACCCTTAAACTAAGGGATGCAACATAAATCCGGTCAGAGCATAATTTTTTGGAAGGGTGCGATTAATTACATTTTGCGAGGTCGTTTATTGTCTATACATTTACGCGGAAAAACAGTATTTTTCTCGTAATTTAAGGTTTTCTCACGGCCCATGCCTGTTGATTTAAGAGTAGTTTTAAAGTTAACAGTTTAGACAGGTATTTTTTTTTGAGCTTAATAATCTCTAATAAGTTTATTGTCACTATTTGTTTTACTTTCGGACTCTTTATTTCTTTAAAGTTTCACTTTTGAAATTATAATACTTTTACAATCATTGATCTTTCTTTCTCTGTTATATAAACGTCCGTACCACAATTTGAATATGCTGCGAAACCGAAGAAAACATGCATTTCCTCTGCAAAATGTACATGAGTTTTGTTACTCTTTCCAGTGTATATCATATTTAATTGTCATTTATTTCTGCATAAGAAATAATCAATAATAAATAATTTTCATTCAATATTACGATGTACTGTTAATGGAATATAAATGGTATAAAATTAAGTTAGTAATTACATATAGGCACTGTCAGTTTTGTTTTGTTTCAAATAATGTGTTATTTTATTAAATATTATTTTCAAATTGACTGCAATGGTTTTGTTTTTATCTAAATTTCCGCTAATGTTAAATCGTGAGTCGGGATATTTTTTAATGTATGATTATTTAGATTCTTACGGTCGATAAAAACTTGCTCGTCTTCTGACATGCTTTAATAAAATTAAACATGCTTACCGGGTAATTTCAGCATGATTTCATTTTTATATTTTTGCAATCATTCTCATGTGTTAGTAAACTTTGCTGCAATTCCAGTATTTATTTATTTTTATTTTTCAAATTTGATTTATTTATTTATGTTATCATAATTAAGTTTCGTCGGCGATAAGCTTTTTATAATCAATCCCCCCGAAAGAATCTTGCCATACTCTCCCAAGTTTCGAATTCCCTTCTAAATCGTTCGAACTTCAGCCAAGCGAAGCCACAGCTACGAGCTTTAGTTCCCATCAAAGCGCCTCTCCTCATACCACCGAGACATTAAAAGTTTCGTAGTTAACCGGAAAAATTATTGGCATCGCCCCTTTGATCGTCCATATACGGCGCCTTTAATGATGAGTTGATTTTTATCACCCGCCGTATTTGGCTCGATGACCTTAAGGGCAATGTCCTTCTCTTGGGTACACGAAAGAATGATTGCGGAGCCGCGGAATGTATGGTGGAGGGTAGAATATTATATTCCCTTACCCTTAACCATCCTGCGCATCTCTTTCTCTCCCGCTGCACTCCATTGGAGACTGAATTAATAGTCTCGTCCGGAAGGCAATTTAGGGCGAGGGCAAGAGGGGAGGCAGGAACGGCGGAGGCGGCAAGGGAGAAGAGGGAGGCCGTTACATCGGAGGCCATCAAGCGGCTGGGTTTGAGATGCGGGCTCGCTGATGCGCCAATATTTTCCTCCGATGTCTCCATTCCCTCGTATCCTTTCTCCCTCCCTCTTGCGGAGGAAAAGGAGCGTGGAAGGGTCGGATGCAAGCCCTTGGAATTTTTTTTTCACCGCACCACTTAACTCGCCGTCACGTCCCTCCCCCCCGTTCCTCTCCCCACGACCCTAACATCAACCCTTGGAGAACTTCGGTGGTGCCACTCCCGATTTTTCCCCCTGCCAAAACCCATTCACTCCAAAAAAGGGGAGACTTGTTGCAGCTCTCCCTTGCCCTCGAACGACGGCGATGATAAATTTCTCCTGGTTCGGGAGTCTTTTTTTTCATTCCGGTGAATTGGCGATGGGCAAAAAAAGTCTGTCTGGCCGCCCATAAGTTTGGGTGTTGTTTTTTTATCGGCATCTCTTTGTCTTTGACGGAGGGATTTTGAGGATAGCTGCGGCTTGCTTAATTGGCGAGTGCTATCTCTGCGGGTTGCCTTGTAAGGAGTATTTTCTCCTATCGCAATAAAACCGCTTTTAAGTGGAGGATGGGGTAGTTATTTTTTAACTGTAAGAGACGTTTATGCCATTCCGACTTAATTGCTGCGGCTTTTTTCAACAAGCCCAGTGCCTTTCTTGGGAATTCAGGAATATGTATTCGAAAAATTATTGGAAGACAAGTTACCAGTGAATTTGACCAATAGAAAATTCGATCGCGTTGAAATTCGACGCTTTATGATGACAATACATTTTCTCTTTATTTTCCATAGAATCGATATGGTTATCATGTTATATTTTACAACATCGCGCCTTACTATTGGAATATCTTCTTTATATCAGAGTAGCATTGCAATTTTTTCCCGGGGAAGAGAAATATTTTTAATGCATTTAACAAATCAATAGATCAAGTCGTAAATTTTTTCCTCGGACTTATCGTCCCTATATGGGGCCAACGTTCGACGAAGAATGGCCTATTACTCGCTGAAACGTTCGAATTTCTCGTAGAATCCGCGGCACAATCGCAGCGATAAATGTACGAGATTGAGCCTGCTTCCCATTCCCGCCAACATTGCATTTTGCAACCCTATCTCTCTTTAGCAGTCACCTGTTTTACGCCCTACTCCCTCCCCCTCTATTCTCTCTCTCTCTCTCCGACCTCTTCCCCTCTCATTCCCTTTCCTTCCGGTTGATCTTCCTCCGCCACTACCACTCAACAGGTTCCTTCCATTTCCTCCCCTTCGTATCCTGCATTCCGGCATTCCCCCTTACCCTTATATCTTTCCCTAGCACAACTATAGGGAGCCACACCGTCCCTCTCTCCATCTCCCCTCTGCCACTTTGTCTCCCTCGCTCTCTTTCTCTCTCTCTCTCACGCACACATTCTCTCTCGCCTCGTCTCTTCCTAACCCAACCCCTGTCCTGTGCCAAACGGCCCATGAAAAAATGTTTCAGAAAGCTTCTGCTTCCTTTTTTTACGTGTCTGCGCTTTTTATTCCGGGAATTTTCATACGAATGTGGGGTTTGAAATGATGATGAGAGTGTCCGTGGAAGTATTCGTTCGTTGGGAAGTATGACCTCCAATGATCTAATTTTATCGTTGCAAAGTTGTGTAGAATGCGGATTAGCATATTGAATACTGTGCTGAAATAAATTATAACGCCAATTTCGTCCAGGGGAACGCATAAAATCAGATTGTCTTTACGTTAATGTGATAGCATTGGCTCACATGAAAAATTATGTCAAGTCGATCCCCATTGCATCGGCCATTAAATCTGTTTTTCCGTGCGATGTAGCTCTGATAAGCAACGAAAGAGAGAAACGAACTGGAATGTATCGCAAATTGACCTCATTTTGAAAGATACTGTAGTGCATGCTTTTGTCATATTTTGTAATATTACTTGATATTATAGTTTTAATACCAAAAAGTGTTTTAATAAGTAATCGATCGGAGTTTGTCTTCACATTAAGAATTGTTTTTTTTTCTTGCGTAGAAATTTTCGCAAAAATACTGAGAGTATTTATACGACTGTTATATTTACAAACAATACGTTTCGTCATTGTTTGCAAAATTACCTTTACTGAGACAAATCACATTGTTGTTTACTTTTTCCAAAGTCTACCGGCTATTTTTTTATGCAACGTTTTGAATCATAATGCAGTATTTACCCATTCGATGTGAAGTAATTGGCGCTTTAAAGCTCTCTCTCGAAAATGGCACGTTGCAGTGTAACATTTTAGTTTCCATGATTTTCCCCTCCGAACTTTTTTTCCCATGCGAGCGCTTCCCGGATTTGGAATTATTCCGTTCTCTGTTTATCGGATAAAGCCGATTATACGAGAGGCAACGAATTTTCACGGCCTTTTTCCGCTTAATGAGTAATTATGGGTTCGATATTTCATCGACGGCCCGACCCCGGAATGAGATAGCGTTTGGCAGCTCGATATCCGATCTTCGTAGGCAGACAGTCTACTTTTTTGCTATTCGTGTCTTCTGTGCCCTTCCTGTTGACCCATATGCCGGTGTCACCGCCATCGATGATTAATGCCGAAGCGCTGTATATTTTTACTCAAGCAGTTGCGCGCTGTTCCGTTCTGTGTCTATCAATTTTTTTCCTTTTTCTCCCTCATGCTGGGATTACTTAATTTCCTTCTATATGCTTCTTTTTCGTTCTTCGTTTCTCCCTCACCCTATCTCTGTCTCTTTCCAATCGCAAATACACTCCCGTCACCTCCTCGCTTTAAAGATAATAGAAACGGCTAGCGCCTGGAGTGCGAGAAAAAGAGAATTGGCCCTCCACTCTTCAGATAGATACGAAAGATTAAGCAGAGTCGCGTCCTTGAAAATTTCGCGTGTCGGCATCGTGACTTTGGATCAGATGTTCTTCTGGGTTCCTTTCACGAACGGGTATTTACGGCACTCCATCCCATTCCCCGCACATATCGCTTTCTCTTTCCCCGTGCCTCGCCGCCCTCTCCAGATAAAGGAAGGCCGAAATAGCAGTTTCAAAAAGAAATCCTAGCTTGATGAGAAAATGGTAGTACACAGAATAAATTTCAGTGAAGGGAGTGAAAGATTAGAGTATGAACTTCCGGCGGAAGAGTATAAACATCCCCTCCGGGACTTTAGTAGTGTTTATGCGTCGAGTGTAGTCCTTGACGGCGTACAGTGGTTCCAAATCGGAAAAAGCTGGCCAAAAATAAAATTTTTTCAGGAGCCAAAACTAGAATATTTTTATTCTCATGTATGTACTCGATAGGCCACATTTTGACTCTAAAACTTCCGCTATTAAATGACAGTAACCCTTCAAAGATGAGGAAAATGGGGCGTGAGCGGCTGCCGTAATTTTCCCAGCGAAATAGATGAAATGTATCTCGATGGGGACGGACTTTTGTGCAATCCGTGGTATATAAATGTAGATTTCTTATTGATATACATCTATATTGATCACATCCACGTGTTTTCGTATTTTTGTTGCCAATATTTTACAACTTATATGGATTTCATGAATAGACTGCATTTTACACGATGTTTGAGATGAAATGCCTCAAATCGTTTTTATCGACGCGGAGTTATTTGCACTGGTAGATTGGATGAAGTCCATAGAATACCTGAGAGACGAAAATGTAGCGCGCTGCGGTTGCCCTCTGCGCCGCAGAGGGCAACCCCAGCGCGCTACATTTAATGCAACTCAAGGCGTAGATTTCTGGTTTTTATCAACAAAGGTTATTAAAAGCGTCAATAATACGTTGATAACACATTTTCTTACAACTCCAAGATAAACGTTTGTATCATGTGATATTTTACATTTATAATATATGTTACGGTCGAAACTTGGGACGGCCGAATCACCGAATTCGACATTATTTCCTTGTGAATTTTTCTTTTGTAATACCTCCCGCTGTTCTATGAAAGGTCGGAGACCATAGTATACTCCGGAGGCCGGAAAATGACGGGTCGGAGAGGCCTCGTTCATTTCACTTCGCACCCGCGCTTATTTTTATGGCCTACCCTATAGGTATTTCATATTTGTGAAATATACTTTTTCCGGAATCAATCAGGAACTGATTTCTCGGTTTTCGGTTATTTTGAAAGCCATATCCAGCGGTTATTTTCTGAATGCTCCTGCATTCACCAACTACTGCAAGGACATCACAGAAGTATACGTTCGCCTTTATGGGTGGTATTACATGCCACCTACAATTTATAAGGTCCTCATTCATGGTGCAAATATTGCAGAAGGGGCTATCCTTCATATCGGACAACAATCGGAAGAGGCAATGGAACGCGGAATAAGGACTTCCGCGGGTTTAGGGAGTTGCACACGAGGAAATTTTCAAGGTTGGCAACAAATGAAGATCTTTTCTGACGACTCCTACTGACCTCTGATCCTGTGGTTTCCACCTTTGAGCTTCCAAAAAAATGCAAAAGTTTTGACTGCTGATGTTCGGAGACGAAGAGCGATACGGACTCGGAGGAAGGGGGCGAATCAGACGATGAATTTGAAATATTTCGTTGCTATTAGAATTAATTTCGTTAATCCCTCAAGCCCGGAGGAGATTTATTAAATCCAACCCTTGCGGCCGAATGAGGTTTTTAAATTTTCACGATTGCGTTGCAAAAACGTTCGAAAATATTAAAATAATCATAACTTTAGAAGTTTTCTCTTGATTTTTCTGAATATTTTTATGGAGTTACGAAAAACATGAATTTTGTGAATATATATTTTGCGTATCATATTTTACATACAAAGATTGTTGGCGTAGAAGAGAATGTACACCAATCGCTAATTTTCCGGCACGCGTTCGCGCTTTATATATATCAACCAGCACCGGAAAATCTATAGAAGATATTGAAGTGCAATCTTCATAAAAATTAGTTTAAATTAGTAACTATTTCATTCTGCAAGTCTACGCACTTAAAACAATTAGGTGAAAAATTTTACGCATCTCATCTTTTTCGTGTCTTGACTGGAAATTTTTAAGTAAATGTAGTATTATTGATTTATTAAAAGATGATTTATTTATAATAGAAAAACGTCTTAGTTATACAGCCATCATTCTTAGTCATTACAGAAGTCACATAGAAGAAATGGTTACATTTCGTTCATTGGAAAGGGAAGTATGACGTTGTATACATTAGCTTATAGGTCCTTCCAAAATATTTTCAGAAAATTTACACATGCGTAATTGGATTCAGCAAGAAATGCCTTATACCTTAGTTAACACTTCTAGTAATCTATTGTGTTAAAATAAATTAGGGCTGACGCAGGACGTAATAGTACGTCTGACGGCTATTGGACAGTTTTCGCAGGACGTAATAGTACGTCTGACGGCGTTTACGGGTTAATGGAGATATTTATGCATTTCCTATTGTAATATATACCATAGTAATAGTTTATGAAATTGAATTGGAAAGATACTTATGAATATGATTGTGTTATTTTTCTTTTAATGTTTTCAAATTTTTTCAACATTTAGTACCTCTATGGAACGTTAACCGTAACAGATATGATAAAATTGATGGCAAAAATGAATTCGGGAGGTCAAAAACCTTACAGATAGACAAAAATGACCACATTGTGGTTCATAATAAAACAAATATGATTTTTGGCCAGCTTTTTTCGATTTGGAGCCGCTGTGCGGCGTTCCTTCCGTCGCCTCCTATTTCCCATTGGTCCTCTTCTGGAGGTGTTAATTGTTCATACACGATTTAAAAGTCTGTTTTTCGCTAAATCGTGTTTTACATTATGCTTTCTTCGGATCCATCTTTAATGACCCGGTGCTAGCCAGTGTCGAAACTAAGTAATCGAAGTTTGTTCCGATTTGCAGAGGAAAATCGTTTTGGGTTTAAAAAAAAACGTTCGTATTTTCAAACAAGGATTTCTATAAATATTTTCATAAACGGAATAGGTGGAAGAAATTGAGAAGAACACGAAGCATTTAATCTAGTTACATTTAAAAAGAATATTCACCACATCTTTGAGAACATACGAGTTACATCTATGATATACTAGGCTTAATTTTGTTATGGAATGGTAGCATTTAAAATGTAATAAGGATTTGTCTACCAAGAAATTTTCCTAATGTTTGTTTATTCAATCGCGCTGACTTTTCGCGGAAATCCGATCGCTTTTTCGAAACAATTCGGTCGCGGCGCGCGTGATTCGCCTCGTTTATCTCTTTTCGCGTTTTCCAAGTACACTCGATATAAGTCTTTCCATAGAAAGACCCTCTTTCCCGCTTTAAGTTTCCGCTTCTAATTGGCTAAACAGCTTTACCCCAACCGGTTGATGGCGCGGGAGGCGTTGCGGGGGAAAAGTGACAGAGTAAGAGCGAGAGGTCGTTAAAGGACCCGTCGGCCAAGAGGGGCATTCTGGGCCGCCGCGGGATTTGGAATACGTCCAAATAGACGGGCGGAGCGCTGAATTTGTTGCTATCTTAATAGTCCATCGAGCGAAATCGTGGCGAGCGGTGTACATCCGCGGGTGGCGCAAGCGCGGTATCTTGAGCGCGCTCGGAAAGGATTTTGATTTACGAGCACTCGCGCGGAATTTAACGCCGCGTGTCGGATAACGGCGTCGAAGGCGGAGAGATGAATAGAATCGAGCATTCGAGAGAGGCTTCACGCGGAGGAATTTGATATTTGGGCACTTCCGAATCGACGCCGCGTAGAGCTGGATGGATGTTCCGTTCGTGATTTTCGAGTCCCGAAAACAGAATATAAATTTCCATGGCCATGGTCGTTTATGGGCCTTGGTTCGGATTCCCGTGTCGACTTTCGGGTTTAATCGTATTGGGACAATTCTTTCGAAACGCGTGGAATGCATCGCGTCCATTGCAATCGGGCTGATTAACCACTTTGATAGATTAAACCTCTCCTCTCGTTTTTTCATTATTCTAGCTCCACCTTTGAATTTTTATACATTTGGCGATATATTTAGCGCGATTAATAAAAGATGCTAAAAAAAGCTTTAAGGTGAAACACATGATCTTCCAGGAAGGGAACGGCGAGAGTAACCATTGATTTTCATATCTATTATAAATAGTATACATTATAAAATCTAGATCGTGTTCCTAGCGCAGGGCATTTCAACTTGTGGTATGTGTAACAATATTGGTACGCCGTGGGTTATCACAGTGGTTCTCAATCTTTTGCATCTTGCGTCTCACCTACCTTTTTGTCGAAAAACACCATTCCCACCATGATAAAAACAAACCCCATCTTTTCCAAAAAGTTGATTTTTACGTCAGTTCCAGTTCATTGCTATATCAATCATTATGGACAGTTTAAGGGCCTTAAATATTGCAGTAATTTCGTTGAGAAATGTTTTATACTAATAACCTTCGAAACTCCGTGTCCCACCTAGACGACGTTCGCGCCCCACAGGTTGAGAAACACTGAGTTATCAGGTGTTGCGCGAACGAATTAATAAATATAATAATTTATTTTTTCATTGATTACAAAAGCAATGCTCAGCGGCCAGTGCCAGGTTTGGTACTTTCAATATTTTGCTCCAAGAATATAGAATATCATGCCGCAAAAGCTACTTGTTGAATGACTGAGTTGTTTTCAATTTTTTATGCATTTACATTTTACTGCAATTTAATATTGAAATAGTACGTATATGCTTGGTATTTAAATGGCAGGAAAACCTATACTGATATTCAAATATTAAAAAATATACTTTTAGTTAGCCGTAGTGAAACTATACATAGGTATACTTTGCAGGTACGTTGTATCATATACACTTACGGATTTAGCACTCGGTGAAAAATTGTTGATTAGTGCTTATCTATCGCAGAGTAATACATAATAGTTTAAAAGTAAGTTATGATATTGTGATAAAGTGAAAAGGCTCTATTGTTAGAACTATTTCTATACATCAGTATCCGTTAATTTTTATGTCCGTCCAAAATTCATTCGATCTGTTTTTCAAGGAACCCCCTCCGTATGTTTTCCCACGTCGTCTGTCGAATTTATCGCCTGGTCGGTCGTACGAATCCGGAGCAAATAGTGTTTCTCTTCGATCCCGAAGATGAAGTTAAAAGTTCGGGAGAAATCCTAAAATATATCACACTTCGACGTGGGACTGGTACACAGCTGTTCTAGCGGCGCGAGATAACAATTGGAACGTCGACGCTCCGTCGCAGCTCTTTCCGCCAATGGTAACAAAATGTTCTCCGGCCATCAGATTAAAAGAAAATAAATGTGCTTTTCTGCTCGCGCCGGAGTTCTATTCGTTTCCGAAGGGAGACTTTTGATGGTCGTTTTTTTTATCCGCCCCCTTCCCTTCGGATGGCTCCATGAAAGTTGCGGTTTGGTAGTTGTGTTCCTCTTCTACCCTTATCCTTCGCTCTTAGCTCTTTGCTATCTCTGTAGCTGTAAAATACTTATTTTACGTCTCTTTAAGCTTTTCTCCTCTTTGGCGTTAACGTTCCTTTTGGGTGTACTCCGTTCGATGGCCTAAGGGGAGGGGGAGAGAGGGGGGAGACCATAACGGGTGTAGGCCACGTAACGCACATTCCATCTTTCCCCGCCGTCCACAAACCATGGCGGCGGAAAATGGGAGCGACTTCATACACTCACACTCCCATTTATACATATATGTGCTCAGTGTTTTTCTCTTTTTCGACCATCGACATTTATTTCCTCCGACCTCTTGAATTGGATGTCTTCTTAGAGTTTTTTTTTAATCTTTTCCGATTTTTTTCACGAAGTGGCATGAGTTATGTCGGTTGGAAAAAAAATAACGATACACGATTTCACGCAAGATTTTGAGGAGAGTTCGAGTTTGTAGAGCATACAGTTTCAAAATACAGCCTTGGGGTCTAATGGTAATTTATGAAAGGAAGAAAATAATGCGCTTTCTTTCGTTCAAGTCCATGGAGAATTTTCTGAAAAGTTGCGATGTCTTTTTTGTTTGAAAATTTTGTCTTATTTTTTTAGAGCCGAGTACTGTTTTCAAAGTAGAATATTCGGCAATTTCGTTTATTTTTCTTCTTCACGTCGTTATGACATTTTCAATAATGTGCAGTAAATTTTTCGTGTTTGCCTTTGTCTCCACGTCTCGATGGAAATAAATTTCTCTTAAGCAAAATTTATATTTTATCCACGAAATATCAACCAAAGATCTTTTTGGCGAAAAGGTTAAGTTAATAAAAATTAAGTTTTATAAGTTTAAAATAAGTGCACCAGATATTTTATGTATTATAAATTGGCAAATTTGGTTATTCTTTCAAGATCAAGTGAGAAAAATATTACTTTTAGATATAATACGCTAACTTGTATTTTATGCGAAATATCTGAAAAAGATAAGATCTATCCTTGCCTATGCATCGTCGCTTCTAAGATTTTAGCGAATATTTCTATCACCTCCTCGTAAATTATCAATTTCGTTTGAATTCGCGTTAATCATTTACGCGGATTAAGACCAACAACCCTCGTTTTATTAAATCGATCTTTTCCCGCGCATGATTCTTATCTCGTCGGAATGATACAACGTTTGAGTTTCGTCCTTTTTTCCCTTTCCAATTACTTCCACCCGATGCGTTCGAATGGAAGGAGAAATCCTTTCATCCGAGTTTCCTGCATGGAAAGAATTTCTTAAGTCCCTCCGTAAAAGTAAATGCGCAGGATGAGAGGTGGAGAATGTCAAGGGAGGCGCTATATCTCCAAGGCATTGCCTTTGGCGCCGTCTCGCACCCTCCCCTCCTCCTCGACCCCCTCATCCCCTCCATGATTGCTCCCTTAATCCTTACTCCCTCCCTCCACCCTCTATCTTCCACCCTCTATCCTCCACCCTTCCCCTCTTATGCTTCCTAGCCCTTCGATCCTCCTCCCTTTCCCCTCGTGAGGGGATCCTACGTAAGCCTTCATCACTTCCAGGCGACGACCCTTGCGTGGGCTTCGTCCCTTCCCAGGGCGATATAAAGGGATTCGTCGGGGGGAGAAAGGGGCGATAACAGGAATGCGTGCCGGGTGATGTTGTAGCCGCCTCCTTCGCTCTTGCTTCCTCGCCAATCGAAATCAAGATAAGCGGGAGGGTGAGGAGGAGGAAGAGGCTGGCTGGTACCCCGCTCTGCGGGTTAGCGAGGAAATGAACGTCGTAACTCCCACTAAGTGGAAGGACGGGAGAGGGCCAGGTTGCTTTTAACGAGCAATTCGGAAGAGTCTCGGAGATACGAAAAACAAGTGAGGGGGTGAACGGCCATCGATGTATAGGATAGGGAGATGGGAAGAAAGAGGAAGAGGAGGTATTGGAAGATGAGAGGGTGAAGAAATAGGAAAAATCCCGTCATAACGTGATTCTGGATATGCGTGAATCATTTCGTTGTACTGAAACTTTGGTGTGACAAATATTTTTCACCTTGATATAAAAAACCCGATAGTTTATTTAACTACATCCTTGTGATGTATTCTGACGTTGTTGTAATATCCACCACGCAGAGGAAAATATAAACTTTTAATTTATCAAACTAAGACGAAATGTTGAAAATACTTGCTCATGAAATTGAGATATGAAAAGTTCTACTATGAGAAGTCGGCTTGGGTTTGGATATGTTTTCGCTCTTGTGAAATTTCCTCTATAACGGAGTTCGTGTGCCGAAAGGAATGACGAAGTGGCCGAGAAAGAAAGCGTGGAACTCCACAATGAGTGAAGAAAATGATGAGAGAGAAGAATAGGACGACAGCAGGAGAAACGAGGTTTCCAGGAGAAATGTAGTAGTCGAAGTAAAAGTCCCATAGCGTCACCAGAAAGAGGGAATACTCCGGAAAATTAGGAGACGCGGTGTCGAATTCTGTTTTTCTTCTCTTCCTTCATCATGCGTCATTCTTCGGAGAAGAAAACATCCCTACCATCCAATACTCTCGCCGTGTGAGCGAGTATCTCCGCGTTGTTTTCCCCCCTCCTCTCCCAAACCTGCAATGCGAATCATCTCGAGAATTTTATCGGCCGATGATTCTTCCTCTTCGGATTCCTCCGCGCGAGCCACCTATATCGGGGCGCGTGATTCTCTTAACACCAATTATTCCCTCGGCGTCTTCTCAGAAATTTTAGCGTCGTCTGATGCGCGGAAATTCGTTCCGCACTTCCCTCGTTATCGCATGATAATCGCTTCCTCTTATTTCTGATTTTGGAATTAAATGGCGCGCAGAATGTTAATAAACGACTGTTGAGATTCGTACCGGTTCCCTCCCTCCTCTCGTCTTTTTCATCCTTTCAATTAAAGCGACGCGGTAAGAAGCTCGTTAATGGTTCCAAAGCTGCTTTCCTTTGATGGTTGCGGATGGAGGTGCACTCCGGCCGAAGAGGCCCGTATCAACAATGATTTCTATTTTTCTCTCCCATCGATGGTTGTTTATAAAGAACAGTTTCTATGGCACAATTTCTTCGTATATTTTTTGTGTCGGAAGAGTTTCTTTCATAATTGTAATTCATTATTTTAAAACCATTTTGCTTTAGCCTGCCAGTTTTCTTGCGTTTTCATAATATGTCCGAAAAACCTTTCATGATTGTAATTGAACATTTTTTTACGCGTTTTGTCTTGATCTCTGTCAGCTTTTTCCTGTTCCATTTTTTCTGTTTATTTCCATTTAAACTTGCCCGTTTCATCGCTCCGAAGGTGGAATATGTTTTTCTTCTCTATTTTAACACGCTTCTCTTAGGTCTTTCGTCGACTGTATGATTTATTTCTCTCTTTAAATTCTGACCCTTGGGTTGATTAATTTCTCGTTTTAAATGTGATCTGCCTAAATGAACGGTGCTATCGATATAATTCTTTTATGACTATTCGTGACGAATCGTTGGGTTTCTGACAACTTTATGATAGCAATGTAACCATAAGAAAGACGCATATTCGCTTCAGCGTTTGGCGGTAATCGTAAAATTGTTTTTGGGTGGTTTCAACTGATTCGATGGGGTCAATGTTCTACATACCCCAACTTCATGCCAAAGTAATTGGCCTTGTGCTGTTTTTGGGCTTTTTCAAATAAATAAATAAATAAAGTACTTTATAGCCATTAGGGGGAGTTCCGAAATGCCTCATTCGACCAGCGTATCGACATTCCCTACTCTTTTTTTGGCCTCACGAGCTTTTAGTAGTATCGTTCCGGGAGCAAGTTTTTTTAGTAATATCGTTCCCATATTGCATACGCTGGTGTCATGCGGTATCGGAAGTCCTCGAAGCCTTCCGTATACCATATAGACTGTCGTCTCCGTCTCATCCAATTCCAAGGCCTCCTGCTTCGGTATCTTTTTTGGTGCAGGAAAACCACCCCGGGAACTACCTCCTCCCCTGCTTCTCGATATTCACTCTGCGATTCCCATATGTTATCGTTTAAGGGCACCCGTTATTCAATCTCCTCTTCTTTCACAAAAGATTTTTCATAGGTTTATACTCTTAAAAACTTATCTAGGAAAGTATTCGGCCGGTGGAACCTTTCTGGAATTCCTAGACATTTATTTTCCAAAAATTTGGGAATAGCGACACGTTTGACTATGAAGCAATCCCAGCAGTTCCTGAAGTCAATTTAAAGTGTTTTAATAAACCTTTAGGTGCCCATGTCATTATTAAAACTTTTTTGGAGGAAACTGAAAATTAGGTACTTATAATGGTAATGACATCCTTCCTGAAATTTTCATCACAGGAATAGCACGTATACATTTCACAGCCGAGCTCTCGCGACATTAATCACTATATTCGTTCAGCATTGCTTACGGGACCAAGATTTTTTAATACTTAGCGGCCCATTTCAAAAGCAAGCTCCCCCTTTTCTCGGAACGGGACCATTTTCTGGAATGGGAATAATAAGAATTTAAAAAAATAAATCTCCGAAGGAAATGGAGTTTATTTTCGTCTTCCAACTTCGTTCCAAGCATCCTTTAAAGCCTTTGTTTCGTCCGGAAATCCTTTTGCGAGTCTTGCATCTTAGCCTGCTGCGCTAAGGTCCTTAAATTTCACCGTCTCACTCTCTCTTTCACTCTATCTCCCTCCCTCTTTTCCATCCTGGAGTGCAGACTCCGAATCCAGTTTTAGCTGGGGTCGCTATGGGTATTTCACTTAGAGAGATAAGAAACGAAAGAGAGGAGTAGGGTTAGATAGAAACGTTAAATACACGAAAGGACGAGATCCGTAGGAGGAGAGTCTGAAAGTCCTCTCCCCCATACCCTTCACTTCGAAGGCACTCCGTATAATTTTTTCGGCGATTCAGAGATGTGACGGACGGGTAACAAAACCGAGGCCGGAGTTATTGGCGGATGAATACGGAAATCATCTCCCGTCTCCTTCGTTTGACTTTCTTATTATTATTCCGTTGAATAGCGCGCGCTCTTTTGATAAATAATTAACTTTTTTATCACATGCGCTCTTAAGAGCCTCCGCGGCGTCGGGTCGAGGCGTGGTTTTTTTATTCCTTTTCAGGAATTTTTTTAGTTGGAAAAGGGATGTGTGTTGGGATCGAATTTGGTCCCCGTTTAATCTATGTATGTTTGTTTGTGAACATTGTGTAGTATCTATTAATTTTCCGAGGGAGTAGTCCATTTTTACTGCCGGTCTCCTTTTATGTATGCGGTCTAGTTTTCGTATATTTTACAGGTGTATTTGCTGGCAGTATGGAGGTAATAGTCGCAGCTGCAAAAAGGTAAATCATTCTCAAGTAAATAAACTGTTCCTTTTCATACTTGAGATTGAAAATTCCCTATTCCCTTAATTATTTCATTAATCCAGTTTAATTTTGTATTCTTCATTTTCATGGACGTTTTTTTATTCTTGCTCCAATTCTGCTCTTTTGGCCCCCTATTAAAACGTACTTCATTTGGTCTTGTAGTGTTTACGAGGGTTGAGAAATTTTTATAACATTGTTTCTATTTTAATCGAAGTTGACGTGTTTCTGGCGTTGTTTCCATAATTATCTTATGAATCTCACATGTTTAATCTTATCTAGGTTAAAAATAATCGATCTAGTGATTCTATGCCTACTTTTCGTTGATATCACTACTCCTTATCACTGTTTCTTCATAAAAACAGTATTATCGACTTAAACCTTTATAGAACACAACCGCATAGTTTGGCTCTAGCGTCCTAATTTCATCTACCCGACGGGTTTTCTTGTTTCTAGCTCCAAAACTCGAGCCCTGTGGCGCATCAGGCATTCCGGCTTTGCGCGCTATCGAGCATTTTCCGCGGACGTGCCTCGAAACTTTAGCGAGGGATTTAGGGCGACGATATTAGAGGGTAAAAAGGGATAGTGCATTCTTGTGTAAAGGATATGCATAAAAGAAAACATGGCGAGATAAAAGCTTGGCTAACAGGAAGAACGAAGAAACCATACGGGAGTTGAATGCGTTTTTTCTCAACTCGGCACGATCTTTCGGAGTAGAGTATTAAATTGCGTGATGCATAGAAAATTCATTTTAAATCTTAATTGTTTTGTCTTTCTTATTCCCTCTTGGCTCAATCAGTGGCGATAAATTCGCATTTCTCCGTCCCTTTCTGCAGTCGAGCCTAAACTACTATGATTAAGTTCCATAAGTTACTGCTCGGTATGTATAATTGTTTTAGAATTTGTTGTTACTTAATATGCTTTATGCACACTGTTCAAGTGTGGATAGATACTTGTTAACCCTTGACCAGCACGATTGACATAATCGTCGATTCGTGCATAATTAACCAAATCAACCAGCCACAGTACAGTTGGTAGAGGAGCGGTGGGTTAGCCTCTCAGGTTCCAGGTTCGATTCCATCCCAGGAAATTGTCTCATTTCTTTTTTATAGTCGTTCCGTTCATTGTAAAAGGTAATTAGTTGCCTTTTTTATAGAGCTAAATAATAATAGACGGGTATTATTTTATCCCTGTCGAAGCAGTGAATATTCGATCTACAGCTGTAACAAATCAATCCCGAAGCGGATTTCGCTGGTGCCGAAATCTAATTTTCCACGAATTAGGCATCAGCGACGTTAGTTTTCATCCGACTTTCCTTCGCCAGCAAAAATTTTGTCCTGTGCGTCATCGTCCCTCCGGGCCCGAGAGAAGAGGAAGCGGAGCCGTATTTCTTCCCCGTTTCATTTCGAGCAACTCGAGAGTCTCAAAAATTAATTTTCTGGACCGTGGCCAACTGGAACGCGTAAAATAATGCGCTCTTTCACAGCAGCTATTGTGAATACGGATGAGAAGGAGAAAAAAATATAATAAGAAATGAGCTAGACTCTTAATGCGTGGTTCCCAGAACTCCCTTAAGCCATAAATATTTGGAATTGTTTAGGGAAACATTCTCCGACGACTCATAAAGCGCCTGAATGCCAGCTCCCATCTGCCGCAGAATTCAGGATCGCGGCGCAGCAGCACGTATATAATGTACGGAGCGATGCGATGGCGGGTTTCCTCTCGGAGTTCCCTTTTATTTTTCTCCGCAACCGAAAACGAAAATAAAAATATTAAAAGCGCTGCGCAAAGAGCGAGGAAAAACGAGCGTTATCACTGCTGCAACTAGTAATAGTGGAGAGGGAGGAGGGGAAAGAAAGGAACGCGAGCGCATACGTTCCAATTTTCATACGGGACGCATGTATAGTGCGCGCCTGGCGCCATTCATTTGTCTCCTCGTTTTGTTTCAACTTATTTCGTCTTTTTTTCTCCATTCCCATTTCGCTCTTTTTAAACCACGGACGAGATTTCAGCAAGTCGAGCTCGCAAAAAAATAAATAGACGAAAATACCTCCTTATACTTCCATGTCCTCTTTTCCCCGGCTTTTTTGTGCGAAATGGGACGACGGAGTGATCCCGTATTCATGCGTATTGGGGAGAGAAGCCTCGTTGGCCGTCTAGAATGGCCTCCCTCTCTTTTTTTCTCTATTCGTCCCACGTCTATCTCCTTGTTTTGTAAAAAAAAAACTCCCGCGGTTAATAAAAATGATAAACCCTGTTATCTCCCCGCCCTCGCCTGGGAATCCAGAGAAGGAAGTTTAAGGGAGGAGTATGGGAAACGGACTCTTCTTGTCCTTTTAGTCACTGCCATCGTCCTCGCCGCCGCCTCTCTTTCTCGCGAGGAAGATGCATCGGCAGCCTCCATCTAAGACGAGTTTCTCTCCACGTACTGAACCGTGTTTTTCTTTCGTTCTCCCCTCTGAAGAGGGCTTCTCTTGGATTTTTTCGGTTGATTTTTCCCTCTCATCTTTTTAAGGCGGAATCGGAGACTCGTAGTCTCATTCTCCCCTCAAGATGGAGGTTGCGATTCTCGTTGTTTTTATACTCGCGTTCCTTTATCCTCCTCGTGTGTCATATGTCTTGTTTCTCCCACAATTTTTTGTCTTGTTCCGGTTTCTAATTCGTGTCTATGACTGGTCTTCTTAAGGGCGATAGTGGTGGAGATTTTTCGCCTTGGAACGCTGTTCATTTCTTTTATTCATCTGCGAGTTTCATGATTTCAGGATTATGTTGAAATAGACCTCTGAGAAAAATATAATATACAGAATTGTCATCAAAAATAAAATACATATCGCAACTTCAGTTGAATATTTGTTCAAAAGTAGCACATTTAATGTTGGTGTTCCTTTGGCCCATCTCTAGAATTCCCTATTATTGTTTTTTAGTATTTGCCTTAACTTTAAGAGGAAACATTCGTTTTATGCCGTATCCTTTTTAATTGAGTAGATATAGCTTTCAATACTTACTGAAATATACGTTTCCAGCATGCATGTGATCATTAAAATTTTGTTTTTTCATGTCTTTTCTCTTGTCATAGCGGTAGTTTTCCCCATTCTTATTTGTTTTGAATGTCGATCAATTGCCACTTTTATTTTTTTCAATGAGTCTCTCGAATGTCCGTTGTCTAAATCCAGTTTATAATATTTCTACGTAATTTTTGACCCCCGAAAAAGATATACCAGTTTTTTCAAAGGAAGCTGTAGATATATTATTTTCCGTAAATTAAGTTTAATGATAGTTCGAGTAGCCATCATTCCCTATCCCTACCTCCCGCCACTCCTCCTCGTGTCTTTTGTGGAGTTCCTGAAGAGATATAAGGAAAAAGAGGGGTTACGAATTTCAAAATGCTGTAGTTTTGTCGTCCATTTCTTTAAAATCAAATTGGATGCAAGTTTTTGAAACGTATTCCACGTGTATTTGTGATTCCCTCGAGGAATCTGAAAGAGAGAGAAACAGAGAAAGCTGTCGTTCTTGTCGTCGGGAAGATGATGTGCTCTCGCGAGATCGTGTGGGATAGAGTAAGGTGAAAGCGAGAGGTAAAGTTGGAGAGTGAGAAGAGATCGAGTCTCAATAGAAAACCTCCATCTCCCGTCTCCGTTCGCCAGATGGATGAAGATCATTTCTAAAAGGGTATTTTTTCATCCTCTCTAACCAATCTCTCTCTCTCCTTCTCTCTCCCTCCCTCCCTCCACCCCACACCTCCCTCCACCCCGCACCTCCCTCCACACCGCACCTCCCTCCACCCCGCACCTCCCTCCACACCGCACCTCCCTCCACCCCGCACCTCCCTCCACCCCGCACCTCCCTCCACCCCGCACCTCCCTCCCTTATCCGGCCTCTCCGCGTTTTCTCGCAGAGGGCTGGATCACCCCGGAGGCCACTGAGGGAATAAAAGAGAGGTTGAGGAATCGGGAGGGAGATTTAGGGAGGAGAGAAGCGGAAGGAGGCGCGAAGAAGATGGGAGGTTTTTGCGAAGGAAAGGAGTCGAGGGAGAGAACAGGTTGCTGATGATCACGTGTGGATGTTTTGGGCACGAAGGAGAGAGGACGGAGGCGAGAGGGAGGAGAGGGCGTCTTCGTTTTTTTGTGTTGTGCAGAGGGATCGCCTCCTCCCTCGCTTTCCTGTGGCGCGTCGCACTTCTCCTTTCCCCTTCCATATCTCGTACCTCTCGCGTCCTCTGCATCCTACCCTAAATCCTATTATTTTCTTTTTCCTTGTTTCGCACCCTCCTTCCAATGCCGTCGCCTCGACGGTCTGATCCTCCTCGCTGTCAACCCTGTCTTCTCGCAAACCCTCTTTTCTATCCTCCTCCTTCGCCTTTGTCGTATTTTCTCGCCAACATTTTCGATGTTGTGTGTGGGTTTTTTCCTTTTTATTTTCTCGGCCCTTCTTTCCTTACACCAGTCCTACGGGCACACGTATCTGTCTGTTATCTATCGTTTCTTTCCCAATCCACCCGGCTTATTTTCCCTACGTTGTGTTTTTTTATTCCTCGTAGATCCCATTTATCTTTCCATTTTTTGCCTCGTTTCTTTCCCTTATTCACTCAATTTGCCTGAATTCTTACACGTTTCCAACCCATAAAACTGTCGCTAGGTAAATGCGGACGTCTTAAATCCGTTCGTTTAACCTTTAATGCGTCCCATCCGATCTATTTATCCCTTTCCCTTTCTCTCGCTTCATACGGTACTTCTAGCCCACCTTATTTACCCCGCATTGCCTTTTCTACCGCCAACGCTAATCCTTTCTTGCCTCTATTCTTCTATTATCTCCCCATCTGTAAATCCTCCCATCATCTTCCTAAATACATTTCCCAGCAGCGTTCATCCATGGGGTCCCGCTTACCGATCCCTTATGCATAGCTTATTCCTGCATTACACTCCTTTTTCTCATTCTCTCTATCTCTCTTTTCTCTGCTCCATTCCCTCCATCTCTCTTCCCCCTCTTCATCCCCTCCATCTTTCCCGTCTTTCGAATTTCGCTTCATGCGACTACATCTATGTTCCTCACACTGGTTTATCTTTCCTTTCTTTCCGAGCTAACCGATAAAATGTATTAAGCCGAGTGTAAAGGGCGATGATGGAGAGAGAGAGAGAGAGAGAGGGAAGGTGCAGTGATAAGGCTTCACCAGGAGACTGAGGAAGAGAAAGAGAGAGTGAAAGGGTTTGAGGTGTCGTGGAGTGGGCGTAAGTGGAAGATAAGACTCAATGAAGGGGAATGCGGAAGGAAGTCAGAGGGAGAGTGGAGTGGGACTGGTTTTCTCATTCGGAAGCTTTGGGTGATGTAGAGAAAGGGGGAAGAGGGAAAGAGGGGGGAGAGTGAAAGAGGGGGAGAGTGGAGAAATTGAAAACCTTTTGCCGGAGTTGGCGTTTGCTTTATCTCAGTGAGGAGAGCGAAGGGAGAGAAAGAGGGGGAGAGAGAGAGAGAGATGGAGACTACTCTGGAATGCGTTCCTCACCGTCCCTTTCCTTCTCTCTTTTATCTCCCCTTCTTCTTCTTCACCCCTTCACCCTAATTCCATCCACCCTACCCCTTCCTGCTCCCACCCACTCTGTGTATTCTTTCGTATCAAATTTAACGGAGCTGAATCGATGTGGATTATTATCGGTCGATTGTTCTCGCGGTGTTTATTTTGCCCGATGAAAATTATCGAACCCTTCTACTTGAAGCGTTTTGGGAAGGAGAAGCCCTTTTTCCATGCTGTAAGAATTCCGTCTACTTATACATTTTTTAAATCTCGAGACTGTAGCGATCCTTTGGTATCCTTGCGTTACGGCGGAGTCTTCTCTCCATTGTCTATTTGTGTGGTGTAATAAAGGAATGATTAAAAATTAATAATAGGGAAAGTTGCTGCTTTTAATTTCCGGTGGAAGCGGGGATCTTAATGGTGATTTCTTAAGGGATTATACACGCGTTGAATGGGAATCCTTTCCAATTCGACTATAATTTCTAATATGACTTTCATTATTTTTAAACAATTAACGATACTTTAAATGACCCATTTTAAGCTTTATTTTATTTGTTATATTGATAAAATTATAGTTCGCTTATTGCTACTATGTACATCGTAATATTCAAACTATTTTTTCCAATTATTTCCCAAAAATATTTTTTATTAATCTATCCTCTGATTATGGTTTGATTTTTTGGAAGAATCGCACATTTTGACAAAAACCTATCTTTGATACGATTTAAGAATATTTTTCTCTTCTTGCTCATAAAACTTTTGGCGAAACTAATGCACCATATGCCGCGAAGTGGAACTTCTTTCGTAACCCACGCCGTCAGCCAGTCTCGCAAACTAAATAAATAAAATCAGAAGGGAGAGGAATCCTTTATCGAAAAGCATAAAAGAGAACGTGCACCGCCCAGGCGCAAAACTTTTACCAAGTTTTCTCGTTCCCGATCTTAGGAAAATAAAGAGGAATTTTCGACCCTTTGCATCCATTCTGGCTCTTAATCCGTCTTCTATTTATATTCCTCGGAATCCACTTCGGAACAGAGTAAGAAAGAGTGATTCCACTTTCAAAACCCTTGGGGCAGTGGTTCCCAAACTGGCCCGCGAGGCTACTACAGTGTGTCCGCAGAAAAATAACATCCTCACAACTATGCTCCACAAATGTATTTGTTGAAGTAATGAATAAGAAGTTCACAGACCTCAAGCTATGAACATTGCAAATGATTGCAGAGTGCATATTATTCTTTTGTTATGACGTTAGATTTCCATATATTAGTGAGTTTAAAAAAGAACTAGTGGCAGGATATGGCCAGCGAAAATGTTTGAAGATTGTATAGGGGTCCGCACACTAGAGAAGGCTGGGAACCACCGTAGGGAATTGATTTCGGACACACCACAATCCCAAAATTCTAATCCCATGCACCGCGCAACTCTAGCGTAAGGTGACCCATTTTGAGTTTTCCTCTCCAAATCCACCATTTCTGAACTTCTTCCTCTCTCTCTTATCAGTCGACGTTCACCCCTTTTCCGTTCCTTCTCCACCTCTTCCTCCTTTCTCGCATTGAATTTGAAGGAATGGGAAGAGATAGGAGATGAGGAACGGTGGAATAAAAGACAGGGACCTCGAAATCCAGGGAGATGTTCTTCTCCCCAGTGAAGTACTTTATTTTTAGCGGACGATAGAGGTCCGGAAGATTCTCCGCGAGTTTTGCGAGAGAGAGATCTTGTAAAAAATAATACAAAAATGAATGCGACGATGACGGTCGTTCGTGTACCTTTTATTTCATTCATTGCGATTTTTGTATCTAGCTTTGCAAGGAAAATAAATGTAAGGGTTATTTTGGTTTATATATTTTTTTCACTTGTTTGAAGTTCTTTGGATGCAAGTAAGAAAAAACCAGCTTGATTTTATTCCATTTTTAAAGGAAATTCCTCTGAGATTTTTTGCTCTAGCAATCGATTACTTAGATTATTAATTCTCGCTGTGCATGTCCAATTTTGTAATGTTTTTAATTTGCACCCTAGCCCAATTTTAGCTGGAATAATTTATCGTCGCCTTCGATCAAAGCTGCGTTGTTAAATATTATCACGTAAAAATGCCATTAAGAATTCACCTTTGCAGGCGCAAATCGATTTATTTGCGTGTAAAAGTAATTATTTTCTCGATACGAAAAACGAGCTTTTTTCGAACTACTGTTATTTGCTCATGGGGATTCGTCAAAAAGAGTGTCTGGGGTTTTAAAGGAAACGTCAAAGACAGCCGTATCTGCAAAATATCCTCCGGGTACAATGCTTGCCTCTTCGTTTTTTCCTACGTGGATTCTTCTCCTCCTCCTCACCTACTAGAGTGGTAGAGTGGGTAGTTTTTCGCTTTTTCCTCCTCCGCGTCAAACCTTTTTCACCCTTGACGAAGGCATCCACATCTCCACTATCCCTCCTGTCTCCCGCATTCTCCTCATCCTCCGCTTCTCCTTTCATTTTTAAAACCCCTTACACTTTCGCGCACTCCAAATCCCCCGCGTTTTTTTAACCTGCCCTTAAAATTTTCTCTTTCCTCCTTCCTCGCCTCTATCTTAGCGCGGTGCGACCCATTCCCCCTCCCTCCCCTCTCCCCCCGTACCCTAGCTGACGAGATAGCGACTGCTTTAATCCTTGAAATTCGCATTACCACCACCACTAACGAGTCTGGCAACTGCAGCGAAAAGGGAGCAGGAGACTGAAATCGAGTTATGTCGAACATGCTCCGCGGCCATATCCCACTCGACAATAATAATGTTCATTCTTATCAGACGCTTATTGCGCCACACGTCTCGCCGACGACAGACGCCTGAACCTCTTTCCCCCTTCGAAGTGGTTCTCCCCTGAAGATGCTCACTTAGTGGGCGAAATGCATAGGGTTTATCCTATAATTTTTGGCTGAAGGAGTTTTCCACCACTGATCTTTCAACTCTTTGAGAAAGAGAGAGAGAACAGAGAATAGAGCAGCGTTTCCAAACCAGAGTGCCGCAACTGATTATTAGAGGTACCGCGTTAAACTTTGTTAAATATAAGAATCAACCGTTTGAAAATGTTGATAGGTCATTGGAGCGGTAATCATTTCCCTTATGAATGATGCAATACCTACAAATGAATGCGTCCAGTTGTCGTGATTCCCGTACATAACAAGAATGAAATGCGTGCTTCATAAATGGAATACGCTGATCTTCAGAGACGCTCTTTATAATAAAACATTGAAACAGCCCTTCTGCTTGTATGTAATAAAATTTTTATCCAAATTGATTTTGATGGCCCTTAACGAGATGAGTAAAATTTTATTTAAGCCATTGAGTGAAGAGGGTGTTCTAATTAACTGATGCGCCCAAAATCATGTTTGGACGATGAATATTAATGAGGATCTCTCATACTAAATTTAATCGTAATCCGTCAACCAATTCAAGAAATGAAAGTCATAACAGACTGACAGCCAAAGAAGGTCTACCGCCCCCCCCCCCCCTCCCTCCATCCACCCATCCAAGCTCTAATCCTTTTACCCTTCCGCGTACTGTGAGTTTCCTGAATCCACTGCCTTCTCAATTCTTTTCTCTTAACCCACAGAATGGGACGTTTCCCAACCCAATGGCTAGTATTTTCTTTCCGGCGCACCGAGATCGAAACCTCACCACTCCTCTGCATCGCTCTTGCCTATCTCTCATCGTGAATTCCGATCGTCAACCTAACCCTTCCATTCCCTCATTCTCCCACGGAACCGGAACTCGGTCACCCCTGCCACCTGTCGCTACACTTTCTAAGGTTGCCTCCCTTCATCTTAGAGCTCTCCTCGCAATTCATATTAATGCTCAAAGTATTTCAGCTCACATCGAGGAAATCCAACAATTGCCTCTTGTAACAAGCTTGACATAATCTGCATAAGCGAATCATGTTTAAAACCGTCCATCCCACCATCCTCGTTCGCCATATCAAACTTTACTCTTCTTTGTACATCTACATTATACCCTGCAAGTCACCTTTTCGGTGGATGGCAGGGGGTGCAGTGCACCAAGGGTCCATAGTTTTCCTACGTTATTTTTTCCTATTATGGTCTCTTATCGTCCTAGGGAAAAACGATCCTCTATATCGCTCCGTTCTGCAGTCAATCTCGCGAATCTTCAGGTAGTAATTGTTTCTGTAAGAACTCTACGCTGTTTGTGTACTAACTTAACTTGTTTTAACTTGATTATCGCTGTTGGTGTACTAATTTAAATTGTTTTAACGCTTGCTTGTGTGTATATCTTGCTTGTTCGCTAACGTTGTTTGTGCGGTGAGTCAGCGTTTCCCTTTCACTTTTTACCTGCGTTCCTCTCTAGCGTAGACCTTAAGTCCACGAATTAGTTAGTCACTTAGTATAACCTTAGCTTGAAGTTTAATTTAATTCGTAGCTAGTACAGATTAGTGTTTAGGATGGCTTCACCTAGGATTCCCGTTTCCTCCTTTCTATGCGACGCTGATTTCGAGGGAATGAGGTCTCGAATCACGGAGCTGGTAAGAGAGGTTACGGACCTCCGTCGGAGGGTGGCAAGAGCGGAGTCGGCCCTTGTTCGTGTTGGGAGAACGCATCCATCCCCGAGAACTCACCGCGCCATGATGGCGACTCGGGTGCGCTCGAGTGCGAAAGTCGGTGGTGTGATCGAGGGTGTTTGTGGGACCTCTTCGGGGGCTGGGGTCGCTCCAATCCTGAAACCCAACGATTGGAGAGTGGTCTCCAACCGGGGGGATCGTGGGGTGGTCCTGCGAAGGCTGGGAGCTGGGAATGCCTCGGCAGACCCTCTTCCAGTTTGCAATCGGTTCGCGGCGTTGTCGGAGGACGACACTTCGGCCGATGCTCTCGCATCCGCTCCCGTCTCTTTGGCGGAGGCTGGATCTATGGGAAGTCGGGGTGGGAAGGGAGGGCTCCTAGTAATAGGTAGTTCTAATGTCCGGCGTGTTATGGCTCCCTTGCTAACTCGGGCCCGCCGGGAGGGAGTGGCTGAGCGGGTGTTCTCCAGGTGTATACCAGGAGGAACGGTCCCCCAAGTGACGAGGGCGGTACGGGAGTCGGTGGAGTCAACGGGTTGCTCTAGGCTGCGGATGGTGGTCCATGTTGGGACTAACGACGCCTCGAAGCGCGGGTCCGAGGAGATTCTAAGTTCTTTTGAGGACTTGGTCGCCGAGGTCACTCGTGTCCGAGAGGAGTCGGGTTCTGATGTGCGGCTCACCATTTGTAGTATTGTCCCGCGGATTGACTGTGGTTCGGAGGTTTGGAGCCGCGTGGCGGGGCTAAACCAAAGGCTATGGAATTTCTGTGTGGGCATGGGAGTCGACTTTGTTGATCTCCGGCCGGTTCTCGGATCGTGTAGGGTACCCCTAAACGGCTCTGGAGTTCATTACACGACCGAGGCTTCACAGAGTGTAGCGTGTAGGATCTTCGACCATGGTAGGTCTTTTTTAGATTAGAGAGTAGGGTAGGGTGTAGGCGTATTAGGAGATTTCATAGGGGCATCGAGTGTAATACAGTTTCTGGTCGCAAAGTGAGAGAGTCCACCTGCGAAAGCCGTAATAGAGCAGTTAATGCTTCGGGCGATAACGAGAAATTAAATATTATAGTTTTAAACTGCCGCAGCATTCGTAGGAAGTCTGCCGAACTCGAACACGTAATTCGCACGTTGCATGCGGATGTAGTTATAGGTACGGAAAGTTGGCTCACTGAAGATATCGCTAGCCAAGAAATTTTTCCGAAAAGCTATAGAGTATACAGAAAAGACCGCGCCAATAGAATAGGTGGCGGAGTATTTTTGGCAATAAGTGAAAAGTACGATAGTTGTCAGATCCCTATTATCGATGAAACGACCGAGAGCGTGTGGTGCCGCCTAGGTAAGGATAATTCGAAAAAGATATATTTATGCTCATTTTACAGACCACCTAATGCCAAAGTTGATTATATTTTAAGTTTAGAGAGGCAATTAGCCGAGCTTAGATCTATTATGAACGACGGTTACGTGATAATTGGAGGCGATTTTAACTTACCGTCAATCGATTGGGAAAACTTATGTTTCGTTACGGGAGGTAAAGAACGCGAATCGTGTGAAGCCTTAATTGACACGTTTCATGAATATTCCTTAATCCAGATGGTACAAAAAGCCACGCGTTCGGGCAATGTTCTCGACTTGCTTGCTTCTAACATCCCGCATAGGATAACTAAGGTATCCACAGAGGAGGGACTTAGCGACCATCGAGCTGTGTATGCGGAGTGCAAATTAAAGCTCAAAAGACATCCTAAGCCTCTTCGGAATGTATACGCTTTCGCCAAGGCCGACTTTAAAAGTTTCAGCTTACATCTCAAAAGTACCTTTGTCAGTTATCGTGAAAAGACAGAACGATTAGGTATGGAGCCATCATGGTTATTATTTAAGGATATACTAGGAAGAGGTATCAATAGATTTATCCCCAGTAAGTTAAAATCTGATAAGAAAGAACCTCGTTGGTTTAATAAGGAAGTCAGGATTGCCTTAAGACGACAGAGGCGTAGCCACGCAAAATTGAAAAACATACCTACCACCGCTTCCGATGAGTATCGCACAGCTATAGTCCATGAGTATAACAGTGCCCGCGTACTAGCGAGAAAAAACATGCGTAACGCATTTAACACCTTCCGGAATGAGGTATTAAATACAAAATTGAAGGAGGATCCAAAAGCGTTCTGGTCCTACGTAAGAGAAGTCAAGGGAGTGGGTCCTTCAATACCCTCCCTGCGATGTTATTCCGGAGACATCCTTCACGATGGGGAGGATAAAGCTAATCTACTAAACGTTTACTTCGCGAAGGCGTTCACGGCAGGTGGAAATATACTTAAAGACAATCTTATTCCCGATGGATGTACTCGGATGGATAATATTAAAATCTCTGAGGCAGGAATAGCGAAGCAACTGAGTGCGATAAAGCCCAACAAAAATCCTGGACCAGAAGGAATTCCCGCGCGTGTATTAAAAGAACTAGCAGAAGATATAGCTCCCTTCCTTCGGATAGTTTTCGAGAAATCTCTTACCCTCTGTGAGGTTCCTGATGATTGGAAACTAGCACACGTCACACCCATTCATAAGGGAGGTGACAAAGAAAACCCCGAAAATTATAGGCCGATTTCTCTAAGATCATTATCATGTAAAATTTTGGAGCACATTATTGTTAGCAACACAATGCGTTATTTTGAGAGTAGATCGCTCTTAGTCAGCTGTCAACATGGCTTCAGAAAAGGTAGATCCTGTGACACCCAACTCGGTCTGTTTGTGAATGATGTTTTATCATGCGGCGAAAATAATAAGCAGGTCGATGCAGTGTTCCTTGATTTTAGAAAAGCTTTTGACAAGGTTCCCCACCGTAAGTTGTTATTAAAATTGGGAAATCTTGGCGTTAATGTTAAAGTCATTAACTGGGTTCGCGCTTTCCTTAGGAATAGAAAACAAAAAGTAGTCATCGATGGTAAGTCCTCGAGTGTGGCAGATGTAGTCTCTGGAGTGCCGCAGGGTAGTGTGATCGGACCTATGCTTTTCTTGCTTTATATAAACGACATCAGCTCAGTTGTAAAAAGTAATATCAGGCTTTTTGCGGATGACACCGTAGTCTATAGAGAAATTAGTGGTCCTAGCGACCATCGTCAGCTTCAGGATGATCTGGATGCGTTATCTGTTTGGTGCAAGGAATGGCAGCTAGAAATCAATCAGAAAAAGAGTAACGTTCTAAACTTTTGGAAATCTAGAAGCCCATCGTCCGTGTTTACCTACTCGATAGATGGTGAGATCATTCCTGTTTCGGAATCCGTGAAATACCTCGGGGTAACCTTGAATCGTGACCTGTCTTGGGACACCCACATAAGACGAGTGATAGGTGCGGCAAATAAGAAGTTGGCTTTTGTGCGTAGGATAGTCAGGAAAAGCACGGAAAAGGTGAGAGAATCCTGTTATTTATCGTTGGTTAGACCTCAAATGGAATACGCAGCAGCGGTTTGGGATCCATATCAGAGGGGACTCATAAAGGATTTAGAAAAAATACAGCGGCGAGCAGCTAGATTCGTGAAAAAGAATTACGATAAAAAACAGAGCGTTACGTTACTCATTGATGAGTTGAGTTGGCCATCGTTGAAAGATCGTAGATTACAGGCGAGACTTAAACTTCTAGATAAATATAGGTCGGAGATATTCGTAAATGAAATGAAGGATATTATTCGACAACCAACGTATATCGGACGGAGGGATAATGACGACAAGATTCGCGAAATAGATAGTAGGACGGAGAGGTATAAGGAGTCCTTTTTCCCTAGGACAATACGTGACCACAATAGATAACAGTGAATAATAATTAGTTAGGAACTTGGTGCGCGGCACCCCCTGCCATCCACCGTCAAGGTGACTTGCAGGGTAATATGTAGATGTAGATGTAGATGTTATCCTCACTGTCCTGCCTTCCGAAATACGTCGGGCTTCTGATAAGTCCTACTACCTCATTCGCTAGTCCCTCCGACATAAATTTTTCCAGTAGTTTAATTCTAGCCTGCAGCCTACGTTCCTCTAACGATGTCCATTTCAGATTTTCTATTAATGATGTTACGCTTTGTTTACTATCGTAATTCCTCTTTACAAATCTAGCTGCCCTGCGCTGAACCTTTTCTATCTCGTTAGTGAGTCCCTTTTCGTAAGGATCCCACACAGCTGAAGCATATTCGACCTGCGGTCGAACCAAGGATAAATAGCATAATTCTTTCACTTTTTCGGAGCTATTTCGAACTATTCTCCCTATAAAGGCCAGCTTTTTGTTAGCGGCACCTATCAATCGGCGAATGTGGGTGTCCCACGAGAGATCACGATGGATCGTGACTCCGAGGTATTTAATCGAGTCTGAAACTGGAATCTCTACTCCGTCCAACGAATAATTATTATTCAACGAGATACTCTTGGTTCTCCAGAAGTTGATGACGCAGCTTTTCTTTTGGTTTATCTCTAACTGCCATTCCTTACACCATACAGAAATAGCTTCTAGGTCATTTTGGAGATACTGGTGGTCTTCCGGATTGCTTATTTCTCTATAGATGACGGTGTCGTCCGCGAAAAGCCTAATTTTACTTCTGACTACTGAGCTGATATCGTTTATATAAATTAGAAATAATAACGGACCAATTACACTACCCTGTGGAACGCCATAGACAACCTCCACTAAGTTCGAAGATTTCCCATCTATAACAACCTTCTGCTTCCTATGATTTAAAAATTCACGGATCCAACTAACGATTTTAGAATTTACGCCTAAGGTTTCTAATTTCGTTATTAACTTCCTGTGAGGTACCTTATCAAAGGCTTTCCTAAAATCTAAGAAGATGGCATCGACCTGCGTATTCTTTTCTCCGCTTCTCAGTAAACAATTAACAAAAAGACCGAGCTGAGTATCACATGACCTACCTTTCCTGAAGCCGTGTTGACAATCATCTAACAATAAATTACTATCAAGAAATCGCATTATGTTGCTAACGAGTATATGTTCGAGAATCTTACACGATATCGAAGTTAAAGAAATCGGCCTGTAATTTTCTGGGTTCTCCTTGTCTCCGCCCTTATGAATTGGGGTAACGTGCGCTAACCTCCAGTCGCTAGGGACCTCTGCGCGAGAAATGGATTTCTCGAAGATTATCCGAAGAAAAGGTGCTATTTCTTCCGCTAATTCTTTTAAAACGCGAGCAGGAATTTCTTCGGGGCCAGTGGCTTTGTTATGTCTGATGGAACTTAATTGCTTTGCTATTCCCACCTCAGAAAATACTATATCGTCCATCAGGTCCCCCCTTATTGCGGGTGCATAATGTACGCAATGGTCGCTGACGGCTGTGAATGCTTTTACAAAATGACCGTTTAACAGGTTGGCTTTCTCTACGCTATCATGAATAACGTCACCCGAGTCATTGTAACGATCGTATAGGCAAGCAAATTGGTGGCGTTTGTATGTACGTTCGGAAAGATTTAAAATGTCGTATTCTTTCAAAATCTCCTTCTAACGTTTGCTCCAGACCTGAATTTCTAATGGTGGAAATAATATTGAACTCCCAGAAACTCCTGTGTTGCGTGGTATACCGCCCCCCTAAAATAGGTTTTATCACAGATATTGAAAATGTTCTCTCAGATTTCCTTCTTTCTTACGATAACATTATTATCATGGGGGATTTTAACACGAATCTTATCAATAATACATCAGTATCTAAACAACTAATCAGCCTTTTCACCTCCCTCGATCTAAAAATTCTCCCTCTTGACGCCACCTATACAACATCGCACTCCTCTTCACTTTTAGATCTTATCATTACTTCCAACTCCGATAAAGCTCTCATCCACGGGCAAGTATCGGCACCAGGAATTTCACCTCACGACATTATCTACCTCATTTATGCGATGCGTCCTTCTAAGAGGATATCGCCTCTCATTCCCAACCGAGATTACAAGAAAATCAACAATGACTCCCTTATTCTTTCCGCATTACAACTCCCTGTTGATGATATCTATGATACGCAGAACGTAGACGACATGATTCGTATCCTAAATTATAACCTCCTGCTCTACGACGAACATGCTCCTTTGAAAACTAAACGAGTTAGAAGCAATCCTACTCCATGGATGAACGATACTATTCTCGCCCTCATGCGTAAAAGAGACAGCATACTCTCTGTACAAAAGATATAAGAATATAGATGATCATGACAGATACAAATTCCTCATAAACAACGTCAAAAAACAAAGAAGGAGCGCCAAATCACGTTTCGCCCATGGCCTCAAGTTCCAATCTCTCCCCGAAATCTCTCTGGTCTGGCCTATCAAAACTTGGGATCGGAAACCGCTCTCACAAAATGCCTCCCACAAATAACCTTCTCCAGGTTCCTTTAACCAATACTTTGTGAATAACTTCTCCTCTATTGAACCTAATGTCCTAAAACAATCTATAGGAAAAATCCCGAATCTCCCTTGGTTAAACACTCCTCAATTCAAGTTCACAGCTGTATCCAATGCGGAAGTAAAGAAAGCACTTCATGAGACCAAACATTCTGCCCCTGGCTATGATTATATCCCTATTATCCTCTATCATAAACTACTTCCGATTATCATCCCATATCCCACATACTCAACCACTTTCTATTCTCTGGTGTCTTTCCATCGCAATGGAAACTTTTCATAATTCGCTCGGTACCAAAATCCCAAAATCCATCTAAACTTGAAGACTTTATCCCCATCAGTAATTTACCCTCCATCTCCAAAGCTCTTGAACGTATTTTGCACCAACAAGTAATAAATTATTTGACTGAAAACAGTCTATTTGATCCTTATCAATCAGGCTTCAGACGAAACCACAGCACAGCTACTGCACTCCTTAAAGTTACTGAAGATATCAAGGCAGCCATGGACCAGAAAAAAGTCACAATCCTTGCGCTACTTGATCTGTCTAAATCCTTTGACTCAGTCAACGTCTCTCGGTCTCTCCGTCCGTCTCTCGGTCCTCCCTCGTTGTACATTTCACCCCGCTGTCTCTCTTTCCCTTTCCTCCCTTCCCTTTCTTTCCCCTCCCCCTCATCTTTCCCCGCCCCCTCGCCTCGGGAGGGAATTCCGCATATTGCTGTCCTCTGGGTTATCCCACAATCGTTCGTCTCTTACCAAAGCCGCCTTTTCAGAGGCGCCACATAAGCGCCTCTCTCCCCCTTCGACCCCCCTTCTCCCCTGCTTCTCTTCCACACCATCCATCTCCCTCGTCTTCATACTCTCATCTTCTTTTCTATTACTACTCCTCTCTCGACATTGTCGCTGTTTTCCGCGTTTTTTGTTTCCTTCCCTCTCCGCTCTGTTATTTATTTCTCTCGCCCTCTTCCTTCCTCTCCATCTTCCACTATCTTTTACCCCTCTTTTTCCCCATTTCGTCGCACTCCTACCCGTATTTCGGTAACTTTTTACTTCAAATTAGGCGTGTCCATGTTTGATCTCGATTCTTAAAATAACTGACTCGGTTTCCTCAGGTTTTAAGGGAATGACCGTCTTGATCTGCATGCCATTGTACGATATTCTTTCATAATGAGAATCACATGCTGTCGTCAATACGTTTAAATTATGCGGCGATCTTTTTATTTTATGCCTAAGTTGCATAGCGATCCATAATCTAAAAACTGTTTCTTCGATTCATTTTGTCAGAAGTGATCATATCTTCCATTTACGGGCGTTTTGAGTAATTGTTCTCATCGCAGCATGTGCTAAAAGAGACAATTAGTAAAAGAAGATAAAAATCACCTCAATTCTTTTTTCATGGCATAAACGCAGTATCTAACGACTAGAATTAGTGTCCGAGTTGAAATTATCTTGGAAATAGATTTACTTATAAATCAGTCTGCTTCTAAATCATTCTGAAGAGTATTTAAGTCAGTTTTACTTCCCTACGCTAGTTTTTATTTCATTCACTAGTTGCAGCTAAATCAACACCAATCAATATTTATTGATGTTTGGTAATTCGTTCTCTCGGAATACCGACGCGAAGATTATATTTTAGCCTTCACAACATTATAAGTGTTTGAGGTGTTCTTTAAACTTTGTTCGCGCGAACGCATTTGCAGAGAGTGAGAGTGAAACGGAGTTTATGCTCGTATCCTGATCATCACTTCCATTTGCGTTATTTCGATTTTGCATTTTTCACCCCGTCTCGATTTCCTCTTTTAGATTGAATCGATAACTGCGCCCCCTGCACCATTTCGTTTCGTTCGTTTTTCGTTTCATCCCTAGTGCCACATGAATTTATCATTCGTCTCTCGGGCTTCAACAGCTACCACGGTGTCGGCTTTTTTTAATATGGATATTTTTCGAATGTTAGTTAACCCGAGTTTTTCCCCGTCCCTTTCTCCCCGTGCGACTTTTTTAAATGGAGCGTTATTCCCACGGCGTCGAAATTTTCCCGCCTTATTAAACACGTCTTTCGCATCGCGAGTGTATATGTTCACCAAAAATATTATACTAACGATGTTTTTGCGTTTATTGTCTGTTGTATTGCGCGACAAATTTTAAATCGCGCGGGTACAATTCTACATCGGATAAATTTCTAAATTGCGAAGATTGCGAGAAAAGCATCGTTAGTCCTTGAATTATGCTTTTCCGCTTGTTCTGCTGTTATCGGCCAAAAGGTCACCAAGGACCTAAATACCTGGTAAAAACGGTATTGATCTCTTCCCTGTCCGTGTGTCCTTGGGTTCTTGGATGGTGAGTCACAAGAGGAATAATCACGAAGGCGCTTATGTTGAATGAAAAACAATTTCGCCCAATTTTAGCGCATTCCCGCTGGCTAATTCGCGTCCGGAATGGGAGATTTTCTCGCTAATTTGTTTGTGTCGAGTGATATTTCTCCCGTCGCCATGAGAGTTCCCTTTTCCCTCTGCATTTCGGTCACTCGCGTTCGCCGGTGAAATCCAATTTTTATTCGGCGATGATGAGACTCGCCCTCTCTTCCCAGTGGAACGAGTCCAGCTGGCGTCGATGGCTTCCCTTTCCAATTTCGGCGGATGGAGAAGTGAACATTATCGTCCTCTCGCGAAACAATGCCGCACTCGTGTTCACGGGACAAATCAACCATCAAAAATGTTTTCTATTTCGTCGCTGTGAATTTCGCTTCGGGTCGCGTCGATCAAAATGCTTCGGTTTAACATCGTTTTTATTTTCTTCTTGCTTTTATTGCGTCATCCAAAAGAAATCCTTCGCCCTATTTAATTATCCGGAAAAAATAAGGAAGAGACTGGAAATCGGGATCAAAATTCTGCCATGACTAGGATGCAGAGCGGATATTTTACCACTGCGCTATCGTGATAGACGGATTTATTTATTTAGCCTTCATTGTGACAAATAGACCAAAGTCAGGTGGTAATCACTGCTATAATATTGAACCCACAAATATATTTGACTTAAACATCAATGAAAATTTGAAAATTATACATTTCTACAATATATATTTACAATAATATCTAATTTTTTCTTAATCAGATATAATAAATTTATAACTTATTTAATTCAATTACTACCTATTTATATGACGTTGAGGATTTTCTGGGTTCTCCTGTTTCAGATAGAGTAATTTATTTGTTGGTCATGGCAGAATTTTTCTCTTAATTTTTGGTTTCTCCTATATTTCGCTCTTTCCATGCTTCGGAAAACAATTTGCAAAAATTGTGTTCGCCCAATTACTTCCATATCGCTCGAAAATGTAATTATGCTTCCGTTATTCTTTCGTGCGTATAAATTCAATCACATATCGGATGCGTACGCTTAATTTTCCTCTCAACTCTCCCTAAAATTTTAAATACGCTAGTTACAAAATTTTGATATTATCATGCGTACGTTCACCTGTCAAATTCATTTCCTCGAAAGTGAAATCGCACATATCAGTTTATTTATTTTATTTTAATCGAAAAAATATCATATTCAATTTGTTTCCGCACCAGTTTTCGATTTCGTTTCAGTTAAAAGTTTTAGTATTTTCTTTTAATGATTTGATTAGCCTCACAATATTGTCTCTTATTTTCGACAAATTAATTTTGTCTCTTAGAAAATCATAGCTTATATGTATTATGTCCAGATGAAGGATATTAAAAAATTTGGCTGCTAAAACACCGACAGCCTGGAATGTATCACGACAAAAAACCTGGCTTCTTTTTTGTACAAATTTAAAGCAAAGGTTTTTATCTTTCCGCCTTTCCTTAGCATGTATATCACCTTAGCAATGGCGTGGTAAATTACCCGGCCACTTTTTCTTTTTCAATTACATCCTGCCGTGCCGTTGATTAAATAAAAAATGCCGTAATATAGTCTAGTATAGTCGTAACAGCCCTCATGAAAATTCTGTGCTTGTAAATTATTTCATAAATGTTTTCGCTAATTTGGATAAATCTGCGTTAATCTAATATCTCTCAATTGAATCGCTAATCTGTTTCTGTATTTGATCGGTTCTCTTTGGAGTGAATTTCTAATTGACTAAATTTTCGCCGACGACAGTTGGCGATGCATTTAATTTATCATTAGTATTTTGTTGTCCTCCGCGCGTAATTCGTTTACGACCTCTTTCTCGCATTATTTTCCTATTCTTCTGCAACTCCCTTTTCACCGTCCGTTCGTAATTTTCTTCAGGTCGAGGACAGGGAAGATTTAGTTAGCCTAACTCTATCCTTTCGCTCCGAGAGAAATTCCAAAGGTCTCCTTTCTCGCCTGGTGCCTATGCCTCGCCTCCCTCTCCCCTCCCCTCTCCATCGTATCTCTTGCAGGAGATAAAAATAAAACGGATTCATTAACTGTCTCGACAAAAATATGAGGGTGCGATATAAGACATCCTCCCTCAAGAATTTCCCAACATCATGAGCTCCAGCGCTACTTTCACTTAAAGAGAAAAAGGACAATTTTACTGACGAGAAAACCTTTCTTATGTTTTGCTGACGATGTACGAGGAGAAAAGAGAAAGGAAACTATGAGTATGAGATTATCCTATTTTCTCTGCCTCTTTCTCTCGTCCATTTGTTTTTTCCCTATTTTCCCGTCTGCGTATGTGTGTTTGTATTTTTGGCTAATGAACCTCTTGGATTATTATATTTTCCCGTCTGCTTTGCATCATTTTAACGCAATATTCGTCGTTCTGGATATATGATGGGAATATCTTATGCCTCAGTACATTGCTATATTCAGAGAAAGTAAACTTTTATTGCATTTTTCAGGCGATTTTTCAAGATGAGACGATTTCGTGATTTGTTTCTCCCAGTCAGATACTGAGCGACGAGAATTTAATATCGCTTTGATACCTTCTATTATATATCTTTTATACAAGGTGATAATTTTTAAGCGAGAACCTTTAATTCCATTGATTCGTAGTTTTATTTTGATTCATTTTTTTATTCTATTATATATATTTTATAGAGAGTGATCATTTTTAAGTGAGAACTCTTAATTGTATTGATTTTTATATTTGTACAAATATTGAAAAAATGTTGATTGATTCATTACACAATTTATTAAAATTGACATCCACCATTTTGGATGCACAACTAGGGATTGCAATCCCGGGATCCCGTCCAAAATTTCAATCCCGAAATCCCGGGATTAGGTAGACGCAAATCCCGGGATTTCGGAATTGACATTTTTGCATTTGCTAACAGGTGGCGCTAACGATTAAATTGTATTTGATGCATAATAAACTATATAATTCGTTAGAATTCACTGGATAATACTGCTTTCTGTCTGAGTTAATAATATGTCATCATTCTTGGAAAATAATAACAACGAAAAAAAATGAAAAATATCCTTTGGGGTGTGGAAAATCTAAAGAAGAATGAATATTATCAAGAAGAAATGGAATCCGCAAAATCGGAAGGACATGAATCAAGTGACGAGGCCTTTTCCTCGAGTGATGAAACAGACGAAGATGATTCGTTTGAAGGCGGAGGTGCGTACAAACTATCAGAAACAAACATTGATTTAAAAAATAAGGAAAACTGTTCTTCTCTTCAGAAAATCACCCGCAAAAAACGGGAGATTCCTTCAGAAATATGTAATCGAACAATATGGTGAGGAAAAATCACTTGTTATGGATATAAAAACTCGCTGGAGCAGTTAAGTTGAAATGATCGAACTTTTTATATTGCGTAAAACCTGCATAATGAAGGCCTTGATTGATCTTAATTCCGATATATCATTCAGTGAGAGTAAACATGAACTTGCTTCTTTGCAACACTGCAGCCAGTGAAAATTACTTTGGAAGCTCTTTGCCGAAGAGATGCAAATCTTTTGACGTGTGAGGCAGCGTTGGAATTCATGATGAAGAAACTGAATGATGTCAATACAGAGTTAGGACAGAATATGAGAAATGCCTCGCAGAATCAAATAATGAAGAGACGAACTAAATTATCAGGGGTATTGAGGTATCTTCAGTACGGGTCACAGGATCGTGATAATGAATTGGAGAATATATTTTCTGTACCATCACTAGCGAACATAAAAATGTTTGTTACAGAAAACCTGAGTACATTTTATTGTAATATTAGTAAAACATTTGAAGCACTGGACAAGGAAGAAGAGCAAGCTTCATCAGCATCAAGAAGCCGATCTATAAATGATGACTTACACACTGAGCGAACGGCAGCATCTGAATGTTTTGAGACTGGTACATCACATTCAGAGAAGTTAAAGAAAGAACTCGATTCGGTCATTACCCAATGTTTAGTTCCTCCCAAGAAATATTCCTCCTGCTGTAATTCAAATGACTTAGCATTATCAATAGCACGAGAGCTAAAGGATTTCCGTGAAAGTGAACGTAAAGGAGAAAAGCTACAGTTTCTTTATGAGCAGTCGCTAGCTATTTCTCCTACTAGTGTAGAATCAGAAAGGGCTTTTTCATCAGCAGGGATGCTGTGCAATAAATGCAAATCAAGAATGAGTGATGCGACATTAGATGCACTTTGTTTTTTAAGGCCATGTTTCAGAAATTTGTGAATAGCTTTTAAGTGAGGAGAACCTTAATCTAAAAGTACCGTTTATTTTCATAAATGCAACCAATTTAATTTATGATACTGCAACAATTGCTACTTTAGTTATTAAAATTTCCTTTACATTTTCTCCAAAAATACGTGTTTTATTTTAGTTTTACCTGCTGATAAAAAATTATTTTCATTGACGTTACTTAAATTTTGTGTAAACTTGATATTACTTCCATAACTGCATATGATGATTTCATGTCTGTGTATGATATAAAATTGTTTACAAATATTGAATGTTTTTTATTTCCCACCACTTTTCCTCGATCCCGGGATTGAAATAATCACAATCCCGTAATCCCGGGATTAGGAAATTCCTCCGGGATTGTAATCCCTATGCACAGCTGTGCTTGACGGAAGAAACTGCCCACACTTTGATGGGTGTGATGTTGTCAATAAGCTGCGAGATGTTTTTCAGTTCTTCCAATGTTAGTGGGTTATTGTATTCGGAATTGTCCTTGAGAAAGCCTGGTAGGAAGAGTTTTAAAGGATGTTTCTGGGAAATTTCCATACTTCCAGTCCTTTCCTACCAAAAATTATGTTTCAAATTATCTCACTTTAAATAATCATCTTATACATCCACGGACAATTCGTGTCTTATGAGGCGTGACTGAATTGTAAAAAGGCCCCATGCTACAGATTTTGTTAGATTAAACTAGTGGAATTTTTGTTTCATCGACTGGGTATTTCTTATAATTAGACGTTTTATTGCCGAATAAATGTATGAGCGAAGTTTTATTCCCGGAATATAGTTTTTATGCTTCCGATCTCTTTCCTCATTTCCCAAATTTTCGCTCCTTGAGAGCACCTCTTGATATTTAAATTTTAAATTATAATTTTTGAGCAAACCCGTACCACTTTTTCCCATCTCTCCTTAAAGTTTTCTTTGCTGTACTGGTGCGCTCTTTATTACTTCTTTTACGCTTGCGCGACTCCGAGTCTTATTTCACCAAAGATTAATGGTACATACATATTTGAATATTTCTCCACGTGTTCGAGGAGCCTATAATCCCCGTAACATCTTTTATAAATTTAGAAGCTCTATTCTTCAATTTTCTTGGGTCAGGCCGAATGACAAACTCCATTGAATTGACCAACGGCATCGTGGACTTGTACTTCTTCAGCGGATTGTATTATCCCAAAACAACAATTTTTCCGAACACTGGATTAAAAGGATAGGCCTTCTTCGTTCATGAGTGTGCGACTTATCCTCTCGCCTGCGCCTTTCTCTGCCCATAAAATACTAATGAAATCTCATTGGTCTTCCTTTCTTGGAATTCCTTCCTTCGCTATTCCCTTTGCTTCACTCTCGTGCAGACCTCCCTGTTAGCTTTCCCACACCCTCTTTCCATTTTCATCCCACTCCTTCCATTACGTTCCTTTGATGCAGATTTCAAACTCTTCCGTTCTTTGTCGCCCCGCCGCCAACACGCCGTCGCCGCCGTTCCTCACTACCATCCCTATTCCCATCATCCCTACGTCCCTCGCATATATCTTGGCAATCTCTCCTTCAACCCCTCATGGCTCCAGCCATTCCGCTTCTGTGGATCTCAACGACTGGAAAATTGCCTCTCCCTAGACCCTCTCTCACTCTCTCCCGCTTTCTCTACCTCTCCTCCTGACTCTCTCTATTTCTCTCTCTCTCCGTCTCCTCTTTTCTCTCTCTCCCCCCCTCCCTCTCTCCCCCCCTCTCTCTCCCCCCCTCTCTCTCTCCCCTCTTTATCTTCCTCACTTTTTACCTCCTTTTCCTCCCTTTAACTCAGCCCCTCTCTATTTCTCTCTCATCCTCTCACACCCATCTTCTCTCCACCTCCTCTCCCCCCTCATCTTTCTGCCTCTCGTCTTTCCATCTCACTGTCACCCACGTCCTCGTCTCTCTTCATCATGTTCTCTCTCTAGCTCTCTCTCAATCCTGTTGTTTCGATTTCTCTCTCTCCTCTTCCTCTCACTCCACCTTATCTCTCTTTTCCATCTACCTTTCTCTCTCTCCATCCGCCTCTCCATCTTTCATTCCCTCTCACTCCTCTCTTCCTCCGCCTCTTTCCCTCCCTCCCTCTCTCTTCCTCTCCCCCTATCACACTGTCTTTCTTTCTTTTCCGCATCGCCATATTCCTTCTGTTGTGCACCCCATGGCCATCATCTCATTGCCGTGCAAATGATTCCACAATGCGAAATCGCCATGGAAATATTCCGTCGGCTGCCGTTCTGTGCATCTAGCGCTCCCACCTTTATCACCTTCCCTGTTATGCGGCCTCTGCGTACTTCTCTAGGCGCCTCCTCGATAATTTTATGCAATTAACCCTTCGCTTTCATTCTTCTGCAAATTCGCCCTTCTGACTCGAGCGGTATGGATCTAATCCGAGAACCAGCTTTCGTCCGTTCTTTTTGGAAGCAGGAGGGTTTCGGTAGAGGATTAATGCCTCGGAATTGATCTCGTTATGGGCATTCTTCCGAGAGTACCGTTATTTTTTTGAGGCGGAGAAGGGATCGGTTTGTACAAGTTCGATTCGAAACTGAAGAAAAATTGCGAAAATCTCTTTTGTTTTTCTGTCGCAAATGTCGCGTGTGTTCCGTTCTCGTTTTGAACTTGCTATCGTCGGCGTAACCTGATTTTGAAACGCCTTTTGATGGAAAGGGATGTTTCGAAGCGTCTAAATCATTTGCACGATGTTGTTTTTCCGCTTTATAGAAGATTCCAATTTGGTTATGAAGGTTACACTCCTGATAGTGATTGACCGTATCGATCGATTAAAGTAGAAACGTCAGGGCTACGCGAGATCTTTGTAAATGTCTCTGAAATGCGTCGTGATTTTTCATTACCATATAAAAGCAAATTTTAAGGGACATTTTCCTTTTACATTTCTTCGTGTGTATTATGTTATACATTTATGCAGGTTGACCAATAAGTGACCCTTCTTGTTTTTCTATTACTTAGTTATAATCAGGACTCGACAAATTATGCTAAGTCCTACTCGCCAAATGAAAAATGTATTCGCCACCCCCAAAAATGTGATTTTATAATGTCATTAACTGGTCGCCAACTGGTAATATCAACTCGCCACTGGCGAGCGGGCGACCGTATTTGTCGATCCCTTGTTATTATATTATCGCTCTCTCAAGATGCTTGTTTTGACGCATAACCGGTTTCAGTTAAACGAAACTGCTGCGTGGCAGCAATTTTTGTTAGTTCAAAATTGCTGATGTCATCGATGTTCGAATAAAATAGAGATGTACTAGTAGTTGGTGCTTGCATTCTGCAAGCATATCATCTCAGCATAAAAAACATTCAATTTTCATATTTCATCATTGCAAATATTTTTTTAATTCTAAATATTTCACCTCCGGAGCGATTTTCGTTTTTCCCTTATGTAAAAGTAATCGATTAAAACAATCCCAAAACTCTGCAATTTTAAGAATTTTATACTTTCTCCATTATGGGGTACTAATGCTACACAATTTAGCCAAATTTTAAAGTTGTAGCACTTCTAGAAGTCAAATAATATTTTCTAATTGTTTAAATTTAAATAATTTTTAACGGCCGCCGCAATTCATATGTGGTAAAATTGAAACGTTTTTTTGTGCAAATTCTCTACTCTGAAAATAATTTGAAATTTTCAGCTTCCTAGCTCATCCCGTAATGTCTAAACAGTTATCTATTTGTTTAAACTTTAAGAATTTTTAACTGCCAAACAAATTAAAATATCAAAATTTGTATAATCCCTCTTTCGTTTTTTTACGAATTATACTTATAAAAAAAAAAATTTAACTCCGTAGCACATGCGGAAATACATAAACCTTGAAAATTTGTTTAAAAAATTGCGAATTTTTAGTGGCCGCATTGTTGCACTTTTTCAAGGTTTTCGTTTTTCTAGTCGGTTTTGCACAAAATCCTACCTATGAAAAAAAAATTTGAATCTCCAGCACATCTGGAAGTGCCTAAACATTAGTATCCTCCTATATGTTATATCATCCTTCTCTGTAAGAAACGTCAATATATAATGATAACTCGGTTATTAAATGGAAATTGATGGAATTATCGGAAACTATGCAGAATGGCATAAGCTGTAATTTTGGGAATAACTTTGAAACAGAAAAAAATTTCTGCTATGACCGGGAATCGAACCCGGGTCTTCTACTTGCCGGGCGGATATTCTACCACTGAACTACCTTAGCAGATAATCTTTCCTGTTTCTGAAAGCGGGTGTTAAAAACACCCGCGAAAGATTATCTGCTAAGGTAGTTCAGTGGTAGAATATCCGCCCGGCAAGTGGAAGACCCGGGTTCGATTCCCGGTCATAGCAGAAAAAAAAATTCTGTTTCAAAGTTATTCCCAACTCGCTTATTGTTCAGTAGAATATGTATCATTCCTACTTTGATATTCATTTCTCAAGCTAATATTTATACGAAGCTTAAGAATAATTTCATCATACGAATTTAAATTTAATGGACGGGGCCGAGACTTCGTGAAATTCATTAATCAAAAGACATGAACAACACTAGATAGTATTTTTAATTGCATTAAACTTTCCACAGAATATTTAAAACACGACCGGTTTCGATGGTTAATCGCCATCATCATATGGTTCAATTTTGGCTGTTCATTCTCTTTCACTTTTCTAAAAGTTTACCTGTACCCAAAATATTTCTCCCAACAGGTAGTAGATCATTTGGTGTAGTGGGTGTAAATTATAATGCATAATTGATATTGACGGCGGCATATTGCTATATTACCGAATTATGTTTCAGCGAAAATCGCTTTTGAGTGTTGCCTTGCGGGTTCAAACGAAGATTTGAGGTGATAATTTCCGCGCGAAATCGTCTCTTTATTTTATTTATTCGATCTTAAACTTCCCTTTGTTTAAATAAAAATTAACTCTACTGTCGGAGCCGCAATTCGTTATCCGGGCGCGTTCCAAATTTTTTTGAGACTCGCTTTTTTAATATATATTTTTAAAAGCGATTTCGGAGAAGAGTTGTAGGACGTTTAAGAGTCGGAACGACCTTTTCATTAAAAGTTTTCCCGTAAATTCTTTCTCATCCTCGCGTCTCCTTTTTACGGCTTACGTTATATAGGACCAGGTGCGGCGCGACGCTCCATCTGCTTTTTCCTCTTCACCCTGCATGAGAGATGAATTTCCGAATGAAAATAAAACCTTTCAGACTTCCGTAAGCATCGCTTCTTCTTCTTCTCCATCCTTAACCCTCTCGCGAGCATTTCATGACGCGGTGATGCCGTTTGGAATTCAATTTGCGCATCCACTTGTGGAGTTGTTACTCCAACCGCTATACTTTGCCGTTTCGTGTACCTTTCTTATTAGTCTGTCCTAATTAATGGTATCAGGCGCACTATTTTGATACTTCCTTAACTCTAAAAGAGGAGAATGTTTCGTTAAGATCAATCGAATTTTCACGCTTTATCCCTTTGTTATTATGCGCGGGATCCTAAATGCATCTACATCCATGTATTACCCTGCTATTTAGCGGACTGGTGAGTGGCAGCAAAATGCCCCCGACAATTCGCCCTTGAAGGCTTTAATTTTTTATTATGATCTCTGATTGCCATGGGAAAACTGAACCTTCGTATCGCTCTGTACTACAAACGATCTTTTCATCTTCCTCTCTTCCTTTATTGGTGGAGAATTATAATTAATCCTAAATCCTCGTAGGTCAATCGTGTGACCTATTTTTATCTAGAAGCTTCGGTATAGCATTCGGTATGCTTCTCTTCTTAATTCAAATTCTATTATAATGAATTAACGCTTTGCTTAATGTATTTATACCCATACCATTGGCATTATCCAACCTACTTCCTGATCACTTCATCCGGAAAATTTACTGCTACTTTCTTAATTTTTTGCTATTTATGAAAGCGATAGGCCATGTTCTCTTAATGCCTTCCCATGTATCGCAGTCCGCTACTTGTGTGAATTCCATCCCTCTGACCCTTTCTCTTCGTTTCCAAGGAAATTAAACTCTCCTCGCCTCGGCTTCGTTCTAGCGTCTCACCAAGCCTCCCTACACCTTCATCTCGCCCTTCAAGCCGTTTTTCTCCCTCCTTGTCGTGACGTCGAAACTCTCGCTCTTTGCCCACTCCGCGCGGAAAACGGGTAAACACCGAACCAATTTCCTCCGCGGTTGTTTCCGAAGAGAAAAGTCGTCCTTAAGGGCTGTCCTCAGTCTCCAGCTTCCTTTGTCGTTCTCTCACTCACCGAGGGGATTCTGTTGGTTATGAAGATCACCAGAGGGGGTTAAATCTTATCCCCGCTCAGAAGGAACCAAAATTTCGGGTAAAGGGCTGGGTAGAAGGGGATAATGTCTCCATTCATACTGGGAAACCTGTATCTCTAATCTGCCATAGCGGTGGGATAAGGAGAGATGGTCGGGGTGCAAATAAACCCCAGGGCATGTTGTCTTTCTGTTGGTTCTGTGCGAATAGTCTGCGCGTACAAGCGTGAAACGGAATTCTTCTGACGGCGATTGTTTTTGTTTGCCTAGCCCGAAAAAATTTCCATTCAATTCCCGCCTATTTTAGAATTTGAAAAATACCTCCGGCTGTGCCTACTTTATTCATTGACATATATTTAAATTGTTCCTGTCTATATTGCAAACCATGCCTGATTTTCAAGTAATTTGTTGGTTAGATATTTTATTGAAGTACTTGTTTATCCTAAAAAATAAATATTATATTCAGTAGAGGTTTATTTATGCTGTAATAAAATTTGCTAAACCATTCTGAGATTATGAGAGTTATTATAAAAAGGATTCTGGGTGTTTCGATGATAATTTTCTAGATGTATGTCAGAACTATCGCTTTAAAACCCGGTTTTTCGAGGACGTTTGTAGTCGTTATTGGTACAAAACACGTAGAAACATAATCTGCTGAAAAATTTTAGTGACGACCTTCAGAAAGCGATAAAGTTAAATATCAGCCTACACAAAGAAGTTTATCGATCGAGAAAACGAGTTTATACGTTGTTCAAGTACGTACTCCATTTTTTACCTCTAAGAATACCATGGAATTCAGAATTTGTGACTTTTCAAGAGCTTCGTACACAGACTTTCCGTTACACTCTTTTTCCAAGGAATCGAGATCCTTGACCGAGTCCGTTTGAGATGTCAGGAAATAGCCTTGAAGCTTCAGCCTTATTCGTGTAGATATCCACCATTTTCTTAATTCACATTTCTTATTGTATATCCTCATGCTTTGAAGCGGGTGTGCTGTTATGAATTCATACATCGCCGTTATTCTTCGGTGTTTAAATTGTTTTAGTTAACAGTTCGACGTGAATTCCTCTGGTGGGAAGATATAGGACAGAAAATAAAACCGCTTAGCTTGGCATCGGCGTTTGTTTTCCTCTTGATCGGACAGAGCTCCTGACGACCGCGAACAAAGGAGCTCACGTAAAGTGGATGATGCGAAGGAACAATGTTGCTTCTCTTTTACTTCTTTTTCGACAAGATGAAGGGTAGCAGGAGACTAAGCTAAGGGAACGCGCCACATCCGTCAAACCATTTCGCTTTCCTTCCTCCTTCCCCCAACCTCCCCCCCCCCCTTTGCCGTCCACTCACTGCTCCTACTCGCGCTCTGCTCTACATACAAGAAAATCCCTCATCCCTTTTCCCGAATGCCTTCGGCTCAAGCCCTAATCGATTCCTCCGTTACGGATCTCCTTTTTATCCACGTATCGCGCTCTCCATTTACCTCCCTCCCTCTCGTCTTCCTTCCTCTTCCACCTCCTCTCTCGACCCCTCTCTACCTTCAACAGTGCTCCTCCGCCTACCCCCGTCCCTTTCTCGCTTCCTCTCTTCTTGCTAAAGGCTTTTCGTTTGATCTCGTCGGGGCGCAACTTTGCAGTACTCCTTCCACGCCTCCCCCTTTTACTCCGTCCACGCCCTCCCCCGCCTCGCGAAACTCTCTCGGCTCACTCCTCTTCTCTCCTTAAATCATTTTCTAAATATATTCTCTCTCACTCTCTCATTGGCCATTCTTCACCTCTTTGCAGATCTGTTCTAAAACTATTTCTATTTCTTCGCTGGTAGGTATAATTTTTTTGCGGTGGTAATGTTTCTTCACAGAAATTCCCGCCATTCCTGCTAATCTCTCTTCGTATTAGGTCGATGTTGGTTGTGTCGTTAATTAATTTCGAAACATTATTGTTGATGCTCGGTTTCGTTTGAATAAATAGCACTCCTCTTTATTGTCACGTACTCTATGGATAATTTATGACGCGATCCGCTATAGGAAGTTTTTCTTACCTCTTTTGAGTTCATTTCTTTTGGAAAGTATTAAGTTAAAAATAACTGACTATTGCACGGGGAAGAGCATAAAATTTTATTTCTATCAATCTGTTTTTACTTAATGGAATTGTTTGCATCACGTCGAGTATGATGCAGTTTCAATCAGTTGTAAATAATTCTTGCTATTACTTGGAACTTAGGAAAGTACGTCGTTATAGCGCCGGATCGCCTCGGACGGCGTTGTCAAGAGGCTCCGGCGTTGTCAAGAGGCTCCGGCGTGTTTTTCTCCTCCAACTCGACCCCCCTTTCTCACACCACATTATACCAACGTCGCATTTCTCTCTTCTTTTGTCTCTTGAAGAATTCTCTTATCTTTGCCACAACCTTTTTCCGAATTTATTTTATCTCTCGAGTCATATCCTCTTTCGTTTTGGCCGCGAATACGTCCTTGGGTCTCCCGGATGAGAGGGTGGGCGGCCCATTCGTCTTCTCCGCCTTCCCTGTTTCCCTTTTGCCGAATTCCCCTCTTGATAAGGCAAGGCGAGCTCACCTCTTCGTTCTTTCCCGAATCTCCGCTCTCCCGATTCCTTTCTTCGGTAGTTTCCATTCTTTGAGCCGTCTTTTCTCGTCAATGTGAGGAAGACTCGTTTCCTTTTTGGTCCTTCTAACCGGTCTCTTCCTCCTCCATTCCTCTTTTTCCTCCTCTCTTCGTTTTCTCGCGATTCCCGAACTCCGTCAACACCATGAGGCTCCCCCTTTTCCTCCCATAACTCTTCTCGTCTCTCTCATTCCCTCTTAAGTCCTCCATTACCCTTCCTCTCGCATGTCTTTTCGCATCCATCCTATCGCCAACCACAACCCTCCCTCCGCAGAGTCCCTCGCTCTTTTCCCTCTGCACGCCCATCTTCCTAGGGATCCAAGCGTCACATCCTATGGCCAAAGTCGTTCTCCTCAGTAGCCGTTCGTCAAAATTACCGAGCCGTATCGTGCGTGAGTCCCTCTCCCAATCCCCTTTCGTATCTCCCCTTTTTCCCTCTTTCCTCCTTCCCTTCCCCTTCCATATAACCACCCATCTTTTAACCCTTCTCCCATCCGTTCCCTCCCTCGCCGCTCCTTTTTCTCAACCCTTTCACCCCACGTAAAGACTTATTTCCGAGTCTTTGATGGCGCGGTGAAAGTGGATTTCGGCGCCAGGATGTCTGCAGAGAGGGTAAGGGGTTCGATACGCTTTGAATATGTGGCTGTATGCGGACGGAAAACATGGTAGAAAAGGATGGAACGAGCTTAGGGGTCGGGGGAGTTGATTTATGTGAGGTCGGATCGCTCGCCAATGATGGAAAGTTTTTGAGTAATTGGTGCGGGGTTTCCTGCGCGGAAATGTTGTTGGTTAGTTAATGAGCTTTTTCATCTTTCGTATGGTACTTATATAGGTTGATGGGGACCAGTCTTTCGTCTTAGAAATTGTATTTCGTAAATATTCCCGCTTGCTGAAAAAATTTAATCAACATGCAGTAACTTATTATAGTCTTTATAAACCTATTTTTAAAATCTTTTTGCCGTTGCGTTTCGTGTTAAACTCCGAACGAAGGTGGTCGCTGTTCGTTTATTTTTTTAATACGAGCGATATTTTCCCTGAAATTCCCTTAATTAAAATGTTTTTAAAGATATTTCTGCGTAGTATTCATTGAAAATATGTTAACTTATATACTCCCTTCTGTGTTACTCGCTGTTCAGAATGTTTTCTTTAAAATGATTCGACCTTGTAAAAAACGTCTTTACTTTATCTTAAATATGTATAAACAGGTGAAAGGATTCCGCCTTCCTCGCGCACCTGTTTATAAGGTAATTCTCTTTCGTAAGTTTGCTTCCGCCGTATTTTTACCTCACATAAGGGCCTGTTTCCTTTTATTATCATCTCCAATACTCTTGTCTCTCAATTTATGACCTACGCGCACATCGTGGCATCACCCTTCATATCCCCTCGCGGCTTAATACAAAGGCTTATACTCCGCACTCCAATCGATAAATTAAACACCGAACTTCTTTTTTTCTTCAAACCTTGCGCTCTTTGCTTTTTTCTTTTTCTACTTTTTTTAATTTTCGACGTCGCCACACACATCTTCCACCTTTCCCAAAATTCCTCCTCCTAATCTACCCAAGTTTTCCTCCTTCCTTCTCTCTCTCCACCTCCCTTTTCCCGTCCCTTTTTCACATCTTTCGTGTCCTCGCACCCCTTCGCGCAATCTCATTCTCCTTCTCTCGTGCTCTTTCGTCGGCAACCTCTCCTTGGAGAGAGAGAGAGAAAGAAAAAATGTTAAAAATCCCATTCTTTTGTCCCACTTCAGTCCCTCCGCTCTCGAGGCTCCACCTCCTCTCCTCTCTCATTCTATCTTCTTTTCTTTCCTCCCGCTCGCCTCCATTTTCTCCGCCAAACAAACACTCTGCCTTTCCCTTATCTCCTCTCTCTCTCTCATCGCCCTTTTTTCCCTTCCCTTTTCAGGTGGCTTTGCCAAAGAAAGGGAAGGAGGGAGGGAAATGGATGAGGTAAGGTGGAGAGAGGGTTAGGTCGAGGAGGGTGTCTGTGTGTGGGAAGGGTCTTCTCATTCGTCGGGTTTGAGTTTGGGACTGAGGGAGGGAGGGATTTTCTATCTCGACCCCTTTCGTGGGGATGACGCCGTACGGACCAAGGCCCGCCCTCCCATTCCACCTTATCACTCCTCCCCCTCTTGTCTCTTTTCTCTCCTGAAACGTGGGGGCAAAGGAGCGGAGGCTGCGGTGGAAGAGGTGGTGTTGGCCGTGTCGCCCCCAACGGCCGCATTCACGGCCAGCATAGCGAAACCATTCCATCGCCGAATTCCCTCCGAGCGTGTTGCGACTGTGTTACGCACGACGTGAGCGGACCCGACTGCCAAGTGTGTCTTCGAATCGGTCCGTTTGATCGATTCCCTGGCTTTATTTGATTCTCGTTCGGGTCAGAACTCGGATCACAAAAAATGGCGGTTTCGTTAATTTCTGCGGAAAATGGAGAACATTTTTAGTTTCGGCTAAGAGAAGCTTAAGCGGCTACTGTAAAAATATTAAATAGCGGAGTATATCTCTGTATTAGTTTTAAAGTAAAAGGGCAGGTTCGCTTTTCCAAATACTGCTACTCGCCTGCTGATTGAAAAAGGCAGCGGGTACGAATCCTGCGCAAGGAGTTTTTTTTCCTAAGGTCGCCCGGCCCCCTCTTGGTGTGATTTGAGAAGACCGCGCAAATCCAGCGTTACGTTCTTCGGAAGGAACGTTAAACCATTGACCCCTTGGTGTTCTTCGTTAAGAGTAGGCTAATGCCGGCACCGGATTTCCTTCCTCCCTCCCTATTTGCCTATTCCATACCCAGTGTTTGCCTTAAAAAAGTTCTGTTTTTACTTGATACGATATTCTGCAGAATTGGTTCCTTTTTATTTTGGCTATAATTTGATTGAAATCTTTCTCATTGGCGACCAGTAGCAAAAGATTAAATTTTCCTTAGTGAGTATCCGTGGTACCCATGATTGGTTTTTCATCAACTGTGTCCGCCAATTTATCGTCCTCTCCCACCCACCTTCGCAAAAAAGTTAATTGGATCGTAAGTAGCAACAGTCGTACCTTGTACTTTAATGAAACCTACCAACTTTGAGCATCCCGACGAAGTCGATCCCTTCGTATCTCACTCACTTGATCTGGGTTATAGGTGTTGGAAACGGCTGAACTGGAATACCCTCTTAGAAATATGAAAATTAGAGTTGTTCGTAAACTTGGCTCATCGAGATTGGTTTGGCGGAGATTAACTCCTAACTCCTCTTAAGAACTCATCTGGGAGGCTACCAAGTATCAATTAGTACTTAATAAAACTGCAGGAGAAAGACTCCATCTCAATGTTTTTGTCGCAAAACTGAAGATTCCCTATGATATTTACAGGGGCGATTTATTGGCCAACTCCTGTGTATGTTTTTGTATTGTTTGTGGTATGAGGAAATTTGGATATCATCATATGTAGCCTGTCATAGACAGGTCAGTGACCATTACTTGTTAAAACTTCTTCTACACAGTCTCCTTTTTTCGCCATCTTCTTCAATTCTTGATAGCTCTTTTTACTCCAGTCATCTACGATCTGCAACCATTTCCATCCTCATTTTTCTTTTTCCATTCAGTGGGTATGTGCATATATTTTACTCATTTCGCTTCTCTGGAATTATTTTTAATATTTAATTTCGTTAATGCCCAGTTGCGATAATTGTATTTGGAACCTTAGCATATTGTTATAGTAAACTAAAATCTTCAAAAATGCTTCCTGTTAACTATTTTTCGAATATAGAATTATACACAGTAGAATTGATCAACTTGGATCTCTATACAGACAATATTGTTATTTTTAGGCATGAGTTTATTAAGACGACGTTTTTCTTCCTAGTTTGAAGTGCCTCGATTTTGCTTTGGTTTTTCATCACAAGATATTTAATTCGACCATAAAAGAAAAAGCGCATGTCTCATCGGTCAATAAACTGCATTTATACCTATCTAACGATAAGATACATTTAGATGATGCTGCAGTGGTTAAGCAGTATCGACCCCTAGGGCCATTGCTAAAGAAAGGAAAAGAATGGGGAAGAGAGGATTCAAAGAGGTGGCAGGAAAAGTGAAGTCGTGAGAGAATATGGCCGCATAACATGGTCTCATTGCGGCGGAGAGAGGCGGAGAAAATGGAGGTTGAGTTAGAGTGGGAGGGATTGGATGCTGCGGAGGGCGGCTAATGCTAGTGATTTCGATAGATGGAAGAGAATCAAGTGGGATGTGTCCAAGGGACGAATTGGAGGACCTAAAAGGGGAACGTGAATAGAAAGTGAGGCTAGATGGGCGAGTACGTGATAACGGAATCCGTCTCCCGCGTTTCTGTGTGTGTGTCCCAATCTCTTGTATTGAAGGATGGTACCCCGCACGCGAAATCGCCTAGCATAGGACCACGCTGAGCTATATTGGGTCGCCCCTATTCATTGAGGATGCTTTCTCGTGCGTTGCTCAAGGCCGACATCGCGGGTTCTAGACCAATTTTTTATCTCGTGATATGTTTTTAACGCATATTTTGCTGTGTCCGGATGGCATGCGGCGTCGAAGTGCACAGCACCGTGAAATTGACTGTGTGTGCATCTTTTTGTCGTGGTAAAAATTATTTCGTTATCTTTGAGTGTTATTAACTTCAATATTTTGTCGTGCAAAAATCTCTTGGAATATTTTAAACCAAGTTAATAATTTTCCCAGCATAGATAGCTCTAATTTAGGGATACATATGGTATAAGTTTCGTGGATCTAGGTTCAGCTGTTAGGGAGTAATCGGAAAATGTCGCTAAAAATACATGCTGATACAGATGTAGGCAGCCAACAATACATATCTTCTGCAATTCGTGACTCCGATGGAAAGACAGTAGTTGAAAAAATCACCTTGTGTAATTAGCTTTTTAATTCTTACCTCACTTCTCATATGAATTTGTTTCAGATTTTATGCAAATCATCAATATTTCTACTGAAAGCGTTGTTAGTTATATTAAGAAATATTTCTCCCGGAAGGATAACTTTCGTTCTTATTAAGTGCCGATTCTTTCGAATGTGTCAATTACACTAATGTACCCTGGAAAAACTTTTTACTTCAAGAAATGAAGGGATAAATAAAAAGTGTCCGAATAATGTCCACATCTGGCCTTAATTTTTTAGCGTAATTACCCTGCATAGATCAGTAAATTACAACGGGTGGTTTTATATTGCAATTTGTTCATAAATAAACAAGTTTGGGAAGGTGTACTCCATGACGGAGTACACAGTTTCCAAATGCGTTCTTTGAGATTTCACAATGTTCTCAATATTTTTCGCTCAGATGAGAATTTAACGAGAAGCAAGCGAGTAGGTACATGTAGGTCTTCATGTAAAGTAGTCCTAATTATTGTTCGATTTTAACCAAAATTGGAATTGATCAATAAATTTTAACAACACTCCCCAATACAAAATTTCATCAAAATACGTCCAGCGGTTCCCGAGTTGAAACAGAACATTATAAACTACATTTAGGTCTTCATGTAAAGTGGTCGTCATTGTTGTCCGATTTTAACCAAAATTGGAATCAATCGACTAATTTTAGAAAAACTACCCAATACCAAATTTCATCAAAATACATCAAGCGGTTCCCGAGTTGAAACAAAGGAACATTGTCAACTATTTGTAGGTCATGTGAAGTGGTCGTAATTGTCCGATTTTAACCAAAATTGGAATCGTTTTACCAACTTTAGCAAAACTCCCCAATACCAAATTTCATCAAAATACGTCCTGCGGTTCCCGAGTTGAAACAACATTGTAGGTCTTCGTGTAAAGTGGTCATCATTGTTGTCCGATGTCGACCAAAATTGAAATCGGTCAACCAATTTTAGCAAAACTCCCCAATACCAAATTTCATCATAATACGTCCAGCGGTTTCCGAGTTTTAACATGCGGACGGACCGACGGAAACGACCTCCGCTATATGCGTTCACTTCGTGCAAAGAACGCATAAAAAGTAGGTATTCATACGGTTTTTTGAAATTTGATTGAGCGCATTTTTGGCACTTTATCTCATTAAAATTTGCTAATAAAATACGTCCTTGCGTAATTGTATGCATATTTAATTATAGGAACGCTTAAAGAATGTGTACTGTCGATTATCAAGCATTTTAGACGCTTTTAATGGATACATTCGGCTTACACCGAGTGAACAGTAACTGAATTAATTGGATTATATATATATATTCATTTGTATTTGTGTTTTCCGTCATGATGCTATTGGTATTTTATAAAATGTTGTCGTTCATGCGGAAACACGGTGCTCCCAAGCTATTAACGCCATCGTTTGAAGTGTTTAGCTGTACGTATCTCGGCTCTTCTTCATCCACTATATGTTCATGTCAGTAGCAATTGGCGGTTATTTTTTTATCAATTGTAAATAAAACAATATTTAAAAGAAATTAAAAGGTTTAAATGTGGAATTGGGCAAATGGGACCGTTTGGTTGGTTATACCGCGAAGGATCTTAAAATGAAGTTGGCACCCGCGGTAAAACGGGACCAATTTATTTCCTTTTATTATTTTTGACTACTAAATGCTCTGCTCGATGAAGAATATTCAATTCTTTGTCTCTCCTTTTCGCGGTCGCGGCATTTCAATTTACCTTCTCTGACGCACTCAATGAACTTACTCCTTAGTAAACAGTACAATATCGCGAGGCGTTTCTTTTCGCCCCTTCTCCTCGAGCCATCATTGCTCTTGCTGATAAAATGGAGAGCGACGTATGCGCTGCCTGCAGTCCCACAAGACCTCTCTCACCAATGGCTGTGAATTTTCTGTTTGCCTGCTCTTGGAAGTCTTTTCTTTTTCATCGGGTCTCGCCGCAACGCCATTTAAGAACGAAAAAGAGCCTTATTTTTTATTTTCTCCTAACTACCAGCTCAATTCAACGAAGACTCGGCGAACTTCGTGTGCCCTCAAATGTGTTATGGGCCCGTTTCTCTGTTCAAATCGGAGTGTGATCATTGTGTGGGATGAGAGGGGGATAAGCAAAGTAACTTGTCGCTGTAATATCCTTTTAAATGTTATATTTTTATATTCGCGTCTTTTCCACTTCTATTACTTCTACTAAAGTTCTGACGGGCAGATATACTACTTATAGTAAATTTTGAGTATCATTTAGTTGCTGAAAGATTTGTGTAAGCCCAGAGTGCACGTGTATTTTCAATTACTTGAGGCTGCAGTTAATTAGAATTTCATGGTTTTTTATGTTTAAGTAACATTCTCTTGATTATTGCCACCATTCTTGATTATTTGCGATTTTGTTGATTTTTCTGCTTTCAAGTTAATAATGTTGATTTATTGCAGTTTCAGTCAGAATACAATTAATTATTTTCCTCGTAAACAATCTATATACGATTTTACTTCGCAATGTGACATAGATCGTAAAAAAATTTTTTTTCGTTTTATTTCAGAACAAATCTTTCTACAAAGTTAGGTTTGATGCCACAATATAGATTATTATAATAGCTACATATATTTTAAAATTTGCAAACATCCGATAAAATTTAATTTTCTGCAATGCCAGCCTTGAGTATAATCCCACCCCCAGCCTTCAATTCCCTCTTTTCTCTTTTATTCATCTAGGTTTCTAGGTTAAGATTCCAAGGAAAACTTATATCGAGATAAGAATGAAGTATCCCCATCTGCTGCAGCAGACTTCCCATTTCATTTGCACTTCCGTGCAGTTAAAAGACTTTTCTTTCTCCCAATGCTATCGCCGAGTCAACATTTCGGTCGTTTGATATCCTTATCCCATTTCATTTTCCTTCCTCTTGCGGCGAACCTCTATTTTTCTCCGGAAATGCATTTCTCTCTTTTGTGATGAATAAGAAATAAAACATTTTCTTTCTTCCTCTGCGTTGGAGGCTGGGAATTGGAATGGCACCGATTTTTTCGTGTGCCGTCAAAAAAAAAGAAATAAATAAACCTTTTAGTCTGCCCCAAAATATGCCTGGATAACCTTTGGCTGGTCCCAAGTAGGACGCAGATTGACGCCAATATTTCTTTTAATCCCTTTGCTCGCTCTTTACTCCACTATCCTTCTCCGCTCGACTTTTTTAACATCGCTCCAGCCTCGAGTTACAGACTTTAGTTCCCTTTCTTCCTCTCCCTATCTCTTCTTTCTTTCACTTTTCCTCGTAATAACCCCATTCTTTCCCACCCGCCTCTCCTCTCCGGCATGTCTCTTTCCCCTCATTTCTCTCCCTTTCCCGACAACTCCCAAAACTCCTGGAGCGTCTCCACTTCCCTGTTACACAGAAACCTGGTCTATGAGCGCCTGGAAATTAGACCCCAAAGGGCTTCAAATTGGGCGGTGGACACTGCTGCTCGCGTGAGGCGTTGGATATGGCGGATAGAGTGAGACAAAGAGAGAGGAAGCCAAAAATGAGGACCGAGGGAGGCGAGAATGAGACAAACAATTAGGCGAATGTAGGGCAGATGGGCGTAGCTTTTGCGTGCAGCTGAAAGGATGTGGGGGAGGGGGATTTTGTCTTAGGAGGGACGTGTTTATCTGTGGATACTAGCGCTTTAGCAGAGTTAAACTGCGCGTTTGACCTACATTCCCTCTCATTTTACCATTTTATAATTCAAAATAGATCGCCTTATGATTAAAATTGAATTGTGTCTCTCCAAAGCCATTCAAAAGTTTGGAAGGACCTAATGCAAATTTCGTTTACAAAGCAGCCATCATCAATTGTGATAAACCGATACTAGATTCTGTTCAATTTTTAGATTATACTATCGGTGAATCAAGATTGATTACGGCTGCTTTGTTGCCGAAATGCGCTACTAGTTTTCCCAAACCTTTTATGGCAGCCGGAGAGACAGTTTGACAAGCAGTTGAGTAGATTAATTATCAATTATTCCAATATCTTTTACTATATCTGTAAAACGTCACATTAGCTGACTGATTCTCTCTTGACATCCTATTTTCACTCGAAAGTAGGGTTAATTTTTCTCGTTCTCATTCATTGATATTTTGTCGCGTAAATGGAAATGGTTCAGACTTTCGTATGCCACTCCTCCCAAGCTTCGCTTCGCATGTCTCTCACATGGACCACTTCTCACGGACTCTGCGGAGGTTGTTTACTCTTGCTGCCTAAGCCGTGTATTTTCTCACATTAGAGCGTTGAACAACTGGAGGGTGGGGGGAATAAGCAAACCTCTCTGCTCGGAAGGGATGGAGGGTTGTCTCTACTGCCGGAGGGTTCTAACAACCTTCGATCCACTGACCTCTATTCTCATCATTAATCCCGATTACATAAGGAGGGCTGAGAGGGAACGAGCGAAACCGTTCCACTCGGTTGCGCGGCGACCGTATATAACTACGCAAGCGTCTCAAGATAATTTGCTACTCTATTCGACGAAAATAAATAAGAATTATTGAACTGATTTTTTTCTTTGTTCGGATGCGCATCCGTTTACTTTTTTACAAGCGAATAAATGGCTGCCGAGTTCTTTTTTACAAGAAAATATTGGTGATGGCCTTATCGAAAATGGGCTTATTAATTTAGCAGGCTATATAAACGAGTTATAAATTATAGGTACATGAGAATAAAAATAATTTTTTACAATTTCTTAAAACTGTGAGCAGTGTATAACAGCCTAAAAGTTATATTTGTTAATTTTCTAGCGAATCCGATTAACTATTAGGCGCGAAGCAACACACCAACCTATACTATGGCTATTACGAAAGACACTACGGCTTCATCCTTTAACAGCGGCACACTATTAGGAAGAAAAATGTTTTTTTTTTAGTGCGACAAGAAACTAGAATGTTACACTGTTCAAATCACATTTATCAAAAGTTTCGATGGGAACAATCGTAAAATGTATTCCATCTCGTTTTTATGTTTTCTCCCAAGAGGGTTCGATTTCTACCGTAAATAAATTTCGCCTCGGGCGCGATATACGGGTACATCCCTGCGACCGCAGTCCCGCAGGCGTAACCTCGGCGTTTTATATCAATCAATGGTGGAGATGTCCGTCTCTCACTCTCCTACCCCCCTCCCCATCTCTCTTACCGTCCTTCGCTCGCTCGCTCCGCAGTGAGCGCTTTTCGGGTGCAAGTCGTAAAAAAAGGAAAGGATTCCCCATTTTCCTCGAACAGGTTGGAAGAATGCAATAAAATGAGTGCTACGGAGCATTTCATGAGTGGCTGGTGTCGTCGCTGTGGGGAACAGTAATGGAGGTGGTCCGAAGGGATCTGGGACCAGGAGGGCGAGGGAAGACGTTGGGGGCGGTTTAAGGGGCGAGGGGAGGATGTCGGGGCATATGGCGGGTGGATTAGGATAAGGGTTGGGACAAAGATGGTGAATGCTTCTGGACAGCCTACGATCGTGTGGTAGAGAGGAAAGGGATTTTTTTATAAAAAGGCTGGAGTGGGAATGGAAATGGGATTTCTGGGATAGCCATACCGGGAAATGTGGATGGGTGAGCGTAGGAGGTAGGCGAAATGGGAGTTGAGGGAAAGGTTGAAAGAAAGAAAAAGTGGAGTGGTTGGGAGTTTGTGAGGAGAGTAGATGAAGAGTTGATGCGACAGTGGAAAAAGAAATGGTTTCCCCGCTCCTCCCTCCTGGGAGAAAGAGGCATGACGAGAGGTTAGAGAGGGAGAAGGGGCGAGAAATCGGCTAGCGGGTGATGGTATCTCTTTTGGGATGGAGCAGTATGGAAGGGTTTTACGGCGGAAGGAAGGGAGATAGGGAAGAGAGTAGAAGGAGATGGGTAAAGGAGAGAGGCGGTTCTCTAGAGGTAGGAGGAGCTGCGCCCGACGACGCAGGGTTTAATTAACGACGGCAGGAGGAGGCGGAGAAGGAACCCCCTTAGGGGCCAGCCTACCTCAGAGGAAGAGAGAGAGAGAGAGATGGAAGGATAACCCTCCTCTCTTCATCTCTGCCCCCTCTCCTTCCCCTCTTCCTCTCCTTTTACTTCAAACCCCTTCTATCCTCCTCTCAGATTCTAATTCCAGGTTTCTATCCCCCTTCCACCCCTCCTCCTCTTCCCATTCCTCCCTCAAATACCTCCTGATTACGTCTACCTTTCTACCTGCCTCGGTACCTCCCCCCCTCCTCTCTCTCCCACTTCCCCCGTCCGGTTGAGGGGCTGCTCAATGGATGTCATTGTTGCCCAACTCCCTCCAATCACCGAATCAATGCCTCTCCTTCTGCTCTCATCCTCCTTTTTCCTTCTCACTATCTCTCTCCCTTCGTGTCTTCTTTCCCTCGCTTCCTGTAGCTTCCCCTTTCATCGTCTGCTGAAGAGATATTAGGCAATGAGGGCGCAGATTTCCCTCCCCCTTTTTTTAGAGCTCTTTTTCCTGTTTCAGTCGCCTCCCGAGACTTCTAATTACACTTTGCCAAGGCTCTATTCTCGACACACACACACACCGTTCCCTGCATCCATCTCCTTGTGCTTTTTGTTTTTGCTTAGAGGCATTACCCGGCACCTTTAGCTCCGCGGGCGTTTCGTAGGGACGCATCGGGGATTAAATTAATTTCCAATATCAGCCAGTCATCGCTTCTTTTTGCAAGTTTTTTTAGGTGAAAGTCGCAAGGTTTTTAATGAAGGACATCATTTGTTTGATGGTGCCTTAATTTCAATGAAGAATTTCTTACGCGATCGAGTGTTCATTAGTTTATTCATTTAGAATTATCAAATTAAGGTTACTTTGAAGCATTAAAATACTAACACATTTTAAAAAATTGTTAATACAGTAGATTCCCGATATATCGAACGTCTCAGGACCCAGCCTATCGCTGTTTTTAGGAAATTACGGTTGATCCATATGCCTATTTACTCGTACCATTGCACAGAAATGGAAAAAATAGGTACATTTTAATTTAATTAGATATTAATTAAACACTTCATAAAAGTAATTAATGATTAAGTAACTTTACTAGGAATTGACACGTTATTTAGTATATGTAATGCATTATAAAAACTTTCATGTTACTTTTTATTCCAGTTAATCGAAAATCTAATTGTTCAATATCCATATAAGCGTGGTTTTATGTTCGTTGATATTTAATACAATATTGCTTTATAATGCTTAAAATTTCGAATGATTTTTATCCCTGTATTATTCGAAATCGTTGACGCGTTCTTCATTCATCCGTTTTTAAACTCTATTTATTGTTTAATATTGTTTTCCTAGCGTCGATGTTTCGTCTATACCACGCAAAATACATGCTCGAATAATCTTCAAGAGCGTCATTCAAAGATCCTTCGGGTTGGAATTAACAGTCAGCCTCCTAAACCCATTGCTTCTTCTCTACCTAACTTCGAGAAGCCTGTGTTTCGTCACCGATGCGGGAAAATTCCCAAAGTTTACGAAAGCGTTTATTTTCCCTTTTCCCTAATAGGAGTTTTGGACGCCCATATATTTCTCTTGTTTTTATTTTCACTCCTCCGCTCCGCGGTTATTTGTGATTTATTCTCATGGAGTGGATCTTTTCCTCCCCCTCCCTCCGTCATCTTCCTATTTTTAGTCCGCCCGCATCGATCCGTACTTGTTCTTCTTTCGACTCCCTCTTCCTCTGCTCTTGAATCTTTTTTCTCCCTCCCTAACATCAACTCCCTTTCTCTCCCTACTCTCTCTTTCTCTCTCTCTCGCCGCTTAAATTTTTTCCACACCGATGATTCTATCATGTGTTCCCGCCTTCGACTTTCAATCAATGGGACACCCCCTCCTCCCCCCCCCCTCCCGGCCACCACCATCCGCCCACCCGTTTCTTACCTTATCGCGAGCACACTCCATTAGCGTTATAACCACTTCTCCTGCTCCGAAGGGGAAGTAAGAGTTCACTGACTAACTGGTGGTTTTTTATTCGACCTCTCGTTTACGTCCATCTTCTATTTTTTCATTTCGATTCCATCGCGTCAGTAGCCACGTCAGATACACGCGGAATCGAAGTGTTTTCCGTCGTGTCCGCTTGATGTCGCTCTGTTCGTCTACTGGTGTGTGTCCGTTGCGTTATTTGTAGTATTAATTACGTCACAAACACTATGAACTTATTTATTCGTCAAGGTAACTTTAACCCAAGATATGAATTAATTGTATTGTAGAGGTTTATTCGAAGGTTGCATTCTGTCTGCTAGACTTATAAAAATATACAGAAAATTATTAATTTTACTTTAATTGTTGTTCTTCGTTCTGATTTTATAGTTTTATATTCATGTTAAAAAATGTCGCAATACAGTACGACTACTTCCCTTAAGCAACCATTGCACTAGAATAATGGAGTGTCTTTATATCAGTAAAATACAGGTTTCCCTCTCTTTATGCGGGTTCGCATTATGCAAATTCGCTATTATGCGACAAACTTATTGCTACCGGAATTTCTTTTTATGCGTCTTTGATTCGCTCTTATGCGGTTACGCGACCAGTGCAATACAACTGTAAGAAAGTTCTCCACTACATCACAAGTAGTGATTCCACACCGAGTACCGGTTACCCGGGTACTCGGAGTTTTCTTCGATTTTTCGAGTATCCGGGTAATTTTGTTCGAGTACACTATTATTACTGGAAAACTTAAAATTAAAAATTCACCAATATTTCGACAGATTACAGGCACAAATATAATAATTAAAGTAAATCCTTTTAAAATTTTAAATAAATTACTTTAAAGTTCTGCGTTAGAGGTAAAAATGTCTTCAAATTACGCCACTACGGTTTTCACCTTCGCGTTAAAGATGGTTTCGACAGATGCGAGCTTTACTCTCGATTGCAGAATCATCAAGTTTGGCCAGCGTGGTGTTGGTCCATATCGCAGTGTCAGCAGAGCTATGACTACGTCCTGGTGTGGGTACCACTGATTGTTGTACACTAGGGGCGGGCGTCATTGTTTCCCAACCGCGGACGCTTTGCGGGTGGAAGGGATTCGGGAGTATCCAGGCTGGTAACAGGACGCTTGTAGCGATCCCACCACCGAACCTGGGTAGTTTCAGGTCGTTGCACCTCAGGGTGCGCAGAGCGAGAGGCCCTCTGAAAAAAATTCGATTCAAATCCAACTTCCTTATATAATCAGACGGTTTAGTTACATTGTATCACCACTGGAAGAAAACAATCATTTCACTCCCCACCTGCCTCCTTCTCACCCTCCCCTCCCTTCCCTTACCAAGTCTTTGAAAACAGCCAGTCCCTTCCCTCTTTTTTGCCAGCAGGGCGGGATTAGCGTCACGGTAAATTACTGAATGCCGTAAAAGGAGTTTTTCCCAACTTGCCGTCTGCTACAGATGTCTACAACCTTTATTCGTTCATCTAAAGTGTGCGTAGCATCCACCAGTCTGGCCTTGCTAATTGCTGAAGAAGGATCGTTCCACATTCGTTTCTTGTGTGTATTTCTGCAGTAGTTGCCCTTTGTCACAGGTTAGTAATTTTAAATAAGTATATATTGTAAACTCAATAAATTCAGTTTTAAACTGGATGTTAATCTTTCCTGAAAATAGAAAAAAATTAATGTACATTTGTTATTTCTATTAAAATGTTTAGCATATCAGCGTGATTAACAAAGTATTACCAGTATTAAGGTGAAGATATACCATCCAGCGCGCCATAAGTAAGTCTCGTTTTCTATGTATCTTAATTTCAAGAAGATATTTGGTACATTGAGAAATTAATTCCAAGTAACTTTCAATTCAAATTCTTTCTTTGTAGCCCAAATATGACTTCTGGAAAATCTCAAGCTTGGGATTCATTAAAAAATATATCTTCAGATACGACGCAATGTCAAGTAGAAGGTTGTGCAGACTAGATTTCAACTAAAGGTGGAAATACAACTGGGATGATAAATCATTTGAAAACAAACAGCATCACTGTGAGAACAAAGGTATTTCTACAAAAGATAATAATGACGGACCACAACTACAATCAGCTAAAAAGGCTCAAGCTACCAGCTCTGGGATATTATATTTTGTTACCAGAGAATCATTGGAGGAAATAATATCAAAATGTGCTGCTAAAGATGGAATTTCATTTAATACTATTGTTATGTGTGAAGCAATTCGAGGATACGTCACTGATCGCAACTACAAAATGCCAACCAGTTCATCTGCAGTTCGAAAATGATTTATGCAATATTTCGAGGAAAAGAAAACTGAAACTAAAAGGAGTTAGAAAGCAGGATTAAATCTGAAGAAAAATTTACGATCACAGTGGATGAATGGGTAGTTATTGCGATGAGAAGATACTTAAATATAACGCTGCAAACAATTGAAAAACAAATTGTTCTTGGCTTAGAACCAACTGTAGAAAGTTGCACATCGGAGAAAACTGAAGAAAAGGTTTCTCAACGATTGCAAGAATTTGAAATTGATTTTAAGAAATATATCGTTGCCTTGACACATGATGGAGCAAGTGTTATGGCGAAATATGGAAGGATCATTTCAGCAGAAAGCCAGTGCTGCTACAACCACGCAATACATTTGGCGGTTTTAGAAATATTTTACAGAAAGAAAACCTGTTGATCTTAAAGAAAAAATTTAATTTTCTGCTGAAGAGGACGCATTCGAGCTAATTTTGAGTGATAACGAAACTGATGATGAAAGTTTAAATGAAACTGACGATGAAATACCTGCATTTCGTCCAGATTATAAGAATGCATTAGATGATACGAGAAGAATTATCAAGTTTTTTTGTAAATCATCCGTTCGTACAGAAATATTACTTAGGTATGTCAGAAGGAATGAAAACCACTTCGATTGCTTTCAAATGTCAAAACTCGTTGGAGTAGTCTAGTGACAGCAATAGTTCGATTTTTGAAACTTATTGACTCGAAAAATCTTGCTTTGAAAGAGATGGGATTTTTACTTTATAGTGAAGATGACAATACCTTCTTAAAGAAAATCTTAATGATGCTAGAACCAGTCAAACTTAAAACTTAAAATAAAATATCCGTTAAATGAATATTTATTTAAATTTTATTTTTTTCATTAACTATTCGAGTTACCCGGGTAGCTCGGTGAAATATTAATCTAATATCCGGGTACCAAAAACTCGAGTAATTTGGAATCACTAACCACAAGGCGACCATCCAGTCTCTCATTGTCTCTTATGCTTTGAGTATTAGTAGTACAGTAAAAGACATGAAAGTGGAGAGGTTATTGTAGAGTGGAGATGAGACGGAGATTTCTTGTGATACTGTTTGAGCACACTTGACAAGTTTTGGTCTCTTTGCCCGCGTAACTTTCGTTGGACCAAGACAACCCTCCAGCACTTTAAACCTCCGCTATTATATCACCACTTGTACTTGTCTGCTTCCTTTTATTGGCGAGTATAATTTACAGTGTTAATTGTTTTAAGTATGTATTTAACGCTTAAGAAGTCCTTATGGAGCGAAAGAAGAGCGTCTTGGAGGGGAGTTAGGATTGCTTGTGGATCGTATCCCTATCTTTTACATTAACGTTCTAAACTTTTGGAAATCTAGAAGCCCATCGTCCGTGTTTACCTACTCAATAGATGGTGAGAGCATTCCTGTTTCGGAATCCGTGAAATACCTCGGGGTAACCTTGAATCGTGACCTGTCTTGGGACACCCACATAAGACGAGTGATAGGTGCGGCAAATAAGAAGTTGGCTTTTGTGCGTAGAATAGTCAGGAAAAGCACGGAAAAGGTGAGAGAATCCTGTTATTTGTCCTTGGTTAGACCTCAAATGGAATACGCAGCAGCGGTTGGGGATCCATATCAGAGGGGACTCATAAAGGATTTAGAAAAAATACAGCGGCGAGCAGCTAGATTCGTGAAAAAGAATTACGATAAAAAACAGAGCGTTACGTTACTCATTGAAGAGTTGAGTTGGCCATCGTTGAAAGATCGTAGATTACAGGCGAGACTTAAACTTCTAGATAGGTCGGAGATATTCGTAAATTAAATGAAAGATATTATTCGACAACCAACGTATATCGGACGGAGGGATAATGAGGACAAGATTCGCGAAATAGATAGTAGGACGGAGAGGTATAAGGAGTCCTTTTTCCCTAGGACAATACGTGACCACAATAGATAACTGTGAATAATAATTAGTTAGGATCTTGGTGCGCGGCACCCCCTGCCATCCACCGTCTACATCTACATTATACCCTGCAAGTCACCTTTTTGGTGGATGGCAGGGGGTGCAGTGCACCAAGGATCCATATTTTTCCTACGTTATCTTTTCCTGTTATGGTCTCTTATCGTCCTAGGGAAAAACGATCCTCTATATCGCTCCGTTCTACAGTCGATCTCGCGAATCTTATCCTCACTGTCCTGCCTTCCGATATACGTCGGGCTTCTGAAAAGTCCTACTACCTCATTCGCAAGTCCCTCCGACATAAATTTTTCCAGTAGTTTAATTCTAGCCTGCAGCCTACGTTCCCCTAACGATGTCCATTTCAGATTTTCTATTAATGATGTTACGCTTTGTTTACTATCGTAATTCCTCTTTACAAATCTAGCTGCCCTGCGCTGAACCTTTTTTATCTCGTTAGTGAGTCCCTTTTCGTAAGGATCCCACACAGCTGAAGCATATTCGACCTGCGGTCGAACCAAGGATAAATAACATAATTCTTTCACTTTTTCGGAGCTATTTCGAACTGTTCTCCCTATAAAGGCCAGCTTTTTGTTAGCGGCACCTATCAATCGGCGAATGTGGGTGTCCCACGAGAGATCACGATGGATCGTTACTCCGAGATATTTAATCGAATCTGAAACTGGAATCTCTACTCCGTCCAACGAATAATTATTATCCAACGAGATACTCTTGGTTCTCCAGAAGTTGATGACGCAGCTTTTCTTTTGATTGATCTCTAACTGCCATTCCTTACACCATGCAGAAATAGCTTCTAGGTCATTTTGGAGATACTGGTGGTCTTCCGGATTGCTTATTTCTCTATAGATGATGGTGTCGTCCGCGAAAAGCCTAATTTTACTTCTGACTACTGAGCTGATATCGTTTATATAAATTAGAAATAACGGACCAATTACACTACCCTGCGGAACGCCAGAGACAACCTCCACTAAGTTTGAAGATTTTCCATCTATAACAACCTTCTGCTTCCTATGATTTAAAAATTCACGGATCCAACTAACGATTTTAGAATTATCGCCTAGGGTTTCTAATTTCTTTATTAACTTCCTGTGAGGTACTTTATCAAAGGCTTTCCTAAAATCTAAGAAGATGGCATCGACCTGCGTATTCTTTTCTCCGCTTCTCAGTATACAATTAGCAAAAGACCGAGCTGAGTATCACATGACCTACCTTTCCTGAAGCCGTGTTTACAGTCATCTAACAATAAATTACTATCAAGAAATCGCATTATGTTGCTAACGAGTATATGCTCGAGAATCTTACACGATATCGAAGTTAAAGAAATCGGCCTGTAATTTTCTGGGTTCGCCTTGTCACCGCCCTTATGAATCGGGGTAACGTGCGCTAACCTCCAGTCGCTAGGGACCTTTCCCCGGAAATGGATTTCTCGAAGATTATCCGAAGAAAATGTGCTATTTCTTCATCTAATTCTTTTAAAACGTGAGCAGGAATTTCTTCGGGGCCAGTGGCTTGGTTATGTCTGATGGAACTTAATTGCTTTGTTATTCCCACATCAGAAAATACTATATCGTCTATCAGGCCCCCCCTTATTGCGGATGCATAATGTACGCAATGGTCGCTGACGGCTGTGAATGCTTTTACAAAAGGACCGTTTAACAGGTTGGCTTTCTCTACGCTATCATGAATAACGGCACCCGAGTTATTACGCAGGGAAGGTATGGTAGGGCCTCTACCTCATAGGACCAAAACGCTTTAGGGTCCTCCTTCAAATAATTATTTAATACCATATTCCGGAAGTTAGTAAAAGCCTCGCGCATAGTAGTTCTCGCTTTAGCGCGGGATTCCTTATATGTCTGAACTTCAGTTTCTCTATATCGGATGATATAGGCGGCATATTTTTATTTTCGCGTGGCTTATTCTCTGACGCCTAAGCGCACTCCTAACTTGCTGATTGTACCAACGTGGCTCTTTATTGTCGACCTTCAATTTAATTGGAATGTACATATCGATACCCTCTAGCATTATATCCTTGAATAGTTTCCATGACGACTCAGCACCTGATCGTTCGGTCATATCACGGAAGCCAGGTAGTATTTCTCGTAGGCGCGACCTGAAACTTGAAAAGTTTGCCTTAGCAAATATATCTACATCTACATCTACATATTACCCTGCAAGTCACCTTGACGGTGGATGGCAGGGGGTGCCGCGCACCAAGTTCCTAACTAATTATTATTCACAGTTATCTATTGTGGTCACGTATTGTCCTAGGGAAAAAGGACTCCTTATACCTCTCCGTCCTACTATCTATTTCGCGAATCTTGTCCTCATTATCCCTCCGTCCGATATACGTTGGTTGTCGAATAATATCCTTCATTTCATTTACGAATATCTCCGACCTATATTTATCTAGAAGTTTAAGTCTCGCCTGTAATCTACGATCTTTCAACGATGGCCAACTCAACTCATCAATGAGTAACGTAACGCTCTGTTTTTTATCGTAATTCTTTTTCACGAATCTAGCTGCTCGCCGCTGTATTTTTTCTAAATCCTTTATGAGTCCCCTCTGATATGGATCCCAAACCGCTGCTGCGTATTCCATTTGAGGTCTAACCAACGATAAATAACAGGATTCTCTCACCTTTTCCGTGCTTTTCCTGACTATCCTACGCACAAAAGCCAACTTCTTATTTGCCGCACCTATCACTCGTCTTATGTGGGTGTCCCAAGACAGGTCACGATTCAAGGTTACCCCGAGGTATTTCACGGATTCCGAAACAGGAATGATCTCACCATCTATCGAGTAGGTAAACACGGACGATGGGCTTCTAGATTTCCAAAAGTTTAGAACGTTACTCTTTTTCTGATTGATTTCTAGCTGCCATTCCTTGCACCAAACAGATAACGCATCCAGATCATCCTGAAGCTGACGATGGTCGCTAGGACCACTAATTTCTCTATAGACTACGGTGTCTTCCGCAAAAAGCCTGATATTACTTTTTACAACTGAGCTGATGTCGTTTATATAAAGCAAGAAAAGCATAGGTCCGATCACACTACCCTGCGGCACTCCAGAGACTACATCTGCCACACTCGAGGACTTACCATCGATGACTACTTTTTGTTTTCTATTCCTAAGGAAAGCGCGAACCCAGTTAATGACTTTAACATTAACGCCAAGATTTCCCAATTTTAATAACAACTTACGGTGGGGAACCTTGTCAAAAGCTTTTCTAAAATCAAGGAACACTGCATCGACCTGCTTATTATTTTCGCCGCATGATAAAACATCATTCACAAACAGACCGAGTTGGGTGTCACAGGATCTACCTTTTCTGAAGCCATGTTGAAAGCTGACTAAGAGCGATCTACTCTCAAGATAACGCATTGTGTTGCTAACAATAATGTGCTCCAAAATCTTACATGATAATGATCTTAGAGAAATCGGCCTATAATTTTCGGGGTTTTCTTTGTCACCTCCCTTATGAATGGGTGTGACGTGTGCTAGTTTCCAATCATCAGGAACCTCACAGAGGGTAAGAGATTTCTCGAAAACTATCCGAAGGAAGGGAGCTATATCTTCTGCTAGTTCTTTTAATACACGCGCGGGAATTCCTTCTGGTCCAGGATTTTTGTTGGGCTTTATCGCACTCAGTTGCTTCGCTATTCCTGCCTCAGAGATTTTAATATTATCCATCCGAGTACATCCATCGGGAATAAGATTGTCTTTAAGTATATTTCCACCTGCCGTGAACGCCTTCGCGAAGTAAACGTTTAGTAGATTAGCTTTATCCTCCCCATCGTGAAGGATGTCTCCGGAATCACATCGCAGGGAGGGTATTGAAGGACCCACTCCCTTGACTTCTCTTACGTAGGACCAGAACGCTTTTGGATCCTCCTTCAATTTTGTATTTAATACCTCATTCCGGAAGGTGTTAAATGAGTTACGCATGTTTTTTCTCGCTAGTACGCGGGCACTGTTATACTCATGGACTATAGCTGTGCGATACTCATCGGAAGCGGTGGTAGGTATGTTTTTCAATTTTGCGTGGCTACGCCTCTGTCGTCTTAAGGCAATCCTGACTTCCTTATTAAACCAACGAGGTTCTTTCTTATCAGATTTTAACTTACTGGGGATAAATCTATTGATACCTCTTCCTAGTATATCCTTAAATAATAACCATGATGGCTCCATACCTAATCGTTCTGTCTTTTCACGATAACTGACAAAGGTACTTTTGAGATGTAAGCTGAAACTTTTAAAGTCGGCCTTGGCGAAAGCGTATACATTCCGAAGAGGCTTAGGATGTCTTTTGAGCTTTAATTCGCACTCCGCATACACAGCTCGATGGTCGCTAAGTCCCTCCTCTGTGGATACCTTAGTTATCCTATGCGAGATGTTAGAAGCAAGCAAGTCGAGAACATTGCCCGAACGCGTGGCTTTTTGTACCATCTGGATTAAGGAATATTCATGAATCGTGTCCATTAAGGCTTCACACGATTCGCGTTCTTTACCTCCCGTAACGAAACATAGGTTTTCCCAATCGATTGACGGTAAGTTAAAATCGCCTCCAATTATCACGTAACCGTCGTTCATAATAGATCTAAGCTCGGCTAATTGCCTCTCTAAACTTAAAATATAATCAACTTTGGCATTAGGTGGTCTGTAAAATGAGCATAAATATATCTTTTTCGAATTATCCTTACCTAGGCGGCACCACACGCTCTCGGTCGTTTCATCGATAATAGGGATCTGACAACTGACTATATACCGTCAAGGTGACTTGCAGGGTAATATGTAGATGTACATGTTCTTAAATATGGGTTCTGTTTATGCGAATTCGCTTTATGCATCACTTTCCTGGAACGCAACCCCACATAAAGTGAGGTAAACCTGTATTCTTCCTCCTCCTTTGCACCCACCAGCCGGTCGAGTGCATTCGCCCGCTTTTTCGTGGTCCATGCGATCGCCCATTATTCGCAAAAAATTCTCTTTATCTCTCGTCCGCTCGAGGGCAAGTTGAAAGTTCTTCCTATCTCGTAACCCTGTCGGTCGCATCCATTTTGTATTTGAATAAATCCCGTCTAAGTTGATTACCTGGTATAGCTGCTTCAAATCTCCCCGTGGGTGTTGCGATAAATCGATATAAGTTACTACACCGCTCCGTTCGACTACTTCTTTACCTTCCTCGAATAATCCGTATCAGATAACCTTTGACCTATTACAAATCCCATTCGCCTTTGAAGTTCGATCCCCTGTTATGGCGCTTTACGAAGTCGAAGATGCTTTTCGAGGAGGCAAAGCGTCTCGCTCGTTGGTTCGTCCCTCGCTATGACTTGCGGTCTTGGCATAGTTCGCTTTCCGCGAAAAACTTCCATTGTCCATAGACAGCAGTTTTTTTGCGACTCGATTCAAAACGTGCACTATGGTGTATGTGGTGGCACTGAAGTACAAGTAGGTCGATTCTAGGCTGTGCTGGTTTTTGCATCGCCTTTTTATAACTCTGCTGCATAAGCTCCAGTTGTGCTCGTAATGTTATATGACTAGGAGTTTGCGTTTCTTTGTTTATTCTACCTACCATTCGCATAATAAACAACGAGATGTTTGTGAAGAGCATTTTTGGGACTGCAAAAAATGAAGAAAATGGAGCTGCGATCTTATTCGTATCCATGCGTAATTTTAGCATACTTATTATGTTTATCAATCAGGGTGCTTTTAATGATGTATTTATTCGATAATAATTTCCAATGAAATTAAGGTGACCCTAATGACGTTCAATATCGTCACATGATTTCTCAATCACTAAATTTCGATTTTATGCAAGTCATCGGGCCATAATAAATATTCGGGTTATCTAACAAATGTAGGCAATACGTTTTATATCCGATAAATAATAAGCGATATTTTGGAAGTTACAACACATGAAGCCTTGATTGAAAGACTATTTTTTGTCCTTTCAGGGTACCAACTGCTAAATAATCTTTATAAATATTATCGTCTTGTACCTTATCTAGATTTTCTTTATTCACGGTGGCATTTTGGGTTTGCTTTGCTCTGATTTATTTTGAGAAACTACAAGGTTAAAACGGTTCGCAAGAAAATTGGTTGACCTCCAGCAACTATATTTTTTAAACATAATCGTGTTTCTCGGATCATTCTGGTCGAAAAATATAAATCTTTATCAAACCTTTTTTCGCTTTGAATTTTACTTCCTTTTATGGTTATGGGATGAATTCATGATTTTGAATCTATCTCCAAATCTGAAAAGTTATTTCGTAGTTTTTCTTAATAAAATTGTTCCTTGGTAAATTTAAAGCTTTGATATTTTTCTTTACGTGTAAAACTTCATTAACTCCTACATACTTATTGAAAAATTAAATGAAACTTCGATTTTATTTTAAAATTAATGTTTAATAATGTTTATGTATATTTTTATATTTAGGTCAAGTGTATGTTTTGTAACAGTCATTTTTTTACTTTTTTCAGGTGAGTGAAATTCAATGCCAGAAAGCCTTCCTTGATGTGAGTTTAAATATCATCTCTCTCATTAATTTTATATCTTTTCTAACTTGTGATCATTCTTTTGAGTGATGAAAAAATATCATTTACTTATTAAACTGTACAGATATTGCCCAACAATATAAATATTTTATGTCTACATCTGCATTGGTTTAGTTTAAATGTTATTTTTTTTAATTTCTCGAATCCTCGCTTAATGAAGGATCTCAAAAGCTATTATTGTGCTCTTTTAATTCCGTCTTCCTTTTTTTCCCGGAATAATTTTCTCCGTAGTCGGTTGGTCTTAAAAATCGGAGAAAATTCTTGAGTGGAATCCTGAAACCGCTAGTGAATAAATTTTCCCAAGTCTACCCAAGGGTAATGCGATAATATTTCGATGTATTTTGGGTTTTCTACTTCTTCCCCTCTTTCCCTGTTCGTTCGTCGCTTTTAAAAGGCAGAAACCGAATAAGCGAGTCTGTTCCACGCAGATGACTGGAATGGAAGAATTCCATTCTTTCCCCAAATCTTTCCACTCGATGGAATAACGCTTGCTCTCCCTCTCTCTTTCCCCCTTCTCCTTTCCTTAGAGTTATATTTAGGCACACTTCCTCGGAATTATCATTCAACCCCCGCGTTATGGTCTCTCGCCACTTGTCGACAGATTGGCTTACCCAATCCCCTTTCGACCGAGATAAAATTCAAAGCTTAGCGGTTCCCGGCGCGTGGAGGCAATATTCTTCCTCGTGCCGGAATAAAACCGGGACGGATGCTGACTTTACATTTCAAAATATTTATCTTCGCTCGTCATGAATGAACGGGAGAAAAATAGCTCGCGGTATTAAATTATTCCGGTTTTTATCGAGACCATAGGCGCGTTGTCGCGGATTTGATGCCGTGATTTAAAAGAAAATTTTAATTTCATTTGCTGTAATTCGTTTAAATTTATTCGCGTTTGGATATAAAAGAGGAGCAATACGATGTATCTTTAGTGCTACAACGCTAATAAAAACAAGTTCATAACTTTTTATTGGCTGATGTCTCGCGAAATCGACCGTGATTTGACGGCTCCCCGAGAGCGCCCCTGCGTAGTCCCATGCTGAAGCCGTGGAAGGAAGAGATACGTGCCTTAATTACCTATAAAGTTGCTTTCTGTTTAAATCATTTGCTCGTCGCGCACCCCTTAAAATACTTCCTTCCGATTCCCAATCAACTTTTCTAACCCCCCCCCCCCCCTAGTTTCCCATCGAAGGCGTTATATGGGCCAGCGCTCGCCCAATTACCGCCTTAATCAAATGATCGCTCTTCACCTCCCCCCACTTCCCTCATTCCGTCTTTGCCTCTCTCTCATCTCTCTTCCTCTCTCCTTCCAACCGCTTCCCTGCATCTTTCCCCTTCTCCCCCACCTCCTTTCCACCACCTTTCCCCTTTGCCCCTTGGTGTGACCGGCTTGGAGTATGTTCCCACTGCTATGACGTCGCGGCAGTGGAAATGGAACCTATGTAGGTTGGGAGAGGAAGGGGAGGACCTCTCGTCTCTTTCTCCTCCTCCACTCGTGAGGGCCGCAATGGGGAGGGCTCTACTCGAATGTTCTATAAATAGAAGCGGAGGTGGGAAGGGGGTGGACTTTTATTATGGGTGGGGCGGACAATGGTGTGTGAGGAGGGGATAGAGAAGGTCACGGCCTGGGCGGTGGTTTTTTCTCGCTCTCTCTCTCCTTCCATCGGAATCAGTGTCTTGGTTGGGATGGGCTGTTTGGCGCAAGGAATCGATACGTCGCTTTAGGTTTTGGAAAGGCTCTTTATTTTATCCCTCCATCACCCTTTTTTGGATCGAGGGGGTTGAAGGAGTGAAGGGGTATACATATAAACCGATGGTATGGTTGGAGTGGGGCCGGCAATGAGAATTTCCAATGCACCATCAGGTGATTCCGTGAATTCCGAGGTCAAAGATTTCGATTACCCTTTGCCGAGAAAGACTGTTTGACATGCGATCATTTATCGGTGTTTTTTCTGCCACCGTCTGATTTTTACCTTGCAACTCAAAGGAAAAATTTTATGGGCGCGCAAAACTGTTGGCCGGACAACAGGTTTATTTTTTTCCGTTGGCTTTCAATGTCGGTTATTTTTGGGATGGCGTAAAAATTCGGAAGTAGTGTTTTTTTAATGGTCGAGGTGTTATTTATTATGACGCAAAAAATACTAATGGAATACCTGTAACTGAGTAAGTATTGGAAAGTATTCGACAACAAGTCTATATTTGACTAAATTCCTGCAACGTTGTATGCTTGAAAAAATATCCTTTTTAGCAAATGTGATGAAGTGTTCGGACTGAAATAATATAAATTGATCATTCATCTCAGGCTTAAGCCCAGAATTGGAAACGCTTTTTGGCTTTCACTTCTCTTTTGTAAGAATATTTTCTACTATGCCTAATGATGCCTTTGCATGCAGAAAATCTTCCCTTAATTTAAGCCATAAAATGGAATCGTTTCCATGTACTTATAAAGAGACGAATATTTTAGATCGTTCATCACGCGAATGAGATGCTTCTTGGCGGTTTCATGTTATTGACAGCCTGACTTCCAAGCCGCTCGAGGTAGTTGCCTGGTCGTATTTAAAGGGTCTTGCATGTAAGATTTCCACGCATCTGAAAGATGATTGATGAAGGTTTTTGAAAAAGTGATGAATGCGCGCCCGAGTTGACCTTTCGCTATGCAAATATTTTTTTAAGTAAAGCCGCGGCGATTTGTCTGTCAGGGTTTGCATTCTATCGTTCGTTACACGTTTCAACATTATCTTCGTGTTTATTAGGTATACAACGCCCTTATGGCATGGTTTTTAAAATAGGATGAATATCTTTCATCCGCGATGTATTCGTTATTTCTACTTCTTAAAGCATATGGTGTCTCCTGGATATATTGACGTGCTAATAAATCCTTTCTTTTATTATTTATTTTTCGTTATTTTCCGGGAGAACTGTTCCATTTATCGCGACTATGCCGTCTGTGTTTCTTCTGCTATTAATATTTGTTTTAATTTCGGTTTGTTTATGTCACGGTAAGTATTTTATCCTCATTCTTTCCTTGCCCAACCCCTTACAACTGAGATCGCTCCGTCGCGTGTTTTTACGGTTTGAGTCGTTACTTCAACGCAAGAATTTCATTAAGGAAAGGGATTATTTTTTCGAATAACCGAAGCTTAGATGGCGCCCGTTCGGACAGGGAACAACGAAAGATTTGCTCTCTCGGTCTCGCCGTATGGATATTTCTCATCTTTTTTGTTCCTCTCCTTTTCCCTCTGTTTGTGTTTGATGGGAAAACATTTCCAGGATTATTTGATGGCACTCTTTACCCTTGAATGACGTTCAGAAGTACAACGGTCCCTTTTCCAATCCCTTTCGCCTCCTGCGTGCCCGTCAGAACCCTCCCGAACCGATTTCCTCCACCTTTTCGCGTCCGAGGGACACGGGGAATTTCTCGCAGAAAACAATCGCTCTCGCCCTCAATCTCCCTTCTTCCCTTCCTCTCTCTATATGGGACCGAGACGTAGGAATAGTTTCCTTCCGCAAACACATTTCAGAGCCGTATACACGGCGATCTTCTTCTTCCCTCTCCGATTTAAGGAGTGGACGAAATCGAGGAGGTGGGAATGGAACCGGGACGAGGGAGATAAAAAGAAAACGGAATGAAAGGAGACAGTCTCTCTACCCTTCTCTCTATCTCCTATTCCTCCCCGCTTCGAATTGGGTGTGCCTCGCTTTAGCGGTTTACGAGGGCTCTCCTACCTTATCCGGCCGCCCTCGACCACCTCCTTATCTCCTCAGTCCCTCCCTCACACCTCCCCCATTCTCTCTCTTTCTCTCGCTTCCTCCCTCAAGTTGGCCATCTCCTTCCCTCGCGCACCAAGAAAATATTTAAGGGTAAGAAAGCACGCCAACGTTCTCTCGCTTCATCCTATTTATCCTTTCCTCCGACCGCCGTCGCTTCTTTGTATTTTTTTCTTATTCATTTTCCATCGCACTGAGGGCGATGCCTCCTTTGATATAACGCTTCCTTCTACCTCAGCCTCAAAGTCACTCTCTGGTTACCTCTTTTTCTCTCCAATCTTCGACCCTTTCCGTAACCTGACGTACCCCGCTCTCCCCTCATATCCGGTTCTTCAGAACTCTTATAATCTTATATTTATTTGCATTCTGTTTCCTCTCCGCCATCTTATTTTCCTCCCTTATTTATGGACATTTTTCCGTCTTCTTTTTTCCTTTCCCTCCTCTCGTTCCTTTTTTTCCTATCACGATCGACGGCGTCCCCGCTGCCTCTGGAGAATTGCCTCTTGTGATGGCGTGTAGAAGGTGAGCCTCTCCTACTATCCCATTGTGTGCGTAGTGTTGGATGAATGTCTCCTCTCCTACCGTCCTTTCTAGGGGTCTCTCTGCGGTTGCCTCGTTTTCCCGATTCCAAAGGAAAGCCACTCGCTCATTGCGCCGAGTGCATGTGGGGTCGACGTGCGAAATTCGTGAAAATTGATAATGTGATTGTATCGTTATGACTCGTCTGGAAAAACATTATCTCCGGGAAAATTTATAGAATCTAGGGGACCACTTAAAACTTGGACTTATAAAGCTTGAATTTTTGGTTGCTCGTATGAATATTTTCCCGTTAAATACTCCATTTCTGCTCATGCAATTTCTCAGAAATTTCAAAGTTCCACTGTATTAGATGGCCATAAGTTATAAAATATGGAAATTTGAGTATGCAATCTTTACTTAGACGTAGGTTTGAATCTTTTAAGGCGTTATTCAATTATATTTTTGAATGATTTTGCATAAGTGATTCCTTTTCGTTTCTTCCCAAAGTTAGTATTCAGTTTTTTTAATATTCACGAAGGTTGTACAATCTTTCGCATTTTACACGTCGATGTGAAAAGAATTTCGTTAGCATAAGAGAGTTATTTTATCGATTTGGCACTTTGAAAATCGTCCGATATGCCTCATTCACGTCTTCAGTAAAAAAACTCGCTTTTATTTGCGATCTGAATTTCTTTTGAAAATTAAACAGCTGCGGAAAATGGGCGATAAAACCTAATTTTTCTTGCTATAATCTGCAAATTTAATCTTCGTTCTAGTAAAAGATAGAGCGGTTAAAAAGTATAAAATCCTCAGTAGAGAACCGTTTTACGACAAGCACCTTTTATTTTTTGACGGTTTATTGTTGTTGCTGCGCTTTCCTCTACTCCTATTCTCCTTATGGAAGAGGGAAAACTTCTCCGCCGTTGATTCTTTTTTCGGTGTGCGCTCCGGACTCGATAATGGAGCCTCGGGAGGTGTTAATGGCCATTCAAAATTCAGTCATTTTACGATCGTCACGGGATTCGCTCCGTGTGCACGTCATCCCTTACGGAGTTTCCGATTCGACAAGCTGACTTCTCCCGCCCCACCCCTCGCCATCCTCCCCCTCCACCATACACGATTAGATTCCATTCTCTCTTTCTCTCTTCCTTTATCAGCGCTTTTAACGTTCCTCGTTAAAGTTTGCCCTCCTCATACCCCCTCGGACGGTATCGCCCCACACTATCCTCTCACTCCGTTTACACTCTCGCAGAGCTCCGGTCCTGGAAACCCAGCAATTTCGCCACCAGAAGCCTTTCGCCAGATTAGCATTTATGGTCGAAGTGCTCCTGATCCGACTTAATTCGAAAGTGAAACATGGTATTCTCGAAAACTTTCAGCGGTGTGCAATTAAAACTCTCCCTCTCTCTCTTTCCTCTCCTGAATTCCCCCCCCCCCCCTCACCTTCCACCGTCCTCAGCCCGAAAATTAAAGAAAGGGAAACGCGTGGGAGGCGAGGTGCTTAAAGAGCCGCTAATTAACCGAATATGAAGAGGTTTCGCGTCGTCGCGATCGCCTTCGCCCGTTTCCTCCCATTTTTTTCATTATTTCTCCCGATTTCAAAAAAAGGCTGGGATTCGATATCGATGTCGCAATCGGCGATATCTCGGAAAACGATTTCAATTCGATCGAAGGCGCGCTTGCGGTTTGCGCCTTTCTCTTGTCCAATGCGTATGCGACCTCGCCAAATATCGCTCTTAGGTTAATCGCGGTCGGGAGAAGGAAAAAATAAAACTCCCGATCTTATTTTTTTGCGATTTTTACTTGGAAATCCGGAGGATTTTTTAATGCGGGGGAAAAAAGGCTTTTTTCCGCAAACGCCTCTCCCGGCCTTCTTTTTTCCTCTTCCCCCACCCTTCCCTTTGTGATTTATTGGATACAGATGTCTCACCTTTTGTCGTAATTCATGCTTCCGCGATTTTTTCGGTTTTTTTCTGTTGCGTTTTTTCCCGCCCGAATAAAAAAGTAATGAAAGATACTTGACACCTGTTCCCTGAGTAAATCTCTATCCTAGAATCGATATTTTTAATATCTTCGAAAAGGCCTCGCTTCGGAATGGAAACGCGTCAAAAAAGGCGGAATGCGTGCAGGGGATCGATGCGCTATTATTTTTGTTTCGGTTCCATTTATTCCTTCTGCCTTCCTTTTATGTGGAAGCACGCGCGTCGGAATAACGTGAATGGCCCAGTCCTTATCTATTGGTTGATAAATGACGAATGGGAACGATACTCGCGAGGATTTTTTTTTAGAGAGAAAGTAGGGGATGGAGGATGGATATTCGGACGGGAGAAAGGCATAAGGGACCAATGAGACATAAGCGAGGAAGTTCTGCACAGACGGCGTGAAAGAAGTGGAAAAGAGTAATCGGTTTTGGAATGTAGAGGGAGACTGAATGGGAGAGTGAATGAAATGGGTCAAGAGCGAGAAGCGTGGGAGTGCTATGGCGTCTGTCGAGGGAATTTATGGTTTGCGGAAGACATTGAGAGGGAGGCGAAGGCACAGTGGGAGGCACGACTCCTACTTATAGTGCTCCGGATTAATCCGATCTAAATGAGCAGATGTTTGGGTCGTGATTCCGTATAGTCCGTTGAAAGGCCTTATCCAGACGGCTTTCGGAGCAGTGAATCATTGAAGGGACGGCCGACGAGGAGAGAGGGAGAATGGAGAGAGGGAGTGAGGCTGGAGAGAGAGAGGGGGTGTGGAGAACGAGAGAGCGGGAAGGCAGGGAAAGAGAGAAGGTTTTATGGAGGATTATTTTTAACTTTCTCTTATTCGTTCCATGCCGAGAAAAATGTTTTTGTGGTTACGATTCAGCTCGACGTCGTTTTTATTTATTATTTGGCGAAAATCCCTTCCAGAAAAATGGAGATATTTACGACCCTCCCGTTTTTTGCGTTAAAAGATTAAGTGTATTTTAGTATGTTATCATAAGTCCAAAGTTTGTTTTTTCTTGAATTAGGTTGCTAAGAAATCGGTTATGGACGATACATAAACTGAAGCATTTGTTGCTTAAGTTCGTCAAGCCTAAGGTTTTAAAATTTCACGTTTTTACTTTATTCGGCCAGGATTGACTATAAACAATGTAACCTCTATCAAGATTTTTTTTAAATTCTATTCTCTTCGAAAAAAATTCTCATCGCAATATAACTGATTTTATACGCATTTACCTGAAATTTAAGATGCTTCATGCTCTTCTTATCTTTAACATTTGAAACATGCAGTCACGTATGTATCTGATCCATAACTATAATTTCATGTCCTTATTCTTATACACCTGTAAAATTTTGAACTTATTCACTCGCACAGTAATCGAATTTTACTAAAATAACACAACTGCATACACGCATTATTATAACTTCATCCTCGCAGTATCCTCGTAACCGACTCCTGATGTCATAACCCAAATCTCTATCGCCGCACAGAACATCCGCGTAATTCCGCAGCCGCCTTGTTCGCCGCGCACGACTGAGAGCGATGGATATGCAGGGGGAAGAAGATCCTTCTGATCGCTTCGAATCGGATGTTTGCATTTGAATGTCGGAACGCACCCTTCGCAACGTATCCCATATATCCTCGCTCCCTGCTCGCGTAATCCCATAGTCGGACGCTAGGCGTACGTCACTGATAGTTGAAGAATCCATCCCCTCCTATCCTCCCTTACATAGCTTAGTATTGCGTCTCTTCCTCCCGTTTCGGAAATTGAGCCAGGAAACCCTCTCTCTCTTCTTTACTCTTTATCTCTCTGTTTTCCCCCTCTCTATTTCCCCCCTTCCTGGGGGAGCTGCGATAGGAAATCGATCGTCCCACTCTCTCTCTCTCTTCCCCTGCTCTCCTCTCTCTCTCTATCCTGCCTCCCTACTACACCCGTCCCTCCAACGTCATCCACGTAGTCTCTTCGCACCCGCCCTCTCTTTCATTCCGTCCCGACGTTTATGGAAGAGGTTTTCCCTCTCTCTCTCCCTCTCTCTTCCTCTCTCCCGCTCTCCCTCTCTCTCTCCCTCTCTCTCTCTCACTCCCTCCCCCCATTCTCCCGTAGACGTTTGAGGACATCGATCGTCTTTCCTCCTTCCACCGCCAGTGTCCGCCACTACTGCCAAGCGCTGCTCTCCGAGCAAGCGCAACCTTTTGCGCCACGGAATGAGTGATTTCTGGATGGAAAAAAAAATTGGAATAAGTTTTTCCATATTGGTCAAATCTCTTTCTTTTTGGAGAACTCTTCTCTCTCTCTCCTATCCCTGCATCACGTTCGTGGAAAAGTTTTTATTTCTTCTGGCAAGGGGAGGGATTTTGGAGGAAGGTAATGAATGGGTATCAAACTCTTGATTTGTGTGGAGATGGTTCCGTTTCACGGAGATTTTTTTGCACAGGCGTATCTCTGTCTTTCTTTCTCTCTCTCTGTCCCTCTCTCAGTTCTTGTTTTTATTCGCGTGCATTTTTGCACCTTTGGTTTTTTAACCTAAATGTTTGTGGGAATGTTTCTGTCTCCCTCCTTCCCTTCCTCAGAGCGATATAAATTTTTCGGAGTTATAGTTTGGCTAGCACGTAGGCAGTAACGTTGCCAAGCGTCCGTGCACGGAATGAAAATATATTTCAATTCGGATTTTTCTGCCATCCGATGACATTCATGGATCAGCATGTTTAAAAAAAATATTTTTTACGCATTTAATTCATGCATTCAATAGAATGACATTTTCTCTTTTATGGGACTTGCAGTTTTTCATTGGATAATGTGGTCTATGTTTTCTATGGTCTATTTTCATAGTCTGGCCTTGAATAGTTTATATGATTTTTTTTCGAAAAAAAAATTATTTTCAATGTCTATGCATCCGAGTATCTGTCAACAACATAGATACTCTCAGATATTAATGGAAATAGGCTAATTATTTTTTTTTGCTTGCGAAACTTGTATGACGAGGATTGGAGATTAATCGACAGATTTCGTCAGCAAATATGTCGCGATTTCACCGTTAAGTGCAGAGGTAATGCTCGGGAAAAGAAATTTAGGTTGAGGGAGTAGATGTCTTGGGATTGAATCTTGCTCCGAAAGAATGAGTGATGGGACATTGAGAAAGTATCTTGTGTACACATCGAACCTGGAAGCAGTGGCGTGGTAGAGAGAAAAAGTATAGTTTGTGGGGGAGATATGGAAGAGTTGGGTGGATCAGACGGATGATGTATCAGGAGAAAGCGAAATGGAATGAGGCGGGAGGGTAAAGGGTATCTATGGAAAGATTGATGGATTTAGTCCTAGCTAGGGATGTACGCTTTGACGTGGATAAATGAAACTAGCGTAATTCACCTTTCCTTTTGCCTGCTTTCTGTAGCAAATAGCGATATTACTAGTATTGGTGCCTATCTATCTTATGATGGAACCGATCGCGTCAATCCGGTGAAAAATTGTTTCGAGGACTGACAGTCATCACTAATTTCTCGGAGCGCTTTTGTGAAACTTTCATTTTTAGTTATTTCCTATTTAATATGGACATTTAGTTCGAATATTTTCAATTGCTATTAGAGTTTACCAATTATATTGGTCGTGAAAGTTCCTTGTTGTAATTATCAAGTGATATTTCTTTATAATTTTTGTTGTTGCACTTAAATATAAGTTAGTCCTTGTTGCTGTTAAGGCTTCAAGCAAATAGTTATTTTTAATTTTTTATTTAATTCGTAGTGTTTCATAATTGCTAGAAATATTTAATGTTGTTAGAAAGTGATGAAAATCAATGTCAATATCTCTAGGGTGGAACATTAATAAGAAAGCAAGTAGAGAGAAATTAAGAATAGGCACATGGAATATTAGGACTATGAATTCAGGGGGTAAACTAGTGAACTTAAAAAGGGAAATGAGAAGGAATAATGTAGGTATAGTAGGTCTTAGTGAAGTTCGGTGGGAAGGAGAAGGCGAGATAAATTCAGACGAATTTAAGATTATTTACTCGGGAGGGGAGAAAAAGGAAAGGGGAGTGGGGATTATAATGAGAAAAGAGATAGCTGAAAGAATTAGCAAGGTAGTGACAGTTAATGATAGATTAATAGCCGTAAAACTTCAGATGGAGCCAGTGGAAATGCTTATAATTCAAGTATATATGCCAACAACTAATGCTGGCGACGACGAAGTAGATGAAATCTATGAACAGATTATGGAGATATAGGAGGAGGAGGGAAAAGGAAGGGTCAACACCATAGTAATGGGAGACTGGAACAGTGTAGTCGGAGAGGGACAGGAAGATAACATAGTGGGAAAATATGGACTAGGGAAGAGAAATGAAAGAGGGGAGAAACTTGAGGAATTCTGCCATAGAAATAGATTGATTGTAACTAATACATGGTTTAAGCATCACCAGCGGAGACTTTACACATGGAGAAGCCCAGGAGACAAGAGACGATACCAGATAGATTACATACTAGTCAATGAAAGATTTAGAAATAGCATTAAAAATGTGAAAACACTACCAGGGTCAGATATCGATTCTGACCACAACTTTTTGGTGGCAAATACACAATGTAGACTGAAGAGCGTTAAGAGAAACGTAAGAGTTAACAAGAAATGGAACTTAGAGGAACTCCTTAAAAACAAGGAGGCTATCATGACTGAGCTGGAGGAAAGGTTGGTGGAGAGAGCTGAATAAAATAGGAAGAATGTAGATGAGGAGTGGAGATACATCCATAGCAACATTAAAGATGTAATGGAAAAGAAGGTAGGAAAGATAACGGGTGAAAGAATCAAAAAACCCTGGATCACAGCAGCCATGCTGCAAAAAATGGAAGAGCGGAGAAAGTGGAAGAACATAAACACTGAAGAAGGCCAAAGAAAGTACAAGGAGTTAAATAATGCTTTAAGAAGGGAAACAGATAAAGCCAGAGAACAGTAGATAAATGAGAAATGCGAGGAGATTGTCGAATGTGAAAGAATTTGTAGAACAGACCTCATGTATAGCAAAGCAAGGGAACTATTCAAGAAAAAGGCAAGAAAGATAGGACGTAAAGGAACCATGAACAAAAGTGGTAAAATAGTATCAGAGCCAGACAATGTAAAGAATGTCTGGAAAGAATACATTGAGGTGCTGTATGACAAAGAAGGAAAGCCAAGAAATATTGAATTAAATGAAAAAGAGGATGTGAAAAAAGATCAGCTAGGACCAAGTATTCTCGAGTCTGAAGTTAAAAGAGCAATTGATGACATGAAAAGAAGGAAGGCTGTTGGGAGTGATGATATACCCGCGGACGTTCTTAAGGTTTTGGGGTCTAAAGCAGTTAAGCAACTAACAAAATTTTTTAACCAAGTATATGATACTATAAGCACTGGTGGTGTAGTGGTTAGCGTGTCGGCTTTCTATTGCAAAGTTCGGGGGTTCAAACCCCTCGAATGGAGGTTTTATTAAAAAAAAAAAAAAAAACTATCATCAGTGCCTGGCAGTAGGCAGCAGTACTGTCAGTATGGTATAGAGCCGAAAACAAATGATGTTGGTTGGGTCTATATCCAATACAGCTGTAGGCGTGATCAGGACGATTTGAACGGCTACAGTACTGCGATGTGGAAAGCAAGAGGGAAACTACCACATTACAATCCCTAGTAAAGATTATATGGTTGGACAATATGAGTTCTCTCGAGGTAAAACAATCCGGAGGTAAAATAGTCCCCCAATCGGATCTCCGGGCGGGGACTGCCTTGAGGAAAACATTTGTCGAAAGTAAATTACGAATAGGGACTTGGAACGTAAGAACTATGAGAAAGGCAGGAAAGCTAGAGAACTTGAAAGAAGAAATGAGAAGAAATAGAGTTGATATTATAGGGCTAAGCGAAACTAGATGGGAGGGAGAAGGACAGTTCGACTCGGAAGAATTCACGGTAGTTTATTCTGGAGGAAATAGTGGGGAAAGGGGAGTAGCTCTGGTACTTAGGAATGATATGATGAAAAGCGTGACAAAGATAATACCAACGAACGATAGACTGATGGCAATAAAGCTAAAAGCAGTCCCAGTGGACATGCTGATAATCCAGGTATATATGCCAACGTCAGCTCATGACGATGAAGAAATAGATGAGATCTATGAGCAAATTAATGAAATTTACGAAGAAGACGGAAGAGGAAAGGTAAACTGCATAATAATGGGAGATTGGAACAGCATAGTCGGAGAAGGACAGGAAGAAAATGTTGTCGGGCAATACGGACTTGGGAAGAGAAATCGAGGAGGGGAGAAACTCGTAGAATTCTGCATCAATAATGACCTTGTAGTGACTAATACATGGTTCAAAAACCATAAACGAAGGTTATACACATGGAAAAGCCCAGGAGATAGAATGAGATGCCAAATAGATTACATCCTTGTAAAACAAAGATTCAGGAACAGCATAAAGAATGCCAAGGCATTACAAGGAGCGGACATTGATTCAGATCACAGCCTTCTAATAGTTGACGTGAGTACAAAGCTCAAACAAATAAGAAAAACGAGAAGAGAAAGACAGACCTGGGACCTAGAAAAACTGAAAGAAAGGCAGGATGTAGTCAGCATGAAGTTGGAAGATAACCTAAGGAAGTTGGAAAACAAACCGAAGACCGTTGATATAGAATGGGATGAAATTAAAACCAGTATCAAGGATACCTTGGATAAAGAGATTGGAAAACAAGAGAAGAAAATCAGAAAACCATGGATCACGAAGGAAATGCTGGAGAAAATGGATGAGAGACGAAAATGGAAAAACATTAACAGTGAAGAAGGTAGAGCCAACTATAGGCGTATAAACAATGAGTTGAGAAGGGTAACAGATAAAGCTAGAGAAAACTGGATAAAAGGAAAATGTGATGAAATAGAACAAATGGAGAAGTTAGGACGGTACGATATGATGTACGCTAGGGCACTGGAATTAGAAGATAAGAAGTCTAATGGAATTTGTGGTAAAGGAATTATGAATACGGATGGGAAGATAGTCTCAGAAACAAAGGATGTAGCACAGGTATGGGAAGAATACATTAAGGAATTATACGGCAAACAGGCAGGAGAGGGGAAAATAGAACTGGAAAATGAGAAAAACATTGAAGAAGACAACTTAGGACCAAGTATTATGGAGAGCGAAGTAGAAAAGGCGATAGTGGAACTAAAGAAGGGGAAAGCCACGGGCAGCGATGGAATACCGGCTGAGATACTTAAAGTCATAGGATCAGAAGGACTAAAAGCGATCACGAAATTAATTAATAAGATTTACGACACGGGAGAATGGCCTCAGGATTTCCTAGAAGTAACAATGATCCCTCTAAAGAAGAAGCCAAAGGCAATACAGTGTAAAGATTACAGAACTATAAGCCTTCTGTCACACACATCGAAGATCATCACGAGGATTCTTAATAAAAGGCTGGAGAAAAAGGCAGAAGAAATAATAGGGGAAGATCAATTCGGTTTCAGAAAAGGACGAGGAACTAGAGATGCTATAGGAGTAGTTAGAATCATATCAGAAAGGGCAATAGAATACAGTCAAGATATATGCGCATGTTTCGTAGACTGGCAGAAGGCCTTTGATAGAGTAAATTGGGTAAAGTTGATGAAGATATTAAAGGATATAGGTGTAGACTGGAAAGACAGGAGATTGATTATGAATCTATATGAGAATCAAGTTGTAAAGGTCAGGTTTGAGAATGTGGACACCTGCGGAATAAATATCGGTAGAGGAGTAAGACAAGGCTGCTGCCTATCGCCAACCCTATTCAATATATATGGAGAAAGTCTAATGCAAGAAGCTTTAGAAGGCACAGGGGATTTCAAAATTGGAGGAAGGATTATAAGAACAGTAAAATACGCAGATGATCAAGTACTTCTAGCAAGAAAGGAAGAGGAACTACAAAAAATGATAAATAGACTAGTGATAACAGGTAGAAAATACGGTATGGAAATAAATACAGAAAAATCCAAGGTCATTCGAATATCGGGTAAAGAAGAGAATCTGAACATAACTATTGGGGGAAAGCCATTAGAACAAGTTTCAGAATATAAATACCTTGGAAGTATCATAACACGAGAGGCAAAATGTACGGATGAGATCAAAACTAGAATAGGAAAAGCAAAAGCGGCTTTCAGGAGAAAGAAACAACTACTTACAGGGAATATAAGGGAAGATATCCGCAAGAAGTTGATAAAATTCTACGTATGGAGTATAGCATTGTATGGGGCAGAAACATGGACGCTAAGGAAAAATGACATCAAATACTTGGAAAGCTTTGAAATGTGGACTTGGAGGAGAATGTTGAAGATAAAATGGACAGATAGGATGAAAAACGATGAAGTGCTACGAAGAATAGGAGAGAAGCGAATGATTATACAGACTATCAGAAAGAGGAAGGCTAACTGGGTTGGACATTACATGAGGAGAGAGAGTATGATTAAAGATGTGTTAGAAGGAAAACTAGATGGGAAAAGGGAAAGAGGTAGGAAAAGGTATCAGCTGATAGACGATTTGAAAGGGAAAGAGAGTTATCAAGATATGAAGAGGACAGCGGAAAATAGGAGTATATGGAGAACCAGGTTTAACCATGAATAATCACGGACCTGTCTACGGACAGACTACCTATGATGATGATGATACTGGCATATGGCCTGAAGATTTTTTAGATGTTGTTATGGTACCACTGGAGAAAAAGAACAATGCAAAATGTTGTAAGGATTGCAGAACTATTAGTTTAATTTCTCATACAGCTAAAGTTCTAACCAGAATAATAACCAAAAGAATTGAATGTAAAATAGAAAAGGAGCTGCAAGATAATCAGTTTGATTTCAGAAGAGGAAGGGGGACTAGAGATGCTATAGGATGTATGAGGATGATGATAAAAAGAGCGCTAGAAGTCAATCAAGGTATGTATTTTGTTTTTGTATATTGGGAGAAAGCTTTTGACCGAGTGAAATGGGATAAAATGCTGGGAATTTTAAACAAAATAGGAATAGATTGGAAAGATAAAAGACTGCTTAAAAACCTTTACTTTGATCAAAAGATTAGAGTCAGGGTTGAAGGAGAAGAAACAGAAAGTACTTCAATAGGAAGGGGAGTGAGGCAGGGATGTCCTATTTCACCAGCGATATTTAATATTTATGCAGAAACAACAACGGAAGAAGCGTTGATGGAAGAGAAAGGATTTAAGATAGGAGGTGAAAGTATTACCACCATTAAATACGCAGATGATCAGGGCTTAATAGCAGAAGGCGAGAAAGAGCTTCAGAGGATGACAGACAGACTAGTGGAGGTTGGCCAACAATATGGAATGAAGATCAATGCAGAAAAAACGAAAGTCATGGTGGTTTCAAAGGAACATAAAGAATTAAATATAATGGTAAATGGCCAAAAATTGGAACAAGTAAGTAGTTTCAAATATCTTGGCAGTATTTTAGCGCAGAATGGAAGTAGTACACAGGACATCAGAAGTAGGATTGCAATGGCAAAAGCAGCATTTAACGAGAAGAAGGAGCTTCTCACAAGCAAGAAAATAAATTTAGAAACAAGGAAAAAATTAGCAAAATGCTACACATGGAGCATAGCTCTTTATGGTGCAGAAACGTGGATGGTAAGGAGAAAGGAGGAAAAATATTTAGAAAGTTTTGAGATGTGGGTATAGAGGAGAATGATGAAAGTGAAATGGACAGAGAGGAAGAGAAATGAAGAAGTATTAGAAATGGTGGGAGAAGAAAGGATGCTAATATAAACAATCAGGAAAAGAAAATCAAAATGGATAGGGCACATATTGAGAAGACAGTGTTTACAAAGGACGATCTTAGAAGGAAAAATTAGTGGAAGAAGAGGAAGAGGGAGAAAAAGAATAGGAATATTAGATAATATAAAGCAGGGATATACTACTTATAGAGGTATAAAAGAGGCTTCTAGGGAGGGAGAGAAATGAAGGCAGCAATTCAGTTAAAACCTGTCTTCGGACAGAAGCATGATGATGATGATCTCTAGGGGAAAATCCTCGACCTTCGGCCCGCTGTTATTAGTTTTCTCCCGTCACGCCATTATTTTCTCGTATGCTACATTTTGCTGTCATTGCATGTTTTTCCGCTAAATTAATATTTTAGGAACTAGCGCTAACATAAAAAATACGCCAGGTCAATGTTAACTAACGCTAATTAAAATGTAATTTTATTAAAATGGATGTTTTAGTATCCTGAATCGTATGCAACCCAACGAACACAAACTACTGCATCTTAAATGGGTAGATTGATATGCTGCTAACAGCCCGAAATACTTGTATATGTAAAGCTCAAATCTATTTTATTTTGTGATTGTACTTTGAAACGTTTTCTTCCTAAAATGTATTTCGAAATCAATTTAAAACCTAAAACAAATAAGGTCTGCAAAGACTCCAACGAGACCCTGAAGTCATCAGATTTACGTAAATATTCGTCCAACGCCCAAAATACAATAGTATAATTGGTTAAGTTAATATAATTTACGTGTACCTTTCTTGACTATTTTTTGCAATCAACTTTGCTTTCCTCCTTTCAAATCCTGTTGCGTTAGTCGAGGACAGTCTCCTAATTTATAGACGTTAGCGATTTTTGGCATATTTTATAGATAGTTGTTTTAATACTCTTTATTTTTTCAAATTCTTTTTTTACTTCATGAAAGATTTATATTTCATGTCGCCTATCAACCAATCTGTTAGATTATCAATAGCATAATTTCTGTCTTTGGTGGTTTTTAATACTAACAATTTACATTTTAAATATCCATCTCACTCATGCGTTTTAAATTTATATGCGATCAATCCTACATTCGATAGATAAATGTTTTTCTCTTTGATTTTATCTCCAAAACTTTGAAATACATCTTTGCAAAATAATAAATTTCGCAAAGTTAGGCAGGTCGAACAAGGGGTCCGGTTAAATGGAGGTGAAAAGAAGAGTAAAAAGGCTTTTTAATAGCGGCATGGCCGTGAAAACGAGTACCCGCGGGAATCATCGTTTCCAGGCGGATTCCGACAAGGCCAAATCCCTCTCTAGCCCAGAGGGGAAAAGAGAGAAAGACCCTCAAAGAACGTTTTCGCCTTCCCACACGGAAATAACAGGTGAAATATTGCCCCTCGACAGGAACCTGCAAAACTCAAAAGGCTCAACACCCTTGAGGATATTCCCGAATATCGTTTCCTCCTGCTCTTGCAGTTTTTCCGTTGCGCCGTCGATTGTTCTTTCCTCTGTGTGTGTGTGTGCACGCGCGCGCGCCTCTCTACTCTCCAATCACCCGATGCTCTCCGGCGAGTTGACCTTTCCGAAAACCCTCGTATTTAAAGCCTACGCGATGCAAACCGCGATCTCACCGATCGTCCGCGGTTAAAACATCAAAAGCGCTATCGATCCTCCTCGACAGGGAGAAACGCCGTGGCTGGATATTTAAAAAAATAACGGCTAGTTAAAGACTCTTAGAGGCCCCGTTTTTGTTGTTCGAAGTGGGGATGCTGCGGTATTCACGATCCGCTTCCTTCGTTAAGAAGCCTTTCCTCAATCAGTTACCCACGCCACGACTGCGGAGGGACGTGTGAACGAGCTAGCACTTATTTCTTAAACGGAGGGGTCGAGTCGTTTCCCTCGCTCTCTCTCTCTCTCTCTCTCTCTCTCTCTCTCCCGCCCTCAATTTCTCCTTTCCTCTATTCCTCTTCGCTCCCTCTTTCACTCTCTTGCGTCGAGAGAGGATGTAAATGGAAAAGGGGTTATCGAGGGGACGGGCCTCTTTCTCTCTCCTCCCTCATTCTCCCTCTCACGCACGCACATACACACACGCACGCACTGTTTTGCAGTTCCGCTCCGGTGGGCTGATGTTACTGAGTGGCTCTGCCATCCCGGACCTCAAACACTAAATATATCCCATTTCGGCATGTTTTATTAATTACGTGGGAAGGGCCAAACGCTTTATAAACCGGTATTTTTATTTAGGTTGACGTCATGGAGAGTTTTTTTTATAATAATGTTCGGTAAATCTTGTTGAAATATATATATAATAGTAGTTGGTGCTTGCATACTGCAAGCATTTCATCTCACCTTGAAAAAACATTCATTTTTCAGTCAGACATTTCATCATTATTAATATTCTTTTATTTCTAAAGATTTCACCTCCGCAGCGATTTTCGTTTTTCCCACATGTAAAAATAATAGTTTAAAACGATCCCCAAATGTTGCAATTTTAAAAATTTTACACTCTCTTTATTATGGAGTACTAATGCTACACATTTTAGCCAAATTTTAAAGTTGTAGCACTTCTAGAAGTAAAATAATATTTTTCTAATTGTTTAAATTTAAATAATTTTTAACGGCCGCCGCAAGTCATATATGGTAAAATTGAAATGTTTATTTATGCAAATTTTCTACTCTGTAAATAATTTGAAAATTTCAGCTTCCTAGCTCATCCCGTAGTACCTAAACAGTTATCCAATTGTTTAAACTTTAAGAATTTTTAACTGCCAAACAAATTAAAATATCAAAATTTGTATAATCCCTATTTCGTTTTTTTAAGAATTCTACTTAAAAAAAAATTTCAACTCCGTAGCACTTGCGGAAATACATAAACCATGAAAATTTGTTTAAAAAATTGCGAATTTTTATCGGCCGCATTGTTGTACTTTTTCAAGATTTTCGTTTTTTCTAGTTGGTTTTGCACAAAATCCTACCTAAGAAAAAAATTTCGAATCTCCAGCACATCTGGAAGTGCCTAAACATTAGTATCCTCCTGTTATATGTTACCATTATATATCGACGACTCTTACAGAGGAGGATATAACATACTAGTAGTTGGTTCTTGCATACTGCAAGCATTTCATCTCAAGATAAAAAAAACATTCATTATTCATCTTTCATCATTACACATATATTTTTATTTCTAAATATTTCATCTCCGCAGCGATTTTCGTTTTTCTCACATGTAAAAATAATAGTTTAAAACAATCCCCAAATGTTGTAATTTTAAAATTTTTACACTTTCTCCATTATGGGGTACTAATGCTACACATTTTAGCCAAATTTTAATGTTGTAGCATTTCTATAAGTAAAATAATATTTTTCTAATTGTTTAAATTTAAATAATTTTTAACGGCCGCGGCAATTCATATATAGTAAAATTGAAATGTTTATTTATGCAAATTCACTACTCTGTAAATAATTTGAAATTTTCAGCTTCCTAGATCATCCCGTAGTACCTAAACAGTTATCCAATTGTTTAAACTTTAAGAATTTTTTACTGCCAAACAAATTAAAATATCAAAATTTGTATAATCCCTATTTCGTTTTTTTAAGAATTCTACTTATAAAATAATTTCAACTCCGTAGCACATGCGGAAATACATAAACCATGAAAATTTGTTTAAACAATTGCGAATTTTTAGCGGCCGCATTGTTGCACTTTTTCAAGATTTTCGTTTTTTCTAGTCGGTTTTGCACAAAATCCTATCTATGAAAAAAATTTCGAATCTCCAGCTCATCTGGAAGTGCCTAAACATTAGTATCCTCCTGTTATATGTTATATATCATTATATATCGACGACTCTTACAGAGGAGGATATAACATACTAGTAGTTGGTGCTTGCATTCTGCAAGCATTTCATCTCAACATTAAAAAACATTCATTTTTCAGACAGACATTTCATCATTACAAATATTCTTTTAATTCTAAAAATTTCACCTCCGCAGCGATTTCCGTTTTTCCCACATGTAAAAATAATATTTTAAAACAATACCCAAATGTTGCAATTTTAAAAATTTTACACTTTCTCCATTATGGGGTACTAATGCTACACATTTTAGCCAAATTTTAAAGTTGTAGCACTTCTAGAAGTAAAATAATATTTTTCTAATTGTTTAAATTTAAATAATTTTTAACGGCCGCCGCAATTCATATATGGTAAAATTGAAATGTTTATTTATGCAAATTTTCTACTCTGTAAATAATTTGAAAATTTCAGCTTCCTAGCTCATCCCGTAGTACCTAAACAGTTATCCAATTGTTTAAACTTTAAGAATTTTTAACTGCCAAACAAATTAAAATATCAAAATTTGTATAGTCATCGGAAATACTCGTTTTGAGGTCTCCTGAACACATTTTGACTATTTTCGCGATGATGTCTGTGTCTGTCGGTCTGTCTGTCTGTGATAGGATTCTTATTTTCTCCATATGTAGTATAGGGGAACGTATTGTTTTTATGAACATAAAAAAATGCGCAAAAGTTGAAATGATTGTGTTATCATATGACATAATTTAATCGCCGAAGACGTCTGGCGTAGCCCGGGCATCGCCGGGTACTTTCAGCTAGTATGTATATGTGTATATAAGCGTGTATAGATTGGAAAATGGAGCGCGTCACGCTGGGCCAATAATTTGGACGTGAAGTCCTGACCATCTACCGCCACCGTGAGAGAATTTTCTTGCGGATGATACAAGACTTTTTATCGATATTTTTCTCATTTCGAACACTCCAGGTGAATGTGCAGAGCTTGCTGTATTATATGTATCAGGAAAAATCCTTTTTCCCTTTCACATGAAGATGTTTACCTTAACGTTTTGTCAATACTTGTATTCAGATATGAATAGTTTTTAAATAAACGAACAATTTTCCAGAAGAATAGTTAATGGCACCATAATTTCAATTATTAAAGATGCTCTTTTCGTTCTTACAAAATCACGCATCCGAAGATTTCGAAATTTTTTTATTCCCTCTTTCACCTCATCCGTGAATTGGGATTAAAGTTTAATACAGCCGGATAAATTTTTATATTTTCATCTCTCGAGCGAAAATCCTACCTGTGTGAGACAGTGGATTTATTTATAAAATGAAATGCTTTTTCATATCAATAAAAATTTTATATCTCAGCGAGCAGCTAATAAATCGCTCTGGGTTTCTTTTACTTTGTGCTCTGACGGAGAAATTCTCATCCCCTTTCATTATTATTATTTCTAATGAAGCCTTCTCTCTCCAACTTCTTCGTTTTAGCAAATTATTTCTTCTCCCGGCGCTGATGAAGGAGAAATATTAGAGATAGATTTTCTTACTTGCCATCGTTTAGTTTTTATAGATCATTAATCTCATCAGATGATGATTTGGTCCGAAGTTTACATGGCATAGGTAATTTTGGGGGACTGCGGCGACCGAGTGGCTGAAGCGTTGGCCTTCTTGGGTTCAAATCCAGCGGAGGTCGGATTTTTTCCCGTCACTTACTTGTGTGGTCTGAAGACAACGCTTAAGTCAGCGCTCCGTCCTTCGGAAGGAATGTTAAGCAGTTCGTCCCCTTGGTTTTCTTCGTAAAGAGTAGGCTAATGCCGGCACCGGATTTCCCTCATCCCTCTGTGTAGCGTCGTGTAAGTAAAGTTATGGCGATATTAGCTCAAGAGGCTGATTCCCTTAAAAACATACGTACATTTGCTTAATGTGGCGTTGCATTCTCAAGGTGTGAATTTTCAGGATATCCTATTGTGATAGAATAATGTTAAGTATTCAGTTATTCTAGCAATAATCGGAGAATATTATATTCAAAGTGTTTAATCAATAATAGCGTATGGGCCTTCATGGCCGTGAAGTTAGAACGGGGTTGATCCCTTGTGAATAACCGGTTCAAATAAGATAGTCCCACGCGCCTTGCCGCTATCACACACCAATCCAATTCTACGATAGTAGTCGACAAAAAATTCTGTCAGTCAGTCGTGGCTCTCCTTGCAAAATTTAAAGCGTAGACGATGAAGGTCAAGTTTCAGCTTGCCGCTCTTACTCAGTTTATCGGCCGCCTTTCTTCCTTATTCGCATGGCACATTCGACGCTGACCTCGAAAGACGGCAATAAACGGAGCGACCCATCCACCTCGAAAAGTTGGATAGCGCGAGAGAACGCATTGTTCGTCCACTTATACGGGCACGAAGGACTCCTTCGTTACCTCCATCTAGCGCTTACGTACGCATATTCTGCCCGTCCGTGTATTTTAATTCGTGGATCCTTTTCGAAGATACAAAGGATGACCTCTCTCGCGGCTTAAAGCCCCACCTAATCCCTTCTCGCTTCCTGGCATCGTGCTTGGCGGAGAATTGAATTAAGGATCTGAGTCTAACGAGTGAATGGCGCTAAAACATTCATTAGCCATTGCGAGAGGCCTTTGGGCAGATCGGGAGTGCCGGTGTTTAGGGACGGACGATCACTCGGTTAGGGAAGCACTCTCAACGCTTCGCCTCCCTACATTGTCCCTCCTCTCCCCCACTCCCGCCCTATCTCTCTCTCTCCCCCTATAATATCTTCTTTTGCTGAAACCGCGCACGCTTTCTCTCTCCTCTCTTGGAGCAAGGCAAGTGGTTATATCGCGTGAAGCGCGATAAATTTTTTCCACTAATTAATCTGCCTTCTTCCAATGCGCCGTTGCCTCCCCTCCACGAAAGGATGTGTTGCTCGCGCATATTTATGTACTGGTTCTTGAAGAAATAAAAGCTTTCGTTAGTGGCCGTGTGGTTAGTGGGTTAGGATCGTTATCGGAGCCTATTTTAGATTCCTTGAATCGCCGGAGAGAAGTTAGCCTCTGCCTCGATCCCTTTCGATAATGTGAGTCGATCATTAGGCACGTTCCTAGAATGACGCCGTGTTCTATCTCTTGATCCATTTCACTTTATTAGGCATTCATAAAATGCTTTTTATTATGAAAATTGTTACGTATTCTGAAGTTAAATTTTCCTAGTCAATTTTCTGCTGAAAGCCATGTTTTTTTGGAGAATTCCAGAACTTTATATATTATTTTTGCTACCATCCAACTGCAAGAGAGCTGTAGCTTTCAATTCTTTTATATTTTCACATAAGAACCTCATTGCTTTGAGGAGCAGCATTTCCCGAAAATTCACGATTTAACGTTTGTCTCCCAACATAATTACTTCTCCCATTGTAATAATAATAATCCGTATATAACGCGCTGCCCTTTTCTTGCTTTAACGAGCGTAATTCCTTTTGGTTATTTTACCCGAATGTGTGTCATGCGGTTGTCACCAATATTTTGCCGTTCTCTTAAGACTATTCTGTTTTTTAAGTGCGCCGTTATCATCGCACAGAAGGATGCTTCATCAAATAAAGCACCGCCGCGATTTGACGATAAGAAAGATCGAGACGCGAAGCAAAGGAGTCGACGTTCCCTAGGTTGAATTTATCCAGAACTATCTCTCGCAAAGCTGTTGAGGTTCCAACTCGGTTATTGTGCCGTTGCGCGTATCCGGTTAGCATATTAGAGAGAGTTGCTTTATGGCAGATTAGATCGTATCGGCGAACGAGTAGGCGTTAATAAATGGGCGGACGGATGAAATGGAGGCATGAAAGCGCCAAGAGCGCACAGAGAAAGGGAATGTCTTAAATTTTACGTTTCCTGAGCCGTGTTAAAGCGCGAAAAATGGCAAATTTTATTTTTGACATCTATTTTTACTTTATCCATACGCAATATAGGTGAAAGTATTGTTTTCATGAACAAAATCGATTTCCGTTGAAATCTCGATGTCTGTGTGTGTGTCTGTGTGCGTGTCTGCGTGTGTCTGTACGTGATAGTTTTTTGTGGGTGTTATAACTCAAAAACTATTAATCAAGTTAACGCGAAATTTTATATTTAACATTTTTATGAAAGTCACAAGAGTTGATTAGTGTTTGGTAAAAATCGATCAACCGGAAGTGGGTGTTTACTCTTGTCACTTATCCGTTATTTTGAAATATTTGCTTTAATATTTTATATATGTAAAAATCTGTTGGAATAAATGTTGAAGGAAATTTAATTTTCCACAACCTTTGTTTGAAACATTTTCACATATAATGCATTGTTTAAGAGATATCATATAAATTCTATTTTTTCTGCCACCAATTGACGCGTAGTTACGTCTTAGTAACGCTCCTTTTTATTTTCTTAATTGTTGGAGTTTTGTGGCTATATCCAATATCAGAAGACTATGGTTTGAGTTTATTTCTGTTCTTTGTAAAGTCTACATTTTTCTCGCAGTTTCTTCAAATATTTATTACTACCTGAAATTACCCGGCGTTGCACGGGATTTTAAATCAAGACAAAAATACTGAAGATTTGAGAATAAAACCAAGTAATGAAACCAGGTTAATTTTTATTGTAGTGCTTAATGATATGCAATATTTCTTGTCTTCCCATCTTTTGCCCAAATAAATAAATTTTCCCGGCTCCTTTATCGACAAATTTGGCGACTATTTTTTTATCAAATAATCATAATAAACAGTCGATGAAATCACTTTTAAAATCTAGTTATTTCACTCGAATTGATCTCCAGTGGTAGAAACTGCATCATATTATGCGGTCATGAATTTCAAAAACATTAAAACCTTGGGCAGGTATTGCAAGCTCTAGGGAAGCAACCGGTGGAAACATAAAAAGATATAACCAAATTTAGTTTAACCATACGTTATCCCATGCAAAGGCTGATTTTGAGGGTCTAATTTGTCACGTGAATATTTTAAAGTCAAATCTACCAAACAAAATAAGTTCCCGGACTTTGTAATCCATTTAGGCGATAAATTGTATGTTAGTAATACATTGAAAGTGTTGTTTTAATGTAATAAGTTCAATTGGCTTAATTGATTCATACAAATGTTCAGTTGAAAGGAAAGTAAAATGTACATATAGATGTTCAAGGGAGGAAGAGTTAACGATTATAAATTTTGGTCTAGATTAAAGAATTGTTAATGAAGTTTTCTTATTATACCTTCTGAAATATCATTCACCTTATTCATTTTCAATGTTATTGAAAAACAAATTTCACTGTCTATTAAGTATAGATAATATGCATAATACATAAAGTTTTTAGAGAACGAAAGCACTTAAAATTTCACATTAAAACTGTCTTCCACATATTTTTTGATACAATTAGCCAGATTTATAGTTTTTTTAGATTATCCTTCTTTGAATAACCTTAGTGTTTCTTTCTTCCTTACATTAGTTTATATTAGGTACATATAATTTCATTTAGTTAATATTAGACCCTAGGGGCCTATTTCAATTATGTGTTATTATTTAATTTGCAATATTTCTTTATATACAATTTAGTGATCAAATTCTTGAATACCCTACATATTTTCATGTATAAACCAAGGTTCAGGTGTAAAAATTCCAATTTTGGCTAAGGTTTGGCCTTGCAATTTATTTATTGTCATGGCATAAGACAGTTTGATCGCGGATTGTCTGTAATGTATTTTAAAAGGAATTGCTGGATCATTTTGCGTATCAATTTTTACACGTGGGATAAAGTGAATGATTCCAGCCATAAAACCAGTAATGACTTCCAATGATTTATTTAATTATTAATCACATTTAATTAATCAGTCACTCATCATTCTCTCTCACACATTTTCCAATCATAACCCACGCTACGTGCCCTTTATTTACGTTAAATAATGGTACATTCGGTTCTTGAGTTAAATCATAATGTTCTCTTTCATATTCAATGAACTTGATTGTATTGTAACTTTAATTGGAATAAAATCGAAATTAAATATAAATACCTACAAACAGGTTTCAGCACTCAACTGCTACTCCACACACACTATAGATGGTTTTGAGAACTAACTGCGCTTGGGATGTGTCACCTCACCTTGTACAATATATTAGAGATTAGGTATTGTTTATATCGGTTGTCAAGTGGATTGTTAATCCAACAATATGCTCATTCCCGTGTTATTTAAATGGGAAAAATTAAAAGAGAAAATAATATTTTAAACGAAAAATGTAGTTTAAATCACTTTAAAAACCCTCCCATTTTGCTTAACTTTTTATTGCGGTTAAAATGACACCATCTTGCTTCGAAGTTCTGTAGTTGTTGCGTTATAAATGCACAAACAAACAAACAAATTCTTCAAAATATTTATGGTAGGGATTATGTAACCTATTTGGAATTTTTAGAAATATTACAGGTATGGAGAAAGTCATGTGGTGGCCACATAAGATTTTTCCTATCTGTTGTCATCCAAGAGTGTCAAAGTGTTTTTTCCTTGCTTTTTAACTCATCAGTATTGTAATTTTACTTGCTAAGTCTTTCATTTTCAGCATTTTTTTACTATCAGAAGTGAAGATTTTCCTAAATTGATAGACCAATGTCAATCTCCGACGAGAATTGTATATTTTGGGTAGAAACCATCCTCCCTTCCATTTAATGCACAATTTTCTCCGGTATCTAATTTAAATGCAATACATGTTTTTTGTATAACGTGCACATAGTACACATGTACATAGCAAGAGCTAAAATATTCCTTTAATTTACTCTTACGGGCTCGCGTCGTATTCAGAAATGAATATCGACCCGAAAAGTAGCTCTTTCCGTCCCTATGCGACGCAAGCTATGCTTTTGTTGTGAAGCTTAATTTAAAATATAATCTTTGTCTCTATTGTACGCGAATTGGCTTTTGTTTCTTGTTCTAAAAATCTTTCGCCGAACTCCCTTTTACAATTTTTAATTAAAGATGAATGAAAATAAGATTACTGTCCTTTTTTTCCCTGTGCGTCCGCGTCCGATATTTCGAGCCGTTTCTTCCATTTAACCGTTATGAAGCACGGAATATCTACTTCGATATCTCACGGAGAACGCAGTGGTGATAACTTCCCCTTTTATCCTTTGCCACATTAATTCTCTTACTCTATAGAGATAATTGAGTTTTTACGCTCTACGAGGAAATTTCAGTATTTCTCCCTCTCCATTCGTTTTATTCCGCCTCGTAAATTTTGGAACACGGTCCCTAACGGAGGATTTTTATTTTTGAAATCGACATTTTTCGATTTTTTCTCGAAATATATCCGAAAACATCCGCGCGTTCCCTTTTATTTATACATCTCCGCGAGTCCCATCTGTACGAAATTTCGAAAGGCTCGGTTCAAACGCTTCCGTCTTTTCTTTGAGACGTATAATTGATGCAAATTAATTGCTTTTCCTGTCGGCATCCACATTCCGCCTCCCTCTCTCCTTTCCGTGATTAAATCCTAGCGTATTTAAAATATAAAAAAGCATTTCAAAACGAGATCTGTGTACGGAACGTTTCGGTCTACTCACTCTAACCCCTCCCTCTTTCCCCCCCTCTCTCTCTCCCTCTTCTTAGCCCTCCCTCCTTTCCACGCCCACTCCTCATCCTCCTACAAAACTCGTTCAAATCACTCCTCACCACCCTCTGTGATTTTCTCTCCCACCTCTCCCCCTCGCCCCTCTCCCTGCGCAATCCTTTTGGTACGAGCCGCCGGATCGAGAGATACCGCGGTAATGGGGATATGGGGCCTTCAAAGATGCGGTCGTCGGAGGAGGACGGGTGGAGACAGAGAGAGAAGGGGGAGAGAGAGAGTTAAAAGGGAGAAAATTCCGGTCCTAGGAGAGAGGGAAGGAGGGGATTGTGGGGATGCAGGAAAGAAACGGTGGATCCGAATTGAATTCGTTCCATTTGCCATTAATCGAATCCGAAATGATTTTAATTCGTTGAGGATTCCATCGAGGCGGTGGTATTTATAATCGTCGCTCTTCTTTTTCCTCGCCTCTCTATAATATTCCGCGAGCTATCGTTCCGTGTTCTTTCGCCTCCGCTTGAATTTCATTTATGTATTAACGCAGTTTGTATGTGTAGTTACGATTCAAGTTATGGACGCATAAAACATTTTACTGGGTAATTTGGGGTCAGAAATTCGACGGATTTTCTCGGGACATAATTAATTCTCGTTGTTGTTAAATTTATAATTATTGACACTCGTTGGAGCGTGCTTGTTTGCCGTCATTATGGTCTTTTCATATCTCTGGTGATTTATGTTGGTAGAGCTTTCACAGACGAGGCGAAAATCTCTATTCGCGGAGAAGTCAAGTCATAATAAACTATGCATTTATTACGGTATGCGCTGTTATGTGATCCTGTTTTATGTGGTAAAAATTTTATTTTTAATGATAATCATAATAAAAACATCCAGTTCTCTCTTATTTCTTTTAGGACCTGCCCTTTCTTTCTCCTTTGTCCTAATTAACTCTTGCAACAAGTGTTTATTATTCAAAGATTCAAAAATGCCAATTCGCGCTTTCCTGTTTTATTCTAAAAGTCAATTCTCCACTAATCCTCAATTTTAATACAGGTCTTGTATTATTAATGCCACGGTATTGCAATTATACATTTTTGCTTTGTCCATAATAAGTAAGCTATTAAAATTTAAGCATTGGCTTAGTAAATTTACGGCGAATCCATTTCTATTCAAATTAATATGTTGCTAATATAACTTTCTGCGTAACAGCAAATGAATCCATCATGTTTTATATCTTCGTTGTTAAGGTCAATAAATACACTATTTTTCCTTCTTACCTGATGAGCAACATCTTATTTTGAATTTACATATTAGTAATTTATTTTAACTTTACGTACTTAAGTTGTATACGGTTCGGATGTTTCTTCAGCGTAGTCGTTTAAGGTTTTTATTTAAAAAATACCAGTAATTGTTTTAGAAGCTGTGGGCTAGATTTTACTGCGGAAAATGTATAAACCCTCGAAACAATTAAGCAGTCCAATCAATTATTAAGACTGCTTGTGTGTGTGTGTATCATTATATATAGACGTTTCTTACAGAGGAGGATATAACAGATAACATATAGGAGGATACTAATGTTTAGGCACTTTCAGATGAGCTGCAGTTCCGAAATTTTTTTCTTAGGCAGGATTTTGTGCAAAACTGACTAGAAAAAACGAAAATCTTGAAAAAGTGCAACAATGCGCCCGCTAAAAATTCGCAATTGTTTAAACAAATTTTCAAGGTTTATGTATTTCCTAATGTGCTACGGAGCTGAAATATTTTTATAGGATGAATGTGTAAAAAAACGAAATAGGAATTATACAAATTTTGATATTTTCTTTTGTTTGGCAGTTAAAAATTCATAAAGTTTAAAGAAATAGATAAATGTTTAGATACTACGGGGCAAGATAGGGACCTGAAATTTTTAAATTATTTAGAGATTAGTCTATACAAACGAATAAACATTTCAATGTATCCATGAAATGTCTATTGCGGCCGTTAAAAATTAATTAATTTTAAACAATTAGATAAATGTTATTTCCCTTCTAAATGTGCTACAAATTTAAAATTTTGCGGAAATGTGTGGCATTATTAACACAATCTGGAAAACTTATAATATTTTTTAAATTGCCAAAATTTGTTATGGTTTTACTCCATTATTGTTCCATAAGGAAAAAATGAAAATTGGTCCAGAGGAGAAATGTTATGAATTAAGGCAATATTCCCCATGCCCCATGATGAAATATCACTATGAAAAATGAATTTTTTTCCAGGTGAGATGAAATGCTTGCAGTATGCAAGCACCTTCTACTAGTATATATATCATCATCATAGGTAGTCTGTCCGTAGACAGGTCCGTGATTATTCTTGGTTAAACCTGGTTCTCCATGTACTCCTATTTTCCGCTGTCCTCTTTATATCTTGATAACTCTCTTTCCCTTTTAAATCGTCTATCAGCTGAAACTTTTTCCTACCTCTTTCCCTTTTCCCATCTAGTTTTCCTTCTAACACGTCTTTAATCATACTCTCTCTCCTCAGGTAATGTCCAACCCAGTTAGCCTTCCTCTTTCTGATAGTCTGTATAATCATTCGCTTCTCTCCTATTCTTCGTAGCACTTCATCGTTTTTCATCCTATCTGTCCATTTTATCTACAGCATTCTCCTCCATGTCCACATTTCAAAGCTTTCCAAGTATTTGATGTCATTTTTCCTTAGCGTCCATGTTTCTGCCCCATACAATGCTATACTCCATACGTAGCATTTTATCAACTTCTTGCGGATATCTTCCCTTATATTCCCTGTAAGTAGTTGTTTCTTTCTCCTGAAAGCCGCTTTTGCTTTTCCTATTCTAGTTTTGATCTCATCCGTACATTTTGCCTCTCGTGTTATGATACTTCCAAGGTATTTATATTCTGAAACTTGTTCTAATGGCTTTCCCGCAATAGTTATGTTCAGATTCTCTTCTTTACCCGATATTCGAATGACCTTGGATTTTTCTGTATTTATTTCCATACCGTATTTTCTACCTGTTATCACTAGTCTATTTATCATTTTTTGTAGCTCCTCTTCCTTTCTTGCTAGAAGTACTTGATCATCTGCGTATTTTACTGTTCTTATAATCCTTCCTCCAATTTTTAAATCCCCTGTGCCTTCTAAAGCTTCTTGCATTAGACTTTCTCCATATATATTGAATAGGGTTGGCGATAGGCAGCAGCCTTGTCTTACTCCTCTACCGATATTTATTCCGCAGGTGTCCACATTCTCAAACCTGACCTTTACAACTTGATTCTCATATAGATTCCTAATCAGTCTCCTGTCTTTCCAGTCTACACCTATATCCTTTAATATCTTCATCAACTTTACCCAATTTACTCTATCAAAGGCCTTCTGCCAGTCTACGAAACATGCGCAGATATCTTGACTGTATTCTATTGCCCTTTCTGATATGATTCTAACTACTCCTATAGCATCTCTAGTTCCTCGTCCTTTTCTGAAACCGAATTGATCTTCCCCTATTATTTCTTCTGCCATTTTCTCCAGCCTTTTATTAAGAATCCTCGTGATGATCTTCGATGTGTGTGACAGAAGGCTTATAGTTCTGTAATCTTTACACTGCATTGCCTTTGTCTTCTTCTTTAGAGGGATCATTGTTGCTATATATATATATATATATATATATATATATATATATATATATATATATAACAACTTACGGAAAAGGAAAGGTAAAATGAATATATGGATGTCAACAAGGTGTTGGGATGAGGAAACCCAGTGAGCACTCACCAATCAGACGACTTCAGGTTGGCGAGGCCCCGGGGATGTCGAAGCGACACACGTAAAGCTCTGTAGCTGAAGAAGGAGTAGTTCCGAAAGCTTTACGTTTGTGATGTTTCTGTGTTTTTGTGTTATTTTACGTGTGTCGCTTCGACATCCCCGGGGCCTCGCCAACCTGAAGTCGTCTGATTGGTGAGTGCTCACTGGGTTTCCTCATCCCAACACCTTGTTGACATCCATATATTCATTTTACCTTTCCTTTTCCGTAAGTTGTTATATATATATATATATATATATATATATATATATATATATATATATATATATAACAACTTACGGAAAAGGAAAGGTAAAATTAAAATTAAAAAAAAAAAAACTATCATCAGTGCCTGGCAATAGGCAGCAGTACTGTCAGTATGGTATAGAGCCGAAAACAAATGATGTTGGTTGGGTCTATATCCAATACAGCTGTAGGCGTGATCAGGACGATTTGAACGGCTACAGTACTGCGATGTGGAAAGCAAGAGGGAAACTACCACATTACAATCCCTAGTAAAGATTATATGGTTGGACAATATGAGTTCTCTCGAGGTAAAACAATCCGGAGGTAAAATAGTCCCCCAATCGGATCTCCGGGCGGGGACTGCCTTGAGGAAAATATTTGTCGAAAGTAAATTACGAATAGGGACTTGGAACGTAAGAACTATGAGAAAGGCAGGAAAGCTAGAGAACTTGAAAGAAGAAATGAGAAGAAATAGAGTTGACATTATAGGACTAAGTGAAACAAGATGGGATGGAGAAGGACAGTTCGACTCGGAAGAATTCACGGTAGTTTATTCTGGAGGAAATAGTGGGGAAAGGGGAGTAGCTCTGGTACTTGGGAAAGATATGATGAAAAGCGTGACAAAGATAATAGCAACGAACGATAGACTGATGGCAATAAAGCTAAAAGCAGCCCCAGTGGACATGCTGATAATCCAGGCATATATGCCAACGTTAGCTCATGAAGATGAAGAAATCGATGAGATTTATGAGCAAATTAATGAAATTTACAAAGAAGACGGAAGAGGAAAGGTAAACTGCATAATAATGGGAGATTGAAACTGCATAGTCGGAGAAGGACAGGAAGAAAATGTTGTCGGGCAATACGGACTTGGGAAGAGAAATCGAGGAGGGGAGAAACTCGTAGAATTCTGCATCAATAATGACCTTGTAGTGACTAATACATGGTTCAAAAACCATAAACGAAGGTTATACACATGGAAAAGCCCAGGAGATAGAATGAGATGCCAAATAGATTACATCCTTGTAAAACAAAGATTCAGGAACAGCATAAAGAACGCCAAGGCATTGCAAGGAGCAGACATTGATTCAGATCACAGCCTTCTAATACTTGACATGAGTACAAAGCTCAAACAAATAAGAAAAACGAGAAGAGAAAGACAGACCTGGGACCTAGAAAAACTGAAAGAAAGGCAGGATGTAGTCAGCATGAAGTTGGAAGATAACCTAAGAAAGTTGGAAAACAAACCGAAGACCGTCGATATAGAATGGGATGAAATTAAAACCAGTATCAAGGATACCTTGGATAAAGAGATTGGAAAACAAGAGAAGAAAATCAGAAAACCATGGATCACGAAGGAAATGCTGGAGAAAATGGATGAGAGACGAAAATGGAAAAACGTTAACAGTGAAGAAGGTAGAGCCAACTATAGGCGTATAAACAATGAGTTGAGAAGGGTAACAGATAAAGCTAGAGAAAATTGGATAAAAGGAAAATGTGATGAAATAGAACAAATGGAGAAGTTAGGATGGTACGATATGATGTACGCTAGGGCACTGGAATTAGAAGATAAGAAGTCTAATGGAATTTGTGGTAAAGGAATTATGAATACGGATGGGAAGATAGTCTCAGAAACAAAGGATGTAGCACAGGTATGGGAAGAATACATTAAAGAATTATACAGCAAACAGGCAGGAGCGGCAAAAATAGAACTGGAAAATGAGGAAAACATTGAAGAAGACAACTTAGGACCAAGTATTATGGAGAGCGAAGTAGAAAAGGCGATAGTGGAACTAAAGAAGGGGAAAGCCACGGGCAGCGATGGAATACCGGCTGAGATACTTAAAGTCATAGGATCAGAAGGACTAAAAGTGATCACGAAATTAATTAATAAGATTTACGACACGGGAGAGTGGCCTCACGATTTCCTAGAAGTAACAATGATCCCTCTAAAGAAGAAGCCAAAGGCAATGCAGTGTAAAAATTACAGAACTATAAGCCTTCTGTCACACACATCGAAGATCATCACGAGGATTCTTAATAAAAGGCTGGAGAAAAAGGCAGAAGAAATAATAGGGGAAGATCAATTCGGTTTCAGAAAAGGACGAGGAACTAGAGATGCTATAGGAGTAGTTAGAATCATATCAGAAAGGGCAATAGATTACAGTCAAGATATCTGCGCATGTTTCGTAGACTGGCAGAAGGCCTTTGATAGAGTAAATTGGGTAAAGTTGATGAAGATATTAAAGGATATAGGTGTAGTCTGGAAAGACAGGAGACTGATTAGGAATCTATATGAGAATCAAGTTGTAAAGGTCAGGTTTGAGAATGTGGACACCTGCGGAATAAATATCGGTAGAGGAGTAAGACAAGGCTGCTGCCTATCGCCAACCCTATTCAATATATATGGAGAAAGTCTAATGCAAGAAGCTTTAGAAGGCACAGGGGATTTAAAAATTGGAGGAAGGATTATAAGAACAGTGAAATACGCAGATGATCAAGTACTTCTAGCAAGAAAGGAAGAGGAGCTACAAAAAATGATAAATAGACTAGTGATAACAGGTAGAAAATACGGTATGGAAATAAATACAGAAAAATCCAAGGTCATTCGAATATCGGGTAAAGAAGAGAATCTGAACATAACTATTGCGGGAAAGCCATTAGAACAAGTTTCAGAATATAAATACCTTGGAAGTATCATAACACGAGAGGCAAAATGTACGGATGAGATCAAAACTAGAATAGGAAAAGCAAAAGCGGCTTTCAGGAGAAAGAAACAACTACTTACAGGGAATATAAGGGAAGATATCCGCAAGAAGTTGATAAAATTCTACGTATGGAGTATAGCATTGTATGGGGCAGAAACATGGACGCTAAGGAAAAATGACATCAAATACTTGGAAAGCTTTGAAATGTGGACTTGGAGGAGAATGCTGAAGATAAAATGGACAGATAGGATGAAAAACGATGAAGTGCTACGAAGAATAGGAGAGAAGCGAATGATTATACAGACTATCAGAAAGAGGAAGGCTAACTGGGTTGGACATTACCTGAGGAGAGAGAGTATGATTAAAGACGTGTTAGAAGGAAAACTAGATGGGAAAAGGGAAAGAGGTAGGAAAAGGTTTCAGCTGATAGACGATTTGAAAGGGAAAGAGAGTTATCAAGATATAAAGAGGACAGCGGAAAATAGGAGTATATGGAGAACCAAGTTTAACCAAGAATAATCACGGACCTGTCTACGGACAGACTACCTATGATGATGATGATATATATATATCGCTTCCATTAGAAGTTAGAAAATCTCTGTACATAGAAAGCTGTTTCATGATAAAATCGAATTTTCGCCGGTTGTTGAAGATTTTTGATTCGTGCAAACATTTTTAGAAATTTCAGATAATATTGAATTTTATTATGGCAGTCTTCGATGCGTTATTGCTCTCCGCACATCTCGTTCAATTTCGTCAATCGTCTGTTCGTTTAAATGTCGGAAGGAGTGTCGTAGCATTTAAAACATCCAACCGGGGTTAACTCGAATGAGATTTATTCGGCTCGCCCAATGGTGTTAATTCAATTGATAATATAACTTCAATGACCATATAAAAGCTTAGAACTCCAGATGCGCTTATCGGTTATTAAACAGCTTATCTAAAACAGAGATTCCATGAGGATCTGCCGTATGCGAGTCATCCCCTAGGACGGTTTGCTTGGTCGCCGAAATGCACACCTGGATTTGCACTCCTTTTTTATTATTTTAGTTATAAAAATTATCAATCCATTTAGGAGCTCGCGGATTCCTGTCTCCCAGGATTGGATTCGGCGGAACGAGTTCTCGCTTCGACGACGTAGAGACTAAGAACTTGGTGGTGCAATTATAGGAAAACTATATTACTAATGAATGTGCGAAAGAATTTAATACCATCTGTTTTATCCACGATCTGAATATTCAGACACGGATCAAATAGTCAATAAAGGTTGCCACTTATCCGTCGGCATGCAATAAATTAGTCGAGCCTTTTGACGAGTGTTGAGATAGTTAAACTGTTCTCACTTATCATTAGGTATGCGGTTGCTCTCTCCTTCCTCTCTCTCTCTGTACATATTCCTTTCTATTTAATGTTGTAATATTATATTGCCATATATACACTATCTAGGGTTTTCGCAGGTTTTTCACACCCCCCCCCCCCTTCTCAGTGGGTGTTTTCCTGCGTGGGTTTTTACTAGGAAGAACCCTGTTTTACCTAGGTTTTCCCCACAAACTCATCTGTCTTCAATTTTATCTTTTTTTACTTGGTACGATTTATATACTGTTTATGTAATGTGTATTGTAATATCTTATTTTATTTTTTCCTATATTTATTATATTGACGAAGGGTTAAATGTAAGAATGGACTTTATGGTCTAAATTTCGCCAGAATAAAGACGATTGTCTCTCTCTCTCTCACCCATTCTCATAATCGTCGCTGTAGTAACCCTTTCTTTCATTCTGGGAGCGAAAATATACATTCACACGGGATTAGTCCTTGAAGGATGCGGTGACTAGGAAGGGAAGATAGTTTATGGACCTCAGGTCTATCTAGAATGATACCGCTCACCGATGACGAGTAGTGAGACTATCTCCCGGCCGCAGAGGACGCTTTGGCGGCTAGTCCTCGTATCCTTTAACGTGAATGCCACGCTGTGTCTGCGTGCATTACCGCCCTCTCTCTCTGGTTCCACCTAGCCGGGGACTATGTGCTCCTCTCTTGTGGGTGCCGAGTAAGCGCTTAACCTCTTCCTATCCTCTTTGTTCCGCCCCGCCTCTTCCCTCTCGTGGACGGAGAGCATCAGGCATATTCAATGATCGGTAATTGGCTCCCTTTGGCCGCGGCCCTGCCGTTGCATCCCGGCGGGATTTTTTTATTGCCTCCCTCCTCTTTCCCTCCCTCCTCTTTCCCTTCCTCTCTTATCCTCTCTCACCCTCTCAAATCTCTCGACCTCTTTTCCCCTATCGCTCACTCTACCTCCCTTTATATCCCTTTTCTCCTCCCCTTTCTCTCGACCCTTCAGTCCCTTTCTCTATACCTTTCTCTCGCTATCGCTAACTATCTCTCCATCCCTCTCTCTCTCTCTGTCTGGATTGCTCTTGCCTGTGCTCCAAGGCCCGATCGCTGCAGCGATGCAGAGTTTCCCCGGGAACGTCTGCCGCCCGCTCTCCCCAACCGTGAACGGAGAGGTCCTTAAATTTAATTCGGGTCGACGCCGTATTTTATTTGGTCGTTATGGAGGATGATGGATTCGATCGATCGATTGATTGGTTGCATTTTTTATTTGGCGTTTGGGTGAACATGTCTAAAAAAATATATACATATACACACATACACAACACATACACAATACACACACACAACACACACACATAGCTCACAGCCATGGGGGTGTAAGTAATTCGTTGTGACGCGTGCACGCGGGGGGCTTAGGTATGGTTCTGAACCCGATCTTGACTTCCACCCCGACTTCCCAAAAGGACGAGAATGATAGAAAAGTCTCGTTGTGGAACCGCGGCAAATCGTTTTTTGGATAGCTTTTTTTATATTCGAAACGTTGAAACTATTCCATTTAAATTACGACGGCATAGAATTTCCGATGCGGAGGTCAGAACCGCACCTGTGTGCGGGCGCATACATTACTGCTCGGCAAATGATGCGCATTAACCAAGCCCTATTTCTGGGATATTTTTCAGCTTGTTTGCGACTCGCAACAGTTTAGAATCCTTGCCACTGGCGTTGCTTTTTGTTTTAGACTCGCAATAAAGTAACGGACCCGAGAATTGGAATCTTTTTCTCTTATTGGGGCCAGGCCAGACGCTTGATGTATGCCTCGTAACCGAGGAAAACCCTTTAATATAAACATGTATACATCTGTGTATATAGTATATTGGCGCTGCCGAACGGGTAAAATTTAAGGATCTGAGAGAGATAGAGATGGTGGGGTCGGGAAGTGGCAAGGAGGAAGAGGGATTTGCGCAACTAGTAGAAAAAGAGCGAGGTCCAAAAGAAAAAGGTCTAGAACTTTTACGACCCCCTATAAATGCAACTGACCTTATCGCGACCCCCGTAAGCCAATCCATCAACCAATAAATATAAACTGTAATATTAATTTATAATATTGTAAATATATCTTTTATTTACGCGAAAATTACTTTTGTTGCAAATATATCGATACATAACTTTTTTAATTTTAGCATAAACATTCCGTCTTCGCGAACTTCTAAAAACCTTTCGCGACATCCCTGAAATCCTGTCGTGACCCTCAGTTTGAGAACCACCGGTCTAGAGAGAGCAGAAAGGATTTATACGGGATCGGAGGCGGAGGGACGAAAATCTCACCACGAGACAAGAGTTTAAAAAAGTAAATTCCGCCGGAATTAACGAATGGACGGTTCTCAGATGTTGCATATTATTCATCGGACCAGAAATTCAATCACATTCTAGGCCGCATCTGGCGTTATCTTGCGCTAGAGGACGCTCAATTAACTCGTTGCGTTCCGGTTTCAGGTCATTGTTTCGAGATTCGTCTGCTTGATCGCTTGCCGCAAAAGAGGGATGCGAGGATGAAAATGATCCTGCGAGTGGTTTTTCCCGAGAGATATGAGAATATCATTCCGTTATACCATCAAAGGAATTATTTTCTGCGGTTCGTAATATTGCGAGAATTTCCGTGATGAATTCAACCGCTCCTGCTTTTTTCCCTCTGCTATAACGTGACAAAAAAGATGTGAAATCATTAGGATAGCTCTAATCAGTTTATTTTTCTTACGCTGTAAATAGTTTTATTAAATATATTTATTTTATTATATAATATATTTTATTACTAAAGCTTAAACGCCTGATATGGTCATACTAGCGCTACCTGCAATAATGGTGATAGTAAAATAAAAAACATCTATATCTGATGTTTGTAACGGCGATGCGAAGGCCATCTCCAATTTGGTGAAAATTTAGCTGAATCAACATTCTCTCTCTCGCACACATACACAGTCCTCTCCTTTGCTTCCGGTCCGAAATTAAAACAATTTCATTGACCATGAAATAGATGTCCACGATTATGAGGTTCGACATTTTAATCCATCGTACAAAAAGGAAGTAAAATCGTTCCTTCAACGTGTCCTCCACCCTGGTCGAAAGTATTTTCTCTTCCTAAAAGAACGTCTTAAGGTCGATTCAACGCAACGGGTAAAATTGAAATGTGACCCTTTTTCTCTCGAAAGAGTGGTGCAATTAGCGTCCTTCCTTTCCCCTTAAGCCAGTTTTCCTTTGCGCAGTGTTTTTTTCTTCTTTTCAACTCTTCTCGCTCCTTTAACTCCCTTAAGGAGTGTCGCCGAGGAACGGTCAGAGATGTGCGAATTGAGTGGAAAGGTAGTCGAAAGAGGGACCTCCGTTTGAAGAGGTGAGAGAAGGAAACAGAGAGGCTGTCGGAGCCATGGAGAAAAAGAGCCTTTACTTCTCTCTCTCTCTCTCTCTCTCTCTCTCTCTCTCTCTCTCTCTCTCTCTCTCTCTCTCTCTTTGTCTCTCCCTTTTTTCCCACTCAGTCGTCGCTGGTACTTGCTGCGAGAGAAGCCGAAAACAGACGCGATACACGAGTCGCTAACTTCTCGCGCACGCTCTCTCTTTGGCTTCATTCCGACTATTCTCGTCTTTCTTTCCCCCATCTCTCTCTCTCCATCCAACCCTATTCTTTTAACCTCTCTCTCCATCCAACCCTATTCTTTTAACCTCTCTCTCCATCCAACCCTTTTCTTTTAACCTCTCTCTCCATCCAACCCTTTTCTTTTAACCTCTCTCTCTTCCACTCCAACTTCTTTTCCTGTCAGTTTCCTCTCTCAGTTCATTCTCGTGCCTGCTTTCTTTCCCTCCTCATCCTCCCACTCCCTCAGTGCTAGCATCTTAACGATCTTAATGATGCATTTCGATTGGTCTCGTTTTCTCTCTCTCCCTTTTCCACCTTTCCCCCTTTCTCTTCTTATATCGTTGATTTTCTCCGCTTATTTCTTTTCTCTTGCCTTCCCTTTTCACCTCTCTTCCACTCCGCCCTTCTTCCGCCGGATCTCTTCTCGTGTCTGTAATTTTTTCGCGTCTTTTCTTTTCGATCTCGCTACATTTTTCGCTTTCTTCCTTCTTCCTAGGGTTACTTCTCTCTATTTCGTCTGCCCGTTTGTTATCATCTTCATATATATTCGTATTGCTCCTCTTTCTTGCTATCTTCTTCCTTTCGTTTTATTTTTATTTTCTCTCTTCTTCAATCTCCTCTTTATTTCATTCCTGGCCTTTTCGACGTTCTCCCTCTTTGTCATTCCTCGACCTTTTTTTGCTGCGCTGCTTTCTTGATCGTCTTCCTCGACTTTTGCTCCCTTATTTCACCTCATTTTATGCTTTCTTTTTCCTTGCTTCTTTATTAATCTCACTGCTCGTATTTCTTCCAAAATCCCATTCTCTCCATCTTTCGCCGCCTTACACTCCCCTTGCCATAACTTTTTTCCTAGCACCTCGCCTTTATTTCCTTTATCCCGCCTTTTCTATCCTTCCGGTCTCTCTTCCGCGCTGTCCAAATTTTCTCTCCCTCCTCCTATCCTACTCCCGCTCTTATTCACTGGCCACTCGGGCCTCTCTGGACGGGCGTTTTTACTTGAGTTACATTGTTTGTAGCGTTGGTAACAGCTCGCTCGTTCCCTCTTTCCGCCGCCCTCTCCCTTTCTCTTCTGCCTCTTTGTTCTCTCTTCCACTGCATCTGGTGAAAACACAAGCGTCCAGTGCTTTTGAATGTAATCGGAATGCTTGTTTTTCATGGTTCGTCGCTATATTAAAGTCCGTGTGCGGCTGAGCCTAGAGTTTTTGGAAACTGTTTTCAACTCTCGGGCGCCTGGTTACTCCCTTTTTCTCGCCGCGGAGATGAAAAGGCCGGCGCGAATTTCAGGTATACCGTTCGTGATGTTATATGGAGTATTTTGTATTTTTCTCTTGCCCCTGTATTTTCACGGCTCGGAATCCATTTCCCTGCGTCCGTGTATAGAATCCTATTTCGTCTTTTCCACACGAACCCAAGCATGTGTTGTCGGGAAGTCGGAAGGGTTATGTGGTAACATATTTCGCCCTTGTAATCATAGGAGGCTCGAGACCGGCTGGTCGTTTTTTTTTCACTCGCGCACTTTCGGAGTAGGAATCCTTGTGGCCTTATAGGCACATTTAGGGCAAGGTGTCATTTTCTTATAATTCCGTTTAGGCTTGAGGGGGATTCTCGGATTCCAAAAAAACGTTTCCGGGATGTGGGAGCTCTAAATGATAATTTTCCAATCAGGCATTGTTTCGCTCTTTTAAACAGATAAAATTCATTAACTCGCAGTATAAAGTAGGGCTTGATACTACATGCCTTCATTATTTCACGATGTTTGGGCTCAAAGAAATATATAAACATATAAAAATAAACTTACATAAAGTGGAATTCATACCTATTCTTTGATTAATGAAAACCGATATAAATTGTAGGGATATGAATGAAAGCTAAAGAATTTTTTACGTATAATATTTTGTCTAAACAAGGGGTGGCCATACTTTTTACGAAGCGGACCGCATCAGCAGATGCGAGTATTTCGTCGGACCGCATTAGAGTTCACATCGGGAGTTACTTAAGAGGGCTGAGAGGTGAAAAGAGGGTAATTTTTTCACTCTATTGGTGAAAATCGGTAATATGTAATTTTTAGCATGTTAACTTCGCTTCAAAAAGTTTTTCGGTCACAGTTTTATGTAACGAATATGAAATTAGCCGTTTTAAAATTTATAATGTAAGTCATTCATAATGGCTTCGTGCGGCATACTCTTGGAGGCTATAATTTACCCACTAAACAGTAATAATTTCTTAATGAAATGATTCCGTGATTAGATTAAATACCAATTGGGACTGGATTTGTTTAAATTGAAATGAAAATTAATACAATGTCCTTATTTGAATATGCACTATAGATAATTTTTTTATTAGTGAGTTGAATTGGATGTACTATTTAAAATCGAGATTATTTTTAATATTCGGCTACATATCACTATATATTGGCGCTACACAACGGCGCAGTTTTTACTCGTGTTTTAATGTTTTTTTATCAGAAACTTGCCTGATACCTTTTGAGTTACTATAAAAAATGGAATTATTATTGTAATTCGTCGTGTCCTAAAAACATTCCAGCTGTTCTCAAGGTGATAAGGGTATTATAGAGATAAGAAAATAATACTTTCCGTTCGCTCTCTCTCCGTCAGCGATATTCCCAGTTATTGTATTTAATACTAAAGCATTTATTTTACTTGAAATATTTCATCAAACAATGATTATACTAACGACATTTTTAAAAGATGAATTTACTCGAATGGCAAGCATTTTCATTTTATTGTGTAACCAGATTTTCCCTTGAAATTTATTAAGAAGCTTGTAGAAAACTACAAGGTAATTTTAGGATTTTATAGTCGTATTTGTCTTTTATATAAATAAAGGTGATTTTCATTCATGGCTAGTTTGATTTCATGACAATAATCCTTCCGATCACAAAAAACAAGACATTACACAGTCGTTCCGGATCTGTCCGCGTCTTAAGACAAGATTTATATTGCAGCCTCGTACTGTGAAATAGACTCTTTCTGTTTTCCTAGTTTTTCCTCCTGTGCTCTAGCAATAGATTTTTCGTTTCCAACTTAACTTTAGCTTGGATTGTATTCCGTGTCCTGAATCAGTCGCTTCGTTTTCTTAGAAGCGATAGCATTTCGTTTTTTAGTACTTGAAAGATCTCGAGTCAATTTATCCGACTCTCTCTACGAGATGCAGTAGTAATATTGAAACTAGGTATATAAACTCATAACGTAATGGGATGTGTAACGGTAATTTGACAAAATTCGCATTAAACATGTGGAAGTAAAATCCGCGAAGAATTCTTCCTTTTAATGAAAAAATGCACCCTTTGTACTCTTAGGTTACGATAATATTGCTTTTCTATTGTCTAGGTTCGATTGGCGTAATGTCTTTGCCGATGTTCATCCGTAAATATCAGATTTATTGTTGAGACTTAAAAAAGGAGATAATGTATTAATTTCTGTCTACTGTCTTCTTTCCTTATATTAGCTACAGTTCCCATTCTCTCTCGCCCCTAATTGAATAGCAGGAATTCCGAATAACACGATATAAACCGCAATTGATCCTTGAGGTGTATTAGACGGGTCTCGAGTTGAAGAGTATGTCAATCTCGGCGCAGGACTAACTTTAAAGTCATACCATTCGCCACCCCTAACTTTAAAGTGTTTTAACAGCTCCTAAAATCTGTCACTGCCACGTGACTATCACAAACTCCCGCTGAAGATATAGATAAATATTGGAAGAGGGCTTCTAAGTTAATTAGGGGATGAAATGCTTGGAAATACCCTCTCGGCGTCGCCCCTCTCGGCTTTCATCAATGGCGAATCCCCGGCACCAATCGCTAGATTGCAATTCGATGAGCTTGGCTATCTCCCAAACAAAAAAAACGACATGGACTCGCGTCGTGACTTGGCCGCTTTGATTTCCATCCAAAAAAGGTAATTTGACTTTTTTGTTATTTATTCCATCGCGGGATTTAATGGAATACGGACAAAGGACCATAAAATTCAGTGAGAGAGAAAGAGATAGGGAGAGGTGAAGAAGATTGGAGCGTTTCCAATTTCCAGAGCGAGAATTAAGGGCTAAGTAGAGCAGTATTAACAAATTAAATGTGATCGAATTGGCCCTATATCCTTTTATCAAATTACTTTTTTATTAAACCGTTATTATTGCCTCCGCGCGTCACCTCTCGTTTAATCTGAAAAGGACGGACCATTGATTAGATTTTTGGTCGCGGAGTGATCCTAACTTTATTCTTTAATGCCACGACACTTAGTTACGTACACGACCGAATGGAAGGAATTGGCGTGCGGTTTTTTCCGTAAAATTAGGAACCCAGTCGATGAGTAGTTGAGGTATTCTTAGAAAAAATCTAGTATATTTTTTCTTATTTACTTGTTCCGGATGGGGAAATATTTTAATTTTGGAGGTGTTGTTTGCTTATCCGCTGTGAGTTGGAATAAAAAATAAATTCCGCATTCCTGTTACGTTTGTGATAAAAGGGTGCCTTTCCCTCTATCCTACTCTAAAATGAACGTCTTCACGTGCGTGTAAACAAGGCTTGCGTTGCCTCGGGATCTTCAGTTTTCCTTTTCTCGCGCTCACTAACTCTCTGTCTCTTTGCCGTTGCCTCGAAATATTTATTTATCATCTCCTCCCACCGCCGTTTCCGCGAGGATAGGTTCTTCTGGTTGCTAGCATACGTCAATACGGTCACTCTTCTTATGAAACCTCTTCCTTTTTTCCACTTAACCCTCCAATACATGCGCTTGGTCTGTGGGACCAAGCCCGCATTATATTGAACCGCAAAATTTGTGTTGGCATCACTGTTTTGGTTGTCTCGGTTACTTTCTATAGTCCCTTGTTCGCTGTGTTACAGCAAAGTCAGTCTGAGTCGAGCTCTCCTTCGTTGTTTACTTGCGTCAAAAACTGTTTGGTGGTCTGACAGACGCGTGCACTCGCGTCTCTAATCCTCGATCCAATTATTTTCGTAATATATTAGTTTTATAGTATTATTATGCAAATTTAATGGTGTTATTCATATCAGAAGAAAAAAATCGATGTTGACGCCGAAAATTAAAAAGCCGAAATAATGACTTTCTATAAAGACACAAAGGTGGAGTCGAGTTAAACTGAAGGAAGAACATTTTGATTGTATAATAAACATTCATTTTTTAACAGAAAAACAATTGTAATGCTGATTATTTTGTTCAACGTTTTACTCTAAATATACATATTTATAAAATAATCAACTTTGTCTTATTTTTCCTGATTATCTGGGAATTTCACATAAAAATAACGAGGGGTCTGTCAGGCCCGCTGCGTGCACTGGGGGAAGAAAAATAGGCGCGTGTACTGGAGGGTTAATTGCGCAAGACGGCCTCTTTATCCGCCAGTTCTGCGAATGATTTGCGATGTATCGGTATGCGGTGGGATGGCATGCCTCCATTTGCGTCTCGCACTTCATGAGTTACGACTTGTTAGTCTCAGTTGTAAAGTTGAGAAATGCTTCTCTCGTTTCCCCTCCGAGACTATTGCCTCCTTCCAGGATTCGTGCCCTTAAATGACGACCGTTTATCTGAAAACTTTTCTTTATGGAAATGATGCACGGATTGAAAGCATCACGAGCCCCCGTGAATACAGCGCCGCGGAATATTGTCGCGGCAGAAATAATGGCCACCGAGCTTTCTCGTTGTGTCCTCATTCTCTTCGTCGTCCGGGTCGATGAAAGAACAAACTAACGTCGTGCTTCTCCCTCTAAACCCTCTCTCCCTTTCTCTCTCTCCTCGCATTCATTACATCTCTCTCCGGTGGCTAGAATCTTCTGTAAATCCTTTCCCCTTTACCTCCACCTTCTCTCTCCTTTCCTGCCCTTCCTTTCGACCGTGATAAAATTCCCGTTTCTCCGTGCTCCGTATCGGTCGATTCATAAATTTACCCGGAATAAAAACCCGGCACGCGTGATTCTCATCCGCGGCTCACTTCATTCCACTCTCTCTTTCCGCTCCTACCGTTGCTCGCGTTCTCCCATCCATTATTTTTATACCTTGGAATATGTCGATTCTTTTTCCAGAAAAACAACAAACTTTCTACGTCGTAAACAGAGGACTCTGCATCTCGGAAAGAATCGATCGGCCAAGAGTTATGGAGAGGAAAAATCCTCTTCGCAGGGCGCGGGAGCAAATACCGTGGTGAGAGTAAAAAGCTGTGTCCTGGATCCTAAGTGATGAGAAAGGAAGAGGGAAAGTTAAATAGAAATGCGAGTTCGCTGAATACTTCAGGATTTTTAGAACTATCTTAAAATCTCTGCGTCCGTTTTTTTGTTCTTTCGCCCACGTCCGTGCGAGTATATACCGTTTTTATACGATTCGTTTTGAGGGCAATATTCTTTCTCTGATCATACTAATATTTTTTACAATTCGGGATCAAAGAGTAATTGTATCGAACCCATACCAGAATCGGCAACCCTTTAGGGATATCCGAACCGAATGGAAATCGTTAAACTTTTGTGTTCCAAAAAGTGAATCCAGGGCAGAACTAACTAGCCTGTACAAGAAAATATTTAGCTGAACGAATAAAATCGATTGCTCGTGCCATCGAGGCTTGGAAAAACTCAGTTTTTGGGACTGAATGAGAAAGAAAATCCCGCAGCGTTGAGCCAGAATGACTGAACTTAAACAATAAAAAAATATTTATCTGTAGAAAAAAATATTAATTTTGTATCTTGGCCTTCAATCAAAGCGAATAACTTCCCATGTGCGTATTCGCTTGCCAAAGCCGATTATTTCAAAAAAGTAATTCTTTCCCAATCCATTAGTTTTAAGCGTAGTCTTTATTAACCTCTCTGAAAAATGTGGTGCTCGATGCTCTCACTTCCGTCTTGTATCGCGGCTCAACTTCCCAGAGAAGTCGGTTATGTCGCGCAAATGAACCTCGTCATAAATCTATTACTGTATATGTATATATCTCCCTCCCTCCCCTACCCGAAGTGAGTTATGTCTCGCATGACCTTCGAACTTGCCCTTTTATATTTATCCCAATTGTTGTAATTAAAGTTGGAGTAGTATTTATACCTCTATATTAATTTCCAATGCTATTAAATAATCACTGGTTTCCAATGTGGTTAATGAACATCAGTAATGCATTTTATTTCCGTTTTCGACGATTTTAATCTTGTGACGGCTTTTGGTTAATCATTTTTGTCGTGGATGGTTTTGTGAAACGTAAAAATATGCTAATGCAGCGGTGATACCTCGTCTCTGTTGGTAAGAAAAGATTTTACTTTTCGAAGAAGAAAATAAAACCGAATAACGTGAGTTAAATACTCAAGCTACAAATCTTAACTTGAAGATAAATTGAATCTTACCAAGTTGACCGTGATTTGAGGATATTTCCAATGGGGTTGGTCGAAAAGTAAGGAATTTCTGGAGACGTTTATAAGCTTAAAGGATCGTAATTTCGCTCTAAACCTCTGAGTTTGTTGTTTTAAAGCATCGCTGCTAAAATCATGTGGTATAGAGAAAGTTATCAACGTAGAATTCGACAAAATAAATGATATCCGTGGAATATACAAGGTAATATTTCCGCCTTTTTCCTAGTACGTGTGATTGTGGGATATGTCTCATTTTTTTCCGGCGAGGTGAATGTAATACCGGATTCCGCCGAATATGTTTCACATAAGAAAATGTAATATGGATAACATGCTTCGAGGAAATTTATCCGACAATCGTATTACTCTTCCTTCACCACTGACGCATAAACTCCCGAGTCTAGAGTAAAAATATAGTTTCTTTTGCGTTCTCAGAATGTCTTTGAAAGTGTACGAATGACGAATGGTAGGATACCGGGATGGATCCAGTCGATTTCCAGGAATCGGTATCCCGAATATTAAAGGGAGTATAGATGGAGTCTGTGCGTACAAGCGAGAGTGGAAGAATAGAAATGGAGCGGCGGAGAAGGGAAAAATAAGGGATTCGAGAGTGATGGAGGGTAAAAATAGGTTGGGTATAAAAAAGATACGGAATATGCAGTAAAATATCGATGGCTGGATCATCTCTAACTTGAAGCCCCGTTTACTCGAAATTTATTTTATTTACCCACCTCCTTCATTATCTTATTTTTGATTGTTTCATATTCGATTAATAGTTTTCCATATCCTGGAAAAATATTTCTTCCATTTATATTCGTGTGGAGCAAATGTTCACATCGCGTGACTTAGGAAACTTAGGAAAAAGACGAATAAACATATAAATGTCGGGAACAAACGCCACGTGACGCGGAGGTTCGCCTTCTCAAGAGGTTGTTTTAAAAATCATGCCCAATGCGCTCAACGTGCACGAAGCTTGAATTCGCGCTGTAATATGTTATTTTAAATTCACAGTGACGTTTATTTACGCAATGCGTTCATCCCACTTTACACGGCACGATTTTCTCGCAGCTACGAGTCGTTTCGTTTATAATACCGCACCTCAACGTCTCGCGAGGAAGAACGAGTTTACACTGGCCTAGGTAAAGAGAGACGTCTCGTAAGAATACGTGAGACCGGGTTTATAAAAAATATACGTCTCCTGAACAAGCATGGAGTCGGCATTTCCAAAAAATTAAACAGGCTGCTTTTTCATAATATTTTGTATTAATGACGAGAATTAAAAGTCAAAAATATAAATTGGGTATAGCGTAAGGAAAGCTATGAATAATTTCATATGTCATTTCATGAATTCTAAGTCTTACTTTTCATACTCGATTGACATTTTTAACGTAATCACCTAACTGTTGCAGAAATTGGGCTCGCCGTAAAATTTGAATATTGATAAATTTAGAGACTTTATTGCCTCATTGAGCTAGCAGCGTTTCCCAACCGGAATCCACATGGACCCCCAGGGGTCCATAGAAGCTTTAAGAGGGTCCACAAGAATTGTTTAATTATTAGCTTTTACTAACCTACAAATAAATATTTCATTTAGGAATATTACATATGCGTATATGGGGGTCCACATACGTAAAGTTAGGACTCAGGGGGTCCACAAGCAAAAAAAGGTTGGGAACCCTTGAGCTAGTGGAATGAATTAATGCATGCTCGAGGTGAATTTGAGAATCGACCGTCTCTGGCGTCACTCTTCTAGTGGTGCCATATTTCTACGTCGTGACCATAAATGTACAAAATTTTCCACGTCGTAATTTTATGAAAAATATTGAAATATTTATTCTTTCAAAACCAATTACAATAATTAGTATTTTCAAAGGGAGCGAAAACATGCAGATTTCATGATTTTGGGTTCGCTGATTCCCTAGAAGACGAAAATTTCCCTTGCCCACTAAAATATGGGAGTTTTCTCTAACTTTGGCAGTTAAAAATCAAACGCTTTTGGACAGACGTAGAACAAATTTGGCTTCTGGGGAAAATGCCAGATTTTTTGACCAATTTTTAAGTCAGAAAGCCAATAGTTGAAGGTCGTTTAAATTCGCACTTACATTGTAGGTAAAAAATGTCTCCAATTTAGTTAACCAAACGGTTTCGATATTTGATTTTCCTTAGTACTGATTTAGTTCGTTGTTTATTACAGAAAGTGGCAAAACGCGGAGGGAATAATGGCGTAAATAACGTACCTTTGTCAACCAATTCTCATTCTTTAGTTGCACAATAAATTTTCAAGCTATTTTGTCATTTACATTCAAATTACGCTCTGCCATTATTTCCTCCAAGGTTACCCAATCAAAGTAGTATTAAAAATGAAGTTGGATATAATTTTTTCCGGTATACCGGTTTTCACAGTAATTGGATTCCTTCTCGGAGAATTAAGTATTTAAACGGCTGAAGGAATGGCGAAGGTGAATTACGTACATAGCGACGCACACACGTTCCTCAGCCATTACCTTTTTCCTTAACAGATGAATGTCTCATATGGCGGGGTTTGCGCGGATGTGATCACGTTCAAGGAGACGAAGAAAGAATGGGCTTTGGGAATGCAGGAGAGTTATAGTTCGGTCGGACATTATATACTGCGTAGGTCTTGAGTGCTACGGAGAAAAGGTGAAAGGTAATATGGAAAGAATTTTATAGTGAATTCTAAAAAATATTTAAATTGCAAAAGAGCATTTGAGGATGTGAGCTCATAGTAGTAATACTGAGTGGGAAAAGTAATGTAGGTGATAAAGTGGTGCTGAGATATTATAAGGAAACTAAAAAAAAGGTTGTAGACAAGAAATACAAGAAAGCAGAATTCTCGGGCAGAAGCATATTGGTGCTTTTTTCAAGAGAAACCCGTTTTGTGATTGATAACTTGTGACGATATTATTAATGAGAAAGTATAAATTTTCTTGAAAGGGCCTTTGTTGCATCTTACAGTTAGATGGAAAATTGTGGAAGATACGCGCTTCAGCAAGGATTAATTTCCTAAAATCCTATGATTCTTTTCTACTATACGTAATCCTGTAGAAGCTAGTTGCTGAAGTGACTGATATAAATTTTACAGATGTGAATTATGCTTAGTTATATTTTTGTCCTCAATATTTTTCAAAATATATCTGTTCCACCGTTTTTTCGCTCGTCGCTCTTCTAAATCTGTTAAAATTAGAAATGAAAGTTTCACCCTCCTTCACTATGTCGTGTGACATTTTATTCGATGTTTTTTCAGTCTGCAAACGAATTCAAAGAATTAGTTTTGAGTCCAGTTTTCTGTCGCGAATAATTTTTCCACAAGCTGCGCGAAGTTCGCACGTGCAATGCAAATCGCCGGGGTTAAACAAAATTGTAAATTTAACGAAAAAGTGCTAGACCGAATTAAATTTTTAGCTTCACGTAATTTTGGAAGTTGATTAATTCCGGGAGACGCCTGTCGGATTTTATCGTAGATAGCAAACAAATTCAGCGAAATCTTTTCTCTGAATCAATCATTGATAAATCCTGAATGATTTAAAAACTCGCTCAAATGAATTCATTGTTTCGATCGTAAAAAATAAGGTTGAAAGGCATTTAATCCGATTTCCATTCCCCTCTTACAATTAGACCAAAATTCCAGGAAAATGTGAATTTATTTAATTACTCGGCTATGTTGCTGGGAATCGTGAACGTCGAATCCTCCTTGCTTTTTCATCAGTCACCAATACTGTCAACGTGTTTTTAGAGAATTCTAGTCAAATATGTGAAGGATGTATTAGTTGTTTTATTTTTTAAATCTTTTCAATCTGGTAGCCGAAATGCGCAATTATTTTACAGCATGAATGCATCTTCTGACCTAATTCATTTTTTATGGACTTGCTAAAATTGTTCAACCTTTCAATTATATGTCTAATTCATATTTTGCTGATCTACTTGCCGTTGACATTTATGAATGTATTTCGTCATGGTCTGTTATCAATTAAAACTGCAAACAAGCAAGCACACTAGTAAAATGTGCATTGAGATTCATTTATTCTCTTTACTATTAAAGCTATAGTGAGACCTCATACTTTTCAATATCACCTTTTCAATTCACCTATATTTCACCCTTTGTTCCTGAGTAGGTTTTTTCTCGGCATCTTGTACGACGAAGGTTTGTTTGACAAGTTCCTTTCCTTTTGCGTAACTATATAATTGCATTCAGTTATTCACCTTAGCAATATCTATAAATAAATTTGCATCCCCTTCTCAGTAATGAGATTCATTTGAAGTAATATGAAGCAGTAAAATTCGTCAAGAATTTTCTGATAAAAAATAGGATGACTTTGCTTTAGCTCCTGAATTGACTTTAATTCAGAATCTTCTCACCTTTACAAAAATCCAAGAATGAAAGGATTACATTTTCTTGAATAAAAAAGAGAAAAGTGGTTTAAAAGAATTTTTGTGTTGTGGTTACTCTCAAAATGCATTCCTTATCGCTATGGCGAATCTTCTTCGAGATACTCGCTTCGTAAATGGCGTCTCTAAACCAACAATACCTCGTAATTTCGGCGCCACTTGGCGATCTTTTTATTTCTCGCCTCTGCCGCCAAGTTCCTTTCTTTTACGTTCATGTCCCCATTCAAACCCTCCCCCTCTTAAGTCCGTTACCTCTTCACCCCAACTCGTAACTATTATTTTTTCTCGATCCCTTGCTTCCCTTCACCCCATTTCCCAACCCCCTGCACTATACTTCGCCTAATATTAGTTTCTTCTCACTTTATTGCTCTACTTTGTGAGCTGCATCGCCGTTTTCTTGATAAGATTTCTCGTTTGCGCGATGATGGATTCCGTGCATGAGGTTCTTAGCGCAGCCCTTAATCTCTTACCTCTTTGGAAGATGGTTTTTGTTGACGCCTATCGACTAAGATATAGTACCTTGCTAGGGCAGTTTTTGGTGATGTCGATGCAACCCCTTCGACGAAGGAAAGACGAGAGGAACAATCTTATTTGCTACAGAGAAAATCCCTTTTTTGATACTTAACTGACTCCTTTAAGCGAAGTAAATTTAAAGCCTGCCCGAAGTAATTTAGTTTGCGTAATTTTGAATGCGGTAGTAACGGAAATATAAGGAATTTCTTAACCCAACCAACTATTTATTAAGATCTCAAGAAACTATGTTTTTAAATTATTGTTTACTTTAATTTCTTATTGTATAAAATCCTAAATAAAAGTCAATTTATCCCTTAAGCGGAATAGAAAAACTCAGATATTTAGGTTTACAGTCCTCCGCAATCCCATTAAATTTCCAACGTTAACTACAGGAAAAGATCCATTTCAGTTGATACAAAGAGCGGTTCGAAAAACGATTCCGTATACACTTAGTAAATAAGGATTATAAATCTTTAAGAGTTCTTAAAAACGATAAAATACTAACATTTTCAAGATATGACAACTCGCAGATTGCATGGAGTCTCGCGTGTTATATCAGACGAGAATTGCGGACACAACACGCTAGCAACCAAAGGCAAACGTATGCCGTTACTCTCTAGGTTTATCCGGGGAATCATTACTCCTATCCATAATGAGGCTATCGTCATGGCTATAGCCATAAAAGTGCTCCGACCACGATACCGTTCATTTCAGCCATTTGGTTTTCACTTTACTCATTTCGTCTTTCATTCCACTAATTACTTGTTTTCCTCTCTCTCTCTCAATCCCTATGTTTATCTCGTTCCGCGTCTCTTTTTTCTATTTTTCTCATCTTCGCTCATCACGTATTTTTAATTGTTTTTTTCTTTATCTCTTCATATCTCATTCCATGTCCGCGGTGACCTTTTTCTCTCTCTCTCTCTTTATATCTACATGTTACGTTATATCATGTGTTTTCCTTGTTCCCGTTGCTTTCGTTGTGCCCCTTACAACAAAGCGTTAGTTCACCCCATTATCTCCCTCCCCAACCTCCATTCATGTCGATCTGGTGTAAAAATGTATCATTTAGACTCTCACTCCTCTCTCATAACCATGCATTCTCGCAATACGAAATTTAAAAAAGAAGAAACCTATTATTGCTGCCGAAAGTTTTCGCTCCTGAAAGGGTAATATATCCGCTTGGATGAGATGTGATGTACAAAACGGATTTAATTCTCACCCCGAGAGTTGAGTGGATGTATTCATATTTTCGCGTTTGGTTAGCTAATAGCATCCATCGCAGTCTTTTAACGGTTCTTACCGCCAGGAAAATGAATTAACCCCGTTTAAAAAAATAACGGCGCGCGCCTGCTCGAAGTTTTATTCATCACTCATTCATAAAAAAACACTTGCAAATTGTTTTAATCGTCGCCAGTACGTATTAATGTATGTGTGCTTGTTTGCACCTGTATGGTTATGCATTTTTGCGTGTTTACGTGAATGATAATTCTATTTATTAGGATGACCTCCCTAATAGAACTATTTATAGAAAACTATCCAAACAAATGCTAGTGACGCCTATTCATGAGCCCAAAAAATGCTTTCCCCGTCAAAATGGCGCACTTGAACTTTTGGCTCGATTTTGTATACCAAATTTTCCTGCTACAGCGTTGTTTGTTTCTTCATCATATTTCTGTAATCGTGATTTTAAAGTATGCGTCGATATTAGCGACACTTTTTTCTTAATATGGCCGGACCTATTGTGCTGTAAAACATTAACTTTTTAAACTAAACGCTCTCACGTTACTCATTATACACCTGATAAGTTTTGATCGATTCGACAATTGCGATGCACACTTTTTCACGGATTTGATTCTTATTGATAAACTCTAGTGCACACTAGATCATAGCGCGTGGAGCATGAAATTTGAAATTAAATTTCGTATGGTCTGGATTGCCATCCTCTTCGACTAAAAAAATCTTGATCCTATTGGTAGTCCTTCACATTGCGCGAATATGAGAGGACTCTTGTTTTTTTTAATGCTAAAAATTGGAAAACGGAAACTCGTCATATGTGCAGAAAAAGACGGTGTGTAGTACCTTTATGAAGGCTTTGTACCATGCCTTTGTGAGAATAATCGCTACGTCATCGATGGCAGTTAGCGTACATTTTTTCCACTGCTTGTTATATTTGGTTGACTTGACGATAAAACTTTAACATTTCTTTTTTAATGATTTATTCAGCTGTTTCTGCATATTTTATCAAGAAAACCAATAATGATATAAAGTCTCGAAAAAATTGGAAATTTAAATTACTTGTTTGCTCCGAACGCACGAACTTGCGTCTTTTTACACGACTCGATCCAAAAAAATAAATAAAATGAATTGGCTATTACCATAGTTTTCGTTTCGTGCCCACTAACTTTTAGTTTTCTTACTCTATTCTTCCTCCTCCCTCTTCTGTACATATTCCAAACTTCTCCACTATCGGTACGTAATTGGTTTTTTGCCATCGTGTAAGCCCTTTAAACATTTTCCCTCATCTTTTATTCTCAGAAATAAATAAGTTTTTCTTCCCTCTCGAAACTTTCCATTTGTTTCCATATTCGGAATAAGTTTTTTTGTCCATGTATTTGTGTATGCATATATATATATATATATATATCATCCCTTCCGAAAAAATGACATTTCTACCCCGTTCCTCCTCTAGACCCATTGGAGATGGGGGGAGGGAACTCTCCTTCCCTCGTGGAAACTTCTCATTGTCTTTCATGGGCCTCTCCTCTCCCTGCATTAATTTTCATTTTAGCGTGGGAGACTGTACTTAATCCCCAAAAGTTTTGTTATTTTTTTATCTTTACCCCTTCCGCGAGACACGTCTCTCATCTTACCCTTCCTCCTACTCCGTCTTTTTTTACCGCAGAATTCTTATTGCCTCGTTCGCTTCCTTTTGCCCCCCCCTCTCTCTCTCTCTCTCTCTCTGTCTTCCCTTTGTTCTTGCTTATTCTCTCGTCTACTTTTTATTTGTAATCAAACGCATAATTTTCCTCCTTCGAAATCTCTCCTTTTAATTTTTTTTCTATCTTGCTGTTTTCCTAAATGGAAGTTCCTTTAAACCCTCTTCGTTGGTTTATTATTCGAATTTGAGTTCCTTTTTTTGGCCAAGCAATCGTTGCAATGAGTTTTTCTTCCTTTCCGTGCAATCTGTATTGCTTTTTCTTTTGTTTCTTATGGCATACTTATGGTTATCTACCATAAACATTACGTTTTATAAGACCAAATTTACAGCCAGGAGTGGAAATTTTAGTAGAATTTTTGTCGCAATTTCCGTTCGAGTCTATATTTATGAATATTTCTCCATTGACTGAGATTGATGGCGGTGTGATTGAGTGATTCTTCGCTATCTGAGGTTTACGACAACTTATTCATTGATACACTGAACGGTTTAACGATTATGCGAGATATTTATAGTATAGGTACAATCTTTTTCTTGATATTCTGATTCTAGTGAAAGGTAAAACATACGTAAACGTATGCCACGCAACATAGGAAGCATTAATTTTGCAGGAATCGAGACGTTAGTAAAGCATTGTATAACACTCGCCCGCCAAAAAACGGCTTAGTCTCTCGCAACCCCAAGCGCAAGTGTGGCGCGTACCCAAATATAGGCACTTCGCTTTCCCGTGCGTTTGGTCCCCATTCTCAGTCTCGCCTCCCGTCCATTGTCTCACTCCCATTTACACACTCCGAAAATTTTCCCATGCTCCTACGCATCGGTCTCTCCTCCCATCTCCCCTTTCTCCCATAAAACGCTTCCCTGCCTCTCTCTCGGCCCTTTTGTCTGGCTTGTATTCCCCCCGCTATGTTCTCCGTCCCCTCTCTCTCCTTTTTCGTAGTGGTCCTTGAGTTGAGGACAACGAGCCGACATGGCATTGGAGCCCCTCGCTACTGCTGCCGCCGCTGCTATGGAAGTGGGATTTTCCTCCCAAATTGAGTCTTCCGCGAGAGGGGAGTGAGGGAGCCTTCCTTTTTTCCCCTCCCTGGCTCACTCTCTCTCCCTCCCTCTCTCTCCTCTCTCCCTCCCTCTCCCTTTCTCTCCCTCTCTCTCTCCCTCTCCCACTCTTCCTCTCTCTCCCTCCCTCCCTCTCTCTCCCTCTCTCTCCCCCTCTCTCTCCCTCTCTCTCTTCCTCTCTCCCACTCTCTTCCTCCCTCTCTCTCCCTCCCTCTCTCTCTCTCTCTCCTCTCTCCCTCCCTCTCTCTCCCTCTCTCTCCCCCCCTCTCTCTCCCTCTCTCTCTCTCCCTCCCTCTCTCTCCCTCCCTCTCTCTCCCTCCCTCTCTCTTTTTCTCCCCCTCTCTCTCTCTCCCTCTCTCTCTCCCTCTCTCTCTCCCTCTCTCTCTCCCTCTCTTTCTCTCTCCCTCTCTCTCTCTCTCCCTCTCTCTCTCCCTCTCTCTCTCTCCCTCTCTCTCTCTCCCTCTCTCTCTCTCCCTCTCTCTCTCCCTCTCTCTCTCCCTCCCTCTCTCCCTCCCTTTCTCTCTCCCTCTCTCTCTCTCCCTCTTTCTCCCTCTCTCTCTCCCTCTCTCTCGCCCTCTCTCTCTCCCTCTCTCTCCCTCTTTCTCTCTCCCTCTCCCTTTCTCTCTCTTTCTCTCTCTCTCTCTCTCTCCGCTTTGCTACGGTCTTGCCCTCTTTTATAAAGAAAGAGAAAAACAATCTCGTCCACGCCCCTCGTGACCTCTCTTTTTCTCTCTCTACCCTCCTCCCCCTTTATTATTCTCTCTCTCCCCCAAACCCATCTGCTTCTGCTGCTTCATTTTTCTGGCCCTCCAGCTTCCCCTTCCTTCCATCTCTCTCTCACACACACTCGTATACACCCAATTTCTCTGGAATTCTTCTTCCGTAGCCTTTCATATGAAGCCGCTGACCTCTCTCACTGCTCTTATATTCACTCTTTCTCTTTTCCAACTTCACCTCGCACGTCACCCCCGCCCCTCTCGCTCTCTCTCTCTCTCATCCTCGCCTTCCCTTTCTCTCTTCCGTTCCAGCAAAGGTATTTTCGCATTTCTTCCCGCTTTTTTTCATTTTTTTCATTCGATTCTTTCTCTAATGTTTCGCATTTTTGCATCCCAACCTTTCATTTTTCCGAAGCTTTCGCTTTTCATATGCGCCCATCCCCCTCTACCCCCGTTTCCCTCTCATAATATTAATACATATTACAAATTCCCCTGGTCGGTTCATTCTTTTGAGGGAATGAACGAGCGTCTCTCCATTACCAGAGAAAAGGACGGCGCAGGGCCTCATTTCGAGTTTTCAATTTGTTTTTATTGTTCCCTCCTTCTTAGAATAGTTTTTGTATTGAACATGCTGGGCATTTATTGGTCGGACTCCTTTTTTGTGCCTAATGCCCCTCAATAAATACGGGATGAATAAATTATGAACTGATTGCTCGTTTCGATGCTTAAATTATGCTTCGATGTGCGCCTCTAATACCCTCTACTTAAGAATTTAAAGTATTTTAGTTTTAATGCGTGAAACTATCTTTACAAAGTAGATGGCAGCAAGTTTTTGTAGTTCGGTAGTTCCGTTCAGTGATATCTTTCGAAATTCACTTCCTCTATCCATTTTAAAAGACAAAATCACGATTTTGTTATGAACATTTTTCACTTTAGCTAAAAGCGAATGGGGGACTGTCAAAATATTTAATTATGTTTTTTTTTTAATTCTTTGTAATTGACTTAATTACTCCCTGTGAACATTTTTTTGTTAAATCGTCTTCATTATGCAAAAAATATTTAAAATTACTCTTTTAAATATCCTGCGAAAACGGCATCCTGGTTGGAGAGATAGTAGTAAGGGGTACGTGACGTCATCGCATGCCACTCGTTTAAACATACTGTGACCGTACTGAAAGTACGCGGTTTTGATGCTTCGTCCTGTTGCTTTTCCTGATATCGTAGCTAAAATGGAGAATATGGAACTTAAGAAGGATTATAAGTATTGTCTGGTACCTCAGTGCTTAAATACAACGATTAAAATCCCGAGAAAATTGTTCTTCTCGCTACCGAACTCCTTGGGAAGAAATAAGAAGTGAGAATATTGTGGTTGAAAGCCATTAGGAGATACGCATCTGATGTATCGGAACGTACAACTACATTTGTCTGCGAAGATCATTTTAATTTAATTGTAAGTACTAGTTATATGTATGTACCTAATTTTATTGCTTCGTATTTTACTTATGTCGGCATTACATTGACATGATGCATATATTTCTGGAGGGTGTTGAAAGAGTAAATTATATTTTTATTTTTCAAAGATTAGCATATATATTTTAACAAAACCTCCATAATGTAATATACATATTCTAAATACGTAAGATCAAACTTACGGAAATCGTTGGGCTATGGGTTTATTAAGCAAATAATTACTGTTGCAGTGCATATATTTAAGTACCAAGTTTTTAAGCAAATACTTTTACAATTGTTGTATTAAGTTAGTTCTGTAATTTAAGTATTTTAATAAATTTGTTCTCATAATATCCACGACAGCATGGTATTTTGAAGGACCATGTTTTCCTAAATAAGGGCAGCCATGACACTCCACAGACGTGACTAAATCTTCTTCTTCATCTACAACTACACTCACTTCATAACCTCTTTATCTTATTCTGTGTTCAGGACAAATCTTGCCTTTAACAATACAAAATTTTCCTTCTCGCTTCAGTTTAACAAATCCAACAGCATTACTAACATAATCTTTCCTCATTGACCTCAAAGGGAGAAAAAAGCCATAAAAGCAACGATGAAATTTGCGACATATACAAAACAGACATGCAGTTATGACAAACACTTCTACAGTTTTTCTTTTCACAAGCACAAGCTAAGGCAGATAGACACTTAAAACAACAAACTTCACCACATTTCCTATAGACAAGACACACGGAATCAAAGTTTATTCACATTAATTTTGTATATTTGTCAATATTTGACCTGTTGATTTTGTAAAGGCAGATGATGATGATTATTCACCGAAACCGGTCGTGTTTTACTTCATATATTTTGTGGAAATTAGCAAAAGTTTAATATAAATAAAAAATACTATCTAGCATTGTTCATGTTATTTTATTGTGGAATTCCACGAAGCCTCGGCCTCGCCCATTTCCTTTTGTATACTTATCTAACTATATTTTACTTACTAGATACTAGGACACCATGGAAAACAATACATAAATAAATATTCTATAATATTAGTTAAAACTAGAGTTGTTTTATTAATTTAATATGGGAAAACTGTTTTAAGACGTTAATCTATCTTTTACATGTCTTCTGCGTTTCAGTCGAAATAATAGTACTATTACAATAACTGAAAATAAAAGCGCTGCATCGAACTTTTTTATCAATTAAATGTAATAGAAACCTATCCGCCTTCACTCCATGCATTTCAACATCTGAATATTGCTCCCTACGACTTTCAATGTACCGCAAAAGCATGTACGAATCAACGTTGGGCAAATTATCAGATCTGGCTACACAAAACCCTTCAGATGCCATTATGCAAAACACAAAGCGAAATAAATGCAGAAAGGTGCAGTACTTCTACCAATATTTCTTCTAAGCCGGCGTATAGAGGAAAACAACAGAAATATGTCTTTCAAGCTACATACTACATCTATATCGGGACAATGGCTTCTAGCACAGCTAACATGCTTGTGGCATTCACTGACGTCACTAAACACTCGACAAACTTCGGCTACCAATCGGATGTGATCGGGTTCGGCATGAACTCGTCCGTTTTGCATGGCTTTTTTATAAATATCTGTTAAAAATTTAACGAAAAAACTTTATATTTGCCTATTACAATAGCCATTCAATACAACTTTATAAAATTTTCGGTAATTCCCGATATTTGACAGTCCTCCATTCATCTTTTCTCATATTCATTCTTTTCGTTTTATCTTGAGCCATTCCACACACGTTCCTCATGTTATCTAGGATTGATGATTCGGAATGGTGTCGAATAAAGTGCTCAATAATTCGTTATGGAACGGATATTTTTGAGCGGGAATCATAGTGATTTTTTTGTCTTTGTCCTTCTATACAATTTCTTCGACATTTGTCGGAAAATCGAACGGAACCAACAATGCACTCGGAATTACTTGGGCCGGCGAATCGATTTAGGAGAATTTTCCGGGTATTTCGGTTTTCCCATTAAAATTTTAATGCCGTCTCCATTCTCGCCTCTATCTCTATCGAATTTCCCATCTCTTACACCATCGCCCCCTTATCCCCCTTCCGCAACCTCTCGCTCCCCTCCCCCCGCTGCTCAGATGCTACCAATCTCTCTGTATGTGTGTACCCGTCCACACCAAGCCTTAACCATCCTTCTCCCCCAGAGAGGACATGTCATCTAGAGAGACCGTTTCACCCGCACTCCTGCCCTCTGCCAAGTTCTCCTCCCGATCCTTTGCCTCTGTCAGCCCCAACCAACCTCGCCAATTTCCATTCAACCCCATTTTTATGTCCAGCTTCTCCTCCCTCTCATACCTCCACTTCGCCACCACTCGACCATACCTCCTCTGCCTCCCTCAGTATCTCCCGCCCTCACAATATCTCCCTCCCTTCTTCCCTCTCTCCCGCTAAACTTATAGCGATCCCCTATCCACTATTTCCTTCCCGTAATCGAGTCTTTGTTCTCTCTTTGCCCTTCTCTCTTATTTCGGAAGACATCCAGAGCCGACATAGCAATTCGATTCCCGTTTCTTGCCTCATACCCCAAACCTCAACATCATTCCTTGAATGTACGTGCGTATGATTAATATCATATCGTCTTCCGCCATCCCATATCCTATCCTATACCATCTCTACCCCCTCCCATTTGTAGGGTGTAGAAGATTGGGAGTTTGGATCTGGGCTCCCCTAGCGCCAGAGATGGGACCTTGGGAGTTGTCTGGCAGCCATGAAGGACAATTGGAAGTATTGATGAAGGCAGAGCTTCTGGGGTGTGTCTGATGATGAGGCAGAGGAGTATGAGGAAATTGAGAGAGGATGAGAGCTGGGGAGAGTGGGTTAAAATGTGTGGGAGTACATTTGGGGCTGAGAAGTGGAGGAAGGGAATATGGCTTCGAAACTTGCGGGTTGAGGGGGCATGCCGTGTTTGGAGGGGGGTTGGTTTTGCCCCGCCTCCGAAATGGAATTAGACGGTTCGGATATTCGCTATGAGACCGTCAGTGTGAGAGCGCTCGTGTGGTTGAAAGGAAGTTCTGGAAGCAGATTGTGGAACATTTGTCCCCATTGTTTGCAGATTTGCTATAGGTATTTGATGCGTTGATCTGTCTACGGAAAGAGACGGAGAGAATTGAATTCGAAGTTAATCTATGACTGCGCGGTAATTCCATCACGTGGAATGTCTGGTGTTTGGTTTTCATCTCGGTGAAGAAAATTCGCAGGCGTGTATATTTACTGATTTTGACGACTTTGCCCTTATTCTCTGATTTTGATTAGGGATAAAACCAAGATTTATTGTGAAATGGTTTTCGAAAACGCCATTTATTTTCTAATTACGAACTTAATAAAATACCTTATTTTCGCCACATCTTGTATAGCGCCTTTTGTTTCAAGACTTCTTAAGCCCAATTTCCATTATGATCTACGCACCTGTGAATGTTCTTAAATTAACGAACGCTCGCCGTGATCACATTTTTAGTGTTTTTTTCTAAAAAATCTCTAATGTATTTGGTTCATCCGTCCGTCTGTCTGTGTACAAAATAACTCAAAAACGCGCTTATAACTCGAAAACTTTTCATTATCTTACAATCAAACTTCCAGGAAGTACTTGGCATCAACTTTTATATTTTATGCTGTTTGCCGTCAGAATTGAAGTCATGGGTTCCATTCCAGGAAGGTTTACTTTTATTCGATTAGCACGGGGACGAGTGTAGCACATTATTCGTTCGCCTATTAAAATCATCGTAGGGGTTCGAGACTCGAGCCGAAGAACGCCTAAAAGGACGATTTTTTTTCCAGCCATCAGTTATTAAATACGGGTTGAATCGATTAACAAATTAGTTTTTAACGCGAAATTTTGACGCATTCTTCCGTGAAAACCTTTGATCGTCTAGGCGATTTGCCTTGTTGCCGATTATGTGCAATTACGTACGATTGGCTTGGATTATAACTTCGTGTCGCATCTATCGACATATTCACGAAGTTTAGACGTTTTTTTAGTTTAAACAATACCTTAGTTGCGATAAATAATACGGCAGGAACGAAAATAAATATTCGTTTTTTCGTTGATATTGTGTTGATGAAATTAGATATTGAGATTAATATCGCAGTATTTTTGAAAGACTTGGAGGATCATTTCTCCAAAAGCATAGTACCTTTTTTACCTTTGGCTAAAAACAGAAAAATACAATTTATATAAATCTATTTTATTGAAACCACTTTTTATATGCACTAAAAAGTAAAAATAAATCTAAAATTGTCATAGTCGAATATGCAAAGAGTAAAAATTGTTTAGTAATATAAACTTTTTTAACATCATGTCTAACAAATACATCTTCATAAATATTTCTTTGTCACACAGCTTTTGTATTCCCAAAATTATTGTTAATTTATGAAGACTTCAATTACATGCTGTTGCAAATGTCGGCAACCAACAGTACATCGTATCTGCTATTTTTACTCCGTTGGAAAAATAGAAGTCGAAGAATAAAAGCGCCATATGTAATTTACGCTGGAATTCTTCCCTCATATGTTCTTCTTGTATTTTTAGGTGAATCATGTGATTCCATGACGAGGTGGCTTTAATAGCCCAGCCTCCAGTTTAAGCAGCAATTACGATCCATCGTGAAGAAAGGAAATCATCAATTCTATTAGGAGTACACGCGGCATTTTTATTTTTTTATAGTAAAAGTTTAGAAAAGTTCCGAAAGTAGAAATATGCTCGAAGAAAGCTTAGAAATAAATACAAAAATCGATCGTTTATGATAGTAAAAACTTATTAAAAAGTCAATGACGTTGGGGTACCAATTAGGCATCAGTTGGCTATTCATAGGTTACGTATGGCTTAGCAATAAGGCTGCCATGTCTCCTCGGGTCGGTTGCTCCGCCTTTCGGCGTAGACGTGGTAGGCACAAGTGCGCAGCTGAAATTTAGATTCGGAATTGGAAGATGTTTGTTTAATTTCTCCGGGAAGGGCCCCTCACCTCGCTAGCAGTTTGCCTGCGTCACTGCTGATGGCTTAATAAATGGAAAGCTCCTGCGGTTTCCCGCCGACACGGCTCTGTATCAGAGCAAATATATCTTGTTGGCACATTTCGTTGAGTCCTTACTTGTGTTTGCGTTGCGAAACTATTTTCTCTTAGATGGGAGATTGCCTCGATGTCTAGGGATGTTTTTCAGGATGATTTCGTTGGTTCTTTTCTAGCGTTTGAGTTGTGAGACTTTTTTCTTACAATTAGATGAAAGATTGCCTCGATGTCTAGGATATTTTTCAGGATAATTTCGTTCCCTTATATTCGCGAGGAAATTGATTTTTCTCTCTGACAGAGTAAATATTTTAGCTCTATATTTTCTGGTTCAACTCTGTAGTGTTTATCGCTTAATCACTCCTTTTTTAATCACTGAGTCATTCATCAGATTCACAATCTGACGCATAAACTCGAATTTATGAGCTAAGTCATTTAATTGACGTGATTGTCGTTTAAAGATTTAAGAGGAGTTGTTAGAGAGTATGGTTTTCAATTCTATGGTCGCGGGTTCGAATCCTGCCTAGGGCATGGTGGTAATCCTTGTTATAATCGTTATGCGTATTTTGAAATGCCGGTTGCGGCTGTTTATGAGCTATTTAAAACAGATATATGAAGTAAAAGGCACCAATTATGTTAAAGAAGAAAATTTAGTGGATTTCTTTTTGGTATTGATTTGTCTAACTTTGGGTCTCTTTTCGATTGGTAGCATAAGCCCATATAAACTCCAGGAAATGAATCAGTATTCGCTGTAGTAGCGAATCTCGGTTTAAAATATCTCTCCAACAATCGTTGTCCGGTTTATAGCTCCTATTCAGGATTTTAATCTCCTTTACACGTTGGGTTTCTCCCATTCGCATTGGCAGCGCTTATAGACCGTTTTCCACTCTCTTAACTCATATTTCCATTAATTCATGACGAAGTTCTTACTCATTTCGGCGAAAGTTATCCAAGCATATCTCCGATGCTTCCTTTCTTATGTATAGTGATAACGAGGTGCTAATCCTTATTCCCGTATTAATATTTTTGTGTTTTCTCCGAGTTTCGTAACTTTTTCACCCTCCCTTCGCCTCACCGTCCACTTTTCCCACCCCTTCCCCCTCTCCTTGTATAAGTATCTCCTCTCACTCTCCATGCATTGAACCACTCCCTATCTTCTCTTTCAGGTTGTCACAAGGATGCGCTTATTAGGCATAAATTCATAATTTTATTTTACTTTACTTTCCTGTATCATAATTACTATGTAATCACCCTACAATCCCTATTTCCCTCTCACCCCCTCCCTTATATGGATATTAATGTATTTATAAATGATTTTTTCTCTTTCTCAAATTATTGTTTTTTTTCTCTTTCTGTGAACTATTTAGGAATTTTTCGCGGTTTTTTACACCTCTCTTCTCTTCGTAGGTGTTTTTCGCATTGGGAATTTTTTTCCTGTGTTAAAATATAACTGATACACAGTTTTTTCGACCCACAAATCTAACAATATATAATTAACTTGTAATTTGTATATATTTTATTGTAATTTTTCTGTAATTAATTTCTTTTAATATGTAAATATTGTATCTACTTATATGACGAAGGGGTTAAATGTAAGAAGGGACTATGTAGTCTCAATTTCGCCCTAAATAAAGTCGTTTGTCTGTCTGTCCTTTTTTTCCCTATCCGCCCACTCCTTTTTCCCGGGATTCCCATCAACTACTCGAGGAACATCCCCTAGTCTGATCTCTCTCTCTCTCTCTCTCTCTCTATATATATATATATATATATATATATATATATATATATATATATATATATATATATATGTGTATATATCTGAGGCTCTTTAGGGTCTACTTATCTCGCTCTCCCTTTCTCCTTCCCCCGCCTCTATATCCCTATTCCCCTTTCCTTTTCTACACAATTCCTCTCAATGAATCGACTTCTATCTCTTCTCTCACTCCTTCGCTCTCCATCTTCCCTTCAACCGTACCGGCGTCTCGCAGCCGAACCGGTCCAGCTTACTGTCGCAATGCGGGATGTTATATCCTTCCCCTTTTCTCACGCTCCCTCTCTTCTCCCCCACAAAGCAACCCTCTGTTTCCCTCCCCCACCCTACTTCTGTCCCTCTCTCCACCTTCCACAACCCCTTCTCTCTTTCTCTCTCTCTGCAATTCCAATATCATCGTAGTCCAGGTCCCTTATATTTTAACGTTTCATCTCACGCGCTGGTCCTTTAAGGAAAACAACTTCTTTTCCCCGTTTCCTTATTTCTTACCTCTCTCGAAATCCTTTCGTTTTTGAATCCATTATAATAATTTCGGCTAAATTACTCGCAATCTTAAGTGTCTGCCGTAAGATGGCGGTCGCCCTTTTCATTTCGGTGCGCGCTCGTTACGAATGTCACGGACGTCCTTTTTGTATAAGTCGTCTTATACGTTGAGATTTCGGCCGTGCGTACCGAATTAAGGGTAGCGCGGTGCTCTTCCCTCTTCTCCTCCCCCTCCCCCCCCCCCCCTCTCTCTCTCGTTCGGATGAGGGATTTGTATGCGATTCGTCAGAGGGAATCATTCGCTCGAGTGACTCGTTGATTTGCATTTGTTTGACTGGCGGAATTTAAATCGAAATGGGATTATCGCCTCCGAAGGAAAGTTTTCGTTGAGTCGCGTGGGACATCATTGAATCGCTTATATTTATCATTGATTTGAAATCCTCAAAAATGATGTACTTTGCTAAATGAATTTTCTCTATTTTTTCTCTAGGGTAGCCTTCTTATTATTACTCGGCGATTCTTAGTGCGGTTATCTTAGAAGAAGTTTCTCGATCGTTATTCTTTTTATATAACCTTCACAACGTTACTTATATCCTACTACAGTATTTCAACGAAAATGCCTATATTCTGCTGGTTTCTTTCAACTCCTACTGCTTGAGAGCGAGGCAAGAACTCTCCATTTTCACTCCACATCCATTTCAAACATTACCTTCCACTTCCGAAATAACATTTATGCTCATATATTCTCACTTTTTTTAGGTACTGGGCTCTCCACGCTTTCTCTTTCTACTCGTTATCATACGCGTACGAAAAAAGTGTCCTTACCCGAAATGCGTTCAAGGACCGTCCTCCTCCGCTGTTGTCGTCTCAGCATTCTCTTCCCTCATTTCCTGCCGTTATTTTTCCCGGGGACGATAAAAGGGGTGCTCAAGATCTCATCCTTATCGCTTCGTTTCTTCTTTCCATCGCTTATCTCCCTTCGCTCCCGAAAGGGGACGCAAGCCATCCTTTCGCGAATAATACGGGATCAATCTCTCGCCTCATAATTTTTCCCTTCTTATTTCCGTAACGCATTTATTTCTTCATGGGGAAATAAATCCTCGTATTCCTCAAGCTCTTTTCTTCCCTCCTTTTCTTCCAACTTGAGAAGTCTCATCTTTCCCCACTTCTTCTCTCTCACCCCTCCCTCTATTCCTATCTCTCCTCTTCTTCCTCTCTCTACCGTCTTTCCACCTCCCTCCTACTACCTTTCTTACAACCTCTCATTCTTTTCACCTTTCTGGCTCCCCCTTTCTCCCTCTCCCTTTTCTTCATCCCCTCTCCCCCTCTAACTTCCCTTTTGTCTCTCTCTCCATCCCCTTTTCCCGTCCTCTCTCCTACTTTAATTCCCCGTTTCTACCTCTTCCCTTATCTCCTTCCCAACCTCTCCCTCTCTATCTCTCCTTCCCAACCTCTCCCTCCTCCCCGCCCCTCTTTTCCTCCTCCCCGTCCCTCTTTTTCCCTCCGCCCCGCCCCTCTCTTTCCCTCCTCCCGCCCCTCTCTTTCCCTCCTCCCCGCCCCCTCTCCCATTCTCATTCTTTCTCGAGTTCCACAGGCTCTTCCTCCCCTTCGTAGCCGGAGATATTTGTTCCCTTCTTCTCTCATCTGTTCTCTCTCTCTCTCTCTCTCTCTCTCTGTGCCCCTCTTCCCTTATTCCCTTTCATCCGCCAACTCCTTCACTCACCCCTCTCACTCACTCAATCCCAAGTGCAGACTAGACTTCGGTAAGTAGATAGTCCGCCGAATTAATGGAGTGATTCGTTCCAATCGATCGATCTCCGTCCGCGCATTTCCCTTACTCCGTCTTGTCTGCCTGAGGAGAGTGAGAGGGCTGGAGCGGAGAGGAGGGGGAAGTGGTAAGGTAGAAGACCAGGTCTGTTCAAACCGCGCGAATAACCTTAAATCAACCATTTATCCAGAGGCGTTACGTAGCTTAGCCAGCGGTCTTTTTCCATCTCCTTCCCGTCCTGTCGACGCCTTTAACTCTTTCCTTTCGTATGGGAAGGCGTGCCCGCCGTCTTGCCCCCATGCATAGAACCGAACGTCTTCATATCCTGCGCTAATCTACTCCCCTTGACGAATGGGTGGCGTGACGCGTTTCCCCGAACAGGTGGTCGTGACTTCGAACCTCCCAATCTCTCTCGGATGTAGAGAGTCTCGTTTTACTTGCCCAATCTCTCGACTTCCATCCCCTTTTCGATATCTATAGACTGCTCATCTTAAAAAGGGGGTAGTGTGCCCGTAGCGGTTTCTAAATTGGACCGCATAGATATAAATCCCGGCAGGAGTTTTTATATTTTTATAACGCCTTCGCAAATCGCGATCGTGACTCATCCTCGGCCTGTTTTTCGTTTTATTGTAACGCAATAAATTTTGAAAGCGCTTTCTGCGTCCGTCATTGAGGAGAGGAAGGTATGCCTCTCTCTCTCTCGACATTTCGAAGCGAGGTCACCCCGTTCGGAATCTTTTGCACTAGCTTATTTTTTAATTTTTCGATAAATAAAAAGGCGGAACTTTAAAAGAAGGCTCCACTCGTATAAGTTATGCAGCTTTAAAATGAAGAGCTCGTGTTTTGAGCCAATTAATGGGCATTGAAAGCTCTGAAGAAAGCTTTTTAGAAAAAACTTTTGCATGAACTTTTGCTGGGGCAATCATCTCGAGTGTTGGTACTTTCATACTAAAGAAAGAATTATGTAACTTTTTAGTTTGCGCTAGTTTCCAGCGAAAGAAAATCTGAAATTTTGTCGGAGCGACTGCATATTCAAGCTTTATTCCGACTCGTGAAGTAAAAATATAATGAAAATCTATTTATGCTCTTTAGTTGTTATGGTGGTGTATCTTTGTGAAATATGAAAATGGACTTTGTCTCCGTAACTTTCATAGAAAACATTATGAGTCCTAAAACACAAGCTGCTTTTAACGTTTCACTTTTTATTAAAATTTATACTTGCAATATATTTTTAATGATACGTTGCACAATGGGGAAAACCTAATAAAACCTGGTCAAAAATCTAAATTCCACAATGTAATAATATATATCTTTTTTATTTCTGTGTCAAGACAAATAATCTGAGCATGAAATACCACAATCGGCAAGTCGATGACGTAGTTGGTTCTACTGGAACATCAGTTCAAATTTATTTGTTCATCGTGTCGGTTGTAGTCAACGTCATTTATCCAAATTTAGTTCAACTGAATTTTAATGATTTTTTGAAATATTTAAGGTGAAGTGAATAGTGGTAACAAATGGATTTCATTCCTGGAGGTATGTTAAATATTTTATCATACTTATTTCTGGAATATTACACATTTAAATAGATAGGTGAAAGTTAACATTTTATTTCTTTTGGTGAAGCTTTTATTAACCCATTTAACGTCATTTAGTTTTGCTTTATATTAGGAGATGTAAAACGATTCGTCCCTTAACTAAAGTGACAAAAACATTCTGCTAATATCTGCAACTCTCGCAAAATTTTCATTTTTTTTGACAAACGACCGGTTTCACTACGATCGTAGTGAAACCGGTCGTTTTTAAATTAAAAATTTGTGGAAATAACAAAGTTCTTTTTTCAATATGAGTAAATTTTACCGAGTTGAGTCTGACCTCATTACTGATACAGAATACATGTTTATATTGCAGGATCTCGTGATCAGCATATCACTTTCAGCAGAACAGAGTTGTTTTTGATGATGCGCGAAAGCTCTTCAAGAGATTGTATTGCTCAATGCGAACATTTGCGAAAACGGCTCACAGAAATAACTCGCTACCCGGCTGATTCACACAGTGTAATGAAAGAAGCGTTATCGCAATATTTTTTCATTTGAAGTCAAAGTAGCCAGCTTCATCGAGAAGACATGATTACTTTATTCGTAAGAATGAAGTTTGGCTTAATGGCGGTATCACGTTCCCAGTGCGCGAGATGGCACAGTGTGAGATAGTATGCGGTCGTGGTCGCCCTGGAATCGAGTTCACCAGTTGTAGTGAAAGATCAAAGCGCGAAAAACTGAATATATTCGTTCAACGCAGAGTACTCCCGCTTTATCATATGCTACTCAAATGAGCCCTCGTGCATCCGGCAATTTAGATGCTGCAAAAGTTATAAAGGATGTGACAGGTTCGACTCCAACGAGAGCATCAAAGTATATCAGATTAGCGGCAAGAGACAACTGCAAAATTTATCCCAACTATGAAGCAGTTAGTTGAGCCAAAAAGCGTTGCTATCCTGAACCTACTAGTAGTATCGCAATAATAGAGAAGAAGAGAAGTTACTTTGCAGTGTTTATTAGAACACACGTCTCAGCGAATATTTCAAGTTCAGCGTGAAGTGATCGCTACAATGAAACAGAAACAACTAATTAATCTTATTTCTAAGTGGGGTTGTGGCGGGAGCTGTGGACAAAGTGATTACAAGAAGAGATTCGAAGATGACAAGAACTCGAATGCAAGCATATTTTTTAACCCCTTTTGTGCCTCTGCAGCTCGTGTCTGGTGATCCTGAATCAAAAACAAAAATTGTTATATGACAAAATCCTCGGCCTTCATCGACTAGGTATTGTAGACCAATAAGAATGCAGTTTATTCCCGAAAATGCAGACGTTATTTTAAGTGAAAAGGGGTATATTGAGCGGCAAATAGAAGCTCTTATCCCTTCAATAATATCACAAGAAGGGAAAGAAATATTTGTGAAACACGAATTGTTATTCACGATGATAGACGGAAAAGTCTGTAACGCAGTGTCGGCAAGTACATGTACACACAGATGTTATTTGTGGTGCCACTTCAAAGAATTTTAATAACATTGATAAAGTTCTCCAGAGGAAGATAGACAAATCAAAATTACGTTTTTGGCTATCGACTTTACATGCCTGGATTCGTTTATTGGAATGCTTATTGCATTTGTCATATGTAGTTTGCATTGTAAAATGGCAGGCGCGTGGTGAAGAAGACAAAGAGGAAAGTCGACGAAAGTGAAAAAAGAATACAAAATGAATTCAAGTCACAATTGGGTCTTATTGTTGATCGACCGAAACCTAGATACGGAAATGCCAATGATGTAAATAGAGCTTGGAGATTTTTTTGAAAATTCGTGAGTAACTTCTTCAATCATTGGTTTAGATGAGGATATTGTAAAAATATTTCGAGTAATATTACAAACTCTTTCAAGCGGGTACAAGATCAATATGGAAAATTTTCAAGAATACACTTTGGAAACAGGAAGGTTGTACGTGGCAAAGTACCTGTGGTATTACATGCCTACTACGAGGCATAAAATATTAATTCGTAGCTCCCAGATCATATAATCTGTTTTATTACCAATCGGGCAATTATCTGAAGAAGCTGAGGAGGTTCGCAACAAGGATATTAAGAAATATCGTGAAGGGTTTATGAGGAAATGTTCAAGAGTGAAAACGATGGAAGATGTATTTAATTGGCTAATGGTATCTTCCGATCCTTACAATTCAAGCATTAGGAAATTACCACCAAAAAAAATTGAAACATTTATCAGGGACAGTTATTGAACTCCTCTCGGATCCCGATGCCACTGAAACAATAGAATCACAATCAGATTCAGATGGAGACGTATCGACAGATAGCGATTAAGTTTCTTTTATTAATATCTTTTCAATGATGAACATGAAAAATGAATATTTTTCAAAAGTTTTTGAACGGTTCATTGTTTCCTAAATTTTCAATTTTCACAGTTTTGGTATGTATTGAATTCTTGTGTTTATTTTTTGCCTGTTTATCATTTTTATATATTTCATAATTTTACATCATTTTAATACCCTGCAACGCGGCTAAAAATTTTGGCCAGGTTTTATTTAAAATTCCCCACTGTGCGTCGTTGATAAAATAATAGTTTGTAGAAATTTGTTCATAACGTTATATTAGCAATATGTTTGCCTTATATTTTCTGTTAACATATTCAATCTTATCGTTGTCGTTGAAGTACCTCCGTCAAATAATATATAATTTAATTTTCGGTATTCGCTCTCTTTAGATCATTCATTATGTACAAATAACTGATAAGTGCTTAAAACTATAGAGCGCTTGCGTAAACACTTCGGATTTAGATTCCCAAGTAATACGCTATGGGTCGGCAAACTATTCGACATGGGGGTCGCAGTGGAAGCTGCCAATGGTAATGTCGGCCAGATAAGAGATTTCATAGGAAGTTAACTGGAGAATGTTTTTTATCGCATAAGTAAAAATTGGGTTTAAACTTTTTTTAACATTCGATATTTACTAAACATGATTAAGATTATCTATTGGGAAATTGTCTTTCCTAAATTTCACGAATCTCTTTTTCATCTTAGATACCTGAGCAGCATGAAACGTTCTCGAGAGCCGCATACAGCCCGCAGGTCACATGTTGTCAACCCCTGCAATACACCCCATCCATATCTCATGGCCCGTTTAAAATTCTTTAAAGACGATAATCGAAGGCTCTGAAACAACCCCGTTGTACCTATCCTCTACTAGTTCCAACCATCTCGATAACCACCACCATTCCAGAGCTGACATTTTTTTATACGTGTCAGTATTAAGAAGAGGCCTTTTTTCAGGTTCCAATTCGAATCAATTTTTTCCGCGGCTTAAATTCCTTGTGACGTGACGCGAAGGCACCAGCCGCTCTCGTAGATTCGGGGGCTTAAAAACAAATCCTCCGTGCTGTCTGTCTCTTTCGACGATTCCTCTCACTTGTTCGACCGCCACTTGAACCGCGCGAAAACCGCAAGAACTTTCACTTTCGATGGAGTTAATCGATAACAGGTTATTCAGTCGTGCCGCTCATGCAGGGCTACTTCACATAGCCGCAGAGGTCGATGTCAACGCCGCTGTGCGCATGTCTGGTCGTCTCGTGATCAACGGCTAGTCTCTCTCCATGCTTTCGCTATTCCTGCCTTCGTGTCTCGTTTTATATATATATATATATATATATATATATATATATATATATATATATATATATAATAACCTGGTTAATTCGAAATTTTGGTATAATTCGAATTTTATTTTAAATTTAAGGATAATTCGAAAACCTTGATAATTCGTAATTCGAAAATAAAATTAGTCCCGTGCTCAGTGTATCAATACGTTTGTCCTAATTCGAAATTAAATTTAGGAAAAACTAATGGTCGTAAAGATTGTGTTTGTTGAAAATACAACCAATTACCCTTACCGCCTCTATTATTCCCTTCCATGTTTTACCACTCACGGCGAGTTTCTCTTTCCTTGAGCACCGGTTGGACGATGATTGGGTGATGATTCTTACCCTTTTACTGAAGATATTTTCTGTTTCAAGCACAATGAGAATGGAAAATTAGAAGAACTATAGAAAATTTCTCAGAGATAATTTATCTCCGAACCCTCGCAGCATGCATTTGCCTTGTTCCACTCAAGGGAAATGATGTACTGTAGTAAATCAGGACTTGGACACGGCAGGGGAGTTGGGCTGTTGTCTTAGTTGCACTCTCCATCCTAGCGAGGGACAGAACAACTCTCCAGTCAGTTTTCTCTGCGTTTTGGTTAGAGAAGGTTCATTCAGTGCGCTTGATCGTGGCAAAAGTGAGTGTGAAGAAATATTGTTTCTTATAAAATAACTTTGAACTACCCTAAAATGCCTCCGGTACGCAGTTCATATAAATCTTTGACCGTTGCAGAAAAAATATTGATAACTTCAAAAATTTACGATCCTACGGTCGGCGAATCAGAAGTAATTGCAAATGATGACATCATAAGCGATGACGTCGCAAACGAAAACGAGAGAGAAAGTGATAATGAAGATGATAATGAGAGACCCCGGAATATCTCCCATAAGTTAGCATGGGAAAACGCAATCCAGTGTGTAGACCAATCTAATAAGTTTAGGAAGCTGAAATTTTGCAAGATTATAGAACTTTTCTGATAACCAACTTTTAAAATTGTAAATTTTAGGGGTGGTTTTAACCCCATTTGAACATTAAAGTTGAATAATTTTTTAGGTACTACCGGATGAGCTAGGAAGCTGCAATTTTCAAATTATTTACAGAACAGCGCATTTGCACAAATAAACATTTCAATCTCTCCATATATATATTGCGGCAACCGTTAAAAATGTTTAAATTTTAAACAATTAGAAAAATATTATTTTACTTCTAAAAGGGCTACAACTTTAAAATTTGGCTAAAATGTGTAGCATTAGTACCTTATAATGTAGAAAGTGTAAAATGATTAAAATTGCAACATTTGGGGATTGTTTCAAATCATTATTTTTTCATGTGGGAAAAACGAAAATCGCTGCGGAGGTGAAATCTTAATAATTAATAGAATATTTGTAATGATGAAATATCTGTCTGAAAAATTAATGTTTTTTCAAGGTGAGATGAAATGCTTGCAGTATGCAAGCACCTTCTACTAGTATGTTATATCCTCCTCCTCCTCTGTAAGAGTCGTCGATATATAATGATATATATATATATATATATATCAGAAAGGGCAATAGAATACAGTCAAGATATCTGCGCATGTTTCGTAGACTGGCAGAAGGCCTTTGATAGAGTAAATTGGGTAAAGTTGATGAAGATATTAAAGGATATAGGTGTAGACTGGAAAGACAGGAGAGTGATTAGGAATCTATATGAGAATCAAGTTGTAAAGGTTAGGTTTGAGAATGTGGACACCTGCGGAATAAATATCGGTAGAGGAGTAAGACAAGGCTGCTGCCTATCGCCAACCCTATTCAATATATATGGAGAAAGTCTAATGCAAGAAGCTTTAGAAGGCACAGGGGATTTCAAAATTGGAGGAAGGATTATAAGAACAGTAAAATACGCAGATGATCCAGTACTTCTAGCAAGAAAGGAAGAGGAGCTACAAAAAATGATAAATAGACTAGTGATAACAGGTAGAAAATACGGTATGGAAATAAATACAGAAAAATCCAAGGTCATTCGAATATCGGGTAAAGAAGAGAATCTGAACATAACTATTGGGGGAAAGCCATTAGAACAAGTTTCAGAATATAAATACCTTGGAAGTATCATAACACGAGAGGCAAAATGTACGGATGAGATCAAAACTAGAATAGGAAAAGCAAAAGCGGCTTTCAGGAGAAAGAAACAACTACTTACAGGGAATATTAGGGAAGATATCCGCAAGAAGTTGATAAAATGCTACGTATGGAGTATAGCATTGTATGGGGCAGAAACATGGACGCTAAGGAAAAATGACATCAAATACTTGGAAAGCTTTGAAATGTGGACTTGGAGGAGAATGCTGAAGATAAAATGGACAGATAGGATGAAAAACGATGAAGTGCTACGAAGAATAGGAGAGAAGCGAATGATTATACAGACTATCAGAAAGAGGAAGGCTAACTGGGTTGGACATTACATGAGGAGAGAGAGTATGATTAAAGATGTGTTAGAAGGAAAACTAGATGGGAAAAGGGAAAGAGGTAGGAAAAGGTATCAGCTGATAGACGATTTGAAAGGGAAAGAGAGTTATCAAGATATGAAGAGGACAGCGGAAAATAGGAGTATATGGAGAACCAGGTTTAACCATGAATAATCATGGACCTGTCTACGGACAGACTACCTATGATGATGATGATATACGAGTAGTTGATGCTTGCATTCTGCAAGCATATCATCTCAAGATAAAAAGACATTCATTTTTCTTATTTCATCATTACAAATATTTTTTTAATTCTAAATATTTCACCTCCGGAGCGATTTTCGTTTTTCCCTTATGTAAAAATAATAGATTAAAACAATCCCAAAACTTTGCAATTTTAAGAATTTTATATTTTCTCCATTATGGGGTACTAATGCTACACATTTCTGCCAAATTTTAAAGTTGTAGTACTTCTAAAAGTGAAATAATATTTTTCCAATTATTTAAATTTTAAACATTTTTAACGGCCGCCGCAACATGTTTATGGAAAGATTCAAATGTTTATTTGTTCAAATGCTCTACTTTGTACATAACTTGAAATTTTCAGCTTCCTAGCTCATCCCGTAATGTCTAAACAGTTATCTATTTGTTTAAATTTTAAAAAATTTTAACTGCCAAAAAAATAAAAATATCAAAATTTCTATAATCAATATTTCGTTTTTTTACGAATTCTACTATTAAAAAAATTTCTACTCCATAGCACATGCGGAAATACATAAACCTTGAATATTTGTTTAAACAATTGCGAATTTTTAGCGTCCGCATTGTTGCACTTTTTCAAGATTTTCGTTTTTTCTAGTCGGTTTTGCACAAAATCCTACCTATGAATAAATTTCGAATCTCTAGCTCATCTGGAAGTGCCTAAACATTCGTATCCTCCTATATGTTATATGTATGTTATATGAATGTTATATCCTCCTCCTCCTCTGTAAGAGTCGTCGATATATAATGATATATACACACATATATACACACACACACAAACGAATGCGCAATGGGACTTGGTAAACGGGTTACGAAGTGTGTGATGCCGCCTTAGCGATAAAACACGTATTTTTTTCATTTCGTCGAATCAGATTTCATGGATCGCGGTAGAAGTTGCCGATATGCAAATTGAAAGAGAGCGAAAGCAGCTGATATTTGTGGAAATTCCTTTCTACTCGCGTTTCGTGAGCATAAATTTACTCTTTTTCCCTTTTTTTAGGAGTTGCGACCAGCCTCTCCGGAACGTTTTATTTATACACGAACAATAATTCGCCAAACTGGTTTTGTTGCGACACGCACGACATATCGATCGCTCGGTAGGTAAGAAACCCGATCCGTGTTCGCAGCACATATATTCTACGCTTTTACCAAACAAAACAAAAAGCGCAGGTAATTAACGTTAACCGAGAGAGACCGACACGAGTCGAAGGTTATAGAAAGCGGTCATTTTTGGCAACCTACTCTTATAACTGCCGCTTGTTGACTTTTTTTAAGCGGTTTCGCCGACAAATTGCTTTTGTCTCGTCATATCCATTTAGCTGGCGGCGAAGCCATAAAAAACATCCATTTCCTCCCACTCCATCCTTTCCGAACAATAGCTTCCATTTCCTTCATCGTTCCTTCAGTCCATACCACCTCCCAGTTCAAACTCTTAGTCTCTCTCAATGAGACCTTCCATCTCACCCACCCACGAGCGCCCCGTTAACTTTCACTTTATTCGGGCGTTGAAGAGGTTTTAAAAAAAGTCCGCTTAGTCACTCACACACACACACGCCCGCAAGCACACCGCCTTATAACGAGTATCTCATCCTCCTTTTTATTTGCCCTTCGATAAAAAGAACTCGGAATATTTAAATGCATGCCTTCAGGGGGTGGGTGGATGGGGTTTTGGGGGGGGGGTGTTAAAGATGAGGGAGGCGTGGCGAAGAGAAACCTTTTGTTCGTTCGATGGGATGGACAAGGAATGGTATCGCGTTCTCCCCGCTGGGGATATGAACGAAAAAGCGTAGGAATTTGCGAAAGGAGAAGAGGTTCCGTTTTGCTTCAGCTGGACTCCTCCCCCTTTATACTCCGCCCCATCCTTCGTCTGGCACTCCTTTCTCTTGGCGATACCCTTATCCCGCATAACCCTTCTCGATCCCTTTTTCCCGCCTCCTCCGAAGGCTTGCATTAACGTTGCATGAGCGCACGAGGCCGTCGGCCACTCGAATCCTCTCGGCTCCCGCGCCTCATACGAGAAGGATCCGCACGTACGTGGAGTTTTCACTGCCACCCGAGGCCGCAGCGGATAGCCGGAGGGGGGTTTCGGGGGAGGCTGGATGAGGGAGGAGGAGAATTCCTCAACCTCTCCGCCGGTCAAGAGAACCATTATTCCCCCGAGTGCCAAGTTCTATAGAGGCCCACAGAAAACTTTTCATGGCGGTTTTTGTATCGCCTCGAGTATTTTTTGCCGACCACGCGTTTAATATACCCCTTCGTTTATTTTTCTTGTTTTTTCGGTCATAGATTCTATAATTTATGAATTAAATTTAATTACAGTATCAAAATAGAAAAGGTGTAAATTAGTTTTTAATAATAAATTCAGAGATTGATGAAATATGTTGATCGGATACTTATGGAATCTACAAGGAGGTTAAGCTCATTTTAGACATTTGTGTGTGGCATTTAAATGAAAAGGTTTATTATTGAAATTAATACCCCGGAAAATTCTTCCACTCTTTAAGAAGGGCTGAATGCGGCCACCGAGGCGTTCCGAGAAGCTATAATTAAAAAGCGATAGCGTAAGGTTTGACGTATAATTTCATACTAACACCTAATTAAAATTGCCTTCACTATACCATAAATGTTGAAATATTGAAGCTAAAACCGGGTTCTCCTACCTTCTGTGTGTATGTTCAGTTGATGACAGTGCAAAATTATCATAGCAGTCGACGCACTTAAAAAATCAATTACTACTATTACATTAAAGCTAAAAAGTTTTAGAATCGATTTTCACACATATGACACCGGAGAATCTCTAGGTAACTACCAACGTAAACCCTTTTTCGGCCCGCCGCAACATAGTCAACTTCTAATACGGTCTACCATTTAGAAAAGCCGATCCATTCACTATGACAAAGATTACATTTTTATTTTCTATGCATTTATTTTGATTGAATGAGTTCGTCTAGTTTGTTCTTATATTATGAATCATCGGGTAATTACATGACCTTACATTAAACTTTCTATTAATGCCTATTAAATATATTAATTTGTGTTATGATGAAGGTTGAATTATTCATATTGGTATTTAAATTTTTAACGACTAAAACGTTTTCGTTGATAGCGCATTACGGACCTTACATGTTATATACTAAACCGATGAAAAACGCACGTCATGTATAAAAATAATAAGCTGCATGGCGGGTCTCCATAAATAAGCGATTAAATTTAAATCACTTTCACACAATCGACAAATTTGACCATATGGAGAAACTTGCACCGTACTAAGGGCGAATTTAACAAGGTGTCCGTACTTAAACCCGGGCGCGCGTATCTTGAGGGCATGTTGACGTGCTAGCGGGAAGTGAAAGGGGACGGGGGGGGGGGGGGGGTGAGTGACGGGGCCTGGTGTAATTTGGCGCCCATAATGGTCCGCATGAGAGCTCGCCTTCCCTCAATAAACAGCCCCAAGAAGAAGAGAAAGGGAAGAAGGGAGGCTGAATGTTGGGCACACTTTGTGCCCCAGGTTCCGAGAGACGTTGGAATGTAGCCTAACTGCTCCGCGAACTTGCTCCCTGTGATACCGATTGCAGTCGTAAAGGTAGAAAATGGTGAATAAGGTTTCGAGGGCCTGCTTATTTGACTGGATACGTTCGTCGAAGGTAAAAAAATGACAGATACATTCGTGAAATGAAGGATAATGGGCGCTTAGACTTGTGATAAATCTCTCGTGCCTGTCATTTTTTTGGAATATTGTTATCCGGTGACTTTATCTACGTGTATAAACCGAAAGTTTTCAGCGATATTGGCAATGTATCAGATACAAATATAATTCTCAGTTTTTCAGTTTAACAATATCCGAAACTTCACCGCATCAAATTAGTTTTTAGCGTCGTGTGGGGCACTGGCCGTCTTAGTGTTCTGTGCAGCTTTAACTCGGGATTACAAACCATTCGTCTGGCAGACGACGGCCAAAACAAATATACTCCCCCTACCATATCAGAGGGGACTCATCTACATCTACAAGTTACCCTGCAATTCACCAAGTTGGTGGGTGGCAGGGGGTGCAATGCACCAAATCCTACCTAAAGATTGTCTAACGCAATTCGAAATTTCCTATTGTGATCTCTTATTGTCCTCGGAAAGAACGAGCCTAGATAACGCTCCGTCCTACAATCGATCTCACGTATTTTATCGTCTCGATCATTTCTACCTATATACGTCGGTGCCACAATTATTCCCACTACCTCCTCTTTTAGACATTCTGACCTATATTTCTCTAGAGGTTTCAACCTTGGGTGCAATCTACGGTCCTCCAGTGATACCCAGTTCAAATCGCTCAATAAAGAGGTGACTCTTTCCTTATGTTCGTACTTTTGTTTTACAAATCTGGCTGCCCTGCGCTGTACTCTTTCTAGTTGAATTATGTGTCCCTTCTCGTACGGATCCCATATGCTCGCTGCGTATTCCACTTGTGGTCTTACCAGTGATAAGTAGCATGTTTCGCGTACTTTCTCTGTAGTGTTCCGTACTATTCTACCTATGAATGCCAGTTTCTAGTTGGCCGCGCCTATAACTCGACGAATGTGCATGTCCCACGAAAGATCTCGACAAATGGTTACTCCTAAATATTTTACATACTCAGCTTGTCGAATACTCATTTCATCTATTTTATATTCGAAACCTAAATCTTTGTTCTTACTTTTCCAGAACGTGACTGCGGCACATTTAGTATAATTAATTTCGATTTGCCATTCTTTGCACCACGCTGAAATGGCTCGCTCTTAAGTCTTCACGCAGAGACTGATGGTCCTCCTGATTTTTTATTTCTTTATATAGAACGGTGTCATCGGCGAAAAGCCTAATTTTACTACGAACAACCGAGCACATATCATTTACATAGATTAAGAAGAGCAGAGGGCCCAATACACTTCCCTGAGGAACACCCGAAGCAACTTTAACGGGGGACGAGTATTTCCCATCGATGACAACTCTCTGGTCCCTATTCGAGAGGAAGTCTCTCACCCAACCGACAACTTTCGAATTGATACCACATTGTCCTAACTTCGCAATTAATTTCCTATGAGATACTTTATCGAACGCCTTCCTGAAATCAATGAATATGGCATTGACCTGAGTATTTTTCTCTCCGCATCGCAACAAATCGTCCACGAACAGGCCGAGCTGCGTTTCGCATGATCTACCTCTCCGGAATCCGTGTTGGCATCCGCTAAGCAATGAATGACTATCTAAATAGCGCATTACAGAGCTAAAGACTATGTGCTCAAGTATCTTGCACGATAATGAAGTTAAGGATATCGGCCTATAATTTTCGGGGTTCTCTCTGTCGCCACTCTTATGGATGGGCGTAACATGTGCCACCTTCCAATCTTTAGGAACTACTCCTTCTCTAATGGATTTCTCGAATATAATTTTCAAATACGGCGCGATTTCAGCAGCTAATTCTTTCATTACACGCGCGGGAATTTCCTCCGGTCCAGGAGATTTATTTGGCTTAATTGAATGAAGTTGGAGCGCGATGCCATTTTCCGAAAATACCAAATCTTCCATCGAATCGCCCTGACGCATAGGAATAGGGGTTTCACATTCATCGTCATCACGAGTAAAAGCTTTCTGAAAGTGATGATTTAATAGGTTTGCTTTATCCATACTATCGTGAACTACGTTTCCCGTTTCCGACCGCAGTGACGCAATAGTGGGGCCCCTACCTTGAACTTCCCTGACGTAAGACCAAAATGCTTTTGGGTTCTCTTTCAAGTTTTCCTGTAAAACCTTCTTTTTATAATTGTTAAACGCATTACGCATTGCTACTCTGGCTATGGAGCGCGCCTCCTTGTATTGCTGCCTTATTATTGCAATCTGTTCGACCGTAGCTGTTGAGGATGTGTTATTTACGCGAGAGTGGAGTTTTCTTTGACGTCGGAGAGCGCTTCTTACTTCCTGATTGTACCATCTAGGTTCTGCACTATCACGCTTCAGTTTGCTCGGAATAAATTTATCTGTACACTCTCGCATCATATCTCTGAACATGCACCAGGATTCCTCCGCGTCTGCACTATCGGTTAAATTGCTGAAATTAGTATATTTATTTCGCAGAAAAGACCTAAATCTTGTGAAATCGGCTTTGGCGAATACATAAAGTTTTCTTTTGGCCTTAACCTGTTTCTCAATAATTAACTGAAATTCCACGTACACTGCCTTGTGATCGCTTATTCCCTCAGCATCAGATACTCTATTCATACGCTCAGGAAGATTAGTAACAAATAAATCTAATATATTATTAAATCTCGTGGGAAACCTCACTAATTGATACAATGAGTGCTTACCGAAAGTTTCTAGTAACGCCTCGCACGATTCACGCTCTCTACCTCCGGGATAAAAGCAATGATGGCTCCAATCAATTGACGGAAGATTGAAATCGCCCCCGATTATAATGGCTTTATCTTTATTAGACGAATTTAGTGTCGCCACTTGTTTCTCCAGAGAATGAATAGTTTCCACTTGGTGATCCTAAAATTAAGTCGTACTCTTAAGTCGATGATCGCTAATGTTCTGCAAATAGAGCTGCTTCAGGAGAGCTAGAATAATGGCGAACTGAGAAAACGTTCAATATGTGCATTTTGTCCTTCTAAGAAGAGGAGAATAACAAGATTTCACTGAAGTCCATGTTCACGTGCTATTTGTGGAGAACATAGTGGAAACATGTTTGGAATGCTGTGATAAAATTTAATACAGTATTGTATATTTAAATGTACCAGAGATTGTTGAAGTATTGTTAAGTATTCAAACAATTTTAGTGTATCTCTTTTTTCTTTTATTAAAAAATATTAGTATGAGGTAGTCTGTTAGATGAATGGTTAGTAATCCCGTCCGTCAAACGAATGTTAGTATTCTAGAGTTAAATAAATTTATTTCGGTCGACTTTTTTTTAACACCTTTCAACATTATTTTGCACCTGAAGTTTAATATTGATATAAATGTGGAACTAAGGTAATTCTTTACTTTTATGTTAAAATAACCCATCATCACCCGGTAAATATGAGCGACATGATTTATTTTCTGGCGTAAAATTGCAACCGTACACAAATAAAAACAATTCCCTAATTGCAAAACTTATATCGAATTCTTTGAGATTGTGTCTTTGTGTAACGGCTGCCATCGTTTACGCAAATAGAGAAATATAGATAGCTGTCTTACCTCGCATTTTCGCGAGTTCTTCACCGTTAATCCCGACTTAGTTCCACTTAGCGATGCATTCGTTCCATAAATCAAGATGCCCGCGGCGAATAGACACAGCTCCACAATAAACAGCGAACAAAAAGACCTGAGTTGCCCTAAGAGGAGGTCTCTTACGATCGTACCGTACGATCCCGGAGGGAAGAAGATACGTGCTCGCCCATCCGCGGCGGCGGCTGCTGCTCTTGAATTATCGCTTTCCTCCTCGGTGAGAATAAGATCGAAGTCAGACAGCCAAGTTATCTCCCACTCCCCCTCTTCCTCCCCTCCTCCCTCCCTCCCATCCATCGGGAATTATCCCACAAATTGCGCAGCGTACACGCCCTTTACAGAGAACTGACCACCGTTAGCGTTTTGGCAATTTGTTTAAGGAAGCGGCTGCTGGAATGATTTAATACTTCCACCTCCCAAACCTCGCATGTAGCGAGAGGGAGGGGGGGGGAATGGGTGAGGAGAAGCGGAGTGGACTCGTGAAACGGGGAGGGAGGGAAAACTGCGAATATTGGGTTGCACTGTGGTCGGCCTACTTTCGTCCGTCGCTCGCTGCCTCCGCGGTCTGGAACAATGGTCGTGCTAGGAGAGGGATAGCTCGAACGCAGAGAGAGTGAGAGAAACGCAGTAAATAAGGCGTGGAAATCCAACGCGGCGCCCTCCCTTCGCGCCGGATGACGTTTGCTGCGAGCGTGTTGTGAGATAAGCCGCATTTAATGCTGTTTTACAAGCGTGTGCCGGAATACGCGATAAATTTCGGGTGGAAGGAGTTGATGTATGCCGATTTATGCAATAAGCGTGATTTATCGTACACGTTCCTTAAGCCCCCCCCCCTTTCGCTCTATATCTCTCTCTTATAGTCTTGAGGGTGTCCGCTTTGTTGATTTTTAAAGAAGTCGTACAATGGTTGACTCGTTATTGTGTTATCGATTAGAGAGTTTAAATCTCCCAAGAAGAGAGGTTTGAGCAATATGCCACTCTTCCTACTGATCGTTGTAATTGAAAGAGCTGAGCATACATATGTTGTTGTTTGCATAAAGGCCATGTCATGCCTACCAAATCGTCAACTCACTGCCTTGAAACCAGTTAAAATTAACTTATGTATTTCTCCGAGTAAGTTTTCTTTATGTAGAACATGTTTCTCGTGGGAGAGGCTATCGTTGCAGTTCTTGCCCGTCGACCAGCTTTCAGAGGGTAATTGGAATTTGTGATGTATTGGACAGTGAGTTTGCATCGATCTTAAAGTCGGCTCAGAATGTTTGTCATTTCCTGAAAGGCGTACGGATTGAGTTGTCAAACGCTTCATTAAGATCTCAAGCTTCTGGTCTTTAGCCCTTAATTTTATCGTCTATTTATTCATCTCAATTCATTTGAGCGAAGAAATTTTGAGCTCCATATATTTTATTACTTACATATCACCCGATGCCTTTCTTTCATTGTTAGCGCTTTTCTCAAGTTGTACAAAGACTCTTTTAAATACTTGCATTATCCTAATCTTATAGCACTGACATGACGAATGTGAAGGCGACTGATACTTAAGTGTGCTGAACTCGTTACCGAAGCTGTGTTCCCGTCACTTTTGGTATAACTTAGCGTTGGTTTTGGTATTCAGCCTAATATTTAATTTTTCGAATATTTCAATTCTTGGTTTTTAAATTTCGGCAAGATATATCTCCAGAAATGTATTCAATTTTTTGTCAACTCCTCAGATCTAAATTGTGCACAATGTTCGTCTACGGTAACGAAATAATATAGTGGCCTCCACGTCAAACAAGATTGGAAAGGTGTACTCCATGTCGGAGTACACAGAGTTTCCAAATGCATATACGGAGATTTTACAATGTTCTCAACATTTTTCGCTCAGATGAGTATTTAACGAGAAGCTAGCGAGGTACGTTGTAAAATACATGTAGGTCTTTATGTAAAGTAGTCATAATTATTGTCTGATTTCAACCAAAATTGGAATCGGTCAACCAATTTTAGCAAAACTCCCCAATACCAAATTTCATCAAAATACGTCCAGTGGTTCCCGAGTTGAAACAAAGGAACATTGTAGGTCTTTATGTAAAGTGGTCGTCATCGTTCTCCGATTTTAACCAAAATAGGAATCAATCGACCAGTTTTAGCAAAACCTCCCAAATACCAAATTTCATCAAAATACGTCCAGCGGTTCCTAAGTTTTAACATGCGGACGGACGGACGGAAACGATCTCCCCTACTAGTATAGTAGTATATGCGTTCACTTCGTGCAAAGAACGCATAACAATATGTGGTTCCCTAGATTAAATTGCGGTCTATACGATTCTGAGGGATGTCGGGAACTCCTAACCGCCGAACTCACCACCTCGAGTTTCTAGGGCATGCGCAATGAACCCTCTTGCTTTTCCTATGATATAAATACTTTTGGGACTCCTAGAAAATTGTCACAAAGGATATTGTTTTGACGACCTCGTATCTCTGATATCTCATGTCGCTTCATATCGGTCCATGTTGAATTCTGTCTGATTAGTGAACGTTAAGTTTCACGTAGTCGTATAAATAGGATTTCATGGATTCGCGAGCGAATAGAATATAAAAATTCAATTAATATAATACGCGCATATCTCGCAGGTGATTTTCATCACTGCTTTTTTATTAAATACCACCTGCCTGTTTCAATCCTACATTGTTTCTTTCGTTTGATTCCGATCCAAACTCTGTGTAATCTATTATATAAGGGGCATCGGTGTGTTACTTTAACTCGGATATCGTGAGCTGCGTTATTTATTGTCCATCGGAGAGCTCTTCGGGACGGTGGATATTATGAAATGATGCAAAAATTATGAAATATCTGACGTGACTTGACTCCACGACCTAAGGTACGGGCGTTAAGTAAGACTCGACCGCGTATTACGTGAATGGATTAACGAAACTATTTGCTGATGAAATAGGTATTACTTAATTATGGCCTTATGCTCCCGATAAATTCTAAAATTTATGTTTAGTTTTACGATAAAAAGTTTTCCAAAAAGTTGATTTCTTATCCTCTTCTTTAATCAAAATTCACATTTCATCAAAACACATACGTTTAGCGGTGAAATTACTTCCAGCTTATTTGGTTATATGCTGTGGACGAGGATGTAATGCAAGTACTTTAGGATTTGGTTACATGTTAGTCACATGTGCATATCAAAACTGAGCCGCGGTCATTCTTCGTTTTCTCACTATTTTCCATTGCAAACTTGAAAAGAAAAAATAAATCCCTATAATGGTTAAATTTTCAGGAGCATAAAAACGGTTGCTTCATCGTGCTACTCTCTTCAAAAAGATATTACCTTTTCGTTAAGTGTAAAAATTTAGATTATTCATACATAAACGAGAAGCGAATCTTTATTAAGATGTAAAAGAGCAAACAATATTATGATGGATGGTGAAAGCGCCTTCCTTTTCTCCATTGATGAATCTCGTTGAAAAAAATATCTCGGTGAATTGATTACAAGCCTTTTGACTTTATTCGACTTCGGGTCGATCTTAAGTAACAATCACGCTCCCTTCGTGATGGATGAGGATGTTGGCCCACGGTCGAGAAACCTGTTCCAGGTGCGAATAAATGGAGGAGTTTCGAGATGGCCGACATGGCAGTCTCTCTCTCTCTCTCCGCTCATGTTTTATGCGCTCCGTGTTTATTTTTTTGGATCTCTTTTGAATCTCTCCTCTCTCGTTCGCCGCTCGTATTTCGATCACGTCCTCAAATACATTATAAGCCCAGCTTAAGATTCATGGTGGTTGATGCTGGACAGCACAACAGCCATTGTATTCATGATATTTCTCAACCTTAGATCGATATAAACCCGAGCAAGTTGAATAACAGTAATTTTGTATATTCCACGCATCAGGGAATTAGAGGAAATTAACTCAATCGCGGAGGTTTTTTTTCTGTCGACATTTTGGGCAAGCGAATTATTGAAATATTTGTTACTTTTAAATAGCACATCTTCAGTTCTCAGCACTTGTTGTCGCGAACTGTAATTCTGAAATGGACGCCTGCATTACTCAAAAGATGCATTATGGACATTTATGATCATAACTGGCTGTCGAAAAATCCGTGGCGTATTTTAGTTGTTTTTTTATTTACTTTCGGTTGTGTCGTTCGATCTTTTTTCGCGTGTGCCCTTTAGATCAGGGGTGGCCGACCCACATTACTGCAATGGACACCATTGAAGAGCTGCAGTAACATTTGATGAACTAATAAAATATATTTAGCAGATAATGTATGCTTTTGATTATAATAATAATAAAAGAATTACTCTTTTATTTAGTGGGGCACCTGGCAATCTTTGACTTCAACAGTTCTCTTGCGCATTATAATAGGAAAATTACGTTATATGTAAGGCAGCCTGAGTTTCAAAGAGCCGCATATCAACTCTCAAAGAGCCCCTGCTTTAGATATTATATAGCAGGGGTGGCCAAACTGCGACTCGCGAGCCACATGCGGCCCTTTTAACTTAGTGGGTGGCTCATTTAAATTTCGATTCAACGTTTTTCACTACAGAACGCAGTGACGTAGAGTTACTTGAGGCGTGGTGGGGATGCCTAAGGGGCATGCATTACATCTGAATTGCTTCTAATACAGGTTATGTTTTCTGTTCGTAAATTTATGAGTACAGCATGTGTGCCATGCGGCCTTCGAACTTCTGAAGATTATCCTATGCGGCTCTGAAGGTAAGTAAGTTTGGCCACCCGTGTTATATAGTCTTAATTGTACCAACATTCCTTTTCGTTACCCAATTGACTTGCCTTGAAACACAAAAAATAAATTTTGTTGGTGCCAATTTGAAATTTGTCTGGTACCGCTTGTGGTACCGGTACCATACTTTGAATGTTAATGACTTGCGGTATTTTCGTGGTTTGAACAATACCCTAAAGTCTAAAAGGCCTTTCGGCGAAATATTGTTTTTGAAAACGAAAAAATTTCTGTCCTGTCTGTTTATCCACGGCTGTTTGGATGTAAATATTATTCCAGAGGCATTTTGCTACAAGAAGACATTTTGATTAGACAACACGTGAGTGTATCCAATGTATTATGAAATACATGATTTATTTTTCTTACCTGGACTTGCGAAAACCTTGAAGATGGTTACCGGGGTAGGGTGGACCACGATCATGTCAAGTACGGAAAATATGAGGACACATTTAGAATTACTGGCGGAGCTTCTTTCAAACAAATCGAAATTATCTCGGCATGCTTGCCGAGAAACGTGTCTTACCATGATAACAGCTGATCAGCAGTCCTGATATCCTCGAAGCTCCCATATATCTGATGGCGACAAGATATTTTATACAGAAAACGAGGATGGGTTACCGATAACTCTAGCGCAGTGCTTTCTACTAATTTCTCGGCCTGATATATATGGAAGTCGTCGGTCGTTAAAGCATGCACTATTGAGATTATTCATGTTATGAAAAACACCAATTCCTCAGAAAGGGGCAATACACGACCGTTTTCTACGAATGATCTTCATCGTCCTGTCAAGTATTTTTGGTTTATTGACAATTTCAGAAAGCATAAATTTCCCAATTTATACCAGTGCCTATCTTCCAGCTTGTTTTGATTTTAGCTTGAACTTCAAAGCGTAGTGCTTACGGATCAGCAGGTGCAATATTTTTAGATAAACGCAAATTTCTGCACAAATTAACAGATAAAAAGTATTTGTCACTATTTGGTATAGTTATGAAACATCAGTTGTTACTCAGTTTTATGTACTTGATGACATTTACTTGTGTATTTGCTTGAAATATCTTTTGGACGGGTGAAGTTATTTATGAAAGCCAAAAATTGAATGCAGGACTTGGATGGAATTCGACTAGCGTCGTTGGTACTATAATTCAGCGTTTGTTCTGATATTTCAAGTGGACCCTGTGTCGTTGGAGTTCCAAATTGCTGTTCCGCGGAATTTACGATTTATTGGACCTATTGATTGCCCGCAAAGGATTAATAATGTTCCCTATTCACTCGTAACATTACGGTTGGAATTCACGGCATTCTCGCTCGTTAGGTATACGATTCACGTGCAACGTTCGTCCGTGAAGTTATTGCATATAATTCGGCCAAGGGAGTGCGTAACTCACCGTCACGCCCCTATCTCGCCATAGGCAGTCGCGAATTTTTTGCACACTTGTGGAATCTAAATTTTTAAAAAGTAATTTCGTATTTTTTTTCGCCGCCAGTTTGAAGGCAGTATTTTTTTAAAACTTGATTGTGCCATGCACGTTTTGTGATAGAATACCAATTTCATTAGATTATCACATTGTTTATTTGCATTCATACATGCTTAAAGAAGTCTTACATTATTGATGACGGGAAACTTTTATTCTTTGTTCTTCGATATTTTCAGCCGAATTGTTCCTGTGGTTGTATATGTGTAAAAACACACGCACTCGCATATAAGATAAAGCAGCCGTTTCCTAGAAGTGTGGCATCAGGACCAACTCATTTTTTCCTGGAAAACCTTGCCGTAAGAGGTTGGCATTTTTCGTTTACGCTCTTCTTTCGTTAAGAGTCGCGACCTCGTAACATTACGTTCGCCTATTCATTTTGTCGTATTTTTTGTCGCGCCCTCTTGTTCTCCGCTTCTGTCGTCTTTCGAGACCCCTTCCTCCTTTAAGACGGAGGAGATGAAAGATCCGGGGTCGCCAATAGAGAGAGAGACGACGTTGGGCAAGCGGGTCGCGCGGCGCCGATGGGACGAGTGTATCGATCGCGGAATCCTCCCTTCCCTCCTATACCTCCTCCTTCCTAACTCCTGCCTCTCTCTTTTCTTTTCTCCCTCAACCACCTCTGCGTGAGAAAGCTCCGCGTCTCTCGTTGGAAGGCCGGGCTGGCACGGGTGCGAGGTTGCGGCCAAGAGCAAGCGTTGAGATGCACGCCAATAGTAGATCAGATGGTAGGTTAGGATGTAGGCAGCTTACCGGTACGGAATTAATTGAGAGCACAATAGGGGAAAATGTAAGAAATCCGTGCGGTAACAGAATTATCGAAGGCATGGGGATAAACGATTTTCCATGCAACAATTCCGTAGATAATGCGTGCGACCTTAACAGCGCTATAAACCCGACGTTAAGTAACAGTAGAATACATTCCAAGCGTAGAAATAGTCGACATAGTAGGAAGGATAAGGAGGCAGTAAATAATAATAATTATAATCTTAATAATAATAACAGTAATAATAGCTCAGTAGAGCGCGAGGAATCGTTACGTAGTCATAGCGAGAAATTAAAAATCATTACGGTTAATTGTCGCAGCATTCGCAGGAAGGAGGCCGAATTTGAACATCTTATTCGTAGTCTGCGTGCTGATGTAGTTATAGGCACTGAAAGTTGGCTTACGGCAGACATAGCCAGTCAGGAGATCTTTCCTCGTGACTATAGCGTATACAGAAAAGATCGATGTATCCGGTCGGGAGGTGGAGTCTTTATAGCAGTTAGCAATAAATACGAAAGTTACCCAATACAGATTAACGACGACGAAGTCGAAAGTGTTTGGTGTCGTGTAAAAGGAAGCGACTCAAAAACTATAAATATATGCGCTTTTTATAGACCCCCAAATGCGAGCGTGGAAACTATTCATTCTCTGGAGAAACAAGTGGCGACGCTAAATTCGTCTAATAAAGATAAAGCCATTATAATCGGGGGCGATTTCAATCTTCCGTCAATAGATTGGAGGCATAATTGCTTTTATCCCGGAGGTAGAGAGCGTGAATCGTGCGAGGCGTTACTAGAAACTTTCGGTAAGCACTCATTGTATCTATTAGTGAGATTTCCCACGAGATTTAATAATATATTAGATTTATTTGTTACTAATCTTCCTGAGCGTATGAATAGAGTATCTGATGCTGAGGGAATAAGCGATCACAAGGCAGTGTACGTGGAATTTCAGTTAATTATTGAGAAACAGGTTAAGGCCAAAAGAAAACTTTATGTATTCGCCAAAGCCGATTTCACAAGATTTAGGTCTTTTCTGCGAAATAAATATACTAATTTCTGCAATTTAACCGATAGTGCAGACGCGGAGGAATCCTGGTGCATGTTCAGAGATATGATGCGAGAGTGTACAGATAAATTTATTCCGAGCAAACTGAAGCGTGATAGTGCAGAGCCTAGATGGTACAATCAGGAAGTAAGAAGCGCTCTCCGACGTCAAAGAAAACTCCACTCTCGCGTAAATAACACATCCTCAACAGCTACGGTCGAACAGATTGCAATAATAAGGCATCAATACAAGGAGGCGCGCTCCATAGCCAGAGTAGCAATGCGTAATGCGTTTAACAATTATAAAAAGAAGGTTTTACAGGAAAACTTGAAAGAGAACCCAAAAGCATTTTGGTCTTACGTCAGGGAAGTTCAAGGTAGGGGCCCCACTATTGCGTCACTGCGGTCGGAAACGGGAAACGTAGTTCACGATAGTATGGATAAAGCAAACCTATTAAATCATCACTTTCAGAAAGCTTTTACTCGTGATGACGATGAATGTGAAACCCCTATTCCTATGCGTCAGGGCGATTCGATGGAAGATTTGGTATTTTCGGAAAATGGCATCGCGCTCCAACTTCATTCAATTAAGCCAAATAAATCTCCTGGACCGGAGGAAATTCCCGCGCGTGTAATGAAAGAATTAGCTGCTGAAATCGCGCCGTATTTGAAAATTATATTCGAGAAATCCATTAGAGAAGGAGTAGTTCCTAAAGATTGGAAGGTGGCACATGTTACGCCCATCCATAAGAATGGCGACAGAGAGAACCCCGAAAATTATAGGCCGATATCCTTAACTTCATTATCGTGCAAGATACTTGAGCACATAGTCTTTAGCTCTGTAATGCGCTATTTAGATAGTCATTCATTGCTTAGCGGATGCCAACACGGATTCCGGAGAGGTAGATCATGCGAAACGCAGCTCGGCCTGTTCGTGGACGATTTGTTGCGATGCGGAGAGAAAAATACTCAGGTCAATGCCATATTCATTGATTTCAGGAAGGCGTTCGATAAAGTATCTCATAGGAAATTAATTGCGAAGTTAGGACAATGTGGTATCAATCCGAAAGTTTTCGGTTGGGTGAGAGACTTCCTCTCGAATAGGGAACAGATAGTTGTCATCGATGGGAAATACTCGTCCCCCGTTAAAGTTGCTTCGGGTGTTCCTCAGGGAAGTGTATTGGGCCCTCTGCTCTTCTTAATCTATGTAAATGATATGTGCTCGGTTGTTCGTAGTAAAATTAGGCTTTTCGCCGATGACACCGTTCTATATAAAGAAATAAAAAATCAGGAGGACCATCAGTCTCTGTGTGAAGACTTAAGAGCCATTTCAGCGTGGTGCAAAGAATGGCAAATCGAAATTAATTATACTAAATGTGCCGCAGTCACGTTCTGGAAAAGTAAGAACAAAGATTTAGGTTTCGAATATAAAATAGATGAAATGAGTATTCGACAAGCTGAGTATGTAAAATATTTAGGAGTAACCATTTGTCGAGATCTTTCGTGGGACATGCACATTCGTCGAGTTATAGGCGCGGCCAACAAGAAACTGGCATTCATAGGTAGAATAGTACGGAACACTACAGAGAAAGTACGCGAAACATGCTACTTATCACTGGTAAGACCACAAGTGGAATACGCAGCGAGCATATGGGATCCGTACGAGAAGGGACACATAATTCAACTAGAAAGAGTACAGCGCAGAGCAGCCAGATTTGTAAAACAAAAGTACGAACATAAGGAAAGCGTCACCTCTTTATTGAGCGATTTGAACTGGGTATCACTGGAGGACCGTAGATTGCACTCAAGGTTGAAACTTCTAGAGAAATATAGGTCAGAATGTCTAAAAGAGGAGGTAGTGGGAATAATTGTGGCACCGACGTATATAGGTAGAAATGATCGAGACGATAAAATACGTGAGATCGATTGTAGGACGGAGCGTTATCTAGGCTCGTTCTTTCCGAGGACAATAAGAGATCACAATAGGAAATTTCGAATTGCGTTAGACAATCTTTAGGTAGGATTTGGTGCATTGCACCCCCTGCCACCCACCAACTTGGTGAATTGCAGGGTAACTTGTAGATGTAGATGTAGAAGAGAGGCGGGCTATTCATTCATCACGGGTTGGCCAGGGCGAGCGAAAAAGATAAAGAGGACGATGAAGTAGATGGGAGAGAGAGAGTGAAATGGAGGTTGGGAGGTAAGCTGTGCCAGCCTGGGATGTAAGTCAGACCGATAGGGGAGAAAGTTGTCTTCCTCTACCCCATCGGATGGGACCGAATGGTTATTAGGGTTGGTGGTCCGTCCACCTCCCTCTCTCTCTATCCTTCCTCCCTCTCTCTCCCCCATCTCTCTCTCTCTCCCCCATCTCTCTCTCTCTCTCCCTCCCTCTCCCCCCTCCCTCTCTCTCCCTCCCTCTCTCTCCCTCCCTCCTCCCTCTCTCTCCCTCCCTCCTCCCTCTCTCTCTCCCTCACCCTCTCTCTCTCTCCCTCCCTCCCTCCCTCTCCTTCCCTCCCTCCCTCACTCTTCCTCCCTCTCTCTCTTCTTTCCTCTCTCTCCCTCCCTCTCTTCTTTCCTCTCTCTCCCCCTCTCCCTCTTTCTCCCTCCCTCTCTCTCCCCCTCTCTCTCCGTCTCTCTCTCCCCCTCTCTCTCCGTCTCTCTCTCTCCCCCTCTCTCTCGACATTTTTATTTCTTTCTTTCTTTCCCTCTCTCTCCCTCCTTCCCTCCCTCTCCCTCCTTCACTCCCTCTCCCTCCTTCCCTCCCTCTCCCTCCTTCTCTCCCTCTCACTCTCCCTCTCTCTCTTCCTCCCTCTCCCTCCCTCTCTCTCCCTCCCTCTCTCTCCCTCCCGCTCTCTCCCTCCCTCTCTCTCCCTCCCTCTCTCTCCCTCCCTCTCCCTCCCTCTGTCCCTCCCTCTCTCTCTCTCCTCTCTCTCTCTCTCTATCTCTCTCTCGATCTCCCTCTCTCTCTCCCTCCTCTCTCCCTCCTTCCCCCCCTCTCCCTCCTACCCTCCCTCTCCCTCCTTCCCTCCCTCTCCCTCCTTCCCTCCCTCTCCCTCCTTCCCTCCCTCTCCCTCCTTCTCTCCCTCTCACTCTCTCCCTCTCTCTCTTCTTCCCTCTCCCTCCCTCTCTCCCCCTCCCTCTCTCCCCCTCCCTCTCTCTCCCTCCCTCCCTCTGTTCCTCCCTCCCTCTCTCTCCTTCTCTCTCTCTCTCTATTCCTCCATCCCCTCCAATATCCGCCGTTCACAGACCATTTATTCGTTTCGGTCCAAATTTTTCGATTTTTTTTATGCTCAATCGCAGTAAAAAATCCTGATAATCTAATGTATTTTTTGTGTCATATCATCCATAAGTGTACATTTCACCAGCTATAGTGCTTTATAACAACTGTAAAGCTATAAGGCTGTTTTTGTTGCACCCAGATAACTTAATATATACATATTTTTCTTAGTTTCATCATATCATCCATAGGTATGCATTTCATCAACTATACGGCACTATAAGCAACTGAAAAGTCAGATGGTTAGGTTTTTTGTCGAATCTAGATAATTTAATGGACATCCATATTTTTAGTTCGTTGTATCATCCACTGAGTTGCAATTCACCAACCATAGTGCATTATTAGCAGCTACAAAGTTTGAAGGCTGTTATTTTTTTTGTTGAATCCTGATAATATAATGTACATACATGTAAGGTGTATATGGATACGTGTATTATAAGCAACTCTGAAGTCAGAAGGCTATGTACTTTTTTTTTGTCTTGGTTCCAGATATGTAATATTTTACGTTCAGCTTGTTTATATTATCCAGCAGTGATGTCTGAAGGCTATGTTCTTTTTAATGTACATGTAGTATTTTGTAATTGTTTTGACTGTTTATGTTATCCTTATGTATGCATCTCACCAGAACCTAGGGGACTAGTTGTCCCAGGTTCTAATAAATGTATTCTATTCTATTCCCTCTCTCTCCCTCCCTCCCTCTCTCTCTCTCCCTCCTTCCCTCCCTCTCACTCTCTTCTTCCCTCCCTCTTACTCCCTCCCTCTCCCTCCCTCCCTCTCCCTCCCTCCCTCCCTCCCTCTCCCTCCCTCTCCTTGCGTGGGTTTTGCTAGGGAGGACATGTCTGTTTTTACCTAGATTTTCCCCACAAACACAAATCTGTATTCAATTTTATCTTTTTAATTTGTATGATTTAGGTACATAATGTTTATATAGTGTATTTTGTTATACCTTATTTTATTCTTTTTCTTGTATTTATTATATTGACGAAGGGTTAAATGTAAGAATGGACCTTCTGGTCTAAATTTCGCCCGAATAAAGACGATTATCTATCTATCTATCTATCTCCCTCCCTCCCTCTCCCTCCCTCCCTCCCTCTCCCTCCCTCCCTCTCCCTCCCTCCCTCTCCCTCCCTTTCTCTTCCTCCCTCTCTCTCCCTCTCTCTCCCTCTTTTTCCCTCCCTCTCTCTCCCTCCCTCTCTCTCCCTCCTTCCCTCCTTCCTTCCCTCCCTCTCACCCTCTCCCTCTGTCTGTATCTATCTCTCCCAGAGGGCTCCCCAATTCACGTGAGCTGTATGCTCTGGCATGTGTAATTTCCCGTCCCCTGCCTTCCCCGAGGATGTTGGACGAAACTCCTCCGGAAATTATGTCTCCGGGGCGGGATGTAAGGTGGCGCAACGTGCGGCTATAAAAGTGTACGGGATAGGTGAAATATATTTACGGGGCCGTGTTTGAGAGGGCAGTGGAGCATAATGGGCGATCCAGTGGAGTTCGAGGAAAGATACATATTCGGAGAAAATGGATTTTTTTTCTTTCTTTTTTTATTTCGCATTTAGTTGAGTCGACCTGCTCCAGCTTGCATTCGAGAGGTAATGGGACGAGTGTGTTTTTACGTTGTCCCACTCTTGAGCATACGTATTTAGTATGTTTAAGTTGGAGTTTTACTGTAGCGTAACGATTGCGCGACTTTATTCCAGGTAAGTTTTCAGTCATACCACTTGGATTCTAAGTGCGTCTCTTGTCGTTAAATTTATAGCCTTTCTCTGTTTTTTCTTGAAATGTCATTATTTTTATAATTTAATGTTTTTAATAGAACTCCACTATTTTAATCTAGGCATTTTTATAAATGCACAACATTACTTTATGTCCAAAACTTACCACGCCTTTATCACTTGGCTTTAATGAACAAATTTCCAATTTTCTTCCCGATAATATGGCAGCCCCGTTGAGTGATATAACTCAAGTATGCCATTTTCACTCCTAATTAAATATAAGGGAAAGTTCGTAATTTTGATTACGTGTTATGAACCAGGCATGCTATTTTTTATTTCATTTTCATTTCTATAAAATCGTCCAATAAACAATACTAAAATGGATATATTATGTAAAACAGAAGTACAATTGAAAATTCATTATTGCGAATCTCCCAACAGCTAGATTCTCCCAAAAAGTGTACGATATGAAAAATTTTTCTACAGATTTGAAGAATAATTTTTTCCTTGAGCGAATATTTCACGAGTTAAAGCGAGAATAATATTTTCCAGTAAAAAAGCAGCCCTGATTGGGTGATTTGACACAAGTATGTCATTTTCATCTTCTACTTCGATCTAAATTATAAATATTTGAATCCATGAAGCAGAATAAAGTTTTATATACGCTCAGACAGACGGAAAAACCAAATACGATAGGCGCTTTATTTTCAAAAAGAAAAGGTAATGCATCCCTTAATAAATTTCAAAGAACACTTGCAAGCGGGAGAGATTGGAAAACCCAAGAAACAGTCCTACCACCATCGGCAATTGACTATTACTGGAACCCACAAAAAAATTAAATTTAGGTTCCAATCCGATTTCTTACTTACTTTCACTCGGACAGAAAATATCTGCTCCTTAATGACGATTTAGATAGAAATTTGAAAACTAGACACCCAATTAACCGCGCGCCCAAGAACTTCTCGAATTTATCTTTCATAATATCACTTTCATTCACGCACCATCCTGCACGCGAAAAAACGCCTCTCGATCTCTGCACTTTAGAAAGAAGCACGTGATTTCGTTTCAGAATGACCAGTCCGAGAATTGCCACCTATGACTGACTGCTGGCCTATTTGCAGCTGGAATGCGATTCTGGTTTACCCAATCGTTTTACTGCTATAGGAATTGGCTAGTTCTCCCACGGAATTCATTTGGTATTCCCACGCCTCTTAAGCGCCGTTTCTTCAAACGCCTGCATCGATTTGGTATGTGTGTTGTAAACGTAGGTTGGTGATGATGACGTCAAATATGTCTCGTGTTGAGACTAGTGTGCGGAATTTTCACACCCAACTACTCGACTTTTTTCTCACATGGGTGCGGCATTAGAAATCGAGCATTTCACTATGTCTTGATAAAATATGCTTTCAGCTATGATGGCTGTATTCAAAATTTTTTTCTCTTTCGCAGTTTCGTGACCTGGGTTAATAAATTCGAATATAAGGTATCTGTTCGATTGAAGAAAGTCGTTAAATTTATAAATAATTTATAAGATGGAAGCGACGGAGGATATTCAATATCTTTAAACCTGTCTGCATTTTTAAAGCGTGTTTTTCGTGTTTTTTATCTCTCGAAATATCCCGCAATTGCCGCCGAGCTTATTCAAGTTAAGCAACTTTTGACGTAGTCCACGAAGAACCTCGCAAGCTGTTGTTTGCGGGGATTTCCTTCACGAAGCTATAATGCTACAGAACGGAAACCCCGACTAATCCTCGTTTTTCTTTCGTCGGGACATTGGGTATTCCTTTGGGTGCGAGGCGGCTCACCTCCTCCTTCCTCCTTTCCCCTCTCTCCCCCACCTCCCCCCTCTCTCCCCACCTCCCCCCTATCTCCCCACCTCCCCCCTCTCTCCCCACCTCCCCCTCTCTCCCCACCTCCCCCCTATCTCCCCACCTCCCCCCTCTTTCCTCCGCCGCGGTGACCGCATCTACATCCTGTCACCATTTCCCACACTCCTCTCCGCATCACTTATTCAGGACGAGATCCGCTGAGTATGTGTCCTTCCATTTTCACCCTTTCTCCACCCCTCGTGCCGTCGGCCTCGCCCCGCGACCACCTCCTTCTCCCCCTCCTAATGCGCGTATGACTCTCCCTCCCTCATGAGGTGCTGATCACTTTCTCTCTGGCTTCGCCGGAGAGAAGCGAGCCGACGACTGTCGCACGGAGTGAGGACAGTCGTTTCGATTCATTTGGGTGTCAGGGATGCGTGGACGCCGCTTGACCGCTGAAGGGTGTCGCAAGGGCGTGAGCGTGCGCACACACACACACACACACGAGACAAGTTACGAGCGGAACCCGGCCCTCCCACTTACAGTTGCGACATAACTGACGGCCGTGGGCCACTTTAACTCGAACGCTGGAGGGAAAGAGGATTGGGATTACTCGGAGGGTTAATATTTCGGGTAGAGGGTTGAGAAAAGAACATCGTGTTCGCTTTAAGATGCTTATAAATTTGTCAACTCGGAGGAGAGTCCGAAATGTATTCCCATGACGCGTGGAAGAAGGTAGATGTCGTTTGCGGAAAAGGTTGCTTTGCGCTTACCACTCTAAAGGTGCGCGTTGCATGTTAAATGAAGACTTCGCGCGTTTTCTAGGTAGAAATTAATTATAAATTGTTCTTGCAAAGAGCTAGTTTGAGGACGTGAAGATCATGTCACCCAACTGCCGGTAGAAATCATTTTGCGGTGAAGTACCGGTAAAATTTACTTTTTTGTGACATTTCTCACGCCGAGGAGAAATTTAAGTTTTCATTTTATGCCTCTTCCATTATTTATTGGAGAAAATCGCTCTTAACTTTGAAGAAATGTATTCGCATGAGTCCAATGTTGTTTTATTTTGACTTATTAAAATATTTTGTCGACAGACGTCCAACCGTTCGTTAATTCGTTCCGCTTTCATCCTACGATTAGCCGATTAACCTCTTAATGTCCCCGTCGAAATTTAAGATGGATATCATCGCTTCTTTTAAAGCGCTGCCCTCCGAAACCGTACTAAAATATTATGTTATTATGTTCCCATATATTTTTTAAACATTGATCAAAACTGATACGAAATGGCGTAAATGTCGGTGATTTATTGGGAACCCAGCGAGAACACGCAATTTTTATGTGCTGACGTACTCTGTGAAGAATATTTTTACAACTTTCCAAAAGTGATTTCTCATTTTATTACTAGTCCTCGTGCGCCACCGTTGAGAAAATCCCTTTTACACGTTCTTGATTTTAAATCGAAATATATCACAAATACTTTTTTAATGTCGCAGTTACGGTTTTACGTGTAGTATATAATTGAATTCGACGTGGCTCGTATTCCTAATGTAAGACACTCTTTTTATCGTTTTTCTCGCGAGTGTAAATTATTACGAAAACTGTATTTCGATAAATAAAAATTTTCTTTCGAATAGACGATTCCCTTGTTAACTTGTTATTCTCCGCGTGGAGATAACATCTCCCTAGTATGTATTTCATTCTGTTCGTCTAGTTTATCATCATTCCTAAGTTAACCATTCTGTGTCTTCCAAACCATTTGTCAGTACATGTTTGGCGTTTACTTGAAAAAATCGCCTCTTCGCTCTTCTTATCCCGCAAGACCGAAACTAACTTCACCGCACGTCTCCCCAAGCACGTTTCGTTTCATTTCCCGGAAATTGCGTGACTAAATTCCTTGTTACGCAGGTTCTCTTCAAAACGGCTCCCGTCCCCGGAAAGCGGATAATTTTCTTGTTTGAATTTCAGTCTTAAACAAAAACCTATTCGGCGCAAAATATCTCGTATTTTATCCTGAAATATCGAACGAGTGATCGGTTTGGCATTTTTATAAATTACGTTGCAAGAAGAATCCGCGCAAAATTTTCATCGTGTTCTCTTTAAGTAAAATTTCATGAGTATTGTTAGTATTGCACCGTCATTTTTGTCATAGATACCTGATATATTTACTTTATTGACATTTTATTGATAGAACTAGCCTAATTGTTCGTCAAATATGACGGGTATGTGCAGATTATGTATTAAAATTTACGTACCTCCCATTCTTCCTCCCTTTCTCTCTGTCTCCCTCCCATTTTCTCCCCTCTCTCTCTCCCTATTCTCTCTCCATCCCTCCCTTCCTATTCTTTCTCCCTCCTATTCTCTCTCCCTCGTATTTTCCCTCTTTCTCCTCCCCAATCTCCCTCTTATTCTTCACCCTGCTCATTGCTTCCCATCCTCCATTTTTCTCCCACCCATTCTCCTCCCTTTCTTCTAAAATTTAATTAGTTTTATTCGGAGGAAGTGCAATATATCCCTCCTCAAAATAGCGCCACAGACGGACAGTAATTTCTTTAATTGCCATGTCCACCTTAAATAAAAATTCTGATTAGCTCATTATATAAATTTCAATTTTCTATCTACATCATTGATCGAGTTATTCGCGTTTTAATAGCTTGTCACTCAGACTAGCGGATTGAAAACTTAGCCTTTTATTATTATTTTTGCGATTCTTTGATTCTTTTAAACCTATTTCTCTCCCTATTTCCAAAATCGCCCTCAAGTACTCCATTCTTCTAACTAACTCCCGTAACCTATCGCACAATCCTTCACGCTATAAAATTTTCCATGCTCGGTTTGTTTATTAAAACGTCTAGTACGTTTCTCAGATTTTCATTCCGTTTCTATTTCAATAATATCGAATTTAGCTCATTATTACGATTTTTTATTTAAAAAAATAGTATTTCAGATTTTTTGGTATTCCTTGTCGTAAATAACGCTACGAATGTTTTTTACATTGATTGCTATGAAAATCATTTCCCCCTTCTTACGTCTTTCTCTCCTTCTCGCAATAAAAACCTTCAAAGCACGCTCAAACCCATATGGATTGAAGTAACAATAGGATTTCGAGGTTTAACAATGTAATTGGTAGGCAAGGCATCATCCCGTTCAAATGGCAAGATTTCCCCAAAATTAAACGTTTAACATGAGGAATTTCGAACTGTAGACGAAAAACGGTGAACAGGATAAGAAACCTTGTAATCTTTTCGTTAAATTGTTTAGATCCAAAGCTCGTGAGTCAATGTTTTCTAATTTTAATGTCAAAAAGAAATAAGCCTGCACGTCAAAAAGTCGAGTTTTATCTGTTATCTTATGGAAAATGCAAATCATCCCCTGGAGTCGAACCCTGGAGGTTATTCGTAAATTTTTCTTCGTCACAGTATTTTCATATCCGAGTAGATTATCTCGGCCAAATTTTAAGATTGTTAACATCGACAATTTTAGATCTTCTTTTCAGCGGACACTGTCGATTTCCCGCCATATTGAATTTTAATGTCTCCGTTTTAGCTGTTATCGTCTTAAACATTTAATTAATTCCGTCAGGCATACATAAAATGAAGCCACACTCCGACAAAGTCTCTCTTTATTAAACGCGCTGCAGATTTTCACGCATGACGTTACGCGTCCCTGCAAATGAAGATGACGCTGTTTTTGGCTTAGCGGCGCGAAATCTTTGACGGGAATTAGGAATACGTGCCATGTGACGTTCGCACCGCTGCGAGGCGCACTCCTGTTATTCCAGTCCTCGTTCGGTTTTGCTAACCTTTTATCGCCCACTGCCTGCCTGCCTCGCGAAAATGTCGACTTTTCCAAGAAAGGAAAAAAGTTAATATATATGCGCTTCTCGCCGCATTGATTGCCTCGCGGGATGAAGAGGGAAAAAACAAGTGACACACGCTGCTCGCCCTCGGCTCGGTCGTGTCATCCCGATTTTGGCGCGCAGATGAAATATGTCTCTCACATGCATGAAATTCATGCATGTATGTATGAAAAATACCACGGTAAATTCGTCTCCCCCACCTAATTCCCACGCGGCCTCCGAGAAAACCATCTCGAAGAAATGCGGGGCTGCAGGGAAAACAACCGAGCCCTTTTTTTGATTTGCATACGTCCATGTCACTCACTCTCCCGACTCCGGTCTCTCAAATGTACCCACTCGATTTTCTTCCTCCGTCTCGAGCCCTCTTCTTCCCCTTCCTCCCTTTTCCTTTCTCTCCGTCCCTCGCTCATTCCCTTCTTTCTCCTACCTTCCCGTCACGGATAATTCTCTCCGACTCCTTTTTGCTATTAACCCCTCCCTCTCTCCTTGGGAAACAATGGAATTGAATTGTGTGTGTAGCCCAATACTCCGCCCTCCTTCATTTCTTTCGCATGCCATGGTCCCTGAGGTGGGAAGGGGGAGGGGGAGAGAGAGGGTGTTCAGCAGTCACGAATCCCAAGACACTCTTACCTCATATTAATCCTCCTCCCTGCGACGCCTGCTGTTTTTGTTGCATGTGCCAATGCCGCAACACGAAGGAGGAGGAATATAAGTCCTATACGTCTATTGCGGGCTTACTTGATCTAAGACGGCACATTTTTTTAAGCCAATCCGTGACCTGTGCCGTGATGCGGGAATGTAAATTGTAAATCGGTCGCGCTCGAGTATAATTTTATTTTTTTACGTTTTCCTCTAATGGAAAATCATATCCCTCTACGTTTATGAAGAATGTTTATAAAATCGCGTGAATCATTTTAATACTCCCAATATTTATAATCGAAACTTTATTCAGTGATCAGTGCGGCAGCATAATCGTCTTAACCATCATGCTGTCAATATTTATAGCTAAAGTTTTTATTTCAGTCATAATTAACGAGAATGTTTCGCCTTCCAATTCTAAACTGTTTTTTTCCGATAATCTGCCGGAAGGGTAATTGGAAAGCTCTTACCTTAACGCCGCCGAGCGTTTTTCGGAAATCAATCCAGTGAATGATTAATTCCTTCGGTGGATTTTTTCGTGAATCGCATATCATCCATTATAAAGACCAATTTCTCTGCGCTTGTTGCCGTTCGCAAATCGTTTCCATTGAGAATTCCGCGCACGCCTGCCAAACTAAAAATTGATAGCTTTCTCCGAGTTCTGCTTATCAGCTCATGGCAGGCGTTATTGTTTATTGTCGCCAATCTTTTGAGCGATTCCAATGCTAATTTATCTTAGTTAATTATCGTTTCAATTCCTCGCGGTCCTGAAGAACCATCGGATAAAAATGTCTCATCATTAACGTCGCAGTTGATGGTAACTGCTAAGATTTAATTTTGAATTTTTATGTAAATTAGAATATTTCATTTCAAAACGTAGACATCATTCGGAGAATTTTCACCATGGGTATTTTAGGAGTAATTTCATCAAATCCCACATCCAATGGTGTTATACCGCACCCGCCCGCGGGAGGAGTCGACGTGTCTTGCATAAAAGCAGTGAATGAATGAACGCCGGCGTGGGTTGCTGCTTCACGTCGCACAATCACGGCATATCTTTAAGAGAGATACATTAAGAATCGAAATGACAGGAAGAAGGCAATCAACTGAATAAAATAGCCACTGCTAACGATCGCCATTTTTAGCATCAGCTCAAAAGTGACCTAAGCGAACGATCGAAGGCCGTGATGATAAAAAACATTTAAAGGTAGACAAGTTATTTTTTATTCAGGTCCTGTCTTCCCAATAGGCATAAAAAGATTTGGAAAACAGGATGCCTATTTCGGCTATAAAGTAGCCTTTATCATTGGTAGTTCACCGCCAGCAGATTCTATATTAGTTTCTGATGATTTGCACCAGAAATGACATCTAGTTTTCCCTTCCTTTTTTTATGGCTGTTGGAGAGGCATATTTTGTAAATTTGACTTCAGCTGTAAAGTGTGTTTGATAATTCTCACTCGAATGGCTTCTAACTTATCGTCCATCATCAATAACCCTTTTTGTTTTGAATGCTTTTCTTTGAAGCGATATTAAACCTAGAAAGTGATCAATTGAAGGGTGATGTTATTTTATCTAGTTTTTCTTCTTGTAGTATTCTTTAATATGTCCAGCGTGATCAACATATATTTTATTACTAGAGTGATGCCCGTTGAAATTCAACAGGAAAATAGAAAATGAACAAATATATCTTGACATTCTTTGGATGGCAAGAAAACAAACTTTCGTTCTTTTAGGCGTTCGTTGTTTCATGTTTCGAACTCTTACGATGATTATAAGTAAGTACCTAATTTTAATATGCGAATGATTAATGTTCTACATTCAAATGTATTCCTTCTCGTAAATAACGCAACGAATGTTGTTTATATTGGTTGCTATGAAAAGATATTCTCTTTCCTTCTCTCTCTCGTACTAATTGTAAGAGCATTAAAAGCACGTTTCCGCCCATAAGGATTGAAATAACAACAGGATTTCGAGGTTTAACAATGTAATTGTTTGGCAAGGCAACATCCCAATTAAATGCCAAGATTTCCCCAAAATATATGAATTATACGTTTAACGTGAGATATTTCGAACTGTAGGCGGGAATAGATTAACAGAATAAGATACTTCGTCATTTTTTCTTTAAAATGGGCTAGATCCGAAGATCATAGGTTAATTCTTTCTAAGTTAGATCTCAAAAAGAATAATAGCCTGCAAGTCAAAAAGTCCATTTTTACGTGTTATCATATGGGAAATGGAAATGCCTACCTTGGAGTCGAACCTAGGACTTTTTTCAAGATTTCTTTTCGTCACCATCGATCATTCCTGCCAAATATCAAAAATGTATCTTGTTCCATTATCGAGTTATTCGCATTTTTATAGCGTGACAGAGGGAGCCACAAAGGGACAGAAGTAGCCTTTTATTATTGTTAGATAGAAATTCTATAGCTGAGCGATAATGTTACGAGGCTTGTAACATACTTTTCTGTTGTATGATAAGCCGCTTCTTGGAAAATCGAATCAAGTCATCCTTATCGATAATATGTGGCGTGCAAATCACGTAATTTCTCTTCTTTCCGATTTTCTCCAGACATTCTGATAGGGGAACTGGAAATCTCTCTCTCGCAATGTGATGTTTACTCACGGGCAAGTCGCTAGAAAAAAAATTGGTAATATCTCCCCGTCGCAAGATAATCCCGATTCCGAGTCGACTCCTCCCTCGACTGGATGAGGAGACGTTTTTCGTAGAATGAGGAAAAAAGAAGCCACGAAAGGGACGGGAGTTCTCTCCAACTTCAGCGGAAAAATAGTCTACTTCTGCTCGCATTCTCCTTCCCACTCCCTCCCTCTTCCATCCTAGATATTACGCCCCTTTCGAGTCACCCTCCTATTTTATGCCCCTCGTGAGGCGAGTGTTCCGCAGCGGGCGGGCAGTGAGGTCGGCGGATAACGGCGGGCAATGGAGCGATGGATTGGTAACGCTTAATCTTATCTATTGTGCGAAACGTCCCCCAGACAACCGGTGACCTCGGCGGATAATTCCGAACGGTTGGTGAAAAGACCTTCGGGCTGCGTTGAATAAGAATAATCTGGAAAAAACATGACGAGTGCGCAGCCGGTGATTTCATCCGGACGTTATGTACGTGTGCGGCAAAAATGTCTCGGAGATTTTCGTTCTCGAACTCCGATGGAAAAAATTGAATTTTGCGACTTATTTATTTGGTATTATTCGATTGAGGAGTCGCTGTTTTATGTAAATTTTAAATTCCAGATTTGTTAGCCTTTTATTCCCTTATACACTCCTTAAAAATTGGTCAGAAATCTTGAATGTTATTTATTTATCTACATCTACATATTACCCTGCAAGTCACCTTGACGGTGGATGGCAGGGGGTGCCGCGCACCAAGTTCCTAACTAATTATTATTCACAGTTATCTATTGTGGTCACGTATTGTCCTAGGGAAAAAGGACTCCTTATACCTCTCCGTCCTACTATCTATTTCGCGAATCTTGTCCTCATTATCCCTCCGTCCGATATACTTTGGTTGTCGAATAATATCCTTCATTTCATTTACGAATATCTCCGACCTATATTTATCTAGAAGTTTAAGTCTCGCCTGTAATCTACGATCTTTCAACGATGGCCAACTCAACTCATCAATGAGTAACGTAACGCTCTGTTTTTTATCGTAATTCTTTTTCACGAATCTAGCTGCTCGCCGCTGTATTTTTTCTAAATCCTTTATGAGTCCCCTCTGATATGGATCCCAAACCGCTGCTGCGTATTCCATTTGAGGTCTAACCAACAATAAATAAATAACAGGATTCTCTCACCTTTTCCGTGCTTTTCCTGACTATCCTACGCACAAAAGCCAACTTCTTATTTGCCGCACCTATCACTCGTCTTATGTGGGTGTCCCAAGACAGGTCACGATTGAAGGTTACCCCGAGGTATTTCACGGATTCCGAAACAGGAATGCTCTCACCATCTATCGAGTAGGTAAACACGGACGATGGGCTTCTAGATTTCCAAAAGTTTAGAACGTTACTCTTTTTCTGATTGATTTCTAGCTGCCATTTCTTGCACCAAACAGATAACGCATCCAGATCATCCTGAAGCTGACGATGGTCGCTAGGACCACTAATTTCTCTATAGACTACGGTGTCTTCCGCAAAAAGCCTGATATTACTTTTTACAACTGAGCTGATGTCGTTTATATAAAGCAAGAAAAGCATAGGTCCGATCACACTACCCTGCGGCACTCCAGAGACTACATCTGCCACACTCGAGGACTTACCATCGATGACTACTTTTTGTTTTCTATTCCTAAGGAAAGCGCGAACCCAGTTAATGACTTTAACATTAACGCCAAGATTTCCCAATTTTAATAACAACTTACGGTGGGGAACCTTGTCAAAAGCTTTTCTAAAATCAAGGAACACTGCATCGACCTGCTTATTATTTTCGCCGTATGATAAAACATCATTCACAAACAGACCGAGTTGGGTGTCACAGGATCTACCTTTTCTGAAGCTATGTTGACAGCTGACTAAGAGCGATCTACTCTCAAGATAACGCATTGTGTTGCTAACAATAATGTGCTCCAAAATCTTACATGATAATGATGTTAGAGAAGTCGTCCTATAATTTTCGGGGTTTTCTTTGTCACCTCCCTTATGAATGGGTGTGACGTGTGCTAGTCTCCAATCATAAGGAACCTCACAGAGGGTAAGAGATTTCTCAAAAACTATCCGAAGGAAGGGAGCTATTTCTTCTGCTAGTTCTTTTAATACACGCGCGGGAATTCCTTCTGGTCCTGGGTTTTTGTTGGGCTTTATCGCACCCAGTTGCTTCGCTATTCCTGCCTCAGAGATTTTAATATTATCCATCCGAGTTCATCCATCGGGAATAAGATTGTCTTTAAGTATATTTCCACCTGCCGTGAACGCCTTCGCGAAGTAAACGTTTAGTAGATTAGCTTTATCCTCCCCATCGTGAAGGATGTCTCCGGAATCACATCGCAGCGAGGGTATTGGAGGACCCCCTCCCTTGACTTCTCTTACATAGGACCAGAACGCTTTTGGATCCTCCTTCAATTTTGTATTTAATACCTCATTTCGGAAGGTGTTAAATGCGTTAGGCATGGTTTTTCTCGCTAGTACGCGGGCACTGTTATACTCATGGACTATAGCTGTGCGATACTCATCGGAAGCTGTGGTAGGTATGTTTTTCAATTTTGCGTGGCTACGCCTCTGCCGTCTTAAGGCAATCCTGACTTCCTTATTAAACCAACGAGGTTCTTTCTTATCAGATTTTAACTTACTGGGGATAAATCTATTGATACCTTTTCCTAGTATATCCTTAAATAATAACCATGATGGCTCCATACCTAATCGTTCTGTCTTTTCACGATAACTGACAAAGGTACTTTTGAGATGTAAGCTGAAACTTTTAAAGTCGGCCTTGGCGAAAGCGTATACATTCCGAAGAGGCTTAGGATGTCTTTTGAGCTTTAATTCGCACTCCGCATACACAGCTTTATGGTCGCTAAGTCCCTCTGTGGATACCTTAGTTATCCTATGCGGGATGTTAGAAGCAAGCAAGTCGAGAACATTGCCCGAACGCGTGGCTTTTTGTACCATCTGGATTAAGGAATATTCATGAAACGTGTCAATTAAGGCTTCACACGATTCGCGTTCTTTACCTCCCGTAACGAAACATAGGTTTTCCCAATCGATTGACGGTAAGTTAAAATCGCCTCCAATTATCACATAACCGTCGTTCATAATAGATCTAAGCTCGGCTAATTGCTGGGATGTGGTAAAATAAAGAGCGCTGTATTACTGAATGTCTTGGAGTATTAACATGCAGTAGAAAAGAGACGAGGAGACTGAGGTGCAATACAGAAACCGAAAAGAGAAATAAGTTCAGGGCTGTCGGTTTTATCGTTGAGGATATTATAGAGAAATGAAAGATCTGATTTTGAGAGTGACAAACGTGGTTCAAGAGAGAAAAGACAAAATTTGTTTTTTTTTGTGGCGCTGCGGAGAGAAGGAACACGAAATTTTACAATCTATAAAGAAATTTAAGATACTGTCTAGAGACGTTAGATTGGAAGAAGCCGACCTGGTTCAAATAGGGAAACAATAGAGAATTACAGGAAGGGCTATTCCGAATAAGTAGGTGCGTAGGGCAAAGGGGTCCTTAACTTCCGTAAATCTATACAAAAGTCCCAGAGAGAAATGTGGACAGTAGGTGAGCTTACTATAAATGATAAATTCGAGATTCTTTTGATTCTCTAACCTCGATAGGTGTTTACTATTTAGTTCATAAGTATGGAGAATTTGGTTAGGGCAAAGAGTGATTGTTATGGCACTACATTTGGAAGGATTCAGTCTCAGATTCCAGGTGGTACACCATCTAGATCAGGCCAGGAGGTATATAAGCAGTTAAATCATCGAGGAAAGGATTGAGCAGATATGGGCCATGAATACTGCCTTGAGGAGCACCGGTGGTAACTGGAATCCAACTAGAAGCTGAACCAGAGAGAACCACACGTTATGTTCGGTTCGGCAAGAAGATCTGTTTTAGGGCAGGATATTTATCATGAATATTGAAACGATTACGAAGTTTGAGAATAAGAAAACTATGGTTTATGGAGTCGAAAGCTTTGGAGATATAAAAATATAGAATCGAGCTGAGACTTGGCTTTTAGAAAATTTACGTTATGAAACTGAAAATGACTAGAATTGAGAGACGAGCGGCCCTGAAGAAAGCCACGCTGTTGTGAGGAAAGGTGAGAAGTGAAATGATAAAGACGGTTTAAGATTATTCTCTTACTTATTATGGAAATCATAGAAAGTAAATATATGGGACGGTATGAAGAAACATTAGATTTATTGCCAGATTTAAGAATCGGTACGATATTGGCTGTTTTCCATTGACTTGGCAAAATATCAATGGAAAAGCAACGGTTAAAGATAACGGACAGAGGAAGAGAGAGCTAGTCAGCATATTCCGAAAAATGAGGCGACTAATGCCATCAGGACCAATGACGTGAGTAGGAGAAAGTTTCGAGCGAAATAGATGAACTTCTTGGGATGAGGTTTGTAGACTGTAAGGAGTGGAATTGCACGCAGGTGCTAGGGAAAGGTGCTCCTGGTGATTCAAGGGAGTTGACGACGACAAAGATTTATAAGGGCATAGGAAAAAATTTGCTGAATAGGTCAGATCAATGCGGGACCGACTGCGCAGGAGTTGTTATAAGTGACTTCATCTTGGATTCTGCGATGATTTCTTCGAGTACTGACAAGTAACCAAAACTTTGTGGGATTAATAGTGACAGAGGACGAGAATTCAGATAAGTAACCGTTTTAGGCTCGTCGCAGGGAAAGTTAATTTTATATCAAGTTGTAGTATCTTAGATCGATTGAGAAATGATGACTCATGATGCCTTGAGATAAACGTCATTGCTGTAGTTTGGAAGTACATATCTAAAAAATGAAACTTTTTAGTATCGAATACATTTAAGTTAGGGGTAGAATCTATGAGCGGTACTTGTCTCCGTCCGCCCGAAGGAAGCCATTCAGTAAATTAGGTCTCAGGACCGGAGATTTTCATTTATCTATCCCTCCTTAAATTTCTCCCTTCATCCGAGTTGCGTATTTTTTCTTTTTTATATCCGTTACTCACAATGCAAGAGAGAGCATATAATCTTTATTTCTCTTCTTCTTTCCGTTAATAGCAGTCTATTCGAAGTTTTTATTTTTTTCGGAAAATTACTCGTCATACCTCTCGCCGACGCAGAAAGGCTGCGAGATTGCGTCATTAAAAATAGAGACGTGAGTGAGTCTGGTTGGAGGGTTGAGCATTTAATGGGCATAAAGAACGCAAAGTGTGTGTGTGCCCCAAACAGACGGTGACAACCTTCACCGCGACACTTCCTCCCCCTTCCTCCTCATCGTCTCTCAGACGACGCTAGAAATGCCCTCGTAGTGGCTTTTCATTTGGCTATTTCCATGGGCCTTATTATTCATAGCCATTAGTTTTTTATGACGCGAGCAGATTTGAAAAAAACTCGGACGGAAAACAGCGGCAGACAACGAAGGATGTAATATAGGGCTTGAATTAAATTCTCCATGCAGTGTGAGGCACAAAGGACTACTTGGCAATACTCGATCCTCGCCTCAGTGTATAGATGTATTATATTATTTTAGTGTATTTACGAAATGTGAACTGAACGGTATTATTATGAATGAATTTGATGAAATTGCTATCTAATAGAAATGCGAATAAAATAGACTTGTCTTAAAGAGTTAAATTTTCATATCTGTGTTTTCTTTTTTACTTTAAATTAATTTGGATTATTCAACAAGTTTATTTTGTATTAAGGTTATATTAAAGAAGTTTTTTAATATGCACTGTCTTCTTATCATTTCAGATCCGTCATACCTCGAAGAATAGTTTCTCAGCCTGCTAACATTTTACCGTTTTGTGAACATGGGGTAAGTAGTCTGTATGTTAATTTGTTTCAGACATCCGAGCTAATTTTCTTACCGAGTAATTATAAATCTTATTGTTAATTGTGGTTCGTTTTATCGTTTATTTTTCTGGTCAGTAAAATTTTGGCAATGACTTTAAAGAAAGAGCATTTTTACCAATAGTATTAAATGTCGACATAAATATTTTACTCTTATTCAAATATGTTGCCGTCTTTTCTCCATCATAATAATATGTTATAAATGTTAACTGGATTTTATAAATTGATATTACTATAAACTATTCCCAGCTGATTACATGGCTGAAATTCAATTGTTAATAAACGTAGATAGCTTCAGTAGATAAAAGATAGTTAGGAAAACAATTCCCTTCCATTTTATGGTTATTAGAACTACCTATTTTATCAATTATTAGGCATTTTTATGTGTATGCGGCCAAACACAAATGCGTTCATGTTTTTAAATATCTCGAATCAATTGTCAGAAAATTATAATAGGGGAATTATATAAAAATCACTCCACCATGATGTTTTTAATAATAAAATTCTTTGAAATATAAACTTCATGGCCCCATGGGTTAGTCATTAGCCTCTCTATCACCGCTACCAGAGACATTTTTTTACTCCGGTTCCAAAAATTTTTGCTGCTAAAACCACGAAAATCTGCTCGATATGCCAATACGAAATCAAGCTCCGATAATAACATGACTGTTATCGAGAAAAATATTTGGCGCTTTTACCAATCCTTTTGTTTTTCACGCCTATTTCACGAATCCCATAACATCGTTGTAATTTTTTTTCAACGACGCATTTCAGAAATGAGAGCGTTTTTTTGGCACGACGATGGAACCTTCCAATCTCGAGCCACTGTGGAGGCGTCTTGAAAACCGAATTGCGATCCCTAGGAGTTGATGGGTCGATACCGAGTGGATTCCGGATTCCTGAATTTTTATTTTTCACCCTTCAGAATCCCCTCGCACTCCTTCATCTCCTCGTCTATACAGAGTTTTTAGGCGGTCTTCCTTCTCCATTTTATGCCCTCTTTATCTCTCTCACTTTCCTTTTTCATTCCCGCTCCGATCCCGTCTCGCATCTCTTTCTCTCTTTCCCTTATCCTCCCTTTTATTCCCCATGGGCACATCTTTTAACTCCCTGAATGTCCATCCGCCACATCCCTTCCCCCTCCCCTCCCTTTCCCGATATCCCCCTTAGCCTTGCTGAAGCTTTGATAACTTACTCTTTCATGCGCTTCTTCCACATGGTACGGATGAAAAAAGAAAAATAAATCTTTGAGTTTTAAAGTTTCTCAGTCTGAGAGAGAGTAAAGAGAGGGTAAAGGACTTTCAGTGAATTCCAGAATGACCGTCTCTCCGCAGAAAAAAAAGTTTCCGTTGCTGAAAGGTTGTTTTATTCACTTTTTCGTGCCTAAGTGAAGATATAAGGGGAGAAGGGATAACTCTCGCCTGCGAGGATTTTTTTTATTTTTGGATGAAAGAATAGTACTTTTGATGCGTAAAATGCGTGGAATTTGAATTTGTGTGCGATTCGTGTATTTTTCAGTAAAATATATTTTTTTGGAATTGAATGTAAAAGAACGTAATTAAAATGTTTAAGTCAATGCCCCCATTCCGGCGGGTTTTTTTATTACGCGCTAGCGTAAACATTCGTCAGTATATCTTGATCTGCAATTAAACTATTGTAGATAAATGTTACGTTTTTAAATCTCAAACTGTAAAATTGATGTAGGTAAAATATGATAATTCGATAGTAAAGCGCAACCTAATATTTACTTTCGAATTATGCTCTTAAGAATTGATATTTTCCAGTATACGATAAATACCCTAGACGTATTAGATTTTAATGTAATCAAGGTATTTGTATGCTTCCGGATTAGCTATCAGTCTGCTCATGCAAGCCTATTATTATGATAAATATTTATGTGCCACCTGTCACCTGAAAGTAAATTATAATATAGTCGCTTCAAAATAGTTTAGTTGTAGTTGTCGATTCGGTTTTGCGAGTAATACAAAAATTACATACATATACGTACGTGTCATAATGATTTAATTTATCTTACTAGATCGTAAATCTCCTTAATAAATATGTTTTAGGCGCGTAATCCCCTATATTATGGCATATATAAAAACAAAATGTGTCTTTAATGTAATTGTAGCTAACGAATTTAAAAAGAACACGTTTTACACTTATCTCCACGGTGTTTCTTTAATAAAAAGTCTAAGAATAACGGAATCCATTCATCCTTCCTCGACTAGCTTTCGCCTCTTCCTCTATTCCTTCGAAAAACCCCGCGCAGCCGCCGCCATCCTTCCTTCTTCGAACCTTCCCAGCGCTCACCTCATCCGTTCCCCGAGAACTGCTTCCGTAGTCTAGTGGCCTCCACTTCCTTCTAGTTGAACCCGGGTGTTTTTTTACCGTTACCGAGGCCATTAGCGTTTTTTTCTCTTCGTTTTCCGAATGACCTTTTACCGTTTCTCGCCGTGTTTATGAACTCCGATTACACGTGGTGCGGAATGAATCGGGCGTTACGGATAATCGTACGTTCGCCTCTGCCTTCCAGGGTCTAGCCATATAATCTTTAAGCTCCTAATCACCTCTGAGTTATCTCATTCTCTTCACTATTCTCTCCTCTAGACCCCACCCGCTGGCGCATTACCTCTCCCCCCTCTTTCTAATTCACCGTCTAACCTTTCTCTCCCTCTCCCCTCTTTCTACCCTTTCTTTCTCTCTCTTTCGCCTTTGAATAACCGCACGTTAAAGTTCTCCTTCTTTCACTCTCCTCCCGCATAACCTTTTCGACACTGGGAAACTTCTATCCAAGCACTAGCCGGTCACACGGAGAATGGAAATGGACTCCTCGAAAATGCCTTCATTCTTTAGTCTTTGCCCTTTTTTTTAAACGGAAACCATTTTCCAAAAGGATCTATTATTTGCTCTTCCATTCGCTCTTCTTTTCAGGGTTAATATCTCACCCCCACACACTTTTTTTATGCTTCCTTCTCCCGCCCCTTCGATTTCCAAATCTCCACCCGCTCGCTTTCTCACCTTTTCTAACTTCCCGCCTCGACTCTCCATCATGTCATTTACCCCTTTCTATTCCCCTCTCTCCCCCTCCCGCCCCCTCTCTCCTCCTCCCGCCCCCCTCTCTATCTCCCTCCCTTCCTCTCTCTCTCTCGCTCCTGACTGCGTTCGCCCCAACCCTGAGCCGTGGGTTTTTTCTTCTCTCCCTTCATTCGTTTTTCATTTTATACTGGTATTTTCCTCTTTTATTTTCTCCCGCCCTTTTTATAACCCTTTTCATTCCCCGTCCGTTCTCGTTTCTTTCCATTCCGCAGGACGTATATTTTCCTCGCGCCATTCGGTTTCTTTTCTCTTCCGTATCCTCTTTTCATTTCACCTTGCGCTTCCCTCCTTTCGATGCGTCTTCCCTCACTCCATCTAGCGGAGCAATTGGGGAAACCAACCTCCGTAGTCATTCTTAATGAGGAAGATATCTAACTTTGCTCTCTCTTTCAATGGCTAGATTTTGATAGTAAATCTATGTCTGTGTCGAGAGTCCCAGTGATTTTCCTATTGGGAACAGAACGGACGCGAATAAGAGATATCGCGTTTTATGAAGAGGGCGAGAGAAGTTTGTTTGTTACACTCTCATCCCCACGAAAATATTACGGTGTTGTATACCAAATGACTTGGCTCTTTTTATTTTTTATTTCAATAACAACAAATGTGGTGTTTTTTGTGCTGTATGTCTTTAGAATGTCAGATGAGATGCCGTGGGTTTACCGATCGAATCTTTTGTCGTATAATTTGGTTTTATTTGCTTCTCAGCTGAGGAAAAGAATACGGTGGCGAGAACAGTCAAATGGAGGGGAGGAGGGAAAACCACTTACCGAATTATTTTAGCGCTAAAATTATCCTTATTTTGGAAGCGATTGGTTAGTCATGGCACGCTGTGTTTTATTCATTTCCTAAGCGACAGAATCGATTTGGGAAACGAATGCATTTTTAATCCGCGATAACATGCGCTTCCGTTTTAACGCCATAGCACGCACGTTAGAGAAAAAACCAATGGGGATCTGTCAAAATATTTAATTATGTTTTTTTATTCTTTGTAATTGACTTAATTACTCCCTGTGAATATTTTTTGTTAAATCGTCTTCATTATGCAAAAAATATTTAAAATAACTCTTGTAAATATCCCAGTAGTAAGGGGTACGTAACGTCATACCATGCCAATCGTTTAAACGTACGACCGTACTGAATGCGTGTGGTTTTGCTACTTCGTCCTGTTTCTTTTCCTGATATCGTAGCTAAAATGGAGAATATGGGACTTTGAAAGGGTTATAAGTATTGTCTGGTGCCTCAGTGCTTAAATACAACGATTAAAACCCCGAGAAAGTTGTTCTTCGCGCTACCGAGCTCCTTGGAAGAAATAAGAAGCGGAGAATATTGTGGTTTAAATCCATTTTTTTGGCGTGGGGTCTGAGAGACCGCATGCCTGTGTCGGCGCGTCAATATCTGATGCCTGTGGTTACGGGTTAAGACGTCGATCTATTTTTTACATATCTTCTGCGTTTCAGTCGAAATAATAGTACTATTACAATAACTGAAAATAAAAGCGTTACATCAAACTTGTTTTATCAATTAAATGTAGTACAAACCTGTCCGCCTTCACTCCACGCATTTCAACACCTGAATATTGCTCCCTACGACTTCTAATGTACCGCAAAAGCATGTACGAATCAACGTTGGGCAAATTATCAGATCTGGCTACACAAAACCCTTCAGATGCCATTGTGCAAAACACAAAGCGAAATAAATGCAGGAAGGTGCAGTACTTCTACCAATATTTCTTCTAAGCCGGCGTATAGAGGAAAACAACAGAAATATGTTTTTCAAGCTACATACTACATCTATATCGGCACAATGGCTTCTAGCACGACTAGCATCGGCTAACGTGCTTGTGGCATTCACTAACGTCACTAAACACCCTGCAAACTTCGGATGTGATCGGTTTCGGCATTAACTCGTCCGTTATACATTCCTTTTTTATAAATATCTGTTAAAAATTTAACGAAAAAATTTTATATTTGCCTATAATAATAGCCATACTATACAACTTCATAAAATTTGCGCTAATTCCCGAAATTTGACAGTCCCCCATTGCCAAAAGCTTGCTTATGGAAATTTATTAATGCAAAAATTGTATTTGTACAAACATGTTTACGAAAAAAACTAGTATGTATTGACATATTTAATAAGGAAATGAGGATGTTTGTATATCTGTGATATCATCATCATCACTATCTTACAGATTTTTGCCTTTCGTTTTTGTCCATGTTGAAACTAGGGGTAATAAAATTTATAAACTTTAAAGGGTAATAAACATGTAAACAAGGACAAAAAAAGAAAAAATAAGTCACTTATACATTGGTAGAAATTCACCAAAATTCAATGACGTTGTAACGCGCACGACGGGGAATCGATCGCAAAGATAGAAAAAAGACCAGTTCCACACAGACACGTACTAGCGGCTGCATACTAACTCAGTCCCGGGATGTTCTTATTCGAAAAGGTCGCATACTAGCTCAGTTCCGCGGATGTTAGAGGCCCATACTAACTCAGTCCCCCGCACAGGCACTAGATTCAATGGACATAAAAAGTAATCGACAAGATAAATTTATGTTTATTAATGACAGCGTCAAAAACATAGTTGGGTTTTCGACCAATGCAAACTTGGAACTTTTAGTTAGCATGGATACGATTTTCGTTGATGGTACATTTAAAAGCTGTCCAAAATATTTCTGCCAGCTTTTTACTGTCCACGGCATAATGGATGGCACTTACGTACCTTTAGTATTTTTGTTGCTTCCTAATAAAAGTGCTGAAGTGTATGTAGAGGCTTTTCAATATTTAGTCTCCGAATGCTTTAAACTCCAGTTAAAGCTTTCACCAAGTATAGTATACGCGGATTTCTAGAAAGCTACTTTTAGTACAGACAGTCCTAAGTCTTTGAAAAATGGGAAGGAAAATTTTGTGTGGTGGGACTGAGTTAGTATGCCCTTCCGGGCAGCACGACGTCGACTAATTCTTTAGACGTAAATAGGAAGGTAGACGATACCATTCGCTAATCTTACTGTCGGGAGCCAAATATTTGAAGAAATCGAAAAAGCGCAGAGGTACGTGTTATCGCGGGTTAAACACGTGACACCGCCGTTATGTGCTCCTGGATGAATTTCTATAAGATCTCTCCGGTGGTGTTGTGGTTAGGACGCTGGCTGCTGCTCGCCCGATGCTTGAAAAAGTCATCGGGTACGAATCCTGCGCGAGTAGGATTTTTCTCAAGGTCACCCGGCCCCCTGTTTGCGTAGTTTGAGGAGACCGCGCAAATTCAGCTGTTCCGTCCTTCGGAAGGGACGTTAAGCTGTTGGCCCCCCTGGTGTTCTTCGTAAGAGCAGGCAAATGCCGGCACCGGGTTTCCCTCCTCCCTCCCCGGTTATTCATTGCACTACCTCTGAGATACCCATTTGTGCTGTAAGAGAGGCGAATTGACTGGGCATACATATATAAGATCTCTAGTTGATTAAAACCGCAGCGCAGCTTCCTTCGTAGTAAAACGTTCCATTGTGAAACCAGGAATATCTTCTGCTAGATTCCGGTGCTTCTTTCAAAAATTTAAACGCGTTTTTTCTGAATACGCGAATAAATTCTTCGTAAAAATTAAAAATTACTGTTAATTAATTTTATATATAATTGGTGTAATGGTTACTTTATTATCGAGTGACTTGATTTTTTTATTTGATTGATGTTTACGAGTGACATGCATAACTGCTTCTGACCTCAAATATTTACTGCTTGGCATAATAATTACTTTTTTCGCAGTAATCATTGTTTTCAAATCTAAAGAATAATGATAAATCGTAAATTCTCTTTAAAGCCTGTATATATCCTGTCCTTTATCCGCTCGTCACTTGTGATAATTTCATGCGCAGAATTTTCGACGTTTCGCCGCCCATGCAACGTAATATAAAATCTGACAGTGGATTCATCCGTCATGACGGGTTACTAGAATCAGTAAGCCGTCAAATAGAATTCCCTCCTGCACTTTAGAAAGGAGACCTAACATTTCTCATACGAGATTGAAAAGATGTTTTTTAATCCATTTTCCCGGCATATGCTCTCCCCGATATCGAAATAATAGGTTTCGCATACATTCTGTCATCTTTATAGATAATCTAATTTCATTGCTAGAAAACTTAAATTCAGTATGTCATAAAGAATTTATTTTATAATAAATACTTATGTTCTTCGTTCGACGAGTAGGCAATCAACTTTCGGTTAATTTTTGAACGCTTTCTCATATGCGTATTGTAACGATTCGATTTTTTCGATCCAATCAGCCCGGCTAAGCATGAAAGGATCTCATGACGTTTTAAGGCGGGTGCCTCTACGCCTATAAGACAACTTCTCGAAAGAGTGTTCGTATGAGGTAAATGCCGTCTTATCTTGACATCTCTCGATGAGTAATAGTGGTAGAGTTACATCTCGGACTGCCGAGTGAGAGGTCTGGGTAAGAGAGCTTGGAATGCCTTCGGCGCGAGTCACAGTGACTGACTCCCTCGAGGTTTCCCTAACACGTCTCCCCTCAGTCGCTCCCATGATTTCCTGCGACCTTTCTGCTAGAGTAATACGTACTGATAGCAACGTAATGATAATCGGAATCAATAACAAAATGTGATGTGACCACCACATGACTCTCCACACCTGTAATAATTTTAAAAATTCCAAATAGATTAAATGATAATAAATATTTTAAGGAACTGTGAGAAAAATATAAAGACTTGACAAAGAACAGAAATAAACCCAAATCATAACCTTCTGATATTGAATATAACCACGAAGATCCAATAATTAAGAAAATAAAAAGGAGTGTTACTAAGACGTAACTAAGCGTAAAGTGTTGCTCGACTTCGTGGAATGATTCCATAATGTAAATAAAAACGAATGTTTTAAAATATTGTTGTAATACATTAAGCCTAAAGTGTTTACAATAGTCTCCGGTAGGTAGGCGGTGTGGTGGTGGCAGCTAAAAATTAGTTTTAAAAATATCGCCTAAACAATGCATTTCACGGGAAAATGTTTCGAACAAAGGTTGTAGAAAATTAAATTTCCTACAACGTTTATTCCAGTAATTCTTTACATTAATCAAGTATTAAAGCAAATATTTGAATATAACGGATAAGTAACAAGACCAATTTTTATCAAAACCAAATCAACTCTTGTCCCTTTAACAAAAATGTCAAATATAACATTTTGCGTTGATCTGCTTAATATTTTTTGAGTTAGAGCACCCACAAAATTCCTATCACATACACACGCACGGTTCTACATCAATTCGTCGCAAGTCAAATTCGTCGTATGGCAAATTCGTCGCAAATTCAGGAACCGTTGAGGATATAGGAAATATTTTTCTGTTATTTTCAATGTTACGATTTTCATAGTGAAATCCCGCGTCGCGCATTGGCGGTGAAATGTTCCGCCGTCCAAGATGCAGATTAATTTCCGTCTGACTTTGTTTTTCATATGCTATAAACATAGCTGGCAATACTTTCTTTGGTAAATACTCTTCTTACTCAAACATGTAAGCTTTTTCCATTTCCATTCTTTCCCTTATAACACAGCTTTCTATGACTACTCTTCCAGTATTGCAGCAGGAATAACCACGTATAAACACGAAATAAAATACAAATGAAAGTGTTGCGCGGGATCATCTGTCAATCCGGAATCCATGTATCGGTGAATCGAGGAAAATAAAAAGAATCTCGTAACTTGAACTCTCCGTCGGGCATTTAGGATGAAATAAAATTAGATAACATATATTAATAAGATATTTTGGAAAAATAGCAATCTTACACCAAAACCAAAATCCGACTTTCTTTTAGTTAACGAACACCTGTTCTCTTCCCATTCCCCTATATTCATGTCCGTTCTCCCCCATCTCTCCAACGCGTCGTCGCGGCCAACGCGCGTAACGTCTCGAGCAAGGCCTTTGTTTGGGTAGCGTCTGTTCTCAACGCCCGTAACCCGTGCATGGAAATGCACGTTAACACTGTTTTCCACATTTTACTTAGAATTCACTTTCCGTCATCCCCTCCTCCATAGTGTCATTCTTTTCTTTTATCTTCCCCTGGTTTTCCCTTTCCCTTCCAACTTCACTCCTCCCGCTAATCACCTAGGACTCCCAGTGTTATCCACTCTCTCTCCCACTCCTTCCCCATGCAACCTTTACCCCACCTCCCATCTTCCCCCACTCCCCCTTCTTCTCCCCTCCTTTCTCCACCTTTTTGTTTCCTTTCCAACCTCCTGTTTCTGGCCATATATTTTTTTATTCTTGTTGCATAATTTATTCGGAAATTATGAGGCATCGTCAACCCTTCCCATGCACTAAATATGGTGTATCGCAGGATTAATGAAGGAAAGGATTTCCTATTTCCTCAAGTATTCCTGAATTTGCGACGATTTTGCCTTACGACGAATTTTACACGCGACGAATTGCCGCGCGCCGAATTGGCACACACACACACAGACATAATCGAGAAAATAGTCAAACGAGTTCAGGGGACCTCAAAACGTGTAATTCCGTTGAAATCTCGAAATCTATGTTTTCATGAAAACAATACTTTCCCCTATACTATGTATGAAGAAAGTAAAAACGGTCCGTTACAGTATATTTATATGGTGTATTAATTTTTATTTTTTAAAACACGGTTCAATGACATTGATTTGCATGTTTAATATCATAATTATAGTGTATTATCTCTTCCCGGTTGCACTGGAGATCTTACTGCTTTTCTAAAAGAAATTCCTCCGAGATATTTCGTTTTATTTAGGATCCTATGGCTCGGACGGCATTTAGTCTGATCTTTCCCTTTATTTCTTCAGTGTCCTTCTGATTTAACTAGGAGTTTTATTTCTTAAGAGCGTCCTCCCAACATGTTTTATAACCCTGCCATATTTTTTCCCCAATTTACTGTATTCTTCAGTCCTCGTAATCTTCTCTGATTATTGACTTCAAGATAAAGTTTACATTCTTCGTAAAACTTATACATATGCATTTTATATGTATGGTTTATCCAAGTTATTTTTCTTCACGACTAATTTAAATTTCCTGCATCACCCCAAATAAGAGTTTTGATTATTTTTCACCGAACATTGGGAACTCGTGCGGTTTTAAATGTGACTTCGAAGAATTATTTTTGCATGAGCTCTTTTTGGAAGAACTTGTCGAAGTAAGGTGCATTTGGTGACAATTTTCTTTTTCGGATTTTTGTTGTCTCACATCCTCAATTTCCAAATTCCGAATAATATATTTTAATACCAAAATTCTCTGCGCTTCACGAGCTTCATAAAACATCGCTCGTCATGTTTTTAAGTTCATTTTGGGTCAAAAGGTTTCCAACAGAATAAACTTATCCCTTCGCATTACTTTTTACCTGTTACGCGCCGAGTAAACACACTGCGGCAATACCTCATATTACCAATCACTGTTTTTCCTAATTGCAAAATTTTGCAGTTTCGATTTGAAAATTCTGTACTTCCGCTCGCACGGAAAATCGTCCAAAGTTGCATCAGTACACTGTTTCCCGTTCGCTTCGCTCGGGGGCGTGGTTTATATAATCCGTATACGTCTATCGCCCGTGTTGGATTTGTATATCATGGATTTTCCCGCACAACCTACTGCGTCGCTAGTTTGTTTACTGATACTACTACTCCTCTCTCTATATTTATTTCCACTTCTTTTCGTCTCTCTCTCTCTATTTCCCTTCTGACTCCCCCTCTCAATCCATCCCCGCTCTTCCCTCGCTTCTCTGTGGATTTTTGAACGTCCGGCGTCGATGCGACCCAAATGTTGAGTCAGGAAAACATTTTTCCGCGAACGTCGCAAACCCTCAAACTACACAACTGCAACTACTGCCACCGTTGTTTGTCCTTCCCCTCTCCACTTTCCCCTTTCACACCTACCGTCCCAATTCCTCTCCGAATAACCCCCACTAATGCACTTCCGCCTCGTTAATTAACATTCACTGCTGTTTTTTCTAGTTTGTGATCTTCGTCGAGTAGGAGAGATGGCGGGGCGGGTTGGGAGAATGAAACAGAACGGCAAACGTACCGGCTTTGAAATCGATTGTTGATTAATTTTGCGTCGATTGTTCCGAATACCACTCGAAAGTGGTCGTGACTCGCGTTTGTTTTGAGGGAATCGGCCGTTGTTCGCCGCATCGACATAAAAAATAACGACCCCAATGTTTTTCTCAGATTTTGCGCGTAGTGTTTGTACCGCGACCAAGTGGGTGCCTGGTAGTATTTCGTCCCGTTTGAAGTAATCCACGGGAAATCTTTATGTGGTGATGGCATCCGGTGCATGATCGACATTCGGCGCGACAAAGCTGACAAACACGACCGAACCTATTCCGTATGTCCGATCGACCGAGCCTATTGCAAATAGTTATTCCGCTTTGACCATTGACACGTGAACTATGAACCGAACCTTTGAGTGAACCGGGCCGATTGAATCGGTACTTCCGTCTCTCTGTGGTGTATTTGCGCAATTCTCTGTATTTACCTTTAGGATTGGAATCCCGCACAAGGATCTGGCTGCTGCTGTTGGCGTCTGAATTCGAGAAGTGACAGTTTTGACCCAAAGAAATAAGACTTCGGCAACTTAGCGTTGCTTAGCAATGTCGGTTAATTATGGCTATATCCTTTTCAGAGTGTTTTAAATTTTACTTTTGGTTTGCATCGAGACGATGCAAGTCGTATATGAAAGGATACGGAGTGTGTGAGACTTCAGAGGCTCTTAATAAATATATTTAACTTCATTTATTGCCATTATGGATCAATAATCAGTTTTCGAATTGGATTAACATTCAGTGAGAAAAATAACCAAATTTTCTCTATAATCAGAGACAGATTACGCATTATCTCATATTCAGCATATTTAACCGTAATGTGAATGAGAACGAGAAGGTAATATCGTCGGAAAAATTAAAATCGAGCCTTTTTTCTGAATAACGATTCAGGTGGATCAAGGTAATCGCAAGATCTGAAATTGGAATCGCAAAAAGGGATGTTCCTCTTGCCCATTTAGCTCCACTTCTCTTTCTATCCCTCTCATAAGATAGCTCGGAACTTTTTAAACTCCAAAAAGCCTCTCAATTTTTAGATGAAAGAACGCCATGTGATCCTGCACCAATCCTTCGTCGGATATTTCGCTCGCAATGATTGCGAGTCCATTTTGTCGAACGGCCTCCATAAAGAGGCCGTTCAGCCTCTCTCTCTACGTGCCTTCTCTATTTTGCCTACATCCGCTCCTTCCAACTCCCCCCCCTCCCGACCCTTACCCTCGCCCCTTCGCCCTTCATCCTCTCTCCCTTCGTCGCGGCCTTCTCTCTGATCGCACTCCTGATTTCCCTTGCGAATTTGCGTTTCCCATTCCTGCAAAGACTCCAAACGGCGACATTTTGTGCGAAAGGAAAGGAGGAATCACTCATGTCCTCAGGTGAATACCTCTCTCCCTTTTCCCATTACCCTCCTTCCTTTACACCAAAACCCCATAAAATCCACCGACGGAGAAATTCTTACCTCTCCCGAGTCGACTTTTAAGCATCGCTCTGCTCGTTTCAGACGGAAAAGTGCTCGGAAGCCCCCGTTAAAGAATTCCGACGGTGCTCTCTTCTTTCGGCTTTCTTGATATTCCGACTACTTTTCCGTTCGTTCTCTCAAAAGGGAGTTTTATATCCCTTTGATCAGTTTTCGCATTGTGTCCCATCATCCGTCAAAAGGTCCGTGTGCGAGTCGGAAGTTTTTTGTCTGCTTTTAGAGGTTATGCAACAAGCATAAAGAATGTTCGCAATTGAGCTTATTTTGTTAAAATGGAAACGAATTGTTGCAATATTACGTTATAATAATCACGTATGCTTAGATAGTATTTGTAGGGACGTCGATATCATGTATTAATTAGGAGTGTCAATACAGATTTGCATTAACATGTATTAATCACCCATTGTCTTTAATCTTTCTAAATTTTGATTTTCTAGTGTAAAATTGAAATACATGTTTTTAATATATGTAAGTTATTTTATCACAGCATTAAAAAACTGACAACGGTTTTAAAAATCGGTCGGCGAGGCTTTTTTGTGCATTATTTGGTGTCATTACAATTTTGTTACATCATAATTGCTAGTAAAATTTGCCTTATGAAGACTTTAACCAAATCCCAGGAATTAATTAACTTTCAAAACACCTTTTTCGCAGGAACACTAGGAAAGTAAATTTTAAAAGAAAAAATTCATTTTGGGTATTGCCTCTGTCCTTGCAATGATTATATATCAGGCATTACTTTATTTCGATTGCCAGGTGCTTCTCGGGAAATATCCAGCAAAATACATTTTTTTAACTCGGCTTCTGATCCTTCATTAATTATTCTCCCCCAATTTTAGGTTAAAAAAATTGTATTTCATTGCTTAAAACTTATATTTTGAAATTTAAATAAAAACTGACATTACGGGATATTTTCAAAATTTCCAAGAACGGTGTAATTTTTCATTCTTACGCATTTTGTATTTATAAACACATAAAAATGTATTTATATCAATTATAGTCTTATTTTTTAAACGAATTATGGATGACGTAATGGCTTGTAGAATTATGTTAATACTAGTTATTGCCCGTCATATGACTGGTGTCAGTTACTAGTATATGGCTGAAAAACCCGTCATATGACTGGTAATCCTACTGAAACCTTAATCTTAAGTAATCGTATCTCATTATTATAGATAATCACAAAATTAGTTTATTTTTCTAGTGTAATTGCCCTTTGAAATTCAACGGGGAACTTGGAAATGAATAATAACAGCTGTAATTATTGAGTAAGACCCGGTATAAAATTTGCCAAAATAGAGATTCGGGAAAATTTCTTTCTTGTTCTTGTTTTCTCCAATGATGAGCCCCTTGTCAAAAATGAGGTAATAATTATACATATCCATAATAATATACCCTCCCTCCCTCTCGCAGTCTCTCTCTCCCTCTTTCCTTCCCTCTCTCCCTCCCACTCTCTGCGTCTCTTTTCTCCCACGTCCCACTCTCTCATTCCCTCCTGTTCCAATCCATAGTTCGCCCTCTTTATCTCTTTCCTCCCGTCCTTTTCTACTTCTATACCTCCCTCACTCTCTATGTACGTACCTTTCATTCTATATCCCTTCCTTCCTATCTCCCTCCCTACGTTCCACTCTCTCTTACTCTACATCTATATAGTAGTTTAGATAAGCTAAAGAATCCAAACTAAATCCCAGTCCCATTAGGATTACGTAATTTCGCGAAAACTCCTACTATAATTTAAGACAATCTATGCACTCGTATATATTACACGTATGCGGGTTGAGACAACAATTGATTCTCGAAGTTCAATAACGACGTGGTCGGCAAAGCAACATCCCGTTTAAAAGCCGATATTTTCCCAAAATATAGACTAGTGATACCCGCAAAACATTTTGCGAAGTCAGTCAAATATCTGTATGTTAAAAAGTAATAATAATCAATTTCTCCTTATAAAATTATACAACTGATATTTTGAATTTCATGTTTTTTTTATAATTTAGATGTGCAATTTTAATTGTCTCCCCCATACGAAAAAGGTCACATTCCAGTATTGTAATAAAGAAAGAAGATTTTCCTTTTGGTCAATGGTTAAAAATGCCCACAGCCCACACGCAGTTTACTGAATAATAATAATCTTTAATTATTAACGTTGCAATCTATTAAGTTTGACGTTACTACAACTATAATTTCGATGCTTCGTAAACAGCGCGAAGCGAATAACGATTTTCTTCCGTCTATTTGAAGGGTTAATAAACGCTGATTGAATCGGAAGCAACAATGAGGGTTGCCTTGGCAACATCCGAAAAGGGTACGAAAAAGCCATAAAATTTCGAAAAGAAATGCGTGTTTCTGAGAAATAATTCCGTGTAACATCAAAACATTGCAATAATAAGATATTTTATAGTTTTATCCGTCGAATAAAGTAAAAACGGAGAAATTCGGTCCATATTTACGTATTTTCATGAATGAAACAAATGAACCTTGCACCTTGAAAAATCGAAACTCCTGTGTAAACATATGGAAAAATATAATCCTCCCGGAGTCGAATCCGGGGCACTTCCTTAAACGAAAATAGATTTCCCACGGTCTCCTAGTTGGCAGAAACAAAATGGCGTTTACAGCATTTCTGTATGACAAACTGTTCAAGAGATAAAAGGAAGGACGGACGGACTGGCAGACGGAAAGACAGACAGACGGACGGACAGATGGACAAACTGACAGAGGGACGGACAGATGGACAAACTGACAGAGGGACGGACAGACATTGAGTAATTATATACATAAAGATATTTACTGTGAGGGCTCTAGTTAAGTTTTAAGATGGAAGATCCTCCTCTTTTCACAGTAATTACAGTTTGTCAGTATGTATATGTAAAACTCGGAAAGGGTCGAGGCAACCTCGAGTTTTCCGCCGAGACGATCCAATAGATTAGCCAATGTCGCTGGAAAGACAAATTGGAAAATAGGAATGGCTGCCTAAAGTATTGGAGATACGAGTTATTCCACCAACTCACTCAAATGTTTGAGAGCGCCCTCTTCCAAAACTTCTATTCTGCCAGATATAATGGAAAATATCAGTCTTTAAAACATGTTTACTCCCACGCAACTGTTTAGGCCATCTGATTTTAGGTGAAAAAGGGCTCCTTTTACCTTTCTAGGAAACCATCGCGATAATACCGTTTCATTTCCTGTTTTCAACTCGGCAAATGCGACCATTACTTACAAGAGACGACTAGCATTGATAAATTTGACATATTTACGACCAAAAACGTTCATTAGTTAGGAATCCGGCGAAACGCCATCTTCATGATTCATTTCAAAGACAACCTATGGATGCTTCAATGAATCATAGTTAGGTAACGTAATTTCTTATCTGTATCCAAAATAAGTGGTGGCTTATCTGGTGATAGTACCTGCTGCATTACATTGTTTTTGTTTTTGACAGTCATACAGTCAGACATCCTTAATTTTCTTCAGTTTTTATTTCGCTATCTTAATCGTCCACTTCCGTTCTCCCTCTATCTTTTTCTATCTATCTCTCTCCCCTCTTTCTTATTCCTTTCTTCCTCTATCCCTCTCGTTCCCTGTCTCCCTCTTCTCGCTCCCTCTCTCCTTTTTCTCGCTCTCTCTCTCCTTTTTCTCGCTCTCTCTCACATCCTCCTATCTCTCCCTCCCTCCCTCCTCTCTCTCTCCCTCCTCCCACCCTCCCTCCTCCCACCCTCCCTCCTCCCACCCTCCCTCCTCCCACCCACCCTCCTCCCACCCTCCCTCCTCCCACCCACCCTCTTCCCTCCCTCTCCTCTCACCCTCCTCTCCCTCCCACTCCTCCCACCCTCTTCCCTCCCTCTCCTCTCACCCTCCTCTCCCTCCCACTCCTCCCACCCTCCTCTCCCTCCCACTCCTCCCACCCTCCTCTCCATCCCTGTCCTCCCACCTCGTCTCTCTCTCTCTCTCATCCCACACTCCTCTCCCTTTCTCACTCTCCTATCTTCCTTTTTGTCCCCTCTTTCCTTCCAATTTTTTGCCCCACTCTCGACTCCATTGAGATCCTATCCATCGCTCGCTACGCAGAAAAATAAGGTGCTCGAGGATAATGACAATTTTTTTCGCTCCAGTCCTCCGTATCACCTTCGCTGTCCCCTTGCTGTTGAGTTCGATCCCTACCCTTTGCCCCCTTCTCTCCTCCTCTCTCTCGTTCGTCTCACCCTCTGCAGGCTATCTCTTCATTTTGATCGACAATTTGCCCTCCTCTTCGCATCTCAGTCGCTCCACCCTCTATCTCGGAGCTTCTCGCTTCATTCCGCAGAAACCCATCTCCTCTCCTCTCCCAACTCCTCCGCCTCTCCAGACTCCTCACCCCCTCCCACCTCCTCACCTTCACCCACCTCCCCCTCCCCTTTCACCTCCCCCTCCCACCTCCCCCTCCCCCACTTTCACCTACTCCGCCCTCTCACCTCCCCCCTCTCACCTCCCCCTCTCTCCGCCCCTCTCTCACCTCTCTCCCTATCACCTCCCCTCCCTATCACCTCCCCTCCCACCTCCTCTCCCCCTCCTTCCCACTTCCTCCCCCCCTCCTTCCCACTTCCTCCCCCCCTCACTCCCACTTCCTCCCCCCCTCACTCCCACTTCCTCCCCCCCTCACTCCCACTTCCTCCCCCCCTCACTCCCACTTCCTCCCCTCTCCCTCCCACTTCCTCCCCTCTCCCTCCCACTTCCTCCCCCCCTCACTCCCACTTCCTCCCCTCCTCACTCCCACTTCCTCCCCTCCTCACTCCCACTTCCTCCCCCCTCACTCCCACTTCCTCCCCCCTCACTCCCACTTCCTCCCCCCTCCCTCCCACTTCCTCCCCCTCCCACCTCCTCCCTCCACTCTCACCTCCTTCCTCCCTTCCCACCTCCTTCCCCCATTCCCACCCTCTTCCTCCCCTCCCACCTCCCTCCCCTCCCACCTCCCTCCCCTCCCACTTCTTCCCTCCCCTCCCACCTCCTCCGCCTCTTTTCATCCTCCTCCACTTCCCTGCAGTCTCGCACAGCACTCGTTTCAACGAGGCAGTGGTTTTAAAGGTTCCTTATAACTTTCGATTTGTCCTCTTCAGGCTAAAAAGCCCGTATTACCACGATGCTGAGCGAATGTTTTTTATGACTCTAGGTTCAATTTCTCTTCCTTTCTCTCTGTCTCTCCGCTTTCGTTATTTGCCGAAACTGCATTTTTTCTGTCCCTTACTTCTTTCACGGCCGACGAAAAAACGCCCGACCTCTGCGTGAGGAGAAATTCTCGAAATTGTTTTTTAAGATTCGGTTTCGATCACCCTCGCCTAATGGTTTGCTTTTCAATGGCTCTCGAATGCCTGACGCTAAAGAATAACGAAGGCCGCCTTCAATGAATGCGCCCATGAAAGAGCTCTTCCGACCCTCTTTTACTCCTCCTCTCCACTCCACCCCATCCCTTTTGACCGTATGCAGATTGGAGCGTCTGGCTCGATGAAGAGCGTCGCATACGTAGGGAGTATCTCGTGCGGCTACCGCCTCCTCTCCGCCTATATTGCCCACACGATAAAATCTCCCCGCTTTTATTGTCTTCTGGATGGGACCGCAACGCGAGCATTAGTACATTTATAATTTCCATTATGGCGGTAAAATTTCCTCTTCTTCAGCACTCTTCTCGCTCTTTCCCTTTTCGAACGTCGGGGTTTGAACATTGTATCTTCCCGGCTGATTCACTTCTTCCTACGCGCAATGGGTATCTAAGAGGGAGTGCTATGAATAGCTGGACAGCAAGGGAGCGATATAGAGGATCGTTTTTCCCTAGGACGATAAGAGACCATAATAGAAAAAGATAACGTAGGAAAACTATGGACCCTTGGTGCACTGCACCCCCTGCCATCCACCAAAAAGGTGACTTGCGGGGTATAATGTAGATGTAGAAGGGAGAAGAGAAGCTTGGTGCCGGCTTTTAGCCTGCTCTTAACGAAGAGCACCAAGGGGCCAATGGCTTAACGTCCCTTCCGAAGGACGTTAGACTCGGACACTGTATTTCCTTTGGGGCGATTTCATTGACGTGTCCCGGACGTTGTGTTTGGCAGGCGATTACCTGTGGCCGCGTCTCGACTGCTTCGAGGGCAGTCAAAACGCAGACGCAGAGGCGCGCCTCGTTGCAATGCATACCAACTTACTCAGAAATTAATAAATAATGAAACAAAGCAACTGCCAAGGAAGGAAACGCAAGGGGAAAATGAAACAACAAATCGAATAGATGACCATGGACATCCACTTCAACTGACGCGAAGAGAGAAGAAAACAAGCTTGGATCTTTATTTCATATTTGAGAGTGGTAAATCATGCGCACTTAATAGAAGCAGAACCTTTCTAGAAGACAGTGGTGTTCTTTGTTACTCAGAAGATGGGGATGCCAAAGGAAATCATTTTTTGAAGGAATGCGCTGGAACCATCACGCGGCAACTACTACAAATAGTCTAGCTCCTGGGTAACAACAACATGGTTACTTCTCCTTCCCAACCCAACCCTCTTGTATGGGCAGTTTCATGGCATTGGAAAAGCAACAAAAAAGGGAGAGTTGTCTGAGTTCTGAGATGCCAGAATATCAAGAAATTAGACGATCCACTTCCCTTCACTTTCCCCTTGCTTAAACCCATTATCCAAACTTCAAAGATTGGGAAAAGGACCTTTCAAAACAAATCAGGTGTGTAGAATGGCAAATAACAAATTTTATGGTTTCAACTCTTACCTTAGAATAATGGCAAAAATGAAAATCTATGATATGCTCAAGTTACATTTATATACGAATACCAAGATATCAACTGTACTCTATCCATGAAAAAATCATGTGCTAGCCATGTCATATTTTTTAATTAAACAATACCACAATGCTCCAAAAGGGTTAGACTGATCTCAGTTTATAGGTGATATAATTAAAGTGGGTTGCAGGAAACAATACTTTAAAAGCAGAATAAAATATTTATTGACAAATCAAAAAACTTGTTGCATTCAGAAATTTATTCTGTATTCCTAAACAACATATATGGTCCAAACATAGACCATATGGTACATAACAACATATGGTACTAACTTTCTTACCATGAACTCCATTGACATATTTTCATTGATATAAAATCAATATTAACAATGTTGTGACCAAACATTTACTTGTAAAAGCTAAGAAAATGTTCTCAAGTGCAGGCAAAGTTTAATGACTGAAGACTAAATTCAACTAAAATATTCATCGATCATGGAAAAATGGGCAAAATGGTAGCTTTATATTTTTCAAAAACTTAAATCGATCAAAAACACACTGCATTTCAAGTGTAGATAATAAATCGCTAAATCGTATCATATTTAAATTTATAAATAGTGCGCATGAACATATGTAGGATGAACTGGTGCTTTATAATTAGAAGGCACATGTTTGTAAACATTGCAAAATTTACATTAAAATTGTCATTTGCGCAACAGTAAAATTTTGTATTTTAATAACGCTTATGATGTTAAGTATGTACTTATTGTAGATTAAATAAATAATGTTTCAGATCTTGTTAAGAGATATTTAAGAATTATACAAAAATACACACAACTAATTTTTTAACATGATATTCTCTCATCATACTGTATTTGTGAGTGAAATTTATATTGCACCAAGCACTTCAATTCTAAATATCCATAAATCCACCGAGGAGACACTGTAAGAATCGATTAAATAATAGTTAACGTCATACTGAATGAATAAATTTCATAATATTGAGGCTTAAACTATTTATAACGACATCACTGGTTTCAATGTAACTATTGCAAGGTGTTAGATAGGTACTTAAAACCGTTTGAAAAGAATTTTACACTGCACAGATCACTGAAATTGAATTCACCAGTAATAATTAAATAAATAGATAAAATTAATAATTAGCATATTTAAACCAAAAAATACCTGTTCTTACCTATTTTCACGTTTATGTTGTCCCTTCTCTGGCATGCTCGAATCCATGTTTTTTGAATTGACTTTTCCTGGGAAAATGGAAAAAATCTGATCCTACCATAAAAAATTTTGAAACTGTTATTACAACCAAATACCGCAAAAACGACATTTCACTGAGAAAAACCACAGTTCAAGAAAAAACTTAATAATTTTCCAAACCTGCGACAACAGTCAATACTAAATCATAGGCTAAAAGCGCAATGTGCAATCTACGTGACGTCACACGCTCGAAGCGACGCTCGCCCGAGATGCGCAACTTCCTACCTGGTATAGTAAGTAGTATTATGCCCGATATGTTCGGGGACTTTCTTCTCCTTCTGGGGTGCAGATTCTTTCCTCGACTCACTCGCGGCCTCTGCCACTTATGATACGTCGTCCCCGATTTCTACTCGCTCCGATTCTTTTTTGCTTCTCGGTCGATCGAATGAAGCTCGTCTTTTACTTCCGAGATCTCCTCGGCTGTGTCCAAATATCCGGAAGTAAGGAAGTAGTAGTAAATAGATTGACCTTTTTACACTCTATGAGAATCCACAAATATGACCGAATTAATTTGATTTTTCTAAAATAGTCATTTGGCTTTCATCGCCCTCGGTTTTTTGATGGCATCTGAATGAGGTTCGTTCCTAAGCGTCAGAAACTAATGTAAAAAATTAAACCATGACACGTAATTTTTCCACGTGTCAATAGAATAGTTAATGGTCGATTTTTTTCGGCAAGCCTATTGTTCTACATCAGGGATCTCAAAACCAATGGTTCGCGGGCTTCATGCCGTCCTCCAGTTCACACAATGCGGCCCTCGTTTGTTTGATTCGACCGTGAGTTGGGGACAAAGCGCGAACGAGACAATGGAGTAAAAAAGAGATACGAAAGAATGTGTTGAGGGTGTTGTTGGTGAGGATTTGTATCGTTATTTGGTCTTAATAATAATATTTACCATTTTGAATCGTGCACTTTTAGGTTTAACAAAATAAATTGGCTCACAATTATGAAATGCGGCCAGCCATTTATCTCAAAATCATCTATTTGGCCCCTAAAATTGAAAAATCGCGCCCTTTTCCCGAGTGCCGCTAGAAGAGCTAATTGACCGGACTTCCCCCCATGTCGGTCGTTCATTATCGTGGCTTTGGTACCAACCAGAGAATTTAAGAGGCACAAAATGCTTTTTAATGTATAAATTTGCTGAAATCCTATACTACCAATTTCCGACCCATGCTCTCTCCCGCTGTCGCCTGCATTTTCTGGAGTACTCAATCTCTCTTTCCGTCTCTCTCTCTCTCTCTCACAGTTTGTTAATTAAGGGGAGGCGTGTGTTTTATCCTTCTCTTTATCCCTCTGCAGCTGTTTCTGAGAAGTCTATTCCGTTAACGAGGTTTTAATTTATTTCTCTCCCAAGCTCCATTTCTCAATTGAAACGCGAATGCACTTTTGCTTACGTCTCCTCTCAAGGTACGATTACGATCATTCAGCAGAAACTTAACAGGCACTATCAGATTGATATTAACCATAGTCTCGTTCATCTGGGGGGCTTTAACAGTCGGTGCATTGTAGATTACAATAATTATCCGTTTTCTGGCTGCTTTTAAATATTTTTTGCTATTTGTCAATGAGAATTGGATCGATATTGACGGTCAGGTGGTATTAAAAGACGATGAGCTAATACGGATTAAACCGCCTCACCCGAGCTCAATTGTATACGCTCAATTACAATGTCTTTCCCCTTACTTGCTCTCTTATCTTCCTCTTATATGTATTATCATGGCATATAAAATGTGCAGAACGTGTACGCTGACCTGCGATTCCACTTAAAAATATCCGCGCATATTATCGTTAAATTAATAACAGTCAATTAAGATCAAGTTTAACAGCGCTGTTTAATGTCAGATGTTCATAAACGTACGAGCAAAATCCAAGAACAGTTGTTGTATTTAATGTTTGATGTAGTATAAACACAAATGCACTTTTGAGGTAAACTAAGATATTTTCCTTTCTCATTTCTGATGAATCATTATACTGGGTGATGCATGATGCTTAATTATTAAAAATCTAAATTAATATGAAAGAAATTAAGGCCCATTTTCCTTCGCAGTTAATTTATAAGTATACAAAATGGAAAGGAGTGAAATCCTCTATAAATTAATAGCATGCCAGCGCCCAGTGTTCTGAACATGTCTTACCTGTTATGCTTTTCAAATCTAATCGCTATAATAATCCAAGAGGTTTATTAGCCAAAAATACACACACTCTAAACCACGCAGCACTCTTTCGGACGCAGTATGCACTTATTTTAGACTTCTTTTATAAGCATGAACCTATATTTTACTCGTTTATATAACAAAACAAATAAAAAGACTATGTGTGTTAAGCAAGCGTCTGTCAGTGTCGGTAATTTATGAAGGTAATTAATTCATGCGGTCGTTGACGAACAATTCCAGGCATTTTTCATATCCCTAAGTTTTACCAAGGCAAAAAAACTTATAAATAAGCTAATTAAAAACCCATAGAAATTGTTGTTATAAAAGCTACATTTGTTCTTTATGTAATGGACGACTGTAATTCTTGAAATACCTATGTATAAATGGCAAGAATTTTTCAAAACTACTCTTTGTCTATCTAAACCTAAACACTCGAAAACAACTGCCCAAGATAATGCAAATTTTTAACCGTCCCAAAATAAATCGGATCAGAAAGAGTTAATATGTAATTTACATGTGAATGTATTTGTGTTGTGAAATAATTGAAAACCCGTTGCTTTTTCAATAATACAGCCGTATTTTCAATATACAGTGGACGATAAATTAGTATTTATCATATTTAAATGAAAATATACTTTTTTAAATTAAAATGGAATTAAATTAATATTAAAGTAATTCGTTTTTCCCCTTTGTATCTTAATCTGCAAAACTACAATAATGCCTGACGATGGCTCTTTTTAAGCTAGATTAGATTTACAGCGCTTATTTATCGCTACAATTATATTTATATTTTTCTAATTAACCGATTATACCACGTGTATCGCTTAAATTATCTGCACAAATATTTTTTAATCATTGTTTATTTTGCAGAGTAGGTGTTTAGAAAAATTTTCTCAACGTATCTTATTTGGCGTTGAGTTTTTTCTTCCTACTTGCTGTTTTTTTAAACCATAAGGAAACCGATGAATTGCATTCCTTTGAATCGCTGTAAGGAATCGTAGTCAAGATAGCAGAGATGTCTACTAATGGTGTTCTCAAATTTTATGAGTCTACTGTCTGATGCCTTGTCAAGGATGCTTTTCCCTTGCGCGGTTCCGGAGCCGCATATGGCTCTTTGGGTACATTTTGCGGCTCTTTAGAAGTTAGCTAAACTCTCTAACCTTTATCGATCATGAAACATTCTTATTGCTATCTCTATAATCTCTATTTAAAAAGGTCGTCACTGTGCGGCTCCGTATTATTTTGGAATGAGAAAAAAATCAAGAAAGATGGCTCTTTTATTTTGAAAGATTTCCGACCCCTGCCTTGTGGCATAGCGTATAGCCCAAAGTGACTCATGCTATACACGAAACGATACAGTAAATACCTGCTTTTTGTTTTATATTCCGTACGCCTTTTGACAGTAATTGAGCAGTTATTTTCAAATTCTTTTATTTTACGTTTTTTCTGAAAATCTTCGCCGTGATTTCTTTTGAGTCATTGCGTCTAAATCAGTAGAGCCCAACCCTTTTACATGGCGGGCCGCATTCGTAGTTGTGAATGCTTTGGAGGGCCGCATTGAAAGTCACGAGAGCTTCGACGTGCCGGATGAGTGTTTACATTAGAAGTTACCAAAGGATTCTGTGGTCTCATATTAGCGAAAATCGTCTAAATAAATTACTAGTGTTAAAGCTCCAACAGAAAAGGTTTTGAGGGGATAATTATACTGAAAAAATATGAAATTGTCCATATCAAATTTTCCCGATCATCTTTTCATCATAGCTTCGAGGGCCGCATCGAGTGCTCTCGGGGGCCGCTGGTTGGTGACCTCTTGTCTAAATAGATTAGGCTTATATTAGCTTAACTTTAGTTTTCTGAGAATGCCTGATTGAAATCAGAAGCAATTCTTTTGTTTAAACTAATTATTCCTACGAAGCTGATTATTATTTCAAATACTATTTTTAATTCCGGTCATTGCTTCTTATAAATTCTCTCCGTAAAAAGGCAAATCCTCTCCTACGTTATCTGTTACGAGCAGATCTTACGCTTTATATCTAGATGAAGTACGCCATTTGCTTTTAAATTAACTCACGTAAATCCTAAAAAGTAGGAGTTTTTAATCTTTTTACACAAGCACTCGTGCTCTAAAATTTTGTCTCATAAATAAGCAGTGGCTGTAAATGGTAGCCTTATCGTTGTGGAGCTGGGTCCACTTTCGGGACATTTTTTACCGGCGCAAGTCCAGTCCAACGTCAACCGCAAATGTTGACATTTATAAATACACTCGCAAAAAGGAAGGTAGATGAATTAACTCACTTGGGGAGTGGAATGGTAAAAAAAAGACCCTTAGGTCTCTTCGGGGAGGCGTTCGTATCCGAAAAACGAGCTAGTTGCGGAATGGATAGTCTCGCACAGCAATTCCACCTTCTAACCAAAGTCAGCTGAACTGGAAATCAGGGTCTAAGTCTACCGTAAACTTTCCGCTGTTCATAAATAAGTCACAAGTGACATTTTTATTGGTTAACCTTCAATAAATTATCTGTAGTTTTCCTTATTTGAGGAAAAAGCATCTATTGCGTCAAGTCACATTTTTACTTCTCAAAATAAGTTCCAAGTTGGCTTTTACCAGATTTGGTTGCGGTTTGCAGTTCGCGGCTTTTCATACATACTGCCTTTTTCTTGGAAATGATGTTTTCTGAATATCATCTCCAGTTTTATGAACTCTGTTTGGCAGAAATTGAGTTTTTTTAAGTTGTGTTTTTCGCCTTTCCCTGGAAATTTTAAGAAATTATTATCTGATGTCCTGGCCAAAACCTGTTGTTCGAAACTCCTAATTGATAATTGGGAATGTGTTTTTCCGATAATAAAAAGCAAAAGTAACCCGGATTTCTTTTTCGCTCTGCCGTCACTGCGTAATACCGCCTAAGGAAATACTAAAGACAGTGAATTACCGAAAACTTTCGTTGCATTAGGTCAGCTGTATTCAATCAGAGATACGCGTTTGAAGTATTTTGTTTCTTTATATTTATCAGCTGCGATACAAATTCCGGTAGTCACGACCCATTTCTTCAAACAGTACACTCGTCATAAGTAATAAATACCGCTTAATTAAAAGAAAATTCAAAAAGAGGTACCGCACTGCCATTTTAAAACTAGGATACTCCGAGCAGTTGACCACAACTGAACTGGCCTTTGCCTATCAAAAAAGTTTACCAATTATGGTTTGTAGTTAAGCGAAGCAGAACTGACTGTATTACGTTTTATTTAACCTTCTAAGATTTTCACCCATGATTTATTTAGGTTGCAATAAAGATTAACGTTTTTAGCATTTAATAGGCTGTTGGGAAAAATGAGTTGCATGATTGTCCTGGAATATTAAAAGAAATTCATACAGTCACGAAAGACCGTAGGCTATAGCATTATGAAAGAGGTTTTAATTTCCCCACTTCAGCGAAAATATGTAAAAACTAAAAACAGGAAAGTATCACTTATTTTTTTAATTTTTTATATTAGTAAATATGAACTATTTATTTGTATACCATTAAGGCTCGAATAAAATTGATTGATGCACACTGCATTCGATGGCAAGGAGGATATTAGATGTTATTACTCGGAGATGCGTACTTCAAGATAGTGTCATGGAAGCAGTTATTTTATGCAGGATTTTTCATAACTGCGCTTGAAATTTTCCACTCATTCTCCAATTGCTAAAAATAAGGAGGTGTTTCCATTTGGATATCTTTTATTTTTTTCTAATATAGAAATTTTACTTTTGCTATAATTTTTCTTAAATTAAGTTTCGACATTTCATTACGTTGAGCGAATAAACGTAACTCTTTTGTTTGTTTTTAACCCCTTCGTTCTTTCATGCCATCACATACTGCTTTCATAGTTGAAGCGTGCCTTTTGTTTTGGCTTGCTGTCATTATCGTTTCGTATCTATTACAAGAATTTTCAAGAAAGCGTTTCATCTGAACATATTTCTCTTTAAGCATTTTGGTGTACTTCCATTCGAAATCATCCAGTTCGATATCCATCACAGCAATGCAAAAACAATTTGTTCCTCTGCTCTTAAAGAAAGGAGAGGTGTAAACCCTCCCTGTCTAAAAGAATCTCAATTTATAGGGCTAATTTTCGACCAGTCACTCCCAAATTCCCTCTCGCATCCATTCCAATGATCGCCTGATTGACCTCCGTCCTATGCCAAGGCATCAGCTCACCTGCTGCGCTCTCGACGAGGGGTCGAGTCTGAGAGAGAGAGAGAGAAGGGAGAGAGAGAGAGGGGCGGGGGCTTTGGGTGAGTGGTGGGTGGAATGGGAGGAGTGGGTGACCGGGAGGGCAGGCTGCCCCGGCAAGGCAACGGAATCGTTGGTCGAGTCGACTGAGGAAGGGAAGCAGATATTCTTCTATTGATTTTCGTAGTGGTTGGTGGAGGTGAGGTTGAGGGACCTGCAAGAGGGAGGGACACAGCTAAGGTGTGAAAGAAACCCGTCCCCTCCGTCACTCCCCCGCCCCCTCCCCTATTTAAGGTTTGGGTTGCCTCGCAGGAAAGCGTCCATCAGCGATATTCCATCTCTTCTATAACACCTGAAGTAAACAAATTTACTTGTCATACCGAAAGTAAAAGAATTTTCTTGGAATTGGTCTATTGAGGTGCTGGTTTAAAAAAACGCAGAAGTTTTCCAAGTAATTTTGGCATTCATTCGAATATGTAAGACCTCGAGTTTTCCATAACTCGAAGAATGTATCTTTTCCATTAATATTCCTTTAAATAAATCTAATTTAGATAACTCGAACTCTCCGTGTCGAATTATTTTTCTTTTCTCGACATTCGTGTAGTAGAAGCTCGCCTACCATATGTCGGTAAAGCAATTTTTAGTATACGTCAGTAAGAATTTCTTCGCGATAATAATACAGGTTTACTAATATAATAATGCAGGTAAATTTTACGTTAGCGTCCCGTGGCTATTTTTTGCCCGTCATTTTCTCTTCGTGTTTTTGTCGTACAATGAAGAAACCGGAAGATTCTTATTGATTGACATTTCCCGCGGAATCGGGTGAAGGTACAACTCACCCCTTATGATCTAATGATGTCACTTTTATCTATTCAGGTCATCTTTTAGGGGAATCGATACTTTCTTCCTGGTCGCTAAAAATGGGAGCCGTTTGCCCACACAGTTGTTCGCCACGGGTAGCGTAAAGGGAAGAGGAGGAGGAAAGGGTGGGAAGGTTAAGGGCGGAGAAGCGGATCGAGAGAAAATTCAGCATATTCCGTAATAGCGGTCGGTTTCGGATTCTCGGTAAATTGGAGGATAGCGGATATGGTTTTATTTAATCTATACCTACTCGGATAATTCCGCTCGTGCGCTTCTTGGAATTTGATATTCTATGTTAAATACTGTCTATATAAGAATCTTACGTCTACTTTATCCGAGTTAATGATGCGATTTATTCATATTGTAACGGAGATAAAATTTGCTCGCGAATGGTTTATTTCTATAGGAAAATGGACTGGGAAACGCGTTTTATTGGATTGCATCAGATTTCAAGAATTAGCTTGCAAGATGAATCACGAAGAACGCTCCCATCCATTGAAACGTGGTTTCTTAATATTATTTTTACATGAAATATGCTTTAAATTATATACATTGATATTTTAATGTATCTATAAAAATATTTTTATCAGTATTCGATCATAAATATTTTTGTTTTTTTTTATTCTAGACCAGTGATTTTCAAGTGCGACCACCAGCAAAATTACCTACATTTTGTAGCATTTCATAAAAATGGGGTTCGAAAGAAACTAACTGATCGAAACCTGCAGGCGGCAATGCAACTTACTTTTGGAAGGAAGAAGTGTAGGCAATCTTCCTTTTATCAGGTTGCTATGATTTTCAAATAAATTTGTTTTTTTCGTATTGGTACGCATATGTTTAGTTATTATGATTTTTATATATTTTTTGCCATTATGATTTGAAAATATCAATATTTAAAAAATCATAAAAATTTCAGTGCCTTGTTATTTTATCTCGTTAAATTTCATAGGTGCATTACAAGATACCAGATATCACTTAGACCCGGAATTCAACATTGCGGCCACCACAACATTGCAGGTGGCCGCGTCTGCGGCCACGACGAATTCTTTTCTGAGGACCACTGTTCTAGACATTTAAAGTCTTGCTTTATTTGTCATCGATCATTACGCGCTAAAAAAAAAGAAAATTCACATTAACATGCGAAACGTCGACTAAAATAATTTTCGTCTCTCGAAGTTACATATATGACTCCTCGACATTTATCTCATTAGAGTCGAAGAAACACTTCCTCGGATCCTCTTGACTCATCGGCAGAGGAATAGATTCCAACTCACTGCGTTATCTGAACGGTAACGCTCTCGGATGACGAATTCAATTGCTTATTGATTTTCCACGTACGATTCTTCATTCAGACTAGCTATAGAGGAAACTCATTCCGAGTTTTTCCCTATTATTTCGAAACGGGAAACGAGAAAATCGCACCGACAGTTTGCTCAGTTTCGGTCACACAAGCCCTGTTTCCTGTATTGTCGAGTTAACGCCTTTACCACACCGGAGATAACGCTTTGGCGCCTCTTTTTGTCGGGATTTTCGGTCACACCTTCGTCAGTCCCTAGAAAGATTCGATCTCGCGTCACCTTCCGATCCCACTTCAAATAGGTGTTTCTTTTGAGTGTTTTAAACGAGCGCACGTGGGTGTTTTGGGTGGACAGGACATAGAAGGTCATCAGCATCTCTCGCGGACACTCCGTAACGAAGCATAAAGAGAGAGAGAGAGGGGGGAGAAGGGTTGTGATAGAGGGAGAGCGCGCGCGGCTCATTGTCGAAAGCAGCCGACGTTCCCCGACCCCCTCCGAAAGTGTGATGTCTGCGCATACGGTCTCTTATCTTCAGTTGCGTCAGAGAGCTCATGGAGTTCGGTTCGGATAGACTGGGAGGGCCTAATTAGAAGAGGCCGCACATTTTCAGGGATCTGAAGAAGGAAAATTCTCCCAAAGATCCGATTTGCCCCGTTTTTTTCGGAACGATATTCCCAGAGATAACTCTCCAAGACACGGAATCGGATGGTGAAAGCGAGTGTGACCTTACGTGATACCGTCGCAAATCTCCCGCGCCCTTTGGAAAGGCCTTTAAACGTCTCTGTACCGAGGAGGTATCTTCTTCGTGCTCCAGTTCGCTCAGGTATCGCGTGGGAATTTTCGTCGCGTGACATCCAGAGGGGATCCTTCGTCGTCGGAGAGACGTCTTAAACCCTTCGCCTCGCCACGGTAAGCGGTGCGCGAGACTCCCGCCGTCGACCCATAGCGCGCCACACATACGCACGCCCGTACACACACGCGCTCGCGAAGGGGATGGGAGGGATACACGCCGCCGTAATACCGCGCTCCCTCTTTCTTCCCCCGTCTCTTCCGCCCCCCCCCTTTTCTCTTCTCCACGAAGCGAGTGGTGCATAAGCCAACTGACTGACGGCGACATAGTCGGGAGAGGATTTTTCACCGCCATGCGACGCTGCTGTACTAGGGCATCTCTACCGCAGCGCCGCTAAGCGTCTCGAGGCATAAGCGCCAGTTGTGAGGGATACGCTCAGGTATTCGCATGCTCCCGTGAAAGATAGTACTAAAATATCGGTCCTACGAGAGGAGTACGGAGGCGCGCGGTTTTTTTTGGGGATCCTTCGCGTCTCGGGATTGCTTGCTCTCTCTCCCCATCTCAACTCGACCCGAGGATCGTTCCTGACCACGGTGAGAGTAGCACTTTTGTCCCGACCATTGCGGTTGTATGGAGCTCAAACCCCATGCACCACGCCTTTTGTGAATCGAGTTTCACGAGATTTCCTTTCTGGCTTCATCGCGGACGGCGCGCGTTTTTTTATGCTGTACTTTGACTTGACGGATGTGTGTGAAAATCCTTTACGGAGAATGTATTCCTCGTGGAAAACATACGACGCCCAAATAATCTTCACGAATTGGATTCGTTTTTGGTATTTTTGTCATTTCTGGCATTGAATATGTATGTTAATGCTCGTGATATATGAATCAAAAGTGCATTGCATCTTCATAGAAATGTCTGCGGCAGAATATGGTTCGCGTCAAGTATGGTGTGTGAATGCCTTATATTTTCAAGTATTATTTCCGAGTGCATTGGTCTTCGAGTGCGGTGGAGTGACACGCACGCCTCTTACGGGTTGTTCGAGATGCTCCCCTTGGCCACGAGGCGGAATCTCGTTTTCGTGCTGCTGCCCATTGGAAAAGCACGCATTGCGGGCAGGAATTCTATTCGCCTTTGGAGGCGTTCGACAGGACGATCCTTACGACTCCTTTGCTTTTGGAAGCATCTTTCCCGCTTCACTCGGGGGAGGCATTTTTGCGCTCGAGTGAGGAACTAAATGCGAAACGGGAATCGTTTAGAGAATCTCCTCAGCCCTCTCAAACAGTTGAGACCTGAGGGAGATTAGCGTCTACCTGAGATTGCCGTCTCTCATTTTCGTCCCCATAGGATGAGAATTCTTGTCTTCTCTCCCTGGGGCTGTCTTATTTCGGGTCTCATGCCCATGTCTTTAAGTGAGGAGGAAATGGAAGCAGGGTTTTTTTTGCTGTAGTGGTTTTCAAGAAGCAGTACAATGTTTCACGATAACGCTTATAAAGTAACCGCATGACGTGAACGGAAGTAAGGAGAATCTCGGTCTTTTTTCAAGTACTGAATTATGAAATCGTTTTTCTTGTTGGGGCGATTTTTTTATCAATAGCTAATCCTGCGAAGGACATTCCATGTCGCGAGCTAATGTCCATCGCAGTAATGACCGAATTTTTAAAATATTTTTTAAGATTCTTTATTTTTGTGTCAACGCTTTTTAACGTTAAAAAAGGGAAATGGAGACTACGGTGTACAGATTGGAATTAAAATTTAAAACTCCTTAACCGTAAATTTACCCAGAGGGCACTCACACGTCAATAAGAAATAAGGAAAATTAAAATTATACTTACAAGTTTGCAGGACGATGATGGCCTACAGGGACCTGTTGTCAAAAACTAGCCTAAAAAAAGAAAAAGAAAACACACACGCACAAGCACTCTGGAAATCTCTAGATACGTATTTCGGGAGCTATGCTCCCATCTTCAGTAGCTGAAGCTACTGAAGATGGGAGCATAGCTCCCGAAATACGTATCTAGAGATTTCCAGAGTGCTTGTGCGTGTGTTTTTTCTTTTTTTAGGCTAGTTTTTGACAACAGGTCCCTGTAGGCCATCATCGTCCTGCAAACTTGTAAGTATAATTTTAATTTTCCTTATTTCTTATTGACGTGTGAGTGCCCTCTGGGTAAATTTACGGTTAAGGAGTTTTAAATTTTAATTCCAACGCTTTTTAAGTTGCTGGTTAAATTTGCATTTCCTCGAAAAATGAGCTCATGTGATACGTAAATTACTTATTTAGCGCGGTGTTCTCCGCGTCGTCAAGATTTTTGTTGCATGTCATTCTTTGTATAAGAGCTAGTTCTATTGAAAGAAACTTTTTTCCTAAAATCAAATGGTTTTAGTTGAGTTTAAAAATTTATTTCACATCATCGTTGTTTCGATCCTCAAAAGTTTTATTTTACATGGTAATTCTCCTTTCGTTGAATATCGCTTGAAATGAGCGCGTTTGAGCATTGGAGGAAGTTTCCTAATTGATTTTTTTTTGCTTTGCGCCATTCTTTGGCGCAATGAGACGGAGAGAACAATGTGTCGATGAAATTCACCGTCCTGCCTGCCAAATACTTTCTGCTAACGTGGTCGCTCAACAGTGTTGCCATGGTATTGAATAGTTAACAGCAAGTTCCATTGTTGCGCGTGACTCAGTTGCGCCAAATAAGTAATAATCGTGCTTTCTGTAAATTTGCTTAGTAAATAGTAAAGATAATAGATGAAACCGAATTTCAAACCTTTTTAAAACGCAAAAGATACATTTTTAAAATGGTCTATAATGGCAGTCGTTGTTTTAGCAACGCCAAACTTTCTTTTAAACTGTTTTATAGCCATTTTCTTTGCGAAAAACCTTCATAAAATCCCTTATGGTTGAATACAATAAAATGTCGACTGCATTTTAATTGCTTTTTTTACCTTCGCCAGCAGATAGTGAAACAGGTCAGCAATAAATTTAATGTAGCGAATGCTTAGCGCTTTGCATTTATTATTTTATTTGGTTATATTTACCATGTTTTCTTTTAATTTTGAATTCTCATAAATAATGGAATATCTCTGGTGAAGTTATTTTATCTCGCGAATCGTGCCAGTTTGAGTTATGAAGCCTCTCCTCCGCCCATGTTCCATGAGCATTAAAATTGGTACGTTTTGCGAAAGTTGTCCCTTCGTGTTTAATTTAGGGCAACGGAATATTTTTACGTTTGTAAACTATTTACCTTTTGAATATGTACCACTATGTTGTCGCGAGGACGAATCGTATTTCAGCGCGGTGTCGCATTTCAAATAATTAATTATGTAACTGATTTGTGTTCGTTTTTCAGCGTGACGGGTTAGGTTTAAATGGCAAGTTTCATTAATAAAATAACATAAAATTAACTAAAGTTTCCATAGCTTTTTTATTAAATTTCCTTGAAGTCTTTACGTGAATGCTTATAAATGCATTGATTTTAAAATGAAATCAATAATGACACCTCTTAGAAACATAAATTTTACTTTATAATGTCATTTTAGGTTGTGTATTACAATTTAGCGTCCAATTTAAATTATTTTCCGTCGAAATGGTTGTTATATCATAAAATTTCTCGTTTCCACCGTTTGAATATGTGAAAAGCCTTCGCAAAATTAATTGCTATGGAGTTGATTTATAGTGATTTTTATTTGGTGGATAATCATCGAGTGTTAGTCAGAAATGTTAAGCATCGGTTAGTTCGAACGTCAAAATAGTCAATACTTGGAAACCATCCATTAATACCATTTTGATAAACAACAAGTTTCTGGATTTAATAATGCTTTCTTTCTATTAGTCGTTGAATTACATGACATTGTTCTTCTGAAAAAATGATTAATGATCAGACTAACTACCAGAGCATGATGCTCCCTATTGCGTACTCCTCACTCTTATCCCACCTTTCCGAATATAAACCCCACACTGCCAACCTCATTTTCGCTCATTCTATGCGAATTGAGTTCAAGGCCATTCTTGGATATTGCGTTGCTCATGGTGAATTCATCTACCCACGTGACTTGGGTACCAATGAGTTTAAACCACCTCCCTCCCCCCCATTTTAAGCTTTAAGTCAGAGTTTTATTTCTAGCATTTTTACACGCCCTTCGAAACGACGGCCGAGCAGAAGACTGCTGCGGAGCGGCATATAAGTCGTTGATATTCCCATTGCGTGAGTCCTTCCATCTCTGGAAGCCAAGGTGCTTGAGTTTCATTCAATCTGAGAAATTTTCATCCTTGCTGCCATCTACTTAAATGCTTTTCAGGTTACAATTCTTCAAAACAGTCTATTACTTTTAAAAAATTGCTTATTTTCTCTCCATTTATTGGTAAAAATTCTTTTATTTTCAAAATCCTATTGTGTTAGCTGTAAAATCCCTTGAAAGCGATTAAGGTATTTAATTTGGTTCGCATTTTAACCGCTACATTTTTCGTGTCGCGCATCGACTGACCTAAGGGAGGTGCGATAGCTTCCCTCTCCCAGGTTCGACCCGCTCTCGGACTCTTTTTGTACCTTTTGATGCGGCAACGCGGCATATTTTCGTAGGTCAACAGAGTCGACCTCCCCCCGGTAAGTTTCTGAATCCGCCCACTGTTTTGTTACACAATAGTTCTGATTTTTGATTGGAGTCCAATCCGGCTAGTTATCTCGACCAATTTTTAGGCTCAAACTTGTCCGGTGGTCCGACTATTCTCGTTTGCTATCCGTGCAGTTTATCAGAAATCCAGCGCAAAGCTTCACCGCAATCTCTATGACATTTTTTGAAGAAATGGAGACTTGATCATTTTAGTTTAATTTTTTTTCGTTTGGCGGATAATATATTGCATGAACATGCATCTTAAGAAATCGAAAATTTATATTTATTTCCGGAAAGAAATCTCTTATTTTCTGAGGTTATTTATAGCACAATAATGTTTCAGATTTGAATTCGCTTGATAGCTATATGCGAATCGATCTTTTTATTGCATTTTTTTCGTTTTACTTTTATAATTGAAACGTTTACTTGTTCTTTATTTTATAGATATGTTCGTGGAATTACGGAATTAATATTGTTGTTCAATTGGTCTATTTATCCTATTAATTTAGTATTTTCTTTTTTGTTGGGATATTTGCGTACTTCGTGCCATTTGAAATCTGTTATCCTTGCTGCAACATTCAAGGTAGTATCAGGTCATTTTGCTGCATATTTAGCGTAGGCGGATCGTTACTCGTACTCACATACGCGTTATACCGCATAAATATTTCCATTCTGTAAATATATGCTTTAAAACTTGTTTTTATTTTTTAGCTTAAATTAATTTCAGCTTGGAGATATTTTCAAATTGGAGTTAATACAAATAGTTTGCTCCAATGTCCATTCTTACTACTTGATATATTTTTAAGAACTGTCACAGTAGAGAAAATGCTAATAAAATATTTTTATAATCATATAATATAAAGTTCTTTCAAGTGGCGTTCACATTTTGTTGGAAAGCGTAATTGTCACTGCCTGTTTGTAATTGACATTCTTTTCGTGGGCATCTTTGAGGGTACAGTTTCGACCATAAATTTTGGGTATGTACATATATCAGAATTGAACGGTTTCATTTGCTTGGTTCAATTTCAGCGCATTGTTTTTAATTCTAGTACGATAATAGTTTTTGAATAATTAATGTCATTCAACAGTATGAATTGTATTTTCAAATTTATGGAACATTTTTTTAAATCTAAGTTAATTTTCTTGTAATATTTTTTTTGTTTTTTCATACATTTTCGCTCTAGTGCATTATCAATTCGGAACGACTCCATTAATGGACGGAAAACGAATTGTGAAGGAAAATAATTACTCGCGAGATTCAGTACATAGTCCTTTTGCTAAAAATTCTGTTGCTGTACTCCTCTAAATTGAAACCGTTCTTTCGGTGCTTGAACACGTCTCTCGTTCTTTTGTGAAAGTTGACCCTTGGAAAGGGATTCTCTTGAAAATTACCTTGAGCCGGCTGCAAATATGCAATGCCTATCCGGATCTAACATGCAATGAATTAGTCAAGCTAATCGTTTGCGTTGCGTGGCCTAGTTATGCTAACCTACTTCTCTTGTATTAATCCTGTTAACAAAAAACAGTGTATTGAGGAATGGCTGTTTTCACGTTAAGCTCCTCATTAACATAAAAAATCTCGCGCTCCCGGTTTTAATGCCGTTGCCCATATCACGGATTCTGACATACCGCGGGTCTCCATTACCCTTCTGCAAAAAACTATAAAACCAATGTATTAACTATAGACTGAAGTATGTTTACTATTTCGTTGTTTTAGCAAATGTAAAATATGAAATTAAAAAAATTGCATGGCCATACTGCATCGGGTCAACGGAACCGTGTTCTCAGTTATACCGTGGGAGGTCTCATAAAGCGAGTCGCTGCGCCTTGCTCAAAATCACCTATATATCCGAGGAAGAGAATTGATGGTTATTAGTGCTTTTAGTAATTGCTGAAAAGCACTATTATCTTCGTGATGTCCGTCCGTACGTACGCATATATCAGGAAAGAATTGGCTGAACCGATTCCAACCACATTTAATGCATAGAATCATCATCATAGGTAGTCTGTCCGTAGACAGGTCCGTGATTATTCATGGTTAAGCCTGGTTCTCCATATACTCCTATTTTCCGCTGTCCTCTTCTTATCTTTCCCTTTCAAATCGTCTATCAGCTGAAACCTTTTCCTACTTCTTTCTCTTTTTCCATCTAATTTTCCTTCTAACACGTCTTTAATCATACTCTCTCTCCTCAGGTAATGTCCAACCCAGTTTGCCTTCCTCTTTCTAATAGTCTGTATAATCATTCGCTTCTCTCCTACTCTTCGTAGCACTTCATCGTTTTCATCCTATCTGTCCATTTTATGGACAGATAGGATGAAAGGAGGAAGCATGTGGTGATGGGTTGGTAATTGGCAAACATATGGCATGGCTTACCCCGCAAGGGAAAGCGTCAAGGGGTGTTGTTGTTGTTTGTCCATTTTATCTTCAGCATTCTCCTCCAAGTCCACATTTTAAAGCTTTCCAAGTATTTGATGTCATTTTTCCATTGCGTCCACGATTCTGCCTCGTACAAAGCTATACTCCATACATAGCATTTTATGAACTTGTTGCTGATATCTTCCCTTATATTCCCCATAAGTAGGTGTTTCTTTCTTCTGAAGGCCGCTTTTGCTTTTCCTATTCTGGTCTTGATCTCATCCATACATTTTGCTTCTCTTGTTATGATGCTTCCGAGGTATTTATAGTCTAAAACTTGTTCTAAAGGCTTTCCTCAAATACTTATGTTCGGATTGTCTTCCTAGCCTTATATTCGAATGACCTTGGATTTTTCTGAAGTTTTTCCATGCCATATTTTTTACCTGTTACTGGTCTATTTACCATTTTCTGGAGTTCCTCTTCCTTTCTTGCTAGAAGTACTTGATCATCCGCATATTTTACTGTTCTTATGATCCTTCCTCCAATTTTGAAATCTCCTGTGCCTTCTAACGCTTCTTGCATTAGACTTTCTCCATGTATATTGAATAGGGTCTGCGATATGCAGCAGCCCTGGGTTACTACTCTACCGATATTTACTGCGCAGGTACTCGCATTCTCCAACCTGATCTTTACAACTTGATTCACATATAGATTCCTGATCCTGATCCCGTCTTTCCAGTCTACACCTATATCCTTGAATATCTTCGTCAACATATATAGAATATTCACATACATTAATGACCAAAAGGGCATATTTGGACCGAATCGACTCAGCAGGGATACCACAATTGCAAAGTTTCATTTTTCGGTAATTTTGAATTTTGAAGGAATAGGCCATACAGGTTTCAACGAAATTTTGTACTAAGTAGGCGTGCAACATAACAACAAATTCAAGATTTTTTCTATGGATATAGAAAGCAGGGCTGCCACAATACAAGGAATAAAAAAATCTTTTTGCACGTATTTATATTTAACTGAGCGCAGCAATTTTAACCGCATGTATTACTTATTATTATACGCCTATATACAAAACTATATTAGCATACATAAACCGAATCAGCCAAATAGGGGTGTCACAATTACAAATTAAACTTTCAGTAATTAAGGATTCGAAAGGAATTGTTTGAACGCTTTTAAATTAAATTTTGTATATAAGATTTGAAAACATACCATAATGAAATCAAAATGTTTGCCGGAGCTAAAGAGCAGGGCTACCACAGTCAAAAGTAAAATGAAGTTTCTTTTATCTACACATTCTTAGAGAACTGACCTCGTAGGCTTGAACCAAATATAGTACATATAATCTTCATATAAATAAATAATAAATAAACAATGCTACCACAATATCAAGGTTAAAAGTTTTCTGTAATTATGAATTTGGAATGTATTGGCTGAACAGATTTCAAATACATTTCGTTTGTAGGGCGAGTATAGAAAAGGAAAACAAAATGAATATGTTTATAACGGATCAAAAAAGCAGGGCTACCACTATATAAGGAAAAATAATTTTCTAATTTCAAAGCAATACATTAGTACTATACGATTTTACTACGGCGAATTTGACGAAAACCCGTGTACACCCCTACTTGTTTAATTGTTGTCAACGAAAACAATTTTCGTTGTAACTGAAGTAAATAAGATCTGCTATAATTACGAAAACACGTTTAATTTCATTGTGTGTGCATGCAGCATTTTGTGAACGAAAAGAGATGGAATCTACGAAAAAGACAACGTAAACCTAATATTTCAACTGCTTAACTTATATGAGGTTTGCCTTAAATAATTTTCGGTTGTTGGATTACTTAACACCGATTAGAAAATAAAGCGGCAAATAAAAATTTAATATTTCCTTGGCATCATATCTAATATCTCGTTTTGCAGTATTTTGTCATACTAAAATTACTTTAATGCTTTTATTAATGCACCAACTTAGGAGAAGGAAGAAATTTTAATCAGAGTAACATAATCAGGTCTTGGTTGTTCTTTGTTTTATGGTGTGTGGTCGTTCAAACGATATCGTTAATTTCAAATACTTCATCGCAAGAAACGCGCCTATTTGTGATACGCAGTACACTTTCCTAACTTGTTTGGCTTGTATATATTTGCCCTTCTGATGGTTATTCAAAGACAACAAATGCAGAAGACTAAGTGAAACGATAGAACGTTTAAAATCATTTTAGGAAAATTGATTAGTAGTTAGAGATTCTCATATGCTACTCAAAGTATGGAAACGTAAGAAGTAAAAGGTTATCTAGCGAATATTTTGGCATCACATTCCGTTCCCACACTTCTTAACTGTGGATCTCATGATTTTCTCATTGATCGATTTTGATTCAGAGCTTGCCCCGATAGAGATTTGTGTTGAAGAGTTAATATTCAGTAAGGATTGCTTCGGTTCATCTTGATCTTACTATTAGATACTCGTATCATCCACATTTATGTAAATCATTTTTATATTTTAAGTAATCTTTTGGACTGATTTCTCCCCTTAAGAAAGTAGAAATAATCTGCTGATTGTGGCTAAAAAGTTTTTTTTTTACTTTTTGAACATTATTCTTTTAATAGTCTTACAGCTTCTTTACCATATAGAAAGGCCATTACATCCTCCTGAACTTGAAAATACCAATAAAAATTTTAATGTTTGGAAATTTTAAACCAAGCCTTCTCGAAATCATTTGTCCTTATTAGATTAATTTTTTTCTTGTATGCCGACCGTAAATTCAAGCTTTTTAATATTGAGTTCAAACGGCAAAATTTGAATTATTGATCTGTAAAAAGTCACAATTTTCGAAGAAGCAATACATAAACGTGAAGTTTTCGATGATTGCTTCAACTTATGCTGATATCTCAGAATTATAAATTTAGCGCAAGGATAGTATACCATATAACGCTGGAAGCAAATATTTTATACTCGCATTAGATGTCATGATTAGATGTTTTAACGATTATATTAAACTACGCTTTTTTCTCTAAATTAATAATTTCAGTGAAAGAGGGGTAATTTCGTCTAACTCCGGAGACAACCGTTCCATACTCGCATAAATAAAACTATGTTTTCGATTTGGCGCACTAATGTTGCAACTCTCTATGCAGCTCAGTTTATGGATTATGATTCAGATGAATCAGTTTTATCGTTTGTTTGTCTGAGGCTTGTTCGGGATTCTATCTCGACCACAATTTGCTGCCTGAAGTATTTTAATTTAATCACGACTATCGTCGGCTTCATTAAATTTAGAATATGTTTTGGAAAATATAGCGAATGCAAGCTATATATCTTAATCCTAATGCAAGCTAATTATGTAAAACCAGATGAATTAGCCCGTTTAAAACAGGATTTTTAAACAAACAATACAAAAACAAATTAGATAATTTTACTATAAAATTATAGCATAGCAGTCCTACCAAATTTGGTTGAATTGGCTGAAGAAACGGCTGAGATATTGAACGTTACGGACAGAATGATCAAGTGACCAAGAGAATAAGGGTTTTATTATATTCTGATGGTTACTTTTTGGATGATGTTGCAATGTTTGGACTCGCAATTTATAGTTTTCGCAACAGTATCGATGAAATGAGATCATTGTATTAGTAACTCACTTTAAATGAACATAAGCTCTGTATTTATAAATATTAGTAAATTGAACTATGGGAGCAATTCGTGTTCGAAGCTTGAAATTTATGTAGTAGCAGTGGTTTAGAACCTGCGGTAACCTTGCTGAAGGATATTATCGTTATTGACTGAATTTCGCAAGGTTAAATTATAACTTCTTCGTCCAAGAACTGGTTTCCTCCATTTGTCTTATTTTTCTCCGTTATTTATGATCGGTCTCTAAAACAAAGGTATAAACTTCTCGAATCAAGGTGAATCTGTTTCGATAAATTAGAAATGGTCGGTTTAGGACTTTATCTCCTAATGTTATATTATTACATACTTCTCTCGTGACAATTGCATTCACAAAAATAAAAAATTTTCTCATTCTTTCATTAAGAATTTATTCTTTAAGTTAAAGCATTTACTTTTGGATCTTCCATTTAGCAAGGTTTTATTCGGCTTCTGTATCACGCCGGATAAATTACACGAAGGCAAGCTTTCTCTCGATATACTTCCGCATAGTAAGACTTTGTTTCGCAATAATATATCCGTCTTTTGTGATTTATGGAAGTCGAGAATGCTCGAATTTCCTTCTTTTAGTTGGAAAAAAGATAGGTTTCCAAAACATATAATAATTTGTGCTTCTTCTCGTCTTACATGCGAGTTTATTATTTTCCTTTGGAGTTAAAAAATAAAGTAATTTTTTATCTTCCATTACGTTCTGAGCTTCAGAGGATTTTTCTTGCTCTTCTGCATTTCTTGATAGCAATTTCCTTTTCTGCGAAAGAAATCCTCATTCCCTTGAATCCTTTGATGTTATGTACATTTTTTCCAAGATTTTGTTTTTTGGTAGTCACAGGAAATGAAAAGAATTGCTTAAATCTAGTCAAGTTCGCACTTTTAGGCATTCCTTTCCTTTTATAATCTATAAAATGACTGGTTCATCCAAGCGTTTATAATCCACGTTTTTCGATCTGATAAAATTGCCAAAATCTGCTATTCCAGAGTTTACAATAAAACGAAACTAATATATCCAAAATTTCGGCCAAAATGAGGAAATTCACATTTAATGCCGGAAGAGATTAAAAACACTCTATATCATCATAAAATAAATATAATTTCACGCCAGTCACGCCTTATTTTTACCAAAATTCTATTCATAAAATTTGGTCTTTAAATATTTGTACCAATTTATTTTTGTTTAATTTAATGAGCCACAAATAAATAGATGATACAAACATGGAAGGCAAACGGTGCTGGCGTTATGTAACTGAACTCAAGAGAGTGGGAAACTTCTAACGTGTTGAACTGAGTGAATATACGCACGTCTTTCTTTTCATATTTCGCGAATATAATAAAAATATAAATAACGGAATATTCCATATTGGACATGCAAATCGAATAATAATACTTTTATTACTATGTGTATTTTTGGTCAGGGGAAGAAAAAATATCAAAGCTGTAAATAGAACACACTTGGATTGGCGCGCGTACAAGTAGGGTATGGATTTTTCGGGTTAAAAATAATTTCATTCGGAGGGTAAATATCGGGTTTTATTATTTTTCTTTTCCTTCAGGTTAAAATCGGGCATAAATATGTTACAGATTTTTCGAGGTTTTAAAAAAGCGCAATCTCGGGTAATTTTCGAGTTTTATTATTTTGTAATTCGGATAAGATGATTTTTAAATAAAAATCTTGTTTAAAAATTTAAAAGTTTTATCAACAATCAAAACTTTTTACTATACCTAAGTATGTTTGAGAGTGTGATATCTTGTGTTAAACGCCTCCAGGGGGATAAGAACACCTCGCAGGCTGCACAAATATGTTGCTTCCCCCTCAACTTCTTTTGAAAACACCAGATATTAGTGAAATCATTTTTATTTCGTAGTGATTTCAACTAACAGACACTTGGACTATTTTTTCCTTATCCTATCAAAGATCTAACAGCGACTAGCTAAGGCGCGTCCTTGACTAGTCGTGGCGCGAACAAACCAAGAGATTAAGATTGTGTTACAAAGTAAGCTTACGAATAAATTGTTTACAAAGAGTATAAACAAACTGATCTCGGACTGCACTCAAGTACTGAGGAGCGTACAAGCGCCAGAATAGAAATTTTGTGACCAAATCTAAAAAAACTTGTTTAAAACCACTAATAATTTCGGTTTTTTCGGGTTTTAACCGAAATTTTAAAAAGGCAATCAGAGGGTAAGAATCTGGTAAAAATCGGGTAAAACCCGAAAAATCCATACCCTAGTTATAAGGTTGGAGGGTCAGGGAAAGCCCGAAACTTGGCTGTGACCGGTGCTGAATAGAGCTGGCGCTAGAAGAAGCGGAGTCTAGCAATATCTAAGGTTCTGTGTGTTCATTGCTTGATCCTATAACCCTCGATAGTCGTGCCGTCAAATTGAAGCAGCGATAAGGCAAACTAAGGTCTACTAAACGCTGTGTCCCATTCGATCGTTTAAAAATATTTTTAATATAAAAAATATTGAAATTGTGCCTAATGTTAAATTCGTGTGATAAAGACACAAGTTACTAATCGTAACTGTTTGTTTTCGCATAATATTTAATAGCTGTGTTATTAATATTTAAATTAATACAAATTTGTTGCAGGTAAATAATCAACTTATGAATATTCAGCGTGAAATGTTTTATTTCATAATATCTCTCCTGTTTGAACGTACTTAGAATAATTTCATTCAGTGTAAACGAGAAATATAGCTGTTATATAGGAGACCAACTAATATAAAGTCATTATCATTTTTTAGACGAAAGGTATGTTATCAGATTCTTCACTAAATGATGTTTTTTGGCCTTTCGTGCGATTTCAATGTTCGTCAATTTCTTAAAATTGGAATTTATGCAGTAAAATTAATCTTCGATTTGCCCATGTAAAAATATATAAACTTTAGCTGCAGGAATGGAACGTTAGTATGTTTGAATATTGCTTAAGTACTTTTTCCGCATTGAACTACAAGTAATTCTATTTTAGTCCAGTAAAATAAAATAATTCGAGAGTTAATTTCAAATTAATCACTGTCAATAAAATTTTCCTTTTGAATTTATTAAACGTCCAGGCATAGCTCCGTAAGTTTTTTTTAATCGTAGATATTGCTGAGGGATTTAACTACAGTAGATTTGATTGTTCAGCGAGCGCGTATGGAAGTCGGTGTAAGGGGAAAATTCGTTCCACTTTTTCCTATCAAAAAATGTTACTGCGCAAAAAAATACAATTTACTATAATTCATTCAAAAGCTGTTGCGTGCAATATTAATAGAAATCAATCTTTGGCCGAGTGATATTTCATTATGATGGGGCGGCAGTCAGTTCTTCAATTTTTCTGTTAAATTCACTCGAGGAGAACCAAAGTATTTAATGCTCGTTAGGAAGTAATAAAATCAGTTGGAAAAAATCTGATGTGGCCACCACATGACTTTCTCCGTACCTGTATTATTTCTAAAAATTCCAAATATGTTACATGATAATAAATATTTTAAGGAACTAAGAGAAATTTTTCAATACTTTAAAAAGAATAAATTAACTCAAACCATAGGCTTCTGATATTGGATATAGCCACGAGGCTCCAACAATTAAGAAACTATAAAGGAGCGTTACTAAGACGTAACTGTCAATTGTTAACAATAGACGTCGGTAGGTGGCGTGGTTGTGGCAGCTAAAATATTTAGTTTTTTAGATATTTCTTAAACAATTCATTATATGGGAAAATGTTTTAAACAAAGGTTATAGAAAATTAAATTTTCTACAACTTTTATCCCAATACATTTTTACGTATATCAAATATTAAAGCAAATATTTCAAAATAACGGATAAGTGACAAGAGTAAACACCCACTTCCGGTTGAACGATTTTTATCAAAAACTAATCAGTTCTTGCGACTTTCATAAAAATGTTAAATATAAATTTTCGCGTTGACGTGATTAATAGATTTTTAGTTAGAGCATCCACAAAAAACCGTCACATACACAGACATCGAGAAAATGGTCAAGACGTTCCGTTCCGTTGAAATCTCGAAATCGATTCTTTCATGAAAGCAATACTATTCCCTATACTACGTATGGAGAAAATAAAAATAGCGTTTATATTTATTAAACTAAATAGTGGAGACTTTACATGAATATTCGTATACTGTTAAATTATTTGGAATAATTCGGCAAATGCTAATTTACTCTTAATGTTTTATCCTTAAAGGATGCTTATCTCGTAAATTAATTAGTTTATAATGTAAACGTACGACTGAAATTGTTTACTAAATTTGAATAGATTTAGCTAATGAATTTGACTGATAGATTTTCCGAGTAGTTGTAGTGATGATTGCGCGGAATTATATCATTCACGTGAATCTTTTTTATTATAATCTGTGCCAGAAGTCGGAACATTGTTTGACTGAACATGGACATATTGAAACCAAAATTAACAATAAGAAAAAATATTTTTAATAATAACTTGGGCTAATTCCATATGAATGAATGACCGGTTTCGGTGAATAATCACCATCATCAGGAAACAAGCATTCGAAAAATAGGCAATAGATGGTGTTTCTCATTAATCTGGAATTAGCCAAAGTTATTATTAAAAACTAGGGGACTATGCCCCCTACTCGCTACCGCTCGTCAACCCCCGCTCGCTTTGCTGCTCCGGCGTTCAATGAGGTCAACAACTGCGCTATCTACAATTCGTCGGTGGCCGCGTAAAGAATTACCGAAAACGTCATTGGGCAGCACGGTCTGCTTTTTTATGTTATTGTTATTTTATGTTATTGTTCATTTTGGTTTGATTGTGGAATTCCACGAAGTCTCGGCCTCGCCATTAACTTCAATGGACATATTGGTTGAAAATGTAGTGATAGAGGGCTCATCGGTGTCCGAGATTAAAATTACTTTCTAATTTACTAGAGAGTTAGCGAGCCCGTCTTATATCTGAAAGAATTCCAGAGTAAACAATTATCCAAGATTGAAAATTTACTGACGTCTTAGATATCTCCAATAACCATTAGAAGTTTATAATTTTTTTCTCCTTGTTAGGGCTATTAGAGATACGTATGACAAGTACTTAATTTTTCAATTTTTTATAATCAAGCGCTTATCTTGAATGAATAATTACCGAGTTGTTTCGTAAAATACCAAGCCAATTTCTGTCTGCACGAAGCAGTAAATCACTGCATCTACTTTTTTTGCCTTGGTAAATACTGTTTTCGACTCTGTAACGAAGAAATGCGATTAAACGTGTATGACTTCCAAAAAATAACCCTTTTCGTTAATAATTGCCATAAGATGAACTAAAATACCTTGACTCTGGAAGATACAATTTTGAGTGCTACCACGATCAAATCTGAGATTTCAATAATAGAACTTTTTGCCGAATACAGACCTATAACAACGATCAATTTTACATTCAGGAGTCCAGTCACGGCGGAAAATGTCTGCTTACTTTTATAATGCCCCGCTTTTGCAGCGGGGCTTTCTGAAAATTGCGATAAACCGCAAAAGAAACAAAACAAACGAAGGGTCCGAAGCGTGCGTTTACGGCCCCTCACCGTCTCCGACACGTTTATTTTCCCCGTCTCGTCACATCGACATTCAAGCTAGATCGCTCACGACAACTCTCCCGTAACTCGCTCGTTTAACTATCTGTCACTCGCGTATCGCCGCCATTTATGTCGAAGCGAAACACCAAATCACGTTAGGGTTTCTTTTACGAGCTTTTAACAAAATGAATCCTGCGCGTTTTAAATTATCATTCAAAGATAACCGTGTGCAGAAGTACTTACTGCTAAAGCGTAGTTAACGAAATCTTCATATCTTGTGATGATTGTTTTATAAATCGCAGTCACTGCGTGCTCGTGAAATGCGCCTAAAAGTGCTGTTGTTTCGTGAAACTAAATGGTGAAATTTTGTGCGTATCTGTCAACGATTCTTGAATTGGTTTCTATTGTGCCAAAATCAAATTGTCTCATCCGACGGGGTTTGTTTTCCTTTCCTTTTCGTTAGCGCCGATCGTGGAAAGGAACTATCTTCAAGGACGGAGTAGTTTGTTATTCGAGGTGATTAAAAGTAACAGCCGAACTGTCAAAGTTGGTTAAATACGAGAAAAGAATATCTTTTTCCATGATTGGTGTCACGAGTAACTTATCGTTCATGTTAATATTTTTTAAGAGGCGGGAAGATCTCGTAGTGATTTTTTTCAAACTCTCAGGATTTGTTGAATTAAAACTTGGGCCTTTAGTTGTATTAAATCGCTACTCTTATTTGTGTAATATATAATTGTCATCTTCATGCCTAAGTTGAAATTTCACCTCCAATGGTTTTCTCTATAAAACAATTTATACTATAGTTTTACTTTCTACTTTGACGTACTTCTGTCATCTTCATACTGTTATTAAAATCGCCATCATACTATAATAGACGCGAATCAATCTAAAAGTTAACGTTCGGACGTATATATAGCTCGGATTGCTCACGTTTTGTGCCCTATTTTTAATGACTCAATTAAGTGCCAAGAAGCAACAACAACTTAATTTTTATTAACCGGCTCCTATTCAAAAAACCATTATCGCAAGATTGAAACTCGAGCAAAAAGTGTCTATGGACTTCATTTTTAATTGGCCATGTTTCCCAGCCACTTCTGGTTTGCCTGAACGGGTTGAGAGATTGAGCGTTCAGTCACTCTGCTCTATCCAGTTTTTCTGGTAGACGACTTTCCCTTCGACATCAGTACTGTCACCCGTATATTAATATGAAAAAAATGTTCTTCATTTTAACCGCTATCTTCGTCAAATTTATTACGGGCTTAAAATTGTTGTAATAGGCGTTCAACCTTCAGCTAAATGAGAGTGCATTGAACTTATCGAAAAAGCGAACTGTATTTTTATTAACCGTTGAGAATTTATCAATCATTCAGACGGACTGAAGACAAAGCGAGTGAGAGCGAAATTGGATCTGAAATGTCAGGCCGGAATAATTGATGGAATACATAAATTGTAATGACAAGGGTTTTGATTTATCTAAAGGAAGGATGCCAACATCCTATCCTACATGGAATTCACGTCCATATTTGTAGAAAGTCGCGGGTCGGAATAAAAAGAAGAAATTAGTTTAGATCATTAAGGGACGGCCGAGTTAGTTGGCAGATTTGATTGGGATTAGTATGTTTTGTTCTCGCACTACCTTTTAAATTCCATGATGCATTCTGCGAGTAACAAAAACCACCCTTTGCAAAAGCACATATATTGTGGAATGCGTGAAAAATGTAATTAATGGGGGTTCTTTGTGGTCATTCGCCAAAAGCAGTTTTTTTTTCTCTTTTGTATGCCATAATCGCTTCCGATCACGAAACCTTCAAATAGTTACCATTCAGTTATATTTTTATAGATGATATAACTTTTTGACTTAATTATGCAATTTACTTTTACGTTGAGTCATTCATCTTGTGTTGTACTTAAGCGAGTGAATCCAATCTTTCATTGTAGCTCTCAGATAAATGAAAAAAACCTTTGCTGCTAAGCTATAGCCCTAAAATTTGCGTTCATATTTATTTTTGTTTGTTCTTTATGCAATCATTTGTATCGTTTACGACATAAAAAGCTTAGTTTTTTGTTAGAGAAGTATTTAACATGTATATAATTATTTGAAAACAAGATTTGCCAAATAACCTGCTCTACGAATGTTTTATTCACATAATGACAGCTATTATTTTTTAAACTTGTGTTTGAAAAATAACGGTTAATCTAAACAAAATAAGAAAATGTTACGTTTAAAAAAAATAAAATTATTAGAATGGCTTTAACCCCCATGTCATGAAACCATAGGAGATTAATCAAGTTTAGATCTAACTGATAAATCAGAAGTCTCCAAAAGCCATGAAATGATTTTCACAACCATTTTATCGCTTTGGACGAATTCTGATTTATCCGTTTGATCTTAGCCATGAGAAGAGCTTGATAATTCTTTGAAGTTTACTTCTACTTCGGTCGCTTCATAAATGTATCTCTTAGTTAAGGATACGTTGTCATGAGCTGCAAAACATCGCGTTGATTTGCTGAACCTGTAATTTATTAACTTCCACTGTTAAAACTTCACGCACGCATGCTTTTTCTGCTATCGAAGAATGCTATAACGCCATAATTTGAGTTTATTTGAAACTTTCGATTGAAAAGTTGCAGTTGAGGACGGGATTAATCTTTCTCATTACAGACGCTAAATATATCCAGTATGGATAACGTATATAGTTCCTCCGTTTCGTCTTCGTCATTTTGCACGATTGGTGCATCCCCTCATACCCCGTGCTGTTGTAAGCGTGAGAGATCTAAGCAATACCTCACCCCAATCGCGTCACTGATGAACTTCCTCTCCCGGTTTGCGCTATTGTAAACTTTACTCTTTGTGGCTCGAATCCAAGAACGTGTTTGCTGATAACGCATCATCGTCTTCGAGCAGCTTAGTTTCTCTTCTTTTCGTTCGTGCAGTGATTTTGGAAAGTCGGGTTCTGACGAACGTCGCACCCAACTCACGCTCAAGTCGCTCCGCTTGAATTTTTTCTCTTTCGGAAATTTCTGCCGCATACTGGGTTCGAAAGGCGGTTTTTATTTCGCTCCAATTATTTGCCGATAATGGAAAATCAGAAATCGATGTCCCCGGAGTTTCAGGGAGATATTTTTATTTAAAAAAAACTCGTGGCCTGTCTGGCGTCGCGTGCCATTTTATCCGATTTGGTCTAAATTTTTCGCAGAACATAGTACTGTTAGTTCTGTCGCCTAACATGCATATGTTTCTCAAAACCGATTCACCCTTGAAATAAATGGAAATTGTCCTGTCCTAACTTATGTCGCAGAAAATGTTTATGGGAAGCGCGTCGAATCTTTTCTCTTCGTGGACTATTCTCTGTCATCGCAGTTAATGACTCAATGTCTTCATCGGTGACTCACTCCCTACCATCGCGGATATTCGCTTCATGTTAAGGTGGCACTGTTTTTTCCCGTTAGAACATCTATTTTTTCCGTTAGTGGCGAATGCTTAACTTAGCATAATGCCATATCTATATAGGACTAATATGATAAGAGAGACAAATTTACGGATTCGCACAAACTGGAAAAGGTAAATCCAGCGGAATAATCGGCCAATACTCTTGTACGAGGGTTGAATGAAAAGTAGTGGCAACATGTGTGGTATATCAAGACAAGTTTTATTTCAGTGAAAACTGACATCACATGCCTTCAATGTAGTCACCTGCCATGTGATCAATCTTGTCTCAAATCTGTGAGAGGCGGCGGATGCCATCAGCAGATCGATTCCTGTTGATAGTCGCTAGAGGCCTCCCTACTGCCCGCATTACCTCCTCCAGATTGCAAAACCGCTTTCCTCGGAGGGGATCCTTCATCTTCGGAAGCAGATCAGTCACATGGACTCATCATGTATGGGGAATAGGGAGGATGTTCTCAAGTTTCCCATTGCCACCGTGCCCAGGTTTTGTCAAGGGCTACGATACGGCGCATGAATGCATCCTCTTTGTCGTGGTGCTGTTCAAGATGGAGGTTAGCAACGACGTGCTTGTGCCACTTTTGCTCCTCGATAAGTTGGTGTGGGACCAAACATGATGCAATTTTACGCATCCAATGATAACTTTGACGATGTGACAAATTGTGAATTGCCTTATCCCAACTTCCAGAGCCAATTGGCACATCGTCCATTGCCTGTTCACTTCCAGCAGTGACTTTTTGAGCTGCACCTGCTTGTCCAGGATGGTGGGCGGCCATGCACGTCGATAGTGCAGAACCTAGATGGTACAATCAGGAAGTAAGAAGCGCTCTCCGACGTCAAAGAAAACTCCACTCTCGCGTAAATAACACATCCTCAACAGCTACGGTCGAACAGATTGCAATAATAAGGCAGCAATACAAGGAGGCGCGCTCCATAGCCAGAGTAGCAATGCGTAATGCGTTTAACAATTATAAAAAGAAGGTTTTACAGGAAAACTTGAAAGAGAACCCAAAAGCATTTTGGTCTTACGTCAGGGAAGTTCAAGGTAGGGGCCCCACTATTGCGTCACTGCGGTCGGAAACGGGAAACGTAGTTCACGATAGTATGGATAAAGCAAACCTATTAAATCATCACTTCCAGAAAGCTTTTACTCGTGATGACGATGAATGTGAAACCCCTATTCCTATGCGTCAGGGCGATTCGATGGAAGATTTGGTATTTTCGGAAAATGGCATCGCGCTCCAACTTCATTCAATTAAGCCAAATAAATCTCCTGGACCGGAGGAAATTCCCGCGCGTGTAATGAAAGAATTAGCTGCTGAAATCGCGCCGTATTTGAAAATTATATTCGAGAAATCCATTAGAGAAGGAGTAGTTCCTAAAGATTGGAAGGTGGCACATGTTACGCCCATCCATAAGAGTGGCGACAGAGAGAACCCCGAAAATTATAGGCCGATATCCTTAACTTCATTATCGTGCAAGATACTTGAGCACATAGTCTTTAGCTCTGTAATGCGCTATTTAGATAGTCATTCATTGCTTAGCGGATGCCAACACGGATTCCGGAGAGGTAGATCATGCGAAACGCAGCTCGGCCTGTTCGTGGACGATTTGTTGCGATGCGGAGAGAAAAATACTCAGGTCAATGCCATATTCATTGATTTCAGGAAGGCGTTCGATAAAGTATCTCATAGGAAATTAATTGCGAAGTTAGGACAATGTGGTATCAATTCGAAAGTTGTCGGTTGGGTGAGAGACTTCCTCTCGAATAGGGACCAGAGAGTTGTCATCGATGGGAAATACTCGTCCCCCGTTAAAGTTGCTTCGGGTGTTCCTCAGGGAAGTGTATTGGGCCCTCTGCTCTTCTTAATCTATGTAAATGATATGTGCTCGGTTGTTCGTAGTAAAATTAGGCTTTTCGCCGATGACACCGTTCTATATAAAGAAATAAAAAATCAGGAGGACCATCAGTCTCTGCGTGAAGACTTAAGAGCGAGCCATTTCAGCGTGGTGCAAAGAATGGCAAATCGAAATTAATTATACTAAATGTGCCGCAGTCACGTTCTGGAAAAGTAAGAACAAAGATTTAAGTTTCGAATATAAAATAGATGAAATGAGTATTCGACAAGCTGAGTATGTAAAATATTTAGGAGTAACCATTTGTCGAGATCTTTCGTGGGACATGCACATTCGTCGAGTTATAGGCGCGGCCAACAAGAAACTGGCATTCATAGGTAGAATAGTACGGAACACTACAGAGAAAGTACGCGAAACATGCTACTTATCACTGGTAAGACCACAAGTGGAATACGCAGCGAGCATATGGGATCCGTACGAGAAGGGACACATAATTCATCTAGAAAGAGTACAGCGCAGAGCAGCCAGATTTGTAAAACAAAAGTACGAACATAAGGAAAGCGTCACCTCTTTATTGAGCGATTTGAACTGGGTATCACTGGAGGACCGTAGATTGCACCCAAGGTTGAAACCTCTAGAGAAATATAGGTCAGAATGTCTAAAAGAGGAGGTAGTGGGAATAATTGTGGCACCGACGTATATAGGTAGAAATGATCGAGACGATAAAATACGTGAGATCGATTGTAGGACGGAGCGTTATCTAGGCCCGTTCTTTCCGAGGACAATAAGAGATCACAATAGGAAATTTCGAATTGCGTTAGACAATCTTTAGGTAGGATTTGGTGCATTGCACCCCCTGCCACCCACCAACTTGGTGAATTGCAGGGTAACTTGTAGATGTAGATATACCCTTCGTAGTGTCCCGACCCTGGCGAAACGCTTTTACCCATCGTGCGACAGTTTGATACGGTAACGTATCGTCACCACATGCTTCCTGCAGACCACGCCAACAGTCCCTCGCACTACGACCACCTGCGACCTATATTTTGAACCAGGAATACTGTTCCAATTTGGTGAACATGTCTTAGGGCGCTGTGTTATGATACGTCGACTTCTCCGGTTTTTTCACGTGCGCTTTACAGCTTTATAGGCGCGAAACTCACTGCGTACATCCGAGGCATGGCCTCCTAGCAGCACTGTGCACGAACGGTCGATTTGCAACCGTTCTGCGCATTCGACAGCAGTGTTACTACTACTTTTCATTCAACCCTCGTATATTTGTTTTGATGATTGAAAGATTTTTTGCATCCCTTTTATAATGAAATAAATAGTTTATTTCAATGTAAAATAGTGACCATTGATATTTTTGCATTGGTAAAGTTTTATCAGATCCATGCATTACTAGAATCGGTTCCTTTTATGGCACTCAAATTGGTCATTAATATGAATACATTTAGAGTGCCAAACTTCTGAATCCTTTTCGATAATTTCATTTTCAATTTATAGGCTGTTTTTTATGACTTAACTGCTTAATGTTCCTTTGATATCTTTTGTCTGCTGGCTGTCAGAATCAGGGCATCGAACCGAAATTTGTTCGCTCCGGTTTTCGTTCCGGTTCACACAAAACAAAATTTCGGTTCGATTCCGGTTTCGCTCCAGCAACCACCATTGAACCGGTTCGAACTGGTTGTTTTGGGGGAAATTTCAAGAGAATTCCAAAATAATTTTAATTAATTAATGTTATATTTTTTAAACCAAATACATCTACACTATCGCAAGTCAAGAAGAAAAAATATATATCAGCACGTAACATCGCGCAAGCGCCCCCTCCCACCATGCAACGAACAGTAAAACATTGTATGAATTCCCTTCTTATATTTCAATTTGTAAGAATTTGAATTTTTTTCCTTTTTAGCGCGCATAAAATCTATTTTAAATGTTATTTATTTTTTTAGTCATTAATTTGATGTAAAACTGTTGTTATTCTTTCAAATTCAATATTTATTTGATTTTACAATTCCAATATTCCAGATTCCAAGTAGATTCTCTCATGATCATAATCAATTTACTTCAACAGTACTTATACACGTACAGTAATATTTATTCACATTTGAATGTAGAATTTAATTCATAGAAATGCCCTTTCTTTCGCTCCCAATGTTTATGCGAACCAAAAAATGAAACGAACTGTTTTCGGTTTCGGTTAGGGTTCAGAAAATATTTTTTTTCGGTTCGGGTTCGGTTTCACTCCAGCTAAAATAACGGTTTGTTTCGGTTTTCGGTCTATGTTTGGCATTATTCTTCTCAAGATCTTGTGGTATCTGTTTCGTGTGACCGTTCTTCTCAATTATTTTATTGGTACTGTTAGGTTACATCCGCCATTAACCCCCGTCGGTTTTGGAGTGGATGAATTATTTAGGAGATGCTGTAATTGAATAGTCTGAACGTTCAACGTTTTATGCTTTCACCACGAGTAATAAGATGGTTTGAAACATTTGTAAAAAATTACTATAGGCACAATTTCGAGTTTTTCGATTAATTATTTCTTAAGTGTTTTTAACATCTGTAAACTTTATAAACCGCACACAGGTGCTAAGTTGAAACAACTAAAATAGGTCATATTGAGCTTAACTTGAATGTTTTATAAGCACCCAATTTTAATAAATTCCTTAGCAGGGATCCTTCACTGATAAGCGTACATTCAATTTTATTTATGTCCTATCCAGTTCGCCTTCCTCTTTCTTATAGTCTGTATAATCTTTCGCTTCTCACCTATTCTTCTTAGTACTTCCTCGATTTCCATCCTATCTCATTATTTTATCTTCAGCATTTTTCATACCCACATTTCTAAGCTTTCCAAGTATTTAGTATTTTATATAATTTTTCCTCAGCGTTCATGTATATATATGTGTGTGTATATATATATATATTAACTAAAGGAAAAGAAAAGGTAGTGATGAGGGTGGCAACAAGGTGTTGAGGGAAGCCCAGCGGACACTTACCAAGTTGAAGACCAAGCTGGCAGGCTGCTGGGGGCGTCGAAGAGACACGTAAAACACACGAACACAAAAACACAAGGCCGTAGTGACCACTTTCGGCGCCTTGGGCAGAGAAGTTTCCGGTACCCCAAAATGATCTAATAAAATTAAAGTTCGTATTTTTAAAAGGGTATTTAACTAAAAACAAATAATCATTTCTTTAAAGTTTTATTTTTCGAGCTTTATATGCAGCAAACATATGGACTGTGCCATTGAAATCTATATTTTTTGCAGTGTCATATTCAATAGATGAGATGGCCAGACCATGGTTCATTGATGACCGTAGGTATTTTTTGATCAATTTTAGTTTACTAAAACTTGATGTTGCGAATGTCATAAAAATTTTCAATAAAATTTCCACGTTGAGAAATGAACTTAAAAGTTCGTATTCGTGAAGAAATTCTAAAATTTCTTTCTGCACTTCTACACTTTTTTCGATGGCAGGTGGAGATTCAAACTGCGAACTTCTTCGATTAACTCGCGTTCGTCCACATCGTTTTTATTCATACTAGCAGCATTTTTACAGGAATTAATAATTTAATCTTCGTTCATGTTATATACAGCACAACTAAATAATTTTAAAGCATCATCAATTTCATACAAAGATGTATTTCGTACCTACGGTTGCGTTTGAAAAGAATTTATTCTGTCTGTGTGTGTGTATATATATATATATATATATATATATATATATATATATATATATATATATATATATATGACATTTAATAAATTATAACGAAGACAAAAGAAAATATATTTCAGTGAACGGTACAAAAAATCGGTTCCATGTTAAAACTACGTAAGAGAGTGTGGCAGGATTATAAGTGTTAATGATTTAAAACGATCTACAGATCCATAATTATAGCCATAAAATCTAATCCGCTCATTCCCTGATATTTCATGTAGCCTTTTAGAGGAGAGTTTTCGTTTTCTTTTCGTGTTAAGAAGTATGGAGGGCAAAACACCTTTATTTTATTAATAATTCAGTTTACGACAGAGACTTCCACAGCCACAATATTTTTCTTCCTTTTTCGGATAACCCTCTGGAGCGTTCCTCGCGCAAGAAGACTACCGGATTTCAACCGCTATTTAAGAGCGCTGTTATTGCGTCAATGTATTACGCTGTCTTTTGTTTCGACTTACGTTACTTTACTCGTTTCTTGGCTTACATAAAATCTTCACACTTACGTTTCACCTTTTTTCGCCATTTTTATAGGTTTTAGTATGCTGGCAATTATTCTCCTCAAAAATATGCAAATTTGACTCTTATTTCGATATCGTCGTTATCGGTTCAACATTTTCGATTTCGATTTGCGAGAGACAGAAATAATTCCGTACCTCGTTTTTTCCAGTTATTTGGTCGATGACGAAGATTACGAACTCGTTAACCGGTTATTCCAAAATTAAGAGACCGTCTTCAGATCTCCCTATGATGTTATTTGCCTAAATCAATTTTTTTACGCTACCTCTCCAACTTTTGAAATTACATCTTATGGTAATAATGCACCTCTTTGTATGTCATCATACCTCGGTCCTCTTTGTTCGCACGATTCTCTTTCTTTTTTGTGGATTAGAAATGATTTAACTTATTTATAGTCGTTACTGTCCGAACATACGGGTCGTGTAGCGTTTATTGACTGGCTTTGCTAAATTGTTCACTGTTACGATGTTGCTCGTTAATCTCTAGGTTAATTCTGATGTTTTTATATAATTTCTTTATGGTTTTGGATGCAAATATAAGTTTTATGTGATCTTCCTCTCTTACTCAAGTATCTCTGCTCACATTTTAGATCTCTCTATCCGGATCCTGTATCTTTGTCAAATGTGCACACCACGATACTTTTGGAATTAGTACACGTTGCGATTCATGAACATGAAATTCGAAGGGTAAGCAATTTTGATATGTTTATCACCAAATAAAATTAGTTGCATACTTTTCCATAAAACTTCATTAGCATAGAGAAAATTCTGAGACGGCATTTCATGATTTCATTCGCAACTTTTCTTATCAGTGAAAGTTTTCAATTGAAAAATCTGATGTGGCCACCACATGACTTTCTGCATACCTGTAATAATTTTAAAAATTCCAAATAGGCTAAATGATAATAAATATTTTCAGAAACTGCGAGAAAAATTTTAAGACTTGACAAAGAAAAGAAATAAACTCAAACCGTAGCTTTCTGATATTGGATATAGCCATGAAGCTCCAACAATTAAGAAAATAAAAAAGATCGTTACTAAGACGTAACTATGCTTAAAGTGCTGCTCGACTTCGTGGAAAGATTCCATAATGTAAATAAAAACGAATGTTGTAAAACATTGTTGTACTAAATTAAGCGTAAAGTGTTTACAATAGTCGCCGGTAGGTAGGCGGTGTGGTGATGGCAGCTAAAAAATATAGTTTTAAAAATATCTCTTAAACAATGCATTACATGGGAAAATGTTTCGAACAAACTTGGTAGAAAGTTAAATTTCCTACAACGTTTATTCCAGTAGTTCTTTACATTAATCGAGTATTAAAGCAAATATTTGAATATAATAGACAAGTAACAAGAGTAAACACCCACTACCGGTTGACCGATTTTTATCAAAACCTAATCAAATCTTGTCCCTTTAATAAAAATGTCAAATAGAAAATTTTGCGTTGATCTGATTAATAGTTGTGTTAGAGCACCCACCCACATCGAGAAAATAGTCAAAACATATTCAGGGAATCTCAAAACGTGTATTTCCGTTGAAATCTCAAAATCGATTTTTTTCATGAAAACGATACTTTGCCCTATACTACGTATGGAGAAAGTAATAATGGTATTTTATAACATTAAAAAAGCCAAAACACATACATAAATATATAAAAGCAATTTTTCAAACGATCCATTCATATTTTGTTGCAATAATTGCATTTTTTAACTACGTTATTATCTGTTTTTCCTGTTACCTATCTCCAAATTATATAGTTTTTCTTCTATCGCTAATTATTTTCTGTTAAATTTCATCTTAAAGAAGTGATGGGATGTATTTTTGAAAACTCCCAATCTAGAAAGAACTTAAAAGTGAATTCTGTCGTTTCTACTGCCATTCATCAATTTTCTTCTTAATTGATATTCTTTTAATAAAATTAAATTTGCGATTTTGCATCGTTTTGTCTGAAAACTGCGGTAACGTCGTTCTCTTTTCGAGCAAATGTGATTTCGCGTGATCCACACGGGAGCTCATCTAACCGTGAAAACGTTCGGCGAGAAAAATTTCCGATTGCCTTAGAAGCGTATTCTGTCTTCCGTAATAATTTTTCTGAATCCCTACGAGTGAAAAGAAAATTTCCTCGCTTCGTTTCGCCGGCGCAGGCACCGTTTGCTGCTTTTTCGTTATCATTCTCTCGTATCTGTCTACGTTGTTTGCGATTGCAAAATATAAGTTTTATTTTTAGCGCCTAAAGGTGTTAGTTTGGAAACTTTTTCGTCTTAAATGAAACTTTTTGTGTGCAGGTATACGAGATAGAGTGAGAATCTAAGAGTTGTTCTACAGATAAATTGGTTTTTTTCAATTCTCTTTCGCGAAATAATTGGCCGAACGAAGCGAGGTCTCTCCTGTTGAGTCCATGTGCATTTTGTCTGTCTGTTCTATGATAACTGCCGTCTCGGTTGTCTGATTTTTGCCAAACTTCGTGTGCATGTACAAATAACTTAAGAGTCGAATGCCTATAGTTTTTCTAGAATACCACCCTTGTAGTTCCTGCGCAATTTGCGTTTGCGCATTGCGCTAATTTATAAATCTTATTTAATCAAAACGAAATTTAGCATACATACAGAAAATATCAAACGATGAAGAAAACGTCAAATAAAAATTTCTCTGAAATGTACAGAGAGCCTCCCAGAGGCGCGCAATTTGCGTTCGTGCGATCTCTTTTGTTGAGTCCCTGTGCACTTTCTGTTTATTTGTTTGTCTGTTCTACTGTAACTGCTGTCTCAAACGAAATTTCATAAACAGATGGAACACGTTGAATAATATAGAATAAATAGAAGAATTAAAGACGAAAACAAGAAATATTTTACTGCTGAGGGCAGCGCTTTCAATTCTGTTCAAATTTTACATCCCAACTGTATGATAGGCAGGATAACTATGAAGGCGATAATAATATTGAACATGTGATTTCTCCACACCAGCTCTAACTGGGCTAAGCGAGACCGATGATCGCACGGATCCCCTAGTATCTCCATCGCTTTTACCAATTTCCTATATTTGAGTAACAATATATTATCATTGAATATGACTATTTTTATGTGTTATGTATCTATTGGAATTTAAATTAATTTCACACAAATTTTGGTTAAGAGAAATAGGTACATTTTCGCGAATTAATCTGTTGACTGCTTTTTTAGCGCGCTTTCTTAAAAAAAAAGAAAAATGTGCTAATGTGATCACTGTCCGTCTCTCTGTGGACTATCAACACTTTTTTAGAGATTTGTATAAAATTCTTTTTGACTTAAATAGCCCTTATCAATCTATGAATTTTCCACCGATTTGATTTTTCCAGTAGTTGATAGATTTGCCGCTATGTGGCTTCAAAAATAGAAAAATTCGAAAGTTTGAAATGATATTGCAGCCAAACTACTGAAGCTAGTGGGGTAACATTTTCACAGATGGGAAGATCTAGTGAGGTTCTACATTCCAGTTGTGCAGGTCGCCCCCTCCCTAAAGAAGGAGGCAAAAAACGTGCTAAAGGTTTAAGAAAACGTGCTTCCATCTCTTGCTTTGGAAAGTGTATCTTACTTCTGCTCTTTCGAAGATTCGCTATAAGGGTTGGATTAAAAGTTAGGATGATTTATCAAAGGCAGTCTTTGCTTGCTGGCTTTAGCTTTGGTTGTTTTCTTAGCGGTCAGATCTTTTTGCTGCCAATGCAAGAAATGGGAAGTTTTATATTAGCATGATAAAAGAATTGCAAGTATACTACAATTAAGTGAGCAGGCTTTTAGTATCAACTTAAGATTTTAATACTAGCATATCACGACGCGATATCGTCGTCCTGGTAATAACAGTTGTGATAATTGAAAACAGACCCGGTAAAAATTTAAATTGATTCCACAGTAAAATCCTGTCTCTCCAGACGATATGTCCTTGGAAAAATAACTTGATGCTATAAGGTTTCTTAAAATTTTAAATCATGATGCGACAGGGAATCTCTGAGCTGTGTGCATGTGTATATACAAACAAAAATTTACACCGCTTATTGAAGGTAATATGTTGACTATATTGATGTTTTTTTACTATCTATGTATGAATAGCGCAATTAAATGACGTTTTTAAAGCGAAGGTAACAGCCACCTCAACGTGTGATGCATCAAATTAAACGTCTTGACCTGCAGAATTGCAGAAAAATAATAAAATTGAAATCTACCATACCGTTGGCGAGATATTGAGATTTTTCTTGACCGGATAAGCTCTGCTTTACGTAGTTGTAATGGTTTATGTTAAAATGGCACTGTAGGAAATAACGTGGCCCTAGCCGATTTTCTTTGGTAATGTGTGTTTAAACAAGAAGGCTTACTACCAAGATTTGTGTCAAGATACAACTGACATTAATTTGTTATAAACGTTTTTAAATTGAAATAATCGAGACTGTTTTTAATGCACATGTCACATTAATATTTCCTTTTTATTTTGTTTCCAAACACTTTTTCGTTATAAACATTTTCAAATTGAAATTATTGGAACATAGTATGATAATGAATTATATCTATATATTAATAGCGTAAAAAAATAAAATTTTGAAAGTGAAAGTAACAGCCACCTTAACGTTTGATGCATCAAATTAAACGTCGCGACCTGCAGATTTTCAGGAAAATTATAAAATTGAAATCGCTCAAACCGTTGGCGAGATATTGAGTTTTTTTGACCGGCTAAGCTCTGCTCGACGTAATTGTAGTGATTGATGTTAAGGTGGCACTGCTAGCGGGCATTAGACGCTGCAGGAAATAATGTGGCACTCGAAGCGTACATTAGTAAAAGGAAATAAACCTTGCAGTCGCTGACCTAAATGGTAATGTGACAGAAGGCGAACTACCAAGACAATATTTAATCTAACCAACCAGTCGAGGGGCAACTGCTAGTTCCCTTTTATAGATAGGAGATGTTATCGAATTTCTCTGAAATTTTTTAAGGAATCCATTTTTCATGATATTTTACATGGAAAATTGTTTTTTAAAAAAATAGTCACTACTAACGTGAAATATTATCTACAGTCATCTTGGCTTTTTTATTATTTGTGACTACATTTTCGTCAGCTTTCTCTTCACGTTGCATATACGAACAAAAAAGGAAAATAATATGTACCGTACCATACAGGTGGCGTTCCGTATTTCCCCTAATATCATTTTTGTCTCTTTGCAGTCCGAGAGTCGCCACAGGCCACATCCCGCCCCAACATGGGATGTTTCGGCAGCAAAGACAAACTGTCCAAAGAGGATATGGACTTCCTCAAGGAACATACCCGATACGATGAGGCGACCATCAAAGAGTGGTACAAAGGTTTTAAGGTTAGTGCTTGCAATTTTTACTATCCATGTAACTCGAAGAAATAGGAAAAGGAGCCCATCCGAATGAAATGTCAGTTGAAAAAAACCCTTGCCCACATTAGGTGCTTTGAATAAATTTTACTTTTTGCCTCCGATGTTGATAGCGTGCGTACTAAAGAAGAATTTAGATCTCACACTTATTTCCTACAGTGATTACCTTCCTTATAAATTCTATGCTTGACCCTAATTTGAATCCGCGTGATGCTATCCTTTGTGAACGACCAGATAAGAATTCATGTTACCTCCGACATTTAAACTAGCACCTTTCACCTGCATTGCTTCAAGATCAAACCTGTAATTCATATTAGTAAAAGACACGCCATCTTAAATGTTACCCACCGCAGTTGAGCTCAAGATTAATTATAGAAACGTTTTGAAATACTTTGCTACCAGGTGTAAAAATGAAATCTAAGCCTTTGTTGACTTAAATTTTGTAATAATTTTATGTCGCTCCCTGCTCATTCGTCGTGTGGTGAGTGTCGCTAACAAGAAGATGACCTTCATAGAAAGGATTACAGGGAATGAAACAAAAAAATGAAAGATGCACACATCATGCGTGCATACATGCGATGCAGAGTCTTTATGATTAATGCATTCATGTCAGGAAAGATCAATATTATTGCCTTACTATAATGTCTACGAACTGAAATTCCAGTAGTGATGCCAAAGAAATATCGATTTTTTAATTCACCGACTAATTTCCTAACAATTGTAATTAATAAAACAATCGACAATTATTTAAAACTTAGCTCACTCGAATAGTAGTAGTGTAGTCTTTGTTCACGTTCATTCCTTCGTCGTAAATTACCCATTTCTTTTCACTTACAAACGCTGTGTAGATATACATAAAGAAAATAGACGTATTTACGTTCATTCTTCGTCGTAGATAATCCATTTCTCTTCATTTACTAAATGTTGCGTGCACACAAAAGAAAATTATTTAATTAGTTATTTACGGCAGGTATTGTTTACTTCAGTTGTCACGAAGATTGTTTTAGTTGACAACAATTAAAAATACGGGAAATTTTTTCTATGTTCAAAGTGAATTACGACTTTCTCATTTTATTATCTTGAAATCGGCTACTCCTTCGATAAAATTTACTCGTACACCAAATTTGAAACGTGAATATCGAAGGATGGATGAAAGCCCATACCGATCCCTTGTTTGACCTACAGGCTGGTACTTCAAAAAAGTTGTTCGACCCTTAAACATACAGGCATCATCTCAAGCTTTTTCTTCTTGTGCTGTAGAGCGGAGACCAAGGATTCCCAATGCCTCGCCGACGAAAGCGTTTTCTCTCTCTTGTTATACCTGCGAATTTCCTTCTCCCTATCGTCTCGGCCGCATGCTGTGTATTGTCGTCGGTCGTAAAGCGAAACAGAGTATTTAACGAGAAGATGCAGCGAAAGATTTGTAAAGGATTAGCCTATCTCATACTGGAGGATAGAGAGAACTGCCGTTGGATAACATCCATACGGTTTTATTACGCCCTCGTCTCACATGGAGGAAGCCTCGCGGATCGCAGTTCGTTACGAGGTGAGATACACTCTTGTCATTCCTTGGGGCGGCGGAGAAAGCGATCTGTCCGCGGCTCTCGACGTTCGACCGCGAGGATGGATGCATTCCGCCTTCGTTGCACGAACCACGAATCAGCTGCCTTACCCCGCGCGATTTCTCCGTCCGACCACCTGGAGAGGTGTTCGACTGCGTCTGTCTGTCCCTGGCCATATAGGGAACTGCCTTTCCCGGCACCATCTGAAGGAGCGAGAAATATGCGAGCGCTGCTCTATTCCTCTCACTCCCTCGTTCTCCTAGTGGGATATACGCCTCGAAGACGATTACGGCCGTTGTCTGGAGAAGCGCAGATTGCTTCCACTGACAATACATCTCCGTTAGAATATGCAATTCCTCCGTTTATTTTTTTCTGTCGATTTCGCATTTTTTTACATAGGTCGCGTTACATATGTTCACAGTAAAAATTTGCAGCTTTTCTCGCTGCAATTTTAAACATGTTTTAATTTGCGTATTGGGGCATGATATTGTATTGAAAGATACGTACGCCTGCAGACACGAATGAAACCTACATTTTGGAAACGTGCATTCTATCGCATTTACGAGGCGAGACCTTGGCGTTGGCCCAGATATAGGTTCTGCCGTTCTTGTTGGCCTTAGCGGTTGACTACCTACCTCTATAACCCGGTGGTCGAGCTGGTGGCTATGTGCCGGTTTTATCGCCTGGTTATATTTAATGGCGTATCGAGAATTTCTTAATGAATTCGATGTTTTAAATCTCTTTCACACGAATCGGTATTCTCCTGTATTAAATATTCCATAAATATCCCGTTTTATTTCTCGAAAATGCCTCTCCGGCACGCAATCGCAAAGGTTCATTGTGCAAGCGTAAATCCGTTGACAAATGTAAAATTCAGTCTCTTAAGTTAAAAATCATTCTTCCTTTATGAAATGTATTATTTGTTTAGCCCTAACTTTGTGGAGTTTTATTATTCTTCCGATGAATTAGTCATCATCATCAATGGTTTCAATCCTTAGACTCGTTTGAAGCAGCTTGCCATTCCATCCACTAATCTATTTGTCTCCTCGTAACTCCTAGCACCCGTGTCCTTTGTAATCTGCCCAATGTATTCCACTGCCTCCCTCTCCTGCTCTTCCCTTCTATTTCCCCTTCTATTATGGTCTGTAATTACCCCTCATGCCTTAAGGTGTGTCCCACTAACTTATCCCTTCTCCTTTTTAAACTTTTCATTATACTTCTTTCCTCATTAACTTTTCTCAGCACTTCTTCATTAGTTATCTTTTCTGCCCATGAGGATCAAATAATTTTCGTCATTCCTCTGTAGTACCACATTTTAAACGCCACAAATCTCCTCTTTTCCGCTGCTGTTGCAGTCCATTTTTCGCAACCATACAGTATAATACTCCATATGAATGTTTTAACAAATTCTTTCCTCCCTTCTACGCTAATATTTCCAACTTTTAGTAGTTGTTATTTCTGAAAGAAAGCCTTCTTTGCTTGTGTAATTCTGCTTACTATCTCCTTTTTACTTCTTCCAACATTCGTCATCCTGCTACCCAAATAACAGAATTACTCCACTCCCGTGAGTTCGTCGTCTCTTTTATTTTCCTGGCCATCGTTCCGTCCTTTTTACTTCTTTCTCTTATTCAGCTTCATGTTGTACTTGTCTCTCAGTACTCTCTCCATTTCCTATAGAAGTCTCCGTAAATTCTCTTCATTCTCAGCAAGTATTGCTATGTCGTCTGCGAACCGTCGCATATTTTCACCTTGTATTCTCACAGAATTACTATCGGAATATAAATTGATTGTTCCTATTTCATATCACTTCCCGTCTAATGAAATCGATCCTTCCACGCTATTGGTAAGTATAATTTCCGCATGCCTATCATTTTTAGGCACTCGAGAAAACATTTTAGTATTGCGGGCAGCCTTTGTTATTTTTTCAAGTCCTGTCCATTTCTCTGAGGGAGAATTTCGAATGCGTGATTTTTTTCGCCTGTCTTGATACTTTTATTTGCATATCTCGTAATTATCTATCAGCGTATCCATTTGATGACCTTTCAGATTAACGGCTTGGTTGGCGTGATTTTCTATTTGTATCTCATTCTATTAAGACTCCCTTATGTCGTGATATTCAGCCATTATCCGTATAACATGTAAAATATTTTCTTTACATTTCAGTTAAAACTAGATCAATGCCCCAGTTTTATTGTTGCACTTAAATGATACATTGCGATGGATTTGATATGAAATATCAGCCTTGAATAATTATATCCATTGAGAACAAAAAAAGAAACGAATGTAAAACTGCCCGAAAACTTATCATTCTTGGTCTTAAGATAACGAGTCAAGTATCATAACTCGCAGTTTACGACCGTATGCATACCATTATTTAAAAAATTATTCTCTCTTTTGATAGCCTTGACTGTTTCAGGTAGTATGGTTTTTCGGGACAGCATATGGATGATATGACAATATTATTTCATCTTTGTATGATTGCCTTCGTTCGAGAGAAGAGATATTTATGTGGTTTACTGCTGCGGAATGGATCAAGACCGCGAGGTTTTCCAGGTCGAGATTCCGACCGCCATGCGATTGGATTGTGTTGATTAGGAAATGCGAAATTGACGCTTGAGTTAATCCCCGGCTGGGTTACACCGAGAGAAAATATCCCATTTAGAGCGTTAGTGGCCGTTTGAGTTGGATGTGATTCTCTTGGATCGCGGAGTACTTTGTCCAAATGGATTTACACGTTGCCGCCCGTGTTTGTTTAGCTACAAAGCGCAATTCGCTGTTGCTGCTAAATCGAGCGTGATTAACCCGTGCAAATAGCGTCTCGTGTATTTGACGTCATATAATATGTCCTTTTCAAAAGGCTACTACGATTCGCCGTATTATTTTAAGCGTAAACATGATAAGTGAATCAGATCTCTTCTTTCCCGTATCATTTGAAACTCTGTGCATATTGATATTATAAAAAAATATGCAATGCTAACATGGAATGCCTTCAATTTAAAATTGTTGTGTGTACGATCGTATTTAAAAATATTTACTTCTGGCCGAGTTTTAAAACTCTTTCAGCAATAAATTTTTAAAATATCATTTGGTAACTTTATTAATACGCCTGGTCCACCTATAACATGACTTCTTATAATAAAGAATCGCTATAACACGGTTTGTTTTTTAATACAAAAATTCGGAAAAAACGCGGAGTATGGTTCTCATTAACGCGGTTTGGTCGGACCTGGGATGTGGAAATCCAGATTGCTGAGAAATAAAGTGACGTATTGAAAGGCCCGAGTGTTTAGTTCAGTGCTTTGTTTGTAAGCTTAAATAACCGACAAGAACACTATATATGTGTGTGTGTGTGTGCATCCAAGAGGTTTGGAAATTTAGGGTCTGGAGAAGTGCCTAAAAGGGTACGAAACGCAATATCCCTTTCACTGTGTAAAGTTTCGTTCACATAACACTCGCATTAAGCTTTTTCAGAAGGCATTCCCAGTGTTATTTGAGGGCTAGGTGAAGCGATAATTTCCCAAATTATCCATGTAGAAAGATACACTAATGAGTTATTTTTGTTAAATTCTGTTTTGATACGAAATCCCATTCATACCCGACTTGTTGAGATTTCAAGAATGGAAATATTAATTAATTTGACGTGAAAAAATATAAGATGATTCCATCCACGATCTATATAATGGAGCAGCGGGTGCCTCTTTATCCTGTTGAAGAATAATATTAATGCACAAAGATTATTTCAAAAGTGTCTGCTAAATTTTCAAATTTTGAGGACTATTTTTAATGTTCCATAGTTGTTTTATGCCTACAGCATAACTGTCTATACTCGGCGAGAAACAAGTTGACCCCTGAGAAAGTTGAGGGTGGGGGCATTGCAAGTGTAATTTTCAGGCTTGGGCCTATCAGAGCTTTGCGATGTTGCCATTCTGTGCCTTCATATCTTCGCTTAGTTTTCTCAATCAGTAGCCTTTGGATTGTCAGCTTATGAGTATTGTGCGCCGGTTCTTTCTCTCTTGTTTTTTTATTATTGTTATACAGTTTTGTTTTTGCTGTTTTGCTTATTACGTTTTTGTTGCTGTTTTGCTAGTTAAGTTTTTTGATGCTGTTTCTATTTCAGAAATTTTTTTTCTTAATTGAAATGGCTGAAGAGAGTGGTTCTCGAGGAAGGTTTAAGCGAGGTATTCCAATCCGAGGAGGAAGTAGGTAATAGTTATTTTAAATTGAGCTTGGTCTTCTTATTTAAGATCAGAGAATTTTCTATCAAGTTCTTACACGGTTAAAATTCGTTTAAGTTCTTAAAAACGCATTTCCGATTTTCTGTTTGAAAGATATTGTATTTCCGGGGCATAAAAGTGTGAAAATTTTCCTGTCAGAAAAATTCTGAATCGCACACCTTACGTTTGTTTTGTTGTTGTTCTATAGATTTAGTGTTATATCATGCTCTAACAATGCGCATGCACGAACTCGAGATAAATATGTAATGTTATCGTATGTATTTATTTAATTCGTTCCTAAAACAGTTTATGGGCCTCTAAATTGGAAGTGATACCATTTAAGTAATAGAATCACACAAAATATAAACAACAAAAAAATCTGATGTGGTCATCACATGACTTTTTCCATACCTGTAATATTTCTAAAAATTCCAAATAGGTTAAATGATAATAAATATTTTAAGGAACTGTGAGAAAAATTTAAAGGCTTCACAAAGAACAGAAATAATCTCAAACCGTAGTCTTCTGACATTGGATATAGCCACGAAGCTCCAACAATTAAGAAAATAACAGGAAGTCCAAACCAGGATAGTTTCCCAAAGTTGACGTCCCGAATTGATTACTTATATTGCCAGAAAATCTTTCAGTATGTGTTAGTCATTCCAAGGAACTCATACCATAAATACCACTTGTAGTTCATAGATTATCAATGTTAGAAAATATTGGAAAGCAAATTAATAGAGGAAATTCTCCAAAGCCAGTCAAACTGATAAAACCCGGTTAAAAGGCCGGATAAAAACAGATGAACCCGGATAAAAACCGGATAAAAACCCAATACGTATTTCGGCTACAAAGTAACCATCATCAGGGGTTAAAAAACGGGGGGAAGGGGGGACTTGAGAGAGGGCGACCGAAACCAAGACCAGTGGCACGCTCTCAAGTGGATGTCCCGTGGCTCATACCCTCCCGTGGTATCTAATATTTCTGAGTTGCCTTCCAATGTGGCTTTACTCAACGTCGGGTATTAAATTACAGGCACCTCACCCGTGTTTCATAATGGTCAGTGTTAATAAAAGTTATATTCGCCGCTTTTTAGGAGGGACCCTATCCTCTTCACCTGTGGATGCCAATGCTCTCTTGTACTTATCCCAGACCGACACTTTGTTAATTGCGAGATCGCGGAGAACGTCATTCGTTTTATTTTCCAGGGCGAGTTTGTATTTGTTAGCCAAATCTTTGGCAAAGTCCCTAATCGTTGGTATCCCTAGCATTTCATGGACATCAACATTTCTGCCCCATGTCCTGCCTATTCGGCTTAAAATCTTTCTCTCCGCGATCTCGAGTATTTTCCAGGATTTCTGCATGAGAAAACCCGTCCACACCGGTGCAGCGTACATAAGTGTCGGTCTGATCATTGCCTTATATAGGTGTGTTTTTAATTCCCTGGACACGTCAGTTGATTTAAAAATTGGGAAGAGTCTGGCTCTCTTCCCTGCTGCTGTAAGGTTGACCCTTTTTACATGGACGTCAAACCGTAGTTTCTCGTCCATTGTTACGCCAAGGTATTTAATATGTCTAGCCCAGGGAATTTCAACACCTTCTATTGAGAGCTGTCTCGGCAAATCGGCATCCCTTTTTTGGAAGAGGATTGCTTGGGTCTTTTTGGGGTTTATCTCAATTCTCCATTTGGGAGAGGGCGACCGAAACCAAGACCAGTGGCACGCTCTCAAGTGGATGTCCAGGGCTGTGTCTGTGTATTTATACCTGGTTGGTGGGCAGGGGGGGGGAGAAGAAAAAGGGGGGGACCTAGATGACCTAGGTGATGGGAGAAAAAGGGGGGGAGGTCAGTTTAAAAAGAACGCTGTTTATTACCCCTAACTCGTTATTCATCATGGTGTGTCTGTATTTATGAATGTGTAAGCTTTCTGTTGCGTCGAGTTTGGTATTTGGGACTTGTTTAAGCAGTTTGAGGTTATTTGTGTCTAATGGGTGGTTATATTCCAAAATGTGTTTCGCGACGGCCGATTTTTCAAAGCGTCCATGTCTGTAGTGCGCTAAATGTTCTTAGAATCTGATGGAGATATTTCTTTTCGTTTGGCCAATGTAAGACATGTCGCATGTGGGGCACAACACTTGATATATGCCGGATTTTTCTAATGTGGGTATTTTGTCTTTAGGGTTCCCTAATAAATTTTTAATGTTATTTGTCTTGTGAAACGTTAGTGTATAATTTGCGTTATGAAAAATTTTTGTTAGCCCTTTGTTTAGGGTTGGATGGAAGGGGAGTGAAATAAATTTTTTCTTCCTATCGTCACTTAGAGCAAGCGTAGTACTTGTCTTCTTGTCTAATGTTTTGGATTGCTTGTTAATAATGTTGTCTATCAATTCGTGTGTGTACCCGTTTTCTAGGGCCGCGTTTTTAATATATTTTACTTCTTTGTAGAAACGTTTTTTGTTTAGCGGTGTCGTCAATAGTCTGTGTACCATATGGTTGAAAGCCGCGATCTTTTGTTTGTAAGGGTGATTGGAGTCTTTCTTAATATAATTGTTGGTATGGGTCGGTTTCCTGTACACGTCAAATTCTAATCGTCCATTATTATTAATGATCAAAATGTCCAGAAAAGGTAAAGACTTATTTGCTTCGATTTCAAAGGTGAAGTTTATAGAGTTGTGAAATGAGTTGAGTTCTTGGACGAAGGTGTTAATGTTATAGAGTTTTGTGTCAAAAATGGCAAAAATGTCATCAACGTACCTGCACCATGTGTTGGGGAAATAGTTTAGCGTATTTTTACAGCGTTGCTCAAAAGAATAAAGAAAAATATTTGCTATAAGTGGTGAGAGAGGATTGCCCATTGATGTTCCATTAATTTGTTTATAGAACTTATTGTTAAAAACGAAGTAATTTTGTTCCATGCATAAGTTTGTCAATGTGAGAATTTCTAGAATTTTGTTTTCCTCAACTTGTTTACTTAGTAGCCAGTCCTGGAGGTTTTCGAGCGCGACGTCAATGGGAAAACTGGGGAAGAGTTGTTCTACGTCAAATGACACCAGTATTTCATCTTTGTGTATTTTTTTGTTTCTAATATGTTCCAAGAAATTTTGGGTGTTTTTAACGCCGTATGTTTCTTCAATGCCTATACATTTTAATTCCTTAGTGAGCCATTTGGCGATTTTATAAGAGGGTGAGTTGATGGCTGAAACTATAGGTCTCATTTTGTTTCCTGGTTTATGTATTTTGGGAAGGCAGTAAATACCAAATAAATACCAGTAAATACCAAACTCGACGCAACAGAAAGCTTACACATTCATAAATACAGACACACCATGATGAATAACGAGTTAGGGGTAATAAACAGCGTTCTTTTTAAACTGACCTCCCCCCCTTTTTCTCCCATCACCTAGGTCATCTAGGTCCCCCCCCTTTTTCTTCTCCCCCCCCCCTGCCCACCAACCAGGTATAAATACACAGACACAGCCCTGGACATCCACTTGAGAGCGTGCCACTGGTCTTGGTTTCGGTCGCCCTCTCTCAAGTCCCCCCTTCCCCCCGTTTTTTAACCCCTGATGATGGTTACTTTGTAGCCGAAATACGTATTGGGTTTTTATCCGGGTTCATCTGTTTTTATCCGGCCTTTTAACCGGGTTTTATCAGTTTGACTGGCTTTGGAGAATTTCCTTCGCTTACATTTTATATATTTGCCAGTGCAGCTCGCTCTCTTTTACTTAACAAATTAATAGAGCATTATCAGGTCTAAAATACTAAAAGCAATGTCAAAATCTCTTTCTGACATATTTTGCATCTGTTGTTTTTAGTAAACGAATTTAATACATGCTACTGTTTATACGATAATATGTCTTGATCAACTGTCCATTGCTGAATGGTAGTCGAGTGGAAAAGAAAATGATCCATTTGTTCACTCGTCTATGCTCAAGCCGAGTTCGGTAATAATCGTCTCCATGGCAACAATCCGATAAAATGCTATTTAAAACGCAAAAACGCTACGTTTTAGTAGACATTCAAGAATATGCAATCTATTATCTATATTCAATGGTGAGAATTAGAATCTACATCCTTTTCCCCTTATAACACTACAAACCTCGCTCTGATATCACAATTTTAAGATATTTTAAAGTATTAAAGAAAAAATCTCTACACAATGTATTTGAGCTTCCTATGTAAAACAGATAGGTAATAAAACGTTCCTGGAATTGAACCCGGGACTTCAATCTTCACCAAATAAAATATAGCCCGAAGGTGGGCCCTGTCAGAACGAGCCTCATACCAAGTTTCATGGAAATCGGTCCATTAGTGCAAAAGTTGATAGTAGGGGACACACACATTTCCTTTGGAAACCAGCCTAAAAAGAGGCGTTAATAAGACGTAAGCGTTAAGTGTTTACAATAGTCTCCGGTAGGTGATGTGGTGGTGGCAGATAAAAAATTAGTTTTTAATATATCTCTTAAACAATGCATTATATGGGGAAATGTTCCGAACAAAGGTCGTACAAAATTAAATTTCCTACAACTTTTATTCCAGTATTTTTTACATTCATCAAATATTAAAGGAAATATTTCAAATAAATGAAGTATCTCAGTAACAATGCGTTTTACGAAAAAGTTTCAAACAAACGTTATAGAGAATAATATTATCTATGAAATTTATAATAAACAACGTTTACATTTATGAAGATTTAAAAGTTATTTGCCAAAAAACAAAATATGACGAGTAAACATCCCATTTTGCTTGAGCGATTGTTGCCAAAACCTAATCAGCTCTTCATTATATAGTGCTCTTTCTAAATATAAATTTGGTATTGATACAAGTGTAAGTTTTTGAGTTAGAGCGCCCACAAAAGCCTATCACATGCAGACAGACACACAGACATCATCGAGAAAATAGTCAAAACGTGTGCAGGGGACTTTAAAACATGTATTTCCGTTGAAATCTCAAATTCGATTTTTTTCATGAAAACACTTTCTCTATACTTCGTATATGGAGAAAGTAAAAATGGTAATCAAATTACTAATCGCCCTTATAGCGTGTAGTTGGTTGGTGATAATTTTCATTAAGTCGTTTATATCTCAAAAACTGTAAAAGATTATGGTTCGAAATTTTCCAGGATTACTTGATTCACATATAAAAAGTGATTGACGAAAAATATTTGGAAAAACGATCCGGGTTCGACTCCAGGGAATTATTTCTATTTTTCATAAGATAAAACGTAAAAATGAACTTTTCGACGTGCAGACTTTTCTTCTTTTGGAAATTAAAATTAGAAAAATTTGACCTTTGAACTTCGGATCTAGACCATTATAAAAAACATTTTCAAGTTTCGTATTCTATTTGCCTTTTTTCGCCTTCAGCTCGAAATAGCTCATGTTAATCGTTTGAATGGTATATTTTGGAAAAGTGTTGGCATTTTAACGGGATGTTGCTTTGCCTACCAATTACATTGTTAAACCTCGAAATCCTATTGTTACTTCAATCCATATAGGTTTAAGCGTGCTTTGAAGGTTTTTATTGCGAGAAGGAGAGAAAGACGTTAGAAGGGGGAAATGATTTTCATAGCAATCAATGTAAACATTCGTTGCGTTATTTACGAGAAGGAATACCTAAAAATCTGAAATACTATTTTTTTAATTAAAAATCGTAATAATGAGCTAAATTCGATATTATTGAAATGGAAACGGTATGAAAATCTGAGAAACGTACTGGACGTTTTAATAAACAAACCGAGCATGTAAAAATTTTATGGAGTGAAGGATTGTGTGATAGGTTACGGGGGTTAGGTAGAAGAATGGAGGACTGTTTGGAAATAGGGGGAGAAAGAGCGGTTTAAATGAATCAAAGAATCTCAAAAATGTCCGTCCGTTGGTCTGAATTAAAACGCGAATAACTCGATCAAGGATGTAGATTGAAAATTTAAAGTTAACAGAAATAATCTATTCAAATATAAAAATGCTTTGCCGAAAGGAAATTCACGAAAAATTCCAGAGCTCGACTCCAGGGTAGTATTTCCATTCTTCGTAAGATATCACTCAAAAATCGACTTTTTGTCGCGCAGAGTTTTCGTCTTTTGGAGATTAAAATTGGAAAAACCTGACCCACGATCATCCGATTTGAACTGTTTTAGAGCAAAATTAATTAAATCACTTATTCTATTCTTCTTTTTCCGGAATCGCTCATTTGTTTATCTTTACAACCGACTGCTGTGAGAAACAAAACCAATATAAATAGTGATTGTTAAAATAATTATTTAAGTTAAATATTTTAATTCAGTTTTTTATTAATTTGAACCCATCATATTTGACGGGAAATTGCGCTAGTAGATATAATAAATTGTTAGATATATAAGATGAGGAGGAAAGGAGCTAGGAGGCCAGTAGTATCTCACCAAAGAGTGAAAGGATATATTTTGCCAGAAGACGTTCATCCAGAGATTTTCGCTAGGACTGCACTAGGAAATACGGTAGAATGTGAGAGTCGATTGACTGAGAGGAGAAAATTCCTTTAGTAAAAGAGGTTGTGTTTTGCAGCAGCGGATCTCGTGGAGGAACAGTAATCGAAGATTGGAAGTATACGAGCACAAAGGAAAGCTTTTAAGTCATAAGGATCGCTAAGTTGAATATATTTCTAAGAACTGTCACAAAGAGAGATATTTGAGAGCTTTTGCTAATTTTAAAATGTCGCCAGGTTTTTTTTAAGATGACTTTAGCAGAGAAATGCTTCTTTCTTTATAGTTCTACATCTTAAAAGAAAAAATAATTGTTGGCATTACTCGCAATTTCTTTTCTTTTCAGATTTTCAATTAATGCGGTCAATGTTAATGGAAACTTATTGAGCTTCTCATTTTTCTTATATAATCCCAACTTATAAATTTAGTGATTATGTTACCAAAGAGTCACATTGCCTTTCTCTTAGGGCTCTGCGAAGCTCCGAGATTCGATTCGAATCGGATTTAAAGATTCGATTCGATATTGCGGGAGAGGCATTGAAGTTGGGCTCAAGGGAAATAGTACCGTATTTGCGAGTATTATTTACTATCACTTTAAATAACTATAGTATACCGGCGGACTGGAAGAAGGCGATAGTAATACCTATTCACAAGGGAGGGGAAGTTACAGGCCCGTTAGTCTAACATAAGTAGTCTGCAAGCTCATGGAAAAAATAATAGCAGATTACTTGAGCAATTTTTGGGAGGTAAGCAATTGGCTATGTAAAAATCAGCATGGATTTAGAAAAGGATACTCGTGTGATACACAGTTACTGGGACTCGTCCAAGATATCGTAGACACGATTGATAAAGGGGAATTTCTGTCTTTATTGTTTTCCCTCATTTCTTTTCATTCAGGTACATTAAAATTCACGGTAAACTAATACAGTAATCTTAACAAATGAATAACATTAACCAAACAAACGTAAATAAGGACAAAAAATAACTAGTACTCCATAATGGAGAAAGTGTAAAAGTTTTAAAATTGCAACATTTGGGGATTGTTTTAAATTATTATTTTTACCTGTGGGAAAAACGAAAATCGCTGCGGAGGTGAAATATTTAGAATTAAAAATATATGTGTAATGATGAAATATGAATAATGAATGTTTTTTATCTTGAGATGAAATGCTTGCAGTATGCAAGCACCAACTACTAGTATGTTATATGTATGTTATATCCTCCTCTGTAAGAGTCGTCGATATATAATGATGATAGGAGGATACTAATGTTTAGGCACTTCCATATGTGCTGGATATTCGAATTTTTTTTTCTTAGGTAGGAGTTTGTGCAAAGCCAACTAGAAAAAACGAAAATCATGAAAAAGTGCAACAATGCGGCCGCTAAAATTTCGAAATTGTTTAAACAAATTTTCAAGGTTTATGTATTTCCGCATGTGCTACGGAGTTGAAATTTTTTTTAAAGTAGAATTTGTAAAAAACGAAAAAGGGATTATAAAAATTTTGATATTTCAATTTGTTTGGCAGTTAAAAATTCTTAAAGTTTTAACAAATGGGTAAATGTTTAGACACTACGCCGCAAGTTAGGGAGCTGAAATTTTTATATTATTTATATTATGTAAACGACTAAACATTTCAATTTATCCATAAAGTTGATATTTTGGCCGTTATAAATTATTTAAATTTTAACAATTAGATAAATGTTATTTCACTTTTATGTTATATCCTCCTCCTCCTCCTCTGTAAGGAACGTCTATATAAAATGACTAGTAGTTGGTGCTTGCATACTGCAAGCATTTCATCTTACCTTAAAAAAACATTCATTTTTCCGTCAGACATTTCATCATTTCAAATATTCTTTTAATTCTAAAGATTTCACCTCTGCAGCGATTTTCGTTTTTCCCACAGGTAAAAATAATAATTTAAAACAATCTCCAAATGTTGCAATTTTAAAACTTTTACACTTTCTCCATTATGGAGTACTAATGCTACACATTCTAGCCAAATTTTAAAGTTGTAGCATCTTTAGAAGTAAAATAATATTTTTCTAATTGTTTAAATTTAAATAATTTTTAACGGCCGCCACAATTCATATATGGTAAAATTGAAATGTTTATTTGTGCAAATTCGCTACTTTGTAAATAATTTGAAAATTTCAGCTTTTTAGCTCGTCCTTTAGTAGCTAATCAGTTATCTATTTGTTTAAATTTTAAGAATTTTTAACTGCCAAACAAATTAAAATATCAAAATTTGTATAATACCTATTTCGCTTTTTTAAGAATTCTACTTATAAAAAAAATTTAAACTCTGTAGCACATTTGAAAATACAGAAACCTTGAAAATTTGTTTAAACAATTGCGAATTTTTAGCGGCCGCATTGTTGCACTTTTTCATGGTTTTCGTTTTTTCTAGTCGGTTTTGCATAAAATCCTACCTATGAAAATAATTTCGAATCTCCAGCACATCTGGAAGTGCCTAAACATTTGTATCCTCCTATATGTTATATCCTCCTCCTCTGTAAGGAACGTCTATTTATAATGATATCCTCTGTAAGAGTCGTCGATATATAATGATATCATAGGAAAAGCATAAAAGCTTACATTACGTGATGCGTAATCTTAAAGGAAGTAGTAGGTCTGCGAAGGGAAAGGCGTACAAAATAATAGTCAGACCAATATTACTATTACAATATTACTACAGCAAAGTATTCTTTTCTAGACAGAGGAATCAGTGAGTGGAACAGTTTATCTGAAGTGCTCTTCAAACCATTACCTAAGGACGCAAAAAAATTTAAGTGTAGAATTAATGCATATATGCAGGGTAAAAGTTAGACGAACTTGGAAGAGGAATAATAGTAATCTATATATTCATGACTGTAATTGTACCTAAGTGCTGGAAAAGTAGGGGATTGCTTGGAAGGGTGAAGTACGGTGGGGACTTCGTGGGCCCCATGACCGCTACGGTAGCCGTGAAAGCCTTCCAAGAACTCCGAAAATCCGCACTTCGGGTGCAAAATTGAATTTTAATATTAAGATATTGTAGAAAGTGTATTTTTTTTAATTGTGATTGTAAATATCATTATTTTTATAGATATATTATGTTTCTTTACCACCTGGCCGGATGGCCTAATTGCAATGTATTTTTAAATAAATATCGCAAAAAGCGATTCGTAAATTTCGAATCGGCAGACGATATATCGACCAGTGAAATTTTGATTTGTTCTTATTAAATTATTGGCCTTATTTTAACCCTCATAGTGTAATACTCTAAATATAAGATACCGGTGGGGGAAATTTTGTCATTTGGATCAGTGGCGGCCGCTGGCATAGGGCCATGGAGCCATGGCCCTACCAAAATTCACAGAAAGAAAAAAGCACTATAAATAATTGTTTTTGAACAGATTGATTTCATTTTTGAGTCTTGAATAAGTTTAATTTGTCGTGAAGCAGCACAATACTCCTGTCGTAAGAGAATTTACGGGAGGAATGGGCGGCGAGTCCGACGGGGAGTTCCCCCACTCCAACGGGGCCACCGCCTAGCTGGCTCGGTCACAAGACGTGGAACGCATGCGCACTGATGCTTTACCCATACCTCTCCCGCGCTTGATAATATCTATCGTTGGGGCCAAGTTCATTTTGGATCGGCTCGGCCGCTCGCTCGATGTAATATTGGTGAGCGTGAATGTTTCAATTCTCCGCAATGAATACGATAAGTGCTTTATTAAAACAGCCGTTTTCATTGTTGTCTTACGATGATAAACTCGAAATAAAACTAATGGGAAGACCCCTCCCTAATTTGAATTTAGTTAAAAAGCAACAGTGTGCCAACAAACAGGAAAGGTGTCGTAAATTTATTGTCGATACTTATTCGAAGAACAATTGACTGTGCGGATGTGATGAAAAAAATGCGTTTTTTGTTTTCCTTGTGTTCTTTTCAAGGAGATGTCAGTTGGTCGAGGAACGGGATTTCGGACTTGGTACACATTTGGGAAAAATGAGGGCTCACGAAAAATGTAAATATCATATGAACAATGTTTTGAGTTGATCGTTGCTGGGTAAAACAAATATTCAAAGTCAGTTTAACTCACAGTAGCTATATCTAAACATAACGAACAAGTAGATAAAAATAGGTACGTATTAAATTTGATTATAAATTGTATACGTTTTTTGGGGCATTAGAATTAGCATTGAGAGAGCATGATGAATGAATGAGTCACAAAATAAGGGAGTTTTTCCTGAGTTAATCCTGTTTAGTTCTGAGTTAGATAAAGACTTAAAAGTTCACCTTTGTCAATCAGCTGTGTTTAAAGGTACGTCTGAAACTATACAGAATGGGTTGCTGGAATGCATGTTAGAAGTATACCACGAAGAAGTTTGCAAAGAAATTAAAAAAACAGATTATGTAGCATTGACAGCAACTACTGGCGTGTCATGTCAGTTTCAGTTAGTCATAGTATTACGTTACATTGTAGGCGGAAAACCGGTAGAAAGGTTCTGGAATTTCGTTAATCCTGACGGACATGATGCTCGTGCAATCGCAGATTGTATTTTAAAACTACTCGACCCCCTAATTGGTGACATCCGAATAAACTTAGAACACAAAGTTTTGATGGTGCTTCTGTTATGAGTGGACCTTTAAATGGCATTCAGAAACTGATAATACTTGCTAATTTCGATCACTGTTGCGCCCATCATAATCACAGAAAAAAAAGATAGATTTCAATTTACTGGACACCTCGTGGCTACGAATCTATTGGTGGTCGAAGAATTCGATAATTACAGCAAAATATTCCCTGACACGTATCTCAGTGAAATAATTAAAAAGTATCCTTTTTTGGAAGAAAAGAGACTGAAGAGTGAACTTCAAGTTTTTTACGAAAGAGAGGAATTGAGAGCAGTTTCTGGTGCAGTACCATTTCTGTCGCTAATTTTGGATGATGATTTGTTTAAAACACTTTAAGAGACCATAAAGCTTTTAAAAGTGTTGATCACGACACCAATGTCGACATCAGAAGCAGAACGGTGTTTTTCAATGATGAAAAGAATAAAGGGTTTTCTTAGGAATACTATGAAAGAAGAAAGACTTAAGTGCTTTAGGCATGCTATCGTGTGAAAAAACTTTTGTAAATAACATAGCTTCAACAGAAAATTTATTGATTTATTTTCAAACAAGAAAGATTGCCGAGTAGACTTTGTTTATCACTCATTTTAGCTGCAAGACACTTTTTCCATTTCCTCACAACAGTACATTTTTCGGTAAGTAAAAAAATAAAATATTTTTTGTACTATAAATTTAGCTTTTCTTAACATATGTTGGCCTTACCAGTTAAAACAACCACCGGCCGCCACTGATTTGGATCATCCTCCAAGGTACAAACAAACAGAGCGGTCGAAATATGGACCACTGTCTATTTAGGCCTTTTTTTGATGTGCAGTGTATTTGTAATGGTTCTTGAATCATCTTTTTTTAATATAACGTACAAATTGCTTGATTGCGTGCAAAGGAATTATATTGCAATATCTCTTGCTCTTATTGAATGTGCGAAACGGAATTGTGCTCAAGTCCCTCCCGCACCTCTGACTAATCAACTGAAAGAAACCCTTGTACCATATCTCCCGAATCTCAAGGTAACAGCGGAGACAACAACCATATTTAGGTCCGAAAAGTCTGTTACCATTAGTTTCATTATTCCCTGCATTTCGGTTTTAAGAGATGAATTAACAGAAACATCAGTACCTGGTGTAAAATTTTTCCGTAATGAACTCATGAAGCATTTGAATAACAGATTTGACATTTCCAAAGACCACATTATGGCTGCAACATTTCTTGATCCAAGATTTAAACTCATCTTATTCACGGAAAAGCATTCCGGCAAGAAGGAAAAGACGAACAGCTAATTGTAATAGATAAATGCTCGAATACTGGATGTATAAAAAGCAAAGTAGAAAACGGCAACCTTTTGGATACTTTATTATTAAACAATAATAACTCGCAAAAAGAAGCGTCGTCAAAAATGGACGAAAAGTACCAACTTCAGGAGGAAATACACCAATACACAAAGCAATCTGTGATGGACCGAGATAGTGACCCATTATTTTACTGGAAAGAAAACAGTAGATCCTACTCATTTTTCGCAAAAGTTACCAGGGATTTGTTGGCATTTCAGGCTACAAACACTCTGGTGGGTGACTGTTTTTGGTGTGTTTTTTAAAAGATTCTTGACAAAACAGAAAAAAAAAACAAATTGGTTAGCTAACTAAAGAGTGATTAGAAATAAAATACTTCAGTCTAGAGAAACTTAAATTTAAAAAAACTGGCCGATTCGAGATTCGAACACTTTACGACGATTCGATTCGAGATTCGATTCTTTCCATAATTTGAGATTCGCAGGGCCCTACTTTCTCTTGTGTTAATACCGTTAAATTGTTTTTTTATCTAGAATATACGACCTCGATACAGGAGGAATGAATAAATTCCTTTCTCTCAGTTGCGTTTCCGGCAATGCAAATTGACTAACTAAATTAAACATTCGTTTTTATTGCGTTTTTTCAACACGCTTATACTTTCAATTTGGCGTTTGCCTGTCCGTTTGTCTGTGCACTTGCTTAAATTTAAATTGTGACGAAACCGTAAACGATAGAGAGCCGAAACTTGGAGTGTAGACTTCTATACTGCTGCCATTAGTTTTTATTTAGATTTCAATCTTGAAAAATGTACAGGATCGGATAGGGATCCGTTTAATTTTTTTAATATCTTCGAAGGTATAAAAGATGTAGAGCTGAAATTTTAAGCGTACATTTCCACATTGGCGCAACTTACAAACGCTCTAGTGGCCAAATATGTGGCGTTATAACATTTTTTAATAAAATATCGCGGTAATTTTATCCACGTTAATGGATAACACAGTATCTACTTGTTTGAAGTGTTTTCAGTTAAAATCACTGCAATTTATTTGATTTGTCTGTCTACCTTTGGAGGTGCTCTCTTCCTTCCTGACCCAATAAAGTTAACGGGCATATTATCTCCGCTGATATTCAGCTTGTAGAGTCGGTGAATAACGGCAGATACGTGGAATTGCTATGATAAATTTTCCAGTCCAAGCGTGGCAGAAGAAGCCATATGAGGTGCTTAATAGCTTCCTCGCTTCAAAACTCTTGTACGAAAGTCGTTCATGGACCTACTTTTTTCTATCGATGATTTTCCTCGTAAAAAATTACACTCGTCCCGAATCGAATCGCGTCCTGTCACTATATTAATTAATGTAATAATCTTAATAGACGTGACAGTGATATCTCGAATTGAGCTACAATCTGTGAAATAATTGAAATAAATCAGGTTTTAATTGTGATTAATTCAACAGCATTACATTTTCGCGATTTTTCCGGCGAAAATGTTTCATTTTTAATTCGAAAGTTACAAAATAGCTTGGCGAAAAAATAAAGCTGACCCCTAATAACTCTTGAGGATTTGACCTAGTATGTTTTAAAGTACATACTGAGAATTTTCTATTTCTTACTGAATACCCTAACGTAATAGCATCCATGCTTTTAGTGGATATGAGCCTAATTTATAAGCGTCGAGAGATGTTCAGCGCTGTTTAATCGTCTCTCTCCTTCTTGGATCGTTTGATATCATTAGTGCGGCAGCGCTAGAAGATGTTTGCGTAGGTACTGCTTATGGCTGTTGATGGGAGCCGTTCCCGGCGTCCATCTGACCGTCGATTATGTTCTGATTTGCATTGACTGACGATTCCCCCCCCCCCTCGGGTGATGTTTTCCCAGCCTCCCATGTTCTCCTCACTCTGCGGTTTTTCCCGGTTGCTGACGCACGTCTTCTACTGTGGATGACGTTTGTATTTCCAAACTCGTAGAATGGCGGATTGGCTTTCTTCCTCGACATATCATAGTAGCTCTTGGCCCCCTTTCTCGAGCAGAAATGGAAGGTTTCAAGCCGAACGGAGGTGATTCTGATACAGCTTTGGAGGCATTCAGGAAACAAAACACGGGTTTGTGTACCACTTAAACAACGAAAGATGGTTCTTGCATCCTTATTCTATGCTTTAGTGGTGTTTACTTGCGAGTTTAAATGTCTATTAGGACCTCTTGACTACTCCAGATTAATACTTCCACTGCAGTTTTTATTAGTATCATGTGAAAATAAAATGTATACACAACCAACATAATTAGATTGGGACCTATGAGTTCATTAGACATGTTGGTAACTACTAGTTTCAACGAAGAGCATTATATTTCACGTTATATTCAATACTTTAACTTTGTGAATTTATGTAACTTGTTCAGTCATAAATTATTTAAATATATCATTTCGTTTTTCTCATAGAACTGAAATAATCATACTCTGAATTTAAACGTGTTGCCACTGGAAATGTTGCTTCAAACAAGTTACCTATGATAGGATTTTTATTTTGTGCTCTATTTTAATACCTTTAGCTCTACGGTAATTGGTACTTTGGTATTTTGCCAAAAATCTCTGGTTTTTTATATATATCATTTCCTGAAGCCCCTGTAGCTGTATTAATTATGCCATTCCATTAATACTATGGCTAGTAACTATGACTTTAAAATTACAGTGAGAAAAAACTTTGCAGGGATGTAATTACTTTCATGTTGGGGGCATGTTATGCATTGATTAAATGACTGTAGTTTACTTAAGCAATTTACTTTCACAATGTATTTCTTTGAATTACTGAGATGCATTCATCATATCCTGCCTAATTTATAATACAGTCATAGTGTGGATGTTAGAAAAATTTTATTTCATTTTACCAACCCCCCATGCTTTGATGTCTCTATGTACGTTTCAGCATTTTAACGTTAATTTTTCATTTTGCATATTTTATTCCACAAAATATATTGTCTGTTGCTTATACAAAATTGGAACTTTGAGGAGAAGCAGTCCATTGTTATTTATATTCTTGTTATTTTTCTCTTTTCATGTTCCTTTAAAAACTGGTTGGATGATGAATGTAACAACCTTTAGCAAGATTGTCCAAATGGGCGGCTGACACCAGCTAAGTTTGTGGATATGTATAAAATGTTCTTCCCCAGTGGTAATGCAGAAGAATTCTGTGACCATGTCTTCCGTACATTTGACATGGATCAAAATGGCTATATAGACTTTAAGGTGAGTAATATGAAACATGGAAAATGATCTGTTAGTAAAAGGTATTTGAAATGAAGAGGTGCGTATATAGGAGAGGGTGGTCTCTAGGAGCCCTTACCCTTTCAGACCAAAAAAGTCAATGGATTAAAGCAGCAGTTCCTGAACATTACAAAGCCATTCCCCCCCTCACCTAAGAAAAATGTCTTTACATCCCTCTCTATATCTTGTTCAGTTAAAATTCATAAACAATTCCTACTGGACCTGCAATTGCAATTACTTTAACCACCTTAAGAAAAACATGGATGCATACGATACGTCCTAGCCAATTGAGGGCTAGAACTTGATGGCTATATATTGTAGGCCTCATAATTAGGATGGCTAAACAGACAGCAAATATACAAGTAATATTTTGCGCTCCCCTGATCTATCCCCCGTACCACACAGCTTGAAAACTGCTGGGTTAAACTATAATGTTAAAAAATGGAGCTAGTAAAAGTTATACAATAAGCCCATTGACTTATTATGCTTTTCATTATTTAACCCACCAATTAGGATATATATTAAAAACAATACCTGTATAGTATGACAAAAAAATGTAGTACACCACCTTTTTGAACTTTGAATGCTTGTGGTTCACAAATTTGCACTTCGCGGCAAAAATTTATGACCATTACTTCTGTTTCGTGCTGATTATTTGCATTTCATGATGTGTTGGCGATGCCAACAAGCGGAACTCCCTCTACTTTTTTGTTTCGAATTTCATTTTAAACTTTGATGACCTAGAAAAGGACTTATTATATTATATTTATAATGCTCATTATTAGCAGTTTTCGAAGTAAACAAACATGATAACTTTAAAATTAATTATTTTTTAGCTTAGTTTCAACTTCACCGCCAATGCTGCTATTTTTTATGATGAAACTTTCATTTAAAATTTAAAGAAATGCCATCATTTTGGAATGTAATGTTTTCATTTGTACATATTTTGAACGTAATTTAAGGTAATGTTATTTTGTTTTGTTAGGGTTTCATTTTTTATTACAAATTTTTAATGTAAATCTAAGAATTGCTATCATCTTGGGAACAGCTATCGAATTACCCATCACATTTCCCCGATACGATTTTTGATATCCTTTTGTTGTTTTCTGCTAGGATTTGAAAATGCATATCAACCAATAAAAATCCTTTTTTGAGATGATTCTTGATCAAGCAAAATGTTCCTTTGAGGAGGAACCAAAAACACTTTAAATAACTTACACAACCTGGTGGGGCCAAGCAAAATGTTCCTCCGTGCAGAAATTTCTCAAAAGAATAAAAGAAGATCGAAAATCGCATTGGGAAAAAGTGATGGGTAATTCGACAGTTAAGCCTCATCTTGTAACGTAAGATTGTCTGCCACATATATTGAACACAATTACTAAAATTTGCATTTCGCATCAATTTTTCAGAACCAGTTATTCGCGAAGTTCAAAAAGATTGTGTACAGTCTCGCATAGATTCTCTCTCTCTTCTGTTGATTTTCATGTAGCCCTCTCTCTAATCCTCCTAAGTTACCAAATTCTGCATTATGATGATGATATTTTCATTTAAACTTAATTATGACGCTAACTTAAAGTGTAAATTTAATGCTTAATCTCAATATATTTTTTTATTATCTAAAAGTTTTTGAAACTGCTTTAAAGTTTTTTTTTAAACTTGAAACTTTCCATCAAATTTTGTCATTGCAACATGTAAAAGTCAGTCTCCAAGAAGTGTTTTCATAGCTGCTTTGGAGAGGTAAATCAAGAAAATAAAATTTGTTGAAATTATGAAATATATTTCTGAATTTTCTGAGTGATTAGATTCTGAGATAAAAACAAGGCATTCCTCCTAACCCAGAATACAAAAATGGGACAACACAACCACATAAATTTTGCTATGGTTACTTATATGTAAAATGAAAATTTATTGATATTTATGTATTAATGTATTGCTAGGAGTGGTATGAAACTTGAATATTGTCATTTCTTGTTCTTAGTTGAAATGTTACTTGAAAAGACACACCAAGAGAAATAAACTTATAGTGACCTATATGTTTTAGCCTCGAATTAGTAAAAGTGGCATATTTTACAAATAAAAGTGAACAAATTTTGGAATAGGCATTGATGAATGGGTAAAATCAGTAAAAACTTCTTTAGCTGTATGTTAGAGTGTCAGATTTACAAGTTAGAAATATATTGGTGTTAGTTCTCTTTGAATATTTCACAATTAAATTTGTCAACTTTTTAACTACATAGAAAAGTTCCGAAACAGCTTAAAATCAGGAGAGTATTCAAGGCATTAGAATCCCAAAAAGAGCAATCAGTGGCCAAAATAAGCTAACTTGTGAAATAAGAAGTCATAATATTCAAAAACCAATAGAAAATATGTAATCAGTATAAAATAGTCGAAGTCAGTACTGTTCTATTCATTGATTAAATCAGTATAGTTTATTGCTGTACCTATACTGTACTCTGTAGCCCCATAATTTTCATTTAAATTAACATTTCTTTAAAGGCTTTAACAAAAGTGAGTATTAAATATTTTTTAATTATCATATTGAATCAACATCATCATAGGTAGTCTGTCCGTGATTATTCATGGTTAAACCTGGTTCTCCATATACTCCTATTTTCCGCTGTCCTCTTCATACCTTGATAAACTCTCTTTCTCTTTCAAATCGTCTATCTTCTGAAACCTTTTCCTACCTCTTGCCCTTTTTCCATCTAATTTTCCTTCTAAAACGTCTTTAATCATACTCTCCCTCCTCAGGTAATGCACAACCCAGTTTGCCTTCCTCTTTCTAATAGTCTGTATAATCATTCGCTTCTCTCCTACTCTTCGCAGCACTTCATCGTTTTCATCCTATCTGTCCATTTTATCTTCAGCATTCTCCTCCAAGTCCACATTTCAAAGCTTTCCAAGTATTTGATGTCATTTACCTTAGCGTCCATGTTTCTGCCCCATACAAAGCTATACTCCATACGTAGCATTTTATGAACTTAATGCAAATATCTTCCTGTATATTCTAGTTCTGATCTCATCTGTACATTTTGCTTCTCTTGTTATGATGCTTCCAAGGTATTTATAGTCTGAAACTTGTTCTAAAGGCTTTCCTTCAATACTTATGTTCAGATTCTCTTCTTTGCCCGATATTCGATTGACCTTGGATTTTTCTGTATTTATTTCCATATGGTATTTTCCCTGTTAATACTGGTCTATTTATCAATTTCTGGAGCTCCTCTTCCTTTCTTGCTAGAAGTACTTGATCATCCACGTATTTTATTGTTCTTATAATCTTTCCTCCAATTTTGAAATCTCCTGTGCCTTCTAATGCTTCTTGCATTAGACTTTTTCCATATATATTGAATAGGGTTGGTGATAGGCAGCAGCCCTGTCTTATTCCTCTATCAATATTTACTCCACATTCTCCAACCTGACCTTTACCACTTGATTCACATATAGATTCCTGATCAGTCTCCAGTCTACACCTATACCCTTTAATATCTCCATTAACATTACCCAATTTACTCTATTAAAGGCCTTCTGCCAGTCTACGAAACATATGCAGATATCTTGGCAGTACTCTGTTGCCATTTCTGATATTATTCTAACTACCCTTATCACATCTTTAGTTCCTCGTCCTTTTCTGAAACCGAATTGATCTTCCCCTAGCATTTCTTCTGCCTTTTTCTCAAGCCTTTTATTAAGAATCCTTGTGATGATCTTCGAAGTGTGTGACAGAAGGCTTATCATTCTGTATTCTTTACACTGCATTGCCTTTGGCTTCTTCTTTAGAGGGATCATTGTTACTTCTAGGAAATCCCAAGGCCACTGTCCTGTGTTGTAAATCTTATTAATTAATTTTGTGATTGCTTTTAGTCCTGACCCCATGACTTTCAGTACCTCAGCTGGTATTCCATCACTGCTTGTGACTTTCCCGTTCTTTAGTTCCACCATCGCTTTTTCTACTTAGCTCTCCATAATACTTGGTCTTAAGTTGTCGTCTTAAATGTTTTCCTCATCTTCCAGTTCTATTTTTGCCGCTCCTGCCTGTTTGCTGTATAATTCCTTAATGTATTCTTCCCATACCTGTGCTACATCCTTTGTTTCTGAGACTATCTTCCCATCCGTATTCATAATTCCTTTACCACAAATTCCATTAGACTTCTTATCTTCTAATTCCAGTGCCCTAGCGTACATCATATCGTACCGTCCTAACTTCTCCATTGGTTCTATTTCATCACATTTTCCTTTTATCCAATTTTCTCTAGCTTTATCTGTTACCCTTCCCAACTCATTGTTTATACGCCTATAGTTGGCTCTACCTTCTTCACTGTTAACGTTTTTTCATTTTCGTCTCTCATCCATTTTCTCCAGCTTTTCCTTCATGATCCATGGTTTTCTGATTTTCTTCTCTTGTTTTCCAATCTCTTTATCCAAGGTATCCTTGATACTGGTTTTAATTTCTTCCCATTCTATATCCACGGTCTTTGGTTTGTTTTCCAAATTTCTTAGGCGATCATCCAACTTCATGCTGACTACATCCTGACTTTCTTTCTGTTTTTCTAGGTCCCAAGTCTGTCTTTCTCTTCTCATTTTCCTGATTTGTTTGAGCTTTGTACTTATTGAATAACAAGCAAATAACGTCCACTAACTTACTAATTTTTATAATAAAACAAGCACTAGACTATGAATAACATTCAAGAAAAGTACTTAAAAATAAAAAAATTGGAAAAAGTACTTATCTCAGACATCTCCAATAGCGGCAACAAGGTTGTGGCTATTGGAGGTACCTGAGATATACAGTAATTCCTCGTTATTTCGAAGTTCAAGGTACCACAAAAATACGACTTCGAATTATCCGGGTTCGAAATAAACGAACTAAAAAAATTGAAATTTCTTACGATCCGCTACTTAGACAGTAAAATCGCAGTGTAGTCTTATCTATCCATTCTGCTACAAAATGTATTGACCTTACAAGTTCGTACACACGGGGAATTCATGAACAGAGTTGAAGTGACCACTTAATTCATGATTCACGAACACCACTGCGTGTGAAAAATAGGATCAAGTGAACAAACCAATTTTCCCAGTGTATATTTCAAGTTATTCTTTTACACCACGTTTTGTAAGAAAAGACTTTCAACTGTGTGTACTCAACCAAAAGATTACAGAAATGCATGCTAAAAAGATTGGGAAAACACTTGCATGAAATATTGTATATATAATAGATAAGAACCATCATGTATTAATTCTCTCCAATTCAAACTTTCCATGCCATCGGTATGGTCAAAAAGAATTAATTAAGTAATTCTTTATTAGCTCGAGTCAATTTCATATATTGCATTGTAATTTTATTTCCATCCATATTGCACAGCCGTAATAAAATATACTTGCACTCAAAATAACGTGGTCGTATTTGTTATGTCAGGTGATGATTTTACAATTATGTATTTATGAATTCTTTTCTGCGATATGTACTAAACACATTCTCCCATTGGGACTGCTAGGGGATTTAAATCCATGAATTGCATCATGCAAGCAGAAGGGAGGGGTAAGGGTCAAGCTTAGCGCAGCACATCGAGTTTAAGGGAAGGGAAAACTAAAATGGCAAACATAAGCATGATGTATTTTATGGATGATCTCCTAGAATTGTAAGAAACGCTCTTAACCACTCATCTGGGTATGCCGTATATATACGTCATGCTGTTTTCTCGGCTGTTTACTATGGGTATGCCGTCATATTCTGTCACGCTGCTCCTCCGGCAACTAGCTGCATCCTTTTAGTTTACTATCTCGGGAGTAAATGGGCTTCACTTCTTTATTTGGAAATTGTACGCTTCTCGGATTTAGACCCTGACTTTGCTTTGCGGGTTGCATTTCCATTATCTAATTTTAAAATTAACAACATTTATATGTTATTCATAATATAATTTTTTAGTTTTTAATCACTTAGTAATTGTCTAAATTTTAAATGTATTTATACCATATTTTAGGAATTTGTGCTCATTAATTATTATTAACAAATTACATTTTTATTGTAACAATAAATATATATTAACATTTTAATTCATTTCTTGTGGTGAAAATAATTCAAGAAAATTTTTAAGAACAAACAAATCAAATACTGAATAATTAACGTATTTTTTAATTGATTTGCGATTTGATTCACCTCAATTGCAATTTAAATGGCCACCTCCAGTTTCGAAAAATTAAACACCCAGATGAGTGGTGAAACCCTCAGCGTCGTCCTGCATACCCACAGCGTCATCCTGCAAACCCACAGCATCGTACTGGGTACGCAGGACGAAAACTTCATATGCGGTCGTACTGTGTACGCCGCAGAGATTGCTGATTTCTCTATTTTTTTGAAGCAACACATTTTCTTAAATCTTAAAAACCTTGATATATTTCGAAACAGTAACCTTGGGTTTTCCTATTGCGCTTAATTCTGCAATCTTTACTTTCTTTTTACCTATATTATATGTACAATTTTGTGATTGAATTTTTGCATATTTGTGTGAATTGTGGGTTCTAAAAACCCCTATTCAATGCTGAGGGAGACTAACCGAACCTCTTCACGAAAGTTACCATGTGGTTGAAGGGGATGCAGGCACTGTTTTTGATGTCTCTCACCCTTGAGATGAATATTTTTTCTTTTCGTCAACACTTGAGAGCTATATGGAAAGTGAGGAGGAATGGTCTTCGGATCTGGGCTAGTGCTTGGTTCAGCATTTCTTGAGAACAATATATGAGTCGGAGAGAGAAACACTTATCTCACATAATGCACAAACTAGCCCATTCAAAGATATTTACGATGATACATTTTGACTGAAAGCTCCCTGCTCACTTCTAGCATCTTTATTTATCCTTATTTGAAGTTTTTTTTCCAAAAAACTTACGGGGAAGATAAAGTAGTATACGTGAAGTATGTAACCCGAGAACCTGGAATAAAGATGATCTAGTGATGCAAGAATAAGATGATTACTCTATTTGTATCATCTACGATTTTATTTCACGTTGACTATTAAATAAGTAAAAAGAAGTTACCTGTTTGGGGGGCAATGTATATTTCGTTAGCGAGAAATGGAGAACAAAAACATGATGCCTTTGTCATGTGAGTGCACGAACTTTCCACTTAACACACAATTTGGGTTTAGGTTTCGAATTAAACAAAATGATTGCAAGTCACCAGACCAGATCATGACTTCGAATTTCATTGTAGATGTATTTCGAATAATCTGTACTAAAAAGTATGCAAAATCCTATGATGTTGGCCGTAGACTGCTGTTAGCTTCAAATTACACACTATTTCAAATTATCCGGGATCAAAATAATGAGGTTTTACTGTAATACTTACACGGAAAATATGTTGATCTCATGCTAAATAAATCATGCAGGAGCATTAAGGAATAGGAATTAGAGTAGAAGAAGATACCTGCGTCTACTTATGTGTACAGAATGAGGCATTAGTCAATATACAGCCACAATTTTATTAACAAAGAAAATTGGAAAATAATAACATAAGCATCATGACTGAAGATACTGTTCAATTAAGAGAAAGCAACTAATATGACAAAAACAAAATCATATATTGAAACGATCAAAACCTTACTACATTTCAATAAAGAAATATCGATTCATGCAAGAATTATCACATGTGCTTGATAAATAAAGGAACATAGAATGAGACCAAATAAAGGAAGAATTCAAATATCTTGGTATTACATTTTTAAAAACTGAACAATCGAAAAGGGAGCAATATGCAAAAAACAAACAAATGTTGGCGCTCTCCAGCTTTTAGTCGCCGTCGCACTAATTTAACCTCGAGAGTTGTTTTTCCTCTTTTTCTCCTCTGACCACCAGTTATCACTCATAGTCTTTTTATTTAAAGGGAAAATATAATTTAAACAAAGTTCACTCAATATTTTGACCTACAAAAGTATACACAGAAACATCAAACAACTGCAAATACTGACATCTTGTGTGTTGTAAATGCGCAGAAGCACTGTGCAGCGGACTTCATAAATTACACCAGAAATTTTGAAGAGCGTTAATGTGGAATGCGCAAGCACAATTCGGAATGCAGAACAGCGTTAAGCGGAAAGTAGGTGTATTTTTTTAGTTATCACCTTAAAATATTCACAAGAAAAACCTGGGAAGATTGTAGGAATAATGAAGACTATTGATTTACTGTATATTAATTACTCGGTGTTATATTTAAATTTCAATAAATTTTGAAATGAGAAATGAGCATTCATTACTCAGGCATTAATAGATTTTAAAGAAATGCTATCAGGTGATAATTTTTGGAAATTTTCCATAATAATAACAAAGAGAAAACATTTGTGGAAATGTATTATTGTTTTCTTTTTGTTATTACTTGATATATTCCCTCTAATTCTCTTTTAAACATAGAATCCTCTTAATCCTGCTAATCTTTATCATGAAGGAGTTTTTCTTCAGAGAATTTTTCCTTTAAGCCTCTTAGCATTCAATGAAATGCAGTGGTTCTAAAAAACTTTCAATTATCTTGGCTCCCTTGAATATCATAGGGACCCATTTTAATTGAAAATAGTATAAATAAGAAACTTTAATACAAATTTCTTAATTTTATATAACTATTAATAATTTGACAAGATCATATTTCTTAAAATTCCCTGATAAAATGTAATTATTCATGAAAATTTTATTTTTTTGTATTTCACCTTACATACAAAATAATTTTGCAGCCCCCTGGTGGGGTGAGGCCCCCAGTTAGAGAAGCACTGATGTAATATATTAAAAGAATATCTGAAAAAATTTGCAATATACCGTGCTTGGTTATGTAGCTGGTTTTGTGAGAGGTACTACAACCCACATCATAAGACCCCTCATGGTATAACTGTGGACACAGTCTCTTTGATTCAATGTGATATGTACTTACAACTGTCTACTTTTTTTCAATTTTCATCCGTTATGATCACCTCAAACGAAAAACTAGAAAAATCAGTGCTGACATTCTGTGGCTAATGCAGTGGAATTTTTTCGAGTTCAATGTAGAGTGCAGAGGGAGCAGAGAAGACCCACCACATTATATCTGAATCTGTAGAATAAGCAATGGTATTATAATCAGAAAGATTTGTACTCCAGTGGACTAACACATTAAAGTTAAAGATATAACATACTGAAGAAAAATTTTTTGAAGGACTACAAAGTAGGATCAGTACCAATTCAGTTTAGTAAGGTTAATTGAACATTGAAGCATGATGCTATCTTGCATTGCTGGCAGTAACTTGATGCATGGAAGAAATAGGCATTTAAATGTAAGAGATGCTCAACATGTCATTGTACACTCATGAGAAGCTCAGGATTACATTCATTCAATACTAGAAAAGGAAAAAAATTCTTTGCAAGGTTATCATGTTTATCATTTAAAATTTCACATTTATTCAACTAATTTGCATTAATCTTCATCTTGCAGGAATTTTTACTTGCAATAGATGTTACTTCATCGGGCACTCCTGAAGAGAAGCTCAAATGGGCCTTCCGCATGTATGATGTGGATGGTAATGGTGTCATTGATATCCAGGAAATGACCAAAATTGTCCAGGTATTTAATTTCTTTAATTTTTATCTTTTAACAATGTAGATGTTATTTGTTAAATGAGAAATTTTAAACTAGTTATTGCTTTATTTTCCCCAATTTTTTTTAACTTGCCAATTTAAACCTCCCCAGAATATTATCTTAAAATATTTAATAACCTCTCAGTTAATTCTTTTATGTCATTGAGTTGTAAGTACATTAGTTTCAGTCTTTTAACATTCTTCATTGTAATTGCAGATAGTAGTATAAATCCAATGCTTTGTTGAAAAAAATGAAAAATGGAATTTATTTCATTGATATTGAGCTTCAGAAAAATTTAATAATTAATGATATGCTTTTGGAATATTTAATTTAGCACCCAATTTTAAAGAGCATTTGGAGTATAGTGAAAGAGGCAATTTTAAATGGCTCATATATAATTTTATAAGTAATATTTTTTCACATGAGGTTTGATATAATTACTGTGATCATATTAATGTTTATCTTTGTCAATCAGGCAATCTATGATATGCTGGGTGCTTGCTCATCAAATCGCCCAGCTGATTCAGCTGAGGAACGTGCGAAGAACATCTTTGCCAAAATGGACGAAAACAACGACGGCCAGCTCACTCAGGAGGAATTCCTGAAAGGTTGCCTCCAGGACGAAGAGTTATCAAAGATGCTTGCTCCTTAATGTGGGCGCGTGATGGGGTGTTTGTGTGTGTGTCTGTGTGTCATAGGAATGCAAAAAGTTCATACGTTTTACTGGGTGTACAGATGAAAGAGAAGTGCAAGGTCATAGAAATGCAATTGGGATTGCAGCTTGAATTGTGATCAAACAAAAGCAGTTTGTTCTGAAGTGATGGTTGGTTTCATCTCTTGGAGAAAATAACTGGTCAAAAGTTGTTTTAGCATAGTGGTATGGCAAACATGAATTGAAGAACCAACATGCACCCATAAAGAATAACTGAAAGAAAGGGTTTAAAAAAAGTTCATCATCTTCATCCACGTTGATCAAGTTATTTCGAGTGGTCTGAGGGAAAACTTTTTTCAAATTGGTTGTGTTTTCAGTTGGCATTCCATTTTATAATATCGTATGATGCATCATATTGTATTGAAAAATTCTTCAACTATGTAGCTGCTTTCATGAATTTAGGAATATTGAAAACGGTTGTAGACATGTGAACACATCCAATTTGTTTATGTATATTTACCATTAGTATGCTTGAGACAAATATTTAACGATGAGAACTTCTTCCTGCTCTTCCCCATTCACTCTCTACTATCTATACCTGAAACTCAAAAGGTGCTACTTTTAGGCTGTTATATGAAATTATGCTTTTAAAATCACATTCCTTATGATATCCATTTTTTGTTTTTCATTACCATATGGCATTAAATGTCCATAAAAAAGTATATATATTTTAATTCTTACTGTACTTAAAAGTGCATTTAGTAATCATCCCAATGCTTTAAAAAAATCACAAATTATTCATAAATGAGGTGAGGATAACGACCTTATTCAAAACTTTTTGGCAATTGTGTGAGAAAGTTAATGATTGCTGATTTGGTTGTACATTTGATTATTTGTTCTGTTTGGCTTAATGGGACCATTTTTATCATGAATATATTTATTTCCACTTCCTGAATAGTGGTCATAGTTCGCATTAGTGTCATAAAGACTTGTTCAAAGCATTATAAATGTAATGTGAAATTGTGAGAATTTCATTAAATTAGGTGCTCATTTCCCCTTCACATCTCTTCATAGTGCGGCTATATAAACCAAAATTCATCTATGCTTACTGTTAGTGATACTTTACTGTTTAATTTAAAAATACCATACTGCTGAAAACTGTTGAATATACTTAAATGTGTTGGAGCAGTTTTTCTTTAACTATTCATAAATTGTTCATTTAACCTATAAATTGCTGTAGCATTTGTATACTTTTTTCTTCAATTTTTTATGAATAATGAGGTTAATGATCCAGTTTACTTCTAAGTGAATAATATATAAAAATCAGTCTTCATTACTTAATACAAAGCTAAGGAACTGGAGTTTTGTCAAGTTGGTGGAGCTAATTTGTGCTGTGAAACATTCTTTTACATAGTTTTTTTTGACAAGTTGGTATCGTTGAAGTGCACAAAATGGTTGTGGTTACATTTTAATGACATTTGAGCTTTCCTCCTCTCTCACATATCAAATTACATACATCGCTTGAAAGCCTCTTTCTTCACTGCTGTGGAATTCAACCATTTGAACCACTTATAGCAGGTCTTAACACCAACTTCCTCTTCCAAAATTGATGCTTGCCAATGGTTAATAAATATTTAAAAAATAGTAGTGTGTGTTTTCTAGCTTTGAAAACTGTCAAATTCTTAATTACTTCTTACTTTATAATGCAATAAATTAGACAACTGTTAATATAGGAAGTAGATATAGTTGTTTGTTTAACATGATTGCTTTTCACTTTTCCGTCATAAAAGTGTTGCCAAAGATCTAATATGTGTTCATGCTATTAACTCTCTTGTTTATATTTTTATCAAACATTCTTTTAGACGGGGAAATGTGTTTTTGATTTTTGTTGATTTGAAGAAAGAAGCAATTGAAAGTGAACTTAATGAAAGACCCTATCGACCTGGGCTGTCCATGTACTTTTATATTTTTGTACATCTCTGCACATATTGTAAAACTTATATCCAAATCAAAATACAATTCTGTTATCTATGCTTATTTTCTAACTTTTATTGAGGAGCTATCTGTAAACTTAAATGTACATAGACTATTAAACATGCTGTAGTTTCAATTTGCATACTGCCACTGGATGTAAGTTTATCTTTTGATGTTCAAAGTATACAAAAACTAATGAGGTCAATACGATTGAAGGTCTGGAAGTAGTTATTTGGGTAATATACATACTGCTGTTGAAGTACTTTATCATTGTTAAGCTTTCAAGTAATATGGTGATACATGTTTGTTGAATTATATATCTATTTGTAAAAATTGATTCCAAATCAGGGAAAATGAAAATTAATTACTGAGAATAATTTTGCATTTGTATGATTTTGAGTATTATTTTCAACCCCTGTCTTTGAAATTAAATATTTATTTGAAGATAGAGTTGAGATTACTGATTTTGATCCAAAGATGTCCATTTCATAAAATCCCAAATTATGCATTTAAGGTAGTCTTAATAATCTTATAACCATTAGAGATAAGTGTTTTTCAAGTGCATATCTGAATATTTTTTAAGTTACAGTTATTTAACTGTCTACTTGAGATTTTTCACCTTTTTGAACTTGATTTTCTTTTGCAGTACTGCAGAATTGATAGTTTTAATCTATATAATAATATAGTTAGTGGAAACAAGACATGGGTAAGCAAAACAGTAAACTGAAACCTGAAGTTTTGGAAGACCTTCGTCAGAATACTGAATTTTCAGGTATTTGAGTGCATTTAGGTGATTTCCAATTCTGAATCCATTTCTACATTAATTTTCAATAATTTTTTAAAAATCATATTCTCTCCAGATGCTGAAATTCAAGAATGGTATAAAGGATTTTTAAAAGATTGTCCAAGTGGACATCTAAGTGTGGATGAGTTCAAGAAAATATATGGAAACTTCTTCCCATATGGTGATGCTTCGAAGGTAAGCCATTGAGCGATGATTTTAAATATTATCTTGAGTATTTGTTGTTCACAGATGGTCATTCTTCATTTAGAGATGCAGGTGACCTGTTCATCTTACAAGGGGAGGGCCAGGCATTGATGTCAAAAACTGTAACCAACTTTCGCTGGTGAATAGAAGCATAAAAATAAGCAGTCAAATGTCTCGGCTTTTGGCTCCATAGATCCTAGTTTGCAAGAAATCAGGGGTCAACGTTTATTGAAAATTACTGCACCCCTTATAAGCTCTTCACAGGGAGTTATATTGTTAGGTAGGAGGGTAGCTGAGTGGTTAAACTGCTAAACTACGAAATTGATGATTCTTGTTTTGTGATTTGAATCCCAATGCTGGCAGTTTTTTTTATCTATTGAAATGAAGTACTATTTTATATTAGTTTTATTCTGTTTTGAAATAATGCCTTGGATTATTATTTTTAGAAAAACAAATTATGCAATCCATGCTTGGTAAGCGTAAGCATGGGAAAAACAGTTCCTATTGCTTACATAATGCATATTCATTAACAGATAATTAAACTTATAAATTAATTTCAAAGCAGTAGCATTGTTGAACAGCAGGAAGGTATAGCTGGCAAAATCTTTTATTATTTTGAAAATGTATTTTATTCTAATGGAGAAAGGACTAACAATTCAAAATGAAAGAATACAAGTTGTATTCATGCACACTTTTGCACATGCACACACACTGTTATGCTGTTAGTAAGAATGTAACATGAGTGCTTCGTCATTTGATATGGCCGTAACATTTCTATGGGGCCCATTAAATCCGAGACTCTCGGTTCTCTAGACGCTTCACGAATTTTTTAAAAATCTATTACAATGGGGTACTATTTTATGTAAGTTTTATTCTTTTTTGAAAAATTCCTTGGATTATTATTTTAAGAAAAGCAAATTACACAACTCAATCTCAGTAAGCGTATGCGCAAGAAAAAATTATGTGTATTGATCCCCACTCCTGCATGAATTTAAAAAATTTAAATTGCGTTCATGAACATCAATGAGTTGTTTCTCCAGTGAACTACACAATCGTAATTGCAAATGTGGTGGGAAACGTTTTATAAAATGCGCTTGGTGTTGGACCATTCTTTGTTTTTCTGGTTTTGATGACAAGTATCACCAAAAGTTATGCGCTTGTGAAATGTGTTTATTTTAATAATATGTACAATGATTTTTTTGTTTTTAATGCATAGCAGTTTTTGTAAGTGTGTCTGCTTTTTTTGTATATGTGGTATGAACAATAATCTTTTCCATATCCAGTGCATTTTTGTTTTCACAGTTGTGATGTTCCGTTGCGGAAACCGAATAAGTATGCTTTTCTCCAGTACGCTTCTTTATTTCTCACTACTCTGCATGTTGTACATCGACTCCCCTTGCTCCGTTGTCATGCTTCCTTTTATATCCATCTCCGGGATCTCTCAACCCTTCTAGAACATTTCTGAAGTTTTAAGAGAACCCAGGATCAACCCATATCAAATGAAAAAACGTTCATGTTACATTCATACTAAAAGCACAACAGTGTGTGTGCATGTGCAAAAGTATGTGTGCATGAATACAACTTGTATTCTATCATTTTCAATTGGTAGTCCTTTATTAGAATAAAATACATTTTCAAAATAATAAAAGACTGCCAGCTATACCTTCCTTCTGTTCAACAATGCTACTGCTTTGAAATTAATTTACAAGTTTAATTATCTGTTAATGAATATGCATTATGTAAGCAATAGGAACCTTTTATAAAAATAATAATCCAAGGCATTATTTCAAAACAGAATAAAACTTATATCAAATCAAATCAATTCAATAGATATAAAAACCTGCCAGCATTGGGATTCAAACCAAAAAACAAGAATAGTCAGCTTTGTAGTTTAGCGCCTTAACCGCTCAGCCTTCCTGCCTAACAATATAACTCCCTGTAAAGAGCTTATAAGGAATACAGTCATTTTCAATAAATTTTGACCCTCGATTTCTTGTGAACTAGGGTCTATGGAGCCAAAAGCTAAGATACGTGTCTGCTTATTTTTGTGCTTCTATTCACCAGTGAAAGTTGGTCACAGTTTGTGACATTGATGCCTGGTCCTCCCCTTGGTAGTGCAAACTGTAAATTGGAAAAAATACAATATTCTGCATTTATTCATAGATTATGTAGTCCATAAATCATTACTTGTCATACCTGCTTTCAACTACAGTAGAAACCCATTTAACCGGACTTGATGGGACAGGACCCGGTCCGGATTACCGAAAATCCAGATAATCCGGAAATTCTTCATAATGTACGTTGTTGTTTTTCAGATCATATAGGATGTTAATTAAAATTATAAACTATATATTGCTTTAAATAATATAATTTTGTTTTAAAAGACAGTACAAAACTATACAGTTTTTTAAACATTGGATAAAAGGTTGTGTAGTAACCCCACAAAAATGACGAACATTAAATAAAGTTAGCTGTGAACTGGCAAATATAAAATGGTGGGAACGGAAGGCATCAAGTGTTCTTTCCTCGGCAGAGTATGAGGCGAGGATGGGTGGGAACGCGAGAGTGAGTGGGTCATTTCCTACAATGTAGTTACTTTTAGAACGCATGATGTTGAACCTCACCCGCTCGTCGCTTCTATTGTTCCATCCGTCTATAGGTCCAAATAATCTGAAGTGCTGATCATCGAGAACTGGATAAATGGGTTTCTACCGTATGTTATATTCAAGTTTTTAATGGTACGCAAAGTAAATACTAAATGTAAAGCGAGAAAATGCTAAAAGAAATCCTTAAACACTATGCAGTGTTTACCTGATTATAAAACAAAGTTTTTCTCTTTTTTTAAATCAAAGTTTTAAATAAATAAATAAAAGTGATAGTGATTGACTAATCTAGCATGATTGACATCACGTTCATCCTTGCACAGCACATTGTGATGAGAAATTTTAGGAATTTAAATAAAAAATAACTTTTTAAAGTTATTTGCTTCAGAATCCCTTATTAAGCATTTTTTCCTCAAAATTAGCTTCTGTAAAGAGAAGAGTAACTATGGTAATTTTTTATGGTTTTATTATTCCATTGTCATAAAGAAAATTAGAAACAGGGGTTGGGATTTAAATAATATCATGCAAAATAAGTCTAAATAGATAAATAAAAGTAAAAATTGAGTGGGCCATTGCAATAAAGTGACATTCTGCAGAAGACAATTATAAGATTATCAATTAATATACAAATCAAAATATTTTGCATTCATTTTCTGATCCTATTTTGGCTTCACTAAAATACATTTCTAATAATACTTGAGGATAAGTAACTGTACAGTTATGAATTTTCACTGTTTTCCTTTTTGTAGTTTGCTGAACATGTATTTCGAACCTTTGATGCCAATGGAGATGGTACTATTGACTTCCGGGAGTTTCTGTGTGCCCTCTCAGTGACATCAAGAGGAAAGCTTGAGCAAAAGTTAAAGTGGGCCTTTTCAATGTATGATCTGGATGGAAATGGTTATATTTCAAGGCAGGAAATGCTGGAAATAGTAACAGTAAGTAAACCCAAAAAATTCCAGTTTTGTGATTTAAAAGTTAAGAGTGGACAATAAAGGTAACGTCTGTCATCAATAATCAATTCATGGCTACACAAGTTGCATAATTTGTTGTTTTTCAAACGTTTCGTCTTGTAGAGGCAAAACACTTGTCCATATGACTCTCTCATCTTATCAATAAAGATTATTATGTTTTGAATGTAGTTGTCATAAATTTGCTATAAAAGGCAATAAATTTTAGAAGAAAACTATCCACATTGCAATAGCACTTAGTTTCTTTTCTGTTTTGATATTTTTCAAATTTTTGCGTAATGAGTGCACAAATGTTTTTCATGACCTTGTACACAGGTTATTCTGCGATCAAGTACTGAATTGATACTACTTGAATAATACTTTCTCAATATACTATGTATATGAGAAAGTAAAAAACATCTTAATTAATTGCAAGATGAGTTTGATGCATCAGTTTTTGGAAAGCTTTGGTGTATGAATCTTAATGCTCTTGTTACTCATGATAATATCATTATTGCCTCTGGCACCAACATTTTTAAATCGACTTCATCTTTTGGATAATCCATTCTGTAAAAGCTCTGACACCAAGAGAGCCAGTGTTGCAAAGCTTACACAAAATGTTGACTAAATGTTATAAGGCAATGTAAATAATGAGTAATGCATACTTAACTTGGAGCATAAATGATACATTTTCTTACATAATTATCTCTATATCACCTTGGTTGAGTAGTGGTTTGTATGTCTGACTACCAACTCTAGGACTACAGGTTCAAATCCTGTCATGGTTGTATGTGCTTGTCTTTGTTATTATTAATGCGGTCACTTTTGTTAGCCATTGAGTGCTCTTTATGAGATAGTATAAATAAGTATAAATGTAAATTCTAGCACCTTCTTCTTTTATTTTTATGGTATTTTGAGGCACTTTGTGATCAACTATGGCACATTATGACATCTAAGATATACAGTATAGTAAAATATCATCATAATATACTTCACAATAAAATACTTTTTAATTTTATGTACTTTTAATGAATCCCCTTCAAATATCCTTTACAGATAACACAAATATTTCAATATAGCATAATTCATTGTTGTTTTTCATTATTGCATATTAATGTACATGGTCCCAACCAATATTCCCTCTAATTTTTTATGATGTGTGTGCGGAAGAAATTTGCGTTGTGCAACTTTTTTGGAAGGGTCAGATAATTGTGCACCATTTTTTCCTTGACAGTCAAAAAACATAAATAAATGCATCTGGTTATATTAAAATTACAAATTAGGATGGGGTAGGGGTGGGGTTGATGCAGAGTCAGCATATACCGAGATTTTAAGACTAGTCTGCATTGTTGCACAGTAGCATGCACTTTTTTATTTCACAATAAACTATCTATAATTCTACAAATATTTGTGTGCACAAATTTTGTCCATGCCTTGCAGACCATGTGTGCACATGCACACACACAGCTTAGAGGGAACATTGGTCCCAACATCATATTTTGTATTATGACACATTTATTAGCCAAAAATTACATCATACCTTAAATAATTGATGCATATTTAAATTTACTGAGATGTGCTGAAAAAAGTTTAATTGGCACAAGTAAAAATTAAACTGCTTATTCTTTGGTTTTAAAAATAATTTTTTAATTAAACAAAGTAATATCATAATTTTTATATGCATGAAGTTAGTACACAGTATAATGACTTTTTTATATTTATTCATCCTGTTATATACCTAGTAAACCTATTAAAAACGTACTTTCAGTGCCAAGTAAAGAAATACATGGTCCATAAACACATGTCAGAATGAAATTCCACTGCTTGTTCTCTGCCTAAAAAATATCCATTTGAACGGGATTTTATTATTCTTTTTTGTAACTTTCACTTAATTACCATTATACTGAAAATTAATTTTCAAATTCCTTATGGCTTTAACACTCTGACGGCGGTGATAATTTTTCTGACACGGACAGCGGTGATGGGTCCTCGAGGACCTGTACCCATTTTTTTTCCTTTTTTAATGGAACTACTAGTATAGGGATATTATTTATAAATCGAATTATTTTTCTATCCATTCTAATTTAAAATAATAATTAGTTAACAATTATTAAATATTTAGTGTAATTAATAATGCCGATATTCTAACAGAAGTCATTTTTAAAATAACATTTCATAATTAAAATTAATGATGATTAATTACATATTTATAGTTAAATAATAAGAAAAAATATTTAGGAATGTTAAGTAAACAATTATAAGTTATAATAGTTATGCATTCTACTTTTATTGCACAAATAAGTTACAGATATTTCTGCGAATAAAAATACAAGGATGAAAGATTATGACACAAAAAGTTACAAACTTTTACATAAATATTTATAAAAAGCCATGCTGATAAATGATGTATTATAATAATGATACAAATTTGAATCATAAGAAATTATTTTACAGTAAAGACAAATATAAAAATGATTTAACTTGAATTTCCAGTCCCTGATATGGAGGAGCACGTATTACACAGGATTTTCGTCTCTTTTCTGGAGTGGTTTTTGCATACAAAGTTGGAGCAATTGTCACAGAACAAAGTGTACTTATTTTCTCCAGAGCACAAGTAACATCTTCCTCTTTTCCTTCTTCCAACTAGACCTGCTTCTGGTGTTCTTTCTTGAAGGATTGGCTTCATAACAATAGCTCTCCCTGTCAACTCAATTGCTCGAATGATGGACTTATGATAATATTTTCCTCGTAATTCCTCAATTGCAGTTGCTCTTCTTTCAATGTTTTCTTTGACCAACTCAATCCCTAAAGCTTCCAAGAATTCCTTCCTCAACATTCTTATACTTTTTTCTGTTAGTAAATCATTATTTTTGGACCAAATTACAAAAGCATTATACGCTGCAATGTCCAAAAAGTTAAAAAAAAAAAGGCCATCCTCTAACAGCTCGAGAACACGAGTACTCTCTGACTAGTTTATCCAAAATATCTACCCCGATTTTTGTTTGATTATAAAATAAATTTATTGCCGCTTGAAATTGTATTCTTCACCGGAAATTTTATGGTCATGATGCATTGACGACAAGAGTAATACACATTTTTGGGCTTGGGAATGTATGAAGCCAGAGTAAGATCACCAGTAAATAAAAATTTTGATGAATATACTTCTCTGCCATGAGTTGAAATCAATGCGGTTCTTCCTCATTGTGCCTACAACTAATTTTATTTTTCAATAGGTCCTCTGCCAAACTTAAGTCCGTGAAAAAATTGTCTGTCGTGATGTTACATCCACTTCCATACCAATATTCACATAATTGTTTTACTACACGCTGGGACTGTTGCTTTTCAGCAACATTTCCGACTTTTCCAAGGTGTACATCAAAGTTGCAGCAAAAATAATTCAGTGCGTCAGATAACATCCGTACTTTTATGCCGTATTTCTTGGGCTTGTTGGGCATATACACTCGGAAAGGACAGCATCCACGAAAGGAAACAAGCTGCTCGTCAATAGTCCCGTTCTCAGAAGGGTCGTATGATTTTCTGCAATAGTTTACAAAAAATTCAGCAACATCATGAAATGCAGCAAATTTATCATTTTCTCTTCTGGAAGCACAAGTTTCAATGTTGTCAAAACGAATGAACTTCATTTTATCTCAAAAGCGATCCCTAGCCATGGCTGCCATATATATAGGTCTTGAAAAGGCAAAATTCGAGTTCCACAATGAACAGACTTCTTCCTTCGACTCATGAAATCTTCCTGAGAAAAGTAGAATACCAATGTAGGCTTTCAGCTCGACCCTATCAACATCATCCCAAGTAATTTGAGCATCTGTGTGGTCTTGGTTATACAAATCATAGTAGTCTCTTGCTTTTTTGTTCGTACTTGACTCTATCAAATCCATAATATCATTTGAAATGAATAATTCAAAACACTCTAACTGAGATTTGGCATTTTTGCTGTATTGAGTAACATTATTCACATTATGTATGATGTTTTCAGGCCGAGTTCGGCTAGCTCGTGGAGCGACATACTTCCAAGTCCGGCCTGCTACTTCTTCGTTCCGATCGTCTGCTTCAGAATCAGAATTTACGTCCAAATCAAATTCGTCTTCTTCACTCTCATCCACTTCAACATCCCTATCATCATCGCAGCTAAGATCACTTATATCACTAACACTATCATCAAAAGTTTCTTTGTCATTCTCTTCACGAATAAATTCCCCAAAAATTTCTTTTTCACTGCGAAATAGTTTGTCTACCGTGATTGCAGGAAAATATAAATGATTTGCACTGTTACCTCACACACTAAAGGACTGGACCACTGCGGGGGCTGGGGCTAAGTGAACATATACAACAAGGAGCAAGGACCGACGCAACTTTGTAACAACTTGTAAGCGTATAGAAACTACTTTTCGTGGTTACTTTATGTTTCTACCCACGATGCATGTAGAAACACAAAGTAACAACGGAAAGGTTTACACTTCTGTGTCATTAGGCTATGAGTCATAGTCGCAGGGCTTTGGGTCGAGGATTTCAGCAGAAAGAAAAGTACCTTCCCATATTTGAAGCCAATATGTTACAACATATATTCAAATACAAATAAATTAATTATAATATCTAAATAATATATGAATAAGTAAAAATATAGGCAAAAACTAGTGCAGGCACAATAGAAACTAGATCATATAAACAAAAACCTCAGTTAAATATTCAGAAACTGTAAAACAGTGAGAATCAGGTTTCTGCCGTATGTTTGTGCGGGGTAAGTAAAAGGACATGTATGGTGGTGATGGGTCCTCGAGGACCCACTCAAATATATACATCCGTTAAACCAAGATTATCATGTGAAAAGAATAAGTTCGTCGAAAAGTAGGCTTAGGATATGTTTGTCAAGGACTACTGAAAGCACGGATGCCATATCATTATTATTTTTTAAGGTTCTCAATAAAATGTACTTTCTGGGTTCTTAGGGATCCGATCACCGCCGTCGGAGTGTTAAACTAGTTTGTGATCACAGTATTTTCTGTAGCCATAAAGCAGTTGATTAAACTAGATTAAATTTTAACAGTGAAAGACAGTGATTTCAGCTATAATTCACTGATCATTAGTTCTAAAAAGAGCATGTGTGCCCTATGTTGGTTCTTACATGCTAAAGGTTTGTAATATTTGTTGTTGGGTGTCTGGAAGGAATGCATGTGCAAGAAAAGAAATGGGTAGCTTAAAGTGAATTTTTGGTAGAAGTCTGGTTGAAATGTGAACTTATCACTTACATGCATGCTGAGAAAAGAATCAAGTTGATTTTCATTGTTGAGTGCATCTAAATTTTTTCAGTTGAGTCTAAAAATTAGTTTGCTGTATTTGAACCGACTGATGAAACTGATGCATTATTAATCCTATTTGTATACATTATTGCTAGCTTTTTAGCTAAACAAAAGATTTTAATGAAAAAACTTTTCAAATTTTAATTTTTAAGTAGTAAAAATCTGAAATATAGTCAGACTATAAATGATACACGTAGTTAGTAGGTCTATTACCATTTTAATACAGAATACAAACAAATCGTAATTAAGCATATGTATTCCCTTTCTTGATACATACTTGTTGAATTTTCAAGAAGTATTAAAAATTTGATACATTTACATTTCATGTATATGATTTGAAAAATGTAACTTCTTGCTTATGATTGATTGCAATGGTATGTGATGTTTTTAAAGCCTATATAATATATTGAACTAAAAAAGTTTATTTTCCTTAAAACAATTCTTCAGTGATCAAAAATTCATTCAATTATTTATGTGAATTTTCTTGCTTTATCAGGCCATTTACAAAATGGTTGGTTCTGTAATGAAAATGCCAGAAGATGAGTCCACCCCAGAGAAGCGAACGGACAAGATATTTCGACAGATGGATAAAAACCAAGATGGAAAGTTATCCCTGGAGGAATTTATAGAGGGTGCAAAGAGCGATCCATCTATTGTGCGTCTCCTGCAGTGTGACCCACAAGCACAATGAAGGATGTATTAGCAGAGGAGAGATGTTGGTAAATGATGATTGGAGCACCACTCGAGCATGTGTCGAGAAAAGGGGAGTAAGAAATGTTATGCTTCTAGATTCCTAGTGGTCAGGTTGTGGAATTCTTGGAAGGAGGAATGTGAACAAGTGGGACATTGCTTGGGTTTACATTCTCTCCAAATAAAAAATGGATGATGTCCTGATCAAGTGGTGCAACTAATAGGTGTTACCAGTGTCAGTCTCATGTGCAAACTTAGCATTTGAAGCATGCTCACCCACACTGTACACACGAATCTAATCCCTCTTAACGAGACCACCACACCCAGTCATTCATACTCAAAGTGCCACAAAGGCAATTTCTTCTATTGTTGTTTTTTTGGTACTCAATTCATCATTTCCCACTTGAGATCAAACCATTATTAAGTGGCTTGATGTGCAGTGTGTACACATATCAGACACACAAAAGCATGCAAAGTCCTGGCCTCACAATGTTGGATTGTTATCTTCCCGTTAACTCTCCTCCGAGGGGAGGTGCCCACAGGGTGTCGCAGGTTGTGAACTTTGCATCCTATGCTGGCCCTGTTTCTTGGGATTCATTGATTATTATATGATTGCCCATGAGTTGCAGATTAAGTAAATTCAGGCCAACTGCTTTTGAGTTATACATGGAGAGGTTTTTTTATTTTGTGATTGCAGCAAATGGATGTAGTATACCGCACTAATTGTGAATTAAATTATCCATCAAAACTATTTTTGTGTTTATGATATAAGGATAATACTTGTATTATATTTTAATTGTCATTTTTACAGCACTGACTTTAAAAATATTCTTTATTTACTTTTGCAAGCTAAATGTTTTTCCTGTAAAATTTAAGGTGATAAATTGTGAATGCTTTTCTGTTGATTACAATTGGGCTCTTTATTATGATATCCCCTAAAATTCAATATAGGAGAATTTCATTAAATAAAAATATATTCTCTCTATCTTTTCCAGATTGAGATTTGCTATGCTAATTATTTGAATGCTTTAATGTGTGAGCACATAGGAATGTTTTTGGTCTAACCAGTATTTTTGAAAGGAATGATAGAAATGATACTTGGTGTGTGTTTAATTTACCTTTTACTTGTAGTATGTAGTCTTTGTTTTAATTTACATTTTAAGTAATATCATTTGATAACTCTGCAGACAAGAAAACTTCTGCACACTGCCTATAAAAAACTATTCAAATAAACCCTGAGAATGTAATAGTTAACTGCGGCAATGATTAATTTGTTTCTGAAATGTATGGTTAATTAGTATTTTTCAATGTCATGATTAATTTGTATCATGCTTTAATACATTGCACTCAGGCAATGCAATAACTACTGAATAAAAATTAATAAACCATGTGAATTACCATTTCAAGAAAGTCTCATATTTTTGTAGTCTTGACCATAGCACAGTTTTGGCTAAATTGGAAATAGTTTTCCTATCAGTTAATGTCTGCTTTTCTGCAGAGTACTTGTCATAAAAATTGTTAATTCAAGGGTGGTATACTCTTGTAATAAAATGAACTGCAAATGAAAATGTTTATAACATTGTTCATTAGATTTTTACATTATGTCATTGAGTAATGAGTAATGCACAAAAAGACAAAAAATTACTGTTATATTTACTATGCTCTGATGAAAGCCTAGGTTGTTGAGGATTGTAATTTTAAGCTTTGTCAGAGGAACTTCTTCATCTCTTGTGCATGTAGTTAGTATTTGATTGATTGTGGATGGTAGACCTGAAGTTTGGAAAAGGATTACGATGGTCTTGAGGTAATGTAGATTTTATGCTGTTGAAGCAGGCAAATCATGCGTGTTTCTGTGTATATATATTTTTCAATCTCTTTCTCAGGAAAATTTAGAGAGAGTGTGTATGACTTATGATATTACTTAGTATCTTTCAATAGACTTAGCAGAATTTTACATGGACTCAGTGATTCATCATGGATGTTCAAATGTAAAGCAATGAATGCAAGATTTTAAAAAATCTACTATTGACTGAAAAGGGGTGAGTGAGCATGTTACCCAAAAATAAAAATAGAATTGTATAATTTTACTTTTAATGACTACAAAATATCATTAAAGTGCATATTATGAGATTGGACTTTTATCCCTTAAAAGCCTTTTAAAACCTTTGTTAAGGCTGTCAAATCAAATGTACAACTCTGTTATCTGTAACTGATTAAAAATTATGCTAATCCATCTGAATTTGTAACATTTAATGTCTAGATTCTTTTATATTTCCATTGTCATATAGATTTCCATGAAACCCCCTAAAATCATGATCTTCACGTGATCCTCTCTCATGCTGTGATGTAATAAACATTTTTATGTGTGTTTCTTAAACCATGAGTGTAAGGTTTCATATTTATGTATTTCTACCTGATGTTTTTATCAAATATTTGTAGTGGAAGATTTTAACTTAAGTAACATTATGTCTGATGTTGAAACATATTTATCTTAAGTGGCATGTGATTCTTAAATAAAATTAAATGAGTGGCCAAAAGTTTTTCTTGGGTTTTTGAATTTCAAATAACATTTAAAATAATAGGATGAAGATAGATTGTCTATAATAAAAGTATGTTATATATTTTTAAACATAGAGTTTTATCATAACAGCTGTCAATTGAACATTGTGTTCAATTCTATAAAAATCTATAACCATGTACAGATAATGGAGTATTTCTTCAGAAAATGAGTAGTGAAATTGGAAGCAATATCCTGTTCCATTCTTGGACTAAAAATTGGTAGCAAGAAAATATAATGATGGCTTATTTTCTCTCGACATTCATAATGGAATGTGTGAGCATATTGATTCAATATATCTTCATCCTAAATTGTTGCTGATGGTGTAATTGTGTGTCATATAAAATCTTTAATTGTCCTTCCTGATAATAACCAATATTTTCATATAAATCCATGGGTAAATGAGTTATTTCTTTGATATATACCCTTAGAGCACAAAAAATTTCATGCTGAGCATGTGTAAATTGCTTTCTTATGAGCAAATCTGGTTATTTTGATTCCCATAAGATTTTGGGCTAATTTAAGTGTATTTGTTAAAGTCAAAGGTTTTTAGGAAACTATATTTAATGATCTGGAATATTTTTGTTCAAACATCCATGTTTTTTAACTTATTGATGCATTTTTACCCTCACAAGGCCTAAGGAGACATGTCTTTGTATTAATCAATTTGTTGAATGTACTTGCACCTTTTCAAGTGATAATGACTCTCAAACCGTATATGTACTTGCTGTGACTTTGGCTTTATTCACACTTGTGTCATATGATGAAAATAAAATACACATTTAAATTAATTGCAGCTAACATTATGGAGTAAATCTGAGCACAAATTTTATCAGTGCAATCCTTGGCCAAGCCAAGCACTTGAATTTATACTTATGTGACTCGCTGGTGTATGTGTACCTTTCTTTTTCACTTGTCTACTCAAGATGTGGATTTACCATTCTTCACCACATTCCCTATTAAATGATATTTGTGTATTTTTTCGTAATAATTAAAAGTGGCTTACTTTTCATAAACTATTATGTTGTGCGTTTCACGATTCATGTACCCCAAGAGGCATAAGATCATTGTTTGTAAATTGCCTTTAATGAATAAAAGTGGTATGATGCATAACTTACTTGTTTTATGTGGTTGTTAACCATATAAAGTTGTCTTCTTGATTTTTTAAATAAGATATATATATATATATATATATATATATATATATATATATATATATATATATATATATATATATATATATGAATTAAAGTGACTAATACTGCTAATAATTTTCCAATTTGAAGAACTAACAGAAAGAAGTTTGTTTTTTATAAAAAATTCTGTTAAAAAAATAAAATGATCCATTTCAGCATTCTTGAAAAATAATTGCATATTTATCAGTAAAGCAAAAGCATGTAGTAAGGTGCATATAATACAGGGTAGAACATCTCATCCTCTCCCTTTTAAACCCTTTTTCAGCCAAGCAATATCTTTGATCAGCACATAGGTTGCCGTAAAGTTTTTTGTTTCTATATTTCAAACAATAAATCATCTAAACAGGAGCATAGTGATAGGCCCCGCAATGTAAGGGGATCCCAAGATTTAGGGGGCTCCCAATCATTCAAACTGTACTGACTAAGGCATCTGATGCCCGCTTTAGGACACTGAAAAATGTAATTGTGAATTCCACAATATGACTTTATAATGCTGAGAAGATGCATTCCTCGGCATGAAAACCAATGCAAGATATAGGCTACGATTATATACTTTCTGACAGCTCTTGTTGTTAGGCCAATTTATTTTCTCATGTGTCAACATTTCTTAAGCGTTATATATAGCTAGGGAAGATTATTGTGCTTATTTGTGTATATTGTGTGTAAGTACTTGTTAGGTGAAGCATGAGGTCTTACTTATGCCTCCAATATCATCATGAAGTAAGTTTTTGTTTTCATATATAGGTACATAGGTAGACTTTGGTTGATGTGAAACCCCCTTCTTTTCAACACCATAAGCCACCCCTAATGGCACATAGGATTTTACAGATCGTATTTACTCACTAGGGGGCCATTCATGTATTGCGACAGCAAATATTTAACTACCTTTGTGCTGCTAGTCCCTCTATGCCAGCAACCATAGCATTTGGGTACCCTTTGATATACCCCCCTTTTTAATAAAAATTAGAAAATGCATAGTTATGCATGGCAATACTTTCTAATGCCTTCTTATAGCATTGAAATGCATTTTAATGCTTTTTAAAGCATAATGAAGAAAAATCTATCAGATTAAACAAGGTAAAGTTACGTTTACTGAAAAATCAGTTAAATACTGCGAAAAGAATTCTTATGTTGGGCAAAATGCGGGTAATGAGCAGATGGAAGCTTGCTGTGGATGAGTTGTTGCGACACATAAATCGCATGTAAAAAGTAAAAATTTCTTAGATAAAAAATCTTACATAAGCATTGATCATACTCCGCTTCTCCCTAAGGGGTGTTATTTACAGGTGCCAGGGGCTTAGCTACCTAATGTCCCATATGAATAGGGGTTCTATGAAGTGCACCGACATCATACAGTACACGCGATCAATGACTTCACTTCCTTGCCAAAGGAATACTTTTCATATTTTTTAGCCATAAAATATCGACCTCGGCCAAGAATCAAACCCGCAATACTTGAAACCATTGCCGAGTATTACAACCACTGCTCCACTGGCATCGACCAATAACTGTAAGTTAATAAACATACTTAATCTCAGAAAGTAATGAATAGGTCTTATTTTTCTTGTCTCTATGGATTGTTAAGCATAATATAATATTTTGAACCCATTTCTCCAAATGGACTAAAGTTAATAAAAGAAGCAAACTTATTACTATAATTTTTTATAATCTCAGGCTTTTCAAAATATCAGTAGTGTTTGTGTGAGGGGGGGGGATTCTTTATTAATATACATACAGGTAATGATAAGTAAATCAGCTTGGAAAATATTTGAGATTCATATAGGGGGGTCCCAAGCTTTCCAATACGCCACTGCATCTTTACTTATTTTTATTGAAACAGTCTTTTTAATTTTCCCTGCCTAATAGGAGTAATCAGCATCCTTGATTACAAAAAGTCTTTTTAAAAGCTAAGATTTGAAAAATATTTTACTAAAATCAAAATTGTAAATATAATTGAAATTAGAAACGTCTTATAAATATTTTCAGCTCTGATGTTTATTATTGTTATATTCTATACTATTGTTGTATCTTTTTTAAAAATCTTAAAAAGAATTAAAAAATCCAAATCTAATATTTTAAACTTGTAAAAAATATTTTCCCATTCCAAGGTGGGCCAAAATTCAAATGTAGTGAGACAAAATTATTTTATAGTAATTTATTAATTTAATAGTCGTAATAAAGCCAAAGAAATTACAAACGTAGATTTTTTCAAAATTAGAAAAAAATGAGCATTTATGCTTATAATATATATGTATTGAATACAGCAGTTCAAAAACATATATACACCACCTTTTTGAACTTCGGGTGCTTCTCCAATTCAAACTTTCCATGCCGTCGATATGGCCAAAAATAATTAATTAATTAAGTAATTCTTTATTAGCTCGAGGCAATTTCATATATTGCATTGTAATTTTATTTCCATCCATATTACACAGCTGTAATAAATATATACTTGCACTCAAAATAACGTGGTCATATTTGTTATGACAGGTGATGATTTTACAATTATGTATTTACAAATTCTTTTCTGCAATATGTACTAAACACATTCTCCCTTTAGGACTGCTGGCGAGGGGATTTAAATCCATGAATTGCGTCATGCAGACAGAAGGGAGGGGTAAGGGTCAAGCTTAGCGCAGCGAATCGAGTTTAAGGGAAGGGAAAACTAAAAAGGCTAACATAAGCATGACGTATTTTATGGATGATCTCTTAGAATTGTAATAAACGCTCTTAAACCCTCAGCGTCATCCTGCATACCCACAGCGTCATCCTGCAAACCCACAGCATCATCCTCCGTACTGACTACGCAGGACGAAAACTTCATATGCGGTCGTACTGTGTACGACGCAGAGATTGCTGATTTCTCTTATTTTTTTGAAGCAACACATTTTCTTAAATCTGAAAAACCTTGATATATTTCAAAACAGTAACCTTGGGTTTTCCTATTGCGCTTAATTCTGCAATCTTTACTTTCTTTTTACCTATATTATATGTACAATTTTGTGATTGAATTTTTGCATAGTTGTGCGAATTGTGGGTTCTAAAAACCCCTATTCAATGCTGAGGGAGACTAACCGAACCTCTTCACGAAAGCTACCATGTGGTTGAAGGGGATGCAGGCACTGTTTTTGATGTCTCTCACCCTTGAGATGAATATTTTTTCTTTTGCATCAACACTTGAGAGCTATATGGAAAGTGAGGAGGAATGGTCTTCGGATCTGGGCTAGTGCTTGGTTCAGCATTTCTTGAGAACAATATATGAGTCGGAGAGAGAAACACTTATCTCACATAATGCACAAACTAGCCCATTCAAAGATATTTACGATGATACATTTTGACTGAAAGCTCCCTGCTCACTTCTAGCATCTTTGTTTATCCTTATTTGAAGTTTTTTTTCCAAAAAACTTACGGGGAAGATAAAGTAGTATACGTGAAGTATGCAACCCGAGAACCTGGAATAAAGATGATCTAGTGATGCAAGAATAAGATGATTACTCTATTTGTATCATCTACGATTTTATTTCACGTTGACTATTAAATAAGTAAAAAGAAGTTACCTGTTTGGGGGGCAATGTATATTTCGTTAGCGAGAAATGGAGAACAAAAACATGATGTCTTTGTCATGTGAGTGCACGAACTTTCCACTTAACACACAATTTGGGTTTAGGTTTCGAATTAAACGAAATGATTGCAAGTCACCAGACCAGATCATGACTTCGAATTTCATTGTAGACATAGTTCGAATAATCTGTACTAAAAACTATGCAAAATCCTATGATGTTGGCCGTAGACTGCTGTTAGCTTCAAATTACACGCTATTTCGAATTATCCAGGATTGAAATAATGAGGTTTTACTTTAATACTTTTTCAATTTTTTTTATTTTTAAATGCTTATTCTTGAATTTTTTCAACTATAGTACAATATTGATAATTCTCTAGTGCAGTGGTGTCATGTCCAACAGAGTTTTTTTTCACGTTTGCCATACTTGTGGTGAACAGATGAGCCTTATCGCCACATAATACAAAATATAAATATTGCAAGTAGGACTTAATTTAAATAAAAGATTACAGTGATACGAAATAATGATTTCAATTATTTATTAGTCAAATTAATCATTAAATTCAAACACTAAATTTTAATGTGATGATTGACAGTTCATTTGTTCAAGTAGTGCACTGAAATTTGACGTAAAATCCACACTAAGTAGCAGCGGCAGCCAGGGATGAGAAGGCACGAATCATTATTGTGTATCACTATAGCCTATTTTTTGTCTAAAGTCCTACTTATAAAAAATAATATGTTGTATTATGTTGCAAGAAGGTCGTTGTATGTCAAATTTAAATATAAACAAATTTTGTACTATGTGGTTTAATAAACTTATAAAAAATAGTAGACTGTGGACATCAATTCGCCACAAGTGGAGAATGGCAATGAGGTTGGACACCACTGCTCTAGTATATTATGAATAACCTTTGGGTAATTGACAAACAATACATTCCAGGGAATCCCAGAGTTCCACAGATAGATATCAGAAATGAACCATGATAACGTTCAATATCGGACAAAATAATTCATTTGATCGGTATGACAGGAAGATTGGAAAATAGCTAAAAATTGAATGCATGATCGCTCTATATACATATATCAGTAAGTTTTATAGTTTTCATGATATGAAGAAATATAAAAAGGTGTGGACATGCACTGGACTGAAAAAATTATTATATTGAATTGCGATTAAAAACCTAGTGCAGTATATTTTATAGCATGCCAAATTTATTTAACATCTTATAGGATACAATAATTTGGTATCAGAAAGGAATTGATCACTCAATAGTTATTGATAGCAGAGTTCTTTTTTATTGTCATCATCAGTATAATCTTGTCATTTTTCAATATATTTCCATTAGAAATAAATTGTAATCATATTAATGGAAATATAACTTTTAGAATACCCATTTCATGGACACTAATGTATAAGATGTATTTCAGTTTTTCAAATACTGACTTGGCTAAAAATAATAGTGTTGGGTGGATGCAACTGACGCTTCTCTTTCTGCAGTAATAGTTTCCCTTTTTTTATTCATAAAATTAATATTAAAATGTTAATTTAACTCTAATCTTTGCCTGAAATATATCTCTCTATATAATATAACCACGGAATACTGTGTCATGGTGATGCTCTGCATGGTGGTGCCACGATGTGGCAGTCATGTGAACTATTGAACAACAATAGTCCATATATGCATGCATTGTTGCATCACAATGACTATGCAAACAGCTGGGCCATGATTCATAATCTCTTAGAGATAACGTGATTCTTTTATTAGTAAGTACTAATAGACAACAGAGATATCACCAATGTCACCTGGAAGATTTATGCGAAAAAGAACGCAATCGTCATGCAAATGAAAATGTTCGGGCAAACAGTGTGAATATCAACATAATCTCAGATTAAATGAAAATATTCATGAAGTTAAATGAACTAATAATCGTGAATATTGGCATAATCGTTCTACAGTAGGAGAAAACCGGCAGACTAAACGTCAAAGAGCACAACAAAACTGGCAACAAAGAAGAGAAGCTGATATTTAGTCACGGTCAGTTATACATAGCACTATCTCGGTGCCGTAGTATGTTTTGCATTAGTATTAACATAACCGATGCAAAAACTCCTGAAGAAAGGAACACGATTAAAAATATAATGCTTATGTAAAAAAAGAAATATGTAAATTTATTTTTTAATATAAACTGTTTTACAATTCTAATTCTAATGTTATGTGTACACCCACTCCCCAATTAATGCTCTTAATTGGTGCCAGGAAAATCGAGTGCTAACTGGCTGGCTGAGAACCACTCATAATAACATGGCGTCTTTTGGGAAAATAGGACTTGCACTTCATGAATTTGCATTTCGCGTCAGTTTTACTGAACCATTTATTCGCGAAATTCAAAAAGGTGTTGTACATATATAAATAAAATTTAACCAGATGAGTCAGTACCATGTTGCCTTCATTATCATCGTCACTCTCTTCATCACTATCATCTTCATGATCATCATCCTCGTCATCAGTGCCATCGTCATCATCATCAATGGTATCATCTGTAGTTCCTCCTGTTGATTCTATTCTTTGTATCTCAGACTCCCTCAATAGGGCTTTCACTTTGCATGGAAACGAGTCTTTACTTTTTGTCGAAAATGGGTTGATATCCGAGATAACAGGATCAGAACTTATTAGGAGAAGGTTCAAGACATCTCGAATATTTTCTTTTCAAGAAGTCTTTCTTGCATATACTTCTTCAAATAACATACCGATTGGTAAGATAGCTGATTCAATTATTTTGCCGCCATGGATCAGAATCTTGTGGACGGTAACGAGCATGCAATACCAGGGATAGAGATTTAAATAATGCGTAGTTGTATCCAGAGCAAAAGAATTAAACTTCTCTACATTTATGGGATTACCCATTTGAAATAATCTGCAGAATTATAGAAAATCATCTGATTAATTCCTCGCTTATTCCTGTTATTGCTGCAGACATTGCAGGATCTTGAAAAAACTGACAAGTAGTATTACCATCATTTGTGTTGCTACTGCCTCCAGGTTACTTACCTGCCATTTTTTCATGCTAAGTCATTAAGAAATGTGGAAAAGACATTAAGAAAATCTAAGTCATGTGTGCAAAGTTGATAGTCCAAAAGTGAATCTGCTTGTATCTTCATGAGCTTTCGAGCAGAAATCTATGCTGTTCATTCTTGGGAGTTGCACCACATACATAACACTTTTGGGATGATGTGTCTGTAACAGCAATACACAATTTTCTGTCGACCATCATCATTACTAGCTTTTGGAATATTTTTATATCTTTTCCATCGATAACTAATTTTGTTGTATTAAGCTTACTTCTCTCTTGGATACTTCTGTAGTCTCCTTCTCAAATAATAATTTTATGAGCCTACAAAACCTGAGGACAGCCTTGGATTTTGCCACAAAATATTCCTTTCATCATCATGCTTAGAGGAATACAATTGTAAAGGCACAATTGAAATAACAAACACTCCTGTGTTATAACATCTTTGATCCTTATCTCTTTGAAATTTTTGCTTGCACCTGCTGTTACCACTGCTGCCATCGCAACCCCATTTAAAAATCATGAACAAGTTGTCATCTGTACTAATGACTTTATGAATCACCTCCTTTACTTTGTATCGCATGGTCTAGCAATGACTTAAAATTTATTTTGGCTGAAGTCTCTGTAATTTTTATGCTGTCTTCTGGAGGATAGCATGTGGTTTTTCTACCTTTAGCATATTGTATGTGGGGTATATGCTACAGCTTCTCTGCTTAACCCCAAGGCGTATATTTGAATACTGATGTTTTGTCAAATTGTTGTCTATAAAAAAGTCAACACTTCTTCATCGGTGTAAGGGATTGGAGGCAAAGGTGGCATTTTATATGCCCTTTTATATTTTGTTGCTCTTTTAGGTGTTCTCTGTAATTTCTTTTAGCAGATTTGCTGTATCCCTGTTTCCAGAGGCCCTCAAAGAAATTTGTGTTGCTAACGCTAGTTCTTCTTTTGATTGATGGCATATAAGTGGTTCTACTAGTCTCTGTTTTGCTTTCCTATTGGCTTCTTTGAAAGTTTTTCTAGGTCGTTCAACACTGGAAGTAAAAGCAATAGGAGTTTTCAGTGTTTTACTCTCTTTCATGGCATTGTATACTAATGTGGAAAACGTGATTTCTTTTTTAATCCAGCTAGAATGCTGCAATAGGAATTTATCCTTCATTCTGTGACTTTTTCCAACGTGCATCGAATTTAGCTTTAAATTGGTCAAAGTATGTTCTACACTTTTAAAAATGTCTTTAGAACACTCTTGTAACTCAAGTTTATTGAGTACATAGTCACATAATGTTTTAACTGTAACTTTTTTTCACTTAACACATCAAACAACTCTTGATGAGTCACCATCAAATGATTGAACATCATCTGAAAAAATCAATAAAAAAATTGGGCAAAAATGGGCAAAAGTTTTTAGTTTTCCCTTAAAATACACAAGTTTATCTTTAAATTGGTGCATAAAATACAATGGAGGAATTTGGTGGATTTTTTAAAAGTCAATGCAAAGTTAAACTAACTAAAGCTATTTATAAATGCCTTGTCTAAATAATTAACAAATGTCATTATCATAAAATGAAATTTCATACCTGAATCTTTTATCTCCATGCTATTTCAAGGTATGGTGATACATTTTCACTACACTTTTAATACACTTAATATCGCAGTCGAAACAAGACTTGCACATGTGGTGGCAGTATGGTTTCATCGAATCCTATTGTTATTTCAATCCTTATGGGTGAAAGCATGCTTTAAATGCTCTTACAATTAGTATGAGAGAAATTCTTTTTATAGCAACAAATGTGAACAACATTCGTTGCATTATTTACGAGGAGTACATTTGAATGTAGAATATTAATCATTTGCATATTAAAATTAGGTACTTGTAATCATTGTAGGAGTTCAAAACTTGAAACAAGGAACGCCTAAAAGAACGAAAGTTTTTTCTTGCCATCCAAAGAAAGTCAAGGCATATTTGTTCATTTTTATTTCGCAAAAACCTTTTCCGTTGAATTTCTACAGGCATCTCCCTAGTTTAACATAAAAAAGCATTTTAAAATATATTAAGGATACTGAAACAAAAAAAATTTTCAAAAAAATTATTTTTTAGGTTTTTAAAACAATCTGGGCAAATTTTCATCAGATGGTTAGCACACATCCATCTTTCACAAGATTCACAATAAAATTTTGTTTAATATCTTTATTTCTGGGACAAACTACACATCTTTCACTATTTCCTTTTTTCTTCTTCTCCTGTGTTCCTACTGTCGAAGGTTCTCCATATTCCTCTATCTTTATCTTCAATGGCAAAGGCAACATTGCCATGGAACTTCTTCTTACCATGTATGGCCTTATAAATTCCCTCGCTATTTCTTGTAAGAATGTCTGCCTATTCATTTTTTTCGGGATAAATATTTCTGTAGATAATAAATGCGTTGATTCCTACTGTTTTTGTAGATGATAAAAAATAACAAGTTGCCAACTTCTTGTATTCCTAGCAGTATTATATGTCACACATTTTAATAATCGTATCAACACCACCTTTCGTCGAATTATAAAATGTTAGCATCTCTGGCTTTCTTTTTTCCCCAGTGGAGCTGTCTATGCTAACTTTGTTATGCATAGTCTATAGCACAATGATATTTTACCCTTCTTAGGGATGTATGATACAAGAGTCATGTTATTTCTGAATGCAAACATGCTACTGCACTCTTCCTTGCCCTTCACATTCACCATCTGCAGTGGTAGTTCCCTCTTATTTTTTCAAATGGTTCCCACCAGCGTAATCTTATTTTTCAGCAAATCCTCTGCAAGTGGCATGATTACAAATCAATTGTCAGCCGTTAGGTTCCTTCCCGTCCCCAAAAGTTGGCCAACAAGGCATTTCACGACCTCCCTTGGGCTATTGTCTAGCTTATATGGCCCTTGAGGCTGAGTCCCAACATATACCTCTAAATTCAGCATATAGTAAATGCATGGGGGCCAATATTTTTATCCTGTTTTTAGCTGGTTTACTTGGTATATACTGACAGAAAGAACACTTGCCTCGAAAAGCAACTTATTGCTCATCCAGTTACAAACTCTTTTATTGTATAACAGTCTTGAAATTTGCAAACAATAAATTCAAAAACATCCCGAATGGCTACTAATTTATTGGTTTCTTACCTAACTGCCCTATCATTTACATTGACAAAAGGCAAGCACTGCAAAAAAAATTTAAATTGTTGATAACTCAAGGATGCATAAAATATTTCCACACAATCCATTCCTATCCCATGAATTTTATACTTTGGCAACCCGATCTATTTGCACCCAAATAAAAAAGAAGCCTTATAAGACAACTTACCTCCATTTCATCTGTTTGCATTGCATCCCTTTCGCATGAAAAAGTTACTGCAACTTTTGAAATTTGTATACATATTTGTACAATTAACAATAATCTTTAAAATTTTCTGATCAAACATAATTTTGAAGCAGTCCACAGTCTTCCTTGCTTTCCTTGAAACCAGGCGTTTGAGACACAATGTTATGTGCGGGTGTTCTAACATTACGTCAGGGTTGCTCCAAACTCCACTTCGTAACATTGTCTTTACCAATAAGGACATGCAGTTTCATCATCCAGATCACTAACATCTTGCTCACTGCTTGTTTAATATTCAGATTCATTTAGTAAGTCTTCGGAAGACCCATTGTCAGAATCCAATACTTCTTCTTCAGAAGATTTAGCAATAAGCAGAGCAATAGTTTCCCTGTGTCTCAGAATGCAATTCAGACATCTATGGGTGGATATAAATTAGTGAAAATTATTGAACTGATTCAAATATATAAAATGAAATCTGCTTCAAAAATGAAATAAATTTTTTGAAAAATAAAATAAAAGTATATTTATGAACCTTATCTAATGTAATATGACGACCAAAGTGTTAGAATATTTTCAGAAGACACTCTGTAACACATATACATTAAGTAAACAGAAGGCTTTGCTTAATTCCGTGATCCGCGAACATGCAAACGAAAGCTTCGTTACTTCTGCCACACACAAGAGTGCACCATCAGAAGAAGAGCATCTGAACTCAGGGGAAAGCCGGGTAAAACTATAGATTTTCACAGAAAAGTTTCAGAACATCTCTATCCCCAGCTACTGAAAGGTAGGGATCATAAAATCTAAACTAAAAAGAATGCCGCCCTACAATGTAGGCTGGGGTGTCCACAGCACCCCGCACGAATCATGGACGTTTAAATACAAATTATTTCAATTAGAATAATCATGACACTATTTGAAAAGAAACTGAATATTATTATTTTTACCATTGATGGGCAATTTTTTATGTCAGTGCATTAATTGTTTACAATATTTCAGTAATATTAGAATTTTTTAGTGGCATTTGTCAAGGAATTTTATCAACAATTTAAAAACAAATAACATAATGCAATAAATGTTTATGTAGCAATAAACCCAAATAAAATAAAACAATTGTTTATCATGCACTTTTATTCAAAATATAGAATTATAAAAGGATGAAGTTTTTAATTTGATATTGGTCGATTTAGTAGTAAATGCAACGTGAATTGTGAAATGGGATATGTTCCATTTCATTAGCATGCTCTCTTCGATAATTCCACAGAAAATGATCAACTTGTGTTGCACTCATGATACGAGGAGGTAAATCACCCTTTCCCATTTTCTCAATCAATGCCTTAACCTCTGTGGTGATCAGCTGAACAGCTTCAATAGTGCATGCTCTGATTTCAACTTCCTTTGGACTGCCATTATCAATCTGATCATCTGAAAATTTAAAAAAATCTATGGCAAATGCACAAAGAGAAACTGTAATATTTACCATTTATAAGCTGGTCCATAGGACATTGAGATTTTAAAACAAAATATTCAGAACAAGTACAGTGCAACCTCGATAATCTGAACCCTCGTTAATCCGAACAACTCAAACTGGTTTGCCCATTTCTGCTGTGGACGTGGATTCTGGCATGGCATGCGCTGTCAGTAGTATGCAGTTAGTGGTGGCATGAGGTTGTGTATTTGTATTTGTTGCTTTTGCTGTTACTTTTGAATTGCATAATTAATTGTGTGGAGAAAACCTAAGTGGGGGTGTGTATATTTACAAGATGTCATGCAAAAGGAAACATGAGACATTGTCGCTTGAAGATAAAATGATGATATTAAGAAGACTTGAAATGGAGAAAGTGCAACAAAGTTGGCGAAGAATATGATATCCGCAAATCTACAATAAGCAACTTAAATACAAAATAAGCGAAGATATCAAATTTATCTCAACTATGGAGAAAGGTCCCAGCAAATGAAAAACATTCAAAGCAAGTGAAAATCCTGCAATAGAAACTGCACTTTACTCTTGGTTCCTTCATGAAAGATCCAGAAACATGGAGCAAAATGCTATACTTATTTTAGACAATGCACCGGGTCACCCAACTGACTTAGTGAGTGATGATGGTTGAATAACAGCCATGTTTCTCTCCCCAAACTGTAAACCTCTGCTTCAACCAATGGACCAAAATGTCATTCAGGCTATTAAATTACATTATTGGAAGAAACTGTTGCTGCATATTGTGACTGAAGAAGACAATATTGTAACCACACTGAAAAATTATGATCTATAAGATGTTGTAATTGCTTTAGCAGAAGCATGGCAATCAGTGAGCCCAAATATCATCCAAAAGTCTTGGGCTAGACTATGGCCTACATAAAATGATTTTATTGATAACACAAAAGCTAATGAACCTGGCCAATGTTTTCAGGAAGATAACTTACTACCACTAGTCCAGCTTGTAAACAAAATTTCTTTGGCTGCGAATTTGGATTATACAGTGGTCGAGGAATGGGCCACTGGACAAGTTGAAAATGATTCTTTTGATATGTTGAAATAATGAAATTGTTACAAATGTTCTACAAGAAAATGTAGATGATGAGGGGACAGATGAGGAAGACAAAAATTATAAGAAAACTTAGTAAAACACTAAGAAGCAGAAAAAATTCTGCTATGACAGGGAATCGAACCCAGGTCTTCCACTTGCCGGGCGGATATTCTACCACTGAACTACCTTATCAGATAATCTTTCCTGTTTCTGAACGCGGGTGTTTTTCTTAGTTGGGTCCGGGCTAACCAAGCTAGTATCAACCAGCCCCAACGGACGTCTGTTTCAAAGTTATTCCCAAAATTACAGCTTATGCCTTTCTGCATAGTTTCTATTATTCCATCAATTTCTGACTAAGAAGCAGTTTCTAGTTTTAACACTTGCTTAAAATGGGTAACAGAAAATGGAGTACCTGCTCATCAGATTCTTTCACTTCATCAGTTGCGTGAACCGGCATATAAAAATCAAAGAAAAGGAACAAATCAAAAGAAGATGGATGATGTAGTATATACATTTTTACAAAGCATTATAATAAATTATTGTACCAAAAAAATTAATTTTTCATTTTAAATCCAGTAATACGAACAAATCAATAATATAAACACAACCTTGCATTAATTAGTTCAGATTATCAAGTTTGCACTGTATTTTAAAGCAGGAATTTATTCCTTATTCAATTGTAACAGAAGGAGCAATGCAGCAAATTGAAATAACCAAATGAAACAATGTCTGTTCATTACAGAACCTTAAGTAGTTCTCATAATGCTCATCAAACAAAAACTAATCGCATTAAGATAATTAGCAAAATGTGATAGCCATAATCGTAGATTCAAAATTTTTTCAACTTTCACCTAAGATATATTTTATCAGACGTAATGATTGTATTACTTAGGTAAAACTGGTGGCAAAGTATGTAGATATATTTTGTATGCAAGTTGACTAGTATTATATTCAGTGATTTTAAATGGCAATTCAATAGATTTGATCCTAAGATTGTTGATGACATAAGTATAGTGAGAGAAAGCAGCAGTGTAATAAAGTATTATGGTAAACTCTATCAATGTACACTATTCTGAAAGTAGATTTTGAAAAAGTATGACAACAGTAAAAACTAATACTATACCATAAATTCCCAAGTATAACGCGCACTCATGCATAATGCGCAGTTCGATCTTAGCCCATTTTCCACAGGTTTCCGAAGTCTCTAGTATAATGTATAATTCAAAAAGGTTTTTATTCATGCTACTGTATTTTGCAAGTTTCTCCCGAAAATGATATTTAAGGCACTTCAACAGCTATAGAATCTGCTCTGCTAGTTGATGACGAAAATCATTCTACTGATTTGTTTTCCTGTTTTATTTCTTTCGTAACCAAAATGAGTTGTCCTTTGTATAGATCGTTAAGAACATAAGTCTTCTTTCTAACACTGGAATTCATTCTCAAAGTGTTGGTGGGGGGAACAGTGATTCTTCCTCAGATAAAAGCAAAGATGTCAATTTAAAATTTAACTGATTAATTTGTAAATGAAATCAATGATTTTCATTTGAATTGTGAGATCAAAATTGAAGATTTTGATCATTTTGATTCATAACGAATTAATGGCAAAAATTTGTAAACAATTTTCTAATTTTTTATTAAGGAAAGTGTATGCACTTGGTATGGTGATTTGTTTTCATATTCACAGAGGAATTTGATTTGTTTATCCAACCAACCATGTTAATGTTGCTTGATTATTATGTATTAAAGATTTAATGCGACATACAGGGCATGTTTAAGCTGAAAGAGTAATTTCAAACTTAAAGTTTGCTTTGTACATTGAAAACATCGAATTTTTTTGTAATATCTGCAGAGTTAATGCATCTTCGGAGAAGCTCTAAGTAGGTTTCGATAGATGGCAGCAATTTAGTGAACACAAGATGGAACAGGCTGCTTGCTTTATGGTTATCTCGCATCTTATTTTTTCTTAAAAAGTGGCATTCCTTATACATAATGCGTACCAAGAAATTCCGAAAATTTTACAAAAAAAACTTGTATAATGCGCATAATACATGGGAATTTAGGGTAATTATAAATTACTTGGAGAAAAAACAAATCTCATATATAAGCAATAACAGAGATAAATAAAATATATACATAAAATCCTGGATACTTTGATCTTACCTTTGCTAAGAATGTCCATCAAGTAATCACTATACATTAGAGCACCAAAGTGAACAAGAACCTGAGCTACTCTATAATCGGCAATCACAGTAAGTGCATCTATGTCAGTAAATTCTTTGAATCCTTTACCCTCAAACAGCATCCATATATCACCAACAAGAATCTGAGCCCTTTTATAGAATGATACTTAAACCAAGAATATTAATCATTACATATACTTGATTATACTAAAAAAAACTGCCAATAAGAATATCCAGATATCTCAATTTCATTTCGTTGGTCATAATATTTATCTGTATACCTTTTTCCCATCATAGTTTGCTTCATCTTGAAATGATGTGAATTCCTTCACAATCAAAGATGTCAGTTTTTCAGCCGATTTATTTGCTTCTGTAATGCATTGCTTGAAAGTTCCCCCAAATTTTTCTATCAGAACAGGACCAGCTTGTCTAAGGGCAGCAACCCTCTCACTCAACAAGGGAATCTGGGAATCTGGCCTGCACCATCCTCAGGTTTCAAAATTTTACTCAAATCTTCCTCAGATATTGTTGGGGTCAGTGATAGTTATTTTTTCCTGATGAGATGGTTTTTATTGTTATTCTCAATTATATTGAAATAAATGACCAAAATAAAAAAATTCAACATTTATTGGTCCATTATGACATACATCAATATTATTTTTAAATTAACCAGTTATTTCCTGATAAAGAGATATTGTCTTAGGCAGGGCTGGAAAACGTAAAGTAACGATACCTGATAACATTATAATAACCATTAAATTGTTTTATTTTACAATAATGTAACAATAAATACATATCATTATAATAACCAATAACATTTAATGTAATGTTATTATAACATTTTCAAAATGTTAATTGCAATGAAGTTATTATAACGTCATCAAACCAAAATGATTTGGCCAGGCTTCCTTTGCCCCACTTTATTAATAATCATACGAGGTTCACTTTTTTTATATGGTGAAACTTGGTTGTTTAGCTCTTCTAGGTAAAGGATACTTCATTTTTGCCAGTCAATGTGTTACATGAGAGAAAATACTGCATGTCTGCAGTGGCAAGCTTTTAAGTTTCACCTTCATGTGAAAATGTTCCACATCAGCCATTATTTACATGTGAAACCCTTTTGAGAGTGGAAATAGCCTAAATCCATCAATTAGATAGAAATTGTGAGATTAATTTTTAAAATGCATGAAAAAAAAATTACATGAATTTCTATCTTGGCAGAGGAAATGTAGCAGGCATGTGTTATATTTTTGGTTTTGGGAAGGACTTACATAGAATTTATGCTCTTCAATTATGGTACAAGTCTTGACTGAAGAATCATTGCCAATAGAAATCTCAAATTCATACAGATTGCAGCGGTTAAGAGTTCAATGCATTCCATAAAATCCAGAGGACTTTGCTTTCAACTTCCCATGAAAATATTATTTGAGAATTATTTCAAGGAACGATCACGTCATTTGGTATGATGCAAGTCATCACCTAAAGAAATGTTGCTATTAAAGATCTAAGTTTCGCACTGCTTGCAGGATAAAATATGAGTTGACAATATGACTTTAATGGCCATTTATCTATGATGTTAACTCACACGAAGAAGGCCCAATGGTTCCATAATCAGTATGATAATTTCAGTGTTTCTGAGTTGGATAACTTGTGGGCTACTAAAGTGATGGACACTTAAATACTCTCATTCGATTTAAATAATTCACTTGTAGAATACGTTAAAATGTTGGAATGGAGAATGCTTGGCTTATTTATCTAGTACATAAGGGCAATTAGGATGATATCTCAAGGAGAAGGAATTAGGGATAATTGATGGCTTCGATGAGCCACAATGGCCTAACAACACTTTGTTGGAGAAAATTCATTATAACGCAGACATGAAGCCATTGAAAACATATATTCATGGTACTTTGCACTGTAGAATCTGCGCTGCATATATAATCACAGAATCTATTCACAATAATTTTTCCACTCCTGCCGTGACTTTTTGATCATGTTCATCCAAAGAGATAGATGGAAGGAGAAGACAAGAAGTTATGGTTGGAGAGATTGTGATCCGGACAGTCTTCTAATAACACTTATTAGAGTATCATGATGGATCCACCAGTCAATTACAGCCTCTTGATTTACATTTAATGCCATAAGATAATCTTTAATATTAAAAAGAAAGCAGTAAATTAGTTTTCCAGGAAATTTTGAAATTATTTTCATAACATAGCAATCTTATACAAGAAAACTGTACAATACCATTTTCATACTTTAACATGCAGTTCATTAAAAACTTGTGGAAAAATAATCTTCGAATTTCATGTACATCGTAGATAATCGTCTAGGTTCCGGCATATTTACTTGATGAGTGACCTACAGGTAACGATAGATCTATATCCTAGAGAATTAAATTTAAAAAAGATACATAAGCCATGAGACAATAAGTACATTATCGTATTTTTCAGGCTATAAGTCACACTGATTTTTTAAAGATTTTCAGGAAAAAATTATTTAGGTTCACCATGGCATTCAGGAAGGGCCACATCCTGTATCATATTTAGCCATGTTTAAGTGTATGCCTGGAAAAAATTTTAAAAAATATTATGCTGAGATAACACTTACATATAACATTTTTTATAATTAATTCGTAATAGTAAATAAGGATTACCAGAATATAAGAAATTCATTCGAGACATGTAGAGCTAACTGTACTATCGGACTGTGCTGCACACGTTGCATTTATAGACACCCCATACCAATAGGGTTACTTACTTAAACTTAAATGGAAAATAAGATTCTGATTCATTATAGGTAAAATGCATATTAATGACGATCGGGATGCTCAAATAGTCCTTTTTCGTCTGCACCACTATTTCACTACTACATAACCATTTTGATGGACACATCAACAATAAACCTCCTCTGTTTAAGTTTCAGCCATTTCCTCCCCTAGTTTGGCCATTTAGGACCAAGCTAACGAAAATGGTTTCTCATTTTCTGCCACCTACCCTTTTTCTTCTCGTATTCTCCATTCACGCATCATCTTTCCTGTGGGACTTGGACCGAAATTACGTCCTGTAGCTCAGTTTCTGTTTGGTTTGGCATATTGAATCACCTGAACCTAGCGGATTATAGCATAAGAATAACTTTTCAGACGTGTAGACAGTCCGATATCAATACATCTAACAGTATGTTTCCTGCATTTGTATAAAATTTTTATAACATACACGAGTTATCATATATTCAATGAATTTATTCAAACTTTTCATCCGCCTCATTTGGAACCTAATCATATGTATTACTTTGCGAACACACCGAGAATGTAATCACTGTGAGCCAACATAATAAAGGACAATGAAAAAAGTTTGTCATTACTGTTCTTGTTGCATAAAGTTCTAATATGTACCTTATTAATTTTATGGCTACTAGCTATTCATGATGTACACAAATTTTAAAGTTTTTTCGTCAAAGAATCCCAATTGTTCCATTGTGGCTATTTGTGGACACGTGAGTGTAATACTGAAATCTGTAATAATTTTACCTTCAGGCGATAAGATGCAGCCTGATTTTCAGAGTCATGTTTTCTGAAAATATTGTGCATCTAATAGTATGGGAAATAGTGTAATTTTCAACTCTCTGGAGAAAATATTATTTTTTTTAAATAACCGGAAGCTGATAAGACCAGGGCTTGATAGAAGAACTAGAGTACACATCAGGTGCTGTTTGGAATAATACCTACATCTGAGCATAATGCAGGAATGTTTGCCTTAATCATAAAAGTATGGATCACATTAAACCCCTACAAAACTTCTGTTTCTGGTCCAAGCCACATTCAATATAAAAATCATGGAATTGAAATGTTTTCGTAAATAGAACTACCATATGTCCTAATATTTGGCATTGTGCTGTAGGTCAGGGAGGAAATCCATATAGTTGAAATTATCTAGCAAGCAATCTTACATCAAATCCAGCCATTGTTCTCATAATGCGTATTTAATATAATTAATACATTTGTTATACTTCTGCAAACAAGACTCATCCAGAAAAGGATGTTCTCATTTTACAGCCCAGAATATGGTAAACATAGGCAACCAGTTTATGTATGGTATTTGTCATCGGTTATATGTTGCTTTGAATATGCCTCCTTGTTCCGCCATATATTCATGATACATAAGTGGAACAAAGACTTAAGCATGGGTGGCTTTCTACTTTAATTGCTAAAATATGCCTGAAAAATGCCAATCAGCCGAGAATGATCATTAAAATATGACATTACAGATTTTATAATGGTTGGTGTTCAATTTCTTCAGCACGTTTACGTGTCTATTTATGATTCGCTGTACACTTTCCTAACTCTTTATAACTGACACAGGCTAATCCTGTAAGAGTTACGTACAATAATGGAGGTTAATTTAATATTAGATTTAAAATAAGTGTGCTGTTAGAAGGTTTTGGCGAAATTCCTAATTGTTCTAATGACTAACGATTTTAAAAATCTTCAAGGTTGTAAAGGTCATACGTAGCTCATGAATTTTTCCAGAAGCAAATTGACATTACGTGTATGATGAAAAATTATCCGTAGCCTACGCATAGGAGACAATCAATTTCTCGCGTTCTCTTTTGACCGAAGGCACTATGACTTGGACACTAGCACATTATTCCCTTTCGCTGACACAGAAAAACGTCTAAAATTATCGCCTAGGACTCCTACCATTCCGTCCTAGAAATATTCTTCGTAATATAAATATTGAACCTGCCTCGGGAACAGTGGTGGCTCGTAGCTAAAATTAGTGGGGGTGCTGCTCTAGAAAATTTTTAGCCTTTGTTTTAAAAAAAATTGTGTAAAAGGAAAAAAACATGTATAAAAAGAAAATTTATTCAGGAACTTGATAAAATCTTAACAAAAAAACCAAACATTTTTTACTTACTTTAACTTAAATTGTTACAGTTCATGCTTGATCTATTCATTTAAAAATGAAATCCAGAGCCGGCACTGCGAGAGCAACAGCGCTCTCTCTACCTGGCAGTCCCGCCTTCCTCCCCACCCCCCTCCTATGTGCGTATGCGCACAACAGTCAAACACCACGTCGCTGGCACTGTGAAGCGCACAGTTCCATACAAAGATTTTTGTATCTTTTTCATAAACTGGGGGATGGCTACTGAAGTACTGACATTAAGCTTAAGGAATATATATCGTACTACAAAAATAAAGAAAGAATTAAAGAAAAAAGGACATTATATTAAATGTTATCGATAATATCAAGTGGAAATAGGGGGTGCTGCAGTTCCGCAGTGCCTATACACGAGCCGCCACTGCTCGGGAACTATCATATTTTACCATATTTTCCGCTTATACGGTCTGATTCGTGATTTAATGTCAATAATTGAGCTGCTTATTCCTGAGGCAATTCCCACTCATTAATGTAATAATATAATAATAATAATATATATAATATAATATAATAATAATAATAATAATAATAATAAATAATAATAATATAATAATAATAATAATATTTTTATAAAATCACCCTATAGCTTCATTAAAAAGTGAAAAGAAATATTAAATTCACCTAATTGAATTTTCTAGAAAGTAATTACTGATGATTAATTTGTTAAAGAATACGCGACACAAGTTTTGTGTGACCAAACATCTCATACTTTCTGCAAAATAGATTTATGCGAATGTTATACTTATTTTTTTTAATTTTACCGGACACAAACGGTTGTTGCGATGTATTTAATAAAAATTGTATCTTTATTTTGGGAAATGAAACATTCTGAAAATTTCGCTGCGTTCCTTAAATTAGGGAACGATTTTATCCCAATTCTTTGCCCAAATTTCTTTGCATTTGTTTTTCCCTTTTTTTAAGTTTGTCACATATTTCAATAGATTTTCACTGAATAACAATTGTTGAGCTACAGAAATATATGAAAAATACACAGATTTAGGAAGTGAACCTCCGATAAAACATATATAGCTTTCGCAGAAAATGTAGGGACTGGGCATCTTTAAAATATTCAGCAAATTAAATCTCTACATCCGACTTTAAAACATTTACTTATAAGTACAAAGTCAATGCGTAATTCAAAAGTATCCTTGAAACTTCAAATTACTTTCGAAATATCGTTAATATATGACAGAGGCGACGCGAATTAATAATTAAATTCATATTACATTAATGAGTGGGAATTGCCTCAGGAATAAGCAGCTCAAGTATTGACATTAAATCACGAATCAGACCGTATAAGCGGAAAATATGGTAAAATATGATAGTTCCCGAGTAAGGAAACCGAATGAATTGAATGTGTTTAATCAATTTAACTTTTAATATGCGAATACCGTACTCGTCACATTAATTTGGGGAACTATCAATTTAATTTTACGTTTCGCCCGCCATTTTGAAAGTACAATAACGATAGATTCATACCTCGTTACTCGTCTTGGGATTTTATGGATTTTCCCTTGCATTGGCGGTGGAATGTAAACAACATTCTATATTTCTGAACGACATGCATTCTCTCTGTGTATCTGACAAAAACGAGATATTTCAAATGACGTATTTCATAATTTTTATTATGAATTTGTAACGCTATGAGTTTGGCTCATCAAGTACCCCGTTCGCTTATTAGAATACAAGAAAATAAAAGAACAAATAATAATATATAGAACTAGATAAAGATATGCTCTTTTTGTTTTGGTCTGAATATCGCCGTTCCATTTATTCTGAGAAATTATCTTAAAGTAATTTTAACTTTTGTTCCCGGGAATAAAATACAGCACATATGTAACTAACTGTAACATTTTCAGATGGACCTGCATAATGTGTAACTTTTTTGTAATGTTTTTGGGAATTTTTCTTGTTTTTTTTTCGTCCCTAGTGTTGAGAAAATCGGGTCAACCGTTCCTTATCGAAATCACGTCAATTGATATTGATAATAAAGGGGCACCGCAGCGCTCAAATTTGACTCGGGCTCTGTAGTCGTCTATTGTCGACAGTGCTTCGTGTTTTCCAACCATAGTTAAATGGTCCTGTCTTTTAGATATCCACCAAGCAGCTACGAATTACTCGTCCCGTGTCTTTTATGCGGGTTCTCGTGTGAGTCAGCGGCGCGAGTTCGATTCCTGGAGCCTTTCATTTCTTCATGTAATAAGTTTGTTTCTGCATACTCTGGTTAGAGATAATAACCAGGATTCTTTGCGATTAATTGAGACAGCAAAGAGAAATGCGGCTAATAATCACTCTTTATATTCATCTTTTTATTTACAGGATATGGTCATCATGCAACGCACTCTGGCTGACATTCGTCGTATAATCACCATCATCGAATCCCATTGTAGATTAAAGTATTCAATTTTGCAGTTTAGTTACCATCACAATTAAAAATTTACGTAAGGAAATAACAGTTGGCTAGCGTAGACGACGGGGAACAGTTGCCCTGGTTTCATATTTAGTTTCATTAATATTTAACCTAAGCATTGCATTTTTACTGCAATTAATACATAGAAACGGATGCGTTCTGTAATCTTCTTAGAGCATGGCATCTTTCTCTTATAGTAACACTAATACTGCAGTCGCGTCTGTTTCTATGTTTTTCGTTCAAGCAGTTTTAGGCGAAGAGTTGATAAATTCCCTTAAGAATCGGGTGCATTCTGGTTAACATTTAGCTATCTTTACTAAGACTAACACACCAGCGTGTTTCTAAATTTTTGTCATGAAGGAAATTCGCGGAGTTTCTTGTCTACTATTTCGTTAAATTCCGTAGGGTGAATTATCGCCGTTCATTGGAGTCTCCATTCCAAGCGTTCGTACTAAAAGCGAACGAGGCAACGATACGACTTCTTCCTAGGGGAAGTCTAAACAATCTATCCATGGGGACGCCTTCGGATAAACCAGTGCGTTTCGCTTGGAAGTGAATTCCCTGTTCGGCCGATGATTCAGTCGGTACCTATTATTGTAAAATTTGTGTAGTTTCTTTCCATTGGTCACTTTATTACACGGATGCAAGTTGCCTTTAGTGGTTTAGTGTAGCTAATTACTAACTAACTAACCAACCATGAGCATTTTGAATCTGTACTAATTTTAAATTTGGTTAAATTCATACATTTGACGTTTAGTCTTTCTGATAGATTATCGATTAGATTGTTGCAATTTACAAAGTTTTCTAAATATATGGGACTGGGGCGATCTGTTCTCGGATAGGGATTGGTTTGTCAGGAAGTCGAGTTTGCTATTAGGGAGAGTCGGTGAATCGGGATTCATCATGGTGCGCCAGTGGAAAAAAGGATCGGTAAGTGAACAGGATATCTCATCTGTACAACTTACCATGGAATTGGTTTGATGTTACATTCATGTTTCTATAGGGAAGTTATTCGAGTAGTCCTACTACTGAGTATCCGTGTGGATGTTACATTAAAAAACCTTCAAATTTTCTCATTTTTCTGAAATCGGGATCCTTCCCACATGATATGTTGCCTATGCCCAAACTTCACGTGTATTTTTTCAAAATGTTCTTTTCTACGGGTTGGTATTGGAAAATATTATCAATAAAAGGACTTTGGTCTAACTCGTAAACATCGCCTTCTTGGATTTGATATTTAAATATCCAGCATGATGCACAAATATCGCTGTCTTTCGCTGGCCAGGTAGCGTAGAAACGCTGATTTGAACGTTCCATAAACTTCATTTCGGATATAAATATTAAAGCTACAGCGAAATTTAAATCCAGAAAAATAACTTTACAGGGAATGGAATGGATTACAGAGCACCACTGTACATCGGTGCAGTGGAGATGACGTCGCGGGACCGAGCCCCAAGAGACTATACGCCAAAGGAGCAAATGCCGAGGGTTGCGACAGCGAGGAACAGGACATCAAGTGACACATTGCTGAGGAGCACGAAGGCGGGGATGCAGACGGCGGAGGATTACGGCGTGGTGCTCGATGCGTCGCTTTCGCGGCAGACTGAATGTTAACCTCCTATCTACGTGAATGTTATGTCAGTCGGTGAATATGTATTCCTCAGCTTTCAGTGTTTATTATTGTATAAAATACGACGCATTCTTGCGTATCGACTGGAGTTAACAAAGATTATTCCGCGTCTTGGGCGATCGTTTGAACGTACTATTAAAATTCGCCATTGTTATTATAGCGTAAGCAGGCCAATGCAATTGGGTTTTTTTGACCAAGTGAGGAGTTGTTGGCGGAGGGCTTAAGCAAACTCGCTGCTCAATTAGTGCTCTAATAGCACAAGTGCGAGTGGATATACGAATTCCGAATCGACAATTTCATCGGTTTTATCAAATTCCCCGGTTCGATAATATTTGTTACATAACGGAAATAGCGAAAGTGCCAAGGCACAACTCTCAAAAACAGTTGAGATATATGCGTTTAAAAAAGTATAAAACAATTGCAGAGTTTCTCCTTCTATTACATGGTACTTGATTGCATTCTCCGTATAATCCACAGTGAACACGGACGAAAGAAGACAATGCACGACATTGCAATGTGGTAATCTTTTTTATAATTCATTGAGTCAAATTGTTGTTGCAGCAATCATCATTTGGTTTCACTTCATTATTAAGTGAACCTCATTTTCACAGACGAGTCGTGGGTAATTGCAAAATAAATCAATCTCCGAACTATGCATGTGTGACTGCTTGGTTGAACGTGCGGATTTCAGACAGACTTCGCAAAAGGTTTTAAGGGTACCACTATATAATTTGATGCAACATTTGGAAAATGAAGGAAAATTGATTATCTACGACGAGAAAATGAACGTAAATACGTATATTTTCTTTAAGCATACAAAACGTTTGTAAGTGAAAAGAAATGGGTAATTTACGACGAATGTATTACGTTAACATACAGATTATATTATAGCTATTCGAGTAGTTATGTTTTAAGTAATAGCCGATTGAATTATTAATTACAATTGATTAGGAAATAATTAGTAGGTGAATCAAAAATTCGATATGTCCTTGGCATCACTACTGGCATTTTAGTTCGTAGACATTATACTAAGCCATTAATATTTTCTTTTATTTTTTTTTCACCCTCAAAACCACTACCCTCACCAGCACCACCAACTTTACCACCACAACCATCCTCACCACCACAACCATCTTCACCACCACAATAAAACATTGTATGGATTTCCTTCTTACATTCTCTGTTATTCAATTTGTAAACCGCTCATTTTATACGACTCCGCCTAATACTGTTCTATTGAAATTTAAAATTTGTTTTTTCCTTATTAGCGCATATAAAAGCTAATAAAAATATTATTAATTTTTTAGTCTTTAATTTGATTTAAAACCGTTGTTATTCTTTCAAAAGTCAACATTTATTTGATTATACAATTCCAATATTCCATATCCCAATTTACTCCAACAGTACTACTCATGCACGTACAGGTACAATAATATTAATTCACATTTGAATGTAGAATGTAATTCACAGAGTTGTTCAAAGAAGAGCTACTTAACTATTTTTAAATACAATAATTTAGATGTTAATATTATAAATGCCATACAATATATAATTACATAAATTTTCTTAAGATGACAAATATGTACACACAGTAACATTTACTCCAAGCAACCAAAATTTGATCTATTTAATCCAATAAATTGTCACTGACGCCATTATCTCTCAGGATATATTTTAGCCCCGAAAACGCCCTCTCTACACTCACTTGTGTTGCTGGTTCACCCAAAACAACTGTTGCTAGAATATCTTACATATTTAAAAATAATAACAAAAAAGTCTGCATGTCAGGACATAGACTTTTAAGTTTTCCATGGAAAATGGAGACGAAACCGAATCTGCATCGCTGTAGTAAATACCCTTTGAAATCAAACACACTCACACACACAGAAAGAAAATTAGACACCTATTCAGAGCGTCGTGAACTTTCTTCAAGCGGAGTCTCTAATGTGCGTTTTTGCAGTCAGCAAAATTCTTCACTAAAAATAACAAATTCGCATTAATCCTTAATCCCTCTTCAGTTTTAAGCAAGGAATGCTAATATGTGTGCACATTTTGTTTCTACATAAATAGAAATTTACTAACCTGTAACAAAGGATAACAGAAGTAAGAATAAAGTTTTAAAGAAAGACTACCAAAATATAGGGGTTCAATGCATATGGAGAACGAAAGAAAGCTTATGGAGACAACAATAACCTCCATCTTGAGGCAAAATCCAAGCCAAGAATCGTGAAACATTTTTACCAGGAACACTCTAAGGGGTAGGATCAGGGGGAGGATACCAAGACGATCAGCGGCTGTATTCCAAGAACCTCCAAGTACCACCCACTATAAGCTATGTATCTCCGAGCCTCTTTCGGGCCGTCTCAATGAGGGTAAATGCACGAATTACATTGGGACCTTATGATATTTGGAACACAACTTACGGCCTCCCAGTACTACGTCGGTCCGGCCCCTTTCTCGAAGTTGGCTTCCCAACATTTTCGGAGCCGCCGACCCCTCAAAGCCTGGGAACCCCATGTCGGGAGCCGCTGATCTACTTCAAGTTATATCTCCGCCCCTCTTCCCCCCTCTCCTCACTCTCTTTCCAGGCAATTGTCAATTCGACCGATTAGTAGAGTTTCAGGTCAACCATAATGTATACTCGGCCGATTCCAACATTTTTACTTAAATGGTCTAGGTAAGCCCGGCCGAGTTTGTCTCCGTTCTAGAGTGAGGTTATCTCGACCGACTGTAGTGGGATTTCCCCTTAATGTTCCTCCCACCCTATCCTTCGCGCAGGATTTTCCCTCACCTAAACACCACCTCCCCAATATGTTGTACAGTCCCGATAATGAATGAAGGAAAGATGCCTCTTAGCTTTAGGTTATTCCCTGTCCCCCTCGGCCTCCCGAGTTAGTTAGTTTTGGCTGGTTTCCTGTACACGCTGACTTTGTTCCCAGCAGCGGATTGGGTTGGTATAAGTTCTTCCGTTCGTTTCTTTAGTATTTGTCATTATTTTGCTTCTTCTCCGACTGACAATTCGTGATACTTGAGAGGCATTTTAAGCAGAAATAATAACAAATACTGAAAGACGAACGAATGAACTGATACCCAACCCAAGGGTGGAAACAAAGTCAACGTGTACGGAAAACCAACCCAACAATTTTGGGATGGACCGAGATAGGCCGAGTTTACAAATCATATTTTCTAACCAAGTTAAGGTTTGAGGATTAACTACGGATTATCGGACGAGTTTACATTTTTCCCCTACCAACCCTCTCTCCCCCCTCCGTTCTTACGCGGCCACATGAAGAGTAAAATAAATAAATGTGAAATAATAGAATTGATAATTCTTTTCAAATACGTACAAGTAACAAAGAATTATAAAAATTAACATATACTCTCGAAGCTCGATTTTCTGTCAGGGTTCGGGACCAAGAGGATGACGGATTCAGAAATATACGGATAATAGAGAGAGAAATAGAATATAGAACACTTGGAAAGATTTTATAAAATTCTTATGCACAGCAAAATATTCTGACTCTCAGAGGAAGAAAAAAATGAGGAAAAATTCCTAAAAGACTGGGATTCGAAGTACGACATTCCGCTTACCGGGAGTGTGTATTAGCCATCTCAGCGATGCGCCAGTTATAGTAATACTTTTACAAAGGCAGAGCCGTTAATCGTGGGCTCCCAGACCCGCCGATGGAGCCATCTACACCACGTAGACGTTTGGATATTCTAAACCTTAATAGCTTAATTTTTGTAACAGATACGAAATTGAGTATGGTCAAAGAACCATGTACGAACTATGCATCTTCGGGCTGTGCAACATTCACTTCAATACGATCAGCAGTTCGAGAGATATGACGGAACAAAATATGGTCTGTCCCAAAATATCGGACGAAAGCATACAAAAGAATTTATAATAATTAAGAAATATTTTCAACGAAACTATGTGGATGAGCGATGGAAAAATTCGCAAATTTCTTGAAATAGTTATCGAAAGATTCGAACTGTTGCAATAATAAATACATTCGTAATCCCAAAATATCCAATTTATTAAAGTCATCATTTTACATATAGGAGGAGCTGTATAATTGACAATCCTAATATTATATATGCTTTTACTAAATGCCGATGGGATTTATACTCTATTCTATTTATATTCTCGAAAATTATCTCGAAGAGTAGGGACAATAAAGTTTCCATCCCATGAGAAGCGTGCAACAATGTAATTAAATATTGTCGACAATGTTGTCGTTGTCTTGGCAACCCATCAAATAGTGAAATTTAACGAGAGAGAGAGAGCGTGTGAGAGAGAATTTTTTGAAGTAACTAAATATTGTGCAATGGGCAGCAGCAACTGGTAATTCAACGTTAAGGTAATTTCCCCTTCCTTATGTAAACGCTGTGAGATTAATTGGGTTTATTTCTTTTACCTAGTCTGAAACTCGCAGCAGGACTGCTAGTCATTGGGTCAATTTTCCAGACCCAATGTTTCCCTCTTGGGAGGATTATTAATGCTGGTATGTGAAATATATCATCTAATGTATGTATATAGCTGATCGTGACTGACGCTAGTTCTAACGCACTTTTAGAAGGGCTAGAGATATGAAATTTGGCATGCTGGTTGTATATAGTCTCTAACTGAAGGGAAAAATGAGAAAAGCCCAAAAATTTGCATTTGTGGGTAGTTTTTGACCCCATTTTTCCATTTTAATACCCCGAAAGAAAAGCATGGGATTCAATGCAGGGCATTCTAAATATACTTTTTTAAATTACTTTAAACTGAGATATGAACTCGGGATAGAAAGTTTTGTACATCATTTTTTATGACAACATTCAAATCCGTGCCGAAGTAGCAAAAGAATTTGTTTTAAATCGCAAAGGAAGCATATTTTTCTGAGGCACAACAAAAATACTAGTTGCCATAGCAACGAACTCAAGGCTTTTGAAAGGAAAATGATAATCTCATTTAAGATTGCATTTGGCTCGTCGCTTTCAATAATAATTAAGGACGTCACAATAAATTATTGATTTTGATGTAATCAAATCACAACAAATGCTTTGGTGCAGACCATAGATTAAACATTCCCCTTACCATTGGGCTTGAATTTGTCGATGCTCCTTATATTTTCACCCTCTCGACTTTTAACTCTTTTTTCCGTTCGTTCTTCGTTTGCAGTGCTGCGGTTATGGGTTACAGTTATATATGATAATTCTGGAACTCACTGAACACGCGTTGTCTTTGCAGCGCGTTATCTACGAGAATACGTTATATTTACGTGGGAATTTGGGACCCTTTTAGTGGGAAATTTCAAGGCCAGAAAATCGAAAACATTCATCGAAGCCCGACTTTGTGGTTCGAAGTCGTCCTATGGCTGAATAAGTTCTGAAACAAACACCTAAAAAATACTTTTCTCCGGTATCTCTAATAGCCACAACAAAGTTATACAAAACCAGATGCTTCGTAGTTTAAATGCGCATCAGACTTTCTGTAACCTTGTTGTGGTTATTGGAGATACCTGGGACAAGTATTTTTAAAGTGCTTGTTCTTGAATGGAAAATACAATACTACTCAGTATTAAAAGAATGATACGTAATTCATTTATTTATTATGCTCCAATCTGTATAAAAACATTTAATTTGGATTTGTCATTATAAACACTTAGTTAAACCTTGCCTCGAGTAGTAATTTTAAATTCTAATTTTTACTAGGAAAACTGTTTGACGAAGATGATGTGTGCCGCAGCGAAACGTGCGAAGTAACGGGTGAGTACAATTGAAATATTAATCCAACGGACCAGGGGCGGACTGGACGTAAGATCCACCGGGCGAAAGCTAGGTGGACCGGTGCCCCGTTAGAGCCGGTGACAGACTCGGGGACTTGGTGAGTGGGTAGTTGGGCGGATGACTTACGTCCGGTTGTGTCAAGGTCCGGTAGGTTTTTTTTCCAGTCTGCCCTTGCAACGTACCTCGTGGGTATATTTTCCAAGTTGGAGGCTTGGTGCAGCAACTTTAGTTTCTAGCAAACTGGACCAAAGCAAAACATTATAGAGAATGGGTGTAATTTGAACTCAAAATGAAACAAATAGCATCCCCATCACCAGATGATGACGGTCATTCATCAAGAGAATCGAGTTACGGAAATATATTTCTCTCTATATTATAAAATAACCTAAATGGTAGGAATGAAATTTTATTGTATTTACGTTGATACTATATAGGTTTTGTTTGTGAGTTTTGAATTAATGAAAAGGTTTGACAGGGAAGAATTTAGCGATTAAACATTGTCATGTCTGATGATTCAGGTGTCCGGAAAGTCCACCTTACACATATAAAGTATTGCCCTCTCAAATCCCTTCCCTCCATTGTTTGCTCATCAAGGATCGACTACTCAAAATTAGTCATTTTTTTGCCTCATGAGCAATTTCCACAGTGGTACCTCATTTAATTTGCTGTCACATACGCGTGTGGACAAGTTTTCTCATCCATGAAACTTATCAAAAATAAATAGTGCTCACGACTCAGTTTCTAATCTAGAAAATCTTCTGCTATTTGCAACACAAAATTACAACCCGATATAGACAAGTTGGCAGAATTGAGATTAACCAGATGTCGCATTAAAGATAAGATTTATTTTTATTATATCCTTATATTCGTGAATTGCATGCTTAGTACTAAGGGGCCCATTGACCCTTTGGCACTGGAAAAGTGCCAAACAATAGGAAAAAGTTTGGGCACAACTGGGCTAGGGGGACCATTTGGCCTGGACCTCAAGCTCAAAAGAGCCCAAATTGGAGTTTAAGTGGACTTGCCCTAGGGTAATATCAACTGTGAAAACTGCACAAAAATTAGATTTTTCTGATTAATTGCTACATTCTTATGAAAAAATGCCTGAATATCACTTTTATACAAATTTCATTTCACTGTTCTTTAGATAATGATTTTCTTATTATGTTATCATGTGTTTTAATATTTTACTAGGGGCCAAAGGCATCAAAATCTGGAAGTGGTCCATGCCTCTATGAATCTCTGAGATGGCCTGTATATATATATATATATATATATATATATATATATATATATATATATATATATATATATATATATATATATATATATATAACAACTTACGGAAAAGGAAAGGTAAAATGAATATATGGATGTCAACAAGGTGTTGGGATGAGGAAACCCAGTGAGCACTCACCAATCAGACGACTTCAGGTTGGCGAGGCTCCGGGGATGTCGAAGCGAAACACGTAAAATAACACAAAAACACAGAAACATCACAAACGTAAAGCTTTCGGAACTACTCCTTCTTCAGCTACAGAGAGAGAACTGGGTTTCCTCATCCCAACACCTTGTTGACATCCATATATATATATATATATATATATATGTTTTACGTGTCTCTTCGACGCCCCCAGCAGCCTGCCAGCTTGGTCCTCAACTTGGTAAGTGTCCGCTGGGCTTCCCTCAACACCTTGTTGCCACCCTCATCACTACCTTTTCTTTTCCTTTAGTTAATATATATATATATATATATATATATATTTCAAGTTGTTTTCAACAGTATACTGACTTACTTGTTAGTGCCTAAGGCTGTAACATGGTTTGCCCTGCTCTTTCATACTAAAGGTTTTAAATAACAACTTAACCATCCAGTTAGTTTGTTTCTAAAAATAAACTATAGTAAGTAAAAGTATTTTGTCCCTAGTACATATCAAAATTGAACACCATAATTTCCTGATCAGCACCATTCAGTTTATAAGGATTATAGCTGAATGAACTGCATTTTATAATTTATATAAGGGAAATATTTAAAAAGATTTGATTTTAAAAATCTAAATGTTTTCAAACTACCATTTTCATCTGTAATGCAGCCAACGTGCTTTGCTTCAGCATGGATGAATCTGTGGAGCCACGTGAAGATTTTTAAAAATTTGCTTGTGGGGGATGGATTTCAAGGAATCTAGTTCCACCCACAGAGGCACACTGGAGCAAGTTTGATATCCTCAACAAAAAGGTGGATTTCCAGCTCAAAGGTAGAAACACATTCTAATTTTGACTTTAGGGCCAATATTTGCAGATTTCATTAGATATTGGCCTGCACTAACACTATAATGTAGTTTCTGCATTCATTTTTTGAATTTTGATATTTGAAGAAGCTGAAACTGCAGCAAATAAATTTTTTGAATTACCAGAAGTATTGCTCAAATACATTACAATATATCTGATGTGGCTACCACATGACTTTCTCCATTCCTGTAATATTAATAAAAATTCCAAATAGGTTAAATGTTAATAAATATTTTAAGGAGCTGCGAGAAAAATTCAGACATTGCAAAGAACAGAAATAAAGTCATACCATAGCCATCTGATATTAGATATAGCCACCAAGTTCCCACAAAAAGAATAAAAAAGAGCATAACTAAGACATAACTAAGCGTAAAGTCAACAAATGAAGCTTTTACTTTGCCAAACTCCATGAAAAATGTGAAGGAGAGAATCACTTTGAAGAAAATCAAATTTTATTCAAGGAAACTGGTCGATTTTGGTTTTCTTGAAAGTGGGATTTTTTACAAAGCGATTCTCTCCTTCTCATTTATTAAGCATAAAGTGTTTACAAAAGTGGCCTTTGGGCCATGTGGTGGTAGTAGATAAAAAATATAGTTTTAAAAATATATCTTAAACAATGCATTATATGGGAAAATGATTAGATCAAAAGTTGTAGAAATTACATTTCCTACAACTTTTATTCCAGTAACATTTTACATTAATGAAGTATTAAAGCAAATATTTGAAGGAAACTGATTAGTAACAAGAGTAAACATCCACTTTTGGTTGACTGATTTTAACTACAAAAGTAATCAACTCCTGTCCCTGTAATTAAAATGTCAAATATAAAATATTGCATTGATCTGAATAATATTTTTGAGTTTGAGTGCCCACAAAATTCCTAACACACAGCCATCATCGAGATAATGGTAAAAATGTTTATTTCCATTGAAAACTTGAAATCAATTTTTTCATGAAAATAATACTATCCCCTATACTACGTATGGAGAAAGTAATGAAATGTAAACAAATGTGGAAATGTCATGACACTAATTCTCTGCAATTGTAGGTAGTGTTTACAAAAACATTCTAAAAACTAATCCCATGAAATAATTTTGGGATTAAACACTCAATAATAATGCAGAATATATTCTTACCTTATTTTACATGAGCATTGGAGGAGAAGGTCTCTCAAAAGGATCCTTTTCCAGTGAATTAAGCTAAGCATGCTTACAGGGCATGCATAGATGAAGGTTAATATAGTGTTGAAAACTACTGTATTTACTAATGTAATGCACGTGCCTTTTTTCCCTAAATGTCGGTAAGAAAAAGGGACTATGCATCTTACATGAGGATTTCTGAACAGGTTATATACATTGCGAGTATCGATAGTAAATTCACTACAACACTATGTTTATCCCCACAGAAGACAAAGAATTCTACAAAGTATTTTGATGATTGAGATGACATTATGTTTTTATAATATTAAAGCTGAACATTATAAATGTTTTTAGTTTATTATTTTTATTCAAAAAAGCAGTTCTGTTGTTAAAAGTTTAATTTCTACCTATAATACTTTTGCTGGAATAAGTTGGCATCTGGTATCTGTGTTTGCCGAATTCATCATGAGCTAGCGAGGGAGAGATTTCTGTTAGCAATGGCATAATGAGATCACCCAATAAATTGTGTCATGCATGTAGGAGGGACAAGATGCTTAACTTGGGTGGACCTTGCTTCAGGGAGGGGGAATCGGTGAAGAGGCCGACTTTTTTTAAAATCCTAGATGTCAACACTATTCCAACACAAATTTACTTTTTTTCCTCTGAACTGGCCCAAAAATAGGGATGTGCGTAGTACATGAGGAAACGTGTTACTCAAGTAAATATGGTAATTCATTTTATATTTATACTCCATATATTATTTCGTCAATAAGAATATCTGACTGAAATTTGATGCATAAAGTCCACGACCATGAAAGCATGTCAACACTATATCGAAACCAAATCTGCTGAAAAGATAGTGAGCTTAATTATATATGAAATTCTTATAATCCACACATCCATAAAATTTTATGGTTTGTGACAAGTATTTTGACCAATTATTGATTAAATATATGGTAAAAATGAAGGATGATTTGGAAACTCCTAATAGTTAGTAAATGTTTCACAGTTTTGAATCTCAAGTTAGGAAATCAATTTCAACAAAATGGATAACACATGTTTTCTTTATCTAGAATTATGTTTTCCATTATATTTGTTAATTCAAGCCAATTTTTTTATTGTTATTCATTGTACAGGTAGGTAACACAAGAGATACATTCCTAAAAAGTGTCGTGTTAAGCAAATTTGTGCTAATCGAATACATAAATCCCATAAGAAACCAAATAAAATGCAGGAGATACGTGTTCAAGTGACAGAGATCATCGTATCACATTGGATATCTTCATCATCTTTACTCACTTCTTCATACAAGCTTCTTGCTTTTTCCTTTATGACAAGATAACTTAAAGGCATGTTGTTTTGGTTTTGATGTTCAATCCATAGCGACACCAATCTTTCCATTTTTCCATAATGTGCGACCTTGTATAGTGCACTCTCATAGAACTTATTGGCATAGCACTTTTGAAAGTGCTTTTAATTTTTTCTGCATTGGTACAAATAGTACATACGGTAGCCTCGTGAAGGTCAAATGCATGCTGAATGTCAACAGAGTGCTCTTCCTTTCCAAAACGTTCAATCACTCTCATTTTCATCTCTAACAAAATACTTTTTCTTCATCTCTCACCATCATTATTACTTTTTCTAATTTTTCATCGTTTTGCATCCATAATATTAAGGGTAAATACCATCAAATACAAAAAAGTCACTACAAACCAACCACAAGAGAACAGAAGATCACCAGTAGTAAAGATGAGGTATCCTTTCTTTGCTGGGCAAATTTCACAAAACACTACAATGTTCCCTTGCACCTGGTTGTTATAATGGTTGATTTTACACCCGAGTGGGGGCAGCAGAGTCTTGTCACTATGTTGGTGAGACCACCCCTGGTAAGCCACAACACAGTCAGAGGCATAATGAATCAGCAAATTTCAGTCCAGGCAAGTCCATTCTCCAAGACGGAACCCATGGAGGGATGATAAGGGTGGCATCATTCAGGTGCATATTCTACGACCACCTGTAAACAGGCCCGTCTCTCCGTTTTGTTTTTACTTTATGCATATCGAGAAGCCTAGTCCTTTACCATTGGCGACTAGGGCAATAAAGCAATTCAAGGACCACTTTCTCGGGTTGTGGTCTTGATATTTGATATTAATCATGGTCATGATATGTCTTATGTTTGGATACTGTTTTTGGTTTTACATCTACCAGTACGAGTGTGCTTTTTATCGCAAAAGGCATTGCAACCAGAATTCGTCTTCCAAAGCATATTTTGCATGTTTTAGTCTACTGGTACCTCATTTGTGCACAGTTTCTCTTTTTCGTCTTTCACTCTTTTGTGGTAAATGTCACAAATAATGGCTATGCAAAGTTTTACTTCGACATTAGACTACAAATTATATATTATCTAGTATTTACGAATAATATAAATTAATATACACATTGCCTTAATGGCAACATTTTATTTTTTTTATTTTTACGTAATGGATCATGTTGCAACTCGTGTAAAACCAGGAATTCTTCCTGTAATGTGAACAGGTTCCCCAAATGGTAAATCATGCTAAAGCAAATTTCGTGTTAAGCGAAAACTACCTGTACATAAGTTTATTATATATCACAACTGGGAATATCTTTATACTATCCTAAGGAATATCCCTTTACAGAAAGAGTGAAACGAGCAGGTTTGAGGCCTCTAATAGATTTACTGGATGAGTACGGCGGGTGGCCTATGACTCAAATGACAGGGGTTTGGAAAGAAAAGGAGTTTGACTGGCAAGGCATGGTTGCTGAATCCTCTCGTCGTGTTGCTGAATCACCTCTTTTATCTGCCTATGTCTACTTAGATATGAAGCACACAAGTAGGAATGTAATAACAGTAAGTGGACATAAATTCATTATGTCATTTTGCAGAAAAGAATTTTATTTATGTTGTGTAACCTGCAATAGAGTGTTGCCTTGAATTACTTTATATCGTAGTTTATAAGTCAACCCTTATAATGATTTAAAATCTTGGAAAAATCAAGAGATGACTTATATGCCTAGTATAGTACACAGACCTTGGATTCCAGGCGATTGATTTATGGAAATAGTGCAGGGAGCCCCTGATTTATATGAGATATGCAATCTTACATGACCTTGTATCATTACATATCTCCTAAATGGGGCTTAATTATACATAACAAAAGGGGAAATGTACGCTGTGCATGTTTTGTTTATGCACGAATCTTTTTCTTAGGAATGTTTTCATTACATGCGACGCATATTGGTATTTAAGCACATCATCTCTAGAGTTGATCATGCCAAGTTGGGCATCAGTCATGCTATATGAGAATGGGTTGAAATTTTCTTGGCGAGGAAAAAACTACATCCTTCTAGACTTACGAACATCAAAGACACCTGTTCATAGGTGGATTTTAATGTATTTAAAATGATAAAATAAAGTTACTTGTGTCTATTCCTGGATATTTCATAGAGTTATTCAAAGCTGGTGTCTAACCCAGAACTTTAAGATGAAATGTTTAAATCTAATATCTGCAGTAGATCTTTTTATGTCAACACAACAAAAATGAAGGGTATATGGATAACGATTCTCAGCCTCTTGTGCAGGAATGCTCATGATGTCATCTTTGTGATAAAAAATGAAAAAATATTTTGTAGATGGATGAAAGGGAGATGAGCATTCTTTATGATTTTCCATGGGATGGGATGTGAATTTTGTTTGAAAAACACTTTTTTTAAATATTTGTAAAATGAAAGAATAAGGTCAACTTTTGCGTCGAATATATGTCTAAGAATGTCTTTTCAAGTTGAAAATCTGGGTCGACTTATACACTAGGTTGACTTATGCACTTCAATGTATGGTAATTATAGGAATGCAACTACTGATATGTTTTGTTTGATCTGTCTTTCAAATTATATAATTCATTGCAAATGAATTCTACATATGGATTCCTTTTTTCAACAACATAATAATAAAAATATTGCATAAAATATTAAAATGGACACAACAGATTTTATACCTATACAGTGGCAGAACAATTTAGCAATTGGCCCTGGGAAAATAAAGTATAGCGGGCCCCCAACCATACCGATTTTGATGACTTTGGACTGTTGAATATTTTGTATTGATTTTTTGTTTGGATTTTTAACAGATATATGTAGAGTCAATCTAATAGATGCTGGTACTCTAAGAAGGGTTTTATACCAAGGTGACTGGTGACGGTGATTTAATTTTGACGTGAGGGCAACTTTAGTTGCTTTCCTTTCGCACATACTATTAAAATGTAACCCTCCATACCAAGTTGGCAGCAATGTGCTAGCAATGTGATGTGGCAACTCTAGAGTTCAAACAATACATATTTATGTTTGTTTAATGATAGGACTTACATTCACAGAGCGTTAGGGGAGACTGGGGTTAGTTGGCACATTGCTAATAACTTAGGTATTTGGAACCACATAGTGCTACAAGCTAGAGAGCAGCTTCATTTATATGTGGGAACAGTATCTTGACAGTTTCAACAGTCAGCATCAACTTGTGCATGTGTGTCAGTATTCTGAGTATTATTTTGCTTGGTGAGTAAATATTTTACAGAATACTAATTGTTTTACATAAGTTTAAGGATGAAGTTATTCGTTAAACTGTTATCTAACAATAATAAAAGGCTACTTCTGTCCCTTGGTCCCTTTGTGGCTCCATCTGTCACGCTATAAAAATGCGAATAACTCGATAATGGAAGAGATTCATTTATGACATTTGGCAGGAATGATCTATTCACATATTGTAAGATGATGACGAAAAGAAATATCAAAAAAGTCCTAGGTTCGACTACAAGGTAGGCATTTCCATTTCCCATATGGTGACACGTAAAAATCAACTTTTTGACTTGCAGGCTTTTATTCTTTTTGAGATCTAAATAAAAAAGAATTCACCTATGACATTCGAATCTAGCCCATTTTAAAGAAAAAACTATGAAGTTTCTTATTCTGTTCATCTATTCCCACCTACAGTTCGAAATTCCTCATGTTAAATGTTTAATTCACATATTTTGAGGAAATCTTGCCATTTGTACGGGATGATGCCATGCCAACCCATTACATTGTTAAACCTTTGAAATCCTATTGTTATTTCAATCCTTATGAGCAAAACCATGCTTTGAATGCTCTTACAATTAGTACGAGAGAGAGGAGAGAGAAATTCTTTTCATAGCAACAAACGTAAACAACATTTGTTGCATTATTTACGAGGAGTACATTTGAATGTAGAATATTAATCATTTGCATATTAAAATTAGGTACTTTGAATCACCGTAGTAGTTCAAAACTTGAAACAATGAATGCCTAAAAGAACAAAAGTTTATTTTCTTGCCATCCAATGAAAGTTAAGGCATATTTATGTTCATTTATTATTTCACAAAAACCTTTCCCATTGAATTTCAGCCTATATCTCCCTAGTATTGTCATAAAATTGCAAACTCTAATCTTTATTTTGCTAGGAATTCAAGTTTAAATGATCCTTCCAAACTGCTTATATGAAGGTTAAAAGTTGAAAATTGATGATGGGGCTAATTGTCCCACTTAAAGATGGGCATATTGGCTCAGTGATACAATTTGCCCCATATATACTGTCATTTTTGTAATTTAATTCTTCAGTTCTCTAGTTCATATATATATATATATATATATATATATATATATATATATATATATATATATATATATATATATATATATATCATCATCATCATGAGGTGTTCTGCCTCTAGGCAGGTCCCTGGCACCAGCGTTGTCTCCACTCATTTCTGTTCCTTGCCATTTCTTTCATTTCCTGATACCCTCCCCTTTCTTTCAGATCGTCAAACATTTTTATTCTTCTACGTCCCCTTTTCCTTTCACCTTCTACTGATCCTTCCAACACCATCAATAGTAAACCTTCTCCTCTCAAGATATGCCCTAACCAGTTACTTTTCCTCCTCTGAATTGTTTCGAGTAATCTTCTCTTCTCATTCACCCTTGTTAGTATTGCTTCATTCCTTATCCTATCCGTCCACTTAACCTTCTCCATCCGCCTCCACACCCACATTTCAAATGCCTCTAGTCTTTCTTTCTCTCTTTTCTTTAGCGTCCATGTTTCACACCCATAAAGCAATACACTCCAAACATAGCACTTCACAAGACGTTTCTTCAGATTTAAATCCATTTTACCACATAGTACCCGTTTTTTCCTATTAAATGTTTCTTTTGCCATTGCTATTCTTGTTCTTATTTCTTTTTCACTTCTCCAGTCTTCAGTTAGCATGCTTCCCAAATATCTATACTGTTTTACTTGCTCCACTCTTCCATCCTTTATTGACACATTCATAATCTCTCTATCCCCTATTCTCATCACCTTTGTTTTCTTTATGTTCATTTTCATTCCATATTCCATCATCCTGTCTTCTAGCTTTGTAACCATTTCCTGAATATGCCTCGTTTCATCTGCCAAAATTACCATGTCATCAGCAAACCTTATACAATTTATTATTCTACCCCCAATACTAATTCCTTTATCATTCCCTATTCCATTGTCAATCATTTCTTCAGCATATATATTGAACAGGGTTGGCGATAAGCAGCAACCTTGCCTTACTCCTCTTCCTAGATCATACCATTCGGTCTGTGCATCTTTTATCCTCATAGCTGCTTTCTGTTTCATATACAGCTCTTTAATTAACCTTCTATCTTTCCAGTCTACTTTTTTTGCTTTTAGTATTTCCATCAGTTTTTCCCAGTTCACTCGGTCGAATGCCTTCTCCATATCTATGAAGCACAGACTAATTCCTTTACCCCTTTCTATATATCTCTCTCCACTCATTCTTATCAATCCTATTGCATCTCTTGTACCTCTACTCTTTCTAAATCCAAACTGTTCCTCTGCAACATTTTCTTCCATTTTGCTAATTAGTCTCCTGTTCATAACCCTAAGTAGAACCTTTGCTGCATGTGTAATTAAACTGATTGTTCTGTGTTCACTGCATTTTCTTGATCCTTGCTTTTTCGGAATTGGAATCATAATTGTTTTGACAAAATCCTCTGGCCACATCCCCTTGTCATAGATTGCATTACACAACTTCACTATTTCTTCCAGTCCTTCCTCATTAAGACACTTAAATAATTCTATCGGTATCTCATCTACCCCCATTGCCTTCCCATTCTTCATATCCTTTATTGCTTGTAGCACCTCTATTTTCAATATCGAAACCCCTGTTTCGTCATTATTTATTTCATCCTGCTCTTCAATACGGAGATCCTTTGGTTTTTCATTTGATTTGTACAACTCCTCCATGTATTCTCTCCATCTATTAAGGACCTCCTCTTCCTTATATAGAACTTTATCTTCTTTACTTGCAATCTCTTTCACACATGCACTTGTTCTCCATCTATCCCACGTTACATTTTTTACTTTCTTATACATCAAGTCATACATTCCTTTTCTCTCTAGATCTTCTATATCTGAGCATTCCTCCTCTAGCCATCTCTCCCTTGCTTTTTGGGTTTCTCTTCTTAGTTCATTATTCAGTTTCCTGTATTTCCTTTTTCCATCTTCATCAGTCCTGCTTTTGTATTGCCTTCTTTCTTCCATCTTTTCTATCATTTCCTTTGTCACCCATGGCTTTTTTATTCTTTTTCCTTTGAAAAACCCAATAGCCTGTTCTGCTGTTTTCCTTATAGCCTTCTTTATCCTATTCCATGCTTCATCCACATTTTCCTCCGACACGTTTTCTCTTTTGATTGCCTGAGCTAATTTTTCTCCTATTCTTTCTTTTCCTACTGTGGCTATATTCTCTAAATCCCATTTCCTAACTATCTTAGCCTTCTTAACCTTCTTCAAGGCTAGTTTTATTTCGGCCATGAGGAGCACATGATCACTGTCAATGTCTGCTCCTGGAAGTCCATATGCCTTTTTTACTCCATTTCTATATCTTTCTTCCACTAGAATATAATCTATTTGATATCTGGCTCCATCTCCTGGTGATTTCCACGTGTATAGCCTTCTCTTATGATTTTCAAACCAAGTATTTGATATAAACATCCTCTTCTCTTTACAGAACTCAACAAGTCTTTCACCTCTTTCATTTCTTTTCCCTAGTCCAAATTTTCCTACTACTTGGTCTTCTCTTCCCTCTCCTACCACAGCGTTCCAATCGCCCATCACTATCTTGCAACAGTTTTCACCTTCCTCCTCCATAATATTTTCTATCTTCTCGTATATTTCTTCAACAGCCTCATCTTCATGTTGGCTGGTCGGCATATAAACTTGTATCAACAGTAGATCTTTTGGGTGCATTCCTATTCTAAGACCAATTGCTCTATCATTTACAAATATCACCCTCTGTACACAATTTGCTATTTCCTTATTCAAAATTACCCCTACTCCATTCGTTCCTCTAGTACCTCCTGAATAGTACACCGTGATGTCATCACTTTTTATTTCCCCTCTTCCTTCCCATCTCATTTCACTTAAGCCAATCATATCCATTCTATTTATTTTCATCTCTTTCTTTAAATTTTCCAACTTCCCTGCTCGTAGGAGTGTTCTAACATTCCACGTGCCAATTCTCAACTTCTTTCCAGCTTCCTTCCTTCCTTGTGTTAAACGGAACCTCTCGTGTTGTCCCCCCCGGAGATCCGAGCGGGGGACCATTTTGCCTCCGGAATATTTAACAAGAGAAGACTCCGTCATGATGCCTCTACATGGGATATATTGTGGCGGTGGTTTCCCATTGCCTTCCGCCTAAATATTCAGCCGCCCCTAACATGGGGAACAGACGCTGTTTGCAGCCGCCCCTAATATGGAGAACAGACGCTGCTGCCTGTTGGTCCGCGGGAGGTATTTTATTTCCCTCCTACCCTACATATCTGTAGAGCATTCCCCTATCCGCCACCCGGGGACGCGCCCTCTAGAGGTTACAGGCTCCTCCGAGGGATATATATATATATATTGTTAGCAACAAAGCCGAGAAACACCCTGAAACAAATGCATTGTTGGTGTGACATAGGTGTGAGTCTGACTAGACTAATGATTTTGACGTTTTCACATGCCAAATACCATTGTATTGCAAAAAAACTTAAAATTTGGGCACGTAATTTCAGTAAATGTTAATTAACAACATTTTGTTTGTTTTATTATGCAACCTGTCCTTATGTATGAATTGTGTTTTATGGGCCAACTTACCCCATCAACAGGATAAGTTGGCATGCATGCAGAGGTTATGTTTATCAAAAAATACCACCTTTTACAATTTTAATAATGCATCAGTATTAAAAAAAATTGTAGTCAAAGTTATATACTTTGCAATGGTATATTTCAAATTTTTATAAACTCACTAGAAAAAATACAAAAATCGCTAACTGATAAGTTGGCCAACTAGCCCCAATCTCCCATAAGGTGAAAGAACTACATTTTGGCATTACTTGTTAACGTATTTCTGCAAATGTTCTTGTTTACAAGAATTTTTTGATGTTTGGTTAGCAACCGGATCATTTCTAGAGAATCATCAACACATCTTTTAAACTGTCCCGAATTAAACATTGTCACCATGTCAAAATTTAATCACTTTGGAATGAAAGTTCAGGTGATGATGACTTTCTAGTGACTTAAGTTGCAGTCATATCAAAATCAAATCTCTGTCACAAATCACCTTGGTATAAAAGCTCCCTAAGGATTAAAATTAATCTTTGACCTTGAAATAATGCTGCTTCATTGCTAAATATGATTAAATTGGATATACCATTGAAGGTAAATAAATGCCAGTATGGTTCCTGTGCTGTGCTGTACTGCTCTCACCGACGCGAGTATTTACACATTGTCGCCAATAATATCTAAAAGTATGGTACGGGCACTCTCTTTTTCCGGATGTCACGGTACCAGACTGTGCCAGATACATGTAAATGATACATGTAATATAATTCTCAAGGCTATTTCATTAGCAACTAATTATAGACTATCAAGTGGGTAGCTGTCCGTGCCCCTCCAAGGGTCCGAGCCCTGGGGCACTGCCCCGACCTAGTTCTGCCACTGTACCTGTACCATCTTATTTGAATCACAAAAATGGCAATAATTTATACAGGTATTTTTACGTATTACACCTTTTTAAACTTGCAAACTATAGTCCTGACAATGCTTCCATTTTGATAGGAGGTTATCATTTATGAATACCAGCTTTCAAAAGGTATTTTTTATTGCACCTTGATCTTAATAGTAAATATTTAAGTTCAAATTTAACTTTAAATTATTTCTATGACTGAGAAAGATTTTGTACACCGGTTCGTTCAAATGGGAGAGAGAGAGAGGATCCAATGAGTCATGGAAGGAAATTTTGTTTCAGGTGGTCAGGTAGTGGCATTTTCCCTCCTGGGGCGATAATGGGAAATTTGAAAACCCTTTTTCAACTGCCATTTCATGTTATCCAAAGAATTTCTCATGGTTTTACTCTATTAGAACCAAAGATTATTTTAAGTCAATCGATATTTTGTGTTAACAGTTTTGCGTTAAGCGAATAAATATACACCGAAAAGTATAAGATCTGGAATGGACCGAGCATGCATTTCGTGTTAACCGATATTTCATGTTATCCGTTTTCGTGTTAAGTGATTTTCACTGTATATGATTTGTTACTGACACAAATATACCTTTTATGCTCATTATTATTAGGATGGTATCCAAAGGAAAGCCAGCCTGTATTAGTCCTGGTCTGGACTTATTGATTTTAGCAAGTACATTCTTAAATGAAAAAATGTGCTTATGTGATCATTCTGTCTCTGTCCATCTGTGAACAACAACTTTTTTGTTTAAGAAGTATTTGGAAAATTGTTTTTGAATTAAATCCATTGAAATCAATTGGACTCATGGTAATTCATAGATTTTCTGTTTGATGTCTTCAAATCCAAAAAATTTGAAATGGAATTGTAGCCAAACAACTGGAAATATAGGTAGGTAAAGATACGTCCTTCCTTCTACTTTGACACTTATTCCACATTTCTCATTGCAATATCTGATCAGTAACTCTTCCTTATATATATATACTAGCAGAAGTACCCAGACGTTGCTTGAGTTTAAGGTTAAGAACAAATAATCAATGCAGAGTATACAGAAACACTTTAAGTAGAAAAAAGTTGCACATTATTTGACTCAATTCAACATTGTTCGGGTTTCTGATTCAATAATGATAAGAAAATTATATTTGAGTGTTAACCATTCAAACTTCTGTTACATAACAGTCCTGTATTAGTACAATATATGATGTTTAGCAAAGATTCTTTGAACAAAAAAAACTTCAAATTATTACAGTGAAGAGGGAAGCTATGAAAAACAGGAATTTCTCCATGAAAGCCCAGGTGGGCTTTATTTGGATCATACATCACATTTTCTTGCAAATTTAAGTCAATTTTTCTTCACTTGCACAATGCGATTAAATAATTAAGGGTATATGTTTGGGCCGGGGGAATTTCCCGTTGAAGAATTTCAACTTGCAATTGCAACACCAGCGATGATGACCCATCGTAGGCATAAGACTTTGCATTTCTAGCAAAATATATGTACACCAGGAGTGAATTGGGCTCACTGTCAAATATAATTAAATTTTTGAGACCCAATCTTGTGAATTTGATACATGACTTCTGTTATTAAACGCTACTTATCAGAACTAAACACAATTTTTTTAAATTATTTAGTAACTCAGAATTTTTTTATACTATGTTAATAATGTAACACCCAACTTCATAAAATATTAATTATTTTGATGCAGGCAAATGTTTCAAGTTTTGAACTGTCTAGTTCTGACATTTCTGATAAAGTTTTTTTAAATTATAAATTTTTACCTTTTTCTATACTTTTCCACGATTTTCACACTATACACCTTACAAAATGCCTCTTGCATTTACGAATTGACTTTCACATATAGTTTACGCAAATCCTTATCTCACAATACCAACAATGCTATTGACAGAAGTTTGTTTATTTGCATTACCATGATAAAAATAACAAACTCACATGCCCGGTTTTCCTAGTTCAAGAAGTTTGAATATACATGACAACCATAAATTTTTGATTAAAAAATGTTGAAATTTTGCCGGTAAAAGTGTAATTTAGGAGATCCCTGGTCTGTATATGAAATTCGACAGTAGAAAAACAAGACTTCATTCGTTTCTGCATTCCTGGGTTCAAGTCTGAAACTCATACTAGGGTATTAGTAATTTTAAAGACCAAATTAAAATTTGTCTCTACTCATTCTCATGTTATTCAAATGGAGAAAATTAGAAGAGAAAATATTTTTCAAAATAAAAATGGTCAATCAAATTGGTTTAAAAACCTTACTATACCACCTTTCTCTGTGCTGCAATTAAAATGATACCTTTCTCTTGCTTCTTTGTTCTGTAGTTCTCGATTTATAGAACCAACCACATACATGCGTGCATGCAAAAACTTACTTTTATACATATATAAGATATAAATGCATTTATTCAGTTCGGATACTCACTGGATCCAATCTGGAACCAAATCTGGCAAGCAGTTGCACCCACCACCCATAACTCTCACCCTAATACCCACACTATATCCAATTCCACCCCACAACTCACCCCAACCACCTTATTTTTCCCCAGCATCCACGATATTCTGAGGAATATCCTGAAAGCCATCCACCCTATCCTCATTTCCTACCCCCCACCAAGCCCCATTTCCTACACTGCTGACCCTCTCATTCCACCGACCTCCTAATCCGTCCAACATTCTATAGAAAAAGGAACCTTAAGTACCCATTCTCCTGCATCCTGCCGGATCTCACCCCGGTAGACCCCGGTGCCTCACATGCCCAATAAACACTCATGCAATTCCTTCTACAACTACACCACAAACATCACCTACCCAATAACTTCAACTACCAACTGCACCACCCGCAATATTATTTACCCCTTTAAATGCACCCAATGTCCTACTATTATGATGGCCTCACCAACAATCCACTCGACATCCACATGAATGGCCACTGTAACAGCAACATTCTTAAATGACTGCTGCCCATGGCTGTTAATGCAAACAAACATAACTTTAAATTTAATGATTGCTTCATAGTGAGAGCTATTAGCTCTCTCTCCGATAATGCTTTGGCTATCCAACTCTATCAGAGGGAGCTTGCTCACATCCACCTTCCAAAGGTCTTCTCCCACTCTGGCCTCAACCTAAACTAGCATTTCACTGCTTTTCGGCCATTCCCTGACTCCCTCCTCATCCTACAACCCCCGACTTTTCCTCACTGCACTCCCACCTCCATGCCTCCACCCAGTGCCACTGCCATTGGTTGTCTCTCTCCTGTGCTGATGTAGGTATCACCCCCGAAAGCTCCCATATTTTTCATGTTTGTTTTACATGTGTCACTTAGACACCCCCAACAGCTTGCCAACTTGAAGACATCTTATTGGTGAGTGCTCACTAGGCTTCCTTATCCCAACAACTAGTTGCCATCTATTTATCCCATTTACCTTTCCTCTTCCATATCACATTCAATATTCTTAGACATCAATGTTTAATTTATTTTGCATCTCTCACATCTTTTAATGGTCATCTTGTTCTTGTTCATCTTGTCCTTTGCCAATTTGATTCCTATATACCCATCAATATGATGCTTTACCTAGAGTTTAATAACAAGACCACTGTACAAAGTAGGCATTTGGCTAATCTTTTGTTTTTGCTCTGCTAAGACTATCCAAATTAACATAATATGCTACCTTCTTTCTTTCCTGCACTTATCTCTTTTAGATAATCTCCGCAACTTGAACGCTTGGTAGCTAAATATTTTGCCACCACATTTTTCTATGAGTGCTCACATTCTTTTTCAACTAAATTGAATAAGTTTCTTACAGGAGTCGTTTAAAATGTTTAAATTGTTGCACTGAAGTAGTTTTTGATCAATCCTTAATATAGATTTTAAATATATATATACATAGGTGGCTAAATATTTAGCTACTAAATGTTCAGTATTAAACGAATAATTCAACAGTTGAAGGCGTGATGTGGTGGAATAATTTCATAATGATCAGGTGATGACGCTAAGTGTCGAAACCTATGTCGTGCCCTAATAAAATAGTGGAAAATTACAAGATTTTTATTTAGTCATCAAAATTAAATAAATATTCAATAATCTTATATCCTAATAAAAAGTGGCTAAATATTTAGCCACCATGCAACTACAAAGAAGTATCCTCAGGAGATGTGAGTGTTAAAGGGTTAAGTATCCTGTTTTGTTGAAGAATCAAGTAGAGTTTGCAGAGGATGAGATGCTAGACAGGCAACAATCACCCTATTATAGATGCTGATTTCTATAATCAGTGTGGCCTAGTAAATCACTTATTCTTACAATTCAATTATCAAAAAATTTTAACATATGTATATGTGCACATATATTATCGCCACATCAAAATACATTATTCAGATGTTGGTTATTTTATCCTCATTTTCATCATAAATTCTAATATGTGGCATAATTATGATTAAATCTTCATAAAGCCAACCTGCTTTTGATGGAAATTACTTTCACCATTTCCTTTATATTGTACATTTTGAAGGTGTGGTGGTGGTAAAGTGGTCAGAGCATTGGCCTTCCATGCAGCAGTCCCATGTTTTAATCCAGCAAAGGCCAGATTTTTCAACCTGAGATTGTCCTGTCCCCTAATTGTGCATTTTGAGGAGACCGCATAAGTTAGTGCTCCATCCTCCAGAAGGGACATTAAGCAGTTGGCCCCCTTGGGGCTCTTTGTTAAGAGTAGCCTAATGCTGGCACCAGGTTCCCCTCTTCCCTTAGTGTAAGGTGTGGAAGGAGTTATGGCCATAATAATCCATGAGGTTTTTAACCAGAAATATAAACAACTGATCATACATGTTTTGAAGTACAATATTCAAGCTGGTGTTCAATTCTGTCACTTAGAATGGATAATCTGATTGCATTATCATTACAAAAGTGAATGCCTGATTTTTTTTATCTACCTGAATACCATATTTACATGTGTTCCCTGTGCAATTTTTTCCTGAAATGCTGGTGAATAAAATAAAGTGTGCGTCTTAAATGAGAATTTTTGAACAAGTTATGCAAATTGTGAGTGTCGATAGTATGTAAATTCACTGCCACATGCGTCTACATTTATTCTCACAGAAGATGAAGAATTCTACATAGTATATGCATGGGCCTTGTTTCAGAGAAGAATAATCGGTAAAGAGGTGTAATTTATTTTAAAATCCCAGATGTCAACTTATTCCGGTACGAATTTATTTTATTTTTTCCTCCAAACTGTACCAAAAATAGGGGTGTGTACGGTACATGAGTGAATATGGTAGTTCTGCATATGAAATGTCTCATATTTCAGTTGGATCAAACTTCCCTTTGTCTTCATAGATCCATGCTGGTTCATCCATCAACTTATCCAAAACAAATCGAGGCCTACAGAAAATGGATTGCCTCATCAGCTCTAGAAGTAAGCAGAGCCATTAGACACACCCAATCTTCTAAATCAGGGAAAAGGAAAGTTGTTTCGAAAGCGAGGATTGCTGCTGAAGCATCCAAAGTTGTTGAATTTGAGATTGAACTTGCAAAGGTGAGCCAAAACAATTTTAAGAATTCAAATATGTATGTGTGAGGACAAAGTAAAGCAAAAATGTGGCACTTTTTTTCTCATTAACAAATTAGTTAAATATTTCTACCAGGCACAAAATGTATTGGATGGCTGAAAAACAATAGCTATTAAAGTGTCAGGAATCAAGTGTGTAATTATTACTCATAATGGGATGAGGACTCTAAATTAATTTTGATTTGTGGTTTTGTGAAGTAGAATTATTGCATTTCAGATAGAGTTCTCCAAATTACTCCCTGTGAATTGAATATCAAGCATCGAAAAGAACGTAATAAATAATATTACACAATTTAGGCATAGCATTAACCTAAAGTGTAAAAGCACAATATTTGATATATCAGAATCCTATGTGAAGGTTTTTTTACCATGATCCAATTAGACTATACTTGTGATAGTATAACTGCTATCTATCTGTTACCTTATTATAATGGCCATTAGAATCCTTTTCATTCATAAGACATATTTGTAATCATTTCCTGCATGCACACACATTCAAAATCTACTATCATTTTTTATCTTTGTATGGCTATAAGATATACCTACTTTTCAACTTCCAGTTAGTAACTAGATGATCAAATGAAAGCTGAGGAACATTAAGGATGCATTTAACAGCATTAGAATAACCAGAAAGTCCTGGAATAGTGCAAGATACTACTCTTTAAGCAGTATTGTAGACTTTGTCTACTGTCAGAGCTTAAGCATATACACTCTTTTCCTCAAAAATTTGAGAAACTAATAATTTAATGTCACTAATAACTTTGAGAAATCTTTCAATTTTGCTTTAAAGAAAAATTAAAGGAAGTTCATTTTTCTCACTATGAAACCATGTAAAAAGGATTAGAATTAAATTTCTCTCATGAGGAACAGGAAAAAGTATCAAAAACAAATGTTCCCATTACTTTTTAATTTGAACAGTTATGGGGATCATTTAAACCTAGATTTCTAAGCATTAGTCTGTCAGATGACATTTATACTGAGAATTTTCCCCACCCATTACACCACTGAGATCATCAGATTATCTTAAACTGATGTGGTGCCAATACTTATACCGTAATCCTTCCATATCCACGGGTTTCATATTTGCAGTTTCACGCATTTGAACAGAATGTTCTCAGAAGGTACATTTCACTTCTTCACGCGTGCCTGCCACAGCAAACATTGCATGGATCACTGAATGTATTCATGAGTGGTCCTTATAGGCACCATATTGACTGTCTTTGTATCCTAGCAGTTTAGTTTCTCTTATAATGCAATAATAAGGAAGATATTTTCAGATGCACCTAAGAAGGCCAACACATAATTTTCAGAGAACTCATCTAACGTTTGAGTGGTGACGGTAGGGTTGCCAGATTTTTAGAACAGTAAAGGGGGATACTTTTATTAATTCTTTATATTATAAATTAACTACCATATTTACCCAAATAATTCTCATACTTTTCTTTAAATTGTCAATAAAAGATTTGGGTCCTTACTATGACTACCGTGTTTCATTAATTTTTTCTATATCCATGTCAAGAAGTAAGGGTACCTGAATGACAGATTGGAGTGAGTTTGAAATATCTTATCTTTAAAGAATTGTTATTCTTATAATCACTAAAGATAAGTTTAAAAACAATAATAATATTATTACTGTATAAACAGGAGATCATTGCTTCACTAACCCCTTTCTTCCATAAGCTTTTAATATCTAAATTCGCAGTTTCTATGTTCACCCCAATTTCCAGGAACATAACCCCCATGAATATGGAGGGATTACTGTAACTGTGATAGTTTGTTTTACTTTCAACATTGTAAAGCTTTTGTCATCTGAAGGACAAACGCTTAGCCTTAGCATTAATTTTACATTGTGACAATGAGTCACCAGTTTTATTTATACTTCCACTATGTTTTATTCAGACAAGCAGTGTCGTAACTAGGGTATGGCAAATGCAGAATTTGCTATAGGCGCCGATTGGAAAAGGCACCAAACATTCCTACCAAACATGGCCAAGGTATATTTTCTCATAAATAAGTATTGATTAATACTTCAGTGTTCAAGTGATTGTCGATACAAACACTACTATACTTATTAAAACACAGGCAAATAATATTTTACATAATGATGGCATTTTCTAAAACTTAGCCATAGGTGCCATATCTCCCAGGTACATCACTGCAGGCAAGTATTACTGAATGATGCACTCAATTTGTTTTTGTTTTAATAAACTATTTTGGCAGTTTTGTTCACAATGCTATGTTCACCTTAGTTAGCTAGGGATTGGACACCCCTTGACCCAGTTAGTATTCAAAAGTTTTATTTGAGTTGGAGGAAAAGATATGGTTGGTAAATGTTTATGTGACTTATTGTCACAACACAAATTCCAGAATCAAAAAGGTTCTTTCAATAAAAGTATTTGCAAAACATATGAGTGAAGAGCTCACCAAGTCTTAGCTCAAACGACAATTGCCTATCATACTCTGAAACCCCCATAGAAATAGATGATAGCAGAACTTCTACATACCAAACTCATCCAAGAGAAATCAGGCTGAATTTGTTCTCATATTATGTATATGCTTAATTTCTTAATGAATTTGTGATAGAGACCTAATATATCAAAATTAAGCAAATCATTCTGACTGGAAATGTATTGCTGGGGAAATACAGACCATGACCATATGGTCATGCTTGGCACATACATAGAAAATAAATGTCTTTAAAACACCCTATTTAAATGTTATTTCCAATGCTAGGTTTCCAAAATTAAATCTCTTTATTTCCGTTCATTAAAGCAGTCATATCTCATAAACTTTAAATGGAAAATATTCAGATGAGGAGCATTTCAAAGAAGAAAGCATTGGTAGATTATGTCATGCAATGGTTTTTACAGAAAGATATTTTATCATTTTATAATTTGGAACAAAACTTAGAGATGACCAAGATCCCTTGAATAAGCCTTTGTCTCCCCTTCTTCTGATTTTCACTTCCTGATCCCCTCCGACGGCACCAAATAATCACTTCCTTCAATCTCAATTCAGTTGGACAAGCAAAACCCTTTCTTACACAACTACTGAATGGAGAAGTAGATCGGGTACAGCTGAGCCAGAAACAATTCAATATAATGAGTCAAAAACCTTGCTTTTTTCATCCTTAAGTTGTCTGTTTGCATAGTACTTCAAAGGAAAAACTTTCTACTATTAGGTAGAGAGTAATCAGTAATACTTATTTCTCTCAATCCTTTATATGCATTGCAGTACTACATACCAAATTTACCCGAATCCAAGACAAGTTTTTTTCCAAATTTCAGCTTGCAAAAATCGGGGGTCGTCTTAAATTCTAGTCATATACCATCAATACATCTCAGTCAAATGATCACGCGTCAATTCATCGTGCTTCATTTCGTGGCGCATCAATTTGTCACACTATAAACACATCGCGCGTCAATACATCGTTTGACAAACTCATCACGCGTAAGTTCATTGCTAGACAAATTCATCACATGACAATTTTGTTGCGAGACATTAGTCAAAAGATATCTGTCGTGAAACAAATTGAAAGGTGAAACACCATGACAAATTTGTCAAGAGATGAGTTACATGCGATAAGTTTGTCATACGATGTATTGATGCACAAGGAACTAACCATGACAAATTGATGCGAGATGAAATGACTGCGACGATTTGTCATAGAACTGTAGAAAGTATGGTAATGCATTTAATCGATGTTTTTTTAAACAAATGTAACATGATAAAACAATTGTATTTTTCATTGCAAACTTACGATCAGGAGTTCAATTAATAATGTCTTAATTTAAAAATACATTAAAATTATTTTTTATTTCAGAAATAACCATTTCAATTAATAAATGAACTAGTATACCTATAACATGTGTTCGAAATTTACACCAAATACAGTCAGTGAGAAATTAGGTCATAAAATCTTTTTTCTGTTTTGACAGTCTTGTAAAAGGGGAATTGGATATGGGGAAATACGGTATGTACCTAAGTGATATTCTAAGATATTGCATGTATTGACTCAGTTTAAAGGCATTTGAGGAATGGAGAGAAACAAGAAAGGAAGTCACATTGCCTCAAACATGTTTTATTGGGAACGTGTGTGTGATCGATAGTGTTTTTATAATATAATTTTCAGAGATGTGGTGGTTGTCTTCTCCTCAAATTGTATTATACTCCCTATCATCCTCGACAGATGAACCTTCTTCAAACACTCACTTTGAATCTGGTGTCTCCATAAACATGCATCACACATAACCAACTTCATTTCCTACATCTACCAAAATCTCATTGACTGACATATTTCTGAAAATATGTAAAAAGTTGAGAATAATTAGGAAAATGTGGAAAAATTCTGCCATGGCAGGGAATCAAACCTGGGCATTTCACTTGCTGAGTGGATGTTCTGCAACTGAATTATCTTAGCAGACTATTTCACCCATTTCATAAAAACATCAGGCTTCTGAAACAGGAGAAATAATGTGCTGCGATAGTTCAGTGGTAGAATATCAGGCAAGTTATTGGAGGGCCTGGGTTCGATTCCCAGTTATGGCAGAATTTTTCTCCAGTTTAGAAATTATTCCCAGCATTCCTGCTTATGCCTGTCTGCATTGTGATCTTATGATAAATTCTTTAAATCAATTTATGTTAAAAGTTATTTGTTACTTAAACTGCCACTTTTGCTAGCATTGCTTGATAGCAGGAAATTTAATTCTAGATCATAAATGTCAATTGCATAAATAAGGGTTAAGAACAAGTCAATTTATGCATTTTTCCCACATCATAAGAAGAGAGTTTGGAGATTTTACTTCACCAAATGTTTGAAGCAGTGTTTGGAGAACATAATGGTTACTTGTGTATGCATTGTGCTGATGAAATAAAGTTATTACTGAAATTTACCTTAATAATTAATGTTCTGTTTATACTTAACACATGGTGTTATTATGAGGTTGTACATTATAAATAAATATCTTATTTTACTGTAGTATGTCAGAGAGAAGCTTAGTCCCCACATCCCTAAAAGACAAGCTTAGTAATTCATGGTTAATAAATTTCATTACAACATAACTTTTTGCCAGATTTTATTGGTGATATAAACTATAGACATCATAAATAGTCACAAATGGCATGGTCATTGCTACTAGTGCACAAGCATTTGCTTTCATTCTGTTTCAAGTGCTTCTGAGTCTTGGGACAATGTTTCTGGTAGATAAATATTACTACACTTAACTTCCCTAAGAGCTTGATATCTTTTTAAATTTTAAACCTAAGCTAGAGTGCTATTTTCAAAACTTTCCAAGAGTAAAAATCATGCATGGAAAGCAGAGGTGTACTGACAGGCCCCACAACCCCCGAAATGCAGAGGGGACCCCGAGATTTAAGAGGGCCCTCAATCATTCAAACCATACTGACGAAGGCATCTGATGCCTGCTTTAAGAACCCAAAGAAGGGAATTTAGATATAGGCTACAATTATATGCCTTCAGACATCTCTTACTCTCAGGCCAATGTATTTTCTCAAGTCTCAACACTTCTTGAGTGTTACATATATCTAGGGAAGATTATTGTGCTTATTTGTGTATACTGTGTGTATTTATTTCTTAACTGAAACAAGAGTTCTGCATACACTGTTCAGGCTCTAAAGGATGGATGACTTGACTTCAATTACCAGTCCATCTGGTAGTCACTACCGATTTTAAGGCTCCAATATCAATATTAAGTAAGTTTTTGTTTTCATATATAGATACATAGGTGCCAGAAATATTCAAAAATGTCCTTTGTTGAAATGAGGGGTTGTTCTTGTTAAAATTAAACCACTTGTGCATTTTTACCAGCTACTTTCATCAGGGAAAAGAACAACACTAATTGTAATTACTGATACAGTATAATTGCTGCAAAGTTGGTCTATAGTATCAACCACTCCTTTTGTCATATTATAATCTAAAATTATATCAGGCTTATTCGTTCTGTATCAATTATATCGCAATTGTGCATACTTGAGATCAAAATTACTGCTTTGTTGTTTTCATACAAAGGATACAGCTGGTGTACCAGTTATCTATTGTTAGATTTCTTCCAGAATTTTCAATTGGTGTAATAAGTCTCATCACAATGCCTGTTGGAGAATTTGAAAAATTGTATGGGCTGTTTTCCACAGTACACCTCCATATTGCAGGTAAAAAAATTGTCTTGCCGTCACACATGCCATAAATTTGAATTATTTGGAATGTATTGCACAATGAGCTACGTCCTCTAAATGGTTCCATTTTATATATATAATATATATATTTTATATATAATAATTGTAGTATAGGTGAAAGTATTTTATTAATGAAAAAAATCAACTTCGAAATTTCAATGGAAATACACGTTTTGAGGTCCTTTGAACACGTTTTGACCATTTTCTCGATAATGTCTGTGTGTGTGTATGTGATAGCTTTTTTGTGGGTGCTCTAACTCAAAAACTATTGATCAGGTCAATGCAAAATTTTATATTTAACATTTTTATAAAAGTGAGAAGAGCTGATTAGTTTTTGGTAAAATCGGTCAACCGGAAGTGGGTGTTTACTCTTGTCACATCCGTTATTTTTAATATTTGCTTTAATTGATAAATGTAAAAATTTATTGCTGTAAAAGTTGTAGGAAATTTAATTCCTAGAAACTTTGTTTGGAACATTTTTCCATATATTGCTTTGTTTAAGAGATATCTTATATTTTTAGCTGCCACCTACCGACGACTATTGTTAACAATTGATGCTTAGTTACATCTTAGTAAGGCTCCTTTTTCTTTTCTTAATTGTTGAAGCTTTGTGTCTATATCCAATATCAGAAGGCTATGGTTTGAGTTTATTTCTGTTCTTTTTAAAGTCTAAAATTTTCTCGCAGTTTATTAAAATATAAAAAATTATGTAACCTATTTGGAATCTTTGGAAATACCACAGATATGGAGAAAGTGATGTGGTGACCACATCAGATTTTTATTTATTGTAATTGGGGGTCGAACTATACATGAGTAATACTTTTGAGGGTTTAAAATCTCGGATCCAAAAAAGTATCTTTTTAAAAATATCATAATGAAAATCAAGATGATATCAATGTATAAAGTCACAAAGCTGAAGAATTAAACTGAGTTTACTTCATTTTGTTCAACTACCATTCATAACTTTTATTAAAGGTTTTACCAGTAATATGCGGCTATTAATTTTCGTTATATAAGCTTAATTTTCGTCTATTTGCTAGAAATTCTACCAACATTCGTATGTCATATCTCATAGTTAAAAAGTAATAAATATTTTTCTTCTCAAGATCGTGCAATAGGTTTACGATGTTTACAGTTTATTATTAGTATAGTATTATTATGATACTAAAAGCTGTTGAAAACCAAGATCGTTCTATATACCTCGATTGGGAGCTTCGAGATATTGAAAAGAAAAATGTAGATCCTGACGGAAATCTAGGGTAAAAGAGTAAGTAGAAAGCTAGGGTCGAATTATACACGAAGTCAAACTATACACGAGTATATACAGTATCTTAAAAACTTTTTATTTTTATTCATTTAAGATTATTCTGAAAACTGTTTTCTCTATGAAAACCTCGTTGGTGATCAACAGTTTCACTCCTACTAGTATCTAAAGCTGAATTACTCTGAACTAGCAGTATATTTTTGTTGATTTTAAGCAATATGAATGGATAAGTCAGTATTTTCATTCTTACATTTGCCACTAAGTTGTCTATTTCTGACTGCCATTCTCTCAAATGTAAAAAGATAAAAGGTTAAATATAGAGACCCCAACATCACTCAACAGCTGGTAGACACTTTTGCCACTTTTTATGCCCATGCAAGGAGAAAGGTTATCATAATTATATTATAGAGTTTATTCATATTAAAGTATTAACTATATAGAAGTTGGTTATATAAATTCATTTTTATATCTTCACTTGTCTGTATTCGTTCTTGATTCTCTTGTTGATTTTTCATGGAAACGCAAGCACCACAGAAGAAATAAAAATCATTTGGAACTCATTGCAGAACGCGTGATTTCTAAACCAGTCCATCATTGTTGCATAGCTCCAAAATATTTGTGTGAGATGATTTTTTTATGCCTATTAGGTATAATAATCCAAACAAAGCAAGAATTTCAGAGGTACTGGTTGTTTTGGCATCTCTATCCCTATGATATTGTACGTATAAACGTTTCTTCTCAATAAAAATATTAGTACACTACTCCCCAGATATCAGCAAAAATGTCGCAGATACCAAATTCATGGATACTGGGCCTTATGTTTACATTATATCTAAGGATAGGGTCACCATACAAAAGAAGTAATTTCAACAAATTTTATGTGCTATTTTGGCTTATTTTTACTGGTAATAGTACTAGATAATACCACCTATTTGAATTTGAAGAATATTTCATCAGTTACATTCATTCCGGTTTGTCTCAAGTAAGGTTTGGGATCCTCATACAGTAATTAAAGAAGAATAATTGAATTTTTCCATTTTTATGTAAGAAATCGTCTTATATTGAGTAAATTACTATTAGCATCATATTTTACTAGGGATAAAAGAAATAATAACCTTGCATATCTGCATTATTTTTACCTTTCCTTTGAGAACTATGAACTGTTACCTACGTTCATAGTTCTAAAAGGAAAACTAAAGTATTAAATACTATGTTATATACTGTAAAAGATTATGACTCGGATACTATAAGTATATACCGATTACTGCTTATCTGAGAGATACTGCTATCAAAAGTAAAAAGGTTTCCTAATACATGTTTATTGCCAAGTCACGGCATATGTAGCAAAGAGCATATGAAATTTGAATTAAAGTCGGATATGGCAAGATTATGAAATTCTTGAATTTATAAAAATTAAGTTCTTACAGTCAAAATGAAAATGATTTAGAAGAATTGTGTAGTAATTTTCTTACTAATAAAAGCGATTCTACTCCCTCTAGTGTCTGAAATAACGATAGTGAAAGCGAACAGCCAATCACAAGAAAATGGAAAAATCATTTGGAACTCATTGCAGAACGCGTGATTTCTAAACCAGTCCATCATTGTTGCATAGCTCCAAAATATTTGTGTGAGATGATTTTTTTATGCCTATTAGGTATAATAATCCAAACAAAGCAAGAATTTCAGAGGTACTGGTTGTTTTGGCATCTCTATCCCTATGATATTGTACGTATAAACGTTTCTTCTCAATAAAAATATTAGTACACTACTCCCCAGATATCAGCAAAAATGTCGCAGATACCAAATTCATGGATACTGGGCCTTATGTTTACATTATATCTAAGGATAGGGTCACCATACAAAAGAAGTAATTTCAACAAATTTTATGTGCTATTTTGGCTTATTTTTACTGGTAATAGTACTAGATAATACCACCTATTTGAATTTGAAGAATATTTCATCAGTTACATTCATTCCGGTTTGTCTCAAGTAAGGTTTGGGATCCTCATACAGTAATTAAAGAAGAATAATTGAATTTTTCCATTTTTATGTAAGAAATCGTCTTATATTGAGTAAATTACTATTAGCATCATATTTTACTAGGGATAAAAGAAATAATAACCTTGCATATCTGCATTATTTTTACCTTTCCTTTGAGAACTATGAACTGTTACCTACGTTCATAGTTCTAAAAGGAAAACTAAAGTATTAAATACTATGTTATATACTGTAAAAGATTATGACTCGGATACTATAAGTATATACCGATTACTGCTTATCTGAGAGATACTGCTATCAAAAGTAAAAAGGTTTCCTAATACATGTTTATTGCCAAGTCACGGCATATGTAGCAAAGAGCATATGAAATTTGAATTAAAGTCGGATATGGCAAGATTATGAAATTCTTGAATTTATAAAAATTAAGTTCTTACAGTCAAAATGAAAATGATTTAGAAGAATTGTGTAGTAATTTTCTTACTAATAAAAGCGATTCTACTCCCTCTAGTGTCTGAAATAACGATAGTGAAAGCGAACAGCCAATCACAAGAAAATGGAAAACTAAACTTAATAATAATGATTTTAATTGGAAAAGTCAAAATTATTTTTACAATTTTTATTTTATCATTTCTTATGTGTACAATAAATAATCTTAAACAATTAATTTTTACTTATTAATCGCTACTACACAAAATGTTTATAAAAAACTCAGTTCTTAAAGAGATGACATAAAATAACGTGTTGGAGAGATTCGCGTATATGCAAGACCTTGCTCGTGAATACTGGGTAATGGGAGATAAAACCAACTCTCAGATACATGAATTCGTGGATAATCAGAATGTAGATAACAGGGGAGTAGTGTACAATGGACTATTCCTGTGATAATACTATTGTCCATAATCTTTTCAAATTCAGAGATTTTAGCAGTTAGTCCCAAAGCACAAGCTATAGGAGTTGGGAATATTTTAACCAAATTTGCAGGTTTGGTTTTGGAAAACTTACTCCAAAACTCTTTTTTCCTCCGTGGTTTTAATCTTTCCCTACATAATAATCTGAGTCAGCGCTTACTGTCTCCATCACAAGATTCACCATCTACATATTCCTGCTCACTATCACTTTCATGGTCATTATAAATTATACTAGCATAATTGCCCGTCAAATGTGACGGGATTATCATAAAAGTATTCCAAATATATATGATTTCAATATGAAAAATCAGTAAGATTGCTATGAACTGTTTTGGCTTTCATGCACAATCAAATCAGTGTTTTTGAAAGTTATCTTTGTTTTAATTATAATGTTTAAGTAATTATTAGTGGAGAGGCCAAATGATTATTCAAATATTTGCTGACAATAAGAGGAAAATCGAAATAATAAGATATAATGCATAAAGAAGTAGCTGAAATTTATTTGAAATATTTGAGCAAATTATAAGTTATTTAAAACGTATAGAATTTAACTTATTAAATGAATTATTTTAATCTTACTAACTCATAAAAAACAGGATAAAATGTGAATGAACTCTCAATTTACCATCAAAGGAAAAATGTTTACTAACTTACTTACTATTAACTAAATACTTACATGAACTGCAATGAGTTTAACTATATTTTAAGATTGCACTTTTCTTTTAACTATTATTAGTTTTTGAAAATTTTCCAGAAAAAACTCTTTAATTAAAGAAATTTAAATAAAAGTCATAAAATGTTATTTTTCACCCCTATTTGAAATTCGGTTCAAAATATTTGCTGTATTATCAGTTATAGAAATCCATTGAAAATTACCTGACCCATATTTAGTTTTATGAATTCCCACCATTTGGCCATGGCACATGATTCAATAGTATAGCATTTTATATAATCAATTATAATTTATTATTGTTATTTTTTTACTACAGCTCCTTTTAATCCTATACAAATGCTATGTCTGCATCCTCTTTCTCAATTTCTGCTCATTCCCATTCTCTTTTCCTTCTAATTACTTAATAGATTCAGTAAATAAGTTATACCCATGCATAAAAGTCTGACCTGTGTTAAGGCACTAAATTGGTGCATTTATTATGAGGCCAAGAATAAAATTCAACATTTGGGACAACAGTGGTCCAATATTAAAAAAATGGGTGAAAACGTGAAAAATCGTAATAAAACGTAATTTTTGGAGATTTACGAATGAGAATTAAATTCTTCTCTTCACATAACTAAGTTAAATACCTCATCCTTGAAATATTTTAAAATTCAAACGAATTAGGTCTGCATGTCAAGGAATGCCTTTTTGGGTGATTCATATATGTGATGCAAATTTATAACTGCAAAGAACTATGAAAATAACTATAAAAAGAGTTAATTACCAAAAACTTTAATAGGAAGTTAACTTAAAATAAATTAATGAAAAACTCGATTTTAATCATAAATAATTCAGGCACCTTCTCTCTCTAGTACTAAAGCATTCAAAACACACTTTCCTTATGCATATAGTATAAGGATGACAATACAATCTCGAGGTTTAACAATGACATGGTCTGCAAGACAACATATCTTTAAAAAGCTTAAAATTTTCCAATAAATGTGATTTAAACATATAACTTGAGCAAATTCACACTGAAGGAAAAAGTTGACAATAAGAATCTATGTTTATTTTTTGTTTAAAATGGTCCAGGTCTGAAGATCGTTGGTCAATTACTTTTAATTTAATTTTTCAAAAGAAAAAAGCCTGCAAGTGAAAAAAAGGTATTTTTAAGTGTTCTCTTATGGGGGTTTCTATAGACCGTTCTTGCAGACCAATGTTCGGATGGACCAACATACAGAATAAGGATATTATGTATATAATGTCACTCTAATATTTCACCATCCGAAAACTCGTCTATGTATAAGTCATTATCAAGGTCATTAAATACATTAATAATTTCTTCTTTAGTTCTCAAAGCCCTAAAACAAAGCAGTACATATTCATAAGGTACAGATTTCTCTACTACAATTGTTGCTAAACCTTTATAAAATTTATCTCTATTACTTAAGAAACTTTTGTATGAACGCCATATTAAAACATAAGGACATTTATTAGATGAATCAAGCAGTGGCGGCTCGTGTATAGGCACTGCGGAACTGCAGCACCCCCTATTTCCACTTGATATTATCGATAACATTTAATATAATGAGTCCTTTTTTCTTTAATTCTTTCTTTATTGTTGTAGTACAATATATATTCCTTAAGCTTAATGTCAGTACTTCAGTACACAATTTTAAAACAAAGGCTAAAAATTTTCTGGAGCAGCACCCCCACTAATTTTAGCTACGAGTCGCCACTGGAATCAAGGATCTATTATAAATGAATTTAAAAAAGTGGAAAACAGCATTTAGTATAGTAGAAGTAGAGGAATGAATACTTAGATAACCAGGCATGCGGGGCAATTTAATCTTAATGCAGTGGTGCTAACTGCTTTATCTATTGTGCACCATTATTCCAGTGGCAGAGTGTTAATGCACCACTTAATTATTATCATGCAATAACATGTTTACGTAATAATAATAATTCCAACTTTTAACTCACATACAAGTCTGCACGTAAACTAGAATAATATACTGAGTTTTATAACCAAGTTATATTTTAACTGTATGAAAAATAAAATAATGACATGAATTATTTTAAGCCCCATTTGTGAGAGTTTGATACTCCTCAAGTGGCAAATGCATAAGGTTGAGCCTTAATGCAAAACTATCAGCATTGAAACATCAAATAACAAATAAAAGTAAAGAATTAATTGAATATTTAAATACCAATGCTTTGAAGACATAATGCTTGAATCAATGAGCTTTAACTCTCTGGGAAAATATTGCTCATAAAGTTGCCATCTAGTTACGCCATCAAAAATAAAATAGTTATAAACATTTGTTTTACATCCAGAATGCAGATAACATCGCCTGGTGATTTTAGAAGAAATGCTTACAGGCTTTATAACCCAATGAGGTTAAAGACACTTCAGACACTCTGCAACCATCAGGACACCATATGCCAGAATAAGATGGCAAAGATTCCTGAATATCCTACTCGAAGGAGAAACATCCGTGGGGCCCAATGAAAGAATTGTAGTCAAGGAAGTTGATTACATCACACGACTAATGGCATTAATAGATTGGACCCCATTGAGAGTTATCGGTAAGAGCATAATTTTTGATAAACCATAAGAATTTTGCAAAAGATATGCTGCTTGAGTTTTTAAATTTTGATAATTCAATTTCAGTAGAACTCAGTTATAACCAAAATTATGCCAAGTCCTACTTGCCAAACGAAAAATGCATTTTCCACCACAGAACTATGAATTAATAAAGGAAATCATTTTTTTAGCATAATAATAACAATAATAATAATATTGAAAAGCTCTTAAAATTGTTTATTAATTTTTATTCTTGATTGCCATCTTTGAAGATTTTAACATAAAAAAACGAATTTGGCGTCCACTCGCGACTTTTTTTGTGAACCATAATGATTAGGAAATTTGAGAGGAGGAAAGTAATCAATTTATATGGTGGGCACCACCAAATTCCTTTTTTATGTTAAAATGTTTGATGAAAGTATATGGCAATCACTTAACACAGTATTTAAATGGAAAATATTGTGACATGCTGACATAATCTTGATTCAGAAGTGTTATGAAAGATAAATAAAAAATTTAGTTTTTCCTTTTTAGAGTGTTTTTATATATTTTTAAATTATATAAAAATTAATATTTTTTAAATTTCATAATTTATTTTTCTCTTTTTAGTGTTCTATTATGAAAAACTATAACAATAAAAGTTCTAATTTGAAAAACACAAAGTCACACACAAAATTAAATGTAGTATGTATATCCATAGATTTGAAATTCTGTTTTTCAACTAAACAACCTGTATAGGTAGCAACATCTAAATCTATAAAACTAGCAAGTAGGGATGTACATTCGTGGGTTTCCCATGGTAAAGAAGGGCATTTCATCAAATTCACCATAGTATAATTGTATACTAATGTATTTACTTTGAAATCAGAAAATAGCATCAGGAGTTTATTATATTATTTACTAAAACAGAAATCCCTTCCAAATTCATAATTACCAAAAAGTTTAATTTTGCAATTGTGGCACCCCTGCTGAGTCGATCCAGTCCAAATACTGTCATTTTTGTCATGTGAAGATTTTATGTAGCAAATTTGGCTGAAATCTGTATGGATGGACGAACATCATGAAGATAATAGTGCTTTTCAGAAATGACGAAAAGCACTATAAACTAGTTTGTCCACCACACAAATCTGCACCTTTGAAGATATCGTTACAAAACTTCGGTCCCTGTGCAAGAAGTTCAAAGTGAGGTCACCAGATGGCAGAATTCAGGAAGCATTGCTTTGTTCGCATATTTTAATATTTTAGCATCCCCTCCCCCAAAATATTTTCAGGAAAATATAGTGCTAATACCTTTCGAAAGAAATTACGAATCCAATGATATATAATTTGTTGGATAATTCTCAAGCATCTGATCTGTAGAAGGTTATACCCATGAGTAAGTATATAAAACAGGAATATAAAAAACTTGCTTTTTACTTACAAGAATATGCTATTTTAACATTGAAATTTAAGATAATATTATAAATTATTGAACTTGGAAACAGTAGAATTCTATGTTCCAATGCAACCTTGAATATTACGACACATGATTATAACAACAATAATTTCCAGTCCCTTGAATGTCGTTATAACCGAGTTCTACTGTACTTCTAAAAGCTACTTTGTAAGTCTTTATCAGGTAATGTTTATCCTTCTCAAAAGTAGAAAAAATGTATAAAATATGTATATAACAACCATTCTTAACACTAACCAATATTAGAAATATTTTTTTTCCAAGCCAACTATTTGCATTGGAGGATTGTGCAATCCTTGAGTAGAGATACTTCTAAGTATATGTGGGATCTGACTTTTCGCTTCAATCTTGTCCTGCCTGGTATAAAAGAAGAACAGCCCCGATGGCAATATTGTGTACGTAGTGTGACCGACTCACTAAGTTTTGCAACTGGCTACATATATGTACACCGGTTCTTTGACTTGAGCTCCAAGGAATGGGTAAGTGAAATTTGAAAACTACTCCTAGCTACTGCTTTCACAAAGCATTGAATGAAGGTAGTAAAAGAAAACCATTAAAATTGAGTTCTTAACAACTTCAGCTTCCATTTGATACCAAACATACCCAACTTTTGCAAGGAAATGTATCGGTAATTAATCAACCTTCTACAGTAACTGTACTAAATTACAGCCACATTGAGTTTGAAAAACTGCTGTGAAATATCATTACCAATAAGGCTCAAGTTTTATTTCAAGGTCAACCATGGTTTGGGTAGTACAGAAGACCGCCGTTAATACTTCCAATCACGGGCCTCTAGTCACAATAGACCTGAATGTCAGAGTACTGCAGATTTAGCCATACTGTGGAATTGGCTCTCTCTCCCCTATGTATTTTTTATGAATATTACTATTTAACTATTTTTATCTCAAAAACTATAAATTGTAGGTACATGTTGATGTAGATATTATTGTAGAAATTTTGTCCTCAACCTGAATAAAATTTTTAATCTATACCTTACTGATCATATAAGAGCAATTTAGCCTTTTCAACATGCTGTTAACGTCACATTTGCACTTAGTGCATTGTAACATTGTATCATGCCTTCCGCCCCTTGCACAACCTCTGTAGGTGCATGCACCTTTCCCCTACACCCTCCCCTTCATCTCTCCCCCCTCTTTTCCTCCCCATCTCCACGACGGTTTTTCACATTGGAATAGTTCTACGCGAAATTTGACATCCCACGAATCCTTGTGGGAGGGTTTATGAGTTGTATTTGACAGTTCTTACGTTATTTTATAACCATGTTATAAAAAGTGTTTGTGTGGAGCAGAGGGGCATACTTTTGCATTAAAAATATCTAATAATGAAATATCTGTCAGAAAGATTATTGTTTTCAAGGTGAGATGAACTGCACCAACTACTTGTATATCATAATCATACATACATATATCATATAGGAGGATACTAATGTTTAGGCACTTCCAGATGAGCTGGAGACTTGAAATTTTTTTATGTAGTTAGGACTATGTGCATAGCTGACTACAAAAATCGAAAATATTATAAACGTTTTACAATGCGGTCGCTAGAAATTCGCAAATGTTTAAACAAATATTTAATGTTTATGTACTTCTGAATGTACAACAAATCTGACGTTTGTAATAGTGGAATTCTAAAAATAACCGAATAGGGGTTATGAAATTATGATATATTAATTCCCCTTTGGATGTAAAAAATTCCTAAAATGTTAACAAATAGATAAATGTTTAGGTACTATGGTGCAAGCTAGGGAGCTGAAATATTTTACTTAAGAGCTTGGTGCAAAGGCACAAATTAACATTTGAAAATTTCCATGATATTTTCATTGCAGCTGTTAAAAATTATAACATTGTATACAGTTATATAGATATTTTTGCACTTCTCAAGGTACTACAACATTTAAATTTGGCAGAAATGTGTCATTAGTACCAAACATTAGAAAAAGTATAATAATCTTAAAATTACATATTTTATGGATTGCTTTTTCTCCAATATTGTCCCATAAGAAATGAACAAAATCGGTGACAATTTTTGTTTTTATAAAATATTTCTAATAATGAAATATATCTGAAAAATTAATTTGTTTTTCAAGGTGAGATGAAATGCTTGAAGAATGCAAACACCTTTTATTAGTATGATATATTATGACATATTATAAGTAAGAAGCAGTTGTATAGTATGATGTGGGAATTTGCTATTTTTATTTTTCAAATAGGTTGCCACACCTATCATATGAAGTCCAAAAATAGTACCACTTCCAACATTCGAATTTCATTATCAGTACTTCAGTTTTGTGAAATATTACAAATAAAACAACTCCTGCAATAATTTAACATTATTAATATGTTATAAGTAATGGTGGTTCATAATTTGAACCAGCATGCAAAACAGAGAACACAAAAAGCTGGTTCGATTTTTGTGCCTCTGTGCTTGAAAATTGCTCCCAAGGCAGTGTTTTGAAGGTCTTGTACATGGATATAACCTTTTTTTGTCATTTTTTACCCTGAAGATACATATAGGAATATAAATATACGAGTTGTCGGGGCTTGCATACTGCAAGCGCTTAAAAAAATCACCATCATCAAGATCTAAACTCGTAAATAAACCAACGCGATCTCCAGAAAAATCTATTTATAATGGAATTTTCATCATCATAGGTAGTCTGTCCGTAGACAGGTCCGTGATTATTCTTGGTTAAACCTGGTTCTCCATATACTCCTATTTTCCGCTGTCCTCTTCATATCTTGATAACTCTCTTTCCCTTTCAAATCGTCTATCAGCTGAAACCTTTTCCTACCTCTTTCCCTTTTCCCATCTAGTTTTCCTTCTAACACGTCTTTAATCATACTCTCTCTCCTCAGGTAATGTCCAACCCAGTTAGCCTTCCTCTTTCTGATAGTCTGTATAATCATTCGCTTCTCTCCTATTCTTCGTAGCACTTCATCGTTTTTCATCCTATCTGTCCATTTTATCTTCAGCATTCTCCTCCAAGTCCACATTTCAAAGCTTTCCAAGTATTTGATGTCATTTTTCCTTAGCGTCCATGTTTCTGCCCCATACAATGCTATACTCCATACGTAGCATTTTATCAACTTCTTGCGGATATCTTCCCTTATATTCCCTGTAAGTAGTTGTTTCTTTCTCCTGAAAGCCGCTTTTGCTTTTCCTATTCTAGTTTTGATCTCATCCGTACATTTTGCCTCTCGTGTTATGATACTTCCAAGGTATTTATATTCTGAAACTTGTTCTAATGGCTTTCCCCCAATAGTTATGTTCAGATTCTCTTCTTTACTCGATATTCGAATGACCTTGGATTTTTCTGTATTTATTTCCATACCGTATTTTCTACCTGTTATCACTAGTCTATTTATCATTTTTTGTAGCTCCTCTTCCTTTCTTGCTAGAAGTACTTGATCATCTGCGTATTTTACTGTTCTTATAATCCTTCCTCCAATTTTGAAATCCCCTGTGCCTTCTAAAGCTTCTTGCATTAGACTTTCTCCATATATATTGAATAGGGTTGGCGATAAGCAGCAGCCTTGTCTTACTCCTCTACCGATATTTATTCCGCAGGTGTCCACATTCTCAAACCTGTCCTTTACAATTTGATTCTCATATAGATTCCCAATCAGTCTTCTGTCTTTCCAGTCTACACCTATATCCTTTAATATCTTCATTAACTTTACCCAATTTACTCTATCAAAGGCCTTCTGCCAGTCTACGAAACATGCGCAGATATCTTGACTGTATTCTATTGCCCTTTCTGATATGATTCTAACTACTCCTATAGCATCTCTAGTTCCTCGTCCTTTTCTGAAACCGAATTGATCTTCCCCTATTATTTCTTCTGCCTTTTTCTCCAGCCTTTTATTAAGAATCCTCGTGAAGATCTTCGATGTGTGTGACAGAAGGCTTATAGTTCTGTAATCTTTACACTGCATTGCCTTTGGCTTCTTCTTTAGAGAGATCATTGTTACTTCTAGGAAATCTTGAGGCCACTCTCCCGTGTCCTAAATCTTATTAATTAATTTCGTGATCGCTTTTAGTCCTTCTGATCCTATGACTTTAAGTATCTCAGCCGGTATTCCATCGCTGCCCGTGGCTTTCCCCTTCTTTAGTTCCACTATCGCCTTTTCTACTTCGCTCTCCATAATACTTGGTCCTAAGTTGTCTTCTTCAATGTTTTCCTCATTTTCCAGTTCTATTTTTGCCGCTCCTGCCTGTTTGCTGTATAATTCCTTAATGTATTCTTACCATACCTGTGCTACATCCTTTGTTTCTGAGACTATCTTCCCATCCGTATTCATAATTCCTTTACCACAAATTCCATTAGACTTCTTATCTTCTAATTCCAGTGCCCTAGCGTACATCATATCGTACCGTCCTAACTTCTCCATTTGTTCTATTTCATCACATTTTCCTTTTATCCAATTTTCTCTAGCTTTATCTGTTACCCTTCTCAACTCATTGTTTATACGCCTATAGTTGGCCCTACCTTCTTCACTGTTAACGTTTTTCCATTTTCGTCTCTCATTCATTTTCTCCAGCATTTCCTTCGTGATCCATGGTTTTCTGATTTTCTTCTCTTGTTTTCCAATCTCTTTATCCAAGGTATCCTTGATACTGGTTTTAATTTCATCCCATTCTATATCAACGGTCTTCGGTTTTTTTTCCAACTTTCTTAGGTTATCTTTCAACTTCATGCTGACTACATCCTGCCTTTCTTTCAGTTTTTCTAGGTCCCAGATCTGTCTTTCTCTTCTCGTTTTTCTTATTTGTCTGTCTTTCTCTTCTCGTTTTTCTTATTTGTCTGTCTTTCTCTTCTCGTTTTTCTTATTTGTTTGAGCTTTGTACTCACGTCAAGTATTAGAAGGCTGTGATCTGAATCAATGTCTGCTCCTTGCAATGCCTTGGCGTTCTTTATGCTGTTCCTGAATCTTTGTTTTACGAGGATGTAATCTATTTGGCATCTCATCCTATCTCCTGGGCTTTTCCATGCGTATAATCTTCGTTTATGGTGGAGATGCAGAATTCTACGAGTTTCTCCCCTCCTCGATTTTTCTTCCCAAGTCCGTATTGCCCGACAACATTTTCTTCCTGTCCTTCTCCGACTATGCTGTTCCAATCTCCCATTATTATGCAGTTTACCTTTCCTCTTCCGTCTTCTTCGTAAATTTCATTAATTTGCTCATAAATCTCATCTATTTCTTCAACGTCATGAGCTGACGTTGGCATATATACCTGGATTATTAGCATGTCCACTGGGTCTGCTTTTAGCTTTATTGCCATCAGTCTATCGTTCGTTGCCATTATCTTTGTCACGCTTTTCATCATATCTTTCCTAAGTACCAGAGCTACTCCCCTTTCCCCACTATTTCCTCCAGAATAAACTACCGTGAATTCTTCCGAGTCGAACTGTCCTCCCTCCCATCTAGTTTCGCTTAGCCCTATAATGTCAACTCTATTTCTTCTCATTTCTTCTTTCAAGTTCTCTAGCTTTCCTGCCTTTCTCATAGTTCTTACGTTCCAAGTCCCTATTCGTAATTTACTTTCGACAAATGTTTTCCTCAAGGCAGTCCCCGCCCGGAGATCCGATTGGGGGACTATTTTACCTCCGGATTGTTTTACCTCGAGAGAACTCATATTGTCCAACCATATAATCTTTACTAGGGATTGTAATGTGGTAGTTTCCCTCTTGCTTTCCACATCGCAGTACTGTAGCCGTTCAAATCATCCTGATCACGCCTACAGCTGTATTGGATATAGACCCAACCAACATCATTTGTTTTCGGCTCTATACCATACTGACAGTACTGCTGCCTACTGCCAGGCACTGATGATAGTTTTTTTTTAAATAAAACCTCCATTCGAGGGGTTTGAACCCCCGAACTTTGCAATAGAAAGCCGACACGCTAACCACTACACCACCAGTGCATATGGATATGTATTACACTAAATATAATAATAATATAGAAATGGAATACATTAAAACCTCACATAACCTGGTAGTTGCGTAATTTGAAATCGCTGTGTCTTGTAAAATCGCGTTATATGTAGCATTAAGTTAATAAGAAATAGGGGATTAGGTTCTTGGATCTCATGTTTTCAACATTTTTAGGCCGGTAATGAAATACGTAAAATAATACCGCATTTACTCCCGTAATCCACGCCATTACATAATTCACGAAATCTTATTTCTAGAGGTGGAAGTAAGAAAAAATTATCATTATATAACGACGTTTCTTACAGAGGAGGATATAACATACTAGTAGAAGATGCTTGCATACTGCAAGCATTTCATCTCACCTTGAAAAATCATTCATTTTTCAGACAGATATTTCATCATGAGAACTATTTCTTTAATTCTAAAGATTTATCCTCTGGACAGGTTTTCGTTTTTCATTATGGAACAATAATGGAGTAAAACTATCACTAATTTTTGCAATTTTAGGAATATTATACTTTTCCAAATTGAGTAAATAATGCCACACATTTCTGCCAAATTTTAAATCTATAGTACAATTAGAAGTGAAATAACATTTATCTAATTTTTTAAATTATAATAATTTTTAACGGCCAAAATAACAGCTCTATGGATAAACTGAAATGTTTATTCGTTTACATAGACTAACCTCTAAATAACTAAATAACTCTAAGCATCTACCAATTTGTTTAAACTTTAAGAATTTTTAACAGCCAAACAAATAAAAATATCAAAATTTCTATAATCCTTATTTCGTTTTTTACAAATCCTACCTCCAAAAACAATTTCAGCTCCGTTGCACATTCGGAAATACATAAACCTTGAAAATTTGTTTAAATAATTGCGAATTTTTAGCGACCGCATTGTTGCATTATTTCAAGATTTTCGTTTTTTCTAGTCGGTTTTGCACAAAATCCTACATAAGAAAAAAATTTCGAATCCCCAGCTAATCTGGAAGTGCCTAAACATTAGTATCTTCCTATATATATGTTATCATTATATATGAAAGTTTCTTACAGAGGAGGAGGATATTCGCAATTGTTTAAACATATTTTCAAGGATTATGTATTTCCAAATGTGCTACGGAGCTGAAATTATTTCTAGAGTTAGGTATTGTAAATTAACGAAATGAAGATTATACAAATTTTGATATTTTAATTTGTTTGGCAGTTAAAAATTCTTAAAGTTTAAACAAATAGGTAAATGTTTAGATACAACAGGGCAAGTTAGAGAGCTGAAATTTTCAAGTTATTTAGAGTTTAGTCTAAATACATTAATAAACATTTCAGTGTATCAATGAAGTTCTTATTGCGGCCGTTAAAAATTATTTAAATTTAAACAATTAAAAAAATATTATTTCACTTCTAAAAGTGATCCAACTTCAAAAATTGGCAGAAATGTGAATCATTAGTACCCCATAATGGAGAAAGTATAAAATTCTTAAAATTTCAAAGTATGGGGATTGTTTTAATCTATTATTTTGACATAAGGGAAAAACTAAAATCGCTGCGGAGGTGGAATCTTTTTAATTAAGAAAATATTTGCAATGATGAAATATCTGTCTGAAAAATGAATGTTTTTTCAAGGTGCGAAGATATGCTTGCAGAATGCAAGCACCTTCTACTACTATACTTGTACTAGTTTCCGCGAACTTGACGTGCGATACAATCAGATGTAATGCTCATTAGTAGAGCTTTCTTCCGGTAGTTGGTTCAGATTATGTTCAAGAATTTTCGACGTTGTTTTAACGACGGTAACAAAACTAAACAAATATTCAATTACTATTGATATTCATTTCATGATGTCATATGTGGAAATTAAAATTGCTGAATTTTTTAAGGTCTTTGAGGACATTTCCTGCGAAAGATAAGTTTTTCCCCGTCATATTGACGGGCTTTTATAGTTTTTATATTAGGGGTAGTAGTGTTTGCTAGTAATATAATAGTTTTGGTCACGAAATTCGAAGTGAAAGGTGCGTGAATTATGCGAGTAAGTACAGTAATACTTTCACTGCCATTAAAGAATTTTCGAGTGCCATGGGATAGGTCGAGATAGTCACATGACATGAGTAGGCAAAAGATTGGAGTACAAATTCGGCCGTCAAGTATCTCTGTTTATTAAAAAAGGAAATTTCCGCGGTCGTAGCTGTAGGATAATAAAACGCAGTAATATTCTTCCCTTGCTCATAACTAGACCGCGGATTTTTAGGTTCTAAAAATTAAGTTTTAGGCGACTAAAATAGGCTCTTTAAGTAGCTTAATTAGGCTTTATAAAACGTAAAATAAGCTCTAAAACTACTTCCAAAAACTGTGTCCAGTAAAAAACAACAACATCATCTCTGTCAACTATCAACTTTAATTCACGAAAAAGGACTGAAACATGCACGCACGCAAAAATTACCAGTCAACGAAACATTATTGATTTATGTTTTCAAAGAACATAAAAATATTTGACTACTACGCATTGAAACTTATTCTTATGGTAAATTTACCATGCGTTACAGAGAAGATACTATCTACATTACATATAGTATTATTGACTGAAAACACTATTCAAGTATATATTTAAGTACTATGCAGAATGTTTGACAAACTGTTTCATTCGAAATTTTCGTGATGAATTTGTCACCTCTTTGTGTTTATTCCACAAATTTCCCGTAGTTGGCCTCACAGCAAATAACAAGCACCTTTTCTAAGTTTTCTACCACAAAACTATGGCATTTGCCAGTTAATATCATCTTGTAAGCAGAAAAAAAAAGTTCGACATCAACTGATGTGACGGGGGCGAACTTCAACTTAGGTACATGTTGAAATGGAATTTTGCTCTCAACTTCACTGGATTTTCCTGCCAGTATATCTGCTGCTGTACATAGGCTCTGCAGACCTGAGTTCTTTTGTAGCACTTTTTCTAGTTTAGCTCATACTTTTTCCCCCACTTCACCTGTCGCTTACTTGATTTATTGTTTCACTTCATTCAGCAAAGCAGTATTTTCGTAGATCGGTTTTCCTGAGCCCTCCAATTCAGCAATAATCCACACAAGGGATGTATAGTGGGATCTAATATACACCAAATCCTTGGGAATGGAGGGATCATCCAGCAACATTTTCGCCGAAGTGACACAGGCAGTATCCTCGGCTAGATTTGTCACAACTTCCTCGACATGAAGGGTATGCTCACTGTAATATTCAGCTCCTTTCAGCCATGTGCCCCAGCGGGTTAGCAAAGGCTCAGGTGGCAGAGGGACATCGGGCAGTTTTTCTCAAAAAGTCTGTTTTCTTGTTGGTGCCTTGACGAAAACCTTCTTCACGGTGGAGATCAATTTGTTCATCTTGGAGATTTCCAGTCTTATTTGCTCTGCTACGCGGTTCAAACCACGGGCAAGGCATGTCACATGCACAAGGGAGAGATAGAACACCTTGAGCAACTGCATGGCAGCAACCATGTACGACGCAGCATCTGTGCATAGGAGCAGCACTTTCTCTTCGTCTAGATTGTTGGGATACAGCATTTTCAGTCCATTGTCCACAGAGTGTGCTATTGTTTCCTGATTTGTTTTGGCAAGTTGCTTCGTGTAGATGAGGTAGGCTCTGGATGGCACATCTGGGTCAAATTTCCCAACAACCAAGTTGGCCATGTGTTTGTTGAGAGCGTCAGTGTTTTCGTTGACTGATATCCAAATATGTGAATCTCCAATGTCCTCCCGTATCCTGCGCATTGCATCATCGTACGTGGGTTGAACGTAATTCTTGCCTAGCGTTGACTCGGAAGGTACCGACTGATGGCAGTATCGTTCTAGGAACCCCTTGAATGTTGGATTTTCTAGTGTTCTGAATGGAATGTTGGCTGCCACAATTGCATGACACAAATCTGCATAAAACTGATTATTCTTGCTGGATCCCTCAGAAGTTTTTGTTAAAAGCGTTTCTTTCATCTTCGATTTGCGTTCAACATTTGCCTTATGTAGCACTCCTTGGACATGCTGAGTTAGGTGGGCTTTTTTATAACTCGAAACCTATAAAGAAAAATTATGAAGAAATAATTAAATTAAATACGGAAATAATCTAATAAATATGGAAATGTGGCAAAAATATAAAATTAACTTTAGAGATACGAAGGTCCGCAGCTGGATTACTGAACATTTTGAATAACCACGCCTATAGTTACCACAAAATGGCTCGTATAAACAAAAAATGTAGATGGTTTTTGCCTCAAAGATGACAAGCAATTCACGGCCAATAATTCGTTGCAAGCCAGCATTATAATGTACTTACCTCTTTGTTGCATGTTTGACAGAAGATAATTTTTCCATCCGTTGTGAAGTACGGAAACTCTTGTAGCCACTGACGTATTAAATAAGCTTTCGAACCTGCTATTTTATGCATTGCACTTTCACAATTTTTACGTTCACACTTCACACCTTCACCCTCTGCGATCTGGAGATGGACTGCAGGGTTATTCTCGTTTTCCCGTGTCACACAATGTGACAATTTAACGACGAGAAATTAACGCAACATCAGATTAAACCCATTGTTCCATTGTCGCATCGTGCGACACAGGGAAACAGAATAGCACCGCCGGATGCGTGACAGGTCTGAGCTGGTGTTCGCCACCTGATCATGACCGTGGTGTGAAGGACATTTTCCCAACCATCAACTGAACATTCTACAGAAAGTTTAAAAAATATGACTAGTACCAAAATCTACTTTTATTGTCGATTTTTTCTACAAATTTTTAGGCTTTTTTGCATCAAAATGGAAAAAATAAGCATTAGCGTCGAAATAGGCATTTTTAGACATTAATGTCAAAATAGGCATTTTTAGGCACTATAAAATATACGTTTTCGGGGTTTATTATTCATGAAACGTATATATACAATTGTATATTCAGATATCCACTCAGGAAATAAATAGGTTTTTATCTAAAGATCCGCGGTCTACTCATAACGTAAAATATATCGTGGCACATCATGGACTTTATCGCGGCACACCGGCTGCGAAGCCTTGCCGTTTCAGCACAATATGAGAAGCGCACATACAAATCTCTTGACGCAACAGTTTTATAAGGTAAAATAATTACATGAATCAATTTGTGGGTATTTTTTATTTAAAATATTTTAATTTGAAGTTTTTATCATTTATATTTTACGAGAAATTGAAAGGTTAACTTTGGCTTTGACTTGACTAACCGCGTCTGAGGTCTTAAGTAATATATTTCAGCTCCCTAGCTTGCACCCTAGTACCTAAACATTTATCTATTTGTTAACATTTTAGGAATTTTTACATCCAAATAAATTAATATATCAGAATTTCATAACCCCTATTCGGTTAATTTTAGAATTCTACTATTACAAACGTCAGATTTGTTGTACATTCAGAAGTACATAAACATTAAATATTTGTTTAAACATTTGCGAATTTTTAGCGGCCGCATTGTAAAACGTTTGCAATATTTTCGATTTTTTTAGTCAGCTATGCAAATAGTCCTAACTACGTAAAAAAAAATTTAAGTCTCCAGGTCATCTGGAAGTGCCTAAACATTAGTATTCTCCTATATGATATATGTATGTATGATTATGATATACAAGTAGTTGGTACACTTCATCTCACCTTGAAAAGAATAATCTTTCTGACAGATATTTCATTATTAGATATTTTTTAATGCAAAAGTATGCACCTCTGCTCCAACAACAACTAATAGCACAACATCAAAGACAATGCAACGGTATATAACACAAACACTTTTTATAACATGGTTATAAAATAATGTAAGAACTGTCAAATACAACTCATAAACCCTCCCAAACGATTCGTGGGATGTCAAATTTCGCGCAGAACTATTCCAATGTGAAATGCCGTCGTGGAGATGGGGAGGAAGAGAGGGGGGAGAGATGAAGGGGAGGGTGTAGGGTAAAGGCGCATGCACCTACAGAGGTTGTGCAAGGGGCGGAAGGCATGTTACAATGTTACAACGCACTTAAGTGCAAATGTGACGTTAACAGCATGTTGAAAAGGCTAAATCACTCTTATCTGATCTGTAAGGTATAGATTAAAAATTTTATTCGCGTCGAGGACAAAATTAATAGGTGTAAATTACACCTTCATTATCCCAAAAAACAATTGCCAAAACCATCTTGATTGATTGTTCAGCTTTGAACTATATTGGTCCACTTGACCCCCTTGGTAACCATTATTTAGATTGAATTTTGCTTTCCGGATCGTACTGGTAGATCCATGTTTAATCACGTCTCTATTCGGCGAAAGAAATCTTCTGGGTCTGCATCAAATCGGTTGAGGAACTCAACTGCATGGTCAACTCTCTGAGTCTTGTGTTCAGGGCGCTACGCTTTCGGTACCCATCTAGCAGAAAGCATGCTTAATCCTAAACTATCTTTGAGGATTGAATGAGCTGAGCCATATGAGATGTCTAAACGTTTGGCTATCATTTGCACTGAAACTCGTCTTTCTTCTTCCACAATGGATTGGGCGGCGACCACGGTTTCTTCGTTGATCGACGGTTATGGTCTTCCACTTCGATAGTCATCTTTAATGTCTTCTCGTCCAAGCTTAAACCGTTTAATTCATTCATAAACTGCAGTTTTTTTAGATTCATCATCCCCGTAAACTTTCTGCAAAGCCTGAATAATGGCATTCGATTTCCATCTCATTATGGTCAAAAATATTGTTTACTCGACTCTCAAAATTTAAATTACCCATACTCATGAATTAACGGGTTAGAAAAACTGCTTTTTTATTATAACAAATGAATGAATTGTTACGAAATACTGAATGGTTATAGCTAAAATATTGCTTGTTTTAGGCAACAATGTTTTGTTATTATTTGGAATGCAGGAAATTTGTTACTGAAACTTTCCGGAAACTTTTTGATACACCCTGGCATATATATATATATATATATATATATATATATATATATATATATATATATATATATACACATACACACGCACACAGCTCGCCATTGCGTAAGCCGAGTGATTTAGTCCACCTCTGCCACCAGATCTTTGCGTGGGCGCTGCGATAAATGTTTATTTGAATTCTCGTTGGAAGATAAACGCGTCCATCTTAGCAACGAGATTAAACATTGTAATTGTTGATGGTGTAAGAGACCTTTATTTTAATATGGATTTGTATTGATACTAGCATCCCTACGTTTTTTGAAGGGATATTTCTGTTAATTATTATAAGTTTTTTTTATCGTTATTAATATTGTTAGTATGTTTTTATTTATCTTAAAAACTTTTTATTTTTATTTATTTAAGGTTATTGTAAAAACCTTTTCCCTATGAGTTTCATTAAGCTTTACATCCGGAAAATCGAGGTACATGTAAACTTTTGATTAATTTTATTATTATTATTAAATTCTTATTGTTCCTCTTATAATATTGCCTTATACGATACATGTATTTTATTATTGTTAAATTATAATCACATTCGTATTGCTTTACTATTAATAATCATTAAAGCGATCTTCTCGGAATAGTTTAGATTGAAAATTCATTTGAAAACTACTTTAGATAATTTTATTCTTTGGAACTGTTCACTTGGTTTATTTTTTACTTTAGATGAAATCTTTTATAATTATAGACCTTTAAGATCAGTTGTTCCTACATTATTCTAAAAGCCCTCACATTAAATGTCATATTCCTTTTTTTCACTATTTAAGATAGGTAATACTGTTGTAAAGGATTTTAATTTGAACAAATTTAAATAAAACATTTTAAAGTGTCGCGTTGTAGTTTAGCAATTCTTCAGCTAACTATGCTTATACAGTGGTTTTGTATGGACGGTTGGTGTGATGTTAGGAAAAGAACAATTTATTATTTTTGTCAGTTTAGTTAGGTCACTAAAATATGAAATATTCAACAATTTCACTGCTACTAGTATTTAAAGCTAATTACTCTGCACTAGCAGTCCATTTTAGTTTATTTTACGCAATATGAATTTATAAGTCAGTATTGTTATTTATGAAACAAAAGATACTATCGAACCTCTTACTACTTATTTACAAACCATTCTTACAGTTCTCTATTTCTGTCTGCTATTCTCACAACTGGAAAAAGATTAACGGTTAAATAGGGAGACCTCCACGTCACTCAACAGCTGGTAGACACTTTTGCAACTTTTTAAGCCAATGAAAGCAGAAAGGTTATCATAATTATTTTATAGGGTTTATTGATATTAAAGTATAAACTATATAAAAGTTGGTTATAATAATTCATTTTTATATCTTGACTTGTTATTTTTACGCTCCACTACCCATCAGCAATGGCCAGTTGGTCCAGATATATTACCGTGTGAACAGTAACATTTAACTACTTAGCTCATTTTAAAAAATACATGCAAAACGTAATGTTAGAAAGTGATTTTGACATTATTTTTTAGCACTTTAAACCTGATAATGCTCTTCGAGAAAAAGAAACAACATTGTCACTTCCACAAATTTATTTGGCACGAAAGGTTTCACTACGATCATAGCATCATCAGGTGATAAAATATAAATATAGTTCCATATATATAGGGAAAAAAGGGTGAGAGGGGTTCAGTAGGGGTTACACAGAAAACGAATGGAAGGTAAATAAATAAACGGTTAGGAAAAGAACGGGGTTGGAAAGGAAGATGAAAGGAAAATAAAGTTATAAAATGTTACTAAAACTTGGTAAAAGGGGCCAAAGACAACAATGTTGATACAAAGTATTTACAAAATATTTAGTAAGCAAAATAGAGAAGAATGATTGTGGAAAAGGTATTCATTTAAGAGAAACAAGTCTTCACAAATAATTATCTCTAGCTGTTCAAGAGCATCCAATTTGCGACCTTAATTTTCAAAGTGATTGAAGGAACTATGATGATAGAGGTTTAAAAGATGTTTCGCAAATTGAGAATTCAAATTATTTAAACGGAAGCATTGCTTATGCTCCTTAATCCTTAATCCTCCGCCAGAATTAAAAAGGTTAACTTATAAATTGTTGATATAAATTGTCGGCAAGGAGAGGGGAAAGAGGGGACCCCATCGCGAGATTATGCGTTTGTTTATAAAAATTACAGTAAAAAAGAAAAAGGTTTTTCTCAGAATATGCTACAAGTAAGTTAGGGAACTCAGTTATCAAAAATTGATTGACACCTGCTTTGGAAAGCATATCTACAACCAAATCTACGGCTTCTTTAACGGGAACAGAAGTAAAAAGGTTAAAAACATCAAAAGAGACAAATTTTGAACTGTTGGGGAAAATCTTTCCTTTGAAGGTATGCGTCAACTCTATGGAATTTTTAATACCAAATTTTGGACTAAAATGATAATAATCACGAAGAAGTGTATTGAGTTTGAAGGCGAGTTTATGGGCAGGCGCAGAGGTACTGGAGACAACAGGCCTAATAGTGCAATCCTTTTTGTGAAGTTTTATTAAACCATAAATTCTAGGGGGAAGGGGTTTCACCACTAATAAGTTGTGTTTGTCTTTAGGAGTGAAAAGAAAAGAAGTCGAAGAAATAGTTTTTTGGATCGCAGATTGATAAATCGAGAGAGGGTTTTTTTTTCAAAACCGAAATATTTTTGTTTCGAATGAAATCATAACATTTCTCCAAATAAACGTCTCTGTCCATCACCACCATGCCATTAACTTTATCAGCCTTTTGGACAGTGAAATTGTTTTAACACTAAAAAGTAAGGCGGGAGAGTGAGAGCGGAATGGTGGTCTGGGTCGAGGAACATTGAGGAAGAAAGAAAGCAAAAACGTGCTTAAACGAATGAGATTCTTTTTGTAGGGCCAAATCACAATCGACGACTAGATTCTCCAACACACGTGTAGATAAAGGGAGGCTAGGGGCGAATTTCAGGCCTAATTTAAACTCGTTCAAAATAGAAGGAGGTAAAACACAATTGGATAAATAGGCGGGTGGAACTTGTGGTCACTGAGTTTAGAAGGACTGGAATCACTACACTGCACTGATTTTGAGGAAAGAGCAGCCAGTTGTTTCCTAAGGGTAGAGAGCTTGGCAAAAGCAATCTCACTTATACGTTGTCTAACACTGTCATCAAAAGTTGACCATTCCTGCCAATGAAGATGATGATGCTACGATCGTAGTGAAACCGGTCGTGTTTATTAAAGTTGTGGAAACCACTAAGTATTCTTTTAATTATGAGTAAATTCCACAAAGTTGAGCCTGACCTTATTAATTATATATGAGCTACAAGTCGTATTTATGGTATGAGAATTTCTTGGAATGACTAACACATACTGAAACATTTCCTGTGAATATATGAGTAATCAATTCGGTACGTGAACTTTGGTAAACTTGCCTGCATTAGTCCTGGTTTGGATTTCTTGATCTTTTCTTAATGCTTGGATATTCGTGGCTAAAATCAAGTATCAGAAGGCTACCATTTGAGTTTATTTCGGTTCTTTGTTAAGTCTTGGAATTTTTCTTGCAGTTCCTTAAATATTTATTATCATTTAACCTAATTGGAAGTTTTAGAAATATTACAAGTATGGAGAAAGTCATGTGATGACCATATCAGAATTTTGTCGTATATAGTACTAAATCGATTAACAGGAAGTTAAACAAAATATATGGATTTCTTGGAAATAAATGAATTACGCTCCTTCTGTTGGTGACACGTTTGTCGTTTGCCATATTATGACTCATAATACAAATATATGCGTTCCAATAACAAACATTCAGTTCTGCATTCTCACTGTGAGATTGAAAACGTATTTGAAGGAAAACTGTGAAATTATAGCTAAACTTAGGTATTATTTTATTTTTATTGCTTTGTAATTTCTAATTCCTATTTACACGTGAAAATATTTTTATTGTTTACCTACAAATTTTCATCGTTTAGACCCTTACAATTGATCTATTTTGTGATTCTGATAATGAATATTTTCATGATGAGGATTTATGTAAAAATGTCTCAGAATTAGAATATAACACGGAATATGAAGGATATTCGAGGAAATATTCTGAAAGCAAGTATGACATTATTTTGGACGATTTGTCTTGATGATCTCAAAAGATAAAAAGGATTGCATGGATTTGTAAACCAAGTCGTATCATAACGTAATAGAATCTTCTCTAGGACCAACAAGATATCCCACAAGCCGCATAACCACCCAAAAATCATCTTTTGGCATGGTAATTATCACTAGCAAAATTATAACAATGGCCAATATAGAAGATAAGCGTGTCAATGGAAAAGCTTGGAAAGATCTGGACTATGCTCACAAAGAGCCTTATATTGGACTTTTGGTATTGGCAGGCGTTTACAGATCTCATAACGAATGACTGAAATGTTTGCGGGACGAAGTACATTGTAGGCCGATTTTTAGTGCCGTTATGTCTCTTGAAAGATTTTATAAAACTACAGGAGTTTTAATATTTGACAATAGAGATGGCAGAAAAGAGCACCGGAAAGGTGACAGATTAGCACCCATACGCGTTGTTTGGGATTTTTGGGTGGAAAATTTGCAGAAGTTATACACCCAAGATGAAAATGTATCTATAGATGAACAGTTAGAAGAGTCTAGGAAGATGCCCCTTCAATCAGTATAATACGGGGATAAAAATTTGGATTTTATGTGATGGTGCATCTGCGTATGCATACAATTTACAGTAAAACCTAGATAATTAGAAAGTCTTTAGTTCAAAATGTTTGCATAATTCGAATTTTCTTTTAATTTGAAGACCCAATAAGCAAATTTCATACCTGGATAATTCGAAAACCTTGATAATTCGTAATTCGAAAAAATAGCGATATGCTCATAATATTTGTGCCTGAATAATTCGAAAAAGTATAAAAAAATTATGTTCGTAAAGATTATGCGTTTGCGAACACAACTATTGCCTCTCACCCCCTCGATCCTTCTCTACGATGTTGTTACTACCCGCGCCAACTTTCTTTTCTTTTTGGCGTAGATCAAAAGATGAATGATTTTACCCTTTTATTGCGTATCTTTTTCCATTCAATTAGTAAGGAGAAGGAAGAAAAAGCAGAGATGTACAAAATTTCTCAGGCAAAATTGACCTCCAAACCCTCGAGAATGCATTCGCATTATTCTATTCTCGGGAAAGGACGTATTGTTAGAGGTCGTATTATCCGCAACGGAGATAGGGCCTAATTGCACTCTCCTTTCGTCGGAATGCCTCTTATAGCTTCTCTCTTATCGGCTCATGGATATCTCAATTCTGACTTTGAATTGTTTTGAAGGACTATTTCCAAGAACAGCTTTCATTTCTTCTTAGTGATCCCTTCCTGCTTTATATTCTTATGGAAAGAGTACAGAACTGCTCTTAAATCAGTTTTATTTTCGTTTTCGTTGGAGAATGGCCGTACCGTGCAATTGACCGAGAAGAAAGCGAGGGTGAGGATCATTGGGGATCCTCATAGCAGCCTACGTGTTAAGTGACTTTTCGTTATTTTAATTGCCTTGTTTTAAGTTTAAGTGTTATTAGGGTAAGTACATTTTAAATATCGTTTCTTATAACATAATTTTGAATTTCCCTAAAATGCCTCCGGTACGTAGTGCATATATAAATCTTTGACTATCGCCGAAAAAAATGCCTTTGTTGAGTGACATACCCGAGAAATCTGGATCTAAAAGTCAGCTGGCTGCCAATTACGGGATTACTAATTCGTCGCTGTCTACAAGAAGAAGCATCAACTTGGCTAGAGAATGATAGGCATATATTTAATAAGTACCAGGCTAAAAACGTTTACGATTTGGATGAAATGGTCATTATTCAATATGTTACCAGACCGTACTTTATTTCTCAAGAGTGAGAAATGTTATGGCAAAAACACAGCAAAGAACGTCTTACTGTGGTGCTCTGCACCAATATGGACGGGTCCGATAAAGCCAAATTTGTGGTTATCGGTAAATACACCAAACCACTGTATTTAAAAAACTTAGATATCGGCAGCTTGCCAGTGACATACGAATTGAATGAAAAGGCGTGGATGACAAAGGATGCGTTCAAAAAAATTCCTTTCAAGACCTATAGGAACTATATGAATATTTGGCGATCAGTATTAAATCATTTTGTGAAAATCTTTCTTTTTGCATCATGAAGGTTGCCGGCAGAAGTCATATGACTTTTTAGTAAATTGAAAATGGAGGCTAATCATATCGTGTAAGCGACCAAAGGGACGTAGACATTATCAGATATGGTCGAGATAAAAGACAGAGTGCAATAAACCGTTCATATATTTGTGTGCTGTACCTGTGTCAGCTCAGAATGGATCCTTAAGACATGGGATCTTAGATACAGTATGGAATACCAAATGAAGCGTGGCTGTCTGGTATGACAAATGCCGATTTTATCTTTTGTTCTGGACGTTTGGCGCTAAAGTATATTAAATGAGTGTTATAAAGCAAATTTATAAATCCTGATGAATAATTTCATAGAAAATTTGGTAGGGAAAAATTGACCCTTGTCGACGACAAATGATTTTCGTAGATCTTGAATTTCTTACGAATTCGATATTTATCGATTTAATTAAATCGATACATACTAACCCTAATCATATCGTTAGAAATAAAATGTACCGATGAAATAAGGACTAGAATTAGAGTTGTTCGATTTAGGTTTTGAGGATAGGGGGAACACTAAAAATTCTTTATCGGAACACTGGAAAAGTAAAACGATCCGAAAATGTATAGTATTTATTGTGAGAACTATAAATAGTGTCTAATATAAATTTAATGATTTATAAACCAAGATAAATACAAGATAAAGTTGAATATATTTTTATACTGTAACAACCTTTGATTTACAAATAAGGAACAAAATTTTGGAAGGGGAGAAAAAATACCACAAATAATCAATAATTGTTATTTTTTATTTGGGAAGCTTAAATTGGGATTAACCATTTGAATATTAAGAAAAAAATACCAACCTTATTGTTAAATTTAAAAATAATTCTCTAATACGGCACATTTGTCCAGACAGAAATTTTCGGGACAACGGGACTAGACAATCCCGTAATTATGGGAGGTCTGGCAACCCTGACTAGAATAACAAAAGCAAGCCGCTTTCTGAAGATATAAAACATACTAACGGGAAATATTAAGGAGGATAGCCACAGGAAGGTGATGCAGTATAGCTTTGTATGGGACAGAAATACGGGCTCGAAGGAAAAATTATATAAAATGTATAGAAAGCTTCGAAATATGGACATGAAGAAACATGATGAAGATAAAATGGACTTATAGGATGGAAAATTAGTAAGTACCAAGAAGAATTGGAGAAAATCGCATGACTATACAGACCTTAAGAAAGAGGAGGGAGAACTAGATTGGACATTACGTGAGGGAAGAGACGTGTTAGAAGGAAAAAGAAAGAGGTAGGAAAAGTTTCTGCAGATAGAGGAATTGAACAAGAAAGAGAGTTATGGCATGAAGGAGATTACTGAAATTAAGGGATTTAAGTAAGTATAATCACGCTCCTATCTACGCACGCACGCTGGGACGCAAGCTGGCAAGCGAGTTGCACGCACGCTGGCACGCACGCTGGCACGCACGCTGGCACGCACACTGGCACGCACGCCTGCACGCACGCTGGCCCGCACGATGGCACGAACGCCGGCACGCACGCTGGGACGCACACTGGCACCCAAGCGGCCACGCAGGCTGGCACGCAGGCTGGCACGCACGCTGGCACCCACGCTGGCACGCAGGCGGCCACGCACGCTGGCACGCGAGCTGGCACGCGAGCTGGCACGCGAACTGGCACGCGAGCTGGCACGCGAGCTGGCACGCGAGCTTGCAATCGAGCTGCCACGCGAGCAGGCACGCGAGCTGCCACGCGAGCTGCCACGCGAGCTGAGAGCGAGCTGCATCACGAGCTGGCACGCCCAACTTGTCGGGGACGTCAAAGTCGACGATACCATCACGTCGGACCACCTGCCACTCATCTTCCCCATCACCACCGGAGGATCCGCCAAATGACCGAGACGGACGATAAACAAAACGGATTGTGCAAAAGCGAACTGGGGAATACTCGAAGAAATCATCGCCGAAGGATTACTCCCTGCAGAGAGACCTAAGACAACCACTGAGGTAGACAATGCAATCGATACATTAAACAATATTATTTAACAGGCTGCCGACGAATGCACCCCAAGGAAGAAGATCGACTTAAGAAAACTCCTCTGCTTAATCACGTCGTCGCCCTCATCAAGGAAAACAGGAAGATTTACAGAAAATTCAACAAGAGAATGGACCCAGCATTAAAAACAGTTTGGAACAGGAACCAGGCCATCATCAAAAGAAAGGTACTTGGTTATAAAAACGATTTATGTCAGAAAACTTGCGCGTGTCTAGATTACAGGAACGGGAAAAGGTTCTAGGACCGATTCAAAGGCCTCTCGGGAGCGATACGACAAGAAGAATCCCACCTAGTGCACGACGGGAAAAGCCTCATCACGGAGGAAGAAAAAGCGGAGGAATTCTTACGAGTGCTGGAAGAAATACAAACGCCGACTGACGATCCACGGTTCTACGAGAAATTCCACAGAGAATCCATAGAGGTAATGCAGAACCTTATACCCAACTTACTCCCCACAGATATCAGCGAGGAAACCGAGGAATGAATCACCGACGACGACCTGAAAGAAGCCATAGCCAGCAGGAAGAAGAATGCGTCTGGACCCAATAACGTGCAACAAACGCATGTCAGGTATTCCCCCACGCTTAAAAAATTCCTCCTAATGATTTATATTTCCTGCTTCTCCATGGGTTGCTACCCAAAACAATGGAGAAACGCGCACACCATCATGCTCCTGAAACGGAAGAAAGACGCCAAAGACGCGAAAAATTATCGCCCCATCAGCCTTACGAGCGTCCTGGGAAAGATGCTGGAAAAAGTGGTCGTGAAAAAACTCACGGGCATCCTAGACGCAGGCGGCATCATCTCAGACCATCAATACAGATCCGAGCCCATAGGACAACCACGGACCCACTGACGCTGCTCACCAACACGGCGGCAGAAGAAATCAACAAAAGAGGGTGCACGGCCGCGATCTTCATGTACATCCAAAGGGCATTCGACAAACTCTGGTATGACGGGCTATCCCTAAAAATCTCCCTAATTCCCGACATCCCACCGAACTTATCCCGCTTCCTATACTCCTTTATCTCCGACCGACATGCCAGAGTCAAAGTAGCTGGGACCCTGTCCAATCCCTTCCCCATTCAATCCGGCGTGCCCCAAGGAACGGTATTATCGCCGCTACTTTTTATTCTGTATTGCTCTGACATGCCTTCACCCGCACTTCCACAGGTGACCCTCGCGCAGTACGCAGACGACACGGCGCTGTGGGCCACGGTACGCAAACCTGACACCGCAGCACGTTATCTACAAAAGGACCTCCGGTGGCTCGAGGAGTGGATGAGAAAGTGGCGCCTGCGGCCAAACCCAGAAAAATCGATCCTGATGACCTTCACTCACGAAGGGGGGGAACAAGGAGGTCCGCAGCAACCGATTTCCGTCACCCTTTGGGGGAAAAGAGTCGGCCTGCAGAAAGAGAGGAAATACCTCGGTGTTACCCTCGATCGCCACCTGACGTTCGCCACCCGTCTGAGAAACGTGATATCCACCATAACCAGGCGCAGCAACCTTATCCGAGCCGTACGAACGGGAGGAAAAGGCATCTCCGAGGAGACGGCCATACACTTGTACAAATCATTCATCATACCCGTCATCGAGTATGGCGCCCCTGCCATCACGCCGCTCGCAAAAGGAAACATCTCGAGGCTGGCAGTCATCGAGAGAGTCATCCTCCGCAACATCATGAGGGCCCGCATCCGCACACCCAGAGCCGAGGTGTACGCGCGGGCCGAAATAGAACCGGTCCTACACCGAATGGCGAGACTCCGCTGCAGAGCGGCCGAAAGAATGAGGGCACACTTCCCCCCACCTCTTCCAACAAATCCTCGCTCCCCTACCCATTATCCTCCCAACCCACCCCAAACACAAGCGCCCCACCCCGGCAGGGTAATAGAGGCGACGCTATCGCTCTATTGCCCAGACTCCCCTCCCCTCCACGCCCGCACCCAAGTCCCTATCTCCCCCCACCTGTGCCCTCAGGACGGATTGCTGCCGCCAAAGAAGAAAAAGAAATAGACGGCGCTAGTCCAACAAAAGCATATATATTTATCACTATTATTTATATAAATTCAAACCTATTTGAACCTTGTTATATTTTGCTATATTCAATTTAACTGTTACGCATTACGAAATGTTATTTGTTATATATTTATTTGTATTTGTTATATTTACTAAGAACTTTGTGAAAAACTGGTGCTGTGAACAAGTGGAAATGTGATAGTGGCCATGTAGTCATTCAGGCTGTCTACGGAAGGTTTTGCCGGGTTTTCCTTCCGTCTCGGGCGAATGCCAGGCATAAGCCACCCCCGGAGAAAGCAATAAGATCGAAATACCACTGGTTAAACGAATACAATTGAACTATTTGCACCTGAATCAGCCCTAAAGAGGCTTTTTGCCTAAACAGGGTATTTTATGATCAGACTATGTGTAAAACAATTGAAATGTAAAGGGTATGTAAATGAAATATGTATGGCTTAGCAGAAAATAAAAACATATTGACTTTGACAAAAAAAGCGAAGCAAAATGTACGGATGAGATCAGGACTGGAATATACATATAAACTTAAGGATAAGAAAAGGTAGTGATGAGGGTGGCAATAAGGTGTTCAAGGAAGCCCAGGTGACACTTACCAAGTTGGGGACCAAGTTGGCAGGCTGCTGAGGGCGTCGAAGAGACACACGCAGACAAGAAAACACACGAAAGCTTTTGGTTCCTAGGCCCTTCGTCAGCAAAGAAGATATATATATGTAAATATATATATTATATATATTTATTATATATATATTTATATTTATTTATTTATTTATAATTCATGATTTCGCGACGAGAACGCTAACAACGTGGAAACAGACCCAAAAGACTTACGCGGGGGGCGAGGGATCAAAAATGGAGAAGAGGGGATGAATTACGCGTATAAAAGTATCTCAGTTCTTTCAAAAACATTAATATTTGAACTAACTTAAATCGCATATATACCAAATGACCTAAAACTCAACAATTATTGATACAACGAAAAAACCGTTGAACATATTAATTCAAACACTCCGAGAAGAAAGAATACATTAGAGATTACAATATCGAGACGACTAAACCGATGGTCGACTATGGGTTGATGCCATCTAGTGGGTCGTTAATTGGAACATCCTTTAAAGGTTTCTATATGGCTCAAAGGAACCGCAGTGCTAACGAAGCTCGAGGATATTCGACCCTCGCCATATTTAGATTATGAGGTTCGCAATCAATTGGTAGTTAGCGCGATTATTGAGGGCGTATTCACATCACCATTTGAGTCTAAAGAGAATCTTGGACACAAGGCCGATTCTGCTTAGCGGAAGTGGAGAACTGGCGGTCACTCGTGTCCTTGGCACTCGGAAGTCAATGTCGTGTCTCCGTACAACACCGTTGATGCAGCGGAAGCCGAGTAGCCGTAGCGGTCGTGAGTGCCTTGACCTTTCTTGACTGGACATTCATCTTCGTAGATTTCCTGGAGTCCCTTTTACTTCACTACTCTCTTCTACCTTCTCGCCGTGACTTTTTGCTTTCTCCATACGTAATATAGGGGAAAGTATTGTTGTCATGAATAAAATCGATTTCGAGATTTCAACGGAAATACACGTTTTTACCATTTGCTCGATGATATGTGTGTACGAGTATGTGACAGTTATTTTGTGGGTGCTCTAACTCAAAAACCAATAAAACGCGAAATTTTATATTTAACATGTTTTTGAAAGTCGCAAGATCTGATTAGTTCTTAGTAAAAATCGGTCACTCGAAAGTGGGCGTTTACTATTGTCACTTATCCGTTATTTTGAAATATTTGCTTTAATATTTGATAAATGGAAAAATATACTGGAATAAAAGCTGTAGGAAATATAATTTACTACAATATTGTTTGAATCAATTGCCCATCATTATATATCGACGTTTCTTACAGAGGAGGATATAACATGCATATCACATATATATAACATATAGGAGGATACTAATGTGTAGGCACTTCCAGATGAGCTGGAGATTCGAATTTTTCTCTTAGGTAGGATTTGGTGCGAAACCGACTAGAAAAAACGAAAATCTTGAAAAGTGCAGCAATGCGGTCGCTAAAAATTCGCAATATTTTAAACAAATTTTCAAGGCTTACGTATTTCCGAATGTGCTACGGAGCTGAAATTTTTTTAGAGGTAGGATTTATAAAAAAACGAAATAGCAATTATAAAAATTTTGATATTTTATTTTCTTTGGCAGTTAAAATTTCTTAAAATTTAAACAAATAGGTGAATGTTTTAGATACAACAGGGCAAGTTAGAGGGCTGAAATATTAAAGCTATTTAGATTTTTGTCTATGTAACCGAATAAATATTTCAGTGTATTCATGAAGTTCTTTCTGCGGCCGTTAAAAATTATTTAAATTTAAACAATTAGAAAAATATTATTTCACTTCTAAAAGTGCTCCAACTTTAAAATTTAGCGGAAATGTGTAGCATTAGTACCCTATAATGGTGAAAGTATAAAATCCTTAAAATTGCAAAGTGTGGGGATTTTTTTAATCTATTATTTTTACATTAGGAAAAACCAAAATCGCTGCTGAGGTGAAATTTTGGTGCAAAGGATAAAACATGAATTGAAGAAATATTAGAATGATGAAATATCTCCCTGAAAAATGAATGTTTTTTTAAGGTGAGATGAAATGCTTGCAGTATGCAAGCACCTTCTACTAGTATAATGTATTTTTAACGAGATATCTTAATAACTAAATATTATTGCTGTCACCACCACGCCACCTACCGACGATTATTGTTAACAATTGACACTTAGTTACGTCTTAATAACGCTCCTTTATAGATTATTAATTGTTGTAGCTTCATATTTAACACAAAACACAAATTGGGGTCATGGAGAAATTTGATATCAACGATCGAAAACAGAACAAAAAGGACAGCAAGAAAATTGAAAACAAAGTAGTTTCCCAGACGAAAACATAATTTCCTCCACGAGATCCTCAGAGCTGCGGCACTGGATACATGAGCCTGTGTAGCTTGAAGATTAAACACTTCTCCCCTGATGAATCGCATTAAAGTGAACTTAACCTCCTAGAAGTGTGCAGACGAACACAGGAAAGGCGTTGCCAGAAAGACAGTTTGATATTACTTTCAGTACGTTAGACCTGATAATGCTCTATTAACTTCTTTTCCAATTTTTCTCTATCATTGATAAATTATTAACTTCTCTTTATTATTATTATTATTATTATTATTAACTTCTCTTACCATAAATACTAATTTATGGTAAGAGAATTCCTTAAGACTAACACATATTGAAAATAAATAAAAACTCCTGAACCGTAAAATAATCCAAATGAGCAATCACACGTCAATAAGAGAAAGAGCCACTGAAGATGAGAGCTTACCTCTCGAAATTCGTAACTAATGAGTTTTTCCAGAGTGATTGTGCGTTTGTGTGGTTTTTTTTTCTATTTAGACTATTTTCCGACAACATGTCCCTGTTGGCCATCGTCCTGCAGACTTTAAGTACCATTTTTCCCCATCAATCTTTCTCTTATTGACGTGTAATTGCTCACTTGGATTATTTTGCGGTTCAGGAGTTTTATTTGTTTCCATTCTGTACACCGTAGTCTCCCAATTTCATCTTCAACATTAACACATAATGAAACATTTCCTTTCCATATAAGTAACCAATACGGGATGTAAACTTCGGAAAACTAGCCTGCATTAGTTCTGGTTTGGAAATCTTGTATTAGACACATATGTGGGTGAATTTCCGAGCAAACGCATAAGTAAAAATACACAATCAGTCTTTCTTACTTCAATTTTGGGCGTTCTCAATCCTTTCAGTTACCTTGTTGATATTTCCACTTATAGACAACCTATTATCTCGCCAAATATTCTATGCAAATGTAATTCTTCCAAATCTATGTATTGCGCAAAACCGACCATAAAAAACGAAAATCTTGAAAAAGGGCAACAATGTGGCCGCTAAAAATTCGCAATTGTTTAAACAAATTTTCAAAGTTTATGTATTTCCAAATGAGCTACGGAGCTGAAATTTTTTTTGCAGGTAGAATTTGTAAAAAAAAACGAAATAAAGGTTATACAAATTTTGATATTTTAATTTGTTTTGCAGTAAAAAATTCCTAAATTTTAAACAAATAGATAACTGTTTAGGTACAACCGGGCAAGTTAGTGAGCTGAATTTTGCAAGTTATATAAAGTTTTGTCTTTGTAAACAAATTAACATCTCAGAGTAGTTATAAAATTCTTATTGCGGCCGTTAAAAATTATTTAAATTTAAACAATTAGATAAATAATATTTCACTTCTTATTGTGCTACAAATTTAAAATTTGGCATAAATTTGTGGCATTATTATCCCAATGTGGAAAACGTATAGTATTCCTAAAATTGCAAAAATTAGCGATTGTTTCACTCCATTATTGTTCCATAAGGAAAAAACGAAAATCGGTCCCGAGGAGAAATCTTTTAAATTAAAGAAATATCTCTCATGTTGAAATATCTCTCTGAAAAATGGATGTATTTTCAAGGTGAGATGATATGCTTGCAGAATGCAAGCGCCTTTTACTAGTATGTTATATCCTCCTCCTCCTCTGTTCCTTACATAATGATAACGTATAGGAGGATATTAATGTCCAGCCCAAACTACAAGAGCTAGAGAGCTGAAAGTTTTAGTTTTTGTAGATATGATGGAGAAACCTTCAGTTAAAATAAGACTTTTTACCTAAGTGACATGAGTTCGACTCCAGAAATTCCGAAATTTGCGTATTTTCCCCTAAGAAAAGCATTGCGCCATATTTGTAAATTAATTATGGGCACTTGCCGGTAAAATAGAAAAATGAAATTCTCAGTGTTGCTAGATGGCTGCAATACCTTTTAGTAATTATTGTCACTTTTGCTTACAGTGTTTTGGGTTCGACTCCGGAGACACCGGAATATCTCCCATATGTTAGCATGGGAAAACGCAATCCAGTGTGTAGCTCAATCTAATAAGTTTAGGAAGCTGAAATTTTGCAAGATTATAGAACTTTTCTCATAACTAACTATAAAAATCGAAAATTTTAAAATTGTAAATTTTAGGGGTTGTTTTAACCCCATTTGAACATTAAAGTTTAATAATTTTTTAGGTACTACGGAATGAGCTAAGAAGCTGCAATTTTCTAATTATTTACAGAATAGTGCATTAGCACAAATAAACATTTCAATCTCTCCATATACATATTGGGGCAACCGTTAAAAATCTTTAAATTTTAAACAATTAGAAAAATATTATTTTACTTCTAGAAGTGCTACAACTTTAAAATTTGGCTGAAATGTGTAGCATTAGTACCCCATAATTGAGAAAGTGTAACATGTTTAAAATTGCAACATTTGGGGATATTTTTAAGCTATTATTTTTACATGGGAAAAACGAAAATCGCTACGGAGGTGAAATCTTTAGAATTAATAGAATATTTTTAATGATGAAATATCTGTCTGAAAAATTAATGTTTTTTAAAGGTGAGATTAAATGCTTGCAGTATGCAAGCACCTTCTACTAGTATGTTATATCCTCCTTCTCCTCCTCCTCTGTAAGGAACGTCTATATATAATGATATATATGACAATCAAGTCTGCAAATGTTATTAAATACAACAGAGAAAGTATATTTCAATTTCTGAATATTTACATTTTTATAAACATTTAAACTAATTTCAAAATAAAAAATTATAGAAGTTATACTTTGATTAAATGAGGATAGGAGTTTATTTCATTTCCTCTCAAGTTAATATGAAAGAACACTGTTTATATATTTTAAGAAATAATAATTAAATTTACAGGTAAATTAAATTAAATTGAAGTAAATTTTTTCTAAAAAAAATTAGTTATAATAACCTTATCTATAAACATAATAAACAAGTAATTATCATCACTAAGTTATCTCAGAATTTGTTTAATGATGTTCTCAATACTCACATTATGTGATCGAAAGAGAACTTATAAAATTTGGAATTTTTTCATTATTTTAAAAGTCCTTGAAAATGAATTTAAAGAAACCTTTACATTCCACATTATCAGGTATCTATTGTAGTCTCTTGCATTTTTAAATTCTTAAACTATAATCTTAAATAACTATTTAGAGGAATGCACTTATTTTTTATATCTAAATCAGACATTTAATTATAAAATGATTAGATAACATTATGGAAAAATAAATTTAATTAAATTATTTTTTTGAAAAAGAGACACTAATGGTACAGCAACATATTATGTAGGAAATAATACCCTATTATCAAGAGACATCGAAGAAAGAGACACTCAACACAATTATACAGCAAAAATAAAAAAGTAATAGTACCATTTACTAATACATTTTTTCACTCGGCCATTTTGGGCCAGAAAGTTTGGGGGAGATGATTATTCCTGCGTATATATATTTTTTCTTTCTCTTTTCTTAAATTATGATGCGGGAATTGCAAAAGTGAATTTGTATTATCATTTGATCCTGACAGGATAAAAGAACAAACTGAGAGACAATCCTTGGTCCACCATATTTCCACAATACGCTATACACTCCACCTGGGCCAGCTGCTTTTCCATTTTTAGAAGTCCGTAAGGCAGTCCTAACTTCCTCCTCCAACTCCCTTCGATTCTCCATAGCGGGGGAAAGCACTTCCTTAAATTCCTCTCTACCACAATAAAAAGTAAAATATTTTTACACGTATTTCTAGAGAAATGATGGCTAGGATAATCCAATATGATATACCTATATAATCTTCATATAAATAAATAAACAAAATAGCATATTTCAACCGGGTCAACTAAACAGGGATACCACAATATCAAGGTTAGAATTTTTCTGTAACTATAAATTTCGAAGGTATTGGCTGAACCAATTTTAAAAATAAATTTCTTTTGTAGGGCGAGTATATAATTGCAAAACGAAACGAATATGTGTATCACGAATCTAAAAAGCAGGGCGACCACAGTACAAAGAAAAATAATTTTTCATTATACGTGTATTTGCATAAAACTTTCTGCACACAAAAAACACTTCTGTACCACGGAATACCTGTGTACATCCCTACTTGTTAAGCAATAACTATAATCTTCATTAAGACAACAGCCTACATATTACACTAAAATCTATGTAAAAATTAGGCTATTCTGTGTGATAGGTGTCATTATCCCTGCCTTTTAGTACGTATCCAGATAAAAAAAAAACAATTTAAAATTATCACGTCATCATATGTATACATCTTTGGCTGAAATCAAACACATTATAATGCAGTCTAAGCATTAAGTCAATGCTCTTAAAGTATGGAAAATCAATCCCATTGATAGGCATTGGAGTCATTGCTACGGTAGTTAATATTTTTCATTGTTGAAAACTGAAAAAAGGCTCCTAATTCTGTTTAAAATCAAATGTTTACGCAAATTCAGCATGGATTTGAGTTCTGTCTTCAAGAAAAATAAACTTAATTCTTTTTTCCATAGTATGGTGCATGTTTCAACTTTGTATCTTAATTTTAAATAATTTAAAAAAAAAAGCAATTTTAGATAACCATGCACGGTTTTCAATGCTTTTCTTATGGGTGTTCAAAATTGGACTTTGGGGTCAAAAACACCCCTTAAATATAACTTTTTCTAAAATTTAGGATTAATTCCAGAGGTTGTATCCAATGAGCTATATTCATGCCAAATTTCAGCTCTGTAGCACTTTTAGAAGTACCTTAGGTTTTACATGATATATAATTCTATCCTTTTTCGAAAACGGTAATGACTGAGGCCTACCAAATTTGCGGTGCAGTAGCGATACAATAGCAGTGTCTGCTGTCAGATTCTCTCCTACCTATCTCCAGGCCCTATGAGAGGGTGGTGGGGGGGAGCAGTTGGGCCATTTGGCCCAGACCTCAAGCTCAAGAGGGCCTCAAATTTTGGCACTTGTTCAGGGACGGATTTTTGCATAGGCACATGAGGTGTAAGCTGAGGGCCTCGTCGAAAAGAGAGCCTCACCAAATGTCGAGTTTTATTCAATATTTTATTAATAAATAATACCTATTCTTCAAGCTCCAAATCACAATATTTGATTGTTATCACTGAGACACAATATATTTAGTAATATTAAATATTAGATAGATTTGTTCCTGAATAGGCCTAAGCAAACTGCTGAGGCACACCTGAGACACTTGCACGAGACCCCATGGTGCCGCGGCACACACTTTGGGAAGCATTGTGCTAGAATACGGCTCTTGCTGAGCGATTCGAGAAACCAGCAAATAACGGAAGGCTACTGCACTAACTCGACTGACACGAAGATAAAATCCTGCCGGTTTTCAAATATTAGTGATATCCTCCAGAATATAGCGTCGACTACAATACAATACCACGCAAGAGATTTTCAAATTTTAAAGTAAAGTACGATTTTGTTAGATTTTCTTAAAAACGGCTAGTATTTCGACAAAAATGCACATGAAAAGAAATATTCTATTTAATTAGTTCTATAAATTTTATTTGATAACTTTTTATTTTACAAGATTTAAGGGAAAGTATATTACAAAGTTTTTGTAATATTTCCTTGAAAACGGCAACCATTACGTCAAAACTGTATTTGAAAGAAAAAATTTTATTTTGTTAGTTCTACAAATTTTATTTGAAAACTTTTTTAGTACGACTAATATTTTACGAGATAAGGAGAAGTTTTTTTATTATTTATTTTATAGTAGCACCCCTGATGGGGTTATGTGAACCATATATACTAATTTCTTACTCTTTTAGCGTAAAAATTCTTAGTATCAAATTTCATGAAAATCTGTTCTATAGTTTTAGAACAAATTTGCAGACGGACGGACATGACCTGACCATAAAGCGTTCTTTTTTTACTTTAAAGTAATGAACGCCTAATAATTATTATTATAAGGCGCGCACCCAGAGTGGGGGGGCTGACGGAATTTACCCTCCCCTCCCCCTAAACTCGAAATGTTCTTCCTTAAGAACAGTACTCGCATGGGAACGCCGTTCTACTTGATACAAAACGAAGCTCTTTGCGTTCCCATTGTTAAAAAAAGCAGATAAGAATGTTCTTGTTGTTAAAATATTTCAGAAAGTCGGCTTCGCGCGTATGAATTTGAAATTTACGTTGGCGATTTTATGTTGGACCCAGAGTCGTCTTTAGGAGCGGGCGAAGCGGGTGGTCTCCCGGGGCACTAAAGGAAATAAATTTTTCCCGAGCGACAAGTGATGTAAGTGAGCAGAGGTCCTAAAAGGAAGCGTGGGCGCCCAAGGCATAGGCCTTCCTGCTGCCTATACCAGGGAATCGTATGTTTGGTTGCACATCCAAGGGGCAATAGGGGAGGCGGCGTTGGTCCGCGTATTCGAAGAAAATATTGATTCTGGACAAAAGACAGTAGAGACGGGAAATGCACCTCCTTTTCCGGAAACGGGAATGCTTGACAACAGAGAGGAGTAAGGATGAAGTCCATGGGTGTTTTAAGAAGTAAACTTCCTTTTCAGAAAAAAAGGCCCTTAAGTATGCTGGAGGGAGGGGCAACATGGAAAGGGCGTGGAAATGGGTGAATGCTGCAAAACAAAAAAGTTACAACATTTTGGTGCAATTTAGAACCGAGGCGCCCGCTAGATATTCTATACGCCACCCCATATGGTAATCTGGTGTTTGAACACTAGCACTGTCTTGACCAGGACTCTTTTAAAAGTTCGAGCTGCCCTAAGCTCAATTTAAGTCTCTCAGTGTTGTGAAGTAGGCATTGTGAAAGGGCTCTTAATCACTGTGTATTTGATTGTATGTACAATTCGTTGTGCAAATTGCATTACTATCAACTAATCGTTGATCGTTGCAATTATTTACTTCCTCTGTTTCCTGCGATCAGCGATCTACGATATATCATGCATCTCTCAGAAGTTACATCGGCCATAATAGAAGAACGCATCGTCTCACAGTCGGAAAGTGTGGGTGTTTCAAAATTTATAAGTTTAACTCTGTTTAGTGGTTCGTTCATCGTCTTAGAAAACAACTATTGATTGCATAGCTATGATATGAATTGAAACAATCAATTTAAATTGCTCTGTCACAGTAGTTGTCTTATCTTTCAATGAAAATTTTTGAAAAATTTATATTCTAATTTTCTTAGGAAATGATTTTGTCCGAAGGTATGTAGTTACCTTATGCTAAGATTTTGGTATAATAAAAACGGAAATTTCAACTCATGGTTCGCTATATCTAATGCTATGATATAATCAACAACTTTCTTATATCATCAATGAAGCAAATACGACAACTCTTTTGCCATTTTATCAATTGAGTACAAAATCGTGAAAAGTCGGCCGTGCGAATTATTTTCGCGCGTTTTGTTTTCTGTTCTGCATATCGCTCTATGAATTAGCATAAACTTAAATTAATGAACATACTCCTGAATCGAATAAGAAAAAATTGCGACAACTTGCGCCTACAAGATGGGTAGAACGGCATGAATCCGTAATGGTGATGATCGAACTGTTTGATGCAATTTACTCTTAAAGAAATAAGTACCTGGCAGAACCAAAGACGTTTCGTCAGGCGCCCAAATGCTATCTAAGCTCCATTTGTGAGTTTTGTTTTCTAATTTCACTATATACAGTCCAAACATTATTTTCTTACACATAGTCGTTGCGCAGATTATTGCAGAAAGTTGATAATGACCTTTATTTAGCACTAAATCGTGTGTAATGTCATTGAACAAATAAAAATTATGAAAACTAATTCAGAAGAAGAATTTAAAATTACATATCAAACAGCATCTGAAAAAGCAATATCTATTGGGATTGAGTAGCATAAATCGTCAACAGGGCGAAAATGTGCCATCTGAAACTACGGAATAATATTATCGGAGGTCTGTATTTATTCCCTTCGCAGACCATATGTTAAGTCAGCTGAATGAGAGATTTTCTAAGCATCGGGAAATTCTTAAATTTAGCAGTGTTCTACCTAAAGGTGAAATACCAAAACAATATCAAATAGACGATTTTTTGGGACTTGTTGAGTTCTACACTACCGATTTGCTTTCAACAAATAAATGTCTTAAAAGCAGAGCTTAAAATGCGATACAAACGTTATAAAAATTCAACATCTGCAATAGTGCCACCCAAGAACGCTATGAATGCACTAACACAGTGTGGTAAATTAATTTATCCCAATATTTTTATATTGCTAAAAATATTAGTCACACTTCCTATTGCTACATGCAGCAGTAAAATATCGTTTTTGACTTTACGAAGATTGAAAAAATATTTGAGGAATACCATGATTCAAGACCGTTTAAATAGTTTATCACTATTAGATATACACCGAGAGATTAAATTTAGCCCTCAAAATGTTTTAAATGAATTACAGAAAAGAAAAAGTTGACATTTTAAATTAAAACTTTTAACATTGTATAATAAAATATTAGTGCGGTTTGGTGTAATTAAATGTTTTTTTATAAATGTTTAGTGAAAAAAACATTTTTAGAGTTGAGCCTCCAAAGAGAAAATCCATGGTGCGCGCTTGATTGTAACAATTATTGTTATTATTGTGTTACAAAAACTCAATTTAGATAGAAAAATACATTCTGCTATAACATTACCGTAATCAACATTAACATGATAAGCCATATTTCTGTTGTGTGTCCCCTAAGAAGGCATAAAGGCTCGGATCATCACTATAGAAGTTGTATTAAGAAATCTTACAAAACCTAAACAGTGAAAAAAGTGACTTTTCCCCAAAATAGTGACCAAAGTTACTGAGCTTAAAAAAAGTGAGCAATAGTTGCAAAATAGGCCTGTGCCTAACCCCCGAGATGCCAGTTGTACTATTAATAATATTGCATTTTGGATGACAAAAATAAGCATATATTTCTTCAATTATTGGTAAAATCAAATTCACATACTTTTCTGGCTTTGAGAGTTGCAAAATCGTCTATTATATCATCATATTTTAGGGTGCTGGCTATTTTATGTTCAATAGATAAAATTGATAAATTTGCCAATCATTCTTGACCCATGGTAGACCGTAACTACTTTTTAACTAACTTCAATATGCTGAAGCTATGCTCACATGATGTAACAGTCACAGGAAGTGTTAAAAAAATTCTCAGAGCAATCTCTACATTAGGATAGGCATCAACAAAATCCCACTTAGGAATCATTTGTAGAATGTCTAGATTTGTTGCTTTATGAACATCTTGGAGTAATAATGGGGCTTGAAACTTGAGACTTGAAATGTCTTAAACTATTTCTATGGGGTCTAGATCATTGCTATATTGCACAGCAAGTTAGGTTGCACATTTCTTTAATACACTAAGTTCCATTGTTGGGATGGAGTGGCCACTCAATAATTCGAAGTTAGAGGATATCTCGTTCAATTTTTCGAAACGCAATTGGAGTTGAGTTATCATTGTATCTATGGCTAGATATGATTCGATAATGAAAGAGCGTTGTTTTGTTATCAAATGTTCTTCATCTTCAGCTCTTTCCGATGCCAACTTCTTCACTTTCATTTTCCTGACTTCTTTGAATTTAGGATCCAAGTCCATATTTTGGGCAATGATCTAAGATTGTTTAAGGATATCCCCAATTCCATTTTTTCTGTTATTAAATATAGAATCCCTGAGTCCTTTCACTAATGTTGAGGCACCGTGAATAGGAAGTGTTTTGGACTGCAGGCTTGTGTTAACTCGGTCAATTTACTCTAGAATATCAACCCAGAAACCTAACCTGCAGATAAATTCATAATTTATTTTCTTTATAAGACTTTCCGCACCTGAAATTTATTCTTCGGTTTTCTTTTCTGCAACAATGGCTTATAATATCTGTAACACGCCAGGGAGTTGATGATGGAGAGTGTGTACTGCATTTCTTTTGTCTGACTACCTTGTATCACTGTTTGCTTTCAGTGTAACTTTCAATACACTCATAAGAAAATCCCACCTGTCAGTTGATCCTGAAAAATATACGAATATCGTTTGGATAGTTCCAAAAAAATTTGACAAAAAATTCTTTGAGTTAATTCATCGGTATAGCAACGCCAATGGGCGAACGCGGCAGCGCGTCCCTGGGTGGCACGGCGGAGTGAAAGACAGTCGACGGTCGACGCCGAGTCACCCTAACGCAGGTGTGGGCAAACTTTTTCGTGTCGGGCCGCATTAACAGTTGCAGCTTCTTAGGCGGGCCGCATAAACAGATGAAAATGCTTCGGCGGGCCACGTTAGGGTTCACATCGTAAGTAATGTGAGGTAATGCGAGGGATCCTGTTAGTGAAAATCAATAATAAATAATATGTTATCCCCATAGCATCACTGAAGAAGGTTTTCCGGCATTAATTTAAACTAAAAATATGAAATTATCTCTATTTTATATAACGGTTCGCTTTCATAATGGCATCGCGGGCCACATAAAATGCCCTCGCGGGCCGCAGTTTGCCCACCCCTGCCCTAGCGCGAGCACGAGTCTCAAGCAGCAGTTCTTCCTTCGTTGTGCTACCATCAGTTATTCGTTGTTATTTGTTACTTGTTCGTTATTGTTAATAAACTCGTTACTTTTTACAAACCTGGAGTGATTATTAACGCACTCCGACCCCCCACAGGTGGTTTCATTGAAGACTCCTGAGAAAAAACTTTACTGTTTTCAAGCTAAAAAAGAAGTTTATCATGAGTTCATTAAATATTGAAATGAATGCATTTTTAAATCGATCGTCAGCCACTCAACAATTTAATCGCCCTGCATTGGAAGAATTACATTTTTACGGATTCGAATTTCCATTTACATTGTATTAATTAATTTCCTTGTGTTTTTTCGCAAGCGTGTGTGTATGACATCCATAGCTACCTAGCAGTATAATCTTTAGGGTGAAAAATATCTGCAAGCAAGGAAGAGAGGGAGGGAGGAGGAGAGGAGGGAGGAGAGGAAGGGTGGGAGAGAGAGAGAGAGAGAGAGGAAAATAGCGCATAGTACATTAAATATTTAATCCCATGATTCTTGACGGGCAATCACGCTAGTAGGAAATATTTGACCGAAACGGAAAAAAGAGTAAACCTCCACTTCAGTTTAACCAAAATCTAATCAGCTCTTGATATTCTAAAAGAAGTAGGTACTAAATATACCTATATTAAATGTTGTGCTGATCTGAGTTTTTGTGTTAAAGCGCCCACATAATTTCTATCACATAGAGACACATCATCTAGATTAATCTGGAAAAGAATCATAATGTATTAAATGGACCTTAAACGGGTGTTTCCGGTCATATCCTGAATTCAATTTGTTCGTGATAGCAATACTTTATACCGCGTATGCAGAAAGTAAAAATAAATTTAATACTTTCATAGCTCACCCAAATAAGGGGGTTAGTTTTTATCCACTTATATCAATTATCGGTCTTCGCATTGCTATAATGCAAATAGAATGCTGCAAAAATATATACTTTCAACTAGCTTAAACGCCCGGCTTCGCTCGGGAAAGAGTTTCTTTTAAGTAGCATAGGATTTTTATTGATATATCACTTTTGATGTCATGTTACAATAAAGATAATACAATAAATTTTGAAATTTACTTATTTTTGCTGTTGGGTACCCCAAGTTTTGAATTGCTGGTTCGGGAATTTGGGGGCGGAGCCCCCACGAAAAAGATCTAAAGTTTACCAAACGTTCCCTATTCCTTAATTACGCAAGCGATGTTTACATTCACATTTACTATTTTGTGTATTGTACTGTAAAGTTTTACCATTAATATAATTACGCATTAACGTCTTACTTAATATTCTCATGGATAGATGCACCGAAGCCTTTAAAGCAGCAATAAAATTATGTGGATTGTCAATGCTATTAGCCAAAACATAAAGAAAAAACAATATCTTGGGTACCAAACAAATGTAAATAGATGTATCGATTTATGTTGCGATAGATCTTTCAATTGTAATGGTAAAAGATAACAATGTTATAGTATTCCTTAAGAATCATTTGACTCACTTTAAAAGTATTCATAGACTATATCTAGGCACGAATACATTTTACCCGTTATCTTGGCGTTGGCTATTCTTTCTCGACGGTGCGCCATGGCGTGGATTTTCCTTGCATTAATATTTACGTGGCTATCTCCCTTTTAAGAGGGCAGCAATTAAGAAATTTAGCTTTGTTGACGCCTGGAAAATGGTCATCTAAACCTATAAAATTTGCGCTCAAAGAAAACTTTCGAGCGATTTAGCGTGTAATACGACAAAACATGAACAGACTTAAAATATTCAGTCCTTCATGCGTAAAATAAGCCATTTCTCGTGATCGTAAGTTAATATTTAGGTACATTTGTAACCACATCAGTGAAGGGATGCATGGCATTTTGGGGTCTCTCCACACCATCTCCCATTCATTCTTATGGAAATAGTATATTTTATATATAGTATATTTTGTTGACCCCATGGGGTATAAGAGACTCCACGGTCAGCAAACCTAAAACAAGTTCTTCCTTTGGTCCCGAGGATGGCCCATGAAACTTTTGAATTCGATAACTTCAACGGTGTAAAAACGTATAAAGAACATAAATACTACATACAGACAAACACTCTAAAATATTTATAAGATTATAAATTATACTGTATAATATGCCTTTTTACTTTCTCCATATACGTAGTATAGGGGAAAGTATTGTATTCATGAATAAAATCGACTTCGAGATTTCAACGGAAATACACGTTTTGAGGTCCCCTGAACACGTTTGGACCATTTTCTCGATGATGCCTGCGTCTGTGTTAGTGTGTGTGCGTGCGTGCGCGCGCGTGTGTGTGTGATAGCTTTTTGTGGGTGCTCTAACTCAAAAACTATTAATCAGGTCAACGCGAAATTTTATATTTAACATTTTTATAAAAGTCAGAAGAACTGATTTGTTTTTGGTAAACATCGGTCAACCGGAAGTGGGTGGTTACTCTTCACATTTTCGTTATTTTGAAATTTTTGATAAATGTAAAAATATAATGGAATAAACATCTTTGTTGGTGAATTCACACGGTTCGTTCTGTTCCTTGAATGAGTTTGCGACTTGTTTTCGTCAAGCCAACAGCTTTCCAACACTTGACCTTGTGACAACTAGTGCATTTTAGAGGGATATAGCAGATCTACGCTATAAGTTTCATCATCATTTTGAAGCATAGTGCGAGAGAGTAAAAACCCACTTCCGTTTGACCGATTTTTACCAAAAACTAATCAGTTCTAACTTTTATAAAAATGTTAATCAGCTCCACGCGAAATTTTATATTTAACATTTTTATAAAAGTTAGAACTGATTAGTTTTTGGTAAAAATCGGTCAAATGGAAGTGGGTGTCACTTATCCGTTATTTTGAAATATTTGCTTTAATATCTGATAGATATAAAAATGTTTTAGAATAAAAGTTGTAGAAAATTTAATTTTCTACAACCTTTGTTCAAAACATTTTCCCATATAATGCATTGTTTAAGAGATATCTTATATTTTTGCTGCCACCACCACGCCTCCTACCGACGACTATTGTTAACAATTGACGCTTAGTTACGTCTTAGTAACACTCCTTTTTCTTTCCTTAATTGTTGGAGCTTTGTGGCTATATCCAATATCAGAAGGCTATGGTTTGAGTTTATTTCTGTTCTTCGTAAAATCTAAAATTTTCTCGCAGTTTCTTAAAATATTTATTATTATCTAACCTATTTGGAATTTTTAGAAATATTACAAATATGGAGAAAGTCATGTGGTGGCCACATCAGATTTTTTCTTTGGTGGTAATATTCATGGGGATGGTTCCACATAAAACAATGCAAACGCACTGATGTTTACCTCTTTGGGTGGTGTGGAAAGAACTGCAATTTTCTATTTTAATTTTACACTGTTTAATAGCTATACTGTTATTTTAATATGTTGCATATAATGTGCTTTCTTTTTCATAAAATGGTACAGTTTTATACTAGATAGTCGCAACGAAACTGGGCCCATAATCTGATTAAGCCAATAATCCGGCAAATAAATTGGGCTCTTGAAGATGCAGGTAAAAAAGGGGTTTGGACGGTATTGGTCCCTAGTCGGAAAAATTCTTGGGAGAAACTGGATCCTCAACTTTTAGAAAGAAATGGAACTCGGTTCGGACAGGGAAGGGTAATTTGAACATGAAGGAACATTCTACTCGACCCCACCGGGTTGGGTAATTTAGGTGAAGTGTTTTCGGTTCCTTCTCACGTTCACTGTGCCCCCCCCCCTCGGGTTGGGTTGCGTTCATCTTAACGTATCAAACTATTTCAACGTTTTTCCTCGTAGAATGTTTTACATACTTATACTTCCTCACTATGACACCTGAACCACGTTCGGACGAAACGACCTTAATTGACGTTAGTGACAAGTGACGGATTGAGCTGTACTGCTTGGGGTAAATAAGTGACGAATCAAGATTCGACCCTTGGGATCACAATGAATAGCGAGTGACTAATTGATTTATGGCCACACAGGAACAACGTTTTCCCTCGCTCACTCTCAATAACTGATACTTCTTCCATGACCAAGACGAGACACTGAACGGATAGGTATGTGTGTTGTGTAAACATATTGTGTGACCCCAGTTTAGTACTTTGACTGACCAACATTGGGGCCCAATTTCTATAGAGGATTAGGCGATAATCGTTAAGAACATTCGGGGAGGTGATTAAATGGACCCCATTTCGTGCTGCCCATAATAATACCGTGAGGCAGTGGCGAATCCTGAATACTTTTTGGCACGGAATCAATTAATTATGAAAATCAGATCTTACCTTGTTATTTGAAATGCAGAGAAATTCCTCTTTCCTTCTTTGCTAATTCTGCAATGACTTTCCTTAGAACACGGTTTTTCGAGAAAGTTCCTTAATGAGGGCTTTTTCGATTGATGGAATTGATAATTTAGAGAGTCTCTCTTGTTTTATGGAATTCCTCACGAATGTTTTGATAAGTATGAGAGCTGATGAACCCCGTTCATTTGAGGCGCTGGTCGCAGGTATTGTCAATTCTAATTCACATGATTTTTCCACTTGAGGGTAAGCTTTGTTTAAACCAGTTTCTTTAATGAAATGATATAAATCACTAACGCTGTTTTTATCAATATCTTCTATTTGATATATAACCGAAAGTTCAAAACGCAAAGCAGCTTTGTCAAAATAATTTCCGTAACTGTTCTTGAAGGAGTCGATCGCGTCTTATTTACTTTTTTGCAGTGCGACTTGGGAAACACAAGAAATTAAATCGTTCTGTAATGCATTGAACGTGCCGCGAAACGCTGTGGATTTTTCCAAATGGTTTCCCAAAGTTTTCTCGTATTTAGCAACCAAGTCCACGTAATTACCTTTATTTACAGAGTCACTGGATTCGTCATGACCACGAAAGCCAAGTTCATGTTCTCCCAAAAAACAAACAATATCAATGTCTTTTTAACATTTTCCGATTTTTCTTTACTTAGCGAATGTCTCTTTATTACCTTGTGAAGATTATTTAAATCAGAAAATCCCGTTTTAGTCCAAACATTTTTTTCGTTGGAAAAAAGTAAGCACGGCCAACAAATAGTTTTGCTTTGCACTCACATCCAGCCAACCATTCGACAATGCTATAAATATCTACGTTAAAATGTCTTGTGTAAGATTTAATGTTTATATTTAAATTTTGGCGAGGTTTTGGCCTACCTGTTTGGATAATTTCACTCTTTACCTAAAAATTGTTCTACGAAAAACTTTTCGTTAATAAATTACACACTGCACAACATGATACCTCACCAGAGCTGCTTGAAGTCACATCAGAAGCATTTGAGGCACTCGGTTCACTCGTGTTTGCAATTTTAAAATTGCTTCCACTCCGTACTTTATTACGCGGAGAAAAACCGCGAAATTTCTCCTATCTGAACCAAAATATTTGGAAATAATATCTGTCAGTGCACTACTATTCAAACATGGGATTCACATTGTTTAATATGCATATCAATGACTTGTCTACTAATAATTATACTCCTTATACTGTTTGCAGAAGATGCTGCATTATATGCATTCATCTAAGCAGGCTCAGTGAGTGCACATTTAAATGTGAGGGCCTATGTTTGGTGTACATTTAAATATTTGCACAAACGATAAGGGTTAAATAAAAATCTAGTGGTTTTGAAAAAAATATGTAATAGTATGGTGGGTTTTATGAATTTCACTGAAAAAATTGATGAGCAAATTTCTTGTCATTTGGCCTGACCTTGAGAACCTTCCATTTATGAAGATAAGATCAATATTTTTATTACATTAATTACTTGAATAGAAATGTAAGAATACTCGTTGAAGGCTGTAAAATTCATTTCATCTAGTGAGATAATATATTCATAACTTTAATTCATTCCTTTGTACTTTTTCAGTCAATAGATTTAAAAATCATAAAAACATACAATTTTCTTATGACCCCTATTATTGTGCATTGAATTTGACTTTGATATTTCTCTGCAGGCCTTGAACACTACCATACATAATGCAAATTGTTAGACAAAACTCAGACGTCAAAAAATCTGCATAAGAAGGATATTATCATGACAGAGTGAAATATCCAATTTGATAATTTGATCCATAATATTGAGTACATAAAATAGACATTTAAATAATGATGCATGTAACATATGATTTTGAGCTTTTCTTTTCTCGGCAAGAGGAATTTTTACACTTAATCCCTATGTAAAGGCATGGAAATATAAGCCTTGAAGATGATGGTAAAAAATAATTTAATTGTGCTTTTCAATTTCATAAACCTAAATGTTTAAATCTACCTATTATTTTTCATTTGGAATACATTCTTAGGCAATGGAATTGATTTTTACTTTCCATATACAAACTATAGAGAAAGTATTGTTTTCATGAAAAAAAATCGAATTTGAGACTTAAACGGAAATACATGTTTCAAGATCCCCTGAACACGTTTTGACTTTTCTCGATTATGTCTGTCTGTCTGTCAGTCTGTATGTGATAGGATTTCGTAGGCGCTCTAACTCAAAAACTTACAATTGCATCAATGCCAAATTTTATATTTAAAAAGAGTATTATATAATAAAGAGCTGGTTAGGTTTTGGCAACAATCGCTCAACCGAAAGTGAATGTTTGGTTTATGGCTCTTTTAAATATTCATAAATGTAAATGTTGTTTATTATAAACTTCATAGATAATATTATTATCTATAACGTATGTTTTAAACATTTTTTCATAGAATGCCTTGTTAAGGAGATATTCTATTTATTTAATATTTCATGAATGTAAAACTACAAGAATAAAGTCGTAGTAAATTTAATTTTCTACAACCTTTGTTCAAAACATTTTCTCATATAAGGCATTGTTGAAGAGATATTTTTTAAACTAAATTTTTGGCTGCCACAACTACACCACCTACCGGCAACTATTGTAAACACATTTTATTTTCTTAATTGTTGGAGCTTCGGGGCTATATCCAATATCAGAAGTTTATTTCTGTTCATTGTAAAGTCTAAAATTTTCTCGCAGTTCCTTCAAATATTTATTATCATTATCCTATTTGGAATTATTAGAAATATTACAGGTATGGAGAAAGTCATGTGTTGACCACATCAGATATTTTTCTATATTGAAATACTTCTAGTAATATCCACAATGTAGGCGTAGACCAATGGGCACTCTTCTAATAATAATCATTTCTCTTTCACAACTTCATTCCTAATAAATTCTAATGGTACAAAATTATAGTTGTTGATATAAATCTAATCAAAAGTAGAATAAATCTGAGGACTAAATTTCTTATAATAAATATTGTTCTGTTAATTCTGTAGAAAAATTTCGAAATATTTTATTAGGAAATTACACATTTACTTTAATAAATAACTATCGTTGTTTCCGACAACCATAAATAGCTGTGACTCTATATAATGTAAATGTAAATTTCTATTAATTTATTTAGAATTACAAGTAATTCCTACATTCACACTTTCATTACTGAAGATTGTGAAAGTGTTTTATAAAATATCAGAACATCCTTATAACTTTTGTTTCGCACTATGCTCTCTTTTTCCATCTTAAAAAGACATATTATGACTGTTTTTCTTCATTTTTGGAAGAATTAGGAATGACTGAATACATCATAGAAAACAATTTTTTTAAAATAATGACTTAAATGATGTTTTATATCAATTTCCGTAACGTACCCATGTGTCTTGTAATGTACTAGTTTAATTGGAACAGACAAGATATTACAAATATGTATCAAATAAATATTTATGGAATCTTCGCAGGATAGAAAGAACTATTACACACTTTATTCAACGAAAACACTATATTTTTTAAATCCATTATATTAACCCAAACTGCACTCAATATGCTAAATAAGTCTATTGAAATACTACGATAATATTGGTATCTCAGTAGATAATTCATGTCTAAATTAAAAAGATGCAATCTTAAATTACCTAATTACTCATGCTTTCGTAGATAATATATACTCATCTTCATTATTTTTAATCTGAACACTTAATATATTTGAAATGTAGCAGAAGCTTCGTCAATAATTAAGTCTTTTTAGTTTGGAATTTATTAAAGATAACGATTTTTACAAGAATATCATGTAGTATAATTTCAAGCATTTTTATAGAAAATTCGACACCCACGACTCCATCTCCAAAAAGCCGTTGATCAGGCGTTGGTAACTCCTTGAGAATTTATCCACGACTAGATTTCCTTGAAGCATTCAGTGGGTTCGAAGATTGATAGAGCCAGCATAAACTAACGGGTCTTAATCGTCAAGTATGTATGGCTTTGAAATCCGTTGTTCTTTGTATATTTTTCTTTTTATTTACATTAGCTTCATGATTTGCTCTCCTGATGGAGAACATTAGTTTCATTCCTCCTTTCTGATTGGATGTTTGCATTTGGAGATGTTTTCCTATCCATCTTGGTGTAGGGTTCAATCGATCACTCTTCCATGTGATTGGCACGTCATGACACAGAGAAAATGTTCTCTTTTTTAGGTTCTCTTCCCGTCCAGAGTTAAGTTGGTCAACTCCCGACGCCCCCCCTCGTCGCGTCGTTGGCACATTTTTAAATGTAGGTGGAGCTATGGGTTCGGTTGAAGAACTCCCTCGTGTGATAGTGGTAGGCGTTGTTGGATATACGAATCCGGTGCAACAGCTCATCGTCCTTCGACCTCTCGTAGAGGCGGGTATTGGAGCGCAGCGCCCTCTCCGCCCACGTCTGAGGCTTCGGCATGTCGTAGTAACTGGACGCAACGCCGCGGGAGCGCTTGTCCAGGTAGTCGATTACATCGTTATAATAGTTGTGGCGGAACTCGTACAAGTAATTGTACTGGAGGTGCTTGGGACGGTTCCAGACGCGGAAGTAGATTGGCCTGTTGGGGTCACGGGGGCGGGGCGGTGGGGGCATCTCTTCTTCGGCCGGAGGTGCTTCCCCTTCGGCCGGAGGGGCCCCCTCTCCGCCTTCGCCGGCTTGGGCTTCGCCACCCTCGGCAGGGGCGGGAGGAGCGTCCCCACCTTCAGCGGGGGTATCTTCGTCCATCCAATTCGGTGATTCGTCATCCATGGCGCTGGTTCAACCTGAGGACGGGAGGAGATTTTTAGAAAGTGGGAATTTAGATATACAGTGGAACTTCCATAAGTCGAACTTCAAGGGAAACAAAAAATATTCATGCTATAGGAAATTCGACTTATGGAAATACGTTTTAAAGATAGGGATTTTGTCCGGTAATATTAATTCACCTCAAGTTATGGAAAATTCGAGTTCTAGACATTCAGGTTAAGGAAGTTCCACTGAATTTCGCAGAAAAATACAGAATTTTAAGTTTAAAAATCGCCTTTTATAGATACATCGATATACATCACATGTGTAGCACCCAAAATTCGAAATTCATTATAGATAAGATGAGTGTTTAGTTTGATATTTATAAAATAACTTCGTTAGGACGAAATATATGCTAACATAACTAACATATCGAAGCGGAAATTTATTTGATTTTTTTTTACGATTTGGTCTCGTCATTTGTAATTCCTGCTCTAGAAAAATCCAACTAGCACGCGAATCTCGGTCCCTAATTGACCTCCGAGCTTCGATTTGCCAGCGTGTGAAAGAATCTTTGTACATAATTTATCTCAAATTAGCATAAGTTTAGTCAACGCTAAGCTTTTGGGAAGCATAATAAAATGACCTTCTATTCGAATTTAGGAATCGATTTTTTAAAGCATCGCTGATTGTTCTTTTAAGAAATTTAAATGTTTAACAGTCGTTAACCTTTCACAACAGGACTGAAAAAATCATTTTCCAAACTAGAGAAAACTATTATTAATTTTTATAAAAATTATAAGAAGAGAAAAAAGAACTCTTCAGATAGTAGAAGTTACAACAATCAGTGGGATATTAATCAAAAATTTGTCTCTTTAATTGAAAAAATGAAAATTCACACAACATAGTTTACATTAACCATGTAATTATCTACGAAAATAACTTACCCCATCCACTCATAAAGTTCTTAGATTGGGTTAAATTGTTAATTCAAACTGGAGCTATAAGTTATTTTAAAATTATTTTGATATAGGAATTACTTATTATAAGATGTATTTCACGACCTTAAGAGAGTACACAAAAGAGATAAAGAGCACAAGTTCAGAGCTAATACCGAAAAAAATCATTTGCTCTTTCCGTTGCTTGTATTCAACCTCGAGACATTAAAAATATTTATGGAATTTACATTGTTTCTAATCTTTAAAAATCCCAATCCTTTTTACAATCAATTTAATAACAGTCAATAGGATTTTCAAGTCAAATAATTCGATTTATAGCGGCTACTTATCTCTACATATCATAAAAACATAATGATGATCATCATCATGTGTAACGCTATGACGCTAAACCGCATAACTTTCAATCACATTTTAAAGTTACTTTAAATCGTCGGTCGAATATGGGATTTAAACCAAACGACGCCTAAAAGAATGAAAATTCAGTTTCCTACCGTCGAATTTTAAATGCGTGTCGAATCGGTCCACAGGTTAGTTTTGAACATGATAATTTCGCGTTTTTTCCGTCGTCAAGAGAAATCGCTTTGTAGGTGATTTCGGAATACAGTGCACCTCTTAAAGTTTCCCCTCCACTCCACCTCCTAGTGCTGTCTCTCTCACTACCGTCAAATTTTCGAACTGTTACTATTTCGTAATTTAATCGAAGTTGTTATAGTTGATAAAAAGAAATTATTAAAGAGAGCATTGCGATAAAAAATTGTCTTTACAATTTCGACCTCAGGGCGGAGAGATGCTGTGATAACTGTTGTGAGTAAAAGATAAAGATAGGATACCCCTGGGAAAGTTTCATTTTCACCCGCCATCCTTAAACAAAATGGCAGTCTTTTCAAATATTTAAAAATTTATATTACGGAAACAATACGTCGGGAAAAAACTTTATGAGCCAAATATATGCGTCTTGATAAGAGCCATCCCGAAAAATTATTTTCAGCTTAGCGAGACGCGTAGCGCCGAAGTCTCGGGAGCGAGCGGAGGGCGGTATTGACGTGCGTAGCGCGTAGGGGCTGGGTCCCTAGTTATTGCATAACCAGATGTCTTAATTTAATGTTGTGACAATTCTAAAAGCAGATTTTTGTTTTTCAAGGCTAAAATTAAATACATCTGAGAACATTTCCTTCGTTATATATAATTTCAACAAAGTTGATATGGTTAATTTATTTAAAATTGAAGTTGTTACAATTGTAATGGAAGTACATCTTATTAGATTAAACGAACAAGTCGAGAAAACGTGCCCAACAAGATAGATTACTGAATTGATTTGGGGGGAGGGGGAAGAGAGGGGGGGAAGGGGAGGAACGAAATCTCTATAGCTGCGTCAGATTGACGGGCGGACAAACCGAACGTATAAGCGGATTATTTTTTAAATCGCTAAATATCACTTTTAGTTACTGCCGAGTGACCTACTACCATCTGCATGTAATTAATTAGTTTATTTTTAAATGAAGATGTTATTTCTTCAAGCAAAGGAAGTAAACAGAATGACAAAGTAGGAGTAAAACAGTATTCCTTTGACCGTTGAGCAATTAACCAAAATAATGACTTTCTTCATTTGAATAATGCGTTTGTGTGACTTCATATATATTTTCTCTGTTATTACCGTGGATCTATCTATTAAGGGTAGCCTATTTTTCTAAACGGAATACAATTTCCCAGACCTGATGTCATCATATGTTTATATAGGCCATGCAAAACTCAACAGATATAATAATATACTAGTCTATACTAGTCTTCCAAAGAAAATTCAATCCAAATCGATTTGTGTTAAAGATAAAGAATTCTGCATATGTAAATTTTATGCGATTTTTTATTTTTGCAGACTGTTTAATTGTTTAATTCTTGCTAGATATAATGTTCTAATGTTTCGTTTATTGGTCTGTTTATTTTCAAAAGAAAAAAGCGCCTGTAGAATTGAGTTGTCGAGTTTAGTTTATTTATATGTTTGTTGTGGTACATAACAATGATACAGGGGCTATATCTCAGGATGGGTTGAATTAGTTTGTTTAAGATTTATGGATTTATGGTAATGGACGAATACCATACTAGGTCCCATCATCAAATCAGTGCGGCTACCACTATGAAAATAATAAACCAATTTTTACTTCAACTTGGAAAAACTTGCTCGAGAATATAATTTATTTTCAGACTTTGAGCAAAAAAAAACAAAAAATAAGATTTAATTCTGTACACCTTATTTATAGGATGCCTAATTTTTGAGAAAATCGTGACCAAAATGTTTTCTATTGTATGCATGTACAATATAGAATATAGACGCATCAATATTAACGTTGTAAATCAGAGGTTTCTATTGTAATAATAGAGAGAAATGTCATTTATGAGTCAAATTTCTCAATTGGGAATCCTATCATGGGAAATAAAATATGAAATTTCAACTCCTAAATTCTGAGTTCATTAAATTTGCTACTTGAAATATTTTTAAAATACAGGGAAGTAATGCCGAATTTGATTTATATCACTTTATGAAAACATCCGCCTGACTGTAAACAATACGTAAAATAACTTTATATGAATCTGAAGGAGTGAAACACATTACATTATTCCTACTCGCTATAAAAATTAAATTTGGCACGAAAATTTACATTAAGCTTGGAGGCATATATTTAAGACTCCTAAATTTGAAGATATAATAATTGTTATTTTAAGTTAAATATAAATCTATCTTTGAAGTTCCGCTCATAGTCTGATTTAAAAAATTCAAAAACCTCTTAATCATAAAAAGGCAACATAAGTGCGCGTACGGCATTAGTAGCGAGGTGGTGAGCATGCCTGACTACCAATAACCAAAGGTTGCTGTTTATAACCTTGATGAGGGCATCGCATGGGCTTGTCATTGCATCCATTACAACAAGTGTAATTTTGAAAGCCTGTGTTTATCTAATAAATTGTTATTATTTCGATAACTAAGCTATTGTAAAAGAATACTAGAACACATTTAAATTTCTGTAATTAAAAGAATAAAAAAACAAGTTGTGTAATATACAAAGACACGTTACTCATAAAAATGTAAAAAAATCGAAACAATTACAAATAAGGTAAAATTTTTCATTATAAAATTTATAAACATTTATTATACATTTTTGAAGTAAAAGCTATGGGATTCGTTGAAAGTGCTAGTCCTGATTGAATATTGCTAACTAATGGATTACGCTCAATGAAATCACAAAAGAGCTCTACCAACGCATTTCATCAAAATTCATTCAGGCAGAGCGTAACGGAATGCGTAATGATATGATAAAGCAAAAAGCTACTTACACATTTCAGTTAAAATTTCTTGGAAAATCAATAAAAAGATCTACAGTCTACGTGGAAATTGAAAAGAATTGAAATTTGAAAATTATATAATAATAATAATATTATATAATAAATTTGTGTACAACTTAACAAATCGTTTGGTTAGTTTATCTCCAAAATTTGTAATCAAGGAGGAGCCTTTTAACAACCATAAAGGATTTCGGTTTTGGTTTGTGTCTACAGAAAAGTTTTATGGCGCTCAACAATGGTAATGAGAGAATCTAACTGCGCTATAAAACCTTTCTGCAAATACCGAAATCCTTTATGGTTGTTAAAAGGGCTCTCCCTGAATACGAATTTTGGAGAAAAACTAACCAATCGATTTGTTGAGGTGTACACATAAATTTATTTTACGCATTTTAGTGCATTTGAAAAGTGAATATTAGAAAATATTTTCATTTGATTTACTGTTTGTTTTTTTAACGTTACAAATACCTTAATGACAATTTTAAAGTACATGTACAAAAAATATATATTTTTTGGATTTTTTTATTATAAATTCCATCAATTATGTCGATTACATGCATACATTGTAGAATTTACGCATACTCTACTAAATCCGTGTTATCCATAACCTTTCTCTTCAAGTTCACATTCCAAATTGCTCCTTTTAATGCATCTAATATACCTTTCCATTTCCTACCACTTGGCCTATTTCCTAGCATTATTCCTTCTGTGACCTCTTTCAGTAAAAACTATGCCGTTTAGTTGACAAATTATATGGCGAAAGAAGCCTCAATATCACATCAAGATGACCGAATCAGACAAACCGAATTTGTTAAGTAATCGGAAAAGTTTAACAATAATAAAATATAATAAAATAATAAAGAGAAATATCTATGTACTATTTTTGAAATAAAATAGGTAATTATAAGAACATATATATAGCTAAAACAATAGACGGTCGCTAGCCAGGAAAGACACATGCCAGTTTACCGCTCAACCCTACCCTTCACTCGGTCTCTGATAGGACGAGAGATAGCACAAGGGCCGAAGAATCCAGGCCGGCTGCCAGACCCTTTTGAGGTGTTGAAACAGACAAACCAATTTCTGTTAAGTTATAGAAAAAGTTTATTATTATTATTATTATAAAGAGGGAAATATATGTGCTTCCGTGTTTACTCGCATAGTTCATTTAGAATCTATTTTCGGTGAATTACCACCGAAGGCGGACGCTTTGTAGCCGAAATGCACATATGGTTTTTTAAACATATTGTGGCTATTGGAGATAACTGAGGCAAGTATATTTTTTAAATAGCTTGTTATTGAATCACTTGTGAAGTTGAAAGCGGGCTTGTAGTACGACATATTTTAAAACATTGAACAATAGGTTAATTCCGTGGTTCTTACGTCGCGAGTTTATACGTGTTATAAAGGTTTTATTCATATTTTACTAACTGTTATACTGAAGAAATATAGGTCGGAATATCTAAAAGAGGAGGTAGTGGGAATAATTGAGGCACCAACGTATATAGGTAGAAATGATCGAGACGATAAAATACGTGAGATCGATTGTAAGACGGAGCGTTATCTAGGCTCTTTCTTTCTGAGGACAATACGAGATCACAATAGGAAATTTCGAATTGCGTTAGACAATCTTTAGGTAGGATTTGGTGCATTGCACCCCCTGCCACCCACCAACTTGGTGAATTGCAGGGTAACTTGTAGATGTAGATGTAGATTATTATTTTACTATCGTTGTTATTTTGTGAACGATGCCATCGACGCGGAACAATTCTATTTTCCTATTTTTTAATGCTACAGTAACTTTATTTCTCTAGATAATTGTAAATATAATATTGCTATACAGTTTGAGTAGTGTTATATTTGACTTCTTCACATCTAGGCATCATTCCATTCTCCTTCCACTTGGTTTAAATTGTCCCTACGTATTTTACACACCCTAATTTTGAACTCGGAAAAGTCGGAAATAAGGTGTGTAAATTACGCGAGTAAATACGGTATTAAAAAAGAAAATAGGTAGTTATAAGAACATACGTAAAGAAATCCATTCGCTAAGACAATAGACGGTCGCTGGCCAGGAAAGACACCTGCCAGTTTACCGCTAACCCCTCCCCCCCACTCCTCTCCGTCCCTCATGGGTCGAAAGAATGCGCAAGGGCCGGATACCAGACTCTTGAGGTGTTGAAACAGACATACCGATTTTTGTTTAAGTTACAGAGAAAGTTTATAATTATAAAAACATAATAACGCTTCAGTTAAACTCGGATCCTGTCCTGTCCTTTACGGCGGATGTATTGTATAGATTTTCTTTAAATATTTCCTCGGAGACCTATAACTAAATCAGCCCTAAATTTATCCCCCCCCCCCATTAAGGACTATAAAAAATTGAATACAAATGACAAAAGAAAAACAAGCAATTACTTAATTCACTGGAGAATTACCGAGCTCATCTCATGTCTGAAAACAAATTTTAGAAAAAGCATTCAACTATCAAAAATTGAAAATTTTCAATCTGATGCTTAAGTACTTATTCTGGAACCCATTATTTGCCAAGTAGCACAGAACTGTCAATCATGAATGTGAATATTCATTTAGTCTCAAAAAACTGTTTTTAAAACAAGAAGGAAACAACGAAATTTCCCATATGAAACCAGTTCCCTCCCTATCTCGGCATTCGTAAGAAGAATTATAGTTTCCTGGGGAGATTTTACAAGCATTTTATTCCCAAAAAATTATTTTTATAAAAAGCATTTCCGACCTTTTAAGTTATGCAAAATAAATGAATTTAAAAAAATCTTTATCGTCATAGAAAAAGCGCTGACAATCTGCGGCTGGCAACTTCTCTCTCGCGATGAAAATGGAAGACTTTTATACGTCTGCCCACACTCTTTTGTACAATTTCAGCTATACTTATCAGCTGCGTGATCAGGGCGCTGCCAAATCCTGGACCGTGAGAAAGTGCATTTTTATGGTCTTTGAGATAGTAATTTTACGAATGAAGGAGTTCTTCTATTCCAATAACGTTTTATTGCTGAAATAAACAAACTGCATTGTGTACCTTTAGTTTTACCTTTAACTCGTCGTAAACTTACGCATGTCAGTATAATTCGACCTAAACAAAGCTGCAGTGATTGAAGCATTAATTTTCTCAAAAAAACAATGGGTGGATTGGAAATGTTGCCTCTTTCTAAATATTTCATTTTTCTGCGATGTCAGTTGGTGTGTTATTTCCTGATTGTTAAAAGAGGTCATAGGGAAACAAATAACTTTATAAAATTTTAATTTTTGTTGTATGAAGCATCTCTGAAAATTCACCTAGGTAAAAAAAACGAAATATCACGTTGAAAATACGACGTAATTTTTTGATGAAAACTTCAGTTTTTCGTCACCATGAACCTCCAAGTAAGCGAAGAAAATAATTATTCCGTTCGATATTTGCGTAGGAAGTGTGACCATTGATCTTTCACTATGCGACTAAAATTCTCCACGTTATTTTTGTTTTAGCTTAATCCTGCAGAAGCATTTATTAAAAAAAGTAAAATCTAAACATCGTACAATCGAAAAATTATTATCACAACTAATTAATAACGGACTAACTTGTCATGGACACAATCTAGGACTTAATTAATCAGGTTAATTAAAAATATTTATAAAATAAAGGTGATAGCAAATCTTTAACTTTGTAAACATTTTTAACAGAGGTCTTGTTCAGTTAATGTTATCATAGCGACTTTCAACTAAGTTCGGAGAGAGAAAGTTTTAAATATTTGTGATAAAACGTGTAAAGTTATCCAAATCAATAGAAATAACTAATAAAATAACTACTTAACTATGAACACTAATATTTACCTTAAATGAGAGCAAAGGAAATCTCTTTTTCCCCCTATTACATTACCCACACGTTTTATCACCCTTTGGGTTTCACCTACGTCTTTGCATATCTACCGTGTAATGCTGTTCTTGGCTCCTTTTATCCTTTCTCACTCAAAGCTCGATTTTCCGCATTGTCAGCTAGATCTGCGCAAAATATAATTTATCGCGAAGGCATCTGTCCGTATCTTTCACCTGCTATTTTTTTAATGTGTTTGTGTGAGAGCACCTTTCGAGCTCTTTCATTTGTTGCACCGATGCGCATCTTGATGCAACAGCGCGCTTGCGGATGCTTTTGGGTATAAAGACTTTTGATACACATCCCTAAAAGAGTCCTCTTGCCAAAATCTCACATAAAAGGGAGAGGGTCCGTATTTATCTTTCAGAATTGGCTCCGTTCTCATCTTCATTGCTCCTCCCACGCGACTGACGGTTTAATTGTATCTCATAACGCCCCGATGACCTTAGGGTACGAAACAAAGGCATCCCTATGGCAACCACGTCTCTTCCCTTTCGATTACGGCCTCTTTGTCTGTCCCTCTCTCCGTCTGTATCTCTCTCTCTCTCTCTCATTTCCTCCGCACCTGGCTGTTAAAGTAAGTCCACTTTCATTCTGTTTCACCACCTCATTGCGGTTTCCCGACGGCTGATATTACTTTCTCTAACGAGAACGTGCGAGCCAAGAACAACAGACGGACGGTGAGCCAAAAGAAGAGGAAAAACTCCGTATCTCCAGGATCTCTCCGATCTTGATCCAGCGGCGTCCGGAGGAGGGCCTCTCCGCACGACACCTCACTCCCCTTTCCGCACTCACCTTTTCCGTTCAAAAGGATCCTCACGGCGGAGTAGCTCTCCTTCCCGTCTTTCTTCGCCTGTGCCTCTCGATCGAATCTCCTCGATCCACTCTCCTCGGTTCCCAAACCACAACTAATCGAGTCAGATCCGTGTCAAGCCCCGAACACCAACTGACTAGGCAGTCGAAGTCTCCGCGGTGTCCCGTCCCAACCCCCTCTTGCTGGACACCACTGCGTTCCTGCTCCTCTCCCTCACCCCTTCCGCTAAACCCCTTCCAAAGGGGCTGGCTTGTCTTCCTCCCCCCTCCCTCCACTTGATCTGTGCGGTTCTGGGTCCTCCCCCCTTAACCTCCGATGTTCACTCCCCCACCCTCTCTCTCTCTCCTTCCACCCCGCTCCTCCCCCTCTTCCCGCATTATTCGTCACCATTGTTATCCCGGCGGGGCGCAGGCTCCTCACTCCTCTTTCTTCTCCTCTCTCTACTCCCTAAACTGGCCTACTCCACTAACAACACCTCTCACCCTCTCTGCTCCTAGTTCCTCAACTGTTCCTACCCGCCGCACCCTCTATTTCTTCCCCGCTACCTTTTCCCTACTTCTCTATTTCTCTCTCTTTTCCCCTTTCTGCCATCCTCCAACCCTCTCACTCACCTCCCTCCTCCATCGCCACCTTCTTCCCGAACTCTCCCTCGTCCTCCCCTTTCTCCGAACCTCTCTTCACCTCTCTCTCTCTTTAAACCCCCTTCAGAGCACCGCGCCCATCTTCATCAGTGCGTTCTCCTTTCTCCATCCTACCTTACTTCTCCTCCTCCTGCCTCCCCCATCCTTAAACCCCTTCCCCTTCCCCATCTCGACAGCCCCGCCCCCCTTTCTCCGGATCAATCCTCCACCTCTTCCTTCCTCATTCTCTTGGCTGCCTTTATTTGCCGGAGCCTGTTGAGGACAAATTCGCAGATTGAATCGTCCAATTGTATTATGAGAGTGTCTCGTTCTTAAGTTCATTAAAAATATTCCTGAATCTACGGGGCTGCTTCCGTTTCGTCTCAATTAATTTAGACTCGGAGGCGATGCGGGAGTCGCCGTCCGGAAATAACCGGATCCTTTGAAATCGAGTTTAAACAAGTCGATCGTTTTCGAAAGAGTCGGTGCACAACCGTATCGATGGCAGCGTTACTGAAACTTATTATTTTTAGCCTCTCCAGATTTAAAAGATCATCATTCTTTAAATTTCTAGGACCTCCAATTTGAGAAGAATTTAATTCATCAAGGTGTTTATTTTTTCTTTATTTTATTTGGTATAATTTCATAAAATTTTCTATAGCCAATTTTGAGCACAAATTTTAATTATAAAATCCAACACTTAATTTCTACCTTTAGAGGATTTTCTTAAAGATGCGAGAGACGGAAAACATTCTAAGGTTAAATTCTGTCCCATTCGCTTTTATTTGTGTCGTTGAATATCTAAATTTACTGAACTCGAGTCACAAGGAGCTCTGTAAATGTATATTTAATTCGTAAACAACTTTTTATCATGCAAATTAAGCAGCTTAATAATTTCAGTATTTTCCATTCAATATTGGATATCTGAGTGGGAAACTCTACCTACAAATTTTGTTATATCAAGATTTGTTGACCAGGGTAAACGATGAGTTATATTCATTCCAAAATAATCAATATTTTTTAACTTATGGACAAGAGAATCACTGATTTTTGTGAAGAGGCTATTGGGACATCGTAAACACTCATCGTCCGTGGTTGAAGGATTTTATTTTCGAAAGAACATTTTTCCATAACCTGTTGATCCCTTTGAAGCCATTTTAAAAACATTTTCTTTGCGCCTCAACGCCCCTCTTGCGCTACTTTTACTCAAGTCAAAGCGTCGAGACTACTACCTTCCCTCCCCTTCCCCCAACTCCGCCATCTCCCTACTATTTTACCGTCACTAGTGAGCCGCCTTTAAACTAGTCTACCTCTCTCCCTCTCTCTCGCTTGTCACCATCGTGTCCTTTTAACCCCTGCCAAGGAGTTGACTGATTCTATTATGAGTTCTTAATTGGAAACTGCATGTGCTAATAGTTTTCAGAGGATGAGGAAGAGAATATAATCGATTATCTCCCGACAGAGAAGTATCGGAGTTCGATCCTTTACGATGAGATTTTGACGTGAAGGAAGACTAAGCGTCAATGTATTTTTAAACATTCCATTACGGTGCTTTATAGGTGGAAGAGACAAAAAGTAAGTCATCTATTATTAGTGAAACAAACAAATAATTGCTTATTCTTTTAGCAATTTCAGCACTGAAATTCCTCGTAAAGGATATGAGTAGGCGGCAGTAATATTGAATTTAACCAAGTTCTAAGAATTTGAAAAAATATCAGCACATGGTTTAGAATTGATTTTGATCTGATGAAATAATGTTTGATGGAATAGGATTTGAGTCATAATGAATACTAAACCAAACCTTTTTTAGCAAAATTAGTTAATTAGATTCTTTTTTAAATTATTTCAAATGCACGGATTTATTTATTAAATACTATAAGTAAATGGCGAGCGCTAGTAGTCCTATAAAGTTGTATGGCTATATTTATTCTTCTTCCACTTACAGATTAATAAGAAAGCTCAAGTGTTATGTTTTAAGATATTCTTAGAAAAAATTTTCATGCGAAGTTTTCTGAGAAGATTTCGAGCCCGCAAACAGCAATTCTCCTCCTAGATAATGAAAATGTACCACTATCCTTTATTTCATCATGGCTTATTCTCTATATTTCTTCTTAAATTACGCGAATATGATTTAGAGTGATCTTTTCTTACAGCGCGAATAAAAGTAAACAAACTCGATGGCTTAATCATGGTTTATATTTGTAAGTCAAGCGATCGAGATTACAGATTCAAAATATTATCAATCTGCACTGACCACGATTTTTTAACGAAACGAAATGAAATTCTTTTACGCCCCTCCCACCAATTTAATATACATAACCTCAATTTTCGCACATTTTTAGCAAGGGAAAAAATATTTGGTAAAGTATCTCTCCTTTGTCGATGGAGATATCGCTATTTTGGTACCTAAATAACCACACAACGTCTTTTCTCCCTATAGACCTAATTAGACCTATTTATAGTCTAGATCAGACTGTCGTGTGTTGCGAAACAATCGTCTCCCTAATCTGATTACCCTCTTCGGAATCGACTGCGATCAAGTTACTATTAGAGCCAGACACTTTGACGTTGCCTACATACCCACTCCAATTCCAAAGTCTTTTCTTCTGGCCATCTCCACAACCTACCCAACCCCAATCCTATCTCTCTTCCCCTCCTTAGTTCAGCCGTCGACATTTACCAATCGGCCGTTCCTCCTCAATCTTCCCAAATCGCTTTCCTATGTAATAAAATTTTAATCTCATGCCCCATTATCCCACCCGCAAACGATCTAATTTTCCCGCCCCACTCAACTCGCTTTCCGCCCCCATTTTCCAACCCCTCCTTTTCTTCTCCCTTAAGCTCTCCCGTAGGCCCGACATCTCCCTAGTCGTCCCTTGAGATGCTCAAAATTTCCCATCCACGAGCACATTCTCGATAATTTTGCCTTCATGAGGAGGTGTTCCTCTTTGCCCCTTCAGTCCCCTGAGGCGCGCGGCCCGAAACACAAGCGCGCAATGGGGGAGAGCGGAAAAATAAGAGGGAGGGGGAAAGGGGCGGGTCTGCGTGACTTTTGGTTGTTACTTTTTCCTTTCCACTTCGATTGTGCAACGAGTACATCTCAAAGAGGTTCTTCCCTCTACCGATCTGCTCCGTCCATGCCGCTGGCCTGGGATTTTAAGGATCCGAGAATTAAAAATGCTGCAACCCTTCGATCCTTCGCCTCCTCCCTGGACCAGTTTGCTTGCCAAAGTCATCAAAACGTATATATATACGAGGAGGGAGAGAAATAGGCACATACTTGTATATAAAAAACGAAAGTATCGACCGGTTCGCCTAGCGGAAGGTTTTCTTTTGTTTTTATTTTTAAATCCTTTCTGCCCCTTTCCCAATCGGTTTCGAATTTGCCTCCAGCTAAAGGGCATTTTAGTGGGTTAGTGTTTAATCAATCTAGATTGCTATTTTAGTGATTTTCGAACTAACATCCGACGAGGCAGTAATTCCCTATCGCGCCTCCTGCGCTCGCTTTTGCTATCGGATTTCCGGTTTTCTCTGTTTGTTTGGGAAACTGGAACTGAACGCCGATTCTCATTGATTTTTTGTTCGACAAATAAATATTTTCTATAGATTAATACTAAATTTGTAGTTAACGTGATCGATGAGCGGTTAATGACCGTGTTAAAACTGTAGCTATTTTTATCCAAATTCCGCAATTTAAAGCACAATCCAATGATTATAAATGTGCGAAAGAGATTTCTCTTCACATCAGATCAGAGATGTCCAATATATTTGTCATTAGCCAAGTGTGGCAAATCGGCAATAATATACATCTGACAAACTGATGTTATGCGGCAGTTATATTTTTTTAATTTCTAAAAAGCATTCGAAATTTACGTTTTTTGGTATGTGGAAAACTTTTGCCATTATGACAATAATTTAGAGCACAATATAATCATGCTTTGAATGTATCTCTTATGTTAGAGGTATGAAGTGTGCAAAATACTTTTTTGTCAGCATTTCAAAACTCATCAGTTACCATGGTTTATGTTGTACATGTCCAATCTTTATTGACGTCGGTCCAGAATCTCAAGTAAGCTTTAAAAAATTAATCATGAAATTTCTCAACATTGCATGTATTTTGTATCATGCGGCGAATATGATGCCCTGATGGTCACAAGTATGTCGAGCATCGAAGTTTTATTGGTCACCCGTTTTAGAAGCATCTTGGTAGCCCCATAAATATCTCGAATCTTAAAGCCCGAAATTAGGCAAATATATACGGAAATTTGTCATACCACATGATATATATACAGGCGCAGTTATCTATATTTTAGTGTAAATAAACGAAATTAATACAAAATATTGGCAGTGTTTCCTAAGCGTAGGGTAATTATTCTCGGATGTACAATTTACAACGATGTTTGACGATACTTAAATAATTAAATCTGAATATTTCATTGGATGACTATGGATACGTTTATTCAGAAATTCGGCTTGCCTCTGTAATTATAATTTCAAGGTTTCATTTATAAATGCAAAATTAGAGGTAATCAAATAAAATTAGAATATTTTTTAAAAAGTATAGGTTTAGTTTATTATTTCAGGTAATCAAGATAAAATGAGCAAAAAATATATTTACCTTTACATTTGTCAATTAATGGTAACTACGCGAATCTATATACTCAAACTATAAAAAAATAACGAAGTGCTTCAAATTTCTGAAACAAAAATTATACTTAATTCCTCAAAGTGTTGCCAATGATCCAAAAATATCGTCTCAAAACTAAAAACAGTTTAAACGTGCTAAATTTAACATAATTGCAAGAAAGTGTTAAGTTGAGAACTAATAACCAATCAAAAAACGTGTATAATATGTACCTTCGCATTTTCATTTTTCGAGCGCTCTAAATAAATTTATTTAAATCAAAGAAAATTTACGCATCCTGAGATTTAATATCTTTGGTAACATTTTCCAAGTTACGTATGTAAATCCCGTAGGGTGGGTAATCCTTTCCCACTTGCATATGCCATAATCACGCCAGTTCCATTATGTCAGCAGACGAGGCGGTCTGAATTTCAGGTGCTGGACGTCACGACTAGAATAGGTCGGTTGCGTTAGACACTTGAGGGATCTTCTTAATTCGTCATGTGGGCAGGCAACATTGCGTGCGAAACCCGGCAATGCCCAGCTCTTAACCATATCGTTTACATCGATGCATTTCGCCGGCGAAGGAAATGTGAGCAAATTAGAACTTTTTGCGTGTCGGCTGAATTCAGATATAAATTATGCAGTAAAATTTCTCTAATCGTATAAAAATATTCGCCCCGTTGATTTTATTTTAGGTTTCGGTGGAATCGGAATTCGAACGCCGCGCCCTTTCAGCGCAGGAGGTGGACAGCATGTGTGGGCAAAATTGGCAACTAGAGAGATATCCTCTACCTCTCTCCATGGTACCGTGTTGGGGAGTTTAGTGCTTATGTCCCAAAAGGATGAATCATTCACATATAAATAGAGCGAAAATGCCTCGGAAAACCTGCTTTCTGCCACGGCCTCAAGTAACTAATTTTGTGTTGTACAGCGCTTTGGATGCCAGGTATGTTGATTCTAGTTGATAAAAAAATATATACTTACTCAGTGTTCGCTTTTAATCTGACAACTTCGTAAGGGATCAAGGGAGAAATGTAACTTATGTTTGGAGGTTATTGTGTGTGTGCGCGCGCTCGAGTGACGCTGACACTTGCATACTTCTGATGTTTGTCTTTTCGTAGGGGTTGAAGCTGAAATTTTTTTGACATTTCACAAGAACGCACGTTGGAGAATATTTCTCACCGAAAGTACCTTTGGCAGTCATATATGAAGCGCTCAGCGAAAATTTAAGTCACTCTGCTGCCTAAGTCTAGTCTTTTATAAATATTTCACGTTGACTTAAATGTTTGATTAATATTACAGCGCCTTTTGCCGAGTTATTATTCCTCGAATTGATTACATCCTCGCCTTGCTTCAAAGAGTTTACTAAATTAAATTTTAATAAGACGAAACTAATTCTTGTGCTTTCTTAGTAGAACCTTTTCGAATTGCCAAACTTTTAACCCGATAATATATCGTACACTTAATGGAACGCTTTCTTCTATTTTTAGAGTAGTCTTGATTTCTTTCCTTTTCAATTTTCTTACGGAAACGAAGAAAAATTTACTTTCAAATGGATCATCATTTGCAAGAAATCATTCAAGTCAAATACGGATAAGATGTGTGAGGTTTCTTATAGTCGAAATTTTTTATTTTTCTAATGTGCTTTACTCACATTTTAGGTTCTATAGTACTATTTAATCATAATATAAAATTTATAAAATTAAAATCGTTAAAGAAACAAGGAGGCTAGAAAAAACACGCCAGCTCTCTTGCTTCTCCCGCAGCCAATAAAGCTGACAGTTTCTTTTTTTGAGGCCTATCATTCAAGCGCTCAATACCCGCGGAAAGCTAAATTTAAATAGGCAGTGCGCTAAATTGAGCAACAATAGCATGCGACATTCCGTGTTGTGTGCCCAACGTAAGGTGATAAAAATGTACCATGCCACTGGCGTCGAATGGAACACGAGGCCTTTGATGGTGAAGTTTTGGGCGCCTCCATCCTCATAAGAAAATTAAAATTGTTATTTATTGTAGCGATGAAGATTTGTTAGCTACACAGGAAATTAGCACGATAGAATTAGCAGCTTATGGATGATGGCGGACAGAAAATCCTCTGTAAAAGTCTGAAACTCGACGTTGCGCAACCCTGTGTACACTCGCAGTCTAAGCCGGCGTGGCATAGGCTTCCAAAGTGGACTATGTTTTAAACATTTCAAGCACCATTTCCATTTTTACGATTTAGTTCCGAATACATATCCACCATCCCAATAACTTTTTCTCCTTTCATAGAAAATAATTGACATTCACTTCAATCATGCAAAAAGCATTAAATAACTTTCCTTAAAAATACAGAATTTATTTCTTTTAAAAGCATCTCAGATGTATGTTTAAGAAATTTTCTCAGCTTTTTCAAATATGAAATAATCTAAAAATAAACTATTATAGCTTACGAGACACTAGTTAAACTCATGTTTTTCAACAGGCTTACGAATTGTCAGGAACACAATTTACGTGCATATGAATTTTTACTTTTTATTATTAAAGCTATTAGGACATCAGTTGGTGAGCCCGCATCTGTTAGAAACATCGCACCTTAAGCAAAATGATTTAAATGGATTGATCGATTGCCAAATTTCATTACATCGATGCGTTCAGTGCTCATTGGTTGTGATGTAACCTTCTCTGGCACGTAGATCGCTCTCTCATTGGACATTGTCCAAAAGTAAAATTATCCTGTCTCATCAAATCCTCCCCGTCACTGTCAGAACGGACTTAAACGGAATATATCCACGTATTAAATGGTGACGTATTTGGTGGACATTTATCACCCGAATGCAAAAGAAAAAAATTAGCGGAAGCTTTTATAACGTTGACGAGGAAGCATTACGATATGAAGACATTATCCACCAAATGTATCTCGCATTCTTTCAAATTACCATATTGGGGTTTAGTAGGTACATTTACCAAAAATCAAAACTTGTTTGTAAATAAGAGAAAAAATTGGACAATCGGGGCAATATATTTTCCTTGATATAATACCAGAGTGTAAATAATCTTTGTTTATCGCTAACATTATAGGATAGATGATAAATGGTACTCGAAGGTCATTTGCCTTACGAGAAAGGTCGTGGTAGAGTTAAATAATCTTAGTTAGTACATTGATAATCAATTCAATTTCTTTATTTACTTTCCTTGATCGTTTTCGTTGTTTTTCAAGAAGAAACTCCTTGTCTTTGGGCAAATTTACATTTAAATAAAATTGATATACCTTGATCAAAAATTGTTCACTGAAAGGTGCGCCGTGATAAAATAATAATTGCTGAAGATACTTATAAAATGAATGTAAAATCTTTTGTACTAATGAATTTCCTTCGAGATATATAATACTAGTAGTTGGTGCCTGCATACTGCAAGCATTTCATCTCACCTTGAAAAAACATTCATTTTTCAGACAGACATTACATCATTACAAATAGTCTTTTAATTCTAAAGATTTCACCTCCGCTGCGATTTTCGTTTTTCCCACATGTAAAAATAATAGTTTAAAAAAATCCCCAAATGTCGCAATTTTAAATATTTTACACTTTCTTCATTATGGGATTTTAATGCTGCACATTTTAGCCAAATTTTAAAGTTTGAGCACTTCTATAAGTAAAATAATATTTTTCTAATTGTTTAAATTTAAATATTTTTTAACGGCCGCCGAAATTCATATATGGTAAAATTGAAATGTTTACTTGTGCAAATACACTACTTTGTAAATATTTTGAAAATTTCAGCTTCCTAGCTCATCCCGTAGTACCTAAACAGTTATCTATTTGTTTAAACTTTAATAATTTTTAACTGCCAAACAAATTAAAATATCAAAATTTCTATAATCCCTATTTCGTTTTTTTTAGGAATTCTACTTATAAACAAAATTTAGCTCCGTAGCACTTAAGGAAATGCCTAAACCCTGAAAATTTGTTTAAACATTTGCGAATTTTTAACGGTCGCATTGTTGCACTATTTCATGATTTTCGTTTTTTCTAGTCGGTTTTGCACAAACTCCTACCTAAGAAAAAAATTTCGAATCTCCAGCACATTTGGAAGTGCCTAAACATTAGTATCCTCCTATATGTTATATCCTCCTCCTCCTCTGTAAGAGTCGTCGATATATAATGATAAAGATTGGACAATGAAACAAAATTTTTACTTGCATTAGAGAAATTTCAAGCATTTCGGCGATCTTGATAAGATTATTCATAGTTACTCGTAGAACCTGTGGAGAAGTTTGCGTTGAAATCGTGTCTAAGCTTGAGCGGGAAAAATTTATGAACATATTTTGCTTAAAAAAATTCGAATTATTCTGTGCTAAATTTCACGAATCGCGGCGGTGCAGATCGCGCTCGCGGCCCGCAACTTCCGCCCCTGCTCCCCCTGCTTTAAAGGAGATGCGGGGCAGACAGAGGTTTTTACAAATATTTCAACTCGTTTGGAAGATGTGTGATACAAAAACGTTAATAAACCGCAGAAATGGCTCCCAAATAATTTTCTCCCTCTTAATAGTTATAATAATAAATGTTATGCGATGAATCCATCGGGCCAATTGTAAGCCACGTGCAGATCTCATTGAAGGCGGTTCCATCGGGAGATACGCAAGCAACGATATTCTACGCAATCGCTGAAGCTAAGCCGGTTTGCGGTGTTATTTTTGCGATCGCGAGTTTTCGTCGTGTGTTCGATCCGATCGACGGGCGTTCCTGCGTAGTTGTTTACGTTCGCTTGTTTGGCGGAATACTTCGATAGCGCAAACTCTACAGCGTTGACAGAAATCGTTCTAGAGCCAAGACTGTCTCTTTTCCCTTCAAAGAATTCGATTACGAATATAATGAGGTGCATGACATGGATGCTCTGAGACGTGATAAAAGTAGCATATTTTTACAAACTCTAAATATAGGTACTAGTTGTATCCTGATTATGAATTCGTTTAGACTTTTTGAATTGATTAAAAATACGATAAATAAAAGTAAGTGATATTAGTATAACTTTATTGATCCTAAATATTTAGGGTGTATTTTAGTTAGACATTCCTCTATATCTTAGGATTTATCCATTAATTATAAATACTATAGAATAGAGTTAATGAATGAAAGATGGCCTATTAACTCAAATAATAAATGCGTTGGCTCGGTAATCATTTTTCCAAAACATTCTCTTGGAATTCCGAAGTTGGAGTTTTTCTGACAAGCATAATTTTTCAAGGAATTACAAGGAAATATTTCATCAAAATTCGTAGTTAACATTGAGATTATCAAGTTTTATAAAAGTAATATTAATAAGATTGATAAAAATGGAAAACTGTATCGTTTTAGAGATGCGTTAAGTTTTATTCTAATAAAATAACTAAAATGAACATATACTAAATATGTGCAAAAAATGAGGGCGGTAAAGTTTGTTTATGCCGTAAAATTGAAGAGGTTTGTTCCAAAAATGAACCAACTTAAGTATGTGTCCAGGAATTTAGGAAAATCATAATTTTTCTATCGCACTTTAATAAAGTGATACGCGCAATTCTTCTTATTAATTTTGTTTTCACAGATTATACAAGGATCTCACCAAAAGGGGCTTTCTTATGAAAAGAGCTTATTCTATTAAATTAAAATACAGCTTGAGTGAAGAGAATATTTCATCAATAATTCAATGCGAAAATATTATCGAATGAATTAATATTCACATTCGATAAATTTTAAAATGTGTAGATTATATTTTATTTACTCGTAACTTCGTAAAAAACGGAGTTCAAATCTTATTCGGGAGATTGTTGCATTTGAATTACATTGATGTGATCTGAGATAACTACTCTTTTTTTAGAAAAAGCTTTTATTAAATACAAAAGCAGTTCTTTTCGCTCACATTCCTCGTATCATTTCGTCGCGTCGTAAAATCTCTCCACACAAAACGCTCTCTCTGTAAAATACGAATGGCGTAGTTAACCGTTTCAGAGACAGTAGCATTACTCTTCGTGCATTTAACAGGCGAGATGTGTAAACATTGAACGCGTCCCTTAACCCCACGTCCAGACCGGCAAAAAGAAGAGAGACATAGTGCTCGAGCGTCGCCGTGACCGGAACGCCATCTCGTCCGGAAAACGTTGACACGGAAAAACACGCTCCGTTGCCGAGAACAAGCGAGATGACTGAACTGCCCCGCTTTCACTCTCGGCTCGCTTGTGTTGGCGGCAGATGTAATTGCCCGAGAGCTGGAATCATGCCCCCGGATGAACTCATCGCCTCTATATTCACGCGAGGGGCAGATCATGCGAAACGGACCCCGAAGCTTAAATAGACACTGCCCACACATGATGCCTGGTAGTACGGGGATATGTGGATCGAAGCGACTCCTGCAGCCATGAAACGATCGATCTGTAATTTGACTGCAAAGTATCCGTCCTCAGCGGCAATCCACCGAGCGGTGCTTCTAAAGGTATACCTTAGGAATCAAAGATATGCGATTTTTTTCGGAGCCATTGGGTGTGATAATTTGTTTTTGCATGAGAGGGTAACGATTCGAAAATGAGATGTGTGAGCTTTGGAGATCGCTTACATAGGGAAGGGATGGGTAGAATGGAGGGTTTCTTAAAATTTCACGTATTTCGAAAAAGATTCATGTGCCAAATGACGAGGATAAATTTCCCAGATGAATTCTGCAACTATACGATAAAATCCGTTGTATAGTGAGCAACTACATTAGTGACAGGAATTTCGTACTTTTGCAATTATTTTTAGGCTGGTTTCCAGAGGAAACATAAGCATTATGAAATGGTCCTGTCTGTGTGTATGTATGTCTGTATGTATGAATGTATGTGTGTCCCATACTAACAACTTTTGCATTAATGGATCGATTTTCATGAAACTTCATATGAGGCTCCTGCTATCAGGACCCACCTCCGGGCTATATTTTATTTGACGAAGATTGAAGTCCCGGATTCTATTCCAGGAACGTTTTTTCCTATTTATTTTACATACGTAGGAAGCCTCAAATCCATCGTAGAGAGATGTTTACTTTGATATTTAAAAATATCTTAAAATTTTGATATAGAAGCGAGGTTTCTAGTGTTCTAAGGGGAAAAGAATGTAGATTCTAATTTTTATCACTGAATTTTGATAATTGATTGTATTTTCTTGAATTTCTACTAAAACAGCGTTTTTGCGTTTTAAATCGCATTTTGTCGGATTGTTGCCATGGAGACGATTATTACCGAACTCTGCTTGAGCGTAGACGGGTCTCCCCACTTGCCGAATAGTCCCCGGGTTCGATTCCCGTTCAAGTAATGGATTTTTTTCTCCTCCTCAAATGTGAAACTTTAGTTTCAGCTTTATGCGAACATGCATAACACGTAATTTCAACACCTTTGTTTCTTGTTATAAGTAATCATTCGAGACGTCAACGCTGAGAAACCAGCCTGCATTAGCCCTGGTTTGGACTTTTTGTTCGACGGCATTGTGCATAAAATTACTAGTAATTTACATATAGGATTTTGGATTTTTCTTGGCATTCGGTATATATTAGAGAGATATTATCACAAGTGCTGCGTTCATACAATTAGAAATCTAAGGCTCCTTTTAGACAGGAATAAGAGAAGCACTTGAAAGTTTCTCCTCGGCATTACTATGCATATATTTCAAACATTCCTACTATCGTTGTTTTAAATTTTCATAACAGTTTTTCTCATGAATGTCGTCGTAAAATAATTTGGCTACATTTTGATAGATATAACTCTTTGGATTTAAAATTTCCTTACTAAAATACTTTTATAGAGAACGTTCCATTTGCTAATGTAATTTTACACTTTTACAATTACATAAGCCTGCATGCAAATATATTTTTGGGGTCCTTGAATAATTGTTCAAAGAAGATGTTCGAACTACTGATATTATGTGGTATGATGCTGCTGAATGCGCTGTGAAATTATGCGTTAATTTTACTGACTTATCATAAAATTAAAGGTGCATAGTTACAGTAAATTTGTTTTAAATTAATGTAAATGAAGAAAAACTACTTACACATTATAGCCCATTTTAATTTAAACTGTGAGCGATTGGATTTTAACTATGCCTTTTACTATAATTTCATTGAGATCGTACTTGTTAACCAGATACAGTATCTGGTTATGCAGAGAAAATTTCATTATCTGCATCATTGACGACTAAGTTTAAGCTGTTTGCAGAACATGGAATAAACATGAATGGGATTAATTTGTAAAATCCTTTTTTGGAGTCCTATACGTTTTCCCTTAATTTTTAAGCCATTACCGTACCCTTGGCCGTCTCCTATAAATAAATACAAGCTTATTCGAGCCATACACATTGTTATAGCTTGTGTACAGTAAAAATTAGAAATAAATTTTAATTTTATACTCTTCGGCCGCCTTTAATTTTTGACCGCCTGTGTTTTTTTTATCATCGTAAACAACCCCTCGGCGCGGCACTGGCGACAGAAAAGAGAACCCAAGATGTGGTTTTGGGAGGCTCGGGTCAGCACGCATCCATTCCCAGATTTGCATGTATATATATATATGTATATGGATGGATGGTTAGAGTATCTGCCAACGGATGCTAAGGTCGCGGGATCGAATCCCGTCTGGGACATGGATGTTTGTGTTTGTTGTGTTATATATTTCACCGTTAATTGGCCCTTTGTGTGCTGTATGTGAAATATTAATGAATAAATAAATATCTTGAAAATATATATAACTGTATATATTTTAGTAAAAATTACTATATATATATATGATTAAACACGGGAAAAATAAACATATTTTTATTTGATTAAAAATGATTCTATTATTAGATGCATACATTCACAGATTCGCATACGAATATCGATTTTATATCTAATCTTCTACCTTTTTAAATTAGTCTAAAATATCTTCCCAGTAAATGTTGAGTAGCGTTAAACCATTCAGCCTTTCCTGTCCCATCAAATTCCGCAAATAGGTTTTCAACCTCCTTAATGTGGGAAAACGTCCGCTGCACAGGTTGTTACCGGCAGAGTTGCATATACTTTTAATAAAAAATAAATATTAGGATATATATTGTTATTGCATTGCATTAATGCTTCCAATCCTTTTGTTGGAGGTATCCTATATTTGCACTATTTCTGCCAAAGTGTTAGTTCACTCCCTAAAACTGAATGTTTACTCAGTGAATAATACGCTTTATACATCCTTTTGGTAGGAGGAACAGGAAGAATTGTAAAACATTTTTGTGTAAAAAATCTAGTCTCTAATTGCACCATAAGAGGTTCCAAAAATACAATATACATTGTCCGCCAAATATAAACTTCTGCCCGTTCAGTTGGTATATTGTTCCTATTTCTTTGGTATTTTGATATTCTTGGAATTGCAATTTAAATATCAAATTCTCCTTCTTTTTCTGCTACCTCCTTGGAAAGGTTTGCAAATATTCTATTAGCATTATCTAGGATATTCTTCAGAGCCAATGTTACATTTTCAACGAGATTAATTACGGAAAAGAAGTCAATGTTTTCACTTTGTAGTATTCTACTTAATGGCAGCGTATAACTGGAAGTTTTTTTATACTAAACAAAGATACTAGAAATTTTCCATGGAATATTGCATTCTGAAGAATGTGTGCTGTAGATGAAGTGTCTTTGTCATTCCAATTACTTATTTCTTCTAGCGCTAGGTAAATGGCATCTAAAAGTTATACCATTACCATGGCAGAATCGTAATGTCCATCTAGTAGGAAACATCTGCTTCAATCGTTGAGGCCTACTGTTACGTACACATTCGCTAATTTTTTGTGATAGTAAATACATTTCATCGTTTGAAAGTATTAAAAAATCGTAGGTTCCTAAGTATTTTCTTATAGTCTGATTATCTGTGCTATTTCCAATGACTAGATTTAAACAGTGCGGTGTGCAATGTACATATAATGCTTGTTGGCAGCGTTATTATATATGTGCTTGGACACCTTCAAATTTGCCACTCGTGGAAGCTGAGCCATCCTTGTCCTCGAAGATACGAGGTGTCTATATCAAATTAAAGTGAACTTTCTACTATCGTGAAAGTCATACCTTTTCCAGTAGTATCAATAACTGGAACAAACTGTAAAAACTTCTCGCAAACTTCAATTGCGTTATCTAAGTGTATGACGCATAAAGACAACTGCTCAGATGTTGAAATCATCTGCTAAAGTGGCAAAACATTTTGCTTCATTAACTTCTTTAGCGAGTTTCTTCAAATCCAACTCATTACAAATTTCTACGATTTTCTTTTGGATGTTTGTGCTTAAATAGTAAGAGTAGTTGGAGTACTATTTCGCCCAAACCGTTTAAAATGAATTTGTAAAACGGTGTGACCTGTTTTCAGCCGTGCTCATAGGATTGCACGAATATTCTCTTAATTTTTTTAGGCTTTTCTTTCAAAGTTAGTCTCCTGATGGTACATGACATCGCAGAGCAATATTGTCAAAATTATAGGCTGCAAGCGTCCCGATTTTCAAAAGCTTGTTTTTATCATTGTATCTGTCTGTTTGTCGATGGATATTTTTTTCCTTGTCGTTATATCACATAGGACTTCGTACCAATAAATTGCATTTGAATGGTATACAGTTTTGTCATGGGCTTCAAACGCTTCAACCGCATGTTTCCAATTAGTGTATCCACATGATTGAGTTGACATGTAGGTTGAGATTTAATTTTCCCGACTTCTTTTGGCGCACATAAACGGCAATATTTACAAAAACATGCATTTTGTTTCAATAAACTAGCCACTCATATTTATTCAGCCATTACAATGGAAATGTTCTTTTCTTTGCATTTTTCTGTTATACATATATGGAAATGGAAAATGGTAATCGGGTTTCCACACATTCTGTATAAAATCCATTTTTATTCATTTGTAACTAAGGCCTAACAAACCGCGTCGTTCGTATTAATTATAAATTTTTCCTATAGAAATCGGCTTGTCTGTTTCAACATATCAAAAGGGTCTGGATGTCGGCCTGGATTCTTCGACCTTTGTGGTATCTCTTGACCCATCGGGGACGGAGGAGAGGGTATGGCTGAGCGGTAAACTGGCAAGTGTCTTTCCTGGTCAGCGACATTCTATTGTGTTAGTGAATATATTTGTTACGTATTTCTTTACGTACTTGTAATTTCCTATTTTTAAATAGTACATATATTATTACTCTATTTTTCATATTATATTGTTAATATAGTTATATGAACATTTTTTTATTACTTAACAAAATCGGTATCTCTGTTCCAACACCTCTATGGTCAATGAAATTAATGGACGAGGCCGAGACTTCGTGGAATTCCATAACGAAACCAAAATAAAGAATACGAAAAATATTATTAATAACGTTGGCTAATTCCACACATCTCTACGGTTGTGATATTGAGACTTATTTCACCATATAATTCGTCGCCTAATAATTGACGGCATTTATAATAAAAAAATCCAAAATATGATTTGTGTGTACAACATGTACTTTAAAATTGTCATTAAGGTATTTGTAAAACTAAAAAGCAAAAACTTAATAAAATAAAAATATAGTTTTTATATATAAACTTTTCAAATTCACTAAAAAGCGTAAAATTAGTTTATTTGTAACACCTCAGCAAATCTCAAAAATTTGTAATCAGGGAGGGTCCTTTTAAAAACCATAAAGTAGTTCGGTTCTGGTTAGTAGTTGCAGAAAAGTTTTATGACACTCAACAATGGAGAATCTAACAGCGCCATAAAAATATTCTGCAAATACAAACCAGAACCTAAATCCTTTATGGTTTTTAAAATGTCCCTCCCTGGTTACAAAATTTGGAGATAAACTAACCAATCGATTCGTTGAGATGTACACAAATTTGCTTTAGACTTTTTAATGCATCTGAAAAGTTTATATTTTAAAAAAGTATTTTTATGGTATTTATTAATATGCTAGCAGTGTAATTCGTCGCAACCTGTGAGTTTTCAACCGTCTAAAGTGATTTTGATAGGACTATACTTTTTTCTGTTCTTGTTTTGTCATAAAATACTCGAATAACGTTCCAGTTTCCGACTTTCTTTATCACTTATTTTTTCTGTAAACAATTTTAATTTAAATTAATTGTTTCTGATAATTATAATACTGCTTTGGTTATACAATTTTATGCAAACTTTTACCACATGAACGAAGTGAGATGGACAAATGACTCCAACACATTGCTCAGTTCAGTGGGAATTTGGCGCCTGAAGCAAGCTTACGGAAAAGGCGCACAAGTGTTATGCTTTGAAATATTTATTAGTTTTTACGGCAAATGCAAATAAATTTTAGATGAAGTCTTTATTTTTTAACAATCATACCATAACATCTTCGTGGACAGAATAGTGCATAAAGTTAACGCAAAATATTATATAAAATTATCGAGCGTGCAATCTACATAATATAATCGATAACCCGACTGAAAAGCGCTGCTATAGCCAATGCTTACCGCGTAATTTTAGGACTTTTGTTGCTATGAGCAGAGCCGGTCCCAGGAAATTGGCGGCGCCGGGCAAACTTATTTTTGCATGTAGAAAATTTTAGTGGTCTCGGAAAATGTGTTTATTTTAAAATAATTAGAGACACTCACCTAAACTTCTCTGACAGTTCGATAAGGCTTACGACCGATGTCACTTCCGAGGGATGAATGAGAACTAATAAAGGTTAGAGGTTGGGTCGCCCTCAGACAAAAGAGTCAGTAGCGTCAAAGACTTGCCACGATCACCCACCGAGTGATAGGTACAGAATCAGCAAAACTAATTAAACAAAAACAGAATTAATATGCATGGACACAAAAACTGAGCCACGTTTCACATTAACCACAATATTCCGGGAAATATTTTTCCACCCGAAACAAACACATTGAACTTATAACCACTCGAACGAAATTATTGCAGCAGAATGATAGAGACTGCTAGGTGTCAAACACCGGATAACCATATGGTGCGGATGTTTTTAAATGTGACCAATCATAGGGACCTCTCTTTTCTGAACTTCAACAGTATGTTGTAACTAATTTGTTTCCCTCCCTACACCAAATGCCACACCCTTTTTATGTTTATCCCTTCCTCCACCACATTTAGGGAGCATTTCTTCGAAATGGGAGATTACTCCTTATGTCACCCCTGGACTTCTCCTACTTTGTTCTCTTTTTCCGGAAAACAAAGTGAATTTTCTCTCTTTCCCATTTCCAAACCCTACTTGCCAGAATCAAGAGCATTTCTGGGAAGACACGAACCACTACCATCGTTCTTTTTATATGCCAATAGACATGTTCAACTATCAATAAAAGATTTAATTGTATTTCTATTTAACCTTCCAATCGCATCCGGGAAAAATTATGAAAAATATGTGGCCAAATATCATGCGATTTTTCCCCCATTTTATAGAGTACATAGTGTACAACAGCGTCCACTTAAGAGTAACGGCCGCCCGCTCCTAAGATTGGCTCTGGGCGTAGCTAAGTGAAAGTGATTGAGAGGAAATCATGCAATATTTTTTTAAGTATATGGAGGGGGGCAGATGCAAGGTGCAAATGTGGGACTTTCCTGTGGGAACATTCCTCCACGCTTGTTTAGACATTCTGTTGATTCATACGCGATAAACTATTAATATATCCGCAACTTATAGCCGATTTGTTAAAAACTTGTCAAGTCGAGCGATATATCGCAAGTGTAAACACTCCTTTAGACCTCCGGTTGCACAGAAAGAGGCAAATGCGAGGGATGTCCGGGAACGAGAAAATGGAGGGTAATGGAGGTAACTGAGTGGTGGGGAAGTCACTCGTTTCACTTTAGCTGTTTACGAGATCCGAAAAAAGTTTCCAGTTCAGAATCTCTTGATGGCTTGAAAAATATCTGAGGCCTCTAAGATATGGTGCCTGGCGCAGTCGCTCCACCGCACGACTGTCAATTCCCTCTTTCAAATATAAAATTCGTCCAATTCATTTTTTGGGAGAGGCACGAGCCCTCGCTACGCCCATTCAATAATGGGTCAAAATTTGAAAGGAAACAGTCTACTGAAAGGAAGAATGTTAAGAAAGAGGGAAAGAGCTAAGAAAAGGAAAGGTATATTAGATACCTAAAAGATGCTCAGAGTAAAATCGATGGATGCAGCCTTGACGTGGTGGAACTCCATATTCAGAAAAATGAATAAAATGTTTAGTAAAGAATGCACTTTAATAACTCACACATAACTCCTACCTGAACAACCTTCACCCCTCAATCACCTTTACTTTTGAAATTGAAGAAAACCAATCTCTGAACTTCCTAGACCTTACCATTCGACGCCTTAACCTAGAATTCTCCATCTTCCGCAAACTCTTATACACCAACCACACACTGCATGTTTCCTCCAGACACCACACTTCCCAAAAACACGCCGCTTTCCACTCGATGATACACCGTCTCACGCACATCCATCTTTCTCCTTACTCCTTCCAAAAAGAACTTAACACTATTAAACATATTGCGCTTGCTAACGGTTATTCCCCTTCCCAAATAGACACTATCCTTTTCCGCAAACAAAAGAAATCGGCCCTCAATAAAATCTTCTGCCCTTCTCCGGAGACCGAAACCAAACCTCGCTGGTTTCGCCTTCTTTATACTCTTTCCCTCAAAATCGCGAATCTTCTCCCAAAAAACCTATCAAGACCCACTTTCTATGGAACATCCAGTTTAGGCCATCTTCTTTCCAATGGAAAAGATAACATCAAAAATCTTAATAAAAGCGGCATTTACAAATTTAGTTGCAATGATTGCGACAAATTTTACATTGGACAAACGGGAAGAAATTTTAAGACCCGTTGCAAAGAACACTTGCTTTACTTCCAACACCCAAAAATCCCATTTTGCAAAGCATCTCATTGACCACAAACATTCTGCCAATTTTTGTCCAGCCATATTGCATCTCGAAAACAAAAGCTGGAGACTCAACCTTCTCGAACAATTAGAAATCCTCCACCACGTGAAGACCCACGCCAACGACATTATTAAAGAACATCTCTTCCCAACCAACGCCCCGCTCCTTCCCTCGGTCTTTCCCTTGCTAAACAATTACCCCAACCGTCTTCTTCCCCTTCCGCCCACACCCTAAAAAGTACAGTTTAAGAGACCCTCTTCCCCCTCTCCCGATTTCTCCACACCTCCCTCCCCGACCTCGCCCATTTCCTATATATACGTTGTAGTGTCCTTATTCTTGACCTGATGATGACTAAGTGTTAGTCGAAACCGGTCGTCTGTTTTGTGTGAGTTATTAAAGTGGATTCTTTACTAAACATTTTATTCATTTGCCTAAAAGATGCGTTTGGAGTCCACACACGCGCCCACTGAACGCTAGTTGCGCCACTGAAGACAAGTAATCTCTTTCGTATAAAAGGCATGTGATGTTCCAAAAACTTGAAGCACGTTTTGTACGTTCATTGATATGACTATTATTTCTAGATCAAAGTAAAATTTAATTTTTTATTGTAAGATGGACGTATGACATATGTATTCCCGTTATCGGAGATGAAAAGAGGACATGGCAAATCCCATTTTTTGGGCTCCTTCATTTCGGGAGGCCCTATGCACAGCATAATCTGCATACCCCATCACGCCGGCCCTAGTATACATTCCCATTGGTGAGCCTTATTACATATTGGTGGTACGTTCCCAGCATATGGGCGGTAAATAATCATTTTAATTTCTTGACTCTTTCCATTATCCATTCTTTTCCTTACTTCAGCTCATATCCATTATATGTCGAGCTTTGAGAGGATTCTTGTATTTTTTATATATTATTTCTTCCCAGGAGAAAAATATCATATAGCCTGAGTCAATGACTATCTTCAAAACTCTCTTTGGTATTTTAATCAACTCAGATAGCTTAACAAAATTGATGGATGGATGGATGGAATCGGATGCAAACAGCCCTCAACCATCTATTGGATAAAGTGGATTCCAAGCAAAATTTGATGCGCTGGCTCTCGCGGTGTTTGAATGCACAGAGGACAGGCAGACACTCCTCTTTAAATATTAGATTATTGAACATAATAGATAAATATCTTCCGGTATTTCTCCTGGCACCTTAAATTTTTCCTAAGTAGAACAAAGACCTTCCTTGAAATCAACAACACAAATCAATTGAAATCAATAATCCAAATAATAATCTAAGTTCTTTGTGAGATTAAGAAATAATTAAAATTAAAGAGTTCTCATCAACTTATCCTACTTAGGGTCTCTAGAGTTTTTTGCCTTAAACTTTTTAAATCGACAATTATTTGCTTGTTGAAATGGAATTTCCAGTGCAATAAAATTTGTAAATACTTAAGTATGTTAACGTTAGCTTCAGCTATCATAAAGTGTATCAAAAAATAATTGTGGCTTCATTAATAAAATGAGTAGTTTATCTGTACCATAAATGCTATATTCTTGTCTTTATCCTGTGATAATGAATAACAACTTTTCACAGAGGACGTGGCTTTTTTGTCGAGTTGAAATTTTCTCATTGAAACTACCTCCAAACATCAGCATGCTAATAAATTTATCATCTTTAAAAAAAACCTACTCCGCTGAAAGATTTCCTGTTCAATATTTTTTTATTTATACAGGAAGGGAATATAAAAAGAGTGACAAGGTGTTTTCATGATTATAGAGTCAAGAACTCCATTCAGAGACAAGTGGCATTTCACGTGGAAAGTGACGCACTCAACTTCCCGTCATGTTGCGAAAAAGATAATACGAGACATTTTTGACCAGGGTGGGCGGAGTGAGTTGAAAAATCTCAGCCGGAAGACTGGTCTCACCCGCACCCTAATGAAAACATGTCAACCACGAACGAGCAAAGACTTTCACGCTTTGAGCAAAAAACATCGAACTCGGAACACCCAAAAGAAACGTTTTCCGTCCTAAACTTGGGCGCATCCCTTGCATCCTCAAGATGCAGCTAGTTGCATCCTTTGGTGCACACAGTTGCACTTCTCCCTCATCTCCTACAGGGGAACCAGAGAAGGGGTGAGTCTTTCAAGGAAGTGGGTCTTTAGGCCAACTTAGGCGTTACGTCCAAGTAGTAACGGTTTGCACGCTATGCGTTCGAAGTGGGTTTGTTGGAGGTAGCAGAGGGGAGATACGGAGAGAGAGAGAGAGAGAGAGAGCGATAGGAATGTGAAGAGCGCGCTCCTCTCGCGGAATAAACAGGAGCTCCCTAAAGCCCCCCTAACGACTGATACTCTACGGAACCCAGCGACCGCTGCCACTACGGGAATAGATCCACCCTTCTTCTCTCCCTTCTCCCAGACTTCTGTCCAAATCTACTCATACAACCTCTCTCCCTCCTTTTCTCTCCTTTTCCTCCTCCCTTCCCACTTAAACCGCCTCCGCAATTATAATGCTACCATCCACCCAACCCTGCATTTCGGTATCATGTCCTTCCCTCAATCCCCCTACCATACCAATTCGCCCGGTTGTATACCGTCACGTAATCTTGCCGCCTCCTTCCAGGCCCTTAATCCTAACCTCTTCCCATCGCCTCCTTCCCGTCTTATTTCTTCTCCCATCCCCTTTCCACGTTCCTCGACCGCGTCCCTTCCATTCTCACCTCATTTCCCACCATTCATGACCTTGGTTTTCCTCCCATAGATTACAGCCGTTTCTTTCTTCCCACTATCCTTAATTGTTTTTCTCTCCCGATCCCCTTTAAGCTGAGCCCTGTCGTTTATACCTCCGTCAGAAGATATATGGGAGCTAATCTGAAGCATGAGGCATTTTTTTCCAGCCTCGCGCACTGTGACAATAGAGGGAGTGGGATTTATCTCCCACGAGAGACGCTCCTTCGCCGCTATGCTACCATGGCAGCGCAGGCGACTACTTAACTCGCCACCTCTTTTTGAAAGCGAATTTATCTTATGGAGTACGAAAGAGTGTATTCCCCGCTTCGATAGGGATATTGAGCCAAGTACCATCGGCGCGCAAAAGAATTTGAATTTATTCAACGCTCTTCTTAAAATCCTTCTAAAAATGAATTTTCGGCAGCAGTTGGCTTCCATCCGCTCCATACACCGAATTTATTTTGTTTGATCGCCGCAGCGTTTTTTTTCGAATTGAGAAGCGGGGCTTTATTTCAGGCCGGGACTCGCTATTTCGGCTCCTTCGCTCGAAATTTGATTTTTTAAATCTGTTTGAGGCGATATAAACGCGAATTAATAGCAGCTTAAGCTCACGAGTTTCTGTTAAATTACAATTAAATCTATAAATATAGCTACGTATTTGATACTTATCGCCTGCAATTATTTTTTTATGCGTTCGCAGAAACAGACTGCCGCGGGCGAATTTATACGAACGAAAAAAAATGTTTTATGTGGGATTCTGGCACAAGTTCAGTTTTTTTCATAGGGGGTGTTCCGAGCAAAGAATAAAAAAGCGTATGATGAAGTTCTCACACAAGAGTTAGGCACATTTACCCTAATAACAAGGTCACACACTGGTTTTAAAATGAAAGCGATGACTGTACTACCTGTTCCTGATTTTTTTCATAGCTTGGAACATTCTTTTGGCCGAATGTACCCTACAAAAATATCCCGTGAAATATTCTCCTCTACCGGAAAAAACAGTTTGCCGAGGACGAAATTAACTCGTTATAGCCATTCCTTCATTTTTCAGTGGAGGTTGGCCAACGTAGCGCTGCATTGTATTACTTTCGTTATGCTGGTTATTCCCTTATCTTTCCTGTTCGAAAATAGTTTATCATTCTCGATCCTAAACATACGAAAATTATATTTTAGCCCAGAGATATCTTTTGCGTTTTTTGTAATCTCGGCGAAAAGTAGTTATTAATAGTCGTTTAAGCTTTTTGCCGTGTGATTGCGCATGAGGAGACGGAGTAATTCAACCTTTGACCACCTGGGACAGGAGACATCTTCACATCTCCAAAGGAGAGAAACAGCTGATGGCGTTTGACCTATACTGCAGGGGCAGATACCAGATGATTCAAGATCGTGCCGCGAGGATCTTTGAACCGCGTCTTGCACGTGACGCTGAAAATTATTTTTAGAATAAATGCTTAGATTAAATCAGAGAATGAATGGCGCCACCTATCAATCGAATAATTTCCTTGTCTGATGTCTAAGAACATACTATATGCACATCGAAAATGTGGGATGATTAGCGCATGTATATCAAGAAAAAATTTTTAAAATCACTCAATTCCAATTCCAATCTCCCTTTTATTAAAAGCAAGGGCGGATCCAGGCTTCATCCTCGGGGTGGTAATGAAAGACGAAAAAATTAACAATTTTTTAATATGTAGAAAGTAAATAGATAACATTTTGTGCAACAAAAAATATAGTAAAAAATAATATTTCTTCGGTGTTATTCTTTATTGTCATTAATTTTTCGGTTCCGAAATATTGGGTGGGGCAGAAATTATCCCCTCTACCCTCTCCTCTGGATCCGCCCTTCACTAAAGAGTCACATGACGTTTTATATACCACTGTGCGGATCATATATGACCTTTTAATTGACTGATCGGACTGTAAGGAAAATTATAAATAACTTTTGTAATTGTGTAATATGTCATAAGCCTATATTAAAAGTATAATGGATCCACATAATCGAAAAATATCTTTTAGATTTTATAAGTGGTATCTAATAACACCTCCTGCTGGAAAATATGCGAATGTACTTCATCAAGAAATGATTGATCGGACCGCGTGTAAATGAAATCACTACACGGGCGAGATGTGACCCGAAGACCGTAGATCAGGGAACCCGCCTTTAGAAGAATCGCTTATGAATCAACTCCGCCTGAAGCGCTACGAAATCTCTTTATCTAGATTCCGTATATTTTCACAACATCGTCATTTAAGAGATTAAGTTATCCCTCTATCTTTACGCTTCTAATTCCAAAATACCTTCATCGAAATAATTTAAATAGCCAAATTTAACGGGGAGAAATTTTCAGTATATTCTAAGTATTATTTTTTTTCAATTCGTAGCTTAAATGTGAAATATGATTCCTCAGAAATATAAATGGGTCCATAGGGAATCTTTCAAGAAAAATAAAAATAGCCTTGATGCTGTTGTTTTCCTGCTACGATAGAAAAAATCGAATATTGCTCGTTAGAACCTGCTACAAACTCTTATTTTCTTCAGTTAACCAATGAAACATCGAGGTTACTGATAAGATCGCATAGGTCACCTTTATACCGAGTACGTAAATATTACTTTTTATACGCTATGCGAAAATGTTATCCTTTCATTTCTGACGTTTCATGAATAACCGTTGGGGAACCCGAGGTTCTATGGTGTGGGAGTGCAAACGTGGTCGTTTTTATTTATCAGAGAATTTTCTAAGAAATATACTTGATCCTGCGTAGCTTCCCATAGTTCTTGGTTTCAAAAGAACTTCCTATTTATTTTGATTCTTATTTTACATGAGGTGCCTCCGTTAAAATCCTTTGGGAATATTCTGAACCTTTTCAATCTTATTTCTTCGACATCATTCAAATGAACGACATACGATCGCGCCGATTTCTCCATGCTTTCAATTATGTGAGTTAACCCACGCGTTTGTATTACGTTCATGTTTCCTGTTTTTTTCCTGTAAGCCATATAAAAAGTCACTCGTAAAAAACTCCGATGTTGTTGAGTGTCATTTCTTTCACGCCGTTAGTATGTCAACATTAAAGCTCCCTAAATGTATAATAAACCACGGCAGGACACAACAGAATTACATGAGCTATCGAAAATACAAAAGGCTTTTCTGTCATCTGGTAAAAAAACAATGGGTAGAATTGGAAGATTTTGAAATGAACACGACACTTAAGAGTGTATATAAACCTTTGAAGAAGACCACCGTATTCTCGCCTAAAGTTTAGAAACACCTGCTGCTTTTGCCAGAGGTTTTCTTTTTAAGAAAAAGTGGTATAATCACCATTCCGTGTATCTTTACCCGTTTGATTTTCTTTTTTTCGGGTATGTTGTGAATAATAGTCAATAATTAGGGTATGGATTTTTCGGGTTTTACCCGATTTTTACCCTCCGATTGCCTTTTTTAAATTTCGGGTAAAACCCGAAAAAAAAAACCCAAAATTATCAGTTTTCTTTATACACAAATCTTTTTAGATTTGGTCACAGAATTTCTATTCTTCATCACTTGAGTGCAGTCCGAGATGTTCGTGATCAGTCTGTTTATTCTCTTTGTAAACAATTTATTCGTGAGCGTACTTTGTAACACAATCTTAATCTCTTTGGTTTGCTCGCGCCACGAATAGTCAACTTAACTAGATCGTAGATGTTAGAGATGTTAGGAAAAAAGAGCCCAAGTGTCTGTTAGTTAAAAACAATACGAAAGAATAATTATTTCACTAATATCTGGTGTGCTTTCAAAAGAAGTTGAACGGGAAGCAAGATATTTGTGCAGCCTGCGAGGTGTTCCTCTCTATCTGGAGGCGTTTAACACAAAATATCACTCTCAACCATACTTAAGGTATAGTAAAAAGTTTAGATTGTTGATAAAACTTTTAAATTTTTAAACAACATTTTTATTTTAAAATAATTTTATCCGAATTGCAAAATAATAAAACCCGAAAATTAGCCTAGATTGAACTTTTTTTACAAACTCGAAAAATCTGTAACTTATTTATATCCGATTTTAACCCGAATGAAAAGGAAAATAATAAAACCCGATATTTACCCTCCAAATGAAATTTTTTTAAACCCGAAAAATCCATACCCTATCAATAATGTATAATAGGATCCCAATTTTAGAATTTTGCGGTCATTACATATTTTGTCGCCAGAAGTGTAGATTACTTGAAAGTCCAAACATTTAAAATATTATGCTACTAGAAGAAACGCCAGGCCACCCTCGGGAAAGTATTTTCTTTTAAGTTGCAAACGATTTTTATTATTTATTAGTTGTGGTAGCTCTGCTCTTAAGCTCCGCTTTAAAAATCTTGATTTCATTACGGTATTTTGTAAAAACCATATATATAAAATTTAGTTAACATCCGTTGAGCCAATTCCTTCCAAATCCTTAGTTACTGAAAGAGTTTAATTTGTAATTCTGGCACCCCTGTATAGTTGATCCGGTCCAAATATGCTATTATGCCTTTATATATATATATATATATATATATATATATATATATATATATATATATATAAAGCCATAATAGCATATTTGACGTTACTCTTTCGCTGAAGAAGGGCATAGACCCGATAAGCTTGCGTGTGTTTTTGTGTTCGTCTGTTTTACGTGTCTCTTCGACGCCCCCAGCAGCCTGCCAACTTGGTAAGTGTCCGCTGGGCTTCCCTCAACACCTTGTTGCCACCCTCATCAGTACCTTTTCTTTTCCTTAAGTTAATATATATATATATATATATATATATATATATATATATATATATATATATATACATACATATATATACATGTGTATATGTATGTATGTATGTGTGTGTGAGCGCGCGCGTGTGTGTGTGTGTGCACATAATATATATTATAATATGGTTAAAATCGATGCGGACAGTTCAACATAAACACTTACAAAAAGAAAATTTTTATTACTTTTATTTTGGCAGCCCTGATTTCTATATCTATCCTAAAAATCTTATTTTTGTTTTTTTATCTTGCACAAATCCTTCATACAAAATTTCGTTGAAATCGGTTCGGCCAATTCCTTACAAACTATCGAAAAGTTTAACTTTACAATTGTGGCATTCCTACTTAGTTAATCGGGTAGAAGTATAGCATTTTGGTCATGAATTTCTGTGAAAATTCTATGTACCAAATTTGGTTGAATTCGGTTGGGCCATTTCCTTCCAAAAGCATAACTACAGAAAATTTTATTTTGCAATTGTGGCACCCCTGCTTGGTCTATCCGGTCCAAATATGTCATTTTGGTCATGTATTTATGTGAAGATTCTATGTATCTACCTAATTTGGTTGAACTCGGTTCAGCCAGATCTTCCCTGATATACCCGTACAGGCAGACGGACATTGCCGAAATTTGGACCGACCGTTCCATGGGGACCCCTCGAAATCATGAAATTGGGATCGACCCTACATTACGATCCTTGACCCCGTAGACCGATTTTATCCATTTTAGTCTCGAAAATGTATCTCATCAAAACATTGATATTATTGGAGAATTCATCAAAATCGGTCAATTGGTTGCTGAGATATCTTTTAAAAAACCGGCATTTGGACCAACAATGGGGACCCTCGGGCCCCCGTGGGACAATTTGAATTATTTTTAGCACTGCAACTTTCAGGATCAACCTGAAGCTGCTGCCAAATTTTATTTTATTTTCTGAAGAGTTATGGCTTCCACATACAGACAGACAAACATTATCTTTTATTTATAGGATAAATATATTGTTGTAGCACTCTAGTTACAGAATGATAAGGCTTATTAGTCTAACAGCATTTTGGGTGGCGTATTAGGCTTCTTTAAAAAAATTCCTGGGTAAATTATTAGTCTCCAATTTTTTTTGCGTGGCGCACCACGGCCTCGAGAATAAGCGAAAACAGTTGTCGATTCTGCTTAACTCCTGACCTGATATCTACTTTGTAGTTTCTACATTTTTTCATCATTAGGGAGCGTTATATCTGTCGCTCCTTATTGTATGATGAAGCATTTATTAATTTAATGTTTTAATTTCATTGCTGTGCCACTGCCACATAACATTTTTCTCCCACAGAATACCAGTTCTATTCTTGCGGGTCATTCTTCTGCGAATAAAACATATAAGGAGAATGTGTTACCTGTTTGAAAATTCGTTTTTGCTTACATCATTGAAACACAACAATTTGCGTTTTCTGATATTTTCAAGGATTCTTTTATTCCAAATTAGCATACTTGCACACTATCTTCAGTCGAACGTGACAATAATTCTTAAATTTATGATATATTTATCTTTATAAATCTAGCGTCAAAACTTTTAAATATGCAATTATTATGGGTGATGTGTTTTTGGATCTGCATATCCGATTCGAGTCATTGCTTTTTCGCACGATATATTCTTCTTTTTAAGTTGAGAGTTGAATCTCTATTTTAACATGCACAATTATCTTCATCCAAACATATTAAAATAATTACGGGTATTTCATTGAAACATGAATGCAATATTTATTTAAAATATTTTATTAATAATTTTTTTAAATAGATTATACCGATGGTAGCATTTACTCACATGAATGCTCCAACCCTTCTTTCATAAATTCGTTTAAATGCATTTTATAAGCCAATTTTTGAATCCTTAGGAATGATAATTAAATTCTCTGAATAAACCTTTTACTTTAAATTATCAAATTTCACTATTTATTAACGGAGATACCTCGTTCAAATCAAATTATTCAATATTAGAATGCCAATTCATTTGATAGCCTCCTTATACTAATTGAAAGCAATCGTATGCGAAACCAAATTTGTTTCGTACGTCGAGTGGTTGATTAACAGTAAGTTATCATTTGCTGTCGGACATCTCTCTTCTTAATCGCAGCGATAGCTTTGTCTTTCATTTCGTTGTCATCAAACGTTAAGGATCCAGCTAACGTACTTCAAATGAAATTGAGTCAACGCCGAAAGACTTTACAACCCATTGCAAAGTCATCTGGCGACTCTTTTATTCCCCCTCCCCCCTCGCCTTTGTCTCCCTCCTTACGTCTCCCTTCTCTCTCCTTTCCCTCCCTCACTCTCACCCCCTTCTGCCACCTCGTCACCTTCTCCCCACGTGTTCCCACCCGCACGCGCAATCCCTCTTTCCTTTGTTCTATTCTGATAGCGCCGAATGCCTCTCTACCGTAATAGTCCTGGACTAAGTATTCGAAGCTTCCCTAGGACGAAGCCTTTGATCATCCGGCATCGGGAATTACACAAAACATACACCTAAGAGTTTGAATCGATTTATCATCTCGTATTCCTTATTTGAAGATTCGAATTGGGAGCTATTGCATTTTTAGTGGTTCACCGGCGAATTTCTCTCCGATACTAACCATTGAGCTAATTATATTAACCCTGCTGTGGTAAAATGAGGTGTACGAGATAGATGATGATGATAGATGATAGTAAAAATTGTCCACTTGAAAAATAGCAAGATATTATCTATACTGTGAGCATAATGAGTATAAACTCTTTTTTGGCACAGACCAGTGAAATGCTTAGCGTGTTTTCTATCAGCAAGTATTTAATATGTCTACATTTGATAAATATAGTTAATACGCGTCATAGTTTTTATTTCCTAAAATATTAATAGACGTGGAATAGATATAATTATGTAACAGCTGCTTATTCATTAAAATAATCTGAACTTTCCCTTTTGTTTGCTCTGAACTACGGCACGTTGTTCTAATTCAGCATCCTTATATTTTATAAGTTTATAAAGGTAACAGACATATCTTACAATTACGTAAGTGTTGCAAGCTAGCTCATAAAATTTAAATAATAGCTTAACTATTATCTTGTGGGTTAAGTCGCCCCATTTTCATATAGTGACCAAAGGCTCACTGCGATTTATTTATGGGCAAATCATATTCATGAAAGGATTTACTGTAAATGATAACGTTCATATGAGATTGAGATTGTAAAAACAATAAATATGATTAGACATTTTTTATGAAAATGTTATCATTTGCCTTCCTAAGTTATGGACATCTAACTAGTTCATATTTAGTCTCTGCCACGTGAAAGATACGCTTAAACTCACTCAAAATCATTCTGCATGTCAGCACAAACCCTAATTCATTATTTACCTAAATCAAATAATTTGTTTGTGAATCGATTTTTCCACTCTCCTCTGAACATATTCCATCTTTTTACGCTAAAATCCAAATAAAAGCGCATTGCATTATTCTGTTCGAACATTATTCACCCAGTTGGAATTGACAAAAAAGAAACAGTTAATCAAATTTCCGAAACAACTTATTTTAAATTATACCTTTAGAATATCTTACAATACCCGTTTAGTAGCTGCCACTTAAATTCATAGTCTTGAAAAGTGTAAAATATTGCCCAAGTCTTCATCGCTTCATGAATAAAAAAGAATTTGGGTTAGTACTAGGGGCTCCTGGCGCCTATGGCACTCAACCCCGTGCCTCGCTTCCTGAGGCGTTTTCGTCCCTCCACGGGCTACTCGTGTCAATCCCTCCCTCCGCTCGCTCGAGATAAGACGGCGCTACGCGCCTTGATTTTGGCTCGCATTTCTCAGTAAAGTCGTTCGAAATGAGAAGTAAGGTATATTATTTACAGACTAAAAATCATTTAAGCCTACTCGCGAAGTTTATTTATTTATTTTATTTTTTAAACGGATAAAAAAATTTCCAACTCGGTCAAAATGACCGCGCGCGACTCAGCATTACAAAATACCTCTTAAAGGTTCAAGTCCGACGCGGCCCATCGAACCATATGGGACCTTAAATGCGGCCCATCGAAGCAACCGCGACTTTTAACAGGGCTCGGTAAGATACTAGGAAATACTAATTGACCCCAATATCGGAAAAATATTGCACATTCTTACCCTGAGGTTGCGCGAGCTATCCCCACCCCTCCATCCGCCCCAACATCAACCTTACTGCCCATGCTAAATATTCTCCCCCGTCTTGTTGTGAGGCGACTGCCGGTTTAGCTTCTCAAAACTTTTTTTAATGTAGAGAAATTAATATGTTACAGTGAGAAACGAAATGCAATTGTATTCAAAATTTTATATCAACCTACACGGTAAAGTTGAAAGTTTTCATTCCGGCTTTTTTATCTTTCAAGGCTTAATATCATTCGAAAAATTATCGAGTTCCATACTAGTTATATAGATCAGTGTATCTCAACCTTTTTGAAGCCGCAGACCTACGAAATCACACAATTTCTGCGGACCCCCTCTTCATATAAAATATTCATACATTTTTATTCAGTCTCGATTTTTCACTTTGAAATATTAATCAGCACTGGGCACGGGATCAAACAAGTTAATATAGAGGAAAATAAATATCCCGTCCTACACAACTCGCAGACCCATAGGGGTCCGAGGACCCTCGACTGAGAAACACTGGTGTAGATGATTCAAAATGCACACAAAACTTAATTCGTTTTCTTTTACATTGCATGTTGCATCAACTGTAAAATACGTCATATGTAAAAAATTATATCATATCCCGAGAATTTTTTTAACGATTATTAAATCTGCTGTTTTATCATTAGACTTTTAAACGCATATCTTTTAAAAATACTTCAAATACAGTTGCAATCAATATAAAAATAAAATCAATTATAACTGAATAATTTTTTATTGACAGCTAAGAAACAGTTTCGTAAATATTAATATAATGCTAAATGTTTGAAAGCATAAAAATGATATCAACAATCAAATGAGTATATTACGTGTTTTTCTCACAGTTAAAAGTGACTTTCTGGCGTAGTTCCACAAAATAAATGTAAGAAATCGCCTCATGAACGCTTCGCCGAGTATACTATTTCATTTTCGTGCTGCGCCTCTAGATTTTCTTTCAAGGGCTCATGAATTGGGTTTATATTTGTGGGTACCGCCGTTGAGGTCACTAGGGTATTTATGGTGCGAAAACGAAAGAAACTATTATTTAATTTTGCTTTCTGGGGTAAAATGCCTTAATATTTGCCATGTATTAGTACATAATTTTCTATATTTATTTCTTTATTAATATATTTAATCATTGCTTAAATTGTCTGGTTTTTCCTTTGACAATCAAGTGTAATATCACCTCGGCTAACAAATTAGCTTAATCAAAATTCGAGCAGTTCTATATAAGTAATGAAGTCTTTAATAATCACTATATTACTTCATAATTTTGAATGCAAACAAAATTCATCTATTTTAATTTTTTTATTTAATATACCTACCAAAAATTTGTTTAATCTCAGAAAAAATATATAATAATATTTAAGATTTAAGAGAATCTATAAATTGTGTTTTCACTGTAAGATATGGATATTCTTCCTGATTTTTAAATTGTAAAGTCATATGGAATTAGTAGTTTGCTAATCATTGTTTCTTCTCCGTTCAAATTACAGTGCGAGGAACTAGGCATAAATTAAATTTAAGTCATAATCTATTCAAATTTACAATAGGTACTTCGCTAAATTTCTTTATTGTTTCATATTTAAAAAATAATTTTCACGACGTCACAGAGGTATTTTGTTTTCATATAATTTGCAAAAACATTTATTTCTGTTTTAGATTTTCATCTTTATAATTAATCTCATCTTTTGTGGACCTTTTCCCATTGATATTCCATCAGTTTTATTGATTATATGATCATATAAAACCTCAACCAAATGTGTACTCCAACTCTTAAAATCGCTTAGCAAACATTGAATCCTACACCCGGTCGGAAAATATCAATTTAAAGTATGCTGTTATTTGCGAGTTAGAAAAGAGATAACTTTGTGGGACATATTTCAGGTTTTGCAGCCAAAAAGAATCGCATAGATCCACTTAAAACTAATTTTGGATATGAACGCTGTTTCTTTTTTATTTATTTTTCCTCGCGTCTGAAGATTTTTCAACAACCTCCAGAAGCATTCATCTAGGCGTCCAAAAGAAAAAGACTTCTTCCTTGCCGCCGGAAACCTCCATCCTCTTCCTCTTACCTTCCTCCCGAAATCGCCTCCACCTCACACCTCCAAAACGCCACACGGCCACGCAATTACTTACCATTGCCGCCGACAGGTTACGCGCCAGTTCTCCGCGACGAGGGGTGCGCTGGTGTTCGCACAAACGAAGGGAAGGTAAGAGGAATGAGACACGGAGAGAGGTAATAAGCTCAGTCCGGGAAGATAGAAGGAATGAATGCGAGTGTATGGGTGGGGCAAAAACATCTTGGGCGTTTATTTCGAGCGCGTAGCCCGTCTCCAGCCTCTCTCTCTCGGTCCGCCTCCCCCCTCTCTCCCCATCCCCCCCTCTCCCCCTCCCCCAGGGTCCAACGAGCTGCCAAAGTCACGGCGTTGGATCGCAAACGCAAGACTTTCCTGGGCTAGAGCCAGACCAGAGAGAGGCTCCATTCGTCCATCTCCAACGGAAAGTCTTCTTCCTCCCTTCGCCCCTTTTTCCAATCCTCTCCCCTTCTCTCTATCCCCCCTCAATCCCCCTCAATCTTCGATTCTCTCGCCTCTTTGTCTCATTTATCCTCTTACCTCTCTGCATCTATTCGTCTGCCTCTCGAACTCTGGTTTCGTTTCATTAATCTTCCCTCATTTACCTCACACACTTTAGTACACATTCCATTATTCTCTCTCTAGTGCTTTTCTTTTTTTATTATTTAATCGCGTCTTCCTCCGCATCGCTTCGGCTCCTCATCAATTTCAAAACCAATCTAGCGAATTGGGCTTCTGTTTTTAAGTTCGGGAAGTCTTCAGCGAGGAGAAGGAAAGAGAAAAGGTCATGCGCTGACTTTCTGTCAAGTGTGCAGATTTGTGTTCTCCTTTAGCTCGTTCGCGAGTTTTTTGTTTTTTTTTTCTGCCTTGCTCTTCGCTGATACCATGCATCACTCGGGGTATCTTTTTGCGCGAGTCATCTTTTCTCCCTGAAAGCGTTTGCGTTTTAAGTCACTTTGTAGGCGCACCGAGAATGGTTTGCGTCCCTTTAATTAAGTTTAATGGCCTGAGATAAAAACTTTTGGCTCGGATGGTACCTTGTTTTAATCCTGGGGTATATGATTGCGCTAAGACCACAAAAAATACATTAAGGAGAATTCCTAGGTGATGCGAATGGTAATTATCTGGCAAATTGGACTATTTTATTAAATTTTAATTAACATAAACCTTCGCATATTTATTATTATAGCGTTGTTTATATATTGTTTCTCAAGAGGTCAGAACGACTCATGCTCGAACGACAAAAGTTAATTTGATTCGTTCATTAACAAGCACTTAAAAAAATACGTGTCTCAGTTATCTCCAATTGCCAGCCAGCCACAACAAGGTTATAGAAAAAATCAGATGCGCATCTCGGCTACACAACAGCCATCTTCTTGTTGTGGCTATTTGAGATACCTGAGATAGGCATTTTATAATTGCTTGTTCTTGAGTTTTTTCAGCCATAAGACGAGCTCGATAATTCCTTGTTGAATTAATTGGACTGGTATCTTAAAGTGGACTCTATTTAGCGAGTTATCACTTAATTCGAGCGATCCAAAACCAAGAGAAAGTTCAGGCACTGCATTTTGTTTTTTTTTAGCATTTATCTTTCTGGGATGTTAGATTTAGTGCTTCCGCTGCACTCCGAATCGTTGTGAGAATTAGCGCAGTCATGATGTTTTTGATGATCGTAGAGCGTGCTTGCGAGTTCGTTTGTGCGTGTGAAAACTATAAATAGTCGCGCCTCCTTTTCCATTGTATGGCCCCGTTCCTTGCGCGAGAGCGCGTGCATGAGTCGTAAATCTCATTCACTAGAGACTAGATTTCGAAATTTATTTTGACGTTATTTTACGTCTTTTTTTAAATGACGGAAGAGTTGAGAGAGAGAGGAGCTGGGATAATAATTACGCTTACAATAAATCTATTCTGAAGGAAAGATAGCCAAAAACCGCTTATTACGAGAGCCCTCTTTAGTGAAGGTTTATTGGTGAATAAAGAGGGTTTATTCCGCTACACTCATTTTAGCATGTTACCTCTTGAATTATTTGCATTTCAAGGGTTCTACCAAATGCTTGCCCATTATTTTTAATAGTATATGCACTATCATAGCATATGTTTAATGCGCCGTATTAATAATTTTCATGTCGTAACAGTTTAATTATCGAAGAATTTTAATCTATACATTGATCCCTAAAGCTTTTTGAAATTTAACTGCTTCTCTGATAGAGAAAATGTGATGCGTAGGTTTTCCTCGTTGCCAGAAAATATAATAAAACTTGACTTTGATTGGATATAATATTAGTATATATAACGTAATATTGACACTTTCTTATCAGGATCTTTGTTTTGTTGTTTTACTAAATATGCATTCAAAGATGGCTCAAAAAACTTTTTGGCGTAAACTAAATGAAAGTTAAAAACTCCAGCCAAAAAACAAGTAGTAATAGCCCTATTACTACTTGTTTTTTGGCTGGAGTTTTTAACTTTCATTTAAATATGCATTAATTATCCGCCTGCGATAAAAAACTTTTGATTCTATGATAAGTGCGTAAAAATACGCATGATGAGTATCCTACTTCCTCATAAATAACCATTTTTCCCTGAGCTAATATATGACGTACGTAAATTCAATTCTACCATTTAGGAATATTAAAGAACCTTCTATGAGCTTTGAGTGATTTAAAATTTTATAATAGAAACCTAAAACTGATGTCAGCAGAAATAAAATTTATTTTTCTTGGTGAATGAAGATATATGTATCTTATTAGATCAAAAAACTTTGCATTATATTTTATTTAATGAGTTGATAAAATGTAAATAATTCTTTCATTCTATTAACGAAGTTGAAAACATGGCATTTTGCAAATGAAACCTTAGGAATCAAATGAATGCGTTATGCAACAATACGCTGAATTACCTAGATACAGCCTATGAATCAAAAAGAAAATATTCAGTAACAATTTATGAAATTAAAATGCTCTTTTCATGGCTACAACTTCAATATAAATGAGCATTACTTTTTTAAATGCTACAGAAATATTATGTTCACCAATGTTTAGTTCACTGATAAAATTCCATCATATGCCTCGATGTTCATATTTTCAGCTTTTTTACGTGCCTATTATTTGATTTGAATAATAACTACTTTTGTGCTTTCATCTTCCTAACAAAAGTATACTGAAATTCTATCCGATCTTAATTTCTACGCGCCAATTTTATTCCACGTGTAAACGGTTCATTATAGGTAAATTAGCGTATAAAACTATATATAAAATAAATATCCCTACAGTAGTGCTGACATTCCTTAGCAATATATCTATCGAAGTTTGGAAAGATATGTGTAGGCGGAAGTGATTTTTCAAGCCTCTCAACAGCAATATTTCACGCTAGTGACGCTGAGAAAGAAAGAGATCGGTCAATTTGTCCCCAATTTTTTCGCGCTTCTGAAAATCCTCCTCGTCTTTTCATCGATTCTTCCTTATAGAGGCGTCACGTAAAAAATAATTCCATTTGTATATGTGTACAGTGCAAAATTGTGACTCTGCTTCCCACCCTCGCAACCTCCAACGGCCCTTGCCCTTTAAGCATCTGTCTTTGAGGCTTCACTCTACACCCCTTTCTGCGCTTATTTATCCTTCTCTCCCCTCCCCTCCTCTCTTTCAACCCTCCCACCGATCCTTTTTGTCTCTTATTCTGCTCGCCGCGACCGCAAATAAGTTGGCAGACTCGCCAAAGTGTCCGTCTTAGTCGCCCCAAAAGCTCCCCACCCTCCATCATCCTCACCTGCCTTTCGAGCATATCGAATTTCCGCCTTTTTCGATTCTTTATTTTGCTCATGCCAGGGTCGCCTTACGCCAATTAACACTTTTCATAACCGGGTTACGACACGCGCGCCTCTCTATCTCTCGTTTGAATCGCAGAAATTTGAAAAAATAAATAAAAAGAGAGGACTGACCGACTCGACGGCTACGAGAACCAACGAACGCATCCTGGAATCGCATGCGTTCGACGTGCGTGCATTCCCCCGACAAGGTCAAGGATCCGAAACTTGCAGCGATAGCTGGCGATTTCGAGCGAAGAAGAAAGACATGTTCGCGCAGTTGGAGTCTACTAGATTTTTCAACCCGTTTTATTTTTTTGGGAATACCCCAGCAAAATCGAAGTGCTTGAAAAGCAAGCGCATAAAAACTTTCGTTTTGAAAAGACTGATAATATCCGAATACCCACTCATTTAAATTATAATGATTATCGTAGAATCGTATCGCACGTCGAGTTTTCGCCGATGTTAAGCTGTTTTATTCGAATAATAGGTATTTTTGGGAATTACTACTTGCAAATTTATGAGTGAAAATATTGTTTGACATCGAATATTTCGCGCCGTATTTATTTATTTTTTCCGCAAGAAAGAGTCCACTTCCTTGTTACGTTATCGACGCTATCCATTTTATCCGGTTTGGACGTTATTTCCAAAAATAATCAAGAGAAAATTTTCTCCAGACGGAATTCTTTCCCACCTTTTAATGGGAAACGGAAGAGCCCCGTGTTTTCGTCCGCAAATCTCGGATTGTTTACCCCGGAAGGCAACCTTTAATGGCGCCTCCTAGATTCCGTGCCTTAGTGAATCACTAAGGGGCATCCGAAAAAACCTTGTAAAACGTTAAACTATTTTTTCCCGTCCCTACAATTTCACTCGCCCTTACGGAGCGCCGTGGCGTAAGCTTTGCGGAAAACTATTTCGGGTCAACCACGCACGTTTGAGAATAGACAGCGGCGGAGGTGAGAAGACCGCATGTGAGGAGTGAGAAGGGATTCCCAGGGGAAGGGCATGGAGGGAGGAAATAGGAGTAAGAGGAGAGAGGGGAGGTGAAAGGAGAGAGGGGGGGAAGAGGAGGACGATGTAATGGAGGAGAGTCTTAAAAGTTAGAGGAAAAAAGAAAGTACGAAAGAACGAAAAGATGAAGATAAAAAAGGAAGTTTAAAGTAAGAGCAAGTGTATTAGGAGAGCGCGAGGATAAACAAGGAGAGGGACGAGTTAAGATGATGGCGGGGGATAAAAAGGTTTTTATAAGAAAACCAACGTGGGTATATTGAGTGATATCATTCGTCGCATTACAAAGGGGGAAATGGAGTAAATACGGGATATGGCGATGATGCAGGGCGCTCAGAGAAAAACAGGCGCATTACGGCGGAGGACGCGGATGTACGAAAAAGCGGGAAGAGCTCGATCAAGGGGTGGGAGGACGAAGGAAGATGAAGATGGGAAGGTAAATAAATCGGAGTGGACAGCGGGAAAATTTAAAGCGCATGGAAATAAAACATTTTGCGTTAAAGCATGGGAGAGAGAGAGCGTATTTTTTTACCAACTTATAAACTCAGGAATAAGATCGGGAATGGATGGGCTATAAGAGAAAATCGCGAGGAAAGGATGGCGGCCGTCGTAAATTACAGGAAAGGAATGCGACGAAGAGGGTTGGAGGGAGGACGTGAATGTTTCAGAAACAAAAATATTTAGGGAGAGAGAGAGAGAAATTGAGAAGGTATGCTGAGAGAATATTTCAGTAGATGCTATCGGGATTTAATAAGATATTTATGTACATATTTGCGTATCTTAAATGGAACCTCAGCAACCCGAACATTATGAGGGAGTTAAAAAATGGTCGAGTTATAGAAATCAATTTTAAAGGGTAGAACAAACGGACGGGGATAAATGAATTTCTTCTAGCAATGAAAAATGTATTCCCGGGGGTTCGAGTTGTCGAGATTTTCCTATCATTTATTTGAAAGGAGTGAATTTATAGAGATGCTGTTCAAAGAAGCGCACGTAGGAAGAGTGAGCGAGAGAAAGGTCGATGAGTTTGACTTAAGAGGCGAGGTGAATAACCAGGAAAAAGAGGAGTGAGATAGGGAGCTGAGTTAAAAGCAGAAGTCGATGATGACGTAGGCGGAGAAAAGAAAGAGAGATAACAAAGAGAGTTTGGGAGAGGAGGTTAAATAAGGATAGGAAACTAGTGTTCACGAGTGGAAGAGGAGAAGGGTTAGTAAGCAGGGTAAGGTAGGTAAGTGAAGTAGGAAGACGCGACGAAAGGAGAACGTGAAGATAAAAAGGCTTAAGAGAGAGAGGCAGCAGCAGGGGTAGAAGAGACAGACAGAAAGCATGAAGAAAAAGAGCAAAGACAGAGGCAGCATTGAGCGATGGACAGTATTAAATGGAGCATTAACGAAGTAAAATGGGGAAATAGAATGCGTAACAAAATAAGTGTTCGAGAAAATAGGAAAGTGGAGCAAGTCTGGCGAAAGGGGCGAGCTAAGGACGAGAATAGGATCATATAGATTACGACACAAGGAGACAACACGGCGATTATGTGAGTTGGAAGGAGAAAGAGAAACGTATCAGATAGGAAGGAATTAGGGGCATTCGATACTCTGTAGGTATTTATACAGAGGAGCGAGAAAAGGGATTAATATCAAGGTGCTGGCCTCGTTTAAGTTATGCAGGAAGAAGGAAGTGGAAAAGAAGGGCCAAGGGAAGAGGGTGGCAAGATAAAGGGGTCGGAAGGGGAGAGGAGGAAGGATGATGTTAAAGGGGCGTGGAGAGGGAAATGCTCCCGAGGCTCCCCAGGCAGGCCAGATTGTTGAGGGTGCACTGGTGTTGGTAAAAAGGTGCATCTCGAAGCAAACGACGGCGTAAACAGGAGATAAGAAGCTTTCGGGAGAAATTATTAAGGCACGCGTGTTCTCCATTGGAAGGAGTAAGTGAAATAAAGCAGTGCGGGTGCCTTGGAGCGGACACGTTTTCATGCGCGATTTTTTGCAGTAGCTATTATGAGAGAAGCACCACTTGCGCGAAACGGCGCTCAGTAATGGTTTAAAAGCTCAGACATTCAGCTCTGTTATGTAATATTGAGGTTATTCGCGAATGTGTTAGATTATGTCGCGAAAAGTAATTGTTGTTAGTTATAGATGGTGAAATAAATACAACATAATAAAATGTAAACATTAAAAATAAAAAACCGAGTTGTCAAAATAAAACTTGATTGGATTAAATTGAAATCATTTGTTAAAGACATCTGTACTAGATTATGATTCTCCCCTCCTTGTATTTGCTAGAGTTATCATTCCCTACAAATGAAGAATGTTAGCCAATTTTCCAATGAAATAGTGTTAGTATAAATGCACAAAGTAGTGTTTCCTGCCAATTTTTACATTTATTTAAATATAAAATTGAGATGACTCACATTTGAAGTGGGAAATGTGATCATTGCTTCTAAGTAATAAATGCATAAAAAATTAAAATATAATTTTATTAAATCACATGTGAAGCAATTTTTTTTATTTTTTAATCAATCAAAAATCATTTAGTATTAGTAAACGTTAAAAAATTAATAAGCTTTAAAAATAAACATTATGCATAGAATATGTTCGTCTTTTGTAGAATGTGACAATTTTTACGTTATTTTTATTTATAAGGCTTTTAGTTATGATTCTTCGATTCTAATATTACGGCTTTCCTAAATGTTCGAATTAAGTGAAAATTCTAACATTGTTCTCGACTTTTTGAAGGCTTTACTTTTAATCACAACTACCTGAATCTGCTTTAAAGATTTACCGCCTGGTAAAATGTCTTTATTAAAATCAAATGTTTTTAAATGAAAAATGTTAATAAACAATACGAAAATAGAATTAAAATTCCATATTAGTTAGGAAGCAAAAAATATTTCAGGATGGGGAGCAAAGGATGAGAAAGATGTAATGTACATGAAGGAGCACAGTAAAACCTCGATTATCCGACCCTCGTTTATCCGACTTTCGGTTTAACCGACCAAAACATTGATGAGCTGTCTAACCATAGTCGGAAAGCATATGTCGGTTACATCCACCGAAAGTCGATTCACGCGGGAGATCTTCAGGAATCGGTTCACGCGAGAGATCACCAGACATGTTTCACGCGGAAGATCATTACCGCTAATTATTTAATCAAGGAAAATACAAGTATGATTAAATATTCATTAAATGCCTTCTAATCAATAAATAAACAATTCTCATAGTTCACATAAGGTCTTTTTAATTTAGAAGAAAATCTCCCGGAATTACCGAATTAACTTCTTATGAGGTGGCAACCCTACTAACAGTTGATTCACTCGGAAGACCACTGATAATTTAATTTTAATAAAATTTTACTATATTTTTTATTTTAAATTTCACTGTTAAATGGTCTGAGATGTATGTGAAATACATGATGTTCCTAAATGAGCATTTTTTCAGTATTTACGAATTATCCGACTTTTCGATTTATCCGACGATCCTTCCCCCCATATAGGTCATAATCAAGGTTTTACTGTACTACAGAAATGGAAGTATGGTACAAATGATGAATTATAAAATAGAAGAGGCGAACAAAAAAGCAGAAAGTGAGATGGAATGATAAGACGTGTCATACGCAAATTTTGGAAGAATTTATAGTCAACAGGTGAATGAAGAGGATCAAAAGCGTTAAAATTACACTTTCAAGTGAATAGAGGAATGAGAGACTAGAAAGAAAACAGAGGGGATTAAATTAGGTGAGACACAGAGGAAGGCTGTCGCTTATTTTAATAGATTGCATATCTTCTCGGACTCCCAACGAAAAATTATATTTTTAGCATTTTAATGGACTTTGAATATTTTGTCGACGTCGAATGAACGTATTTCCTCTACGAATGTGCTCATCGGCGCAGAGTTACAATCTCTGGCCACTAAGCTACACGATCAGACATGCAAAACGGGAAAGGGGAGGAGCGAAACTTCTCGAGACAGAAGCTCCCCCTCCTTCCCTGCACCCAGAACCATTTCTCCCTGTCCCTCTCCCCTCTCCTTGTCCTCTATCCCCTCCCCTTACGTTCCCCTCCACTCTAAAGCACAATAATAGCCGCTTCACCTGTCCAAGCCATTTTCCCGGTCCTCCTCAATCTCTTATCCTCCTCTTCCCACTCTTTCTCTCTCCTCCCATTCCTTTTCCTTGTATCCCTCTCTTCCTTTACTCGACGTAACTTTCTCCTCCTTCCTCTGCAACATCCGCTTCAACCGTCCAAAATCTCAATCACGGCTCATTTATTCTAATGTGGTTTCTTTTATCAGACTGCACGCGATTAAGCGAGGCAACGAGCTGAAACATTTTCAATACAATCACTCATTGCCTTAGCTAGCGTTTTAAGAGTGTATTACGTTATTCTAAAAAAATATTGTCCCAAAAAAATCCGACCTTTCGTCTTGACAATATGTCGCGATTTTTTCTCTTGGACGGTCTTGCGGCCAATATTTCTATTATTTGCAAGAGATTTTTGTATTTAGCTAAGTCCTATTGTTGTAAAAAGTTTGTTATCAGATTGGATTGGAATGAAATTCAAAGCTTCAGTTCTCTTTTTCCTACCATTCCCTGAAAGTCGTCAGTCTCCTAAAATTAAACAACCTACGGACTAATTATAGAGCTAGAAATTTTTCTTGGCAGAAAAGGAAATACTATGTGGAGCTGTTGTTTACGATATCTCGAAATAGACAGCCTTCAATTAACAATCAGCCGCTAGTATTTGTTCTTATTCATAGAGGCTTAATGAATGTAACGGCATCGAGGAAAGACATGCTGATTTATTTTTAGTGAATTTTTAAGAGGAAAAAATATATGCTAAATTTTTATTAATATCTTCTTATACAATTAGCCAAGGAGTAAGCGATACATTAGTTATAACGTAGAAGGTTTTTAATACTGCGCATTAAAAAATGAATAAGCCTCGAAGATAAGGACATTTAGTTTTGTTTAGGTATAATTTTTATAGTTACAGAGCATAATTTTTCTTTTTATTCGTATTTCCTCGGCTACATAAAGAGGCATTTATTTAAGAGTTATAAATAAATGTTTATTTTTTGAATGTGGTTAAAACTCTTAAGGATAATTCCACACAATGATAAAATTATAAATAATCTTATATTCTTGAGAAAGAAAGCAATGTATTGCAAGCTCTTATGAGGACTCTTCGAATTGAAATTAATAAATATAAATAAAAGAAAATAAGCAATACCTTGTAATGTAAGATATTGCAACCCGTCGCCCACAAATGATGAATTGGTAAATAAGCATGAATACCTGAAAAAGCATTTCGTTATATACCTTTTTAACGTGTATTTGTATACGTCAAAGCGCTGCCGCTAAACGTGGCGCTAAAGCTTGTAAATTATCATAAATAAAATTCGAATGGCTGCAAAATAAAACTGGAATAGAAGGAAGGGCAAAAACTAAAAATTTTCTCCTAAGATCATAGTGGGCATGTTAGCTAAGCAGTAGTTAACTTTAGTTAAGAACCACTCATTGTCTGTGTGATATAATCCTTTTTTCTCAACGGCGATTATTAACTTTCCAGCGGTAAAATTAAGCAAGAACAACCCCTTATTTTAGCCTAGTGCTAAAACGTACAAAAGTAAAAAATAACAAACACTACACTTCTAAACATTTTTGTGATTTTAGTACCAACATAACTGTACATTACATAACAAGGTATTATATATCACGTCATCATACGAATACAACTCATGATGTTCAACGATTCAAGATATATATATGAATAAAAAATGATGCCATGACGCATCCACAAAGATAATTAAGCAACTCCTTAAGACTATCGGCGTGAAATTTGAAATACTAATAAAAACAAAAGATAATAAGTAGCTGTAAAAAAGTTCCCGCGGCTGATCTATGTAAATTAATTAAAAAATAACATTTCCCCTCGCTCAAATGCAAGACCGGTTTAATTTTTACCGAAGCAAATGGATGGAGGGGTCCGTCACACTGGAAATGCGCCAATATTAGAAACAAAAAAGAGAAACAAATAGTACAAATTATTTTTCTTAGTTTTTTTTGTCATTTGAAGAACGAAACCGACGACAGACACCCGTCGAAAAATAGTCCATCATCTTCAAGTGCGTAACAAAATTTTTTTTAAAATTGCATTACAGAGTAAAGTTAAAAATGGATCCTTAAAAATGACTCGCGGTGACCGTGACGTAAAAGTTAATATAAATAAGCCGTCACGCCCTCCGACGTGAGTATAAAACAGTTCAAATAAGAGAAAAGATATATATAGATAGCAAGATAAGACAGAATTTTCTAAAGTTATACCATTATAGGAGTTAAAAAGTGCTTTTTTGTGTATATATGAAACTCCGTTTCCCGATGCGTAGTCGGGCATATAGTCATTCATTATCTACATCCCTCCGAAGTTAACATTAACTGGAGCCTCGCTAAAAGTTGACTGATTTCTTTTCCGACGTCGATGATTGGTGGATGGACGTCTTCTTCACCCTCACGGAAGACGAGGTAGTGGAGGAGCCGACTGCGTCGCTCCCGTCCCCTATCTCTGCAGCCTCGGCGAGCCGGGAGGCCACAATAGCCCTCCTCCCCGCCCTACCGGCCGCCCTCTCCGCCAGTTCTTCCATCTCGTTCTCAATCTCGGCGATGCGAGCCCTAGAGCGCCTCGCGCGAGCCGCCGCCGCCGCTTCCTCCTCGGCCTCCGCAGAGTTCGCCGCCTCCAGGGCCCGACGGGCGGTCACCGTCTTCATCGAGGTCCATTTCGTCAAGGCCCCATTCTCCATGCCGTTCTCTTCGGAGGATTCCCTGATCGTCCTTCGCTTGAAGAACGGGTCCGACTCTAGATCGCCGGTGTCTCCGGTCTTGATTCCCACGCTGTCCATCAGCCTCTGGGACATAGCGAGCTTGGGGCGGCGTCGAAGTCTGGAAGTGATGGAGTCGGGATCCGCCAGCTCGTCATCCAGTGTCAGGGAACGTCCTGCCGCCCTAGCTGCCCTCATCCTCTTCAAGGAGGCGGAAGACATGTCGTCTTCTTCTTCCAGTTCCGCCAGCATCTGGGATGCGGTTTGGCTGGCCGGAGTGTTGGTCTCTCCTAAGGAATCGTGGTCCCTGACTTTAGACCCCTCTCTTACCAACCTCTTACAAAGAACCTTAGCTCGAAATTTTTTTTACAAAATAAACGCGATCTACTGAGTTCCTTTCGGTTGATACCAACCATGGCTATGAGCTGGTACGATTTATCGTTACTTTGTTCCTCTGACCTGCTCTTTTTTTAGGCAATTGTGAATTCCGGTACGTTATAGTAGAATTTCATCTTAATTCCTAGGTCGGCAAATGCAGTGAAAGTTACTTCCATGTTCAAATCTGATTTAGAAACAGCAACATATTATAATTAAGCGTAGAGGAAGCTATCAAGGCTAGGCCTCGCTCAAATAAATCTTCTAGCAACTTCATAGCCAATGGTTGGTCATCGATATGTGATTCTTGTAAACGAAATTCTTGCCTCGAAAATAACTTTCACTCGTTTATTAATAATTTCCACTTAAAAACTGCTATGAGCATTATTTGGCGTTTCTTTCACCTTTGTTTGTTCGCTGGCTTTTCATTTGATGATCACAGCAAGAAATATATGGGGACCTAAATCTAATTTTAAATCTCTACAAGCAATTCTTGTCTTTAACCTCACCATCTTCATTAATTAAATTGACCAGAGTTTGCAGTTTGCTGGTCTTCTGATCACAAGGCTTCAATCAGTAATGTTTTGTTTTAAAAAATAGCCTTGATGGTATATATTTTAAATAACCCAAAATCTATTCTTGGTTATTTTCTCACATAAGAAGTCATTAGACATCATCATTCCAGTTCTTATTCTTACGCAGAACATGTAAGTTCCCTGTCAATGGGATTGATTCTTTCGTCCAAAATATACCTTCCAATAATTTTAAATACAAGCTTTCAAAAATTATCAATTCATTCTCTCACATTTTAGTAAGGAAATCACTTTCCCCTTCATCCGGCTGGAAAGTTATAAGTACCGTTTAGTTAAAAATCAAGCCAGGGCATGTTAGGCACAGCTTTATATTAAAAGCGTTAAGCACTTAACTAAAAATGATAAGAAGCATAATGTTTTAAATAAGCAAATAAAATCTCTAAATATTGTGAGAAACAGCTAAGATTGTTATAGTAGTGTACTAGAAAATCAGATACACTATTTTTTGTGATAATTAACTTCATTTTATTGTATATTTTGTATCAACACCTTTTGTGTGCCATCACTTGAATTTGTAATCCACAACAGGGCTTTTTTTCAAATGACATCTTGTTACTGCAAAAGTACAAATAATAGGCCTTCATTTTTTGAGACTGTGTAGAAAATGAATCGAGTTGGTACAGTCAGCAAAAACAATACTACTTCAGAAGACTTGAATTCCCCCATAATAAGCTTGGCTCGTAAACGCCTTGATAACCTCAACGCGAAACACCTTTTTTCTTTTTTTGTATATCACTCCCTCCAGTAATAACAATAATCTTACTATGCATAAAAATTTAACGCATGTTTTGTGTCTCAAACAGCACCTATATTCTCGCGATCACTGCTAATCAACTATTATTTAAATGCTATGAATCTATCGTCCAATTGTCGTATAAAAACACTAAATGAAAATTAATCAAAAAGGAAGCGAACAAAGCACAAATGAGTATTATTTCCAAGGTGAAACGCTTTTACTCATGAGGTATATGTTTTATATATGAGTTGCCCGCTTTGCGAGGCAAGAACCCGTTACATCGTTTTCATCCCATCCCTTCTTTTGATCATTCTCCCCCTCTTTAAAGAGCCTTAGAACCGCCTCGGGGGTCTCCCCAGGTAGTCCGACAGCAGGATCCTCAAAGGCGCCCCTCCGCTTCCCTTACCAAGCAGCGACGAAAGGGAGCGCCGCCTCGGAACGTCTTCGGCCTCTGCAAACGATGCTGGGCGGCGGCGGAGGGACAAGTCGCTGTCATCAGCAGGGAGGCCGGAGTATTTCCTGTCCAGTCTGTCGACCATGGGCTTGTAAAGCTGCTCTCCCATGCTGTAGTTGCAGTCATAGAGCCTGGTGCGGGGTCTGCTCAATGGGCGCCTCCCTGCCATTGTGTCTTTGTTTGTGGAACTGCGATGGAATCGAGGGAAGAAGTTAATTTCGTAATTCATCGGTGAATTATAATTCAATGCATCAAATAGATTAAAACCTCTCAAATCAGACATCCTAGGGAATGGGGAGTTGCCGGCTTTCAAAATTTGTCAGAAATAAAGAGCAGCGCCGACCGAATCGGTCAGCTTGGTAATTACTGGATCGCTTCTCAAGTAGCACAAACCGTAGTCTTAAAATCGAACAATTTTGAAAAGGAAAATAGGAAATACTATAAAATAATAATATGAGTTTTTTTATTCAATATACAGTTTAAATTTACCTCTTTTCATTTTCCAAAACATAAAATCTTTGGGTAGAAATGAAACAGTATCTATATATTTGAGAGTAATGTGAGGAGTGCGCTATCTGGGATTGCGAATATGGAAGTCAAAGGAGATTTTAGGCCTAAGGATGGCCAAAAAGGAAGATATTGCCAGTTTTCGATGGTGGCAGCGCCGGATTTCAGAGTTTGTACGGTTTCTCATTAAATCTAAAAGCTGAATTATCTTCTAGGACAGGCTCAAGGTGGGTATGGTTAGAAATAATTAGTCTTAAAAAGTGATTGTAAACCAAAGCTGGGCTAAAGCGTCTTTAACAATTATAGGGAGAATGAAAACAGCGATACTTACGTTCACTTTTCTCAGGAATCGCATTCACAGTTATCTTTGCAAAACTAAGAAACTGGGCTAGGAAATTTATTCATTGGCTGACCAAGTAAATAACTGAGTTTAATACAGCTGCATATTACTTAAGCGGTTTTAGAACTACTGGTGCAATACAAAATAGGAGTGATTAGTGTGTCTAGCTCCCAATCTTAGGGTCGTGAGTTCGAGTCCTACTTTGGATATGAACATACTATGTTCTGTATGCTATCCAATATTTCAACTTTATCTGTTGCCATCAATTTGCTCAGTATGTAAACTCCAGAAGTGCCATGTGCGAGCTAATTGAAAATAAAAAATTTGAAAATTACAAAATAAATAATTGATATCACGTTCCTTTGATCAATGTTGCACATAATAAATTTCAATCGTAAGGCGATCAGAGAATCGAATTAGTCATAACTTAGGTTTCCTAATTAACGACACTTTTTTAACTAATCACAACATCTCTCATCTATTTTGCACGCAGGTCGTATGCAAATTAACAATGAAGCTATATTTCGGAAATTTTTTATTTATCATGGCTAAAACTAATATTCCTGCTGAAATTTTCCCAGAAAAGCTAGCAATTTGGCTGGATAACCAAAAGTCTGAAAATCTATTATTAAGCTTTCGGTGTATGAATAAATTATTTTTGATCGCACATAATTCATAAAACATTTATTCCCTATTGATCGATGAAATGGACGAATAATAATTTCTCCAATATTTAAATCCTAACCTCTGCGAGAATGAGTTCCGATTCCAGCTTTTCTGTGTTACGTCATCGGTCAACCTTTTTGATCAGAAACGGAAATTTTTTCTGATTCTGGATCATATGAGGAAACTCTAAAAACATATTAACCTCCGATGCGTTCCAGTTTTGTCCTTTTCAACATGGCAAATCTAAAATTATGTTGCCATTATACTATCTCAAAGTGATTTCTTATTCTCTTCTTTGATTATATGTGCTATTTTTAATGTTACCCAACATTTCCTGTGTTCATCTTTTTACGGGCACAAACAATAACGTACGTGCCAAAAGGACAAGCAAAATTTTAGAGAGGGTTTGTTCTATAAGAATAAGAATGTAACTGAATAAGCTGTCAAAGATATAAAGAACCATGAGAAATTTTCAAAATAATTTTTTGATAATATATTATCAGTTAAATTCTCAAAAGTCAATGAGTACTAATTTTAATTTATGAGTCAACATATCCGTTAAAGCAAGTCAGTCTGATTTCGTTATGATCGACGAAAAATGATACTTGTTTGTCACACATCTCAACATTCGCTGTCTATTAATAGACCGTAGTCACGATTTTCTAATTGAACTTATTTATACATTGTTTGATTCAATATAGGCCTCGACACAAAAATAGAATGACAGTAAGACACCGACCTCCTACTCAGGCTGCCTAATGAGTCGACGGTGACATCTGTACAGTTTGGTATTTTGGAGAAAGTTACACTCTATGATTCGACAATCGACATTCAGCTCTCACGTGTAATTTCCGAAACTATCTGGTATCTAGAACATAAACCCTGATCATCGTGCCTCAATAAATAATCAGTCAACGTGATATGAATTTCTTTCCAACGTCTCCAAACCTTGTCAAAATTTCCAAAACTTATAATTTACTAGGGCATAGCTACCATACAGTCTTATTTGTTATGGCATAAATGTCTAATAATTACTTTTAAAAATATTTTAATATATCTCTATTGAAAGAAATATGATATTTTCTGAAGACAATTTTATGCATGAAAGCAGGATACATTAAAACCGTCTTTACAACTTAAATTTCATATTTTCCATACGGAGGGAATTCATTAGATGATGCATTTTTACCGTATTATACTTATTAAATTAATAGCACTAAAAGTTCCAACAATTCTCTTAATCGGAGAATAGGCGTACTCTAAACAAAATTTATACAAATTGCACTGTTTTTTTAATTTGTATTATTTCCATATGTGTTTTAAAAAACATAGTACAATTTGTTTCTTTTTTGTTCAAATACGTCTATTCCCCTATTAGAGGGCTCCATTAAATATCGACCTCCTCAGTGAATTATATTATTTCTATTAATTACAGGTAATTGAAACGCTCAAAGTTGCGTCTCGATCAAAATAAACCTTAAATTATTAATTATTTTAAATTTAACGCTAAAATTTTCAAACGCATGTATGTTGCATAATTTACGCTCACTATTCACATTTACCTTGAATGCACCTTAATTACATAATCACGATTTTTAAAATACTGTTTTAGATTCGAATAACCAAAGTGATCATTTTAAAGAACGATTTGCAAGACATTTCGTTTAAATAAAATATGGTTAAAGCATTCACGCTTAAACATTTGCCTATGTTTACAACTTTACAGTCAATCCTACGCTGCTGTATATTTAAAAAATTTAATAAAAATATATTGAAAACTCGATGTCTTAACATTTGAAAAACAAATAGTCTTCGTATTTATACATATTAAAAATGTATGAAGAGAATTAGAATAAATAAAATTCAAAGGCTGGTCAAATTAAATTCACGTCGAGTCCCGTTGTTTATCAAAATTTTTCGCTCTGAAAAAATCCGTCCCTGTGCAGTTCAAAGAAGACGCTTGGCGTCCTCGGAGCTGCGAAATTTGGACGGAGATCGCGCTAAGAAAAAATAGAGTATCGGTTGCCTGTTGAAAATGGATCACGAGTCTTTGGCCGCTGTCTCCAAACACCAAACTAAATTTGGAACCAACTTAAAAGGGGTCAATCACTCTCCTAATAATTGTGGTAGAATTCCTCTTCATTAAACGATATTACACTTTTAAACTTTTTTGGAGGACATAAACCATTATGATAGATGTTTAAAACCAGAAACCGTTTACAATCCCGTAGCTAAAAAATGTTAAATCTATTTTTTTATCCAAAATATTTTAATTGGCCAAAAATTCATATTTTGGTTTCGCTAAAAATACCTAAATGTTTAAAACAATCACACTTCTTCTCACAACAAACTCTGTCACGTGTACCGACGTAATATGCACGTGATCAGTAACATTTAAATTTTTTACCGCACATCTACCGTTAAAATATACTCACTGCAAAATGGATTTTCAAGAGTCGCACCGTGTTTTCAAGATCCCTCAATTGAGAACACGATACGAGACACGTCGATTACCTTCTTTAGTCGCCTGAGTTTTGGAAGCTCTCCCAACAAAACTAAGCCGTCTTTTGAGAGAAAAAATGGAAACCCCTGAACCAGACTGCGCTAGCAACGCGATACAAAATCCCCTCGCCCTACAAAGCACCCAACGCCTTTTTCTCCAAGAGCAAAAACAGGCGAAACCGCATCTCCGGGGTAAAAAGGTTAGCGCGGGCGAGCCGACGGAGTGCGAGAAGCTTTAAAGGGCACGCGAAAATTTCCGCGGCATTTCCCGACGCTCCGGAAACGTCCGAAACGTCGAAAAGAGAAGTAATGGTAACCGGAGTAGCGGCACAATGCTCCTCGCCGTGCGCTTTTTGGGAGAACTTCCAAAAAAAGTGCCCGGCAAAGAAATACCTCACCTCTTGTTCGAAGCGCGAAGAATCTCCCGATGCACACGGTGTGTGTGTATCTCACTCGGTTGAGTCCCTCGAAGAAGGCTTCTCGCAGGAGCGACCTCCTCCCGTGGCAATGGAGATCGTGTAGTGCACGGAGGGCGAGAGTGAACACGGTCTCGCCTTTGCTATTTGGGAACCTCTCTCACTCTCAGCCGGCCCCACCTACCTCCCCTTCCCTCATCCTCCCCTGTCCTCCGAAGCCCCGCTGCCCCCCCTCCTCCTCCCCCCGTCCATCTCTTTCCCCCCACATCTTTCGTCGTTCAACCCACGCTCGACGTTCGCCTCAGAACGAAGCAAAAGGGGTATGCAACATTTAAGGTCCTCCGACCCTCCTTTCCCCATTCCTTCCCCATGCCATCTCGATGTCCATCTTCTCATCCCGTCCTCCCACCTGCCAAACTCACCGCATCCACATCACCATCACCGCAAACTCCCACACAATCGTTCTCCCTCGGCAATCGTCCGGACGCGAAAACATCCTCGCCGTGGAAAAGAACTTCCCAGGAGGATTCCTGCCGTTCAGAGTCGTAATAGCGCGGCGTTGTAAATTTTCAGGATGGAAGTTTTCCCGCCAAGGCTCATTTTCGTGTCGCGATTACGACCCATAATAAGCGGAAAGAATAGAAATCACCGAATCCCAACAACTATAAAATACTTCGAGGCGCTTGGCGTAAACTGTTACATAAAAACTCCTATTTCAAGCTAAGGTCTCTTCCTCCGCCATCATCACGATTTGATGTTTTCTAGGTCTTTTCTCCGTATAAAGTTATTCGAATTCAGGCTCCTTATGCTAAAAAATAATACACATACTTTTTTCTCGAATTCTCTACTTAAAATATCTTTCCTATCTCATTACATGCCTCCTTAAACTCCTCACCTTATTACATTCCTAACCCAACTGTTCTTCGAACCGAAACTTTCACATACGAGTCACTCCGAGTTCTAATGTACACAACTCTACATCTGCATACTTGAATCGCAAAGCTAGGAAAATCCTATTCACTCTTCGGATGTAGCGAGGTGAAATAGGAAAGAAAAATTCCAGAATGCCTCTGTGTCAATCTTCCTTTGACTAACCTCGCGGTTTTCTTGCAATTGGCTGATGATGGCGGTTCAAGGGACATAACGACAGGATGCGAACCAACAACCTCAACGAGGGCGACAGACAGGTGCTCGAAGCTGCTGGCAAGGGACACCGGCGGGGGAATAAATCACGGATGTATTTGAGTAACTGGTTATATGTTTAATATTTACGAGTAAAAGATGATAAAATGTATTTATAGGTATCCCGCGATGAAAGTTTCTGGCTTGGTATGAATAGCCTGTGTATTTACGCAACCGGTTCTTCCGTTTTCGTTTTTTTGAGCACGAATCTCAGCTTGGGAGCGTTGCGGATGGGATGTATGATGGATTCTGTCATCTTCCGGATACACTTCCTAAAGTTATAGTTTTAAAAATATTTTGAATAGCGATTTCCAATTTTCGTGAAATATTTACGCGCTGGTAGATACTATGCTAAGAGTAGGATGTTATTAGTTTTCCCCTCCAGTGGAATATTTTTGGCAGATTTCTTCATTTTCACCTAATTTGATCTTAACTTATCGATTTGGGAACGATCACCCTTTGTAAAGGACTTGAGCTTATTATCAATTGACTTTTACGAATTCAAGAGTAAGTACTTCAACAAGAAAAACTGAAAAGGTAGTTGCTTATCTCCAAGTCTTTTGGTCTCAATGCAGCTGTCTTCAGTGGTAAAAAAGAATCCACTCTCGTTGAGTCGCCATTAAAAACGGTTGCATTGGGTTTTCTGGATTTTCATAGCCTTGTTATGGGTTCAAGAACAAGCACTTAAAAATACCTGGCTCAGGTATCTCCAATAGCCACAGCAAGGTTGTAAAGAACCAGATGCGCATTTCGGCTAAAAAGCAGCCGTCTTCAGTGGTAATTCACCCAAAATAGATTCTATATCTATGATGAGTATAATATTTACATTTTTAACTTTTTATATCGAAACGCTTATTCTTGAATTTGTTTTCACCAATAAGACGAGCTTAATAAGTCTCTGGTGAATGGCTTTTATGATTCAGATTTCCTCATTCTATCGTTTACATTACTAAAGGAAGTTAAGGGAAACTGGTGATATCAGGACTACAGCCAAGTAGAACGGACAGAGCAGTTTGAAAGGCCTAAATGGCGTCCCTAATCCCACCTTTTTTATTTCATTTTATTCATCGTTTCTTCGCACTATTACAAAAATAGGACGAAATAAATTTATTTTTCGTTGCGTTAACAGTGTTTCTTTGGGCGCTATCGTAGGGATCACATTCTAGCGTGAAGCACTTCGAAAAAACCACTGCTTTGCAACCCTGATCCCTTTTATTCATCAAAGTGAACGGACTCAAAATGTAATAGTAACAGGATGGAGGAATGAGTCCGCGAACTTCCTATAGAATTACGTTTGGTGCTAAAAAAAAACTCGATCACTTAATCCCAATGCAATGGAGTCGGTGAGTAAGTCCGCCCTCCCTAACAACAAAACTATTTTCCTCCCACGCTCTCTCTCTGGAACAGTTTTGAATGGCGAAACAGTCACGCCCACATTGTCTTTCCATCTTGCAGGCTCCTCGCTTATGTTTTCTCTCCCTTACTCCCTCCTGTGCTTCTCCTAAAACTCTTTCCCTCTCCCCCGGTTCGTTCCGAGGTTAGACATCTCCCTTCCTTTTTTTCTTATTTTCGTCTCTCCCCCACCGACCCTTTCGAAATTCCTCGAGACGAAGATGAGGCGTGGTAAGTGGGCCAAGGCCTCTGGTGTCAGAAAAGGAGGTGGCAGAAATGGAGAACAAGGGTTTTCGGAAAGGGGACAAAAAAGATAGAGAAACATTTCTGGACCTGCTGGGATGAAGGGAGTCAACTTATATAAACTCGGCATAAATAACGTCGTTCGCATGTTCCCCAAATCAATCGAGATTTTATTGTTTTCATTTCTTAAGATCGGATAATGTTCGTTTATTTTTTAAATTCTGTGCTAAATATCTAGAATGTTTTCATTCTTTACAACTCGTAAAATTGGCGCGCATCCTCATTAAAAACAATCATTTCAAAGTGTTTGGAATCCGATTATAAATTAGTTGGTGATAACATTGAGGGGCTTTGCAATATAATTCTTCCAATTTAATGAATTGATAAATGCTCTTTATTAAGTGAGTAATAAGGCGATACGATGATCTTGCACAATAGGCAGTCTTGCATTACATATATACACAAATATATGTCATCACAATTCGTCAATGGTTTTTCATTTATATTCTGGCCAAGATGAAACAACAAAAAGTTCTTTTGGGGCATCCCTGCGTCTGTTCTGCTCGTCTGGTTTATAGCTACCTTTCGTCAACTTTAAAGGTAGAATTTGTCTGATTCCTATGAAAAAGATTAATTCTAATGAGTTTTAACAAAAACATATTATAAGATAATATTACCAATCAGTACACACACACACACACACATACATATATATATATATATATATATATATATATATATATATATATATATATATATAACAGCTTACGGAAAAGGAAATGTAAAATGAATATATGGATGGCAACAAGGTGTTGGGATTAGGAAACCCAGTTCTTTCTCTGTAGCTGATGAAGGAATAACTCCGAAAGCTTCTACGTTTGTGATGTTTCTGTGTTTTAGTGTTCTTTTACGTGTGTCGCTTCGATACCCCCGGGGCCTCGCAAACCTGAAGTCGTCCGATTGGTGAGTGTTCACTGGGTTTCCTCATCCCAACACCTTGTTGCCATCCCTATCATTATATATCGACGACTCTTACAGAGGAGGAGGATATAACATACATATAACAGGAGGATACTAATGTTTAGGCACTTCCAGATAAGCTGGAGATTCGAAATTTTTTTCTTAGGTAGGATTTTGTGCAAAACCAACTAGAAAAAACGAAAATCTTGAAAAAGTGCAACAATGCGGCCGATAAAAATTCGCAATTGTTTAAACAAATTTTCATGGTTTATGTATTTCCGCATGTGCTACGGAGTTGAAATTTTTTTTGTAAGTAGAATTCTTAAAAAAACGAAATAGGGATTATACAAATTTTGATATTTTAATTTGTTTGGCAGTTAAAAATTCTTAAAGTTTAAACAATTGGATAATTGTTTAGGTACTACGGTATGAGCTAGGAAGATGAAATTTTCAAATTATTTACAGAGTAGTAAATTTGCACAAATAAACATTTCAATTTTACCATATATGAATTGCGGCGGCCGTTAAAAATTATTTAAATTTAAACAATTAGAAAAATAATATTTTACTTCTAGAAGTGCTACAACTTAAAAATTTGGCTAAAATGTGTAGCATTAGTACCTTATAATGAAGAAAGTGTAAAATTTTTAAAATTGCAACATTTGGGGATTGTTTTAAAATATTATTTTTACATGTGGGAAAAACGAAAATCGCTGCGGAGGTGAAATATTTAGAATTAAAAATATATGTGTAATGATGAAAGATGAATAATGAATGTTTTTTTATGTTGAGATGAAATGCTTGCAGTATGCAAGCACCAAATACTAGTATAATGATATCGACGACTCTTACAGAGGAGGATATAACATACTAGTAGTTGGTGCTTGCATACTGCAAGCATTTCATCTCACATTAAATGAACATTCATTTTTCAGACAGAAATTTCAACATTACAAATAGTCTTTTAATTCTAAAGATTTCATTTCTGCAGCGATTTTCGTTTTTCCCACATGTAAGAATAATAGTTTAAAACAATCTCCAAATGTCGCAATTTTAAAAATTTTACACTTTCTTCATTATAAGGTTCTAATGCTACACATTTTAGCCTAATTTTAAAGCTGTAGCACTTCTATAAGAAAAATAATATTTCTCTAATTGTTTAAATTTAAATAATTTATAACGGCCGCCGAAATTCATATATTGTAAAATTGAAATGTTTATTTGTGCAAGTTTACTACTCTGTAAATAATTTGAAAATTTCAGCTTCCTAGCTCATCCCTTAGTACCTAAACAGTTATCTATTTGTTTAAATTTTAAGAATTTTTAACTAACAAACAAATTAAAATATAAAAATTTGTATAATCCTTATTTCGTTTTTTGAAAAATTCTACTTATAAAAAAAATTTCAAAGCCGTAGCACATGCGGTAATACATAAACTATGAAAATTTGTTTAAACAATTGCGAATTTTTAGCGGCCGCATTGTTGCACTTTTTCAAGATTTTCGTTTTTTCTGGTCGGTTTTGCACAAAATCCTAGCTAAGAAAAAAATTTCGAATCTCCAGTTCATCTGGAAGTGCATAAACATTAGTATCCTCCTGTTATATGTATGCTATATCCTCCTCCTCTGTAAGAGTCGTCGATACATAATGATAACATATAACAGGAGGATACTAATGTTTAGGCACTTCCAGATAAGCTGGAGATTCGAAATTTTTTTCATAGATAGGATTTTGTGCAAAACCGACTAGAAAAAGCGAAAATCTTTAAAAAGTGCAACAATGCAGCCGCTAAAAATTCGCAATTGTTTAAACAAATTTTCAAGGTTTATATATTTCCGAATGTGCCACGGAGTTGAATTTTATTTTATAAGTAGAATTCTTAAAAAAACAAAATAGGGATTATACAAATTTTGATATTTTATTTTGTTTGGCAGTTAAAAATTCTTAAAGTTTAAACAAATAGATAGCTGTTTAGGTACTATGGGATTAGCTAAGAAGCTGAAATTTTCAAATTATTTACAGTATAGTAAATTTGCACAAATAAACATTTCAATTTTACCATATATGTATTGCGGCGGCCGTTAAAAATTATTTAAATTTAAACAATTAGAAAAATATTATTTTACTTCTATAAGTGCTACAACTTTAAAATTTGGCTAAAATGTGTAGCATTAGAACCTTATAATGAAGAAAGTGTAAAATTTTTAAAATTGCGACATTTGGAGATTGTTTTAAACTATTATTCTTACATGTGGGAAAAACGAAAATCGCTGCAGAAATGAAATCCTTAGAATTAAAAGACTATTTGTAATGTTGAAATTTCTGTCTGAAAAATGAATGTTCTTTTAATGTGAGATGAAATGCTTGCAGTATGCAAGCACCAACTACTAGTATATATCTATTACGAGTAGTCGGTACTTGCATACTGCAAGCGCTTCAAAAAATCACCATACACCAAGATATAAATTTGTAAATAAACCAACACTATCTCCAGGGCAACAGCACTTCAGTCACGTGTAGCCTATATGTATTAAATAATAAATTCCATGAGTAATAGCTGTATATTTATAATTTTCCGTGAAATTAGGACAACTATCCGTAATTTCCAAATTCTCTTCTCCAAGTTTTCGTATTTCAAGTTTCGTGACACAGACTGCACTGCATGAGCAATAAGAATAATTATCATTAAAACAATACCTTATACATTAAATTTATGGAAAAATTAGGATATTATCTGCTAATATTATGGCATCATCATCCATGCCTTTAGCGCGTATTTGGATAAAAATATCGAGAAATAGGTATGACGCCATCATATTTAACAATTGAAAAGTGTTCAAATTTCTCGAAAAACTACGAAACCCAACATTAAAATACTATTCAAGTTTTACCGTCACTGCTATCAGGGTTGCTTCTCCTATTGTGATCCCTTATAGCCCTGGAGAAAAACAAACCTATTCGCTGCTTCCTACAGTCGATAACCCAAATTTAATCGTCATGTTTGTGCTTTCAGTAGTACGTGAGAATTGCAATTATCTATGATACCCTCAATCACAGTGTGTGATGCAATTAGTGTTTTGGATGCAGTAAAATCCTACATATTATCGGAAGAAAATATTGGTGATGTTTAATATGCATGATATTGCTTATATGCTTATGGGGTTAAACTTTATGTTAATTCGATTAAAGAAAAATGAAAAAATCTATTTCGTAACTCGAATTTTCTATAACACGAATAATTTTCGCTTTCCTTTGAGATTCGAGTGATAAAGGTTCCACTGTATATGCACAAATTTTTAAAAATATACGGTATTTCCATGACTTGAACTTTCTATTACTCGAATAATTAGTAGGTACTTTTCCTTGAGATTCAAGTTATAGAAGTTCAACTGCAATTCGTTATGACGGCAATAATTTCCATTAAAAGCATTAAATCACTGCAATCGTATCGTATAATATCAGATCCCTTTAAAAGAATTGAGGTCGTTGCCATAGTATTAAAATATTTCCATTGTTTAAGAGAGGAAAAAATTCATACTTTTTCCGATTAAAAGCAGATATTTTCGCTAATTCTGTAGATATTTGAACTCTGCCTTCAAAAATTAAGAACTACGTTCTTTCAGATAAACAACTGTTCTTTTACCAAATTCGTATTTTAAGTACCGTATTGTCCCGAATATAAAGCGACCTTGATTATAACACGACCCTAAGATTTTTGGAATGTTATTCAACAAAAAACTAAACCTCGAATATAACGCGACCCCAAACAAACTTCAGCCAATCTAACACAAGTTCCTCATTCATCCGCCCCTTCTCCTGCGCGCGAAAGATTACATCTGACGGTAAGTTTACCTTTGGCATCCTTTTATGGCTTAAAATTACGTAGGGAGTCAGTTTTCGCCCGTAGGCCGTGACTGCAAGCATAACAGTTACCCTTTATTTCCCATTTCCAGTGGATTTTAACAACACCGATTTAGCCCCGACTTTTTTTTTATTCATGTGATAACTTCGTCAGATTCCTCTGTTGACCTGGGATTTGGAAAAACCTTTTTTCTGAACATGATCAACACCCTTTTTGTCACCCATTGTCAAAATAACGGATGGTTAAAAACTCGCTAAGGTAGTTACAAAGAATACGACGACGCACTTATAGCTTCAATTGAATGACTATCGAGTGGTTCAGCCGCCTGTTGAACTCGATCTATTCTCGCCTCGGATGCTTTTCAAGTACGTTACGTACGTCTAATGTGTCTACAATGTAACAAGTCTTGTATCTCGTAAATAGACGTGCGGAATATACGATGATTTTTCGAAACACGATTTTACGAGCTTTTGAAATCACTAGTACCCAAATATAACGCGAGGGCTACTTTTAAAATTTCATTTTTTGGAAAAAAACATCGCGTTATATTCGGGACAATACAATAATTTACAAATGCATTTTTAGAAAGCCTTGCACTGAATCCCATGTATGGGGTATGGAAATGGAACATTGGGGTTAAAAAGGCCCCTTTAATATACGCCTTTTTGCGATTTTCGATTTTTTTCGTCGGTTGTGACACTCGACCTACCAACATGCCAAATTTCATATTTCTAGCCCTTCTAGAAGTACCTTAGAGTTTTGTGTCAGTGAGTGAGTGAGGCAAAAGTAGCTATATTATTATAGATAAATAGCTGCTTCTTACGGATATATATATATACACACACACACTAGTAATCGGTGCTTGCATACTGCAAGAATTGGGAGCGCCCGGAGTCGAACCGAGAACACCTACATAAGATGTCTCATATTATCCGAAGGCCTACTCATGACATCTACAAACCCCAGCGAAATATTCCTCTTAGTATTGTCTGCGCACCCAAATATGTTTTCCCTTTGCTTTTAAATGTCACGGTCTGAGAGTGACGTCATGACACTAAGCTACTTTTCAGTTCGTGGCACTAAGCTCTCGTTCAGTTTTATTAACACGTAAAATAAATTCCCGAAGAAAAGCATTGTCTCGTAGTCATGACAGAAATATTGGGCCATTGTTATAAATTGTATAAAATCCCGTTTTTATGTAGTAAAAATCGAATAATTGGATTAATTCGGCACGGGTTCGTGTTCTACTTTCAGGAAAAATAATCTTCGTTATTTTACCCGTCTTCTAATCCGGGGTTTGTACCTTTATTAAAAGTAATTTAAAAATGCAATTATAAAAAGGCTTGTACGGATTTAAATGATTTTCTAATGGGACTTAAAATGAATGTTTTGGGGTGTAAAAGACCCCGTTGTAAGGGGAAATTTTGAAATTTTCCATTTTTCCTGATGGTTTTGGACCAACACCAAGGTTCGGTTCCTTCCAAATTTCAGCTCTGTAGAATATCTATAAGTACCTTAGGTTTTATATCATTATATATAATACTAGTAGAAGGTGCTTGCATACTGCAAGCATTTCATCTCACATTGAAAAAACATTAATTTTTCAGACTGATATTTCATCATTACAAATATTCTATTAATTCTAAAGATTTCACCTCCGTAGCGATTTTCGTTTTTTCCACGTGTAAAAATAATAGTTTAAAACAATTCCCAAATGTTGCAATATTAAACATTTTACACTTTATCCATTATGGTGTACTAATGCTACACATTTGAGCAAAATTTTAAAGTTGTAGCACTTTTAGAAGCAAAATAATAGTTTTGTAATTGTTTAAAATTTAAACATTTTTAACGGTTGCCGCAATATATATAGTGAGAGATTGAAATGTTTATTTGTGAAAATGTACTGTTATGTAAATAATTTGAAAATTGCAGCTTCCTAGCTCATCCCGTAGTACATAAAAAATTATTAAAATTTAATGTTCGAATGGGGTTAAAACAACCCCTAAAATTTACAATTTTAAAATTTTCGACTTTTATAATTGGTTATGACAAATGTTCTATAAACCTGCAAAATTTCAGCTTCCTAAACCTATTAGATTGGTCTACACACTGGGAAAACCTTTTCCCATGCTAACTTATGGAAGATATTCCGGGGTCTCGGGAGTCGAACCCAAGACACTGTAAGTAAAAGTGACAATAATTCCTAATAGATATTGCGGCCATCTAGCAACACTGAAAATTTCATCTTTCTAGCTTACCGGCAAGTGCCCATAATTAATTTACAAAAATGGCGCAATGCTTTTCTTATGGGAAAAAACGCAACTTTCGGAATTTCTGGAGTCGAACTCATGTCACTTAGGTGAGAAGTCTTATTTTATCTGAAGGTTTCTCTATCATATCTACAAAACCTAAAACTTTTAGATCTCTAGCTCTTGCAGTTTGGGCTGGACATTAATATCCTCCTATATGTTATCATTATATATCGACGACTCTTACAGAGGAGGAGGAGGAGGATATAGGAGGATACTAATGTTTAGGCACTTCCAGATGAACTGGAGATTCGAAATTTTTTTCTTAGGTAGGAGTTTGTGCAAAACCGAGTAGAAAAAACGAAAATCTTGAAAAAGTGCAACAATGCGGCCGCTAAAAATTCGCAATTGTTTAAATAATTTTTCAAGGTTAATGTATTTCCGAATGTGCTACGGAGTTGAAATTTTTTTTAAAAGTAGAATTCTTAAAAAAAGGAATAGGGATCATACAAATTTTGATATTTTAATTTGTTTGGCAGTTAAAAATTCTTAAAATTTAAACAAATAGATAACTGTTTAGGTACTACGAGATGAGCTAGGAAACTGAAATTTTCAAATTATTTACAGAGTAGTGAATTTGCGTAAATAAACATTTCAATTTTACCATATATTAAATGAGGCGCCCGTTAAAAATTATTAAAATTTAAAAAATTAGAAAAATATTATTTTACTTCTAAAAGTGCTACAACTTTAAAATTTGGCTAAAATGTGTAGCATCCGTACCCCATAATGAAGAAAGTGTAACATTTTTAAAATTGCAACATTTGGGGATTGTTTTAAACTATTATTTTTACATATGGGAAAAACGAAAATCGCTGCGTAGGTGAAATATTTACAATTAAAAATATATGTGTTATGATGAAATATGAAAATTGAATGTTTTTTTATGTTGAGATGAAATGCTTGCAGTATGCAAGCACCAACTACTAGTATGTTATATCCTCCTCTGTAAGAGTCGTCGATATATAATGACTAGTAGAAGGTGCTTGCATACTGCAAGCATTTCATCTCACCTTGAAATAACATTAATTTTTAGAGAGATATTTCATCGTGGGAAATATTTCTTTAATTCAAAAGATTTCTCCTAGGGACCAAATATCTTTTTTTCCTTATGGAGCAATAATGGTGTAAAACAATTGCTAATTTTTGCAATTTTATGAATATTATACGTTTTCCGCATTGTGTTAATAACACCTCACATTTATGCCAAATTTTAAATTTGTAGCACATTTAGAAGTGAAATAACATTTATCTAATTGTTTAAATTTTAATAATTTTTAACGGCCGCAATAAGAATTTCATAGATAAAATGAAATGTTTATTAATTTAAATAGACTAAACTCTAATTAACTTGAAAATTTCAGCTCTGTAACTTGCACCGTAGTATCTAAACATTTACCTATTTGATTAAATTTTAAGAATTTTTAACGGCCAAACAAATTAAAATATCAAAATTTGTATAATCTCTATTTCGTTTTTTTATAATTTCTATCTCTAAAAAAAATTTCAGCTCCGTAGAACATACAAAAATACATAAACCTTGAAATTTTGTTTAAACAATTGCGAATTTTTAGCGGCCGCATTGTTGCACTTTTTCAAGATTTTCGTTTTTTCTAGTCGGTTTTGCACAAAATCCTACCAAAGAAAAAAATTTCGAATCTCCAGCTCATCTGGAAGTGCCTAAACAATAGTATCCTCCTATATCCTCCTCCTCCTCCTCTGTAAGAAACGTCTATATATAATGATATCCTCCGTAAGAAGCAGCTATTTATTATAGATATATATATATAATATAAAACCTAAGGTACTTCTAGATATGCCACGGGCCTGAAATTTGGCAGGATGATAGGTTATTAGGTACAACCAACCAGAAAAACGAAAATTTCAAATGTTTTAATTTTTAGTGGGGTATTTTTGACCCCAATGTTCCATTTCGATACTCCATAAGAAAAACATGGAAATCTGTGCAGTTTCATAAATTTGCATTTTTAAATTAGTTATAATTCAGATTGAAACTCGGGACGAAAATAATTCTATAACTAAAAGAATAAGGTTCCTTATTTTTGAAGAGTAAATTAAAATCGGTGCCAAATTGACGAAGAAATATGTTTTTAATCGGAAAAAGCAGATGCTCAACAATAAAGAACTTCAGCTACCATAGCAACCAGGACAATGCTTTTCAATGGGAATTGGCAATCCGTATTATAATAGCATCGCTTTAATGCTTTTTAATAGGGAAATTCTTATTGTCCCATTGATTTCAACCAAAGACGTATGCATATGATGACGTCAATTTGAAAACGCGATTTATGTTATTAAATAAAAGAACTTTACTCCTTTCAATTATGGGGGTTGATGAACTCTATATAATAATAGCTTTAATTTAGTGCTTCTAAAGAGAATCAGTGGATTGTATTATAATGCAACTGATTTGAAACTATGGCGTTCTACAGAGCTGAAATATGGCATGAATATAGGTCTGGAAATAATCCTAAATTTCAGAAAAAGTTATATTTAAGGGGCGTTTTTGACCCCAAATTCCAATTTTGAACACCCATAATAAAAGCATTGAAAACTGTGCAGGGCTATATTAAATTGCTTATTTTATATTTAAAATTAATATATAAAGTCAGGACATGCACCATACTGTGGAAAAAAGAATGAAGTTTTTTTTTCTTGAAGACGGAGTTCAAATTCATGCTGAATTTGCCTAAAAATTTGAATTTAAATAAAATTATGAATTTTTTTTTATCTTTAACAATGAAAAATAGGAACTACCATAGTAACGACTCCAATGCCTTTCAATGGTAATTGATTTTCCATACTTCAAGAGCATTGATTTAATGCTTTGACTGCATTATAATCCATTTGATTTCAGCACACAACGTATACATATGATGACGTGAAAATTTTAAATTAATTTTTTTATCCAGTTACTCACTAAAAGGCACGGAGGATAAAACCATAATCATAACACACAAAATATCCTAATTTTGAAATAAATTTTAATGTAACATATAAGCTATTGTATTAATGATGATTATAGATACTGCTTAAAAAGGGCGATCTGAGTCATGAAACTTGAAATTGGAAAACTTGGACGCGAAGCTGATTGCCAGAAAATTTAGAAATTCCGGATGGATGCCTTAATTTTGCAGAAAATGAAAGCTAATATCTTATATAAATGGGCTCTGTGTAGTTCAAATGCTGTCGCGTTGGTTTATTTACGTGTTTATATCTTGGTGCATGGTGAATATATATATATATATATATATATATATATATATATATATATATATATATATATATATATATATATACCTCCAGCCTTGCAATGAGCAGGAGTTATTTGGATATCTCTCAAAAATTGGAAATAAAAATTCTGCTGGCCTGGAAGAAGTTTCTGGTAAACTCCTTCAAGCATCTGGGCAGGCAATTATAAAACCATTATTGTTCCTCATCAATCAATCCCTAAGTCAAGGTATCTTTCCTAAAGCACTGAAAACTTCTAAGGTAATTCCCATTTTCAAAAACAAAGGCAGTAGAAGCCAACTTAGTAACTACAGGCCTATATCACTTTTGTCTCAATTCTCAAAAGTTTTAGAGTATGCTTTCAGCAAAAGGCTACTACAATTTCTTGAGAGATATAATTTATTGTCTAGTTCTCAATTTGGTTTTAGAAAGGGGAAATCAACAGAGAAAGCTCTTTTCTCAGCATTAAATTTTATTGTAGAGGAACTCAATTTAAGCAACAGAACTCTGGGAATATTTTTCGACTTAAGTAAAGCTTTTGATACTGTAGACCATAAGAAGTTGCTAAGTAAATGTGCATATCTTGGTATTAGGGGTGTGGCAAATAATTGGCTGGTAACATATCTCACTGGTAGGCATCAAGTGGTTTCCATACATAAGGAGGGTAGAAAATATTTATCTGAGCCTAGACCTACACACTCTGGTGTGCCCCAAGGATCTATCTTGGGCCCTATTCTTTTCCTAATCTTTATAAATGATTTACCTAGTAGCCTTATGCTTTATCAACAAAAAAAAGTAATCATGTATGCTGATGATATTAATGTTTTGTTAACTAAACCTAATGATAAACTCATATCGGACTCAAGTGTTGAAGTAATGCATAGAATGTCTGCGTGGTGTAAGCAAAACAAGCAGATTCTAAATAATGAAAAAACACAGGTCATGTTTTTCTCTTCTTGTCTACAGCAATCTAGTGACTTCTACCTGTGTCATGATCAAAATCACATTAAATCCACAGAGGAATTGAAATTTCTAGGGCTACACATAGACCCGACTTTAAGATGGCAAGTACATATAGATAACATATGCAAAAAATTAAACTCATTTTTCTATTTATTTTCAGTACTGTTCCTTTTAGAGCTTCTTGTAGACCCATCTTTAAAAAACTAGGTCTGTTGACCGTAACTTGTATGTATATTTACCATGTAGTATTATATGCAGTGGCGGCTCGTAGCTAAAATTAGTGGAGGTGCTGCTCCAGAAAATTTTTTTGCCTTTGTTTTAAAATTGTGTAAAAGGAAAAAAACATGTATAAAAAGAAAATTTATTCAGGAACTTGATAAAATCTTAACAAAAAAACCAAACATTTTTTACTTACTTTAACTTAAATTGTTACAGTTCAAGCTTGATCTATTCATTTAAAAATGAAATCCATAAAAGAACCGAAAAAAATGAATCAAATAGAATAGCTGGAAGCAGAATAATAATCTAATTCTACACTCATCTACACTTTATCACATTCAAGAATATGGTACACGGTTTTTAAGCACAACACACGCTGAGTAAAAAAAAACTTCCTTCCACCATCACGTCAGAGCCAGCACTGCGAGAGCAACAGTGCTCTCTCTACCTGGCAGTCCCGCCTTCCTCCCCACCCCCCCCTCCTATGTGCGCATGCGCACAACAGTCAAACACCACGTCGCTGGCACTGTGAAGCGCACAGTTCCATACAAAGATTTTTATATCTTTTTCATAAACTGGGGGATGGCTACTGAAGTACTGACATTAAGCTTAAGGAATATATATTGTACTACAAAAATAAAGAAAGAATTAAAGAAAAAAGGACTCATTATATTAAATGTTATCGATAATATCAAGTGGAAATAGGGGGTGCTGCAGTTCCGCAGTGCCTATACACGAGCCGCCACTGATTATATGTTAAGCAAAATATGGCTGAATTCAATAAAAACTGTTCATTTCACAATTATGATACTCGGAGAGGTAGTGACCTACATGTTTATCACAACAAACTGAAAGTTTGCAGCAAAGGTCCTAAAGCAATGTGTATAAAACTATATAATAAATTACCAGCTGAAATTAAGATAATCAGGAGTCTGCCTGTATTTAAAAAAAACTGTTCTTGACTTCCTTATAACAAAATGTTATTATAGAATTGATGAATTTATGTAACTTATTATTATTATTATTATTATTTTTTGACGTGTCCTATGCATTATATACTATGTAGTGTCTTTTGGACAAATAAAGTATTGTATTGTATTGTATTGTATATATATATATATATATATATATATATATATATATATATATATATATATATATATATATATGCTTAAGGAAAAGGAAAGGTAGTGATGACGGTGGCAACAAGGTGTCGGAGGAAACTTAGTAGACACCAGTTTGGAGAGTCGCTGAAGGGTGTCTAAGTAACACAAGTAAAAGCAAAACAAAAGCGGAATCTTACGTCAGCGACAGAGAGAGTACTATACATACATACATATACATAAAAGTTTTGCATACATTTGTGGTTTGATGAATTAATATGTATTTCTTGATAACGGAACTTCAAAGCACTAGACTTATTGATTGCTTTCTAGAACTTATAGAACAAATGTACCTATATTTTTTAAAACTGAACTATGTAGAATAATACGATAATTAATTTTCAATTCATGACCAAAACAAATTAATATTTAATTTTGAAATGTTAAATTATTTTATGAGGGTATTTCGCATATAAATATTATCGTGCATAATTACAATAAAAATATTTAGTCAGTGTAAGAACATAGGAAACAAACCTATTTTGGAAGAAGATGAGGTACCAGCATTGGGAGTTGAATTATTTGTATCTTCCCGTTTAACAGATTTCCTTTTCCGGCATTTAGAAGACTCCTCATCCGACATTTTAATGTTAACCTTTTGATCCGGATCATCGTGACAGGATAATGATATAGACCTCAATGACTGATATTTGTCATTGTTCTTGATGTGCTCATTTTCAAGGCGAAATATGTTCCATATAAAGCGTCTTTGGATGAAGGAAGAAATAAATTAAGTTAGCAGAAATAGGACATTTATAAATTAAACCAATATTCTTCCAACACTAACCGGAAAACTTCAAGTGGTGATAATATGGTAAACATCAGGTCCAAACTTGCGTAACCCGCATTTGTCATCAGGTATAAACATAGCCAATTATACCTCAAAACGAAGTCTTCAATAATTATAAAGTAATAATACCCCTGAAATAGCAATGCATTCAATTAATAAGCTAAAACAGACACTTGTTCGCCGTAGTCACTTATCATATATGGGATTATCGGTAATGCGTAAGAGATTTAATCTTATCTCTACTAATAGAACATAATATTATTTTCTGTCACTGAATCTCTGTTGCTGTCCCATGTCTATGGAGTTAAATGGAAGAATAAGATAAACTCTTATAACTCAAACACTTTTCATTCTTTTACCGTCAAACTTTCAGGAATTACTTGTCAGCGCAACTTTTATATTTTAAGCTGCTTTTAGTCAACATTAAAGTCATTAGTTTGATTACAGTAGCGTTTATTTTCTTCAGTTGATTAGCATAGGGATGAGTGTAGCACATTAATCATTCGCATATTAAAATTATTTAAAATCATCGTAGAAGTTCAAGACTTGAAACAACGAAAGCCTAAAAAAACGAAATTTTATTTTCCTGCTATCATTTTTTAAATATGCGTCGAATCGATCAACAAATTAGTTTTTAACGCGAAAATTTGACGTATTCATCTGTGAAAATCTTTCATTGACAAGGTGATTTGCATAGTTTACGGTTTCGTGTAATTGCGTATGATTGACTTGGATAATAACTTCGCGTCGCATCTATCAACATATTCACAAAATTTCGATGTTGTTTTGAAGTTTGAACAACACCTTGATTGCAATAAATAATACGACGGTAACGATAGTAAACAAATAATATTCAGTTTTCGTTGATATTGTGTCATTGAAGACAAATATAGAGATTAAAATTGCTGTACTATTTAAAGTCTTTGAGAAAAATGTCAGTGAAAGCAAAGTACCTTTTTAATCTTGGACTACAAACAGACAAATAAAATTTACATACATTTATTTAACTGAAATCACGTTTTATATACACTAAAAAGTAAAATATAAATCTAAATTTCACAAAACTGAAAGTTTCAGAGAGTGAAAATTGTATTGGTAATATAAAATTTGTCTAAAGTAATGTTTAAAAAATACTAAATCTTCATTAATATTTATTTCTCACACAACTTTTGTATACCCAAAACTACTGATACTTTCAGAGACATTGACTTACATATGTAAATTTTATATTCATTGTTTACTTATCTGTAAGGTATAGATTTTTCGGATAGAGGACCACATAATTACGAGTTATCATTTTGGAGGTAAAAATTCGAGAAAATCCCGAGCAAAACATTGCATATTTTGTATAAATCGATCTCTAAGACGGTTCTCTCGGCAAACAACAATTACAAATTCACTTTTTTCTCTCCCATGCTTTTATATGATCTGTGAAGTATAGATTAATATTAAATTTAAAATTCGAGAATAGCCCAATCTTTCGATATCGTTTCATCAGTATTTCCCATAAAGAATGCTTTTGAAATCTATGTATATTCCATTTATGGAGTATACTTTTCCATCTTTTTAGTACCTATAAAGTTGGTTTCATTAATTTTTTATTTAAATTTTATTTTAACTTAATACTTAATTCATACATTTCTGTCATTATTGATGGGCAATTGCGCTAGTAGCAAAAAACTTAAAATTAAGTCAAGAATATGCATATCGCAAACAATATTATTTTCTAAAAATGTTTTTCGTCCTATCTGCCCATTTTGTCTTCTGTATTCTTCTCCATGCTCACATTTCGAAGCTTTCCAAGTATTTTATATCATTCTCCCAGAGTGTCCATGTTTCTGCTCCATACAAGATGATACTCCATAGATAGCATTTAATCAATTTCTTTCATATATCTACCTTTATTATTCCCTTCAGTAGGAGTCTTTCTTCTGAAAACGGCTTTTACTTTCGATATTGTAGCTCTTATTTAATCGGTGTACATATTTTGCAACTCTTGTTATGATGCTTCCAAGGCATTTGTAGTATAAAACTTGTTTTAATGGCTTTTCACCAATACTTATGCTCAAATTTTCTTCTTTCCCCGATATTTGCAATAGCGTGGATTTTTCTGTATTTTCCAGTAGGTATTTATTTATAATTTTCTGGATTTCTTTCCCTTTCTTGTTAGTAATACTTGATCATGAGCATATTTTGATGCTTTTATAATCATATTTCTAAAAGTTATGTGAGACAACCTTAAGAACAAATATGTTTATCCTGATCGTCGGTCCATTCTCACGGGTTGCGGATGGGTAATGTCCCCCTCAATGCTTCCACTTCCTGCTCCGCTGTTGCACCGAAATGAATATTTCCGGAACTTAGACGTAATTAGGAATACGGTAAACATTTAAAAAATTTAAGTTTGTTTAAAAACAAAAAATGCATTAAAAACTGTACAAAGTAACGTGCGTTACGAGCAAGCGGCCGCTCGTGTTCGTCGCATATATGGACGAAAAGTGAATGTTTATAGAATAATTAACTATGTTAGCTGAGCTGAAATAAATTTAAAGGGAAAACTTAACATGCAAAATTAAAAAGAAAGATTTAATAAAAATTTTAAAATATTACGAACTCAAATGAAATACAAAGAAAGGGATCAACTACTGCTACTACCAATAATTGGAGTAATTTAATAACTGGAGTTGATTCCTTTCTTTATATTATCTTCGCCGTCGTCTCCACTCGCTATTAAGAATTCAAATGAATTTACTTTAATCAAATCAACATAAAACAGCATTTTAAAAAATCACCGTTTTCTAGAGAAAGTAGATCAACGGATCTGATCGTATGTACCATCAAACGTGACATGAACTTGATAACAGTGGCTCCAATCCACCGTAAATATTAAAGCAGCCTTTGTGTATTAGGAACTATCTTTAAAGTCATCACTTGCATTTACAAATACCACATATAAAAGCTGGTTGAGCAAACTCAAATCGTCATATTATAATCTTTCGGTGAAGGCAATAAAACTCATTTTGGTGAATAATTTTGCCGAAATGCTTCAATGATTAACTCAATTATTGCTTAATTATGTCATACCTTATTGGGAAAAATCATTTCATCTTTCAAAAACATGTTTTTTCCAGAAAACTTGTCAAATAATCCCCAATCAATCATAACATCCCAAAGATAAGCCCACACGGCATTAAGGACTGAAAAGAAAACCCATGTTATAAAGTATGGATTTTCCGTGTTTGATGGATATTCACCTAAACAAATAACAAAAAGAGAAATGTGATAAAATTTCTAGTTCAGATTGACTTCAAATATCATTCATCTATCTTTAAGTAGGCTTGAAGAGTAATCATGCCTTAAGATGATTTAGCTCATGAATTTAGGGTTTTAAACCTGTAATTAATTTAAATATCTCTATTCCGGGACATGTACCATAGCAACAGAGGGGCGAGCGGAGCGATTGCCCCCAGGTGCTGAAGTGATGGGATGGCAACAGGAAAGCCAAAACTAGATATTTTGTTATACATGTATATATTTAAATGTCTTTGTTGGATTTAAATTGCTTATAAATGGAAAAAATAATAGATTTATTATTTGGCACATCATTTAAAGAAAAATCTTTAAAATTTTGAAATATTCGGTGTTTTTGCCTTTCCTCGAGTGCCTAAATTTTCCCGCTACGGTACAGTCCGGGGCAATGAAATTAAAGTAACGTTATCATGGAAATAATATTAATTTAAGTCAGGGGTCTCCAAACATTTTTACAAGTGTGCCACTTGGTCAATAAATTTTATGCTCACGCGCACAATATATAAATGAAGGCTATTCGGTGAATTGGGTAAATTAACGATTTTTCGGTCTTATTACAGGTTCGAGGGACACATTAAATGGGATCGCGGGCCATAGTTTGGAGAGTCCTGATTTAAGTTACACTGCGTACTTACTTTCTGTTATTTTGAAGAGAGCCAAAAATGTGAATACAAATAAGACTGTGCCATATTTCCCAGCATTCGCAAGGTGTGGAAAAGGTAATTTTGTATCTCTATAAAGCCTAAGACATTGAGCAAATCTTATTGCAGCAGGAATAGATGCTGCAATGGATCTTGAAATATAAGAATGCTCTAAACATTGACTTGTGTCTGAAATAAGGAAGAATTTTTCATAATATTGACATCCAAACAATTTATTTTATCCTACTTTCTAATCGATAGATAATAATTACTTATTACCTCCTGCTGTTGTCCAACTTGTTCTTGTTAAGTAAAAACATAAGTAGAAATGGAGGTCCATTAAAGCCAACCAGAGACTGATCATTTGATCAGCAAGCCAATAATCAGCAAAATAAACACGGAAAGTTGGTGATATAAAAGTTCTACCCTTAAAAGAAATAGGATTGGTGTAAACATTTCCATTTTAAAAATTATTTTGTGTTTATTTAAAAATTCTGTATAAACAAAAAATCTCACCATTATCTTCAACATCCCAACCCGAGCTTTGTACCAGAAAATGGGAAGAGGATTCAACAGAACGATCAGCACCAATACAAGCATGGCTAGAGGAAAAACGTAGGGAGGTATATAAAGATAGGATGAGTGAAGGAATCCCAATACACTCATTGCCCACACTATTCCCAAGAGTGAGGCTATCTCTAAAACATCGTATTTATTGAGATGATCTTTTGGATCCAAGTCAAAGATGCGTATGTGATTGATGCCAGCCTTTTGCCATATGTGAATGTTGACTCCAGCGAAGAAAACCAATTCGACAAGCACAAGAGGTCCTCGATAAATTCGAAGTACAATGTGCCAGTCTTCCCCTCCATGATAGAAGAAGGCTGGTTTGAGAAAATATAAAGGAGAGTTTTTATAGTTTGATTTTATAAAAACATAACTTTAAATCAAATTTCAGTAATTTTAGCAGTCGAACTCGGGGGATAGTTATCGGGTTTTTAAATGTTTTAAACAAATCGGGTGAAATTGGGTTTTAATGAGAGCAAAGCAAATTACATTTTTAAATAATTCGGATTAAATCAGGTTTAATAGAAGTAAACATTTTAACCAGTACACGTTATATTATACACGCTATATATTTTTGGGCCTGAATTGATTACACATGTAAACTGGTAACATACAACAATTTCTGATAGTGTTTCTGATTGTTGCATCTATTCAATCAGCCTAAAAAACAGCGAAGAATGCGATTTTGTGTCGTATAAATGAAATTCTATATCTGTGATATTGTCAAACGATGAAGTTTTATGTCTTGAAGAAAATTTTCATCCGCGTTCTTCTCCGTGAGATGTAACATTCACAAGAATTAATTACGTCTTCATTTCTGTCTATAACTCTGCGTTTTTGAAATAGTTATAATTAAGTGATAAACTCGAGATTTTTAATAAATTACAGCCAAATCAATGAAGGTTATTTATATAAAATGTAGACGTGAGCTGAAATTGTGAAGCGTTTGCATATAAAAACCGCTTCCGAAAGTTCGAAGTACCTAGTTTAATATTAATTATTTTATTATTATTATTATTTTTTAAAATTCGGGTTTTACCCGAATTTTTTAAAATCGAATCGTAAGGTAAAAATCGGGTAATAATATGCTAATATGCTTGTCTTAGAAGTTTAAGGCGGGCCGGATGAAATCACTGTGAGGGCCGTAGTTTGGGACCCCCTGCAATAAACCATATGATAAAGTGCGTGAAGCGGTTCACTTAATCATAGGCTTACCATATATTCAGAAGACAACACCGGGACGTGTCTTTTGTAATTTTTATTTGTTACTTGAACTATACGTGTAATATAAACAAACTCTGCATAGCTTAAACGTATTTTTATTGCTCTTAAATAATTTTATCAATTTGCCAAATTCGATATATATATATATATATATATATATTCGATAATAGTTGGCTTTACCATATTTTCAAACAACCTGACCGGGTCATTGGGGGATGAGGGGTGGAAGGGAGGGAGGGTAATCAACAACTATCTAAAAAACAGAAATGTTTTTAATATTAAAATATTAAATCTAAAATTTAATATTTTAACAAAAAGGAAATTATTTGACATTAGGAACACCTTTATTTATTCAGAAACAGAACTTTTTCACAACTACCCCTGACTTCGACTCGTATTTATTTTCCGGGACAGAACTACAAACCGACCGGGACAATTCCGGTCGAACCGGGACGTATGGTAAGCCTACGTTAATGATGAACGTGTGTTTGAGAATTAAAGCAATGAAAAGTCTACGCAAAGAATTTATTTAAAAACAATTTTCATCCTTGTTATTTTTTATTTAGAGTAAACAAATATAATTTATCACCGCCGGCTTCTTATACCGTTTCACTAAAATTAATAATTCCGATTATTTCTCTAAGTTTGTAGCCGATTTCCTTTATTTCCTATTTATAATGCATGCACTTATTTTCCCGTAAGATATCGTGAGTTATAAGCAGCAACGCACGTTTTTGTTTTTTTTAGCGCGTTTTAAAAAAATGCCCTTACACTTTCACTTTGGCGTCAGTCTGTGCACTTGCTTAAATTTAAATTGTGACGAAACCGTTAACGACAGAGAGCTGAAACTTAGAGCGTAGCTCACTATGCTACTGCCATTTGTTTTTCTTTAGATTTGAGTTTTGAAAAATATTTAGGGTCGGTTAGGTGTCCATTTACTTTTTATGCCCCCGGAATATATAAAAGATGAAAAGCATTTCCACATTAATGCCACTTACTCTTGAAAAGTTTGAGTTTTGAAAAATTTTAATGGGTGGATAGGAAACGGTCCAAAATTTTATTACAGAATTGATTGCGCTCGAAACTTGTCATTTTAGTAGTGCGGCATAACCGCATAAACAATAAAAAACGCGCTAATTTTATCCATCTTCATGGACAACACTCTACGTATTTAATTAAAAGGATGGAAATCGTGTCAATATGCCTTCATAATTTTCCTAGTGAACTACATTCATTATTAGTTTGAAGTAGGTAATCTGTTCAAAATTATATGCAAGCTCTTCATAATACTTATTTTTAAGTTCTACTCATTATTTAGATTGTAAAGTCCCAGTATAGAAGTGTAGCACAACCCCCGCATCTTAGCATACTCCCCAATCATTACTGCATTTAATTTCGCTATATCCATTTGAATTTTCAAAATTTTTATTTCCCCTTATGCGGCACGTGGAATCCAAATAAATTAAGATTGTGGCCCTTGTGAAAAGAAAACCTCAATATATCACTGTCGATGAGTCCTAATCTTCTTTAAACGATCAGTTTCTTTGAGAGATTTGATAATTTTAAAATTACCTGATAAAAGGGCTGCAATTAAAAGGATGAACAAGCAGCCAGAATACAATCCAACTCTGAAGATAGTGCCAAATGATTGACCGTCTTGAGCTGGGTGAGATCGTAATTTCTTCAGAGTTTTCAGTCGATCTCCTCCATCAAATGTCACTGAGATAATGTCTTCTGTCTCTTGAATTAGGCATTTTGTTTCTTTACTTGTGTGAAAATGTGAAGGTACGACTCTTTCTTTAAACCACCGAGTCCCAGAATCTATGACAAGCAGCTTCAGGGAGCCATTTCAATAAAATAATATAAACATTTTAAAGTCAGCCAATGCAATTGTCATTAGATAATAAATTAACAAAGGAAACACATCAAGGTTTATGTTCAATAAAAATTCTTTAAATTATTGAGATATCATAATAAATATGCTCATTTATGATTCTGATCTTTTAATACTAGAAAAAATAAACTATATTTAATCTAATTCCACATGCAGCTCTTTTTTGTTTCCTTTCAGTAAGCTTGTAATTATATTAATTGCTTGTATACTTTGCATAGCAGGATCTTCCTGAAAATGGACAACAGTGGCTGATAAAAAAAACATCTAATGAATACTATATTTACCTGAATATGTGATGAGTTTCTTCCTATAATAATTTTGAAAAAGCAAAATATTTCTTTACTCACCTAATATAAAATAATTTCACAAGGATCAATGTTTTTTCATGGCGGAGCTATAGAACGATAATTTGGTATTACTGAAATTAATGTGCAATGTCATACAGCATCAAAAGAAAAACTTAAGTACATAATTTGCATGATAAGCGTTCTGTGGGTCCAACGATAAGCATTAATAGCACTGGTTAAAACATTTTTCAATAAACTTAATGTTCTAATACATATATCCAATACTTGTTATATTCAGTCCTCATATACTTTGGTATATATGGTACTAAACCATTGTTAACTTTTCCAGCTTTTGTTAGATCCATAGTTCAACACCTCAGCAATCCCCCTTTTAAGATGGTCATATCAATTTTTCATAACTTTTTCATTCTTCCAAAGTACACAAGATTTCTATGGCTTTCCTTTTTTCCTAGTTTCAATTAATTCCTTCAGTTTTCTCTCCTCAAAATCTGCCCCATCCAATTCTTATTTCAGCTTCTCCTGATGCATAAAATATTTAATTACTTCTTCATTTCTTCATCCATCTTATTAACTAAGTTGCAATGACAACCTTCTTATATTTTTTCCTAAATCCCAATTCCTCAATCATCATATGTCCTATTAAGATTCTTACTAAATGGATCCAATTTTGCTGTCTTTATTTCAGATCTGATCTTATTAGCTAATTATTTACCTGTTCTATCATTATCCATCAATTTTCAGGTAAATCATTATTTTACCCTCTTGGCAAATCTCATGACTTCTATTTCTTCTTAATAATTTTAATACAAAATCCCTTCACTATTACACATATTAAAATGGGTAGCTCCAACAAATTTCCATTGAATATCCTAGTAACTACTTCTCATCTCTGAACTTTGCTTAACTACATTACCTACTAAAGATATAATTCTTGATAAGAATGGCTAATGAGCTATGCTAACTTCCAATTTCAAACAATTTTTCCTTCAGTTTTCTTCTGATCATGCTAGAGAATGTGGAATTTGAATAAAGACAGTTTACTGAGTGTTGTAATAATCTTCATTCTTTGAAAAATAATTGCCTATTAAATGTATAGCTTATACTTTCAATAAAATGTTAATTATACTTCACAGTATTTTTTCAAATCTTTGGATGAGCATAATTGTATAATTAAATGACTATAAATATAATTTACTTTGATATAGATTAAGATATAAATTCTTTAGCATAGTTTTGAACAACATTAACACAGGTGTTGCATGTACTTAACTTGTACCGCCATAAATATAAGTTAATAATTCTTTTAAATTTAATTTAAAAACTGACATGCCTTGTTGAATTTTCTGAGAATCTTCTGGAAACCTAAGAAATTGAGATTTTGATAGTTTTGTAGAATTACAAGGCTTAGGTAGAAGTCATAGAAGCTTAGCTGGATTTTTTTAATACTCTTCTTGGAAAGACACTTTTGATATGATTGCTTTTCAGCTTTCGTCTTTCCAAAATAAGTATCCTCATCACCTGATGGTCTTACTACAATAGTACTGTCATATTCTTGATATAATGGCTTCAGCTCCAGTCTCAGCTCGGCAAATCTTCGTTTAGCCTCAGCGAGCTTTTCTGAAAACAGTAGGATTTGAATAAAAAATTGCATGACTGTTTTGAGTAAAAAGATAATTTAAAAATAAATAACATGTTGTAATGACTGAGTGGTATAATATGGCTTTAATAATATGCTCAATTATATTTTTCCCACACCTTAGATTTCTGCCTCAGTACATATAAGTAGAGATGATAAATGATGCAGAGGTTAGAAAATTTCCTGATGAATTTCAAATTCAATCATACTTATTTTATCATTACAAGTACAATCAAGAACAAGCACTTAAAAAATACTTGTCTCAGATATTTCCAATAGCCGCAACAAGGTTATAGAAAATGAGAAGCACATTTCAGCTATAAAGCAGTCATCTAGAATCTATTTTTAATGAATTACCACTGAAGATGGCTGCTTAGCAGCCAAAATCTACATCTGATTTTCATAGCCTTGTTGTAGCTATTAGAGATACCTGAGACAAGCATTTTTTAAGTGCTTATTCTTGAATTTTTCAGCCATAAGATGAGCTTAATAATTCCCAGTTGAATTCATTACAACAGCAGTAAACTTGGGAAATTTTCAAAGCAAAAGGAACCCAAAATGTATAAATTCTTTATCACCAAGTGACAGAGGTTCATCTTTACAATCTAACATCACTTGCTTATCTCTATTCACTGTCCTTTTATTATTTCCCTCTTTCACTCCATCCATCAAACAAAAACAATTTAATTAATATCTCAAATATTGCTAAACAGGAAATAAACATTAATAAATGTCATATTCCTAGTATAAGGAAATTTAATTTGATTGAATTTTGAAATTAGAATTGTCATTAACAAATACAACTCTATTACTACAGATAAATTCAAAATATTATTTTAGTATTCATACAATATAACTATTTAGGATCAATATTGTTCTACAGGGAATTATGAAAATTCTTACTGTGTACAAAATCCTATGATTTAAGCTGTTCTCACCTGAGTAAAAGAGGTTTACTTTGTTCAGTTCATTTTCACATAGATTGAAGAATTTATTATGAAATTCTGTATGGAAATTACTTATTGTATGAGACTCAGTCACATTAGATGGTGTACCTTCAGCAGACACATATAGAAAAGTCTTCAGTCCCTATATCATATTCAAAGAGAACACCTTATTCATGAAAAATGTTGCATTATATTCAGACAATCACATAAAAACAATATGCAGTTTTGCATAGTTCCAATTTATCAATGATTAACTTTTTAATGGACTTTTGATGGTACTCTTAGTTTTCTTTAACATGAAAATTTCACAATGATTTTTAGTTTTTCATAAATAGTTGGATCAACTTTTTACTTCATTTTTAATCAAAAGTTGTAGATTATATATCAGAAGAGAATCAAATGTGAACTCCATTATTGACTTTATCATCATTTTAAAAATTATTGTTTATAATTAGCATTGCTAAAAGTATTTTTGAGTGAAGCTATTGAAATGAAGAATCAGTACATAAAATGTTTTTATTATTATACCTACACCTAGGGAAAATTTTATTTTCAATTTAATAATTTAAAATGAAGAAATAAGGCAAATCTGAGTTCAACTAAAATGCTCAATTTTCATTATGGAAGGTTTAAATAGTTCCACCCTTGTAATTGCCATATATTTGTAATAATTAGTCTTGAAAAAAAATTCTGGTGCTCGATACATTTGGAATATTAAAATTAAAAGGTTAAAAAAAGCTAACAAGCTTAAACAATTTACCAATAAAAATAGACCTGACAATGTATGAATTATATAGTACTTCTACGTTAAATTACAACATATAATGCAACAAAACTCTTTACCTCATAATTTATGTAGTGCCTGCTCCAATCTGAGCAAATATTCTGTAACAAATACTCTCCAAACTTCATTTTCAAAACTTATATGGGCAAAAGATCCTGAAAATATCAGCAACAAAAAATAAATAAACAAAATTTCATAAATTTCACCTTTAAAATGAAAAAAGTTTTATACGATTGGCATCACACTCGGAAATTTTCATTAATCACAAAAATAGAAACTTTTCCATTAAAATCAGTAAAAATTATAAAAGTACTTGCAAAAAAGTTGGTTATATATTTCTATGAATTTTATCAATTAATGAAATTAGGATTAACATAAATTTTCAAAAATTAATTTACATAATAAAACTGGTTGGCCACTCTCTTCCTGGGAGCACCACTCTTTATGATCTTCACTCACCCTTTATGAGAATTTCCTACTTATCTTTGAAATATCTGATGAATCTAATTAATGTATTTTCTTATCTTTTTAAGCCTCTTAATATTAATTCACTCGCTATTAGGCCTCTGAAGTTATAGCTACTTCTCGCCGCTTCTATTCAAAGTTAACTTTTTTCACTGCACATTTAATTACCCAAAGCTCAGGCCACTGCCTCTGTACACCCTCAAGAAGAAGTCTTATGAAAATGATCGCAGACGTTCACGGTCAGAAAAGGATGATGTTTTATGCTAAATGGTTGTTGAGGCAAACTCCATTACACTATGCAAGTAAAAGCCAAATGGTATCGATTTATTTTGGAGTATAGGATATTCAAAATAAAATCCTAAACTTAATATTCTCGAAAGCAATTACCCTTACTAAAATGTTCTGATAAATCATCCCAAGTTTTCGCAGATTTTTTTTGTTCTAAACAAGTTTCCTTCGGCTAGAGATACTAAACCTAAGGACACCAGAGAAAAATACATCCTTGTTTCGCGTGTAGTAGAAACTCTCTATTTTGATTTTGCTGTATTTTCGTTCGCTTGCAAACTCTAAGAACGAGCTCTTGATTCTGAAAAATGTATTTTTATTTCAACTAGATGTGCGGTGGAGTCGAATGGAATAAACAGGAAGTCGTGATTCGAGTGATAATTTTGAGTTACTGGTACATACAGCAAGTTTTTTGAGGAATCGTGAATTACTCTTTGGAGTTAATCTGCTAAATATGCCGGAGTAACGACTATGTCACGAGCGTAGATTCGTCGAATGCTGCACAGACGTACTCTCAATGTGAATGAATCGACCAGATTTAATAAACTATTACACGATTTGAGATCCAAAAATTGCATCATCACAATTTTCGTTTATCTGAATGGATTCAAATAAGGAAGTAAATAAATATATCGTTATTTGAGCAAATTTGGCGTCAATTAAATTATTATGTGACGCTAGCTACGCATCAGGACGAAGCTTTTATTTCAGGTAACCATCATTCAGGTCGACATTATGTTGTCGCTTAGTTATGAAACCAAAAATTTTCATCTTTACATACTAATTTAATCTGTACCACCCTCTTAAAAATACATTCTGACCCCCCCCCCCCCCCAATTACCGAAATTTTGTTACATAACAAGTGTGAAACCATTCTGATCTCTTGCGCCGTAAAATGTCTTTCTTTATGGCATTTTTCGTTAAACCCACCGTTTTCAGCGAAATGAAATTGATAAAGAGAGTATATAATTATTCCAGTCTGCAGAGAAAATCTTTAGTTACTGATTTAGCTACATCACATAAATGCAGTAGCGGATTTGTAATAAGGACTAAGTAGGCAATGGACTAGGAGCGGCAATAAAAACAGAATTTCGGGGCGGGTAACAAATATCATTGCGCAGACTTTTGACTAATTAAACTATTATGGTCTGCAGACGGACGGATGTGCAGACAAACCATATACATGAGTGAGTTTTTAGAAAAAGTGCCAAAAAGGGGACGGAAAAATAATTTGGCCTAGGAGCGGCAAATTTCCAAATCCGCTACTGCATAAATGGCAATACAGTTTACCCAAAAAAAAATTTCAGCGATCACATTAGCCATATTCTTAAATTATATTAAACAAAAGTTTGGATTTATTCATTTTTTATTTTATCACTTCAGAATTTTTTACGATAAAACCTTCTATTACATGCTTTAACCATGGATCCAACATTAAGTGTCCATTTTCAACATCTTTTTTGCCATAACTTTGATGTAATTTGAAATTTTTCATACATGCAGTTTTGTTCAAAATAATTAACGGATACAATTTTACTTCGATTTGGTCAATCGTTTACGAATGTGCTACCGTAGTTTTTCTTTATTTCCCAACATAAGCTCCTACCTCAGCAATAACATGTTTCATCCTACGGCTAAGTTCTGCAGTATTTGACCTGTAGCGAGGAAGGGGAATGAACTCAAGAACAATTGTGTTCTTGGTTGGGATATTTTAAAATAATAACAAACGAACCTTTCAAGCCATATTCGCGAGTGTTTGAATATAGAACAGCCGTATTAATAATATAACCGGTCAGAACAAACGTGAAACTTTCAGTTGGCTGCCCTGTCTGACGACAAATTAACTTTACTAAACCAGCTTGGAATGGAACAGAAAAAATAAATGCACAAGTATAACTCTTATGAGGGAGCCATTCACGAAATTTTTAATACTTACATTCGTTTTCTCTTCATGGAACGTGTCTGCTTATTTATACTATTAATTAAGTTAAAAGAAGTTTGCGGACTGGTTCGTTTTTTCTGAGAACGAATAAGACGTTGCCGTGATTATCTCAAAATTTTAACGAAATAAAAGAAATTCGTTTTATATGCGATGAGTCTCCATTTCAAGCGGATTTCGTCACATGGTTTGCGGAAGTGAAAGATTAAACTTCCCTAGAAACTTATTTATTTGATACTACGTGTTGTTCGGCATATCCGACCACCGATTTTTCACACCCCGATTAAGATATTAGTTACCAAATTCCACCAAGGACAGAAAAAAAGCAGGAAGAAAGAGCGATGACAAGTATTTCGCGGGCAGCCGCCAAAGGTTAAAGCTATTGCTGATCCACAGATGCAAAATTCACTGGAAACCTGCGATCCCTTTCGCGTAGGCAGAGCTGGACAGCGATTCTTCCTGGCTCCAGGAGAGATGACTTTTAAGATCCCCACTGTATACGCACATGAACATCTTACAAAACAACTTGACCTGTGCCCAGGAACTCACTTCAGATTTCAACTCTAGCAGATGAAAAGGAGAGTTTGTGTGGAGGCGGATTTGTAAGAAAAAACACAACCTTGTAAGGAAGACTTGTTTTCACATTTTGGTCTGTAGGATAGCTCATGAATTCATCAATGGGCCTTGGTATCAGGCCTCGGGAGACCTCCCGGTTTGCTCGCATCTCTGCCTTGAGCCCTATTCACAGGAAACCGCATATTTTTATGTGCAGAGTTGTAAATAGGAGTTAAAGCATGGCTGTGATGCAGAGTCTAGCTGGAAGGCAAGCTATTGCATACCCAACCAGTAATGGATGTTAATCACTCTCAATGGATGGTATAATAGCGTCAATGTTTTGGTTATGTCGCAACATTTGCTGATACGTAAGCTAAGCTCAAACAATAGTGGAAAGGTAAAGATATATAAATAAACCAATACATGACCTAACCAATGAGACTAAATTTCTTACATTTAACTGAGTATTTTTTTCCATTTTGGCTTAGCTCTTGATGAATCACATCTCAATGAGAGGTTACACTTTACCATATCACTCTTAAACACCTTAATAGCTAGGGTAAAGTTTCATTGGATATGATACATAAGGAACTTTTTGTGGGACAAATTAATATTCTTTATATGGTTAAAATCATTCTTTATCACTGGCACTTACAACAACTAAAGTATATTACACATATCAATTTGATTAAATGAATAAATGATTTTGATACAAGATTATTTTTACAAAATATGAAATAATATTATAAGTAACAAATTGATTTCCATTTCATTCCACTGAAATTTTTCACTATGTAAATATTATTCTTCAGTATAAAAATTGACATAAAACATCATTTGTTGTTAAATAAATAAATACTTTAAATTAATTCAGTACAGTTATTTAGTGCTCAATAAATTACATTAAAATATTTCATTTGTATATTATTTACCTCTAGATAATTGTTTTAAACACTATTTAAAACATATAATGAATGTACATAAAAATACAGTATTTCAACATTTAACATTTACATAACATTATTATTGCTTCTTATCACATAACTAACAGTTCTAGTTTAAATTCTGTATTTATAGATATTATTTACCTATTGCAGAATTAGTTTCTCAATTTCAAGTACCATTTTTAGCTACAGAAACATTATCCCATTAGCTTTAACGGGAGAATTTGTTTGCCTGTTGACAAAAATAATTAAAAGCATATTTTTAAAAGACCCCAAATCACAATTGATAAGAAAAATTAAAATACTTCCATTAATCATGGAAAACTTCAAAATTATCATAACATTTTTCTTAATAACAACAATACAAATGTTTTTTGTTAAATAAATAACAAATAATGGATTTTTGGCACTATACCTCTTTCATTTTTTTTGTTGTTTTCTATTATAACCTTTTCTTCCTTTTTCTTCAAATTCTTTCTCTTTCTGCACAGAGCTATTCCATCCTCTTCATCCATCATTCTTATTATCAGTGCTTGATCAGATGAGTCAATAGGAGCTACGGAAATGTCTCTCACTGCACGGAATTGGCCACAGTTATTTAGGTGTTCATTCTCAAGTCGAAATAGATTCCATATGAAACGCCTGTAAAATTAAATTAGCTAAGAATTTTATGTTCCAAGCAATATGTTTCCCATATTTGTCCTAGGAAATGGACAAACATGAAGTGTTGACTTTACATCAAATTGAAATATTTCATTTTATTGTTAAGGATCAATAAATACCATATATTGCTGCATAGTAGTCAATCTTGAGTTTTTTGAATGAAAATGTTTATCCATATACTCACCACATAAATCAACCAAGCTCTTTTACTTAACAAATACTTTTCATGAAATATTTCTTTAGGCAAAAAGTCCTGTAAGACTAAAGTTTTGAAAAAATACTGAAGTAAACATCTCAATATGTCATAGAAAAAACTAGTTCCCCTATGAAAAATTATTGTATAAAACACGAAAATAAGAATCTCAACAATGAGTAACTGATTTGATGATTGGAAAAGACAATAGAATTCCTATTCGGAAATATGAGAGAAATTCCCCTATGTTTGCATGACATGACATCATGCTATTTTATTTTCTATTGCAATTTCCAATAAAAATTTTCTTTCGTAGTGTTTTCAACTAACAGACACTTTGGCTCTTTTTTCCTTATCCTATCAAAGATATAAAAGCGACTAGGTAAGGTGTGTCCTTGACTATTCGTGGAGCTAGCAAACCAAGGAAATTAAGATTGTGTTACAAAGTAAGCTTACGAATAAATTGTTTACAAAGAGAATAAACAGACTGATCACGAACATCTCAGCCTGCACTCAAATGCTGAGGTGCCTACAAGTGCCAGAATAGAAATTCTGTGACCAAATATTAAAAAAATGGTGCTTAAAGAAAACTAATAATTTCGAGTTTTTTCGGGTTTTACCCAAAATTTAAAAAGGGCAATCGGAGGGTAAAAACCTGATAAAAATCGGGTAAAACCCGAAAAATTCATACCCTACTTATGAATAAGGGCTATGACCTCAAACGTTTACTCGAAGAATTAAAGGTTGATGTTATGCTATTGTCTGAACACTGGCTATAGGAAGATGAGATGGTTTTAATTTATTTCTTCCTATTGCCGTAAATTGCACAACTGTGGGGGAAAATGTATTCACTGCAGGCTAAGCATGAACTTTAAATGGTTTCATTTTAATGAGAGAGTTTTTTAATGTTCAATGGGATTATTAAAAATTAATCAGTTTATGTATGCCATATTATCAGTTTATTGCCCTCCTAAGAATAGTGTTTCAGATTTTCTCCATTGTCTCAATGATGCAATTATATTTGCAATACATAAAATATTGATGGCATACTCTTGTTCAGTGACCTAAACATTGATCTTTTAAAGCAGAGGTCCCCAAACTTTTTGAGAGGAGAGCCACATAGGAATATTGAAAGTGCTAGGTGGGCCGGATCGAAAAAAAACCATGTTTCAAAATATTTTATTCTATAATTACCCAAGCATACAAGCACATATAACTATAAGTAAACATGAATAAATGTAAGAAAAAATTGTAATGCGAACAATGTGCCTGTTCTTAAATTGGAAACACTGATTTTATGATGTTTAATAAAGTTTCCGTGGGCCGGATAAAATACTTTCAAGGGCTGGATCCGGCCCGCGGGCGGTAGGTTGGGGACACCTGTTTTAAAGGACTCTTCTCCAAAGACTGACCTTGTAAACCTTTTTTCTTCTTTTGGTCTTCATATAGTAAATAAGAAACCAACTAGGACTGCATTTTAGTAACACTCACTCATTGATCATGTGATTTCAGATCTTGCCCTATCCCTCTTCTCCTGTGAAACATTTAATAAAGGATTGTTGGATCATTTAGGCCTAAAAGTTACATTGCGGCTTGTCACGTGATATTTGGTTTATTCAGTTTTCAAAATTCAGTCCCAGGGTTGAGTTCACAGTCTACAGTCGAGATGGATGGACTCAGAACGGGAAACGGGATTTTCTTAACTGCGCATGTGTCCTCTGCCTTGTTCTTGAATTGAATTGGGGTGAATCCCATATTACCTGATGTTTCTTTAGCTGCAACTCCATAGGGGTAGTAGTCTTTGGCTGCAACTACAAGAAAATTTTCAGGATGGAGTGGTCGAAAGACGCCATGTAAAATTTAATCGACGAATGGAAGACAAGATCAGCCTTGAGGGATGCAAGGAGCCAACACTTAAAAAAATAAGAATTTAAAGGGCTGTTTAGATGAAATAGCTACAGCATTTGGTGTTTCTTCCGAGAATATAAAACATTTTTTTATTCAGCGCATTTCTGATATTTACAATGTCATATCTACGCTTCTATCAAAAAAATGGGACAATTTTTTCTATATGGCTTCTGTAATGATTACGAATGAAGGGGGTGTAAATGAAAATTTTATAAGATTTATGCAGTATCTTTTAAAAAATAAGAAATGTAATATTTAATTTCAAATTCTAGTCGCGACATGAAAAAGTTGACCTGCGAGAAACTTTTCCTAATAAGGTTTAGAGGGGTAAATCCTGCAAATGAAATGTTTAGAAAAGTTGAAATATTTTTCTGAGGAAGATTGAATACCAATAACTTTAATAGTTTTCAAAATACCGAGAACTATATGAAAGCATGAGCGCGCGCTAGACAGACAAAGGCGCGTTTACACGTTTCAATGCCATTGAGCTATCCGATTGAATCAGCAGCATTGAACCTCCGCATTGAAATAGAAGTTGTTTACTCGATCAATGAAACTGATTTCTGAAATTAAATTCAACATGGCGCCAAGTGAAATATGTAGTTCATGCAGGTATTCGCACTATTTGTGATCATTTAATACATGAGTGCTACAGAATACTAACAAAAATTAAAGAAAGAAAAACTACGTTTTTGGATAAGAAGATGAATCATGAGATGATATATTTTAGGAGCATCGGAATATTTGTTAAGGGAATGGGCCGCAGAAGATCGCGAGATGATAAAAAATCATCTCAAAATGTCTCCGGAGCAGTTTGAAGAACTCTTGCATATCGTCTCGCCATTAATTTAAAAACGATTGTTTGTACCAAGACAACTTTGGTACATAAATATCATCTATCCCTGCTCCACTTTTCTCCGACTTCTTTTGCTAGTTCAAATGCATAGCGCGTTCGAATACTTTTCATCTTGGCCGTCACATCTTGTTCCGTCACTCCCGGTAAATTTAAGTCAGAAATTAAATTTTGAATAGCATTTTCTTTGTCAGACTTTATTTCATAATCACTGTTTTTGCTATTCCACCAGCACTCGTAATTTTTTAGCAAGTCCAAAAACAACGGTGTATGGTTCTCTCTCCACTTAAAAGCCATGATTCTTCCGTACAATTCGAGGAACAATCCAACACAACTCACTTGCTTCAGTTCACTCGTCATTCACAGTATAAAACCAGAGCGTCTGTGATGTTTCGAAATGAAAATGCTTTAAATGCTACTGAAATTCTATGCTTACACGAACCAATCATCGTTCAATGTGGGTGATTCATTCCCATTGCTTCCATGGAATTGGAAAAAAGTAGAGCTCGACCCAACTTCTTTCAATGTTCAATGCGATTGCTCAATGACATTGAATTCCTGTTTACACTTTTCATTTTTTTTTTTTCAATTTGGATGATTCAACCGCATTGTTCAATGGAATTGAACCGTGTAAATACGCCTTAAGCGATCGGTGTGCTACGTCTTTTCTCCAGCGATTTGTGCGTGACGTAAGATGCCGTAAAATATATATGTATTTATAGGTATACTGCGATCAAAAGAACATTTTGAGTGTACAGTGGGTGTGCCTAATCCCTCACTCCACGGAACCCTCCCCTCTCGCCCTTCCTTACCGCACCGGCTATCGCTGTCTCGGTCCTTTTCCAACTACACATTTGCCAATAATTCGCAAAACTTCGTCTAGGCAGTAGTGACGGGCATTGTCGTTCTTTTTGTGGATTCCTTCCTTTCGTTCCATTGTCGCGCGTATGAACTTGATTAAATGTATGATTTCCTGTGATGAATGTTGGAAAACTGTTTGTTGTTATGATTTTTCAACTCCTCATTTTGTTCATAATAATTTTATTAATAACAAATTTGTTAATGGCAATACTACAAGACATGGGCGTACGGTGAGGGGGGGATCTTGGGGTCAGAACCCCCCGAAATTTTCGAACGAACTTTAAAAAATCAACTAAGTAGTATAAATCACTGCATTGGGTAATTGCTATGTAACAAAATTAAACTAGATAGTGTTTAGTTTCATTCTGAAAAACTTTCCGATAACATCTTCCAAATTCCACTTCTTTTGCGCTCCATTTATTGGTATGAAGCAGAAAATTACTGTTTCCATCAAAGCCAAAGCAATCCTTTTCGTCGCTGATATCCCTCCTATATTTCTCTCGCTCACGTTTCAAACGTTTAGAACCTTTGGTGGAAGAATTTAAAAAATTTTAGAATGAAAATTAATTCTTAATAAATTATTATATTTTTAAGATTAAGAAGTTAAAGAATTTTTGCGGAAGAATGGTAAAAATCTTTGACGATATATTTTTCCTCTGAAACAACAAAGTATTATAAAATTATTATGAATTATGTTGTTGTGTGGTTGTTTCTGGTCTATTAATATCCCATGCACCCATAATATCCCTTTATTCACAATCATTTCAAAGTACAGAAGTCAAATCTTGCAATTCCAATAAACAATAGAAAAAATTTTGTTGCGCTGCAAAAAGAACAGAGACACATCACTCCGGTACAAAATACACTTCTTCACATGTCCAATTTCGTTCATCCAACTCCAGAATGAAATTCTCTGACAAGGAGAGGCTACGGATTGAAACTCACAGATTCGGTTCATTTTCTACCAGTGGAGAGTGTAGGTTATCATAAAAATACCTTTTCCAAATTTCGGGCCAATGGCTTTTAGTTTAAGAGAAATAACTGTGAGTCCGAGGAACGAAATTTCCGAATCCGAGTGTAGTCCGAGTAACCATTGAGTCCGGAACAAAATCCTCGGAGTCCGAGGAACCATTGAGCCTGGAAGGTCCGGAACGAAATCCTCCGAGTCCGAGGAACGAGAATTTTCAATGCCGTGGATTCGTACCGGCTGGTTCCGGCGCTGGAACGAATCCTTCCGGAACGACACAACACTACTAGGCAGCAACTGTAAATAGTGAGTACTGCCAACTGAAGGAGGAGAAGGATGAGCTAGTAGTGGTGTGGGGGAGACAAGATGACCGAAGGAACTTCCCCTCCGTGCGCGGCCGAAATCCGCGCATGTTCTTATGTTTGCAGTATGCCTATAACAAATGTCATGTTTTTCGTAAATCCTAAAAAAAATCATAAAAATCACTATAAAGGAAGCGCTAGAAACGATCACCAAAAGAGGTTTCTTCCATCATTATCGAACAGAAACTGGGCGAGAAGTCTCGGAATCGAGAGAGGAAGTGTAAACATTGGACTTCGTATGCGGAGTGTTTATTGATCTCATATCAGCCTCCCAGAACTTGGCCTTAGGCAAGTCCCGTGTCCTGTTCCGAGGCATAGCGTAAACGCGCCCATTGGCACCTGGCGTAATGTTTTTACGATCACGACTTGTGTATAGACGCTTACGCTTATCTTCTTTTTATCATCAAAGTTGCTACTCCTGCATATGTATGGAACTTCTTAGCTGGCTCCGTACATAATAAGGTTGAATAGGCGAAAGATTTTGCACCAACATACGTAATTTGATCCTGTCACGATATCATAGTGTGTTGACCGAAGACAAAGTGAATCATCTATGACTGTGGTAAATTCCATGTGAATTAGTCTTCGTGATTGTTAACTATCCAGTTATACGTAAAAATATGGGTGACCACGTTGAGAAGAGAGGTTCTATATCTTCACAAATATAGAAATCATTGGTTAATAGTTATGATGAATTCTTTAAACTTTTAGTGGCAAAATATGCTGATTAAACTAACAATTGTGCGGCAGCAAGAAGGCTTGGTGTCACCGAGGCGAATGTGCAGCAGTGGAAAAAAATCACAAGAAATGCTAAAGTATGCAAGTTCAAATCGGAAGGACGTCATAAAAATTTAGAGGACCAGTTAATAACATTTGTGCAAGAAAAGCGCAACAGTGGACTGCCACTCTCACGGGATACAAATGAAGGCACTAGAATTGGCATCAACGTAGGAGATTTCACGACAGCAATTCAAAGCAAGTGCAGGGTTGAATCACCTGATTTATGGGGCGGAATGGCTTCTCTCTGCAGCGAAGAACATCGTTAGCACAAAGACTTCCTGCATATTTCGCTGAAAAAATCATTGAATATCAGCATTATATTATTCGTTTACGGCGTGAACATAGCTATCTCATAGACCAAATGGGATCTGCAGATAAAACAGCTGTGATTTTCGATGTCAACTAACACTACAGTTGATAGCAAAGAGGCAAAGTCAGTGATAGTTAAAACCACTGGAAATGAAAAACTAAAGGTAACAGTAATGTTATTGGTATTAGCTGATGGGACAAAATTGCTAACCTTCATAATATTCAAGAGGAAGAATCTACCAAAAGAAAAACTACCTCCTGGTATAATTTACAAATGCAATGAAAAAGGCTGGATGACTAGTGATTTGATGATTCAGTGGCTGAGTGAAGTTTGGGAGAAAGGGCCTGGTGCTCATTTAAAGATGAGATCAATGCTAGTTCTTGATGGTTTTTGAGGACATCTTATGGATGATGTGAAATCCAATATATCACATCAATGCTGATCTGGTGGCCATACCAGGAGGCTTGACCTCCCAACTACAAGTGCTTTAAAGATCATCTGCAGCACCTTTATGGGGAATGGCTGCTGTCAGGGAATTGCCCTCTGACTCCAGCAAGTAAAATGAAAAAACCAACAGAGGCTCTACTGGGAAAATGGATTAAGACTGCATAGGACAGTATCTCACCAACATTAATAGTCCATGGATTTAAGAAGTGTTGTTTCTAACAATTTGGATGGATCAGAAGATGACATTCTGTGGGCGGATGAAGATGATGCAGCTATTGGAGATTCCTCCAGTAGTGAAAGTGAAAATAACAATTAAAATGTGCTAATGAAAAATAATTTGCATGAGAAATTCTAATGGTCCAAAATATTCAATTGAAAATAGCAATCACACTTGTTTTCAATTGGTTCAATGTTCATTACTCAATGGTATAATAAACCTCTGTCATGGTGTGCATAATAATTTTTTTCCTTTCATTAGGAGTTAAAAATGGGGGGGTCATCTTATAATCAGTCGTCTTATATTCGGGTATATATGATAAATGTTATTTATAAATCACTTGAAATTTTGTCTTTGGAAGATTTGGTTGTTAACATTTTAATAATCATGAACTATCCTTCTAATAAGCATTGAAAATTAAACATAATATGAGCATTAGAAATGTCTATAATTATGATGTGCCTAAATATTTTAACAATTATGGTGGTAGTAGATTGAATACTGTTCTACCTAAGATATCCAATGGTTTACCTAATTCTATGCATAACCTAAAAAAGTATGCATAACCTACAAAGTATCTCTGGGGTTAAAAGAAAACTAAAGGCATATCTATTGCAAACCTAAAAATATTGTGAAAAAGGTAAAATCTTACGTTAGTATATACTGATTATTAATAACTCTAGAGGACATAAACAGCAAGATTAATAGCTGCATTATAGATTTCTTTCCTTAATGTTACTTTTTTCTTTTTGAATTCTGTTAAAATTATTTGTAGAAGAGGTTGTAGGATCAAACTTGAGCACCTCCTGATGAGCCTAATTTTGGCTTCTTCTTATGTATGAACTATACATATTCAAGGTTGAAAGGTCTCTTGTTTTCATATTGCTAATTAGGAATACATTGTTAAGTATAAAATGTAATGTGTTAATCAAAGTTTACAGTGCTATTTGTATCTATTATCCTAAATGTATCATGAATGCTTAATAAACCATTATAATTACTAGGGAGATGCCCGTTAAAATTCAATGGAAAAGTGTTTTGTGAAATAAAAAATGAACGTAAATATACCTTGACTTTCTTTGGATGGCAAGAAAACAAACTTTCGTTCTATTAGGCATTCGCTGTTTCAATTTTTGAACTCCTACGATGATTCTAAGTACCTAATTTTAATATGCGAATGATTAAAGTTCTACATTCAAATGTATTCCTTTTTGTAAATAACACAACGAATGGTGTTTACATTGGTTACTATGAGAAGAATTTCTCTCTCCTTCTCTCTCTCGTGCTAATTGTAAGAGCATTCAAAGCACACTTTCACCCATAAGGATTGAAATAACAATAGGATTTCAAGGTTTAACAATGTAATAGGTTAGCATGGCAACATCCCGTTAAAAGGCAAGATTTCCCCAAAATATGTGAATTAAATGTTTAACATGAGGAATTTCGAATTGTAGGTGGGAAAAGATGAATGGAATAAGAAACTTCATAATTTTTTCTTTAAAACGGGCTAGATCTAAAGATCATAGGTTAATTCTTTCTAATTTCGATCTAAAAAAAAGAAAAGCCTGCAAGTCAAAAAGTCGATTTTTATGTGTTATCATATGGGAAATGGAAAGGCCTGCCTTGGAGTCGAACCTAGGACTCTTTTCGAGATTTCTTTTCGTCATCATCTTACAATATGTGAATCGATCATTCATGCCAAACATCAAAATTGTATCTCGTTCCTTTATCGAGTTATTTGCATTTTTATAGCGTGACAGTAGGAGCCACCAAGGGACAAAGGGACAGAAGTAGCTTTTTATTATTGTTAGATTATTATAAAAATTATTATTATTGCCATCAGAAATACAATAACAATTATATGCTTTTAAGTTGGCAAAATAAAATCCTTAGTCATACAAAAATTTCAAGACAGCAACTAGCTAGTGTAATTGCTTCATTAGTTTACAGCAATTCATCATTAGAAAGCATAGAAAACATTATGTCACATCTGAAGCATGTATGAAACATTTGAGTTTTAATCTGACCACCTACAGAGCTGTTGACTAAAAAGGTACAAAAACTGTTCTAATTCAAACTACAGGACATCAGAAAATAAGATTCACAGCAATTTGTCTGCACTGTCAACTGAACTAAATTAAAACCCATGGTGATTTTAAAACTGAAATATATACCAAAAACCAGGTTTCTGGCAGATGTTTTTGCTCATTTCCATGAAAAAGGTTGGATGGATGAAGATGCAGTGAAGTTGTAGATTGATAATGTCTGAAATATGTGTCCTGGTGGCCTATACAATGAAAGTAGCATATTGATATGGGACATGTTCAAATCCAATGCAACAGATAACTGCAAAAAGGACTTGAGAAGATATAACATAGACATTGCAGGTATATCAAGGGGTTGAAATCTTTAGTTCAATCTTTGTACGTGTATATAAAGAAGCCATTCAAGGATCATGTTCACGTCAAATGGCATACATTGATTATTGACAGAGAAAAACCTTCACAAAGAAGGAAAAACCTGCATGTATATGTTTAATGTGAATAGGTAATCAAATCATTGAATCAAATTATAGAATGCCATTAATGTAGAGATTGTCAGTTCAAAAAATGTAGAATATGCAATTCCATGGATGGCGAGGAAGATGATTCTTGTTGCTGGATGATAAAACTGAAATTTTAACATCTGATCCTGAGTGGCATTCTTATGATGTTGACAGTGACATAGGGACCCCAGATGAGCTCATAATGTCAGATACTGAAGGTGAGGAATATAATGGATTTTAAAATGTAATTTAGTTTAAAGTAAATAAATTACCATAAAGACCTGTGTATAGGACACACTTTTTTTCCAAATTTTCAAAACTAAAAAGTAGGGTGTGTTTTATACACAGGCAGATAATATTTCAGGTTTTTCTCTCTATGAAATGTTCAATGAAAAATGAAAAGCTGCAAACTAATATTTATTAACCATCAAAGTGTTTTAATTAAAATAAAACTTTTTAATATGAAAAAAGATTGCGCTTTTACAAACAATAATTGTAAATACAAGAAATTTCAGCTTCATTAGCCACTCATACCCATGCATGGATACTAAACATTTTTCATTCTTTCTGTTCGGAGTCTTCAGTTAAAATGAAATACCTGATAACTAAAATTTAAAAAGCATCTGCTCATTGAAAAAAATCTCCAATCAAGAAAACAAATCAAACTTTTCAAACAATTTCCCTAAAATCCTAGAAATTTACCATCATCAGAGTCGTCATCAGTAATATGGAAATCATCGTGAACTTCATTTGTTTCTGAAGCCTCAGATTCGTCTGATTCTAATTTTGCTGTTGTCATGCCGTTGCTGTCATCATCTTCCCATAATATGTCATCTTCACTTCCATCTAAAGCATTACTTATGCAACATTTTTTGAATCCCTTAATTATTGTTTCTGAGGGGAGGTCATTCCATGCTTCCACGATCCACTGACATATTATTTTTATATCTACTTTACGAATGAGTCCACCTTTGGTGAATGTGTGTGTACCATTCACCATCCAATCGGCCCACTTCTTCTTCAGTGCAGATTTAAACGGCCTGTTAACAGCAACGTCTATAGGCTGCAGGATCGATGTCATTTCCCTTGGGATAATCACCAAATTTGTATTCATTTCAAGGAGCTTCTTTTTTTCTTTGGGATGTGTGGGGCATCAGAATGTGTCTAAGACCAAGAGAGATCTTTGACACATTCCATGAGACCTTCTTCTCCAAACTGTCTCGATCCAGTCACTGGTGAAGTTTTCATCAAACTAACCTTGCTGTTGCACTCGGACTATGATGCCACAGGGAAATTCGCATTTCAACATTGTTTTTCTTTTAAAAACTAGATACGGAGGCAGTTTCATCCCATCAGCCAAACAAGTAAGCATGACAGTGAAACGATTTTTTTCATTTCCCATTCCTCTCATTGTGACGGTTCTTGCACCTCCCTCATTTACCATTATATCATATGGCATATCAAATGTTAATGGCATTTGGTCAGCATTGCCTATTTGACTAAGTGGAAAATTGAATTTATTTCTTAATTGTATTATATAGGACTGGTATGCAATTAATTTCTCCTCGTGATCTTTGGGTAAACATTGACTTATCGTACTACGTTGGCAGATTGATAAATTGTGTCTTTTGTAGAAACGATGACACCAATGCATAGATGCTTTGAAGTTTTTAATGGATATTTCTTTGGATAATCTCAAAGCTTGAGCACGAACAGTTGATGTGCTAACATCCAAGCAGTCCCTCCTTGTATCTCTTATCCATTTCAGCAAGCATTCTTCCATTTCAAGATGGTTTGCTTTACTACTGCAGTTCACCTTTTTGGTCTTCCCCATATTTTTTATCGTTTCTTCAGCCTTTCTCCATTTTCTTATAAGACATTCACTGGGCCCAAATTCACGTTCAGCCACTCTATTACCATGTTCTTTAGCATACTGAAACACTCTTAATTTATAATTAGCATCATAACTTTGTCTTTTGACTTTCATCTATCATAGATAAGGGTAAAAATAAAATCCATTAGTAAGTGATTAATAATCTGTGCTGTCATTTGTAAATTAGGAATGTAAGTTCGTTTTACGTACGTAGTAATACTTGAAGAAATTTACCTGCAAATTAACTGGGTATCGCAAAAGTAGTATCAATGCAATTTTTAATCTTCAAAACATCAAATAGGTAATTGCGAGAACTCAACAGAGGAATAACCATACCTGCCTACAGTTCAACATTTTGTTTCTAGATGGCTCTCAACCTTCTATTTTGCCTGAAGTGTCGTTTAGAAGCACCATGAAAATTATAGTCAATATTAAGGGATGGAACGTTGAAGAAATCTTTATCAATAATTGAAATAACTTTTTTAAATTCAAGATATTTTATTTTTACTGCAAGTTTCACAGACGATCGCAGAAATTTTACCAAGTTTTTTTATTTCAATTGGGTAGGAGTCACAAAAATTGGCTTCATTTTATGTTCCACATTGCTTTCCAAAGTGTTTTACTATATCCTGTTACAAGTAGTTTCGACATAGGTAAATCTTGTAATACAAATACTTCAGTAAATTCACTTTTCAGATCATACTTAGCAGAAAGTATATTTGATGGAAATCATCAAATAGAATGGAAATGAATCTTTTATTGCGACTTATTGTTTATTTCTAGAATTTTAAGAGAAAACCTTCTTACATCCTATACATGGGAACAGAAAATTTTCAGAATTTGAGCCGAAAACCTCCCTGCATCCTATATGCAGGTCTTTACTGTATCATTTTAAATTTCTTAAAATTTACTATTGAACTAAATTTGTAATATTCTACAGAATGTATACTGTTTGTGTTTTTGATAACTTATTTCATGCATTAACACCCAAAATACTGACTCAAAAGAGTTAAATTATTATTTATATTTCTTATTTAAATCTTCTAAAATAAATGTTTATAAAATAAACTATAAAAATCTAAACTGCTGATTTAAACTGGTTAGAGACTACATTGCTAGTTCAACCAGCTATAATATTTTTCTCTTGTAAGTTTAGGGTCCTATATTTATATTTGGTGTAAAAGTTGGCACTAAGTTTCTGAAAGATTTTTAAAAGTTTTTAAAGGTCAACTAATCTACCACAATATATAGTAAATTACTTTGTTTATAAAAAGATGTGCTATAAATTCAATATAAGTCTTAAAACAAAGCAAACTAACCTGAAAACTTCCAAGGGTGACATTATGCTAAACATTACATCCAAACTTGCAATTCCAGCCTCAGAAAAACCATAAATTAATGCCCAGTTAAATCTTAAGATCAAATCTTCAATTATGCCAAAGTAGTAGTAGCTCTGAAATGTTAGAATTTTTAGTTTAATTTACCAAAGTACATTACAACATTAAAGAAACTAATAGGATCTTGGAAAATGCATTCCAAATTAAATGCCAGTAAATTAGATTTATATTAATTTAAGTAATCAATAAAAAAATTCCATAAAACATCGAGATAATCTCTTTAAAATATTTGTTAAGAAGTCCTGTACCAGAACATTTTGTACATATTTTTATCCAAGAATTATTGATTTCTATTTAACTGCTATTATTTTACATTTATATTATACATATTATGTCTTACCGGAGAAGAGTAAAATAATTCTTCACGTAGGAACTTATTCTCTCCTGGATTCTTGTCAAATAATCCCCAGTCCATCTTTATATCCCAAGTATATGTAGCCAAGGAACTAATAATGCAAGACATAACCCAAAAATGGAAGAATGGACTTTCTAAATGCCTTGCATAATCCCCTGTTTATAAGCAAGAAAAATCATTTAATAATTAGATCAAAATTGCCAATATGAAAGAGTAGTTAAATTTAAGTTATAGTAAGATTGTGAACACACTGTAACAGTACTGCTCATGATTCAGCATGGTACATTATAAAAAGGTACTTTATACAGCTCCTTCATACTAATACTAATAAGTTAACAAAGAACTGCAAAAGCAGATTCCAAAAGCACTTTTTTAAATGTTCACATACATTTTCAGAATCTTCCATCTCATCTCCCTCCTTCTTATTTAAAACATACCTCACCATAGTTAAGCAGTTGTAATATGATCTTTCTCCCTTTTTGAAAGTAAATTGAACATATTTACATTTCACTTTTATCGTTGTAGCAGCCTACACAAAATGAAACTTTACCATAGTGTAACAGGCCTGTATAGACAGTTCATGAGGGGCTTTTAAAAATCCTGCTTAAAGACAAACACAGGTGGACGAACCCCAAAATCAATAGGATTCATGTATGTCACCAGCCAAAACTATCCAGAAAATCTTAGCTTCCCAGCTCTTCTCATTGCCCCAAAATATTGTGCACATACGAACAAAGTGAAAACGTAAACAATTTAAAAAAGCTCCAAAATAGAAGATCCAATATGTTGCACTAATCTATAAAACAAAATAATTACTACAGGTCTCTCAGGGCTGTATAGAAAAATACTGATAAAAAAATAAATCATCTCACCTTCATAAGCTTTATGTAGAGCTAAGGACCCAAAAACAAAGAAAACTGTGCTATATTTTACAGCATTTACTAAATGTGGAAACACATCCTTGGTGTCCCTAAACCGCCTGCAGCATTGAGCAAATCTTAACCAAGCAGGGAATGATGCTACAACAGATCGAGAAATGTATGCTTTTTCCATGCACTGTGATGTATCTGAAATGACGAAATTTCCACATTCTTGGTTACTTTGACTTTTTCTTAGGATTACAAAAAAAGGTATTTTGAAACTAGTTGTAGATTAAAGTTTAAAAAAACCTCCTGCTGAAATCCAGTTGTCATTGGTAGCATAGAAACACACAAAGTAATGGAAATCCAGCAAGGCAAACCATAGACTATTAACTTGATCAGCAAGCCAAAAGTCAGGAAAATTGACATGAAACATTGGAGCAGATAACATCCTTCCCTGAAACAAAATGATAAATTTAACAAATTTCCACAATAAAAAGAAACTACCATTTATATAAGATAGATTTTTATCTCATTTAATGGAATGATAGCATGATTTTCACAAATATATGTATTTGTACTAGTAACTGATTCATATTTGTTAATGTAATTACATTTAATGAACTTATTTAAAACAATATCAATTGCTTTATTTGACATTCTTACCATGATTCTGAGAAGCCAGAAACGTGCTTCATATCTAAAAATTTTAATTGGATTCAGAAGAAATAATATCACAATGACCACAAGACCTAAAGGAAAAGCATATGCTGGAATTCCCAATGCTGAGGAATAGAGAAATCCGAGGACACTCAAAGCCCAAGCAACACCAAAGATTGCTGCAAACTCCAGTAAATGTTGCTCTGAAAGATGATTACGTGGATCAAGCTCAAATATGAGAACATGATTGATTCCAACTGATTGCCATGCATGAACGTTCACTCCCAAGAGGAAGATAAATTGAACCAGAACAAGAGGCCCCCTGTAAATGCGTAGTGCAACATGCCAGTCATCCCTTCCGTGATGGAAGATTGCTGTTGGTAGAAAACATGTAAACTCTTATTTTACATTTTTCATGCTATAAAGATGCATTGATTCATATACATATCATTTTAATCCTAAGAAAATTCAATAGTTAATTTTATTCTATCTCAAAAGTTAACATAGTTACACGATGAATAGAAAGGTCTAAGTTACGCATGTAAAACAAATAAAGATAAGACCAACACTAATAATTGAAATCATGCATGAACATTTTTATTTAATATATATTATAGTAATTATCACCATTTTAAATATGTTATCCTTAATATTATTTTATTTCCTCTCCGAAGAGAGTGTGGAATGCCAATTTAAAGTGCCATGTGGTAATAGTTCTAAGCTGATTAAATTTTCAGATATAAAGCTAACTTCACATTTTATAAAAACATTCTACCGGTTTAACTGCATTATTTCCCAAACTTAGGTGCTGTGTCATAATGGGGTTCCACAGCTGATTTTTGCAAGTGCCACAAAAAACTTTACTAAGTAAACAAATCAACAATTTGGAAATGTTGATATATCATTGGGGCTATAATCTTTCCTCTAATAAAATGATCATACTGTAGTACCAAAAAATGGATGAGTCAAAACTTTGTAATACCCATATGTATAAATATAAAACCTTGTTTCAAGACAAGGGAACCATGGAATTCTATTTATCTTCGAAAAGGTGCCACAACTTAAAAACATCTGGGAATCACTGTGATATATCAATCATTAATTCTTTACCACCAATTCATTTAAAACAATAATTGCTGCTTAAATCTATCTTCGATGAAATGATGTTTAAGCTCTCTTAATTATACCAATATATAGTTATTGTATTATTTTAGATGATGTACACTTTCAAAATGTTATGCTCATTTAAAAATATAAACAAAAATACCCAAAGACAAAATATTTGAGTGACTCATTTTTCATTCAGAAGATAACCAAAAGTTCCTGGCATATTTAATTATTATGGTATGCCATTCCTTAAACTAGCTAAAATTAATTGAGAATTGTTTGTAAAATATGCAGATGCAATTTTTTATTGGATTTTTTGAAATGTGATTTACCTGATAAAACTGCTGCTATGAATAGGATGAGCAAGGATCCAGAAAACAGACCTACTTTAAATATCGTCCAATGAGAATGCCTTTCAGCCAACGGTGGAACCCTTAATCTTTTCATTGCTTTTTGTCTGTCTCCTTCTTCCAACTTCCATGTGACTGTTTCCTCAGTTTCTCGAAGTAGTCGATTAGTGTCTTTGTTAACATGGAAGTGAGCAGTGCTAACATTTTCTTCATGCCAGATAGCTCCAGAAATAGTGTGCAGCAACTAAGAATTTATGGAAATTATAAGACGTTGATGGAATAAAATGATTCAAGTGACCAAGTCAGAAACTTCATTGAGATGCAGTATTGCTGATTTTATTTCAATATTTTGTAATATCTTACCATGAAAAAGATTTACTTCTTATCTCATATCTAAAAACTACTCCAAACAAAATTAATTGTTGATTTTGTAATCTAATTATTTTACCATTTGAATTCCAGCCACTTGTTTTTATCATTCATATCAGCTGGTTGCTCTAATCAAATGCAGAATCTCAAAACCAAATCTAGTTTAAGAATGCTATCAATTATTGTTATCAGCAGCTTAATGTGGATCATTAAATTAAACCTGATGTGCAAAACATTGCCCATTTTGAAAATTATCACCAGATTTTCTGGATTGTGGTTAATCTGGTCCCCATTGATTCAGATAAATAAGATTAAAGTAGTAGTGGATAAGAATGTCTGGTTAATTACTTTCTTACCTTGTCATGTTTTTTCATAATCTTTTGAAAACCTGCATTGTTAAGGTTTTGATATTTTTGTAAAAGGATAAGGCTTAGATAGAATTCACTAAAACCTAATTTGAGTTCACGAATTTTTCCTGAAGGTATATCCTTTTTCCTTATTATCTGTCTTTTGCCATCAATAGCCACAGTTCTCCTCGTAGCTAAAGGCTCAATAGTTTCTTTCAGTTTGTTTTGCAAGGCAATCATTTTTCTAGTTGCCTCAGCAAGTTTTTCTGTAAAAATAATGAAGCCAAGTGTTATTTTGATTAGTGCATGACAACTTGTTTTCTAAATAATTTTTTCTGCAATTAACAGTTTCCTCTACATGTTATATTAGTATTTCAGTAAGCCCAGTTTACAGTTATCCTAATCAAAAAGGATTGTCAAACTCATCTTATGGATGTAATCCATTTGATATGTCAGAAAAAAGGTTAGAAAAGCCAATATAAATTTCAGCTATAAAAATTTCAAAATTTACTCTCAGTACATCACCAATGAAATGTTAATCTGGTTTTCCCATACTTTCAATGGTCATTGGAGCTTCTAATTTATCATTTTTCCACTATTTAAAATATACAAGAGAGCCTGTGACGATTCACTGTCACATTAAGTTAATTTTGATTTTTTTAAATAATTCATTTGATCAGACATTTTATTTGTAAAAGATGTTTCAATGAAGTACCCAGTGGTGCCTAGGAAAATTCAGTATTTCAATACCAGTTTGAACAAATTATCAACAGATTTTTCTTTCTTATGTATTATTAACCTGTACGGGATTTAGGATAAGTTTAATTTAATTTTTGTTTAATTTTCCAAGTGATGAGATAAATAAAATTAACTGACCTTGCTAAGTTCTTTTAAACTTCTTTCTTCATAAACAGAACAGAAAAAAGTAAACAAACAAAATGACGTAATATCGTCAAGGGGTCGCGAGTACACAACAGAAGTATTCTGCATTTTTACAAATGATGGATAACAAAATTTGTCCAAACAGTGGTTGAGATATAAGCTACCCAAAATTCTATACAAACCTATAAACTAATATGATTGTATTGCTTTATAATCTTTCAAATAACAACACGCACAACTAATCGTTATTTTTAGGTAAACATATAATGTAACCAAGGTATATAAACAATAACGTCCTGATCTCTGATTGGCTAGCCAGCCAACCAATAAAAACTTGCCAAAAAGTTCGCCGATGATGATAATATAATATAAGATTATTCAACTTAAATTATAGACAGGTTTATTCCTCCCTTAAAACTTTCAAAAAAGAATAATCGAGCTATAATTTTAATTTGTAGTCAAAATGCGCATCTGGTTTTTAGAATCTTTTTATGACTAATGGAGAAACATTTTTTCAACATATAATTGCCCTGGAGTTTCCAAGTTATTTTGCATTCATTATCAATAATTTCTTACTGCAATCAGAGTTGTCTTACTAATCATCTAGATCAGATGTCCCCAACCCATGGCCCACGGGCCAAATGCGGCCCCCAAGAGCACCCTCTGTGACCTGCGAAGCTATGATTGAAAAGGTGATTGGTAAAATTTGATATAGACAATTTCATATTTTTTTGGTATAATTATCATCTCAAAACCTTTTCTGGTGGAGCTTTAACACTAGTCATTTATTTAGACTTGATTTTCACTAATAGCAGACCACAGAATCCCTTGGTAACTTCTAATGTTAAGCTCTCGTGACTTCCAATGCAGCCCTTTGAAGCATTCACAACTACGAATACGGCCCATCATGTAAAAAGTTTGGGCTCCACTGATCTAGATTAACTTGGTGCATACATTTTCCCATATAATTGTTCTACCATTATTAATTTTAATTTATTTTTAATTTAAATTCAATTAATCATCAATAGATTCAATAAATTTAATAATTTTATTTTCTGCACACATTTTCATAAATTTTCCTTAATCATATGCAGCTTTAAAAATCGTATGCATTATCCTCATACTTCCATACAAGCTTTTAGATTTATTAGAGAAGTTATATGTTAAATTTATTTCTGCTGCAATCAAAATTTTCAAAAGGAATTTTTAGAACAAGATAAACTGAAATATTAAATGCTAATTCAATTCATATTTAGTTGTGTGTGGTCCTATTGTATAGGCAGGCTAGGCAATTGCCTAGTGCAACATATGGTTATGGCACCCCTTTTACATTGCAATATATGCATATTTTTAGCACTTTTTTAATAAAAATCGCTTGTGTATTGTTTGCCTGTCTGTCTATCTGTCTGTTTGAGCAATATCTCTTAAATCCTGCAACTTGGAAAAGCCAAATTTTCAGAACAAGGCGGCCTATATGAGGTCTACAAGTGGTACAAATTTGGTAGATCTAGGATGAGTTGCTAAGGAGTAATCAGTGTCTTTTTTCAAACTCTGTTTCATTTTTACCCCACAAAAAAGCATGAAATTGGTAACGGGCATTATAAATTTGCATTTTTAAATCAGTTAAAATTAAGATAGGAGCTCAGGACATGTACATTTCTATAACTGTAAGACTGAGGTTTATATGTTTTGGAGAGAGAATCCAAATTCTTGTTGAATGAGAGCGAACAATTATTTTTAATCCAAACAAGTGAAGATATAAAAATGAATTTTTATAACCAACTTTTATAAAGTTAATACTTTAATATGCATAAACTCTATAGTATAATTATGATAAACTTTTTGCCTGCATGGGCGTAAAAAATTGCAAAAGTGTCTACCAGCTCTTGAGTGATGTGGGGGTCTTTCTATTTAAACTTGAATGATTTTACAGTTGTGGGAATGGTAGACAGAAGTAGAGGACTCAGTGACAAATGTAAGAATGTTTAGTATATAAGTAGTACAAAGTTTGATAGTATCTTTTGTTTCATTAATGAAAATACTGACTTATCTATTCATATTGCTTAAAATAAATGAAAATATATTGCTAGTTCAGAGTAATTCAGCTTTAGATACTAGTAAGAGCGGAACTTGAATATTTCATATTTTAGTCACCTAACTTATATGATAAAAATAATAAATTGTATAAGTATATAGTTAGCTGAAGAATTGCTAAGCTACAACACAGCACTTTAAAATGTTTTATTAAAATTTGTTCAAATTAACATCCATTACAACAGTATTGCCTATCTTAAATACTGAAAAAAAGGAATATGATACTTAAATGTGAGGGCTTTTAGAAAAATGCAAGAACAACTGGTCTTAAAGGCCTATAATTAGAAAAGATTTCATCCAAAATAGCTCCTAAAAGAGGTGATAAAATGAATTTTAATGGAATATGAACAAATTCTCTTGGTTTAAGACTTCAAATATATCCTCTCAGCCACCAAATATGCCGTTAGACAAATACGACCAATAAAAAGAACCAGATGAACATTTTGGCTACAAAGCAGCTAAAATGTAAATCTGGTTTTCCCAACCACTTTAGGCTGTTATATCTATTTAAATTATCAAATGGATTCCAGAAGTAAGGGTAACTCTATAATAGTTATAAATTACAAATATTCTATTTCATATTTTCGAATATACACGCTAGATCAGATGCCAAACTGTGCATCACGACTCCCTGGGGAGACATGGAATTACGTCAGGGGAGGCTTCAAAAAAACTAGGAAAAAAAACTGAAAAGAAAAAACTAAAAATTCTAATCTTTTATTATTAAATTCCAATTCCTACAACATCTTGCAGAATTTATAGGTACTGCATGAGTGAATTTCGCTTCTTGCCACCAGATGGCAGGGTAAGTCACCACTACTGTAAACAGTAGGGTGGGCCAAAAAAAAAGTATTTATGATCTTAACGCGCTAGTGTGGAAAAGGTGCAATTTGGGCTTGTAAGTAAAGAGAATTTTTTTTCTTTATATCGGGCAAAACGTAGAGGTGCCACTGAAAAACTGAAGTTTTCAATTTATATACAACTTGATAAAAATTCATTATTTTTTAATTTTATCATTTGAGCATCGCACTACAATACAAGAAATCTCCATCGTCCCCATCATGAACCATTTTGACTCAGACTGAAGTCAGACAACATTTTCAGGTGCCACTGGGCAATGCACATAGTACCAATTTGTCTACATTTTGAGGTTTTTGGTAGTGTGCAGCTCCTTGCTTGTTTAGATCTGAAGCAAATCTTCGAAACAACCTAGAACTCACCACGTGGAGGTGGCTGCACGTCATGTTCCTCCCCTGCATACTGGGGACTGGTAGGGCTTACCACCTGACCTTTAAGGGAACGTTTATTGTTTCTTGAAAGTCAAAAGTATGAACTGTGCCTTTTGCCTAAAATGAGGCATAACTTGTCTCGAGGTGATTCTTACACTCACAAAACCATCTCTGGCCTCTTCCCCATACACTGCTACCGAGGCTTCATTTACTAGACGAACAGCCCTCTCAACTACCTGTAAATGGCATGGGAATCTTGGTATGGAAATGTCCACAACTATCTCACCTTTAATCATGAAACGGATTTCCTCCACTGTGATATTCTTTGTCAGAAGTGATTCACTGATGGCACATTTTTGCCTGTCAATCATTTGAACATAATCATTAGCATCAAAGTTCAGATCAGGAATTTTGTACTGCCGCAGCTGGGTACTGTTACTGGCATTTTCCTCTTCCCTCACATGGAGAATTTGCCACAGAGCAAGTTGTCGTATGTGCAGACAGTGATCTGTGAGCATTGCGAGGAGTATGCCCTCTGAATGAGCAAAATAGGTGTTTTTAAAAATAGTTTTGTCTACAACTTCTCTGAGATCTTCTGGAAGGTATCATGTTAATTTAATTAGAATCCAAAGGTGACGGGCACCCTCGTGGCACAAAGGGTTTCCCTTGATCATGAACCACATAATGGCATACACTCTCATTATGAAGGTAATAGAATGCAAAGATTATCAGATGGGTCAGGACTAGCGACATAAAGTCGTAAGACTGTTTGCTGTAGTTAACCATTGTGAATGTGACAATTTTCCCGAGTCAGGTGGACAATGGCCTGAAGCAACTGCTCTGCAAATGCTCAACAAATATCATTGGTCTGTACTAAGCTTGCTGTCAACTATTACAGGCAAATCCACTTCCACTCTTTGGAAAGTGACAATAGGCAACTGCTCACATTCATCTGATTGCTTCCCGATTGTTCCCCCGTAGCTATACGGTCCCTTGGTGACTCCATTTAAGGTCTTCAAAACATGGTGGAGGGGAAGCTCATTCACATGAAGCATACATACCAGCCATTGAAGAGGTCTGTTAACGACCTGCTCCATCAGGCGAATCATTCCATTGTCAACCCCTGTATTTACATTAGTACCATCACAACTGATTGCAACAAGGCAGTCTGTGGTTATATTGTTTCTTTGTAGGTACTCTGTAAGCTCCCCTTTATATTGGCAGTATTGGGTCTTCCATTTTCAGTAGTATGTCCTACGTATATAGAATCAGGTTCTTGCAACATAGTAATGTGCTCTTCCATTTTAATGTCCCTATAATATTTCCCCTCCCTAAGGACTGCATAACCTTACAGAGGTGGGAGGGTTTGTGTACTCTTATAAACCAAAGAGCTATGTCGGTGGGAGATAATTCTCCTGGTAGGACCATCCAAGCCGGAAAGGGCTGAGGGGAAGAGTCAGACTAAGAAGCAGTCTTGGGGGTTTTACATCCCCCTGTGCAAGGGCAGCAGCTTGCACAGTACCTCTGTAGGTGGTGATCATGTGGATCTGAACAGCTACAGATGGGTAATCAATCTTGTGAAACTGCGATGAGGAAAGCAAGGGAAAACTACCTCATTATATTTCCCGTGATAGGCTGAAAAGCTGCAAATACCTCTATGGATCTCTCTGGGGTAAAATATTCCGGAGGTAAAATAGTCCCCCAATCGAATCTCTGGGTGGGGACTACCCTAGGGGATGCACAGAGGAAATGTAACATTAATAAAAAGAAAGCAAGTAGTGAGAAATTAAGAATAGGCACATGGAATGTTAGGACTATGAATTCAGGGGGTGAACTAGAGAACTTAAAAAGAGAAATGAGAAGGAATAATGTAGGTATAGTAGGTCTTAGTGAAGTTCGGTGGGAAGGAGAAGGCGAGATAAATTCAGATGAATTTAAGATTATTTACTCGGGAGGAGAGAAAAAGGAAAGGGGAGTGGGGATTATGATGAGAAAAGAGATAGCTGAAAGAATAAGCAAGGCAGTGACAGTTAATAATATATTAATAGCTGTAAAACTTCAGATGGAGCCAGTGGAAATGCTTATAATTCAAGTGTATATGTCAACAACTAATGCTGGTGATGACGAAGTAGATGAAATGTATGAACAGATTATGGAGATATTGGAGGAGGGAAAAGGAAGGATCACCACCATGGTAATGGGAGACGGAAACAGTGTAGTCGGAGAGGGACAGGAAGATAACATAGTGGGAAAATATGGACTAGGGAAGAGAAATGAAAGATAGATAGATAGATAGATAATCGTCTTTATTCGGGCGAAATTTAGACCAGAAGGTCCATTCTTACATTTAACTTGTGGAATTCTGCCATAGAAATAGATTGATTTTAACTAATACATGGTTTAAGCATCACCAGCGGAGACTTTACACATGGAGAAACCCAGGAGACAAGAGGCGATACCAGATAGATTACATATTAGTCAATGAAAGATTTAGAAATAGCATTAAAAATGTGAAAACACTACCAGGGGCAGATATAGATTCTGACTACAACCTTTTGGTGGCAAATACACAATGTAGACTGAAGAGCGTTAAGAGAAACATGAGAGTTAACAAGAAATGGAACTTAGAGGAACTCCTTAAAAACAAGGAGGCTATCATGACTGAGCTGGAGGAAAGGTTGGGGGAGAGAGCTGAAGAAAATAGGAACAATGTAGATGAGGAGTGGAGATACATCCATAGCAACATTAAAGATGTAATGGAAAAGAAGGTAGGAAAGATAACGGGTGAAAGAAACAAAAAACCCTGGGTCACAGCAGTCATGCTGCAAAAAATGGAAGAGAGGAAAAAGTGGAAGAACATAAACACTGAAGAAGGCCAAAGAAAGTTCAATTAGTTAAATAATGCTTTAAGAAGGGAAACAGATAAAGCCAGAGAACAGTAGATAAATGAGAAATGCAAGGAGATTGTCGAGTGTGAAGAATGTGTAGAACAGACCTCATGTATAGCAAAGCAAGGGAACTATTCAAGAAAAAGGGTAGAAAGATAGGACGTAATGGAATCATGAACAAAAGTGGTAAAATAGTCTCGGAGTCAGACAATGTAAAGAATGTCTGGAAAGAATACATTGAGGTGCTGTATGACAAAGAAGGAAAGCCAAAAAAAAATTGAATTCGATGAAAAAGAGGATGTGGAAAAAGACCAGCTAGGACCATGTATTTTCGAGACTGAAGTTAAAAGAGCAATTGATGACATGAAAAGAAGGAAGGCTGTTGGGAGTGATGATATACCAGTGGATGTTCTTAAGGTTTTGGGGTTGAAGGCAGTTAAGCAACTCACAAAATTCTTTAACCAATTATATGATACTGCCATATGGCCTGAAGACCTCTTTGAAATCATTGATTCTTTCATGGATGAAAATAGCAATGACTGGACAAAATGTGTAGGTGTGTGTACAGATGGAGCTCATTCAATGTCAGGTCATTATGGAGGACTACAAGCCCCGATTTGGAACCAAGCTCCTGATGCACTGTGGATGCATTGTGTTATCTATAAGGAAGCTCTTACCTCACAATACCTAAGTCCTTTGTTAAATGAGGTGGTTGAAACAGTCATAAAAGCAGTGAACTTCATCAAAACTAGACCTGGGAAGGCAAGATTTTTTCAACAGTTTTGCATTGATATGGGAGCTGAGCATACTGCTCTACTGTAACTCTCGTTGGCTGCCCAGAGGTAATGTGCTGTTTCGTGTATATGAACTGAAATTATGTGCTTCTTTGGTAGAAGAAAAGCATGCTAATACTGAACATTTCACTGACAGTCACTTCCTTATAAAGCTGGCATACCTCTGCGATATTTTTGAAAAACTCAACTTACTTAATACAGCCTTGCAAGGTAATGAGACCCACATATTGCAGTTGTTTGATAAAGTAACTGCATTCATGAAAAAAGTAGATCAGTGAAAAAAAAATTACAGGAAGAGAATGGAAAAATTGGCAGCTTTCTTCAGCTAAAGCGATTTCTGGAAGAAAACGAAGTTCAGCTGACAATGGATTTGAAATCTGTTTACAGATCATTTGTCATTTATGAAATCGCACTTTGAAAAATATTTTCCAGAGGACTTTCAACAACACAACTGGACCAGAGACCCTTCCAGAGCAGAATTGCCACCAAGTTTCATAACTACAGAACAGGAACAGCTAATTGATCTTACCTCGGATTCCACCTTGAGGACCAGGTTTCCTTCAATGTCACTACCTGGGTTTTGGAGCTTTGTGAAGAGGGAGTATCCTGAAATCAGCTGCAAAATTCTGCATGTTTTAATCCCATTTGCCACTTCCTACCTATGTGAAGCAGGTTTTTCAGCAGTAGTGGTGATGAAGTTCAAGTATCGTTCAAAAATCAACGTAGAAAAGGAAATGCGTGCTGCTGTATCTAAAATGTTGCCACGTTTTGAGTTATTATGTCATGGCAAACAAGCACACCCATCCTACTAAATGACTAAAATACAATTTTTGTTCTTTTTATTTAAAAAAATTAAATTAATATTTAGTTTTTCTTTAACTAATTTTTTAAACTAATAATTTCAACTTTTGTGATTTTTATTTTTATTATTACAACTACTCACTACTGACACTATATTTCTCAAAAATATATAATTTTTAAAGACTTCCATTTTCATAATTCTTCATTTCTTACAGTTAGTTACTTGGTTTCCTAAAACGGTACTTGGGGGAGACGCATGAAAATCTTTTAAGGTTAGGGGAGGCTTGAACCGAAAAAGTTTGGGAGCCCCTATGCTAGATGACACTTCCACGTTCCTTAAGATAAATTGACATTAAAAGCCATGGTTTATCTGAATTATAGTCGAACATGAGCAAATACACAAGAGTTCTGTCAACTAACAATCAGACTTGTCATTTTGAGACAATATATGTAAATATTAGTAACTCTCCATAGTATTTCTGTTAGTTTTAGGACAAATTCAGCCCTCAAAATCCCTATACCAGCGGGAGGAAACCTTTCCTGCGTGACGGATCCCATTCGTAGTTTTGAGTGTTTTGGCAGGCCACATTTGAAGTTGCGAGTTTATCGATAGGCTACATATGTTACTTAAGAAATTTTGCGGTACGTTTAAATAAAAATCAAGTTGCTTGCGTTAAAACTTCATCGTAAAAGCAACATAACAGCCGATAAAAATTTCACATATAGTATTTTCATCATGGCCTCGTGGGATTGGACCACACTGAAGCAGTCACCTCTGAAAGTAAATGTATCAAGATGCATGAATAACGGACGGACGGAACAGCTCTTAATAATTATCCATTGACGATTAGTCTTCTTAGATTTAAAATTCGGTAAGTTCATCATGTTGTTGCGTCAATCAAATTTTGACGAAACTAAACCGTTGTAACCATGGTCGGCTAGGAAAATCGCGTTATTTAGGAGAAGGAATACATTTGAATATCATTAATCATACGCATATTAAAATTAGGTACTTAGAATCATCGTAGGAGTTCGAGACTAGAAACAACGAACACCTAAAAGAACAAAAGTTTGTTTTCTTGCCATCCAAAGAAAGTCAAGGTATATTTGTTCACTTTTTATTTCACAAAAAACTTTCTCGTTGAATTTCAACGGTTCAACGGTTTTATTTTTTCAAAATTTCGAATTTTTTTCTTGTTATCTTTAGGCCGGCGACACACTGGTTAGAATGTGCACAACACTGCAAGCGCGGCGCTTTTATTTTGCTGCAAAATAAGTGAAACTATGCGTTTATTTTGCCCTGCCACCGCTCGCGATCGAGTACATAGTTGCATGAATAATTTTTTTGACTGGCGGTGCCAGTCTGGCGCTTTCGGGATGAGAATTGTGCCGACACAGCGGCACCGGTAAATACTGGGCAGAGCTTGTGTTGACACACATGCGTTCGTTCCTCGCTTCTCTACCTGTCCCTACCTATGAAACATTACAATCACAGTCTTTCGCGGCGCGCGTGGACGTTCATGTTCATGTAATTAATATAACCTAAGGTAATATACATACTTATTTAATGAATATGAAATGATCTTTCTATTTTATATATTAATTTAATTTAATGAAAAACTAAGTAAACGATTCGTACAATCCGAAATGAAAAGAAGATTCGAATCAGGAGCATCGAAACGAAAGAAGCAAAATGAGAAAGAAAAAGAACAAATAGCCCAGAAAAATGCTATTACATAGTTTTTACTTCCCTCGGGATCTGCGAATAATAATAAGGGAAAAATAGGAACCGCAGAACAACTCGAAAATACAGAACCAGAAGGCGATGCAAGCCAGAATCTAGAAACGCCAGTGAAACAAGACCAACTTATTGAAGAAAATACTGCAGAACAAGAAGACGGCGTATGCCAGAATACAGATAAACCAGCTGAACAAGATCAACTCAATGAAGAAAATGCGGAGCACAAACAAGGGGGAGAAGACAGCGTAAACCAGAATACTGATATTAATTTATGTAAAGATAGGCCTTCTGAGATTTATCCTAAAGATATTGCAAAATGGCCAGTAAATACAAACACAAGTAATAACTTGATAGAATACTATTTAATAAATAACCATCAAAATTTTGGTAGAATTTAAAATATGAAAGTAAAATATACAGAACGTGACCGAATATATTATAGAAATATTCAAGAATCTAATTTTTACTGGGAGAAAACTAATGGAACCAAAGAAAACCGCGAATGGTTTATTTTTCTGAGACTAGTAAGTCAGTATATTGTTTCATTTGCAAATTATTTTCAAAGTCATCAAATAAGTTTATAAATGGATTCAACGACTGGAAAAATGTCTGTAGAGCTTTGACTGAACATCAACGCTCAAAGGATCATATCCAATCTGTGTGTGTCTATGTGCATGTATAAGAAAAGATGCCCAACAATGGAACGTATTGATACGGAGTTAATGAAACAAATGCAGGCCGAAGAAAATTATTGGCGTGATGTTTTAAAAAGAATCATTGCTACAGTTAAGTTATTAGGTAACCTTGGCTTAGCATTTTGAGGTAGTAATGATAATATATATTCCGAACGTACGGGAATTTTTTTGAGTTGTTTAGAGTATCTTAGTCAATTTGACATTTCTAAAACGCCATATAGAAATGTACACAAATTGCGGACCTGGTAAGACAAATTATCTTTCTCACAAAACCTGCGATGAATGTATAAATTTAATGAGAAATAACACAAAAGAAACATTAATATCTGAAATAAAAGAAGCTAGATACTTTTCAATGATTATCGGCTCTACTCCCGACATAAGTCACATCGATCAGTTAGTATTAATAATCAGATATGTTGCAAATAATGGAAAAATTAAAGAAAGGTTCTTAGGTTTTCTTCCCATTGAACATCATAATGCAGAATATCTTGAAAATATCATTTGAAACAAATTATCCGATTTATCCATAGACATTCAAAAATGGTGAGGGCAAAGCTATGACAATGCTTCCAATATGGCCGGGAAATATTCGGGTATACAAGCTAGAATAAGACAACACAGTACCACAGTATTTTATATACCGTGCGCTAGTCATTCATTAAATTTAGTTGGAAACTATAAAGCAGAATCTACTGCACTACATTATTTCAATTTCTTTCAAAATTTGTACAATTTTTTTTCTGCGTCAACGCGACAATGGAACATATTAAAAAATTGTCTACCAACCAATTCGGTTACGTTAAAACGGATAAGTGACACGCGATGGTCAGCTAGAGCGGATGCTGTATCAGCAATGTAAATAGGATATAAACAAATAGGGGCGTGTAGTGGTTAGGACGCTGGCCGCTACTCGCCTGCTGCTTAAAAGGCAGCGGGCACGAATCCTGCGCAAGGAGGATTTTTTTCTAAGGTCGTCGGGCTCCCTGTTTGTGTGGTTTGAGGAGACTGCGCAAATTCAGCGCTCCATCCTTCGGAAGGGACGTTAAGCGGTTGGTCCCTTGGTGTTCTTCGTTAAGAGTAGGCTAATGCTGGCACCGGGTTTCTCTTCTCCTTTTCTATCCAGCTATTCATTGCACTACCTCTTAGATACCCAATGCGTGTAGGCAAGAGGTGAATCAGCTGGGAACATACATTAATATGTGATCTTTGAAGATATAAACAAATTAAAGAAGCTCTGATCATGATATCAACATCTGAACACGATAAGCCGATTCGAGTTCAAAATTAGCTAAACATTTTGATGAATATGAAACCGCTTTATTAACAAAAATTTGGGACAAAATGATGGAAAGACTAAATTCTAGTAGCAAATCTCTTCCGGGCCCAAAATTAAACTTGCTAAAAAGCGCGAATCTTTTCAAATCGTTGAAAGAATTTATTTTAGAAACTAGAAACAATTTTGAAACTATTGAAAAGGAAGCTAAGCTATTAACTGACGAGATTCAATATAAAGATGAACGAAGCCGAATGAAGAAACGAAAAATTATGTATGATGAAGTAAAAGACAATGATGTAACTTTAACTGGCAAAGAATTATTTATAATAAACACCGCTAATGCGATACGCTTATTGCAGAATTAAATCAACGAACTGGAATATATAACGAAAGATTAAACATGTTTAGTGTTTTTTAAATACTGCCATGACGGAAAACGATTTTAATTCGTGCATTGAAACATTAGTGGATGTTTATAAAAATGACATTGATGTCAATCAATTTAAAGCAGAAGTAGTGCAATTCTTAAACTATACCAAAGAGGAAAATGTTACAAGTATAACGGATATGTACAATATTATTAATGACGGATTAAGATCAATGTTCCCAAATGTTGAAACAATTCTTAAAATATTTCTTACAATGCCTGTAACTAATGCAAGTGGCGAACGGCCGTTTTCAGTATTAAAAAGTCAAAAACTATTTACGAAATAATTTAATACAAAATAAATTGTCCGATTTGTCATTATTATTTATCGAGAGTGAGGAAACCAACTCGATAAATTATGACGGTATCATTGATACCTTTGCTAAATCAAAAGCCAGGAAAAATTTTGTTAACTTGGAATAATGTCTGGTGTTATCAAAAATGATTGTATTCAAATAATTTAATCTTATAATTTTTATTTATCTGTATTTTTTTAAATTACTGCTTGTGATAATTCTTAAGTTCCTATGCAATAATCTGATTGTTTTTGGTGCAGGCAATGCATTTGTTATATTTTCAGAAGTCAGTAACCTATTGTTATGTATTTAAATGATTTAATCCTATAATTTATACTTATCTGTATTTCTTTTATTAATTTTTGTGGCAATTCTGTTCCTATGTTTTTGTACAAAATGTTCCTATTTAATGATGTGATTGTTTTTGGTATGAACTGAAAGGTATTACTTAATGTAGGTATTTTTTATATTTTCAGTCATAAAACTATTATTGTATTAAACTCATACATAGTGTGGATTTTATATAATATTTTCATAATGATAAGAATAACAGAGTTTTCTTTAATTTGGCAGATTTCTATTTGTTAATTATTATAATTATTTATATTTAGTATGAGTGTATTTTTAAATAAATTATCACACAAATTACTTTGGTAATACAAAAAACTTTTAATATCGTACCTTAGAAATAAAAAGAGGAGGGGGGACCTCAAAATAATTTTGCGCCTCGGGCCCCAAAATGCATAAGAACCTAGGGCTCTGGTCAGAGCCGGTGTATCAGGTACCAAACACTTTCGGTGCCTGCTATACCGGCCCTGGTGGTACTACAAGAACGTCACTATGAAGACCGTACCCCAGTATGAAAGCCTTTTTCTTTCTGATAAACATGGCCAACCAAACAGAATTTATATCAGATTCGGTTTAACGGTTTCGCTTTTAATGCTAACAGAGATGGAGAGAACATAAAAACAATAAATTACCATTATCTTTCACAAATTGTTTGCTTTTTCGATATGGGGTGTTTTTTATTCTATTATCATGAAATATGCTGTACTCGAAACTTAGTTGTAGTAGTAGAAATTATTCTCGCGTACGCAACCGGGTGAAAGTTAGATCTAGGATCAACGTTTCGACGGCTGACTCTGCCATCTTCATCCTGATGAAGATGGCAGAGTCAGCCGTCGAAACGTTGATCCTAGATCAAACTTTGACCCGGTTGTGTACCCGAGAAAAATGTCTACAATCAATCCACCGGGAAAGCACCAGATCCTACTTTAGTTGTAATAGTTTTATTTATGAAAATGTGAAAAACTGCAACGTGGTAGATTAGTTACTCACCGGAATAAAAAGTATTTATTTTTGTGAGTTCATTTTCGCAGTACTGAAAGAACTTTTCATCGAAGTTCTTGAAATAACGGGTCACCTCCTCTAAATCGACTACTTCCGCGGACGGGGATTCTTCCAAAGCAGCATATAGAAGGGCTTTCATTTCCTTGTGGAAAAAGTAATTTTAGTTTTTTAATCACGCACTGAACTTAAGATAAACGTCATTTTTATTTTATCTTTAGAAGAAATTTAATAATCTTGAAAGAATATTTCTTAAGCGTAACTTTAAATATATATATATATAGCCATAATCATTAATTCATTATAAAGCCATAACAGGTTATAATAATATCATAATAAAAATGACGTTTTTAATATCTCAAATTAATCTGAATATTTATCAAAAATGCATTTCTCACCTCATAGTTGATGTATTGTTTTCTCCATTCTGGAGTAATGTTTGCCGCCAATGTTTCCCCAAATTTCATTGTAGATACCTATTAGTTGATTCTATGTACAGATACTGTCCATAAAGATAAAATGTAAAGGTATTTAGCAATGATTCACTAAATTTCCAAATTTTAAAATTATGAATTGCTAAAATTAGTTTACCTTTTATGAATTCTATTTATCCATTAAGGGAATATAAAATCCCCTTAGAAAGTTTAGAATTCAAAGTCGTCGATCATCCAGGAAGGTTTCTTTCGAATCAGAAATGCAGACAGCCTTATGACTGTGAAAGTCCTGCCCGCACATTTTCTTCTGTACCTTCCCCTCACCTCCTACTATTTCGCCGGAAAGAATTAAGTAACTTTAAATTGCTGTTGATCTTTTATGACAACAAGGCAATCTACATCATTTACTCGCTCGAAATTACCTGAAAATATAGGTCTTTCTCCACTAAAATGACTGTAAAGCACAATTACAGGTGACATTCGTCAGCATGTAACCAAAAATACTAATTTCGTTCTATTTCTTTATGAAACACCTTCTGTTAAGGATTCAGCAACTGGAAAATGATCTTTCGTAATTTTCAAGTAAAGCTTACTCAAATAAAAATAATCCATTCTCAAAAATTCAAGTGAATTTTCGAATATTAACACGAGTCGATGATAAATGTATTGTAAAGCGTCCATAATCACCGTTTCACTTTCCCGCTAAAACATATGGCAATATTTTTATTCACTTTCTTAATAACAGTTTTCATTGTACGGTTTAAATGATGAGAAGCTGTTTGCTAATATACAAATGTGATATTTCAATGAGTGAGAAAATCTAAAACCTGACTGAAATGTTTGACTTCCGAGTTAAATCGTTATTGTTTTTGTAATTTGTTTGCCAAAAAAGGCGTGATAGAGGTGATAACAGCAAACACCTGAAGGCTCAAGATTCGTCAAATGTTGATTAAGGAAAACGTGAGTGACACATGTAGCTAGAGAGATAATTTGTACGGCATAATTAGCAGTATTCGGTCCATGTCGATTTTGTTACACCGTTAGTGCTAAAATGATTCGCATAAAAAATAAGTTTTCTAAGCTAAGATCTCATTGGGAAGGTTTCAAGGTATGTTAAAGGCATTACGTCGAAGTTAAAGGAATTTAATATCATGGTAAGCAATTTTTTACTATCATATGTCAGAAATATCTTTAATAACCTCTGTTGAAAAGTTAAATAATATATATAACCTCTGCCATTCCCGGGAAACAGTTATGAAAATTTTCTGTGAAATATCACAAGTTTCTCGCCATTTTTGGGGCAAATAGCTGTTACTAAAACTAATTGTACAGATTACATTTAATATTATTTGTTCTTTAGTAGCAACAAGAATCGGTAGATTTTTTGCACCATAATTATACAAATTTATTTACGAGATGTCAACTTATTGTTTATCTTCATTATAATTGTTTTTATCTTTTACGTTGTTCTGACATAAGTTTTATCTTATACTTCATTTTAACAGATATTTCTGTGCGTTTTTATTTCTCTGACTAGACCTATATCTTTGTAAGGTCTTCCGGACTAATAAAGGATTTGATTTGACTGATATAATTTGAAAATATACAAGAGCCATGTCAAACTAAAATTGTATTTTTGCTTGTATAAACGTACATGAAACTATAGTTATGGGTTGAGGGTGCCATGAATGATGCATTCTTAGGGTATGGCATACATGATGTCTGTCAGACAGGTTTCGAGAAAGTTTTCGTTTATATATATATTATATATATATCATAATCTAAATATATAGAGTTAAAATCTCTAAGAGCAGAGGCTAACTAGAGACTTGTTTAAAAATTTGTTTCATATAGCACTAATAGATCCATCCAGGATTCTCTATATCAAATTCAGGGCCGGATTAAGGGTTTGGTAGGCACTATGGCCCATAGGTCTTTTAACTGTTATATGTGTATATACTTATGTACAGGATGATGCTTAGTTGGAGAAACATGGGGAAAAAATTATTATTGATTTCTCAAAAACATTTATTCTAGAAATAAGGTTTCTCTATCATTACTGATAATGAGAGCTTCGCTCTTGTAATTTACATTTATAATTAGAATACTTTCATTTAAAAATTTTTTAGAGATCTGTGCGATTAAGTTAGAGTACGTGTGTGTTTGAATTTAGTCTGTATGGTCCCTGTCGTTGTCATAAGACACACAAACCATCAGATGTGTTCGAGATGTCAAGTCCCTGGCATGAAAAAAAATTTCCGTAAGCTTGATATATTTTGTTTACCTCTAATTTTTTTGAGATTCGTATGGTTTAGGAGTTTGATGTAAATTCTCAAGGTTTCTCTTTTTGAAGAAATTACATTATTAATATTGCATTTACATCAAAGGTTTTGTACATTTTTGTAATAAATTTTGAAATAATTTCATCAGTATTTAATGTGCCAAGTAATTTACATTCTATTGAAAATAAAGAAAGAGATGATCTTTTGCCCAATTGTAGGTCTATGAAAAAGTTTGCATATTTCTTTTGTTTGAACTTTTTGTAGGCCCTAGGTATAGTGCCTAGGCCATAATCCAGCCATGATCAAATTATATAAAAACTAGATAATGTCTGAAATATATGATGGCCCATATTTGATAATTTCAAATATATGCCCAACCACGTTATAATAATCAGCATTTTGTTGAAACTTAAAAGCATAATAAACTCAGTATGGTATCTATTAATTAATAAGGAAATGACATTCAATTCCTAATTATTAAGCAATGCTATATTATTTCATATCTCTTTGTTACACCATGATTGTCTTGAACATCCTTTTTCTTCCACCTACTTTAGAAGCAACATAATTAGAAGATAGTGCTTTTTGAACTGGCAGATCACTTATAGCCAGCAGGCCATATGCTTGCTCTGTGCTGAGCTTTTCATTCAATTCATTTGCAAGTAAATTATGTTGCTAATACCATATGTTAAAATGTCAACTGCAGATCACATACAAGTATAGCAGTAGCACTACTGGCACCCCATCTGTTTTACCCAATATAGCAGTAGCACAGAAAGGGTTTACGGCTGTTATAAGACATACTTCAATAAAAATAACCAATAAATTACAAAAACTAAATATACCTTCAGCTGATATTTGTAATTTTAAAATATTATTTATTTTATTGTATTGGATGATTTTGTCAATCTAATGGACAGTTTTAGCAGTAATAGTAAATTTAAGGGAAACCTGCATGTATATTATATTTTAACTAGGGAGATGCCCATTTAAATTCAACGGGAAAGTTTTTAGTGAAATAAAAATGAACAAATATGCCTTGCCTTTCTTTGGATGGCAAGAAAACAAACTTTCGTTCTTTTAGGAGGTCGTTGTTTCAAGTTTCGAACTCCTACGATGATTCTAAGTACCTAATTTTAATATGCAAATGATTAATATTCTACATTCAGATATATTCCTTCTCGTAAATTACACAAAGAATGTTGTTTACATTGGTTGCTATGAAAAGAATTTCTCCTCTCTCATACTAATTGTAAGAGCATTCAAAGCACGCTTTCACCCATAAGGATTGAAATAACAATAGGATTTCGAGGTTTAACAAATGTAATGAGTTGGCATGGCAACATCCTGTTAAATGGCAAGATTTCCCCAAAATATGTGAATTAAACTTTTAGCATGAGGAATTTCGAACTGTAGGCAGGAATAGATGAACAGCATAAGAAACTTCACAGTTTTTTCTTTAAAATGGGCTAGATCCGAAGGTCATAGGTGAATTCTTCCAATTTAGATCTCAAAAAGAATAAAAGCCTGCGAGTCAAAAAGTCGATTTTTACGTGTTATCATATGGGAAATGGAAAGGCCTATCTTGGAGTCTAACCTAGGACTTTTTTTGAGATTTCTTTTCTTCATCATCTTACAATATGTAAATTGATCATTCCTGCCAAATATAAAAAATTAATCTTGTTCCATTATCGAGTTATTCGCATTTTTATAGCGTGACAGAGGGAGCCACAAAGGGACAGAAGTAGCCTTTTATTATTGTTAGATATTTAATTCTGGTGTTTGTATTCTTAAGGTTCTATCTTTTGCAATATAGATATTAAAATATCCTTATATAGCCAAGAAAACATTGGTAATTCTTAGAAATAAATAAGTAATTGACTGACATTACAATTGTCTTTTGAAAATAATATCAAGAGTGGTCAGGACTTTTTTCTGTGTTGTGCACCTTTTTTCATAATTACAAAAAAAATGTCAAAAAATTAAAACTGTTACACCCCTATCACATCTGTGTACCTCACTTTTTTCCAGAAAAAAGCACCGAGTAGTTCATAATGAATCAAAATTATTTTGTTTGTATGTTTATTAATAAAATATTAACTGATATACCAATGCATAATGAAAAGAATAGGAAAATTTCTAAGGAGAGGCATGTCATTCATTCTTTTGAAATATGTTCAATATATTAGAGCTTGAATGACAATGGCTAAAGTTAAACAAATTATATACATATATATATTCACCAAATTAAATAATTTACACATAATATGGATTTTGTATGAGATAATGATATGTTGATGAAATAATACTTTTTTAGATGTAAAGTTTTTATTAAGTGCCACTAATCTAGTATAACCATGGAATCTGATGCCATCAGTATAGGACTTCGATCTTCTTTCTTCTTTGCAACTTTCTTTTTACGCCTATTTATGACACCATTTTCATCATCCATCATATCAAGAATTGTTTTTTGATCCGAGGAATCAATAGGAGCCACAGAAATGTCTCTCACAGCACGAAATTTTCCGCAATTGTTCAGGTGTTCATTTTCAAGTCGGAAGTAGTTCCACACAAATCGTCTGTTAAGCATTGCACAAAATCAAGAGAGAATGTGTTAGTATTTTTATTGATTTCACTAACCACTATGGAAAAATGATTAGATTTAGTTGCTTATGTAAGGAAAAAACTTAAAACATAATAAAATAAAAGAAGAGCAAATTTTGCCTTTTAGCTCATTAGAATAACATAAATTAAAAATGTTAAGTTTATAATCAATAGAAGATATTACAGGATAGAAATATGTTTAAGTAAAAACATTATAAATTAACAATAGCTAAGGTTCATAATTTCTATTATCTAATGATCAAGAAATATCAAAATATGTAATTGAATATCACAGCAGATTTTTTTCAAATATCAGAAATATTTTCTTGCCTGTATTTGATCAATCCTGACCAAAATATTTAGAATAAGGAATAACATAATTGTTAAAAAATTCAAATAATTTCACCAAGATGGCTTAAATTGTGTATAGGTAAAAATTGCATGTATTCCAAAGCACCAAACAAGTGACTTTCACCACATTAGAAATGAATGTTCCCATAAAATTTTAATACATAAACTGAAACTCATATCCAGTGAAAATTAGATTGGAATCCTTGACAATGAATAATGTTGAGAACATAAAATTGAAGCAAACTCATATGATATGGTTTTAAATGCACTACTTAATGAGATCATAATAAAAATAAATGCAAATAAAATTTTATAATATTTTAATTACCTAAATACTTCCAAAGGAGCTAGTACTGAGGTCATACACTCACTGCTAACAATTCCAATTTCTTGAAGTGCAAAGGAAATAGCCCATCCAAATCTCAATATTAAATCTTCAATTATGGCAAAGTAGTAAAAACTCTGTAGAAAATAAAATTGTATGGTTTTTAAATGTTTAAGATACTTCCAATCACAAACACAGACAAAACCCACATTTTCTTGTGTATTACATATGGTTGGATCTTAAATCACCTTATTTTATTTATTAATATAGTGAACATGAAATATTATAAGTTTTATTTATTTCTTTGAAGGATACAATTCTCTGATTTATCTTTAAAGTAAAAGAACATTTAATGAGTAAAATTGCTGTTAAATTCACTTAAGTAATTTCTATTTTTATTTAAAGAAATAATTCAATGTAAAGATCTAAAATATTTCTTTTAAATTATATTGATTTATTTCAAAAGTTGTTGACTGATAATTTGAGTATTTCAGATTTTAAATTTTACTTTGCTTCTGTATACCTTTATTTCAATATAATAAGTCACTGCCATACATCAGAGATGTGCTCCTGAAAACTGTGATGTATGGTGAAGCAATGTATAGTGAAAACTAATTTTCCCGTAACATAATGCTAAATGTAGGCATTGTGACTTTTTGCGGCACACACACCATTTTAAACATAAAAAATAATAATACAATATATAAGATGTATATCAAAAATAGGTAAACAAATCATATGAAAAAATTAATGGCCTTAAAACCCTCACCTTACATGATTCTGAAGCTCTTTTATGTAGATTTAAATGGGTTAAGAGTAGTGATATGGTAGAATTAGTGACTATAATAATCCAAGAGGTTGATTAGCCAAAAATACACACACAGTAGAATTAGTGATCCAAAGGGGCATGCTTATTTATGCAGTATTATAAACTATACATTATTATTTATAAAAACCTGCAAAATTAATTTATCACTTGAGAGACTTCTTAAGGAATATTATTATTGTATAAATGGAAACAGCCACAGTTAATTAGAACTCCCTAGTCAAAGATATACATGGACAAGACCAAAACTATTTGCATTCAAAATCTCAATCGCAGGAATGCTCAAGATGTCGATCGTCGACTCATTTTAGATAGATCTCTGAAACTTATATGCCCAGCTCAAAATCTTAATCTTAATTATTTATTATTATTATTATTATTTATTTATAACTTGTATTTATATAGTAAATTGCCACTCACTCACATATTCAAGAAAACAACCTATATGTTAAGCCGACGCTGCCTGTATTTCTTAATCCATTATTTCTTTGTAATATATAGATAGAAGGCCCCTTAATATTAAGATAGCTATACTAATAAGTTCTCTATCAAAACTTACCGTTGAGGAGTACACAATTTCTTCTCTCAAAAACTTGTTATCTCCCACTTTTTTGTCAAACAAACCCCAATCCATTTTGACATCCCAAGTGTAAGCATAACAAGAATTAACAACACTTGCAATTATCCATAAATGAAGATATGGGTTTTCATAGTGGGATTGATAGTCTCCTGTCAACAAAAAATACCACAATTTTACATAGTTCCATTAATAAACACATTCATACCAGATCAACATGTTATATCAGGCAGGGCAACCCACCAATTGTAAACTTTTTCCACTTGCATGAAAAGTTCTGATAGACATAGATAGCTAAATCACTATATCCAGCTTCTGAAAAGTTCTGATACCTCAAATTGCTCTTGGGACTAGATATTTCTCATTATTTATATGCATGTGGTAAAAGATATTTTTGCAAATGCACTTGGCATGAACGTGTTTCAGAGAGATTTTTCTTTAAAATGCTATATTCAAGATAAATTTGATTTAAGAAATTCATTAAACAGAGGATAAATATATTAAATTACCTGCATATACACTATTGAGGGTTGCAAATATAACAACAAAAAATGTGGTGGAGTATTTTCCAGCATTCACCAAATGAGGAAATGCTTCTTTACTGTCACGATAACGTCTCAGACACTGAGCAAACCTAAACCATGCAGGCAAACAGTTCACTATGGGACGTATGATGTGAGAATTTTCATTGCATTGGCTGGTGTCTGAAACATATAACATGCATAAATATTATAATAAAGATTATAATGTGAAAAATTAAAATATTGACAACCAATATATTTTGAAATAGCATAACAATATATGTCATATATTTAAATTGCATTTGATGAATGTATATTGAAAAAAATAATTTGTAAAACGCTTTAAATTGATAGGCATACCTCCTGCTACTAGCCAATTGTTATTAGTAATGTAAAAGCAAATGAGATACTGAAAGTCTAGAAAAGCTGATGCTAAACTATTCATTTGGTCTGCCAGCCAGAAATCAGCAAAGCCGACATGAAAAAATGGTGCAGCAATGATTCTTCCCTGTGAAATTAAAAAGCCATTTCAATGTTGAATTTTTATTGACAATATCACATCAGAACTCCATTCTATTATTAAAACTTATATCATTTCAGGTCTATAAATACTCACAACTACTTTGATGGCCCAAAAACGAGCTTCATGTCGAAAAACACGGACAGGATTCAATAGGAAAATTAACATAATAATGACAAGAGCAAGAGGGTTTGCATAAGGAGGGATGCTTAAGGATGAAGAATAAAGGAAACCTAGCATGCTCAGCGTCCATACAACTCCAAAAATAGCCGCTAGCTCCATCAGATGCTGCTCAGACAGGTGATTACGAGGATCCAGCTCAAAGATGAGTACATGATTGACTCCTGATGATCGCCACCCATATACATTAACACCCATTAGAAAGATAAATTCCACCAGCACAAGAGGACCACGATAGAGACGAAGAGCGACATACCAATCATCCCTGTCTTGATGGAATATAGCTGTAGGAGTTAATAAAATATTTTTATGAAAAATAACACATGCAACTAAATTCTTCATTTTACTATTTAGTGTCAATCACTGTTGACATGTTTAAATTTAAATTAACAGTTTTATCAGCTATGATTTTGTGGATCTTAAGAAATAAGAAAGTGCATATTTTGTGCCATTAAAAAGGTATTTATTGGGATAGGTTTTTGGCAGATTTTTATTATGAATCAGCCTTAATGTTAGAGATGTAGTAAATAGATATTGATGCCATGTCACTTGCAATTTAATACTTTTTAGCATTGTTTGGATATAGACAAGTAAAATATCTTATGTACCTTTTCTGTAGCTTGAATAACAACAATGCAAAGGAGGAAAAAAGCAAACTCAACTATAAGGACCCAAGATACTTTTGGTAAGTGATACAGTTCCTGAAAAAGTAGCTCAAATAAGCCATCAATCACAACTAATTTTTCTGCTTTTCTGTTTCCTATTATTAATGGCCACACTATGCTGCTGTGAGTATAATTTGTAAAAATGATAATATTATGAGTGAGGAATGAAAATAGTTCAATAACTAATATGTATACAGGTATCCCACAATTTAAGCACATTTGGTTTATGCATTTTCAAATATATCTTTATGACCATTTTTCAGTATATGCATCACGTATTTGAATTAATGTCATTTGTTATGCGCACAGTATGTACCATTAATAGTTTCATTATATTAAATATTCTTGCCTGTTTATCATCTGTGCAGTGATACCATTCATTGCATCATATGACACAGTAGGGTTTCCCGGCCCTCTTTGAGCAAACAATGTACTTGTATCCACTATTTTTTATCCTGAAGAGGGGTTTTCTTCTATAAAGTGATGCACTGTGCAAGGGAAAACCCTCACAAAAATATTCGTTGAATTGGGTGAAAATAATATATTTGTATAGGAAAGTTCACTGATCGAAGGAGCTTCGAGACATCTTCTAAGTAGAGCATATCTGCTCAGGAATGTAAAAAAATCCCTATTACATTATTTTCAATGGGAAAAATATTTTAACCACTAATATTTAATCAAGGTATCCGTTATTCAATATGTTTCATTGAATTTCAGAAAATATTATAAATACATGTTATATTACTAGGTAACATGCTTATATTGTTTTTAACTCTTTACAAAACAATTCTTTACTTTTTACTAATAGCCACAAAGTTATCTAAGTATGTACATGCAAGTATGTTATGTATAATGTAACCTACTTGATAAGCATCAATGTGTTTCAGTGTTGTTTCATCCAAATATGCATCCATTGTAACTAAATCCAAATTGCCCTAGAATCAATAAGGCCGCATTAAGTAAACCATGTGTTTGAGACTTCTGTGCTCTTAAAAAAGTTAAACATTTAAGCACTTTCTAATCTATTTGTCAGATGTTTATTTTTGTCAGCCTGAGTGGATTACATAAAATGAATATTTTTGTTTGCAGCAATGAAGTTTATTATGGGATATCTTTCTGTATTTGTTTACATATTCATAAAGAAATACAAAATAAATTCAAAATAAAAATAAATTCTTATTGAATTCTGATTATAGTATTTAAAATTGATTGAAATATAAGACAAATGTTGTATGATTCATCATTTGGCTAATTGTAGATAGTTCAATATATTTTTGTAGATTTAGAACATTTGGGCTTTATGAGCGACAAGTAATAAAATAAACTTTAATATATTATTATTTTGTCATGTCTGAATTTATTCAACAAATATTTACCTGACAAAACAACGGCAACAAATAAAATGACAAAAGATCCTGAAAATAGGCCAACTTTAAATGTAGTCCAAGGAGACTGCTGTTCTCCTAAAGGAGGAACTCGAAGTCTCTTCATAGCTTTTTGACGATCTCCGCCTTCTAATTGGTTTGTCACAGTTGATTCTGTTTCTCGAATCAACCTGTCTATCTCTTTTACAGTGTAAAAATGAGATGTAGCCACTCTTTCTTCGTGCCATCGAGCACCAGAATCCACAGAGAGTAACTGTGAAGTTCAAGATTTAGAAAAACCTCATGTAGTATAACATATCATAAGTTAGATAAAAGTTTGCATTCTGTTTGATAGATTTAGTATTTATTTAAAATTCATTAAACTCATAAACACACATACATATACAGGCAACCTTCACTTAACATGGTTTCACTTAGTGCTGTTCAGAGACGTAGCTGGGAGATATGGCACCTATGGCAAAATTTAAGGATAACTTAGTTATTTAGAATATTATATTACCTGCTTTTGAATAAAGCATGATAGCATTTTTATTTAAAATAACTTGAACATTCGAATATTAAATTAATACTCATTTATGGAAATATAAACTTTTGGCATTTTTCGGGAGTGTTTAGCAACCTATGGCATATATCACCTTTGTCATACCCTAGCTAAGGCACTGGTTCTGTTTTACTATAATGCTTTCAGTTTCAGAGCATTGGGGTCAAAAACCAAATCAGTGTAATTGTCTCTTTGGTGCCCAGGCCCACACCTAGCATTTGCTCAGGCTTTTCAAAATACGAAGACAGCGCTAACAATTATAACTTTATATGCCTATATATTTATATTAGAAATTCCATTTTATGTAGGACTGTGGACCTGAGTAAAATTGTCTACAGTTAGCCATCCAAACTAATCGACATTCTTGCATCATCAGTAAGTTGATGTTGAAAATGGAATTTGGGGACTACGGTGTACAAAATGGAATTAAAATTTAAAACTCCTAAACCGTAAAATAATCCAGATGAGCCCTCACATGTCAATAAGAAAAGAAAATGGAAAAAATTAAAATGATACAAGTTTGCAGGATGGTGGTCTACAGCAGTGGTTCCCAACCATTTTCGGTCAACATTCCTCCCTGGCTTTGACTCAAGCTTCACGTACCCCCTTCTCAATTTTTTATAGGAGGTAAATGTTACTGTTTACCATGTATGTACATAAAAGAAAATACACATATAAAAGACTTCATAAAGAAAACTTTATTAGGTACATGATAAAAATAAATTTAAAAAAATTATTATATCATTTATCAGAACATAAATAAATTTTATCAAAACAAGCAACAAACTTATTAGTGAGAATCTTGATCTTGTTTACTGTCAACCAACAGTTTTATTCTTGGTAAAGTTTTTGAGAGAGATACAAGCATATCATGTTCAGCCTCCAGTTTGTTTGTCACTTTGGTTTTGATTGAAAAGAGGACTGAGTATCATGATTCCCAAAGATAAGTGGTAACAAACGGAATTAAAATCCTGTAAGCCCGTTTAATAATAATTGGATATGCTTCTCCCAGTGTACACCAGAATTTATGTAATTTCATCGATTCAAAATCAATGTGGAGTTTTTGATTATTGTGCAGTTCAATTAACTCATCTTTTGCTCTGTCAGCATCGCTAATTTTTTCTAACTCAATATGAAAAGGATTTCTGATCCAAATGTCACTAATTTGGTCAGTCAGGATGATTCCTTCATATTTCTCTTTCAGATTTTTAATTATATAATTTATAAAAGAGTTTGTCTCAAGAGTTCTTTTCAGTACTATATACAGTATTTACCCTAATCGAAGACAGTTTTTTTCCCAAATTTCAGCTTCACGTGTCAATTCACCACATTTCAATTCGTGGCACATCAATTTGTCACACGATAAACTCATAGCATGCAATACATCGCTCGACAAACTCAGCGCATCAATTCATTGCTAGACAAATTTGTTGCATGACAGTTTCGTTGTGAAACAAATTCATCACGAGACATTCGTCACAAGACATTCATCGCGAGACAAATCATTCATCGCGAGACAAATTGGAAGGCGAGATACCTTGACAAATTTGTCAAGATGAATTGATGCGCGGTGAGTTTGTCGTGCGATATATTAACGCTCGACGAACTAACCACAATGAAGTGATGTGCGACGAAGTGATGTGTGACAAAATGACCACGACGAGTTGTCATATAACCGTAGGAAGTATAGTTACGCATTTAATCGATGTTTTTAAACAAATGAAACAAGATAAAATAACTACTTTACATTGCAAACTTACGATCCAGAATTCAGTTAATAAAGTCTTAATTTTAAAAATACATTTATTAAATTCCTTTTTAGTATACCTATACTGAATATGTGTTCGAAATATACACCAAATACAGTCAGTGAAAAATTAGGTCATAAAATCTTTTTTCTGTTTTGACAGTCTGCTAAAAGTTCTTCGATTCGGGGTCGTCTTGGATTCGGGTAAATACGGTATTGCAGTTATGCCTCTATGTTAGCTGTTACTCCCAGGTTTTCAACCGGTCTGTCAGGTTTTTATGATAAACGGCTGGTCGCCGGTCAGCATACCTGACCGGTACCTAAATAACCAGTTAAAACATATGATTTCAAACAAAAGTAAAGAAATGTTACTATTTGGTAAGTTGCCAATGGCAACAGCATTTGTCACTTAAAGGCACATGTAAACAGCGCTCCGAGCACTGCGCTCACTGTTTGTACTTGCGGTACTTGCACAATTTCACTTTGTATCTATTTGAAGCATGATTTGAAGGTTGACCTATGAAACAACAGCTTAATGTAGACCGGCCTTAAGACTGGTAAGGTTTGTTTATTTCTTATAGTATATGCGGCTCCTTCAAGTACTGAAGACATAAATGTATATATTATGTGATATACAGGGTGTCCGGCGACTTTATGTCATAACTTCGGGATCTTATTCCTTAAGTGATTTTGAGTAAAAAATGTCATATGAACATGGGTCCGATTCTCATTTGTTACAGAGCTACGGGCAATTGAAATTATCTCATACTTTGATTTGTACAACTTAATGGCTGAAAAAAACATTGTTTAAATAATTATTCGAATACATTGTCAATTGTTGAAAAATGTATTATTTAAATAATCATTCATTTACATTGATACTTAATCCATTGTTACAACAATTGTTCAAAATGGCCACCTTCAGCTTGGATGCACAATCTGACCCGTTGAGTAGGGAACGTGAAGCAGCACGAAGAACTGCAGCGTTATTAACGCGCCTCGCATCTAAAATTCGCTGAATAAGTTCTTCCCTCATGCTCACTTTGGCTTCATACACAATGTTTTTCATTTGCTCCCACACATGGAAATCCAACGGAGTGAGATCCGGGGACCTCGGTGGCCAATCCTGCGCACCGCCACGACTGATCCATCAGTTAGGGAACTTCTTGTTAAGATACAGCATATTGTTCCTACTAAAATGGAGGGGGTTGCCCCGTCATGCTGGTAGTACATCTGAAGTTGTGTTTGCAGAGTAATGTCTTCTAAGAGACCCGGCATTTCATTTTCCAAAAATTCTGCATAAATGGCACCTGTTAGACGTGGCGGGAAGAAGTACGGTCCAACCAGCTGGTTCCCAATCACACCACATTTTCACAGAAAAACGGAGTTGGAAGTTGCTTTCAACTGTTACACGAGGATTTTCATGAGCCCACAAATGGTAGTTTCTCGTGTTGTTTATTACATCTCGAGTAAACTGTGCCTTGTCCGTGAACAAGATGTAACGGTTCAGGCGGGGGTGTGCATTTAACCAACGGCAGAATTCCAACCGCCTAGCCATATCCCCGGGTTGAAGATGCTGAACTTGCTGGATATGGTATGGGTAAAGTCCCTCATCGTGTAATGTTTGCCAGACTCATTCGCAGAACGTTGAGGCGGGCGGACATTCTTCGTGTACTAAGACGCGGACTTTGCTGAACCATTTGAATAATGTTTTCCTCCTCATCCACATTAACTTGTACTGAACGTTCAGCTCTCACCACACACACGGAAATGAGCCATTTTCTTGTAAATGTCGGTGAACTTGAATAAAAGTATGTCGATCTGGTGTTCTTCTTTGTGAAAATCGTCGTCGATATTTGTAAACTGCAGCAACGGAGTTTCCATCGCAAAAACCATACACGAAGTACATATCCGCATACTCTTCATTTGAAAATGTAAAAGGCATTATTGAAAGTTAATGATACCACATGTGTCACAGCGCACTACACTGAACGCTAGCTTACGTTCTACCGACATGCTCCCTGCAATCTTGCAAATTACGTCCACGTCTGTTGTGCAAGCGTCGTGCTTCTCATTGTTGTAACAATGGATTGAGTATCAATGTAAACGAATGATCATTTAAATAATACATTTTTCAACAATTGACAATGTATACGAATAATTATTTAAACAATGTTTTTTCAGCCATTAAGTTGTACAAATCAAAGTACGAGATAATTTCAATTGCCCGTAGCTCTGTAACATGAGAATGGGATCCATGTTCATATGACATTTTTTAATTAAAATCACTTAAGGAATAAGATCCCGAAGTTCTGACATAAAGTCGCCGGACATCCTGTTTAACTCCCTTTAATATTTACAATCATTTAATTTATTTTTTCCTTTTTAAAGACCATAACATGATTTCTGAAGATGATGATATTACTCAAACTCCACCAACACCAAGAAAAAAAAACAAAAATCAAGAAATTATTCATTTAATAATAAATGGTTGGAATTGCTGGAATTTAAGGATTGGCGCCAAGCTATTCCAGCCGACATTAATCGAGCTAAATGTAAGTTGTGTAATTTGCAATTTCTTGTAAAATTTGATGGATTGAAAGCTGTCAAACATCACAATGAAACAAAGAAACACAAGGTGCATATTGCTGCATCCAAACAAAATAATATTGTTTCCAATTATTTTGTGATGAGAAGTATATTTGAAGAAAATGATGTAGTAGCAACTGAATTATCATTGATTTATCTTGGTGTTTAACATCACAATAGCTTTTTATCGATGGATTGCGAAAATAAATTACATAGTAAACATTTTCCGGACTCGGATATTAGCAAAAAAAAATTAGATTACGTGAAAAACTTTAATAGTTACTACCATTACCACCATGATACACATATGTATGGCCGGTCAGACCATTTTGAAAAGTTGGCAACCCTATTCACAGGTCTTGAATAATAATAATAATGTACTTACAAAATAAACAAAATAGGAAGTAAATGCAATTGTTTGTAATATTTTTGTACCATCTTCACAAATTTTCTACAAATTTTAAATTCACGACATTGCCTTAATGACTATCTCGACTCGCCAAATCAAAACTGCCCTTGTTTGACAATTGAAAAATGTGATATTCATATGGTAGTCGCATATTACTAATAAATGCAGTTTATGAATTTAAGCTCGTATAATTCAAAAATCGTACTGTAGTAAAAATTAAGTGTATCATAAAGGTAAGTGGCTTTAAACTGCATTGTGTTTTTAGATTGAAAATTTGTATTATCTGCCTTCGAAAATGCGAACTAAAAAGGGTCCATCCATAAATGACATCACACACCGAGGGGGTTTTGAAAAATGTGATGTCACAAAAATAACACCAACGCCATCTATCGGAGAAAAATACGTATACATACTCTTATCTTGCCCGGGGCACCAAAATGCTTCGGGTTGCTCCTGATCTCACGTACCCCAAGTTGGAAACCACTGGTCTACAGGGACCTGTTGTCGAAAAGTAGCCTAAAGGAAAAGGAAAAAGTACACACATGCACAATCACTCAGAAAAACTCGGGAAAACTCATTAAATACATATTCCAAGAGCTAAGCTCTCATCTTCAGTAGCTGAAGTCATACAGATTGTTTGGGTTTTGCCTTGTGTATTTATATGTTCCAGTGAAAGTGAAAGAAGAGAAGGAGGTGGGGGAATTCATAATGGTTAACATGTAGGGGGGTGAGTAAGGGATAGGTCCGCAGTCATTATGCATGTCTTGGTATTTGTTTATGGAAATGCTCTCATAAGCATCTAGTTTCCAGTCAGGTTGTGTTGATTTTACGAGCCATGTTTTCTATTTTAATCGGGAGATTGTTTTCTTGTATGTGTATTGGGATGTTAGAGCTGTTAAACCTATTGTGTTTGTAATGTGCAAGGTGCTTAGCTCTTGAAATACATATTTAGCGAGTTTTCCAGAGTTTTTCCGAGTGATTGTGCATGTGTGTGTGCTTTTCCTTTAGGCTAGTTTTTGACAACAGGTCCCTGTAGCCCATCGTCCTGCAAACTTGTATCATTTTAATTTTTCCATTTTCTCTTCTTATTGACGTGTGAATGCTCATCTGGATTATTTTACAGTACCCTCATTCCATTTAAGGAGTGCAGTCTTTAGGAGTCTGTTTTTAATTTTGTGTTTTAATGCAGGGCTGTCTAACTCCAAACCACTGAGGGGCCTCATTGTATCATAGGGCCACATCATAAAAATCTAAATATTTCTACCCCTATACTGAAACATATATCTGCCCTGCAATGGTCAGATGTATGAAGCAAATGCACCCAAATAAAAATTGAACTCACAAGGCTCAAAAAAAATTATTTAAATTTAGTACATTGTAATGTTACATATCAAAATTAGTATAATTCAATAAAATTGCTTCTGACAGAACAAAGAAAATCCACACTCTAAATTGTTTCTGGTGTGAGCACTGTGGACAGATTATCTCTGTTGTGGCAAGTTGAAGCTAGCAGGAAAGAGATTCATCTGTTAGTGAACAATGATATCGAGATTTTATATACTTCATGGTGGAGAAAATACTTTCACTTAAGTAGGTACTTCCAAACATTGAACACATTTTTAAACTGAAATCTATTAATACAGTCAGGCTCAACCTTGTGGAATTTGCTCATTATGAGATGTAGCGTAAATACCCGCATATAATGCACACTTTTTTTTTCGAAATTATTTGAGTTAAAAATTAGGATGCGTGTTATACGAGGGTACATAATCTTCCTATTTTCATTTGACCCCATATTTCCACAATTTCAGCACATTAATTGCTGCCCGGTATCCTCATATTTTTATTGGTGATTTTTATGAAAAGTAAGATAGATAATAGTAAAAATTTATTAACTAATTCTATAAACATACATGAAAAGAATGAATTCAGTATTTATTCATTTTAAAAGCCAAGAAATTCTTTGTCACTGAACCATTCTTCTTCGATGTAGTTATCGGAATCATCATCTTCGGTATCTTTTGTATCCTCCATTGCAGTGGTGCTGTCATCGTCGTCCTCCCACACCATATCATCTTCACTACCATCTAAACTATTACTGATGCAACATTTCTTAAAAACTTATATAATAACATCCGTGGACAATTCATTCCACGTTTCAACAATCCATTGGCAGATCGTAGGGATATCAACTTTCATCATATTTCTACTTTTAGTAACCTATGGTCGCCATTGACCATCTAATCGGATCACTTTTGCCTCATAAGTGTTTTGAATGGTTTATTAATAACAACATCAACTGCTGTAGAATTAATGTCATTCCTCCAGGAATTATTGCAAGATTCATGTTTAATTCATGTAGTTTCTGTTTTACCGCTGGTTTAGTGTGACAACTAAATCCATCTAAAATTAGTAGAGACCTCTGATTCCGTAAACCACCAGTTCTTCTTTTCCATACACACACTATCCAGTCATTCATTATCTTCTCATTAAACCAACTTTTACTTGGGAAAATTGCCTTTAAGTAAAGTTTTTCGCTTAAAAACAACATATGGTGGCAGTTTTGTGCCATCAGCCATGCATGGGAGCATTACTGTGAATCGATTTCTTTCGTTACCAGTGCCTCTAATTCTTATGGTTCTAGCACCTTTTTCACTGACTGTGGTTTGCGATGGCACGTTGAAGGTTAGTGGGGTCAGGTCGGCGTTTCTAATTAGGCTTAGTGGAAAATTAAATTCCTTCCTCAATTTAATTATATAGGATTGATATTTAAGGAGTTGTTCTTCAAGATCCTCCGGTAAATGCTGACTTATAGTTGTGCGTCGGCGTATTGACAAATTATTTCTCTTGCAAAAACGATGACACCAGTGCATGGATGCTTTGAAGTCCTTTATGTTGAGCTTTTTGGCTAATCTAAGAGCTTGAACCCGAACAGCTGAGGTACTCACACCTAAGCAATCCCTTCTTGTGTCCATAATTCATTTCATCAGGTGTTTTTCCAACTCAGGATTTTGAACTTTTCCCTTGCATTCAGCCCTCTTTGTTTTAGGTATTTTGTTAATGATTTCTTCGGATTTCCTCCATTGTCTGATAACGGATTCCCCCGGTCCAAATTCTCGCTCTGCTGCTCGATTGCCATGCTCTTTAACATACTGGATCACTTTCAGTTTGAATTTGGCAGTGTAGCTTTGCCTTTTAACTTCCATATTGTCTGTCATAAATATGGGTTAAATAAGCGCATTAAGTAATTATCTTCACTTATAATAACAAAAAAGGAGCAAAATGTAATAAAGGTCAAATTTGTATGACTTTAATGAACGTGTATTTAATTAACATGTATCTGTCAATGCATAATACTAAATCTATGCGCAGTAAAAATTAGCTTGATAGAAACATATGCGATTTAATCAACGTACCTATTTTGTAATAATTTTTTACTGCATTCAATTAAATTAAATTGAACTGAACTGAAACTGAAAACGTGCACGTTAATCCGTTCTGTTATTGGCTTCAATATATAATTCGATATGCTGCATCTAAATAACATTCAAAATTCTCTCGCATTTCACTGTATATGATTTGCTACATTGTAACTCACCTTTCCTTTTGTTAGCACAATGATGAGCTATTTTACGCATGACGTCATCCTACACCGGCGCCTGGCCTGGTGGTGAGGTACTGGTACTACTTAAAATTAGAAACAATAGCAGCTGATGCCTTTGAGTATGCGGGGAGTTGATACTTCAAGTTATCGTTCCCTACTTTTCTTTCAGCATTAATACGTGATTTATTCTTGATTCTTAGAGTAGCAGTAGTTAATTATGGTAATTTGCTATCATTTTTACGTGCTCCAGAGTGTTCTAATAAGGGTAAAACTGAAGGTTGGGTGAACCTGTGCACCTCAGGCGTGACAAAAACATATGTAGAAAAACTTGGACATAGGATTATCGTCATTCCTTCATTTCATTAGCTCAATCAATGTCATATGCCATACTATGAAATTAATATAATTCAATTTATTGTGCATATCCTAATATCACCTTGTAAGTAAACATAGAGTATGTAATGATTGAGTTAGCTGATGCTCTTTTGGAACGTTATTCGAAAATTTCATTTCACACTTTCATTGTTACCAATACATAATACCAATAATTCGATCATTGCTTTAGACCACGTTACACCATCTACTTTATTCTGGAATGGTAACGCTAAAAAAAATCTGTTCGTGCTATATGCGGGTATATAGAAAAATCATAGTTTCGAGGCTGAAAACCCCCCTGCGCATTATACGAGGGTGCGCATTATATGTGGGTATTTACGGTAATGAAAAACTTTGTCATTTCCACACAACTTAATAAAAATGTCCAGTTTCACTACAATCATAGCATCTTCAGGTGAAAAGGTTTATAAAACAATTCCATATACAGGTAATACATAAATTAAATCTATTAAGTTTGGGTAACGCTGTTTGGGTAGAAGTTTAAAGAAGTCTATGCCGATTTCAGCTCTTGTGCTCAGAAATAGATCTGCCTGTAGGTCACACAGCTGTAGTTGAAATTCATCTGATTGATCCTCATTCACTACACTAAGTGAATTGTTAAATAAGGAAAAACTCCTTTAATCCCTCAAAGTTTTAAAGCTGTTTTTAAAGTCGTCCAAAATGTTTTCTATGTTGGATGGATAAATTGAAAAGTTTGCCCCATCAAAATCCGTAAGTTCTTCAGCAAGCTCCTTACAAGATGGAAAATATGTAAGAGCATTAATTTAAATAACTTCAGCTTATTATGAAATCCATTGACATCCCCATACAAGGAAGATATACCATATTTTCTGCTCTATAACACGCACCTTATAGATAAAGCGCAAGTGATTTTCTTCAAACATGGTACAAATGTATAGATAATGTGCAGCCAAAAAATCTATTTGAAACGCGCTTCCTGAAAAAATTAATCAATTAAAATTTGCTTTGGCTTTCCGTTATTCAGTTGTTTTCACTGTACACCACATGGTCTTATTGAGTCTTGAATTAGCTTGGCATCGGCATTGAAAAAGTTTTTTAATTTACCATGGAAAACGAAAATATGCGAAAGCGAAATCATACACTTCACAGTTTAAATTAGAAGTCGTAAAATTCGCTATAGAAAAAGGAAATCGTGAGGCTGGAAGAAAATTTAACGTAGGGGAATCAAGTCTACAAGACTGGCGTAAAGGTGAATTGGTGCTGAAAAAGTTGCATCAGAAAAAATGAGCAGTGTGTTTTAGAAAAAGCTTTTGGCCAGAACTTGAGGAAGAACTGTACGAGTGGGTGATATGAGAAAGGACAAAAGGCATTAGGATTTCAACAACGAGGGTCTTATTGCAAGCGAAATGCATTGCTCAAGAGATGGACATTGTGGGCTTCAAAGCGTATCCCTCCTGGGGATTCCGTTTCATGAGGAGGAACAATTTGTGTGATCGTACATCGACAAGCATCAACCAAAAATTACCGATGGACTCAGAGGCAAAAATGATTAAGTTTAGACGATATATGAAAGAAAACATGTCTGGAGTTGATGCAATGCATGTCAGCAATGTGGACGAGGTTCCAGTGAGTTTTGATCTTCCTTGTGCTAGAACTGTGAACCTTAAAGGGGTGAAAGATGTTTCCATAGCAACTACTGGGCATGAGAAGTCAAATTTTACAGTTGTTTTGTGTGCAATGTCTGATGGTTCTAAGCTTCCTCCCATGGTGATTTTTAAACGAAAGAATGCTTTCCTATGGACATTGTTGTAACCACGAATGAGAAAGGTTGGATGAACTAAGAAATGATGAGTTTGGTTGGTGTGTGGAGAAAGCAAAAATCTGCCTTTTTTAATCCGAAGTCACTGTTAGTCATGGATTCATGTCGTTGTCATGTGACGCCTGAAATTAAAAAAGTGGTCGGTAAATATTCAAAACTAGCTCTCATTCACGGTGGTTTAACCAAAAAACTTCAACCACTATATCTGTCCGTGAACAAGTCATTCAAATCAAAATTGCGAGCTAAGTGAGAGGATTGGATGTTAGTGGGTGTGCATCAATATTCTAACTCCGGGAAAGTGAAAAGACCACACTATGCAGAAATGTGTAAATGGATTGTTGAGAGTTGGGGATCTGTGATGGCTAGTTGTGTAAAAAACAGGTTTGAAAAGGCTCTTAGTGATACACTTATGACAGACACGGAAGAATTTGAAGATGATGGTGATTCTTGTGAAAATTAAGTTTCAAATGTGCCTGACCAAATTATGAGTGCCATTGAATAATTTGACATTGACTCAGGCGATGATTTTTATGGTTTCAAATGAATTGTAAAAGTTAATATGCATTAATTTCAATAAAATTTTATTTTCCTTTGTATAACGCGCATGATGTTTTTTCCTGATTTTTATATTTTTTGTATAGATAACGCGCATGTTATAGACCAGAAAATATGGTACTTTGTTGTTTTCCTTGGAGTTTCAAATTGAGTTCATTTAGATGAGCTGTGAGGTCTGTCAAGAAAGCCAGTTCACACACAAAGTCAGGATTATTCAGCTCAGTAGTATTAGATTTAACTTCATTCCTTAGGAAAATGGAATCTCCTTTCTAAGTCCAAAAAACATTCAACGCACTTTTCTGCCATCTTCCAGCAAATTTCAGAATGGAGAAGCAAGTCTCCATACGCAACATCTTCTTTCTCTAAAAATGCAAGAAATTTGTGATGAGTAAAAGACCAGTTACCACCTCAAATGAAATTCGTGAATTTCACCACTACCTTCATGATCTGAGCTTATCTAACTAATTTTCTGCACAAAGATTCTTGGTAGATTATGCAGTGAATTGTGGGGCAACTGAAACCATGTTGTTTTAACAGCTCAGAAAAGCCAATCTGCATTCCAACCATTACTTACAATACATGAACATTTCTCAAAACCTCCATACTCAATTATATACTTCTGCACTGCATCAAAAATGTCAGTTCCTCTTGTAGTGCCATGCAAAGAGAAAAGGTTCAGTAGTTCTTGGTATGTTGAAAAATCAAATCAAACATAGATTAGCAGATGACTTACATTTTTGATCAGTGCTCTCATCTAAGCATTGAAAAAATAACATTTCTTAACTATGTTGTTCAGCTTTGCAGACACGTGTTCATCTATATGTGCTATTCTTCTTGCCACTGTGTGGTGAGATAAAGATACAGTTTCAAATTTTCCAGTGAGACTGTTATCACCAAAAGCTTTTCCCATTTTGATTGCACATTTTTTTAACTATGCTACCATCATTGAATGACTTCTTTGAGTTTGCCAATTCAAGTGCAATTGTATAAGATGCTATAAGACTTGATGTTTGAACCTTATTCTCTGACGTGAAATATCCCATTTGTTGTTTCAATTTCTTTTTATATTTTGCAACTACAGCTAATATTTCATAAATTGCTCTTCGTGTAGTGTTTTTTAATGAAGCTTCAAGTTGAACTCTTTTGGAACAGACAACACTTGCAAACACAAATCATTGAGGTTTTCAAGTATTTTTGGTGGATAAATAATCACTCTCCCAGTGTTCTTGAAATCCACTATTTTCATCTTTGATTTTTTTCTTTCTTTGCATCAGACTTCAGCATGATCACCCTCACTCAATTTAACTTATTTTAAAAGTTACTCATAACTATAACAAACAGTAAACATTAACCTTACCCCAACATGAGACAAAGTATTAAACAGAGGGTGGCAACAAGAAGTTCTGTCACTCACCAATACTGTCACTGAATAGGAGCTGTCAGAGTAAAATGCAATACTTTTTAAATTAACTAAAAATGTTTTATATGCCATTTCAACAAAAATAGAAAACATTAATTCTGCTTATTATTAAAATGCATGTGAGAGGTATTTTTAATAAATAATGAAAATAAACTGTGAAAAGTTGACTAAGACTTTAACAAGACAATGAAGTTTTTTCAAGAAGAGTTGCTGCGTTTTTTGAAAGAGCATGAAAATTTATTTTTTAAATGGAAGGCCACTGTCAGAAGGTTAACTATAAAAATACACTTTGATTGAAATTCTCACAAAACCAACTGGCCAGTTGGACAGCCCTGTTTTAATATATCAAATTATTATTTTGTCTGTGTATTTCAATTTTTTTATGTATATCTATCAATTTATTAAACCATTTAATTAAGTAAGAGCCATTTAGCACTTTCACTTGAAAGTAAGTTTTTCAGGAACCAATTAAGAGTGCTAAGTGATGTTAGCCTGAATATATATTATGTTTCATCAAAAGCACTTAAATCTTGCAAGTTAAAACTGCAGATAAAAATTTGTTTATCTTTTATTATGAAATAAAAATAATTTTCTTCAATTTAAATCATGAGAAATTGTTCTTTGGAGAGTTTTGCATAAAAATAATATTTTTAATGAAAAATTTACCTTGTCATGTTTCTTGAGGATTTTCCTAAATCCAGTGAAATTAAGATTTTGGTAATTCTGCAGTAAAATCAGACTTAGGTAGAATTCACTAAATGCTAATTTAAGTTCCTGTAATTTTCTAGCTGGAGCATAAGGTCTTTGCAAGACATCTCCCACCCGACCAGCTCCCCCACCAGCTAGAAGACCTTTCAAAGTTGGTATACCTCCTTTACCACCAGGCATATTTCCTTGTAAAGATGCCTTAAGCTCACTGTGCAGTGATGCAAACTTCCTCGTAGCCTCAGCCATCTTCTCTGAAAAAAAAGTAATTATTTTAAAAATCTTATTTAATGAAACTTGATGCATCGTTAAAATAACATTTTAATCCAAGTCGAATGACTTTTAAAATTCACTTTATTGTGACAATTATTAATTGAAATTTTTAAGGAATACGATGTCTAGAGACACTTTAATTGGTATTAAATATAAATGTTATGTGGTTATCATTTAATTAAACCTAAGAAAATTCTTAGAAATTAAAATTTTTAAAAATAATGAATTATATTGTCTGAAAATAAAAAGTTTGAAAATTTTAGAATTTGGCATATACATATTTTGCACTAAAAGATTTACAATGAATTTGAAATTGTCCCTATTTTTATAAAGTTGCATGGGCTGCCTTTTAAAGGTGTATTATAATAAAAAGTGTATGAATTGTAAGAAACTGTAATTTCTCTCATGCCGGACAACTATTTTAAATTTATTGAAAATCTTTTAATGCAAAATATTAAAGATAAATTCTAATTTTTTTGCTCATAAAGATTACACCGCAATAGATTTGTTTTTGAGCAAGATAAGGAATTTTAATCTATAAATTCTTAAAATATTTTTGTTGGTTGTTGAGTGAATGACAGTGACAGTTTACAATATTTGTAATATGTCACATCATTCTGCTAACAAGCACTAGGACTAAAACTGCACCATTTTCTAAATACTGTTGAAAGAACTAAACTTATAAATTGATGTTTATAAAGTACACCCCCTTTCTGCTTTAATGTCGTTTGATTAGCACTTTTCCATGTTAATGCTGATAATTATTTAATACTTTGTTCCAAATTATGCTTTTGCGTTCCACATTAATGCTCACTGCGCAGTGCCTCTGCATATCAACAACACATTAGAGCTGGATGGTGTTGTTTGCTTGTCACTATTTTTGTTAGTCAAAACATTAAGTGAACTGCCTTTTCAATCAATTTGCCCCAAAAATAAAGAGGTCATGACTGGTGAGTGGCTATCAATTTCATGTATTTTTAGTGCCGAGAAGAAAAAGAAGAAAAGTTAAACAGTCGAGATTAAATTAGATGTTTTAAAGCTAGAGAGTGGCAACATGAAATTTGTCAAGCTTTATCTCTGGCAGCTTCTACATTAAGGACAATCTTTAAAAATGCTGAAAAAATTAAAGAGCATGGAAGTTGTCTGCAAATACATAAAAGTAGATGAATGTATTACTCATTTATTCTGATTCCCGTTGTTCAATTTATCCAGCACAACGTTCCTATATATTTTATACAATTCAATCTATGTACTTGAGTTATTTTTTATTCAAATTTTACTCGATGCTCCAAAAATTTTATTTCAATTTACAATTCAAAATACCCTAAAATCTCATGTATAATGCAAATGTTTTTTCATGTACTTCCATGGAAGTTCTTAGTGCATGTTATCTATAAGGAATAAACTTTTAAGATGTTAATTCCACACATCTATCATAGAATGACACCAGTTGTTCAGGAGATGATTTTACAATGCAATATTTTATTTTATCCTATTATTTTCTTTTGCTTTTTCAATAGATGATAAAATATTATTAAATAGATTTATTATTCATTTAAAAGCAAGCATGAGTAATAAATTTTAAAGAAACAATTCACTGGAATCACTCCTTAATCACAGCTGCACGCTATACCTGAAAATTTGGGAACTCATGAAATATGAGCTAAGAGTGTTATGCAGGTTATGCATGAGTGTGTGTTATACAAGAGACTTTAGGATACTTTTCAAGTTTAAATGTAATTACTTGTAAATGTATTACGTGTTCTGTATCACTATATATTATTAATAAATATTAGTTTATGTATTTTTGATGTATTATTTATGTATTAGTAGCTATTTCCATATGCATTTATAGGATCTCAGGAATGAATTAATGCTTATAACATTATTTCTTAGAGTAAAACCTCTATTATATGAACCTCTCTATAATGAAAACCTCCATATAACGAACTCTTATCTTGGTCCCACCCCCGGAACATGTAAAATGCATACAAGAAGCCTCCTTATAACGAACATCTGTAACTACGAAACTTTAATAGAACAATGTCTGAACCTGGTCCCCAAAATTTACTCCACCTCCGTACAATGAAATTGCAACAAAAACCAAATCGTAAGCATTGGCTGTCACTGGATCATCTCAGCGCAAAAACAGCATCGCTGTAATGCCACACTAGACATGCCTAACTATCTCCCCACTCCCTCTGAATCACCATCCCTAGTTGGGAATGGCTGAATGAGAGAATGGATCGTGCTCGCTGATTACTATTTAAGCCGTAGGCAGTGCAAAGTGCAATAGTTAGATTATTATCGTACTTAAAATGCTCATCCGAATCTATTGCCATCACTTACATGCAATGTTCTTCTTGACTGTTGTTATTCTAGTGAATAACAATTGTCTTACCTAAGCATATCAGAACGCGGTGTATGGACATGATATCGCAAGAAAAAATATGGGGAGTGAACGAAATCAATACCTCAGAACAAAATGCTACATCACTTCTATGCTGTGGTATCTTAAAATTGACTTTCTGAGTCATTGCACTCACTATTTGTTATATTACGATATATTGTGCTGTTGCAATTAAGATACAGAAATGTTTCAAAACACACTGAACACCTAGCGTGGTGTCATATTACTTAGGTTGGAGGGTAAGGGCACAGCAGGGATTAGTTTGGCAACCGCTGACCGAGGGACTACTTACGAATTTCATGATACAAAGAGGACGGTGAAGTCCGACCAAGTGTTACTTTTTAGGCATTCTTTACCAGGGAAGCAGTAATAACAGAATGTCTTATGGGGACATCCGTCCGTCATAACTTTCATCTCCTAAACTGCTGGATGGATTTTAATTAAGTATGAGCGATCCTTATTAAAATTTATCATCCAATTGTGATTTTTAACTGCATCCATCAATTAAAACTTCCACTTTATACAAGCACTTAAATAAACTTATACTCATATCTCGTTAAATGGCATCCGGCAAGCAACAGTTAAATACCATATTTTTCTCTCCCTAGCTCTTATATGGTCTGTAAGGTACAGATTAAACAGATTATTTGGATAGAGGACTTCATTTACCACAAACAAGTTATCATTTCAGAGATAAAAGTTTGAGAAAATTCTGAGCAAAACATCGCATATTTTGTTTATATCGGTCGATACGTGTAATCTATTGGCAAACAACAATTAAATACCATATACTTCTCTCCCATGCTCTTATATGATCTGTGAGGTAAAGATTAAAAATTTTATTCGAATACAATTCATCATTTACCACATAAAAGTCTGCAGGAGCACATAATTACGATTTATAGTTTCGTAGATAAAAATTCAAGAAAATCCCAAGCTTTAGAATTGCTCTTTTTTGTTTTGTATTAACAAAGCATGTGAAAAATCATTATTAAAGATGTTTGTTTTCCACACCTGAAAATTTAACTTTTATTTGGCTAAATCATGTAAAATATTTTTCATTTTGATTAGTGCTGTATTTCCATTTTCTATTATTTGTCTATTTATTGATGTACTATTGTTTCTAATGCACATATTCATTCCAATATTTTAAATACTGAAAAAGTCAGTAGAAAGTTATCCAAGTTTAGATCATTAACAGAGATAGCTCAGTTGAAGAGAAACATTCCACATAAGCTGACAGAGCACATAGAGAATTGTTTTTACTATTAAAATTGTTCAATGTCACAGGAATGACAAAATATATTTGTATTGTTTTTGTCATAAAATTAAGTTTGTGGAAACATTCTTTTACAAAATTGTGTGTTGATATATATTATAACCAATAATAATAATGTTTAAGTGCAAATATGATCTTGAAAAAACCTCTCTACAAAGAACCTCCTTACAACAAAGTGCCAAAAATTAGGTCTCTTCAATTTTGTTATAAAGAGGTTTTACTGTAGAAGTATATGCTCCAAATAGCTGTTTCAGTTAGACCTTGCTTATTGTGGAACCAATTATTAGTGTTTAGCAGGGAGTGGGTGTATATCTAAGTCAAAGCAAGGACTTATTAGTTCAGCAAAGAGAAATACTGTATTTTTTGGGCTATAAGATGCACTTTATTTCCAGAAAATTACTCCCAAAAGCAGCCTGCATCTTATAGCCTGAAGGTAACATTACTGTATTTAATAGTGACACGAAGCCACTGATTCCCGAAATAGAACAATTGGCAGTCTTTTGTTTCAGAATCATTTAAATATAAATTATTAATAATTAGTATTGAAAAAATTGTTAATATATAAAGTAAAACTTTATGCAATCTGAATTCCGATGATACATTTTTATTATTGAGCTTTATTACTGTCTGCTCACAGTAATCACAATTTCGATGCGTTTGTGATGAGCTTATTGAATAGCATGATTAATGTCACAGAACATTAGAATTTCGATAGATGCCATAAAACATATATATATATATATATATATACATATATATATATATATACATATATATATATATATCTAGGATAAATAGTTTACGTGCATTGAGTCAAAAGATATGCTATAAGCTTCAGATGATTCAATACAGATAAATGCACAAAAACTGAGCAGCAGAACATCATTTCGGTCCATATCCCACAGAAAAAATGATCCATGAATGGAAACAACAGGATGAAAAACTGATTGTGATAGGAAAAGAAACAGTCTTCATAAGCTTGGTTCTAAATAGCCACAGCTAGAGGAGGAAATGAAAAATTAGGTATTGCTGTATTGATCAAAATAATTATGTACGAGGCAAAAAGAGTTGCAGAAGAAAAAGGACTAGTTGAGTATACATGCCGTTATTACTTGTGCATTCCATTTATTAGGAATTAAAATCTTATCTTACACTAAGTTTAAGTAAGTACTATGGGTAAAGTGTATCTATACATACGACGTGTGTGGCACACTCTGGCAGCCTAATTAATAGGACGGCCAAGTGCATGCAGCGCACATTTAGCTATACAAGTTTCAAAGCAATTATTTGTTTTAGATCATCCCTATTTACTTTCACAAATTAAGTTTATCTAAAACATTATATTTAACTGTTATCTTTCTAAAAAATTGGGTTGCGTCTTATAGCCCGAAAAATACGGTAATACCCAAATACCCAATACCCAAATACCTACCCGGGGTGCCGTGGGTGCAATGTACCCGGGAGCAAACTTGCCCGGGCGGCTTCCCATCAAGGTATTTGTATCTATATATTGTTCCAATTCGAGTTGTACATTCTGTTTGGGAACGTTTCCTCCTTGGTCAGAGTGAAAAGGGAAAGTTGGAAATACTAAATGAAACTAAATCTTCCACGCAAAATATTTTCCGAAAAATCACGTTCATCTATCTGTCAGTCCCGATTATCAAGCTTAAGTCTTATATCGCTTAAACATAAATTGTGTGATTAACTTGACATGCATGAAATTATTAAATGCTTTGCCATCATTAAAGCTAGAAGAGCTAATTTTTTGTGATATTATTTTCAAAAGATAATTTTTAGTGAAAATATAAAGCATATTAGCAGGGCTGGCCCACGCTACAGGCAAGCCAGGCTCCAAAGTTTTGAGGGCACTCTTCTGACCATTACTTGCAATTGAATAAACTTTGGAAGCCAATTTATATCGACGAACAGGCTAGAATCTTGATGGCATTCTTAATTTTTCATTGTCAATAATTTTTACAGAGTGATGAATAAATTAATATGTACTTTGTTAATATCTCAACAAACACTAATGGAGGGGGGTGCTGGATTTCTATCTTGCCCGGGGTGCCAAAATTCCTTAGGCCGCCCCTGCATATAAGCAATATAAAACCTGTTTGTATTTGTCTTTACTCTTATGTTCAACTACAGTTTTTCAATAAACATTGGTATCGGTACCTGTGACTTTTATTTTTACAAGATGAACGTGTATGTACTTATAAATTGAGCTAATGTCCGAATGTGATCGAATTTTCTAATTTTACGTAGTACAGTAGACTGCCAATTATCTGTGGTAATTGGGGGAACCGGGACCCGGATAATCCAAATTGAATGTATTTTTTAGAATTATTGTTACATTAATAGAATAGAATAATTAAAACAAAATTACACATATGGGATTACATTGTAAACATATAAAAATGTAATGATTTACTATTTTAAAATCAGTCACTTTTTCAAAAAGTCCATAATTTTTTGTTTGATTATTTTTTTCATTTTTTTATGTATCCATGAATTTGTAACAAGTCAACATAGACAATGTCATCTTGATTTTCCATAGCTGAAAGTGCCTCTTTCCAGCTTATGTTACAGAATGATTGCAGCTCTTCGTCATTCTCTCCTTCCTCTGCTTCTGTAGAATTACTCGGACCAGCCATCGGCTCTAGTACACTTGGGATAAAATCATCATCCATCATTCTTTCATACCCTGGTTCATTTTCATCGACCTTTAACCATTCATTGACATTTTCTTCGTCCATATCTTGGAATCCTTCAACCTCTTTCATTGATTTACCAATTAATGGAGCGACTTCTTCCATGTCAATTGCAATTTCTAAACGGATGCTAACGTTCAAGTGGGCATCACTCACCAATAACGTCCCATCTCATCAGCATTGTAGATTTGTTCCAGAACAAGACCCTTCTCCTTGATTAGTCTTTCCAACTCTTCATAGAACACTAACTCCAACGTATCAGCACTGAGTGGTTCACACTATATTTGTAGTTCCCTTAGGCCATGCCTCTCTTTAAACCATTTTAACCAACCAGAAGAAAATTCAAATCTCTCTCTAATCTCTAATTTTTTAAAATAATATTTTGCCTGATTCAAAATCATCGGCACTAATATTGGAGTTCCTTCTGCTCTTCGTTGGTGGAACCACTTTAATCATGACCAAATCAAGTTCCTCATACATTGCACATTTCATTGATTTTCTTTGAGATGCTCTGGCAAATGTTTCACAATTAGAGACAAATTCTTCTAGTTTCAACCTGTATTTGATAAGGTCTCACTCTGTTTATTGGCCAATTCTGAATTCCTCTGCTAAGCTTGAATCACTTTCGCCTTTTTCGCATCTTTTAATTATTTCACATATCCTTTCAACCATTAAATCCACCTGTTTTCGTTTGCTCAACATTTTTAAAGGGTTTACAATAACTTCGACAAAGAGAAAATTTTTCACGTTAAATATATCTTGCTTGGAGGACAAAAAAATTATTATTATCCCTCTGAAAATTCCAAAAGACGGGTAACTTTTTCACACCACGAAATACCACAAAACACCTCGATCTACTAACTCTTGCTTTAATGGGAGTGTGATTTTATATAAGATCAGACTCCAACAATGTAAACATGCAAATACATCGCCAAAGAACGATGACAAACTAAACAAAATGTAATAGGAGTGAGAATAAAAGATCAGACTCCAACAATGTAAACATGGAAATAATTTGACTCCTCATCCATGACTAAGTGTAATCCACCCCATGGTTAATCGGGCCCCGGATAATCGGCACTCTACTGTATTATCACATTACATAATATTGTGTTTGTTGACCCTTAAATACGAAGATTTCAATTCGGTAATCTTACATTTTATAACTTTATCAGTGGATCACTGTTTTTACTAGCTTTTAAAGATGGAGTCTTGATTAAACTAGAGTTTTAACAATGTCAAACACAGAAACACAAATTTAAGCCTTTGAGTGTCACGCCGGTTTTGGTGGGTATGTCCAAAAGTGCCATGGCTATTTCAGCAATTTTGCATTAATCTCTAAGAAAAATCACATACATTCTATTTATTCATATTATTGCATGATTCTTTCAGTAATTGTACAAATGATTACATATATTAATTATATTAAGAGAATGTTAGAGCTCATCATGTGATTTTTTGTTAAAAAATTTCCTTTTTAATTTTTTAATAAAAATAGACTGATGTGGGCAACACATGACTTTCTCCATATTTATATGGCAAATTACATCTTGTTAGCTCTGGGATCATTGTCAATATTTACTTCTGGTTGACAATTAATAAAAGAAAAAGGAGTGTTACTTAGATGTAACTAAGCATCATTTGTTAACAATAGTCTTCGGTAGGTGGCGTGGTGGTGGCAGCTAAAAATATAAGATATCTCTAAAACAATGCATTACATGAAAAAATGTATCAAACAAAGGTTGTAGAAAATGAAATTTCCTACAACTTTTATTCCAGTACATTTTTACATTTATCAAATATTAAAGCAAATATTTCAAAATAACGGATAAGTGACAAGAGTAAACACCCACTTCCGGTCGACTGATTTTTACTGAAAACTAATCAGATCTTATAACTTTCATAAAAATGTTAAATATAAAATTTTGTGTAGACCTGATTAATAGTTTTTGAGTTAGAGCACCCACAAAAATCTATCACATACAGACAGAATGACAGACAGACACACAGACATCATTGAGGAAATAGTCAAAACGTGTCCAAGGGGCCTTAAAACATGTATTTCCATTGAAATCTCGAATTCGATTTTTTTCCTGGAACAATACTCTCTCTATACTTCGTATATGGAGAAAGTAAAAACGTAATAACTCTCAACTTAATTATTTTGTAGCTCAGTTTGAACCTCACCGCCAACACTGCTATATCCGATGATGAAACTTGAGTTTAAAATTTAAAGAAACGCCCATTTTGGAATGTAAGGTTTTCATTTGTTATTTTCTTTGTACATATTTTGAACATAATTTAAGAAAATATTATCTTGTTTTGCTATCATTTTGTAAACCTAAGATTTTCTGCTGCGTATTTTGATCACGATTACATTTTGCGTCAGTTTCCAGAACCAACTATTCGCGAAGTTCAAGAAGGTGGTGTACTTTAATTAACGTTTGTTAGTAGAAAGAATTCCGTAGGTACCTATGCTGTGCTACAGAGGTTATAGACTACTAAACGATATATCGAATCAAAGGCTAGTAAAATGGTGTACCATCCATGGGTGAACTTGCACGAAAATGTTTTACATTTACTTTAAAAAATTTCCACAATACTCTGTTTTTTATTTAATCCCCAGTTCATAAATTTTTTAGGCCAACTTTGTAATTAAATTGATAACATCGTCTCCTACCACAAAACTATAGTCCATTCCAGCATTTCATGTGGGTGAGGTGTGTCTACAGTTAGACCCGTGGGGTGAGGGGAAGAAAATACCAGCCAATAAGAGGCCGTAAATTTCCCTCACCACTCAAAATTTCTTGATGAGCACTGTTGACACGATTGCTCACTCTTTCCAATCGTTTTTTGGTGACGGCAGAAAGTATGAACGTGCTTCATCCAGATCTATTGGAGCATAGAACTTCACTCGTCAGCAGCTAGTGATGAATTGAGCGAAATTGGAAACTTTGCAACATAGCATTGTAGCCAAAATGAAATAACCCGAACGCAAGCAGAATACTTCAAGTCCCAGCCGCACGGGCAGTAGAAACAGATTATGGTCATGTATCGGCGTACTATGTCCATAGCTTCAACTTTTTTTGGCAGACTGGGAACAGATTCTGGCTCTGGTTCCTCTTCATCATCATCTTCATTTTCTGCCACCTGCTGTTTATGTATGTCATCTATTGACATGGTCTGGCAGACGGAGATACTGTTGCTTTGAGAACGTGCAGAATGGAACGTTTTCTACAATGCTACGGCTAATTAGCTAAATATCTTCTAAAATCTCGAAATTTTCCTTCTCTAAATAACATTTGTCGTCACTTAATGAGTTAATATAACAAACCAATTCATCATCCTAAATTCTAACAGTGAAATTATCTTGGCCATCTTGACAGAATAGAGGTAATATTTTGCAAAATTGAAAAAATCATAACTTGACAAATAATCAACATGAACCAAAAAGAATGGAAGATTTGTAAACTACATAGTCTCCTCTTTTGACTGATACCATCATCTTTTGTCATCTGTCATTTGCATGTGGAACTATCATGAGTTTATGCTTACTCATGCATGGTCGATGATTTATCGTTGTTGGCACTTCTCGCTTAGGAACCAAACAACAATATATCATTGAGTGGCACTGAAAGGGTTAATATTAACATGATATTGGATGAATTTTGCATTATGTCGTCTTTATTTCGGTGATCATAGATGTACCAAATTCAAACCCCATAACATTTTCTCCAAATAATAAGAGAATTATTGACATCTACTTCTTCATTGGATTTTAAATAGGTATCTTAAAATGAAAATACAAAGTCGGGACCTTGATGTAGGAATGCATAAATAATTAAAATTTTGTTTTCTTATGGTAAAAATAAATATTACAAGTAATTAGGCTTGTATATCGACAAAAAAAATTTTTGGAATTTTTGATTGATCATTAAGGTAATGGGACAGAGTATTGACTTTTAATCACATGTGTGGCAGTTTTTATAAGTTTCCTTCAAGCAGATATTAAATTATATGTTTATCTTTGTATATATGCAATGAATTATTTCAATCAGTTCGTTCTGGGATACATCAACAGAAATCCATCAGCTTGTCTTCACTCTCTATCAATGAAAAAAGTCGCATTTGTTCATGCCACAAAACTTTGCTAGCAGGGGGGCACCACAGAGATATCTTACACCTGAGCATCAATCACCCTAGGTGCAGCCCTGGTAATACCCAAACAACTAGGCAGCTAACAAAGCAACTTCATGAGTAGGCTGCAATGGGGTTAAAATACTACAGTCATAGTAGATTTATTCAGTAAAAAACGAGATACGACAGAATTTAGGAGTAATGTAAAGTATTGAAAAAGTTTATGTAACCAAATTTGTTGCCATGTATCAAAAGAAAAATTATGCAACAAAAAATTACAATGACAGGACTCGCTGGATTTATCTTAAAAGTAGAATAATGTACTGTCATCTCGCCTATAATGCAGTACCCTAGAGTGCAGTTTCACAGTTACACAATTTATAAAGTGTGTCCATAGTATCCTAGAACAGAGTCTAGGCTCATGTTTACACATTTTTCAAAGACCGATTCCTTTGATTTTTAACAAAGAATTTCTGACGCAGAGCAATTTTGGCATGCTGTGCTCCCACAGGAATCCTGTTTAAGTTGGTTCAGCAGAACTCCTTCATCTCAATAAAAACCCTCCTCAATACTTCCCATAAGGCTCACTTTAATTATGTCAACACTCTTTTAAAGGGGACTGTTACATATTCTTTTATTATGCAATTTGTCTTCTATCATTGTTACATTGTACATTTTGTCCCTTTATTCCAATACCATGTTTAATAATGAATTGTATTACAGTATGTACACTATGTCAAATTTATATCTGTTTATCACAACATTAAACTAAGTTTTATTATATTAATTCAGTTTTATTTAAGAAAATTTGCATTAATTCAATATTAACATATCCATTTATTATATTGTGCTGTGTTTTACTATATTATTTGTAGTTTTAATATTGAAAATTAGTCCACTGGGTCCCTATCTCCCTATATCCCATAAGGTATCCTATAATGCAGTTTTCTATTACACAATGTTTTCCAGGAACATATCCGTCTCATTATAGGAGGGATGACTATTTCTAATCAAAAGAACCTATCTAATGAAGTGAAATAATTCATTTCAATTTACATGAAAATTCTGTATATTGAAAATAAAATTGACCCAATGCTTCCATGTCAACCTTAGAGTTTACATTCCTGACTCAGCCCACGGCTGGCAAAACCACAGTTGACAAAACCGCGATTGGCAAGGACAGGGCTAATGGAAAATTGGGGGTTAGGAGAAGTGATCCTTGAAAGACAAAGTTCTATAATATACACTTAAATGTTAAAAATATGTATGCCATGCTTCAAAAACCATGTTTATCATATAAAAATAAAAAAGAAAACACTTTTAAAGTACAAAGAAGTACTGTACATTAACAATAAAATGGCAGAGCAGCCCCCATTCATGCAGCCCAACTGGCCTTATGCTTCAAAAATGTTGGTAAAACCAACACATCTGTAAAATTACTCAAACCTTCACCTCCTGACTAATTTGTTGTCTTATCAGGGGCTAAAAATTCTCTTTCCTATGTCTGTTCTACTGGTAAAGACTAATTAGTATGCAGATTCTTCATTAAAATAAATTTTAATATTAATAAAATCAGCCGACTAGACACAGCCACATGGATGACTGCAGATAATCAAGACTGGATTCTCCATTTGGCAAATCAAGGAACAATTTTTCAATTGCGGACACTCAAAACTGCAGTTGACGAAACTGCAGTTGGTGAAGGACTATCCCATTTTTTTTTTCACAGACGACATCTATTTCTATTTATCGTTGCAATTTGGAAAATGCCTTGCTAATTTCATATCTTCCAAAATAATACTTGGAGAATATCAAGTAAATGCTAAAAATCACTCACCTGAATAAAAGGTATTGATTTTAGTAAGCTCATGCTCACAATATTGAAAGAAATGTTCATCAAAATTGGCTAAATGGCGGGTGACAACCTCTGGCTCAACTATTTCTGCAGATGGTGCTTCTTCTATAGCAATGTACAGCATTGCTTTCATTTCCTTTAGAAAAAAATCAATATCATTTTGCAATTTTTATGTGATAACAACAATTTGTGCAATAAACAAGAGCTGAATGAACAAATGATTATTTTGAATCATTCGTTATCTGCTGTATGTACCTAAACATGAGTATTATTCCTGTAACAAAAAATTAAAAACAAAGAGCCCCAGGTGTATAAGAAAAATTAAAACAGAAATTACTGGCATATTCCATTCAGTGGTATTTATAAACTAATATTGTTTTTATTTTTTCATCAGTAATTAATATTGGAACTCTATACCATTTTATTACTTTTTTCAGTTTAGTTAATAACAATCCAAAGTGGTACTATTATCATTCCCAGTAAGATGGCATCCTTATCTACTATTAATTACCTCGTAGTTGATGTACTGCTTCCTCCATTCTGGAGTTATGTGTGCTGATAAGTGCTCAGTAAACTTCATTGCAAATGTGTCCTTATTTCTCCTTTATAAGCTCCTGGTCATTCATCCTGTTCTTAAGATCAAAAAAGGAAATAAATTACCCATGAATGAATCACATACCGTTCCAAAAGTATGCAGCTTCAAAATTGTTCCCAAAGCTTAATGAATTTTATCAGACTCCTTATTTCTACAGATCCATACATTCATAAATAAATTATTTTAATTTTCATTAATTTTCTATAGAGCAAATTTTCAAATACAAATGTGTATGTGCTAAACATAAAAGTTCAATGCGATTGCTGAAGAATCCTTTCAACAGATTTAAAATGTAAATAGGTGTGGTAAATTAAACTATAATACATTCTTCCTCAGATTGTGCTATAATTGAATTTTGACATCTCTAATATCTCATATGGCAATGTTTTGGTTAATGGCGCAGTTTATAGGGGCAGTAAAAATAGTTTATGATTATCCAAGATCATATGGGGTATTTGGGTGCAATCCAATAAGGATCCAGCTGCGGTGGCGTTGGCATCGCCTTCAGCAAGTAATTTAAGGTGAGGAAGTTTTCCCACGGACGACTTTGAACTTCGCGCATGAATTCGAGTGTTTGACTAACTCGCGCAGCCAATTTAAAATCATATTTATTAAATTAATCTACCAGCGTGAAAGTCTGAGAATCTCCAGTATATGCAGAGGATCGTATCTCCTAATTTGCTTCAGCAGAATGTTACTCCGCTAAGCCAACACTCATATTTTCCGACATTCGTTCCTTTTAACTTTTTCGATTTCACTTACCGTTACTTTCATTCCAATTTCGCCTTTAAATGTACTTAGTAATTTCTTTCCGTTGAAAGTTTAATAATTTTCCCTCGCCTATAAGCATTTAAAAAGGAGCTTACTTAAATATTTTATGGTTTCCTAGAGAAAATTAAATTATGCCTATAGAAGCTATTTAAAAAAAGTATTACGATCCTATCCCGAGCCAATACGATAGTGTACATTCGAAGAAGAGATGTATATCTGTTGAACAACTTCGGCAACGGATTAATTTTATCATTTCCTCTCTCGAGGTAAATTTTTTTTGAGATATCTAAAAAGCAAATATTTTTTGTTCTAATCTAATATTTGCCGTCTTTTGAATTGCATTCGTAAAACGTAATACCATAATTAATCTAAATTACAAAATAATAATAATCAATTGTCGTTAGATAAAGGTCTAATCGAGGTCACATTTGATAAAAGTAATGTCAAACAAGCTCGTTGTACCCTTTCTGATGGCATTTATTCAAAGTTACCGACACTTCAGAGCATTTCTTTACAGATTTCCAAGTGACCAATATTTAATCTACGATTCGGAAAGTACGAAGATGCTCATCACGTGAAAGAAACATTGGGGGCAGTCGTCGGGTTACGGACGAGGTCGACATGAAGCCACACGAATCCCTCAAACCTTTTTTCTCGTTAGCCTACCCTCTCCACTTACCGAGCACGTCACGTATTCTATATCTACTTACCCTCCACGCACCTCCTCGGGTCTAGATGGCAGCAATTTGGTACTTAAAGCGCCTTCGTCCTATCTTAAGGAATTAGAATCGCTTAGTTTCCGACTGGAACCAACGGGAGGGCATACGAAGCGATGAGTAAATATTAAGGCATCTTTTGGTTTTAAGCCAATACAAGTGAAACCTTTCTTTTAAAATAACACATTGAAGTCTTTGCGAATTCTAAAGCGTTTTTTTTTCACCGTACTCCCTTAAGCCTCGGCGCTAATCTTACTCAAACACCTTTTTTCCTCGCTATCTATCTAGGAGAATTTCACTTTAACCGCGAAACTGGTTAATAAATAAACAGCGCCACGTGAAGTTTTAATGCGCGAGTAGATACACATTTCCGAGAGAAAAAGTCGACATAAAAAACGTCCTAGAATGCATTGGACAGTACCTTGCTGCTTATGGCTTCTCCTATTCGTCGTCGTTGCTTCGCCTAAGTTCCATTCCGAGTCCAAATTTATAGCTGACCACTTGCACCAATTACTCCCGATCATCAAAAGTCGATCCAACTCTTCGCGGTGAATGCGTTCCGATACGAGGAATAAACTCCTACGGAACGGGGTCGTCAACAAAAACATCTGACAGCGCATATGATCCATCCGATGACTCGAGAGAGAGAGAGAGAAAAAAGAAGACGCGAGCTAGCGGCACTTCCCTTCTTCTCACGCCGCGGACGTTGGAGTGAAATATTCTCGGACGCGAAGCGACGGAATCAAATCCTGCGGAAGACTTACGAATGGCAGTGCCTCGCGAAATCTCCGGGCGTCGAGGTTGCGGCCGCGAAGGCAACCGCGCGGACGCGAGATGTGAGAAAAAGGCGAAGGCTGACGTCGGAGTGACCGTAAGCACCGCCCCTAACTTGGCCATAGTCTCAACCCATGAGGCGGCGGCTAGCTGAGAAAAGGTTCGAGGTAAGAATTTCGATCGAAGGGCCAACCCTAAACCGGTGCCAATGTTTAAAGGCTTTTTTGACTTACCCTCAGCGACCAAGCAAATTCCATCGAGGTTCTTGGTCCTGTTCTTATCACTCTCCTCTACTGCCTCAGGCGCCACTATTGTTAGCGTTCATTGTGCCTCCTTCGTCGACCACCTCAACCTGCTCTCCTTCCCCCCTCTCCTCTCAATTAGACTATCTCGTCTTCTGTAATTTCTTGTCTCCTCGAATTAAAGAGAACAACTTCTCGGTGGCGATAGTTTCGTATTGTTTCTTTATCTCTTTCCTTCTTGGGCCAGTCAAAGCTTTCCTCCAACGTACGTTTGGAGATGCACCTTTTCTTCTTTTTGGCATGAAAAATCACATGGAATAAAAATTCGCCTTTTGTCTGCCCTTTCGTATCTTTTATGGCCTTACGTTGTCAAATGTGTTTGCATCTCCCTCTCGCTTGTTTGCCGACTTAGTTCTAATTGCGCCGTAGACAATAATCGGAAGGGTGCTCTCGTTTTCTCGAGCGCCGGTAGGGTAACACTGTTGAAATAGCCGGAGAAGCGAGTTTTCGTCATAAAGACGGAAGAGTTTTCTCGGGAAAAAATCCGGAACGAGAACGAGCGCCCAAAGTTTTAGTCAAAATTAAGAAAGAGGTCCGGGGAAGAAATTTTTAAACCTCTGGAACTATTCGCGTTCTGTAGATTTAATCATCTCGGTGAGAAGTTGGGCCACCAAGTGAAACAAAAAAGACGTAACGAATCTTACCTTTTCAATCTTCCAAGTCATTCACGACGCACACGTGCGGCGAGTAAGATATCCCTCCAAATCGAATCGCCCATTATACCAACGTGTTGACACTATTTCGGCAAGCTGCCAAGCGTAAGACTGCCCCAGTTGGGATGGACGGGATATTTTGCAGATCACTGGCACCTAGATTGTCTCACGATTTCATTTCCTTCTTTCCCTCCCTCCCCCGTCTCATTCTCCGCTCAACTGCACTTCCCCTTACACGACAAACAATTCCGACTTGTTCCTCTTCTCCTCCATGGCTCGGGCAGCGCTCCCCATTCCAAAGGACCCTCTTCATTCCTATCCGGTGACCTTTGATCGGAGGCAGAAGCAGATATGGAGACGCCTCTCGGAAATCCCCTTCCCGCTCTCCACAATCACAAGACCCTCTCCCTCCCTCCTCACGTCCCACTCGCACTCTTTTCCCCTCTTTCGCGCGCAATCGCTGCCGCCAGAAACGTAAGAGATTACAATTTTTACTTCTACGTTAAGGGCGCTTTACATAGGCCAATAAAAATCTGCTTCGAGTCGTAAATGCGTAGTGCATTGTTTATCTACGATCTTTACTCTTTATCTAAATATCTTGTTAAATAGGGTGACGCGCTAACAGTAGCCGCTCTCCATAGCCTCGTTACGATGCATTTTTCTTATATCCAACGCGCCTCGCGGAGTTTTAAATTATAGATTAACGGGAGATAAAAACTAGCGAAATAGAATAGAAAGGACGTAATACTGTTCTATGGAGGTGATTGTTTCCCAGCAATATTATTTTTAACATTTATTTCATGAACTAGTATAATGCCCGTCAAAAATGACGGCTCCATAATTTTTTTATTCTAGTTTTTCTTAACGACAAGATTCTGAAATCAAGTCAACGAAAAAAATATTTATGGTGTAAGATCCAGTATAAAATTGGTCATCCTTTCCCACCTTCCCCTCCCCAGCCATGGTTTTTAATAAATCAAATTTTAGCCATAACATTAGCTTATATTCAAAATTTGGTGAAGATACATTAAGAATTGCCTGGGTTATAGCGGTTCAAAAAGCATTAGCGACAAAAAGATAAACTAAGCAAATTAGATGGATATGTCGTAAGAATAACCATTAAATGGCTAATTGGTTTATATTAAAGAATTTTATATTAAAAAAATATCTTTTCCCCCTGATAAGTATTCTATTGTCTATAACAGGAGTGCCCAACCTACGGCCCGCGAAGCTACGACGAAAAAGAAATCCGAAAAATGTAACACAAATTCATACATTATTATGAAAATTTTAATAATAAAGCTTTTAATATTGAAATTTAGACTATATTTAGACTCGATTTCCACTTATACGTCACCTCAGAACCCGATTTAAACTCTAATCCTGCCCGGCGAAGAATTGGCAGCTTCCAATGCGGCCCGCCGAAGGATTTGCAACCACCGATGCGGCTCCCCATGTAGAAAAGGTTGGACACCACTAATCTATAAGATCGTTAAGGATGGTATTTTTTAATTGATTGTCGAGGCATTGAATTTGCATCTATTGTCATGTCTGTCATCAATTCAAATCCTTTAGAAATTCGGGCAAGTTCTTGAGTGTTACGTGGAAGAATTTAGATTAATAATGAAAGAGAAGGAAATCATGTCATTTTCATGATGTAATGTACTGGTTTGCATATAATCTCCCATGATGTCTAGGGCGTGAAGTAATATTTGATAACACACTACCGTGCGACATCGTCTTGCTGATTGGATAAACGCTCTCTGGTATTCATGCAGAGCGTCTGATTGTGAGTACCAACTGAAGCCTTTTTATGACGTTCGGTCTATTTTTTCACGGCCCAAAATATGCTCAAGTAAACACGATAATTGTGTTTAGTATTAAAGTAATGTTGATTCAAAAATTATTTTTAAAATCACTATGGCTACTTTTTTATCTATAACCTGAAGCTTAACGCCGTGGACTTGGCTATCATCCATGATGAAAGGAGAAAAATAAACTTAGAATCCTTTTAAATTACTTTTTTCTCCTTCCGACACGGAAAGGTTTCTAAATCGGATGGATGTAAGGAATTTCCCTATCTTTGATGCCATAAATTATTATTTTGGTCTAAGATATCATTTTTATATCTAATGTAAGTGCTTTTAGAAGGAAATCTATTTTCCATTGTTAGACAATTAGAGTAAAAACTGCTGCATATGCTGAAATGCGACGGATAATGTTACCATGGTCATCACATGTGATAATACGGTGAATGAGTCAGTAACAGCAGGTTCGATCTTTATCTTTCCTCATTTATTCGGCTTGAATCCTCGTATACTTACGCTTTGTCATCGGCTATAACAAATTCACTTATTCGAAACCAGGAATTTTGTCATTTTATTGAAAGGGAAAAGAACGAAGAATATATTTCAGTTGCTTATAAAGGCTAGAATCACGGTAGGCTCTCGGCACTTAATCGTATAGGTTTCTAAATGAAAGTAAATCAATTTATGTACCTAAGAGAAATTGAAGCCATTCCTTAGTACCTCAAATTCAGCTTGGAATCTGAAAACGCCATATTTCCTTATCTTTAACCAACGCATTATTTCGCGTATTTGATCCGAAAATATAGGGACCCAATAAATTTAATTTAATTTTATCGTTCTGTTTTGGAATATATTAAAGAAATTCCGTTTTCCTTTCGTTTTCGGAACAAAGAATAAGTTGTTGATGTTAAACAAAGAAGAGTGAAGGGGACCGAAGTTCAGCGAGTGAACTTGAGTGAGGTCGAGCAGCATTGAGGTGTGCCGTTGCTTTTTCTTTTGTGTTCGATCTTCATTCCTGAATAATAGTACACAGAGAAATATAAGAATGCTTCCTGCTTATCAGGAAAATAAGGACTAAGTAATTTTTTTTGCAGTGGCGTTTTTTGAAGAAGCAAACGGAGCATCTTTGCAGTGATGCGCGCACGATGGATGCGTAGCCTCATGGTGGAAAGACTAGAAGGTGTGTTCATCAGGTGGACGAACTTCAAACTTTTCTGCGCATGACGTCAGCAACGGAACAGAAATGGCGGTTGTTGGAATGTTGCGTTGACGCGGTGAAAGGTTTCGACATTATTTGGACATCATCATCATAGGTAGTCTGTCCGTAGACAGGTCCGTGATTATTCTTGGTTAAACCTGGTTCTCCATATACTCCTATTTTCCGCTGTCCTCTTCATATCTTGATAACTCTCTTTCCCTTTCAAATCGTCTATCAGCTGAAACCTTTTCCTACCTCTTTCCCTTTTCCCATCTAGTTTTCCTTCTAACACATCCTTAATTGTTTGTTTGAATGCCCAGCCAATTCGCCTCTCTTACAGCACAAATGGGTATCTCAGAGGTAGTGCAATGAAAAGCCGGGGAAGGGAGAAGGGAAACCCGGTGCCGGCATTTGCCTGCTCTTACGAAGAACACCAGGGGGGCCAACAGCTTAACGTCCCTTCCGAAGGACGGAACAGCTGAATTTGCGCGGTCTCCTCATACCGCACAAACAGGGGGCCGGGCGACCTTGGAAAAATCCTACTTGCGCAGGATTCGTACCCGATGACTTTTTCAAGCATCGGGCGAGTAGCAGCCAGCGTCCTAACCACTACACCTCCGGCACCCCCACATCTTTAATCATACTCTCTCTCCTCAGGTAATGTCCAACCCAGTTAGCCTTCCTCTTTCTGATAGTCTCTATAATCATTCGCTTCTCTCCTATTCTTCGTAGCACTTCATCGTTTTTCATCCTATCTGTCCATTTTATCTTCAGCATTCTCCTCCAAGTCCACATTTCAAAGCTTTCCAAGTATGTGATGTCATTTTTCCTTAGCGTCCATGTTTCTGCCCCATACAATGCTATACTCCATACGTAGCATTTTATCAACTTCTTGCGGATATCCTCCCTTATATTCCCTGTAAGTAGTTCTTTCTTTCTCCTGAAAGCCGCTTTTGCTTTTCCTATTCTAGTTCTGATCTCATCCGTACATTTTGCTTCTCGTGTTATCATGATTCCAAGGTATGTATAATTACTGTTATTGACGAATAACTTAAGATAAATAATATTGCATTTATGATCTTGAATCATTTACATTTTTAAAAAGTTAATACTTTAAGTAAAACAATTCATTAAGTCTTTTGATTTTTAAAAGGTTGCGTTTGAATTCTTTGAAAACCTCGTTTACGTGTATATTCCCATTACTTAAGCTTTGATTCTTCTTCATTATAAGATAGAAATGTTATAATCTAACATGACAAACTCAACTTTTGTTGGTCATATACGTTTTTAATTCTGATTATTATTTTTATTACTAGGGCATACCCGTTGTATTACCACTTTCAATTAATATGTATTTAGAATAAATGTCACCTCATCTTTTCACTTTAGTTTTTGAAACAAATTTGTGGACCGATTTGATGCGTATTTGAAAATAGACACTAAAAAAATGAATTATAATTTTTTCGGTGGTTTTTATTCAAGGCTCATATTTGGGGTATTATTCGAGGTAAAGTAAAATTACAATTTGTTGCACAGCTTCTAGATATATGAGTTTAAAACATTTCCTGGTATCCGTTCGATATGTAAATGGCATAGATGTTGCCTATAAATCCTCATTAGAAGCATTTAATCAATGCAGTTATATTGGTTCACATTTTTAACAGATCATACTCCTCTTGAGACCATTTACATTATTACCTTAAATATTCAGCAAGCATAAAATTCAATTTATTTGAGATAATAGAAATACACACCCATACTATTTCTCGTTCATCAATTTAGATAACATATTTTCTCTTATATATAACTAGCGTAATTGCCCGTCTAATATGACGGGTATGTGCAGATTATGTATTGAAATTAAGATACTTCCCATTCTTCCTCTCTGCCTCCGTCTCCCCCATTCTCTCTCCCTCCTATTCTCTCTCCCTTTCCCTCTTATTCTCTCTCTCTCCCTCGTATTTTCCCTCTTTCTTCTTCTCATTCTCCATCCCAATCTCCCTCTTATTCTTCACCCTCCTCTTTTCTTCCCATCCTCCATCTTCCTCCCACCCATTCTCCTCCCTTTATTCTAAAATTTAATTAGTTTTATTCGGAGTAAGTGCAATATATCCCCCCTCAAATAGCACCACAAACGGACAGTAATTTCTTTAATTGCCATGTCAACCTTAAATTAAAAATTCTGATTAGCTCATCATATACCTAAATTTCTGCAAAATTTCAATTTTCTATCTACGTCATTGATCGAGTTATTCGCGTTTTAATAGCTTGTCACTCTGACCAACGGACTGAAAACTTAGCCTTTTATTATTATTGTTGTGATTCTTTGATTCTTTTAAACCTCTCTTTCTCTCCCTATTTCCAAAAACGCCCTCAAGTACTCCATTCTTCTAACTAACTCCCGTAACCTATCGCACAATCCTTCACGCTATAAATATTTTACATGCTCGTTTTGTTTATTAAAACGTCCAGCAAATATCTCCGATTTTCTTACCGTTTCTATTTCAATAATATTGAATTTAGCTCATCATAGCGATTTTAATCTTTGTAAATATTATTTAAGGTTTTAAGGTATACCTTCTCGTAAATAACGCAACGAATGTTGTTTACATTGATTGCTGTAAAAAGATTTCCCCCCTCCTTTCGTCTTTCTCTCCTCGTATTAAAAGCCTTCAATACGCGCTTAAACTTATAAGAGTTGAGATAACAATAGGATTTCGAGGTTTAACAATGTAGTTGGTAGGCATGGCAACATCCCGATAAAATGGCAAGATTTCCCAAAAATATGTGAATTAAACGTTTAGCATTAGTAATTTCAAACTGTAGGCAGGAAAGCATGAACAGAATAAGAAACCTTATAATGTTTTCTTTAAAGTGGTTAAGATTTGAATATCGTAGGTTAGTTTATAATTTTAATCTCAAAAAGAAGAAAAGTCTGCACTTCAAAAAGTCGATTTTTACGTGTTATCTTATGGCGAATGCAAATCATCGTCTGGAGTCGAACCCTGATCTTCTTTCTTTATTTCAATACTGGAATGTTACCTTTTTTGTAAAGGAGAAGTAATTAAAATTGCACATATAAATTATAAAAACAAACATGAAATTCAAAAGGTTAGTTGTCTAATTTTCTAAGGAGAAATGGGCTATTATTACTTTTAAACATGCAGATTTATGACTGACTTCGCAAAAGTTTTTGCGGGTACCATTAGTAAGTTCATATTACTTATTGTGTAATAGAAAAAATTTACCCCTGATGGGATTTGAATTCTCTCACGATTATTTTACCCAATTTTTCTCAGATGAAGACAAAGAAAGGGACAAAAAAAAACTTTTAGACAATATGAGAAACGCATTTCAACAATTACTTCAATTATTGAGGGGGCGTATTTGGATTGCAGAAAATAATAAGCTATACAAAATGCCTACAGGCCGCCATATATTTTTTGTATTTCTATGTTTGGGAATATACCTATGCTCAATTAAATTGTTACAATAAGGAATCCATAATAAAAGCTAAAATAACAACTAAAAATTTTTTTTAATTATTTTATTAAGCATTGAAGACAAACAAATTCGTGGGGATTGCTTCGAAACTAATGTTTCTCGATCTTTTTGTTGTAAAGTTTTACTAAAACAATCACTCGCAAATTGTTCCGAACAAATTGTAGCTGATATTGGAAAAAATGTAAAACATGATGCGCATAACTATTTTATAAATTATTAAAGGTATTATTTATGTCCTAAATAATCACCGTTGTTAACGTTAAATTTATCTTTTCTACGGCTAGCCTTAATCCATTTTGCCTTGAAAATGACGTTTTTGGAGACTTATACTTTACTACTTGCGGCGTTTTAGATTTGGTGTTTATTACACCCATAAACGGCACAAGACGGAATTTATATGCGACAGAAAATCTTGTTTAGATAACAACAACAGCAGTATATAACAACAATAACTATATGTAAACCAAAGCACGAAATAAATAAAAAATCTAATGTGGTCACCACATGACTTTCTCCATATCTGTAATATTTCTAAAAATTCCAAATAGGTTACATAATAATAAACATTTTAAGAAATTGCGAGAAAATTTTAGACTTTACAAAGAACAGAAAATCAAATCATACATAGCCTTCCGATATTGGATACTAGTAGTTGGTGCTTGCATACTGCAAGCATTTCATCTCACCTTGAAAAACATTCATTTTTCAGACAGACATTTCATCATTAATAATATTCTTTTAATTCTAAAGATTTCAACTCCGCAGCGATTTTCCTTTTTCCCACATGTAAAAATAATAGTTTAAAAAAATCCCCAAATGTTGCAATTTTAAAAATTTTACACTATCTCCATTATGGGGTACTAATGCTACACATTTCTGCCAAATTTTAATGTTGTAGCATTTCAAGAAGTAAAATAATATTTTTCTAATTGTTTAAATTTAAATAATTTGTAACGGCCGCCACAATTCATATATGGTAAAATTGTAATGTTTATTTGTGCAAATTTAGTACTCTGTAAATAATTTGAAAATATCAGCTTCCTAGCTCATCCCGTAGTACCTAAACAGTTATCCATTTGTTTAAACTTTAAGAATTTTTAACTGCCAAACAAATTAAAATATCAAAATTTGTATAATCCCTATTTCGTTTTTTTTTTAAGAATTCTACTTACAAAAAAAATCAACTCCGTAGCACATGCGGAAATACATAAACCATGAAAATTTGTTTAAACAATTGCGAATTTTTAGCGGCCGCATTGTTGCACTTTTTGAAGATTTTCGTTTTCTCTAGTCGCTTTTGCACAAAATCCTACCAAAGAAAAAAATTTCGAATCTCCAGCTCATCTGGAAGTGCTTAAACATTAGTATCCTCTGTGTAAGAGTCGTCGATATATAATGACAGCCACAAAGCTCCAACAATTAAGAAAAGGAAAAGGAGCGTTACTAAGACGTAACTAAGCGTCAATTGTTAACAATAGTCGGTAGGTGGCGTGGTGGTGGCAGCTAAAAATATTAGATATCTCTTAAACAATGCATTATATGGGAAAATGTTTCAAACAAAGGTTGTAGAAAATTAAATTTCCTATAACTTTTATTACAGTACATTTTTGCATTTATCAAATATGAAAGCAACTATTTCAAAATAACGAATGACAAGAGTAAACACCCACTTCCGGTTGACCGATCTTTAACAAAAACTAATGTTCTTGTGACTTTAATAAAAATTAATAGTTTTTGAGTTAGAGCATCCACAAAAAAGCTATCACGTACACACACGCACACTGACACCATCGAGAAAATGGTCAAAACGTGTTCAGGGGATCTCAAAACGTATTTCCGTTGAAATTTCATAGTCGATTTTTTTCATAAAAACAGCACTTTCCCCTATACTACGTATGGAGAAAGTAAAAAACGCGAATGTCCTCCCAAACCTCTCGGCAGCATACGGGAGGTGCCACACACAAGCAACTGGCAACTAGCGACTTCTATATCCACACAGAAGGGACTAGTCGCGACGGTTAAAAGTAGATATACGGGGACCTCGCGGCGGTCAGTCTCTTGAACCGGCATTAGCCCACGACATGCCTCTAATCCCAGGCTGTGCGAACCCTTACTCGCCCGAGCTCACCCTTCCCTGCGGGGTATCACCCGACCGCAGGGATGGATATGCAAGAATTAATCTAACTTTTTAATGCATTTCTGATGAGAATGCATCTCTGTTTAAAACTGTACGTAGTTTCTCGACAATGCACGCCTTTTAAACGGCTTTCTACGGAAAATATTAAGGAAGTTGATATTTTGGCGCCCTGATACACACACGCAACTTGAGCGACGAGCAACCGACAGACCCTGTTGCCTCTTCCTAATTGCTTTAAGATCGCTTGAGTTGCAAGGTTGTGTCGTTTGAGTGTGGCTTTCTCTATTTCTTAGAAAGGGTCCGACCGCAAAGTGACTTTGCCCGAGTTGCGTCGCTAGTTGCCAGTTTCATCTGTGTGACACCTCTCTACCGGCTTATGGCTCTATCCGCTCTATCCAAAGACTACTTCAATTTTCTTTTTATTTCGAAATTCTACGTAAAATTTACATTTATTTTACAATACTTTGTTTATTTATTTAAAATTTATAGGAAGTTAAATCTTTATGTAAAACTTAATCGAACTAATATACTGTGTTCTTCATAAATTTTTATTTTATTTATGCGCGTGTTAATGAGACGTATGCACAGCGTAGGACCAAGCTTATCTCTTTAATTAACAAAAATAGTTACTGCAGAAAAAAGTTCATCGTGGGAACACGAAACGATATTTATTGTTCTTGTATTTTCACTCCTTTCCTTACAAATTTTGCCAAACTATATGGGAAAACATATATTAATAGTTAATTCACGGCCTTGGCTAACTGACTCTTGATGATCAAACCGAATTAGCACCTTGCATATCGGCCACGAGAATATTATTATTGTTCTACCACACTTAAATTTAGTAGGTACCTACATTTTTAATCTCAAATATCTAAGCTAGCACTTCCACATTTAGATATTTCTGATTTCTCATAATTCTTCCAATATATTATATTGCGAATGCAGATAGTAAATTATGCTCTTGAAATTGTGCAATGAAAACTATAAAACGTTTAATTTATGAAATCCGAACAATAACCTGTTGCTTTTGCCGAGAAAAATTCTTTAAAAAAAATTTGTGAGTTCAGCTAAAAGGCTGTTAGACATTAGTTGATGCCAATTAAGGAAAAACATTAATGATATAATTATCGAAATAATATTTTAGCCTTCAAAATAGAAATATCTAATACCTTACCTTGTAACATTTGACGTATTTCATCACTGTACTAAATAATCTCTTTATTTAACATCTATAATAATACTAGGGTGATTCTCGTTGAAATTCAAAGGGAAAGGTTTTTCTGAAATAAAAAATGAACATAAATATACCTTGACTTTCATTGGATGGCAAGAAAACAAACTTTAATTCTTTTAGGCGTTTGTAGTTTCAAGTTTCGAACTCCTACGATGATTCTAAGTACCTAATTTTAATATGCGAGTGATTAATATTCTACATTCAAATGTACTCCTTCTCGTAAATAACGCAAAGGATGTTGTTTCATTGGTTGCTATGAAAAGAATTTCTCACTCCTCTAACTCGTACTAATGGGGGACTGTCAAAATATTTAATTGTTTTTTAAAAATTCTTTGTAACTGACTTAATTACTCCCTGTGAACATTTTTTTGTTAAATCGTCTTCATTACGCAAAATTTTTTTTTAAATAGCTCTTTTAAATATCCCGCGAAAACGGCATCCTGGTTGGAGAGATAGTAGTAAGGGGTACGTGACGTCATCGCATGCCTTACGGCCGTACTGAAAGCACGCGGTTTTGATACTTCGTACTGTTGCTTTTCCTGATATCGTAGCTAAAATGGAGAATATGGAACTTAAGAAGGGTTATAAGTATTGTCTGGTACCTCAGTGCTTAAATACAACGATTAAAACCTCGAGGAAATTGTTCTTCACGCTACCGAACACCTCGGGAAGAAATAAGAAGCGGAGAATATAGTGGTCGAAAGCCATGAGGAGATACGCATCTGATATATCGGAACGTACAACTACATTTGTCTGCGAAGATCATTTTAATTTAATTGTAAGTACTAGTTATATGTGTATGTACCTAATTTTATTGCTTCGTATTTTACTTATGTCGGCATTACATTGACATGATGCATATATTTCTGGAGGGTGTTGAAAGAGTAAATTATATTTTTATTTTTCAAAGATTAGCATATATATTTTAACAAAACCTCCATAATGTAATATACATATTCTAAATACGTAAGATCAAACTTACGGAAATCGTTGGGCTATGGGTTTATTAAGCAAATAATTACTGTTGCAGTGCATATATTTAAGTACCAATTTTTTAAGCAAATACTTTTACAAATGTTACATATTAAGTTAGTTCCGTAATTTAAATATTTTAATAAATTTGTTCACATAATATCCACGACAGCATGGTATTTTGAAGGACCATGTTTTTCTAAATAAGGGCAGTCATGACACTCCACAGACGTGACTAAATCTTCTTCTTCATCTACAGCTACACTCACTTCATAACCTCTTTATCTTGTTCTGTATTCAGGGCAAATCTTACCTTTAACAATACAAATTTTTCCATCTCCATTCAATTTAACAAATCCAACAGCATTTCTAACATATTCTTTCCTCATTGACCTCAAAGGGGAAAAAAGCCATAAAAGCAACGATGAATTTCGCGACATATACAAAAGAGACATGCAGTTATGACAAACACTACTACAGCTTTTCTTTTCACAAGTATAGGTAATAACTAAGGCAGATAGACACTTAAAATAACAAACTTCACCACATTTCCTATAGACAAGACACACGGAAACTAAGTTTATTCACATTAATTCTCTATATTTGTCAATATTTGACCTGATGATTCTGTGAAGGCAGATGATGGTGATTATTCACCGAAACCGGTCGTGTTTTACTTCATATATTTTGTGGAAGTTAGCAAAAAATACTATCTAGCATTGTTCATGTTATTTTATTGTGGAATTCCACGAAGTCTCGGCCTCGTCCATTACCTTTTGTATACTTATCTAACTATATTTTACTTACTAGATCCTAGGACAGCATGGGAAACAATACATAAATAAATATCCTATGATATTAGTTAAAACTAGAGGTGTTTCATTCATTTAATATGGGAAAGCTGTTTTAAGACGTCAATGTATCTTTTACATATCTTCTGTGTTTCAGTCTAAATAATAGTACTATTACAATAACTGAAAATAAAAGCGCTACATCGAACTTGTTTTATCAATTAAATGTAATAGAAACCTATCCGCCTTCACTCCACGCATTTCAACATCTGAATATTGCTCCCTATGACTTGTATCGCAAAAACATGTACGAGTCAATGTTGGGCAAATTATCAGATCTGGCTACACGAAACCCTTCACATGCCATTTTGCAAAACACAGAGCGAAATAAATGCAGGAAGGTGCAGTACTTCTACCAATATTTCTTCTAAGACGAAGTATAGAGGAAAACAACAGAATTATGTTTTTCAAGCTTCTACTTCTATATCAGTACAATGGCTTCTAGCACGGCTAGCATCGGCTAACATGCTTGTGGCATTCACTGACGTCAATAAACACTCGGCAAACTTTGAATCTCGTTCCATTATCGAGTTATTCGCATTTTTATAGCGTTACAGAGGGAACCACAAAGGGACCAAGGGACAGAAGTATCCTTTTATTATTGTTAGATGATAGCTTCTTGTGCCTCACTTACTCACTCACTGACACAAACCTCTTAGGTACTTCTAGAAGGGCTAGAAATTTGAAATTTGGCATGTAGATAGATCAAGTGGCACAACCGACGAGAAAAACACAAAAAAGTTAATATTTAAGGGGTCTTTTTAACCCCAGTGTTCCATTTCAATACCCCATAAGAAAAGCATGGGATTCAGTGCAAGGCTTTCTAAAAATGCATTTTTAAATTACTTAAAATTGGGATACGATTTTGAGAAAAGAACAGTTGTCTATCTGAAAGAACGGAGTTCTTAATTTTTAAAGGCTGAATTCAAATACATACCGAATTAGCGTAAATATCTGCTTTTAATCGAAAAAAGCGAATTTTTTCCTCTTTTCAACCACGAAAATCTTTAAATTCTATGGCAACGACCTCATTGCTTTTAAGGGGATCTGATATTATACGTTACGATTGCAGTGGTTTAATGCTTTTATTGTAAATTAAAGCCGTCATATCGAATTATAGTTGAACTTCCATAACTCGAAATCAAGGAAAAGTATTAATTATTTGAGTAATAGAAAATTAAATTTATGGTAATATATTTTTAAATATTTGTATATATACAGTGGAACTTCTATAACTCGAATCTCAAAGGAAATCAAAAATTATTTGAGTTATAGAAAATTCGAGTTACGAAAATATATTTTTTCATTTTTATTTAATTGAATTAACATCAAGTTTATTCCCATAAGCATATAACTCTAATTTTCAATATCATGCATTTTATGAAAACATCACCAATGTTTTCTCCGATAATATGTAAGATTTTACTGTAACCAAAACACTACTTGCATCACGCACTGTGATTGAGGTTATCATAGATAATTGCAATTCTCACGTACTACTGAAAGCACAAACATGACGATTAAATTTGGGCTATCGACTAGGAAGCAGCGAATAGGTTTGTTTTTCTCCAGGGCTATAAGGGATCACAATAGAAGAAGCAACCCTGATAGCAGTGACGGTAAAACGTGAAAAGTATTTTAATGTTGGGTTTCGTAGTTTTTCGAGAAATTTGAACTCTTTTCAATTGTTAAATATGATGGCGTCATACCTATTTCTCGATATTTTCATCCAAATACGCGCTAAAGGCATGGATGATGATGCCATAATATTAGCAGATAATGTCCTAATTTTTCCGTAAATTTAATGTATAGGGTTTAATGGTGATTATTCTTATTGCTCATGCAGTGCGATGTGATTGTGAGTCACGAAACTTGAAATACGAAATTTTGGACACGAGCCGATTGCCAGATAATTTGGAAATTACGGATAGTTGCCTTAATTTCACGGAAAATTATAAATATACTGCAATTACTCATGGAATGTATTATTTAATACATATAGGCTTTACGTGACTGAAGTGCAGTTGCCCTGAAGATCGCGTTGGTTTATTTACTAGTTTAGATCTTGGTGTATGGTGATTTTTTTAAGCGCTTGCAGTAATCAAGCACCGACTAATCGTAAAATATATAGTGAGAAATATTAGACAATTATTCAGCGGTCTTACCTCAAATCCTGATTTAAATGTTTTTCCAATCGGCAAAATATTTTACAACAAATAGTACATAAATATTAATCCTTAATCGCTCTTCAATTTTAAGTAACGATTGCTAATTTATGTGCATCTTTTTTAAACCATTATATATAAATTGACATTTAATAACCTGTAGCAAAGGATGAAGGAGCCAAAAGCAAGAGAGCGGAACGACCCTTCCTGTATAACTTTTAGAGAAATACTGCCAAAAGAGTGGGTACAGTGCATACGGAGAAGGGATAAAAGTGCATACAACAATGTCCATCTATAGGAAAAACCCTAGCAAGCAATCGAGAAACATTTGTTCCAGGAATACACTCCACGGGGTAGAAGCGTGGAATGGGTAGCAAAACGGTCTTCCTTTCTTCCGAACCTCGAGGAATTCTCAGCAGGACATATCCATGACCTTATCTTTATAGAGAGGGTAGGCAAATATTATCTCAAAAACCCCACAAGGGCTAAGAAACACGTATTCTCAAAACTACTCTTGGGTCTTGCGGTTTCCTGTTTGTTCAGAGTAGAAGCGTGAGCTTTTCAAAAAGACGCATATTTGAGCGTAAGATGACTACCCTCCTTTCAGTCGCACTGTTAATGCAAACCCAGAAAAGGAACGAAATCGTAGGTAGGAAATAATATTGCGAAAAAAGTAAACAGAAACGACTTTAATATTATAATTCAGAATAAAATAAGTTTTTAGACGAATACTTTTACATCTTGTTGGAAAATCGACGCTTTATCGATGACTTCATTTTCGTCGATTTTGACATTTTTAAAAAATCGACGTTTATCGACGTTTTTCGATTTAAATAGAATCTTACCAAGTCTAAATATAAGCTACCCGCGCTATAATGGAACTTGATGCGGAATATCTCTGAACATGAATAACATCTAGCATCAGATAAGCAGAATTATTACGAAATAATTCAATATTTCACTGCCTTTGCCTTTTAATGATACTTCTACACATTATTGAATATTTAAAAAAATTAATATTTCTCTTTTTCGAGGGACATGATTTGAGTCGCGCTATATCCGGATTCGAAAAATAACGAGACACGCTATTTCGGACTTGTACTGTAATTTAAACGCGCCTTTCTTTATAATCCTAAAGGCTTTGTTCTGTGGCGGTTACTCATCCTTTTTTCGCAATCCTTACTGGAGATACGTATCTTAAATACGCAAATAGTATCACTAAGTTTCATGTGACTTTGTATTTTGTCAAAATATTTTTTTGCAAGTATAGTCATATATTTATCATCTCACTACCAAAAACATGAGAAAATCTCATCTTTCCAAACAGAGCCAAATATAATTCCGATTGTATCATTCAGGTGGTGTTTAATTCAAAATAGATAAGATTGAGATCCTATTGCAATAGTGGAATGATATAACTCGAGGGGACTATAGTTAAAATTGTTTGCGCCGTCATTCGTTCTAAGAATTTTTGCCATCAGTTTTGTGAAATGTCAAAGATAATCGTCTTACAATGGTCATTATATCTCAGCATTGAATCCGGTAGCGACAGCTACTTCGAGTAGGCATTATGTGATAGGAAGTTAAAGGAAATGCCGTCGTTTTACGATTAGAATCCTTAAAAAATTTCTTCGAAGAGTGTGGATATAATCTACCGATAAATTTTATTTCCACCAACTCTGATTGCCTTGAGCAATACAAAGAGAGCGTAATTCACAGGCTCCACGATGTTATTTAACTCATCATAGCTGTCGAACATATAGGATGAAATGTTTTATAGAAACAAAAGCAACCAATGTAAATATAATCCGATCGAGAATGTAGTAGTGTCGAACAGGGCCTTATTAAAACTTTGTGAGGGCACTTGCGGTCTCATCCGCATGGCTGGTACATGAAATGGGGGACTGTCAAATATCGGGAATTACCGAAATTTTATGAAGTTGTATTATATGGCTATTGTTATAGGCAAATTTAAAGTTTTTTCGTTGAATTTAAACATATTTATAAAAAACAATTTAAAACGGACGAGTTAATGCCGAACCCGATCACATCCGATTGGTAGCCGAAGTTTGCCGAGGGTTTAGTGACGTCAGTGAATGCCACAAGCATGTTAGCCGATGCTAGCCGTGCTAGAAGCCATTGTACTGATATAGAAGTAGAAGCTTGAAAAACATAATTCTGTTGTTTTCCTCTATACTTCGTCTTAGAAGAAATATTGGTAGAAGTACTGCACCTTCCTGCATTTATTTCGCTCTGTGTTTTGCAAAATGGCATGTGAAGGGTTTCGTGTAGCCAGATCTGATAATTTGCCCAACATTGACTCGTACATGTTTTTGCGATACAAGTCATAGGGAGCAATATTCAGATGTTGAAATGCGTGGAGTGAAGGCGGATAGGTTTCTATTACATTTAATTGATAAAACAAGTTCGATGTAGCGCTTTTATTTTCAGTTATTGTAATAGTACTATTATTTAGACTGAAACACAGAAGATATGTAAAAGATACATTGACGTCTTAAAACAGCTTTCCCATATTAAATGAATGAAACACCTCTAGTTTTAACTAATATCATAGGATATTTATTTATGTATTGTTTCCCATGCTGTCCTAGGATCTAGTAAGTAAAATATAGTTAGATAAGTATACAAAAGGTAATGGACGAGGCCGAGACTTCGTGGAATTCCACAATAAAATAACATGAACAATGCTAGATAGTATTTTTTGCTAACTTCCACAAAATATATGAAGTAAAACACGACCGGTTTCGGTGAATAATCACCATCATCTGCCTTCACAGAATCATCAGGTCAAATATTGACAAATATAGAGAATTAATGTGAATAAACTTAGTTTCCGTGTGTCTTGTCTATAGGAAATGTGGTGAAGTTTGTTATTTTAAGTGTCTATCTGCCTTAGTTATTACCTATACTTGTGAAAAGAAAAGCTGTAGTAGTGTTTGTCATAACTGCATGTCTCTTTTGTATATGTCGCGAAATTCATCGTTGCTTTTATGGCTTTTTTCCCCTTTGAGGTCAATGAGGAAAGAATATGTTAGAAATGCTGTTGGATTTGTTAAATTGAATGGAGATGGAAAAATTTGTATTGTTAAAGGTAAGATTTGCCCTGAATACAGAACAAGATAAAGAGGTTATGAAGTGAGTGTAGCTGTAGATGAAGAAGAAGATTTAGTCACGTCTGTGGAGTGTCATGACTGCCCTTATTTAGAAAAACATGGTCCTTCAAAATACCATGCTGTCGTGGATATTATGTGAACAAATTTATTAAAATATTTAAATTACGGAACTAACTTAATATGTAACATTTGTAAAAGTATTTGCTTAAAAAATTGGTACTTAAATATATGCACTGCAACAGTAATTATTTGCTTAATAAACCCATAGCCCAACGATTTCCGTAAGTTTGATCTTACGTATTTAGAATATGTATATTACATTATGGAGGTTTTGTTAAAATATATATGCTAATCTTTGAAAAATAAAAATATAATTTACTCTTTCAACACCCTCCAGAAATATATGCATCATGTCAATGTAATGCCGACATAAGTAAAATACGAAGCAATAAAATTAGGTACATACACATATAACTAGTACTTACAATTAAATTAAAATGATCTTCGCAGACAAATGTAGTTGTACGTTCCGATATATCAGATGCGTATCTCCTCATGGCTTTCGACCACTATATTCTCCGCTTCTTATTTCTTCCCGAGGTGTTCGGTAGCGTGAAGAACAATTTCCTCGAGGTTTTAATCGTTGTATTTAAGCACTGAGGTACCAGACAATACTTATAACCCTTCTTAAGTTCCATATTCTCCATTTTAGCTACGATATCAGGAAAAGCAACAGTACGAAGTATCAAAACCGCGTGCTTTCAGTACGGCAGTAAGGCAAGCGATGACGTCACGTACCCCTTACTTACTTCTCTCCAACCAGGATGCCGTTTTCGCGGGATATTTAAAAGAGTATATATATATATATATATATATATATATATATATATATATATATATATATATTTATATTTATTCAATCAAATATAATTTACGGATAAATAACATGAATAAGGTAGTTAACATTCTGTAAACATTTATTCGTAAAAAATTTAATTATTTTTATAATTTCAAAAGAAGTCAATATTTTTTACTAGACATTTGAAATAAATAAAAGTTACATTGTCTTTAAATTTTCCAATATTTAAGTATCTTTTAACTTGTCCAATATTAAGTGAAAATAGAAATAATAAATATTATAATAAGTTGACAATTTGTCTTAAAATTCCTTATTTTTATTGCATAGTCATTTTATTATTTGGTCATTAGTTTGACCAGAATATCTCTGTTCGCCGACTTAGTGTTAAAAGAATCAACATTTTGATCCCCTAGTCCATTTCGTAATTTATCTTTAATATAACTTAAAATGTTGAAACGTCTCTCGCAATAAACTTGCGTAACAGATAATGTAAGTATAATTATATATGCTTTATAAATGTTGTTATAAGCAGAACTGTATAAGCTATATTCATTTCATACTTTGAAACAACAAATTAAACATTTTTTTCAAGATTGGCATTCTGTCATTTTATCATCACTTAGAAACTCAAAAATGTTATCAAAATTATCTTCAAGTACATTTTTTCACGAACTTCTGAAGTAACATAAATATCAGGGTCTGTTTTTTAAAAAGATCCATTTTTGCGCAAAATCGTTGTAATCAGCAACTAAATCAGATACTTTAAAATCTTTGTAAAATTTTTTCATTTATTTTTCAAGATTAACAAAATCTGTTTTCCAAGCATTATTCTTGAAAATTTTCAGATTAAAAAAACTAAATTCCTTTATAAAATCATTATTATTTAAAAATCGTTTATGAGAGTCTTAAATTACGGCAGTACAAATATGTTTGAATACGGAATCTTCAAAAATTTTATGATTTTCCAAATTATTTTCTTCAATACTTTTATATTTGTTGTTTTTGTTTCGAGTTACCCGAAAATTTTGTTGAACTTGAGGGCATGAAGAACTTTCAGAATCGTTTTTTAATTCTTCATTTATAAAGGTGGCGAATTTATCACTCATTATTTTTATTTCTATAAATTTATTAATATCCTCAGATATTTTTCACAGTTGCATGAAACAGCAAAAGCGCTTGATAATACCATATTATTAGTTTGAAAATATTTCGAAAGACTTGCTGTACTTGAAAATAATTTTATATAAACATGAGCAGTTAATATGATCTCGTACTTAAATAGATTTTCTTTAAGATCTGATGCGGTGAAACGAGTTTAAGATGGAAATGTTGAATATTCACATATCTTGTAATGTTTTAAAAATTTGTATGAAAATTGATGATTGTGGATCATCATAACTTCCAGATATTTTCTTTCAAGCTGAATCAGTTGACTACCATCTTGTTTGGCCAATTGCTGAGATAATAGTTTTTGTATGTTTCCGAAGAGAAACCATTCTTTTATAAAGATTACGTAAGAAATTAACTAGTTCTGTGATTAATCCAAATAATGAAATAGAATGAATTGTCTCGGATGTAATTTCTGTCAAAATAAGATTTAACTTGTGAGAGTAACACCACACATAAACATTTTCAAAAGAAATTTTATCCAACCAGGATTGAAATCCATTATATTGACCACGCATGTTGGAACTTCCAAGGAATTTAGACATCAATTCCAAATTTTGTGAAAAGTAATTCAAGTACCTTACATATACCTTGCCAAATACTGTCATCGGAATGTTTCATTGCGAAGAATCGTTCATACTTGCACAGATTAGAGATCGCTGAGAGACTGAATGAATGTATACAGCCTTTCGTACGTTTAAGTCGCATGCAAAGAGCAAATTTTCATAGGCTATTTTAGGGTGCGAATTTTCTTAAGCATTAAATCATTCTAACCTGAGACTTTTAAAGATTTGTTATATCTAAAAAACTGGGTTATCTGATAACTTTTATATTGTTTTCGATGGAGTACGCCTGGTTAAGATACAGATTTCTGTTTTGTCCAAAATTGTTGAGGGCTCGTTTCATTTACAGAGATCTTATTTCCTTTTATCGCAATAGTCGACTCATGGAGTCCCAACTGACATCTCATTGTGACATTGATAAAATAAATAGACCAGGCCTAGACTTGGTCAAACTCCGCTTGGGAGTAGAGAGCGTTGAAAAATTATTTAAACGTATTCTTGGAACACTTGTTTATTCTGTCACATGCTATTCGAGAAGGGCTACTTCCATTTCAGCCCAATTCGTGTATTTACTCGGAGCGGAGAGGGGAATGATGCTGACGCGGAGAAATCCCTGGAATTGACTATAAGTACACAATAAGGGATAAGAGATTGAGATAGTGAGAGGCGATGATGAAAGGAGGGAGAGACGTAAAAGATTTGGAAAGATAAATTCTAGGAAACTTAGTTAATAACGGACAAAATCTGTTCTTCCATATTTCTGGATTCACGGATAAAAAATAATGAAATTGCGGTTTTTAACAGCCGATCGGCACGACCCGACCCCGGCCCATTTTTGCTCCGGCCCACCGGGAAATGTCCCAGTGCCCCGCCGAGCCAGCCCAACTCTGCGCGCACCTTTGCGTTAAATACGCTAAACGTTTTTGGAGTCGATCAACAGAAACTAATATATGAGTGAATCGAATGTCCCTCTAATTAAAAATGCATTCCGGGTGGTTTTTTCATTCTCCCCTTCTCTCTTTCTTCTCTAACGAATCCCAAAATGTCCTGCCCGCTGCTGTTATTTCATTCCATGAATTATTTATCAACACTTTTGTACAGATATAATTTTGTGAAAGAACCGAAGCCAAGACTTCAGACCAAATTATTATATTTCCCGTAGCACTACACCTTATATTCCATCTTTATTTTTTCCCTATCAAAAATTTATATTGATAAGAAAAGCAGGTGCAGCTATGACGTTTTCAAATTGGTTGCTCGTGTTGATTGATTATTCCTTTCTGATGAAGTTATCCTGAACGTGACAATGAGTGGTCAGATGAAATTTTGCCACCTATTTTTTTTAATCTCGAAGACCCAAGTAGCCTTACAGGCTTCAAGTGGGTGGGAGGGGGGCGGGCGATCGATCGCCCCTTCCTCCCCCCGTGGATCCGTCTCTGTTTGCGCATATTAGCCATTTGACATTAGATTGACGAGAAAGGTACTAATGAAACAAGATTATCTAAAAGGAGCTTAGGATGCCTACTTTCCACATAATTATTTATCAAATACTTATACATATTGGCTTTAATAGCTTTAAAATCACCGCGGATGAGTTGCTTTTCGTGTTCCCAAATCTAGCGTAAAAAATATTACAAATACATTCGAACGGAAAACTAAATTGAACGCGCGTATTTGTGTGGCAAAAATAACGCGTTACAACAAGTCTCTTTATTATACATTATGAAGAACTTCCACCAAGTGACGCCTGCAACCATTAACTATAAGAGAAGGAGTGCATTAAAATGTAGAATATTAATCATTCGCATATTAAAATTAGGTACTTAGAATCATCGTAGGAGTTCTAAACTTGAAACAACGAACGCCTAAAAGAACGAAAGTTGGTTTTCTTGCCATCCAAAGAAAGTCAAGGCATATTTGTTCATTTTTTTATTTCACAAAAACCTTCCCCGTTGAATTTCAACGGGCATCTCCCTAGTATATTATAACCGCTGTCTCTGCGTCCCTGCCTGCGTCTGAAGCCTTCCGGCATGAACGCAAATAAACCGGGAACGGCCTGCTCGATTTCGACAAATCTTTCGCCTGAATATTCGGCGCGAACTCCTACAGGTTTTAAGTGGGTAGTCGTCCCCCGGAAAGGCATGTGTTCGATACCAGGATAGTTTTCGTTTTTGCATTTGATTAACACGTAATCGGCTATAATACGAAGTGTAGACCTTTATTCTTTAACATTTTAAAATATCTTGCGATCGAGACTTTGACTCGAGATTTATACCATTTAACGCAGAAAGAAATGAAGATTGTTATTCTTACCGCCGATTCTGTTGTTTATTTTCTGTTTGCTCACATTTTAAGTTTATTTTCGATTTTCTCCGGTTTTTCGACATTTCAAAAAGGAGGTTGCTAGGGTAGCCGGCATTGTTCATCTCGGATTTTTGCATTGTTAGACTGAGGCTTCAAGTGCATTTGTACTAAGCTTGCAATACAGGGTTATCGGCTATTATAAACACATTATCGGAAGTTATAGACACATTATTGTTAGTTATAAACAAAGTATCGGTAGTTATAAACACATTATTGGTAGTTATAAACAAAGTATCAGTAGTTATAAACAAACTATCAGTAGTTATAAACACATTATCGTGAATTATAGACAGAGTATTGATAATTATAAACAATACTAACCCTACCCTATAATGGAAGAAAACTCTCAGGAAGTAGTAAATGAAAATGGAATACAGAGTGAACTAAATGATTCAGTTGCTAGAACAAGAAAGAAAAGAACCTCAATAACCGACGAAAAATTGAAGTATTTAAAAATATGAGAGAACAAGATGAGTCAGCGGTTAAAATAGCAAAAAACTTGGGCGTATCTGTGTCTGTTGTGTACAAACTAATGAGGAAAATACACGAAGCTGAGGAAAATATGGAAGAAGTTGATTTAACACGGAAGAAGCCTGGACCAAAACCGCAACAAGTTTCTAGATTATCGGACAAAATATGTGAAATTATTCAAGCCGACTGCTCATTGACACAAAAAGGCATTCAAGAAAAGTTGAGAGAATATGACTTCATCTGCACAGTCTACTATATCGACAAATCTAAAAAATATTGGCATTACAAGAAAAAGATTGAAAAGAAGAGTTTCAAAATCCACAACACCTGAAGTTTTATTAAAAAGGAAAATATATTCTCATGAAATCATGAGGATTCCATCAGGAAGAATGTTATTTCTAGATGAAACTGGTTTTAACCTACATAGTACCAACAATTACGGATATTCTCCTAAAAATTTAGATGCTATCAAAAAGGTTCCTACGAACAGTGGGAGAAACAAAAGTTTGATAGCTGTGCTCGCTATAAACGGAATTAAGAATTATAAAATAAAAGTGGGTGCTTATAACACAGAATATTTCGTTGACTTTCTTCAAGACTGCAAATCAAAGAATGTGATATCGTTATTATGGACAATGTGAAGTTTCACCACAGCTCTGAAGTGATTACTTGGCTTGCCGCAAATAGTGTTTGCTACAAATTTCTTCCCCCTTACAGTCCGCAATTGAACCCAATTGAAGAGGTTTTTAGTGTGCTTAAAAGTAGATACCATGCTATTCGTCCTACTCCTGAAACGTCGTTACAGCTCCAAGAAAATGTCGCAAGATGCATTGACAGGATGAATAATGATAGTACATTATGTTTTGAGGCTTTTTATGGCAACATGTTGAGATATCGCGATTTGGCTTTTCGAGGTCTTTCATTTTCAATAATTACATATGTACATTATATTTTTTCCTTTTCAATTCTCCTTTTTGTTCATTGCAGTATTATTGTATTGTATCATATCTTATATGTATACTACAAAAGTTAATTAATTGTATGTATTTAACAAACATTTTAAAGGAAAATGAATGTTACCTAATTATATTTACAATTACTTCATTGTGTACTGACTAAATATGTATGTACCTACTATGTATAATTCTCTACAGATATGAATTCTTTTTCATTGTACATATTATACAATGTATTCATTATTATGTACCTACGCATCATTTCTCGTGCCGCCTTTAATCATAGAATTGTACATTGCATCATTAAATAAACACAAAATTAACGGAAATCGGTAATTTATTCTATTTAATTTTCCTTTATGAATTTTTATGTACCGAAAAGGAGTTGAGTTCATTTATCGGTAACAACTCACAAAAATTAGTAAGCGAGAAAGAGTGGCTGAAAAAATATTTTCATTTTCATTAGCATTTGTGTTTTCCATCTTCTCAACAGAATCAATATTTTGTCTTGATTTTTGAGTTGACTTCATTATTTTCGTATCCAAACCACTAAAACAATTTTTTACATATTCCCTAAATTTTAGCATTATGGCCAGGTTTTGTTTATAATTATCGATACTCTGTCTATAATTCACGATAATGTGTTTATAACTACTGATAGTTTGTTTATAACTACTGATACTTTGTCTATAACTATCAATAATGTGTTTACAACTTCCGATACTGTGTTTATAACTATTGATAATGTGTCTATAACTTCCGATAATGTGTTTATAATAGCCGATAACCCTGTAAAACGCGTGAAGGACAAAAACAGATTAGGTCTCGAGTGACGTCACCTCCCAGTATAAACGCAAATATATCAAGGACGGTCGGCTCGATTTCGACAAATCTTTCGCCTGAATACTCGGCGCAAACTTTTGCAGGTTTTAAGTGAAAAGTCGTCTCCCGAAAAGGCATGAATGGTGTAAGCTATATCATTATTTTAAGAGGGGCAATAAAAGTGGTTCAACTAATAACACTCTTTGCATCAATTTTTTGTCATAGGAACTATCGCATTGGGTCACTTCATGCAGGAAGTACTGCAACAGGCCCCTAGTTACCTATTAAAATGGTAATATGATAAAGAATCAGAGTTTATTGCTTGACATATTTGCCTATAACTTTTTGCAATAGTAATGTATTTCGAATTTTATTATTTACTTTGATAATTATTTCGAACAATATTGTTTTGGTTACCCACGAAGAATACTGTTATCATTTGTTGTAGGATTCCTTTTTGGTTATCGTATAAGCGAGTTTAACTTTTGTTAAGGAACATATTTAGAGCTTTTCCGATAATTGCAAGGAAGGTAAGGTTCTGTACTTACTAAGTAAAAGTTTTGGATTATATTTTTTCGGTCGTTGTGTTACTCAACAATAAAACTGAATATCTAAAATATTCGTATCTGAATAATTAACCCTTTAATTCTATAACAATTTCATTTTTATTTTTATTGTTTTCACCAAATCAATGGTTCAAATAAGAAACCATGCATAAAAGAAGCGGAAGATTATTCTCAAATCCAAATCAGATCAATTCCAAACGAGTATATCTTCAAATGTGTTTCCACTGGTTGCATCTCTAGAGCTTGCGATTCCTGCCCAAGATTTTTGTTTTTCAGATTCATGACCGCATAATATCATGCGGTATCTTCCACTGGAAATCAATTCGAGTGAAATTAATATATTTTAAAAGTGAACCCATCGATCGTTTTTATGATTATTTGATACAAAATGCAGTCGCCAAATTTGTCGATAAAGGATACGGGAAAAATTTATTTATTTGGGAAAAGGACGGGAAGACAATACATATTGCATACCATTAAGCATTACAGTAAAAATTAACTTGGTTTCATTACTTGGTTTTATACTCAAATCTTACTCAATATTTTTTGTCCTGACTTAAAAAGCCCGGGTACTTTCAGCTAGTATTCTAATACGTACACGCGTTATTTTTGCTGCACAAATACGCGTGATCAATTTATATTACGTTCGAATGTATTTGTAGTACACCACCTTTTTGAACTTCGCAAATAATTGGTTCCAGAAAACTGACGCGAAATGCAACAATTCACTTTTTTATCATAAATAATGCAGTTTAACAGAAAATAAACGACAACGTAACCACAAATAAAAAACCTAGCATTATAAAGTAAAAAAATACTTTTAATTACCTTCAAAACGGGTAATAGAAAATTAAAACCCAGCATAACAAAATGATACATTTCTTTCCGTACTTATACAGTGTACCTCCACAAAATTTCGCACGTGATTTCCAGTCTTCTTTTGTTGAGTACATCATGCACAAATGTTTTCCTGGATTCTGCAACAAACATTTCCAAGCCGCAAGAAAACACTAGCATTAAAAAGTGGTTCCATTTCTTTTACTAATTACATTAGAAATACATAAAAAATCACAACCTAGCGTAATAAAGTTATAACATTTCTTTTGGTAATCGCGTTCAAAATACGCGGCAGAAAATCTTACGTTACAAGATGATAGCAATTCTTAGATTTTAATTAAAAATTCGTAATAAACAATGAAAACCTAACAAAACAACAGTTCCTTAAATTATATTCAAAATACAAAGATAATAGCATTAAATCATTAAATATTTCGGTCAAAAACCAGCAACCCCATACGCGAAGAACGAATATTTTCAATGTCATACTCATAAAAGTTGTGAAAAACTAAACGCGCTGGACGCTTTTCTATTAGGGACCGTCCATATATGACGTCACGAACCGAGGGGGGGAGGGGGGTCCGACTTGTGTGACGATGGGGAATATGGAGGGGGTTTGAAAAATGTGACGTCACAAAAATAACACCAGCTCCATCTACCAGAGGAAACTACATACATACACTCTTTTCCACCCCTAGAAGACAGCATTACGCTTATGTCTTTGTCCCGTATTAAACGCTAAAAAAATAAAACTAATAATTTAATGTAGATCACTGGATACCAATAAATATGCGTGTTTTATCATAATTATTGGCTAATCTTATCACTTCACTATATTTGCTAATTAAAATTAAGCATATTATTTTCGTGAGCTATTTGCTACATTATCATTTTAAAATCAAAAAATTGTCGGAGTAATTTACAGTTAAAAAGAATAATATTACCGTTATGAATCACTACGTCACTCATTGAGGACACTCCTTCCGTAGTGGAGCGTGTCGAAGGCCATAACTCTTCAAACAATCACTTGTTTTAAACTCTCATACGAGACCGTTTCATTGTGTCAAACACTGGATCCTTCTCCCTTGAGAAATATTTTTCCCGTCGGATAATTCCGTTCCTTCCTTCATAATTCGCACATTTTACAGAGGAACCAAAAAGCTGGCACCCATTGACCATCTCCCTTAGAAACATCTCGGTGCAAACCTCTCGTCTATTCATTTAAGCGTCATAAACTATCCTTGTTGAGGATATGTAAACGAATTTGTGTCTGTGTTTACTTCCAAGGAAGCCTCTTTCTTCACAGGTTGTGAGGTCGAGGGTAGGTTTTTAAAAATTATTTTCTGCGTCTCATTTCTTCGGGGTATTTTTTTTAGGCTTCAAAACTGCTTTTTAGAGCAAGGCGGAGGAACCCAAAAACCAGTTATATTTTAGCGGCCCGTATATACGATGTTTACATAATTTTCCCTTGGTTATATATAGTCTTAGTTAGTTGCATTCTTAACCCCTCAACGTCGTCCTGCGTACGCAGGACGAAAATTTCATATGCGGTCGTACTGCGTACGCCGCGGAGATCGCTAGATTTCTTTATTTTTTGACGCAATACATTTTCTTAATTCTGAAAAAAACTTGATATATTTCAAAACAGTAACCTTCGGCCTTCCTATTGTGCTTAATTCTGCAATTGTTACTGTATTTCTTTTTACCTTTATTATATGTTAAATTCTGTGGTTGAGTTTTCGCGTAGTTACGCGAATCGTCTTCTAAAAACCCTTAGTCAATGCTGAACGAACCGAACCTCTGTGCTAAAGCTACTCCATAGTGGAAGGGGATGTAGGCACTGTTTATCTGGTCTGTGGCGTCTCTTACTCTTGAGATGAATTTTTTTTTCTTATGCGTTAACACTTGAGAGCTATTTGGAAAGGGGGGAGGAAGGGTCCTCGGGTCTGGGCTAGAGCTTGGTTCAGCATTTCTTGAGAACAATTTAATGAAAGTGAGAGAAAAAAACAGTTATCTGACATCACAAACAAGACCATTAAAAGATATTTACGATGCTGCCTATTGACCTAAAGTATTATGTAATTCAGAACGCAATGATATATTGTTGTGCGTTTTTATAAATAAAAAGTGATTTCAAACCAATTTTATCTTTTGCAAATTTGTATTTGGGGAGAATTGGAAGGTCAAAGCTTTGCGACGTCATATATGGGGGGATCTGAGATTTTGTGACGAAATATGACGATGGGTTAAAAATCTGCCAAAATTGCGTGACGTCATTTATGGACGGCCCCTTAGCCAATAATTTCTAATTTGGCCGCTAGTTTTTGGCAGTTAGTTTTAAACTGAGCTACAAAAGAATTATGTAAGTCGATGGTTATCACGTGTGTTTACTTTAAAGACTTAATAACGAGCACTATGAATATAATATAATAATAATGTTCATTTATAGGATGCTAAAGTTTAAAATGAACTTAGAAAAAAAGTAGAGGGAGTTCACGCTTGTTGGCATCGTAAACGCATAACGCAAAATGCAAGTAATATGCGCGAAACACAAGTAATGGTTATAAAAAAATTTGTCGCTGTCCAAATTCGCGAACCGCAAGCACGCGAAGTTCAAAAAGGTGGTGTATTTTATAACGCTAAATTATGAAATTTGGGAACACAAAGGGCTACATATCCGCGATGACTTTAAAGCTATTAAAGCCAATATAAGTATTAAATAAATGATAAAATGGAAAGTAGACATCATAAGTTCTGTTTGGATCATCTTGTTTCTTAATTATTGTTTTTTTGCAAAACTGACATCCAATGTTCTAGAAAAAGTCTACTCTTCCAACTCTGGCCCTCATTAAACAATTGTAATCCTAATGCAGTCCTCCCATAACATCCATTGCTTTAATGTGGCCCTGGTGCCTCTTCCAGTTTGACAAGCTTGCTGCAGACATTTCGTCCGTCCCGTAAAATATGAGCATTTTCACCATTTTGCTAATGTATTAGGTGTTTGCTTTCTTACCTCCTCAATTTTTTTCTCCTCCAGACTCCTTTCGCAATTTTGTTATCTTAAACTAGCCTTTTGTTCGAGTATTTTTTCTTAAAATTATCATCCTCTCATTCGGTAACATGACCACAAAATTTCAAGGTAGTTATCGCATTCATCTCATCCTAACTTTGTAATGTACTTGCTTCTTTTCTTATCTCGTAGACATTCTTAAAATTCTCCACTATCAACGCGATGCTGCGATTCTTAAAAGCCATTTGCTGTTCGTGTCGATGATATAGATAAGTTCCGTATTTGAAGATTTCTAAGAAATTTTCTTTCTGAAATTTTTAAAGTAGCGATCTTCTTGGCCTGAACTTGTAATACACTAAAGATATTATAATCTCTCAACGCTCTCCGGAATTGTTGTATCATGTTAAACTTTCTAAATGCGTTCAATATAACGATACAATGAAAACATTCATTCTCGTCTTTTTTCCTTTCCATTTTCACTGGTTTTGATCCCCAGTTAAAAGTTGGACGTTGAGCGCAGAATGATTGTATTCTCCTCATTTTATTTCTAGAAGTCGTCTTTATTTTCATTTTAGCTAAATTAATTTCAAGATATTGTTCTCTATTCGTACTATTAAATTTATCAAGATAAACCATAGGTTTATTGTAACTCTGCTAAAATCTTCAACGGGAAAGAGTGTTTACCTGCTGTGACAAATACACTTTCTGAATGAAAATTGAAATAAACACTTATCGAAGTCATTAAACCAATCACTTAAAACAGGGGTCACCAAACATTTCACTAAAATACAATATAACAATGTGCGGGACACATACGGACCGTCAAACAAGTGAGGGAATAATTGCAGAGCAAATTATATGAGGCGCTCAATACATCTTTGGTTGAGATCGACGGCCTCATAATATCGTCCGTAAATTCCCTTTAAAAGCATTATATCAATGCCATATAATAATGTGTTTCCCGTTTAAAAGCAGTGGACTCGTTGCCATGACAGTTTTATTTAAAAATTGGAGAATTTCCTTCTTTTTAGGCTGGCTTCCAAAGGAAACATAGTCTTATGAAATGGTCCTATCCGTATGTATGTATGTATGTGTGTTCCCTAAGAACTACTTTTGCATTAATGGACCGATTTTCATGAAATTTCGTATGGGGCTCCTGCTGTCAGGGCCCACCTCCGCGCTATATTTTATTTGGCGAAGATGGAAGTCCCGGGTTCGATTCCAAGAATGTTATTTCCCTATTTATTTTACATAGGAAGTCTCAAATCCATCGTGCAGAGATGTTTTCTTTAATACTTTAAAATGTCTTAAAATTGTGATATAGGTGCGAGATTTGTACTTTTCTAAGGGGAAAAGAATATAGATTCTAATTCTTATCACAGAATTTTGATAATTTATCGCATTTTTTTGAATTTCTACTAAAACAGAATTTTTGCGTTTTAAATCGCATTTTATCGGATTGTTGCCGAGAAAACGATTATTACCGAACTCGGCTTAAGCATAGAAGAGTGAACGAATGGGTTATTTTCTTTTCCTCTCAACTGCTCTTCAGCAGTAGACTGTTGATCCATACATATTAGTGTATAAACAGTAACATTTATTAATTCGTTTATTTAAAAAAATACATGCAAAATATAATACCAGAAAGAGATTTTGACATTGCTTTTAGTATCTATTTTTAACCTGATAATACTCTATTAATTTGTTTTCCAATTTTTCTCTGTCATTGATAAACTATGAACTACAAGTAGTATATTTATGATAAGAGAATTTCTTGGAATGACTAACACATACTGAAACATTTCCTGTCAATATAAGTAATCAATTCGAGACGTCAACTTTGGGAAACCAGCAGGCATTAGTCCTGGTTTGGACTTATTGTTTGGATTAAAAACAATTGTTTGCTCTCATTCGACAAGGATTTGGATTCTATTTTTTTAATATAAACAGCTATACAACTGTTCATGTTTCGAGCTCCTATCTTAATTTTAACTTATTTAAATATTATAATGCCCTGCACCGATTTTATGGAGCGTAGAAATGAAACAAAGGTGTCGGAAAAAGACACCGACTGCTCCCCAGCAGCTGATTCTTATCTTTATATACCTATACTGAAAATTTGGCTTCTCCAAATTGCAGGATTCCAGAGATATTGTTCAAACAAACGGACAGACGAACCGAATACATAAGCTGTTGTTTTAGAAAAAAGCTGTAATGGCTGAGCGAGCAGTGTGTGTTCAAATAGCTAGTTTTGAGAATTTTTTATTGTGTAGTGTGCCATACGCCTATATTAAAAGTTGATTGATTATACATGCTCGAAAATGTCGTTTACATTTCATTAATGATATCCAATGATACTTCCTGCTAGCAAATATATGAATGTCTTAATGGAACTGATGAGGTAAGGTTAGCCGGATGAAATTACTGCATGGACTGAAATGGTCCGCGGAGCGTACTTTGGGTACCCCTGGCTTAGAATTTATTGGGCCGAGGCGAATCTGGTGATACGGTCAATTTACAAACGCAACTTCTTGTTACCACCATACACGAAGGCGTTTCCACAGCTTATGGCGCGAATACGTACAATTTTTGCTGTATAAAATTGTTTTTACGATTAAACAAAGGAAGTTTTGGATTTTCTAAGGCAGTCCTATAAGATCTTAGAGGCACAATGGTGTAATTTTGTAACGATACTTTGTAATGTTTTCTTGTTCTCATGACGAGAGAAATAAAATGTACCGATGAAATAAGTACTAGAATAGCGAAAGCAAAAGCCGCTTTCAGAAAAAACTCCTATATTAACGGGAAATATAAAAGAGTATACCCGCAACAAATTGATAAAATACTATGTATGGAATATAGCTTTGTACAAGACAGAAACAAGGACGCCAAGAGAAAGTGATATGCGTAAACACTTGGAAAGCTTCAAAATGTGGGCATGGAGAAGAATGGTGAAGATAAAATGGAGAAATAGAATGAAAAACGAGGAAGTACTAAGAAGAATAGGAGAGAAGCGAAGGATTATACAGAAGGAGGAGAACTGTATCGGACATTACCTTAGGAGAGAGAGCATGATTAAAGACGTGTTAGAAGGAAAATTAAAAGGAAATGGTATCATGTGATAGACAACTTGAAAGGGAAAGAGAGCTAACAAGGCATGAGGACGACTGCGGAAAATAGGTGTGTGGAGAACCAGGTTTAACCCTGGAAGGGTACACTGGGGCACTGAATACCCCACGAATTTATATTTTGCGTGTAAGTGAGAGATGGTTATTTATATTAACTTGTCACTTTTAGAGTTCCTTTAGGGTCACTTAATGATGATGTTGAGAATTTTTGTGTTTGTCATCCCTCTTTTTTGTGCTTTCTGTAGCGTCTTTGGGGCACTGAATACCCCAGTGTACCGGAATCGGATGTTTTTTTCGCACCTGTTTCAGTGAACTTTATTATTCACCGTAATTTCCAAATTCGATGCAAACTATAATTCCACCTATGAGATTAGTACAAAATGCAACATTGAGACACGTTTTTATAAATTTCATCTATCTTAAAACTTTTGCCACGGATGCCGATATAATTGTTTACCTCTCGGAGTGGATAAACTATTAGAACAGTGTTTCCCAACCTTTTTCGAGTCGCGACCCCCTTTTATACTAGCCAAGTAACCTGCGACCCCCCGCCACATTTGCATAAAAAGGCATTTTTAATAGGGTAAAGAAAACACATTAAAAATAGATTTTTCAGAATATAATTCTAACCTAATATTTAATGCGATGGTTGTACTTGCATCTGGGCAACCAGCTTCAAAATTTGCGGCTGAGTGTTTGTTAAAGCCAACCTCATGTCATCCTCAACATTCAGTATGTTTCTTGCCTTTGTTTTGATATGAATAAGTGTTGAAAATCCACTCTCGCAGAGATATGTAGAGGAAAATGGAATTAAAACTCGCTAGGAAAGCATGGTGACATTTGGATATGACTGATACATAGCACACCAAAACTGAGTCAGCAATTTTTCATAAAACAAATTACGTGCCGAGGAATCGTTCCGCAGATCCAAGAATTCATCCTGTACTTCATCGGGAATGCTGGCTACATTCAGGGAAGCAGAGAATGGGTTTCGTACCAGTGCAGCTTCTTCTTCTGTAAACTCAGGGAAGTACCGCTGAAATTCCTTTTCAAGGGATTCAAGGTGCCAAGTAATCTCCTCTTTCAGATTCTCATCCAGTTCACCTTCAGATTCCTCTACCACACTGCAGAGTTTTTCAAACATGGCAATGTTTCCAAGATTCACTTTCCGACGCCACTTTTGCAGCTTGGATACAAATGCCTGAAGATTGTCTTGAAATTGGATAATGTGTGTTTCCTTTCCCCGAAGTTTCAGGTTCAGCTTATTTAGCTGGTATAAAATGTCTACTAAGCAAGCAACTCTTTTCTTCCAAGCTTCATCATTAAAGTAAGCCACAAGGTCATGTTTCCCTTGCACCTCCAGGAACAGCTTGATTTCATCTTTCAACTCAAAGGCACGATTGACAACATTTCCTTTCGACAACCAGCGTACAGCAGTGTAGAAAAGAAGAACCTCGTGATCAGAATTCATGTCTTTACAGAGTTCTTTAAACAGACGGGTGTTGAGGGCTCCAGATTTGATGTAATTCACAATTTTGATCATTGAATCAAGTACCTCTTGCAGAGGAGCTGGAAGTCTTACTGGCAAGAGCATATCGGTGAATGATGCAGTGAATGCCCTTTGCTTGGTGAGCAAGTTCTTTCACTTTTGTCTGAAAGCCCGACTTTGAACCTAGCATAGCTGGTGCTCCATCTGTAGAAACCCCACAGACGTTTTTCCACTGTAGTCCTCCAGTTTCAAAAAAGGTATTTATCTTCTCCATAATATCTTCACCTTTTGTAGTAGTTTCAAGTGCACTACAAAACAGGAACTCTTCTTTGATGTCATCTGAATGAATATATTTCACGAAGACAAGCAACTGAGAACATGAACTTACGTCCGTTGATTCATCAACTTGAAAAGAAAAAAATGGAGAAACTTTGATTTCATTCAAAACCTGCTCCTTCACGTCTACGGACATATCTGAAATGCGCCTCTGAATAGTGTTATTGGACAGAGATATTTGTCGCATCTTTGTCTCACTGGCTTCCCCAATAATTAACTTCACCATCTGCAACATGCAGGGTTTGATGAGCGTTTCTCCAATCGTGTAAGGTTTTTTTGTGTTTGGCAATTTCCATTGCGACTTCATATGATGCTTGCACTGCTGCTGTGCTCTGTTGCTGACAACTTCCTGTAGGATCAAGTCTCTGACGTCTGAGACCAGTTTCATGGCGTCGAAAGAACTCCAAATCATTTTTAGTATGTTTTGAATGCTTTGTCTCTAAGTGACGTTTGAGTTTTGAAGGTTTCATAGATTCAACACTGAGAACAACATTGCACAAAACGCATTGTGGTTTCTCTATACCATTGCTGATCAAGGTGGTAAAGCCAAATTTTAGATAGTCTTCTGAATATTTACGTTTCTTCTCCATGGGTACGGATTTCTGAAAATATAAATATAAAGTAATTCTTTTTCGAGAAAAAAAAAAATCTTTTTGTATTTTTATTATTTATTCTCGTTTCACGAATTTTGTCAATTGTAATATTTTTAAAAAATAAATGTTTAATAATGTTTAGCGTTAGTCACTTGGCTCACTATTTTATTAAAATAATACACCTATTAATACTAATAATATAACAATAAAAATATAAATAAATAATTACCCAAATAAATTGTTTCCGTCGGGAAACGATAATAGCGATGCAGAAAGCCGACCGACAGCACGGACTGATGGCGACCTACTGACGCTCTTTAGATTTTAGAAAGTGCAGTAGCTGACCAGCGCTCGACAGCGAGTGGCCAACTAAAGGTGGTTGACTATTGGCGAAGTAAGTTCGCGCCAGTTTGCATTAGACAGCCCATCGCGGACATTATTGAATTACATCATTATAAACATGGCGGCGTCAGCAAAACATACGGGGTGATCTTCAACTGCGTTAAGAGAGCAACTCATCTTTATTCGACGGTCCGTATTCGACATTCTGTTATTCAAACATCGAGACACCGATTAAAAATGAATTTTGATATTGAATTTTGCATCATAGTAAATATTTTTTTCAGTTTACTATTTGTAACATAGAATTTTATTCTAATGATAACACTGCATTTGTATATTTTAGGGTTAGGGAGTGAATCAAGGTCCGCCACGGCGGAAATTTGGAAAAATATTAAAGGCCCGTCATAGCAACTAATTAAAATAATCATCATCATCATAAGTAGTCTGTCCGTAGACAGGTCCGTGATTATTCTTGGTTAAACCTGGTTCTCCATATACTCCTATTTTCCGCTGTCCTCTTTATTTCTTGATAACTCTCTTTCCCTTTCAAATCGTCTATCAGCTGAAACCTTTTCCTACCTCTTTCCCATTTCCCATCTAGTTTTCCTTCTAACACGTCTTTAATCATACTCTCTCTCCTCAGGTAATGTCCAACCCAGTTAGCCTTCCTCTTTCTGATAGTCTGTATAATCATTCGCTTCTCTCCTATTCTTCGTAGCACTTCAACGTTTTTCATCCTATCTGTCCATTTTATCTTTAGCATTCTCCTCCAAGTCCACATTTCAAAGCTTTCCAAGTATTTGATGTCATTTTTCCTTAGCGTCCATGTTTCTGCCCCATACAATGCTATACTCCATACGTAGCATTTTATCAACTTCTTGCGGATATCTTCCCTTATATTCCCTGTAAGTAGTTCTTTCTTTCTCCTGAAAGCCGCTTTTGCTTTTCCTATTCTAGTTTTGATCTCATCCGTACATTTTGCCTCTCGTGTTATGATACTTCCAAGTTATTTATATTCTGAAACTTGTTCTAATGCCTTTCCCCCAATAGTTATGTTCAGATTCTCTTCTTTACCCGATATTCGAATGACCTTGGATTTTTCTGTATTTATTTCCATACCGTATTTTTTACCTGTTATCACTAGTCTATTTATCATTTTTTGTAGCTCCTCTTCCTTTCTTGCTAGAAGTACTTGATCATCTGCGTATTTCACTGTTCTTATAATCCTTCCTCCAATTTTGAAATCCCCTGTGCCTTCTAAAGCTTCTTGCATTAGACTTTCTCCATATATATTGAATAGGGTTGGCGATAGGCAGCAGCCTTGTCTTACTCCTCTACCGATATTTATTCCGCAGGTGTCCACATTCTCAAACCTGACCTTTACAATTTGGTTCTCATATAGATTCCCAATCAGTCTCCTGTCTTTCCAGTCTACACCTATATCCTTTAATATCTTCATCAACTTTACCCAATTTACTCTATCAAAGGCCTTCTGCCAGTCTACGAAACATGCGCAGATATCTTGACTGTATTCTATTGCCCTTTCTGATATGATTCTAACTACTCCTATAGCATCTCTAGTTCCTCATCCTTTTCTGAAACCGAATTGATCTTCCCCTATTATTTCTTCTGCCTTTTTCTCCAGCCTTTTATTAAGAATCCTCGTGATGATCTTCGATGTGTGTGACAGAAGGCTTATAGTTCTGTAATCTTTACACTGCATTGCCTTTGGCTTCTTCTTTAGAGGGATCATTGTTACTTCTAGGAAATCCTGAGGCCACTCTCCCGTGTCGTAAATCTTATTAATTAATTTCGCTATCGCTTTTAGTCCTTCTGATCTTATGACTTTAAGTATCTCAGCCGGTATTCCATCGCTGCCCATGGCTTTCCCCTTCTTTAGTTCCACTATCGCCTTTTCTGCTTCGCTCTCCATAATACTTGGTCCTAAGTTGTCTTCTTCAATGTTTTCCTCATTTTCCAGTTCTATTTTTGCCGCTCCTGCCTGTTTGCTGTATAATTCCTTAATGTATTCTTCCCATACCTGTGCTACATCCTTTGTTTTTGAGACTATCTTCCCATCCGTATTCATAATTCCTTTACCACAAATTCCATTAGACTTCTTATCCTCTAATTCCAGTGCCCTAGCGTACATCATATCGTACCGTCCTAACTTCTCCATTTGTTCTATTTCATCACATTTTCCTTTTATCCAATTTTCTCTAGCTTTATCTGTTACCCTTCTCAACTCCTTGTTTATACGCTTATAGTTGGCTCTACATTCTTCACTGTTAGCGTTTTTCCATTTTCGTCTCCCATCCATTTTCTCCAGCATTTCCTTCGTGATCCATGGTTTTCTGATTTTCTTCTCTTGTTTTCCAATCTCTTTATCCAAGGTATCCTTGATACTGGTTTTAATTTCATCCCATTCTATATCAACGGTCTTCGGTTTGTTTTCCAACTTTCTTAGGTTATCTTCCAACTTCATGTTGACTACATCCTGCCTTTCTTTCAGTTTTTCTAGGCCCCAGGTCTGTCTTTCTCTTCTCGTTTTTCTTATTTGTTTGAGCTTTGTATTCACGTCAAGTATTAGAAGGCTGTGATCTGAATCAATGTCTGCTCCTTGCAATGCCTTGGCATTCTTTATGCTGTTCCTGAATCTTTGTTTTACAAGGATGTAATCTATTTGGCATCTCATTCTATCTCCTGGGCTTTTCCATGTGTATAACCTTCGTTTATGGTTTTTGAACCATGTATTAGTCACTACAAGGTCATTATTGATGCAGAATTCTACGAGTTTCTCCCCTCCTCGATTTCTCTTCCCAAGTCCGTATTGCCCGACAACATTTTCTTCCTGTCCTTCTCCGACTATGCTGTTCCAATCTCCCATTATTATGCAGTTTACCTTTCCTCTTCCGTCTTCTTCGTAAATTTCATTAATTTGCTCATAGATCTCATCTATTTCTTCATCGTCATGAGCTGAGGTTGGCATATATACCTGGATTATCAGCATGTCCACTGGGACTGCTTTTAGCTTTATTGCCATCAGTCGTTCGTTGCTATTATCTTTGTCACGCTTTTCATCATATCTTTCCTGAGTACCAGAGCTACTCCCCTTTCCCCACTATTTCCTCCAGAATAAACTACCGTGAATTCTTCCGAGTCGAACTGTCCTTCTCCCTCCCATCTAGTTTCGCTTAGCCCTATAATGTCAACTCTATTTCTTCTCATTTCTTCTTTCAAGTTCTCTAGCTTTCCTGCCTTTCTCATAGTTCTTACGTTCCAAGTCCCTATTCGTAATTTACTTTCGACAAATGTTTTCCTCAAGGCAGTACCCGCCCGGAGATTTGATTGGGGGACTATTTTACCTCCGGATTGTTTTACCTCGAGAGAACTCATATTGTCCAACCATATAATCTTTACTAGGGATTGTAATGTGGTAGTTTCCCTCTTGCTTTCCACATCGCAGTACTGTAGCCGTTCAAATCGTCCTGATCACGCCTATTGGATATAGACTCAACCAACATCATTTGTTTTCGGCTCTATACCATACTGACAGTACTGCTGCCTACTGCCAGGCACTGATGATAGTTTTTTTTTAAATAAAACCTCCATTCGAGGGGTTTGAACCCCCGAACTTTGCAATAGAAAGCCGATACGCTTACCACTACACCACCAGTGCAATAAAATAATATAAAATGTTTAATGTGTATGAACACGGCGGGCCTTTAATATTTTTTAAGTATCCGCCGCGGTGGACCTTAAGTCACTTCCTTTCATTTATCAAAAATCAGTGTTAGAACCACTAGTAGAATATTGCAGTGTAGCCATATTGAAATAAATAAATGTTGAAAATCTTCGTGGTGAAATTTCCTATAAAAATAATTGCAACTAAAAATAACCGCGGCGACCCCCCAGAAAACCCTTTGCGACCCCCTTGGAGGTCGCGACTCACAGGTTGGGAACCCGGGTATTAGAAGATGGCCTCTTGCTATCTTTTATGGGTTGTTAAATGCTGCAGCTATCAATGCATTTGTTATTTTGTGACACAATAATGGCATGAAAGGCAAATATAAGCTGTCTAGGCATTCTTTCTTGATGAACTTTGGAGAAGTTATGATCACGCCCCTGCTCCAAGAACGCCTCCAAATTACAACTTTGAGAACTTCCCTCCGTAATTCCATAGCTTCACAACTTCGAGTACTGCAATCAATTTGGAGTCAGGAGTGGAAGATGCTGCAAGGGCTGCAAAACTACAGCATGCTGCAAGAGCTGTCAGGAGTTGACTTGGCGGAATAATTCGGATATAATTTGCAACAAATGTTTTAAATAATTTAAAAAACTGTTTCTTTTCACTTTTTTGTTTATAAATTAAAAATAAACACATTTGTTTGCTAACAGTCAATGGCTAAATAAATATTTTCTTCCTGGGGTACTCAGCTGAAAGTTTTAGTTTTTGTAGATATGATGAAGAAGCCTTCAGATAAAATGAGACTTCTTACCTAAGTGACATGAGTTCGACTCCAGAAATTCCGATAGTTCCGTTTTTTCCAATAAGAAAAGCATTGCGCCATTTTTGTAAATTAATTATGGGCACTTGCCGGTAAGCTAGGAAGATGAAATTTTCAGTGTTGCTAGATGGCCGCAATATCTATTAGGAATTATGGTCACTTTTGCTTACAGTGTCTTAGGTTCGACTCCAGAGACCCCGGAATATCTCCCATAAGTTAGCATGGGAAAACGCAATCCAGTGTGTAGACCAATCTAATAAGTTTAGGAAGCTGAAATTTTGCAAGATTATAGAACTTTTCTCATAACCAACTATAAAAATGGAAAATTTTAAAATTGTAAATTTTAGGGATTGTTTTAACCCCATTTAAACATTAAAGTTTATTAATTTTTTAGGTACTATGGGATGAGCTAGGAAGCTGCAAGTTTCAAATTATTTACAGAACAGTACATTTGCACAAATAAACAATTCAATCTTTCCATATATATATTGCGGCAACCGTTAAAAATGTTTAAATTTTAAACAATTAGAAAAATATTATTTTACTTCTAGAAATGCTACAACTTTAAAATTTGGCTGAAATGTGTAGAATTAGTATCCCATAATGGAGAAAGTGTAAAATGTTTAAAATTACAACATTTGGGGATTGTTTTAAACTATTATTTTTACGTGGGAAAAACGCAAATCGCTGCGGAGGTGAAATCTTTAGAATTAATAGAATATTTGTAATGATGAAATATCTGTCTTAAAAATTAATGTTTTTTCAAGGTGAGATGAAATGCTTGCAGTATGCAAGCACCTTCTACTAGTATGTTATATCCTCCTCCTCCTCTGTAAGAAACGTCTATATATAATGATGTTATATCCTCCTCTGTAAGAAACGTCGATATATAATAATACTCCATATCAAAACATCAGTGTAGCCGATGTCTTGCTTTTGAATAATCATGAATCTCAAATAGTTAATTGAAAGTAGATTTTTTGAAGTTGTTTTGGGAAAAAGGAAAATCTAATATCTTCGATTTCAGTCCTCCCTACTCAACCAACTTCCCCTACGCAGCTTATCTCCTATCGCAGATATAATTGCGCGCAGACTGCTACTGAAAACCACCATGAATGGACAAGAACGCTTTCTGGCAACTTTTTCCCTCTTTGGTTGCAACGGGCATGGATGTAGCATCTAGGTGAGCAATTATTTTTTAGTTTTTAAAGCTTTACTTTTACATGAATCCATCCGGAAAATCTTTCAGGTATGCATCAATATTTTTCCACTTTTATTATTATTCAACAATTCTCCGTATTTGTCAACGGTATGAAATATTATTACTTCGATATCCCGTAGATTTACGTCAGAATTGATAGGGAAACATTTTTGCGCCTCCAGAGAATTGACAACTGCGCTCGTAGATTGGTGAATTTTTTGACTAATCCCTTTGTTTAATTTCTTCCCTTAGCTGCAGATAACACATCAGTGATAAATAGCCGTAGGATCGCCTCCAAACGCTTCGCTCGTATTACGCATTTTGCTGTCATTCACCGCTCGCACGATGTTTGTTTTTCGGTCTGAGTTTGTTTTCTCATTAGGATGACTCCATTGATCGAATTGTTTGACACGGGTGGAGTGATACTTCAAGGAAAAAGCTCAACATTTTTTACCGATTGCTACTGGGTATTTTTTACTTAAAATTTAGGAAATATTGTACTTCTATACGCATTTAGACGAAATTTTACAGCAATAAATTTACTCGTTTTATCAATAAAAAATTGACAAAAAAACGCGCAGTTAGCTCGAATGTCATTGTGGACTGCATTCCAGAATAACTACCGCGGTCGTTTTCCAAGTTAATCTCAAAGCCAGATCCGAAACGTAACAATGCCCACACAAACACCGGGAGCCAGAAGACCCAGAATTATAAAGGGACCTAATTACTTTTACATCACGTGATCAATATTTTGTAGTTACACTAAAGACCAGAAATCAAACTAAAAATACCGAAAAACGATATGGTTAAGATGATCTGCATGTTTCTTGATCTAAGTTTTCTCTTGTACAATTGATTTTGATAAAAAAACGATAACGTAACAAATAATAACACAATAAAAAAAGAAAAGCTAAAATTTTATCAAGAAAATGCTATTTTTCAATGAAAATTCCTATTGTCTTTTTTACTGTATAACTTTATTAACAATTAAAAAACAAAATTTTGCTTAGTGTTGTAAAAACAATTTTAACATAATCGAAAAACACCATAGAATCAGTCGACAATTAAATTAGACTTAAATATAAGTGGAAATTTACATGCATCTAATTCACATTTATATCACAGAAATAGACATCTTCATGCTAAAAGCATCTACAGTTACAAACACTTTCAAAAAGCACAAACTAATACTTAAAAAAAGAATCACAAAAATAATTACTTTTGTGTGTCTAATGTGTTCCAGAACAAAATTTTAATGTGTACCACTTCCTTATTGCCACCAAATATTACAGAAATGCATGGAAACATGTCAGCCAGTGAATAATGGTGCACATTTGTAAATATCTTTTGTAAAAAATATCTTCTTTTACATTATGGAGGACGACATGTTAAAAAGTAGATTTGTATGCAAGGAGTTCATATTTACATTTAAATCATCATGACCAATAACAACTATTGGCCAAAAGCCTCAACAAGTGAATAACTATTAAAAACTTGACCAACATCTCATCCACCAATATTAGTATAGCAAAGAATTAGATATCTCCTATATGAAAATTTATGCTCATGTGACGGAAAAGAATATGAAACAAGTTTTTACAATATTTATTGGCACTTGGGTCCCATATTTAAAAAACACATAAATTATTAGGAATGAATCCAAAAAGGCAATGTCTAGGCAAACTTCTACCATGTAAGTACTCAAGTCTTTAAGATCCATATCTGACAGCCCATATAAATTCGCAACCGTACTGGCCAATAACCAATACCAGAAAAGAGCTTGGACTTTTAAAATACATATTCCTTCTGAAATGCGTATCAAAATAAAATCTCTAAAATACACTTATCATTTTGTTCACTTGAATACTGTATAGGAGAGGTGACACACGCTGGCCATCAGCCATAACAAGACGAGGGAGACAGAGCACCATATAGCAGGCTGTCTTACGAGAACAATCACTGGGAAGCCCGATGCCAGCTCCATTCCGCTCCCTCACAGAGCTTAACTATCACGGGTTACCCTTACTCCTGCCTAGCGGGAGCATTAGGGGACACATTTAAGTACACAAATACGAAAATAAACAAAAAAATCAAGGTACACATCTGAAATCTGACAGGACTTGTGAATCGATATCCCTTTCCACATTTGCAATACCAGATGCAAAAACACAACAGTATGAAGCACCAAAGACAAATAAATTAACTATCTGGGTCATCAGTAGACTCTCCCTCAAGCATCAGTCTGTGTTGCTCCTCTGCGACATTGGTGCGACCCACACGATTCCCACCACCTCCTGACTTCTTCTTTTGCTTTTTCTTCCGATTCGTTACTCCATCCTCTTGATCCATCATGGTCAGGATCTGACTTTGATCAGATGAATCCATGGGGGCAACTGAAATATCTCGAACGGCTCTGAATTTACCACAGTTATTCAGATGTTCGTTTTCCAGACGAAAATAATTCCATACAAAACGTCTTCACTCCAACAAATGATAAAAACAAAGAAAGGGATAAAAGAGTTTCTTTTAGAGGTTATATTCAACAGAAATTTAAGCATTCAATTTAACACATCCACAAAAGCAGTGCTTGAATTGGGCAGGAACGAATGGGAACCCCATTGATGCAAAATGAAGCCCATAACATTCCCATTGTTAAAAAATCAGATAAGAATGTACTGGATTGCTAGCATTCCTGTTCTTAAAATTTTCCAATTCGAACACTGCACCAAAGCCCCAAAGTTATCACATTTAAGCATTTAACAACTTGCTGTGAATTTTAAATAAGCTGTTTTACAGTTGATCAGTCTTAAATGAACCTTTCTGGAAAAGTAACTGATATTTATACTTGAGCATTTTTAAAAAGTGCTTGTATTATTAAATTTATTCTTGCATGAATAAAATGCTTTAGAGCTGACTGAGATGATTTAATATGGACGAAATTATTTCATTAAATAAATAAAAATTTCTACATTTAATTCGACCAGGTTTCAATTTTATTGTACGCAAATTAGAGAAAACCAATTTAGAATCCATTCTGATGCCTAATAAGGTAAAATCTCATAGAGGCTTTTTACACATATAGGTGCCTTTATTAAAGGGTATTATTTTCTGATCTATGAAAAAATACCCTTTGAAAAATGATTGACACTGCAACAGCATTTAAACTTCTAAGACATTTAAATTTATATTACTTGTCTTAATACATTTTTATGTAAAAATAAAAATAATAAATTTAATCCTTTGGAAATCAGAGATCTGATTCATCGGTACCTAGAGTTCTAGCTGAAAGTGCTACTCGCACTCTGTTCAAAAACTGAAACATAAATAAAATATTAAATTTGCTATAAAATTAAAAAAAATTCCAATGTAATGGTTGGAAATTTTTTATTGAATTCTGATGCAAATACAACCGTTATTTCTTTTGTTACAATTTATGCTATTGACTATACTGTTGATGTGCATCTTAACTACACACAAATACCGTGGGTCTTTCTTCCTCTCCATTTCATTGAAAGAAATGTTGAGAAAAATATGCATGTTGCTGCTCCAGACTCACACTACAGGAGGCTTGCCCACTCAAATGAACCAGTCTTCGCGACCAAAAGAGAAAGCGGGGTTTCTCAGAAATTCCAGGGACCTATACTCCACTGAGGCAGGGAGTAAAAAGGATGTTTATTGGGCAAAGCAATTCCTGCTCATCTCGAGTTGTTTTCATGCAATAATATCAACCACTAGACCCTTTCTTTGATTGGCAGGATCCTCCAAGGCCACAAAAGAAAGGTTTTCCTGAACATAAAACAGACAGGAGCAGCACATTCACAAAATGTGTGTTTTAGTCAATCCAGTTAGTATTGAATGTTGAATGCTTATGTAAGGTTTGTCACTGCCAACGGAATAAGTGGAAACGTGACGTGAGAAATTATCTGTGCCGGTTGTCTTTTTTGTGACTGTTTTTGTGTATTCGTGAATCTGCACATTTTTGAGAGAGTTTTACAGATGGAGTTGTCCTCTGTAATTAATTTATATTGACTGTACATACATGAGTATTAAGCACTTTGTGTGATCAGTCACTTTCCCTCTAACCTGCATGCGTTCGCAGCCGCTCATGACTTAAATATGTGCCCCGCAAAGCTTCTTCTTTGCTGCTGACTTCATTTCATGCCGGTTTCCTTTATCATTGTTCAAAAATATTGCACGCACAGCGAAGTTTATCCCACTCAATAGTGAAAAAAATTAGACGGAATTATTAGTCAGTTAGAGAATTAATAAATTAGAGAATTATTTCAGTCATCGGTTATAGCGTGGTTGTCATATAACGCGGGTCAGAGCCCCTCCCCCAAAAACCCACATTATAACCAGGGAGCAGTGTAAAGTAGCATTATATGCCACATATCAGTTATTTAGGTAACCAACTAATCCTAGTTTATTATAGCCTTCCTTAAATTAATAACACCTTGTATTTAAAATCGAAAAAAATTTGGGCTTATAGAGAAAGGCGGCATAAACTGCTTGCACCCGGGTGGCAAATATGCCTGGCATGGCTCTATGGATGCAGTAAATTTCCACAACAAAGTGAAACTGATTATGAGATGAAGAGTTTCAAGGAACCATAGAGCTATTTTTAAGTTTTATAAGCATCATGAAACAAAAGATTTATCATAAGACAAAATCTAATTCAACAAACACTTGGACTACTCACCTAAATACTTCAAGAGGAGAAAGAACAGAAACCATAAGTTCACCATGAACATATCCCATCTCAGTAAGAGAAAGAGACAGAGCCCAGCAGAATCGCAAAATGAAATCTTCCACAATTGCAAAATAATAATATCCCTATCATAAGAGAAAAATATATAACTTAAAAAATCCAAAAAAGTAAATCCAATCAAATCACTGACAAAGAAAGCAAGTCTGACTCACTGTTGAAGAGTAAACAACTTCTTCCCGAAGAAAACGATTGTCACCAGCATTTTTGTCAAAAAGGCCCCAATCCATTTTAATATCCCAGGAATAGGCATAACAGGAGCTTACAATGGAAGCAGCTATCCAAACGTAAAAAAATGGATTTTCTGAAGAGCCTTGATACTTTTCTGCAAATATCAAATGAAACCATGCAATAGCATAATTATGAATGACATTAAGTATGGCACATGATTTAACTTTATTCCTATAATATGGTACTTTTCACTCACTTAATAATGATAAAATACCTGCATTTTCTATCTATCGCAATATTCGACATGGCATTAATATAAAGAAACATGCTCTGACATTCTTTGAACTGCATATTCAGTTTTTGGTGGTTTCAGCAACTTGCTATAATGCATCTTACTCAAATCATTATATTTTAGTTGGAAAAATTAGCATAGAATGTTTCAACTAATGAAATCTGTTACATTTATAAACAATACAATAATTAGGAAAAATATTCATTAACTTACCAGCATAAATTAAACTTAGGGCTGAAAATAAGACAACAAAAAAGGTAGTTGAATATTTCCCAGCATTTAAGAGATGGGGGAAGGCCTCTTTGGTGTCCCTATAACGTCTCAGACACTGTGCAAACCTAAACCAGGCAGGCAGACACGCTACAAAAGAGCGCCATGCAATTGATGTTGCTCCACATTTGCCAATGTCTGAAAAATAAAGTCACAATCTAGCAATAACAATGTGAGAATCTTCAAATGTTTTAACCCAATAAAAATATATGGTAAAGTTAATTTTAATAAATGTCAAACTTCAGAAGGTTAAGAGAACAAACAACTTTAAACTTACTCAGATAATGAACCGCAACAATGTTAAAATAAAAAATTTTAAATTAACAAAAAATACAAGCATGATTGGAAAAATGTTGAAGTTCTTTGAAATAATGTATAAGAGTTAATTTTATTCTTTAGTTAATGCAATTAGCATTTAATACCATATTTGAATTTTTCTTTATTTATGAATCATCCTTTTCCATTGCATTTCAAGAAGTATAGCAAAAGGATTTAGGATAGAGGAAAAATGGTGTATGAAAAAATAGGGGAGTTAGGTTAGAGCAGGGGTTCTTAACCTTTTTGCCCTCATAACTCCCTTGAGAGTGATCTTAATGTCCACACCCTCCCCCAAAAAAATTAATCAATCAACCAATCAAGACATAATTAAGATGACAAAGAGATTTTGTATGCCCAAGAAATCCTTTAATTTTTCAGAAAATAAGCACAAACAAATGCAATAAAAATCAAATCATTGCCCAGTTTTATGGCAATAAAAAATGTTCTGAAGCTCAGCCTAATCATCACAAAAACAAGACAAAAAATTACTTCTAGCCAGTTTCTCTCATGCACAAAAAATGATAAAAATAAATAAATTAAAAAGTTCTTCGGGACCACTTTAATGAGATGGCTGTTGCTGCTTTTGGTCAGTAAGGACAGAAATTCGAGGGACAGCCTTGGACAATCCTAGGCGATGTCATGCCTGGCATCCAACCGATTTCTAGCCTTTGTCTTCACACTGACCAATGTTGAAAATCCGGATTCACAGAGATAGGTTGTAGCAAATGGGATCAAGGTTGAAAGAACTTTCTTTGCCAAAACTGGGTAGGCAGCCATTTGAGAACACCAAAATTCATCAAGATTTTAATTGGAGAAACCTTACTTGAGCAAAGCTTTGCTCTGCAAATCGATGAGGTCATCCTTCTGCATGTCAGCATCATCCATCGAGTCCAAATTAAAGGTGAAAGGATTTTAAATCCACTGGTCATTTTTCAATTTGTCTTGAATGAAGTAATCACTAAAAGAGTCCATGAGATTTTCCAGATGACTCAAAATATCACCTTGAATCCAGTCTGGGACCGTCTCTGTAAAGCCCTCTCCAGAAAGAAGAACATTTTCCAAAGCAGGAAAATTTGCATAATTGTCCTTCGCCAGGCATCTCTACCAAAAGTTTTTGCTGGAAGGCAGCAATCTTCTCACTCCCATCCAGAACAGACACTTCTGATCCTTGAATTAAAATGTTCAGGTCATTCAAGTGTGAGAATATATCTGCAAGTTAGGCCAACGACACAATGAAATCTTGGGTTTCAAACTCTTCACACAGTTTGCTTTCCTTTTCTTGAAGAAACATGGCTATCTCAGTTCTAAGTTCCATAACACGAGTGAAGACTTGTCCACGTGAAAGCCAGCGTACTTCTGTGTGATATAACAAGACTTCATGTTCAGCTCCAACTTCTTGGCAGAATATTTTGAAGTCTGTGATTCAAAGTCTGAGACCGGATGAAGTTCACCGCTTGGCTGATTTCAGTCTTGGAGAAAGTTTTTGACGCCAATGCATGATGATGTAGAAAACAGTGGATGACCACCACCTGTGGGGCCTCCGCCTGCACCAAAGCTCCAAAGTCAGATTTCTTCCTCAGCATGGAAAGTGCACCATCACCAATTTCGTCTTCCAGTCCATTCTTTAAAAAGAATTTGTCAATTAGCTGGTGCACATCAGCAGCTTTTGTGGTAGCTAGCAGCAGTTCACAAACAGAAATTCTACTTTAATGTACATTTCGGTGGCGTATCTCAGAAAGACCAAGAGTTGACTGCATTGAGCCTCATCAGTACTTTCATCAAATTGAAGTCCAAAGGGCAGAGTCACGTTCTTGAGTTCCTCCATGAATTGATCCAAAACATCAGCTGACATATCCCGAATTGGAGAATGGATGATGTCATTTGACAGAGGTATTTCAGCAATCTGTTTTCCTCTGTTGCTTTCCAAGAACAACTTCGACCATTTCAAGGGCACAAGGCTTGATCAGAGTCTTGCTGATTATGTGAGGCTTTTTGTTCTTTGCGATGAGATATGCCACTTTGTAGGAGGCCTCAAGGAGTGGCTTTTGGATAGATTCAATACCCAACTTGGTTAAGGTGTCTGATGAGTGAAATCGAGCTTTCTTCTGCTTCAGCATTTCCAGCGAGTCTCCAGAATTTCCTGGGTGCATTTTTTCAAAATGCTCTTGGAGTATGGTAGGCCTCACATTATCATTACAAAGAACTTTTGAAAAATAAAAAGCACTGAGTTTTTTCGGTTCCATCACAGTCAGAACAACACGCGAATCCAAATTTCATGTAATCGTAATCCTCACTGTGCTTCCTTTTCTTTGACATTTTCTCGTCTTTTTGGGGCCTGAAAATTCAGACAAGAATAAAAGTATTTAGAAGGTCAAACGGTGATGAATATACACTGGAAGCAAGCATATATTGAATTTATTTTACTTGATCCAGCAGAAGCAAGTATAAAAAAACTGCAAGTTGCATTTATCAGAAAGAATTTATTAAAACAATTTACATCTGGGAGGCACCTCACACCTCCCCTGGACCCCCTCCGCACCTCCACTGGGGAGGAGCACCCCACAGGTTAAGAACCCCTGGGTTAGAGAGAGACTGATTTAACCCCTTGGCTGCTTAATTCAAATATATATAACACTTTTTTTACTATTAGCTGCATAATTGGAATTTACCCTACATCCTTCAAAAAAATTTTCCCGTAACTAGGTATAGCATATAACTAAATTTCTGTGACCATAAAACACCTGTTTTTTCCTTTGGGTCAGAAATTTGAGGGAATGTGCAAAGGGGACACCCTTCCGGAACTAATCCTCACCTGTGCTTATGTATGCTGTTGTAATAAAACTTTTCACATGTCCATGTATTTTTTTGGTTCATCTTCTGGACTGTGGAATGTCCATAATCCCTGCGATTATCTTATTTTTTCAATGATCGGGAATACTTTTACAAAGTATTTGTCACTCTTTGTCTCATATCCCACAATATTCCCACAAAACAATTCAAACCTAGGCATCGTCCCATAGGTAGTACATGAACACATTTCAGCCATAACCTGCTAGGATGTCTTGGGTAAGGGAAAGGTGAGTGGTCGAAATCATCAACAAAAGGTTTTACCATGAACATTTGTGGCTCGCCCTCCGCTATCCCCGCTTACGACGAGTGAGTCCCAACTAAGGGGACCTTTAACCTCCTAAATGAAGCCTCTGCATGTGCCGCTGGATGAGGTTTATTGCTCCAAAAAGTAATCCACAAGTATTGAGACTTTTCAAAAATTGCAAAATTTTATGGCTGTTGTTTCAGTCGTTTTTCATACCAGTTTCATGCCAGCAAGAACCTTTCAAGATTTTTATGGCCTACGTCGTTCAATGGAGCAGTTCATTTGAAGTCTGCCTTCGCATGTTGTATTCACAATGGATGAATCTTTCTTATTTTTGAGAAGGAAGGTCTTGCGATAAATTCAGTACAGTAATTCTCTGTTATACGTTGTTTGGCATATACGTCGTCAATCAATTAAGGAACATGTTTCGTTATAAGTTGTGTCACTTTGCATATGCGTCATTGGTGAAGTGAAAGCAAAATTTCAGAAATTCCAATTGCGATACACAAATTATTACTATAATTAAAAACCCCTTCATTCATGTTTTTAATTTCATGTTTATTATTATTTATATAATTTAATTTAGTATTTAATTTCATTTTGTGACCCCATCTGGACCTGCTCCCTACCAAATTACCAAATGTGTGAGCAGTGTTATGCAGTAGTTTCAACTTACTAACTTTAGGTACAGAAATTTCATTCATTGCTTATGTGTTTTTGCTGGTAAGACTATCTTCATTTCGTGCAATTTTATAAAAATATCAATATTATAATTTCGTTACTGCAAATGATTTTTGTGCCTGTTTACAATCAGATAAATCTTTGGTATGGTGATTTTGAAGTAGAAAAAATGTATAAGCCCAGTTGGGTTTTTGTAGTAATTAATTTTATTTATTTGTTTTAACAAAGTATGTCTAATGTACTGTATTGATATATATATTATTTGGGATATAAATGTGTCAAAAAATATCCGCCAGGAACGTAACCCTTATTTTTATCATTGTTCTTATGGGAAAATATGTTTCACTATACATTGTTTCATTATACATAAGTCGCAGTTTTCAGGAATGCATCTCCATTGTATAGCGGAGACTTACTGCATTGTGGTAGTCCACTCAGTGAAAACAACATACGAGGGTCATTTTTAAAGTAAGAACCGTTTGCGTCTCAAGGTTGAATGCTCTCTTTAGGGCCCCGGCCACGTCCTCAGTGTGCGCTGAGCATTTGAGTGAGTTGGTTGATTTTTCACAGTGCTTTATAAAGAACCATGTCTATCACTAATCCCGCCGATTGTGAAGTGCATTCAGCGATTTGATTTTTTAACGCGAAAAAAATTCGCCCTGCCGAAATCCATCACCAACTTGTGGAAGTGTATGGGAAAGGTTTAATGAATGAAGGGAATGTGCAAAAGTGGTGTCATCTGTTTAATGGTGGAAGGACAAATGTGCACGATGACGCACGATTTGGATGCCCGTCCGTCATGAGTGAGGACTTGAAAAACAAGGTCGATGCGCACATTCGTGAAAGCAGGTGCTTCACTATTGATGAGCTTCATGAGGCTTTTCCAAATGTTTCGTGATCTGTCCTCTATAAGATTGTCACAGTTCACCTCCAATATGGAAATATTTGTGCCAGGTGGGTTCCAAGAATGCTCACAGATGCACACAAGCAGAAATGCATGGGTGCTGCTCTGTCGTTTTTGGAACGCTACCACAGAGATGGTGATGAATTCTTGGACCATATCATGATGGGAGATGAGACTTGGGTCTCACACTACAAGCCAGAGAGTAAGCGGCAGTCTTTTGAATGGCATCACCTCCACACTCAGACAAAACAACGAAAATTCAAGCAGACACCTTCAAGTCTGAAAATCATGGCCACCGTTTTTTGGGACAGGAAAGGCGTTCTTTTGGTTGACTTCTTGCCTCGCGGAGAAACCGTCAATGCAAACGCACATTGTGAAACATTGACAAGGCTATGGCGCGCTATCCAAAACCGCCGGCACGGCCTACTCACTAGGGGAGTGTGTCTGTTTCATGACAACGCGCGGCCACATGTAGGAGAAATTTGATTCGAAAATCCTCGACCATTCTCCCTACAGTCCTGACCTGGCACCTTCGGACTTCCATCTTTTCACAAAACTGAAGGAGTTTTTTGGCGGCAAACGGATGGAAACTGATGAAGAAGTGAAAGAAACAGTTGTGGGTTGGTTGAATGGACTGGCAGCCGACTTCTATGATGAGAGAATCGTCAAGCTCGGGCCACGTCTGAACAAATGCCTGGATCTCTATGGGGACTATGTAGAAAAATAAAGAAATGTTGTACGTAGTAGTAGCAATAAAATTATTTGGATATATAAAGTTTTTATTTTTTTGACAAAACGGTTCTTACTTTAAAAATGACTCTCGTAGTTGCGCTCTCAGTCCTTGTGTATTTTTCTCATTGTGTAACTAAAAATATGAGCTCTTCTGATAAAATGGATTATTGGGATGCTGGAAGGGTATGAGAGACAAATGCAGGTGACACAGGGTTATGATATTTCCTCACTGCTTCTGTTTTGGCTGACAGAAAACCACATCCCAAAACAGTTCAAAAATAAAAAACACCAACCAAACTGTACTGTTTGCAGTGTTATGCCTTCTAAATATCGTAAAAAGGGAAAGGGCGAGTGTAAAAGAAAGCCAACTACTTATTACTGTAATGACTGCCCATATAAGTCAACTTTGTTCTAGTTCTGTGTTGAAATTTATCACTTGCAAAAAGTACAAGTATTATAGTTATAAATAAAATAGTTTATTTTAATTTTGCATATATTTTGTGTATAGTTGTTTTTTATATTTTTGTGTAGATAGTATGTTTTATTATTTGTATCAAATTCACTATTTTAAAATAATAATTTTTAAGTGGATTCTTACATTTTCTTTTAATTTATATGTTATTATCATGATAAAAAGTAATTTCAAAGTTTTATTGTGGTCGTTTTCTTATGCCGTATGCCAAAATAAATTTTAAAAAATTGTAAATGCCAAAACTAATTTTTCATTTTTTAGTGGAGAAGTGTCAATCTAAATACACATCAAAAGGGTTCATCACAAAGATGTAAGAGGAATTAAACACAAGCAGACACAGATATTAGAAAACAATTAGATTTGTATGAGAAAAAAGGAAATGGATGGAGGAATGGATTGAGAAGATTTAGAATGTTTTGTCAAGTGATAAAAGCATATTGTAGATAAGTGAAGAACATAATGAAGACCATGTAGCAAGGTGGAAAGTTTGCAGATAATACTATTTCTTATTTTAAGAGAAATCTTACTAAACAACTTATTTTGATACCTCTAGCCTCCATCCAGTTTCCAGGATTTGTAACATAGAAGCAAATAAGATATTGAAAATCCAGAAGCACAGGTACTAAACTATTAAGTTGATCAGCCACCCAGAAGTCAGCAAATCCAACATAGAAGAATGGTGCCATTACTATCCTTCCCTAATGAAAAACATAAAAGTGTTATTGCATATTTAATTCAAGAAAAAACAATTTCCTCAACCATCACTTTAGGATGCAGCTTGCATTAATTATATATCAGAACAATGGTTTTATTCTTTTTCATATTTTATATTCTTTCCAACATAAGGTATTACTGAGTTTGAATATTACATTTTAAATATGCCGCACAAGAACAGGATCTTTTTTCATAAAGAGTGAGGAAAAGTTAAAATATCTTCATGATAAATGCTAAACTGACATCAGTAGCAACAAACTGTCAACAACAAAGTGTCCATGTTAAAAGTGGCAAATTAGTAAAATATATGTCATTACCATTCTAAATGCTTCAAAAATTTATGATGCTAAAATTGTAGAAAATGAGTTACCTATTATATGTTATTATGCTAAAACTTTTTCTGAGGTGAGATAAAGTTATAACATTGACTGAAATCAATCCGATAAGCTTTATCAAAACAACATCGGTTTCATGCCAAAACCAAATTGTGTAGATACATTTAGAATGAGTAATAGTATTTCCATTCTTTGAAGAAGCTATAAAGAAAGATATGCACTACAATTTTTTTAAATCAAACATATAAACTCACCATCACTCTGAGAACCCAGAAGCGAGCACCATGGCGGAATGTACGAAACGGATTTAAGAGAAAAGCAAGCATGATAAGGATAAGGACAAGGGGATTAGCATAAGGAGGGATACTTAGAGAAGAGGAATAAAGAAATCCTAATACACTTAGAGTCCAAATGACCCCAAATATTGCAGCTAGTTCCATAAGATGTTGCTCAGACAAATGATTACGAGGATCCAGTTCAAATATCAGCACATGATTCACTCCAGATGACCGCCAACCATACACATTTAATCCCATTAGGAATAGAAACACCACAAGTAGGAGAGGGCCTCTATAGAGGCGGAATGCCACACGCCAGTCATCTCGACCCTGATGAAATATAGCTGTGAAAAAATCAAAAGGGAGACATTTTGCATTTAAATTATTATTACAATTAGAACAATTGTTCTGTTTATTGTTTTAAGTCTTGAATATCAGTCTCATTAACCCTCAAGGACAATTGTCACACTTTGTAATGTATTTTTAACACAGTGTGAAGAGTTTTATACACTCTGCTAAATAAAATACAACTAAATTAAATTTATTAACCATTTGTTAATAACATTATTCACTTTTTGCTTCAAATAAACTATTTTTAAATGTTACAAGTTGGCAAAACATGTTGTTTGCATATCGGTTTATTACATTTCAGGCAAAAAGTTCCTGTCTTTCTTTCTTCTTTGGGCAATCTTCACACCTGCCAGCCTGTCAATTTTCCTGTGTATCTTCACAACTTTCCTCCTTTAAACCATCTAGTCATATGATTTGATTTCGCTGATCAACTGTTAATGTAACTGAAACCATATGTTCTGTAGTGATTAATGAAGCAATTAGGTAAGTAATTATCACATAATTCACTCATTTTTATGTTCCAAACAAGGATGACAATTTTTATATCATGTCAAAATTCACCAATCTAAAAAACTAAACAAAAAATTAATAAAACTAAAACTCATGAATGGAAAATTCAGAAAATCTTACCCACATAACAAGCACATCTCTACTGCAATGCTACAAAACATTAATAATTAGTTTTTACGCAGTCACTTCTGCATTAATTCTGTTTCACATGAACATGCACGTTTGAATAATAACCCCTCTCTCTGCTTTTAGTATCAATGCTCATAATTGACTAGTCATAAGAATAATAAAGCAGCCTAGAACTCGGAGAATTCAAGAAGGTACTGGGAAATAGGATTAAATAATACTGATGAATCAAAAGATAAACACTTATCATCTGTTCTTGGGTATTTTTTACCCAGACATGTCCTACCAGGTTAAAGAAGATCCTTTTGAAAGTTTTCCTTCTGCATACCTACTTCTTTAATATAAAAATATTGGCATTACTTACCAAAATAAATCATTAAAGATATCCAATTACCATATAAATGCTTAACAAAGCCACTGCAACCTTTTTATGTAAGCCCAAATCTATGGTTTAGGACTTTCAAAATAGTAAATTATCTGGAATCATTATTAACATCAATAACATTCTTTCAAATAAGTCTAGAGTAAATGCTTGTGTGCAATAATTGTTTTCTGATATTTATCGCAAACGAAAATTATAAATTTCACCCACAACCTCACAAGTATACACACAAAATTGTAGTTACAATAGTGAATGATGTGCCTAAACTAAGCAAAATGAAAATGTAACTTAAAAATCTTATGTGGCCACCACATGACTTTCTCCATATCTGTAATTTTTCTAAAATTTCCAAATAGGTTACATAATAAATATTTTAAGAAACTGTGAAAACATTTTAGACTTGACAAAGAACAGAAATAAACTCAAACCATAGCCTTCCAATATTGGATATAGCCACAAAGCACCAACAATTAAGAAATAAAAAAGGAGCATTACTAAGACGTAACTAAGCGTCAATTATTAACAATAGTCGGTAGGTGGTGTGGTGGTGGCAGCTAAAAATATGAGATATCTTTTAAACATTGTATTATATGGGAAAATGTTTCAAACAAAGGTTGTAGAAAATTACATTTCCTACAACTTTTATTCTAATACATTTTTACATTTATCAAATATTAAAGCAAATATCTCAAAATAACGGATGTGACAAGAGTAAACACCCACTTCTGGATGACCGATGTTTATCAAAAACTAATCAGTTCTTGTGTTTTTCATAAAAATGTTAAAAATAAAATTTCGCATTGACCTGATTAATAGTTTTTGACACACACAGACATCATCAAGAAAATGGTCAAAACGTGTTCAGAGGACCTCAAAACATGCATTTCCGTTGAAATCTCAAAGTGGATTTTTTCATGAAAACAATATTTTCCCCTATACTATGTATGGAGAAAGTAAAAATGAAAAACAATTTCCAAATACTTAATGAGGTCTCTTCAGTTACTCCAGCAACTTTTAGATCATTGACTATTATCTCTTCTTACATTGGTCCAGCCATCCATGATGATGGTTACTTTATAATCAAATTACTTATAAGTAGCACACTATTTTTATCATAAACGAGACATTACAAAATTCCAAACAAAATTTTCACATGTAATAACATAACTTAAGTTTTTGAAATTCCCTTCCATGAAGTACTTGAACATTAAAATGTGCCACAGCAGTCACTGATGAGAGGGGGTATGATAGCTTATTTGGTATAGCTAAACAATAACCATAAATATCTGTGTATAGAAAGCACCTTGCATATGATACAGATTGGTTTTTTGACAAAAATTCTAGGAAAATTCAATGTATATAGCAGGGGTGGCCAAACTTATTGAACCTGCAAGCTACATATCACAATCTTCAAAAGTTCAGGAGCCACAGTCAGATATAGCCAAGTTAGCCCTGAGTGATCAGGGATTAAAAATTCAAAGTAAGGACAATTGAGAAAAGTGAAGAGCAAAACATCATTTTCATTTAATTTTATTCATCTAAAACAAATAAGTTCCCATAATAATACAAATAATAAAAATTACACAAGAATTATAAAATAATTACAGTCATATTTTATTTAACTGTTGCTAGATTTAGAGGCCTTGTGAATCTGCATCCTGGTCGTTTCTTGAAATTTGGCTGATAATTTTTAGATGTGGTACAAAGAAGATCTGTCAAGTGCTGATCCATATTGCATGATATTTTGACTTGACGAATTTCATAGTAGAATACAGAGATTTGCAGCAGTATGTTGTACCAAAAACCAACATTATTTGACAACTAGCTTTCTTAAGTTGAGGATACTTCATTTCTGGCATAACTTCCAGAATTCAGTAGTAGATTGTGATTTGTGCATCATCTGTAAACCCTGATCCTCTTGGACTTCCAATAGTTCCATTTCTGCAGCAGATGTTTCTGTAAATAGGGCTTTGGGAATTGGAAACCCATCATTGATTACATCAACCATAAATGGATTTACATGAAAGGTGAAACAGGATTTCAATTTCTTTAAGTCATCAAACCTGACATGAAAATCATCAAATAGTCCTTGTAATTTATCTCTGTATTCTTCAAGTTTTAGATCTTGTACTTCAAAGTCTGGGAATGAGTGATTAAAATCTCTTGAAATCACATCTCTTTGCAGGAGCATTATTTTTTTCTGAAAGCTGAATACCATCTGAGCAAAGTCTGAAATGATCTTATCCTTTCCCTGCAAAGTTGAGAGTTTGTAGATGTTGCATAATATCAGTTAGAAACATCAGATCCTGTATCCATTCATTCTCCGGTTGTGGATAGGACTTTTCCTGTTCTTTAAGAAATGCGATAATAGGCTCCAGCAATTCAAAAAAATTCTCATCACAAGGTTGCAAGTAAATTGAATTGGATACATTGGATGATGGGTCACAAAAAATTTATTAGGGCTATTTAAGCTTTTAGAGTGGTCTGGAAGTTTTAGGAATTCATCAATGATGAAATTACATATAGAAATTGGGTTAATAATAGCTCTAATATCCTTGCCATAGACTTGGGGAATATAATTGAGTGTCTCTTTACCTAGTTCAGATTTAATTATTTGCCATGCTTCTTTGGTTTTATTTGGGTCATTAGCTAGCCTGCTATCATTATATGGTATTTTTGCTATTTTTATTAATGATTTATACTGTTTTTTAATATTTAAGAATGCAGAGCAAGTTTCAGGAGTGTTAAGGTAGGCCAAGTTTTTAACAGTGTTAGAAATGTCGACTATATCATTGGTAACCCAGCTTTTCTTTTTGCGTGAGCTATTATTGGTTTTCTTTCTGATGACAGGAATGGCACAGTTAAACGAATAAAGGAATTTATGATAGAAATAATTGAAGCTGTCATTAAAGGAAACTACACTGTACACATCATTCCAACTTTCATTATGAAGAAGATTACAGAGGTTAGAAATATTTGATTTTGAAAAGACTCTTATGTTACTGTAACTGGTAGGCCAAGTTTGAGATGAGGAGCAAACACCAAAAGTAGCTTCAACAGCAAGGTGGTCTGATATTCCAAGATCATAAGCTTTAGATTCTACTTTTGTTGGGTCATAATTTAAAATTAAATTATCCAATTGTGTCTGAGAAGAAGCAGTAAAGTATGTTGGTTGGGCTATAAAGGATTTCATACCAAATGCATCAAAAAGATTAGTCAATTGAGTACATAGAGAGGCATCAACTAGCATATCACAATTTAAATCTCCTGTAACAATAATGGTTTTATCCTTTCTATAGATTTTGTTCAACAGGTGTTCAAAAGAATTAAAATTGCCTAAGGGAGAGCGGTATAAAACAACTAACACAAAACTTTGGTCACCTATTTTGAAGGATCATGTTGTATTTTCAAAGACTTTCTCCTCATTCACGAAACATTGCACAACTTGGAAGTCCCAAACAATAGTCTTTTTAGCAAAGATAGCCACACCCCCATTTTTATAAGTAGTCCTAGAAAAATGACACACTAAATAATAATCCTTGATATTAAAAACACTTAATTCCGGGTCCCTGAGCCAATGTTCACTAATACATAAAATGTCCGGTTTAATATCCTTCAAGGCGATCTCTAATGTAAGGGCTTTATGCCTAAGACACTGAACATTTAAATGTAAGATGACAAACTTTACACCACTATTAACATGGGTCAACTCTGAGGTGGGAGAAGGCGGGTTCTCCGAAAAGAATACCTATCAACCAAGACATTTTTCGGCCAAATTGCTGGATCAATAAGGGAATCAAGTAGCTCAGCATCAGCTGATTTTTGAAAAGACGAGTATTCTCCTTTGGTGACAAGTTGATGCTCCACCTCCACATCACCTGATATTTTACCTCGAAGATATTTCACAACATCTTCAACTGTAGTGTCCTTGTGAAATTGCCACACATATAGATGAATTTTTCTGGGAACACCAGAGAGAGAGAGAGAGAGCCCTCTAATGAAGCAGTAGTAGTGGCACTTCCTATGATAAGCTTCCTTCTTGGTTTACGCTTATAGGAAACCGTGATGAACCCATCTTCATCACTCGGTTTTCGGGCACAATTTACGGCAGGATCATGACACTGCAAACTCGCCGGCTTAATGATTGGGTTGATTTTTGTTATTACTCACAATATGATGGTCAGGAGATATATTAATTACCTTTGTCTCACACTCTATATCGTCCTTCAATATAGCATTTACAGGTGAAAGCATTTTGGAACGGCGGGTAACTGGCCTCTCGTAAACAGGAACCATCAGTGGCGTCATAATTCCCGGTTTACTAATTTCAGATTTTTCGCTCATTACTGTGTTGCTGAAGGGGGCAGGGGGCAAGGATGTACATGCATCTTTACTGGGATAACTTTCTGGGGTCGAAACAGCCAAAAATTTTTCAATTCCGCTCGCATGGCTGAAATCTCGACTGCCATGTTTGCTATGATAGCCGATCTGTCTAGGAGTTCAAACACGACCAAAAGATTGAATTTGATTCCTTTAAAGCTTTAATAACGATTTCACTTAAATCAGCACATTTAATATGACACGGGTAAGCGCAAATACTACAAAAAAGTACTTTATTAGTATTTAAAAATGAAACAGAGCAGGAGCAACACATCCTCTTATCCAGACTAGCCGCCATATTGAAAATGCATGTATGCTTAGGTAGTTATAGAATAAAATATTAAAAATTTTGAAACATGGTTTTTTCTCGATCTGGCCCGCCTAGCAGTTTCAATATTCCTACGTGGCCCTCCTCTCAAAAAGTTTAGGGACCCCTGCTTTAAGTCATTCTTAGGTTCAAATACCAAATTCTTTCAAATAAAATACTATATATAAAAATAATTAAGTGTCTGAGGCGGTGTCCAGTCAAGTATAAGTATGTATCTATAACTCAAAAACTACAAAACGTAGAGACAAGTGGAATGTATCATTTTAACCGCAATAATGAGTATAAGGTGGTAGGCTGGTTTTTAAACCGATTCATTCTACCAATTTATTTATTTATTTAACACTTTCTGTTTTCATTTTCCCCATTTAAAAACATGGAGATGAGTGGAGACCATTTTTCATTTGTACATTAAAATTACTAAACATCGTTGTACAAAGTCAAGACTTGAACTCGAGGATGAAGGAAATCATGAATTTTCATCTTTCTATGGTGAAATTTCAAATACAGATCAAATGTTTCCAAAATGGAGCATTCAACTACAACATCTCGAGTTTTTTGAATGAAAAAGTTTTCCTTTCCGTGGTGATATTGTTGCCAAACTCAAAGACATTGAAATGAATTCAAGTTCAGTTAATTATCCATGTAAATAAGAGATGGCATAACGAGCTATTTCTTCAGTTTCAAATATTGAAAGACTAACAAGGGGAAGGACGAGAGAGAGGGATGGAGAATCAGAGGAAGGAGGGAGAATGGAGGGAAGGAAAAGAGAGGGAGAGAATGGGAGGAAGGAAGAGAAAGAGGGAAAGAGAATGGGAGGAAGGGAGAGAGAATGGGAGGAAGGAAGAGAAAGAGGGAGAGAGAATGGGAGGAAGGAAGAGAGGAAGGGAGAATGGGAGGAAGAGTGAGAGAGAGAGAATGGAAGGAAGAGAGAGGGAAAGAGAATGGGAGGAATAGAGTGAGAGAGAAAATGGAAGGAAGAGAGAGGGAGAGAGAATGGGAGGAAGGAAGAGGGAGAGAGAGAATGGGAGGGAGGGAGAGAGAGAATGGGAGGAAGGGAGAGAGAATGGAAGCAAGGAAGAGAAAGAGGGAGGGAGAATGGGAGGAAGGAAGAGAGTGAGAGAGAATGGAAGGAAGAGAGGTAGAGAGAATGGGGTGAAAGAAGAGAGGGATAGAGAATGGGAGGAAGAGAGAAAGAAAATGGGAGGAAGAAAGAAAATGAGAATAAGGGAGAGAGAACGGAGATAGAGAGGGAGAAAACAAGGAGAGGTGGAAAATGTATTTTTTTGTTGTAAGGCATTGCAACTACCATATATACTCGTGTATAGGTCAAGGTTTTTAGACCACATTTTCGCGAAAAACTCGGGGGTCGATTTATACACAAGAAATATTTTCAATAGGTTTAAACCCATGACTTTATTTGCTCTGCGGTTATTGAAATTTGATGGAATTTACATCCTTGTTGTACTTTAACTGTATCGATAACTATCAAATATTTAAATACCAATGTATATGAAAGAATAACTTACTATATAATTTGGTGATCCTAAGTTGATCTTTGATGCTTTGCAAATAATTAAACAATTTTGGTAAACCTAATGTTCGGTAATGTGACGGAGGCACGACAGAATACTGGCAGCAAGACAAATGTGCAATATGGTAACTCTGTAACATGTAAACAAAGACACACCTAATCGGTGATTCTCGATAAGGCAACGCCTACCTCTAAGCATCACAGACTAAATTAGTATCGCCGAAGTATATGTGGTATAAAAATTTTGGTACTGTGCACATAACTAGGGCTAAGGTAAACAAGGTCAATTGTCAATTTCGGCATCACCTATCCTCCGCGGTCCAACATCAGTTTTGTTCCTGTTCTACTTTACAAAGATAACTTCTGAATGAACGCTGGCACGAAATATGAAGTCTATCCAGAGTCATTCGATCTATTAAAAAGGCATATACAATGCTACGACTTTAGATGTAATGCAGTGACGCTGGTGGAGACATCAAACTGCTTCGCTGCTACTTTGACACAACGTAGTTATATCGGACTAAAGGGAACCCTGAAAATCTGGAGTCAACTTATACACAAGAATTACAAATAAGCAAAAAATTTTATGAAAAAGTCGGGGGTCGACCTATACACGAGATTGACTTATACACGAGTACATACGGTAAATGGTTTGTCACACTGTATCGGCGTTTGACTATTCTTTTTCTCTTTGCTTTGTTTATTACTGCTTTTATCATTTTTGTTTGTTTTCACAGTTCTTTCTTTGTTCTTATTTGTTTGTTCCTCATTTTGCCACTCTCTCCCAATGTTTGATTCTTCTTTTGTTCGTTCTTCATTTATTATATTTTTTTTACGTTTCTCAAAATATCCCACAGTAGAACTGCAGGCTCTCTAAGTAATTTTAAACTGCAACCAAAATTATGCTACATCTCCAGGAATCGAACATAGATCGTTCAAGTAAAAGTTTTAAGGACAGTTTTTGCTCAGATACTGAGAGTACACCATTACTAATTGAAATCAATTGATAAACCTGTTGAACATTTAGCACAAATATGACATTCCAAGTGATATGAAATAAATTAAATATTTTCTACAAAAACACCACTGACCTAGTCTATCCAAAAGTAAGCTGATATGAAAGCATTATTATAGTAAGAATTAGGCAGCTGTAATATTTATGAAGAAAACTTTAGTTCAACTTTATTTAAATAAGTACTTAAAGAAGCTATTACTCTAGTAAATGTTAAATGAGATATCTAACTTCTTAACCATAAAGTGCAAAAATTAGAGACAGGAAAAAAGCTACTGATGATGAGAGCATTGCTCTCGAAATACGTATTTAGTACGTTTACCTCAATATTAGAGATATTGTGTGTGTATACGAGTGCTTATGTTCATGATTGCTTTGTCCGATAGGTTCCTGTCACTGCCAGACGGCACATAAACCTACAGGAAACCATGTGCGATACTAGGTCCCTGGCACGATTTAATTTCCCATAAACCTAGTATTACTTCCCCTTTTTACTTTAATTTCCCCTTACCTCTTGGTGTGTATGTGTGCATGTGTTTGTGGTTGCCTAAGAGGTCCCTGTCGCGGTCGTACAGACTCACAAACCTAGCAACGGTATGATTTTCGGGTCCCTGGTGCAGATTATTGCAAATTTAACATGTACGTGCCATGTTACTGCTTGGAAATTTCTAGCAGTTTGGCAGTGTCAGCTATCTGGAAAAGGAGTATGTTTCGGAAATCCTAAAATCATAATGCCTGTGTTTCAATTTATTTAGTGTATTAAAGAGTTATACCCCTACTTCTATTCTGTATTTCTGACCACATAGTTGAATTTTGTGGAAATATGAGAAGTAGTTTGCTTATTTTTCTTATATTATTTTTTCAGTTTTAACTAGAAATGTACGCCGTAATACAAATCCTAATTTCCTTAAGTGTCATTTTTATTAAAAATAATAACAATTAGTGTTAAAAGTATCCTTATAACTCTGTAGGTAACAATCATGGCTTAGTCATAAAATTTGAGTATAATACCACAATATATTCGGGTATATTTTAAAAGTATACATAAAGTATATTTCAAATATACATTTTTTAGAGGATTTTGAATTGTGGACTCCCAAATCCAAGGCAAATGCTGAATGCATAACTTTCAATTGTTCGAAAGATATTCATTTGTTAAAATCTAGAGTTTCTCTAGGTAAGTATGATTTTAAAATATTAGAACCACATCCTAGAGAATATCAAATTTGTTGAGTGGAGAATTATTTTAATAGAACTTTTATTTTCCTTCCAATGCCGTTTTCGTATTAATGTTTTGCGATAAAATGGATGACATAGCTGTGTAATAGTGTTAGTATGGCATTAAATTAATGGAATTAAAATTTAAAACTCCTGAACCGTAAATTAACCCAGAGAGCACTCACACGTCAATAAGAAATAAGGAAAATTAAAATGATGCTTACAAGTTTGCAGGACGATGATGGCCTACAGGGACCTGTTGTCAAAAACTAGCCTAAAAAGAAGAAAAAGAAAACACTCTGGAAATCTCTGGGAAAACCGCTAGATACGTATTTCGGGAGCTATGCTCCCATCTTCAGTAGCTGAAGTCGTATGAATTGTTTGTGTTTGGTCTTGTGTATTTATGTGTTCTGGGTAAAAGTGAAAGGAGGGCAGAGGGGTGGGGGAATTCTTAACGGTTAGCGAGTAGAGGGGTGAGTAAGGGATAGGTTCGCGGTCGTTATTCATAACCGTCTCTATGAATTTGTTTATGAAAATACTCTCGTAAGCGTCTAGTTTCCAGTCGGTTTGTGTTGATTTTAAGAGGGACATGTTTTCGATTTTAATCGGGTGATTGTTTTCCTGTATGTGTATTGACGTGTGAGTGCTCTCTGGGTTAATTTACGGTTCAGGAGTTTTAAATTTTAATTCCAATCTGTACACCGTTGTCTCCAATTCCCTTTTTTAACATTAAATTAATGATTGTGCAGCTTGTAATTATTAGCATAAGTAAATCAATAGGTCCAAAAAAATCCATGCAATGCATAGGCCTACAACATTTCCCACATTTATGGGAAATGAGAATGGAATTTATCTGGTTACAAGATATTTTAAACATCTAAATGTACCAGATCGAGTTTTATGTCTGAGGTTTTATTTATTTTTGAAGTTCAAGAGTTTTCTCTCAAAATTGCCTATCGTAATGTTTTTATACAAAATTTAAGTAACTCGACTACACAATCTTCAAGAAGTAGCTAAGTTTGCCATGGAGACGATTATTACCAAACTCAGCTTGAGCATAGAGAAGTGAAGAAATGGTTTATTTTCTTTTCCACTCGACTACCCTTCAGCAATGGATAGTTGATCCATACATATTTATAAATTAAAAATTTATATATTATTTATAAATACATATTTATTAAATTCGTTTCTTTAAAAAATACCTGCAAAATATAATATAAGAAAAAGATTTTGACATTGCTTTTAGTATTTTAAATCTCTATTAATTTGCTTTCAATTTTTTCTCTATCATAGATCAACTATGAATTACAAATGGTATTTATGAGTGCTACCCAAAAGTTAGAGATGACCCCAACTTCATCTCCAAGGTCATAACTGGTGATGAATCTTGGGTTTATGGTTATGACCCTTAGACAAAGCAGCAGTCGTCACAGTGAAAGTCGCCAAATTAACCACGGCCGAAAAAAGTGCATCAAGTTCGCAGCAATGTCAAGTACATGCTGATCATTTTTTTGACGTCGACAGAATTGTCCACAAAGAATTCCTCCCACCTGGTCAAACTGTCAATGGAAAGTTTTACTGCGATGTTTTGAAGCGGCTAAAACGTCCGATGCAAACGCCCACACAAGTGGCGCAACAATGACTGGGTGATCCACCATGACAATGCGCCCACCCACACGTCACTCGTTATTAGGCAGTTCCTGGCTTCCAAAAACATGACAGTCGTCCCCCACCCCCCTACTCTCCTGACCTCGCCCCCTGCGACTTTTTCCTGTTCCCCAAAATGAAACTCCGGCTGAAAGGGCGACGTTTTGACACGATTGAGGAGATCCGGGCAGAATTGCAAGAGGTGCTTAACACGCTCACACCTGCGGACTTCCAAGGATGCTTCGCATCATGGAAAAAACGCTGGGAACGCTGCATAAAAGCCCAAGGGGACTACTTTGAAGGGGACGGTGGAAATTAGGACTTAGCGTAAGTAATTTTTTTATGCACAAATTCCTGGAACTTTTGGGTAGCACCTCGTATGTTATGAGAATTCTTTGGAATGACTAACACATACTGAAACATTTCCTGTCAATATAAGTAACCAATTCGGGACGTCAACTTTGGGAAACCAGCCTGCATTAGTCCTGTTTTGGACTTCTTGTTTTATCATATTATTTTGCTTTAAACTTTGCATTTAACTTTCTGATAATAGTAATAAGATTTAGTAGTACCATTACTATGCTCCAACTGAAATTTTCATTTTATTGAGACAGATATTCGAGTATTTGGTTGTGTCATTCACGCAGACACCTCCTAAGTCCCACCTTCTGCCATACAGCTGTGAAACAAATGAATGTTCAATTTGCTAAACACTCGAGCTAAAACTCACATAGACACTAATGCCAGTAGTGCCTCTAGTGGATACTAGTAACTCTATGCTTCAGGTCCCTGGGGAGGAGTAACATATTTTTCTTTTTCTTTGACTTTTCACCTCCTTCCTTTTTCCCCCCTTTTCCTATGCATCTCTAATTTTTTAACTTTATGGTTAAGGAGTTAGATTTCTCATTTAACATCAATTTCCCCGTGGTCTCCACCTTTACCTTTGTAAAAATTTCACTAAATATATTTACCCTTTTGCTGCAGAATCAATTTTTGTGTTGTGTTTATTGGAATGCCAATCATGCATAAAAAATTTAAAATTCTTTTTCACCTAGTCTAGGCCCACTTTGTCGACTCTAGTTTCGGAGATATCAACATTTTTGCGAAAAAGGGTAGAAAATATCAGTCTAGAAAAGTGCATGGAACAATTCTGTGGTTTATTAAGAATAACCACATCGAGGAATAATATCCATAAGTGAAGTATGAGTAGAACTTATTTTTAATGTCGTGATTTTGGCTTCAGTTTTCTCAAAACAGTGTTTTTAAATATCATTTGTAATATTCAATAAAAAATTTATTTTTCAACATAGGAGTGTGATTTTTCTTTTATTTTACTCGTAATTTATCACAGAATACCGTAGCATTCATAACTCCATACTGACAAAGTGGGCCCTTCTCTGGCGAACGTCCACATCCACGTCCCGGTTTCCTGGGTGATTGATACCTGATCAAAATGTTTCCCCACTTTCTGACATTTGAAAATTTACATGAGTGTAGCCTTTGGGTCACATATAACAGGAAAAATCCGAAAACTCGAAAATTTTGAGTTTAAGCCTCCCAAAAAAATGTTGGAAAATCAAAAAAATCTGATTTCCCCTCATAACTTTTGAACTGTCCAACTGATTTTGCCGCGGTTTTCTTTATTTTGTAGAGAATAAGAAACTAAAAAATTCCTTAATTTATGGTGATATTTCTCACCGTTCTCTCTCCGTTAATCCAAATTTCTAAAAAAACGAGTGGGTTTTAAAAAATTCCTGGGAAATCCGATTCATGGAATTTTTACATGAAACTTGGTTTTTACTAGTGATGGGACATTCGATTCCTCGAATCCCGCGAATCTCGAAAAAGATTCGAGATTCGAAAACTCGAATCTTCGCGCTTTTTTGTCATTCGAAACTTTCGAATCCTAACCTAAAAAACCGTTTAACATTTTAACTCAAAACTTTGGAAAGATTAGTTTTATTGACGTCCAATTGAAGCACTCATTAAAAAAGAACGAGATTGCTGCAATTTCAGTGGTACCCGGATCACCAATATCACCTCGTGGCGACCCAGAGCGAGTTCGAATGCTAGTTTTCTTAAATAAAAATCTCCATTGAAGATTTCTGCTCTTTTAGATTGTCCTAAAAGTGTTCAGTACTTTTATGAACTCTTAAAATAAACAAGTTTTTGATTTTTCTAAATTTTCTGGAGAGAATTTAGTGTTCCATGTTTAATGTTTATCTATGTTAACTCTTGAAATAATCCTCCCCCCTCTACACTTGCTTTGATTTAAAAAGGTTTTGAAAAAATGTAAAAAATTTGAACTGATACTCAAATATTTAAGTCAAATTATGTTGAGAAAATGAACCTAAAGATTCAAGAGTTTTAATTATGTACTTCATTAACAAAATTTCATTTGTATCTTCTTAATAAATATAGGTGTATTTTTAAAAACTGTATTCTTAAATTTATTTTTCATTAAACGCAGATTTCAAATTTTGCTTTAATTAAAAACTTAATTTTAAGTAAAAGTTTTTTCTTTTTTCTTCTTATTAATATTCTTATATGAAGGATTCGAGAGATTCAAGAACCTTTTAGGATTCGGATTCGAGAAAATTTTGGATTCGTCCCACCTCTAGTTTTTACTGATCCTTAATCATTTCTCTAATTAAAGCAAAAAACCACATTTCTCTATCCCCAAAAGTTTTTATGCAACAATTGAATTATCGGGCCGAGCATTGCTGCTGCCAGAGCCCACTTCTCTTCCTCTTCTACACCCCCTTCCACTTGTATCTAATCCACCCCCCCAACTCGCCGCTACTCTATTCCTCCTACTGGTAGCCTTGGAAAATTCGTCAGTTAGCCACACATTTTTATCAAGTGAACATTGTTCTTCTGCCATGTCTGCTATGATTGTTTTAAACAGTATTTTTCAAGACTTTTCCACCCCCTCTTAATAAAACAGCTGTTTAAAGAGCCATTTTCACCACTAAATATTCAAAAGCCTTTTCCAAGGCTATTAGTACCACAGTCACATATACTTCCAAATGGCCTTTCTCATGCTGCTAATGTTATGTATCCTGAGCTGTTATGATAATTTGCAATATATTTTATCCTTTTACATTAACTTTGAACAGAGGTGCTATTTAACAAAAAAATTTTGATCATAGACATTAATAAACTTATCCTCTGCTGTCACTATGTTTTTTTGAGGATTCTTTAATCCCTTGCATTTCAGGCTAAAATCTAAACTATAACATCCGCCAAGAGAAACACACGAAGCACGCCGGAGGGTTAGGACACGAAGCAGCCAGGGGCAGAACCTCTAGTTATTAAATTTTAATTCATTCACTGCTAGCATGATGGGTTTACACATCATACAAGTATTGAATATGTAAATGGAATCCATGATGCTTAAATATAACATGATAGCATAGATAAAGTGTCATGTCATGCAAGCAGTGAATGGGTTTAGTATCATTAATGAGGTGTCAGCATTTTAACATCATCATTAGGTAGAAACATCCAACTTGTGAAATTGTCATAGTTTGGTTTTTATATCTCGTTATAGAAACATAGTTCAATTAATTTCATTCTTCCCTTCTAATTTAAAAAATAATTAATGTAAAAAAGATATATTTTCAATCTTTAAGAACAACTTACCTGAAAGAACAACGGCAACAAGGAGGACAATGAAGGAACCAGAGAAGAGGCCGACCTTAAAAGTGGTCCAGGGTGATTGCTGTTCTCCTAATGGTGGAACCCTGAGTCTTTTCATTGCCTTTTGACGATCACCTGATTCCAAATCCCGAATCACAGTGCTTTCAGTTTCCTGGATTATGCGGTCAATGTCTTTATTGGTATAGAAGTGAGCAGTTTCAACATTTTCTATCCTCCATTTTACCCCTATATCCACTGATAGCAACTGTAAAAAATGCTCATTCATTATAAATATTACTAATACGTTATACTAACTAACCACAACCACAATAATATTTTTTTAAACAGTATAATTCAACCCTTTATAAATTTTTTCTCTGTAGTTCATTGATATGAAATTATTTATCTTTTTGTTTTTTGGTCTGCCTAGTATAATAACACAAGTAATGAATAAAATAAAAAGAGGCATTCTTTTCTTAAAATACTGCTGCAATTTAAAGCTACTTTAACAGCTATAGGAAAACCAATTAATTATTCATAAAGAACGTAATTTGAGCAAGCTTAACCCTACATAATGATTGAAACCCTTACCATAGCTCATTTATAAGAATCAAGAATTCAACCTCTGACTAGCATAAAATAAATGATAGGACATGGAAATTTCAACTCAAATCACATGTAACTGACTTTTACTAAGCACAAACTATATAACGCTGGTGAAATATTGTAACGCTAAAAAAACATTATTTAACAGTTAACAATCATCTAAGAATCCTTAATTTCATAAAGCTGTTAGTAACCAGTCATTTAAGGCCTCGAGTTGTTATGGAATATTGTAGTACCACATTCAATGAACAGGAGGTTACCTATTAGCAGCTTTGGAGGTTCTTAAAAAATTTAATTTAGAATTCATTCTCCTATATTGACTTAGCTAAGAGGATATGTGATACACTTTTATTTATAGAGAAATAGTAAACCATTTTCTTTCATTTTTCTTCCAATCAAATGAAATTTTATATTTGCTTTTTAGAGCTCACCTTATCATGTTTTTTTAGAATTTTTCGAAATCCAGTAAAGTTAAGATTTTGGTAATTCTGTAGCAAAATGAGACTAAGATAAAATTCACTAAATGCTAGTTTCAAATCCTGCAATTTTCTTGCAGGGACAGCCTGTTTGCGTAGAAGACTAGCCCGGTTTTTAAGAAAGCCTTCTTTACTATGATGATCTTTTTCTAGAGCAGTGCTCATCTCACTTCGAAGATTGGCATATTTTCGCGTAGCCTCGGCAAGTTTTTCTGGAAGCCAATAAATAAACGTTGGTTAATAAGGATGTTAAAATAACAGAAATTGGGGAAGAATATTAGCCTCAAAAGTAAAATAACGCAATGTTATTTATAAAGTACCTGAATAAAATGTGTTAATTTTTGCAAGTTCTTTGTCGCAGTAATGGAAGAAATGCTCATCAAATTTAGCGAAATATCTGGTTAAGACTTCTGGTTCCACCACTTCAGCTGAAGGAGCCTGCTCCACAGCAGCATAGAGTATTGCTTTCATTTCCTGAAAAAATAAAAGGGCAGATTTCAATACAAGCAGTTAATTTATAACTCGAGTTATTTCTATAACTGAGAACATTTTGAAAAACAACAATGCTGATTATACGACACTAAATATTAATAAAAAATTTAACACAACCTCAGAGTGAAAAAATAAACAATAAAGCATTGTTTTGTTTAAAAAAGTCATCACAATAACAGCTATAATTACTGAGAATTTAAATTTTAAAACAACATATACTCGGATATTATAATAGACTTGAATAATATGACAAAAAATAACTTTTACTGTCAAGAATAAGGTTACCAGTAATAAAGCACATCGCAAACAAGAAACTACGACAAAGGAGAAAATGTTTTACCTCGTAATTTATGTATTGTTTCCTCCATTCGGGAGTTATATGTGCAGTAAGATGCTCGGCGAATTTCATTTTGTTGTCTTAGCTTTGAATAATTGATCTACACACTTCACTTTAGAAAATTATAACGAAAAATTTTGCTAAAAAAATTATTGTAACACTATAATACCGTGAATTACCAATCATACTTCATATTTGGTAACGCAGATCGCTGCCAAGATTCGATTGATTTTGCATGAGTAAAGCGAAAAGTAACGTAAAATAGAATAACATTAAGAAATTTGTAATTATAAGTAAAAATATTTTGCGGCCTTTTATGTGGATGTCTCGCACACAGGTTTATACACTTTCTACGGAAAACCGAAATAAGTTTCTACAATTGAATTAAAAATTATTTCGTACAGTTCTTAATAGAGTTTGTTGTGCTTCCGTATTTTTGTTTAACAGTTGAAATTAGCACCTGCGAATAAAAAATTCTATCATCGCGGCAGAATACAGAATAGTCACCCACTGCGCACTAGTACTAACTTCACAGCTGTTTATGTTTGAAGCAAACATTTTGAAGTGATTTTTTATAATAGGTCAGTTTTCCTCGCAGAAAATAAAAGTACATTATTAAGGCGATATTTTAAAAAATCATTTCATTATTTGAACATTTCTACTTGTTCGAAACGTTTAAAAATAATTCAATTTGTTTTATGAGTTATAATTGATAGTAATTAATATTGGCGTGATGCATACAATTTCAGGAATCATATTCATTGAAATCTTTTCAGTATTTTTTTATTTGAACTTATCTCCTAAGTAATTTTGAATTAACTGGTTTGTTCCTAATGAATATACGTAATCAGCGGTAGTGATTGGTTAAATAATGTCTATGGCAATATAAAATTTCTTTATAATGTTGAATATCGTTATAGTGTAGAAATATTAAAATGTTTAATGTTTATATTCAATCGAATAAAATAACATTGATCTCATTTACAGATGTACAATATAAAATTTTATTTTCTGTTCGTTTTTTACTTCACTGCATTAATATTTATAAAAATACTCCTGGTGGATGATATACTAGAAAAATTGGCTTAAATACCCATTAAAAATGTAGCGATTTCTAATCCAAAAACCGTAATGAGAATGATACGTTATAGTACGTGAGAATGATACGATATAGTAGGTACCACTTCATCTTCACGAAAATCGTATCGATAAGAAATGCGATGACTAATCGGCATTTATGTTCTTTAACTTATCAATTTCGGAGCTCTTAAAGAGTTGTATGACGCGTCTTAAAAATCCCGCCGATAGAACCAGAAGGCTAATATTAGGTCTTGAGTAGCAAAATCTGTTATTATTTTCGTACTGGCACTACCATTTTGGGAACCCTTTGTTCTCACAAGACAAACCTTACAGCGGCGAATTTAGAACCTAGGAAAGAGGCAATGTCAAAAAGTAGTGTTTAGATCGCCGAAGGATTTTTTGTTTACCCAGTCACCAGAATGTCCCTTTTTTAAGGTTTTCTGATTAAAAAGTTGGCCTGTAAAAGAAAAGTTTGTTTGGAATATGGTCGCCTAAAATAAATTTAAATAATTATTGAATGAAAAACCAAAAAGTAATATAAAAAATGAATTACTGATATGACATCTGACAAACTGTACACATATTTGATTAATTTTTGGTTCTCTTTCAGTGAACCATCAATTGTACAGTACATGCCTCTGCGTATCTCTCATTCGTTCGTTTAGTCAGGGTAAGTGAATTGAAATGTCAACGCAAAAATGCGAGACTTTGATAAAAAAGTTACACTTCACTTGGAACAGCCTCTACCTCCGAAAAACGTAGCATAAAATACTAATCTGTTGCGTCGCCGGCAAGTTTTTTTAGAGGCTTGGATAGAGGTTATACAGGGGAATTGAATTTCCAATCAACTTCCTTTTTTCTTCCAGAAATAGGTATATGAATCGTGATCATTATTTAAAATCAAATGATTCTCGTTATTTGTGAGAATAAAGAGTAAAGTAAATTAGGTAAATATTATTTTAAATCTGGGCAGCTGGATGGGTTGGTACAGATTGTTCAGGCCCAATGGAGTTGAAGAAAGAGCACGGCAGATTTAAGATATAGTGCGAGCAATCAGACAAATGACTGAGATACAGGCTAAGTAGGAATTTTAAAATAGATCAATAAACATACATAATATATTCAAATAGAAAATTCTGTCTTTATTTAGAGCACAAATGTGATTAGGGTTGCCAACCTCCGGCTTTGGGGCCTGGGATTCCGGGTCATCGCCATAGTCTCCGATCGAGTATCTCAAATCTTCGGTTCACCTTCGATTGCAATTGGAAAGCCTTTTTTCTGCATTTTAAAACTTATTTGAATTGAAATATTTTTCGCTTTAATTTCGTTTTATTTATATTGATCAGCCTGTTCTACAGGTTTTCCCACAGTTCTTTTATTAAGCTCTCGTCTTTTCCCGATATTTTCATAACTTTTTATCTATATTTACTTTCTACAAGAAACTTGAACTTCGTGCGTATTTGTTGCTCGTCCATACTACAATCTGCTTTATTTCTGAATCGGTAACATAACACAATTACGACTAAGTGAGGCACTGCAAAATATGTGAAAATCACTAAAGGAATTATGGTATAGTCATGGTTGCCCGATTTCCGAAACTACTGTGCGAGACATTTTCACCCGTCGACAAAAAAGGAATAAAATATTACAGAAACAGAAGAATGTTGAAATAATACCAAGACATTACTTTTGAAAGTGAAAATATTTATTTATTTGCAATCAGTATTACGTAGGACAACCACAAGCTTGACAATAGTCAAGTTATAGAAAAATCACAAAATATGATAATAAGAGGCCAAGAGCACATAAAACAGAAAGGAAACCGTCTATTCCTATTTTCGTCACATTTTCTCTAAGGAAACCGGCAAATAGTAAATTTCCATAAGACCGTATATATTAAAGAATATTTAAAAACAATAAAATTAAAAGGTATACATACGCGTAGATCAGTACTTTAATTTTAATTTATTGTTATACTTTTCATTTGACTCGATCTTTTCAAAAATATTAGTGCCTTCACTTCTTAAAAATATCTGGCCGATTTTGAGAGTATTCAATTAGAGTATAATCTCCAAGTAGTACGGGAACAGGGTGCATACACGGTCTAGTTAGAACTGTAAACGAGTCCTTTCTCGAAAAGCGAACTGTGCGGGGGTGAATAAATCAGTCATTCTCTATCTTCTCTATTGAGACAATGTTTCACTTCACCTTAAGCATCCCTCCCAATAACGGCCATCTTCTAAATCACGTGACTTTTAGGGCAACTATGTGAAAAAAGCTTTCAATATGAACATATATCAATGCACTGAAGCTTTCTATTTATAGTGGACGGATTTAAATCTTTAGTTTCAAAATGGTTTAGCGGGACATTTGAAAGTCGTGCGGGACGCGGGACAATTCTTTGTTGCGCGGGATTGTCCCGCGCATTGCGGGACGTCTGGCATCCCTGGGTATAGAGTACTTAATTTTTACTGTTTTTACTTCAGTTTTACTATTTCTTGAATGTGGATATTTGATAACTGCTTTAGACTGAGATTTAAATAGAATTAAGGATTATGTAGCTTTTAACTATAATAAACGAGCTTTGTCTTACGAAATTCAGCAAATAATTAAAAACTAGTTAGTCTTTTTAATAATTTAATTGGTTTAGCATTCAGTTTTGGCGAAGAAGGTTATCTGTGGAAGGACAAAAAGTGAAGCTATAGTTAGAAATGATTTGGCATCTAAGTTAGTTGAAATTCTTACTCATGAATTGAAAGTTAATAGCATTGAACATGTTCCATATTCAGTTACAACTGATGTTTCCACCAAAGTAAAAAACTATTCCCTTTGGCCATTCAATTTTTTGATAAAATTAAAGGCATTAAAAATAGGTTACTTTTTTTCTATGAAAGCTCGGATGAAACTGCTCTAGGTATTTCTTCAGTAATTTGCCTGAAGGTTGAGGAAAACGGTTTAAAATTACCATGTATGAGTTCATTTTCTGCTAAAAATACAGCAGCTAATTTTGGTAAAAATAATTCAGTGTACACATTAAAATTAAAAAATTTAAATTTACTTAAAGCTAATTGTAAGTGCCATATTATTCGTAACTGTGGTAGAAATGCATTAAAACTCATCATTTGATGTTGAAAATTTTGTACTTAAAAGTCTATGCTGAATTTTCTCATAGCTCCAAAAGAGTAGAAAGTTTAAAATCATGCTTTGAATATTTGTAACTACAGTATGAAATTTTTTAAAGCATATTATCATCAGGTGGCTTTCATTATATCCTGCATTAGATAGAATTATTAAGTGCTGGCCTGCTGTTAGGCTATACTTTATAAATCTTGGTGAAGAAGATTGCCATAAGAGTATTTGGAAGTTTATCTGTGATCAAGCAGATGAAATTAATCCACATCTTACATTACTTACATTTTGTTCACCAATTGATTGATTGATTTATTAACACAATTTGTCGTCCTACTTGAAAAAATTATATAACTAGTACAGAAGTACATAATATAATGGTAGAACTTTTACACAAACTAGAGTGTAGAAAGAGTGATAAGTTTTTTTCATCAAAAGTAAATGAAAGTTTGCTTGAATTAAATCCAAGTGAGAGGTGAGAGAAATAAGTTAACTGAAGAAGCTCTGATTGCTTATACTGGAGCAATAGATTATTCGAAAAATGGTATGATTGTGAAAATTCACCGATGATGTATTGTTGTTCACTGAAGCTAAAATCTGATGTACCTACTTGAGTATGCTAAAGGTGTCCATGCAGTCAAAGCTGCAAATATGACATTAAATAATGATTTGCTGTATGATGCGATTTGTAATGTTAATCTAATTTTTCCTTCTATAAATGATCTAGAAATTCCAGTTGACAGAAAGTGGGTGCTTATTTTTAAAAAGACTGAGATTATTGAATTGCCAAAGTTATTATGATTTGTTGTATCAATTCCCAAGGAAGATTTTTCTATAATGAACAATACATGGAGTGATGAAAGAAATAAAATGAGTATTGATATCGTAGAAGCTGAATGAGTTAATGGTTAAGCTTAATATTGACATGTCTTGCTTAAGATTTTCAGAATGTATATTGAAAAAAGAACAGAATGAGGTTCTAAAAGCAGCTTTGAATGAGAAAAAAATATGAAATTAAGAATAAAAAATTCTAATTTTATTTTAAGAATTATCTATTATTAAATATCTTAATTCATAAGAAACAACATTACATTGTTTAAATTTTATATCCAAGTTTATGATTAATGTTTTCATTATATATCTTTTTTAAATATAATTATATCAAAAATCAAAATACATATGTATATGGAAATTATATAAAAATGCATTTATTTCTATACTAACATGAGTTTTTATTATTCATTCAAGATACCCTTGTTCCATTTATTTAAAAGATGAGTAACAAAACAATATTATAGTGTATATATTTTAATGTTTTTGTTCCATTTGAATAGTAGATTAATTGATTAGTTGAGATTCGACTTCTCTACAACCATAATATTTTGCATTCACTTAACCATTTTTATTTTAAATTGTTGATGCTCTTCCAATTTCATTAAATAGCGATATTTAAAAAATAAATGCATGATGATTTTCAGTCATATACCCTCAAATCAGGGGTGCCTTCAAGAGTATTAAATATATTTATCATTTGATTTTATCTCCTCGGGTTTCTTCTTATGTAAGTCTCAAGGTTTCAAACAATCTCAGGTTTGTGAAGATCTTAATGTAGGCAACCCCCAACACAATCTGCAGTTACAGTCAAACTCGGATATAACGAGCGCCACGGGACCGTCTAGTTTTGCTCGTTATAGCCGTTAAACTTAATATCCGTGAAGGCAAAAGCATGCATGTGTATGGTGAAATAAGACATAAGAAGTAAAAGTGAATATATAAACAGAAAGTTTATTTAGTAAATTTATGGAAAAACATAAAAATGAGAATAAACTAGAAAATTTAAAATAAACATTTGTACATATAAAATTTACTCACAGCTGCATCCTTAATCACTCCCCTTTTTAGAAAAATAACTTTGAATGGTAGCCTGTTTCGTAGATTTCACTTTGAAGTTTACTCTTATTACACTTATTGCACTAAAAACACCATCGGAAATGTCAATGTTTTCAAAAAAATCATTTAATGTTTCCACAGCATCCTGAGCTTGAGAGTGAGTTGGCACGGCTTTCGTCGGGATTGTGTCTTCGACACATTCAACAATGTCTTCATCACTGTCTGCTGTGTTTTGTACTGTCTCTATTATTTCACTCTCCGTAGGAATTCCACTGGTAATCAAATCATCATCAACATGAACAAAATTGTCAATGTCATTTACATGGTCAAAATTCGCAATTCCATTTTCTTTAAGCCATTCTGACAGAGGTAGATCAACTTCATCAACGTTATGGTTATCAATCAAAAATTCTCCCGATATTAAACCAGACTTCCGAAAACAGTTTATGATCGTTGTAGGTGAAACATTGTCCCATGCATCTGTCATCAAATGAATTGCATCCAATACAGAGACGTTGCCATCTAAACCTCTTTCCCTCCTTTCAATCAACTGTAGAACAAAAAATCGCTTGAAATGGCCTTTAAAACTTTTAATTATCCCCATGTCCATTGGCTGCAAAATAGAAGTCGCATTTGTAGGCAAAAACACCAGTTTTACATTGGATAACTCCTGCATATGTGGGTGCGCAGGACAGTTATCGACAAGGAGTAAAATGTTTCTATTTTTCCTCCGTAACTCGTTGTTCCACTGACTTACATATTGCTGAAAAATATTGGAAGTCATCCATGCCTTTTTATTAGCTGCATATTCAACGGAAAGCTTCTTTACATTATTGAAACAACGTGGCTTTTGTGACTTACCAATAACAAAAAGTTTTTTTTTGTCAGTCCCATTCATGTTTGCGCACATTAAAACTGTTAAACGATTCTTAGGTCTTTTGCCACGAACACATTTGTCACCTTTGAATTTAAACGTTGCATCAGGCATCATGTTGTAAAACAGTCCAGTTTCGTCGGCATTGTAGATGTCTTCTTCTCTGTAACCTTTTCGACACTCCTCCCAAACACTTTTCACCCATTCACTTGCCGTTTTTGAATCTGCTGACAGGGCCTCTCCACTGACTTTCGCATAAACAATGTTATGCCGATTTTTAAAACGATCGAGCCACCCATTATTGCATGTGAAGTTTTCATGTCCTAACTGTTTTGCAAATTTATCTGCCTGTACCTTTAAAATGGGGCCGTTGATGGGGAAACCAGCATTTCTCTGCCTCTTAAACCACTCCAGAAGTGCTTGATCAACAGTACTCAAGTCGCACTTCCTCATTTTCTTGTTCGTTGTTAGGTTGTTCTCTAGTGCAGATAAAATCGCTTCTTTGTTTTTCCATAAGGTTGAAACCGTAGACGACGATAAATTAAATTTTTTGCACACTTCAACATTTTTTTCACCACGTTCTAACTCTCGAATAATATCAACCTTTTCGTGAATAGACAGACACTTCCTTTTATGTACGGACATTTTACTCGTTCAAGGGCAAAATCTCAACTGATTTTTGTGATCAACGCTACGAACTTTCTTTGCAAACTGTGAGCATACCAATTCCAGGAAGAGTTAATGAGGAGACGGATTAAATCTGGGATTTCCCATCTTTACGTGGGAAAGGGTGTTGGGTGCATTCGGCTGAGCGACGGGGGCGGGCGCCATTGTACATGCCCTTAGCCCCTTACCCCCCTTCCAAACACAACCTCCTGGCTGTAAAAGAGCTGGGGGTTGGGAGGAGAGGACAAAGGATCTCCGCGGGTGCCACTGTACCTGCAAGTTGGGAATTCTTGGTTTGGACGAAGGGATTATTTTTTAACAACAACGCCGCGGTCTTTAACCTCCCCGAGGGATAGGGTGTAGAGGCTGGACTCGAGAACACAAGGTTACATATCTTGGGTCACTATGAGGATTGAAGGGGCTGACCGCCACCGCGTTTGAGACAGTGAGAAGTGGTCGAAGTTTGCTCGATATATCCGTGAAGCGTGCTCGTTATATACGTGAAATATTTGTATGTAAATACTCGTAAACTTATCTTGGAGGTAGCGTTTGCTCACTATAGCCGTGACCTCGTTACAACCGTGCTCGTTATAAACGAGTTTGACTGTATATAATATAACAAGTAGTTGGTGCTTGCATTCTGCAAGCATTTCATTTGACCCTGATAAACATTAATATTTCAGAGAGATATGGCATTATTAGAAATATTTTTTTAATTAAAAATATTTCACCTCTGCACCCAATTTCTATCTTTCCTTATTGAACAATATTTGATTAAAACAATGCCTTAAATTTGCAATTTTAAGAATATTACACTTTATCCAATGTAAGGTGCTAATTCCACACAGTTTTGTCAAATTTGAAGTTGTAGCACAGCTAGAAGTGAAATAATATTTATTTAATTGTTTAAATTTCAAAAGTTTAATGCGGCCGCAATAACACTTTGTTGGAGCTTTTCAAATGTTTGTTAGTTTAAATGCACTGAGCTCTACTTAACTTTAAAATCAGCTTCCTAGCTTGCCCCAAAGTACCTAAACATTTATCTATTAGTTTAAACTTTAAGAATTTTTAACAGCCAAAGAAATTAAAATATCAAAGTTTTTATAATTTTTTCACAAAATCTACCGGTAAAAAAAATTTCAGCTTCGTAGCACATTCGTCAATACATAAACCTCAATAATATGTTTAAACAATTGGGAATTTTTAGCGGTCGAATTTTGAAATTTTTCAAAATTTCCTTTTTTTTTCTATGTATGATTTTCTACAAAATGATTTCAAAAACTCGAACCTACAGCATATAGTTTTCAAGATAAAAATTATTAAACTTTAATGTTCAAATGGGGTTAAAACAACACAAAGTATCGATATACAATTTAAAAAAATAAAAATAAAGAAATCAATCCTCTGCTTATTCTCTGGTCATAGGTAAAAATCTTTGATTTTATAACACATTTTTTCTAACAGCAAAGATCTCAATTGATTTTTATACATGTTAATACTTTCTATGGTTTTTAATGAAGTAGGTAATCGATTATGTAGATGGATGTCCATTACATAAGGGCCATTTGTTGCCATCTTACAATTCTGTTCTGGTGTGTAAATATTTAAGCAATTTCTGGTATTGTGATTATGAATACCACTATTTGATGTGAAATTCATGAAGGTCTAAAAGTTGGCAACCCTAAATGTGATAGAAACTGAAATTATTCAAGAAATTTTATTAAAAATATATTATATTGATATAAAAAAATTACGATATTTACAGGATGGCCACGCAGAATATGTGTTCATCAAATATAAGGTAAAAATAAAAATACTTATTGAATAAATTATTTTGAAAAAAATCTGTTGCATTCATTGACGGTAAAAGATGCGTGAAAGGGATTTTAATAAAGCAGAATATATATGCAGCCAAAATTACTAGTACCTGCTCATCCAAGATATTTTTTTAAGGAGCACCTTAGGAGTAGGTACATGTATCATGAAAGTAATTTTTAACGCAAAATGAATTGTTCCTGATCTATTTAACGTACGAAAACATGCGCAGTATTTTAAACTTATTATAAAATGACTACAAATGAGGTATGCCCAGAATAGCAAAAACATACTTTACTGCGAAATAAACCTATGCTTTAAAAAAACGTCTTTTGGGAATTAATAATTTCTTTTCCTTTTTAAATACATACATGGATTTTATATATTCTTATATAAGCGTTACTTTTTTCTATTTTGTATATTGCAATTGGTGCTAATAGAATCTTTTACTGGTCGAATATGAAATACATATTTCAAGTCAGGAGCTTCTTCAATGTCATGAATTGTGTAAGTCGCTTCGCAATCGCATGTAATCTATTTTATTTCATAAAATGGTGAGATATGGCGACGTTAAAAGCATAAAAAGCACTACAGATAATATTTTGTAATTAATGCACCACCATTTGGAATAATTCTCTATAGTAAACGTGCTGTATTATAATTAGCGATCCTCCCAGTATATTTGCTACAATTGACCTTGAACATAGACAAAGATGGATCAAGTTGAAATGTGCGAGTATCGCTCTTCAGTCTGTTTGGAAAATTGAATTGAAAACAAAAGAGTGAGAAAGCTGCCAGTGCAAAATGTGGCGGCTGAGACTTCTTGAAAGTTTTTGTAATCGAATATTTATTTCTTAATTCAGCTGGTTCTTCAGATATGGACTTCGATGAAGTATTGAATAGAGTTCAAGGTGCACTGTTAACTGTAAAGAGAGCCAACGGATTACAGAAGGATTCTAACGTTGATAATGGTAAAATTGTTGTCTTTGAGATTAAATAGCATACTTTTAGTAATGTAGTACTATATTTTACTTTTTACTTGATTTACAGACAAAAATAATAAATATTCAGCATTATATATTGCTCTTCGTAACGTAATTATTGCCTATAAAGAAAGGGACGCCGATTTAAGAAAAATTCATCTGTACCTTCTTCTTAACACAGATTTTAAATTTAATGATGATATCATTGAAGACGTAAACTTCAGTCATGTTGTCTTCACGGCTCCTACTTTGGATAAATTTCTTACAGTCGAAACCGTTTTAATGCTCGATTTACAAAAGTATGTCTGCGAAACGATTGTTTATGCTCCCACCACTCTTAGCTTGGAGTATATAGATTGCATATTGCAAACGCTTAAGTCTAATAAATCTGTGGAGTTTATACTGGTAACCGAACCAATTATTTCTGCTGTACACCGTAAGCTTCTTTTTTTAAATTTTGAAGTACATCATCTTGGACTTGATAATATAGATCAAGCTAAGAGAAAGTTTTCTCATTATTTCAAAGAACTGCTGAATATTTTTTTACCGCCTCATGATGATTACAAGATGGGGTATGTCATAAAGTCCCTTCTATCTTTGTTGTGTACATGTTTGGATCAGCGACGTAATTCTTCCAGTTATGAACCATGTAGTTTATACAATATGTCATTGCCTAATAGTGAAGACAATTTGGAGACATCAGAATCTATAGATATTGTCAAAAACGAAGATGTGAAGGTCTTATTTTCAATATTTGAATCAAATCTCAATCTTGTAAGTTTGACAACATGGATGTATTGGACTGAATGTGAATGGAAGTCAACTGAAATAGCAGAAGAAACAAGAACAGTCCAAGAAATAGTTGGAGAACAGGCTTATCACTGCAAGCAGCAATTACAGGATATTTGCAATGATTTTCCAGGAGCTGCAACTTTATCATCTGTACTGACTAACATGGCCATTAAACCCCTCAATGAAGATGATGAAATTGAGTTAACACAAGATCTAAGTAAAATGGCTTTAAAAGTAAAAGAAACAAATAGATCTCCTGAATCGAAAAATAAATGGTTGATTGCTATGTTGAAGTTACCAGGATCATTAAAAGAGGACAGTTGCTTTGAATGCATTGAACAGTTTGGAAGTATTCTTAACAATTCAGAAGATATTCTTTTACTTTTAGAAAGAGCAGCAGAATTGATAGATGATAGTTATTTCAAGCAGCAGTCACATTCTGTTACATTTTCCTGTAAGGATCCTTTAGAAATGAGTAATTTAGAGGATTCACATAAAAACAGCATCACAAGCCTTGTACTAAGAATTTTCTCTCAAGTGTCAGCAGAAGACCAGGGAAAATTGGTTGGATTGTTCTATGAAAAATTTGGCCTAACAAATATTTTTCTTTCTCAAGACTTTGAAAAAATAGCAACAGAAGTTTTCAACAAAGCTGTAAACAGTGAAGACAAAAAAGATGAGGTATGTATATTGATAAGTGTGAAATGTATTATTATCAGTGGCATACCGGAAAATGTGTAATCCTCCCACCAAAACAAAATTGAAGTCCTGGGAAAAAATTTAAGGGCCTCATGAAAAAAATATGCGCTTGCTATGCTACTGATTATTATCATCCCAAACTTTAACTAAACATTTACTTTTTATGATATTTAGCTCATTTCAGATTTATGCACACTTTGTCTTCAATCTCCAAGGAAAACTGTGCAACGACTTTTAACTTTAGCGACAGGCTGCAATAGCCAGATTTCGTTTGTCATTGAAGTTTTAAAAATTATTTCCTCAATCTGTCAGCTTAAGTTGGAAAAACAAAGTTTTATAGAGACAGAAAGTGAACAAACAACTTCAAGTGAAAAAATATCCTTGTTATGCGAGGAGTTAAATTTTTTAATCAAAAGGAAGCATTGGAGTGAAATAGAAACATCTAATTTTGTGCATCTGGTTGGTATTTTTGTTTTGCATACATATTTTTCACACATTTTGATATCCTTAACAATTTGAAATCTATACCTTGATATTATTCCCAATTCAGGTTGTACATTTTCATAAAACTTCATTGTTGGACCAAAACAACTTTCTTCATGATTGCTTCTACCCTTGTATCAAAGACTCTTTAGAAAGTTCATGTTGGAATGCTGTTGATCTATGTTTGGAAACTATGAATGTAAGCAAGTTTTCTATTTTTTATATAGAACTTTAGGTTGTTGTGATTATATTCAATGTTGATCTATTAAAATTCCATATTTTATTGGAATGACATCTATTCTATAAATTATGTCAGTTATTGATTAACCGATCTATGCATTTATTAATAAGAATGTAGATGTTAATTTATTTTTATAAAATTTGTAGTTTTGTCTCTTTGTAATCATTAATTCATAGCTAGTCAAACACTTTTACATTGATTTATAACCTCACATTATAAGACTATGATACTTGAATTAAAATTTTGTTTTTCCTCTAGCCCCTCATTTTTCATTACACTGAAACTACTCATTTAAAGTGCAATTTTCAAATTTTCGTCACATTAATTTCCGATTTTTTGTGTTTTTAGGAACTTCTATCCACTTCATGTGTCACTGTGGAAAACACTGAAAACCCTGCCATTCTTATAGCAGTCATTTTGCAAATTTTGGAAAAGGGAAAATATGATATGAGAGAAAAGTTCTCAGTATCTGCTGCATCGACCTGTGAATTAATTATTTCATCTCTCCCTCTATTTTTGGAAAAAATGGTAGACCAGAAGTTGGCAAAAGGTTTGACTGATTATTGTCCTAATTTTTAAGAGTTTAATTCTGATGATGAGTTTGAGTGACAACTGCCTCAGGTGGAACTTTTATAGGGTTGGCATTATAGCATTGTTGCCACCAATCGGTACGTTTGTAGGCAGCAGATTTTCATGTAGTGGTCCTGTCAATGTATATAAACGAGAGTGTAGTAAAAGAGCCATGATTTATAAAGCAGTTGTATGAGTGATATAAGGCTAAATTTAAATTATTACGTTATTTTATAAGTTAAAATGTTTAATGGACTTTTACTTTGATCTCTCATAGGAAAAGATTTTTCATATAATGATTACTTCGTGGATCTGAGAACTATCCCAAATTACTAATCCTAATTTTCCCTGGGAATTAAGAACCAACCCCATTTTCCACATGACCTTATTTTTAGTAGTAATGGTTTTGGTATCTATGTGATAGCTTTTTGTAGATGATCTAGGTTATTTTGTTGCCACAGCACAGTTGAATAAACTGGTTATGTGTTTTAACCACAAGAGTACCTTTCCTCTGTGTTAATTCACTATTTGTTAATTCTAATGATTGTTTTTCTAAATAGAACTGATGGCAGTGGTCATTTTGAGTAAAAAAGTTCGTATAAACATGGGCCCAATTCTGAACAGTTATGGAGCTATGACTGCTTGAATCAGTTTAATGCATATGCGCGACCTTGAACAAAATGACAGTTGCTAACAGCCTAGCCAGCCAGTTGTTTGTTGTGTCTTACAGTGTGCAAGTTTTGCTTTCTACAGTATGCTGTTTACATTTCAAAGTGCTGAATATGCCGATATGGTGTATGTTTATGGATTTTATGATGGAAATGCTGCTGCTGCTGAACACCAGCGATGTTTTCCTAACCGCAGAATTCCAGATCAAAGTGTTTAGTGGAGTTTTCCAACCATTGCGACATAGTGGTTCACTTCCTAGCATTTTCATTTCATCTGACCATGTGGTTCAACAAGATGTGGCTGAACAAGAAAACATTATTGCCATGGTACAATGTAGTCCTCGTACTAGTTCGCGAAGGATTTCCATGCATCTTGGTGTTTCACAAACGAGAGTATGGAGAATGTTACGTGAAACAGGCATGTATCCAAACCATGTACAGTGTGTTCAGCACCTCAAACCTGGGGATCCTATGGCTGGAATTTTGTAATTGGCTAAATACCAATCACCAATTGCATTGATACATCTTATTCAGTGATGAAGCTCAATTCACCCGTGACAGTATAAACAGCGCTCGCAAATCTCATATGTGGTCAGAAATGAATCCTAATACCACTGTGGAAAGTAAATTTCAACATCGCTTCAGTGTCAATGTGTGGTATGATATTCTGTATGATCAGTTGATTGGTCCATTTATCCGTCTTACAGGAGAAATTTATCTATGATTTCTGCAAGACGAATTGCCACAACTGTTGGAGGATGTACCTTTGGCTACATGTGATCATATGTACTACCAAAACGACGAAGCTCCTCATTTTTCCCGTGCATTGACAACGTACCTCAATGATTGTTTTCCTGTCCGATGGATCGGTTGTGGTGGTCCACTAAATTGGCCACCCAGGTCTCCGGACCTAGACCTTTTAGATTTTTGTCTTTGGTGGTTGATGGAAGTCCTGGTGTACCAGACAAAGTGCAAACACAAGATGCATTGCTCGCTCGCATTTTGAATACTCCAGCCCTCATAAAGGACAGAAATGATTAGTGGTGTGAAGTGAGAATATTCTCCAGAGAATGTTCTCCAAGAACAGGAATATTCTTCAAAAGATTATTTCCTGAGAATTTTCTAATTTTTCATTTCCTCTTGAAATAATATATTGTACACCCACTCCCCGATTAACGCTCTTAATTGGTGCCAGGAAAGTCGAGCGCTAACTGAAACCACTATTCGGAACTTGTACTTCCATAAGAAATGAAGTTAAAAGATTTAATTTGTTCTCGAGATTCTATTAATGGAAATGAAAATAGGTAGTATTATATAAATAATACACCAAAGTATTCTTTGTTAACCATATTACGTAGTGTAGAATAGGTCATCATTTGCATTACAATTATATTTAAAATTGAACAGTAAAACTTGAATATAAATGAAAAACAGAATGCATTTTACGGAACATATGTTGATCTCACGCTGAATAAATCATGCAGGAGCATTAAGGAATAGGAATTAGAGTAGAAGAATATACCTGCGTCTACTTACAGGGTGGCGCACAAATAGTTGACATTTGTTCATTCAATTAAAGAAAATTCGTTCTTTGCATTTCATTCGAATTTCGCGCTATTCTGGAATAGCTCCTGCAAACCTCGTTAGAGGTCACCATATAGATGCACGCAGAGTTGTTTCTGCATTTCAGTCAGTTAAGTGCAATGGCGGATCACGACCGTCTGATGGTTGAACAGAGACCGAAGTTATCTTCTTTGCTGAAACAAAGAGTGTTACTGCTTACCCAGAGAAGATTTCGGTGTGTTTTTAACACTCATTGGACACCTGTGCGAAACTATTCTTCACTTGTGCTGTAAAGTTGAGGAGGAAGGCAGTGTGAAGGAAGAAAAACAACCTTGTGCAGCAAGTATGCATTCGTCAGAAAATGTGGAAGCACTTCGGGTAGCCATACAGCGGAGTCCAGGAAAATCAACATGAAAGGCATCACGTGAGTTGGGAATATCTCGATATTCCATTCAACGCATTCTCCACAGTGATCTCAGATTGTTCCCGTACAAATTTTCTGTCTTGCATAAACTTTCCCAACACGACAAGGAAAGAAGGCTTCAATTTGCATCATGGTCACAAGGGGAAAATGCAACACTCCACAATACGTGGTTTTCTGATGAGGCATATTTTCATTTGGATGGGACTGTAAATAAACAGAACATGCGCTTTTGGGCAAGAGAACATCCACACAAATTTCACGAAAGAAGAAGCTATATAACAGAAGTGACCGTTTGGATAGCCATTTCCAGTCACAGATTAATTGGACCAATTTTCTTCAATGAGACAGTAAATTCTCAGCGATATTTGCATATGCTCCAGAATGACATTGTACCGCAACTTATGGCAACTCAACTGCCTATCGAGACTCAGTGATTTATGCAAGACGGAACCATGCCACACACAGCTAATGTCATGTTGGATTTCCTGCACAGCATTTTTGCCTCTCGTGTCATGTTGCACCGTTACCCAGAGCATCATGATTGCGGACATTTTTGGCCACCGTTTAGCCCAGACTTGAACCCCTTTGATTTATTTTTATGGAGATTTCTGAAGGATAAACTGTTCTCAATGAAACCTGTTAATGTTATGGAAATGACAGCAATGATTATCGAGTTGTGCAGCGAAATTGACTAAGACGTGTCACTGGGTCATCACAGATATGCATGTTCAACTTGCAGAAGTTATTAGACAAAAAGGAGGACATATTGAACAAGTAATATCATGAATAAATTTTGCAAGATATTAGAAATCATGATATATAAACTTTATAAGAATATGAACTGTAAATTAATTTTTTTGGAAGATTTAAATGTGTCAACTATTCGTGCGCCACCCTGTATATATACAGGATGAGGCAATAGTCACTGTACAGCCACAATTTTATTAACACAAAGAAAATTAAAACATAATAACATAAGTATCATTACTGAAGATACTGTTCAATTAAGAGAAGGCAACCAATAAGACAAAAACAAAATCGTATATCTAAACCTTACTACATTTTGATAAAGAAATATCGATTCATAAAAGAATTATCACATGTGCTTGATAAATAAAGGAACATGGAATGAGACCTAATAAAGGAAGAATCTTGGTATTACATTTAAAAAAACAACAATTAAAAAGGGAGCAATAAACAAAAAACAAACAAATGTTGGTACTCTCCAGCTTTTAGTCGCCGTAAAACCTCTAATTTAACCTTGAGAGTTAAGCTTTTCCTCTTTTTTCCTCTGACCACCAGTTATCACTCATGGTCTTTTTATTTAAAGGGGAAATATAATTTAAACAAAGTCACAAGAATGTATGGCACTGATCACTCAGCAGAAGTCATTGCAGAGTATCGAGCTAAAGGTTTTTTTGGAAAATCATATGTAACAAAATCAGCTGGCTCAGTAGATGCAGTAACATGGTGGAAAAGTATTTGTTATGGATCAAAATCAGGGAAAGCAGTGATCAACATGTTGAATATGCCACCAACAACGGCAGCAACTGAAAGAAGTTTCAGTACTTACGGTATCATTCATAATGCAAAAAGAAACAAGTTAACACAAGAAAGGGCAGGCAAGCTGACATTCATAGCCCATAATATAAAGCTTCTTAAAAAAATCCAAATGATGCTTCGTTGAAATCCCCAGGAGAAAATAGGAAACAAAACCAAAGAAATGAGGAAGAAGAAATTGATGAAGCTGAAGAGAAGAGGATATGAATGAGGAAGAAGAAGAGAGAGAAATATATGAGAGATTCGGAAAGTGCAGATTCTGATTAGAATTGTATTCAATCCAGAAAGTTAAAAATATTTGTATCCTGCAACACAAGAATTGTAATAAAAGTTCTAGTAATTTAAACCTCGGTCTTTTTTCTTACCTTTCCGATTTTTCATTTTATCAATTGGAAACTTTCATGATTCTTGAAGTTGAATTAGAGAAAGACATTATTATAAATAGTAAAATTCTTTAAGAAATAGTTAACAAGTATTTAAGAGAAAATTCTTGCATTGGAGAATATTCTTTGAAAGTTTATTCCCGAGAATTTTACAACACTAGTCATGACGAACTTAGACGAGCAACACATGCGATTCATACACAAGCTGCAAAGTGCATTGAGATCCTGTAACATGAATTGTTTTTTCATGAATAAAAACTACGTTGTATTTTTTATTATTTTTATTTGTTTACCATGCAAAACTCCATAACTATTTTAAGATTCAAGCAGCTATAGCTCCATAACTGTTCAGAATTGAGCCCATGTTTATATGAACTTTTTTACTCAAAATGACCGCTGCCATCAGCTCTTGCAATTATGATATTTCCTCCTGAATCACCCTGTATAACCTGACTGATTTAGGATGAGTCCTTGTTAATAGATATGGTCATGGTGGTGAAAATGATATAAAGAAACATAGTCTGGTGCTAGTTCCAATAAAATACCAAATTTCTGTATTACCAAAAACACCAAAGAAGGAAATAAAACAATTGCTGCAGAGACTGCATTCATGTACCATATGGTTAACCCCTCGAGCCTGGAGGAGATTTATTAAATCCCATCCGTATGAGGTTTTTAAATTTTCACGATTGCATTGCAAAAACGTTCAAGAAAATTTTAAAAATCATAACTATAAGTTTTCTCTTGATTTTTTGTGGATTTATGAAAAACATGAAATTTCTAAATATACATTCTGTGTATCATATTTTACACACAAACATTGTTGCATTAGAAGAGAATGTACACCAATCGCTAATTTTCAGGCATGCATTCGCGCTTTATATATAACATTCAGTACCAGGAAATCTATGAATGATATTGATGTACAATCTTAATAAAAAAATAACAAATTAGTAACTATTTCATTCTATGACTCTACCAATCTAAACCAATTAGGTGAAAAGTTTTACGTATCTCAACTTTTTCATGTCTTGACTGGAAATTTTTAAGTAAATGTAGTATTACTGATTTATTAGAAGACAATTTATTTATAATATAAACATTTTAGTTATACAGTCATCATTCTTGGTCATTGCAAATGTCACATAGAAGAAATGATTACATTTTGTTCATTGGAAAGGGAGATGATGTTGTATACATCAGAAATGAATTTAGATGCAAAACACCGAAAACTTTCAAAAGTTTAACTTTAGCTTATAAGTCTTTTCCAAATATTTTTAGAAAATTTACACATGCGCAATTGGATTCAGCAAGAAATGCCTTATAGCTTAGTAAACACTTCTAGTGATCTAATGTGTAAATATATGGAAGAGCTTCGCTGTTCGTGATTTTTGCTGACATGTCCTCTTCTTGCCCACTCGCTTCATTGCTGCTTTGGCCCCACTACATAGCACACAGAGAAAGGCCTTAGCTGAAGAGGAAAACAGACCCTACTTCTTCTTTCAAATGACAAAGAAAAGGAACCCAATTTTGTGGATTCCCTTTCCTCAGGTATTTATGTGTCAACTTTAAAAACTGAAAGTCTGTAGGTCCGTGGCAAAAACTAAAGTTCTATCACAAAACTAAACGTATATTATAAGTAAACAAATACATACAAATAGATATACACAATTCCTCTCTGAAAACAACAAAGACTCCTCAGCTAACTTGCTTTGGGGATGCAAAAAACCTTAGTAATCCCAATCACCTTGAAGAGGGCAAAATGACAGATATTGGTTGGTGTTGATGCTCTCCTATGCAGCAAGGAACGAAGGATCGTGCGGTCATTGAAGCGAATGTTTCCATTTTTCATGAATTGCATTTTAAACATTTCTAATAAGACATTTTTCTTTCTTTTTTTACATGCCGGCGAAGACCTTTGTCGCATGATATAAGCCAAATGGCTCCAGGAAAGAAAGAGGAGAAAAATTGTGCTCTCCTTTGAAAAGATACACAGTTCTTACATAGCATTTCAAACACCAAGGAAAAGTTTCTTGCCGCATTGAAAAGCGATTTTTATACGGAGAAACACCATCATATCATAGCAAAATTGAAAATTCCATAGCAAAATTCAACATTGATTATATATTTTTTAAAACAGGAAAAATACAGAATAAGCACAGATAGGAAGTACAAAGCTTCCTCTTTCAAAATATATAAAGGTTATTAAAATTTAAAGAAGTCTCGAGCATCAAAAGATAAAAGAAATAGGGCTGACACAGGACGTAATAGTACGGCTGATGGCCAATTGGACAGTTTTCACAGGATGTAATAGTACGTCTGATGGTGTTTACAGGTTAAGCATTCACAGTTTCATTTTAAGCTATTGTGCTGGAAATTTGTTTTCATCATTGTTCAGCGATTCAGAAATTGGAAGAACATACAGCTGTGGGTGAACAAAAGGGTCAAAAATCGTTACACAAGTACTTGGCCCAAAATCTAAAAAAATTATTCTTGAGGACATTTAAGACATTATCCTTTTTCAATAGCAACATCCAACAAAGGAATTATAAGACTCCCAATTTGGTTTGTTATATTAATAAAAATGAGGGAATAAAAATTGACTTGCTTTATTTTATTCTCTTGAGGGTAAATCATCAAAAGAAATTTCTAAATCGCTAAAGAACAAAATAGATTTCAGTGGCTTGTCATTAAAAAATGTAGCATCTTATTGTGCCGATAACGCTGCTGTAAATTTTGGCAAAAACCAGTACATATGTTTATACTGAGTTATTAAAGGATAATAACCATATAGCTTCTATAGGATGCAGTTGCCATATTTTGAGCAATTCTGTAAAAAATTGAAATATGATTTTGAGGCAATCATCATAAAAGCTTTTAACAAATTGGCTCATCCACGAAAAACTGTTGAATTAAAAGATTTTTCGAATGGTCTGAAATGCTTCCACATGTTCGAACTTGTTGGCTTAGTATTTTTATTGCAATTGAAAGGCTTGTTAAGAATTTCGAGTTATTTCCTATTGAAAAATTCAATCTCTCTGATACTCGGAGATTTTTTTTGAGGATTAATTAGCCTTAGCTTATTTGGGTTTTGTTATGAACATGTGTTCCACAGTTTTTCAACTAAACTAGAAGGGAATGAAGGACTTGCATGCAAAATTTATGAAATGATGGAAAAATTAAGAAAATTTTAACAAATCGAAAAAATGAGAATTTTTAGTTTGATTTTAAAGAAAAGCAATAATAATGATGCAGTGAAATGTTTTAAAATTGATGCTGTCAATTTCTTGGATGAAAACATTAAACCCATTGAAAAATGGTTTAACTTGGAAAATAATATTTACAAAATATTAAAAAAGAAAATTCTAAAGGAAGTCAAATGAAGCCTTAAATATTTATAATTAATATAATTTCAAAATCATTTCTTTAATGTTTATAAAAATATTTATGGATAAATCAATCCTTTTTCATTTAGTTTTGATATAATTATGCCTTGAATTTTATTTCATATACTAATTGTCCGGACTTACTATTTCAAAAATGTTTGATTTCATGTAAATGTCCGATTTGTGATTTGAAAAATCTGACAACCCTAGAGTCATAGCTGCATAAAGTTAGAGAACCATCGATTTATATTATAATTTCACTTATATGACTTTTGTCAATAACAATCATTCACTACAAAAAATCATTCATTTTTGTTGCATTAAAAGTTAGTAACATGCCCTTCTCTTTGCAGGAAAAGACATCACTTGGTTAAAAACTAGGGTCATGTCTGCATCACTATTCTCACAATATTATTTTAACCACTTTTGGTCTGGCAAAGATGAAGCAGTCATAGTTTATAAAAGTTATAATTCTCTTTTAATGCAACTATTTTTCCAAAGTCCTAAGTTTGATGAAGTAAAGATGATGGATCTATTAAAAAGACAATCTCCAATCCTTAGATACCACCTTTTCAAGGTAATTACTTTTATGATAATTATATTAAAATATGTATACTAGAGCGGTGGAGCCCAACCTTGTTACATGGTGGGCCGCATTGGTGGTTGCGAATTCTTCGGTGGACCGGATTAGAATTAAAATTGGAAGTTACCTGTATAAGTGAAAATCAAGATTGAATATGGCTAAAATTTCAATATTAAAAGATTTGGTATCATATAATTTTCATAAAAATATATGAATTTGTGTGTTATATTTTTCGGTTGGTCTTTTATCAGAGCTTGGCAGGCCACACAAAAATCTGTGGCAGGCCGCAAGCGGTTTGCAGGCCGTACATTGGGCACCACTGCACTCGAGTAAAATATTTTGTCATGTTGTTTTTAAGGAAATTATATTCCTTAATATGTTCTCAAACACTTAACCTATAAACTAGTTGTGCAACCCATATTTTTAACCACTTCATTGTTTATTGTAAATGGGATGTTAGATTTTGAGACAGATTAATTGCAATTGTTTTGTTTTGATGCCAAAATCACTGCAAGAACAACAACAGTTATTTCTTTTGACAAATCGATCAAAAATGTACCTTATTTTTACTTAACAGTAATATCATTAGAGGAAAAGAGGAGTGTAACTTCTATGGATTTAATTGCCTCTCATAATTCTCTTTCTCATGATGTTCTTGATATTCACAGCATAAATTGATCTCATAATTCTATGTCAGATGAGTTGTGATAAATGGGATAATTTCCTATATTTAATTCATTGTAGAATAAGTGTTATAGGATTGTAAGTATAATACAGTAGAACCCCATTATAACGCAGGTATTGGAAGATATAAGAACACCTGCATTATAGGCAACCTGTGTTATGGGCAACCCAAAGTATATTGGGAGATACGTAATGAAAAGTTGCAGAACTATTTTTTTTATGGGCTGTCCCTATTTACTGTATAAGAACTTAAATTGCAAAATTATATAAAAATGTACAGCAAATCTCTAAGGCTTTGTTCCTTGTAAAAGCAGACAATGCGGGTGGTGGAAAATCAAAATAATGAATTGACATGTGGCAGTGTCCCAAGTGGAGGCAAGTACTCATGGGTAAGCAGAATGGGTGTTTGTTTCCGAAGCGAGTGACCATAGCGATTTGAGCGACTATCACTGAATACATCCAATATGTGTGGGAAAGGTTGGGAGAGATATCCTGTCTGAGAAACGCTTGGAATGAAGTAACTTATACTTGCTGAAGTGATAAGTGAAGGAGAGATTTTTGAAGAACAGTATTTTGAAAACCGAAGCTAACAAAGTTTACAAAGGATCAGGTTTTGATATTTTGAAAATATAATTTTCCTTTTTCTTCATGACCACCACCTGCAGGACTTGATCCATTTAAAAATTATCACAATTACTCATAAAATATTTTTTAGCCCTTTCGCGGAAGTGCGCCAAAACTATTTTTGAAAAATGAAAAACCAAAAACTAGAGATGTGCGAACCGTTCGAAATTTCGAACCGAGTCAAGTTTTATTTTAAAACTCGACTCAGTTTGGACCGTTCAGACTGTAATAAAAAGTTTGAAAATTTCGAACTATCAAAAAATGTGGTATTTGAAAAAAATATGCCTACATGTTCGTTAAAAAATTATTTCACAAGATTTATTAAGTTACAACTATTGAAGTAGGGCCGGGCCCAGACAGTGGGCCGCCTGAGGCAAGATATAATATGGGGCCCCTTCAATTTTGTTACTGAGCTCTTTTAATTAGATATTGGTTGAAAAGTAAAAAATACGTAATAAAAATGTATTTATTCATATCATGTTATTACTTTTATTAAAAAAACGAAATTAGGTGCATTTTTTCTAACAAATCTTTCATGTATTTGGTTTGTATTTCCGCCCGGCCGTCTCTACGAGCCATGTCTCTGGAATCCTGCAATTTAGAGAAACCCAATTTCCAGGATATATTTTCTATATGAGCGTTAGACATGGTATAAACTTAGTAGATGTAGGAATTGCTGCTAGGGAGTATCCAGAAAAAAATCATTAAAAAGTGCATGCTGCTACAGATGTAGACAACCAGCAATGCATCGCATCTGCTATTCTTTACTCCACTAGAAAGTAGGCAGTTGGTGAAAAAAGCGCCTCATGTAATTTGCTCTGCAATTCCTCCCTCCCATGTTTTCATAAAATTTTCATTAGAATACATTTAATTTTATCTTACATCTAACAAAAATTTGTCAAAAACGAAAGGCAAAATTGCCAAGTATGTATACCCCTTTTTTAATTATAAACATCAAGGATTAATATAACTTGAATAGTCTATACAACAGCAAAAATTGGTGAAAAATGTATTGCACAAACTTTTTCATACTCGTATACTATGCATCTGGTCTCACTACACCCTTTCCTGACTGTAAAGAACTCTTACTGCTACAAAAACAGAACCGCTGAAAATGTCTTTTTCACATAAATGGTATTAATATTTTCATTATGTGAATTGTGTGAAAATCAAACTTGACAAATATTTATACCATACATAAATATCAAGTATTTATAGATTGACGAAGCCACATAGGCACTGAAGCATTATTGTTTAATGAAGATTGTTGAGAAAACTGGGGAGAGCTTGGCAGTAGCTGGGCGTAAAAATGTATATATTACTAGGGAGCCGTTGACATTCAGCGAGAAAGCTTTTCATGAAATTTTGTGAATGCATGCAATACGAAGATATTATCCTAGTCAATGGTATCCAATTACACTAAACCGGCAACAATGCAAATCACTAAGAATGCGTCAAATTCTCGCATTAAAACTGACCTGTTGATCGAGTCGATGCGTATTCAAAAACCGATGGCAGGAAAACATACATTCTTTTAGGCATTCATTGTTTCAAGTTTCAAAATCCTACAATGATTCCAAGTAATTTTTATATGTGGATGATTAGCATTCTAAATTCAAATGTATTCCTTCTCATAAAAACGGAACGAATGTTGTTTTCATTGGTTGCTATGAAAATCATTTTTACAGTACAGCTCCGATTCGATGCCCTGAAATGAATACTAACTGTTTCAAGGCCCTCCAGCACAGTGGTTCTTTAAGTTTCAATTGTTGCAGCCCCCTTGAATATCATGCAGCCCCCTTTGAAATAAAAATAGTAAAAATAAGAAACTTTAATACAAATTTCTTCATTATATATAAATATTAATTTTATAATGTATTTTCGACAATTCTCTGATAAAATTTTATTATATGTAAAAATTTTATTTTTTTGGCATTTCACCTTACTTCCAAAATAATTTTTGGCCCAGCTGGGGGGGCCGCAGCCCATAGTTTGAAAAACACTGCTCTAGCAAACTCAAGCAGACGATCCACTGAAAGATGTTAGCACTTGGGGAGACCAGAAGAAACCGAACTGCGAAAATAAAAGAAGTCTGGTGTGTACAAATTTCAAAGGGAAGGTATTTAAACCTTAGGGCAGTGGTTTCCAAACTGTGGGGCATGATGGGTAGGTCGGGGGGTGCAAAGGGTTTCTCATATATTTACTGTCCATTTAACCATCCTTATCTTGAGACCTACTATATGCAGCAGCCAAATTCTAGCCCTCAATTGACTAGGACGTATCGTTTGCATCCATGATTTCCCTTAAGATGGCTTTATTAATGGTAATTGTATGTCCAGTAGGTATTGTTTATGAACTGTAATTAAACATGGTATAGAGGGGGGCGCGAAGATAGTTTTCTTAGTTGAGGGAGGCATGGCTTTGTAATGTTGGAAACCGCTGCCTTAGGGAATAGAAGATTTATGGTCGGACGAGAGGGTGGAGGGTTTGTAGTCTGGTTTAAACCCGAAATACTTTCTAAGAAAAAAATCATGTGTCATGTTTTGCTAAGAAATATAACAGAGAGCATAGAATTGGACCGAGATCACTGTTGGTCTTGTTTCTAGTTTTGAAGATGTGTAAGCTCTACGATGCATTGATTGTTCGATTATTGGGTATTATTTATTCCAAATCGTGATTTTCATAGTGGTCAAATTTTGGTGCCACTTGAGAGAGGCACCTGAGGCAGCCGCCTCGCCGCTTCACCTATTGGCCTGGCCCTGTATTGAAGTTGCATTCAAATTTAATCCTTTATCATTGGTTGATTTAGATCAGTGGTTTAAAACCTTTTTCTATCAAGGGGCCCTAGTATTTATTTTTCCGAGCCTGAGATCTGCTTCGTCGATTATACCGATTCTGCCAGGCTTACTTGATAAAATTAACATACTACATACATTACGAGAATGTGAATTATGAGTTTTTATTAAGAATAAATTTAAGAGGATATAAAACCATAGCAACAAATCCGTGTGATTTTTTGCAAAATATAGCATATTTTGTTTACATCGATCGCTAAGACGGTTCTCTCAGCAACCAACAATTAAAAATCCATAAATTTATCTCCCTATCTCTTATATGATCTATAAGGTATAGGTTAAAAAAATGTCTGGATAGAGCACCTCATTTACCACAAAGAAGTCCATGAGACCACATAATTACGAGTTATAGTTTCAGAGAAATAATTCTAGAAAACCCTGAGCAAAACATGGATTATATTGAGAATTTAGAACAAACTCCTAAACCGTAGATTCATATGGTTTAGGAGTTTGTTATAGATTCTCAATTTTTTGCCATAGTGCCATAGTCTCCTTTCACATGTCGCATGTTTGTTTACATCGATCTCTAAGACGTTCTCTTGGCAAGCAACAATTAAATACCGTATTTTTCTCTTCCTTGCCCTTATATGATCTGGAGTTATATATTTAAAAAATATTCAGATATAGGAAAATATTTGCTGTAAAACAGTTTGCGAGACCACATAATTACGACTTCAATTTCGGGTATAAAAATTCAAGAATCTTTCGATGCTGTTTTGCATATATTTCCTATAAAGAATGCCTTTTAAATCTCTGCGTATTCCATTTATGGAGTATACTTTTCCATCTTGTATATATTAATGCATTCCCAGATAAAATCATTCAGCAGTTTTATCAATATGTTATAAAAATATTTTTATAGTAAAAAAATGTTGAGTATAATTTTTGTTTTCTTCTTTTCCTGCTTCAACCTCTAGTTTAAGATCTCTTTGATGAAATATGTATTAACCTATAAAATTTATAACTTCTTTTATTTATTTGATTAGTAACAAAATATAAAAATGTTGAAATAAAAAAATTCTTTTAAAGTATAATTAATAAAACCTAAACCTGCGATCTTCCTCATATTGTAGAAATAGATTTTTTGATACTCTTTGATCCATCTGGCTTAATTTTTCAATTCTAGGTTTTGTATTCTTTGTTATGAATCAATAAAAGTTAAGAATAATTAATATGGACTTAAAAATGGCATTTCAAGCACTTTTATTCTACCTAACAAAATCATTAAATATATCTTTAAACATAAGACTCGAACTTGACTCAAACTCAAATTTTCAACATTGTTCGACTCGAGTTGAAAATTTGATGTTTGCACATCCCTACTGAAAACACATTACATTGGACTGATGGTACACATTGTTGCTTGAATACTTTGCATCTTTTTAAAAAAAATTGGGGGACATGGCTTCCCGCAGTATATCTGAATCCATGGTATAGTGGGGCGCATTATAACAGAGTTCTGCTGTAATTATTCCTTTAAATCTTTTAAGAGGAAATTAGCCATTAACAACAAACTCAGCCGCAATTAATTAGCATTGCACCATTGAAAGTTAGATTGCATGTAGATCGAAACTTTATCAAAGCTTTTATTTAATGAGGCTCTAGTGACCAAATATGTGATGGTATAACTATGTAAAAAATAAATTAAGATAAGCTAAATATAGCCATTTAATAGGTGATCCAATTCTCCTCATTTTGTCAATTAGGTTAATGGGAGAAACCTTAATAGCAAAATAAAACAAAATATTACTGAATTTAACAATAGAAGAAAAAAACTTGCTAATTTTATCCTTTTTATGCCTAAAACTGTAATATATTTTTCGTTTTTTTTTCTCTTTTATTCTAGCTTTTGCCTTCCTGTACTACATCAGAATGGATAAATATAACTCATGTTTTCAAAGAAATAATTCGTCAAACAGAGGGTGACCATGATAACTTATATTTGCAGTTGTTCATTGTACTCTCAGATGTACTTTTAGTCATGATAACTGTTTCCAGCAAAAATATTGCATCTAATAACAAGGAAGCTTTTTATGTTATTGAATTGTGGCTTAAAAATTTTGCAAGAATAATTAAGGTAAGTTTTCAGGAAGTAATAATTCCTTTGCTGAGACACATCTATCAAACTGTTAGAATAATTTGCCGCAGTTTCATTTTCCTTTAAAAATGTTATTCAAATGTCATTCAATCAGAATAATTGGGGCCATATACCTACTTGTAAGAAATATACTGTATTAACCGGAAAGGAAGATGAGGTTTTTTCGAAAAAAGAATTAGGGATCATCATAAAATTGATTACAAAGTTTTAAACGCTTTACAGAACACCCTGATGCTGATTCTATATCCACAAAAATGCATTTATTTGTACATGCACAATACATTACATTTAATTTATTAATACAATACATTTGTTCATACTCTTGAAGTTCACAATGTGCAAAAGAGTGGCTTTCCACCTCATAGGTACTGGTGGAAGGGGAGTGTTGACAAAACTACGTCAGAACTTGTAATCAGCTGGGCAGGAAATTTTATATATACAGTGTTGAAAATGGCAACACTAAGATTGCTGGCATTTTACACGTCTTGTTTCAATTTAAACATATTTTTACTTTTTGATTGGTGTGCCTGCCACTGGCAGATGACAAGAACACCTGCATTTTGAAGAGTATGTCCTTTATGAGAGCACGCGATTGGTACAGATTTCAGTAAGTTTTAATGTGAAGTGGGGATTAGTTATTATTTTTAGCAGTTTTAAATAAGTTACCCTAAATCTTAGGACTGAAATGACATCAGGTGGAGAAGAAAGGCACCTCTGTAAAAGGAATGTATGACAAGGTATAAGATGAAGTTTTGATAGAAAATTTAATTTAGTGGTGGTGCATAATGCTAAAGAAACTAACATTTGTGAGGCCGGGAGAAAATATAATGTGATGGAGGCAAATGTGCGAAGGTGGAAGTAAGCAAAACAGAAACTTGAAGGTGCTAACTCAAGATAGAAGTCATTTAGTGGACCCAAACAAGGTTGATTTCACAAATTAGAAGAAGAAACTGTGAAGTTTGTGAATACTCAAAGAACGGACGGAAAACCAGTGCTGCAGGAAATCATTAAACTAAAAGCTCATGATTTTTGATAGAAATGCTATTGCACAAAAATAAAAGGTAGCTTATCCTTGGCAACTTTTAGAAAAATTTGATTTACTCAAAAATGGCTGTAAGAAATTTGATTAAAATCAATCCAATTGTAGAGCCTGATGTTACAAATAATACTACCTGAATCTTGTCTCAAAAAATTACTATATGGCATCTAGTGACATTACAATGTACGCTAAGCCATCTTACCTAAGCCCTATGACGTCATGCCTCCACTGCAATACACTCAAAATCTTACTACAGCCTAGACAGCTAAACTAAATCAAATGATATCTCATATTTGTGGACAGAGGCGTAACTGGAAGATATGGCGCCTATGGCAAAATTTTAAGGAAACGCCTTGTTTATGTAGAATATGATTTTTGCTACATTTCCATAAAGAATATTAGCGTTTTTATTAACAATAACTTAAATATTTGAGTATTAAATTAATATTTATTTATAGAAAAATAAACTTTTGGCAGTTTTATGGGAACGTTTGGCACCTTTTGCAAGCGGCGCCTATGGCAAATACCACCTTCGGGTCTTCGGATCTGGTCTAGTGTTTGGTTCAGCATTTATTGAGAACAATATGATGAGAGTGAGAGAGAAAAACAATTATCTGACATCAATGCACAAACAAGCCCATTCTATGATATTTACGATGCTTGACCGAAAGCATGATCAGAGAGCATGGGAAGTGCTTGAATCGACAAAAAATATTCTCTTGCCACTCTGAGGGAAACATTCACGCTGTACGGAGGCAACTATTGTTCATTATTTCTCCGTTATTTTCGTTTAATTTCTAAGAGATTAAATGAGTCGAACTTATCATGGCGTCAACCAATAGAAAAATGCAAGCAATGCCTGGTGATGAGAAATATACAGAAATCTTCAGTGGCGTCGCGTGCCCATTTAGGTTGGGTGTGCTTTTATTGGGGAGGGGGGTATGCAACCCGAGCTACAAAATTCACGTGTTAATTTGAACGTACGATTGCATTTTTATCGACGTGTGAAAGTTTTAAGAGAGCATAGCGCAGCAGCGCTCTTCTTAATTGGTCTAATGCAATTAATATTAGAATAATTTTGAATACTTTAATTTACTAACTTATATGATTTTAACTATACAATTCATAATTATGGACAACACAAAGGTTCCCCGTCAAATAGACTTGAGCTATGCATCACGCGCGCCGTTTATGTGAGAATGGTTAACGCTTCGTTGTGAGAAGATACTAGAGTGAGGTACGAATTATCTGTATTTTGTTACGATTTTTAAATATGTACAACCATATAATACGCACAGAAATCTGAAAAAGTAATCACTTGGGAAAATATTATTTTCCGGATTGAATCAAAGAAAGGCTTAAAAAACTCATTTTACTTACTTATTTATACACCAGTTCCAATCTCCTGTTTTGCCTTAGGAATTTTGTTAGCACATCATCATAAAATGAAGGTCTTTTCTTCAGTTCCGCCAGCAATGTCTTTTCAATGGCGAGTGAACTTAGGCCGCATAACCTTTCCTGCGTTTGTGTTCCTCTATAACACGTATGTATTCTCTTCATAGCCGAAAAAGAACGCTCGACTGTAGCAGTAGAACTCGGAATCGTCATGATAAGTTCCGCTAATTTATAAATCTCCTTGAATGCAACCTGAAGTTGATTTTATTGCATGAATTTTAATAGGTGATGCACTGGTTTCCTCGCAAATTCATCAGAAGAAAAGAGCACTTTTAGTTCATTTTTTAGGCGAACGTAGTCAAAAACTGGTCGGTAGAAATCCTTTAATTTTTCTAGAATACCACCAGGAAAAGTTTTCGCATACTGATCATATCTTTCGCTACAAAGAAGTTGAAAAAACTCAAGTTTCGAAAGTAAAGAGTATCTTTCTTCCATCTCCAGGCACATGCAGTCGACTATTCTCTGGTATAATCGAAGGCACGCGCTCTTCTCCTCTTCTATAGATCCTTTTCGTCTTTTAGGCTTCGACGACTCAACCGTATGCTTTTTCTTTGCAGAGACCCAAATATCATCAAATCAATGTTCCTTGACATTCCTAAGCTATTTCATAGTATCATGCACTTTTTTACAACAGTACAATATGTCATAGGATGATGTTTGCAATATATTATTCAAAACATCAATATAGCCAAACAGAACAGAAAAAATTTCTAGCAAAAAAATTGTTTGAAAATCTTGCAAGAAATACAGAAAACCACGAGCTTTGATTACAGCATCCACGTCCCAATCCCCAGAATTCTCCACAATGTGTTCAAAAAATGCAATAAGTTGACTTCTGTGGCGTTTTACTGTGTTTGATAAACGGGAAGTAAAATTCCATCTGGTTGGTGCGACGGAGGGTAATTTTTTAGCAACAAAAGCTTGCAAAGCATTTACTCTTTTCGATGATTTAGAAAAATATGCTGCCAATCCACTGATAGTTTGGAAAAACAATCTACATTCCTTGATATTCAAGAGGCTTTGCTTCAGAACTAAGTTCAAAACGTGAGCGTAGCAATGCGTAAATATTGCTAAAGGATAGGCCTCGATAACTTTACTCTGAAACCCATTAATATGTCCACTCATTACACAGGCACCATCATAAGTTTGGCCGACCAACTTGTCCTTAATATTAAATTCCTCAACTCTGTTTACAACTTGTTTAAAAAGACCACTAGACGTTCTATCATCACTTACGTCTGTAAATCCGATAAACCTTTCGTGTGTTTGCCCATTATGGACAAAACGGAAAACAGTTGATAGCTGCGATTTCGACATTACATCAGATGTTTCATCCAGAAGAATGGCCACAAATGTAGCGGAAGAAATTTCTTTCTTTATAGCATCTTTAACCACATCAGATATAGCGTTAATGATATCATTTTGTACTGTGGGAGAAGTTCCTCGAAATACAGTCGATGCCTTTAAATGACTGTCTAAAAGATGATCATACTCACGGAGCACATTTAAAAATTCTATATAATTCCTTCGGTTGGCTGAATCTTCAGACTTATCATGACCTCTCAAAGGAAGCTCTTGCTTAGCCAAATAACATACAGCATCAATTAATCTTTTTAAAACGTCTCTATTTTTCTTTACTTATTCATTATGACGACTAATTTCAATTTTTCTTTGGCTGTCAATGAGAGTGTCAATTCTTTGTTTTCCAAACATCTTAAGATTTAAAAATGACTGAACATGTGGCTGGGAGCGCTCATGTTTTTGCATTGCTGCAGCTAAATGATTAAGATCGGAATACCCGTGCTTATTCCAAACACCTTTCTCTTTGGAGAATAATAAACAAGGCCAACAAAAAAGTCTTGACAGCACTTCACATCCAGTTAACCATTCTACTGAATCGTATTGTGAAACAGAGAAATGTCTCATGTACTCAGTTTTTGCATCTTTGTGCTTGCACAGTAAATTTGGAAGAGGAGGACGAGGCTTACCTTCTTCGACTATGTTCATACAATCCGCAAAAGCTCTGGCAGAAAACGAGGCATTCAGTACATCGTCAACACTGTTTACCATTGTAAATATGGGCAAAAAGTTATAAATTATATCTAAAAAATTATAAATATATGTTAAAAACTTGTCTAAATCGGTGTCATAAACACGTCGGTTCACACCTTACCCCACGCACGCAAAACAGACGAAACTCAGAAAACAAAAACAGCATCTCATGACAAGTAACGACGTTGAATTGGATTGCTTCACACAATAGCCAATCACAACCGCTAACTACTTCTGGGTGCTGTTGTCTCAGCGCACACCCTGCCACGCCTTCTGGACGGTTTAAATCCACAAGGTGGCTAAGAATTTGACCCGCTGCGCCATCTGTACGTATGTTTAAAGGGCTCAAAGCTATCCGTATTTCTTACCGCACACCCGGGCTATTAACGTGAATGTGATACAATGTTTACGCGCCGAAACTTCTCTTCATGAAACATTGTATATTGGATTTGATTTTAGGAATCACGGGAAGACAGAAAACGATTAGGGGAGTCTTTAACAGGAATAAATGCAAAAATATAATATCTGTGACATTGCGAATCCGTGGGTGTGCACCGCACACCTAGCACACCCTGAATATACGCCTCTGGAAATCTTATTTGAAAGTGATTCGGAAGAAAGTGCCAGTTCATAGAGTGATAGTGAGAACAACATTGAAGATCGTGCTCAAATTACTAAGGTAAAAACCTATATTTTTTGGCATTTTTTTGTTGAGTGGGCAAATACTAAACCTCATCTCTCCTGTCCCTGGGCGCTTCTATCATCTTTATTTATCCTTATTTGAAGTTTTTATTCCGGAAAACTTAATAGGAGAAATAGCATTATAATGCTATAATAGGCGAAACTGGTCGGTCTCTCGCAATAAAGAGATTATAAGTGGAAATTACAAAGTTTATTTTATTAATGTACAGATGCGTCAGTATCGACTCTGCCTTCATAGCGTGCGCATCGTTTCGCTGCTAATTCTGCTTATTTTATTTACAAGAAAACCCTGTTATAAAATGAGTTCTAAAAGAAATAGCGAAGCTAAAAATCAAAGTGATAAAAAAAGCGAAAGGAAGAAAAATTAATCATAATCACTAAACATAGAGCTGGTGCAACAAAAGCTAAACTAACTCGAGACCACGTGATAAGTGAATCTACTGTGCGCCATATTATACAGCACGCAAAACAATATAAGGAACAAGGACAAAGTGTTTCTACTTCTCCTGGTTTACAAACGACAAGAAACAGAAGCATTCCTATGATTGAAATGGAGCGTTTGTTATCAATATGGATAGAAGATTGCAACCAAAAACGAATTCCTTTAAATCAAATGACTATAAAAACAAAAGCCTTGAGCCTGCATCAAGCAGCGCAAAGAAAACGAGCGGAAGAAAACGGTAATGAAGGGGAGACTAAAGAAACATTTTGTGCAAGTTCTGGATGGTTTGATCGGTACAAATAACGATCAGGCATTCATAGTGTTCATGTAGTAGGCGAAAGTGCAAGTGCCAATGAAAATGCAACAGCAACTTATCCAGCTGAATTGAAAAAAATTACTGAAGATGGAGGTTACACTGACAAACAAATTTTCAATGTGAACCAAACGGGGTTATTTTGAAAAAATGCTCAATAAAACTTATTTGGCAAAGAAAGAAAAATCTCAACCGGGGTTCAAAGTCTCAAAGGATCGATTGACACTTCTATTGGGTGGTAATGCTTCCGGCGATCTAAAATTAAAGCCAATGCTGGTATACCGATCACAGAACCCACGCGCTCTTCGAGGTTATAGTCAACATTCACTACCAGTATTTTGGAGATAGAGTAAAAAGCTTGGGTGACGAAATCACTATTTGAAGAATGGTTTACAAACTGTTTCTGCCCTGAAGTCGAAAAGTATCGTAAGTCACAAAAATGTTGATTTTTAAGTTTTATTAATTTTAGATAATACCCCGGGTCATCCAACAGCACTAGGTAACTTGTGTCAAAATGCAAAGGCCGTATTTTTACCGCCCAACAAGACTTCATTATTACAGCCTATGGACCAAGGGGTGATTTCTACATTCAAGGCATATTACTTGCATAAGACTTTTGCACAGGCAATTGAAAAAACAACCGGAGAAAATGCAATGGATTTAATAGAATTTTGGAAGAAATTTAACAAAAAATGCAGTTGAAAACATTAATGAAGCGTGGCGTGAAGTTACAGTAAGTAACATGAGAGCTGTTTGGAAAAATATTATTCCTCATTGCGCAAATGATTTCCAAGGATTCGAGGCTTAAGTGAACGGAACCATAGAAGAAATCAGGCAACTTGGATTAGACCTAGGATTAACAGAAATAGATAATGGAAGTGTTCAAGAATTGCTCCAATCTCATGATAATGACCTTAATGATGAAGACCTTAATCTAGAACAAAACCGCGTGTACGATGATCTGGAAAAATATGAAGATGAAATTGAAACAGCAACGAAGGAATTCACGCCAAAAAAACTTAATGAAATGTTTCGTGATTGTGAAGCTTTGAAACAAAATAATGGATGCAGATCCTAATGTCGAGCGTGCAATGAAAGTGCGCAGAGAAACAGGAAATTCAATTCTCTGCTATCGAGTAATGTACCAAGAGAAGATGACGAAAAATCGGAAGCAAACAAGTCTCCTCAAATATTTTGGGAAAGAATAAAACATTTCATGCATATTTTTGTGCACATGCTGGTGCACTTGAATAAACTTTTAAAACTAAAAACTGCGTTTCATTTATTACAACTTCATTTAAATACGTAAATGAATAAATAATCGATGTAAGAAAATCATAATAAAAGGTTTTAATTATCAAGACAAAAAAAGTCGGCAACAATAACGTATTTTCCGTAGGTTATGGTTCCCGATTATTGCTGTTTCGCTTATTGCGGTGTTTTTCCTTGCAGCATTAACCGCAATAATCGGGGTATTCCTGTATATGTATATGAGAAAGTTTGTGCAATGTATATTGTGCCGTTTATTTATTGTCGTCACCTTAAATTCGAAGTTGTCTTCCTTTTGAGTTAATACGGTAATTTTTATGCGTTCTTTGCACAAAGTGAACGCATATTGGGGAGGTCGTTTCCGTCCGTCCGCATGTTAAAACTCGGGAACTGCTGGACGTATTTTTATGAAATTTGGTATTGGGGAGTTTTGCTAAAATTGGTCGACCGATTCCAATTTTGGTTCAAATCGGACAACAATTACGACTCCTTTGCATGAAGACCTACAATGCTCCGTTTCGAGTCGGGAACCGCTGCGCGTATTTTGATGAAAAGTGGTATTGGGGAGTTTTGCTAAAATTAGTCGACCAATTCCAATTTTGGTTCAAATCGGACAATAATTACGACCACTTTACATGACCTATATGTAGTTTACAATGTTCCTTGGTTTCAAGTCGGGAACCGCAGGACGTATTTTGATGGCATTTGGTATTGGGGAGTTTTGCTAAAATTGGTCGACTGATTCCAATTTCGGTTAAATCGGTTAACAATTACGACCACGTTACATGAAGACCTACATGTAGTTTACAATTTTCCTTTTTCAACTCGGGATTCGCTGGACGTATTTTGATGAAATTTGATATTTGGTAGTTTTGCTAACATTTGCCAACCAATTCCAATTTTGGTTAAAATCGGACAACAATTACGACCCCTTTACATAAAGACCTACAATACTCCTTTGTTTCAACTCGGGAACCGCGGGACGTTTTTGATGAAATTTGGTATTGGGGAGTTTTACTAAAATTTGTCGCCCAATCCTAATTTTTGTTAAAATCGGACAATAATAACGACAACTTTACATAAAGACATGTACAAAGTACCTTGCTAGCTTTTTGTTAAATACTCATCTGAGCGAAAAATAGAGTGAACATTGTGAAATCTCAAAGAACGCATTTGGAAATTCTGTGTACTCCGACATGGAGTACAGCTTTCCAATCTTGTTTCCTTTGTTAGTGATTACCTAAAGAGATGATAAGGGAAACTGCTGAATAGATAGAGGTTTTACCCTATTGTTCCGGTCACAATCTCTTCAAGTAATATCCAGTATTTCTCTTTCCATTGTATATTTGTGGTCTGTAGTGACCGAGCTGTCTAAAAATGAAATTTTTCGACTTCCTCAAATTCTGAACCACTAATTTCTATCTTCTTTTGATAGGTAAAATAGTTGTTGTATATGACCTTGGTTTTTGTGAAGATTCATTTTAAGACCAGCCATTTTGCAAGCTGGTTCTAGTTACTTGGATCTCTTACATAGTTCTCATTCACCTGGAAAATACTGCAATGCTGTCAGCATAGTGTTGATGACTCAGCTTTCATTACTCCTTATATCATTTTCGTTAGATATGATCATGAATCTTTTTAATAAATATATATGGCATTTGTTGATTAAATTATTCACAACATTATAAATAGTCTGAAAAATTCTTATTTAATCAACATATGCCATATTACATCTTTTTAAAGAGATTCATGCTCATATCTAATGAAAATTTTCCTTAAGATCCAGATATTTTCTGGGACCCAAAAATGTATACTTTTTAGTGAAATGAATTTATAATTATGACAATGAGATCATATTGTAATTATGAATTTGCATCAAACATTACTATTCAATGTATAAATTAATATTGTAGCTAATATTGTTATAAAATTTTTTTAAGGAAATCCTTTTAATAGTAACATTTTTAGTTGGCTTCTGAATCCACTGCATCTTCATTGAACATTTCGGTAATAACTTTAAAGTGGATATTTAGGTTAGATGAAATGATATTTCGATAAATTAATGTAATCCTTTCATCTGGTATAATTTCAGGTTCTATATTGCTTGAGTAAGCTCTTGAAGAGCATTCTTTTGGATTACTTTAGTAAAATGTTTTACACCAGATGCACAACAAAAGTTTGTCTGACTCTATAAACTCAAGTTGCAATATGTTAGACAAATTAACTCTGTTATTCCTATACTGGCTAAGCTTGCACAGAAATATCTTGCCCCTCCTCCAACCTCTGTTGAAAGCGAGCGTCTTTTTAGCATTGCAAGTGTTCAGTAGTGACCGCAGGAACAATGTGGCAGCAGACAATGCAGAGAAATTATTGTTCCTGCACTATAATATAAGATTTCTTAAATTTGACTATTAATATTTGAATCATAAAATTGTAATAACAATTAAACAAATAAAGTTTTTTGATAAAATTTTAGATCTATTCTTGAAGTTAATTGTATGTCAATGATATTGGTCTTAACGTTCGGCATTAGGCCAAAATGTTTATTCGGTGCATTACTCCCTGATATGCCTTCTTATTGGCTCTTCTAATTAATAGGTGTTTGAATTCCTGATCTTTATTTTATTTTTGTGCTGTAAGAAATGCATAAATGAAAGTGTTGATGAATTTTATATGCAGATAGGCATATGCTGGATATGAAGATTTCTGAAAAAGCTGGAGAAAAATTCTGCCTTGACCAGGAATCAAACCTGCATCTTCCACTTGCAGGTATTTTTCATGCTGAGATCAGGCCATCCAAGTTTTCATTTGTGTTTATCTGGCCATCTCACCTTTGTGATATAAATGGGTTTTCTTGGGGTGTTCCTTATTGAGGACATTTGTGTGGGGAAAAGTGATGCCAGCTAAGCTGACCTGACCTCAGCATGAGAAGTACCTGATTCTGAAGTAGGTTAATAAGTCTGCCGTAGTAGTTCAGTGGTTTCAACATCCACCTGGCAAGTGGAAGACTTGGCTTTGATTCCTGGTCATAGCAGAAGTTTTCTCTGGCTTTTTCAGAAATCTTCCTTTAGGAAATGGTACACAAAATTGGTTAAATCACCCAGAGGCTAGCATTGTAAGTTGCTGGCAGCCCTGGTTGTTCAGTTGAATACAAGTTGCATTGAATTCAGTTTGTGATTAAACTATTGCAGACAGGATCATCTATTTCTGTTTGTTGTGTTAATAGCAACTAAAGTTGCCCTTGAGTTGAAGTTGCATTGTGGTTTCCAGTTGTTCTAGTGCTAGCATTCCTTTTGGGTTTTGATAACCACTTTTTTGGAAACACTGTCCTAGAGAATGTTAAGAATAATTTGTGCTATAAATGTCTGAAGATAAATATTTATAAGTTAAAACTATTCACTTGGCAAGAAGTTAAAATAAGTTATAAAAAACTTAATTTATTTCAGGAAGAGTTTTGGCCCTCACATAAAATTTTCAGCATTGAAAAATCCTGTACCATTTTTCAAACCATTGTTAACCTTCTGGAGTCAATTCCTAAAGAAGAGCATATACGTGAGACATGCAGTTTCCTTATGATGAATATATTATCAGATATAATTGCTTCAGTTACTCAGCAAGTGAAAAACCCTTGCAGTGATCCAATGGTGTTACAACTTACTGCTTCTATCAGCCTGATTAGTGAGTTAGAGACTAAGAAAAGTTTAGCTAGAAAGTTGATAGAAACCATTGAAAATAATTGTGATATACCTTAATGTATTAATTAACATATTTGAATGTGTGGTATCATCAGCTGAAATATTACACATTGTGAATTTATTATTTAAAGCTCAACTTAAGCTTTGAAATCAATGTTTCTTGTAAATAACCAAGAACATTATACAGTACTTTATGTTGCTTAAAGTAAGCAGATTTTCTTTCTGAGGTATTGGTATGTTTTCCTCAAAATAATGACTTTGCAGAAATTATTTTTTGATCCTGTATAATTGAATACATAATAAATTGTGTAATATTTGTTTATTTTTAATAATCTAATATGTCAAGATTAATTTATATAACACTCAACTGGAAGCTTTTACTTCATGGCATTCCACAGTAATAAAACCAAAGGAATTGGTAACTTTTACTAAATTACAGTGTATTTAAAAAGAGAACATTATCCAGGTTTTGGTGAATAGCATTATCATCATGTTATATTTATAATAAAAAAAACAACACACTCATCCTGTTTATAATGTGGTATCCTATCATGTATATGCTATTTATAAAGTGTGACCATAGTATCCTAGAACACAATATGGGTTCATGTTTACACTGTTGTCTAAGTCCAGTTTTTAATAATGAACTGGATTATAGTATGTGCACTTTGTGGAACTTATGTAATTTATACCCATTTATTACTCTACTAAACTAAGTTTTATTATATGTATTAATCCAATTTTGTTAAAGAAAATTTGTATTCATTTAATATATATTAATATACCAATTTATTATTATATTATGCCATGTTTTACTATGTTATTTGGAGTTATGATATTGAAAATTAGTATATTGGGTCCCTATCCTACTATTTCCCTTACAATTAGACTTAAACTATACTATAATACAGTTTCCTATTACACAGTATTTTCCAGGAATGTATTCCTGTCTTTATAGGAGAGACAACTGTATATGCAGTTGTATGTAGAGTGGGCAGGTCTCATACTAGTGTTTTTGCACCACAGGCAAAATTCTTTGATAGTACCTATTCTGTGCCAAAAATTTATACCCCCACCTACCTCCGATGGTGGGAACTTGCCCACGTACATCTCCTCAATTCTTTCTCTCCCCCCAGCCTTAACCTCCGCTAACCTTATTGGCCATTCACTCTCCCCCTTTCCGTCTCCTCCAAACTCCTCACATTACCCTGTCACACCCCCACTGAGTGTATCACTTGGTATTAGTTCTCTCTCTGTCACTGACAAAGGGCTCGAGCCCAAAAAGCTTACATTCTTGTGTTGTTTTTTCTTGTTTTATGTGTGTTACTTTGACAACCTCAGCAGCTTGCCAACTCTGGTAAGTGTCCACTGGGCTTCCTCCAAAACCTTGTTGCCACTGTCATCAGTACCTTTCCTTTTCCTTAAGCATCTATACTATAAGTATAATGGTTGGGATGGAACCAAGGAAACATCCGCGTTCAGACACGAGAAAAATTGTTCTGCTACAATAGTTCAGAGGTAGAATATCTGCCCGGCTAGTGGAAGACCCGGGTTCGATTCCCGGTCATAGTAGACTTTTTTCTCGTTTCAAAATTATTCCCACCTTTACAGCTTAAGCCTGTCTGCATAGGATCTTCGGATCATATTATTCCATCAATTTTTTGCTTGGCAATCTCACCATTTGAGAGAGAGGAGTTTTCTTCGGTGTATCTCTTCGAGGACATCCATTGGGGCAGTTTGATACTAGCTTGGCTAGTTGTCCCAACCAAGGAAACATCCACGTTCAGAAACAATTGAGTGTCGTGATCCTGGGCACAGTCGACTTTGGTCGCTGTCGAAGGAACGTCGCCCTTGAAAATGCCCACTTAGTGGGCGAAATTCATCGGGCTAATACCACTTGTTTTTGGCTGGAGTTTTAATTTTCCTTCAACGTATGTTATCATTAAAAGAAGACTAAAAATAAAAAAATATTTTAAAATAACTTTTATATTGCTCCCTAAAAAGGAAAAATAAATTTAATTAAAAATATTTTTCAAATGATGAATTTTATAATTCAGGTTAAAAGGGGAGAAATCAATTTAATAGCTCTTAAAATAAATACAAACGTTACATGTCAAAGTCAACACAATTACATATAACAGTATGGTTATTGATTTAATTCAAAATGCCTTATTACTTTTATATTGATTTTGAGGAAGTTGTTCAAGTTATTTCTTCCCTTTCGTTGCGAAATATAAAATTTATCTTATGAAAAATATTTTTAATTTAGTCAATTTATTTTTATCCTCGTAGCGCAATATAAAAATTATTTTTTTAATTTAATTTATTTTCCCTTTTAGAGCGCAATATAAAAGTTGTTATTTTAAAAATATTATTGATTTAAATTATTAAGCAAGACAATTTTCACTCAATTTAAAATTATGTTGAAAAAATCAGAATATGAATGAAAATTTTCAGTTGCAGCCAACGTCGTACTGATAGCCCCCGAGATTTAGGGGACCCCAATCATTCAAACCGTACTGACGAAGGCGTTTGACGTCCGCTTTAAGGACCCGAAAAGGGGAATTGTGACTTATACAGAGGGTGTGGATTTTTCGGATTTTACCCGATTTTTATCCTCTGTTTGCCTTTTTAAATTTCGGGTAAAACCCGAAATTATTAGTTTTCTTTAAACATTTTTTAAATATTTGCTCGCAGAATTTCTATTCTGGCTCTTGTAGGCACTTGAGCGCAGTCCGAGATGTTCCTGACCAGTCTGTTTATTCTCATTGTAAACAATTTATCGGTAAGCTGACTTTGTAACACAATCTAAATCTCGTTGGTTTGCTCGCGCCACGAATATTCAAGGACCTCGCCTTAGCTAGTCGCTGTTAGATCTTCGATAGGACAATGAAAAAAGAGCCCTAGTGTCTGTTAGTTGAAAACAATACGAAAGAAAAATTATTTCACTAATATCTGGTGTGTTTTCAAAGAAGTTGAACGAGAAGCAAGATGTTTGTGCAGCCTGCGATGTGTTCCTCTCCACCTGGAGGCGTTTAACACAAGATATAACACTCGACCATACTTAAGGTACCTATAGTAAAAAGTTTTGATTGTTGATAAAACTTTAAAATTTTTAAACAGGATTTTTATTTAAAAATCATTTTGTCCGAATTACAAAATAATAAAAATTATCCGAGATTGGACTTTTTTTTAAACCACGAAAAATCTGTAGCTTATTTATACTTGTGTCAGTTTGAGAAACACTGCTCTAGGGGACCGTTCAAGTATCACGGCAGCAAATGTTTAGCTATTTTTGACCCCCCGTCGCCTCATGTCAGCAACCGTCAATATTTGGGTGACCCCCTCCCCTCGTCTTACTTAAGATGTCATTGTACCGCCCCTCACTTTTCAATAAAATTTATAAAAAACATACTTATGCATGACAATACTTTCTAATGCTTTCTTATAGCGTTGCAATGCATTTTAATGCTCTTTAAAGCACAATGAGGAAACATTTATCGGAGCAAACAAGATAAAGTTGTTTTTACCAAAAAATCAGTTAAATACTGCGAAAAGAATTCTAATGGCGAGCGAAACGCAGGTAACGAGCAGGTGGAAACTTGCTGTGGACGAGCTGTCGCGACACGTAAATCGCTCGTAAAAAATAAAAAATTTCTTAAATAAAAAACCTTACGTAAGCATTGGTCATACCCCCCTCCTCAAATCAGCAAACGTCAGCTTTTACTATACCCCCCTCTACCTAAGGGGGCTAATCACAGGCGCCTGGGTCTTAGCTACTACACCTGGAAATTTGGACACTACCCAATATCCCATGTGAGAAGGGGTTCTTTGAAGTCCACCGACATCGTACAATACACGGGGTCGACGGGTTTACTTCCTCTCCAAAGAAATACTTGTCATATTTTTAGCCGTAAAATATCATCGATCTCGGCCGAGAATCGAACCCGCATTACTTAAAACCATTGATGAGCATTTCAAACACTGCTCCAACGGCATCGACCGATAACAGTAAGTTAATAGATATACCTACTCAATGAATAATGAATGTCTTATTTTTCTTGTCTCGATGGCATTATAAGGGTTGTTACGCATAACATAATATTTTGAACCCCTTTCTACAAGTGGATTAAAGTTAATAAAAGAAACTATAATTTATTATAATTTCAGGCTTTTCAAAATATAAGGAGCGTTTGTGTGAGGGGAGAGAGGATTCTTCATTAATATATAGACAATGATAAGTAATTCAGCTTGGAAAATATTTAAGATATTCATAGAGGGGCCCTGTATTATTTGCTGCGGGGGTGCTCCCAGATATTTCGGTACGTCACTGGTTGCAGCTGTTTCAAGAGTATTTCAGATACGTATGAAAAAAGTCTTTAAATTCAGAACAGGAATCGAAGTTAACGGAATATAATAAAACCCTTATTCTCTTGGTCATTCTGTTCGTAACGCTCAATATCTCAGCCGTTTCTTCAGCCAGTTCAACCAAATTTGGTAAGATTGCTATACTATAATCTTAAAATACACTGGTCTAATTTGTTTTGCATATTGTTTGATTACGAAGCCCTTTTTAAAAGGGCTAATTCATCTAGTCTTATTATATAATAGGCTACGTTTTTCCCTCACGCTAGTATGTGGGGCCGCCCTTAAAATGGCTTTCTAAAAGAGCGTGAGAATCGAGAACTATTTATGACTGACTGTAATACTATTTTAACAAACTTTCCGAGTAGGTAGGAAATTGAAATTTGGTAGGAGTGTTTGATTCTTATAGTAAAAGCCATTTACGAAAAATATCCCCAAAAAAGACTCTGGTTCGGCTCCAATAGATAATTTCTATTTCCCATAAGATAACACGTAAAAATCGATTTTTCGACTTACAGAGTTTTGCTATTTTGCACATTAAAATTAGAAATAAATGACCTACGATCTTCCGGCCTAAACCGTTCTAAAGAAAAATAAATAACGTTTCTTATTCTTATAGCCACATTTTGCCTACGATACAAAATCGCTCAAGTTATACGTTTATTATTTGAAAATTTTAAGCTTATTAACGATATGTTGCCTTGCCGATCGTGTCATTGTAAAACCTCGAGATTTTATTGTCGTCTCAACCCTTACACTATAAGGGAAACGTGCTTTGAATGTTTTAATACGCGAGAGAGAGGAAGAAAGAAAGGAGACAGAGAGGGAGGGGGAGAGATGGAGGGAGACAGAGAAGGAGGGAGAGATAGATAGATAATGGTCTTTATTAGGGCGAGCTTGAGACAAGGAAGTATATTTTTCCAGAGAAGGGGAGAGGGAGAGAGAATGGGAGAGACGAGGTTTGGGAGAGGAAATAAAGAAAAGGTGGAAGAATGGGAAGTGCCTTAAATTTAATACCTAATCCACGCATGTCAGTCATATTTGTCGGGCAATTATTCTAGTAAGATAATAATTTATATTATTCGTAAATCGATACAAATGTTTCAAAATTCTCACGAAAAGTTAGCCCAAATTTGTCCAAATTAATTCCAATATTGATTAAAACTGTTACAATTGGTTATTCTATAATTCACAATTGGGGATTGTCAAACAGCGATATAATTTTTTCGTGACAATAGTACTGTGGCCAGAGGGCCGAACGATGTGATGGGGTAGCAAAGGAGCGGAAATAGGCAAGTCGCGAGTACATATTTTGTTATAAATAATTGGTTTTTGAATCGAATTTGTGTATTTATGGTAATAAATGCAATAAATTTCTTATTTGGCGAACAATTGAAGCTATCATTTATAAAGTTATCGAATTTATGTATTTATGGTAATATATGCAATAAAGTTTTTATTTGGCGAACAATTGAAGCCATCATTTATAGTTATGAAAGTTAGGAGGCAGTATTTTTCGGTCTTGCGCCGAGCACAAAACTTCCTGGTTACACTAATACAAGGTTGACTATTAGCACTATTAGGTACTTCCTCACAAAGCGCATTTGCACGCCATCTCTCGGAGAATATATAAACTAAGCAATTGTTCTCGAAGTGGCCATAAGTTTATCAAATTATTAAGGGTAGGATGGGTGTTTCAATTAGGACAAAACTTTGTACATTACTTCTGAAAATATCGATCAAATGTTCTTATAATTTGTCATCGTAATATATACCTCGATAAGACGTTCCAAACAGATTTTCCTTTACTCATGGACAATATATAGGAAAAGTTACACCTATCGCAAGACATTCGAAAACTTTTGAGAAAGTCGGTGATCTTACCTTCAAATTAGTCATTTGATTCTTCTTCAAATTATATAAGAAATGAAATTAAGAAAATTACTATCCCAAAATATTGAAAATGTACATTATGGTAGTTCGATGTCTCATATGTCGTTTTTTTTCCTTTGTACCGCACAAATCTGTATAGTAAATTTTAAAATATATTTAATGCACTTTTTTATTTTTACCACCCTTTTGATGCAATGCTGTTCAATGTGTTTAAATTGAAATTTGGTAACTTTATTTACATCCACAAATTATCCCAATAAAATGCTACGGTATACCACTGCTCGAAAACTATTGAAATAAAAGTAAACCAACTTGAATAAAATAAAAAAATGTAAAATAGACTGCACATAGCTCTAAAGAACCGATTGAAGCTCTTGAATTTGGTCACAAGCAACTTCGTATGCATCCAGACAGGTCCAATCCACTAAAACGTTGTAGCCCTAAGCCGACCAAACATATTTCTATACTTTTTCAAGAATTAAAATCAAAAGCAAGATAAATTAAAGTAAGTCGGTCATCACAAACATAACATTTAGCTGAATGATTTCTTAACATAATGGGTCGAATGAATAAAAAATAAGCAAATGCTTATGCTTAAGATTTCCATCACTTTTTAAGCAAATGCTTGATTTTGGGTGAATAAAAAAATAGCATTTGCTTTTGCTAGAAAGAATAAGCATTTGCTTATTTTTAGGATTTCTTAAGCATTTGCTTAAAATTGTGTGAATAAAACCGAGCTTTTGCTTAATGCTTAAACTTTTTTAAGTGAGGTAAAGGGCTTTCTAAGATATTTTTAAGTACTCCATTTTCATGATAATTGATCCTAAATGTAAATGTGGTAATTTATGGTGATACGAAAGGTTAACAAATACGAGAAGGGTTATAACGGTTATGAAAAATTATATCGTTTCTCTGAAGAAAGGGTTAAGTATATTTCAAATCAGTTACTTGGAGAATATCAAGAGAGACGTGGCAGGGCACTCACTGCCTTCCAAACAGAAGATAATAATATTTTTAAGGCAATTCAGTGATTCCGGATTTCAAATAGGAGTCGGGGAAGAACACCACGTACAAACAACTCTATCTAAGACAGTAAAATTTGTGGCATCCAAAATCATTATAAAAGCAAATGACTGGATAAAATTAAAATTAAAATTACTATATCTAATTGAATAAAAATGCACCCATGATTTGTGATATTATCGAATTCGGTTATAAAATACATAGTTAAAAAATTATTAATTAAATTTTTAAAAAATATTACCCAATATATTTATGTTTTTAGTTTGAAATTCAACTATGTAAAACGTTAAATATAAACAAAATCAAGTGAGGGAAGAGTCGCAAAGAGCTTCTTCTGTAAAATTTAAGCATTTGCTTAAAACTGATTAGCAAATGCTTATAAGCAAAAGCAAACTTTTATTTCCTCAATATGAAGCAAATACTTTTAGCCTTGCTATTTGCTTATGCTTTTAGCAAATGCTTTTGCATTTACTGTTTGCTTTAAGCATTTGCTTAATTTTTATTCACTCGACTCAATGAATTAAGTATGTGTATCAAAATACTTAGTTTGAAAGTTATTTTCGTCGTCTTCAGCCAAAAATGAAAGTTGTTTTAAATTCAATCGAAGGCTAATTGCATTTTATTCATTTATGTATATTATATTTCATTGTTCGCTTCAATAAAACTGTTTATAAATTAAATCCATTCAAACTTCCGCTTTCAATATTAAAATTAACAAATGATACTCAAGATAGCGTATTTGAGCAGCTGCTTTGGGAGGACATCTACGGATAGAAGTAAGAAAGTCGAAAATTCCAGTAGAAAGTCGGATGAAAACGTTCTGCTAAAAGCCAAAATGGCAAACAATAAGAAAATCGAGGAGGGATTAAGTCATATACGTGCAGCTGAAAAAAGGTGAGAAAAAAGTTTTAATGCCTCTGAATTGTGATTGTTAATTTTCATTCTTTTTATAACAGAATCTATCCACCAGTATGTTTCGAACCTATTCGTAATGTATTTCCGTTAATAGTCTCAATTTCTATGTAAGAATTTCTTTTGCATACTACGATTGTATTCTTTCGCCTGTGTTTCATCTATCTCATATTATAGTTTAAGTCTAATTTTTCATGTTTCTTGTAGTCTAAAAACGTCATTATTGAAATGGAGGCCTGATTTTGAGATAGCTTCTGATGAATTTGGCAAAGCTGGTGAGTCATCTTGGAATCAGCCCTAGTTTTATACCCCACCTATGTTAATTTAAAATTATATTCACATTGTTTATAATGTTTATTTGTTCTATTTATCGCCCATCAATATTTTCAATTCTTAAACGCTTGATTTTCTACAGCCACTTGTTTCAAGAATGCGAAATCTTTCGAGCAATGCAAAGAGTGTCTTCTTAGAGCAGCTGATTGTCACAAACAAAACAAATCGTATCCTTTTCATAACTTTTAAAGTAAAAACTGAATAGTCTAATGCTTTTATTGGATTCATACGTCATTTTCTTTAACGTAAGTTATCAGATGGTTTCATGCAGCCAAGTAAGTACAGAATTTTTCCATTGCGCCACTGAATAAAATATATTAATCCGTTTTCATAAATAAACGTCATTTTCGCCTCATGCAATATAATCCTGCTGATTAGAATACTTGTCTTGTAAATGATATTTCAAGTTTTACACTAATTTGTAATTAGTTTATAAATTTAACTTAGGACGATCGTGTATTTTACTACTTTAAGCGCTTTATTTCACTATTTAAATGTTTCAATAGATGAATTTAATTAATTTTATTTTGCCATTATGAAGATGTATGGAACAAGCAGTATTGACATGCAAGGACCTTGGTGATCTGAGAGATGTACAATCCCTAGCTCAGCGTGCAGCCTACTTATTCCAGCAGCATGGCTCTCCAGAATCAGCTGCACAAGTTCTAGACAAAGCAGGAAAATTGCTTGAAGGACAGTATGCTGATCAGGCACTAAGACTGTACCAACAAGCTGCTGATGTGGTCATGGTAAGTTTAGAGATACCTTTTTATTTACACTATTGTAATTGAAAATATTGCAAATGCTCGTTTATTGTGGGTAATCAGCCGTTGAAACTTCGGCTATAATATTAATAATAAATTTATTAATCCAAAGATCGAGTATTACATCGATGTAGGACAAGTCATGTATATAGTATAACACAAAAATCATTGTCATGTAGTGAAATTGAAATATTCATTAATGGAATAAAACAGTTTGCTCCGTAAGAAAGTCCTTATTTTTTTACGAAATGTGGAAATTCCTTGGATAGCTTTGAAGTCACCAGGTAATTTGTTAAACAGGAGAAGCCCCATTGACTTGGGGCCCAAGACAGCTGCTCTTGTTCGTACAAAGTTTCTGTGAAGGGCATTAAGTTGCCTCGTACTATGATGGTGAACATCAGAGTTTTTTTCATATAGGAATAAATTTGTCTTAGCATGAGGTAACATTACAAATATATATAAACATGGCACTGGTAAAATATTAAGCTTTTTAAACAGGGGGACGGCATGGCGCGTCATGTCTCTCATTTGCAATAAGGCGAATTACCCTCTTTTGAATTTTAAAAATAACATCAGCATGAGGGGAAGAGCCCCAAAACAGAATATTATACAAAAAATGCGAGTAAAATTCACCATAATATAAAATAATCAAAACATCTAAGGATACACTGTATTTAATACTCCTAATAAGATAGCAGATAGAACTGAGCTTGCTACTCAGATTACTAGTGTGTACATCCCATGAAATTTGAGTGTCGATTGAAAATTGATTGATTGATTGAAAAAACTAGTTAGTCTCCATCTTAGCAACTGGTGTCAAGATAACCTCCTAAATCTTAATGTACAAAAATCCCAAATGATCCATTTCTCACATAGCAAAAAGTCAACAGAAAGTCTGTTAATAAAAATTGATCAAAAATCTATCCAACAAGTCTCTACTAGCAAATTTCTTGGTGTTCACCTAAATGCTAATATCTCTTGGGAATCACACATTGACATTTTATCCCATAAGCTAAGCTCTACATGTTACCTGATTAGGCAACTGAGAGAAACAGTTAGTAGAGACGTCCTCTTGAATCTATATTATGGCACATTCTATTCCCATATCACACACAATATTATCTTCTGGGGTTCTTCATCTCATTCCATCAAAATTTTCAAGATCCAGAAAAGAGCAGTTAGAATCATCTCATGGAAACCATACGACTCTCCTTCAAGGCCCATTTTTATGACTTTGAAGCTTCTTCCCCTCCCATGTATTTATATTCTGTCAGTAGTACTGTTTGTGAAAAATAACTTAAATGATTTCACAGTTAATTCGGACCATCATCACTACCTCACTAGAGGACAATCTGATTTGCATCTTAATTTAATAAGGACCAAAACCATAAAATTAGGACCTAGAGAAATGGGAATCAGACTTTTTAATAAACTTCCTCCACAACTTAAACTTATCCAAAACTATGATTCCTTTAAGATAAAGGTGAAAAGGTTTTTACAAGGTAATATGTACTATTCTGTTAATGAATATTTAAATGATAGGTCATTGTAATTATGTATGACAGCTAACTTTATATTATCTTTTTTTTATTGCATTTTTTTACTTTTTTTACTTTTAGCGTTATTTTACTGTATATTGTCCTATATCATCTGAATGTATGATCCCCGGCCCAATAAATTTGAATTTGAATACCCAAGAATTTTGTGCTTTGGACCTGAGGGATTAATTTGCCCCCTATGTCAATGGATATGTTATTACAAAATTTATTTTTGTTTGCAAAATACATCAGTTGAGACTTTTCCACATTCAGCTTTAAGAAGTTATTTTGACACCAATTGTTTAAGAGCTGAGCTACAAGTTTACCATTATTTTCCAGACTGTCAATGCTGGAAGATGTAAGAATGACATTGGTGTCATCTGCATAGAGTATAGGGTTAGCACCTTTTACTGTCTGGATCCTGTTAGGGAGATCAGTTATATAAATAAGAAATAGTATAGGACCTAGGACGGAACCCTGGGGAACGCCCTCAGTTGCAACTTTACCAGGAGAAACATATCTTAAGCCATTATTCTTTATTACTACATGCTGCATTCTTTCCTGGAGATAAGATTCAATCCAATCATAGGGTATACCCCGAATTCCAAAACTGGCAAGCTTTTGCAGGAGTAACTGGTGGTTGACAGAGTCAAATGCTGTAGAAAAGTCAAAGAACATTCCAAGGACTTCTATTTTGTTATCCAGCGCAGATAGTATATGATCAATTACCTGAAAGGTGGCAGTAGAAGTTGACTTATGTTGCCTTAAGCCATGCTGAATGGAGGATATAAGCTGGTGTGATTCAAGATATGAAACAAGTTGTTTGTAAAAAGCCTTTTCAAAAATTTTTCCAAATTGATTTATCATTGATATGGGTCGATAAGAGTTCATATCATGGATACTTCCTTTGCTCTTATATAGAGGAATGATTTTGGTAGTCTTAAGAGGTGCTGTAAAAATTCCTAGCCATAATGATTCATTTACGAGGAACAAAAGGGATAGCTTAATATAGTTAAATGAATGATTTATGATGATGTTGGGTATTTCATCTATGCCGGCACTATATTTGGATCCAAGGTTCTGAAAAATATTTTTGAGTTCAGGTTCCGTGCATGGAGACAGAAATAAGGACTTACAGGTACTAGGAATGTTTGAGGAGGCATCCGAGGTTAATGGATTTGTAGAAACAGATTGATGAGCAAAGAAATTAATAAAATCGGAAGCCAGCTGGGAGAAGTTGGAGATAGGATTACCTGAAGGATCCTTGAGTTTGAGTCAAAGAATCAAGATTTTTCCAGATTATCTTTGATTTATTGTCAGCATTCATAATTCTGTCATTATTAAAGGAACTTTTAGCAGAACAAATAATTTTTCGGTACTGTTTTTTTAATACTAAGTATTCTGCTTTGACTTCCGCATTATTGTTGATTTTGCAAAAATTGGCAAGTTCTTTGATATACAAGGACATCTGTCGGATTTCATCTATGATCCATCGTTTACGAGAGTGCGATTTATGCCTTTTCCTGTATATTATAGGGAATGCTATGTTGAAGTAATACAGGAATTTATTGTAGAAATTACTACAACTTTCATCGAAATCATTAGCATCATAAACATCACACCATTGCTCTGATCCAAGGTACTTTAAAAACTGAAGAATGTTTGAATTATGAAAGGAGCGGCTAGGGCATGCCTCAGCTGGTGGCATGGATTTGAAAGGAAAAACTGGAACAATAGCAAAGTGGTCAGAGAGGTCCGACATAATTACTCTGGTTGTCACTACGTTGGAATCATAATTGGAAATAATGTTATAAAGTAAGGTTGAGGAATGATTAGTTTTGCGAGTGGGCTCATAATTATGAATCACTAAATTATAAGATTGCAGAAGGTTGAGGAATTCATTTTTGTTGCTGCTATGGGACAGTAGGTCAAGATTAAAATCACCATTGATAATCAGAGATTGGTTGGGAGTGGAATTATAGAGAGAATTTAAAAGACTGTCAAGTTTGAGTAGGAAAACCTGGAAGCTTCCCAAAGGTGCTCTATAGAGGGTACAAAGAATAATAAAAGTATGAGCAAAATTTAGTTAGCATAAATGGCAATAGAAGATCTTATGCCCCTTCCTGAAAATGTGTTATTAATAGTTAATGAATTTAACTATTATACGTTGAATTATGGAAAATACTAGAAAAGATCATTTTATTTTTAATAGCAAAACTTAATATTCATTATACAGTATACTGATAAACTACGTATTAAATTCCTAAAATTTCAATTAACTGGATTTTTTATCAAGAAGATTTTCTCTGAAAATATGTGCATCTGGTTGATAATGTTTAGGTGTTTCAAGCTGCTTATAACGGTGGGGATGCAATTTGTCTTGTTACCATGGAAAAATGGAAATAAGTTTGAGGAGAGTCCTGCAGAAATTATGGTCTCCTGGGTCCTTTGAGGCCATATAACCTTCCAGTGCAATCAACAGGCCTCTTAAGGCTAAGGACCAGTCTGTTGTAACATATATTATTTTTTTTACAATGAGTCATTCTTTTCCATGAGAAAATTTTCTCTCCATCATATTGCTTGATTTTAAATAAATTTAATCCACTCTCTGCTAATAGTGTGATGGGAGGGGGGTTGGGCTTGTTTTCTTCACAAATTACCGAGCCATTTGATACCTCACAGTCTGCCCCTGATTTGAGATTACTAGCTTCGACACAGAACATATTGTATCATATAATGTACAATCAAAGATGTCACTTGCAGTGACGCTATAAATGTTAGAATGTGTTCCAGCTTCTGTTGAACTTTTTGATCCAAAATATTGAAGAATGGATTTATGCTGACATAATTCCAGTTACAGAAACATTGACTTGTGCTCAGTTGATTGAAAGTGCAGTATATCCACCATCAGTGACTAGAAAATAAGAAGATGCTTTCCACATGAAAATGTAGTACAGTAATATGGAATGAAGAATTTATCAGTTTGACATTCATATTTACTGAGCGTAAATCATGTTTCTCTGTGATGTGATGATTTGGGTGGTAATGCATTGAAAGTATCTGAAGAAGAAACAAGCAGGCTGAGGCACATTTATAAAAGGAACCAAAAAATTGATTTGTTGTATCAACTTATTTCCTGTTAAAGCAAATATTGATGAACTGTTGCATCTCATCAGATGCTGTTCTACAAATTATATCAGCTGCAGCTCTCCTGTGGATCCTGATGAAGTCATCTCACTTTCTTGAGATAAAGTAGGGGTATTTTACACGATACCTCTGTGACTACGTTGAATGGTTTAAGGCTCACTACTTAGCAAGTCCTTTCTCCCTGTAAATACGCCATTTTAGAATGGAGAGTCATGCTGGCTTGATTGCTTAGTTGGTTCAAGCACCTACCTGGCAATTGGTGGACCCGGATTTGATTCCTGGCCAAGTACATGATTTTTTCTCCTTCTCAATGTGAAATTTCTGTTGAAGCTTTATGCAAACATGCATAAGAAGTCATCTCCTCAACTTTCCATCTTGTTACTTTAATAAGAATATTAAGTTAGACTGTTAAGCATTTTCTTTGTTTGCTTCATATATATGCATTATTTTCTTGTGTTTATTATGGTACATGTTAATAAACATATTGATCAAACATAATATTCAGTTAGCTGAAACAGGCAGCTGGTAAAATCAGAAATTTATTGTATTTTGCTAGTTATATTATCATATCCATTAATCAAAGGAATTTGTACACATCTCTTCATCTTTGAATTTATTAATACATAAATGATTTTTTTATGAGAAAGAAGTTAGTTCATTTTACATTTTCATTATTTGTGTGGTTAAACTTATAGTTGAATTTTCTACAATGCATTGATAACTAGTCCTGTTGATGAGAGATTTCACAGTTTAGCCATGATTGCCATCAATTAATTTCTCTTGTTATATTTCCTTGGGTTATGTATTTAAATGATGAAAAAGGCATTTGGTATTGAATACTACTTGATAATATAAGCTTTTTACCAGATTTATTAATGGTCTATCCCAAGATTAGGATTTACATGTACACAGTTTGTTTTAAAATAATTTTATATGTATGTCATTGATGTACATATGTTTGTAATATCTGTATATTTAATTTTTAATTGACTTGATGGGTTGCATTATAGCCTTGGCTATTTTTGCCCCTAAGACAAATTAATAAAGTAATCATTATGTGAGTTTTGGGCATTTAATGTGAGTACGTTGAAAGCTCATCAGCTTGGGAAGTACCACACACTGCATTTGAATCCCTGGACTTATTTTGTCATGTGTTGTTTTCTGTAATCATAAAACATTTTCAGCAATTCATTATTAAGGTATAGCAGGCCAATTATGGGTGTTTTTGTATTCATTTACTAAATATTCATTTAACATATTATAAATATAAAAAATTTCTGAACCACGCAAGTCAGCGCTCCATCCTTCAGAAGGGACATTAAGCAGTTGGCCCCCTTGGTGCTCTTCATTAAGAGTAGGCTACTGCCAGCACCGGGTTTCCCTCCTTCCTTGTGAATATGCCTGGTGTATAAGGAGTTATGGCTCTAATAATCCAAGAGGTTGATTAGCCAGAAATACGAACAAACAAAACATTGCTGTAGTGTCACTTTTATACCTTTATAACACACAATATAACTCTTCATTATAAAGAACTCAATATTTTCCACAAATTACCCATTCAGGTAAAAAACCTGGAAGACGATGTAGATTTTTGAGTCGCCAACAATTTTATACTTTCCATAATCTCATGGACATTTTCCCAAACATCAACAACCCATTGTCTAATAGGTCAATACTTCTTGCCAAGCAGAAATGGGTTAATTTTGAACTTCATAAAACTTTACTGTACATCATGGCCGCATCTGTGGCTGCTTGCCATGGTGTGTTGTCCACATTGTTAAAGTTAAGGTCTAAATGATATTTGTTATTCTACTTAAGGCACCTAAGAAGTTGAATGAGATAAAATAACAATAGCAAATATTATTTACAGTAAACTCTCGATTATCCGGCCTAATGAATGTAAGGGGAAGCACGCATAATCAAAAAACATGGATAATGCGAAAATGATTTTTTAAAAATACCTGCTTCAATTCTTGCAAACAAAATGGTTAGAAAACAAGTAGTCATAATATATCATATTTTCCAGTGTATAAGATGCACTTTTTGTAGCAAAAATGTGTCCTAAAATCATGCTGCATCTTATAAAATGAAGGTTTAATGCTGATAAAATATTTCCCTTAAAATTTAGAAACACAAACTCTCTTCGGTGTCTATTATGAATAACATTATCCACAAATATGAGATATCATTTGATTTAGTTTAATCGTCTTGGCTAGAGATACCTAAAACATGTATTTCCATCAAAATCTCGAAGTCGAATTTTTTCACGATTACAATACTTTCTCAATATACTACGTACAGTAAACTTTCGATTATCCGGCCTAATGAATGTAAGGGGAAGCATGCATAATCGAAAAGCATGGATAATGCGAAAATAATTTTTTTTAAATTTGTGCTTCAATTCTCATGAACAAAAAGGTTAGAAAACAAGTGACTGCGCTGCCAGCCGCGAAGTAAAAGCGACTGCGCTGCCGGCCACGAAGAAACAACTGATTGATGAAAATCGCATGCTGTTTCCCATGATATTGTCATAAAATTCATTAACATTGAAAAAGCAATATACGTATTTACATACTTTGGAGGATGCACAAATAAGTGAAAAACATGGATAATGCAAAAATGGTTTATTTCAAAATATATGCTTAAATTCTCATTACAATGGCAACAAAAAGGTTATAAAAGAAGGCTATTATAATGGTCCTTTCAAAAAGTTTGTAATTTTAGTTTGTTTTGAGGACTTCTTTACACTTTCTTTTACGATTGTTCATATTTTCCTGGCTTCTATGACATTGCAGTAATCAAAATCTTATAATCTAACAAAGTTTTGACACACTGAAGAGCCGTACTATTTTTGATGCGTTCAATTTCAGTCCCTTAACTTTTATCACTGCATTCTTTGTCTCCGCCATCCTCTTCTTTTTCTTTCTCTTGCATTACTGCATTGACAATATCCTCGTCACTCATATGCTGGAATCCAGATTCAAACTTATCACAATCATACCATTCACTGAGACTCTCGCAGTCCACATCCTGAAAACCACTTATTCCCTGCAGTAGTTGAATCAAATTGGAGTTTGTAGTATTTACTTCCTCTTCGGAAAAACCATGCAAGTTCTCTTCAAGATCAGGAAGAAGTTTATTCCAAGACTGAACTAGGGTCACAGGCATCACAGAGGCCCATGCTTGAGAAATACCATGCACTGCATCTAGAAGTGACATTTTTTTCCAAAATTCCAATTGCTTTTCATCCTCTTTAGCTAGAGTCTCTAGAAGACCAGCCCAATATTGTCGCTTCATTGGTGTGATCACTCCTTGATCCATGAGCTGTATTAATGCCGTGACATCTGGAGGCAAAAATTTTGTGCAGATAAGACCATCATCAGAAGTTAAAACGGCTGCATTTGGATGCGAGGGAGCATTATCTAATAACAACACTGCTTTTGGTGGTAGTCCTTCATTGCTTAAAAAAGAACGAACGTCAGGCACAAAATTCTTGTGGAACCAATCAGTGAATATATTTCTGTCCATCCATGCATCCTTCTGGTTGTAGTAATTGGCAGGCAAAGTAGCAAATTTGGATGAGCGAGTTTTTTTGGCCATGCCAATCACAGTAACTTTCAACTTGTGATTGCCTGCCGCATTTCCACAGCATAACACTGTGATTCGCTTTTTGTGTAATTTATGGCCATGAGCATGACTTTCTTTCTGAAATGCCAAGGTTCGTGTTGAGAGGCCTTTCCAATACAAACCTGTCTCATCAGCATTAAATATCTGGGCAGGTGTCAACATCTCTTCCTTCACAAATTTTTAAAATTCTAATCGAAATGAATCAGCAGCTGACACATTACCACTCAAGTGTTCTCCTTGAACTCCTTGAATGGCAATTTCGCATATACCATATCACTGTTTGAATCAAGTAAACCACCCAGATGAAGCATTAAAGTTCCCTTCTACCCCTAGTTATTCATGGAAATACCTCGCTTGCTGTGCGCACATGGGACCAGAGACAGGAGTTCCATCAGCTCGCTTTTGATTAAACCACAGAAGTAAGGCTGCATCTACTTTCTCGTAGGTTGATTTTTTCATACTCTTACGTTTTGAGGGACCAGCACCACTGTCAGAAACTGCAGCAAACTCCATCAACTTTGTTTTGTTTTTCTTTATATCATGAATGGTTTGTATGCCAATACCATATTCGTCTGCCAATTTATTCACAGTCTCCTTTTTCAAGTCTCACAATTAATTCGAGTTTTTTTATAGTAGGAAGAACAATTTTCTCCCATTTCTCTGCCATTTTAACAAGGGGTGGGATAAAAGTTTATCACCACCAAAAACCACAATACAATGAGCTGCACACAAGATGAAACAACAATAGGAGAATCTATAATCCGATCACGCTTACTGTGGCATACCGGTAAAAGTGACCGCATCGCCGAGAAGAAACAACTGACTGACGGAAGTCGCATGCTGTTTCCCGGGATATTGTCATGAAACTCACTAGCATTACAAAAGCAATATCATCTATTATTATTTATTCTATGTATTTACAAACTTATCATTTTTGCACATAATAAAATCTTTAGACATTAATATAATGGGATTACGAAAGTGTTGTCTCACATTGATGAATTTCTTTGCAATCAGAGTATTAATAAAATTTCGAGGCATAAGGAGAGAGACAGCACGGATAATCTGCAAACCGGATAACCCGTGCATGGATAATTTAGAGTTTACTGTATAAAGAATGTGACATCACAGTATTCATCACAGTTTGAATATTAATTACTGCTATGTTTAAAATATAATTTTGCTGGTGGCTGCCTTAAAAGTTTCTGGTGGCCGCACTTGAGAACCACTGCTCTAAATAGATTTACATGGAAATTCTAAAATTAACCAATAATCCTGCAACTCAAACAATTACAGTGGGATGTTTTCTATCACAAATTCACAAAGTTCTTCAACATGTATTCCAAAACAAAACACTTAAATTACTGGAAAACTGAGATGCATAAAAAATATTTTGCCACCAAACAAAACACCAGCCAAAAAATAATAATATTTGACACAAACCAGAAAATATTCCATCAAATTAACGTTCAGTGACACAAAAAAATCACATCAGAAATCCATTACAAAACAAAGGAAAGCATAGACAACCATAAAAAATGAACAAGTTCAGCCAACATTAAAAAAAACATGATTTCGTAGAAACATTGAACGATAGTTTATTTTCAGTTGAAATCAAACAGTTAACTTAATTATTGAATTGTAGTCATGTTCAATCATGATATTCTAGATTTTTCATTTTATTCTTAGAGTACGATTCATGCAGACTTAATTTATTATATAATTTGTGGGAATTGGTATAGTTTAAGATAGAGTTGAGGCAAATGCATTGTACAGTAGAAGCCCTCTTAACTCATCTTTGCCTAACTGACTCGCCAGATTAACCGACGTTTAATGCCCCTAGGTCTGAAAACTGAAATCCACAGTTAAGTGCGACATTTTACATAAAAACAGTTTAAACCATTCCTTTCACTCCGCAACAATGTCATGAGTTGTCTCATGTGTTAAAATGTTTCTCATTACATGGTAATCCAGTCTAGTATGCATCTGCTGTCAGTTGTCCACACAGTCCACTGTGGTCTGCTGTCAGTTGTTCCATATACTAGTAAAGTTCATTGTTATTTTAGTTACGATATTTAATTAATATTAAATTATGTATTTTTATGTATTTATATATATTATATATTTAAAATACAGACTGTATATATGTACTTTTCTATTGGTTCTCCACTTTAACCGACCTTTTCTATTAACCGACTAACTGCCGGTCCCAACTGCGACGGATAAGAGGGCTTCTACTGTAGTTAGATATGTACATGCATGCACTCTTTGATATATCTTTATTATGAACTGTAATGGTATCTTGCAACCAAATTTTAAATTTATTTATTATAAAAAATTCATAAAATAAGCATACCAAATGCAGTTTCTCAATTATTTCATTACAGATTGAAGACAATCCTAAACATGCAGCTGAGTTTTGCAGCAAGGTTGCCCGCATCATGGTTAAACTACAGATGTGAGTATCTCTTATCACCATTTTTTCAAAAATTCACCTCTTGTTGTATTGTCATTACAAACAGTTACTTTTTGGATTATTTATTTCTTATGCATAATGGTTAACTTGTACAGGCACACCCCGGGCTACATAAGCCTCAACTTATGTAAACCTGCACTTACATAAGCGGCTCCATAAATTATGCACGAAAAAAAATTTATTATGCCTAAGTTAGCGGTTTCTGTAAGCGAGCTCGAACTAAATCTCTATGTATGTGTGCGGAGAAAGAATGCAAGGCATGGGTTGTAATGTGACATCCCCACTTTGCTACTCAGCCAATGTTGTCATTCTAGTGAATTTTTAGCAATATGTAGCGATTTTGGTTTCGAATTGCGCATGAAAAAAAGGCAGACTACCTAATAATCTAGCTAATCAATGTAACAATCTACCTAATTCTAGTGACTGGCTATAACTGCGGTGTATATCTGCACTCATATGAATACAATAATAGATAACATTGTTGCTAGATGTCTGTGTGGTAGTGTGGTTTCTCTCCCAATCCCTTCAGTCTTTTTCTGATCGTTGATGCAGGTGCTTGATCTCTTAACCATAAATTTCGCCCACTGTGATAGTTTTAGTGAATAACTCTTTCAGAAATTTTCCTTGAATGATTAAAAGTGACTTTCCCATAAATGCATAATACGTAAATGGCTTGAATTGCCTTCGTTTTAGCACGGAAATTAACAGCTTGACAAAATTGACATTCTATGTTTGGTTTACCAAGAAAATGTCTATAGGACACTGCGAAAGCAAGCTGCACTTAGTGAAAACCAATGTTTCAACTTGCGTAATACATTTTTGGTTTAGATCGAGAATGGGGGACTGTCATATATCGGGAATTACCGAAAATTTTATGAAGTTGTATTGTACGGCTGCTGTTATAACCAAATATAAAGTTTTTTTCGTTAAATTTTTAACATATTTATAAAAAAAGCAATTTAAAATGGGCGAGTTAATGCCGAACCTGATCACATCCGATAGGTAGCCGAAGTTTGTTGAGTGTTTAGTGATGTCAGCGCATCCCATGAGCATCCTAGCTGTGCTAGAAGCCATTGTACTGATATAGAATTAGTAGATTAAAAGACATAAATCTGTTGTTTTCCTCTATACTTCGTCTTAGAAGAAATATTGGTAGAAGTACTGCACCTTCCCGCATTTATTTCGCTTTGTGTTTTGCAAAATGGCATATGAAGGGTTTCGTGTAGCCAGATCTGATAATTTGCCCAACGTCGATTCGTACATGCTTTTACAGTACATTGGAAGTCATAGGGAGCAATATTCAGATGTTGAAATGCGTGGTGTGAAGGCAGATAGGTATGTATTACATTTAATTGATAAAACAAGTTCGATGTAGCGCTTTTATTTTCAGTTATTGTAATACTAGGTACAAGCAATATGGCGGACGGATACGATGGGCCTCGATGTCGCTCATGCAATATTGACGTAAATATTAATTTAAGCATTGCTTGCAATGGAAAGTGCTCGCATTTATTTCACATAAAGTGTGTAGGATTAACTGATAATGAAGTTAAAGTGATAAAAGGAAATAGTGCGATTCTGTGGATGTGTAATACCTGCCGGTGTGATACGCAACAACAGAGTGATGACGGCATATGCAATACTAGTGAATCCTCAGCGATAGCAGTGCTACGGGAGAGTATGGCTATTTTGGAGAAAAGAGTGGCCAGTATTGAAAAACAGAAAGTGGCTGGAGCAGAGGAAAATAAAAATTACACCCAGGTAGTGCGTGATAAGTGTGAAGTCATCCCAAAAAGTGAACGAGTACATCTTCCCTCAAAACCTGTTAAGGCTGCAAACACCATTGCTGCTGTAGTGATGAAAGAGCACATCCCCGATTCCAAGGAAGAAGAGGAAAAGGAACCTCATACTGACGATGAGGGTTTCACCACTGTCCGACCAAAAAGGAAGCCACGAAATATTGCCAAAAACGAAAGTAAATCAGAAAATGTAACACGAGGTAAGAGACGAGATAGCGCTGTTTTTGGCACAAACAGTGAAATTGATAATTTTGCTATTAAAAAACGAGCGTGGATATTTTTGGGAAGAATTAAGGTGGATGTGACCTCTGAAAAACTTTTGCTTTTTCTCTCAAAGAAGTTCAATAATGAAAATTTCACCTGTGAAAAACTTGAAACGTATAATAAATACAGTGCTTCATTTAAAATTGGTGCAGACTACAGCTTATTAAAGGAATTAAACAATAGTGTAAATTGGCCTTCAGGTGCATGTGTTAAAAGATTTTCCTTTATTAGGTGGAATCAACAAAGAAATCCCAAGCAAACAAATCCTGATGTGGACAGTGTCGGTGAATCTATTCAAAACCCAGCCCCCTTAGCCAGTGAAATTAAAGCACTTACAGTACAACCTGAAAAAAGAGTAACACGATTGCAGTCGGGAATAACCATGCCTAAATCTCTGTCATGACTAGATAACGAAGGTACTATGACAAATGTAAAATGTAATAAACACGGTGGTAAACCTTCAAAAATATGCCTTCAAACGAAACAAAGCCAGTCAATTAAAATAATGCATGCAAATGTTCAGTCAATAAGAAATAAAGTAAATGAGGTTAGTGTTCTTCTGTCAAGTGAAAAGTACCCTGAGATAGTATGTTTCTCTGAAACTTGGTTGAAAATAAATGAAGAACAATATTATAACATCCCAGATTACAGTATTGCAGGTTTTTACAGCAGAACTAAAAAGACGCATGGCGGTGTTATAATTTATGCAAAGAACAGTATAAAATGGAAACCAATTGGTGCACTAAACAGTCTAGCTCATGAAGGTCATTTTGAATTGGCTGGTATAAAATTAGAAAATTTCTATATTGTGTGTGTTTATAGACCTCCAAATGGCGAATTAGATATTTTTATGGATAACATGTACAAAGTCCTTGAATTTTTTGTGAAAACGGGTGACAAGTATTGTGTAATAGGTGATTTTAATATTGATTTTTTGGATGAGAAAAATGGTTACACTAGGGATCTTTTGTTACTCTTAAGTATGTTTGGTTGCAAATTTCTCATCAAGAAAATCACAAGGCCAAGTAGTAACAGCTGTATAGACAATGTTATGACAAATATTGTAAATTCTACTGCTCATGTAATAATCTCGGAACTGTCTGACCATTACCCCATTATTTTCAACTATACAAAGGAAACTTTGGAAGTAAAAACCCCCATCAGGATGTGTAGGGACTTAAATATAAGTAACATAAATAAGTTTTGTAAGCACTTGAGTACGTTAAATTGGAATGAAATCCATGAGGATGGTGAGGATTCTGAACGTTATTTCATGAAATTTTGGAATATTTTTATGGGTAGCTTTGAGTTCTTTTTTCCCTATAAGACTACTAAAAAAATATTAAACAAAAAGAAAAGGCTACCCTGGTATACAGACGATTTAAAATTAAAGAAAGAAAATATTTTAGAAATTTTGAGGCAAATATCTGAACATAACTGTCAAAGCACACACGAATCATTACGGAAACTTACGAAAGAATATAAATTAGCAATAAATAAAGCAAAGCTAGATTTTAATGACAGGTTGATACTTACAGCCAATAATAAATCTAAGCAAAGTTGGTCTATTATAAACTCTATAAAAAGTATAAAATCCAAGCAAAATTCCTTGTCACCACAGGTTTTTGCTAAGCATTGGGAATTATCTGCTACAAATATACATAAAAATCTTACTCAAAATACAAATGATGTTGCCTCCTATCTTAAAAATGATAAACTAAGCTACATAAATCGCAAAAATGCTAGAAATTGTGGCAAATCATTTTTTCTCCATCCAGTAACGGAAGAAGAAGTAAATACCATTATTCAAAAGCTAAGTAATTCGAATACCTGTGATATTTATGGGATAAACTCTAAAGTTGTAAAGCATGCTAGGGACTTTCTAAATAAACCCTTAACTAAACTAATCAATAACTCTTTTATGACAGGTATCTATCCATCTGCTTTGAAAAAAACAAAAGTGCTGCCTATCTATAAAAAGGGTCCAATAAATGATCCTGCAAATTACCGACCAATAGCAATAAGCCCTATCTTGTCCAAAGTGTATGAAATGGCTATAATAAGCAGATTGAATAAATTTATTGAAATACAGGGCATACTAAATGACAGGCAGTTTGGTTTCAGAAAAGGTAGAAATACTATAGATCTTGTAGCTAAAGCCATGTCATTTATAGTAAATGGCTTTGAGGAGAAGCATCATATTGAAGGTATTCTGTGTGACCTCACAAAAGCTTTTGACTGCTTATCGCATGAGATTCTTCTTGCCAAATTAAATCATTATGGTTTCAGAGGCAAAATTCATGATTTAATCAAATCTTTCTTAAGCAATAGACTTCATGTTGTGGTAACTAAAAATGGTAAATCCGAAAACTTTAACCATATCCATGGTGTGCCTCAGGGCTCAATACTCGGTCTGCTTCTTTTTATATTATATGTTAATGACTGCCCAGGAAATATTATGTCATATACCCTCCAATTTGCCGATGATACTAGTTTTTTTGTTAAAAACTCAAATCTTGAGGAAAACAAAAGGGAAATCAAAAAATCTATGGAGAAATTGGAGGCATGGTTTGCCTGCAATAAATTAAGCCTCAATGCTACCAAAAACCAACATATACATTTTAATCCATCTAAAAGCTTCTCAAACAGAAATGAAACAGGCAAACTGTTAGGCATAGTTTTGGACCCTGGACTAACTTGGAAGAAGCACATTGAATATTTAGAAAATAAATTGGCAAAATTAATATATCTTTTAATAAGACTAAGGACTGAGGTATCCTATGATACCCTCAGATGTGCCTATTTAACTCTATTTCATAGTGTTATGTCATACGGTATTCTATTATGGGGAGCATCAAGTGCTAGTAAAAAGATATTTATTATGCAGAAAAAGGCAATAAGAATCATACATAATCTCAAACCAAGAGAACATTGTAGAGATGTTTTTAGATGTAGCAATATCTTAACATTACCCTCTGTCTATATCTTGGAAGCTACCTGTTATGTTCACTCGGGCTTCAAAAATATTTTACGTGGTGATATTCACAAATATGAAACTAGATATTGTACTAATATTGATATGAAATACTGTGGGCTTGCTACAAGCCAAAAAAATTATGAATATTCTAGTACAAAATTGTACAATTCACTCCCTATTAATTTTAAATCTATGCCTGCAATTATATTTAAAAGAAATGTCAGGGATATGATGTTAAAGGGGGCTTACTATAGCATCAATGAGTTTATCTCTGAAAAATTGTAAAAATCTACACAAATGGTGTCTTTTGTACTGTATTGTCATGTTTGTGCACTTTTCTATATATTGTATTCTACTGTTCTTTTATTTTTACTATGACCTTGACAATGTAATGCCCCATACAGGGGTCACTGCAGTAAATAAAATTATTATTATTATTATTATTATTATTATTAAAAAATTATTATTATTATTATTTTGACTGAAACGCAGAAGATATGTAAAAGATAGATTGATGTCTTAAAACAGCTTACCCATATTAAATGAATAAAACAACTTTAGTTTTAACTAATATTATAGAATATTTATTTGTGTATTATTTCTCATACTTTTCTAGTATCTAGTAAGTAAAATATAGTTAGATAAGTATAAGGCCGAGACTTCGTGGAATTCCACAGTAAAATAACATGAACAATACTAAATATTATTTTTTATTTATGTTAAACTTTCACTAATTTCCACAAAATATATGAAGTAAAACACGACCGGTTTCAGTGAATAATCACTATCGTCTACCTTTCCATAATCATCAGGTCAAATAATGACAAATATACAAAATTAATGTGAATAAACTTAGTTTCCGTGTGTCTTGTTCATAGGAAATGTGGTGAAGTTTGTTATTTTAAGTGTCCATCTGCCTTAGTTATTACCTATACTTGTGAAATGAAAAACTGTAGAAGTGTTTGTAAGAACTGCATATCTCTTTTGTATATATCGCGAATTTCATTGTTGCTTTTATGGCTTTTTTCTCCCTTTGAGGTCAATGAGGAAAGAATATGTTAGAAATGCTGTTGGATTTGTTAAACTGAAGGGAGAAGGAAAAAATTGTATTGTTAAAGGCAAGATTTGCCCTGAACACAGAATAAGATAAAGAGGTTATGAAGTGAGTGTAGTTGTAGATGAAGAAGATTTAGTCACATCTGTGGAGTGTCATGACTGCCCTTATTTATCAAAACATGATCCTTCAAAATACCATGCTGTCGTGGATATTATGTGAACAAATTTATTAAAATATTTAAATTACAGAACTAACTTAATATATAACATTTGTAAAAGTATTTGCTTAAAAACTTGGTTCTTAAATATATGCGCTGCAACCGTAATTATTTGCTTAATAAACCCATAGCCCAACGATTTCCGTAAGTTTGATCTTACGTATTTAGAATATGTATATTACATTATGGAGGTTTTGTTAAAATATATATGCTAATCTTTGAAACATAAATATATAATTTAATCTTTCAACATCGTTCTCCAGAAATATATGCATCATGTCAATGTATTGCCGACATAAGTCATAAACTAAAATACGAAGCAATAAAATTACATACATATAACTAGTACTTACATTAAAATGATCTTCGCAGACTAATGCAGTTGTACATTCCAATATATCAGATGCGTATCTCCTCATGGGTTTCAACCACAATATTCTCCGCTTCTTATTTCTTCCCATGGAGCTCGGTAGCATGAAGGACAATTTTCTTGGGATTTTAAATGTTGTATTTAAGCAGTGAGGTACCAGACAATACTTATAACCCTTCTTAAGTTCCATATTCTCAATTTTAGCTACAATATCAGGAAAAGCAACAGGACGAAGTATCAAAACTGCGTGCTTTCAGTACGGTCGTAAACGTCGTAAGGCATGCGTTGACATCACGTACCCCTTACTACTCTCTCCAACCAGGATGCCGTTTTCGTGGGATATTTAAAAGAGTTATTTTAAACATTTTTTTTGCATAATGAAGACGATTTAACAAAAAAATGTTCACGGGGTAAATAAGTCAATTATAAAGAATTTAAAAATTATATAATTAAATATTTTGACAGTCCTCCATTCATTTATTCATCTTTCAATTCACACACCATTAGTCTTAATTTTCTTTATAAGCTCCATTTTCTGTTAACTGTATTCTATACTCAGTTAGCCACTGTGTTTACATGCCTCTGTTTTAACCGATTACTTGTACTGTACTGATGCAATAAATTATATGTACCGTAAATACCTGCGTATAATGCGCACCCTCGTATAACACGCAGGGGGGTTTTCAGCCTCATAATTTATGACTTTTCTATCTACCCGCATATAGCACAAACAGATTTTTTTTAGCATTACTGTTCCAGAATAAAGTAGATGGTGTAACGTGGTCTAAAGCAATGACCGAATTATTGGTATTGTATTGGTAACATAATGAAAGTGCGAAATGAAATTTTCGAATAACTTTCCAAAAGAACATCAGCTAACTCAATCATCACATACTCTATGTTTACTTGCAAGGTGATATTAGGATATACACAATAAATCGAATTATATTAATTTCATAGTATGGCATATGACATTGTTTGAGCTAATAAAATGAAGGAATGATGATAATTCTATGTCGAAGTTTTTTACATACGTTTTTGTCACGCCTGAGGTGGACGGGTTCGTCCAACCTTCAGTTTTACCATTATTAGAACACTCTGTAGTATGTAAAAATGATAGCAAATAACCATAATTAATTACAGACTCTAAGAATCAAGAATAAATCATGTATGAATGCTGAGAGAAAAGTAGGGAACGATAACTTAATGGTAGTTCTACAAGAAGCATCAACTCCCAGCGTACTCAAAGGCATCAGCTGCCATTGTTTCTAATTGTAAGTAGTACCAGTACCTCACCACCAGGCTGGGCGCCGGTGTAGGGTGACATCATGCGTAAAATAGCTCATCGTTGTGCTAACAAAAGGAAAGGTGAGTTACAATGTAGCAAATCATATACAGTGAAATGCGAGAATACGTGGAATGAATTGTCCACGGATGTTATTATAAAAGGTTTTAAGAAATGTTGCATCAGTAATAGATTAGATGGTAGTGATGATGATATGGTATGGGAGGACGACGATGACAGCGCCACGGCAATGGAGGATACAAAAGATACCTAAGATGACGATTCTGATAACAACATCGAAGAAAAACGGTCCAGTGACAAAGAATTTCTTGGCTTTTAAAATGAATGAATACTGAATTGATTCTTTTCATATCCAATTAATGTATGTATATAGAATTAGTTAATAAATTTTTACTATTATCTATCTTACTTTTCGTAAAAATCACCAATAAAAATATGAGGATACCCAGGCAGTAATTAATGTGCCAAAATTGTGGAAATATGGGGTCAAATGAAAATAGGAAGATTATGTACCCTCGTATAACAAGCATCCTAATTTTTAACTCAAATATTTCGAAAAAAAAGTGTGCATTATGCACGGGTATTTACGGTACTTTAATTTTCAGAGATCGCTTTTCGAAACAGCTTTGCATGCCGAATAAACACCTTCAGGGACTGGATCCAGCCCACTGGCCATAGTTTCCCTACCTCTGCTGTACTTTCCATAGTAAATTTCGACTTAGGCAAATTTCAATTTACGAAATGGGTGCCGGAACGCATTACTTACATAACCCAGGGTGTGCCTGTACAAGTAGCTGCTTGGAAGTTCATCAAATCACTATCTAGTCAAAACTATCTACATATTCAGTTTTTATTATAGTTGCAGTTAAAAGATATTGCTAAAATCTTGCCCATTTCTGTCATGAATTGTGGGCAACTATTCATTAAAAAGTATGTAATGCATTTAAAAAATAATAATGTGGTGTTTCTAAAATATGTGATAATTTTAGTTTCTGATTCATACACCACTGGAGTTACCTAGGTTACATTCTGCATACAAGTCAATATTATGTTACTGAGTAAAATTTGGCATTAAAAATTTTTCTTGACATATACCTTGCAATGATGAAGTGAGCTTAAAAGTTTATTGGAGATTTGGTGGTTCTGTTAGGTGTAGTTTAATGCGATAATGACACTGCATTTCACTCTAAAGCTCAAGATACTGTACCTTTGAAAGGTATTCCTAATGTTATTGGCAAAATATCTTTTAAGCATCTTCTATTGCTAATTCTTATATCTTATAGATTAAGTTCAATCCATTTTTATTGCAATAATTGCTTCTAATTTATATTGTTATATTCAATCCTAATTTATTCTGACATAAGCATGTTTTTTTTGTTGAAATATATATTTTTAGGCTGATTTCCAAAGGAAACATAGCCTTATGAAATGGTCGTGTCTCCCACTAACAACTTTTGCATCAATGGACCGATTTTCATGAAACTGTGTATGAGGCTTGTGCTGCCAGAGCCTACCTTTGGGCTATATTTTGTTTGGCAAAGATTGATGTCCCTGGTTCAATTCCAGAAACGTTTTTTCCCTATTTGTTTTACATAGGAAGTCTTAAATCCATCGTGCAGAGATGTTTTCTTTAATACTTTAAAATATCTTAAAATTGTGATATCGGAGCAAGGTTTGTACTGTTCTAAGGGGAAAAGGATATAGATTCTAATTCTTAATTTCTGACATTTGATAATTTATCATATTTTCTTGAATTTCTACCAAAACATGGCGTTTTTGCATTTTAACGGATTGTTGCCATGAAGACGATTATTACTGAACTCGGCCTGAGCATAGGTGAGTGAACAAATGGGTTATTTTCTTTTCCACTCTACTATCATTCAGCAATGGACAGTTGATCCATACATATCTCTTTAAATAATGAGCATAGAAATCTGGTCACTCTCGACTAATATTAACTATTTATGATGAGTGTAATACTATTTTTAACCAACTTTCCGAGTAGGTAGAAGACTGGCATTTGGTAGGAATGATTGATTCTTATAGCAAAAGCCATATACAGAATAAAATCCCCAAAAAAGACCCGGGTTCAATTCTACTATATATTTTCTGTTTCCCATAAGATAACACTTAAAAATCTATTTTTCGACTTACAGGCTTTTACTCTTTTGCAAATTAAAATTACAAATAATTGACCTATGATATTCGGATCTAAACTTTTTTAAAGAAAAATAAATAATGTTTGTTATTTATATCATTACATTATGCCTACAGTTTGAAATCGTTCAAGTTTTGTTTAATTCTTATTTATTGGAAAATTTTAAGCTTTTTAACAATATGTTGTCTTGCCGACCATTTCATTGTTAAACCACAAGATTGTATTGTCATCTCAACCCTTATACTTTATGCGTAAAGAGAGCATGCTATGAATGTTTTAATACACGAGAGAGACGGAGAGAGACAGGACGAGAGAGAGAGGGAGACAGAGAATGAGGGAGAGATTTATAGGTGTATGTTCCTTATTAGGGTGAGATTAAGACCGGGAAGTCTATTTTTCCCGAGGGAGGGAGAATGGGAGGGAGGAGGATGGGAGAGAGGAATAGAGAAAAGGAGGAAAAATGGGAAGTGCCTTAAATTTACAACAATCCATGCATACCCATCATATTGATGGGGGTTTATACTAGTTACCATGTAAACAGTAACATTTATTAAATTCATTTATTTAAAAACATACATCCAACATATAATGTCAGAAAGAGATTTTGACATTGCATTTAGTATTTTAAACCTGAGAATTCTCTATTAATGTGTTTTCCAATTTTTCTCTATTATGGATAAACTATGAATTACAAATGGTATGAGAATTCCTTGGAATGACTAACACATACTGAAACATTTCCTGTCAAGATAAGTAACCAATTCGGGATGTCAACTTTGGGAAATCAGTCTGCATTAGTTTTGGTTTGGACTTCTTGTTTACTTTTTGCTTATGTTTTTGATGTGAATTATTTTCACATTAATTTTCTTTCTAAGGTGTGTGGTTAAATTTTACGGAGGAAAGGAAATTCTTAATAGTTTATCATCAACTGAAACTGTTCTTCTCCAAATGTAGCTCACAGTGATCTTTGTAATCATTTGGGATATTTGACCACTTCTTTGTGCTGTGACTTATCATACTCAATGTATGTGTTTCTTCTCAGAATAAACTCCTGACTCTGTTAACACTATCTATCTCATGGCTCTGGTCACAAGGGCCTAGGCAGTCTCTTATACTGCTTGGCCCTATATCTGCCTCTGCTTACTAAACCATTCAAGTTTAAAGTCATGATTTTTAATTCAATAGTGGAGAAAAATTCTTTAAAATAATGTTTTTAATACCTTCAAATTTTTTATGGCTTTCTGTTGTTTGCATGCAACTTTTGCAATGTTTAGCAGATTTATGCATATTAAAGCAGCTTCTGTCATGAACGCTCCACATTTTAATCTGCGAGATTTACTGTTTATGTAATTCTTTAAAACAAGGCAACTATTATTTGTTTTGAAAACGTCATTGTTCCGTTAAAAGTTGCTATCCTGATAGTTCATGACTAATGTAAGTGAATAGTTGCAGTATTATTATTCTCTGTCTCTGAATTGCCTTAATAGGTATGATCAAGCTGCAGATGCCCTTAGAAGAGAGATTGGTCTCCAGCAACAATGTGAAAGCACCTCTGCTGTTGGACGTTTAGCTGTGGCTCTGGTTTTAGTACAGCTTGCTAGGGAAGACACTGTGGCTGCTGAGAAGGCGTTTAAAGAATGGGGAAATTATTGTGACCCCCAAGAAGTAAGTACTTGAAGATAGATTTTTGTAGTTAATTTTTTACTTTCTTCATGCATAGTGGGGGTGCCGGTGGTGTAGTTGTTAGGACACTGGCTGCTCGCAAGGGCAGCAAGCACAAATCCTGCACAAGTAGGGTTTTTTCCGAGGTCGCCCAGCCCCCTGTTTGTGTGGTTTGAGGAGACAGCGAAAATTCAGCATTCTGTCCTTCAGAAAGGATGTTAAGCAGTTGGCCCCCTTGTTGCTTTTCATAAAGAGTAGGCTAATGCAGACACCGGGTTTCCCTCTTCCCTTCTGTGTATGTCCAGTTGATGACAGTGCAAAATGACCATAGCCATTGATGCACTTAAAAAATCAATTACTACTACTACTCCATATGTAGTATGTGAAATTACTGTATTTACCCAAATCCAAGAGGAGTTTTCAAGTACGAAATTGTATACCGTCAATACATCGCGATCAATTGATCGCATGGCAATTCATCACCCTTCAATTCTTAGCGCGTCAATTCATCACACAACAAACTCGTCCCATGGCATTGCATCGCACGACAAACCCATCGTGCGTCAATTCATCGCTAGACAAATTCGTTGCAAGACAATTTCGTCGCGAGACATTCGTTGCGGAACAAATTGGAAGGCGAGACTCCATGACCGGTGTATGGCAGGAGGATACACTGGTTGGGTTGGGAGTCACCCCTTGCTATGCACCATCCATTGTATCTTGCATAATTCGCCAAGAGAATTGCGATTCATTCTGGTATTATCGAAGTACAAAGACTTTTTTGTGGAAAAAGGTCTCTTCCTGCCATTCACCAGCTATAGTGACTCGCTTTCCAATTTGTCTCACAATGAATATGTCGAGAGATTTGTAAAAATTTAATTTATTGTTAAGAAAACAATGCTTTTTCTAATAAAAACTTCCATTATTAGTCTTTAGAGTTTGAGTTCTAAGATGCAGATTTATGGCCACTAAGATAAGAATGTTAATATTCATATTTTGAATTGTGATACATTTTATTTAAGTATTTTGTCTTTTATCAGGTACAGACTTTAGAAATGCTCCTGCAGGGATTTGACGAAGAAGATGGAGAAATGGTGGCAAGAGCACTGAATAGCCCATTTATCCGTCACATGGATGTGGAATACTCTCGTTTAGCTCGTGACCTTCCATTACCGAAGGGGATAGTATTGCCAAAGGTGGCTAATGAAGGACCTCCTACAGACTCTCCGTCTTCTTTCCACCGTGATGAACCCATCCCCACTCTCTCCTCTCTTATCAAAGCTCCAGTTAGGGAGAATGCCACTTCCTCGTATGTGTCACCAAATGCCCCAGCCCCCGAAGTGGATGATGGTGGCAGCTCCATTGTCAAGGTATGAATAAACTATCAAGGTATGAAGCTGCTTTTAATTCACTTAATGTGTTATGTCTGAAAACATGTTCATGAAAGACCATAGGTTTCTGGTTAACCAAGTAGGACATCTCACTGCAATCCTTGCCAGTTTTATCTAAAATTAATGTTTTCTAAAATAAAGGTGTGTATGGTCTCTTTAGATGCTTTATTTGGCAGTGTTCAGGTATTTGGTTTTTATTTTATGATAAAATTATGATGCTTTAGGTCATTTGATTTCAATTATTTTTAATGTTAATTAAAATATGCAGAATTTAGAATCTAGTTTTCTTTCAGGAGAATCAATCAAATCAAGAAAAAGAACCTGCACCAACTGCAGGTGGTAAAGGCGATGAGGATGAAGATGATGACTTGCACTGAAAATATGGCCAACCGATAGTATATAACATCTTTATTATTTGTAAATTCATTTATTTTGTGTAAAATTTCCCTTGCTCTATAGTCTAAGGTGAGGAGTTTTTTGTTATGAAACCTTATGACCTGTAAGCCTGTGGTCACCTCTCTTGCTCTAGACGATTATAAGAGAGATGGATGCAAGGAGTTTTTCACAAGAATTGCTGTTTAAGCAGAAAGTAACTTCTGGAAAGACCAGATTTATTGGGAACATCAGAGGGCCAGTAGCAAATCAAAAGGTTACTTAATGAATAGGATGAATTTTACAATTGGTATCTTTCTACCTTTACCTTTCAGAATTAGAATTGTATTTTTATTAACATGTTTTTGATTATGTAATGGTATAAAATTAAGATCTTTCTTTGTGATATACACAATTTTAGTTTTTTATCGAAGTTGGAATATCTTATCCACTCGGAAAATATTGATGGCAAAGAAAGATTGAATATATATCAGGACAAATAACTTGTTCTAACTTTATCAGTCAAAATTCTTGTTGGTGTATATTCTCATTGGGAAAGTCCTAGTGTTATGTGATTTCTCAAATTGTTTAATTATTTTGTATGAAGGCAGTGCTTTATTAAGATAAATAATTCAGTAAGTTGTGTGTTCTTCAGCACATAACTTACAAAATCTTTTATTTACACATTTATGAAAGAATTTAAGCATTTTTCTGTCCTTAAATATATTCAAATGCAGTGCATTCCAAAGTAATAGTATATTGTTTTTAAAATATAAATATTTGCTATTTTTTGTTCTGTGTGACTAGTTGCTATGATGTAAATGGATTATTAATTTTCATATTGTAAGTTTATTATATAATTTGTTACATTGTTTTACACAATCAAGTTTATTTTCAAAGAACAATTTAAGTAATTATATTACCTTTTAAAGCTGCTTCCTTTTATTATTGTATGAGGCATGAACATTAACTTTGTATTTTATTTTTTTTCTGTTTCTCTGTATATAATGATGATGACACATACTGTTGACTCTAGTCAGTTGATCGCTCAATATTTAATTGCAATAGTAAAAAGTTTCTGTCAGGTTCCTTGCTGACTCTTTTAAACTGCAATTTGGCTTTTGTTACATTGAGATCTCAGCAAGAAAACTCAGCTATTGCATTTAAAAAAGCTGTAGTTGATTTTGTAAAAGTACCTGTATTATCAAAAGGGCTCATAAAATAATAAATAATTCTATAGGTTCTATTTTATGCACCATATTATAAAGTCATGAAATTCATGTATATGATGCATAATTAAAAAATCTAAATCTAATGCACACCTAATGTGTTGTCACTGTGAACAGTGTGTGTGCGTAGGATGGTTAAGAGAATTGTGTCCCCCCTGAGAACAGTATGTCATTGTGTGAGCGAGCGTGTGGATGCTTTGCATGGGCCTCTATCTCCCTAGTTCCTTCATGAGGCATCTCAGCTGTTAGATGTTTATGCCATCTATTTGTAAGGAGTGTAAATATTAGGAAGACTAAGATCTATTTTTTGTGATGTAGCATTGCAAATATTGATTGTTACATGCTTTATTATTAAAAACTATGATTATTGCTGCTTGGTGGTGAACTTGCAAATACGTATTATATCCTTCCTTTAATCTAAAATTTGTAACTTTTAAAGTGTTTTATTTTATGAGAAATCCATTGATTTATTTCATGTAAATATATACACGACAAACCTGAGAATATTTTGAATTTTGAGTATTTTTTTGTTTTACTGATCTGGTAATTATTCTGTACTTTTACCAATAGCTAAGGCAGCATAAGTACAATTATCCTTATGCTCAGGATTTTTCCCATTCTTGTTTTCATCGACTTGGTCTTGATATCAAATTTCTTGAAAAGGATTATCTTATTCTTTAATGTATCTGTATGTTTCTTAAATGTTTCATTGTAATTTGTTCAACATTGGAACATGTTACTGTTATTCTCAACCATAAATTTTGTCTGTTAACATTACTTCACTGTTGTTTGTAAGTTGTGTTAACTTGAAGTGATATTATGATAGCAGATGTTTTGGAAACCATTTTTAACAGTCACACTGTAATAATTTTTTAAATGGTTAAAGCTTAAAAACTTTTAAATAAGAATGTTGACATTTGTTGTTATATGTTTTGGAAAATAGCTTCTAAAACTTAATAATATGTGGTTGTCTTGAGCAATTTATTAAGTAATTATCTTGCGATCTTTGCAGAATTAATTTTTCAGTCAGTATCTATGCCCAAAAATGTTGTTTATCCATTGAGTAGTTTAGAATTATCTCAATTTTTGTATTATTCCTGAGTTTATTGCATTTCTTTACCAAGAGAGTACATTAAATAAATCAAATGTATCATATCTTTCTCTTTCTCTTGAAGGCATATGGCAGCAGTTTATGTCAGGACTGAATTTTATGAGTGAATCTAAAAAATAATAGATTCCAGTTGTTGAATAACTATTGTCATCAAGAAAGAAGACTATTTGCATGTGGTGGTGTATTATTAACCATGGATCATGTAAATAAAATGTGACAGATTTATGAAAAAGTTTCAAGTAATGTGTAGGTCCTTAAATTACATTAAAATTACATTCCTTTAACATATTGTCTAATAATTATAATTTTAATAGCTTTCAACACACCTTTTTAATTCCAGAGGTCTGTAGTGTCCGAATAAATCAATACTGTTGTTTTTATGATAAAATGTTTTGTATTATATGAAAGCTTCGTATATATTCCCGAATATTTTTACCAGTATCAATTTTAGGTGTTTTGGGTTTAATTGCCAATTTATCTGTTATTACATGCTTGTTTTCATCAAAATGTTAGAATTTTGTAATTGAAATTCATAATTTGAAATCTTTTTACTTTCTCCATATATGTAGTATAGGGGAAAGTATTGTATTCATGAAAAATATCGACTTCAAGATTTTAACAGAAATACACGTTTTGAGGTCCCCTGAACATGTTCTCACCATTTTCTCGATGTCTGTGTGTATGTGATAGCTTTTTGTGGGTGCTCTAACTCAAAAACCATTAATCAGGTCAATGCAAAATTTTATATTTAACATTTTTATAAGAGTCACAGGAGCTGATTAGTTTTTGGTAAAAATCAGTCTACCAGAAGTGGGTGTTTACTCTTGTCACTTATCCGTTATTTTGAAATATTTGCTTTAATGTTTGATAAATGTATTAGGATAAAAGTTGTACAAAATTTGATTTTCTACAACCTTTGTTTGAAACATTTTTCCATATAATGCATTGTTTAAGAGATATCTTATATTTTCAACTGGCACCACCATGCCACCTACCGATGACTATTGTTAACAATTGACGCTTAGTTACCTCTTAGTAATGCCCCCTTTTCTTGTCTTAATTGTTGGAGCTTTGTGGCTATATCCAATATCAGAAGGCTGTTTTGAGTTTATTTCTGTTCTATGTAGTCTAAAATTTTCTCGGTTTCTTAAAATATTTATTATCATTTAACCTATTTGGAATTTTTAGAAATATTACAGATATGGAGAAAGTCATGTGGTGGCCACATCAGATTTATATCAAGACTTCCCTTAAAACTTCAAATGTGGCATTATCTAAACTTATCCAAAATTACTTTTGTTGAGACTTCATGACTAAATATTTACAAGTACATTTTGTCTCATTACTGTGAAAGAAAATATTAACCATGGAATATTATTCATAGTGCCAACATACAATTATGGGATATTTTATTTAGCCCTATTTTGTGACATTCTCAAATGCATAATTAATTGAGGAGGTAAATGTCAAGCAGAATTCCATCATAGGATATGGGAGCATGTATATAAATAATAACATGGATTTTAACTATTATTTACATTTGTGCTCCCATACCCTATAACAGTGCTGTTGAAACGTTTTTCCCTGTGCCCTTTGAACAGTTTTTTCTTACTTCTTGGTACCTACAGTTCTTTTTGTCGTCCATTAACATACTACATCAATTTTGATGTTACTCCTTTGAGGATCATCTAATATTGGTTGTAGTATAACGCTTATATTGGCACCACCTTGTGTTATTTTTCCTGGAGGATTCCATTAGTGATACAACTTTATTAATTATTTGTGAGGCTAACATAATAATGATAATAAATATGGCTGACATGTAAACATCATATTGCTGGTAAAGGTTTTAATGCAAGCAGGAGCCAGAGCAGAGAAAGAAGTTATTTTTCTGTAGCACAACAACAAAAACAGCATTGTTTTGATCTAACCAGAAGGATATACATATTCGAGAACAAACATTCTTTTTTGTCTATTTGTTATCTTTTATGGCTGGGCACCTGTTCCAAAGTTCAAATTACCCTTGCTTGAAGAATGATTTGCTTCAAACTTTGCCTAACAAGACCATAGTTACAACAGGTTGCCAGATTTTCTTTTCTGTTAGTTAACTATAGCTTGAAATATATTGGTTTCAAAATTAGTACTGTTAGATGAACACTGAAAGGAACTGCAAAGAAGTTTTTATGAAAGGGGGAATTCCAAATTTTAGAGTAATAGGCTGAGGCAGTGATCTTAAACGTGGCTTGCCAATCCAGATAATGCAGGCCTATCATTAGAATGAAGTGTAAGTAACTGTGAGAGAGGAAGGATGAAACTATCATAGGATGACAGTAAATTTAATATATAGGTATATTTTATTTCAAGTATATACCATTCCTTAATATCAATGCTAAATTCCACTTATGAATTGTCATATATTTTGAATTGTCCTGTTGAACCCTGAGCAATTTGAATTTGCTCACTTGAAGAAGTGGAAATTTGCATGTTTTTACATCATTACAAAGAATAGCAAGAAATCTAAATATATTTGTCTGTAGTTTTACGAGGCAGACGTTAAGGTATCCTAGGGTAAAGAGTTGCAGATTTTTACTCGATAAAATTTTTACGCAGTGAAAAACTCCTATATCAATTCAATGGATTCAGATCTAATGTATTTTCTTTAGCGAATTAGTGAAATATTCGTCTTGAGACCGCTTTTTGACCAAGAAAATATTTTTCCGACTTTAATGTAAAAATAAAGTACCATATCAGAATTGAAGAACATATGGAATAGTGTCCACGCTTATGATTGCTTTGAACGCTGTCTTGAGTAAATGAATATCGATTGTCATTTTGTATACCTACAACTGGCTTCAAGTTGGTGTTAGTTTTTAGATTCTCGGTAAACGAAGTTGCATATAAATGCATTGCTATTGCAAGGAGGAGCAACCTGCAATTTGGGATTTATCCCAACATTGGGAGACCTTCAGGTCTCGGCCTTGCCTCCTACTTCTAGTCTTTTATGAGGTCAACGAACGCGACTGACCAGACGTCAAGAGGCAACGGAAAACTTGTCAGACGACCTTTGCAGACGTGGAAGCATATAGGCAATAACAGTTTACCAATAAATGTATATGAACCAAAAATTGTTTTTTCAAATTACCAATGGCTGCTTTTTGAAAAATAAAAATAAATCGTGTTATAGGTCAATTTAGCAAGCATTAAAATAGTAGATTTTTTGTATGGGTACTTATATTTAATGAAAATAAAAAGAGTGTTTAGCTTCACTATATAAGCTTCCTTCAAGAGAGATGTGTTGTTTCTACGATCCGCGACTCCGAATTTCGAGGTTTTAAACGTAGCGAAATAACTTTTTTGTGACTTCCTACCGCGAAATTTAAAGCCATCGAAAAACGTAGATCCCGTTGGACGAAGGAATGCAGCGCTCAGCACAACTCGGCCAACGTAAGTCAGTTGTTTATCGGCGGGCAAGCCGTGAACACCTATAGGATGTTGAAGTGACAATGGATACGCTTTAGACATATACCTGACCAAGGTATGTTTATTTTTATAAATTATTCTATAATAATACAAGTTTCTGCACCAACGCAATTCATTGGAATTGTTTCTAATTCAAAATATCACACAATGCAGTTTGTTTTTATTGAGTAAAATGTTTTCTGGAATTATTTTCCGATGGGTTGCTACGTTCCTTCACTCCAAGTTAGCATTAGCATTTTTGTCTGTGATCTCAAGCTTTTCCAGGATATCAAAAATTTAGATCCGTATTTCCGCTTTAATGTTGGAGCTTCGCTGTTTATTCCATCTATTTTGAATGAATGCCTTTCTTTTCCTGACTTTTTTTAATCGCAGGTTTATAATAATCGCTGAAATACATCTCTAGTTGTTGATATTATTTAAATTTGGAAACTTATTACGTTTAAATATTTTATTAATATATAACCTGTATAAAATAGAAAATATCTTATTTGCTTTGAATGGCTAAAGTTCCATAGTTGATCTGTCAGTTTTGTTTCCCCTGTATCGCGCATTATTTAGATCACAAACAAAATATCGCAAGGAAGACGAAAGAGGCGTGGGTAGGATCCAGTTTGGACGCGGCTATGTTGCTGTCAGCTGACTGCTCGCCCGTCCTTGTCAAGTGCAATGGACCGTCTTTAAGTAGGTATCCCTTCGCGTATATCTGACTCCTTCCTTTCAAATTGGCCTCGTGATACTTTCTTCAGCTCAATTATTGTGCCACATGGCGCGGATTTTAATGCATTCCAAATTCATCAGCACACATGACTGTGTGAAATGGATTCGTAGGAAATTTCTTCGTAGTTTGTTGAACCAAGATCTAAGTTTTTTGTTGCGATCATAGGCAAAAGGTGGTTGTTTTTCGGGAGAGACTTGGAACGGGGAAGGGTGAGCAGAGGAAAAGATGGAATGGGGTGCGTCTGGTCTGAAGGAGGCGGGCGAATGGATTAGGCATAGTGGTGAAGATAATGGGAGTGGCTGGTTCGAGGAGAGAGGAGACCCTTTCTCCCCCAATAACCGCTTCCCCGCTCTCGAAGAAACAACCTTACGATACCTTGCTATACCGTGAGGCAAGGTAACAGAGTATTGCCATCCAGTGCGGCGGTGGCATGAAAATTACGGTGGCAGTGTAACCTTTTGATTTGCTGTAAAGGGTGAGGGTATTTACAGTCAAATATATAACCCAGCTACTCAGCTTTTTCTCTTGTGTAATTTTCCTTTAACGCCGTTCAACTTCTTTCAAAACATCTATGGTTGGACATAAAAACACTTTTGAAGATATAGTTGTAATATTTAAGTGAAAAACAAAAATTATTTTCATTTCATCTCTTTCAATATTACTTATGACCACTGGTAAGACATATATAAACTAGCAAAAGCAATGCCGTTGTATGCGTAGTATAATTTACACGTGCGTTTGAATATGGATTCTCTTTTTCTTAATAATTTAATTCGTCGAATAGGAAACGATTGATCATTTTTTGCGAAAGCGGCTATGCTTCACTTGAAATCTGATGTGCGATTTGTTAATAGTTCGTAAGTCACGCGTGGCACAGTTGTGGACGGCTGGTAACCAGCTATCAGTGAAAGGAATGCATACGTTTGGCCTTATACAGTCAAGTTATTACTGTCAAGTTATTTTCTATTGCTTTTTTATTTTCCTTGACGTTGAAAGTGTTGCTCCAAGGCTGTTCTAAAACCTCAATATTCTTCATCACTTGAAAATTATAGAGCTCGTGTTCTGTCTGAAAAATTGCAAAAATAAACATTGAAATATCAAAAACTGAAAAACTAAACCTTTAGAAGGTGGTATATTATTTTTTAGTCTACTTTCGGTGAACCACTACTGAGGAAGGCTGCTTTGCATCCGAAATACACATCTGGTTTTTTCATAGCCTTGTTATGGTTATCGGAATTATATAAGTACTAATTTTTTTCGATTTTTTATGCTTAAGTGTTTATTTTTTAACTTAACATTCTTAATTGATTGAGATTCCTATTCTCGTCATTTAAATAACTATGAATTCTATCTCCGCTTAATGCTGCATTGTACCGTTACCGAGAGGTTTTAATCGGCGACATGCGAATAAAATTCCAAATTAATAGTTATGGAAAGTGTGGCTCGAACTAAGCCTAACAAACTCATTTTAAATCCTGTAAATAGTCTATTAATGATTGACGATAATTAAAAATCATAAATCCCCGAAATATAGCCATTGTTTAACGTATGGACATAATTATAATCAATGAGGGCGATGTAAATTCGAATAATTGAGGTGTGACCTCTTTAAAATATGATTTTTGTCATTTGTAGTAAGAATTTGATAGGTTTTTTTAAACCAAATTAGACATTAAATAAAATAGATTGTTTTTAGTCTCTGTAAGGAAGTGCAAATAAAAATATCTCCAACGAACCACTTAATAATACGCGCTTTGACTTGTAACTGAATTGATCAAACTAGCTTAATCGTGTAGTTTTTGCCAACTGGGCGTTCTCGGAAAACCTGATCAGGAAATGACCCGTAGAAATGCAACCTTGGAATGCATTCACTTGGCTTTTGCTACGACAGCCACCTAATAAAGATTCCGACGAAAAGGATAATCAATAAGATAGAAAAGGCTATTGCAACATAGCTAATGTCGAAAGTTTTATTTCGTCAGAATTATAATTTGTGGTTAAGTTTTCGTCATCTTGCTAAAAATCTAATAGCTGGAGACAAAAATTTTAAAATTGTTCATCACTTCTAAGGAAGGCACTAGTGAATTAAGAAGTGTTTATTTCTGCTACTCACTGCACAATCGAAAATAATTTACTTCCTTCTCAACGATTTTAATTCTCCATAATTATTTTTCCCAAAATAAAAATAAAATGTTTGTATAACGAAATGAAGTTGTAATTAGTTCCATGAACTTTATTCGGCGCCATGAAAAATATTGTCATGCCCAATTCGTTTGCCCAAAAATAAGTATTATAATGCAATGTATTTCACGTCACTTTGCGCTGGTCAAGTTTATGGATTTTTATACACTACTTATTGATGAGTTTGAGTGAAATTTAATAATGTTAAGTTCACTGTTCTGGGTAACTTTGACAGATTCATATTAATCTTTCTGTATCTGAAACGATCTGGCCTTTTCAAGTCACAGTGCTCGCTTTGTATTTGCCGCAATATTGGAGGAACAATCAGATTCCAACAGTATTAGTGAAATGAAGGAACGCTGGAGCGTGTTGTGTATACACTTGAGAATTTGTGTTTAACACAAAAAAGTAGCAGCAAACGCAAGCTCTAGTATCATATCATGTGAATTGAAATGAAAAAATAATTATAAAATTCCTTCCTAGTTGCGTTAAGCCATATTCTTAAGTGGGCCTTCCTCTATCAATCCTTGGATGAAACTTCTCCTTCATCAATACGTCACCGCCGTAGTGGCTTTGATAAACGAGTTGTAATATTGGTTTCACCCACTATTTTGTTGCAACTACTTCCGCTGCATTCTCAACAGTGGCGGCTCGTAGCTAAAATTAGTGGGGGTGCTGCTCCAGAAAATTTTTAGCCTTTGTTTTAAAATTGTGTAAAAGGAAAAAACATGTATAAAAAGTAAATTTATTCAGGAACTTGATAAAATCTTAACAAAAAAACCAAACATTTTTTACTTACTTTAACTTAAATTGTTACAGTTCAAGCTTGATCTATTCATTTAAAAATGAAATCCAGCTCAATTAATTTGCAATATTTATGAATATCAGTCCTACAATAGAATACTTTTAGTTCAGTTTCAAGCTTTTCTTTGTCAATCATGGGATAAGCTTCAGTGGTCAGTACTATCTCTTTTGTGGGATGTTCAATCTTAAATCTAGTGAAGCATTTCTTGTTGAACAATTTAGCAGCTACTAAGTGTTTAGTGGAAGAATATCTGTCCATTATATCAACACATATATAGTCACACACTTCCTTATCTTCTGCCATGAGTGTCTTTGAAGGATTCTCACAGTACTTGGAGTTTCTCAATTCTAAAATAGCAGTTTTGAAATTTGTTATATATTCATTAACTTTAAACACACTAATTTCTCGAGATTGCATTTGGTTGTAAATTATTTCAACATGAGGCATAATCTGATGAAAAAGCTCTAACCAAAACTTGAAATTATCATCATTCAGGTATTTTAAAATTCCTGTTGCTTCTGCAATGGTTTGATCTGCATTTGATGTTGACTGAATTTCAGTAAGGCAGTTTTTTAAAGGTTGCAAATTTTCATGAACTCTGTTTATGGTCCGTATGTTGAAATTCCACCTTGTAGAGGATGGACGTGGAATGCTGACGTCCATATGTTTCTTGAGAATGGACACACGTTGTGGTGATCTTGAGAAGAATGTTGGAATAGCCAGAATGTTAGAGAAAAATATTCTTGCGTTTCGTGTAATACTTGCTGCATTTCTCATTATTAAATTAAGTTGATGTGCATAACAGTGAATGAAATGTGCATTACTATAAACTGCTTTTATTTTTGCTTGAACTCCTGCTTTTTTGCCTTTCATGACATTTGCACCATCAAATGTCTGAGCTATCAGTTTTTGTCCATTTCCTTGAAGGATTATGTCCAATTGTTCTAAAATACGTTTTGATATGCCATCTGCAGTTTGATTTTCTGGAATAAAGAATCCCCAAAAACGCTCAAATATTTCTTCATTCAATACGTACCGTAGAACAAGGACCTTTTGAGTGTGTTCCGAAACATCTGTTGTGTCATCAGCCATGACAGCTACAAAGGAAGCCTTTCTAATTTCCGTCCTTATCTCCTCATGGTATATTTGTAGCAGGCAGTCAAGTATCTCATTCTGAATGGTCTTAGAAACACCTTTGAAGACTGCACTGGTTTCTAAGTGATTCTTCAAATCTGAATCTAATTTAGATGTAAAATTTACTAATCCTCTAAATACCCCTGGATTTACTGAATCGTCTTTTTCATCATGTTCACGTAAGGGAGTTTCAAAGTTTCCACAAAAGTAAATGCAGTCTATTATTTTGGACAAAATTTCACGGTTCTTTTTAACTTTTATATTATGCTCATTGATTGAAAGTCTGTATGCCTCACTAAGTTTCACCTTAATACTTACGGTTCCTAAAAGTGACAGTGAAACAACATTATCAACGTGCTTCTTTGACTTCTCATGCTTTTCAGTTTTTTCTTTCATTTTGTTTATATTTCTAAAACCATCTTTTGTCTAATCTAATTCTACACTCTTCTACACTTTATCACATTCAAGAATATGGTACACGGTTTTTAAGCACAACACACGCTGAGTAAAAAAAAACTTCCTTCCACCATCACGCCAGAGCCGGCACTGCGAGAGCAACAGTGCTCTCTCTACCTGGCAGTCCCGCCTTCCTCCCCACCCCCCCCTCCTATGTGCGCATGCGCACAACAGTCAAACACCACGTCGCTGGCACTGTAAAGCGCACGGTTCCATATAAAGATTTTTGTATCTTTTTCATAAACTGGGGGATGGCTACTGAAGTACTGACATTAAGCTTAAGGAATATATATTGTACTACAAAAATGAAGAAAGAATTAAAGAAAAAAGGACTCATTATATTAAATGTTATCGATAATATCAAGTGGAAATAGGGGGTGCTGCAGTTCCGCAGTGCCTATACACGAGCCGCCACTGATTCTCAACGTTAACTTTGAACAGTTTCAAATACATATTGAACATTAATTTTCTTATTTAACAAAGTCGCAGAGGTTTTATTTCATTAATTAGGGAAATGTTGTATTTGTGAACATTCATACTTTTTGGGTTGCTGTTGGGATTGCTGATTATATAACCAAAAGTCAGTGAATACTTCCTAACTAATCATTAGTGAAAGTTGGTACGTGAAAGAGCCGGTTTCATATTGACAGGAGAAATTTTTTTGCATCTTAAATTGTTTCCGCGATACTGTAGATTTCAAAAAACCTCGATTTCAAGCGTCTCGATCTTGATCTATTTGGAATCGCTAAGCACTACTAAAGGGATTTTATGAAACGGTGCTTGCATAGTACTCCAAGCGCTTAAAAAATCACCATAAAAACAAACAAGAAATTCAAAATGTCAGTTATCTAGTTTTATAAGGAGAAATGAGCCATTAATACTTTTAAACATCATGTAGATTTCTGATTGACTTCGGAAAAGTTTTTGCGGGTACCACTAATGGAAAATCAATTACCGTTGAAAGTCATTGGTGTCGTTGCTAGGGTTGTCAATATTTTTCATTGTTGAAAACCGAAAAACTTTTCACAATTTTATGATTTAAACCAAATTTTTACGCAAATGGATTTGAATTTTGTCTTCAAGAATAATAAACTCCAATCTTTCATCCAGAGAGTGATTTATGTCTCGACTTTGTATCTTAATTTTAAATAATTTAAAAAGCCAATTTTATAAAGCCCTGCGCCGTTTTCAATGCTTTTCTTATGGGTGTTTAAAATTGGACGTTGGGATCAGAAATACCCCTTCAATATAAAGTTTTCTGAAATTTCGGATTTTTTTCAGAGGTTGTACCCAATGACCTATCTTCTTGCCAAATTTCAGTTCTGTAGCACTTCTAGAAGTACCTTGGGTTTTACAAGATATAACTTATCTAATCTAACAATAATAAAAGGCAACTTCTGTCCCTTTGTGGCTCCCTATGCCACGCTATAAAAATGCTAATAACTCGATAATGGAACGAGATTCATTTTTGATATTTGGCAGGAATGATCGATTCACATACTGTAAGATGCTGACGAAAAGAAATTCCGAAAAAAGTCCTAGCTTCGACTCCACGGTAGGCATTTCCATTTCCCATATGATAACACGTAAAAATCGACTTTTTGACTTGCAGGCTTTTATTCTTTTTGGGATCTAAAATAGAAAGAATTCACTTTTGATCTTCTGATATAGCCCATTTTAAAGAAAAACTATGGCGTTTCTTATTCTGTTCATCTTTTCCCGCCTACAGTTCGAAATTCCTCATGTTAAACGTTTAATTCACACATTTTAGGAGAATCTTGCCATTTTAACGGGATGTTGCCTTGCCAACCCATTACATTGTTAAACCTCGAAATCCTATTGTTATTTCAATCCTTATGGTTGAAAGAATGCTTTGAATGCTTTTAATATGAGAGAGAGAGAGAGAGAGAGAGAGAGAGAGAGAGAGAGAGAGAGAGAGAGAGAGAGAGAGAAAAAAAGGTGAGGGAAATGATTTTCATAGCAGCCAATGTAAACAACATTCGTTGCGTCATTTACGAGATGGAATACATTTGAATGTATAACATTAATTATATTAAAATTACATAGAATCACGGTAGGGGTTCAAGGCTTGAAACTACCAACGCCTAAAAGAACGAAGGTTGTTTTTCCTGCCATCGATTTTTTAATACGCGTCGAATCGGTCAACAGATCAATTTTTAACGCGAGAATTTGATGCATTCTTAGTGATTCGCGTTGTTGCCAGTTTACTATAATTGGCTACCATTGATTTGGATAATAGCTTCGCGTCGCATCTATTCACGAAATTTCATATAAAAACTTTCCCGTTGAATTTCAACGGGCATCTCCCTAGTATCTATAATAATAAAGCTATTTATGCCCCATTCCCTCACTCACTGACAAAAAACTCTTAGGTACTTCTAGAAGGGCTAGAAATCTGAAATTTGGCATGTAGGCACGTCAAATGGCACAACCCACGAGAAAAATCGAAAATCCCAATAAGTTAATATTTAAGGAGTCTTTTTAACCCCAATGTTCCATTTCAGTACCCCATAAGAAAAGCATGAGATTCTAAAAATGCATTTTTAAAACGGGTACTTAAAATTGGGATACGAATTCGGGAAAAGAACAGTTATCTATCTGAAAGAACGGAATTCTTAATTTTTGAAGATCGAATTCAAATGCGTACCGAATTAGCGTAAATGTTTGCTTTTAATCGAAAAAAATGTGAAATTTTCCTCTTTGCAACAATGGAAATCTTTAATTACTATGGCAACGACCTCAATGCTTTTAAAGGGGTCTGCTATTATACGTTACGATTGCAGTGATATAATGCTTTAAATGGAAATTAATGCTGCCATAAAGAATTACAGCGAAATTTCCATAACTCGAATCTCAAGGGAAAGTAAAAATTATTCCATTTATAGAAAACTCAAGTTATGGAAATATATTTTAAAATATTTGTATATATACAGTGGAACTTCTATAACTCGAATCTCAAGGGAAAGCAAAAATTATTCGAGTTATAGAAAAATCGAGTTACGGAAATATATTTTTTCATTTTTCTTTACTTGAATTATCATCAAGTTTATTCCCATAAGCATATGAGTTAACTTATTCTAATTTTCAATATCATGCATATTATAAGAACATCATTATCAATATTTTCTTCCGATAATATGTAAGATTTTACTGTATCCAAAACACTGCTTGCATCACGCACTGTGATTGAGGGTATCATAGATAATTGTAATTCTCACGTACTACTGAAAGCACAAACACGGCGATTAAATTTGGGATATCGACTATAGGATGGAGCGAAGTTTGTTTTTCTCTAGGAATTTAAAAGATCACAATTGGAGAAGTAACCCTGATAGCAATTACGGTAAAACGTGAAAAATATTTTAATGTTGTTTCGACAAATTTTAACTCATTTCAATGGTTAAATATAATGGCGTCATACCTGTTTCTCGATATTTTTTATCCAAATACGTGCTAAAGGCATGGATGATGATGCCATAATCTTAACAGAAAATATCCTAATTTTTCCATAAATTTAATGTATAGGGTATTTTCTTAATGATGGTTATTCTTATTGCTCATGCAGTGCGATCTGAGTCACGAAACTTGAAATACGAAAACTTGGACACGAGTTGCCAGAGAATTTGGAAATTACGGATAGTTGCCTTAATTTCACGAAAAATTATAAATATACTGCTGTTACTCATGGAATTTATTATTTAATACATATATAGGCTCCACGTGACTGAAATGCTGTTGCCCTGGAGATCGCGTTGGTTTATTTACGAGTTTAGATCTTGGTATATGGTGATTTTTTAGCGCTTGCAGTATGCAAGCACCGACAACTCGTATCCTATATATATTTTATGTATGTAAGAAGCAAGTATTTATAATGATACATGAAACTGTTTTTAAGTTAGATAAATCTGTAATATACCTATTGTAAACTTTGCGGCATTTTAGTTATTTCCATTCATAAACAAATGCGTCATTGAGTTATTTATATTAATGTTTTTCATAGGACATTGAATCACGTTATATTTCAACAACAAAAAATACAGAATCGACTCGGACGTTATATACGTATTTCTCTTTAAATTACAAAGTGGGATAACATTTTCGCTGCAATTTAGATTAATCTTTAACATAAATTAGTGATTTGGACTAGTTAGTTATTTCCCATCAATACCCTTTCCAGCAGCAATGAGTTTTTACTGTAATCTGTTACTGCCATTCTTTCTCAAAGCATCCTAAAGGAACCTTAAGTTACATTCTATGATGGGAAAAATAATCACGCGCTTCCTGCCTTCGTCCAACCCCGTTTCTCGATATCTCAGAGACGAGTGAGGCTGGGAGGTGGCGCGACCTTAACGGTATTTCGGAGATCATATGTTTTTCACTAAATGATAGTCAAGTAGCCAACCGTACGGATTTTCAACGCCCCAGGCATCGAGTTGCATGCAAGCTCTTACGCATGCGACTGAGAAACATCATTTCTCATTTCTCATCTCGTTCCTCGTCCTTTCATCACCGCAAGGGTGAAACACGAGGCTCTATCACGCTTCAATTTCTGACGTTCCTTTTTTTTTCTCCATCCGCAGTTCCCCGAACGGTAGTCGGGGCTCTCTTTACCCCTCGACGCGAGCCTCGGAGAGGTCACCTCGGGAGGTGATGGAGGCAGCGAGCATCCTCGGAGTTCTGGGGAGCGGCGCGGCCGTGGCCCCCGGGGGACGAGACCGGGACGGCCGCCCCCTAGTCATCCTCCGCCTGCCTCCGGGACCGGAGGCGGAGACGGGGAACGCGTCGGCCGGAGAGAGATCTCCGGCCAACGTATCGTTATTCCGGGAAGACATGGATTGCGCGCTGCGCTATCTCACGACGACAGCGTTTAGGTGAGTGAAAGAATTATTCGGGTGGAGTCGGTGGAAGGGCATCGTCCTGTCTGTTCGTGAAGTTTCGTTATCTCTGCAGAGGAGTGCCTTTGCCGTGCCGCATGCCGATGTGAAGGAAAATCTCTTCGCCGTGGCGGGAATCGTGATTTAGGTTTTTCTCCTCTTCGGATTTTGGAGTCAAGTATTATACATTAGGATCGGAGCTCTGGCCTTCGGTCGCTTTATGACAAGATGAGAGAATCCATTCTCTTTCTTATAATTTTTTTTCAAAACTTGGTCATGTGTTCGAGGCTTAAAACGATTATTTTTCTTACTTTTCATACATAATGTGATGTTTTAGGAAATTATGTAATTAATTAGGTAAAAGATAAAGCATTTGGTAATAAAGCACAATTGTTGGAAATTACACTTACTATATCTCTAAGTAGGTAATTTTCACATCAATATTAGTTTATCTCCATAGAAAGTTTATTCATTGCATATTTTTAATTTTTTTATAGCGGTACCAAATCTCTTGAGTGTATCGAGTTTGGAATCTGATTTGTCACTTTTGCTTTAGCCTCCTCATGCATAAGCTCTTATGAGTTCGGAAAATCGGATAGGTGTCGTCCCTATAAGAAAGCCGATGCATCTTTATGTGTCTGATGAGTGATGTTTATTTCGTAATGCACTCAGCATTAATCTAAAAATCTGATGTGTCCAGCACATGGCTTTCTCCATACAGAGTAATAAATGGATTGCCATAGTTATTACAAACTGCTCTCGACAACAGTAATCTCATGAATAACTATCGGAAATAACGATCGTGATAATTTTTAAACACTTGGAGTAAGTTTCACAGTGAAAAATATTTTGAATAATCTTTCGCATTGAAAACAAGATGGAAAACGTTTACCTCATAAATGGAATACACGGAGATTTCAAAGGCGTTCTTAATGGGAAATACGTATGAAATGGTATCGAAAGATTGGGCGATTCTCGAATTTTTATCTCCGAAACTATAAGTCGTAATTATGTCGTGTCGGGGGCTATCTTGTAGTAAATGTTGTTCTCTATCCGAATAAATATTTTAATCTATACCTCACAGATCATATAAGAGAATGGGATAGAAATATATGGATTTTTAATTGTTGTTTGCTGAGAGAACCGTCTTAGCGATCGTTGTAAACAAAATTAGCGATGTTTTGCCGGGAAATTTCTCTATTTTTTATCTCCGAAACTATAACTCGTAATTTTCTGTTGTAAATGAAGTCTGTCCGAATAATTTTTTTAATCTATACCTTACAGATCATATAAGAGCATGGGAGAGAAATATATGCCATTTAATTGTTGCTTGACGGATGCCATTTACCTGTATATACGAATATAAGTTTATTAAAGTAATTACGTTAAGTGGAAGTTCTAATTCACGGATTCAGTTCAAAATCACAATTGGGAGATACATTTTAATAACGATTACTTGTACTTCATTTAATTAAAATCCGTCCAGCGGTTTAGAAGATGAAAGTTACGACGGACGAGACGTGTCCATAAGGCGTTCCGCTACTACCGCTTCGCTGATGAAGAACGTCTAAAAAAGACTAAACAAAATTGTCATTTGTTGCGATGGATAACAAAATATCGATGCGCGATTAAAATTTCCGTTAGCATCGCTGTCAATATTTACAAGAAAATGTGTTTACAAAATATGACGCTAGATGGCATTGGGATAATTTTTATCGCAGTTAAAATTACCCTTGTCGGCGTAGGCATCGCTATCGACAATTAGAAATTTTTATCATAGCAACGGAAACTAAGGTGTCACTTGGCGGCGTACTTAACAAATTTAGGCTGATAATCTTTTGAACAAGTTTCAGGCTATAAATACCTTGGGAGCATCATAACAAGAAAAGCAAAATGTACGGATGGGATCAGAACTAGAATAGGAATAGCAAAAGCAGCTTTTAGAAGAAATAATCACCTCCTTACGGGGAATATAAGGGAAGATACCCGCAAGAAGTTCACAAAATGCTATGTATGGAATATAGCTTTGTACGGGGCAGAAACGTGGACTCTAAGGAAAAGTGACATCAAATACTTGGAAAGCTTTGAAATGTGAACTTGGAGAAAAATGCTGAAGATAAAATGGACAGATAGGGCAAAAAACGATGAAGTGTTACGAAGAGTAGGAGAAGAGCGAATGATTATACAGACTATTAGAAATATGAAGGTAAACTGGGTTGGACATTATCTGAGAAGAGAGAGTATGATTAAAGACGTGTAAGAAGGAAAACTAGATGGAAAAAGGAAAAGAGGTAGGAAAAGGTTTCAGCTGATAGACGATTTGAAAGGGAAAGAGAGTTATCAAGATATGAAGAGGACACCGGAAAATAGGAGTATATGGAGAACCAGGTTTAACCATGAATAATCACGGATCTGTCTACGGACAGCCTACCTATGATGATGATGATGAATCTAAATATCTTTTAAACAGTCCGTTTTATGAAAAAATTATTCCAATAAAACTTTTATAAAAATGATTTTTTCTACAACTTTAATAATAATAATTTTTTTTATAAATTAATCCCTAAAGGAGAGATATTTGGGAAAAACTGAAAAATGACACGACTTTACCTCCACTTCCGGTTGACCAATTTTAGCGAAAATCTGATCAGACCTTGATTTTCTAAGCATACTTTTAATTATAAAGTTTTGTATTCATTTAGTAAGACGTTTTTGAGTGCGCACAAAATTCCTATCACGCACACAGAACATCAAGGAAATAGTCAAAACGAATTCAGGGAATGAAGAAAGTGAAATGCAACTTTTGCAATGTTGATTTTTTAAATTACATTTTTGAAGAATTTCAAAGTTGAATGGACCATACGTTTTTCGAATATCAAATGTTTCCCAATTATCACTAAACTTAAGGTTGTAGAATTTAAACCTTTTTTATCTTCCGGCAAATGAATTACTATGTACGCTTGTATAAATTCTGCCTATATGAAAAGATAATTAATTTTTCGATTATTGAGCGGTCGAAAGCCTTGATAATATGACAGATTCTGACTGTAAAAGAGTCCATAAACTCTTTTTTGTTTTATTTAGGTCTTCCTGCTCCTATCCGCGTTCATTCTCGAGCAACGGTCTCCAAACGTTAAAAATCACAGCAGTATTACTTTCGGAAAGTTTTAAATGTTAATATGACCACCAATATCTGGCTATTATAAATCCTTCTTCAATCTTCCGAGCATGTCAGAATTTCCCCTCAGCTCAGTATCAAATTCTATATATATTCTGCTTATTGTCAATCTCTTCCTCTAATGTTCTGCCATGTATTCCATGAATAACTTATACATTCTCTCTTTCATATAACTTTTTTTTTGTAATTTGTAGTTTATAGGTGCAGCTACATTTTCTAAATTTTGATAATTATGTACACATTTTATTTATTTTGTCGCCTTTCTTATGGTCATAAAATGAACGCCTGCAAACATTTTGGCAAAAAGTTATATACCTAAGCTTCTGATGGCCTAGAAAATTCAATAAGTTTTAATGCACCTTTTTCATTCTCTTTCATTTAATTCAGGGGGAATCTTTTTAGGAATAACTTATTATATTATGAAAATATTCAAGGAAAACCCACTTAACAACATTATTTTATATATTTATTAGTTATTAACTTAAAATATATCACATGATGCTCGAATGATCTTTTTTTATGGTAATTTATTTTCACAGACAACTCTTACTTGGTAACGTTTTGGAAATCAGGAAACGAACCTGGGATTCTTGGCTAACTGGTTTTGGTTCTGCATCGTGCATGACCTATTAGGCTACATTTCCATTTTAGGATTCTTCGCGTGCAGCTCAGTTGGGAGAATCCGAAGTTTCACTACCACAAAAACATAAATATTAGGATTTGTGTGGTGCATCGCGGAAAGTCCTCTGGTATTGTTGTCTGTAAAAATGTTTGACACAATGTGAAATTCATCGTTGGTTGACGTTTTTGCTGTGCTTCGACTCTCTTACTTGATCTATTCGGTACGCGTTCGTGATTCTTCTCCTACTTATAAGGAACTGATTCCACTGAACTACACTTTCGTTCTCAACTGGCGATTACATATTACCATTGATTTAATTTTGTATCCAAGTTAACATTTACAGAAACAGGATTGAAAAGTATACTCCATAAATGGAATACACAGAGATTTCAATTTCTTTATGGGAATATCGTACGTATAAAACGGATTCGAAAGACGGGCGGTTCTTGAATGTTGATCTCCGAAACTATAAGTCGTAATTATGTGGTCTCGCGAACTTATTCGTGGTAAAAATGTGGCATTTAATCGTTGCTTTCCGGATGCCATTTGACTATAGACGAGTATAAGTTTGAGTGCAAGTTCTGATTGACGGATGCAGTTCAAAATCACAATTGGGCGATAAATTTCAATATTCAATATTTGTGGTGCTCTGAAGACGTTTTGACCATTTTCTCGATGATGTCTGTGTTTGTGTGTGTATGAGACAGCTTTTTTTGTGGGTGTCCTAAGTCAAAAACTATTAATCAGGTCAACGCGAAATTTTGTATTTAACATTTTTATAAAAGTCACAAGAACTGATTAGTTTTTGATAAAAATCGGTAAACCGAAAGTGGGTGTTTACTCTTCTCACTTATCCGTTATTTTGAAATATTCGCTTTAATATTTGATAAATGTAAAAATGTATTGGAATATAAGTTGTAGGAAATTTAATTTTCTACAACCTTTGTTTGAAACATTTTCCCATATAATACATTGTTTAAATGATATCTCATATTTTTAGCTGCCATCACCACACCACCTACCGACTATTGTTAATAATTGACGCTTAGCTACGTCTTAGTAACGCTCCTTTTTCCTTTCTTAATTGTTGGAGCTTTGTGACTATATCCAATATCAGAAGGTTATGGTATGAGTTTATTTCTGTTCTTTGTAAAGTCTAAAATTTTCTCGCAGTTTCTTAAAATATTATTATGTAACATATTTGGAATTTTTAGAAATATTACAAGTTAGGAGAAATTCAAGTGCTGGCCATATCAGTTATTTTAGTTAGCTTTGGCCATTATTTGTTGATGTGTAGGCAAGAAAATTATTAAGGGTGGGAGCACTCGGGCAAGATCGGTCTCAGAGATAAAGCGAAGGGACTAGAAGTGAGTTTTTCAATCTTTTGTCTCCGCAGTCCAGTAAATAGGAAAACGATGTCTAATAGGCTGATGGAATGCCACCTTGTTAAATATTAAGCATACAATATCTGTGTATTTCATTAATATTAACTTTTGTTAATTGACGGTTAATTTATTTTGAATCATATTTTGTGAAATTTATGTTCCCTGCAATATCTTAGTGCGACTGGCGCAGAAAAAGGTTCTTGGCTCGTTTTGATTGTTCCGCGGCCCTTCGAAGGATCCCGACCTTCAATTTAAAAAACCCTTGGCCTACAAAATGGCTCTGTAGAAAACCACTCTTTGGAGGAGGAGTTAGTAATAATGCTTCCAAACGTTGATCCCTCATTACCCCTCTCTCAATATCATAATTGTATTAGTAACACGAAGAAATAGTTTTCCGTGAGTCCAATAGGCAAAAAAGTAATTATAAACTTTATTTCGTTGTTCGGGACCAGAAGGAGCATCAATTTAAACGGAATATAAAAAAACTCACAAAAGAACCCATGCTTTAAATTTTTCAATAAAACGAGTGTGACCTACAGCGAAAGAAAACATAAGCCAAGTTGTTATGTGGTAGCTCAAAAACTTTAGGCTCAGTCAATGTTTAGTTGACTTCTAGTCACTGTCGTTCACAGGTCGCCTCTGAAGATGCCCACTTAGTGAGCGAAATGCATTGGGTTTTACAATTCTTTCGTTTTTTGGCTAAAGGAGTTCACGCTACTAAAACATAAGCCAAGTTGATAAAGCTATGATTGGGAAAATGTTGTTAAATAATTTTAATACTACGAACAATAAATCCTATAATTCATCAGGCGATTGAAAAGATGGATAACGTCATTCTTCAGTTAAGAGAAAATCCTAGGAGCCATGAACGTTAGATGGCCGTCTCAAAGTGAGAAATGACATAACATCGCTTAAAAGCTGAGGTGAATCATGAGCGGTGGACCTTGAAATTGTGGCTGATTGAGCACCGATCCTCTGAGAAACTGTACTCGCCGTGTTATTTGTGCCACGCCCTAAAATTCTGATCGTAAAAAGATGACCTTTACGAAGGTGGGAAAAGGAGGAGGAACGATTGATTGAACAGTTGTACAGGCGATATATTAAGCAAAAAACGAAGCCGCATAATATATACAACCGTTAAGAAGCAATAGCAAGCACGAAATAAAAAATTGAGGGAATAATTGCAGAGAAAATTACATAAGACGCTTTTTTTCTTTCAATTATTTCAGTAATTGAAAACAGTTGAAATGTTTTCGAAAACCTTTGCGAAAATAGGTAAGTAATTCATTATACTAAAGTTAATAGAAATAGCATATTTCTTGTTTCATGATTATGACGTCATCATAAGATTACATCTTTGGTTGAGAATGACGGCCTCATAATATAGTTTATAAATTCCCTTTTGAAACTACCATATTACAATTCCATAGTATTAATGATTATGTGGTTAGACATTATGAGTTCTCTTGAAGTAAAACAATCCGGAGGTAAAATAGTCCCCCATTCCGATCTCCGGGCGGGGACTACCTTAAGGAAAACAAACATTATTCGAAGGTAACTTAGGCATAGATACTTGAAATTTAAAAACTATGAGGAAGTCAGGAAAGCTAGGTAACCTGTAAGAATAAATGAGAAGAAATCATAGGGTTGAGCGAAGTTAGTTGGGAAGGAGAAGGGAACTTCGACTCGGAAGAATTCACGGTAGTTTACTCCGGAGGAAATAATGGGGCAAGGGGAGTAGCTCTGGTGCTAAGGAAAGATATGAAGAGAAGCATAACATAGGTAATAGTAACGAACGATAGATTGATGAAAATAAAGCTCAAAACAGTTCCAGTGGACATGCTGACAATCCAGGTGTATATGAAAGCGTCCGCACATGAAGAAGAAGAAATCGAGGAGATGTATGAACAAATTAATGACATTTACGAAGAAGACGGAAGAGGAAAGGTAAACTGCATAATAATTGGAGATTGGAACGGCATAGCTTGAGAAGGACAAGAAGAAAATGTTGTCGGTCAATACGGACTTGTATAAAGAAACCGAGGAGAAGAAAAACTGGTAGAATTCTGCATTAATAACCATCTAGTATTGACAAATACATGGTTCAAAAACCATAAACGAAGGCTGTATACATGGAAGAGCCCAGAGAATAGACTAAGATGGCAAATAGATTACATCATAGTAAAACAAAGATTCAGGGACAGTAAAAAATGCTAAGACATTACCAGGATTAAGTATAGATTCAGATGTAACTACAAAGCTAAAACATATAAGAAAAACGAGAAGAGAAAGACAGACTTGCGACAATAACAAACTGAAAGAATGGCAGGATGCATTCAGCACGAAGTTGGAAGATTGACTTAGAAATTTGGAAAACAAATCGAAGACAATATAGGAGGAAATTAAAGCCAGCATCAAAGATACATTGAATAGATTTTGGAAAACGAGAATACATCAGAAAACCATGCATCACTAAGGAAATACTGAAGAAAATTGATGAGGAGAAAGTGGAAAAACATTAACAGTGAAGAAGGTAGTCAATTTTAGACGTGTGAACAATGTCTTGAGAAGGGCAACAGATTGCTGCGTATGAGTCATCGACCGGCAGAAGGTCTTTCATAGAGTAAATTGGGTAACGCTGATGAGGATATTAAAAGATATAGGCGTAGATTGGAAAGACAAAAGACAGATCAGGAATCTATACATGACTGAAGTTGTTAAGGTCATGTTGGAGAATGCTGACACGAGCGGAATAAATATCGGTAGAGGAGTAAGACGGGGCTGTTGCCGATCCTATTCATTATATGTAGTATATGGAGAAAGGCTAATACAAGGAGCGCTAGAAGGTACAGGAGATTTCAAGATTGGAGGAAAGATTATAAGAACAGTAAAATACGCGGATGATCAAGTAGCTACTTATAGCAAGAAAGGAAACGGAACTCCAGGAAAAGATAAATAGACTGGTAATAACAGGTAAAATATACGGAACGGAAATAAATACAGAAAAATCCAAGGTCATGGGAATATCGGCTAAAAAAGAAAACTTTTGTTTTAGTAAGTATGCTGACAATGCGACTAGGACCAGCGCCGTGCTGGCCACCTTCTGATTCTACGTTAGAACAAGTTTCAGAATATAAATACGTACATTGGAAACATCAAGAAAGAGGAAGACGAACTAGATTGGACATTACCTTAGGAGAGAGAGAGAGAGGGAGGGAGATGGAGAGAAGGGGATTAGAGACGTGTTAGAAGGAAAATTGAAAGAAAAAAGGTTTCAGCTGATAGACGATTTGAAAGAGAAAGAGAGCTATCAAGACATAAAGAAGACTGAAAAATAGGAGTATGTGGAAAACCAGGTTTAACCAAGAATAATCACGCACATGTCTAAGGACAGGACTACCTACGATGATGAAATTCCCTTTAAAAGCATTATATCAATGCTGTGTGATAGTATTTTTCCCATTTAAAAACAGTGGACTCGTTGCCATAGCAGATGATATTCTCTATGCTTATAAACCATAAATTTTTCCCTTTTTGGATTAAAAACAATTCTTTGTGTTCATTCGAGGGATTTGAATTGCTTTTTTTAAATATAAAACTCAATCTTTTAGCTATAGAACTTTTCATGTTCCGAGCTCTTATCTCAATTTTAAGTAATTTAAAAATGACTATTTATAATGCCCTGCACCGGTATCATGCTATTCATATGAGGCGTAGAAATGAAACAAAAGGGTCGGAGAAAGATACCGATTACCCATGAGCAGCTGACCCTAGATACGTATAAGTTTTAGCATGTCTAGCCCTTATACAGATAATTTAGTTTCTCCAGGTTGTAGAATTCCAGAGATATTGTCCGTACAGTCGGACAGACAAACTGAATTCATGAGCGATTTTTTAAAGAAAAAAACGCCAATAAAAAGACATGTATGGTACCTTTTCATAGAGAGCTTGGCACATTTCGTAATGGAAATCAATAGAAAAACTGGTATAGTTGCTATTTGAAACTAATATTTATGATCATTTAAGATGGGGCATTCGCTATGACAAGCATTTTAAAAGTTTCTGTCATCGTGGTATCGACGTTTCCATCTAAAATCACTAAATAATAGAAAATCATATACAGCTTAACGCTTGCATCCTCTCCTCCGCTATCCGAGAAGTGAGGAGACCAGAAGATGTCGCGGTCTCACGCTCCTGATAGACGCCCGCCGCGCCGGGGCTTGGCGGGAGGTGCGAGGCGCCATCCGACTGGCCGAGGAACGTCTCTCGACGGGCAGCGAAGAAGAGGTGGTGAGTCCGACGGGTGATGGCCGCTCTTCCCCCGACGCCCACCCTTCCGTCGGCCCGCAAAATAACATCATCGTCATCCGACCGGATTCCGGCGCGTTCTTCTGGAGCAAGCAGCGGAGCTCCACGGTCCACTGCGCGAGGAGCGGAAACAGCGAAGCGCAGGTGAAAACGCAAATCGGGCGCATCATCCGGTTCATCTGGTATCGGCTGTCGCCGTGCCGAATCGCCACCGCGGGCCGGGACGTCCTTCACGCCCCAAACCCTTTCTTGCTCTCTTCCAGTGGTGTATCCGCCTCGGTTGTCGTCTTTTATCCCGTTGCGAAATGCGACTTCGTTCACTGAGGCGTGTGGGTTGGGCGTGATTTTTACGAAGGGTTGAATGGGTGGACAAGGCGTAAGCTCGATTTTTTATAATTGCTTTTACGTAACGATGGGAAGGGTGACACCAATATTGCACTATTTCCTCTCAGTTTTGTGAGCATGTCCGTATTTTTAACGGGGTTAGTTCTTTCAGCATGCCCTATCGATTGATGTACGATGAATTTGTTGATTTTTTTCTCTGTCATTTTACGTCAATGTTCAATCTTGGGTAAATGTTATTGGTTTAAAAATCTTTAATTTTGGTTAGTGTCCTCAATTTTTTATCCTTAGCATATTCTCCTCGTATTTAAGGGCATCGATTTTAAAAGTGTTCATCACAATAAAAGGTATTACTTTTTAATTTTTGCAAATCCTTATTACAATATATCATCCTTCCATTAGATATTAATTATCTCACATTTCATAATAAAACTATACATTCGACATGTCAACTATTTGATTTTACATTTTAATCCAAATTGAGATCTCCTTTTTCTGCATGCAATAACATTTTATTTCGTCTCCTTTTTTCAGCCAATATATGTTACCTTAACGCGGCTGTTGAAGTATGTAGAGAATTCACAATTACCAGAAGATTTGGGAGGCAGTTGGCCATTCGACCTTGATCTTTGGATCCAAAATCGAATTGTGAGTTGAATGAACAATACTTTTCATTGATTAGATTGCATCTGAATACTAATGAATCTTTGTTTTTGATTAACATTGTTTGATTTTGATAATTTTTGTAGTGATAAAATTATAATACTCTACAGTAACTTGTGTTGAAAATAATGTTTAGCTTTTGAAATGTATTTCCTTGTAGCTGTTTTTTAAATTTTACTTTTGAATTTTATAACTCATAAAATACTTACATACTTCATTGTGATGTATTTATCAAACTTAACCATACTATGCTATTGCTTGTAAAGACAACTAAAAATGAAGCTAATCTCAGAATGGCAGTGATTCTTGGCCTGTGTGAAATTATCCTGCAGATATTTCTCTGAAACTTCCCTTCACATAAGAAGTATATTTATATTTAAATTCATAACCTCAAAGGTTTATTGATAACTTCATTACTATTATTGAATCCACTTCATAAAATGTATCATTCACAGAAATATCTGCTATCACCTAATTAATGTTCTACGTTAGCTCTCATGTAATGTTTCCCTGATCATAGTATACTGAAGCTTTTGTGAAGGATGCTGTTGGGTCATTATTTGACTTAGAGAAGGTCTGTGCTCGGTTAAGCGTACTTGAACCTGGTGCAAGAGTTAGTAGCACAGAGGATGCCTTTTGTCTTGCCAGAGCTGCATGTAACACTGCCATTGATGCATCAGCCAAAGTGCTCCTTGCTGGTAAGATAAAAAAATCTTTAGATTTTTGTTTGAGGACCAGTGCGATAGCTTTTATTTTACTTTAAATTATTTTCTTAAATCAGGTAAAGGAATGATTTAGTGAGCATTTATAACTTTTTACATTGTGTTGACTATATATATATATACATATATATATGTCAATTTTTTCAGGGAAAGGAGTGCTACAAGCTTTAGATGTAAACTATGTAGGAGGTAGTTGGAAAAATGGGCCATATAAAATGCCTCAGGATATCCTAGATTCCAAAGATAAGGTTAGTTAGATAAATTTCTTACCATATCACTGAAATACCAATTTGTTGAGATGCTAAATTTTTTCAGAAATAAGCTTATTTAACTCCTTTTCTCAATGATTGGCTGGATTTCTCATCACAAATAAAAATCTAATGGTTATTTAAGCAATAAATTTGACTTATTATTTTGAGATTCAAAATATGTGTTTATGGGAAGAGTATTGATTTCTTTATTACACTAAACCAATGAAATTATTTCTACCCTGTTGAAAATTGATAGTTCTGGTACAAATTCAATGAAATCAAGCAAATGAATTTTTTATACATATTAATGTCACTTTGTTATTCTTTGGTTAAATTGTACTTTCATTCTGATTATATAAATAAAGTCGAATTATATTTAGGTGGAGAAGCTTCTAGATGCCATAAGATCTGGAGAAAAAAAGATGAAGGATGCATGGACTGTAGTTGAAAAGCAGTTTGGAGATGCATGTGAGGCAAATGCTCTTGAGGATGGAGTTAAACGGGTGACTGATTGGATTCTTGGTCCTGCTGAATTATTACTTAATTCTCATTCTGCTGATGTTGGTTCAGACATAGCATCATCTGAGGAACTACGTTTAAGGCATGAAGCTCTTGAAATGCTTTGTAGGGTGAGTTTATGTTGCTACTTTTAATATTATGAAACTTGACTGAGTTACATTAAATTCTGAAGTGAATAAAATACATTATTAAACTTATATGGAGAAAAGATTTTAAAATGTTTTTTCACAAAGATTTTTCCTGGAAATAATTTTCATTAATACAAATGATTATATCTGTGAATTTTCTATGATTACATCTGTTGTTAATGTAAATTTTTATTTTAGGAAACTTATGGCCAATATGCCGAACTTTTGCACAAAATAGATTGTTTGCCACTTAATAATATAGCCTTACCAAAGGATTTGAAGTCACAAAGAGATTTCATGGATTTTGTGTGTCGCAGTTTTGCCTCTAGATTGGAAAGAAGAAGAAATATTCTGATCACATGTTTAAGATTCTATCGTTTAGTTGCTGAAGTAAGTATATATTATATTGGTATGATTGAATTGATAAAAGGTTAAAACATAATAGCTAATGGAATTTACTTGTCAATTTTTAGTATTTTGAAAGGACCAGTGAGGTGTTTGAAACATATATTAGTCATGAAGATATTGAAGATTTTGAGTCTGCGGACTCAGCTTTGCATGATCTACAAGATAACCAAACTACAATAGGTAGGAACATTGTTGTATTCATTTGTGTCTATTAAGATTATTCCATTCTATTATGTAAAATGTTGTCCCTGTCATATTACTTAAAATTTTTAGGATGATATTTTAAATAAAATGCACAACATGAACGTCAAGTAAAACATAGGTATTATAGAAGACAAGAAAAGGATACATATAATTTCAAAAACATTTGTTCATTTCAAGAACTAGGCAGCCATTCTCTCTATACCATTGAATATGCGTTGTTTTACAGAGAATGGTTGCCTCACATTTGAAGTGATTAGACAGTATTTATGAGCTATTTTTTGCTATACCAGTTATCCAGATATTTTAGACATAGCCTTTAAGATAAGTTTTTGGAATTATTTTTATGTAAACTCAGACCATTATAACATCATAAAACAAATTTTTAAAAGTTCTTTAGCATTAAGAATTTCTGAATATTTGTGATACCCCTCTTGATTTTTAAAAGGAGATTTATGTGATCTGTAGTGAAAGTGAAAATTTGATTTAGGCAAGCCATTTTACAGCTTGTAATGTGAACTAAAATACATATTAATGTTAAAATGTTGATTTATGATGCTTTTGTATTCTCAACAGATGCAATAGAACAAGAAGTTTTAAGGGAAGGGGAAAAGCTGACAGATTTGTTATGCATGCCTGCAAAGGATGCTTTAGGAAGAGATTTGGGTCTAAGCAGAGAAGGAGCAATTCTAGAAGTGCGTGGAGTTCTTAGAGCAACTGCTGCAAGAGCAAGAATTTTTAGAGAAAATGTGGAGCTGCAGAAGTTACGACTGGAACAAATTTCTCACATAAGGGCTTATGAAAAAGATGCAACACAAGTAAATTAAAAAATTATATAACTTATATGAGGAATATAATTTAATCTATAGAATTTCAGATTTTCCCCATGCTGATACATTCATTATTCTTTAAATTTCACTTCACTGTCTTTTCTTTAAAATATGAACTGCTTCATCAAATAAACTTTCATAGGCACTTTTCTATTGGCAGATGGAATGAAAAAAGATTTTCCTAAATCAAGACACTTGCTATTGTTGACATCTTTCTATTATACTTAGCTGTGGTTGCTCTCTATATAAATAGGCTTTTCTTATATGCTTACTATTATTAAGTTTTTTAGAAGTTGGTCTTAGCATTTAAATATTATAAATGATAGAAAAGTTCCCTTTAATGAAGCATTTTCTAAAAGTGAATGATATTTAAAGTCTTTTGTGTACTGAAATTTTAATTGTCTTTCAATTCCAAATCACACAGTTTTAATTCATATACTGCTCCATGTATATTTTGGCTAATCCCCTTTTTATAATTTTAAAGGCAATGCAATGGCTGGATGAATTGTTTCAAGTTTTATTAGAATCCCATTCTCATGTTGGATGCAATGTGACAGAGATACAGTCTCAAAAGGAACAACATCAGGCATTTCAGGAAACTGCTAAGGTAATGTATGAGGATAATCAAATTAAGCAAAAATGTGACCCTAAAATTTATTCAGTTGAGATATACTTTAGTTGAACAGCACTGCTTTTTTAATCTTCTGTTAATTTTTTGAACAACCTTAGTTTTCTATTTTAAGAGATGCAAAAATATTGCATTGTCAAAGTTCATCCAAGAAATTTATAATTTAATTCTTTCAAAATTCTTTTACATTGAATTGAATTAAACAGGTTAATATGGCTCAATTAGTGTTTTAAGCTCATTCTTCACTTTCTGTATCTAAAATTTAAGGCAACTTTTATTCTCTAACTTAATCTTCAAAATCAGGGAACATATGAGTATGGGTGTCAACTAGTTTCAGCAGCTCTGTCCTTGCGCCAGTCATGTGAGCTTCCAACAGAATGTAATGAACGTCTTGGAGGAGAGCTGTGGCGGGCTTGGGATCGACTTCAAGCTGTGGGACGAGAACAAATGACACGGCTGAGAGTCTCTGCTGTCTTTCATCGTAGTGTCCAGGAGGTGGTCTTAATGACGGGATTAATTTATTTTTTCTGATTTTAAACCAAAGTAAAAATACATTTTGAATTAAATAACTTTATAACATTATTGTGTTCTTTTATTTTAAGTTTCATCAGGAAGTGTTTGCTTTCTTTGAATTTAAATGAACTAACATCTTCCAAATAGTGAAAAAAAAATATATATATATATATATATATATATATATATATATATATATATATATATATATATATATATATAATAAGTAGCTTGTTCTTTTAAGTAAAAGTAAAATTTTCTTTATGAAAAACTATATCAGTTTGTCTCTCTTTGAAACTGACAAATCATTGTCCACTAAACATGAACACAATATTAGTTTACCTTTTTGGAATATCTTTATATTCTGTGTTATAATTTTACTTTTTCTGATGTTTTTCTAGTAACATTTTGTAAACATCATATTATATTATTCTTTCTCAGAGGACGTTTTATTATCTAAAAGGCACCCTGAAAAGTGTGACAATTTTTGAAAATATCCTTTGAATTAGTTCATTTGTATTGCTGGAATTTCCTGTTAATATTTAAAATTGGTGAAATTTTAATCTAATTTTTAATAACTTATCATGCTGAGTAAGTTTTCACAAAGTTAATTTATAACATAAACCTAACCTCATTAAGATAAATTAAATTTATCTACTCAAATTACAATATGTAGAGAAATGGGTATGCTCAAAAGAGTATAAAATTGATAAATGAATTTTTTCTATTTGACTTAATTTTTAAAATACGTTTTCTGTCCAGCACTGCAACCAGTTAATCGAATTGATGGAGAAAGTGAAAGAGACAAGAGGAAACTTGGCTAACAGTGGTGCATCTGGAGCCTTGTGCAGTCTGACCAAAGGGAGGAAGGGTGAAATGTCAACTATGGCTAATCCTATAGCCCTTAATGACTCTCCAGCGGTCAATGACACCTCTGCAGGGCAATCACTTCGAGGATCAATGCGCCGACTTCTGGCACGAAGAGAAAAGTTACTTATGGAAGTTGGAAGAATGGTCCGACTAGGAAGACTGCTACGAACACGTCTACGTGAACCCTTATATCCTCCTGTGGATAGCAGTCAGGGGTGAGTCACCAATAGTAGTTATTTATCAAAGGTAGCATAGAGAAAGGTGAAAAATATTTTAATGTGGTTTATGTACATGCACACTCTGGATCTAACTTTCTACAATTATTCAAAGGAATTTTAGAGCTGTTCCAGCTTGAATAGCCAGGCATTTAGCTTAATTTATCTATAGAATTTGCTCATATGTAGTTTTTAATGCCAAACCAAAGAAATAGTCCAGTTCTTTTTCTTACATATTTGTTACGTGACACTATCCTAAATTTCAAAAATAGTTTTTTTGCCTGTAAAAAGTTCATTTTCCAGCATGTCAAGCTTTCTACGCTTCCAACTTGTAAAATAGGGGAAGTTTAACAGGAAAATGGTACTATCACGATTATGGGTGCGCATCAACATTAAAGTGTCATTGGCAAAAATAAACCCGCGTGTAAAAGCGCGAGTGGAACTCGGAGGGCGAAAGTCGAAGGCCCCATGTTCTGCATGAAGAATTTTGATGAGAAATTATCTTTTCAGTCTGCGTCCCACATGCGATTGCCTCCGAGAATATGAAATGCCTCGCTTTTCTGAATGAAATGCTCAGAAACCTCCTCTTATTCTCGCCGTCATTATCGTCCCTAGAGCTGGAGACATATCACCCATTGTGCGAACCTAAATCCGGTGACTTTCATTCGCATATTTTGCGCGTCGCCCTTGGGATGCGGGAATTTATGTCCGTGAGGATTACATAATAGTCGTCAGACAATTCGCAGAAAAATGTCTCCCTAACTCACGAAAATCGCCGTGGTCTACGTTTTCCCCCGCCCGTAAAAATGAACGGCTGGCTCATCATCGGCTCTCGTGACATCGTACCTGGTTATATGTAACGGGAATGAAAATATGGTGGTGAAAAAGGGAGAGATGGGATGGATCGGCAGCGAGTGACTTTGGCAGGTCCTCAAGTGTAGGGAGGCGCCTGCAATGCCCCTCAGTCTCTCATCCTCAGCAATCTCCATCCAAAAAATCCCCTTCTTTTATATACTCCGACCCATCTCTCCCGTTCCACTCGCCTCCTCACGGTCCCTCCCCCCTCCTTACTGTCCCTAAAACCTTCCCACCCAAACTCCCAGGAATATAAGAAGCGAGCGTCTTGAGCCAATGCCAAAAGCTATGTAGCGCCCTTCACTCTTAGGACCTCTTCGGAGTGAGACTGAGAGGAGAAGAATGTTAGAAGGTCCCCACTCCACGTCGGCTCTATAGACTCTCTGGGATGGGACCTCGTGTGTTGTACCAGAAGGGGAGGAGTGAAACAAAAGGGCGAGGGAATGACAAAACAAACGAAAGAAATCGAGCCGCTCCGGCGAGCCCTCGCCCTTTGGCCGTCGCCCTTCTCCCAGTGAAAATGCTCTTCTCTTTTTGTGCGAGTGCGTCGGTCTATTCCTATAGCGGCGGAGAAGGAAAGGTGGGCGTCAGGGAAGAGGGGAGGGGAGGATGGGTTTCTGAAAAGGTAAAAGTTCACGGCGTCGGAGGGATAGAACTGGGTATTACCTCCCTCTATCTTTGGAGGTTACTATAGTAATCGGGAATCTCGGATGGGGGTAGTTGTGAATTGCCGCGACTGTTTTATGCGGTGTAGTCACAAGTGAGCGTATTTGAAGGTTTCGCTGTACAAAGTTTTTTCCCCAAATTACGATTTCCGAGGAGATTCCTTTATTGGTTTAAATTTAGATCACTCGATGTGACGACGTCCGTCAACGATCTGTCGACGTGCATGCAAGTGTAACGGATTGTTACGACACCTGTCAAAACTAGTGATTTTATACTCTGAGAGTTTGTCTGACGTTACCCAAGCACCTCATTGTTCATTCTGTCGTTTCATTTACCGCTGGTTTATTTTTTGATACTGCTGTTAACATTTTGCAACAATTAGTTTGTTCACTGCAGAAAATATTTGTTCGGCCAATGAAAAGTTCAATTGCCTCCTCCAAACAGCCGAGGAAACTCGATGTTTCTAATATCTCTTTTTTCTGGAAAATGATTTCATTCAATTTTATTTTCAGAAGATTTTTTCAAGTTCAGTACTAGGGAAACATTTTCACGTTATCATTTATGTCTGCAAAAATAACCAACGCAATCACGTAAAACTTCAATTTAGGATGTTTTTAGATTAGCGTGAAAAATTAGACTTCTTTTCATCTCAGGCATAACAATGGATTTATATGCTAATTTTCTGAGTCTATTGTGAACACTTGAGTGAAGAAACATTCCAGCGTCCGAATTTGATATGTATGAAGATAAAATTTTTATACGGACTCTTTAGTCTATGTTAAAATGTGTAGATTTTAGAGCAAGCAAAGTTCTTTTTGAATATACTTCATTTCTTGCTTTTTTCGTCGTTTAAAATAAGCATAAAAAATGTAGAAGCAAAAAACTGTGTTGCATGTTTTTCAGAGGCTAATAATTAGATAAATTGAATACAATTCGTAAGTTATTCAAAAATAGGGTTATTCTTCATCGTAACGGCTTCAGGGTTTTAGAATACTCGGGTCTAAAATTGTTAATACTAAAAATAAAGGTTATAAAACTCCATGGTGTTGAGGGAGAAGCCATGCTGATTCATCCAAAGGCATAAAATATTTCCAATTAATGTATCCTATTTTTATTTTTATAGCTAATCGTGTTAAACGGTTCCTCTTTGGCTTTCTCAAAACATGAGAACTCCAGAACCTCGAGGTTCAGTTTTCTTTATCAAAACTCCCCTTTCAGATTTCTTGAAACCATTTCATTAACACTAATAAAAGTGACGTTATTTGGAAGAAGAAATCGTTTACTGAAACAATACGCTGTACGTTTAAAATTTGAAGAATATGTGCAGCGCCTTAAAAAATGTAAGCCTCTAGTCTCATTGTCTATTACGAAATTTACATATTGCGAGTGGAGCTCGCGCGGTACATACGAAAATTTGTCAGGATGTAGTTTATTTACCCTCTAGAACCGGTTCAAAGAAAGAGAATTTTCTTTTTCGGTCGCAAGAAAACAATAAAATACCGAGCCTCGAAGATTAACAATGAGAACGTTTCAGCATGTAACAATGCCTAAATATGTTTATTCGTGACTTCTATCGTAGTAATTTTCTGCCTAACTCAGATAATAAATCCGGCATTAGTTGTTAGAAAGAAAGAGGTTGGGAGAGAAACGGGATGGTAATGTCACAGGTCGATATGGGCACAAAAATCACTTCTCTCTTTATCACCAGTACTAAGAACGCCATTTGTATTTGTCTCACTTGGGTGAAAGTTGTAAAAGTAATCACCTCCACGGTCCTTGGCACCATAGCCGTTCATGTCACTGCCCAGCGCGGAATTTCAGTGGAATAGGGCGTGGGGGGACAGGATCGTTCAAGTTCATGGGCAGCGCGGCAATTCCCAAGATAGCCCGAATAACCCCTCGCACACCCCAACCCGCTTTTCGGCGATCAGATGGCCTCCCCGAGTCTCCAGAGCAATAAAGAACGGACGGGTCAGGTACGTACTCGTTTTAAAAGGGGACATTGCACGAACAAAATAAAAAAATCAGAGAAAATAGGTAACACCTCCCATATTAAGAGTAGAAAATTGTAGTCCTTTGGTCTCATTTTCGAAATAGGAACGCTAAGTGGTGTTTCAATCTCCGGTAATAACGAAGTTATTTTTAAAAGTTACGAGTCTTAAAAGTTTTTATTTGTGGGTTGTGTAATGGGCGAGAATGAAATAATCTACGCATTTAGACCTAGGTTTCTTAAGAGGACCGTCCTCGTTATGCCTGTCTGGTGGAATGATTTCTTTAGGAAGATTTTCTTTTAAAAATGCAGCTGAACTTGGATCGTCGCTCGCTCTCTTCTGTCCCCGTTGTGTATTCGTCGTCTCCGTCTTGCATCGTGCTCGCACGTAATATCCTTAGGGCGTCCTTGGGGGAAAGTCTTTTCGCGGCGGACATCTCTTTGGCGCAATCTTGCAACGGTGTTTCACGGAAGAAGGGGCAGCGGACGTCAGATGGCTCCAGAGTGCGGCGAGAGATCCATATATAACGCAACCTAATGCAATGAATTTCTGTTCGGTGCTGGAGAAAGAGAAAATGAGAGTAGGGTTTCCATGAGAAGGCGAAGGAGTAAGCCTTTAGAAGGGCTATGCTCGTTTTTTATCGTTATTTCCGGACCGAGACGAAATTTTTCGCGATTTACGTATTTACTGAAAAAATGTCGTTGAAATTGTATTTAAATCTCCTACTCTGTATAAACTAAAGGAAGGAAAGTGTTATTTAATTCCTATTTGTCGCTAGAGAATTATCTGGTCTGTATTATGGCTGAAAACAAATTTAAGAATGTGCATTTAGGCATAAAAAACTGAGAATATAAGTGCTTATCTTAGGTATCTCCAATAGCCATATATTATGGATATTGGAAATACGTACGATAAGCACTTATTTTCTCTTATTTATGCTTATTTTTTAATCTGCCAGATTGTGACAAATGGCAGATTTAAAATGTTTTACTTGTTTGTCGTGACTACTCTTACATTTAAACCTCGGGAAGATAATTAGAAAAGCAGTTCAAATTTTAGGTGGGAGTATTTTATATACTGGTTAAAAGAATTATTTGAATTATTTCAAATGAAATTGCCCCATTAAAAAACTATTTATATGCTATACAGATATTTTTCTAACAATTTTTTAAATCTATCTATGCCAGTTTTGGTTAATGAAATTTATTGACTAAAGAAATGAAAATTTCATGCAAATAAATTATCATTATCAATCTCACATTGTGACTTGAATCTAATAGATGTTTTAGATAACTCAAGTATACAGAAAACACTTGATTAAACCAGATGTATATTTCATTAACAAAACAGCTCTCGTTAGTGGAAATTCAACGACCGTTGATGCTCGTCATTTCCTGAGCATTTTTTATTACATCCATTATGTTAAGTGGAAAGATAAATATAAATGTAAAAAAAACAAAAATCCAATTGAGACGTATCCAAACCAGCTATCTTCGGCGAAATTAGCATAATACGCTCATTGGGCATGAAGAATCGCCACGTAATTTTAAGCTTTTGGTTTTAACAGGTCGTTTATTTCTCCTTCGGTGGGGGCGCGTTGCGATATTTCTCAAGCAAATAGAGAAAGGTCCGCAGAGTCTGGGCTGGAAAAGCCACAGAAACCGCAGGAGTGCACTGGAAACCCAATCCCGTAGCCGCCGCTTGGCCCGACTCCAGTGTGTTCACAGAGAGTGCGGAAATCTCGAAGGAAGGATGTGATGCTCCTTTGAGAAGATAGAGCGAGAGATGTGGAAAGGGACGTGGAATTCGAGATATTCTCTAAGAGAAAAAAGAATTTCGACCGGAATTCCCCGAAAAATAAGCCGAGGGAAAATAAAGTTTTTAAAATGTCGCTTTTTCAACGCGTATTTTATTTCTAATTGGTATTTCGATTGTGAAGTACTAAGAGATTACGCTAAATATAGACAGACGCAACATCCCGATTCTTGTACGTGTTTTTCTTGGGTTAGATAACACTTCCCGAGATTAAGTGCCAACAGGTTTTCCTTGGGGAAGAGCTCGAAGGAACGATCATCCGAAGGAATCATTTCTGAGAAGCAGTTTCAGTTCTACTATCGTCATCGCTTTCCATTGTGTACACATATATAACATATTTATCGCACTTTATCACAACTGGATGATTTTCGCTTCGTAGGTAGACCAAACTGACGAAGAAAGCGAATTCCTGCTGTGATAAGGCTCTTCTTAACTCCAAGTAAGCATTCGTAAACGGTGCTATTTTCTAATTATCTTTATTGTAGTCTCACATTCCACTTGGTAAGGCTCTACTTTGTGGAAAGATTCCATAATGTAAATAAAAAAGAATATTGTATATTTTCACTATACAATGTATAGTGGAAATATACAATATTCTTTTTTATTTACTTTATTGTAATCGTCGATGACTCTAATGTGTTTATTTGTGATGAAGTCAAGTGTTGGGCTTAAGTTTTGGACTCAATTTTTCCACGAGCTAGGAAGCACCGCCCCTTTGAATTTTTCTTAGTAAGGGATGCTTTGCGATTCCCCGGTATAAGTACGCCGCTAGTGGAGGAACAATTGAATCTGTAATCCGTGCCTTGTTTTCACTCGTGCTAATTCCTCGATTCATTCTCATGCCATCATATCTCTTTCACTCGCATCCCGTATTAGCGGCGTAAAAAAACTCCTTAGGGTACTACGCATCACCCGTATAATCCGACTCGAGACGGAATGAGCCGAGGGCGACATCTTCGCCTCAGGCACCGAGCACAAAAGTCTTTGCGTGTGAATTAAGACAGAACAAGGATTAAGGAACGGGAAAGGCAAAAAAATGAGAGTAGCACGGCGAGGTGGCGGTGGAGACGGGGCGAGGCGGAGGAAGTCTTAATACGAGTAGGAGGGCGCGCTAGGTGGAAGAAAGGGAGAGGAGGTGATGGAGTGATTTTATTAAGATCTCCCTTTTCCTCACACCCTTCATCCTCTCCCGCCGTTGTTCCTCCCCTTGTCGCCAGCACCACCACCACAAGCTCCTCATCCATCCCCCGTATACCCCCCTCCCCACCTCTTTCTCTCTCCGTCTATTCTCCCCCGCGCTTCCTCTTCTTCCCGCTGCTCCCGTGCCGCAGCGCGCGTGCTTCTATCTTTCTTCTCTCCTCTTCGTCGCCTGCAGCATCTTCCGAATGGGTTCTCAGTTGGCGTGGGGAGGGGGCGTGCGCAGGTTGTGAGTGAGTGTCTTTGTAGAGTGGTGACCCGCGATATCGAAAAGAGAGTATACGGTGGTGGTCTTGTGCGCGGTTTTGCTCGAGTGTTCAATCTTCTAGAGTGGCTCTCCCCCTTTCGGGGAAGGATTGTGATGCGCGAGAGCCGATCGGATTGTTGATTTTCGTTCCGTAACCGCGGAGGTTCCGGCGGCTGGAAGGATACCGAGAGAGGTTGGTCATTCCGGAGCGTTTCCGGGAGTGCTCGGGTTGTTGGATGGAGGGGAGTAGAGCGCGTGGCCGGCTCCGGAAGGGAGTGGTGTGTGGTGGTGTGTGTGTGGTGCTTGGTCCGACATGAAAGGGTATCCGTGGGATCCGTTTCTTTAACGGTTTATCCGTTGAGGAGCGATCTTATTGCGACGTTGGTGACCTAACTATATCGAGCGCCTTTTTATTGCTTTAAAAACCTCTTTTCAGCATTAGAATCCCGTTTGTTCAGCGCTCCAGCGCCCTTGTTCTGTACGAAAAGATAACGGATATAGAGTCGTGGAACGATCGCCGCGATTTAATTAAATGCAATTCAAAGGCGATGCAAACGTATGGCGGTGGTATTTGTATGGATTGAATCAGTGGTGTACCTGAAAATGTGCACCCCCCTCTTCTCCCCTAAAAACAAAATCGAAGTAATGGAAAAGGCCCTCACAAACAAATTTGAGCGCCCCGCCGCGCGGGCTTGCGAGGCTCTCCGGTACGCCACAGGATTTAATCATTGTTTTAAATTGATGGAGATGTATCTGTGTAACATATATTACTGTGCTTGGTCTGATGTGCTTATCATTAGGTTTGTCTTCAACTTTGCGCTAGCGGCTCTTAGGATTATGTGGGTAATATAAAAGCATCTACTTCATAAATAATCTCAGTGAATTATTTGATCTAATTTTCAAATTTACATGAGCAATGTTTTAAATGATATATTTTAATCGTTTGACTAACGAAAGTACTTAATATTTATTGAGACGACACCTTTCTTGTGACCCACAGGAAATTTTGTTTTCATAATAGGCGATAGTTTTCATTATGTATTCTGTCGTAACTCATATATCGTTGCCTTAGACTGAAAACCTCATATCTCGAGAAAATCAAAGTTTACAGGAGACGTAAAAAAATTTCAAACGCATTCTGTTTACTTTGTAAATGGTTTTCATGATGTCCGCTAGAGGCCATCATGGGTAAAATTTACGGGTTTTAATTTCATAGGGCTGTGAGATGCGAGGTATTCATTGCAGGGATGAAAAATCTAATTTTTGGAAAAAATTGATATACGAGGTTTTCAGTCTAAGGCGACGATATGCGACTTTGTGTTATAAATATCGCTTAATTCTATTTTATTATACATTCATCCTCTTATAAATTTTATTTTCGTTTGGTGTAAATGATTGAAATAACTATAACCATGGAAAGATTGACAAATTAAGATAAATGTTTCAGTCGCAAATAAACAATCTTCAATGGAGCTTTAATGATCGTTTATTATAATTTATATTACCTCTGAGTAAGGATACGTTGTAACTAAAATGAATATGTAGTATTTTATGGCAGCGGTATTTACATTCGCAAATAAACCAGCCACAGTCGTGCTTTAATGATTGTTTATTATAATTTATATTACCTTTTAGTAAGGATACGTTGTAACTGGAATGAATATGTAGTATGCTATGGCAGCGATATTTACAGCCGCATCTAATTTATTCAATTATTCAAGCCATAATGTGAGCCCCACGATTCATTTTGGAATATTTAAATTTTTAAGTTCGTTCGTTGTGTAGCTATAGAAGAAGTGCCTATTTTTCCTTTGCCCGAAAGTATTCATTTGTAAATATTTTCTTGGAAAACATTTTTTATTGAGAAAATATGCACAAAAGTGGGCGCAAGTCACTTTTGACGTCCTCAAAGCCAAAAGTGCTTCTTCATGAACGATGATATGCCAAAAAAATTCCAACTGCCCTTTGAAAAACATACAGCCGTGAGAAGTGACCGTAATACACGTCGAACAATGTTCACACAATAATAAACTTTATCAACATATTTACTAAGTAGTGAAAAGTTGTTCAAATTAGCCCTTACTGAGCTGAAGTTGTACTTGCCTAGTTTTTGCTTCATTGCACACTCCAAAACAGCTTATATATTTATATACAAAAATCAATAATTTAAAATTCCTAAAATGAGATGAAACAAATTTTATCAAAAACTCTATCATCCTCCCGGTTTTTCTTGTTAGTTTAACAATGTCGTAAGCAAAACTATATGTTAATAACTCTTTTCGGTATCGCACCGCGATTATAGCCATGGAACAATATTTAGTCATTAGTTACCTACCGCGAGTCTCAACCACAACATAATACGTTAAGCATATATAGAAAGATAAAGCTCTGGCTATGTTTTGCAAATGTTTTCTAGAAATACTGGATACCTCACTCTGCTGTTAAAAAATTACAATTCGTGTATTTTCTCAGTGTCCACATTACGTAACGTAAATTTTGCGCTCATATTTACATATATTTCTTAATTAATGCATTTTATGTTTACCATTATAGAAAAATCTTTTTCGGAAAGATAAACGGAATAAGCTGTGCGTGAAGTAACTTCCGTTTATAAAACGAACCACTGATTATCCTTCGTATTTTAACCGCCCTCAGACATTTATTAATTGTCAACACTTTTTCGTCATTACATTGTAAAGTTTAAGTAGGATAAATATGAGTGAAATAGTAAACTATACCAACATTTAAATTATTCCGTATGATTTCGTATATGAGTCATTTAGCTCGTCAAATGGGTAGAATCGAATTGATCATGATAATAACTACGACATCCGAAAAACGGATAAAATCATCTCTTTGATGAGGATTCTCTTAATCATCAATTACTTTATCTGGATTTTAGATGGCATTCGGTTCTTTATAATTAGTAATTTCTTTTATAACGATTGCTTCTCGTGTTCCAAAAATTCATTAATGCATTTTTTGAATGAGCTACATGAGTCATTATTATCCAGTTTGGTCCGATTATAGGATAATATTTACTTATCTATTTTAGCAACGTATAGGCGACTGCTCTGGCAGATTAATGTCAGTATGTAATGTATACATGGCCAGCCTGAGGTACTGGGGAGCCGGGTGGCTGCCCGAGGCCCCAAGTATTGGGGCCGCTAACCCGATTATCTGTGTATACATTACTTGCAAGTGAATAAATATACCAGAGAATAGGTGGCGAAATTCCTTTTACTTTTCATTATCAATTATTTTGCGGAGCAAAGAATAATTTAATGAGTTATTTAAAAAATATCTTAACAAAAAAGGAACAGTTTTTTGCCCGAGGCACCAAAATACCTTGGACCGCCCCCGAATGTTTGATAGGAGAGCCTCCAAAACACGAACTTTCCAAATGAGATGGACCCAATGAGCTAGGAATTCTTGATTTTTTATTAAATAAATAGAAATTAGTTAGGATAATCGATAATTCAAATTACTATTATTAATTAGTAGAATGTAAGGAAGACTAATAAAATAATATGACTTAATAATTTCATTCGACTGAAATTCTATATTAGCCACCGAGGAAAAAGCATAGCTATTTACCTGAACCTCAATATACACATATATTCACAGTAGCCTTTGCATTGTCGTCGAGTTTTCAGGCGCATCATTATCGCGATGAAATATTAACGAACACCGGTTAATTAACAATGCTAATTATATACGTGTGATTGCCCTCAAGAAAGTTGTAAACCGTCAAAATTACATCACTTTATTTATAAACAGTAAAATTTTAGAGCGCCGCATCACGAGGGAGTATATTTTTATTAGTGATTTACGCGCGCCGGCCGGAGGTTAATTTTTTTCATTGGAGCAAAAAGTCGCCGTCGGGAGGTCGTTCGCAGCGTCTCCGTCGGGGGCGTCCACGAAGAGGAGGAAGGAAGGGTCCATGGGAGAGGTTAGGGGGAGAAAAGATGGAAGAGTAAAGAGAGAATGGGCGGAGAAGGGTTAAGGGGGAGAGAAAAGAGGGTAGGAAAAATTCACCTGGCACGTCGCCTATCTCATTTCCGAGTAGAGAGAGGCCCTCGCGGAACAGCTGGTGAACTGCTCCTTACGGTGACGGACGGACGCGCATTTTTAGCCCCACTCTTAAGCCAAGCCGCGTTGCTATCCCTCTACTTCTTGACCCTTCTCTCTCTCTCTGTCGTCTCCCTCGTTCTCCTTCCTACTTTCTCCACGCTCTTTTCGCACCTCGTTCGCCCACATAACCGTCCGTGACCTTTCCTACTGTGTACACTTTTTTTATAAACCTCTCGCGTCCTTTTCTCAATGTTTGTCGGTGGTCTTCTATTAAAGCGGGATCGCTTTTTGGAGCTGCGAAAAAAGAACGCGGAAAAACACGGGAGGGTTCGCGGAAAAACTTATATGTAGACACGCGCTCGCGTGAACAGGCGGTTTTCCTGACGAAGCGAGATTCACTGTTTCTGAGAAGTTTTTATTTTGTCTCTCTCTCTCTGTTTATCCCCTTCTCTTTTACTTCGTCCCTTTCTCTTCTTCACGGTTTTCGTCAAGACTAAGACGAAACGATATGCCTTTTGGCTCTTATCCACACATCTATTTTGAAAGTTTTCTTAAACGAGAGGATGATCGGAGAAGATCGTAATGCATGTTAAGTTTGCTCGCGGCTACTTTGTTGCGCGGTCGACATACGGCCTTAAACTTGTATTTTGCGAACATTGCGGTGAGTTTCCCCCCCTGCTGATTGAGGAGGCGAATGCTAACGGATGTAAAATGCTCGAAATGTCTTTGCAGCCTTGTAGAATACTAGAGAAATCGCAGTATCCAATCTTTTTCATGCACTTGCGCGACCTTGCATATTTCTATGACTAGCGGGAAAAAGGGGATAAATCCAAAGAGTCAGGAATGATTACCTAAAATCAATTAATTTCGTGTAAAATATATTTTTAAGATTGATTAAAAATTTAATTCGATTCAGCATTGAATTGCAGTGTCAAAATAAATTCGCTTAAAAGACTCGCTTTAAATGGGAATTTTGAAGAAGTTTTATTATTTCTTTAGTTACAGTACTTGCCCCTTTCTGCTCACTGGCCATATAACTTTGAAATAATTTGCATAATTTTGAAAATTAACTTTATTTTTGTATCTAGACTAAAGTTTATACGCTGTTGTAACTTTGAGTAGGAACAGTAACTCTTCGAAAAATTAATTGAGGATGTCGTGGTATCGTTGTATCCACTTCTATTAAGGAGCTAAGGGCTCGGCCTCTTAGCAGAAGAAAATGTATTGGAATAATGACTAGAAACGGCAAATATTATTAGTACTTATTATTAGATGCGATATGTAAGACTAAAAGAGATTTATATTAGTGGGGGTATGGTGTAATGATAACTCGTCTCGCACGCGTTAAATGAATGCGCTTGTGCAGGATTATATTTTTTACTTAAGTCATAAAATAATATATCCCAAGCGTAATTAAATCCATATTGCGGATAGTAATTCTAAAGTTCAAGAATAAAACCACGAATTACGATTTGAGTTCCATTCATCTCATGCACTCATAACATATTTCATCCTTGACGTAATGGAGTTCTGCGTTAAAGGGTTTACCAATAAAGTTACCGACAAATTTATTTATTGACAAGATGAAGGAGTTATACTAAAGAAACCTTTCAACCAAATTCACACTATTAGCAATCTTTTTATAAACCTTCGTTATGAAAAATACAAACTTGAGAAAAACGAGGTGATGTGCGTATACTGCCATTGTTAATCATGCGACCTCTATCATTTATTCTCGAATGGCTTTTTGTCTTTTGGCAACGCGTGTCCGTTTCTTTGTGAGTATATTCTTGCCATGTCAGTGTCCGCGTGTTTGTTGTTACGGATCCTGGTGTCGCGACACCTTGATTAATGACACGTCTTCCCTTTTGTCTTTACGGATTGGTTCGATCAACCCTACTTGGACAAAGCTAGTGTTGTCAACCGCTCCTATGCATTTACATCTTAATGACCATCTTTCTGTAGAAAAAGAATATTTGAAATAATATTGAACTTAAAGGCTATATAATGGTGCATAATTAGATGAGTTGGAAACAATATGCATGGCTGTGGTTTCTATTGAATATTTGATATGGTAATAATATTTATTTTACCATATCTGAGTGAAATAAAAATTCCGTAAGAAATGGGCCGAATCGTATTACTCGGTCGCCCGAGTGAGCCGAACATCGCATATATGGTCTTTGTTTTCTTTTCTCAACGGGAAATCCATTATATGGATTATATACTTTAAAATGCGAAGAAATAAAAGCAAATGAAAATTGCTGCTTTCGCCAGTTTATAATCTCTTCATATGCGAACATGGACTACATTGTTTTCCAATAATATCACCTCTCTGTTATGAATTATTTCATTATTCGTTAGAATCAAAAAGAGAAAAATTTACTCTGTAATTGCGAAAAAGTAACAATAAAATAATATATTTTGTTTTCCCTTATTTAAAATATTATAAAAGGTGGATAACAGTTAGTTGGCAGCAAATTTAAGATATTTTAAAAGGAAAAAATATCATGTATGTATGTATACATATACCGACATTCAACGTATAACAATCTCATTGCGGATTACCAAGGTGTCCTTCGCAGTTACTGGAGCGGCGCCGATGATTACTAGTTACACCGCTAGTGGTGAAAACCATTGGAGAAGAAGAGAACGTCCTTGATAAATAAAATTCATTTTTACAAAGAAATTCCGCTCCAATTAAAATTTATAAATAAGATGAATAAGGAATAGTTCTGAGGATTCTCTAACTTCAAAGAATTAGTTAGCTTACTCTCTCTCGTTTTCCCTCCCCTTAAGATTGCATATGTTCACGAGAGCGTAGGATGTGCTCATTCAACATTATTTTGTATTCGGAAAGGACTCCCTTCTATTGAGCAGGAGCATTGTTTAAATCAGGGGTCGGCAACATTTCAAAGTGAAAGAGCCATTTTTGTCTTTTGCCCCTCATTCTAAAATACTTGGGAGCCACACAGTGTCAACCTGTAGGACCTTTTTTTTTAGTAATTCGAGTGATTGCAATAAGCATGTTTCATGACTGACGAAGGTTCTGGAGCTTAGTTAACTACTAAAGAGCCACAAATGTGTACTGAAGGAGCCATATACGGCTCTGGAGCCGCAGGTTGTCGACCCCTGGTGTAAATCATGATCTCTTTAATACTTTGGGGCAAGCAGGGCTCCTCTTGAGATCCATCTACCTTTGCGAGTGTGCGAGAACGTGAGAGAGATTTGTTGCGATTAATTTATGTACGAAATTTTTTAAATCTTCCAGGCCATTTTTGAGTAAACATACTTAACCATTTACCGTCGGTATTTTTTCCTTTTTGTTTAATTTTTGTTTGCCACAATTATCCCTTACGATGTGTAAACCTAACTCTTGTAATTTCAACAAAATATCTACAGCTGATCTCTCTTATGTCTTCACTAGGACAGAAGTTTCCAATCTGATGCCCACTGATACCGCTGCGTTCTTGGGCAGTCTGACGTTGCTCTTCTACGAAGCTTGGAATTGCGCTCGCCAGCACTAGGACTTTAATTAGTTCGTCGATTTCATCTGACGCCTCAGAGGATAAAGTGCCCTTTTCGGTGCTTAGTCCTTTCATCGGTCACGGCTCTATAAACATCTCGAGTAGTCTTGCATATTGAGCGATTTTTGTAAACAGTCATAGACTGGCCAGCAGCGTAAGGATCCATCTACTGGCCTCGAAAAATGAGAGCGACGAAGATTGTACCCTCTATCATAAGGTTTCCTTGGCAAAATAAGGAAAGTTACGTTTAAACTTTCTTCAGGACTATAGCTGCGACTTAGCATTTGTCTTTCGCTTCAGAAGTTGCTCTTAAATCTAGCTGCGTATTTTACGATGCTGAGGTTAATGAGGAAGGAAGATGTAGGAATATTCCGAGCATTGGAGCGAGATAATTGCACTGCGTCGCTTGTGTTTCAACAATAATACATAGCTATTAAATTAATGGAAAAATCATTTTCGTTTTAAGAATTTCCGTATAACGAACCAATAATCGGGAACATAGCCCTTTCGTTAAACGAGGAATCCCTGTAGTATATCACATAAGTAGTTTTTTTGATAATGTGATCAAGACTATTCGCATCCGTTAACATTGGAACGCTCTCACTCTCGGTAGGGTTTTCTAATGTTTTTCCTTCAAAAATATCTCTATACCCTTAGGGATACGGAGATCGTTTCTGACTAAGCCATTCTATCAGTTGAAATCGAAAAGACTATTCTTTCAATAACTGTCGGCATATAATAAGGCACGATCAATCTTTTTAGATGATATATTCCGAATAATAACACCATTGTATCAAAATTTAAAAAATCCAGTTTCCATGTTATTATGACCGCCGTATTCATAGGACATCACTGGGCGTTTCTGGGATTGAAACAATATTTATTGTTTGTACACTATGCGGCTTGCAGGCACATACTGATCGTGATTGCGCATGAGTCGCTTCCATTTTCTTTTTAAACAGCAACCCCAATTTCCATTTGCAGTTTGCAATATCGATATCGCTCATTCTGGTGAGATTTGCTCAAACATATGCAAATCAACCGTCCAACGCTGATAAAAATACTAATCTATAATCACCATACTTTGCAGGTGACACTTGTTTTACTCAGAAAGTACCCTCATAAACCAGCCGCCGGACAAGCTTTCGTCGTCGTTGACTCGCGGCACCTACGGAAATATCTATATTGTGATATTTTTGGAACTTCCATTGAGACTTGGTTACGCTTGCCAAGCACGTTGTAATTGGCGTAAAAGCTTTTCTCGTGCGTTTAATTGGCGTATTTTTTTCATATCCTCGCTTGCAAACAATCAAACATTGTTGATTCTTATGTCCGAGATCCACTTGTGCTTGACAGCAACTATTTTAATCTCCCCCGCAGAGGCGATTCGGTGCAGGAGAAGGCCAAGGGGGAAGAGGACGCAGCGTGGAGGCACGCCGCCCTCGGAGGCACCGAGGCGCAGATATCCTCCGCCGCTTCCCAGGCCAACTCCGAACCGTACAACAACGCAACAGCCGTTGAAGCCATCTCGGAGAGGCTCTCGGAAGTGACCGCTCTAGCGGAAGCCCTCGACAGCTCCCTCTGCGCCTCAACCCCGGCATCGGCCAGCTCTCCCCACGCCACCAACGGAAAGTCCCGCCGCCGAAATTTCAACTCTTCCGAAACAAATTCATACGGATACTCGACTTTGCTGGATAGCTCCGGTTCGTCTTCGTCGACTGCTTCTCCCGGACACGCCAACCAGAGGACCTCTCTAAGGTCCTCTTACTCCACGACCTCCAACAGTCGGAGAATGGCCGCTTCCGACGGAGCGGTGCCCTCGATTCAGGTTAGCTGTGCGGTTTTACTTTCTCCATACGTAGTATAGGGGAAAGTATTGTTTTCATGAAAAAAGTCGAATTCGAGATGTTTTTGCTCGAAATATGTAATTAAAACGTTTCTGTAAAAATACAGGGTGATTTTATCACCTGGGATCACAAAACTGTTGGGTGAACGAGGTGAATGTTTCAGCATCAGAGTGGCAGTCCTCCATGATAAACCTTTCTTTGAGTCTATTTAATACTTGTGTGTCACTGCATTCCTTTTTTGTGACATGCATTATTAGAATTATGGGAATTGACAATCTATGAGTTACCTCCAAGTATGATTACTTTGCGACTGCTATGTACAAGGTAAGTAAAGGGTCTCTTCAAAAAAGCACATTTATTTTAAATATACAGAAACGAAGCTAATATTACTTTTCAATGTAATCCCCCTCGACTTCAACACACCGGATCCAGTGTTTCACAAGTTTTTTAATTCCATTAGAAAAAAACTTTTTGGTTGCGTCTTTAATCAATATTGCACCGTGCCAATGACTTCTTCATCAGATGAAAATCTTCTTCCTCTTAACACTACTTTCTTTAGGCCAAACATATGGAAATTGCTGGTAGCGAGATTTGGACTGTATGGCGGATGCTCCATCAATTCAAATCCCAACTCATTTACTGGTTCGACCATCGAACCTTATGCTGCACAGACATTGTCTAGAGACTTACCTAGCACACACTTTTTGAAAATTTAGCATGTCGTGCAAGATGGAATATGCTGAACCATGACTGATGTTTAAAGCCTCCGCAATGTCGTCCACTCTGATTCATGTTTTCTCGTACCATTCTTTCAACGACTTGAATATTGTTCTCTGTCCTTAACGTTGATGGCCTTCCTGATTCTCCTCATCGCATACAGAAGTTCTTCCCTTTTTGAAGTGATCTATCCACTCATAAATTTTACTGCACAATAAACAATTATCACCATATTGAGCCTGCATTCGACGAACAATTTCCACAGGTTTTAACACCTTCCGCAAACAAGAATCGAATCACTCCTTGCATTTCTTCTTTTGTGCAAACGACAATGGAGCTTCCATCTTTAATGGTTACCTATGACATACAGAATAATAACCCGCTTACATATCACTACAACACAATAACTGGCGTCAACTACATTACACTAATCCAGTGGTATGAGTATGAGCAGTGTTACAACCCAACCAAGCGAGAAATTAAAAAAAATCCCTTTACTCTTTGAATTACCCTTGTATATCTTGTTATGCAACTTTTATGGCTACAGTAGTTATCAGTGTTGCTTATTAGATATACATAATAACATGGGCTTGAAATATTTTTTTGCAGTTTTCCACACAAATATCCTGAAATGAGCTCAAAGATGTTTTATTAAAAGCTACTTGTCATGTAATTGGAATTTGTTAACTGAATAATTTTGGGTAGGCATGTGATACTTAATATATAGAGTTGTATTCTATTTCTATTTAAGGTGATAAATGTTTTTATAATAAAGCTTTTATTATTCATCTTTTTTTATTGACTAATATCGCATTTATTTCTTAGAATAATATTCAATACTTGAAATTAGAGAGTTGGGATTGGTTCTGCTTTCGGAAACAAATTTTCTTAGTTTTGTGGTTTCTTCAAAGAAATGATTTAGCTCTATAATAAATATAGATTAAAAAATTATGCATCAGTAGAAAATCTATAATCTGACATTAAGCTTTTATAGGATCATGTCCAACAATTTTCAATTTAAAATATATTTAAATCTTTTAGCAAAAAATATGTTCTAGTCTAGATCTTATTATTTTTATTTTTCAAGCTATACTTGCTAACTCATTAACACTTTTGGAAACAGTTGATTTTTGCTGAATTATTTTATAAAAATACACTGGTATATTTGATTGCTACTATGAATGGTGAAGTTTTAACGACAAGTGTGCATTGGGAGACTATGAGTAATCATTTACAATTAGAAATCTTAAATAATATAGCTGTCTTTCCCATATCCAACAATATAATAATGACAGAATTTGCTGTCTTGTTTACAAAAGTGTTAAATCTATTAACAATTGGCTATGGGAGCACTGTTCACTACAGTAGTAGAATTATAATACTACAGAGACTGTGAAGGCAGGGGGAAGATACATTTAGAGGGCCCTGCAGGTCTCTCTATATTAATATACAGTGAACTCCTGATTACCTGTTCATGATTATTCCTTCCTTTTTTAAGGAATCTATTATTTTATAAAATCGAGCTATTCAGGAACCTGTTCATTGATGGTAGGCACTTAACCAGTTGCATTCATATGTTGAGTGGCACTCCACATAGCTTTTAGAGAAAGAGGGGCTGGAATTTATAGATTTTTCCTGGCTAGCTTATGATTGCAAATTGCTTATTGATACATATGGGGATGATTCATTGAGAACTCTGGCCAGTTCATAATTGCATTTTCTATTGACTCATGACTCTCTTAGATTATGGGCACATGAGTGAATTTTTCCCATCCAAACTCAGATGAGAAAAAATCGCAGAGAATGGATCCAATGGAAATTGAATTTTCCCATAATGAGATCACAACACACCAAGCAATTCTCCTTGCACGGGATGTGGCTGGACATAATATCACTTCGACTCTTTTGCATATTCTCAGCCATTGGTCTCTTTCTCAGCAAATGCGTACTGCATTTTTGTTTATATATCCCTATCATGAGAACTAAAAATTTCATTTTAATGGGGTCTTTTCTAAACAGGGCCGGCCCAAGCTATGGGCAGCTACTAGGGGTGCCAAAGTTTTGGGGGCGCTATCCCAATCATTTAGTACCCTAAATTCCCAAGTATAACGCGCGCGTTATACAAGGTTTTTTTGTCAAATTTTCGGAATTATTTAGTGCGCGTTATACATAAGACGTACTAGTGCGCGTTATGCATAAGAAGTACAGCTTTATAAAATAAAATGACACAACAATACCTTTAGGAAATTCCTATTTAGGAATGGGTTTCCGCTTGAAAATTACCATTGGGGGAAGCTTTTCTCCATCAGCCGTCACTGTTAGCACAACAGTAAAGCAGCATTTTTTAGCTCCAGCAGTGCATATTTTTATGTCTTGGGTGCCTTTAACGTCAACTGCAAATTTCGATGGCATGACGAAACTCATAGGTACCTCATCCATGTTCCCTATCTGACTTGGTTCAACGCCATTCTTTTCCTGCCCAACAAACAAATTAAACTCTTCCACTTTCACCTTCCAATCTTCTGGTAACTTTTGTCCGGTAGATGTAATTGCTCGTACTGTTAAACTATTTTGCTTCATAAAATGATAACACCAGCAATTACTGCCTTTAAAATTATCAATATTTTTCTCGCGAGCTATTTGTATTGCTTTGCATTTAAGTGACACAGTTGAAACTCCTCTTCCTTCACTCCTTTGCGCACAGACCCAGTCCTTCAATTCTTGCTCCAGATCTGGCCAAAACTCCTTTCGTTTCCTTCGTGCCCTTTTTGCCACAGGTAGAACACTCAACAAATTCTTTTGGGACCGCCACTCGCGAATGCTGGATTCGCCCACTTCGAAGAAACGGGCCACTGACCGATTACCGTGAATCTCGGCATAATTCACATTTCTAACTTTTTCTGCGCCATGTAAGATTTTCTTCTTTTTGGTATTTTTAAATTGGGTTATGGTCCAACGGTGGGTCTACAATTTAAAAAATATAAAAAATATAAATATTTTTTCATTAGGTTCAATAACTGTGGATTCCCAAATCAAGAAATACCGTACAGAAACCGTACCGTTTCTTAGTCAGGTAAAGAAAAATTAAATAGGTAACACTCCATAAATGACAAAGTCAACAAGTTTCAGTAAAAATAATGTCAATGTTTTTAAGGAAAACAAAATATCCTTGAAAATACCTCACCTGGTTTCTGTCAAAGAGGAACGAAACTCCGTACTTTCATTGCCCTACCTCGTTGATCAAAACGTTACAGCCAGACTGCAAACCACAAATGAATGGGCGATGAAGATTACAGGTCGTCTCTCTGTCTGTGAGTCAACAATGTGTGCCCTCCACATTCGTTCCCACACTCAGATTCTCTGGCTGTTTATTCTAGCTTTCTCTTGCACCCTGTCGTACCACCCTTGAGGTCTGGTGCTTCTTTTGTTTTGTGCACCTCTACCCACCCCCACCATCCCAACACATCTCATGACACCCTCACCACTTCCTTACACCTCACTCCCCAACCAGTTTTCTTTGACCCTCGAGTGGTCATTGTATCGGAAATAAGAATGGGAAAAATCGGTATCCAGGGGTTTTCCCCAAATGTTCTCCTTCGCACAGGAGAGTTGGGGAAGGGCGCTAAAAGTGTAGCATTCTTTAAAAAAACGCTAAGCTCAACGATCCCATGTTCTGCGGGTGTCCTGCGCGTAATACACAAGTGCGCGTAATACACAAGTGCGCGTTATACTAGAAATTTTGGAGATATGCGGAAAACAGCCGAAGGTTGGCCTGCGCGTTATGCATGAGTGCGCGTTATACTTGGGAATTTAGGGTATCTATGCATTACTTGCAAGTGAATAAATATTGGGTAGCAATTTAGATCAACAAACAGGCTAGAATCTTGATGATATTCTTTTTAATTTTCATTATCATTAAATTTTACAGTGATAAATAAATTAACACATACCTACTTTGTAATTATCTCAACAAACATTAACGGAGGGGAGCACTGGAGTGCTATCTCACCCGGGACGCCAAAATTCCTCAGAACAATGCAAAATGTTGTAAGGATTACAGAACTATTAGTTTAATTTCTCATACAGCTAAAGTTCTAACCTGAATAATAACCAAAAGAATTGAAGGTAAAATAGAAAAGGAGCTGCAAGATAATGTTTGGTTTCAGAAAAGGAAGAGGGACTAGAGATACTATAGGATGTATGAGGATGATGATAGAAAGAGCACTAGAAGTCAATAAACATATGTATTTTTGTTTTGTAGATTGGGAGAAAGCTTTTGATTGAGTGAAATGGGATAAAATGTTGGGTATTTTAAATAAAATATGAATAGATTGGAAAGATAAAAGACTGCTTAAATACCTTTACTTTGATCAAAAGATTAGAGTCAGGGTTGAAGGAGAAGAAACAGAAAGTACTTCAATAGGGAGGGGAGTGAGGCAGGGATGTCCTACTTCACCAGCGATATTTAATATTTATTCAGAATCAAATAACAGAAGAAATGATGATGGAAGAGAAAGGATTTAAGATAGGAGGTGAAAGTATTACCACCATTAGATATGCAGATGATCAGGGATTAATAGCAGAAGACGAGAAAGAACTTCAGAGGATGACAGACAGACTAGTGGAGGTTGGCCAACAATATGGAATGAAGATCAATGCCGAAAAAATGAAAGTCATGATGGTTTCAAAGGAACATAAAGAATTAAATATAATGGTAAATGACCAAAAATTGGAACAAGTAAGTAGTTTCAAATATCTTGGCAGTATTTTAGCGCAGGATGGAAGTAGTATACAGGACATCAAAAGTAGGATTGCAATGGCAAAAGCAGCATTTAACAAGAAGGAGCTTCTTACAAGCAAGAAAATAAATTTAGAAACAAGGAAGAAATTAGCAAAATGCTACATATGGAGCATAGCTCTTTATGGTGCAGAGACATGGATGGTAAGGAGAAAGGAGGAAAAATATTTAGAAACTTTTGAAATGTGGGTATGGAGGAGGATGATGAAAGTGAAATGGACAGAGAGGAAGAGAAACAAAGAACTATTAGAAATGGTGGGAGAAGAAAGGATGCTAATAAAAAAAAACAATCAGGAAAAGAAAAGCAAATTGGATAGGGCACATATTGAGAAGACAGTGTTTACAAAGGACGATCTTAGAAGGAAAAATTAGCAGAAGAAGAGGTAGAGGGAGAAAAAGAATAGGAATATTAGAGAATATAAAGCAGGAATATAGTACTCATAGAGGTATAAAAGATACATCTAGGGAGAGAGAGAGATGGAGGCAGCGATTCAGCTAAAACCTGTCTTCGGACAGCAGCATGATGATGATGATGATAATGAAATTTAGTAAGATTGAGCATCATGATTTCACTTAAATAACAAATTCATCATAATCACAATAGATTCTATATACTCACTATATATCATCATCATAGGTAGTCTGTCCGTATACAGGTCCGTGATTATTCATGGTTAAACCTGGTTCTTCATATACTCCTATTTTCCGCTGTCCTCTTTATATCTTGATAACTCTCTTTCCCTTTCAAATCATCTATCAGCTAAAACTTTTCCTACCTCTTTTCCCTTTTCCGTCTAGTTTTCCTTCTAACACATCTTTAATCATACTCTCTCTTCTCAGGTAATGCCCAACCCAGTTTGCCTTCCTCTTTCTAATAGTCTGTATAATCATTCGCTTCTCTCCTACTCTTCGTAGCACTTAATCGTTTTTCATCCTATCCGTCCATTTTATCTTCATCATTCTCCTCCAAGTCCACATTTCAAAGCTTTCCAAGTATTTGATGTCATTTTTCCTTAGCGTTCATGTTTCTGCCCCATACAATGCTATACTCCATACGTAGCATTTTATCAACTTCTTGCGGATATCTTTCCTTATATTCTCCGTAAGTAGGTGTTTTTTTTCTTTTGAAAGCCGATTTTGCTTTTCCTATTCTAGTCCTGATCACATACGTACATTTTGCTTCTCATGTTATGATGCTTCCATGGTACGGTCTTCGGTTTGTTTTCCAACTTTCTTAGGTTATCTTCCAACTTCATGCTGACTACATCCTGCCTTTCTTTCAGTTTTTCTAGGTCCCAGGTCTGTCTTTCTCTTCTCGTTTTTCTTATTTGTTTGAGCTTTGTACTCACGTCAAGTATTAGAAGGCTGTGATCTGAATCAATGTCTGCTCCTTGCAATGCCTTGGCGTTCTTTATGCTGTTCCTGAATCTTTGTTTTTTTTTGTTTAACTTGGTCCTAAGTTGTCTTCTTCAATGTTTTCCTCATTTTCCAGTTCTATTTTTGCCGATCCTGCCTGTTTGCTGTATAGTTCCTTAATGTATTCTTACCATACCTGTGCTACATCGTTTGTTTCTGAGACTATCTTCCCATCCGTATTCATAATTCCTTTACCACGAATTCCATTAGACTTCTTATTTTCTAATTCCAGTGCCCTAGAGCACCGTCCTAACTTCTCCATTTGTTGTATTTCATCGCATTTTTCTTTTATCCAATTTTCTCTAGCTTTATCTGTTACGCCTCTCAACTCATTGTTTATACGTCTATAGTTGGTTCTACCTTCTTCACTGTTAACGTTTTTCCATTTTCGTCTCTCATCCATTTTCTTCAGCATTTCCTTAGCGATCCATGGTTTTCTGATTTTCTTCTCTTGTTTTGCAGTCTCTTTATCCAAGGTATCCTTAATACTGGTTTTAATTTCTTCCCATTCTATATCCACGTTCTTTGGTTTGTTTTCCAAATTTCATAGGCGATCTTCCAACTCCATACTGACTACATCCTGCCTTTCTTTCAGCTTTTCTAGGTCCCAAGTCTGTCTTTCTCTTCTCGTTTTACTTATTTGTTTGAGCTTTGTACTCACATCAACTATTAGAAGGCTGTTATCTGAATCAGTGTCTGCTCCTGGTAATGCCTTGGCGGTCTTTATGCAGCTCCTGAATCGTTGTTTTACTAGGATGTAATCTATTTGGCATCTCATTCTATCTCCTGGGCTTTTCCATGTGTATAACCGTCGTTTATGGTTTTTGAACCATGTATTAGTCACTACAAGGTCATTATTGATGCAGAATTCTACGAGTTTCTCCCCTCCTCGATTTCTCTTCCCAAGTCCGTATTGCCCGACAACATTTTCTTCCTGTCCTTCTCCGACTATGCTGTTCCAATCTCCCATTATTATGCAGTTTACCTTTCCTCTTCCGTCTTCTTCGTAAATTTCATTAATTTGCTCATATATCTCATCTATTTCTTCATCGTCATGAGCTGACGTTGGCATATATACCTGGATTATCAGCATGTCCACTGGGACTGCTTTCAGCTTTATCGCCATCAGTCTATCGTTCGTTGCTATTATCTTTGTCACTCTTTTAATCATAACTTTCCTAAGTACCAGAGCTACTCCCCTTTCCCCACTATTTCCTCCAGAATAAACTACCGTGAATTCTTCCGAGTCGAACTGTCCTTCTCCCTCCCATCTAGTTTCGCTTAGCCCTATAATGTCAACTCTATTTCTTCTCATTTCTTCTTTCAAGTTCTCTAGCTTTCCTGCCTTTCTCATAGTTCTTACGTTCCAAGTCCCTATTCGTAATTTACTTTCGACAAATGTTTTCCTCAAGGCAGTACCTGCCCGGAGATTTGATTGGGAGACTATTTTACCTCCGGATTGTTTTACCTCGAGAGAACTCATATTGTCCAACCATATAATCTTTACTAGGGATTGTAATGTGGTAGTTTCCCTCTTGCTTTCCACATCGCAGTACTGTAGCCGTTCAAATCGTCCTGATCACGCCTACAGCTGTATTGGATATAGACCCAACTAACATCATTTGTTTTCGGCTCTATACCATACTGACAGTACTGCTGCCTACTGCCAGGCACTGATGATAGTTTTTTTTAAATAAAACCTCCATTCGAGGGGTTTGAACCCCCGAACTTGGCAATAGAAAGCCGACACGCTAACCACTACACCACCAGTGCATTTACTATATATATACTCACTATAACTAATAGTCAGGCATCTTGAGGCTCAGTCTTCAACTCATACATGAAAAAATTGCTCGTGTGGCCAGGTGTTCTGAGCTAATTTCTTTGTGCTCTATCCGCAGTGTTATTTTCCCTTTTCTCTTTCGTGTTGTATTCTTATTATTATTATTATTGTTTTTTTTCTGTTTTTTATTCGCTTTTATTTATATTCATGATCTTATATATTTCACTCTAAAATGGCGAATGCTATATGTGAAATTTTTAATTAAATAAATAAATAAATAAATTTCACATCTGGTTTTTTTTCCCATCCAAACTCCTATGGGAAAAAATTGCTTGTGCAGCTTTAGCCTTAGAATGCAGGAATGAGAATATTTTTCTGTCCCTCTGATGACAAATCAAGCAAAGATTACAGATAATTTGTTAAAATAAAAGTAATGTGATATGTGAAAATGAATTGAGTAGTATGTGATACGATAGGCAAAGAAAAGATATTTTTTTGGATTATCCATGTTTTTGAATTATTCATGCTTCTTCCCTTCATTAGCCCAGATAATCAGGAGTTGATGTATTATATTAAACATAACGAATAATAAAGGTGCGCAAAAATTATTTTTGCAGGGAGCCGCAAGTATGTTGTTCCGCCACTGAGTCACCAAATGAATAGCAAATTATATGATTTATGTATTAAATACTTTCTCATATTTCATTCATCATAGGATGTGTACACAAGAATGAAAGCAGAGGGAGCAGAAGAAGATGACGAAGAGGAGGAGTTTGTGACCGCCTCAGAGTGCACTAGGAGTCCATCACGTTCCTCATCTTATCACACTGCATCCGATGGAGGAGGGGGAGGATCAGGCACTGGACTAAATGTTGCTCATTGGTGGCAGGATGATGACGTTGAGGATGATGATGGCCCTGCAGTTCGGGAGGATGAGACCACAAGAACTAGTGAATTGGATACTTCTGATAAGCAAGGAGATGAGGATTCTGTGCCACTGCCACCTCCTCCTCCTCCTCCGTTGCCTCCTAGCGTGGGGAAGATAGGCATGCTAGGAAGGAGAGGTAGTTCTAAGGTTAGTAATTGTATACTTTTTGTGAGAAACATGTTTAAATAATAAATCGATTTAGGTTATGAAAGAATCTACACAAAGGATGACGATAAGGATGATAAAGCTAATGAGAAGTTGATGCAGCGATTAATATTGCTGTAAATGTTAGGAAGAGTTTTAATTTAATAAAACACCTTTTTCAGTATAAATATTGAAATAATTATTACTAGATTATAAAACTGGAAATGATGTGAACATTAAATGTTGACCTCTATAGTGAATGTGTATTTGTAGAATCAGGCATAAATAAAATTTATTTGGTGGCTTTTACTTCATGTTTAACGCTGTATTACCTTTTATTCCACTCAATCCATTAAATTGTATAATGCCTGTAACAGCAGAATTTCAATTTATTTCATAGAAAGTTAAGAGTATTTTATTTGGTTCATCAACTGATTCTTTGTGCTTTGCTAAATATGGTTATCACTTAGAGGTTCGCTTTGTCGACCAATAATGGTTAAATTCATACTTGAACATTTATTGTGATATATCTTTAAAATTAAAATCAATTATTTTTTTGTGAAAATCTTTCAAATTATAAAATCTATTATGATTGTAACTATGTATCAATTTTTAAACACATATAGGTTGTTAATCTTGCCAATAAAATGTACATAATATAATATTTTCATTTAAGCATAATTTTTAATTGTTTTCATTTTGTCATTTATTTTATGATGTTATTTGATATAAAATTTTTCTTTCTAGAAATGAGACACATTTTCTATAAAATTGTTTACTGTTAAAAATGGAAATATTTTAATATCAGAGTAATTGATGTTCTATAAGACCAGAAGTCTCATAGCTGCAATTTTAATTACAAAATCTGTTGTGTCATAAAGAAAGAGTATACATGACTAAGTTTGTTTTGAATAATTGGATAAACTGTGCTGTGCTGTTGATAATTTTGAGATGTTAAAGATTCATATATTTTTATTTATATATGAATAAAAATATTTTCTTATAACAAGCATTACCTATGTTTTATACAGATTATCCCGCATTACAACTACACAATATATGGACCTAATAAACAAGTATTCCCAAGTAAATTTAAGTTTTTAGTGCTTTATTGAGAGTTATTTTGTGGAAATTCATTGTGTTCTGCTCAAGTACTTTTCTAGTATTATCAATTCTTCATACCATGAAATATTTAATTGCAATTGAAATCTGAGGGATATGGATCTAATGAAGGATTTTGTATTGGTGTAGAATAACGAATGAAAAACAAATATTGAGATGTATTATGAATTGAATTTTATGGATAGCTCCTGTTTTATAAATACCAATCATAAACATTAAATATTGGCATTATTTTTAGAGTACTGATGCAATGAAATTTTTCATGAAGTTTAATTGAGAGAGAAAGATAAATGCATTTGCAAAATTGAATTTTTTTTTGAAATTACAATTATGGACTCACTGTACATGTGGTAGTTGCTAGAAAAATAAAAAATCAGAGTCAAATCGGTTAGCTGTATCTTGCATTTATTGATACAGACGACAGAAAGAAGAATCTCTTTCTAAAATCATCTAGTCTAATGAAAATAATTTTATTCTATAATTTGAGTCGTCATAATTTTATTGGTGCTGAAATTGAAGCTCCTCAAATTAATTGCTTGTATTATGATTGTGCAAAATTGTAAATCTGGAATTTCAGTCACAAATTCTTGTATAAGTGACCATTTTTAGTGAGATTATTTTAATAGTGTGGTATACTTTTGCTATTAAAATGACTTGCATAATTTAATTTTACTTAAAGTTAAATAAATAGTCTTCCATCAATTATAATTTGCATAATTTTATTGACTAATAAAATTTTCGTATTTAATTCATAATAAGGCTAGCAAATAAAATTTTATTTTTCTGAGTTTATAGTTTAATAAAGAGTATAGAAGAAAATGTTATATTCATTATCTTTTTATGGTTAAATCAGTCAGATAAAGTATTTTTAAAAGTGATATACATCGGCATATTATAATGCTGCCACCGATAGTGACAACATGAATTTCAAAGCTAGCAAACTGAAATCATAACTCTGCAATAAGAGAAATCACGGCAAATGCTATATGATAAAATGTACTTTATTCTCAACCAGGTGAAATAATAATCATAACGAGAATTAATTATGTTATGACCAAAGACTCAATCAAATATGTTACTTTTCTAAAGAAACCATAACACTAATATAAAGGTTAAAGAATTATATTTAATCTTTATGCTCCCATGTGTGGGCTTGCAAATCATATTTTTCAGATTTTTGCTTTGATCAGGATTGTAAATATCATTGAAAAGATTTAATTTGTGTGCTTTCATAATTTAATTTCTCCTAAGTAATGAATTCAGAATTAGGAGTAATTATGGAACATGTTTTATCTCTGTATCATTTCCTACTTCATAGGGAAGGGAAACTACAGAATCGACCCTGACTCAACTAAGAGTTACTCAAAGTCACTCTTTGGGAATTACATCTTATCTGCTGACATCAGAGACAACAAAAGAGAGTGCTAAACCTGAAGGAGATACTACTGGCATTAGTTTTGATCACAGTCAGTCAAAGAATAATATTGATGTTGCTTCAGAAACTTCTTTAGGAATGTCTTCAGTGGATCAGTCTTCAACAGAAACGTTGCAGAATGGAACATCTATTGGAGCCCTTTCAGAAGAGGAACTTTTGAGACAAATGGAAGAGGTAAGCCTTAATCTGACCAAAATTAAAAAGTTTTCGTGTGTACTTACTGCCATTTTCTCATAAGCTTAATGTTCTGATGAGCATGTTTTGTTTCAAATTGGCAAGTATTATGTTTCAAATTGGCAAGTATTATGTTTCATTTTCAATAAATTTAAATTAAATTTTTGTTTTCATAATTTTCAATTGCAAAAATTTTAATATCGCTTTTGTAAATATGGAAAATTAAGACATATTTAAATAACTAATTTATTAAACTTATAAAATCGTATTATTACTGATTACACCACCTTTTTGAACCTCGCGAATTTGGACTTGGCGACAAAATCTTTTATGACCATTACTTGTGTTCCGCGCATATTACTTGCATTTCACGTCATGCGTTTACGAGGTCAACAAGCATCAACTCCCTATACTTTTTTGTTTCTACGTTAATTTTAAACTTTAGCACCATAGAAAAGGACATTATTATTATATTATAATGCTCGTTATTAGCAGATTTCAAAGTAAACAAACGTGATAGACTTAATTCTTTTGTAGCTCAGTTTAAACCTCACTACAACGGCGCTATTTTCGATAACAGTCGAAGTTGCTGGCATCTAGCGGCCAAATTAGAAATTATTGGCTAATGTAAAAGCGCCCTGCGCGTTGAGTTTTTCGCAACTTTTACGAGTATGACGCGGAAATTATCCGTTATTCGCGTATGAGATTGCTGGTTTTTGACCGAAATATTTAATGAACTGTTGTTTTGTTAGGTTTTCATTGTTTATTACGAATTTTTAATGTTAATCTAAGAATTGATATCATCTTGTAACGTAAGATTCTCTGCCTCGTAGTTTGAACGCAATTACTAAAAGAAATGTTACAACTTTATTACGCTAGGTTTTGATTATCCGTTATGCATTTCTAACGTAATTAGTAAAAGAAATGGAACCACTTTTTAATTCTAGAGTTTTTTTTAGGCTTGGAAATGTTTGTTGCAGAATCCAGGAAAACATTTGTGCATGATGTACTCAACATTCCATTTCAGTAGTTCAATTTAAATTAAACCATTTCCTTAGAATGAACAAAAGAAGATCGAAAATCGCATGCGAAATTTTGTGAAGGTAAACTGTACAAGTGCGGAAAGAAGTGTAATCGCTTTGTTATGTTGGGCTTTCATTTGCTATTAAGCGTTTTGAAGGTAATTAAAAGTATCCTTTTGACTTTATAATGCTAGGTTTTTCATTTGCGGGTACGTTTTCTTTTATTTTCTGTAAAACTGCATTATTTATGATAATAAAGTGATTTTTTAGGTTGGCTGGGAACCACTCTCGTAATAACATGGCGTCTTATGGGGAAATAGGACTTGCACTTCGCGAAATAGCATTTCGCGGCAGTTTTCCATAACGAATTATTCTTGAAGTTCAAAAAGGTGGTGTATTTAAAAGTATAGCTGATGTGTTTTGAATACTTGGTCTGATCTATATTCATTGCATGTTTTAATAACAAAATAATTTCAGTTTCTCGCCATGTAATAAAGGTAACCGGCATGAAACAACTAAATTAAGTGCATGCTTTTCAATTAATCAAATCATACTAAATGATATTTAAAACATTTTTATATTTCGTTTTCTACCTTACTTTCATTCGGTGGTGGAAAAAGTTCTTTAAGACTTTCAGAGATGGCGTTGGCAGTAGCATTTTTCTACAGAATTTTGAATGTCCTCGTTTTATTCTATTAATTTCCGTGATTAATCGATCCGTCAGAATGGTAAAATTTAAGACGATATTTATTCATGAAGTTAATGGGTTTCTACATAGTGAATATCCTTGTGCCTTTCTTAATTTTAATTTCTGGTGTATTTATAACAGGCCGATATGCATGATGAATTTAATTATTTAACATTGACATAAGTTTTATTAATTCTTCGATATGTAAAAGATCCATCACTACAACTGCGCATTATTTTCTTACCTTTTTATAAAGAAGTTACAAAAATTTACTCCCATTCCATCACGAATAGGCATGGAAATTTATGCAGAGTAAGTAAGTGGAAATTAAATGAATTTTAGATTGGAATTCATCAATCTCCCGCATTTTTCGGTTAATTTTGTTCACTACTTATCATACTGCTGCTTAAATAGTTTTTACACTTTTGAATCGATGTTGTGTTCTAGCTCCTTCCGGAGAAAGATAACTTCCCTGTTCAAAAATAGCTACAAACAGGTCACGGAACGATTTTCTACCGGGAACTGAACTCTGTTCAAGTTTTCTCCTATAATGCGACATGACAATATTTGGCCAAGTTTTCTTTTTACTGCATTACGTATGATGTCAATACGAATATATTCTACCTAGAATATTTAACAAAACTTGACTTTTGATAGATAAATATTTAAAACTACCTCTTTGTTTTATTTTGCGCTTATCCTAACTAGATCTTTTAAGGCTGGTTCACACTGGAGGGACGGTCGCAGTGAGGGCGCTATTAGAACAGGACTATTTATGCGCAGACCATTCATACTTGTAGGTTAGGCCTCGGTCGCGGCACGGCCGCATTCCGGCCCCCACCAACAGCGTCACGTAGTTTATGGATGCACCTAATTAGCAGAAAGATTCAAGCTTACTTCGGATGTCACCGAGGATTGCCGATAGTAACCGAAGATGCTAGGGCTCGAAGGGGCTTGGGACAAAAGTTGCCCCCTCGAGCGACCCAAGGAGTTCGTGCCGAGGCCGTCCCCTACAAGTGTGAACGCATTTGGGATTTCTCCATAGAAACCCCATTGAAAATATGATTTTTATATTTGCTCTTAAATGTCCAACCCGTGACCGTCCTTCCAGTGTGAACCAGCCTTTAATCTATTTTTTTTTAAATCTTATGAATTGAGATTTTAAAAACTGCTTTATTATATGGTATATTCCCTCGAATTTATTTATAATATTTTCATTATCTATTCATCGAATTAGCTCAATTACTTATATAATATTCATGTCGATCGTTGAAATAAATACGTTTCAGTTACAGGTGAAAATGAATTTACCAACTTCTTTATAATTTTCAAAGTACACACATCCGTGATCTCATTAATTCTATTCATTTTGATTTCGCAACGCGTTAAATTACGTATGAATATTAAGGAAGTAAACTAGCCACAATTTTTAAAGAAAAACTTTTAAACAAATCAAATGAATTGGACCGTTAAAATCGTACTTTTTCATTTCTTTTAGGGTAACAATATATTCATTTCCAAGATTTGCAAACACTTTTAAAGAGTATGTACCTTATGATGGCATTTAAATTAAATACTACTGGATCTTTCGCTATGAATTTTAATAGATTACCGATTCCGAATATGTTCTGCCAACAAACAATTTTCGTCCACCGAAAAATTAAATAATTTTAAAAAAGAATGGGGATTATAATGTTGATTCTAGTCATGGAATTTTTGTTATTAATATAATGATTTTTCCTGGAATACATAAAACATGTCAAATGAAACTCGATCTATTAAAATTAATTAAAGAATCTCAGATAACGTGAGGTGGAATCATTTTATATTTGATTTAAGTCAACCCTAATTTAAACGTATTTAATATTTAAATTGTTTTAATTGATACCCAACCCATGCAGGTAATATTTTTACTTCGCATTCGTAATTCATTCCTATTTTTAAGGTATTTGGGTTCGAAATACATATTTAATTCAAGGCGGATATAGGCAGTTTCATTTCTTTTCTGCAGTACTTCAACCTCTTCGAAGGTTTATATATCCGTCGAGGATACATCGCAACTTTTACTTCTGTCTTTACATCGGCCATTTTCACAACACACCAACACTCGAGGGTCCGGAAATAGCCCCTACCGCTGCCGTGTTAGTTTGGTCGATGACTTCCCTTGCCTTTGGCTTGCAGCCCGTGCGTAAATGGACTAGTTTTCTGATATAACGTTGCGGTCAATGTATTGGCTTTCATCCAAGTTGTAGAAGATTTGATTTCTAGACCCTCTGCCAATACTTGATGCACGAGTCAACATAAATTTATGGTCTAATAGGGTTAATTATTGCTTGTAATTAACTGTAAATCATAAAAAAAACTCGTTCGTTGACAAAAACGTGATGTTTTTTGGAAGAAACTCGAAATACGTTTTGAAGAAGCTCCTTTATTAAAGGTGGAATTATTTTGTTGGAAAAAGGAGAAACCCCTTACGAGATAATTTATTTTGACAGGTTTTTATATAAAAGCATTTTAACTATAGGGAAAGTTCGTGATTAGTTGTTTATGGTTACTCTAATAATTTAAAATATTCCACAAAGTATAAATGATGAGAAGATCACTGCATATATATCTTACATGCTTCATAATTCTAATTTCCGTTTTTGACCTACTGGAACATCTGGAAAAAAATAAAAAGTAATAAATTAAAATGTTTTTGCCGAAGATGAAAAACTCAGTAGTAATTGATTTTGATATCCTCTTTAAATATTATGACTCGCCTTATTGACCTAATTACTCAGCGTAAATGTTTTGGTTACGTCGAATGAATTTTAATCTAATCTTTTTATAAAACGCACATTGTGCTCGATGAAATTGTTTCAACGTATTTTGTGCGCTATAATTTAATTTTTTAAATTTTATTTTCCTGCTGTGTCGCCAGCTGGTATTCTCATCGTTCAAAACTTGCTTGTTTAAAATATTTTACTGCTACCAGCAAAACACAATCACAGATATAATAAATATAACATCTTGCCAGCTGATTCGATTTTTTTCTGTGGAAAATATTCTAGATCATCCTACCTGAGGCGCGCGCCCCCCTAGAGGGGCCAGGATTCTAGAGGGGGGGGGGCGCGAAGCATTTTGGACCAAAATCAGTTTTACCTTAAATACTGTCACACTCACCTGCTTTAATATGTTCTCATTTATTTGACAACAGTTTATATTGTATAAATCAGGTACTGATGTATCCAAATGCTCTGTCAACTTTTCACTTCCATAACAGATGTAGTGCAGACGAATGGATTTATTATACGTAGAAATAATATATGAAGATCTCTAACTGCCATTCCTTACACCATGCAGAAATAGCTTCTAGATCATTTTGGAGATACTGATGGTCTTCCGGATTGCTTATTTCTCTATAAATGACGGTGTCGTCCGCGAAAAGCATAATTTTACTTCTGACTACTGGGCTGATATCGTTTATATAAATTAGAAATAATAACGGACCAATTACACTACCCTGTGGAACGCCAGAGACAACCTTCACTAAGTTCGAGGATTTCCCATCTATAACAACCTTCTGCTCCCTGTGATTTAAAAATTCACGGATCCAACTAACAATTTTTAAATTAACGACTAAGGTTTCTAATTTCGTTATTAACTTCCTGTGATGTACCTAATCAAAGGCTTTCCTAAAATCTAAGAAGATGGCATCGACCTGCGTATTCTTTTCTCCGCTTCTCAGTATACAATTAACAAAAAGACCGAGCTGAGTATCACATGACCTACCTTTCCTGAAGCCGTGTTGACAATCATCTAACAATAAATTACTATCAAGAAATCGCATTATGTTGCTAACGAGTATATGCTCGAGAATCTTACACGATATCGAAGTTAAAGAAATCGGCCTGTAATTATCTGGGTTCTCCTTGTCGCCGCTCTTATGAATTGAGGTAACGTGCGCTAACTTCCAGTCGTTAGGGACCTCTCCGTGGGAAATGAATTGATCGAATATTATCCGAAGAAAAGGTGCTATTTCTTCAGCTAATTCTTTTAAAACGCGAGCAGGAATTTCTTTGGGGCCAGTGGCTTTGTTAGGTCTGATGGAATTTAGTTGCCTTGCTATTCCCACCTCAGAAAATACTATATCGTCCATCAGGTCGCTCCTTATAGAGGGTGCAAAATGTACGAGTTGATCGTTGACGGCTGTAAATGCTTTTACAAAATGACCGTTTAACAGGTTGGATTTCTCTACGCTATCATGAATAACGGCACCCGAGTCATTACGCAGGGAAGGTATGGTAGGGCCTCTACCTTGGACCTCTCTCACATGGGACCAAAACGCTTTACGGGCCTCCTTCAAATAATTATTTAATACCTTATTCCTGAAATTAGTAAAAGCCTCGCGCATAATATTTCTCGCATTAGCGCGGGATGCCTTATACGCCTGAACTTCAGCTTCTTTATACTCGTCGGATGATGTAGACGGCATATTTCTTATTTTCGCGTGGCTTATTCTCCGACGCCTAAGCGCACTCCTAACTTGCTTATTGTACCAACGTGGCTCTTTATTGTCGACCTTCAATTTAATTGGAATGTACTTATCGATGCCCTCTAGCATTATATCCTTCAATAATGTCCATGACGACTCGGCAACTGATCGTTCAGTCATATCACAGAAGCCAGGTAGTATTTCTCGTATGCGCGACCTCAAGCTTGAAAAGTCTGCCTTAGCAAATGTATAAAACTTTCTTTGAGGCTTAGGGTGCCACTCGATTTTCAACTTACACTCTGCATATACGGCCAGATGATCACTTATTCCACCTTTAATGGTGACTTTGTTTATTCTTTCTGGGACGTTAGTTGCTAATAAATCTGTTTCCCGATCGCGTTGGCTTTTTGGCTAATTGAAGGAGAGAGTGCTCGCAGAATGTTTTGTTTAATGCCTCACAGGATTCGCGTTCTTTACCTCTAAATTCGAAACAGGTTTTCCCAATCAATTGAGGGTAAGTTAAAGTCACCACCGACTACAATGATTCCATCTTGATTAATCAGTCTAAGCTTTGATAGTTGCTTCTCGAGATTTAAAATACAATCTACACCAGCGTCAGGTGGCCTGTAAAACGAGCATAAGAACACCTTTTTGGAGCCTTCTTTACCTATGCGGCACCAAACACTCTCGATATCCTCGTCACTTATCGGAATCTCACTGCTATCGTACTTATCGCTAACTGCTATGAAAACTCCCCCGCCCGATCTATAAGCGCAATCTTTTCTATAGACATTATAGTCTCTAGGAAATATCTTCTACATCTACATCTACATTATACCCTGCAAGTCACCTTTTCGGTGGATGGCAGGGGGTGCAGTGCACCAAGGGTCCATAGTTTTCCTACGTTATCTTTTCCTATTATGGTCTCTTATCGTCCTAGGGAAAAACGATCCTCTATATCGCTCCGTTCTGCAGTCAATCTCGCGAATCTTATCCTCACTGTCCTGCCTTCCGAAATACGTCGGGCTTCTGATAAGTCCTACTACCTCATTCGCTAGTCCCTCCGACATAAATTTTTCCAGTAGTTTAATTCTAGCCTGCAGCCTACGTTCCTCTAACGATGTCCATTTCAGATTTTCTATTAATGATGTTACGCTTTGTTTACTATCGTAATTCCTCTTTACAAATCTAGCTGCCCTGCGCTGAACCTTTTCTATCTCGTTAGTGAGTCCCTTTTCGTAAGGATCCCACACAGCTGAAGCATATTCGACCTGCGGTCGAACCAAGGATAAATAGCATAATTCTTTCACTTTTTCGGAGCTATTTCGAACTATTCTCCCTATAAAGGCCAGCTTTTTGTTAGCGGCACCTATCAATCGGCGAATGTGGGTGTCCCACGAGAGATCACGATGGATCGTGACTCCGAGGTATTTAATCGAGTCTGAAACTGGAATCTCTACTCCGTCCAACGAATAATTATTATTCAACGAGATACTCTTGGTTCTCCAGAAGTTGATGACGCAGCTTTTCTTTTGGTTTATCTCTAACTGCCATTCCTTACACCATGCAGAAATAGCTTCTAGGTCATTTTGGAGATACTGATGGTCTTCCGGATTGCTTATTTCTCTATAGATGACGGTGTCGTCCGCGAAAAGCCTAATTTTACTTCTGACTACTGAGCTGATATCGTTTATATAAATTAGAAATAATAACGGACCAATTACACTACCCTGTGGAACGCCAGAGACAACCTCCACTAAGTTCGAAGATTTCCCATCTATAACAACCATCTGCTTCCTATGATTTAAAAATTCACGGATCCAACTAACGATTTTAGAATTAACGCCTAAGGTTTCTAATTTCGTTATTAACTTCCTGTGAGGTACCTTATCAAAGGCTTTCCTAAAATCTAAGAAGATGGCATCGACCTGCGTATTCTTTTCTCCGCTTCTCAGTAAACAATTAACAAAAAGACCGAGCTGAGTATCACATGACCTACCTTTCCTGAAGCCGTGTTCACAATCATCTAACAATAAATTACTATCAAGAAATCGCATTATGTTGCTAACGAGTATATGTTCGAGAATCTTACACGATATCGAAGTTAAAGAAATCGGCCTGTAATTTTCTGGGTTCTCCTTGTCTCCGCCCTTATGAATTGGGGTAACGTACGCTAACCTCCAGTCGCTCTTCTGACTCTGAATCTCATCCGTTAACCAACTTTCTGTGCCTATCACGATGTCGGCCTGCAGACTGCGAATGATATGCTCGAACTCAGCAATTTTCCTACGGATCCTGCGGCAGTTCAGTACGACGACGTTTAATTTCTCACTATCACTTCGCATATTAATCCCACTCTTAACTTTCTCCTCCACTCTAAAACTGCATTCGCTCCCATCACAAGCACTCCCACGACTGTTTGGAATCGCTTCAAAATTGGAGTCGCGACTCGTCGCACCCTTAACGGAACATTCTATAAATGACCTATCGTGAAATTGGTTCTGCATGTTACTACGAACTTCCTCATCTCTCATATTACGTGCATTTACCTCACGCTCTGAGTATATTCTATCACTACATAATCTATCGTGATTCTTATTTTCTACGAACGCATCGATTATTCCCTTACCCAAAACTGACCTACACCCTGCCCTACTCTCTATACTAAAAAATCCCTACTGTGCTCATGAATCCTACGCGCTACTCTCTGAGCCGATTCGAGCGTGTAGTGAATACCAGAGTGATCCAGTGGTGCCCTGCACGATTCGATATTCGGCCGTAGGTCGACGAAGTCCACTCCCAAGTCCCGACAGAAATTCCACAGCCTTCGGTTCAGACCGTCAACCCTACTCCAAACCTCAGAACTGCGGTCAATCCTAGGGACTGTACTGCAGACAGTAAGCCGCACATCTGAACCCAACTCCTCTCGGACACAAACAACCTCAGAGGCCAAGTCCTTAAAAGAACTGAAAATCTCCTCGGACCCGCGCTTCGAGGCGTCGTTAGTCCCAACATGGGCCACCACCCGCAGCCGAGAGCAACCTGTCACCACTACCGCTTCTATCACCGTGTTGGTCACCTGCAGCACCGTGCCTCCTGATATACATCTGGAGAAGACCCGCTCTTCAACTCCCTCCCGGCGGGCACTGGATAACAGGGGTGCCATCACACGCCGAACGTTAGAGCTATATACCTAACACTAACAACCTCCCCTTCCCAACCCGACTCCCCTTGGGCCCGGCCTCCATCGAAGAGACAAGAGTGGGTACGGGCGCAATAGCCGTGGAGTCGTCCTCCGACAACACCTCGAACCTATTCTTGATAGGAAGAGGGTTCGCCGAAACTTTCCAAACTCCCTGCCTCCGCAGCACCACACCACGATCTCCCCGAGTGGACACCACTCTCCACTCATCGGATTTCCCAGCCCGAGGTAAGGGGCAACCCCGATCTCTCTACCGGCTACCGCACTCAGGCGAACCTGGGCCGCCAATTTGGCGCGGCGAGTTTTCAGGGATGTCTCCGCACCCCCCACACGAACCAAGGCTGCCCTCGGACATTTCCACCCTCTGAAGGAGATTCGCAACCACCCTCTCCAGCTCCGTGATTCGAGCCCTCATGGCCTCGCAACCAGCGGCGCACAAGAAGGAGGAAACGGGAGTCCTCGGTGTAGCCATCCTAAATTCTTACCTAATTTATATATTAACGCAAAAGAGTCTTACAATATAAAAACAAAAGCTGAAATGGGAGAACGCTAAAGAGTCTAGTCTAAGTAAGTAAGTTTTAACGCGGGGAAGCTCTTCGTGAAACGTACGAGAAAGGGTCAAACGCAGGTATAAATTGAAAGGCGTAAACAACACAAGCAAGGTTAGATCACGCACAGGAGGACACAACAACGAAAATATATAAATACTAGGGAGCGTAAAAATAAAATACCTTACAAATGCAACAAGAATATGCTAATACACAATAACTACTATGATATAAATATTATTTTCTAAAGGGGAGAATGAAATTTGTAACAAAAAACTACGAGACTTAAAGAGTTAACTATTAGGGTTGAGAAAAAAACTATAACGTAGATGTTATAAAACAAATTAGGTAACTTAAACGAATGTTAAATAAAATTGGTTACTATTACTAATAATTTTATGATAAAACTCTTAAAAACATTAAAGAAAATTTTTCTGCGTAAAGAAGGGTGGCATGGAGGTTTTAGAAGATCGGGAGAGGGCGTGAGGATCTTAGAAGATCAGAAAGGAGGACGCGAGACAAAAAGGTTAAGAACCACTGTCCTACATTGTATCGAGTTAGGCACGTTCACTACTACCGGACAACTTCAATGCACATGACGTACTACGATTGTTCAATTGTTTTTTTTTACGACGGTGATCGCTCTAGAACCGGTTTCCGAAAAATTCTCATTAGCGGAACCATTTCTCGTGCAAACACGCACAGACGCAGGGCGACTCTTGATACGAAAATCTTTGGAGGTGACATCATTCTCTCCCGTTTAACGCACCTGCTGCCGTTCTACTCTGCGAATGGCGCTCCCGCGTCCATTTCTTAAAAGCATTTAGGGTGGATAGAAGAGGAAGAAGATTCGGCCGGTCATCCGTAATGCATTCTTCGACACAATGAATTCTTCGAACCGCTGCTTCGCTTCGAAATATAATAAAACGTGAGCGCCTTACGAAAAGGAAATCTTAGGCCGAAGAGCGGGCGGAGAAAGAGAGAGACGTCTTTTACTGCTTAAAAATACAAACTGACAAAAAACACCGTCGGGGTGATCGGGTGCCGTCCCCTTCCTCCCTCCTCCCCGTCCTCTCATTCTCTCCCTTTTCCCATTCTTTTAACGTGTCCCCTTATTTGTCGATTCTCGAATCGCTTTATCCCCAACAAACATCTGCTCCTTTTCCACTAATGTAAAATTCTCCTCTTCTGCAGATGCCTGTGGGAGTTATTCCAGGAATCCCCTCCATACTTTTTCGTTTCGAATATCCTGGCGGCTTTGGAATTCATTGTAATTTAGAAGTATTTAGCTCGCAATCCGCTTTGAAGATGGGATTATTACGACGGCGACTGATGCAGAAATCCCCTAAGCTTTAATTTAAAAAATAAATATACGCAATTTTCACGCAACTTTATGTAGTATGACCGGGTTAATAATAATGGATTTCTACATAGTTACACCTTATTTCGTTGAATTTATCGTTATATATTTTTTACTTTTTGAGCGGACTAACTTCGCATAGTATTTCAAACTAGCGTAATTGCCAGCAAATATGACGGGATTATGATAAAAGTATTCCAAATATATTTGATTTCGATATGAAAAATCAGTAAGATATGCTAAATGACGAGCCCCTTTTCAAAAATGAAGTAATAATAATAAATAAATAATAATATTCCCTCTCTCTCTCTCTCGCGCCGTCCCTCTCTCCCTCTCTCTCTCTCATTCCTTCCCTCTCTCTCTCTCATTCCTTCCCTCTCTCTCTCTCTCATTCCTTCCCTCTCTCTCTCATTCCTTCCCTATCTCTCTCATTCCTTCCCTATCTCTCTCATTCCTTCCCTCTCTCTCCCCCTCTTTGCCTCTCTTTTGTATCACTTCCCCCCTCTCTCATTCCCTCCTGTTCCAATCCATAGCTCTCCCTCTTTCTCCGTCTCCCTCTTTATCTCTTTCCTCCCGTCCTTTTCTAATTCTATACCTCCCTTACTCTCTATGTACCTTCCATTCTATATCCCTTCCCTCCGACCTCCCTCCCCACATCCCCTCTCTCTTACTCTACATCTATATAGCCGTTTAGATAAGCAAAAGAATCCAAACTAAATCTCACTCCCATTAGGATTACGTATTTTCGCGAAAAATCCTACGATAATTTAAGACAATCTATGCACTCGTATATATTACACATTTGCGGGTTGAGACAACAATTGATTCTCGAAGTTTAACAATGACGTGGTCGTCAAGGCAACATCCCATTTAAAAGCCGATATTTTCCCAAAATATGTGATTTAAATGTTTAATATGAGAGATTTCGAACGGTAGGCGGAAAAATATGAATAGAATAAAAAACTAAATTAATTTTTCTAAAACATAGTTTAAATTCGAAGACCGTACGTCAATTTTTTCTAATTTTAATTTCCAAAAGAATAAAAGCCTACACTTTAAAAAGTCGCCTTTTACGTGTTATCTTACGGGAAATAGAAATCGCCCCCTGGAGTCGAACCCGGGTCTTTTTTCGTATTTTATTTTCGTCATTTAATTTTTATATCTGAGTCAAACATTCCTGCGAAATTTCAACCTTCCACCTAATCGGGAAGTATGTTAAAAACGCGTTAAAAAGTGCCGTTGATGACGTCAATGTCTCACACAGGCAACAGACAGAACTGGAAAACTATATGTAAGATTGGTTTTATTACGTCCTTCGGGTATATATTTAGAACATTTTTACATTGTCCTTCCTGTATTTTCAGTTAGTGTGAATGTATACAATCTCTATCGCAGAACCTCCCAATACAATACGAATATCTATGATAGTTTGACTATTGGATTATAAATCTGTGCAAAATATAATCGTCGTGATATTTCTTTTGTCTTTCGTGACTTACTCCCAAATATTTATATTTCACTTTCGATAGATAGTGTTTGCCTTTCAATGTTAATACCGCGAATTTGAACCTTGTTGCGATATCGAAAGTTCGCTTTGATAACCGTTTGCTTAATTAGATCATAGTCGTTGCAATCAAGTGTTGATTACGGATCAATTTTAAGTAAATAAGATATCTAGTTATCAAAGAAACTGAACGAGGTAACCGTTAGCGCAAATCAGGTTTAACCGTGTTTAAAATTCACTATATACTCCAAGCAGATGTATTGAGGACGAGAATTACCCCTCAGGTAAGATTTTTTTAACTTCAAAATGGTGCATTTCGATGTGGATTTTTCTTCACTGTGGTTTACTCTAGGAGTTTATTTTTGAGTGCGGAGCGGAATTTGGCGTGATTTATTAGAACCCTCGGAATTTCCACCCACTGAAAAAAAGTTTTTTTTTCCCCCATTGTAAATGCCTGTATGTTACTGATCGTCAAACAGCAAAACTCCACGGATGATTTTTTTATATCTTTTGGAATCCGAGAAGAATATAAATGTATTTTTGCTGTTTAGTTTTCTTGTGGAGTTGGTGTTATTTATCACGCTGAGCTTTTCACGAGATCTCTGTCATCGCGTGGATAGAAATAACGTTAAATTTTCAGCTTTCCGTGTTTTTTTCTTTTGCCACTACAATTTCTCAATTTCTTAGCGCTACGGGGGAAATTTGTATGCGTTCTCGAATCCGCAGCAAGTCTTTTATATAATATAAGCAGAAGTTTTCATCGAACAGATATTGCGCTGGTTGAAAAGTAATGAAAATAAACCGGGTTGTGATGCCTACGGCTTCGCATCTATTTGGGGAGCCCTATAGCGTGCTTAGCGGTGTTGCTTTCCTGGTTTTTCCCCGCGTGGCGTTTGGCTTAGTTTCTGAAAATAGATTCCGTGGACCTCTTCAAAATATTCATTCAAGTCGCTTTCGGTCCTGCGCCCGCGCGATTATTGTCTCAGCGCCGTAGAAATGATTCAGGTTTTTCGTAAACATCCATTTCGAATAAAAAAAAAGCAAGGCGTCTTTACTCGCTCTATTTTACTGCGAATAAAAACCCACTTCCCTTTCTCTCCACATAAATGTCCTTTAAATAGATCTTGCGGCTTAATTACGGTATTAGAAAACTGCGAAAAAGATTAAGGAAACGGAAATAATTCACTATCAACACTTGGTAATATTTTATCTTCCTCTTTTTTTGCGACTAGCAAAAACCCATTGCTGCCTTTTCAATCTTTAACTAATAATAGGAAACGGCAAAAAAGATTAAGTTAACGGAAATTTCTCGCGATAAGCACTATTGTAATATTTTATCTTGATCCCACGCGGTTTCCATAAAAAAAATTGGAGGCAGATTTTTTTATCGTAGAAAATTATTATTTTGCCTTGTCGCCTTAATGCCAGCCTTTAAGTCTTTTTCTTGGCATTTTCCCAAAACCTGTGAAACCTATTATACAGATACTATATAGGAACAGAGACGTACCTGGGAGATATGGTACGGCAACATTTTTGAAACACCTAAGTAATGCAGAACGTTATTTTTCCTGTGCTTTAACAGAAAATAGAAGCATTTCATTAACCATAATTTTAACATATGGGCATTAAATTAAATTAATAATTATTTATGGAAAAATAAATGTTGGCATTTTTGCGAGAACGTTTGGCGCCTTTTGCTGGTGACGCCTATGGCAAATGCCACATTCGCCTTACCTTAGTTACAGCACTGTTTAAGAAACGTTTACTCGAGAAAGAGTTCAGAAAATAAGATAGCTGCTAAAGATTAATAATGTTCATAATGAAACCTTTTTCATGTACTCTTGAACTGCTTAAACTTCTTTTGAGAGAAGTTCTTTTGAAGTCTCGAAGTAAACTTGCTCATTAACGAGTACTTTTGGTATAATCAGTGGCGGAGCCAAGTGGGGGAGGGGGTCGATGGGGACGACCCCATAGCCCTCCACTGGGTGCATTCTTAAATCCATTCCGCGCAACATTCATTGTTTCTACACCGAAGATTACGCCTCTATGGCAAGGGAAAGGAAGATTCTGATGGGGATTTCCAAAATGTATGAATTTCATGGCAAAACTCCTTCACTAAGCATCGTCTTTCTTTTCCATCGGTGCCGATGAGAAGCGATTCGTAGAACACAATACCGAGCCGAACGAAAATGTTTTTCCTCTCCTCGCAACAACTATTTGGGCCAAGCTCTGTCGCATCGTTCCGTGCCAGATCGGACCGGACACTTTAGCCAGCCCAATAACCCAGTCTGCGGCCTGCCTCCGAGTTCATCACCGCCTCCTCTCCACTCACCACCGGCCCCCGCCCCCGTATTTTGCCACCGGCCCTCCCACTCATCCGATGGCCCCTTTTTCCTCCCTCCATCCTTCAGAGCGAGCCACAAGAGCCGCGTTCTATTCTTGGCACGTGCCGCGAAAGATGCGTCCGGAGAAGGAAGGGCTGGCCCGGTGCGGCGAGAGAAGAAGTGAGGGACGAGAGGGAGTTTCGAGAGGGATGGACTGTCTTTGGAGTGGAAAGGGAGGAGAAGGATGGGAGTGGGCCATGGACAGATGGAGGAGACCGTTTCGGGAGTGGAATGGGTTTAAAGGATGCGTGAGAGAAACGATGGTTTTTGGAGGTGGAGCCACGGGTGCACGCTGGGAGGACCCTTACGGGGGATGGGTTGATGGTGAGGGAGATAGAAAGTGAGAGAGATGGAAGATAAGGGTTGAGTGATGAGGAAAGAGGGTTGGGAGAGTTGAGTTAAGCAATGGGGAGGGGAAAGAGGAGAGGTTTGCCTAAACACGGTAAAATTCACTCGATTGCTTTTTACCCCGTCTATAGTCTTTTGTTTCAGCAACAGCTTATTAATTGTTTGGCATTGTTTGTGAGCTCTTATTTTTCGAGAACGTAAAAGTTTATTCAAGAGAGATGTTTTAACAGTTCAAATAGTCCGCTATTGGCAGAAGAGAGAGCTCGAGATAAAACGCAGACAAAAAAGAATCGCTGTCATAGATATGGACATGGTGACAAACTAAACACCCGCAGAGATAGAAGCGTAACACTGTTGTTATTCTTCCAGTATTTGAATCACTACCGCTCGATGGAGTGGATCGAAAGCTTTAATTACCACGACAGACCACGGGATTAGATTCGAGGAAGCACGACGCCCAAATGGGAGGAAAGCTGGGAATCGCTCTTTCTATCCGGGGTAAGGAAAAATGGAAAGAAGAAAAGAATGAAAGGCTGGAACATATTTTTGAGCGAGGGTTTTCAAAGAATGGGCCGTGGCCCATCGGGGGTCCTCTCCAAAATACATTTCCACTCCATCGAGACTAAAATGCTGCCAGCGTAACCGAGACTGATGTGATTTTTGAAGCTATTAAATAGCCATTTTTTATCAGAAAACCACATCTTATATACTGAAAATATAAAAATCCGTATTTACGCATTCTTCAACGAATGGCATAAAAGTTTCCGAGCCAAAACATCAAAATTTCTATTTATTTACCAGCCGAGAAAGTTTCCGAACTTTGGTTATAGTGAGGGAAGGAAGTTCGACGGAGGAGTCGAGATGGCGGAGTATTACTCGAGGGATAAGGAGAAAGTAAAGAAAAGCGAAAAAAGAGAACAAAAGAAAGGAGGGTGTGTTAAAGGGAGAGAGACCAAATATTTGGCGGCGTTTTGAGACGGAATGGCGAAATAATGGCACTTGAAGGATGGGAGGAGGAGGTCTGATAAGATGGAGGAGAGAGGAGGTTATCCAGCGAGATTGCGATACGGTATCTCTTTATAGGTGTCCGGAGGGATGGAAGATGCAGTGGTGGCAGTGAGGGGAAAGGGAGAAAAATTTTGTTTCGTTTCCCGCATCTATTGTCCCTCGCGATCATCGTGAATTCCATATTTTATCCCTATCAGTCTGGATCTATATTTACGGCGGCTTTTCATTCCGTCCTTTGTAGAGGAGCAGACGCAACAGCAACATTTTCCTCCCTCCTTTTCTCTCTCCTCTCCCGCTCATACGCAAGAGCGCACGCGCACACACGCCTTCTCCACTACGTTAATCTATTCTATATATCTAAACGCTCTTTAATACTTCCACAAGGGACCGCCTATTGCTTGGTCCAGCCTAGTTTCCCCTGACAGTTTTATTTATTTTTGTGTTAATGGGTCATTGTGGGCTTAACAAAAGAATTTTAAAATGGTTCCTAAAAAGTGAAAAGGATTCAATCTGTTCAGGTCCCATTCAACATTTTATTTATCATCATGTCAACCTTTGTATGGCGCATTGCTTTATTCACAACTACCTTGACGACTCCTTCAGTACAGTGTTGTTGAACTTAAAAATTGAATGACGATGGTGATAAAAACGTGCTAGCTCTCATTGTATATCGAGCTGCTTCTAATGTTTTTTTGCAGTATCTATTGTATCACAGTTTTATAAAAAAACAACATCATAATATACTCTAATTGATAGTAGCTCAATAACTTTGGCCAAAATTAACAAAAGTGGAATACTCCTTTAGCCAAAACAACTAGAGGACTGCAAAACCCAATGCATTTCGCCCACAAGGTGGGCATCGTCAGGGGTAGAACCTGTTTCAACAGTGACTGAAAGCCAACTGCAACAGTTGTTGAAACAGGTTCTACCCCTGACGATGCCCACCTTGTGGGCGAAATGCATTGGGTTTTGCAGCCCTCTAGTTGTTTTGGCTAAAGGAGTATTCCACTTTTGATAATATACTCTTATAGTAGATTTTCAGGGATCCGCGGGTTTGAGAGACAAAAGTTTTTGATAAAGCTGCAATATTTGATGTTGGTGAATCCTTGAACCGTAGAATCGCTGATAAAAACGGATGCAAGTTTCATCCACGAAGTAGTATGACACCGATCGGTGATTATAACTCATCCTACTCCGTCGTATCTCAAGGAGTTGCCTATATCAGGCATGAAGGCATTCTGAAAAAGCATAGAAAAATTCTGCCTTATCCAGGAATCGAACCCGGATCTTCCACGTATCGGACGTATATTGACCACTGAATTACCGAGGCAGATTAATCATCCCGCTTCAGCATAGGGTATTTCTCCAGCCTATTCAGAATGTCTTTGTGTCCAGCGTATGCCTGCCTCCATAGAATTTACAGCATTTGTGTAGGTCAAGCATCTTTTAAAAACCTTATAATTATCTCAATTTTTTGGATTAGCTATGTCAAGCCAAGGCTGGATTAAGGGTTACGTAGGCCCTAGGCACTATGTGTCGTAGGCCTTTTCAGCTATTATATGTATATATACATATATACAGGATGATATTTCATTGGGGAAACATATGGGGAAGAATTGTTATCGATTTCTCAAGAAAATTTAGTCTAGAAATTAGATTTACCTTGTTGAAAAAATTACTTTATTAATATTGCATTTACATCGATGGTTTTGTAAACATTTTTATAGCAAATTTTAAAATAATTTCATCAGTATTTAATTTGCGGAGTTACTTGTATTTTACTGAAAGTCACGGAAGAGACGATAATTTCTTTTGCCCAATAGTAGACTTATGAAAAAAACTCATTTATGTTGTTGACATATATTTTTGTTTGAAGTTTTCGTAGCCCCCTTTTTCTCGTAGGCCTCACAGTGCCTATGCCGTAATACGGCCCTGTGTCAAGCAGCAACGCACATCTTTGGATAATCCCTTGAGGGAAGTTAGGGGAGAGAATTAACGGCAGGATCTTGCTGGAGGATGTGGAAAGGGAGTCTTTTTACTCCGGTCTGGAAACGAGGAATTAGAGGTGATTGAGGATTGCCGGAAGCTGCTTGTGTTACTGAAGAGAGTGCGGAATAAGGTAGCAACTTGGAAGGCGAGGGATTAGTGAGGGGGGCAAGAGCGTGTGAGGGCTTAGAGAGGCTGTCTTGGCTGAGGAAGACGGATATGTAGGTATTGTCGGATGAGGACTTGGCTTGAAGGCAAAACTTTCTTTGTTTTCACTTCCGCGTATCTTAATGCTCGTAACTTTTTCACATCGACGGAAACTTTGTCAGTTGTTGTCCTCTTGTTTGTGCTTTGGAGGCGATGGTCGATGTTGCAAAAGGGCTGTTTGATGGTCTTTGACTGCTTCCGTTCATATATTTATGTTCTTTGAAAAACGATAAAGTTGTTTATAGGAACTGTAAACAATGCCAATGGAAGCATCATTACTTAAAATCTGGTAGAAAGAAGATATTATTAATTGTGCGGGATGTGGATCAATGTGTGCTCCTCTCAATCTGAAAAAGATTTTGAATGTTCAAAATTGTTTTTCTCTCGGCGTTTTTATTTTTAAAAAATAACCTTTTTCATTTAAACTATGGATGTTAATTTAACTGGTCGACTTGACCATTCTTACATTTCTTTCGTATCAATTTAAGACATTTCATTAATTCATTATTGAAAATTATCTTATAAGGTTTCAGAAAGAATAAATGTATTACTTTGTATTTTATGGTGACATAAAATATTGACTTAATAAGATAAGGCCAATAAGATTCAAATCCATCTAATAGCTTTTCATGAACAGAATAAGACTATGTATTCGCTACAGATTCTCTCCGGGTAGCTAACCAGTTCCGTCGTAAGAAGCCGATGTAAAACTCTTATTGGATTATTCATCCATAAATTTTCGTGCTTGCGTGATCACATTCGAGATGGCAGACTGCCATTTCTACGGGAAATTCCATGTGGTCGTAACATATCATTATTATTTTAAAGTGTTCATTTTTGTTGAATTTTTCTGGCCCATTAACTAAAGTGTTTGCTTTAATATTTAGTTATTTATACAAAATGCATGCTCTAGATCAACCTTATGATATAAACATTTGTCTTTAATTAAATACGATTATCGTGTCTCCCATACATGCTTAGAACCCGTTGTAGAACCCGTTACATATAGAGGAAAATAACATTGCGGAAGAGAATGCGTAATAACCCTTAACCCGAAGTATTTGTACCAGAGACCAATACGATATTTTTTATTTGTCAAATTGGCAACACTTTTAATGTACAATCCCCTTCTTCTCTATCGTCATTGCAGTTAGTGTCAACGACCAAAAATTTTTGTTTAACAGCGCTATTGATTACATGGACTCAGGGACCCACACTTATTAATTTTCAAATTCATACTTTAGAATTAAAAAGCTGGAGCATTGCGCCAGCGATATATTTTTCCGTCTAATTGTAAGCGTCAAACCACTCCATATTTTCCCGCCAGTGTGGTTTAGGTTCTCTTCCGAACAAATGTGCTTCGGCAAGTTTCGGCTTCCTTCGGTGGCGCTCGCAGAGGCGGGGAGGGGAGAAACTACGAGGAGTACGGCACGTTGCCGGGCAGTGAGGGTTAGAAACTCAGTGTGATAGGAGTGTTGTGGAGACCGGCGGGTCCGGATAGAAGGGCGCGAACGTAACATATAACACGAATGCTGGAACAACAAAAATTAAGCAAAAAACTCGCCGATCTTTAACTCAGTCGACCCCGCTTCGTTAATCTTCTTCTTCGTAATTTCCTGCGTTTCGCCTGATCGTTATTTCTTTCAAGACTAACCAAAATAACGTAAAACGAGAAAAAAGTAATCCCTCCAAGTGTAAGCTCTCCGGGGGACATCTCCTTTTGAATTTTTTTCCGCGCTGTGAATCTGTTTCCCGCAAACTGACGGAACTCCCCGAGTGTCTCTGCCAGTGCGTGCCTGTGGATTGAACGAAGTAAGTCTTAAGATCGCAGTCTGAGGGGAGTCGTTGCGCTTTTTAAACGGAATAGCAAGAGTAACAGAAAAAGTGGACTAGTTTGCAGAATATCGCCTAGTGGGCAAACTTGTATGCTGAAAGACTGGAAAAGGTCTGCGGTGAACTTTAATTAAAGAAAGAGTGATAGATTGTGTGCTGAGTGCTTGTGTGTGTGTATGCGGGCGCTGGTGACATTTGCGCGAAGAAGAGGGAAGGGAGCATCTCGAGGGGGATATAGGAAAAGGTCACCCTCAAAAATCACCCGGCGAAGAGGATTAAAAAACTCAACTGGTCGACATCCTCGGTTGGATTGCGGCGAATGCGTGACCTTGCGAAGGGATAAGTACGTCATCCCGCCCTCTCGATCTCCGTCCGACTCCGAAGAAAAAATCAAGAAATCTCGATTATCGACCGAAATAACTCGAACGGAGGGGATTTTTTTCGCCCCTCTGAAAGCGTCCTTCCTTACGATCCCCGAATCCTGAAAGGGTGCCGGTTATTGGGCGTAGTTCGGTAGAAGAGGGAAGATGGAGGAGTCGATGGATTCCTCCGACCACACTCCGCATCCTCGGATGTCCTTGTCCTCGACCTCGTCCGTCGGCGGGGCGGTGATGGTGTCCGACGGAGGCGGCGGCATGGCCGTGGTCAACGGACACGGGGACACGCCTCTCGGTTCCAAGACCGCCCCCACCACCACCATAAGCACCATCGCGGTTCAGAGCGGGGACACGAGGATCGTCATCGCTTTGCTACAAGTAGGTGGAGCCGTTTTTCAATGTGATTGGGTAGTGAAAAAAATCGCGTCGATGCGTCAAGATTGTTTGAAACCATAACCGGAGCGAATTGATGCACCGAGTGAAGTTTTTTTTAAGTTTGGGTGGGAGTTTTTTTTCCGCGACGAGTGGCTGTAGCAGGAAGGAACGGTCTCGGTGACGGGATTCGGCGTTCTACATTTAATTTAGAGTTGATGCCAGAGCGGTTGTCTTGATATCCTATTCCGTCATTATTTTGCTTCTTAGGAGTATGTTATACAACGTGATGCTCCCTGATAAAGCTGTCGGATGATCCAAGTCGTAATGGATTCAAATTGACGCCTTCCAAGCCTAAATGTTTGGGATTTTGGAAGGTAACGAAGCGCTTTATTCCGGTAACCAAGTAATCGCCATCACAGTTACGGAAATGATAATCAGTCTGTACCAAGTCTGTCTCAGACAAACTTCTAACCAAATACGTTTTTTCACTTTTTAAGAGAAATACGTATCGGTTATTTGCTTAATTATAATATTTTTGAAAAATCTTTGTTTCAATTTTCTTTGAAGTTACGCATCTTCGCCGATTGTGTTTTTACAGAAACAGGTTAATTTTTAAGAGGGAAGCTCATCGATGATGCAGCGTAAGACTGAATTAACCGTTTCGAGCGCCGTCTTATTTGGCGAGAATCGTCGAAGTAAAGGTATCTTTGAAAGACAACATTTTTTCGTTTTTAACACTTTTATGCATTTATGGAAATGGGGCGTCGACAAACAGTTATCCGAAGAAAAAGATGCCGCGCATTCCGAATCGTCGGAAACGTTTCAACTCTCACGTTGGCAACCCTGCATCCAGCACGCGTCAACGCTCCTTTGGTGTGCCGCCCACACATTCCCCGACCCCAGCGAACGTAACGTGTGAAACCTTCCCCCTCACTATTTTCCTCCAACCCCCTATTCTCTTCTGCCCCTCCCCTTTTCCCTTCCTTAGCACACGTTCTTCACAGCATGCCACGGCACACCTCCTTTGGGCATCCACTCTCAGCATCACTTCTCATTCTTCCGAAGTTAGCGCTTAATCTTGATGAACTTCTTCCCTTAGGCGGTTTTTTGTTGGCTTTCTTGGGAAACAGCCTGTCAGTTGCTCATCCCTCACGTTTTTTTCTAAATTCAATCCAGGAAATGTATCTGTCGTAGTGTTTAGAACTCGAACGTGTCAAATCTGAAACCATTCTTCTGCTAATCCAATTCTGTCTAGTTTCTTTTGATTTCTCCATTTATTGGCTTTTACATTCCTTTGAGGGCAATGTATTTTTGTTGATTCTTCAAAAACCTATTTCCACTATTGCGTATAGTCTTCCTGAGATTCGCGAAGGAAGTCATTAATAAAACTTCTTTGGCACCCTTTAATTTAAATGTCTTTCTACACTTTTTTGATGCAATGCCTATAAATGTTCAGGCGTTTCCTTTAATCACGCTTAGTGGCATAAAAACAGCAATGTGCTTCTAAATTGTATTACTTAGACGTCATTCCGTAAATCATCAGGACCCGATTTTTTTGTTTCCAAAGGCATATTCATCTAAAGATGCTTTAATATTCATTTGTTATAACAGAATACTTCCACAACTTAATTTCTTCCGATATTACTAAAGTTCCCCCACCACGTCCTAATTGCGCTACTTGTATAGAATAACATAATTACGCTATCGATTTAAAAAATATTCCATGTTTGTGTTTACCATTTTCTTAAACTCGCTTAGAATTTAGTCAAAGACTTTTATTTAGGAGTAGCCGATTTATTTTTCTTTAAATATTTTTTCTGGCGATTGGTCCCCGTGAGTTATCGCAGTCGTCACTTTTGAAGGACGCATGAGATTCCCGTCAGACGGACACGGGGAGCTAATGGACCGTTTTCTCCAGCCTCATTTTTCGCTTGGATACATATAAGTTCATAACCGTAAATCAGTTTCGTTATGCGAGATAAATGAAGCTGAAAGTTTAACCGTCATTTTTGTGGACTTTATTTCCTGAATCAGTCGTCGACGCGTAGTCGATGAACTTGTGAACTCGCGGCGGGCAAGAAAGAGACGGAGAAAGAACGGACAGAAGACAAAACACATCGCACGCTCTCGTAGACACTGGAAATATGCCGAAATTTATTTTTCCCTTTAACAATCTTATCCGTTTGGCGTTCCTTTGCTTTATATCCGCACCATCTTTTCTCTACCTCAGTTCTAAAATCAATAGTTCTTAACGTGTTCATTAGCATCTTAACGAGTAAGTTTGTTGAGGATGCACTGTTTGACTATCCTTAGTAAGGTATACGAGAAGAAAAAGACGGTTAGCCACGGAGAGTTAAACAAAGAGATTATATAGGTATTGTCTTTCTTCCCCATAGAACACCAAAAATAAAATCTTTTGAAGCGTGTTTACGAACGAATATGGTAATTAAAAATTGTAGGGGAAGAAATTTTTAAAAAGAATTTCTAGAAGTTGAAGGTGTATTGAGCGGGAATATTTGCGCAAAATTTATTAAATTTTATTCCGACAAATTGTATGTTTGCCAAATAGATCGAGTCGTTTTTCGGGAGAGATTAAAATTTTATCGATTAAGCCGCCTGCGATAAATTTTTAATGCTACTTTTTTAGGTCGTCCTATTAAGTTTGACTACCGAATCGTATTATCTAATGCCGGAATAAATTATCGTTTCACAACTTCTCTGTGTCCGATGGTCGCCGCTATTTCTGTTATTACTCAACTAAATAACTCTTGCAGCAAAAGTTTTAATTAAAAATACTCGACGAGAGGTTTTTCCTCATACGAAGCGGATATCGAAGTAATTGGACGTCATCTTGGCAGCGTGATTACTTTCCTCGAGTGCTTTCTCTTTTTATTTCTCATCTCCTTCCTACGGTTAGGTTTTCATTTGAATTTCTCATTACATTTGAAGCCATCATCATTCATCTCCACCGATTTCTTTGTCATTTAACTATATTTTACGCGCGTTTCTTTCCGTTTTTAATTTTCTAATCATAATCGGATTTACGGGCGTGCTTTCCCGGTTTTTGCCATCACTCGTTGCTCCCATTTCCTTCCACCCTTCCTTTCTTCATTGTCTTTCCCTCCGTCTCCACCCCTTTTGTCTCCTATATGCATCCATTACTTTTTTACACTCTTTGCTCAACCTCTCCGTATTTCTATTTTTATTTACCCTATCTTTATTTCCATCTCGTTTTTGTTGCTAATTTCTTTCATCGTTTTACTTGGAGATGCTAAAACGTTTGTTCCTTCTCTCTTGACCTACAAAATGGTTAGATAGGGAAAGCTATTACAAAGGAACAGAGGAAGATCTCGAAGATGGAGTGGTGGTTATGTGCTAGAAACATGAATAGATACATAAACAAGAAACCTTGAAAAAAGGGAATTAAGAAGGGAGAGAAGATTTGGATTGAGAGGAGAAGCAGATTATAACAATAGGGATAAAGAGCAAGAGAAATTTGAGGAAGAGAAATAACTAGTGAGGGAAGAATTCCTGAGCAAATTTCATAAGATCCATTTTTCACCGACTGCTATCTTTCCATCGGAAGAATCGCAGGTGCTATGTATTGTTGGATTCATACATTTGTAGAAACGTTTATCATGTCTATCTCACGTATAGAACAATCGCCTCCTTAAAATTAAGTTTCTTCAGGATGCAGGATTACAGAGATATTGTCCATACAGACAAACGGACGTACAGTAAAACCAAATAAATAAGCGATTTATTTAGAAAAAACGCTAAAAATGGGACGAGGAAGAGTGTGCATTCCCTCCAACTCGGCTCCATGCGTTCCTAAGCAAGCGACGGCTTGCCTGGAGAGAATCGTTCATAATTCATGTATCGGGGAGGGTGGGGTGGAAACGAACGATTAGAGGGGGTAAGGATTCCTATTGCGACCATGGACGAATCTGCTCGTCCCCTTGACGCATTCTACACAGTGATGGCACTCTCTCCCACGGAGGTCGCGCGCGTGGTCCCCGCTGAGAGGTGCGTATATTTCGCCCTTACGCGCACGCAAAAAAAAGTTGCGATCGGTTGGTGAAATATTAGGGTACGCTTCGGGTTGGGTTTTCGGCTTAGCTCTCCTGCTGAAGGGTCCTTGACTTTTTTTGTTACTGTAAATTATTCTTTCCTCCAGCGTCTGTGTGTGGTGTATGTGTTTGCCTTACAGAACCAGCCCGTCCTCTCCTATAGTTTAGGTTTCTTTTTACAGCTGTCACCATGTGTTTTTTTATTGCAAAAGGTTTATCCTTCGCAATTGGTTAGTTTTATTTTATAGACTCTCATGACATTATATTCTGTTTTACTCCTGGAAAAGAGCTTTTTATTTGCATTAATGTTAGCGTCTCTCGCCAATCCCTTCGATTAATAATAGTTTAATTGTTCGAGAGAGGAGGAAACGAATTCGAAATATCCGATTAAAAGCAAACGTTGGACTTCTTGGCTCGTAATGTAACTCAGCATAACGGTGAGGCGTCGACTAATGGACGGACGAGGTAATCGCCTTCTCGGTATGCGCAACGGTCTGATTTGATATATTTTGCCGAGTTAATGAGAACTCGTCAAGGTCTATTATCATTGGCACAGCTCCTCCTTTGATATGTCTGTTAGGGAACAGATGGGCTGTTCTCATTCATTTTCGATAACCTTTTCAAATCGCTTTATTTTTGTTAATTATTGCAATGTCTTCCTGCGCGATAAATACCAATGAGTGTTCGAAAAGCAAATGGCTGCAATTAATTCATAAAATACGCGTTCATAGTCAAGTTACGAACATCTGGCGGCAGTATCAATAAATACGTTAAGCCAAAGCGTGCTGCACAACACGGAAGAACCCTAAGATTTTATGTCTAGTAATGTGCAGACGCATTTAGAAGTGTTACGTTCATTTTTCATTTATTTTATGTTTTACAGCCTCTCCATTAAGGAATGCAGTTAAAACCTAAGCTCGCCCCACGAGAACGAACCTTGTTGGACGGAATTAATTGCCTCGAAAATAGCTTCTGGAAGAGCTGAACTTGCTTTTCAACCCTCGTCTCTTTAAAAGCGGTGGACATTTTCCCCGAAGAGGGCGCGAAGAAGTAATTTCTCCCCATCACGAAACCCCATACCGGTGCTAGACCGTCAGGGTTTTCACCGGCATCCCCCGCGTCCTCTAGCAACCGTCAAAACTCGACCATTTGTACACGTTAAAGCATTAATTTTATTTTCTCATGGACCGTAAAAGCCTAAACCCTTCAACCCTCTCCCACTCTTACGAGTCAATCCGCGCGGTGCATTTTTTTCCATCCCATGTCCATCATCCATCTCGCCCTTCCATCCATCCATTCCCGACCCGCTCCGAGGCCACCCATTCGCAAAGAGGGAACACGTCAAACGCCTTGCTCTCTTGCACCGGCCTGCTCCGCCCACTCTTTTCTTTTGCCGCATTCAGCTCTACGAGTCCGTACTCCACGTATGCCATTCTCCCTTCCTCTCCACAACCTCCGCCGCTTTCTCTCTTACCATCCTTGGATCCGTGCCTCGTCTCCTCCAGATTACAACGAACGCACTGCTCTCGCTCTTTTGAATGGGAATAAGAGCGAGTCCTTTTCTCTTTCTCTCCCATCCTCCTCCTCCCCGTTCTCCAATTCTTTTCTTTCAAACACCCAAGTGCTCCTCCCCCGTTCCCTAAGCAATACACTGTCCCACATCCGGCGTCCGATCCTTCAGTTTTATTCGCCCTTTGTGGGTCGTGGCGCCGTGGGTGGCGGCGGTTTCGGTCTGAAGTATATCACGAACCTCTCTCTCTCTCTTACGCTCTCTCTCTCTGGCATTCGTGTCGCGAGGTCGTCGCTAGGACGCCGGACAATAGTTCTGTCCGCCGCGTGAATTTCAATGCGACGCCCTTTCGCATCGGTTGGCGATGGATCGTTTTTGCGTTGCGTGTTTTCCTTTAGGAGGGGGAGGAGGACGGGAGGGTTCTTTTGTGGAGCGTTACAAAGTACCATAAAGGAGGGAGTCTATAATCTCGAGTGTTTTCGGGGAAGGATGTACTACGCGGAGGTTTCGCGCAGTGGAAGAGTAAGGGAGTTCCGCAGGGATTGAGAAATTCCCGTTTAGCGGTGGAATCAAGTTGCGACGGAGATTTCCTTTCAAAAAGCTAAACTGTCAAAACAAATAGAGGTGTGAAAGATTTTTTTACGAACGATCCGTTTCCCTCTTGCTAAGCGGGTCACTCGATTGACAAAAAACGCGATATCCTGTGTGAAGTTAACATTCTCCTCGCCATTTGTTTTCGTTTCGTCGAGCAGTATCAGACTGCTGCTTTCACCGATACGTACGTTTCCGTTAATGAGAAATGGCGAAAAACAATTACTGTGTCAGTCGTGGTAGGTATTGAGTCGTAAGTTGGAGCCTGTTATTAACGCTCCGCCGCTGGCAGTCGGTTTTAAGAGGAAAAAACTCCCGATCGGTATGCGCAGTCCATGTTGATGAAATTGACTGGATCGCAATGTAGAGAGAGAGAGAACGTCATAGAGGCGCGAGAAGTGAGTGATTTTCAATCTTTTTCGTTTTTTTTTTCAATGATGGGACAGCAAATAGATGGAGGCAGGTGGAACTTCGCTCAAAATCCATTAAAGCGAACGACCGGTTTGGTCTTAAAATAAAAAAATGAAGACATTCGCCCTAATCTAAGACGGATTCATGATAATTAATTCGAAATTAAGGTGTGATATTCTGCGAAAAATCCCTTCCTAAGGCATTCCAGTAAAAGAAATATCGAGCACAGACCGGCTAAAATGACACGAGATAAATCGTACGAAACACATGACTAGAAGCGTTTACTTAAAAAAATCCAAGATTAATCTTTTGAGGTCAGGTTATTTGAAAGAGAATATATTTCATTTCCGTAACCGCACTCGCACGCATTCGTGTCGATATAGACATTCATTTGGTAATTACGCCTATTTTAGTAATTAATTATTTATAGGTTACATGTTAATTAGTCATAAAACGCATTGCTATCATTTGCGAAATGAAAATATCGAAATCTCATTGTTTAAAAACGCACCAACAAAACACAAGAGTATATTTGTGAAAGCCTTTGCCAAATTACACTTTTGAAGGAGGAATTTAAAGCATCGAAACGATGACGAACAGGTTTTCGCGATTCTTCCTTAACGACCCTTTCAATCATCCTTCGCTTCCTCGATTAGCGCGACGTCTCCAATTTTTCATAATATTCAGTCGTCGCCTGGCTCATTACTTCCCATCAAACTATCTTTTGATCGGTTCGACGCTTACTGCGAATCCGTAACTTTTTAAAAATGTTCATGGACGGATCTTGAAAAATTTAGAATTGAAGATTTTGATGAATATGCACGCTTTAAGTGCCATTGTGTCCGCTCAAGTAGTTTTTGCAATTCCGTTTGTCACTAGTTCGTCGTCTTTCCGCTGCTCTAGAGACTGATCGGTTTTACAGACTCGGATGAAAATTTGCATTTCTATAGCATATCACCCGGAATAGAATTGTCGTTGAAATGACCTTCATCGTGCAGCAATGTTGGGTATATTCTAGTCGATTTAATCATAAATGGTGGAGTGGATTTTGGTTAAAATTCGTCCAGTTATAGAGCTTGATATCATAAACAATGACAGACAAGCTCGATTTCTCGAAAAATAAATATATAGCCATCAGTGACATTGTAACTTATCGGATTTTCCGCCCAGCTACCGCCAAACTCTCCCCACTGCCAGTATTGCTGCAGTGACTCAAATAGCGAGCATACCTATTAATATAACCAGTGACGTTATTGTGCGGAGTAGGTAAGGATATGAGAAAGTTTGTGCATTGTACGTTGCACCGATTTTTTAAAAGGAGTTTCCGCTCTAGACAACCGCAGAACGAGAAGAATAAAACGCTTGACGTTTTCCGAAACTCCCACGGGGAGAGAACGTGTTCCAGTCGCGTGTTCGCGCCAAAAAAACGAGCGGACACGTTTCAGACGGGTGCTTAGAGCGATCTGAGCGTATTGGGTCGCGCCGTTGTCCCGAGACGAATATCCTCCGATCCGTATCTTCACTTTTCGAAACAGGAGAAGAAAAAAAAGAAACATCGGTAACGAAGTGGCGCTAATGACAAAGCGCCGAGGCGTAAAAAAGTCGCTCCGAGCCACTCTTTCTCCGGTAGCGTGGTTTTCCGAGGTGGTTTTATAACCGCGTTGTAATTCCAGGCGCCGGTTGCCTCGTTGGCGATCCTTCGCCTTTGTTTATTTTGCTCCCTTCTCCTACCACCTCCTGAACCAGTCATGTTGCCGGTTCGAAAAAAAGGATCTTCCTTTCCCCTAGCGTAGGCCGGAATGCGGGAGCGGCCCCCCGGTCGAGAATACATTTCAGCGCTACCTTCAGATAATTTTAAGATGTTTAAAGGTAAATTTATATTTGGCCGTTTGAAAAATTATTAAAACGTTTGACACCGAAAAAGATAGAAGGAATTCCATCGTTATTCTGACTTTTCAGCGATATGGATATGTTGCTAGCCGACAAATATCTTGCTGCAAGCAAGATATGTAGTTGATCGCGAAAGCGCCCTCTAAATTATGGCGTCCTGGGTAACTGCCTGGTCCGCCGGTGCCTTCGTATCGGTCCAGCCGGCATCCGTCAATTTTTTGCGTTTTTCTTTTCTCTTCTCCTCTTTGGTTTCGCTTTTAAGTATCGCCGTAGACTTCAATTTCACCGCTTGGGGCTCGCGATTTCGTTGGTGCGCTAATGGCGCCGCTCTGGTTTTTGTTTGCTCCTCCATCGACTCTTGAGTCGCGTCGGCCACGGTTCTCTTTCTCTCTCTCGTTATTTTATCCTTCCTTTCCTTCGAGAGACTTTAATGATTTTATGGACCTTCGCTTTTGCTTAGAGCATGAAAATCGCGGCGAGAAACGATGTTATTTTTCCGCCGCCGTCGTTTTTTTAATTTGCGGGCGCACTTGTTGCGCGGAGGTATTTCTCTCTGCGGTGGATCGTCCGTTTAATTTTAGATCATGTGACCGCTCTGTTGGAGGCTCTCTGGCGGCGGTTGCGATTCTCACGAGCAAGTTGATTGCTCGCTGAGTCATTTGTATTACGGTTATCATCTCGTACAATAATGTTATGGGCTTATTTCACACTCGCGGAACCACAGCCTTGAAATTTTTTATTTGAGGTTGTTTTCATGATCATTATAAACCAGAGGTCCACAACCTGGTGCTCGCGAACACGTCGGTGCTCTTTAGAAACCGTACCGTGCACTTCTACGATGCTAAAAATCGTCGTTCGTAGTATCGTTAATTTGATCTGTTTGCCTAAACGTACGAGATAGTATTTTTAATCACTTTGTCAATTATTTGATTTTATTTATGACCATTTCTACTTTTATAAAAGTATACTGGTGGTCGCAGGGTTTTTAGTATGTTACTTGGTGCTCGCCGCATTGAAAAGGTTGAGGACCTGTTCTAAAGCAATCGAAGTAAAAGTTTCGCCGCAAAGTGACTGTGCTTTCTCTAAGTTTCCTATTTTGAGAATTATATTATTCCACGAAGAAGGTTTGTGAACTTATCTTTTACTAGCCCTTAAGATTTGTAGTAAGACATTTTTTATGGCGTCGTAATGAAAACATGGAGCGTATTGTTCAGTCTTCTCGACGGATTTTTACCAAGTTGAAGCGTTCCAATGTCCTTCGGCTTGCCGGTGTAAAAATCCGCAAAGAAAAGCCTTCTCCCCACGCGGAAACTTACGAGGGTGATAAAGGATATAAAACAGAGCATAAAACGGCTCCCATGTCTCCTCGATATTGGGTACCCTTCCCTTCCTTTTTCTTATACATACGACCACATCGGAAGCCATGCCTCTCTCTCATTCCGTCTCCCGGAGTATATGTATAATGAATTCTTTCGGCGGATATTTCGAGATAGCGTGGGCCTCTAGCAGGGTATACAGAGGAAGCAAGGATTTTGGGCGGAGCGGGAAGCCGAAGGTGAAGCGAAACCCGCGCACAAAGAGATCCGTTGTTAACTCTTCTTCCGAAATAAAAAAATACGCCCACCTTCTTACGAGTGTGTGCCGAGGTGATTTTTTCCCGCCATTTCTGGCCCGTTGCCATTTATTGCACCGTTCTTGCCTGTTATTTTCGCCGAACATATGCATCTTTCGCGGGAAATATTTTTGTCTTTCCTACCAACTTCTATTCTTCCGATCTTTATTAATTCTCTCACTGTCGAGCGTGTAATTCGCGTCACGCCTCTCACTTCATTTGCGTAATGTATTTAGTTTTTTTTTAATTCGTAAGATTCTCCTCCGACGTGATGGACATGGGGTATAAGTTGTCGGGCGCCTGACTTGCGAAAGGGTTTGCCGACGTGGGCGAATTTCGCGAAAATCTGCATTTTTTGATAAGCGTGCCGCGTCGCGGGAGCCAAGTCTGCAAAACTCGACGAAGGTTGACGTGGATTGACGATCATTTGGGTGAGTTTCACGTATTTTTTTTGCGAAAAAGGAAACAAGCAGCGTGTTGCGTAGGCGTTACGGGTTTGGAATTGCGACTCTATCGTCACGTATTGCGGATTTTTACCGAGCAAGTTCATGGCTCCGGGACGGCACGGTTGGGGAATCCTTACGAAAAAGGGCTTTGTATTCAAATGGAGATCAAGGTGAAAACTCTTAAATATGCATGAAAACGCTCGTTGGTAGATGGGGCGGTGCGACCCAGAAAGGTTCAAAAGATTCGTCGGCGATGCGAATAATGCGAGGAACGGGACGCGATAGAGGACCCAGAACTTAGTTTCGGTTGAGTTGTTTTATATTGAAATTTAAGAATAGAAAAAAGACGAAAACGGAACGATGGAATGGTAGCGCCATGGAACGTTACGAGATATTTATCGTTTAGTTTCAGTCGCAGGGCAAGGAAATTCAAAGAATTCATAATCCTTTTTCGATTTATTTTAAATGCGCATTTATTTAGGACGAAAGCTAATCATGCTGTTGCGGGACGTTCACTATCTACGTGTTTGGGTTAATACATTCCACACTTTCCATGGAATCGGCACGGACAGCGAATTACGAATTACAGTCGAGTCCCGATAATCCGACCTTCGATTGTCCGAAATTCCCCGTAATTCGACATAACCATAGGCAGCTCAATATCTGTGGCGAAAAATTATCGGCTAATTCGGACGAATTTTTGAAATTTAAAGCAAAATTTCGTTATCTCATTGACTAAGAAGGATTGTTAAGTGAGCAGATATATAAATGCGATGAGACAGGCTTAAACTATAAAATGCCGCCTTCAAAAACTTGAGCTTCTCGGGTCGAAGCTTCAGCTCCTGGGTATGAATGAAGTAAAGAAAGAGTAACGCTATTGGTAACCACAAATTAAAACTCGTACTTATTGGAAAGGCCAAAGAACCACGAGCTTTAAAAAACCTAGCTCCTACTGGTCGATCAATCCTGTATTCTTTTGCTTATCTAAACGACTATATAGATGTAGAATAAGAGAGAGGGGGATGTGGGGAGGGAGATAGGAAGGAAGGGATATAGAATGAAAGGTGCATAGAAAGTAAGGGTGGTATAGAATTAGTCTATTTTTCCAGAGGAGAGAGAAAGGAGAGGGAGGGAGGATGAGAGGGGGGAGGGAGGGGGGGGAGGGAGGATGGATGGGAGGAAGGGAGGATGGGAGAGAAGAAGAGAGAAAATGAGGAAGAATGGGAAGTTCCTTAAATTTAAAATGTGTGAATTTGTGTTAAATTTTTCGGATTACTTTTTCATAATAGCTTCGCGGGCCGTAGGTTGGGCACCACTGCTCTGGCGAATCGAAACCGACGACGGTCTGTCGATAATCGCGATGATTCTGATCTTTGATGAGAGAGAGAGAGAGAAACAAAGAGAGCAAGAATGGTAGAACTCACTTCGGAAGAGGTTAATGCACGATCACGTCTCGTATTGTTTCACGCAGCAGACAAACACAAATCGCCATGCGGAACGAATCCAAAACCAGGGCAGCACCAAAGGAGTCGTTTCTACATTCTATATTGCGGTGTCCGCTACACGCTTTGCTTTCACTATCCCTTACTACTCCCCTCCCTAGGATCTTCCCATTTCCCTCCGCACTTTCCGTCGACTAGGTTCTATTGCATTCGGTAATGCCAGCGGAGGGCGATATAAACCGGAAAAGGAAAAAGAAACTGCTGTACGTGTTGTGCATATGAGGCCGTAAGGACGGGAAACCTAGCGAGTAGATTTTGGTATAGGCGGGAAGAAAATGTTTCCTTCCTTTTACGGCCCTCGGAGCATTTGGGAAATTTTCCGAAGTCGGTTTTCACTCGACCATTCGGTCGTTAAAATTGCCATTTTTGTTTTATTGCACAAAATTGTTGATTATAGGACGGGATCGTCCATTACGTAGGCAATAAAAACCCGGCGTTGCGTTAGTTTTCTCGGCTACCGTGAACGCTTCTACGTAATGATTTTCCCGAGCAAAAAGAGACAAATACCGTGATATTTAAGACCTCCCGAGAAGCTGTCCGATTGTGATGAGGGAAGGGGACGGTGGGCGGTAGAATAGAGGGTCGGGACCGAGACAAGGGTCCCTCTAGGTGTCATGCTGTGCCAGCCAGGTAAAGGTGTGTGGGCGCCCTTAAAAGAAAGGTCAGTAAGAGATCCTCCTGGCAAAAGAGGGCAAGATGGAGGCTTCCCTCGCTCTTCTCACCTCTCCTCTCGCTATACGGAAGGTGCAAGAAGCTTTTGGCAGCTCACAGTCAAAGAATTCTTCGAATCCCTTTCGGGCGTGACGTTTCTCTCAGGCCCGTCTTTTGTTTTTTTTTAAGGGTCTGGTGCCATTAGTTTTATTATTCCCCGCTTTTGTTTACCTTTTAGAAGTATTAATGCATCTTGATGTTTCGTCTTCGGTAGTCGCCGTAGAATAATAGGTTTCTTCGCCCATAATCCATTGTTTTCTATGCTTGTCCATCTAATTATTACGAATTAATTTTGGGTTATTAAAAGCGCAGCACAAGAGAATGCAGTGCTCACTATATTTATTATCTAATAGGTCTTTATATTTCATTCTAACAACGTAAGCGGTGGAAGTGACCGATTTTATATAAACAGTCAATTTCAGAATATAGTACCAAATCAATATCCCTGCATGTCTCCGGGAAAGAATTCTCTCAAGAAATTATTTAGTTTTATTTCGCGGTAAGGTCCTTGGCCTCGTTATCGCGAAGTTTTCACGACCGATACAATGACCAATTTGGCCTATGCCCTTCGAAAAAGAATCGAAAAAGGCCCAAAGGAAAATCGCTGGGCCCAAAGGCAATTCTTCGAAGTGCGGCACTCCCTCGCTCATTATATCAACCATTCACTCGCACGCAATTCTCCAGAGTCATTCGAAAACAATTTTTACGAGATTTGCCGGTTTTTTTTCACTCTAGCGTAGCGACAGATCACTCGGCTCTATTTATCGCGAAAACGTCCTTGGAGCGCTCCTTGGTTGTCTACCTCGCGTGCTGCGCTCTCGGACATCGAGAAAATAGAGGCGAAAAAGACGGCGAGGAGCGAATTTTTGCGGCAAGAAGAATTTTCGGCTCCCACCATCAAGAGCAACAGGTTGAGTCTTTCGCCTGGTGGGGCGCAGGTATTCCAGGATAATAAAACCGGCATAGGAGAAGAGGAGAAGACCTTCCCTCCCGAACCTCCTCCCCCTCTCTCCTCACTCTCTCTCCCTTACTTTCTCTCCACCCCGCCACCACTCCCCCGTCTCCTCCCCCCGACGTGCCGTGCACCCCGTCCACCACCACCACCACCACCCTGTTCCCTGAAGGTCTTCTGCCACGACAGCACCTCTCTCGCCACCCGCTCCGCCCCCCTTTTCCTTCCACCTCCTCCTAGGCCAACCCTCTGGCGACCTCAGCGGCCGTTTCAACCCCCTCTCCTCCCTGTTCCCTCCCCCTAACACTGGTCTCCCATCATCCGCCTCGAAGGATCAAATAAGAAGAAAATTATTATGGAGTGTATGTATTTTACTTGCGCTCATGACTCGGTACGCAGACGCCAGTCTTGCTTCACGGGTCCGACGCGGCGAGATTTGCGATTTTTTTATTTGCGGACCGCACAGTTTTATGGGTATAACGAGGCATGAACGTACGTGCATTCCCGAAGGAAGTATCTCCTTGCCCGTTCTTCTGAGAGGTGCTTCTGTCAAAAGATTCAAAAACTAATCCTTTGGATTTTGATTTCGATGGACATTTTAAATAGATATGGAAAGTTTTTTATTATTTTTTCTCATTAAGCTTCGCTTACAATTTCTTTTGCAGTTGTTTATTTTGATTTAACTGGCAGTGTGTGTGTTTTTCTGTGTGCACCACGGTTTAGGACAGTGTTTCTCAACCGGAGTACCGCGAGGTTTTCTGGTGGATGCCGCGAAAATTCTTCTGTTTGCCAAATTGAAACTCTTTCTTTCAAGTTTTAACTATCCAGTGAATTATGTATCAAAGAAAATGTATGTTATGCATCGATAAAATACGTGTAATTAACTATAAGGACTAGTAGAATAAATTATTATAAATACTTGATTTCTTACCTCAAATTTAATAATAAAAAGACCACGAATCCTACTGATGGTGGGAGGGAGGTTCCGCCAAATTCTGAGAAGGTACTTAGGGAGCCCTTACTCTAAAAAGATTTACAAACACTGAGGGTCTCGGGAGATGTTGGTTTTAAAACAAACACGAACATTCGTGTCAATCACTCGCTTGTTTATTTTCAAAATTTTCGGGATGTTGATGACTCCATGTATTCGTTCCATCGACCTTGGGAGACGTACTTATTTCGTCTATATTGAATCCGGTTCGCGATCTCGCGCATGTAAAAGATTGCGTATCGCGATTCTTAATTTTATCAATTGAACTTCAAAGGGAGCGGTGTTCAAACATTGCTGGACCTTCGCGAAGAAAATGGTCATCTTATCTTTATCGATTGCTGAACATGTCAGGCAAAAACTCGTAATGTTTTCAGCTCGTCTTGAATGCAATCTCTCTGAACGATTGACTGGCGTAATCCGCCATATTGCCCGATTTGGAAGTAATTTTTTAAATCGTTATGATCTCTGGTAAAAAGTTTCTTCCTTTCTATTCGCGTCGAACGTTTTATTTTTTCGCCGCCGTCTCGGGAGAAGATCGATGGAACGAATTACCGGCCTCTCATTTTTTTCCTCTACACAGAAAGGAATTCGAAAATGGGGTCCTCGTCGCCGCCGAGGCGACATTGGGAGCTGAGCGCGGGCGTGATATTCTCCAGAAAGGCCCATTCCCTCCATCGCGATGTAAAATTAACGCCTCCACTCTCGGTCTTCACGCCTTTGGATAGGAAGAGAGGGAGAGAAATAGAGGAGGGAGAGAAAAAGCGAGGAAGGAGGAGCAGGAGTTAACAAGTGGACATGGAAGCGGACTCATCGCACTGACGTGATGCTGTTGACCCTTTTCGTTAAGCTTTTAGTGGAGCTCTGTCGCGAGAGGCGTTGGTATTGGAGAACGGAAAATTTTCTCTCATTAACCAGAGAAATAACAGCGTTTTGTTATCCTCTAAATAACCGAACGATTTCTCACCCACACGCCATATCCTTCATAATCCAACTCTTAGAATACCTACCTATTATAACACGAAAGTTTTTTCTTTCAATTATTCCGCTATCTCCAATGCTCTTATTATTCTTTGGTTCGGTTACTCATACCTAAATCGAGTTTCTTAGCAATAGATTTTGTAAATCGATGGAATGAAATGATCATAAGATCCTACATAGGCAGACATAAGCTGTGTAGTTGGGAATAATTATGAAACGAGAAAATATTCTGCCGTGACAGGGAATCGAAACCGGGTCTTTCACTTGCCGGACGGATATTCTACCACTGAACTATCGTATCTGATTAATTCTCCCGTTTCTGAACTATTCTCGGTCATAGCAGAATTTGTTCTCGTTTCAAAATTATTCCTAATAGATTTTGGCTATCGGTTTTTAGTTTAGTTTTTTCCTCTTATTGATAATTCATGGCGAAAAATTATTTAAAAACTGAATCCGCGTCCAAATTGTGTAATCTCATGATGAATTTGATATAAAACAACTATTATATGTAGTAAAGTTAACTCGAAAAATAGAAAATAACGCAACATAATCCATGATGATTAAATTAGATTAAAAAATTCACCTTCAACATGTAAATGGAGAGGTCGGTTATCATTTGAAGACTCTTAATTAACTCGACTAGTGTCAACATCTTGATTGGGAATGGATTACTGCTAAGGAGTGGGAATAAATTAACTTGCCGTCCAGGCTCGTTGGACTTACGTCAATTCCCTTCTTAGAGTGCATGAGCGTGTCAAACGTGACCTTTTTTCACTCCTGCGAGCTATCGTAATTTGGCGTATGTTATTTTTCTTTGCCTAGTAAATTCTGTATTTAACTACCGGTTATATAATTTAAAATGTTATTGCCCTCGTTAAAGGCATTGATAATTCCTTTCGTTTTGTTTTTGCAGTGGGCACATGATGTTCGTGCAATATTTAACCAGTTGCCAGGTCTTTAAAGTAACCAACATCATTGCTTACAATCAAACTTATTTACATGGGATTGATTTGTAAAGTGGTTTGGCGCGACTTGTCATTGGAATCCTTCCTTCTCGTAGTTCGTGACGTCCATGTACACGCGGAAACATGCATCCTATTAGACCTCGATGCCTTATTAACACTTATAGAAGAATATATTCACGTAGGTGAACTAATACATTTTTATCCCAGAAGCCATTTCCATTTTATAGAGACTCGCCTATAAACATACCAGCATTGCAGATAGTTTGACGTTTACATTTTGTTTTCTTCTTATGTCGTCGAGTCCCGTAATCTTATTTTTTTATCTGCCTTTTCTGTTAAAACTACCGGAAGTAAAGGAATAGCGAGAGAGAGAGAGAGGAACAAAACAAGAAAATTCAACACCGAATCTTATTCCCCGTTACCGCGTTTGTTTTACTTCCAAGAAATGTATTGAATCTGCGTGCGATGAAATCAGCTTCAACTCCGAGAGGGAGAGAATAAGGGAGAGAGAGAGAGAAATAAGAGAGGAGGCAATAAAGAGAGGGTGGAGGGAGAGAGGAGGAGAGATAGAGGTATGGGAAGAAGGGGGAAGAAAGCAAGTATGCGAGTCTCCTTGAGCGCATCATTTGTAAATGCGATTCCTTCACTCGCAGTATCTTTCACTTTCTTCCCTCATCCCAAGAATCTCTTCGCTGTCTTTTTCTCCTCTCTTTTCTCTCTCTCTCTCGTCCAGAGAAGCGAGAAAGAGCGAGCGGGAACCGGTTCCCGCGTCGCTTAATTTGCGTCAAAGCTATTGGATGTCGCTTTGCCGTTCCGCGCCCTCTGCCGGCTCTCATTATGTCGCCGCTCTCGCTTCGGATTCGGAATCGCCGAGGCACCCGAAATGCCACGCGCCCGCTTGCGCCTCGGCCCGCATCCATTGCGGTCGGACGTTCTCATATACGTCGAATATCGTCGCGCTCTACTCGGCGCGGTAAACACGCCGCGGTTTTAATCGTTGACGTCCCTTAGGTTCCGAAAATATTTTCCACTATGGGTTTCTCTTATTTTGTTTTAATATAGTGTCATTGTAACCTTTTTCCATTTACCCTTTGGGCAGTTTTATTAACTTTTTGGTACTCACTCTCCTTTTCGTTATCTAATTAACTTGCCTTGGAATACAAAAATATCAATTTTATTGTTACCCCTTTGAGGATCCTCTGGTACCACTTTTGATGATGATACCGCGCTTTGAATGGTTATGTTGTGAGATAGTACATCTCGGTATTTAATGCTGATGATGAGAACTTGGCTCTCGAAATACGAATTTAGCGTTGCTGGTCTTCTCTTATTCCTCACTTGTACAGTTCGGAGCTAGAATTCTAAGTTATCGACTTTTTCAAAGGAAACTCAAGACCCTGCTTAATTTTAATTGCATCTACTGTTTGTATTTTCCAGCTTGACGCGGATCGTTTTGGTTCGGCTATTCATATTTTGTGAGTATAATCAACCGTGAACTCGGGGTATTAAAAAGAGTCGTCGTTAATGCAGACCATTCTTCTAGAGCCGTGGAATTAGGATCATCCATCCAATGGTGGCGTCATTTTTAATAGCACTTTCAAGTTTGTTGTTTATTACTATTGCACAGTGTGGAACGCTGGTTTTAATCTATCGCAGCCAACCTTTGTCCCTTCTTTTTTATTACAATTGGAACTAATTAAATGAATTCTCTCTCTCGGAATGACATTAGTTTTTCGCCATGGAGTTTTAGCAGGATGTGTGAAACAGTTGCTTTCGGTCGCCTTGACAACTGCCGCGAAAGGGAGGTCGCAATTGGCGGGCAGACGAGGCCCCTCGTAGAATTGCCATCGCCTGGCCAACAAAACCTTTTTATGAGTGCTAACGATGTGACGAGCTGGAAAAAGGCAGGCGTGGGTGTGGGTCACTACAGCCGAGTCTCTCAATTGGCCAGTGTGTTTTGTTTGTTAAGGAGACGCTCTCGCATGTCTCTACATCGGCACCGCCCCACTCCCTTCCAGCCTCGTTTTTGCGGATTAGTTGGACCAATTCTTCCCCCGCCGCGGCGATGATAAATTGGCGGAGACGGGCGATGCGGAGAACAATCCAACGCCGTCACGTTTTGCGGGACAGAATGTTAAATTGCTTCGGTCGTGTTTTTATTTTGCGTGGTCACCTTTCACGGAAGGGAATGGGAGAAAGAGACGATCTGATAGAGGGGAGGGACGGAAGAGGATTCGGCGTCATCTCGCGTTGATAAATATATGCCGGGACATTAGTGTGATTTTCCCGTAGCAAGCCTCAGTTTCACTTTATGGGTGGTAAAACATATCAGGGTTTTCTTTTTGCGAGGTTGTCGTACGCCTAAAATCGTAATATATGTATTTTTCCTAGAAGAACAGTGTATTTTGCCTTTAAAATATATGGTTAATTGCTATTCCTGAATGTTTGCGTCATCGTATAAAGGCTCTGGATTTATAATTAATGTATCTAGCATTCATCCGAACGCTCGTAAAACTTTGTGTTTTATGCTTTATTCTTGTTCGTACCATCTGAAACACGGCTTTATAGTTATGCATGTATTCGGATAATATAAAATTTTGTTATTGAAAATTCTGTCGTTTTATTTTATTCTTTACTGCATTTTGATCCCCATTATGGATAGAAATTAATAAGCTGTTCTCGCGGTAGACTTATGTATTCTTAATAACGATACTTAATTATTGTTAAAATCTTAGCTGATGTTGCCAGATAACCATTCAAACAGTTGCTTTTTTGTTCTTATAGTAGTACGATGAAATATTGTGCTTAAATGGTAAAAAGATTCTCTCATTACTGGCGTTATCTCATTTCAGCTTGCATTTTCTCCCCCTCCCCCTTCTCCCCATCTTTCTCCCCTCCCCTTTCTCCCCTCCCCTTTCTCCCCCCACCCTTTCTCCCCCCGCCCCCCTCCCCTTCCTCCCCTCCCCTTTCTCCCCCCACCCTTTCTTTCCCCCACCCCTTTCTCCCCCCACCCCTTTCTCCCCCCCACCCCTTTCTCCCCCCCGCCCCTTTCTCCCCCCGCCCTTTCTCCCCCCCACCCCTTTCTCCCCCCCGCCCCTTTCTCCCCCCGCCCTTTCTCCCCCACCCCTTTCTCCCCCACCCCTTTCTCCCCCACCCCCTTCTCCCCCCACCCCCTTCTCCCCCACCCCCTTCTCCCCCCACCCCCTTCTCCCCCCACCCCTTCTCCCCCCACCCCCTTCTCCCCCACCCCTTTATCTCCCCCCACCCCTTTATCTCCCCCACCCCCTTATCTCCCCCCACCCCTTTATCTCCCCCACCCCTTTCTCCCCCCCCCACCCCTTTATCTCCCCCCCCTTCTCTCCCCCCCTTCTCTCCCCCCCTTTCTCCCCCCACCCTTTCCCCCCTCTCTACCGTACTTCTCCTCCATAGAAGACATGTCGTTCTCTAGTTTGCAAGTTTTATGGTCATGCTCGTTTGTGTCCACTTCCTTTCCATTTATCACCTCAGCCCGCCGCTGCAGCGGAATGGAAACCCTTGGAATCTCATATAGCCTTACACGACGTAAGGAATTGTTCGCGGGAGGAGAAGACCGACTCATCTATTAATTTCGGGCACGGCTATTTTTGGATTTTCTTTTTGAGGTCGAACGAAGTGCACGAGCGTCCATTGGCACATATAAGAGATTTTTAACCTTTTCATTTTTTTGCGCCGACTTGAAAAGTCGGCCCACATTTTTTTGCTGAACCTATTGTGGCTGGAAGGTAATTGCGCCCCGACTCACGAGACCGGGTAAGATCTGGTTGAAAATGACGTTAAGTTTAATAAATAAAAACTGTGAGTTGATTCCTCTCTCTATACTAGAATACTCGTACAATTCTTAAAGTGACAACGGTAGCATACATCTATTTTTTGTCATGACATCACGTAAAGGTGATGTGCAGTTTTACAAAAAACTGAATTTACAAACGTTTATACTAAATCTTTATTCTAAATTCAAGGGAACGTGATGTTGTTTTGGATACGTTAATAGTATTGCAATTTAGATGTTGCGGTACTCACATGTATTTCTTAATTTCCATCACGTCAGGTCTTTTTAAGAGCCATATTTTACTTAAAGATTTCTTAGAGAAAGTCTGGTGATAATTTAAATATCGGCATACGGAGGCCCCAAAATAAACTTAACGTCGGTAAACACTCGACAAGAGTCATTTACCTCCCATTTGCCAAAGTGCGTAATGGCACACTTCGAATACAATTGAAGAGGACTCGGAGATAACGGTATTGGCGAAACTCTCGGAATAAGACCAAAAGTACCGCCACGTTGTTTGTAAAGCCAATCGAAATCATGTATGTACGCAGCATGCGAGGGAAATGGAGGCAAATAAAAAAATGAACGTGCTGAAGAGGATATTCCTCGACAAGAGCTTTGAAAGCGCCGGCGTCGCCCGACCTATGTTTTTGCGAGTTGCGACGGAATGCGAGCCGTATTAAGCTTTGAATTGTTGGTCCGAGGAGGATTTTGTCTTCCTTCGCCGCATGCCTGCCAAGGGTGTAGCGAATCTCGGTGCAGACCGGTCTGGAGGTGACGCCGGGGAAAAGGGAGGGGCAGTCGCAGGAAGAATGCGCGCCAGAGGGAGAATGGGGGGAAAGGAGGCGGTCGGTCCAGGAGAGGTGTGTTACTGTTTCCAACGGTGCTGCGATGGTCCCTATTGTTCGTTGCAAATTATTGTTGGTGGAAAAATCTTTCATCTATTTCCGAGTGATCGCGATCGATGGGACAGAGTCCAGAAAGGAGAACTATCGGCTGAATACAAGTCAGTCACGAGTTGACCATTACACGCAGGAGTTGAGACGTTAACTATCGTATCTAATCAAGCTCCAGTTTTTAGTTTTAGTAGTTACGTCATCCACTCGATGGTTAAACGCAGGATTTTAGTTGCGAAATCCGTAAATGCTACTCCCATGCAGAGAGAGACGTATGTGAATTATTGAGGGAACTATGTAGAACTGGCCCAGGAAATCGATTTCAGTGTCTTTTATGCGTATTATTTAGTGTAATCTGTTTTAATACACCAGAAACATTCTCGTAATTTACATTCGCATATTAAATATTACGAAGATGTAATTATAGGAATTATTTGAATGGCTATATAAATAGTACGATGACACCGTGCTAAAACGGACGCGAAGTCTTGGAAGTTATGAGCGTGTTTAATTGATTTTGACATGAGAATCTATAATTATCAGACATTCTTTAATTACTCATGAATTATTTAAATTACTCCGTCGATGATGGAGGATGCCTCGTTTTCACTCCCGAGGTCACGCCCCATGTAATGGCGAGTGTTATTTTAAATTTCCATCCTCCTATAAGACGACAAGATAGTAAAGAACCTCAGATATGATATTTCTCGTATCAGCCGCGTATTATTCGAGGCGGTTTTACGAGTCCGAGAGCACTCGGCCGTATCATGCGCGAATTTATGTAGCGCCTCGTCTGTTTACGCCGTCATTGAGTTCGTGCCCGAGGCTAATAATGCATATCTCGCTCCTAGTAGTAATAGGGAGTTCGTGTGTGCACGGCTTGTTTGTGTGGAGTGCGAGGTAAAGGTTGGAATTTTCTCTCTCTCTTATTCCCGTAGAGGGAGGTTTGAGTTGGAGTGGAGGAGGGCTTAAAACCAGCGCCCTCCCTAACCTCCATTATAAGGCCTCGTTCCTCTCCTCGCCAGATGAGGGAGCCTTCGGTGGCGATAACCTTTCGGCTCGCAGGGGTCATGCGATGGAGAATAGGATTCGGCCGTCTTTGGGAGAGAGAGAGAGAGAGAGAGAAATGGAGAGGGAGAGAGAGAGAGAGAGAAATGGAGAGGGAGAGAGAGAAATGGAGAGGGAGAGAGAGAATGTGTTCTCTCTTTCGAGTCGTCTTCAAGTAGCATGGCGGGACGAAGTAAAGGGTAAAAAGACATCGGAAAGGGAAGCGTTTCTCGTTTGTTTTTTTGTCTCGCGTGACACAGCGTCCACTTTATGGAGCAACCCTCAGAGATAAGATGGTATAGGAGAGGAGACGGAAACGGACTTTTATTATCGTCGGGCAAGGGGAGAGAGATTTTTATCCATTCATCAACCACTCTTACGGATTTCCTATCGGCTTCGATACTTTCCCACGCACTCCATTCCCGTTTCAGGGGATGTGGTCTTACTGAGTCTGTGCACTTCTTAATCGAACGTTTATCGAGCTAAATAGTCGTTTCTTTTTTACTGGAGATGCAATCAGTTTTAGCTCGGAAGTGCATTCGCGGGTTATTCAGGCGTGGGTGATCCATCACAGAAAATAAAAAGTCCTTTAAATAATCTGGTTCACTTGTATTTTTTGGTGGATATAAAAATTTCTTTAACGTTATTCTGTTTACCTATTAAGATACGTGATGCCCGTGCGCGTTTTTATTCACACCGCTGCCAACGGTTTTTTAAAGGGGGAATTTTTACGACTGCTCGCGTTTTCTCTGAGAAATAAATCTGCTAATTGTAAGTGGAGCGGGTAGACAGTCTGAGGTGTGCAATCCCCATTTCTATTGCTGTCTGCGTCAAAAGAGTTACTCGAATCCGCCCATCTTTTGCTCGCTTGTAACGACGCTTCACTTAGGAGATGGGGGGAGTGTCGGAGAGCGAAGCAGCGAGTGCCTGGTACAGGATGTGATGTGGGTGTTTGCTCGAGACGAGTTGAGGAAGGAAACGGAGAGATTGAAGCGGCATATCGTGTGCGGTTAATGAGAAAGTACTTGGTGTAAGATGGTGTGGGTGTGCGCGGGGCGTGAAAGCCTCTCTCTCTGCCTCGGATGTCGTTTCGCTGTAGCATTTCTTCGAAGGAGGACGTTCGATGCAAGCGTATAGATGGCCAAGCGGTTTTGAATTTTGTTGTCTGGAACGGAACGTCACTCATAAGCGGAATTTATAGATCTTTTTATTTTACGCTTCGCTGCCGTTTCTCGGTGTCGAGGATGCGAATTAAAACGTTTAGATTTTACGAAGGCGTGTTGCGGACAAGTATGAAGGCTACGTTAGAAAAGTTATCAGGATTTAAAAAGTAGATACCAGAAATATCTGGCGTGAGACCTATTTTCTCTTAAAAATTTCTGCAGAAATTGTCGGAAAATTTTGTGATTTTCATTAATCCTTATGCCACTCGCATCTTACACTGAACATGCTTGCTAAATGTTACTAAAGAGAAAACTTTGTTCTATTCCTCATAAGATACACACACACACACACACATCATAGGTAGTCTGTCCGTATACAGGTCCGTGATTATTCATGGTTAAACCTGGTTCTTCATATACTCCTATTTTCCGCTGTCCTCTTTATATCTTTATAACTCTCTTTCCCTTTCAAATCATCTATCAGCTAAAACTTTTCCTACCTCTTTTCCCTTTTCCGTCTAGTTTTCCTTCTAACACATCTTTAATCATACTCTCTCTTCTCAGGTAATGCCCAACCCAGTTTGCCTTCCTCTTTCTAATAGTCTGTATAATCATTCGCTTCTCTCCTACTCTTCGTAGCACTTAATCGTTTTTCATCCTATCCGTCCATTTTATCTTCATCCAAGTCCACATTTCAAAGCTTTCCAAGTATTTGATGTCATTTTTCCTTAGCGTCCATGTTTCTGCCCCATACAATGCTATACTCCATACGTAGCATTTTATCAACTTCTTGCGGATATCTTTCCTTATATTCCCCGTAAGTAGGTGTTTTTTTTTCTTTTGAAAGCCGATTTTGCTTTTCCTATTCTAGTCCTGATCACATACGTACATTTTGCTTCTCATGTTATGATGCTTCCATGGTATTCATAGTCTGAAACTTGTTCTAAAGGCTTTACTCCAATACTTATGTTCAGATTCTCTTCTTTACCCGATATTCGAATGACCTTGGATTTTTTCTGTATTTATTTCCATACCGTATTTTCTACCTGTTATTAATAGTCTATTTATCATTTTCTGGAGTTCCTCTTCCTTTCTTGCTAGAAGTACTTGATCATCCGCATATTTTACTGTTCTTATAATCCTTCCTCCAATTTTGAAATCTCCTGTGCCTTCTAGACCTTCTTGCATTAGACATTCTCCATATATATTGAATATGGTCGGCGATAGGCAGCAGCCGTCTTACTTCTCTACCGACATTATTCCGCAGGTGTCTGTATTCTCCAACCTGACCTTTACATCTTGATTCACATATCGATTCCTGATCAGTCTACATCTATATCCTTGAATACCTTCATCAAAATTACCCAATTTACTCTATCAAAGGCCTTCTGCCAGTCTACGATACATACGCAGATATCTTGACTATTCTATTGCCCTTTCTGATATGATTCTAACTACCCCTATAGCATCTCTAGTTCCTCGTCCTTTTCTGAAACCGGATTGATCTTCCCCTAGCATTTCTTCGGCCTTTTTCTCTAGCCTCTGTGTAACAGAAGGCTTATCGTTTTGTAATCCTTACACTGCATTGCCATTGGCTTCTTCTTTAGAGGGATCATTATTACTTCTAGGAAATCCCAAGGCCACTCTGCCATGTCTTAAATCTTATTAATTAATTTCGTGATCGCTTTTAGTCCTTCTGATCTCATGATTTTAATTACTTCAGCCGGTATTCCATCTCTGCCTGTGGCTTTCCCTTTCTTTAGTTCCACTATCGCTTTTTATACTTCGCTCTCCATAATATTTGGTCCTAAGTTGTCTTCTTCAATGTTTTCCTCATTCTCCAGTTCTATTTTTGCCGATCCTGCCTGTTTGCTGTATAGTTCCTTAATGTATTCTTACCATACCTGTGCTACATCGTTTGTTTCTGAGACTATCTTCCCATCCGTATTCATAATTCCTTTACCACGAATTCCATTAGACTTCTTATTTTCTAATTCCAGTGCCCTAGAGCACCGTCCTAACTTTTCCATTTGTTGTATTTCATCGCATTTTTCTTTTATCCAATTTTCTCTAGCTTTATCTGTTACGCTTCTCAACTCATTGTTTATACGTCTATAGTTGGTTCTACCTTCTTCACTGTTAACGTTTTTCCATTTTCGTCTCTCATCCATTTTCTCCAGCATTTCCTTCGTGATCCATGGTTTTCTGATTTTCTTCTCTTGTTTTGCAGTCTCTTTATCCAAGGTATCCTTAATACTGGTTTTAATTTCTTCCCATTCTATATCCACGTTCTTTGGTTTGTTTTCCAAATTTCATAGGCGATCTTCCAACTCCATACTGACTACATCCTGCCTTTCTTTCAGCTTTTCTAGGTCCCAAGTCTGTCTTTCTCTTCTCGTTTTACTTATTTGTTTGAGCTTTGTACTCACATCAACTATTAGAAGGCTGTTATCTGAATCAGTGTCTGCTCCTGGTAATGCCTTGGCGGTCTTTATGCAGCTCCTGAATCGTTGTTTTACTAGGATGTAATCTATTTGGCATCTCATTCTATCTCTTGAGCTTTTCCATATCTATAACCTTCGTTTATGGTTTTTGAACCATGTATTAGTCACTACAAGGCCATCATTGATGCAGAATTCTACCAGTTTTTCCCCACCTCTGTTTCTTTTCCCACGTCCGTATTTCCCGACAACATTTTTTTCCTGTCCTTCTCCGACTGTGCTGTTCCAATCTCCCATTATTATGCAGTTTACCCTTCCTCTTCCGTCTTCTTCGCAAATGTCATTAATTTGCTCATAAATCTCGATTTCTTCATCTTCATGAGCTGACGTTGGCATATATACCTGGTTTATCAGCATGCCCACTGGGACTGCTTTTAGCTTTATTGCCATCAGTCTATCGTTCGTTTCTATTATCTTTGTCACGCTTTTAATCATATCTTTCCTAAGTACCAGAGCTACTCCCCTTTCCCCACTATTTCCTCCAGAGTAAACTACCGTGAACTCTTCCGAGTCGAACTGTCCTCCTTCCCATCTAGTTTCTCTCATCCTATAATGTCAACTCTATTTCTTCTCATTTATTCTTTCAAGTTCTCCAGCTTTCCTACCTTTCTCCTAGTTTTTACATTCCAAGTACCTATTCGTAAATTACTTTCTACAAATGTTTCCCTCAAGGCAGTCCCCGCCCGGAGATCCGATTGGGGGACTATTTTACCTCCGTAGTGTTTTACCTCGAGAGAACTCATTTTGTCCAATCCTATAATCATTACTAGGGATTGTAATGCGGTAGTTTCTCTCTTGCTTTCCATATCGCAGTACTGTAGCCGTCCAAATAGTCCCGATCACGCCTACAGCTGTATTGGATATATACCCAGCCAACAGTTTATTTTCGGCTCTATACCATACTGACAGTACTGCTGCCTACTGCTAGGCACCGATGATAGTTTTTTTTAAAAACTTCATTCTTGGTGTTTGAACCCCGGAACTTTGTAATGAGAAGCCGACACGCTAACCACTACACCACCAGTGAATATATATATATATAATATCTTTGTGGAATCGAACAAAATTTTCTCTTTATTAGCATGAGGAAGTTCCACAAAGTGATCCCTAAAATCATTAACTTTATGCTTGCTAAATTTCGTATTCTGATGTTGGTGCCATCTTTATTTGACGTAACATTTTACAAAAATCGATTGATTTATTTGAAATGCCACCAATTTTTGTTATTGCCCGCGATCATATCTTCATCTAGAAAATACATAATCAAGAAAGCCGACGAGACGTTGAAAAAATCCTTTCGAGTGCCGTTAATGTCTCACGTTTCCGGTGTCGATGAGGCTCTCTTAACGTCTTATTCCTCATTGCTCGTCGCAGTAATCGCTTTAATCGGCTCTTGTCTTCTCCGTTAAGGACCTCTGTCGCAATCGCGATCCAATTTGCGAAGTTTGAGAAACTGCTGTCTCCGCCCTTTGTACGACACTCGCCTGTTTGTTTTGTTACCCTCATTCCTTTAAAAGCTTCTATCGTAAATGTTAAAGACTCCATATAAAAAAACCAGGTTTCTTTTAAAGAGTCCCGTGTTTGTTGTGATGGAGGGAGAGTTCTCTGCTCAGAGACATTAATCGAGACCGTGTGTCTGCATCTCTATCTCGCTTCCATGACGAGGTCGCCTGTGGAAACGGTCAGCGAGTATCGCCTAGTAGTTCCATAAAGAGAGCGATCATATTATCCTGTTCGTTGCATACACTTCCCAGAATGTCTCGTTTTCGCTGCTCTGCACTTCGTCGATAAATGTGGTTTTTTTTGGAAGTTGGTTAACCGGTTCCAATTTGAAGTAGCTACTCCACAAGGACGAAAACTTAACTTTAAAAAATGTAATCGGTGTGTTTATCGGGCGATGTATTTACATTGATATTTACAAATAGCATAAAACGATGAATTCTTTTTTTCTGTTTAATCGATCAATTTTAATGAATATTGAAAAGAATGTTTTTCAACCACTTTTTCATTCCTAATACAACCTGATAAGTTTAGTGGTATCACCCAATACATAAGCAGAATTCTATGTGCCTTTTTAAATAGTTCATCCGAGTTATCACTTGTTTATGTCACATCACACCACGGACGTTGGTGACGCCGCTCAGAGCTACGCCTTCTATCCCAATCCACCCAGATCATTTTCTCCATGTCTTCTCATAACTGAGTCATTCCGAAAAATGTTTTCCCTCCCTTCATCAATTCATCCAATTGAGTTCCTTTCAGTTTCACTGTGGGGGTTTGAAAGCCTCACTGCCCAAAACCAATTGGAGATGTCAATGTGCCACACACCCATCTCTCAGCTCGAGCGTTTATCCCTTCTCCCATCTCTATATTTTCGGTTGCTTGTTCCGTTTGCGTTTTAATTTTTCTATCTCTAGAATTACCACTCATCCTTTATCCCCATCATTTTCGATCTAAACAAAGTCTAAATCATCGTTTTTTCGTATTTTTTTAATTTAAATCTCCTCGTTCTTTGTTTAATCGTTATCAAAATCTTCATTCCTGGCCATTCCGATTTAACGTTCGGTCCTATTCCTGTTGTCTTTGTGTTACTTTTCTCACTCCACAACTTCATTCTCTCTGTCTTTCCCCCTTTTTCGTTTTCCTCGTTCGAATTCTTATTTCCTTAATTTAACCCCTATTTCCATTCTCTCTCAGCCGTCCCTTTCTTATTTCAAGCCCCTTCCATGCCGGTATCTCTTAATTATTTTCATCTTATTGCCTTCCTTGGAGCTTCCTTACATTTTAACTTATTTTTTCATTTATTTAAGCCCATCGCAGTTTCTCGTCTTCCATTTCATGCTTTCCTATATTCTTTATTTCGCTCTCCCCCGCTCTCCCAGCCTCCCTTTATGGCGCTGAGGATGGGCATTTAGCGAACCTTGAAATAGCTTCCACATCCCTCCTCCATCCGTTCCTCTTCCATCCTCTCACCCCGTTTCCTCTCTCCCCTCCTCTCTTCCCCCGGCTTTCGTTTCTCCCCCTTCCTGTCTTATTTCGTTTTCTTCGCATCCTATCTTCTATTTCTCCCCTTTTCTCTCACTTCTCATGTTTTCCCTCTCCATTTCCTCGTCCTTTCTTCCTTGTACACACCATCTCCAATGTAACCCTTCGTCATCTCCGCTTATTCTCCACTCTCTCAGCCTCCTTTTATAGCGGGTTTTAAAAAAAATCCGCTTATGCGTTCGATTTGTCCGTCTGACTGACGCTTTAACTCCTAAACGAAAGTAGCTAGAGACTTAGTTTTTTCGCCATTCGATTTGGTATTCTCTCGTTGCGCGCTTTTGTTGTGGAGGTTCGTCTGTCCGTCTGTATGTCACCCCGACGCGCTAACTCGTAAACGAAAGCGGATAGAGACTTCTGTTTTTCGCCAATCTTCAGTATTCTGTCTCGTTATGCGCGTTTTCTTGTGGAGGGGATGGCCAACCGGCAACTCCGGAGCCGCATGCGGCTCTTTGAAACTTTGGCTGGCTTACATATACCGTAATTGTCCGATTATAATGCGCACCCAGATTTATCCGAGTGAAAATTAAAAATAGTTTTTAAAGAAAGGAACAAGGTTTCGTTTTTATTATTATTATCATCTTGGACAGAATTTGATATGTAGAATTATATTAATGTATACGTATGTAAAATATATTTTATCGGCTCATACCATTATACTGTGGCTCTTCGGTGATATCCATTGTGCCTCTTGCTCATGCCCAGGTTGGCCACCCCTTGACTAGCAGAATGGGAGTAGAACTTAAATTTAAATTTCCTTTTTTATAAGCGTTTTGTATTAAAATTGTTGTTCTTAATTATATTATATTCTTTTTTATAATATAATTTCAGACCAATCATACTAGTATACATAAATTTCAACTTTCTGTATTAACAATTTCTTTTTAAAAAACCGCCGTTTACTGTCTGCGTCAGTAGCTCTTTCCTTACTCGTTTCCTATCCCCTTCATCTATCTACCCTTTTACCCTTCCCCGCCACCCTCTCTCTTTATTCTCCGGTCGTCCTTCGCCTTCTACTTCCTCCCCACCCACCTCGCCACCTTCGAACGAAGATGGAGTAGGGAAAAAAGAGAGAATGAGATTTCCATGGATCGCTTGCGGCTTCTGCCAGAGGGTATAGTGAGAGGGAGAGAGGTGCTTGATATGAAGACGAGAGGACACTTAAAATTGTGCACGCCGCATAACAAACGTGGGCAGAACAAAATGACCGCTAGTGTTGTTGCGCGGGTCGGCTGAATAAATCCCATGACATCACCCGCCGCTTACATAATGGACGCCTTCGCGCTCGGCTTATTCGCGTTAAATTCGCGAAGAAAAGGGCGGCGCTGGAGTGCGAATCGTCTGAAGAGAGAGTGCATTACGCTCGGTTTTCGTTTTCGCATGAATATTTATAGGTTCGATAATGCGAAAATGGTCGATGGAACAAGAATCTTGTTTGCCTTCGCGGTGTCTTATTACCGTAGGAAAAAACTGCTTTCATGCGCGAGAAGGATTCAATTCAACTGCATCCCTCGGAGGTAAATCAATTATCCGTAAATATTCGATATTTAGGCGATGCGATCGAAATTAGCGTATTACATGCTTCGTACTCTATAGCTGTATTACGTGACCGACATTTTCCATGTTCCCGAGGTTGCTATCGCAAAACCCTCGCATAATTTGCCTCTGTATTTTGTACTAGGTATTCATAAAAGAATTGTGTCGCATTGAAGTATTTGTTACTCCACCTTTCACAAATATATGCGCAGTTGAAATTTATTGGGCGAAATGTTCATCTCAGAGATTAAAGTTGCTTCTTTTTTATTTTATTATAGAATATCGTAAATACCGTTCACACGAAACATACGCATGTATTGGTATGATTATTTTATGGATATTGAATTTGTTACGAGATCTTCCAACAAGGCTGGAAACATTGTCTATTTGTCCCTTGGTCTTCTTCTGACACATTTTGCACAATTCCTATCTTTCATCATTCAATATAAAGAAAATTAATGCAATCTGATCAAGAGAAAGTAATTGTAACCCTTGCCATGGCGTCCTTTTAACAAGACATTAGAGAAAAAATATATCCTAGAACTTCAAGCTTAAATTAAATAAAACTATAACCTGTAACGTAACAGACCAAGAATTGATCGTTTACCTTTTCGTTTTTATCATTGTCTTCTTTTAGCTTTGACCTTTTTTCCCTTAGCGTGGACGGTATCTTTGCATCAGTACGCTAAGAACACGCACCGCAGTCCTTATGGCCCGGTCACCGGTTTGATATCAGCCTCAGTCGATTGGTCCTAACTAAACCTCGGATTGCCGCCCTTGCGTCACAAATTCAATTGAGTAATTGTCTATCAGAAGAAGAGAGAGAACGTAGTACGATTATCGAATATTCTGCCCCATCATCTGCATGAAAAGATACCAAACCTTGCGCAAGAAAGAGAGGGAGGTCGCTCTCTCTTTTTATCGGATCGAATGAAAATGTTTGAAGACGCCAGAGCGCGCGTTATTCCTGTCTCTGGTCTAGTTTATTTGCGTCTCTCTTCGGGCGTTATCTTTTTTACTCTCGTTCAGAAATCGGCATAGTGCGCGCGTTTTGTCCGACTTCGAGGGCGGCACGTGCCACGTGCTCCTTAAGAGGTAAACCTTTTAAATAGATTTTTATAGCGAGAGAGGGAAAAAGTGGCAGATTGGTATGGGGGAAGGGGGCAACGGGGAGGAAGGAGGGAAGAAGGGGATGGGGAGGAGTCGCGGAGGCCCGCGGAGGATGGGTCGTTGACTTTGGCCGCCCCTCTTTCCCCCATGGGGGAGTCGGCCAAATAGGCCACAAGTCCGACAAAAAGGGCTGAATATACGGAACGGCGATTACTTGTTCCCGTGTCACGCGAGACGTGCCAAGAAATTTTCAGTTTGGCTTTCTTTCCTCGGGAAATTTTTATTTTTCGCCCCTCCCCCGCGAGCGACCTCCCAATTGGTAGGCTCAACACCACCCCTCGGTCCGAAAATAATCCCTTCCATTCTCTCCCTTCTCACGCCTACGGCTCCGTGAATCATCTCGCTTTCAAGGGACGGTGGAGGTTTACCTCCTGAGCGACCGTTGATGTTAGAAATTAGATACAGCATTCTCTCCATAATCGCGGGTTTCATATTCGCGCAGAAATTATTGTAACAATTTTCAACGTTCGCGGGAGGTAAATATCACGTATTCGCGCTCGCCTACTGCAGCACACATTGCGGGGACCATTAATGTATTCGTAAGCGGCCAGATTGGCCGCCTGTTTTCTAGTAGTTTAGTTTTGCTTACGGCGCAATAATAACAAAGATATTTTCGGACGCACTAAAGAAGGCTTACAATTGATGATATTTGTGAGAGAACTCATCTTATGTTTGAGTGATGTCGGTAGGGTTGCCAGATTTTCAGAACAGTAAAGCTGGATATATTTATCAACGCATTAAATTATACATGAACAACCCTATTTACTCAAATAATTCTCTCACTTTTCTTAAAATATTGTGAATAAAACATTGGTGGAGTTATGCTATCTACCGCCCATCATTTATTTTTTCTGAATTCGACAGATTGGCGTAAATTTGGAGTATTTTATCTTAAAAGAACTTTTATATTTATTATTACTAAATATAAGTTAAAAATAATAATAATGTCATGACCGTGTGAGCAAGGGACAGTCATTCCCTTAAACCCATTTTAATATCTATATTCGCTGCGTTCTTCAGGAACGTTATCTCCGCTAATATGGAGGGACTACTGTTCATAGAAAATAACAAAATAGGCTGTCGTGTCTCTCATAAGTGGTTTGAAGGCCCAATTATGATTTGATTTGTCACCAAATGTAATCGAGTTCATTTTATCGCACTAAATGGCTGATGATAACAATCGGCAGCTTTCCTTCAACTAGATTTGGTTTTGGAATTCCGCATTCGATTACCGGGCGATAACTGTTACAAGTGATAATAATAATCTGTATCTAATCCGTTGGAAGCCAAAAATTATCCCTTTTCTAAAAAGGAATAAATACCGCTCGCACTGTTACCCAAACGGTTGATTAGAGTGAAATACTGAAATTCCGTGTCGGTCTAACTCGTGCGGATCTTAAATGCATATCTTATGTGCTTGAATACTTGTTCCAGCCGAGATGTAATGAGATTCTGTACATTGCGTTATGAGCTCACGTATTCCTCCAGGAATCTGGTCGCTTCTTACCTCTCTCGTGTCACTTAAACCACCATTTTCATGCTAAGTCCTCCGCTCGAGGTTATTTATTTCGCGTATCTAAAATACGAGTTTCCCCTCGTATTTTCTGTCTTTCAGACGGCACTAAACCATAAAGGTTACAATCGGACGAGGTTTCCGCATTTTTATAGCGATTCTCCGTTTACTACATTTTTTAAAAGATATGCGCTTTTTTATTTCGGACGAACGCGATACAAGTTTCCGCGGGCGGGAATATAAGCCGTACTTTTTTATCCAAGCTGGCCGCAAAAAAATAAGACTTAAAAAATAAGTTTCGCGAAACAGAGGCGTTTACGACGGGGACGACTTATCCATGGCTCAGCCGGAAAACCGCAAATCGGAGAGCAGGAAGGGGATGGGAAGAGACGGAGAAATAACTGAGAGATGTATTATATAAAAATCAAGGAATGCGATTTGGGACTACAGAACGACCGAATTGCTGCACGCGATCATCGGGAGGACTTGCGTCCGTCTCAAGAGAGAGTAAAAGTCTGCGGCTAGGCGGCGGAGACCAAGGAAGAATCGAAGAGAAGATGGAAATGAGATTAGGTGGAGAGGGGAGGAAAAAAGAAGGGGAAAAAGAAGAGAAAAACCGAGGGATGTGGAAAGAGGACGGGAAGATTATTTTTTTTACGGAACAGGGAGTGGCGCATCCCGACTCCGAGCCGCGTGTTGTAACTGCGGGAAGGGCGGGGGGACGAGTGGGGAGAGATGAGAGGGAGGTGAGAGGAAATGAGAGAGAGCCTGCGGGAGGAGTGGCCGGACGAAGGGGTTTTAAAAGAATTTCCGCACCAAACAGAAATCGCTCATTAATCTTCTCGGAGCGACTTCCCTTCTCCTCCTCCTTTCCCCTCCCTCTACCCTTCCTCTCCTCAATCCACGCCTCCCCTTTTCTCTTTCCCTCTCTTCGGAGACGGAATCCCGGCGATGACGTCACGACAGGATGGGATTTCTGGGAAGGGATTGTTGTCACGACGTCGTCAGACTGGTGGGCGACTTTTAAGCGTGGGCGATGCGGTTGTTCATGCGGGAGTGGTTGTTTTTTTCTTATTATTTTTCTTTTTTTGGACGCAACACGCTGTAGGTTTTTTGGAGTCTTCGGTAATGTCGGATGGTGGGTCACGCCCCTCACTCATTCGCTACCTTCCCTCTCGACTCCATCATTCGTTCAGAAGGCGGCGCCACCCCCAGGGGTTGTCGGGAGAAGTGGTTGACCCTACTGTTCTGCGAGTCTGCACGTACGGCGGACGTAGGGATGATCGACGATGGCTCCTGAGGCGGACCTTAAGGTGTTGGCGCGGCGCGGAATTCGTGCCCTACCTAATTAGCGTCATCGGCGAGGTTTTTATGTCCCTCAGACGAGGAAAACGCAGAGAGGAAGTGATTCTAGCGTGCATGCGGGTGCGTGTTCGGTACAAGGGGGAGAAAGATGGAGGAAAGAGCGATGGATTCGGCGGCGGAAGCGGGAGGATTTGTGTACACAACGCGTTCCATTCAGATGGGGAGTTGAAGGGAGGAGCGGAGATTTGTAGAATCAGACCGATAGGATGCGGGTGCGATACCATATACGTTTAAGGGTAAATTTGCGGCGAGGAATAATAGGCTTAGAAAGCGGCGTTGTTGGACGTTGATAGAATCGCGGTCACTTTGTGGGGTCCGCATCGCATGCGGAATCGTTCGTATCGGGAGATGTGAGGGTTGTAGAAACCCATATTTGGGGAATTGAGCGCTCGCGAACTATTTTTATGTAAAACATGGAGGAAGGTCATTATTTTGGTGTGCTTCGGTCATTAACTTGGACTAACATCTCTGAACTTGTGTCATTAATCCTTCTCTAAACTAGGTTGAGTATCATACGTATTATTGTGAAAGGTAAATCCATTTTATAATTATTATTTCATGATATATAATGTCTCATTTATTAGAGTTAAGTAGACGAAATATTCAGAATATGTATTAATGCTTTCCGTTCATGGAAACACCATTATTTCCCCATTCCTGGTAAAGAAAATAACGTTTTCGCGCTATTCAATGACTATTTTGGAGGAGGGTAGAGATATGGGTGTTATCATGGTAGCGTGTAGTAAAAGTCTCTCATAAAGGCAGTTCATAAAATGTAAAATATCGTCGTTATGGCGAACTTCTCGTTATACCCGAGTAATATACTTAATATAATCGAGGGTGATTCAAAAAAGGTCGTTGCAAAGAGGTGTTAGTTGTAATCTGTATCGTCATAATGAATTTCATATGTATCCTATTAATAAGTCTTGAACTTGGAATGGTTATGACATAAGTAGTTATTTTCAAAGACCACGCAACTTTATGTCGCACTTCCGCCGGGTTCCACTTCTTTATCGCAATTTTTCTTTTCTTTGAAAGCGTTCTCGACTTTATCGCCGCGACACCAACTATACGTCAAGCCGTAAATCCCAAAAACGCTTTTTGTACACGAATTAAAACAGCACCCTAAACCAAAAGTGGAGAGAGAGAGAGAGAAATAAAATGTAGTCTGCGTTAGAAAAAACCCTTATGGTTCAAATCGCTCTCCAATCCCCTCGGGACACCGTTTCTCTCTGTCCGTTTACTATACCACGCCAATCGAAAGCGTTCCGCCATCGTCCACGTGGGCCATATGGCTCTCGTTCCTTCAAAACCCCTTCAACACCTCTCCTCCCTTCCCTTCCTCCGACTCCAGCCTCATATATCCTTCTCCATCTCTCGTCTCCTCCCTCCCCCACTCCCACCCTCTCTTTCTCTCTCTCCCACATCCTCTAACCGCTGACCCCGTTTCCCTTTGCCCCACCCTCCCCCTCTTATTATGCTCCCTTATACCCATTCCCCATCCCAATACGGCGATCGCTTGTGGTTAAGGCAGGGATAGGACCTCACATAAGCGAGCGGTTTTGCATCCTTTCCCCTTTCCTCCGTCTCGCGACCACACCCCGATTTTCTTTTATTTTTCTAGTCCGCCCGTGAGGGAGCCCGAACAAAAAAACAATCCCCTTCCGAATGAAAAAACGCGACAAAAAATTGCCAAACCGAAAGCCCTTGGGGGAAGGAGGTTTCATCTTCTGCCGAACAATGGAGGCGCAGCCTCTCTTATCATCTCCTGCACCTATAAAGGTGTCCTCGTGGGCTCATCGCCCGGTGAAAGAAAGAGGGATATCCCATTGGGCGCTGCGTAACTCTCTAAAGATAGCGCGTTGTGTAATCCTATATGGTTGGTACTAAAAGGTTTTTTTTTGATGGGGGAGCGTGCTGCCTAAAGAAGTTTTTTTTAGGACGGGTTAGGCGGTTATTCGCAGTCACCTCCGCCGACCATTTTGTTGGCACGTCGGAGGGTAAATACGTAGGATCAACGGGATGATAAATAAGTTCTGACTTCTTTGTTTTATCACTCGTAAACTCCGAATTTCCCATTTTTCGTCAACGCCGAGGGCTGGTTTGTTATATTTTTCACGGAGGCCCGTAAGGATCTTCGACTCGCGTATAAACTTTTCGTGACTTTTTCTTCCGTCGCGTCCGAGTACGCGCGCGGATTTAGTGAATAGGTGACGCGGGATTGAAGTTTCGTTGGTTTTCTGATTCGTTCAAAATTTTTTTATTCGTCGTATTACCGGCACAAGTGGGTAATAATTTGATCTTTTATTGTGTTAAGATGAGATATTTAGATATGTTTGCACAAATGAAATTATTGATCGAGTGGTTTTTAATGGTAAATTTTCAGCTAAAGGTATTTGGAGCGGTAGAAAAATGAATCGACATAGATAATTGAAAATTTATCTTTTATTCTGTTGCGATTAGATATGCAGATGTTATTGCCCAATGAAAATATCGATTTTTTGTAAATAGAGCAAATTTTCAGTTAAAGATATTTGGAGTGGTAGCAAAACTAATCGATATAATTGTAAAAATCATGTTTCATTCTTATTTTTGTCTTTTAGAATTTCTATATTCTATATGAATAGAAATTAAATTTTGTTAGATATTATAACGCAAATGAAAATATTGCTCGAGTTTTTTTTAATGGGGTGAATTTTCAGTTTAAGATATTTGAAAATTAATCGGCGTAATTAAAAAAATCGTTTTTCATACTTATTTTTGTCTGCTAATGTTTACAAACGTAAGTGTTCGGCTCGTTATGTATCTTTCAGATTGATGATAGGGGAAAGGAACAACTGTGCCGATATTTTTAGAAATTACATTTTGTGTCGGGCATCCAGACGCTACAAAAACAAGGCCTCTTTTGATAGACAGGTTCTTTTAATTGAGAAATTCGTTCGCCATATGGTTGAAGAGTACTAAGTAAAATTATTAAGGTCATACGAATCTCTTCTGTTTTTGTATTACGTTAGCGATGTTGAAAGTCGTCCTTCTCGACCTTGGAATTTCGTACCAGAGAATTCGGTTGGATGTCTTGCCTTATATGGCCTAGCCTACTTGACGGATTTCGGATGGAGGCATGTTGATTGCGGCAGGTCTAATTGACGGAAAAAATATTCGCGCGGCAAAACCTTTTAATGTTCGATCGATCGCCGGATTTTTCGTTTTCTTTCCTTTGCGTTAGCGCAGTTAACACGTCATGTATCCCGAAGAGCGGTTTGTTAGAACCTTCCGTCGTATTGCAGGGATAACATGTTGGAAACAAACATACGGGGTGTCGTGTAGTCGTGAGGAAGCGACGGAAGTTTCTGTGGCACGGTTTGACATCGATTCAAGTTGAACCGGAATCTAAAATCGTTTTTCGTTGAAAATATGCCAAAAACTCCCATCGTTCTGAAATTTTGTTCGTAGATACCAATCTCCTTAACGGCCATGTTTCTTATTGGAAATTTTTTCATCCTCTTATGGACGTAAAAATGTCGTTTCGAGATAATATTGCGATTTTATTTTTATGACGCTCACGTTTTCAAAATAGACAGCGGCTTTTAAACTCCTAGATTAATTTGAAAGAAAAATATGTCACGCGTATATAGTAACCTCTATTTTCCTTCAGATGATAGCTTGGCAATCGTAATAGGCGGAAACTACCCGCTCCTTTTTCGGTCAGGAAGTTTTTTTAACGCCCTTTCGAATCTCGACGCAACTCCAGTTCGACATCTCCCACCAAACGTTAGCAAATCAAACCTTTTTGGCAGTCGGAGACCGCAAACGGCCATTAAATCGAAACGAGCGGAAGATTCACCTCGTCTTTTTGGGATTCTTAGGTTTAACCGCTTAACGATTTCAAACTGTCATCTTAGGAGGGAATAACTTCGTGATCGGAACGACCAACTTTTATAGGTGGTAGAAAAATCGTGAGGAGTGCTGAGAGCATCGCGAGGTAACGGCGCATACCGTTTGTAATAGTTAATGGCTTGTATGAGTCGCTAGGAGTAACGAATGGGGGTCTCCTCGACTACCAGCCGTGTCCCTATGATTTGATTAACAGCAGCGCCTCGGGGCGAAGCGGCGCAGGCGGGTGCCATACGGTCAAAAGTGAAAGTGGAAGAGGTCCGGGTGATGTCGTGAGTCGAGGAAGGAGGCGTGGAGAGGGGAGAAGAGAGACGAAGAGGCGATAAATACGAATTAATATAGGACGCTGTCTTAGAAACGTTGAAAACCGAAAAAATCCGTGATCGTCGATTTATATTCCGTTCGATAACTGCGCTGAAAGTCCCGGGTCGCCCAAATAGAATTAATAAGAATAGTTTTATCTCGGCCAAGGTTCTAGTCGTGCCCTATGCTGCAATGGAACTATTTCAGGTCGGTTCCGCAACTGTTTACCGGAGGCTGTTGGTCTAGCTTAACGCACCGTCAACGTTTCGGTCTAATTTGCCTTGGCGAGTTGTCTATGATTACCGTAGCTATTTTAGAGGAATTAACGTCTCGCAGGTAATTCAGCCACAGTTTGATGCGATGGAGTTTGAATGGAGAAATGCATCGCGCCGCACATCGGCTCCTGGTCTTCACGTGTAAAAAGAGCCTTTTAAGAAACGATCTTAGCGCGTGAGCGCTGAAACTATGGCAAGTAGCCTTCAATTAATTTAAATGTCGGTATGATAATTAGGTGGGACTTACACCCGCTCTTTATTCTTTCGTTATTCATTTTACGCCTACTGTGGATTCAGTCGTTCTTTTTAATTGGCAGTTTTTTTTATTATTTTTGTTTCCACCTGTTTGATTGCAAGTATAATGGATCGGAAAACACGAAATCGGTCATTTATTTTTTCTGTGAATGAAATGCGAATTCTCGCATTAATTCCATCCATTCCGATCAACACTAGTGTTTTTATAATTATATTTTTTTATTATACTCACCGGTCTCTTGCGTGTTTGTCGTATTTATGATACAATTTTCTAACTGCGCATGCGCCTGTACAGAAATGACTTGCCTAGTGTCGCTCATTTTACCTAAATACAATAAATGCAATAAAAGTACCCGTTGCTATAAATAACAGTACAAAATAAATAACTGTTATCATAGGTATGACCCACAAGGAAAGTTATTTATAAAAGTTTCTTTTTATTTTGTCACCTGTTTTATTGGACGTGTGTTGCAGAATTCCTTTCCGTGACGAATTACTCCAAGCCGCGAAGCCGCCTTATTTTGTTTACTCTCCCCGTTTTTTTATCCGATAAAGCGAATTCTCCGTCATTTGTCTTCGCCACGTCCCTCCGCCTCCTATACGCGCGACCCCAACCTAATATGGTCACCGGAGCGATCTCAATCGCCAGGCGCCTGTCGTCCCGAGAAACGCCATCCCCCGCGGACACGCACAAAAATAAAACGAAGGCTTTTTATTAGTGTTAAAAGCCCCTCGCGAAACGCGAGCGGATGGTTATGAAAGGCGATTAAAAAGAGGTCGGAGACGACCGCAGGGCGTTATAGATCAACAACGTGCGGCAGAAACAAAACACTGCGCGATGGGGAGGGGGGAGAGGGGGTTTAACCTGCAGTCGGGAGTGCGACTGCACCGCTTCGGAACATATGGATTATATTTGTGCGACTCGTCAGTGCGTTATTCGTCTGTAGGGACCTGTTGAGCGTCTACGATTTCGCATTCTGTGGCGAGGGTGGAAATACGGCGCCTCTCTGATGTCTCGTCGATGTCTCTTCGCGTCGAGAAAATTCCGACCCGTACTCGCCTCTTGGACCTCGAAGAGGATTCATTTTTGCCTTTTTTGTTCTCCGTTTCGTCGTTGCATTGTTGCGAGTCTGTTCACCACCCCGATATCTATCTCTCTCTCTCTCTCTCTCGTTTCCCGTAAAGAATTTTGATCACGTTAAGAAAGAGCGAAAAACGGACAGGAGATATCTTGATCTTACGAGAATGCAGAGGTGGTTGCATCGTTTCTCTTCGGAAAACAATTTATGTGAGGAATTTTTGATTAGTAACTTCTGAAGCATACCTATCAAAAGGCAAGGTACAATCACGACAGAATTATAAAGGGAATGCTTTTGGCGGCGAAACGTCGATTTTTCGGTAAAGTTACTTTGTAATGAATAGCGTAACATTAATGTTTACATGTTGGATTATGTTGTAAAGCTCAAGTAATTCCTGTGGTTCTTCTGAGGTGTATCACACTAAAAGCGGATTCATGATTAGTTTATTACGCATTATCTCTTGTAGCAAACTAGGGGTTGCTATACGTACATATATTGGTAAATTCATAGGTATGTATTCCTTAGAAGTAAAATGGGTCAGTTGATTGCAGTCTGCTTAATATAAATGTTGTATAGGGACTCGATCTAATGTTTATTAAATTAATTAAATCCGGATAGGATCTCTTCGAGATACTTTTCTTTTTTGCCTTCTGGAACCGAACATATAGATTAATTTTGTAGTTAGTATATTCATTTTTTGGCCTTTTCAAAAATTTTGGAAAGTGGCAATAATCACTTGCGAAACATGGCCCTATTCGTGTTTAGTTCTCTGCGCGATTTCAGGAAATCGCTTTTAATATGTGAAAGGTTAATTGAATCTTTAAGTTAGATGATATAACATCGTCTGTGTAGTATGATTTCGCTAGCCTTTTTAATCTAGAGAATAGTATCGTTATTGGGTGCAGCATATATTGTAGGTTAACGATGACAGCATATTTTAGTTACAGTACGGTCGCTGATTGCATGGTATGTCATCCGAGATTTGTTAGTTTCTCATCCTTACATGTAACAGTGGATTGCTTCGACCTAAATAGCATATTGTAATTTACATTTATTTCCCTTTCACCTATCTACCTATTCGCTTTGATTCATTTATAGCTGCTTAGTCTTGCGGAGCGTGCAAGGCCATACCTTCTTAATCTCTATTATAAGTTACAGATTTAGTCTTTGCTATTATTATACAACAGCACCGTTCTCTTTTTCCTGCTGCGTTTTACCTTGGTTTCATCCTTAAAGCACTTAAGTTACCCATACTATCCTCACGAAACCTCTCCTTACATTTCTTAATTTGAAAGTTTATGACATTCTTCTTTTGGGTATTTAACATATTTTCATCTACTGCAATGTCAATATTTTTTCTTCGACCTAATCCACCGATATAACACTTGTATGTATCGATCATTTCTATCTTAGGGAAACCAACGTACATTGTTGAAATATCAAAGTTTATTTGCAGGGTATGGTTACCCAATTCTTAAAACTATGTATTGTACCCCTCATATATTGATGATTTAGACATTCTTAATCTTATTGTTAGAAAGTTTCAAAGTTTAAGAAAACGTTCATCCTAATTACCAATCGGGCAAAATGGAATTATAATGATTTCTCTATTATAATTTAGACGTCCGTCTCTCACTGTCTCGGTTAACCTCAGCCTCTCTATGCGTGCGATGAGCGGTCGAATGTCCAATCAATTTTGCGTGAGTCACCGTGGCCTCGGAGTCCGGCATCTATTTGGTTCTTGCCACGCTCCTTATTGATGCCTTAGGTTCCACATGGGAGTGCGTATTTCACCGTTTATGGTTTTCCTCTCGACGCCCGATCAAGGGAGTCGTGGGAGATTGGGAAAGTAAGAGAGGGGACGCCGCCAAAAGATTCCTCCGCGGTCACCTCCCCAACCATCCCTCCACTTTTCCATGGACTCTTTGCGCCCGAGATGACTCCGCCTTTCCTTTCGCTAGCGATAGGTTTCGCGGCGATTTGTTACGCCTTGTCGCCGGAGCGAATCTCTCTAGGAAATTGCATTCCCCCGAACCTCCCTTAGCCACAAGATTGGAGGCATGTGGCGAAATAGGAAACGGCTTTATTTTTAAAAGGCGATGGTTTTTTCCTGCTTGAAATAGAAATGGCAAAGAGTGTGAGAGGTGCCCTTGTAAAAGTCGGTAGCTGCGAATTTCTGGAATATCCTTCTCTCTCTTTTATTGAGGTCGGATAAATGTTACAACGGCAGACAATTGTAGTTTTTTGTGTCATCCTTGCGATTCAATGGATTTTTTCTTCCTAATATTTTGCTGCTAGCCGTACTTTTTAACCCTAACCAAGTAGTTCTTTTCGATTTTCTTCTTTATTAACAGGAATTAGAAACTTATATTTTCAGGATCTTGTGTTACATACCCGAATATTTTGTTTGTGAATCTTAAAGTTATTTTTATATCTTAATTTTATGGCTCCGTAGTTTACCAGAGTTGTTACAATTACATAAAATGAGATATGGTTTTTACTGCTGCTTGCAGTTTAACCCCTCAACGCCTTCCGACGCGTCATTACGTCGAACGAAAACTTCATATGCCGCCGTCCGACGTGTTTGTACGTCGAGCGTCATTGCTAGCTTAATTTATTTTTCACTGAAAAATTTTTCGATCTTAAAAACCTTGGTATATTTAAAAGAAGTTTTTTTCTTAATAATTATATTTTGTCATCAACTTTATTGTATTTCTTATTTTTATAAAGAGTTGAAGTTTTGTGAATACTTTTTTGTAGGCACGCGATTCCTCCCTTGCGAATATACATACAACGTAATATTTCGGCTTCTAGTGAATAAAAAGGGACAATTGTTTTTATGTGAGTTCTGTAATGATTCCGAATAACGAAAAACTAACTCAAGAATGCATAAAAATTATGAGCTGCCTTTTAAAAAAATAACAATCGTAACATTTATCTAAAAATTTTAGTTGAGATATGAAAAAGTTGACCTGCGGGAAACCGTTTTCCTAATTGGTTTAGAGAGATACATGCAGCAAATGAAATGTTTAGAATAGTATAAATTTAATTTTGAAGAAGGTTGCATGCCAATAACTTTCATGGTTTTCAGGATATTGATTATTAAATGAAAGCGTGGGTATGTGCTGGATAGGTAACTGACCGGTGTGTAAATCGTTTCTCTCCAGCAATGAGTCTATACTTAATTCAAGCTAGCGTAAAAGTTCTAGTTTTAAAATATCATGTTTTGCGTAAATCCTCCAAAATTTGATAAAAGTCCAATAAAAAGGTGAAACGTTATGAGTTTTTTTTGCAATTTTCGCGCCTGCATCGCCAAAACAATATCCTTCGGCATCTGGGGTGGGATTTCATTTAACGTCCTCCGAGCTTGAGGGGTTAAAGAGCCTAGGCTGTGGTATTCGAACATATTTATGCAATAATTAAGCCATGATCTTAGTTTATGGCGAATAGTATTTGATGAGTCTGTATCTAAATTACTTAGGTTTGGAAGACGATTGCCTCGTTTTATTTCATTTGCTATTTTTAACTCGTGCAATCTCTTAGAATTTATCTTCTGAAGCATTAAGCAAAAACAAAATTCATTGTCTGCAATAAATTACTGCTATTATTATGACTTACTTAAGTGAGATAACAAATGTTAATTCCAATCTTAATGCCATTCCGTTGTTTATCAAACCGTAACCCTATTTTATAAATGATTTATCACCTTTTGGCACTTAACAAAAACTGATGTCAATACTTTTTATAATCCAGTCACCCATATTATCCGTCATTGTCACCGAACGGAATGGCGGCAGCGAAGATGCTCGTCAAAGGGCCAGAGGCCAATGAGAGATCTCGCGACTCAAACGAAAGTGAATTGGTGGCAATTATTTTTCGCCTCTTTTTCTCGACTCCGTTCCGAAGTGGATCATTCCATTTGATGTTGCCGTCGGCTATCTCTCGACCGTCTCGTTCCCATTCTTCCCTTCTCCGTCGCCCACGCCTTTGCCCTCCTACCAACACAACCCATCTCGACCCACCCACTAACCCCTTAACCTCGTCCGACCTCACACGAGATCTCATGACCGCCCCCTCTCTCCCGGGGGCATTCTCTTGATTAACCGCCCTCAATGAAAGCGGCCGTTCTTCGTCTCCCAGTCAGGCTCTATCTTCTCCTATCATCTTGCAGGAAATGCCTCTCTTTTTCGTCCTCCGTCGTCTCGTGAAAGGACGCGAGCTCGGAAATGCGACCTTTAAGCTGCGGCGCGGCAGCTCGCGCCGATTCGCCGATAAGGTGTGGGTGAGGCGAGGAATTTGCGTCCTTTTGAAGGGAACAAAAAACATCGACGGATCGAATATTTCATGCCCGTGTTTTTTTTTGGGTGGCGTGAGTTACTGTTTGGTCCTGCATAAAATTTTTTAAACGGATTTGGTGGGAATAATCCAGCCAAGGGAGGAGGGCTAAGATGTTCATATTTCTATCAGGATATTTTCTTTATTTTTAAGCAGAAACTATTACTTTATATATAATTTATAATTTCAGTAAGGAATAATTCATATCTTTACCTATTTTCTTAATTTTTATATATAATTTAATGCAGATTAACTTCAAATAGGATGTCAACTGGCTGTACGCAGAATTACTATTTTAGCGTCGTTCACATTTATTTCTATCATGAGGCCTGAGCATGCAATTTGTCTCACATATATCACGCTGCCCAAAACGGTCGCTGTCGCATTTTATGAGTGAACTGCGACGTTTTCTTTATCCTACTTCAGTCCTGTTCAATTAAATTTTATGCGTATTTAATTCGTTTAAACTCTCGATAAACGACTTTTGACACTTGTAATTAATTACTCGATCGTGCTTGGGCAATTGCGGGTTTTGAAACTTCCTCTTTTAGCATGGTACGTGATTCGGTTTTCACTCTGCTAGCAATTCGAAATCACATTCAATATAAATATCTACTGTTTTCTTCCTAAGATGCAGATACAATGTACTTTTAATTTTTACGCTAATGGAGTCGAGTAATTCTTTAGGTTTTGGAAGAATACTTAAAAATGACTACAAGCCATTAATATATCCTTATCAGGTCAAACACTTAATTCCTGTTTATGGTTGATCCGGCTTAGGACATTTCATATACCGTCTTCCTACAAACGTAGCTGTCACTTTTACTATGGACAAAGTCAAAACTGAAACCATAGTTGGAAGAAACTTAAAATGTTATAGAACGTGTCTTCTTTTGGAGTGAAACTTTACTATATTTTCTTGTGATTCATTTCTGGAAAATTCAGTCTTGAGAATTATTATTCTTCGCTTAATTCGATTCTTTTTTTGCTACATCAAATATAATTTTTGATAAACCTGTTCATATTTCTAATTGTGGGAGAAATGTACGCTTAGGTCTTTGATAGGAGACATAGCAATGTATTTTATCTGCACTATAAACAGTAATCAATCTGATTCAAGAATAAGCACGTAAGTATAAAATTTTGAAAAAATAAGTACTTATCTTAGGTATCTGCAATAGTCCTAACCTTGTAATGGCTGTTGGAGATACCTGAGATAATCCATCACCTTGTTATTGCTATTGGAAATACAGTACGTAGATACTTCCTGAATTTGTTTTCACTCATATGATGAGCTCGATGATTCTCTGGTGAATTAGTAATCAGCCTACATCGTACTCTCTACATCTCGCATAATCAGCCCGTACAAATCAAGCCACATTTGAGCTTTTCTGTGTTTGCAATGATTGCTTACCTCTCCGATCCGATTAACTCGGTCTTTATGCGATAGCTCCATCGTCACAACTTTCCCTTTTCGTACTACAAACTCGCCAGGGAGTTGATGCGCGCGGTGTCTGTTATGGATTCGTGTATGAAATTTCACGCCCTGGTGACTACGTCTTTGGTACGTGGTGTGGGGAAGCGGCGGCGGCGGAGGTTAAGCGCCCGATCACTTTTACTTCTTTCTCCGTCTCTACCTCTGTTATCCGCAGCACTGGAGCTGGTCGTCACACGCTCTCCTATTCATCCCGCTGGCCAAGGTCGGATTTTACTCGCGTTCTTCTCGATCCTCGTTCGAGACGAAGATTTTCCGAACGAAAGTATTAGGATCAGAATCGAGTTTTTCTTCTTCTTTCGCATCCTTCTATCTCTGCCGATCGCGTGTTCTCTCGCTATTCTCTTTTGTGAGAGACACGTCGCTGCCTTCATCCTCCGAGCCACGCCCTTCGCCACCTCCTTTTAATCTCTTACACGTCTTCTCGTGTCTTTTCTTGTTAGGTTAGCTTATTTCTCTCTCTGCCGCTTTTTATGGCCTCCCTTGCTTTATTTCACTTAATGTTTTTTGTTTCTTTATGTTTTCATCGAATTTCCCACGTTTCTTTTCCGTCAGTCAACACCTTTTACCCATCCCTTTAGTCTATTTTTCCTTTCTGCTTTGTCATCTTTTAAGGTTTCTTTTTTCGTTTTTTTACTTTCTCCATGCGTAGTATAGGCAAAAGTAGTTTTAAAAATAATCGACTTTGAGATTTCAACGGAAATACACGTTTTGAGGTCCTGTGAACACGTTTTGACCATTTTCTCGATGATGTCTGTGTGTGTACGATATGTGACAGCTTTATTGTGGGTGCTCTAACTCAAAAACTATTAATCAGATCAACGCGAAATTTTGTATTTAACATTTTTATAAAAGTCACAAGAACTGATTAGTTTTTGATAAAAATCGGTCAACCGGAAGTGGGTGTTTACTCTTGTCACATCCGTTATAATTACTTTCTCCATATACGTAGTATAGGGGAAAGTATCGTTTTCATAAAAAAAATCGACTTCGAAATTTCAACGGAAATACACGTTTTGAGGTCCACTGAACACGTTTTGACCATTTTCTCGATTATATCTGTATGCGCGTGCGTGCGTTTTAGAAATATTACAGGTATGGAGAAAGTCATGTGGTAGCCACATCAGATTTTCTTCGCAGTATGTACAATAAAGAACTTAACTTCAAAGATTTGCTCAATTCCACGATTTCCTTTTCCACTCCACTCGTCATTGCCCTCCTCTCTCCATTTCCACTCATTCCCTCTCTCCATTTTCTTTCTTTCATCCATCATCTGTTTTTCCTCTCATCTCATTTCCGTTTTCTTCCCCTCCCCCCTTCTTCCTCGCCTTGCTCTGCTTTATTGTCTCACTCTAAGGACAACGAATAACAACCCCTAAACTCATTTTATCTCCCGTGGCATTATTTTTCCTTTTCTTACTTTGAAAAATCTCATCCGGCCTTCAAATACTCGATTCGCGCCATAAAACATATTCCTGTCTTGCCAACCTTTAATAACGAAACGCATTCCAGATAAAACACCTTTGCTACCCGACTCTCTCTCTCCTGAGTTTTATTTTCTGGTTTTCCCTCTCATTTCTACTTCTCTTCGCTCTCACTTCATCGCCCACGTTCCTCTCTCATCCTCTTCTCCTCACACTTTTTTCTCGCCCTCTTCTTCTTCTCTCTCGTCCTCTTCTTCTTCTCTCTCGTCCTCTTCTTCTTCTCTCTCGTCCTCTTTTTCTTCTCTCTCGTCCTCTTCTTATTCTCTCTCGTCCTCTTCTTATTCTCTCTCGTCCTCTTCTTCTTCTCTCTCGTCCTCTTCTTATTCTCTCTCGTCCTCTTCTTCTTCTCTCTCGTCCTCTTCTTCTTCTCTCTCGTCCTCTTCTTCTCTCTCGCTCTCCTCTTTTCTCTCTCGCTCTCCTCTTTTCTTTCTCGCTCTCCTCTTTTCTTTCTCGCTCTCCTCTTTTCTTTCTCGCTCTCCTCTTTTCTTGCTCTCTTCTTCTTTCTCGCTCTCCTCTTCTTCTTTCTCGCTCTCCTCTTCTTCTTTCTCGCTCTCCTCTTCTTCTTTCTCGCTCCTCTTCTTTTTTCTCGCTCTCCTCTTTTCTCTCTCGCCCTCCTCTTTATTTTTCTCGCCCTCCTCTTCTTCTTTCTCGCCCTCCTCTTCTTCTTTCTCGCTCTCCTCTTTTCTCTCTCGCCCTCCTCTTCTTTCTCGCCCTCCTCTTCTTTCTCGCCCTCCTCTTCTTTCTCGCCCTCCTCTTCTTTCTCGCCCTCCTCTTCTTTCTCGCCCTCCTCTTCTTTCTCGCCCTCTTCTTCTTTCTCGCTCTCCTCTTCTTCTTTCTCGCTCTCCTCTTCTTCTTTCTCGCTCTCCTCTTCTTCTTTCTCGCTCTCCTCTTCTTCTTTCTCGCTCCTCTTCTTTTTTCTCGCTCTCCTCTTTTCTCTCTCGCCCTCCTCTTTATTTTTCTCGCCCTCCTCTTCTTCTTTCTCGCCCTCCTCTTCTTCTTTCTCGCTCTCCTCTTTTCTCTCTCGCTCTCCTCTTTTCTCTCTCGCCCTCCTCTTCTTTCTCGCCCTCCTCTTCTTTCTCGCCCTCCTCTTCTTTCTCGCCCTCCTCTTCTTTCTCGCCCTCCTCTTCTTTCTCGCCCTCTTCTTCTTTCTCGCCCTCTTCTTCTTTCTCGTCCTCTTCTTCTTTCTCGCCCTCCTCTTGTTCTTTCTCACCATCCTCTTGTCCTTTCTTACCCTCCTCTTCTCTCTCACCCTCCTTTCGGTCTCCTCTGTTTTATAGCAGGTCTGGTCGCACGGCCGATCTTACCACCGAGATATCGCGACTTCGAATCCCGTCCGTTGGACGCGATGCTTTTTCGAGTGCACGTCGTGCTCATTATATCTGGCATCAGTTAGTAGTTGCCTTAGGACGTGTCTTAGCTTCTCGTTAGCGAGTGAGGAATACTCTCTGCCTACTTGACTTTTCCTGCACGGGGCTGCCTCTTCATTAACACCCTGCTTGCACGTCTCAATTCGTCATATTCTTCGTGTCGCCGCCCTCCTTTGTTTCACATGGTCGTTGAATGTAAACGATGCATTCGATAGGTTACTTTTGCCAAGTTTTTCGGTTTACGATTTTCGGTTTTTTTTGCCTCGAAAACATTTTTTTGCTTCATAAGACGATGTTATAAAAGGATTTGGCTCCGGATTATTAACGTTTTTCCTAGGGCGAAAAGGTGAATTACGAAAGGATTTCGTGAGATACATTAGAACCATTCCTGTGTATCTGCCCGGCAAAAGGTTATGATCATGTAAATACATACCAGAAGAGGAGGTTTAGGTTGTGGAATAGCTGCTCTTATGGGAATTCAATTCATTTAATCTCTTGCGGATTTCTTTCCCAAGACTTTGAGCTGCGGATTGCATCGAGAGACGCAGGTCGTAATCTCCTTTTAATGTAAGAGTCATTACAACTCATCCGCGCCGATTTAATTCATCCTTAATTGCTTCCACTTAGGAACTAGGGTGGGATTGCGTGCTCGAGTGAGGAGGATGTTAATGTCGCAATTATTTTACAAAAAGCAATCGCTACATGTCGAATCGGTTAACGTAGCAAATGGATTCAAATGATTCAGGTGACGCAGAAATAAACTTCCTCTCCGATATATTTCTCCAGTCGAAACAAGCATTCATCGGAGGAAAACTTACCTAGGCAGAATGGTTTATTTCATATGTGCGTGGCAGAAAAGTTGACGTCGGCGTTAAACCACGCTGCAGTTGGATGGGCACAATTCTTTCACTCACCGGATCTTCTAAACGGGTCCAATTGGATCAATTGCTTGGAATCAACACGCATTATTGACCTGCAAGGATGTGTGTTCTATTAGCACCCAGTCGTCTTCGTGGTGCTAAAAGTCTTTCGAGGTGCGTAGATTTCTATCTTCCATCAAAATTTTAGCCGCGTATCCATGTTAATAATTAAATAAATGGCATATTCACGTTGTGTATAGCTATTTCAATTTGCACAATATAGTAGCTGTGTACAAGCTTACGTTACTCGAAGGCGAACTCGGTGGAAAATAAAACAATCATATCTTAATTATCATGAAACATGTCCGTATTAGGTGCTAGAATAAGAAAATGCTCATTTTGCGTTGACGGTGGTTGGTTAGTAAAGACGGGGTCGGTTTATTTGCGAAATTGATTGTCGTGTCGACAAAACGGTCATTTTTACTTTCTCAGATACGTAGTATATTGAGAAAGTATTGTATTTGTGAAAAAATTCGACTTCGAGATTTTGATGTAAATACACGTTTTAGGTGTCCCTGAGTCCATAACAGTGGTTTTCGCCATGCCGTCCGTCTGTCTCTGTCGCCGTCCTAGGGCCGAACGTGTACATTAAATCGAATGATATCTCGTATTTATGCAATATATCATCTTATGTAGACCCTTTTTTTTCATAAAAATGATATTGCACAAAAATAAAGGGTAGAAAAATTTGATTTACTCAAAACTGGCTCCATAGAATTTGATTCAAATCAATCCAGTTGTAGAGCCTGAAGTTACAAATAATACTGCGTAAGCCATATTTCTCAAAATATCACCATAGCGTCCAGTGACATTCGATTTACTCAAAAATGGCTCTAAGGATTTTGATTAAAATCCATCCAATCGTACAGCCTGATGTCACAAATAGTACTAACTAAGCCATATATTTAAAAAAATTACTAAATATCGATCAGTGGCACTAAAATATACACTTAAACTACGGTTAACTTGGAATTATAAACGTTTTTCTTTTACAAGCGCACACAGTGGACCAAACGTATATGAGAAAGTTTGTGCAATGTATATTGCGTTGTTTATTCGTATGATGCCGGATGCGGACTCGGGAAAGGTTGTGTTTTATAGCATTGCCGTAATAATTGTTGTAAAATTCAAATTGATCGCGCCGTCGAGAGACGTACGATACTTAACTACTACTCTTTCCTTTCTGGCGATTGCGTTGAAGGGCATTCACTTGTTTTGTGATGCCATTTCCGGTGACCCTTACGAGCTGTTTTATGCTGCGGTGGAAGTAACAACCGTGGGCGTCCGTAATGACTTCGACCTTGGAGAGGCGCAAGACTTGTTGAATGTAATAATTCCCGCTCTCCATTATGTTTGTGTTCATGTTTCTTCCGAGGGTCATTTTAAAACGAGTTGACTGTGTACGAAAATCATCAGGCCAGGTGCATTTCATTAAATGTTATATCTGCAGTTTTTATAGCGTAATCTATTTTATCGTTTTAGCGTCTTCGAGGCTACCACGCTATGTCAATTTTAAAAATCGTCCGTTAAGGTTGTTTACTCTAAATTTTTTATATTTGATGGAATTGTATTTTAATATTCGAAATCGGTTCTTGTGATCTTAATTTATTTGTATATTTAATGTCTTTAGGAAATATTTATTGGGCGTTTTGCGTGTTTAACTAAGGATTAATTTTGGTGGGCACTTTCTAATTTAGATTTGTGGATATTTGAAATAATTTCCATGATGCAACGGATTTTCGGAGAATCGAAAATATTTAAATTCTCATTTATACTTAAATGTGGTAATTGCCGTTTCAGATTCGAGAGGATAAAATTGAAGCCTGAATATGTATTTATTTTAAAATTTTTTTATATTTTTTCTAATCCAGTCGGAGTTATTTAGCCTCCACCTTTTTTTCATTAGTCGTTCTGGTTCACTAACTACATCAATTGGCTCTATGTCCTATGTCTGAATTCCAACCAAACCATCATCTTCGAAACTGAAATTCTGATTTCTTTTCGTGGGCTCCATTTACATAGTTGGCGACAGGTTTGAATCGTATAAAATTGTAGTCTTTCTATCGAGCTTATAAGAGCATCCGAGATTTGACCATGAAGAAAGTTTCCCTTATGGTAGACGAAGGATTCATTAAGCTTCTTAACAACGAGAATGGGACCGAGGGAGTCGAAAGAGCTAGTGGGATAGGGTGGGCGTCGAAAGATATAATCTAACACCATCCGAGAGCAGAGAGCTTCTCCTTCTTTGCTAGACATCCTTGTTCCTCGGCTGAGAGGGAAGGGGAAAAGAGGTGAAAGGGAAATGAGGTGAAAGGGAAATGAGGTGAAAGGGGAGGGGGGATAGGGAGATTGCGAATGAATTGCATTCTCGGTAGCCAGGCGGCCGTGGTCTCGCGGATTCCCTCGCCTCCCACTCCTCCCGATGCACCCCTTCTAACCACTCTCCTCCCGTCTTAGTCTCGGCATCCGAGCAACAGCAGCAGCAGGGTGTACAAGGGAAGAGATAGGGCGGCGAGATAGCCGAGCCCTTAAAGTGGACGTAAAAGAAGGAATTAAGGACGAAGGACAATAGAGGAAGGAGGAGAGGGTCACGACGGTCGTCGCCTCAGAAAAACGAGGTCTCTGAATATCTACGAGATTTTAATGCGTCTTAAGAGATAAGGAAATCTTGATTTATTTTCGTCCTAACTAAGGATGAGCTCGGTTTAACGAGGGTCGACACTGATATTGTTGACTGTAATTGCCTTTTTTTTTAAGACCTGAGGCGAGCTCGAATATTTTCGTAACGTTTGATGTTTATGTTTCTACATATTTGCTACCCTGCTTTAACAGGGAGATAAGGATTCTCGAGATAGCGCCTCCTAAGTCGTCCCTTGAGAAGGTCAGGCTTCGCTTGTTTTTTTAAGATAAGCAAACATACATGTAACTAGTTGCCATAATTTTCTTGTTTAAATATTGTTTCGTCAATCATGTGCTCCTGTGCCGTCATGTTTCGTATATTAATATCTTTATGAAAATATTCACGTGTTTCATCAATAATTTTTTATTCTCTTTTCTTAAAATGTTGTTTTTCCTTTCGGAATGGAAATTTGCGATAAAGATTTCCGAATCGATGCATTTTTGCTTCTATTACTATTTTTGGTTTCTGTCACTGTTAACGAGGTTCGGTTATAAATTCGGTCCAAAAGGATGTCAACCGCTTCCTCACCTCAACTTGAGTTTTACTACGTGTTTGTTAGTGTTAAGTAGCCGTTACCCTAAGGACGTGTTTTGCACTTCGTTCGCCGTGCCTTTTTGTCCCTCGCTGCGTGACTTGGAGCCTGTTTTCCCTATATCGCTGCTTTCAAGAGAGTCAAAGGATTCTCTACCCCTCCCTCTCATCTGAAAACGTCCTCTTTTCGTCTCGTCTCCGTGACGAATCTTCGACGTCGTGGCACTCGTCCAAGTGAACCTCTCTCGCTTTTATCTTTCTTTCTTTCCTCGGAGGAGCAGAGCGCACATCGCGTGGGCGAATTAGCGTATTAGGCGCTCGCTCCCCGTTGCGAATAGGTTTCGCATGTTCCTCGTCACGAGCCACGATATTTTTTAAAGAGTAGCCTTCCGATGTGACCACAAAATTCAAATCGAGGCGTTAATCTGACGGGCATTTTTGATCGATGTTTTTCCTTTGCTTTCGTCGCGGTTTAGGTCGCCGCCGTCGTGTGTGTTAAAGCGTTAAATAAAGCCGACACGCTTTTTTTGATGGTCTCCTCCGTTAAATATTGAAGGGCACTCTTGTCTCTGAATCGATAATATTGCATGAATTGAGCGTCACAGATTCATTGTGTAAACTTTTAATGTCTTTTTGGTGATATTTTCCTGCCGTTTGTTCTTGAAATATGAACTTCAGTTAATTGTTATCGGATATGTTTATGATTTTTCTGGAGAATAATTTTTTATCAAAAGTGAAATTTTTCGTATTTTTATTAATAGATATGTAATTGTAAATGTCTTTAATGAAATAAATATCCTCGTGAATATTTTATTAGGCTTCTATGAAGCGAATTTGTTATTAAACTCCATTGCTGTAAGAAACATGTTTTATTAAAAAAAATAATTTTGGGAGTATTCATATGGATGAAAAGTTTTGTTTTTATTTTCATAATCACTTCCCCTTTCATGCGTTCTATAAAAAGAAATCGTTTATTCGAATTATGCAAATTCGATATTTTTTGTGAAACTTCCTTTCTCGCTTGCTTATTAATGTCAGAAGATTTCTACATTCTGATCATAAGTTATGGCTGTATAATTATTCCCACCGATTGTCCCATTTACACATTTCTGGACTTGCTGTCCGAAACGCGCGTTAAACCTCGCGTCTCACAGGAGGCTTTTGTGTTTTTTCGTCCTTTCCCAGGCATTGTGTCTGGGCGAACAGGGTTACGAAGCTGTCGATGCAGTCACCTCTCCTTTTCGAAGCCCATTAAGTGGCAGCTCGAGGATAAGAAAAAGTAGCGTTTCTTTTAAGTTGTAATATAAGACGCAGAACGGTTTCCCTGGAGAGCGACAGAGTGACTAGGATGGAAATCTCGAGGATGACGTAAGTCCGCCCTTGTAGCTGGACGAGTCACTCGGTCGAATTCTCCCACGCGATATTTCCAACCTCTCTTCTTCCCTCTCTATCTCTCTGTACCTTGTTTGCTCTTCCTGTGTGCAACTCTGCCGAGTGCGGTCATTGCTATTTTTTCTGGGCGGCTGCGACCGTGTTTTTTCTCTTCGATGATGCGTTGATCATTGCGCGTCCGCCTTTTCTCACTCAATCGCTTGTCGGTTTACTACATTTGAATTTATAGCCCTTCCAAGGAAATTAACTTTGTGAATATTTGAACTGTTTCTCATCTAGCTGTGGTGCATAGAATCAATGGAGATTACCTCCAGTCCTATACGGTGTGCATAAACACATTGATCTATTCGCATTAATTATGATGTGTCCGCATCTGAATAATGCCCTGCAAGCCACCGCAATTGGTGTGTGGCAGGCGGCGAATATCACCGACCTATCGTTTTACTCTCCTATTATGCCCTATTCTTGTCCTTGGGAAAAAGTATCCTTTGAATGTATCCGTCCTAGAATTAATTACACGCATCGTTTCAGTGTGGTCGCGGCGTCCTACGTAAGATGGGCTCCTAATAATGTCTGTCTTTAAATTCTTGATCTTAATCTCTTTAAAAGTCGATGCCTATGCCATTCACGCCGTTTCTCCCAAGACTCCCATCCAAGCCTATCAGACTCGTGACACTTGATCACCATACCTACGTTTCACGAAACGCGCTCCCTTTCGTTATACATATTTTCTCATGAATAAGGCCCATCTCATACGAGTCTCGTACTCATACTCAGCGGTCTAACCAGAGAAAAATAACAAACCTCACGCGTTTTTCAGCGGTCTAACCAGAGAAAAATAACAAACCTCACGCGTTTTTCATCGCACACCTCTAATATTTTACAAAGCATACTTTACTTTTAAATTGACATTTTAACGCTCTCCCAATTAAGCTAAGGTTTGTCGGAGAGTCAAGTGTATTATTTTTTATCGTTACTGTTTGATAGGAGAAATGTGGCTCTGTAATTTTTCAAAAACTTGAAGGTGATGTGTTCCAATTATCACGGGTTCGCTTGAATACACTGATAAGCCGTAAAAGGGCACTTCGATTTATAAGTAATGTCTTCGCTTGAATTTTTTACGCCGTGAAAATCTGTTTGGTAGATTGTTCCGTAATTCCCTCTTTAGTCCATTTCTGTTATCACTTCTGTTGACATTTTTTCGGCGTTTCGTCACGTCGACGGAAGCGATAGACCCCCTTTCCAAGGCCTTATATCTCTCGCAGTTAAATTTGCGTTTCAATTTCCGTTTTCATCCTTTGCGCCGGATACTAAAACGGTACTTCTGTTCGATGATATCACCTACTTAATCATCCGCTTACACCACGGTATATATTTGCCTCGATACGAATTTCATCATAGACCAGCTCTGTCGAAGTTATTGAAATAAATTCCGTATTTGCACGGGTAGTAAATAGGTCAATTTAACTCGTTTGAATGTTCGCTCATTGCGGATTTATTCAAGATCTCATTTTGTAAGACTGTAATCAGTTTTCATTACTTGATAGAAACGGGCTGATCATAAATTAATGACATGTTTTTCGATTGTAAATAACGGTATCTATTTTGTCGATTCTTCTGTAAAATAACGATTGAGTTCATTGCGTATGCGCTGCTTCTGAATAATTAGAACATCTTTCGCTTTTGAGTTTCAGCGAGTTCTCTGAGGTTCACTTCAGAACTTTTATAAGTTTTTGTTTGGAGAAAATAACTTCGGAAATCCTAAGAGATAATTTTCTTGGCCAATTAGTCATTTATCGGGAAAATTACGAAGTCGTTAGTTTTAAAGCGGTAAATTAGTCTCGAATTAATTGATTACTCAGTTTCGCCAAATGCTACTCGATCAAGATATAATCCTCCGCAGAAGGACCCACGCTGAAGAGAAACCATTGTAAATCTGCGCTCATCGGAGGAGGAAACAACTCGCGATATTTTACGTCGACCATTCGATCGCTTAATTAACCGCTTTCTTCGAAAGAGTGAACGTCTTAGGGCGACGGGGTCGATCGTGATTATCTCCTTCCTTCCCCCTCTCAACTTCTGTCTTCCTTAACGGGATTCATTTTTATCGCAATCGGCGAATAATTGACCGCTAAATTCCCGGACGCCTCGACGCGTACATATTCCTTCACTCTCGAGAAATCTTTCGTCCCAAGTTTCAGGATTCCAACCCTCTAGAACAGCGAAAGTATCTTTCTCTCAGTCCCTTTCCCCACTATCACTCCTCAAGTCTTTGTTTCTCTTTCCCTCCTCTACTCCCTCTGTTTCTCTTTCCCTTCTCAACTCCCTGTTTCTCTTTCCCTCCTCAATTCCATCTGTTTCTCTTTCCCTCTCACTTGCTCCTTTTCCCTCTTGCTCTCTTTTTCCCCCTTCTCTCATTCTTCCCTTTTAACATCTTAGCCCCTCTAATCAGGTTTTTCAAGCTCGCTTTTTTCGTGAACGTCTCTTACTTCTCTTTCTTGCTCGCTCCTGAGCTCCATCCCATTACGGACGAATAACTCTTCTTCCTCTCTCTCTCTCTATATTGCTTTGAATTTTCTTCCCTCTTCTCGAAAGCTCTTTTTAGCTCGTGCCATCAATTTTCGAGCGGAATACCTCTCCCAAAAAAACAACTCGAAAATCGTTTTCTCTCTTTCGGGTTCCTTATTTGCGCCGTCTTCGTTTTATCCGAAACGGGAAAGTAAAAATAAAAAATGCGACCTCGGGCTAATTTACATGCTTCAAGTTTTGGTGAAATTCCGCCGTGGTGAATTTGTAAAATTAAGAGAACTATAGAGAGATCCTGGAGATAGAGCTTAAACCAATTGGTACATTAAACGCTCTTTGCGCTGGATGCGTCATAGAACGTTATTTTTTAGCATACTACTAAAATAGTAGATTTATGTTCACCTTTTTATTTTCTTATTCGTTTTCGATCTCTCGTTAAGAATATGGACTTGTTATGGCATAGGCACCGCATGCGAGGCCGAATAAATTTAAATTATGCTCTCTCCCAATTTTACCGTCCTTTTTCTTCCCCAGGAAATCCTCCTTAACCAGTTCTAGCGCGTTCCATTTTCGAAGGATGGACTTCCCGTGGAGAGTTCGGCTTCTCGGGTCGGCCTTCACAAATTTATTGCTATGGAGTGCCGAAATCTGAACTTGTCACAGCTCGGCGCTAATTAAACTACAGAAGAAACGTGCGAAACGTAAAAGTCCTCGTAAATTCCAAATTTTTGCTTCTATATTTTTTGTCACGCCGATTTTTTCCCTTGTGCTAGCCTTGATTTTTCTTCGATTTTCGTAGAGGTTTGTTTTCATCGAGTCCAATGTATCTATTTTAGAATATTATATTTACAGTTTAGCGGTATTAGCCCGCACCAATTTGTTTTAGGGATATTAATAAGTATGCAGATTCGTCGTTTTTCTTACAGATGTTAATTTGAATATTTTTATATTTGAGCGCTTATATTACTTTATACCTACAAGGTATAAACCTAAAATCGAAAAAAATATGGAAAAACTGATACCTTTCTTTGAAATGGTCAGTTTTGTCATTTAAAAAATCTAATTGCGTTAATTCTGTTAAATTGACTTATTTTTAGATCTATATATTATACAAGGAGTAAATACATTTCTTAGAAGTCTGAATAGAGATAACATTCTTAAACACCGCGGCGTTTGAAAAGGATTTTTAAAGTGATCTTGATTTCGCTATTTATTATGATTAGAATTTTGTATTTAAATTTTTAATGACACTCTTTAAAAGGCGATCCCTTGGATAAAGATGTTTTTAAACACTTCTAGAAATTCATGCCCTATATTATGAGTCACTGAGTCATTTATACTTTTTTTGGATTTGGAGCAAGTTATTTGACGTTTTCGTAAAATATTTAAAAGATCTTTTTAGAATAGCAGCAATCGCTGACGCTTGCAAAATCTCGACATTTCTGTGAATGATATTTATTATAACCCAGAACAGAGAGTTAACAATGCATAAAGATTTAAGAAATCTAAAAATGTTTACACTTATCAAAATCCTTAAAGTGTGATCCCAGTTATTGTTTTTAGTGACGCAATATTCGGTGAAGTAATCGCGAGTATTTTCACGTTTGATGTGGTTGAGTAATCAAGGGTAGGTGGTGTTAGATGTATATGTCAAAAGGAATTAAAAAATAACACCTCAATAGGATAATTAGAAAAAAATAGTCATACCACTTCCCTGCCTCTGTTTTCAGTTTCTGTACATAATGTGAGTTACCAAAGTGCTTCTATTGAATATCCGGACGGAATTGATTGCCAGTCATTTAGACCATTCTGCTTCCATTTATAGAGACGAATTGTTCAATGCCTAATTTGGAATATCACATATTTCCAAGGCTAACGGCTCGCTCACTCGAGCGCGGATTCTCTGAGAATTACGTCATTTCTAATGCATAACCTCTCACAAGAGAGGATAAGAAACATTACGAACGAATTTCCATCTGACAGTGATTAACAAGCATACCTTCACCTCGACCGCTTAAAGTTACTGAGTCGAGCGAGCCACTCCGCTGGCACAATTCGTGCCTTAGCGTTGCGCTTTTGTTGCCATGCGCAGGTAATCCTTTTCGTTTGTTCGTCCGGAGTCATGGCATTGTCCGTCGTAACTAGCTTTGCGTCTCTTTACGCTTCTTTTGTAGCGTTCTTTTCCTCTCGGCATAAATTTTTTGCGATGGCATGAATTTCTCCGGTGTTTCATCTTTTAAGTCGAGTTGCTTTTGTCCGTATGCGATTTGATTGCGATGCATTAATTTCTTGCAGCGTAAGTTTCTATGGTCGTATTGTATTTTCGCCGGTATGGTACTCGACCGAGTAGCTGCAAAAGTAATCGAAACAGTGGCTCCTAATTCTCAGTAATCCGCTTTTCTCTTTATTTATTTACTTCCACAAGCCAGCTAAGGCAGTGTTGGCCTTAAGGATGGGCAAATGGGGGAGCTTCCCGGGACCACACACGTTATGGGACCCCAAAAGTATGTAAAAAATAAATTTTGGGCTAAATTACATATATTTTACGGTAAAAAGAAGTCATAATACACATACTTTCATAGCAGCTTCATGAGTAGGGCAAAGTTAAATTTAAATCTGTAATGTCTGACTTGCGTATAGTAGTCTTAAGAGACCTCAAATGGGTCTATTGACAGTAATATTGATCGTGTGAGGGTCATACTGATGTACTGTTGAGTGCGGAAAATTGATACTGATGGATTTATTTGAAATATTTCCATCAGTATTTGGGTGTGGTTGGGATACTTAGAGTAATACTGACCGTGTAAGCGCCATATTGACAGTACCGCTTCAGTATTGCTCTAGCTATGGACGGGGAAACAGCGCTTTTATCCTGGGAGCTACCAAACGCAATAGTTTTTGATAAATTTCACCATTCATTCGGAAATAATTTAGATAATCATTTATATCAGTTACTTGTACTTCATTCAAGGGTTTATGTAGCTGTATTTGTTGCGTTTAGCTATCCAGTCTTTCACCTACTTTTTCCGTTTTACACTTTTCTTCACCGAAATTGCTAAAATTATAGCTACACAAGCCTTTTCTTTGTCGTCCATAGTGAAGTGCTAGAAACAGACTGAGAGAAACAAAAGTTTTGTTTCTAAATACTGACAGTAATGCTGAACACGTGTGAGGTCAATACTGACAGTATTCAGATATTGACAGTATACTGACAGTAATATTGATGGTGTGAGGGCCGCTTAAGACCACCAATGCTTGCGGTATAGGTATGCATAACGAGTATACTTCTACACTCGAGGCTTTATTAAATTCCGCGAATATTTCTCGAAATAAACAGCATCTAGGCTTCGAGCCAATAAAGTTCTGTAAGGTATGAGACTCTTCGACGTTCGCCCCGAGAAGTCCGATGCCGCTGGTCAATTCAAAGGCCCTTATTATTCTTCCTTTGTGTCTCGTCATCACGAATTTGCCATCTCCCACAACCTACCACCCTTTTATTCTCTCATTCTCTATCTCTCCGTACAATTTGCCTTTACCTTCCCTTATTCACTCTTACCTCGCAACGGAATGCCACTCCTACCACTTTCTTTCTCTTTCCTCATCCTCTACAGCGCTCCATCTCCCCCGACCACCCTCTGCCCGTTTCACGACACCGCCTATCCAAACTCATTCGCCGCTCCGAGGTTCGTGCATCTGTGAGGAAGAGGGAGGGAGAAACCCTGGAACGGGTTCTTACCCCGCGGCACACCATCCTTAAAAAAACTGAAGAAACTTGTTTCGCTTGGTTCGCTCATCCAGAGGAATATCTCTCCTTTTTCCTCTCTCTTCTTCTCTTT